>OX439044.1:63715519-66228019 GCA_949317995.1 Acholoe squamosa
TATGAAGCATATCCCATGTGGAGTTATCCACCTGGTGCATCATCTTCAAAAATAGTAATATCACACAGAAAAAAGTGGGTCCTTCCTAATAGTTCTGGGCATGTAAGTGTTAATGTTACAACACAGTGAAAACAGTAACAAGCTTCGCTACTTTCACCCCTCCCAAAACAATGTGACTCTTTTACAACGCCTCCCCACCATAACTAATTCAGAAACTTTGGAAGAGCTTCTCTCCCTCATGGAAAACGCTGTCACTTCCGAAGAAGTACAGAAACTTTGCGACTCTGAGACTAAGTGGAAAGTTCTTTTTTCCACCAATTTGAACGTTTGGCACATTCCAGCTTAAGTCTATCTTTCCATGTCCTCAGGTGCATCTAGTTCATAAAATGCAATATATACATTTTTTTCACTTTGGCAGGCTACAAGTCTGAGAGTTTTTGATGCATGACCACAAATTAACATTTTTCTGATAGCCCTAAGTGTCGCCATCAAATGAGTCTATGTAAGACAAGATTGTTTCACAAATTCTTTCTCCAGAGCCATAAGAGTCCAAAATAACCCCAAAAACACTAAATCTACTGCTTTCTGGTGACCTGACCCATAAATAAATGTTTGGAAATGAACGTTCGGAAATGAAAATCTTATGAAAAAGCTGCAATATAGTTATTCAAATGTCTCACTTCAACCTCTAATATTTTTTTTCAGATTGATTTAATTGAATTTAAGTTGTTTGACAAATATTTCATTCATTGAATGATTGTATGTGCCTTTAATTAACCGTTCGGAAATGAAACCCTTAAAAAATGTTTTTTGTCATAGCTTAGTACAGTTAATAAATGAATTACTTACAATATATGCCTTGCCTAAATGCCATAGGTCATTAGGTAGTATCACCTAGGTAGATTTATTCTACCTAAACACAAATAACTATTGGTATGTTTTTAAGTCATCATATAATTAATCGTTCGGAAATGAACTGAAATCTGATGACATTAGAAATAAATTCATATAAAATTGTCTATTTACCCCAGGCTCAAATTTTAAAAATGTATGAAAGAATTGAAATGACAATGATTTCACCTCTTCACATTAGTGAGGTATTACCATCAAAGATATTTTACAATTATGATTGAAAAATGAAAATTTGAGTTGAGGACAGGCATTTTTGACTGTTTTTTCCTTCAGGTAAAATATTATATGGAAACATCTTATTGCACATGAAAAATATCTCTGAGACTTCTGGATTTGTTAGAAACAATTTATATTATGATATATACGGGTCAGGTCGCCAGAAAGCAGTAGATTTGGTGTTTTTGGGGTTATTTTGGACTCTTATGGCTCTGGAGAAAGAATTTGTGAAACAATCTTGTCTTACATAGACTCATTTGATAGAGGACACTTAGGGCTATCAGAAAAATGTTAATTTGTGGTCATGCATCAAAAACTCTCAGACTTGTAGCCTGCCAAAGTGAAAAAAATGGCTAAATTTGTTCTTTTTTGACTTTTTGTATTTTTTACAAGTGTCCTGTATTGAATAAAGAACATCTGGAGTATCCCAAAGTTATTTTTTATATTGTATATGATTATAGGTATCATTTCCATGAGGTTGGGACATGTTACTGAATGAGAATTTTTCATCATGTGTCTTTGAAAATGGAAATCTGTAATTTGTAACGTCCAGTACCTAAATCTAAATCAGTTATATTACATGGAAAAAATAAAGCTTCAACATTTTTGTTATTACCTATATAAAGGGACCTATTATCCCCTACTTTGGTGAAAAAATTGTGTGTCTATCAGCATTTGTCTACATGTGAGAGCAGCTTATGTGAAATAATTCTGATAAAAGTACCGGACGTTACGTACCGTCCGGTACTTTTATCATCATGTAAAAGGCAGTCTACTGTGCATGCATAACTCAAATTTTGTTCCATTTCGTAATTGAAGTAAATAATAGACATATTGGCCTTGCTATTGCATGTGTTTGCTATGCATAATGGGACATTCTCTATTACTGACAGCAACTTTAATTACCTCCATATTTCATCATTTTGGTACCGGACGTTACATGATACAAAACAAGCAATAAAAATGGAACTGGATGTCCTAAGTTGGTATTTTTGGGTTTTCTGAGCTGAGGGGATGTCCCTTCACAAATGTGTTAGGGTTATATAAAATAGTTAGAAAATTAATTTTTAAGGGCCTTCAAGGGCAAAATCTTACACTTTCTGATGACCTGACCCTTATACTTTATAAAAATCATACTATTCCTCTTGTAAATGCTTCTAAAATAATATATGATATACAAAAACAGTAGTGGTAACAAATTAAAGCTGATGAATAGACCGATTGGATGGTATATATAATCAATGGTTATCATTACTATTACTCTACATTTGGGTGGGTAAAGTGAAGTACTGTATTTTCTGTTGTATGACACAATGTGTCATTCTGTGCCTTAAAAAACGACCCCCAAAAGATAGACTTAACATGGAATGTGCTATTTGCGTTTACATGGGAACCAGAGAATTCCCCATAAGGGGCAGGGTTACCCATTCGAGTCGACTTAAAAAGAGAGGAGGTGTGTTAGATTTTCCCAACAGGGACAAGTTATGCGTCTTTCGCTGCATATCCTTTCACTTATACAAGACCAGCAAACATGCTTCAAAATTGTTGCGTCATTTCGATTCCACTGCGAAACCTGAAAAATTTCCAGGTTTGATCATCAGGGACTTACCCACTTTAGAGAACTTGTTACAAATAGCGGTTTACACCACCCATAAAGGGAGAGGTCAGAACCTGAAAAACCGAGTTACCCTGATCAGTCCACCTTCCAAAACATCGGCCACCCGAGGTAAAGTCAACCTACACCTGTCCGCGACACACAGTTTGCACGTGTCCCTCATTACAGATTTCAATGAATACGCTGGCATCTACGAATGTCCCGAGTGTAAGTCGGCGTTCACAACTAAGTTCTTACTGAAAAGGCACAGGAACCAACTTTCCCCTTGCAGCCAAGTTGCCTTGAAATATGTAGGTAGAATCTACCAAAATTTAAAATCGGTTTTCGAAGCACTAGCAGATTTTTCCATTTTTCCTTCCGACGAAAATTCAAAAATGTACCCTTACAAAATTACCTTCAATTTCGAAGCTTTCTTCAGACCGGCCAAAGAACCGTCGACCGAACACGTGGCAGTCCTGTGGGAACACGTCCCTCTGTCAGCTAGCGTCGCATCTGACTTTCCAGGTCGCGAAGGTCCGGTCTGCTTCGTGAGACAATCCGACACACATTCAGAGCCCTTGTTGGATAAGGTTTTGAATTACATAAACAACACCACCAAGATCATCGGGGAAGCAGTGCTAGAACTTTACCGGCCGACGTTAGCGAAGTTAGATGGGAGGATAGCTGAAGCTCTCCACCTAGAGGAGGTGTTCAGTCCTCCCGGTACCGACTTCAATGAAACTCGGACAAGAAACCATTTAGTTGAACTGAAGAAGAGCCTTTAGAGATATCTCCGCCAAGTTTCGGTCGTAGGTTTCAACTGATCAAAGTACAGCTTCACTCATTCTTCTCCTCCAAAGAGCGAGAGAATGAAGAATTTAGCGACATAAAGAGACGTAACCAATACTTGCCGATTTACACTCGGCACACTGTTTTCTTGGACGTAGTAAACTATTTGGCATCTGATTATAACTACGCAAATTATCTACTAGCTTTCACCAGAAATCAGCACCAAGGACACTTTCCTTACGAATGGATGACATCTACCAGGAAGCTGGAAAACAGAACACTACCACCAAGATCTGCATTTGACAGCAAACTGACTGGCACCAAAATGTCTGAATCTGACTATGCCAAATGTAAAACAGTTTGGTCTGAACAGAACATGCAAACTTTCAGAGATTACTTGATCCACTACAACAACAAAGACGTGAAACCCTTCATAGAGGCACTGAATAATCACGCTAAATTTTTCAGGGAGCGCAACATCGACATGTTCAAAGACGGCATCTCCCTTCCAGGTTTGACTTTAAGATTCCTTTTTCAAACCACAGAGACCCCGTTCGTGACCTCCCACCAGTTCAACTCCCACCTCCACTCTCTGATCAAAGAAAATCTGGTCGGGGGTCCTTCCATAATCTTCCATAGATTTTTATGAGAAGGGTGCCACGCCGATAAGGGAACACAAGTACGGCGAAAAAGCGAGAATGTGCAAACACATCCTAGGTGTAGACGCTACGTCTCTGTACTTGCGCTGCATGAGCGAAGCACACTGCACAGGTTATTACCTGGTGAGACGACCCGAGACCGAGTTCAAACCGAAAATTAGGCAAAGACAGTCTAAGAGCGCTTTAGAGTGGCTACGCTACGTGGAGCACGCCCGCAGCGTGAAACTTCGCCACGCTTTCAACGTAGGGGAGGTATCTCTAGGTTGCCGGAAAATTCGCGTAGACGGGTTTCACCCACCCTCTAATACCGTTTTCCAATTTCACGTGTGTTGGTACCACGCTCACGAGTGCATACCGCTGCGCAGATATTCGTGTGCTTCAGACAGGAACGAGAGACATGAGAGAACAGCTAGAGTAAGCGCTTACTTAAAAGCTATAGGTCACAAGTTGATCGTCGTATGGGAGTGTGAATGGAGGAAAATGAAACATCAGAATCCGCAGGTTATGGCATCCGAACAACACTGGAGGGTCGACGACTTGAAAGTGTTTCGAAATCCTATGACAGAGCGGGACATAATATCCTCTGTGAAAGACAGAAAAATGTTTGGTTTGATTCAGGTGGACATTACCACCCCTCCTCACCTACGTGAATACTTCCAGGAAATGACTCCTATTTTTAAGAACATGACCATTTTGAAATCCGACATAGGAACTCACATGACAGACTTTGTGAACAAGGAAAACCTGATTAACGGTCCTGAGAGATCCTTGATAGGCAGTTACCACGGAAAAAAGATTCTCTTGGAAACACCTCTTCTTAACTGGTATTTGGATCATGGTTTAATAGTCACCAAAGTGCAGATGTTCATAGAATACTTTCCTAGACGTCCCTTCACCGGTTTCGAAGACGAAGTAACCGCGGCGCGAAGACGTGGTGATGTAAACGCGAATGAGAAATTTCTGTAAGACTGTTACAAGTCGATGGGAAACACCACATACGGTAAAACAATTTGCATCAAAGAAAAACACACCACTGTGAAATACACTAGTGGTCGAACCTTCAAAAAGGGTACAGAGTTGAGCACAGATCTCTTTGAAGTCAAACTGCAACTGAAAACAGTCAGGAACAATCTTCCTATTCAAATAGGATTCATGGTGTACCAGTACGCCAAGTTGAAAATGTTAGAGTTCATGTTCGACTTTTTGGATAAATTTATCGATCGACGCGATTACGCTCTTTGTCAAATGGACACTGACAGTCTTTACATGGCTCTCAGCAGTGAATCATTGGACCAACTTGTGAAACCCGACCTGAGAGAATCGCACTTTAGAGAGAAACGAAACTGGATTCCAACAGCAGTGTGCCATGACCACTTAGAGCTTTTCGTAAAGATAAAAACCCAAGGCATCAAAGAATGGATCCCCTCGCTTGTTGTCAGAAACGATACGTTCACGATCAGAGAACTCCGGGTCTTTTTAAATCCGAACTCAACTCCAAGACTTACATTTGCTACGATAAAGACTCGATAGGCGAAAGAAAATCAAAGAAATGGAGTGCGAAGGGTGTCATAAAAAAAAAGGTTCAAGAACCCAAAGACTTCTTGGATGTTCTTTTGAAACGAAAAACTATCCGCACTGTTTATACAAATTTTAAAGTAATAGAAAACAAAATGCACACTTACACGATAGAGAAAAAGGGACTGAGTTACTTATATGTGAAGCTTCGCGTACATTCTAACAGAGTGACGACGAGTCCTTTAGAGTTATGAAAATAAAAAAAAATGTAGATGTAGATAAGCCGGTGAGATAATATCCTTTGTTGTTGTATTAACCTCATCTACTTCGTCCACTGACTTACCTTGTGTATCAGTGTTAAAAAAAAAAAACAAGACAATGTGTACTTGCGATCCCACTTTCACATGGGAAATAATAGATGCATCAGATGTTTGTTCTTTAAGGCTCTGTTGTTAAACCAAGGTGTTCATAAAGTGTTTGTTTCTAATGATGTATTTGATTCATTGAGTGTGTGTTTCAAAGATGCATTTCAAAGAGTGGTTGGTACCACCACAGATAGAGCTATAGGAGTATATCAATTCCATAATGAGAACACATGTGCTTTCGTCAAAAGGCGATATACGATAGAATCGATCACCACTTTGCTTTCTCTTTTGGAAGAGAGCTTAGACTTCTTGAGAAAGATGTGTCATTGTTCAAAGGGAACATTCGACTTTTTTTGTCAAAAGTGTGTCGATCGAATGTTGTGTAGCAAAGTTCCTTACCCTGGTGAACCAGCTGCTCAACTGAGAAGTATCATGTCCAGACAAACTGAATGGAGTACTTGGTATAGCACTTCAGTGGATTTCACTTGTGATATCGATGAGATGTGGATGGGAAATATGGCTTACACCTATCCTTCATTTCAAGAGGGTACTTGCTCCAAAGTTGTACACCAAGATTACACCATATACAGTGTGAATTATGACAAACAAAAGTTAAATGTGTACATCTCAATGTGTGGGTTCTGTCATGTTCCTCTCCGATATTCTACTATGTTATGTAGAGAGTGTGAACTTGTATTTAGCAACTTGTAAAAAATAAAGTGTAAATATTATTTATCAAAATAATAAAATAAAATAAATTTTGTTAGGTTTTTATTTTAGTAAACCCACCCCTATCCAAGGGGCGGGTTTCAAAAAAAAAAAGGCCCACCACCCAAGGCCCACCACCCAAGGCCCCCCCAAGCCAATGGTCCCCCCAAAAGGCCCTGCCACCCCAAGGGCCCCCCCATATATATTTCCTAGTTTTTCTTGGCAAGCTTTTTTTATTTATATAAAAAATATCTCACTATAGTCACACCCTCATCTACATAATAAACCACACCTCTTTATGCTAATAAGGTCACGTAACTACTTGCTTGCATACAGCTGACGGAATGAAGTGTGGACAGCAAACCAATCAGAGGTCTCCATTATGGCAAAAAAATTTTAAAAAAAGAGTCACGTAACCAAATTTTTCAAATTTCCCACCAAAATGACGACTTCTGATTGGTCCATTCAAATTAGGGTCATGTGACCTTATTTGCATAATAGAGGTCACATGACCTAAACAGCCAGCCAATCGGAGGGCGCCATTTTGGCGGCACACCGTTTGGGTCACGTGACCGTTTTGAATTTTCTGCCAAAAAGGGAGGGTTCTGATTGGTCCATTTTGGCGCCACACCATGGGGGGTCTAGGTCATGTGACCCCACATTTGAATTTCCCACCAAAAGGTAGGCCTCTGATTGGCTGCATCCCAAGTGAGTAATATCCTTAGATTAGCTATGGTCCCATTCCGATACATACTATACTACTTCCCTCTCATGGGCTACCCTTTTTACATGATCAATCTGTGTGAAGACCCATCGACTTCCAATCCATAAATTCTATTGACTGACAATTAAGGCCTGCTCTGTGCATCATGGGTACAATAGTGCTGGTGATATCAGGACGAGGGTCCCATCAGGATCTTATACGGACGAGATTATTTAATATAAGAAACGGGACTACATAGGAAAACCTAAGACACTTAACTGGACCAAATGAGAGAATCTAAGACACCAGCCTGTGTATAGTACAAAGTGTGTCATACTAGTTATTGGCATGATCAAGTTGTCATATGAGAAATATCATAAGACTAGTGGTATATAGTGTAAATACATTAAGCTCTCATAAAATAGTGTTATTTCCAGTTGTCACTGGTTTATTCAGCTTTAGGCAACATGTAAGAAATATCAATCATACAGTAGTTAGTATGTAGGTAATTTGTACATATAGTAAATATACAGTAAGTTATAAAGTATAATGTTCTGTTCCACTCCACCTGTGAGGTAATAATAATACAATGTCCAGCATAGTTCTAGGTGGGTTCCCACACCTAGCTCCTGACCTGCTGCTTAGAGGAATAATGTAATAATGAATAACTTTACCCTCTGGTGGAAGTCTTGAGGAAGATACCCCCTGGCCACTAATGATAGAAACCAATGCCTGTCTAGCATAGTTTCACCATAGTGCAGTGGTATAGCAGGTAGCAGGAGATGACTGGAGATGTTACCTCTAGAGCGGTTCTTGGTGTTCTGTCCTCTTGGAGGTGCAGACAGGCTATTTGTAGCAAATCTTGGAAAAGCACCTCCAGACTGACTGGGGCCAGTAGCATCTGCCTAACTGTACAATTGTTAGAGGGGAGCCTTTCATGTGTCACTGGGTGCACAAAGGACCCCCATGGGCGCCGCTGTGTCCCCCATTGTCTTGGTCGGTTCTGTAACTTCAAACCCTCATAACTCAGTTGTTTACGCAGCTACAGCCGCCATTTTGTGCATGCGCGGAGTTGAATATGCCAAGTTTAAACTGCCTGCTGGATAGGCGCGTAACTCCAGCCAGTTTGTCTGTAGTGCACTCAGAGCTTCATTCAGTCTCCATGGCGTAACTTCCTTAATAATGGGAGTTCCGCCTTGATCTTGAGCTCATTCTGACCGTCTAATTATGGGCTTTCCATAAATGCTTTGATATTTGACCTAGCTTGCTCAGGAGCGACGCTAGAGCGACCGGACGGTTATGGCGTCGTGCTTATGTAACCCATTGTTCAGTTATTAGAGTGCTCAGACACTCATGACGGCGTCAGCGGTGCTCAGGCACCCGTGACGGCCGGTTGCATTCACTTACAACTTATTAGTTTGTGCACTGAACCATGAGGTCGCACACTGAGACCCTCATTTTTATTATATTGTGCAGTGAACCATTAGGTCGGAGCCTTTGATGTCAGAGAGTGTGTTTGTAACTGACCTGGCTGGTGTGCAGTGGGGCATGAACGCTCTTATACAAAGTTTGAGCGCTCTTATAGCTCTTAGAACCAACCTATGTATTAATTTCATAGATATTCTTTGATTAATACAAAATATGTTAGAATTTATGGAATAATAAAATGGTATATCATAAGTGTATATTAGACAAGAGTATGAGTAGTATACTACTGAACAGCTTAGGCAAAGATGAGATACTACAGTGTGTCCTGTTTCTTGTATGTCCCATTTCTTACATCCCTTTTATTGGACCCCCCCCCCCACACACACACACACACACTAAGGGGCATTTTTTCCAAAATGCCGACCTCCTAACCTAAGTCCAGGAAGTTCCCTCCAAACCTGGCAATAGCTGACTAGGCCCTAATATGACCCCTTATAATACTGTTTGGTGATTCGTAGGTTTTTTGGCTCGAACTGGCCTGCCACACGAACAGGCAATGAAATATGTGGACAGGTGAGGGGAAAGGGTCCTCCGAGGTAAAATGTGATATTTAAAATTGAAGTGATTGGCTTTAAAATGAGGTATCACCCTTGCAGATCGCCCTATTGGTCTTGGAGATATTGCTTCACGAAAATGAAATGATGTAACAGTATCAATACAGCCAGTAAGCTCTATCATTCATTGTTTTGATTGAATCAGGCATCTAATTAGCATAATCATTTAAATAATCAATCAAAAATGACCAAACCTTTCCATAAATTTGGGCATAGCTTTGGATCTAGAAATGGTATATATATGCTTTTTTCAGCATATGAATTTCCACAAATCATTCTATCGATTGACATTATTTTTTATATTTTTTGGAACGTAATTTTGGTTGCCATGACAACACATTTATCTGAGAACCCTTATTTGTGCCTTGTTTTGGATTCAAAACGTTCCATTTATGTTCCAAATAGACAGGAAGTGTCAGAAAATAGAATGTTTTTGAGAAAATCATCTTTTTCTGTGTAAAAAAGTACATAAGAGCAATATTTGGCCTATTTTTCACATTATTAGCTTTTTCAGCTCCCCTAGTGGCCAAACCAAGTACTAAAAATCCCGCAGGGAGGGCCCTTTCCCCTCATCTGCCCACATATTCCCATCTCCTATCCATGTTTGTAGACAAATGATTGAAACTTGCTGCACCCTAATCAGGATCATGTTTCAATAGTTTCCACGACAGGTTCAGCCAGCTACGACTGGAGATGGGTCAAATCTTAGCAGGTGATCTTAGGATTTTGGCCTTGGTGACTAAATAGCTGGCTACATTACTGGGTGATCGTACTGCCTGCTGGCTAAATAGCCACCATAGCAGTGACTCACTAAGGGATGCTGTATGACAACCCTCCATGTGAATAATTAGTGGGTAGCCCTAGCTGCTGCAATCTGCACTCCTTTGCTCAAATGTACCCAATCTGGGCTCTTTACACTACTGCCTATAACCCTGTGGCCAGCGCCTCTGGCGCTGGGATGGCATTTTTTTTCTAAAGAATAAAATATAATTTTGAAAAGTGTGGTGTTTCACCTAAGGATTGAGCATTAGATTATGCCTGTCATACCCAACCCTCACCCACCATGGCTTTCTAATAATTTTACAAAGGATATTACACCTAGCTGACACCTCAGCCCTACTATTAAGAAAGTATAACAGAGCGTTTTCAATACAATTAGGTCATTAGATATAAATCTATCATTTGTGATTTGAAAGGGAACTATCTAGAACAATTATACATCATTTGGGCTGGGTGGGTCTTGATTGTCTTCCTAAAACTGGCCCCACCAGGTCCCTATTCAAGGCCTGACCCCTAGTGATTTGACAGCCCTCCTACCCCGGCCCCTATTCAAGGGAGGCTGCTATTCAAGGCCCAGCTCCTATATGAGACATTATGGTAGTTACTGCAACCCTATGCTCATTTGAATACAGGAGTGCATACTAGACCATGAAGGAGGTATGACTGGTCACTATGTAGCCAATAGTGGCCCCTACGACTGGGTGCTATGACTTCATAGTGGTGTGTATTGAGTCAGTAGTTGAATAAATAGCAGCTGCTATTTTGAGGCCTCTACTGGAGCTCACTATGTAGTCACTGGTATGGAGTCATTTCTTACACTTTCCACTACGATTTGAGGGTGTCCAGTCGTGGAAACTATTAATAATATGATGCAATGCCAGACAATCGTTTAGACAGTTGTAACCCTAATATATGATAAAATTTAATAAGATTTATGTTGACAAAATGGCATATTTTAAGGCGTTATTACACATGTAAAGCATTAAACATTAAGGGTTAATTCAAGAACACATGAATGTACCATGCATACTTGTCACCATGGAGCATTAAAGTTGTCCTAATAAATTACCACCAGGGCTGTGTTTATGTATCATGGTAACGGATGGGAAAGACCTTCAGATGCACTAATAATATAGAACTGGCAAGCAGACCACTAATTCATTCATGCATCATGCTGAGCAATGGGCATGATGCACTCCTGCATAAGCTTCCCTTAAAAAGTTATAGAAAGTTAAAGTCAGCCTACCTTAAATGAGTGCCTTGTCACTGAGTGTCTGTATATAGTGTGTCGCTGCCTGCTGCCTCACGTTCTGACTGCCACGCCTGGGATGCACCTCTCGTGAGTCTTCAATTATCATAATGTATTCTTGAGGTGACGGCACATCATACCTGGGATGGTGTCATTTGTAGCTTTTCATTTTGAATGCTCTCTCCTGAATACACACCCAGGTAGCAAGGATACATTGGGCCAATGTCGGCTTATGTTGGGTCAATCATGGACAAGCATATGGCCCAATGCTGCATTGCTGATTGGGCAGTATCCTCCCCCGAAAACCACTGGGTGAAGAAAACATTGGCCATCCGATAGAAAGGGCAGACACTGAGATATTGGGGTTTGGGCCACCCAGTCCTGTATGAACTGTGTAAACTTACGTGATAAAATCTGCAGGCCAAACTCGCTTTTCAAATGGATTTCTTCACAAAATTCCTTGGCCCAGGCCTAAAATCATGGCCCATAACCTCACAGGCCAGCGTTAGCGTCTACCCTGCAATAGCCATTATAGGTGTGCCTAAAGCTTTCACAGACTTCTCTAAGAATAGCAGTGAAGCCTGTGTAAGCACTCCTGGGCTGTTTTAAGAAAGTATGTTTTTGCCCTTTTTGGCATCTGGGAGTGACAGTAATATGAATAATTATTTACAGCACCATTCTCCTTTATCCCAGTCCTATTTGATATGGTCAATAGACAGGTGTAGATCCACCTATATAAAAAGAGTTATTTCGTGTATGCAGGGGTATCTTTGTTTTTTTCATGGAAGCTGCTCACTGTCTGAGATGTTTCACCAGGAGTAATGCTGGAAGTACATGTAACATTCCACTGGGCGCAGCCGAAAAGAATACTACTTTGGGGCAATTCAAATTCAGAAAATGGCTCTCCCACTGCTTTTCTATATGCGCTATCAAACTTGATTTATCATGCCCAACATGAAATAATAAAACATAACCTACCTGGGACATGAATGTGTAGGCTATGGGCATGGCCCCCGTTTCTCCATACAGCCCTATCCTGTCACCCTGCTGCACGAACGGACACTCCACTCCTTCTATATCCCTGAAGTAGATCTACAATACAAAAGATATAATCCATATCATGCCATATACCTCAAGCCTCATAAAACCCTGCTCCATTACTTATTATAGGGTTCCTTTGAAATCAGGGTGTGTTTGATACGCGGGGTGCGCCTTATACGTCAGGTGTAACATGTAGGGCCTGTGTTTCTCGTAGGGCTTGTTTCTGAGTACTTTGATATCAATACCATGCCCTGTACCCATTGGAGCATCATGCGGAGGCACAGAGGACCCTCAATGTGTGTATCAACCCCATTGGGCTAGTAGTGAAGCATGAATGTATCCCTGGCGAGTTACTCAGCAGGGCTGCATTCATGCATCATGCCAGCCGAGGGGCATGATGCATGAATGCAATAGTAACTAAGTAATGTATGGGCTAACAGGCACCGAATGGCATGTATCGTAGGATATCGAACGAGTGGCCGCAGGCCACGAGTTTGATATCCTACGATACATGCCATGAGGTGCCTGTTAGCCCATACCTTACTAAGTTTATTACACGATTAATCAATAAAAAATCAATAAATAATCAATAAAATATCAATAAAAACAAGTTGAAAACAAAAATCCTTCCCCGGGACGCGAAGCCTGCCATAGGTACATACACCTCCTCGCCCGGCAGCGGACAGCGGCAGCCCCCGTCTCGGCTAGGGTTGGCAGCGGCACACGGCGAAAAATAGTGTACATACACCTCCTCGCCCGGCAGCGGACAGCGACAGCGCACACGGCGAAAAAAGATGCCTCTCGCTGTTATGTTTGTGTATAAAATACACCTCCTAGCCCGGCAGCGGACAGCGGCAGGGCACACGGCGAAAAAAGCTTCTCGTGGCTATGTTTGTGTATAACATACACCTCCTCGCCCGGCAGCGGACAGCGACAGCGCACACGGCGAAAAAAAGGTGTGTCTCGGCCGGGATTCGATCCGCGGACCCCTCACGGCTGAGCGCGATGTGCTAACCGCTAGACCACCGCGTCTCCTCTTCTCGCGGTCATGTTTGTGTATAAAACACCTCCTCACCCGGCAGCGGACAGCGACAGCGCACACGGCTTTGTATCATATCCAGACTTGGTTCGAACCGAGCATTTCTCGTCAGTCCTTGTGGCGCAGTGCATAAGGAGTTGGATTTGGGATGTGAGACTGCAGGTTCGATCCCTACCCTGGCCTGGAAAATTTCGTGGGTTTTAACATGTGACATGTGACATGTGACATGGACAAGGAGTGCTGATATCCACCTCAGAGAGTGCTGATATCCACCTCAGAGAGTGCTGATATCCACCTGGGATCTGCTCATAAGGGGTCGCACAATATGCAGGAATATCAGAACTGGGATATCCAGGAAAAGCACTGTGAGTCACAGAAATCGTGTAATAACAGCTCCTAAAAGGTTAAGGTGTATGATCATGATACTCACGGTGAAGATGCCGGGTGCGGGTGCAGAGACGCGCGCGTCCCACAGCATCTTGTACTTCCTGTCTATGATGGACTGTGGACGCCATACCTGTCATAAAGGTGTCATTATTTGGTTATTACTATATTAATCCTCTAAGGGTTGCCGGTGCTGGAGTGCCTCATTAGGGCCATCATGATGCATCAATAAAGTGCTGGCCAGGCTGTTCGACAGCACTTCATTGGCATCATGACGACCAATGGGCATGATGCACTCCTACAATAGATACTCTTAAACGGCTAATAAATTGGTATCACAGGAAAGTGTACAAACTCTATCTGTGAGAAGATGAACCTTTGTGTCCATTATAGTTTATAATGTGCATAAACTCTCGCGTTAATTGTCCCCACCCCCAAGCCACACTCAACCCTTTCTCATCTGACATTTATCCCTCGATCCCTACTACATGTACTTCAGTATGCATTGGGACCGTCCACGAATGACGTCATGTGCCAGGGAGGGGGATGTTTAAGAAAAAAATTATGGATGGCCCATGAATGAGGGAGGTCTTGTCTCAGGGGTTGGGCAAGGTAAAAAATGGTACCGGAAAAAAAAGTTAAAAATTATAAATAGATAAAAAAAAAAAAGGGGGGGAGGGAAAGAGAAAAAAAATTATGGACAGCCCCTTTACTACAGACAACTATCAGATATAAAACATAGGATTTTCTGCTGTCAGACCTGTACTCGCATTGCATCCTGAGAGAGGAAGAAGGCGGAGATGGCAAAGAGGACGCCGTCAGTGAGGGATAGGTCCTCCAGTAGGAAGGTGATGTTAGACTGTGTAAGGACACGACCTTCTCCAGCATCCAGAGGCCGGCCAAGGCGCTCCACACCATCTGTACACAACAAAAGAAAATACTCTCTGTAAATAATATTACACAAATATCAGGGAGAGGTCATTTTTATCTTGTTAACGGGGGTGGAGGGGGTTTTTGCTCCCCATCCCCCTCTCGATGGTCAAAAACTTTTTCCCTCCTGGAGGGACCGAACATCACGTGACCGGGGGAGGGTTCTTTAGAACAGTACTAATAGTCAACATCTGTCCACAGATGCGCCTTTTGGTTTTCCCTCAACTCCAAGACTCAGGGTGGGGTGCATCACGTCCAGTTTTAATATGACCGTTATTAATGACTTACCTGCCGATACAAGGATGGGGTTCATCGTCATCACCAACATACATCCCACTGTAAAACAGAACACGACTCCAGGTGGCGCCATCTATAATGTTAATAGAACCATCTTTATTAATTGAAATGATACATTTCAGATTGAAAATAACAGCTTATATGCCCAGAAGTCTACCATGCCTTTATGCGACTGAAAAAAGAATTTTCATGTGTTCCATGCAGTAACATTACCCAAATACCTAGGGTCGGTAGGTCGGATATATTTTTTTTTAATTTTGTATATAAATGCAGGCATCGATCTGTCCAATTCGTTTAATTTACGGTAAGAACATAGATTGTTTATATTCAAGGAAACCTGATGAAACGATATGAAACAATTCTCAAAAATTATTGAAAACTAGCTAACATTCTCATAAGTTAAAAAAACAAATCTAGGTTCGGCCCTGTTTTGCTAGGGTCGATCTTTTTTTTTTCATTTGGCCTTTGCACAATGCTTTTTTCTTTTACATCCGACATTTTTGCACCCCCCCCCCCCGCTCCCCACACTCATGAATTCACACTGCAGGCCCGTAAGGAGTATAGATGGAGATTTTTTTGGTTAGTAATTACTATTACTATGATATAAGGGCCACCCCTGTGTATATGACGCACCCTGAGTTTTAGGATCTGATAGAAAAGTGAAAAATGACATAACTTATCAATTTATAAATTTATGGGTAGCTTACCGCTCCCCACACCCCCTTATACCACTCTGCATGAGTGGGGAAGGCTTGGGGAGAAATAGACAGAGGTGCACGGTAAAGTATCGTGGGGTTGTTGTTGCCAACGAGGCTGGAGGCATCTCTGTATTCAATCCGTGTTACTTATGTTGAAAGTCCCCATAAAAGTCACTTTTTGATGAAAGGTTTGAGGCTATTTTTATGATGTCACGGTAGAGAATGGGGTCATGTAGAATGAGTTTTACTTTCTGCATGCCTTAATTGGCGGGGAATGGCTTTGCATGTGCTTTATTGCAGGAAGTGTCGTTCTCAACAAGAAATAAAATTCCCTCCCTTAAATTTGCCTCTCTTATTATTCTCTGTATAAGCACCTTGGGTTTGTACTTGCGTGCAGGCCGAGCCTTATAGGTGGGACATTATGGTATTTCGTCTATTTAGAAAAAGAGACTGAATTCCATTACAATGCCAAAACCACTATAAAATTGTGGAATATGAGTACCCTCGAAAACCCACCGCTCCACTACTGATAAATAATGACCACTCCCTAAGCCGCCCCCCACCCCCCTGCCCCAGGAGTGGTAGATCCAGATTGTTCCTGCTTGTGTCCCCTTTGACTGCCGGCCCTTTGTGGATCCCCCCTTCCCTGCCCAGTGACCAGCCAACCATAGAGCACACACACTTAGAGGTCAGAATGGTTCACTGCACACTTGGCTTATGAGGCTGGCTCAGGGCACACAGGCTGGCAACGGTCTTAATAGGGATGAAATCTGGAGAATGGACCACTGTTAAAAGGTTCGCTGTTCATTTACAGGCATTTCCGTTGTAAATTTACAAAAGAATACTATGCTACAATCTCAGCTACAGCCAGTCACCCTCCCCAGATGTTGAGTATGAAATGGCTCTTTTGCCCTCTCTACACTCTACCTATATAGTCCAGTACCCAAAGGTTCAGCAAAATTGTAACAAAAGGTTTCTCTATGGTTTTCAACTCTTTGATACCTGTTCTTTTCAGGGAGAAAAGGTTTGCCAGAATCAACCTTGGGCAAGTGCCTCAAACCCAACTATCCCAGATGGCACCACCTGATCAAAGTGGTCAGCCCACTTTCAGCCACACCAAAAACCCATGTTGAACCAAAATGATAAATTTTGACCAGATGGCGCCATGTGATCAAAGTGGGCAGCCCACTTTCAGCCACACCAAAAACCCATGTTGGACCCTAACCCACTCTGAGACTGATCTGTGCCCATATTGGTTAGCCCAGTGTGGCCCACGCACCTCACTGAGGACAAAAACTGTCAGCAGCCCATCGGTTAGCCCATTGTGGCCCACAATGGAAGCCACACCAAATAAAGTGTGGGCCACAGTAGGGCCACACCACCTTTGCTACCTGGGATTGAGAGTTTTTCCCTGATTGTGGGCAACTATTTCCATATGCAGATGACCTTGACCTTGTGACATGGTAGAAATGAGTGTAACATTTCATGCTGATGGTAATTGATGCATTACAATAGTGAATATCCCGATTAGATCCAAAGTTAATGTAATTTGACACTGAAACTTGGTCTGAAGGCAGCCATGTTGGATTTGAGGCACTTGCCCAAGGTTGATTTTAGCAAACTTTTTTCCCCTGAAAAGAACGGGTACCAAAGAGTTGAAAACCATCGAGAAACCTTTTGTTATAATTTTGTTGAACCTGAACTCTTCAGGTACTGGACTAATAAATCTTCCACCATTAGGCCTACCTCCATTAGCCAGTCGGCACAGAAGCAGTGGGGCCGTTGTTCAGCTTTCTGTGCATCCAGGATCCACAAGGAATAGTGTACCCGGGATACACAAGGAATTGACCTATCAGGAGCAAGCACCTGCTCAGCAGAAGCATCTGCTACTTTCAAGATGGTGGATGTCTTGGCCACTCAGTTCAGCTTATTTTATCACAGATATCTGCTAGTTTATGATAGATGAAGTACAATTAAAAGCAGCAACATCATCTTTGAGCTTATATAAATTCTAGAATGCAGTTTCATTGGAAAGTCAGAAAATTTTACTATGATTTACCCTCTAAGCATCACTGTCCATACTGGACTTAGCTGTTTTAGGCACTTGGCTGTTTACCAACAAAGGGACTTCTTCTGTATCCAGGATACACAAGGACTGCTTCTGTAGGCCTATCTAGGATCCACATTAGGGAGTGATCAATTTTTAATGACAGGGGGGGCTGGTGGGTTTGCGCGCAGAAAAAAATTTCGACCCCCCCTCTCAAGGGGGTAAATCTTTTTCGACCACCCCCATATGGGATGAAAATCCTGTGCAAACATCCCTTTTAGCCTATAGTAACGTGCGGGGTTTTCCACTGAAAACAAGTGAAATTGTTTTGACCCCCCTCCATCAGAGGTGTTGAAAAAATTCTGACCCCCCCCTCAAACCCACCACCCCCCTTGTTAAAAAATGATCACTCCCTTAGACCCCTGCAGGCCTAGGCCTACTCAGGATCCACAAGGACTCTTGGCGAAAAATTTTCCGTCCCCCCTCGGAGGGGTCTGAAATTTTTATGGCCCCACAACCCCACCTGTTGATAAATAATGACTACTCACTCAGGTTTGGGTAAAAAAAGTTTCCGAATAATTTTTTTCTTACTTAAAGAGGGGCGTTTAAAAATCTCCCTGCCCTCTGGCGTGGGGGGGC
The DNA here is from genome assembly GCA_949317995.1 of Acholoe squamosa. Taxonomy (NCBI): domain Eukaryota; kingdom Metazoa; phylum Annelida; class Polychaeta; order Phyllodocida; family Polynoidae; genus Acholoe; species Acholoe squamosa. The sequence continues at coordinate 63,734,127 of OX439044.1, forward strand.
GCAAATATTTTGACTGCTGTTGAAGGGGGGCGTAAACAATTTTCGTGCCCTCGCGAGAACCCACCAACCCCCCTTGTTGATAAATAATGACCACTCCCTAAGGTGGGTAGGTCTTGGTGTGCTAGAGCCCCTTTAAAACTTCTGACAAAAACAAAGGAACCCAACAAAGAGCGTTCTTTTTACATTAAAAAGATGTTTTTATACCAGTTGGGTAGAATCCTTCTGTATCCAGGATCCACAATAGACTGCTTCTGTATCCAGGATCCACATGGATCTCCCTTCTGTATCCAGGATCCACAACAGACTGCTTCTGTATCCAGGATCCACAATAGACTCCCTCTGTATCCAGGATCCACAAGGATATCCCTTCTGTATCCAGGATCCACAATAGACTGCTTCTGTATCCAGGATACACAATAGACTGCTTCTGTATCCAGGATACACAATAGACTTCTTCTGTATCCAGGATCAGCACCCACAAGTTCCAAATTTCTCTAAATCGTATTATTTTATTATACCCTGCAACATGAGTGATCATACCACCAACAAGGGGATAGTTCCTACCTCTCCTCAGATTGAAAACCATCATCTTGTGGTGAACACAAGACCCCAACCACACCTCTAGTCCAAATATTAAGGACAGGAGGGCCCTCAGAGTGAGATAAGATCCCTGGAGGCTCCGAAAGAGTGCATAACAAAACAGAGACCTGCACAAAAGAGTGGCGCTCAGTTTTGGCAAGTACCCAGTGTGGCCCTTTGTTTTATTTATCTATTTATTTGTTAATTATTCATATTATACATCAGTTGTAAGTGAGTATCACTGTCATTCTGTGCCAGTAAACAAAAATAAAGAGAACAATAATGAAATTTAAAGAATTTCCCATGGCTACTGGAGGCAAGCAGTATGTCATTCAACACAGATTTCACTAAGCTAGTACACTTCCCATCTACCAGAGGTGCAGCATGTCTAGGAGGGCAAGCCTGCCCTCCACCCTCAGGCTCCCATTGGTTTTGTATGGTAGGAATGACACCTCTCACAATCAAGCCATTTTGTTGCAGAAGAAATGCTCCGACCTCTAAGAAAAATAAGATGCACATGAAACAGTCATGTTGACAAACCAGTCATAGTAATATCTATGGAATATCTTCAAGCCAAGAAGTGTTATTCAAACTTCTACATGCATAAATGTACATGAGTTGAAAATTGACTGAATCCACATGAGTGGAGGGGGCAGAATGGGGGTAAGTCAGGGTATCTGGCTCTATAAAACCTACTTAGATCACCTGATAGGCAGTCACTAATTGGATTAACAGGTCTCTATCTTACCAATGGTCATATAAATGGGCTGAGTGTAACCACAATGTTGATATCAGACTCATTAAAATGCATTTTAATCAGTGTATGGTAGGCTGCTAATTATTGAGTCGCCTCCCTCTTTCTGATACCCATTATTTTTTCACTGCAACCAGTGGCCTCAGTCTGCCCCTGTAGGTTACATGGACGTAAATGCTGCCCTCTCGTGAGTCATATGGTATTTAGGACTGCACTGAAGGGTGTTCTGACTGCTGATTGGTTTAGAATTAGACAGAAGAAATATTGGTAAAACTATGAAAAAAAAATCACAGGTGTTCCCAAATAGTTAATAAATGGAATAGTAGGTGTGTTTTTATATTATGCCAGGCCTTGGGGATTTTATGAGGCATGCAAAAGTTAATCTGGCCAATGGAGATTTTTAGGCCCAAAACAGGGTAGAATGGCACTCACTGCACATATCATTCCCTTATTTAAGATTTTCAGGGTTTAGCCTATCCAACATTCTGTCACATTGTGTATGAGGGATGAGTTAACCGTGCTATGGTTGAAATTTTTACCAACGAACATTTTAGGCGGCTGTTTTTGTGTGTTATGCTATATAGAAACATAGAGGAAATGGATTTAGTTCCCCGTGACCTGTAGACCAGGGGAATTTTCCAGACTGACACTAGCACCCTCTGTAGTATTGGCTGAGTGATATCAGTGTGTATTCCTATAGTATATCAGTAATGCGCTATAATGGGTACATGTGATGACACAGGTTGACTCTGTTGTCATAAAATTGGGAATCTGCAAGGAAATTAGGCAGGCAGAGGCAGGTACGGGCAGAGAGGCAGGCAGAGACAGACGGACAGGCAGACGGAGAATCAGAGAACCAGGCAAAAGCAGAGAGAGACAGAGAGAAAATCAGAGAGACAGATAGAGAGACAAACAAAATCAGATAGACAGAGCCAAAGAAGCAGACCAAACAAAAGCAGGCAGACGCAGGATACCGATGACAGCGGTTTAGCTAGTCCTCAGGGCTACAGCGCCTGCCGCGTCCGCGCGGACTCTACACGGATCCTCCCGCGGTGAGCGTAGGTGCGCGGGCGTAGTGGTAGTCCTCAGGACTATAGCTAATTATGCGTTGCTTAAGTCTAATGCTACTAGTAGCTAGTAAGGCCATCCTTAGTCCTGGGGACTAGGTGATCGTTTAGCCCACAACTAAACTATACCGGTCAAGTCCTGGGGATAAAAGCATAGTCCTAAGGACTAAAGCCTAGTCCCCAGGACTAAGAATATGAGGATATTGTCCTAGGGACTAATTGTACATTCCCATGAATTACCTTGCAGACCCCATGACTTTGTATAAGACTGTGCTTTTAGTCTCCAGGACTAAGCTTTTAGACCTGGGGACTAATTCATAGACTCAGGGACTACTTGTTTAGTCCTGAGGACTACAAAAACATCTGCCTAGTCCTCAGGACTAATGCATGTGGTTCTGAGGACTAATTCATTGATTGATGTCTAATGTAGTTGTGACTAGGGATGTAGTCCCCAGGACTTCAAATTTAGTCCTGAGGACTACTTCTAAGTCCCCAGGACTGCTCTGTGTAGTCCCAGGGACTAAAGATACAGTCCTGGGGACTAGAACATTGTCCTTGGGACTAGAGACACAGTCCTTGGGACCAATGCCCTAGGCCCCAGGGGTGCCTGTTAACATGTTTGTACAGTCAAATAGGTATAGCCCTGGGCGCAAAAAAGCAGCCATTGTTCCATAGTCCCTGGGATAGAACATTAGGCCTGAGGACTGTATAGTGGTCCTCAGGACTAGTCAGTCCAGGACTAGACCATTATATCTGTAGTCCCCAAGACGCGAGAAACAGTCATGGTCCCCTGGGGACTAGATTCATAGTCCCAGGGCTACCTCTGTTTGGTCCTGAGGACTAAATATATACTTACCTAGTCCTCAGAACTAAAGTAAAGTCCCCAGGACTATTATCTGTAGTCCCTAGGACTTTCAGTGTCTTTTTTTCAGCCTGGAATGGTAGTCCTGGGGATTTATAAACAGTCCTTAGGACTAAATCTTTAGTCCTCAGGTCTAAATCCTATGTCCTTCGGACTAGATCTTTAGTCCTAGAGACGAAAGATGTAGTCCTGAGGACTAGACTTTAGTCCTCGGGAGGTCCACTACACATTCATGATGATTAGATGTTAGTCCTGACCTGTAGTCCTAGGGACTAAAAGTGTAGGCCTTGGGCTGGAGAAATGGTGCTGAGGGCTAGAAATCAATCAAGGCCTCCTCAGGACTAGACTGTAGTCCTCGGGACTACATCCATAGTCCTGAGGACCACACATTAGTGTTGACGACTTGAAAATTACATTTTCAGTCCTGCAGGACTAAAAGGGTAGTCCCTAGGACAGGCTCTAGTCCCCAAGACTAGAAACCTGGAAGGCATTGGCTATTGGAATTTCAGAAATGAGTGTGTGTCTTCTTCTAGCGGTAGTCCTCAGGACTATGCCCCCATCCGCACCGCGTCTGTCTGCGCGTAGCCTGCGCGTATCTACGTCAGCGCGGACGCGGCAGGCGCTCTAGCCCTGAGGACTAGCTAAACCGCTGTCATCGGTATCCTGCCAGGCAGACAGACAAAAGCAGATGGACTGACAGAGAGACAGACAAGCATAAAGAAAAAAGAAGTCAAATTAAGACAAAGAGCAGAGAAAAACATAGAAGGTGCAGGCAAAAGAAGAAGTTAGAGGTGATTAAAAGTAGACGGAGTTGAAGGTGAGTGGGGACTAGGGTCTGTAGGCTTACAATACTGGCAAATTTAAGCGCTGGGGTCTCAAATAAGTGCCAGTCTGGAATAAGCATCAGGGTAAAGGTAATAGTGAAATCAATCTTAAGCATCGGAAACAATATTCAAATAAGCACCAGTCTCGTAAGAGCAGAGAGAGGGGTGGAGGTACTTGAAGTCTATTTAGCGGCAGGGCGCTTAACGGGGAGCTAAGGATTGTCTAGAGGTAAACAGTATTGGCACTGACTAATAGACACCCCTGGATGCTACACTTAGTTACAGCTGGCTGCATCTTAACAACAGCTGTACCCAATCCCCCACTCCCCAAATCCTCTCATCCACATCCACCAATAACCACAACTAGCAGAACTATGCACAATGGCAACCAAAAAGAACGCTAATTCCTCAGGCAACAGAAACATTTTTCCGACTTAATAACTAGTCTTTATTACATTCATAGACATGTTGTCAAGCAGACCATGGTCCAAACTCTAGAGTTTGCGTGTAAAGATATTCTCGATTTTGTGAGCATTTGTGGCATGTACTTGTAACGAAGTGACCCCTGCAATATAGTCCCTTACTATTTTAGAATTTTAGAGCTACTTGAACTCTTCCCATTTAGTCATTTCTTACCAAGATATCACATGGGCTACCTGTAAGATTTCGAGGGTACCACCAGGGTGACTGAGTGAGACAATTGAAAATAAATATAAGTAAATTAATGTGGGACACAATCTGTAAAGTGTCACATGGTGCCAGACCCTAGACTGTAATTCTAAAGACCTTGGATTGGGTCCAGAAATGTATAAATAATTGACACTCTTCATTCTAGGTTTTAGTATTATTGGTAGATATAACTACAAGTGTTTGCCAATTCCAGACTACCCTGCACTGAAAACATGTTGGTCCTCAATTTGAGGACTTTGGGCCCTCAAATTGATGGGTCCTGGGGGGAGTACCGGGTCCTCACTAAAGTCCTCAATTTGAGGACCTAATGTCCTCAATTTGAGGACCTTTTATGATGAAGATATGCAATCAATATGATGAGTGTGGGTAGTCAATTCAATGACATTCATTTTTAATTTCCATTAATTATGAAATAGTATGTAGATTAACCTTAGATTCCCCCTACCCCACCAAAGCCAGACCTTTATTAGATGCATTGTCCTTCTGGTAGGCCAAGTGACTGGTGTTATATGTAAACAACAGTTTCTTGCCAGTCTGTGAACTTCTAAGTAAGTCTTCAGACACATAAAAAGTGTTCAAGCACATAGAGACCCCATAACTCCCTTCAAATTACTTGAGCAAAATTTCTTGCTGTATTTCCTATCTAGCATAAATATAAATGGCTATTGCAACATTCGTGATGTAGATAAGTACATTATTAACTAACAAAATTATCTATAGGATGACCTACAGTATGAAATATAGATTACACTACAGCTTAGTGGGGCCCCCTGGTGGAAAAAAAGTATTGTCTTCAAAATGATGAGCCCATCTTCAAATTGATGACTTGAGGTCATCAATTTTGAAAGAGGACCCAAGGTCCTCTGCACAGAGGACTTTCGTATAAGCTTAAGTTTTCAGTGTGGGGAGATGAGGCATACCCTCTCTATGCCTACAAGAGGAAAACATACCTACTGTTCCGGCTTGTTTAAGTGCCGGGGTCAAAGATAAGTGCCAGTTTCGAAGAACCATTGGGGTATACGGGGATGTTCAAACCAATCTTAAGCACAAGTTATTGCCGGATTCATATGAAGGCTTGGGGTACAGGGGTGTTGAAATATATAAGCGTCAGGGTGCTTAAATGGGCAATTACGGTACGTACAGACTATGTCCTCTTTACCCATGACAAAGAAAAGCATTCCAAAAAGACAGGGCAGAAAAAGGGAAGTCGTGGTCAAAAGGACAGGTAATTTGTGGGTAATAGCAATTTCAGAGGAAAGTAAGACTTCTAGAGTGTTTCTACCATTATATCAGAGAATTTGATTGAGGGAAATGGTTTGGAAATGGAGGAAGAGGAGGGGATACATAATAAAGAGTTCAGGCTTTTGGCTACCCCCAATGGCCTAACAGTAGCACAAACTGCTGCCGCCAAAGTGTGGAGGTTGGCTGGGCACAGCAGACAATAGGCGAAAAAGTCAGTTGTAGATGGCAGCAATAAACAAAACATTCACCTTCTAAAGGGGAAAATGCTGGCACAGGTGGGCAGGGAAGATAATATATGGAGGAAATGCTGGAGGGAGGCAATGGGGAGGGGGCAATGGGGAAAATGGAGATGGGGGAGGCAAATAGGAAAATGGCATTGGAGGGAGGCAATGGGAAAAACGGCAATGGGGATGGAGGACAGAAGGACAAGCACTATGTGGGAGAAAGGCAAGGGGGGGGGGGGTGAGGCAATACAGGAGGGAGGTAATCGGGGAGAGAGTCAATGGGGGAGGGAAGCAATGGAGGAAAACCCCAATGGGGGAGGGCAGCAATGGAGTACAAATGAATTGCGGAAGAGAGGCTTTGGGAAAATGGCAATGAGGATGGTGAAATGGCAGAAGGGCAATGACTGCAATTCATAGGAGATGAACCAATAAGGGCAGACTAAGTGTTAATACAAATTCCCAGCTTTGCAAAGTTTGCTCCCCTCAACCTCTACTTTACCTCCTTTCACAACTTCTCATATTTAACTTCAGGCTTAACTTTAAACTCATTCCCAATCTCACACAGAAGAGGTCGTGAATACTACAATGTTGAAAGACCTCAGTTAGGCAAGGGTCCTGATGGTACCTAGTTCTATCCAGACTGCTGTCACGACTAGGGGAATAGGGGTAATGGTGATTATGTTGTTTGATTGTATTCTTGCATTTATGAAAGTCGCTTCAGCAAGTCAACATCATTTTTATTGGTTTAAATAACCATAAGTCATCTTTTCTAAAAGCAATATCCAGTTACTGTAATGTCCAAAGACGTAAACAGTGAGCCCAGAGTAGTATATTGGTGCAAACTCAGGGCATAGGAACAGCTACTGAAATCTGTTTGACCTACTTATGAACTGGAAGTGACCTAGTTTTGAAGACGGGAAATTTGAAATCTCGAGTTCTGATTGGTTGAGAGACCAGAAGTGACGTCATGACCTGGTTTATTGGGCTCTGATTGGCTGAGAGATGGTTGCCATGACAACAGCAAAACATAAACAAATGTGTTGTTGTTATGGCAACGTTAAAATACAAACAATGATGTGACCTTGACAACAAAATTTCGACCTTGACCTTGACCTGACATCTAGTGGACATTATTGGAACTACTTATAGCAGGGTTTAGTAGACCTTTTTTGCGGTTTAAAAAAAAAACAAAAAAAAATAGTGGCACCCTGACACCTAGCAGATATTATTGAAACTGGTTTTAGCTAAGCCTAGTGGAGACCACTTGTAGTTAAAAAAATTGTAAAAAAAATAAAATAAAATGTGTTGTTATGAGACCTAGTGGATATTATTGAAATTGCTTATAGCTGGGTTTAGTTGAGCCCCCCTTGTGGTAAAAAAAAAGCTAGTGGCGACTTTATGCCTGACACCTAGTGGATATTATTGGAACTGCTTGTGGTTAAGAAGTGAGGTTATGACATGTAATATTCATGTGACTTTTAGGGGTAGGGGAAAGTATAGTATTGTTGAGTGTTGATTGCTTGTTGGATAATTTATACATGATTTTATTTTTTTCAAGCTCCAATTGGTTGTTGACATTTGTGTAATACTCATGGAATCTTAGGGGGTGGTAAAAAAACATAAAAAAAACTTGGGACCCAGTGGGGGATATATTTTACCATCTGTTATATAATTAACACAACAAAACCCATTTTCTTTTCACTTATATTTCATTTTTTATTTTAAAGACAACCTTGACATACGAATGTGCTTTTACCATTAGCAGGTTTTGTACATATGCGACAGAAAGAGGTGTTTGCAATCAGTGATTTTGCTCTTGATTGACTTTAAGCTTTTATTCCAGGTATTAAAATAACATGCGCTACTGATTCTAGCTATGTTTGCACTAGCAGGTTCAAACAATGCCTGAGCCAGAAAGTAGGCAGAGTTGTTTTTCACTGAAGCTAAAACCCCTGAAAGGTACCCTTCCTTGAAATTTAGCTCAAATGAAAAAATAACCTTTTACCCCAACCAAGTTTAAAGCTGAAAGTTCCAAGGTGCATTGTACACAGGTGAAACATATGGTTTCACATATTTTGCCAATGTTTAGATTACTTTTACAATGGCATAACACACCCACTCTGGGGTAAAGTTTTAGTTCCTGAAGGTATGCTGCAAATTTTTTCGCATGCTGGCGAGTGTGTACCTGGTATAATGCCATGGGCATGACTCTTAAGTGTGTAATTGGTATAATCTAATACACCAATCCTTTGTTTGTAATGTAACGTTGTTATGTTTACAGAAGTCAATGCAAACGGCAAAAGCATCCCAAAAAGCTACAGTAAAGAACTTGTACATATTAATGCTGGTTAAACAGTTGTCAACAGTGTCTGGTTCAGCTCCTCTAAAATATTGAATGTTGTGTACAGGAATTGCTTACCAGAAAAAGTTTTCTACACATCCCCATAACACACTAGATACATTATTGCCTGGAGTAATTACGTGCACGACTGTAAATGGGGGCGCATATAAAATTCAAAAGGAGGGTTAGACATGACGCCTGCTTAGCTAAAATACTACCAAGGTAACAAAATGAAGTTATTTCAACGTTGAATTGACTTCATTTCCTAGTAGAAAAAACGTGGACTCAAACCAACATTGAATTAATGTTGAAAAAATGTTGATTTAACACAAGAATTCTCATGAAAATATGCTTTAAAATGACTTTGGATTAAACCTGAACCAACCTAATATTGATCCCTACCATGCCTGTGTATTAGCATAGGATATTCACTTTATTTTTACTTTTTCTGATATATTTCATCGAATAGGATTCATTTCCCTTCATCTCTTGAGGCTGCAATACTACATGAGTCACATTTTGCAATGGGACTATGTACCTCATGTGATAGAGGAGCTAGAGGAGCAGCGCATTAATTGATAAAAGACACAACAAGAATGCCTTATACAAATTCCAAATGTTTCAATAAAGGTGTGTACCATACCATGGGCCCTAATGTAGGGAACATTTTCATTCATTTTTGGATATTTCTTCACTAAGATATATCTAGACATTGAATCTTGATAATTAGGTTGACACAACTACGATATCATTATCATTATGATTTACATTAGACAGATACCTGTATGCATCATCTAGCCCAGTCATATCCTAACATTTCATGCCATCTAGTGAGTCATTCTGAAACCACAGAATAATGTTCAATCAACGTTTTTTAAACCAGTTAAATCAACATTGTTTTGAGTCCACATTCTCAACATTGATCAACATTCATCAAAGGTTATCTGGGAAAACGTTATCTGCTGAACATTGTTTGAATGTTAAACCTACATCTATGAAAAAAACTTTTTCTCAAGAACCCCAAATCAACTTTGAAACAATGTTTTTCAACAAATGTTAGTCCAACTAACCATCAGTGAACTTTAATCAACGTTCACTTAACGTTTCTTGTTACCTGGGTACCAAAGACCAGATAAAGGGAAAAACCTCTTGTCTGGTGAAGTTGACGCAAAAAGAAAAAAATGAACTGTTTTACACAATCACTTTTCTTTTTGTTTCTCCTGCCTAGTTTCCCCCTCCCCCCTTTTCTTTCACACAGTATGTGTGGGCAGATGAGGGGAAAGGGCCCTCCCTGCGGGATTTTTAGTACTGTGTTTGGGTTACAACAACCATAATTGTGAAAAATAGGCCAAAAATTACTATTATGTAATTTTTTACATAGAAAAAGATGGTTTTCTCAAAAATGTTCTTTTTTCTGGCACTTCCTGTCTATTTGGAATGTTAATGGAACGTTTTGATTCCAAAAAGAGGCTAAAATAGGGGTTCCCAGGTAAATGTGTTACCATGGCAACCAAATAGAAAAAAAAATAATGTCAATTGATATAATGATCCATCATGATTCATATGCTGAAAAAAGCATATAGATACCATTTCTAGATCCAAAACTGTGCCCAAAAGTATGAAAATGTTTGGTCATTTTCTATTGATTATTTAAATCATTATGCTAATTAGATGTCAAATTCATTGCAAACAATGAATAATACAGCTTATTGCCTAAATTGATACAGTTATGTCATTCCATTTTCGTGAAGCAATATCTCCAAGACCAAAAGGGCTTTATGCAAGGATGATACCTCATTTTGAAGCTGATAACTTCAATTTTAAATGTCACATTTCACCACGGAGGACCCTTTCCCCTCATCTGTCCACATGTATACACAGGACAGAATATCACACAGGATACGTGATAAAATACAACCTTAGTATCATCTTTACTGTTTTACACAATTCTTCCCAGGTAGCAAAAATGGTATGGCCCGAGTCTTGGCCAGAGCGGGCTCCTGATGTGGGCCACACTGGGTTAACACAGTGGGCGCCCGATGGGTTTTGTCCTCAGCAAAGGGTCTGGGCCACACTGGGCTAACCGATTCGGGCACAGATCTATTTGAAATTGGGCGCACCGATTTGGGCTCAAAGTGAGTTTAACATGGGTTTTTGGTGTGGCCTAAAGTGGGCTGCCCGATTTGATGAAAAATTAGTGGTGACATGTTAAAAATTCTTTTTGAGAAATTTATCCAAAATCTTTTCTTTTTTTTAAAGGTCAATAAGCAACAAATCCTTGAGCTAATCTAACCCCCCCCCCATCACCAAAGCAGTAAATGCAATATCTACCCAAGTGGAAAGGCAGAGCAGTACCATTCATTTGAATCAAACTCATTCAGCCAACACAAGGCACTTTGATTCATTAACTCTTCTTCTACCAGATTCTACATAACTATAGGTTTATCAAAACCAAATATTTTTAGACCTTATTAAGGTGGAGATTTTGTAAATAGACAATGAAATGGGCTTTCAGGAACTGAAAGAATTTTCTAGATATTCCAATAATAAGTGAAGTTATGATGGAATATGCTGTCTCTAAAAATCAAAAATTGAGACACCCCTATTACTGTACAAAGGCCCTTATTGAAGAGATATTGCATTATTAATAATACTGGTAAATGAAACAAACATGCAATACAATCAATTTTGAAATTGAAATATCTTAGTTAAAAATTGATCTTTCAAGATGAAATAAAGTGCATGCGTTAGATTATTTCTATGACTTATTAGATTTTTCACTGGAAAGCTATTTAGGAAAACGTTCTTTCCTGTTGCCATGGCAACCAAAATAAACAAAAAGTTTGATATCTAGTTGTTTTGTTGCCATGGCAACAGGAAAGAACATGGATTTGACCCATAATGCATCAGAATATGTTCTTGATTTTGTAACCAACGTTTTCCTCATGAAAAATTACCCTTAGTCACTTTTCACCCCAAAAATGATAATACTTATAATTTTTTCCACATATCCCCCCCTTAATATTGCTCAGATCATTCAAAGCAAAAAGTAAAACTCATCCATGTTCACCTACCTCTCATCAAAAGGGAAATATCCATACAGCCGAATGGTTTGGATTGCCCAGAGAGAATATGCCATAGAGAACATCCCCAAAAAATTGTGAGATTTCACCCACTTTTAAGGAAGTTATAGAGGGTCAAAAATCGGTCAAAAATCGGTCAAAATCGGCGAGTAACTCGCAAAAATGCGCGTCTGGTAAAGCACAGTAAACTCGCAAAAATGCGTGATTGGTAGAAGAAGAGTTAAAGTGACATTCTGGCCTCAATCTTCCCCTACTAATTCGCTATGTAGGAGTAGAGAAGAGAGCCTTCAAGTTCATAATGACTGTACCTCTGCATATCTGCTCTTGTTCCAAGTTCAGTGCAATAGAAATGGTGTTGCCATTCCACTACTACTCAAATGACCTTGATTTGCACTTTTGACTAGAAACATCTAAGTATTTCCAGACTATGAGAAAGTCTGCACATTATTACTTCATATCTGATTTAGTAGTCTATTCCAGTTGTCCTATGTCTAAAAGAAATAAGTTTGGTATGGGTAGTAGAATTCTGCCTGGAGTGCTGTGAAACCACTTTGTAGTGAGTCTGCCATGGACTGGCCTACAGGGGCAGGGGATATTTTTGGTTTCTCAATTGCCTCTATATATAGTCCTCTTATACCTGGCCAAGTGTGGGACCTGTTTGCCCCCACACCACAAATACACCTTGCAAGCCTACTAGTACAAAGAAAGACATGAAGCTGTTCTTTCCAGGACTAGTCAGTGTTGCCTTTTATATGAAATATCTGGATCCCTACTATGAACCTACCTGTGTATTAATGGTATAGGGAAAGTGTCCTACAGCAGTGGTGGAGGGAAGGGAGGGGGGAGGGCAGGGCAGGGTGAGAGGAGGGCAGGGCAGGGTGAGAAGAGGGCAAGGCAGGGTGAGATGAGGGCAGGGCAGGGCAGGGTGAGAGCAGGGCAGGGCATGTGAGCAAAGGAGATGCCAGGGCAGGGCAGGGTGAGAGCAGGGCAGGGCAGGGCATGTGAGCAAAGGAGATGCCAGGGCAGTGCAGGGTGAGAGTAGGACAGGGCAGGGTGAGAGGGCAGAGCAGGGTGAGAGCAGGGCAGGGTAAGAGCAGGGCAGGGTAAGGTGAGAGCAAGGCATGGCAGGGCATGTGAGCGAAGGAGATGCCAGGGCAGTGCAGGGTGAGAGTAGCGCATGGCAGGGTGAGAGCTGGGCATGGCAGGGCGAGAGCAGTTCAGGGCAGGGTGAGAGCAGGGCAGGGCAAGGGGGAGAGCAGGGCAGGGCAGGGTGAGAGGAGGGAAGGGCAGGATGAGAGTAGGGCAGGGCACGGCGAGAGCAGAGCAGGGCAGGGCGAGAGCAGGGCAGGGCAGGGTGAGAGCAGGGCAGGGCAAGGCAGGGTGAGGGCTGGGAGTGAGAGTGAGCGAGTAATAGATGTTTAACACCATTTCGACAGCTAAGGTCATATTCATGGTGAGATCCTCATTACACAAATTCACAGAGGAATGTGTCAGTGCCTGCGCATATGTGCACCACACACATCCTGAGGGGATAGGAAAGAGGAGAAATAGACCCTTTTAAGTGGGCTAGGGAGGCCCAGGGAGGGCAGGGTGACAGAAGGGCAGGGCAGAGTGGGGTGAGAGGGGGAAAGGGCAGGGCAGGTTGAGTGGAATGAGGAGGAGATGGAAGGGGTAGGGGATGGATAGGGGAGGGACGAACAAAAAAGAGAGAGGGAGGGGGAACACTCATCACAGAGTTTAGAACAGTTCAGAAGATGAGGCTGCCCTGTCCAAACCCACTCTCACCCCAGACTGGGAAGACTTTATGCAGCTAAGTATCCATCTTGGGATGCCCATTTTGAAACCATCCTGGGCCCAATGTGGTTGCCCATTTTAAAGCTGACCAGTGCCCAAATCGGGCGGCCCAATGTGGCCCAGACCGTATGCTGAGGACAAAACCCGTTGGGAGCCCAACGGGCTCAAGTGGGTTTGCCCGATTTGGGCTGCCCTGTGTGGCCCTGACTGGAAACCCAGCATCTGCCGAACCTAAAACCCATGTACTGAATACTGCCCGCTTTGAACCACCTTATCCCGGCTAAAACCAATTTGGCCCCGAGCGGGCTTGCTACATGGGATTTTTTGGTTTCTTTTTTCATTTTCACACAGTATACACATGACAGAATGCAACCTAAAACTGTAATTTTTACTTTTTACTTTCTTTACTTTTTTACTTTTTACTTTTTTTTTTACTTTTTTAATTCTTTTTAACTTTTTTCACACAGGATACATGATAGAACACAGCCTTTTACACAGTATACACATGACAGAATACAACCTTAAACTATGCAATTTTTACTTTTACTTTTTTTCCACACAGGATACATGATAGAACACAACCTTAACCTTAATTTTTACAAAAATGCTTATACACAAGAATGCCTTGCTTAACCTTTGAATCACTTTTTAAAGTGGTAAATCTGACATTGTAAATGCTTTTGTATCGTTTTTTAAACCAGCTATAGATTTTAAAAGTTGCCATCATAAGTTTCCTTGTAAGAAGAGTTTTTTTCAGGTGCAAAAAGTGAATTTTGACTATATTTATAGGTGTAAAAGAAAGTAAATTTTGTCATTTTTCATCTCGCATGCTACACTATAGTTTCTATGCATTAAGATGATACAGTATAACGCTTTGATAATTGTAACACATGAGCACCAGTTGTTGAACTGATACATATACGACGCTACAATGCTATGAAATACATTTAATTTTGACACGAGAGGAGCTGTTCACCAGAATCTAAAATAAAAAAGCTGTTAACCACTGACCTTTTTTCACTAGTGGAAACTAGTCTTGTTCCAGAAGTGGGCCCACAAGTGTTTGAGTAGGTGTAATATTTTGCCCGGTCATTTTTTCCACATGCCTTTTCTTGGAAGATAATTTGAGGCTCTCATTTCCGCCTACAGACCAAAGGTGTAGCGGTCTTGGCACCAGTGGTGGTGGTGGTGGTGGTGGTGCTGCTGCTGCTGCTTTTGCTGCTTTAAAGGTTCTCTGTCTTTTCTTTTTTTCCATTGGTTCAAAACTGGTCCCTGTCCCTTTCTTCTTTCTCGAGTTGGTGGAAGAAGTTTTTTTATAAGTCAATGGTGGGGGTAAAATGTTAGAAGTGTGGTTAACACCTGCCACCACCGCCACAGCCTTTTTTTTTACCCTCCTGCTCTTTGAGCAAGTCAACTACCTCAGGTTGAGTCATGACAGGGTAAGTGTGCGAGTCGCCAATGATGTCTCCAGGTGATGGTAGTGGTGATGATGGTGCCTGTATATGCAACCCTGTTTTGTTTATGTTAGACTGCCAACCAAGTTGCCACCGTGTGCAGTACGTTGAGCAGCTTTTTTTCTCCCACCCCCTTTTCCCCAGTATGTATTACCCCCACTTAAACTGACCACCGAGTTGCCACTGTGAGCATTGATGGTGCAAGGTTCACTCACATTAGACAAGAGCTGCTCAGCTGAACATGACTCCTGCTTCACTACCTCTGAGCTTATCCACTTCTCACAAAATAGAAACAGAGGTTTTTATTTCAGACATAAGGGGTGGTGTAGAACAATGTAAGCTGTTTCAACTGTGGCGGTATTGTCCTGAACATCATCCTTCAGACGCATTTATTCCTCCCAATTTAAATTTTAGAGAGTGTTTCCTTCAAAACAACACTGCACCTTTGATAAAGAATGGCACTCCTTTTGTCCATCCATAAAAAAAATTGATCACAAAAAGTAAAAAATTGGCAGGTAGCAGGGATTGAGCTTACTCATAATGCTGTAATGCACATTAAGAGACGTCACGCCATACCCTGTGTGTCCTCAATCTCTTTCATGCGCGAAAGGCAGAAAACTTTTCTATTGTTTTTATTGATCCCACTTTGGTAGAAGCATTGATAAAAACAATGCTAAATCAGGCGGAAAAAACTACATTACCCCCCCTTGTCCCAAACAGAATCATTTACGAAAGGGTGTTCAGAATTGAAATTGGCCACTCGTCACTATTTGTGCTGTTGTGATATATTGGGGGTGGTAACTCAAATATCCGCTGAAGGTTGCTAAGTTGTCGCAACTTATCCTGTTAACCATTTTACCTCTTTCTGGGTTTTATACCTGTTGTTAAAAAATTTTTAAAAAAAATTTAACAAAGAATAAGTTATTTTTTAATTTTTGTTTAAAAAAGCGAATTCAACAGCACAGTTTTTTTGGGGTTTTTTTTAAATCTCATGGGGTTCTAAACGGTAGGTTTCCATGGCGCTTTTCTTTTTTTTTAAGGAAAGAATAATGGCTATTTTCCACATCACTGTAAAGTACTTTTTCACAGGTTAAATTTTAAAGTTTTTTCGCTCATCAATTTTTGAAAAAAGAAAATGTCATTGTCATAGAAGATCATTTTACATGGCACACAATTAAAAAAAGATGTTCCCATTCAGCATGTTGAAAACGAGTAGTTTACAGCCCACCCTGTTTGCATGCTGCACCACTGCCATTGCCATCTGTCCTCCAGGATCAAAACACAAGTGTGCATTTCATCCTTACCTCTAGTCCCACTCATCATAACATTCTCCCACCACAATTCCCCATCCCCACAATAATAACAACCACGGGACACTGGTCCGTGCTTGTGTAATAAGCAATTTTTGCTTTATGTTTGAGCTAACATGAAGGATGGTAAAAGCAGGCATGCGCCTGACCAGGTTTGACAAAAAATATGTTGGATTTTACTCACTCACACTATTTTTCACCCCACTTTTAAAAAATAAATGCCCCATATCACCATGTACAATTTACACATTTACCATTTACACGATGTTTACATGTCACACCCTGTTCATGACAGTAGTATATAGGGGTAAACTCAGCGCATAGCTACAGCTACTAAAATCTGATTGACCTACTTACGAACCGGAAGTGACATTTTGACCCCAACCTCTTGACCAATCAGCATTTCACCGAAAGCCACGCCCATGACCATATGTGGACATAAGACCCCGTTTCTCGAGCTCTGATTGGCTGAGAGGTGGTTGCCATGACAACCATCCCGTAATCACCTGACACCTAGTGGATATTATTGGAATTGATTATAGCTGGGTTTAGTGGAGCTACCTTACCCTACTTTACCCTATATAACCCGTACCTACCTCTACCTACCTACTCACTCTACCCACCTACCTACGCTACCTACCTACCTACCTACCTACCTACCACCACAACAATGACAAAAAAAATTCCCTACAGATATCTCACTGTTTAAAATCAGTGAAATGATTGGAGACGATTCTTTAAAGGAGCTAGCATGTGGTCCGCTTTAGGAATTCACATGGACGCACTACACTATCTTACATGTGAGACAGTCCCCCCGAGCACTATGGAAGGCTCATGCTGTGGAAATACTTGGACACAATGCATCCTTCCAGATATGAAAAACTAAGGTCTGCTTTAAAAAACATTGGTCTAGGTCGAAAAATTTTATGATTTTGACTTAGAGGTGAACACCATAGAGAAGAAGGATTTGATCAGCGTGACAGCCACTCGCATAGGACCACACTGGAAGGTATTGGGAAAGCAGCTTTCATTGACTGACGGGGAACATAACCACTTTGACCACACCCATATAAAAACTAGCTGATGGTCATAAACCTTTTGAAGTGTTGAGGATATGAAAATACAGAAAAATATTGCCGCCGTTCGTTTTAGTGGACGTCCTACATGGACGCAAGCTGTTACGCTGAGGAATCATTGGAAGCAGTAGAAAAGGCGGCGCATGAAAAAAAAATGGAGGATATCGGAGTCGATTTGCTTTAAAAAAAGGCAAAACAAAAAAACTGCCGCTACCGCTGCTGCTGCTGGTTAAAAAAAATCTTAAAAGAGGTCAATTGTCACCCATTTGTTTTCACAAGTGCAGCACCGAATTGGAAGGACTGAAGGACTGACGGGGTAAAGATTGAACATACTGAACAAGACACCATGAGCGCCACCTGTGGGGACATCCGTCACCAACGACAGTAAGCCACAAGTCACCAATTGAAGGGAGAAGTGAACTTAAGCCACGAGTGTGACAAAATGAAGCAAGAGAACACTTAGTGACATAGTGAGTCAGGATTGCTTTTCAGTGCGACGAGTGAAAGAGAGAGAGGAACGCACTGTATCTTTCCTGATACCAGGTCTGACACACAGGCACAGGCAGCGGCAGCTGACAGCTTATGTCTCTAGACACTCCTAAGGAGGATCGTAAGGCACCAGTGTGACAGGCACAAGGCGCAGACAACTTCACCTAATGAGGATGGTGAAGTATAGGAGTTAAGTGTGCCACAGGGACAAGGCATATGCGTAAGAGGTTAAATGTGTTCTGAATTGCAGCCCATAACAGATGGGGTACTGACCTCCTCGATATCCGTTGGGGTGAAGCGTGCCCATATACCCCTTGTCTATGTAGAACACACAACTAAGTTGTCCAACGAAGTGTAAAAAATAAAAAGCGAATAATCTAAACCATCTGTTGTGTTTTGTCAAATTTATTCTATTGCTAAAAATTTAAAGAGCTTTGATTTTCATTTTGAAAAGAAAGGGTCTGTAAGGCACTTTTTCAGGTGTTTTCTTTTTTTAAAACAAAGTAGTAACGTTATGTGCTTAGGCGGTCGGCGTCTCTAACATGGCCACCTGGTGAAAAGCAGGCGCACTCATGTTGTTTACGCACAGGTGGCTGCGATGGAGACAACAGTCCACCGCTTGCTGAGTTGCTACATCATTGTTCCAGTGCAATATCCTTGCGCTGCATTGCAAAATGGGTGAAATTCATTACTCTGCCATCGATTTACACAAGGTTAAAGCGCAGTTCACAAACAGCACTGCACAAATTTGAGAAAAGGTGGTAAGGCCTTCAATACTAGTTTTGTTTTTAACCACAAAAGGGCTTCACTAAGCCCAGCTAAAAGCATTCCAATAATATCCGCTAGGTGTCAGGGCGCCACTAGTTATTTTTTTGGGTTTTTTTTTCAACTGCAAAGAAACTCAACTAAACCAAGCAATAAATAGTTCCAATAATTTCCACTGGGTGTTAGATCAAAATGGCGTTGATAAGGTCAAGGTCACATCATTGTTTATATTTAAACATTGCCATGACAACAACATATTTGTTTATGATTTGCTGTTGCCATGGCAACCGTCTCTCAGCCAATCAAAGCTCAAAATTTGAAATTTCCGGCCTTTAAAACTAGACTGTCTCTCAGCCAATCAGTGGTCGGTTTGTTTTTGTTTACGTTTTCTGTTGTGATCAAGTGATCATCATGTGATGATGTCATAGCTCTCAGCTAATCAGAGCTTGAGAAAGTAGGTCACATGCCCATATATGGTCACTTCCAGTTTGAAAAGTAGGTAGCTTCCTGTTTGTAAGTAGGTCAAACGGATTTTAGTAGCTGTTCCTATGCGCTGAGTTTGCACCTATATACTACTGCCCAGCGACCCGGTTTTTCATGGAAAGGCTTGTTATTGTGACCTACATGGGGAGTTGATGTAAGTACAAACCCATTGACTTGATTGGGGTTCTACTGTAGCTGCTACGGCGGTATCTGCTGCAGATTTACAATTCGGGCTCAGAGTGTATTGTATGACCCTCTTAAGCAAGACTATGTAATATCATGTCAGCAGCAGGTACTAGTAGTCCAAAACTGCTGTTCGCATGTGGTTTATAAGTACATCATATGGGCAATTCTTCTTGTACATTTAACAAATGAAAACATCAAAATTTTATGCTGTAATACTTTGTTAAATAAAAGAGTCTGAAGAAAAGGGTAAGGTTCCAGGTGGTGCCTAGTCCTACCCAGACGGGCCCCACAACTAGGTAAGGGTTCTGATGGTACCTAGTCCTACCCAAACTGCTACCACAACTAGGTAAGGGTTCTGATGGTATCTAGTCATACCCAGACTCCTGCCACCCCTAGGTGGTCTTGATGGTACCTAGCCCTAACCAGGCCCTTGCCATAACCAGGTTAAGGTATTGTTGGTACCTAGCCCTAACCAGTCTTCTGCCATCCCTAGGTAAGGGCCCTGATGGTACACAGTCCTATCGAGACCCATGCTAGGGTACCCAGCCCTACCCAGAACTAGGTAAAGGCCGGGATGGTATCCAGTTCTACCCATACTCCTACTACTACTAGGTAACGGTCCCAATGGTATCTAGTGCCACCCAGTCTACTGCCCAAACCATTTATGACTACTGTTTATGCCCAATCTTAACCAAGACTCCTACCAGAACTAGGTAATGATCCTGATGGTATCCAATCATCCCAAGACTACTGCCACCACTAGATAAGGGATCTAATGGTACCCAGCCCTACCCAGACTCCTGCCACAACCAGATAAGGGTCCTGATGATACATAGTGCTAGCCAGAATTCTACCCTAACTGTTTAAGGGACCTGTTGATAACTTATCCCGCCCAGACTCCCGCCATCACTAGATAAGGGCGCTGATGGTACCTAGTCCTACCCATACTCCTCTCACAACTAGTTAGAGTTATGATCGTACCTGGGTCACCAAGACTCCTACCACAACTAGTCCTACCATGACTCCTGCCAGAAGTAAGTGAATGCCAGAACCCAGCCCTGCTCAGTCATCCCCCATAATAGATAAGGCGGCGTCAAACCCAAACCCCTTGTCAATTCATCAAAATATAATTAGGACACTATTCACATATATCAGGAGGTTCCAACTAGATGACCCTTGTACCCATCAGTCCATGCACCCACTGCTGTCGATGGATGATAAACTCTGCCAACTTCATTTCTACATGAGACACAATAATAACAACATTCTAAAAAGATGAAACGGCCATCAGTCAAAACAACTTTTTCCACATATGCCAACAGAGGGGTGAAATAGTGCATAGTGGTCTATGTGCCAAGGGGGCTGCACAGGTGGGTGAACTGCAGCACACCTCCCCAACATCCTTTCTCAACAATGCTAATAAAAATACTTTCCCTTGATGTCAATTTTTCTCCATTTTTTCATATCATTTATCGATTTATTCATTGAGTTTCTGACAAGCCCACAAAACCACAAAGTATTTCTCTATCCTTATCAAACTAGCTGTTTCCCATGAATTATATATGATATATGAGCTTCCTTTCAATTATGCCAACTCACCTATACATGTTATGAATTACTGCCCTGGTCTTTATAGATTGAGGGAGTGATTAATTCTGGTTGGTTTACAAGACAGGTGCTTATTCAAAAGATGGGCGCTTATTTTCCAAAACAGGCCATAATCTATGGATTTGGAGGTTTTAAAAAGGCACTGCTTGTTTCAGAAAAAAAAAGAAAAACCAAAGATTATTCGAGGTCTAAAGACACCCAGATTCGAAAACACAGAGATTATGATTACATGATTACCCAGTTTGAACTATCCATAAGAAGTGGGAATTGGCAATATTGGTAGAGTCTTATCTGCCAAACTCGTTTGAAAGCACCCATTTTTCTTGAAATCCACAGAAATTGCCTAAGAAAAAAGGGCTCTTATAAAAATAAATATGTACAATTTACTTGAGAAAAGATCCCTTATTTTGGACCGTCCCTGTGTCACAGGAGTCCTGGTCCCTAGATTTTATGGTTAACCACACGCTAGTGTTCTGCCCAATGTGGGGTGGCTGTGAATGAAAAGCACTCAGAGATAGATTGGAGTTTCCAGTCAGTAAAAAGCGCAACCTTTTGATGGCATTGAGGGACAGAGGGACAGTGTTAAAAAGGTGCTGTTATCGGTTCTGCCCAAGCACACCACACCTAACTTTAGTGTCGCGTCTAAGCGAATGAGCTCTTATCAATTTAAATACCTTTGCACCCCTTGTCAGAGACAGGTGTTTATCTGAATAAAAACTGCTTGATTGATTTCAATACAGGCTAGGTTCCACTACTGAAGAACAGGGCTAAAATTGACATTTTCAATCCCAATGTGTAGCATAGCCCATAGCTTTTCCCAAAGTTGGGGGTCCGACCTATAAACTTGGGTGGAGATTAAATGCGACGTTTTACGGTAATATGCAGAAGGTCTATCCGCATATCAGATATATAGATAAGGTAAACAGGTTTGAAGCGTCAAATTACAATCCATCTAGAGGTGGGGTTTCCTAACGGTCATAATCTCGGCAAAGACTAATTTCTCCCTGACAAAAAGGTAGAAGGAGTCTTCACAAAAAGTCGCCCAGTTTCTATTCGGCTACACCTCGTGGCTATCAAGTTGGGAAATGAATAGTTAAGACTGAATAAAATAAAATAGAAGAGAGGGACACAATTATGGACTTAAAGATGTAACTGAAAACATCATATTCAGGATTGTATTAGGATTGACATCTTGTCAGCAACAACTTAAGGAAGACAAGGCTTCTCTAGCCCATATATAAAAAGACTCATGAAAGTGAGGACCAATATATCCCACCAAAGTGCGGACTTTGCAGAAAGTTTCTATCTGAGCTTCCAAAGTCAAAATAAGCTTGTCCACCCCAAAATATATGTATAAACATATATATATATATATATATATATATATATATATATATATATATATATATATATATATATGTATATATATATATATATATATGTAGGGGTATGGTATTTACACTTTACGTTCATGTACCCGTGGGACTCAGACCTAGGTCTTCGGGTGTAGTGGGGGAGTCCGGATGGCAGGTGGCAGCACCTGCCTCTGGGTTCGTATCCATTACACCAGGGGGCCTACCACTCGTCTGCCACACGTCACGTGGCCGGTCTGAGTTTCGCGGGCTTTTCCCCTATATTAGGCTGGTTCTACCCCCATGTAGCATGTAGTCCTCTGAGGCTGTGATCATATGTAACATAAGCTATGAAATAAAAGCTCGGTTGCCTACCCGGAAACTTTCTCTCTCTTCGTTATGATTTAATCTAACTTAACGAGACGAACCACTACATATATATATATGTATATATATATATGTGTGTATATATATGTGTGTATATATATGTTTATGTTTATATATATATATATATATATATATATATATATACATTCATTCTATAATTGACGTTAAACATAGCTCCCTCGTCATGAATATGACCTAAACTGTTCGCCCTCCCCTTCCCACTTGGCAATGCACAGAAACTTTCTACGTTTACATTAGAAAAAAAAGAAGAAAAACACTTTTTAGCACCACCCTCCCCCTAAGGTTGGGTGAGTGTATTTAACCCTCTCTCTCTCTCGCTCTCTCTCTCTCTCTCTCTCTCTCTCTCTCTCTCTCTCTCTCTCTCTCTCGCGACTTCACGGCTGAAAAGGGGTGGCTGGCTGGCTGTAGATTTACAATTAGCACCTACTCTAAAGACATGCGTATAAATACCCCCGCCCCCAACACACACCCATTAGTTACAACTGTAACAGCCCTGTTAGACTGTTATCTCTGAGAATGACATGTTGAGCTATACACATTTTTCACACATGGCTGACACTAGAGGGCGTCCAGGTATATATGCGTTACAGAGGGCATGTGTTGTGGTTTGGCAGCATGAAGTGCTGTAACATGCATGCACCTTCTTAGTAACCATGTCTAGTCTCCCCACTTCTTTCCCCACATGGCTTGTCTTTTCCCTTCCATGTGCACTGGAAAACTTACATACCCCTCACCATCCTCACCTTGCTGTTGCCACGGCAACTGTTTCCCTAAATAGGTCTTAGCAACAGTAGTAAATAACATTATATCATGCAATGAACACATACATTGTTTATCATCCCATTTTGCTTAGGAAAATCCTTTCCCTGATAACAGGAAACTGAAATATTTAAGATCAAACTCTCGATATAGCATTTTGGTCAACGCTCAGTTTGGTCAACGCTCAGTTTGCATGTATATACTACTCACCTCGATGGTGATTTTTCAACTGGCCCAATGCAACAAATTCCTCTGACAGTATGTCCATTATAGTGAAAAATATGTAACAAGCAGCAAGTTAGGAAGCGGACATTTTTTACAGAATAGGGGTGTGGGGGAGGTATATGGGGGGGTTTCAGACCGCTCTTAGGGGTGGACAAATAAAGTTCACCCCTTTTGTGTGAAAAGGCCCTTGCGCCACTAAAGAATAAAGGGGGGGGGCGGGGGAAAAATCGGACTTGAAGGGGGGGGATATGTTCGCCACATGAACAGAATTTCACGAAGCCCCCCCCCCCTGTCAAAAAATGAACACTGCCCTAGGGATTCCCATGAGATGGTCAGGCCTGTACACATGAATAATTGAAAACTTTGACATGTTGCCGACAAAAGCATGGAGAGAACATGTACATGGGAAGTCACAAGAAGGTGTGGGCGGGAGCGGGGGGGGGGGGGGTAGTGAGGATGGGGGGGGGCGTGGGGGGGGCGGGCGGCAGCCAGAGATAAAGGTGAGAAACAGGTCAACATGTCATGGGGATGGGAAAGTATCCAGTGTTTGTGAAGGTTAAAACTGGACTGGGTGTCCCTAAACGTTTGGAGAGAAAATATTACTTTAGAAATATGTGTTATTCAAAATAAGGTTTTTTAATATAGAAATAGAATATTTTTTTGAGTTCAAACTTTCGTGTTTGATGATGAACTTTTCGAAAAAAAAATTGAGCAAAACTTATAAGCATGCACAAAGGCAAGCTTTTTTTATGTTAAAAACAAAACTATTTTTTCGCCAAGTGTTCATGACATGCAGCTATTAGACCGAGCAGGTACAGGGACAACCCGGCAGGCAAAATTTCCTGGTTTTGTGCGCTCCCTAGACCATGCCCTCCGGAGGGTTTTGCCAAAAGGAAAACGAGAACCAAAAGATAAAACGTGCACATATTTTAAATTCTCAGATGTTTAGATAAAACATGGGTGCCTACAACTCGAAAATAAAAATTCATTCAATCTGCTACAGAACTATTCGTCAATACTATTTGAATTCAACTGAAGCCATGCACGTTTCTCCCTCAGTACTCTCTGAAAGAATTTACAGAGGTCCCTCTTTGTTACACGTAGCTTTTGGCAAGAGCTTCCTGGATCCGCTCCTTCAGAATAGTGGTGCGTGGGGACAGGAGCGTGTTGCTCCTATGGTAAAAAGAGCTGTCAGTAGGTACCCTCTTTTCAAAAGAAGTCACGCTCTGCTTCACCATTCAACTTGCACTCACCACATTAGTCTGAAAAGTCACCTGCCTTGTTTAAAACAGAGAGAGCTGCACTATGAGGTACCTACTCATGTCACACACTCTATAGTATATTATACTGACTGACTTCTCCCAACTAGGTACCTACTCAAATCCCCCTTTTTTAGCACTGTACTTGAATGTCCACTTGTGAGCAACAAAAGGGACAAGTTATAGCTACATGAAAAGAAAGGACTGGAAACAAGGGCATTTTAAGCAAGCTCTTCCTTTTACTATATAGGAGCAACACCCTCCTGGGTTGGTGCCAGGGTTGTTGGTGGTGGTGGGAAGGGGGAGGAGACATGCACACACGGTAATAGAACATATTTACACCTGTCTGTCTGAGAGGTCAAAGGTCCACCTTAGGATTACTGCTATGTCAATCAGCAAACCCTACACAGATATACCGACCTATAGCGGATTGTCCAATGGGCGCCGCTATTGCTGAAGCTTGTTCCCAGCTCTTATCACAGATAACAGCTCTCTGATGGGTACTACTGCCCCCCCCCCCGAGAGGACCGCAGTGAATAGTTGGTGTTATTTCATTGGCTGATAATTAAATAAGCTAAGTCGTTATTGGCCCCTAGCTGGTCTAGAGCTGGTTCCAGTGACACACATTGATAAGAACTGATAAGACGGGACCAGCATGTCCCTGGAAGTGGGTGTTAACCAAGGACAAGGTACCCATCTTGGTATGTCTTATCAGTGGGTTTTACCTCGACCAGCGAAATTCAAAATGGCGGCTCCACTAGGCCTCACACGTGTGGACGGCCTCCCCACAGGGTACGGTGATGGTGGCTAATACAGTGAGGCCAAAAGAAAAGTTGCTTTCCGGTCACCTGACGACCTCAGCTAAAGAGGGCCGACCTCAAAATTGTGTGAAGATTTTTTTCAAAAATTTTCCTGATTTTTCAATGATTTTGTTGAAGATTCCTTTCAAAATGTGTTATTTGACATGTATGCACATATTTTGCAATCATTTTCTCGTATCCCATGCAGGAAATGAACATTTCTAACACCCACCTTGGACCAAAAGAAACAACGATCCTACCTACCGACCTCAACTTTTTGAAACATGTTACTGGAAACACAGCTTTCTTTTTTTTTGTCTGATGCTGTAAACTTGTGGGAATAAAGAGATCCCTAAAGAATATCTAAAAATTGCAAAACTCTTGTAAAATCAAGATAAGAAAATGAATCAGACTATATCTTATACTTGAAAAAAATACTCAACTTAGGCCAAGAAAAGGAATTTGTGTGTTTCCAGTTACATGATCCAAATGTCCAGGGTCGGTAGGTCGGATTTTTTTTTTACATTTATATAGAAAATGTTAGAGCACATATCAATGGATGTATCAATTTCTTTGATCTCATTATAAAATAATGATGGGAAGATGACAACTGTGAGAGAGGGGAAGAATACAAAAGGGATACAGGAAAAATCCTCAAAAAGTAATGAAAAATGTCTTTGATATATGAAAGTATGAGACAAAATTCTTCAAAATAAAAAAAAAAAAATAGTTTGTTTTTTTGTCCCTGTTTTGCTAGGGTGGGTCGGGTTACTGGAAACAAACCTTTTTTTTATTTGGCCTTAGCAAAGAAATGACTTCTGTAAGAAGATAGACTTGTAACCCAGGGGTCAGTAATAGGGAGCCCCAGTTGGACCCTTACTTTATTTCTTATCTGCGATCTCCTCAAAACTTTTCTCGACGTTTGAAGACCTTTGGGACTCGGCATCCATCCTTCTATTAAAACATCAATATCACCTGTAACATTCTTTGTTGTCTCTTTTCAATCAGATTCGACTAAATATGTTGCTATGATTATAGCAATAAAAACTCACCCTGAGAACATGTTCCGATATAGACATTTCTATAACCATCCCATGATTCAATTTGCAGATGGATCATTTCGATATGGTCTGAATCTATCTAACACCAACAGAAAACGATGACAGGTGTGTATAGTGAATGGTGAAGAGAAACTTTTTATGACCAAATTGAGGTACCCCGGCCTGGTCCTGCGAAGGTTTGTGGACGATTACACCTCTTAGAACGTCTAAAGAGTATGTGGAGCCATCCATAAATAGCGTTGAGTTTTTTGTTGTTGTTTTTATTGATTGTTGGGTTGTTGTTCGTTGTTGTTATTTTCTTTTGCCATAATTATATGCCCTCCCCCCTTCGTCCATGTCACACTTTTAGAAAGAAATGGAACCATCTACCTGACCACTGTCGTGTGATGTCATTTATGGATGGCCCCTGTTGAGAAAAATAAAGACACAAGAAACCAGGGGTGGGCTTGAGAAATGCAACAGTGATGTTGGGGATGATATGGGCTTTCTAAATCTGAAAGAATTTTGTAAATATTCCAATTAGAGCCAAAGGTGATCTTTTCAATTTTGTTTATGGTCCTTTGTCCCAATAAGGCAAATTTCTCTGGGAAAATACACTGGTTAAAGTGTTTAGGGAATAGGAAGGGAGAAGCAAATTGGTGCAACATTTTTTTTTTCAAAAATGTCTCTTTTAGATGTTGAGAAAAGACAATTTTCAGATTCTATCTTCAAAATGGTTATGAGCAAGAGGATTTGGCAACAGTGTGTGCTAAGTATTTTTTTTTCACATTTCCTGTCTCTATTGGGATGTTTTAGGGGATTTGTGGACAAATGCTCCAAATCAATTTTCAGATTCTACTTCTAGATTGCCAGGTTCTAAAGACTTAGGGGCCAATTGCTTCAGGAATATTTTCAGATTCTATTTCAATGATTTTAGCACTTAGGACCATCAACAAAATTGAAAAGATCATTACTTTGGCTCTAATTGGAATATTTACAAAAGGTCAGATTTCAAACTAGGAAATACTCAAAATTCTCGGATTTTTAAGCTCAATTACACTCTTAACTACTGGACATACATTTTAGATATTTTTAAGTGCACAGTGCACTAATTAGGTCAAATACGGTATTTGTTATTTCAATCATCAAAAACATAAGAAATATGCCTGGGACCATATATCAATATTCTATTCATTTCAAAGATATGCATAAAATCTAATTGCTTAAGAAGTTATGAAACATTTAATTACTTTTGGATATGAATCTTGGGATTTATGTGACAAATCACTATATATAATCATATATAGGATTGAATCTTCTGTATCTCAAATTATGCATGGGACCCCCATATTGTTTTTGCACATATAAAAAGTACATATAATTTTGGGACTATATGGCGAAATTGTAATTACTTTTAGCCTATTTCTTTTTGGTTTTTTTTTCGTTTTTTTTTGTCTTTTCTTTTTGTAAAATCTCATAACATGTTTACTGCCATGATTTCAACACAAAAGTTGTTTACTGGTATACATGCTATCTCGAGGTGGGTCAGGACCAGACTCTTTAACAGCAAAGGTAAAGGGTTGACTAACTCCCATTCAACGTTTTGTCCGCCTACTAAAATGTGATGTGTATTGATCAGTTCCGTAGACATAAAGCAATGCTTTTTTTACACACAGAAAACATATAGCTTAAAAAAGTACTTTGTAGTGATCATACGTGATTACCCTGGGTGATCAATACAGAGAACATGTCTGACCAGATCAGAGAGGAGTTTGTGGATGATTATTTTGTCATTAATTAACATATTTCAATCATCATTTTCAAATAATTGCATAATTACACCCTTCCCTCCCACAAGCAGGTCTTTATTATGGGCACTTAGAGCTATAACCTATGCCCTAATGCAGCATATTAGATGTTTGTATAACAAATGGAAGCTAGCTCATATGGTTATAAGTTTCAGTGGCAAAAGAGGTGTCTAACTTTACACATGCTTATGCCTTTGATCATTTTGCCTAAATTTCCTTCTGGTGGAGGAAAAATATCATCAAAGTGATGACCCAGGGTAATCATCATGATCACCTTGGGTCATCATTTTGATGATGTTGTATACAAGGGCCCCCTGGTGCCAGAAGGGCATCATCAAAGTGATGACCCTAGGTGATCACCATGATCACCTTGGGTCATCAACATGGAAAGAGGACCTTAAGTCATCAGTACAGAGCACCTTCATAAAGGCTTACATTTTCAGTGCATGGACGGTAAAAATGTTGTCACTTCGTCAATTTTGTGCATTTAAGATTTAATTGATATACCAGAAACTTTTGGAAGTGTCTTTGTCCGTCGATGTTTAAACCCAGGTTATTATCACTAGTGTCATAATGTAGCTATGTGTTTCTTTGGATGTCTAAAACAGGTGTGTAACTAAAGATGAACCTACCTTGGACGGACGCCGTGTGTGGAGGTCCCGACTGTTCTGTCACTCACTGCCTCACACCCTGCCAACACATGACTACTACCGTAATGTAACATATAGGTGCCTGTATAGCTAGCTACAATGTATATGGATACCCCTGCTGGATAGCTCCATGTATTCGAGGTCAGGTACCTATTGGTTTAGGTAATTTCAAGGTTAACGAAGAAACGTGTAATTTATGAAATATGCATGATTAGTGGGTTAGGTGGAATGACTATCTATAGTGCAAAATCCATTTGCATGGCTATTTGATATCATTCACAAAGGCACGCTTTAAATCATTTTCCAATGGCGCATAATAGATATGAGACACCTCAACCATGGGCCCCGGGGCTTGAATATTGCGCCTGGGTTATAAGAGTATCAACGTTTTGAAATACACTGTTATCCAAGTCTAGAATGCAAGGGCGTGGACTGGTTACCAGATTTAGTCTGTGTAGGTATTATCCATATGCTATAGTAAGGGTGAGAAAGTAAGGTTACGTCTTTGGGGGAGAAGCGCTAACGTGGCGCCATTTTCGCTTGTAAAATATGAGCAATGAACTTTCGCCGGTACCAGGGACACACTTCCGATCATACCGTTTCTCCTCGAAAGGGTTCACGAGAAAGTAAAGGGAACAGTGCTGCCCTCTGGTGCCTTTATTTGCTATGCACAGACCTTGATTACAGAGGTGAGTGGTTACTTTGGCAAAGTCACCACTCACCTCTGTAATCAAGGTCTGTGCATAGCAAATAAAGGCACCAGAGGGCAGCACTGTTCCCTTTACTTTTTCACCCTTACTATAGCATATGGATAATACCTACACAGACTAAATCTGGTAACCAGTCCACGCCCGTGCTAGAATGAGCGCCAGTCTTGCATAATGGCAGGGGTCTGACTGCTTGAAATCAAAATGAGCGCCCTGACGCTTATAAAATAAGGTCAATGCGGTACCCATGGCTCCCAAAGGCAGGTATTTTAAACCCAGCACCTATACGAGACATTAAGGTAAGTACCAAGTCAGTGAGGGGAGGGGAGGGGGGCTAACACACCCTCTACACCTGGAGTAGGGATCATCACAGGGGAGGGGAGCAGGGGGTGAGGGAGGTGGGGAAGTCAAAACAGACACGGCATCCAAAAGGGGGGCGGGATTGGTTGGGGGTTGGGTGTTATGCGGAAGGTGGGAGGGGAGTGGGAGAAGAGCAAAGGAGTGAAAGCAAATGAGCATTAAGGGCATACATGATCACAATGACATTTAACAGTCTACATTGTCAGTACATTGTATTAGAGGTTCAACATGACCTTTATGTTAAGTCCATGATTTCTTTTTTATTTCTTATATAGGGGACTGGTGGAATGCTATTTAGACCAATGAAATAATCCACTGTTAAGGACATAGTCCCAGCTAGATACCCAAAGCACCATAACAATATTGACACCGCAGTGCCGGTGTCGCGGTTTTAGTTCCAGCAGCTGCCACTGCATTGCTAGTGTCGGTAGTAGTGTATGCCTTTAAGAACAGAGTCCCAGATACCCAGAGCTCCATAACACCACTGGACCCATGTAGGGGCCCTGGACGGAGGTCCACAGTACACATACTAGAATTAGAGAACATTGCCCACGTTGTCTGTTGTAACATGAATCTTCATTTCCCATATCACCTTATAGAAAATAATATCATATGGACATGTTGAATTTAAGATATGGTATCCCAAAATGTGGGACCTAAAGCCAAAAAATAAATAATGTTGTGTTTCTGGTTGGGGCTTCAAAAATCCTGGGTAAGATCGACCTATCAAATTACAGATCTAAATCGCGTGTGGACTAAATTAAAAAAAAAATCAAATATGAGAAAAAATGTCTAAGTAGGGTGGGTTTCTCAAATTAGGTAGGGCAAATAGAAACACAACCTTTTTTTTTCTTTTTAGGCCTAAACCAAGTCACATGTGCAGGTGTTAATCGAGTTGTTGTGGATTGAACTCCAAACTTGTCCATGATGGCGGGTTGAATCTAATAGCCTGGGACCATGATTATGGGCTGCTAATGCATAGGTGCATCACGTCTATTGTTTGGCGAGCAGATTCACTACCGCTTCATTGAAGCATCACGCTGGACCCTCTGGGAAGAGTATCAACCCCATAGCCTGATACATTATTGCATCAGCGGCCCTTCAATGTTTTTTTTGTTTGTTTTTTTTACACTGTTCAGATACACAGCACAGGGGGTTATATCAATAATAGTCCACATCAAATATTGACTTTAATTCTTAACTTTACACCCATCTATTTCACAGACTAAATATTGGTTCACATACAGGGATGGGTAGGTTATTTCTGGTGTATCTTTGCTCGTCCTTCATAAGAAATCTGTTACTTTTGTATGCTTTTAAATAAAAAGAGGAATAAAGTATATTATATAAAATAAATGAGTTAATAAAGGCTGAACACTTAATCAGAAAGGATAATCGATGCATTCTGTGCACAGCATTGTCTCTCTGTGGCTGCATGGAGACAGGTGGATGTGGGGACATGGATAGGGAAGTTGGAGACTTTGTAGGTGTGTAGATAGAGGTATATGAAAGGTGTGTATACATATTTTGGGACTAGGACTGTGTAGACAAAGGATCCAGCATGTACGGTCCAACCAATCATATTTAGTGGGGGAAAGAAGAGGAGAGCCTGGGGAAGACAGAGAGATAGCTTAGGTTAGAAATCAGGAAGACTAGGTTAGGTCAGGTCAGGGTTGGTGATGAAGGTAGGTATGGTATTGTATTATAGGGGAAGATAGGAGGCAGTGTGGTTCACTTGCTTCACAACAAATTGGAGTACATCCAAGTTAGTAAATCTAACTTATATTAGGTGAAACACCTAATTAGGCAACCCCCCCAACACTTGACTAACATCTAACTAACATGTTAACACTATTGACTAACCTTATTCAGGCAAGCTGACTTGACTTAGCCAAGAAAGAAAATCGGTTACTTTGTCTAAGGGGTAGTAGTTTTGTCTAAGGGATAGTATTTTTCTTCAAGCCAGGTGGCAGTGGGGTTTGCATGAGGATTTTTCCAGTATGTGTATATCATATAGAAGCCCACAGATATCAAAGTGATGGTGATTTCAATGACTATTGGCATGGAATCGCCTTTTTACAATTCAACCTGACATAATAATTAACAAAATACACCTCATAAGTTTATAAATCATTGATGGAGCAAGGAAGGAGAATGTAAAACACCTATTCAAATATACTCATATATACAGTGGTGAGTCTGCGACCATATGATAAACCAAGGGCAATTTAGCTTAGAGATTGAAAATAATGTGAGGCATTGAACATGCTTCTTAAATGATGAGGCACTGCTGCAGTTGTCTAAACTCTATGTAACATAGGGTTAACACTGACTGCCTTAATAATTTAAATAAAGGAATAGCCATGTAACCCTGTAAGCAACATCCTAGACTAAATGTTGCACCTTTAGCTTAAAAAATGCTGGTCAGTACTATTCTTTTGTGTTAAATTCCCATCTTTAAGTGTCACTCTCAGTTTAGGAATCATCTATGAATGAGAGCAGGCCTAGGAAAATGGTGTATGAAACCTAGGCAAAATCAGGCAAGTTAGGAATTTTTCCTAATAGTAATTAGCTGTAAACTCCTAAAAAAGGTTCAGTGGTTTGGGCACGTGCAAACTCCCAACTTAGCTTTGAAAGTTAGGCATTTCAGCTAATGTTTGCCTAAGATAATTATTTTTTTCTGTATGTAGGCCTATTAATAATGGTAGCTACATATTCAACCTTGCATGCCATCCACAATGCTTGATTAATGCATCTTCGAGTGGCATGGATATGGAACACACACTTGGGAGCTTTCAAGTTCTCTTAAACTAGATTGATTGGACCAGGAAATAAAACAGACTATACCTTATATGAGCATAAGGTCGAATGCACATAAGCCATAAATAAAAGCGGTGCAAATGTAGCAATACTTACCGTAATGCTCCGGCCACGTACTAAGGCACATGCTACACATGAAGATGGAAGCCTTGTGCACTAAACTCCTGAAAATGAAGCCTCAGCTACACATTACACCAGCACATACAACTCAAGGTATGCCTTCTACACGAGGTATTAAGGTGGCATCTGTTGTTGGTAGTTGGTATAGTATAATGTGAGTAATGATATAAGGGGCATGGGTGTATCAATTAATGGACTATGTCCCTCTGTCATCTTAACCCTTTTATAAGGTCACTGGTGCATTATATTACAATGGTCATCATGATGCATTCATGAATGTAGCACTGCTGATAACTCACCAGGGTTACACTCATGCACCTTGATGACCCTATTTGATTAAAACCCTAGCTTTCATGCAGTGGGGTGACATGATGCACCAATGAAGTACAAATTATATTCGTACATCATGCCGAGAAATAGACCTGATGCACTAATGCAGTAGGCACTCCTTAAAGGGTTAATTAGTGATGTGCATTCCTCAGCAAACTTCTGACTCTCATTAAGGGAAGATCTAAAGGATACATCTGAATAAATAGCGGCTAACTGCATAATCAATCCATGACTTATTCAATTAGGTCGTGGCGCCCACTCCCCACACATTGACTTAAATGACCACACCTAGTGGATCCACCATTTTGAATTTTGATGGGTCATCTTCTATTAAAAAAGTGACAAAACACACTGATAAGACATGGTATTATGGGTACCTTGTCACTGGATAACATCCACTTCCTGTGACATACACACCTAGGGATTGGTCATTTTTTAATAACTGGGGGGTTGGTGAAATTCCATGCATGTGTGGCAGAAACTTTTCCACCCCCGCCTCGGAGGGTTCTGAAATTTTTCCGTCCCCCCCTTTTATTCTTTAGTGGCGCGCAGGCTTTTTCGCTCAAATGGGGCAAAAAAAATTTGTTTCCCCCTAAGAGGGGTCTGAAATTTGTTTGTCCCGCCCAAACCCACCACCCCACCCTCCTGTTGTTAAAAAAAGACCACTCCCTTATGTATGATCAGTGACACAAGGTCACTATGGTCATTGACACAATCCTACTGACACAGGATCACTGTGTGGGACATCATGCATTTGAAACAAGGTCAGAGATAAAATATGTCACTGACACTGTGACATAGGCCCCTATTAAAGGTCCCAGATGGACTTGGGTAGACTTGGGTGGGCCCCGGCCCCATCTCCCTCACTCAGTATAGGGCAGGTAGCTAGCAACTCCAAGCATTGGCACTTCCTAAAGATTGGTATAGGTGAGTGACGCGCGCACATGGGCATGCACATGCACATGCTTCACTCGCCTATACCAAGGCTTTGTACTTTGCCAATGCTTGAAGAGTGATATGGAAATGAGAATGATATTCTGGTCATGTGTTAGCTCTACTAGACCTCGGGACGTCATAAGGTCAGTTAGTAGCCACCTGCGGGCATATCGCATCGATCCCGCAGTGGTACCAGCGAACAGATGGACCTATGAGAGATGGTTAAATTTTTGACGCAGCAGTGCCGCCATAGCAACCAGTGCTGCCCTTTTCAGCCTTTATATCTCCCTACTGATAAGAATCCTCATGAAGGGTTATTTTAAATTGGAAATGTACTAACTAGTAAAAGGTGTTAAAAGCCTTATCAGAAAAGATCTAAACATCCGACAGAAAAATGCTTTACAAAACAGGAAAGATATCAAAAATTTCCCCATATTAGATGAGAAAGCAGTAAAAAGGTGGTATATAATTTGACCCTTTGCCATGTCCCTAGCAACCAGGGTTCTGCTCCCGAGAATATTTTGTCACCCAAACTTGGCCAAAGATGGATCAGTCCCGGATCAGTCCCCAATTCCAGGGGGAGAGTCCAGTGCTTTTGGCGCCACCTTGTAGCAGACTAGAGTATGACCATGCCTGACAGAGCTAGAAGGCAAGGAAATGGTCAAAGCATGGCACATTAGAGACATCATGTGAGTGGCATGGGAACTAAGCAAACATGAAATGTACCAGAAATGAGTTCACGGAGCTCATATTAGTGGTAATTGAAATATCTTTTTCACTCTCTATGAGTGGTGCTCCAATGTTCTCTACCACACCCCCTCATACATTAGACATTGAAATAATTTTCACAAATAGTAGATTTAATGGATCTCAACTCAATTATTTTTATGAAATGCTTGAATTTGAACTTTAGAACAACCCTTTATCAAGTGAAACAGTATGGATTTCTCCATACTGATACAGTGAAATACAGCTAAACTGGACCCATTTCATAGAGTGAAGTATATTTGATGTAAATGTATCATAGGACATTTGACACATGTGTTAATATAGCAGAATTGAGGTATTTCCTCAGGCATACTAAGTATACACACAAATATGAATGCTATAGTTTCCGCTAGATGGCGCCAAAGCACTGGTCGCCCCCCCCCCTGCCCCAATTCCTACTGAATATTTTGCAAGTCTGTCGCATTTTTGCTGCTTGGCAAAAGGCAACATTATTTTTGCATAGAGACAAACTTGTTTTAAGTTATTTTGGTAAGCTGTTGGCATTCAATAATTGCAGACAGTCTGAGACTGAACATTTTATGGCAGGGGGCAAGCAAATGAGGGGGGGTTAAAAACTTTTAGAGGTATTCAGAGGGGGGGGTCATTTTTTTCAACCTATTGTGAGAGGGGGGGGGTCATTTTTTTTCAACCTATTCCTGAGGGGCGGGGCAATTCCTTTTTTGGGGGTATTCGCGAACGCAATGCAAAATTTCACAACACAACGCGATCTTTTTTTGCGACACATCGCGAAGTTCACAATTCTCCACCATCTTATACGTGGGGTTTATGAAAATATCATTTGATACATTATATGATTTACCTTGAAAAACATGTAAATAGCCCCCCACCTCCATCACACCTAAATCTAATGAATGCTGTAAAGGTTTTAGGTCGATATCAGCTCCCCTCCCACCCTACCAGTACTCTAAGAAAGGATCTGCGAAAAGGGCCCTTAGTGCAGGGTACATTAAGGTCCCTATTCCCAGTGCACATCACCTATATGGTGGCCATAGCTTTTCACACCTTCCCATGTGACACTCACACCATCCAATGCCACTCTCACTCCATCCCCTGCGGCCCTCACACCCTCTAATGTTGCGGTAACACCTTAGCAAGGTTTTCCCCACAACTTAGGCCTATTCAATGTACATGTAGGTTGGCTTTTACAAAAGTTTGGGAGGTTATGTCTTACAGCATATATGTCAAAAGGTTGGGGTGCACCTTATACAAGGGTTTTTCAAAATACCAATCCAGAAGCACTAGAAGTGCCTTATATGCAAAACACACATCCCTGAGTTAGGGGTGCACCTTATACCTTATTATGTATCATTATTTAGGGAATATCTAAATTCGCAACTTAGAAGTGAATCTCCTTACCAAGGCATGACATGAGCACTTTATATGATTGAGACTCTCACTGTATTCAGTGTTAAAAAATAGATGACAAGGATGAAAATCACTATGGTTTTTTAGCTTTCCTTGTAGGAAAATTCTTGAAAAAGACAAGCAGATATCATTTTCAATAATCCTGGTGGCTAAAAGAGGTCACAAATCATTTTTTCTGTAATTCCAATTAACATTTTCTTATTCTATGTACCGGGTAATTAGTTCAGGGTGTCAGGAGCAGTGAACCATTATCAGATCACCTTATCATCTTATATCTGACACAAGGGTCTCCTGTCAAGAAAGAGAGAATGGTAAACATTCTCCAATCTGTTGTGGACCATCTGAATAGATGACAGCAGTGGCTTTCTAGGAGTATACATAGAAAATGGGTTGGCATGGGTATGACACAAACAGGACTGATGCATATCCCTTGAGCTGAGAGGTGCCAGCAAAGTTCTCGGTGGTAAAAAGGTCACCTACTATAATCAGAGCAACTACTGATCAGAACCTCCAGTTTCTAACCCTTAGTTTCACTTTTGAAATTGATGCTGTTGCGATTGATATCCATCACACCTACTAAATCAATGTTAAAAAATGAGATCAGAGTGAAATTGAAACACTAGAAAAATCTCAAAAAGTTTTTGTATGTGTAAATTTTGAAAAAGACAGCTGCAAGTGCCTCAATCACTACAGTTAGTCAGGAATAGGTCACATGATATAGCTGGCTAAGACATCCCATATTTCCATGTGTATAAGCCCGTACAGACTTGTAAACACACTAAGTGGCAAATTTACCAGGGTTATAAACAGGGCAGTCTTATACACAGGGCAGGCTTACATTCCTCTACATGAAATAATGAGGGAGTGGCAAACAGTTTGCTCAAGGCTTATCTATGGTTTGTACATCATTCTTTAGACATTTTCTATAATCCTTTATCTTTCTTTGCAACAAATATAGGGGTAGGGGAAATTGATATAGCTGAAAAAATATAATAAATACCATATGTTGAAATATGGTAATGGTCCAAAATCCTTTATCATTGAGCACATGCAGAGGCCATACATGGGGTAATATAGTACCCACTTAAACTGCATCAGTAGTAGCCCATGCCAGCGCCCCCTATGGAGGAGCCTTCAAAATATGTTCTATTACAGATGTCAATCAATCAATGCCAGGGTATTCACATTTCAATTTTTCAAAAGATTGGAACCATTTTGAAATAGGTTTTGCATTTATGCAAAATGAAAGCTGGCCAACGGCTGATAGCTTTTACGATATTCTACAATGGCCACCCCATTTTTAACACATAATTGGAATGGTTTAAATTCAGGTAGAAAACACTTTAGCTGGCCCACATCTTGCTGCACGTTAGGGTCAGCTAAAGGGGACTGTAGCCGCGCCCGACTGGGTCAGCTGATCGTGATGTTGGGGACATCTGTGGGAGACATCCGATCCAGTCGGTCAATATCAAACATGATATTGACCGACTGGATTGGATCGGTACTGCCTAGTAACCAATTGAGTCTGGCCCGTCTGTGGCCGCCTTAAAGGGCTCACTTCAGCGCCTGCTAAAGTGCATTAGTCCCTCAAATTCTCCTTATATGACAGGAATGATGTACATAGACTTTGTTGAACATGGTTAAATGTATAAGGTAATGTGATGGGAATCATTTTCTCTCAATCAGTTCTAAGGGGGGGTCATTTTTTTTTCAACCTATTGCTGTACTTCATGGGTTAGGCATATTTACACTGTAGATTTATGATCCTTGTCAATTATGATCCAAACCTATTAGGTTCTGGATAGATCACAAAAGACAAGCAGATTAAATGTAGAACTCTTTATTAATGTCCAATAAGATTTAGATGAAGCCTCAATGTCATATCCACTGTCATATCATGCTGGTAGTCTCAATAGTCTACTGATAGATGTTGACTCTCCAAGCTCCAGTCTGTCTGTCTCCTCCTCCGACTTGACTTGCCTTTTATAGCAGTAGTCATGTGACCCTGTGACTTCATCACTCCCTCCGGAGATGTTCTGAGGTACCTGATGCTTTTCTGCCACCTCCTGTTACCTCCCTGCCACCTCCTTGTACCTCCCTGCCACCTCCTTGTACCTCCCTGCTACCTCCTGGTGCCTCCCTGCTACCTCCTGGTGTCTCCCTTCCACCTCCTGGGGTCTCCCTTCCACCTCCTGGGGTCTCTCTGCCACCTCCTGGTGCCTCCCTGCTACCTCCTGGTGCCTCCCTGCTACCTCCTGGTGTCTCCCTGCCACCTCCTGGTGCCTCCCTTCCACATCCTGGTGCCTCCCTACTGTCTCCTGGTGCCTCCCTGCCACCTCCTGGTGCCTCCCTGCCACCTCCTGGTGCCTCCCTGCCACTGCCTGGTGCCTCCCTGCTACCTCCTGGTGCTTCCTTGCTGCTCTCTGCAGGATACTTCTTGTGTACTTGGACTATGCCCCTGGGCGTCGCGTGTGGCGCAGATATGGATTGCAGCACCCCTCGATGCGGCCTGGCCACTTCATGTGTGCCGCACATCACTCTCCCAGCACAGGCTACTGTTACTGCCTTACTTCCAAGCAGATTTTTTACACTTTGCAAACTTAAGCCCTGTCTATGTAAAAACGAGTAGGGCCTATACAGCATTCCCTGGTGCATTATTGATGCTGCAAATACCCCTGTCCCTACTCCTATAGGCTAGAGTTGCCTGTTGCATGCTGCTGGGGCATGACTGATGCCGCAAATACCCCCAGGGCCTCGTCCCTACTCTTATATGTTAGAGTAGACTACTGCATGCCCCTGGGGCATTACTGATGCCACAAATGCCCCCGGAGCATCGTCCCTTCTCCTATAGGTCAGAGTTGACTGACTACTGCATGCCTGAGGGACATTACAGGATGATGGCCCCAGGCCTTGTTAGTATTACTGGAGCCGGCAATGCCCCTGGGGCATGTTTTATAGCCTAGAGGAATAGGGAAGATGCCCAGGAGCATTTTTGGCACCAGTAATGCCCCAGGGGCATGCAGTAGTCTTTTCTATCCTATAGGAGTAGGGTTGATGCACCTGGGGCATGTACAGATAGCTGTACATATAAAGGAGTTAGGGCAATGCCCATTCACAGTAAGGAGGATGCGCCTGGGGTATGTATAGATGGCTTCACATAATACATGATGTAGAACAAGGTCCCCCCTGGGCATCTTTTACATCTGCTGGTTTATGGTTAGAAATTACAACAGCATTTGTCTCAAATTGAATACCTGCAGTACTATCATTTTGAAATTAGTGCATCAAGATATCATTCATTTAAAACAGTTCTAAAGGAGTAGGGGAGAGGCCCTAGGGGCATTGTTGGCATCAGTAATGCCCCTGGGGCATGCCATAGTTCTTTCTAGCATGCAGCAGTGGGGAAAAGGCCCTGGGGGCATTGCTGGTGTAGCTAGAGCAGATTGGGGCCTATCCTCTATGTCTCCATGTTACAGATGTGTCATGACTACATCATGCCCTGGGAGCATCACACATGCCACAAATGCCCCTGGGGCATAGCCTTTACCTCTTTAGGCCACAACTTACTGAAGCATGCCTCGGAGGCATCACACACTTCGGCAATGCCCCTGGGGCATATACTTTAGGCCTTCTCTTCAGACTAAGTGGTGTGTGAGACGAGGCTTGTAGAGGTTGCTAACGCTTCCTGTGCGACCACACGAATACACCAGCAGCCCCAGTGCTTCCTTTTATAGTAGACTTTTATAGTAGACTTGAATGTGCCTACTCCAACAGTGGACCCCTGCTGATTGGCTGTCAGCAGTAAAATGTTTATGTTCAAGCCTCCTGATTGGTTCAGGGCTTTTCTGCTCCTCAACTGGTGCCCAGAAATCCCTATCTGTGCAATACTCCACAGTCCCGGCACCAGTCTGGGTTCCTGGACTGGTGCCAGGATTTGTTGGTCTGTGCTATACTGTGCAGCAACAGGCACCAGTCTGAGTCCCTGCAGTTCTAGGGGTTCCATCTAGATGGCACCCCAGTATGAAGGCTGTTATCCAGTGTTTAGGTCTCATAGAAGGAATTGCTTCCGCACTATACTTTAATGTATGAAGATGCGCAATTACTACTACTCGAACATGTTCATTTTCAGAAATTTGTTGCTGATGGGTTAGAGACATTCTTGCTACATAAATAAATCCTGGTTATAATGTGGATTGACCACGAAAATTTTGAGCTAGGGTCAAAAATGTAAACTCACCTCCATTTCACAGGCTTTTATACTATATCACCAGTAGATTTTACCAAACCTAAATCAGCCACACATAAAATGTGCAAACACACAATAAATTACTCTGATGTCATATGTTTCATTTCAATAGACATTCAGCAGCATGCACACCTGTTTTCAGATTATTCCCAGTGTTTATGACTGATTTATGGACCATTCAGTGCTCCAGCATTATTCACTTCTGATGACAATCGTATATGACTTCCGGTTTTCTGCGGGATTTCCCTCACTGAGACCTTGGCTGCTGCCCATTGGATGTTAGTGTGCTGCTGTCATCATAGATGGCAGCACTGTGCCCATACTGTGACTGTGTGGGATTCATGTGATATACACTATGTATAAGACTGGTGGTGGAGTGAGGTGTGGGGCAGAGAGTGGGTCACTATTTTGGGGAGGGGCATACTGCCCCTGCTGGCGTGGTTTCGACCTAACTTGGTCTCTTCAGGCTGGACTTGCGTGCAACCACTGGCCTCTAGGGTCCAGTGAAAGTCTGTAGTTTTTCTGAATAGTAACTGTTGGTGTAATAGTTGCTCATGCTGAGTACTGAAGCTGGGCTGCGGTGTAGCGAGGGACGCGATAGTCTCCACAGAAAAAACATTTGTTTTTGAAATTTTTGTCTTTCACCTAAAGAGGCTACTCGAAAAAAAATTTTGATGAGGCTGTAAGGTGGTTCCTATCCGTATTTGCTGTCCATCGTATTCATCCCCCACGGGGATTGTGTCTTCATTCTCTGGATCCAGTGGTTCTCCACGGTCCTTCTTAGCTTTTTGGCTCTGTCTCCTTTCGGGTGGCAATATATGAAGTCAAGTATATATACTTGTATGTCATGTTCACCGTTATGGTCCGGTTTGTTGAAGTGGATGGGGACATCATTCTTCCACCTCTTGTTTCTGATGTAGCTGAGGTGTTCCCATATCCTCTCCTTCATCATCCGCATCATTTGTCCAACGTACTGGTATTGGCATTTTTTGCATTCAATGCAGTAGATGATGTTGGAGCTTTTGCAGGTCACATTAGTTTTGGTTTGGAATTTTTCTCCAGATTTCGTTGATTTGATGTGGCCATTTTTGTTCAGGCTTTTGCAGTACTTGCAATTCGACTTTCTGCATCGATTTCGTTCCGTTGCGGGGATCTTTACTGTTTCTTCCCCCAGCATATTGTACCTTATTTTCGAGCGGACCAAGTGGTCCTTCAGGTTCTTTGGTCTCTTGTAGCCTTTGACTATTTTTGAGTTGTACAGTTTCTTAGTGGTTTTTCGATCTCCCTAAGACATCTTTGTTCCCTTCTACTATTTCCGCCAATCTGTTCCCTGTAGGTTGGAAGGTGCTGATCATGAAGATTTTGTCTTCCTTTTTATGTGATTCCGGAGGTTTCTTTTTCAGGGTCTCCTCCCTTGTTTTCTCATCCACCCGTTTCTTGCACTCGATTAATAAGTCCATCGGGTATCCCTTTTCTAGGAATTCATCTATCTTCTTGCGACACTCACGTTCGTAATCAACATCTAGTTGACATATTCTCCTTAATCTAAGGAATTGTGAGTATGGTAGACTCCTTTTCATTGCTGGTGGGTGTGCCGATTTGTAGTTCAGGTACGTGTTGACATCAGCGGGTTTTCTATATAGAGTAGTATATAACTGCCTATTGCCCTCGTTCAGCTTGACTGTGGTGTCAAGGAAGTTGATGCTTTGTTTTGAATACTCAAGTGTAAACTTGATTGAGTGGTGGCTGTTATTCAGTCCATCTACCCACTTTCTCATTTCTTCTTCACCATGAGTCCATATGAAGAAAATGTCGTCTATGAACCTCAGCCAGACTGCTGGTTTGAGTTCTTGCTTCGAGAGAATTTTCTCTTCATGTTTTTCCATGAAAAGGTTGGCATATGATGGGGCCAGGCGTGTGGCCATTGCTGTGCCACTCTTTTGATGGTAGTGTTTGCCATTGAATTCAATATTGTTGCGTTTCAATACGAGTTCAGCTAGGTCGACCAATGATTGGATGCTTGGTTGTATGTTGTTTCCCCTGTAGTCTCTCAGTCTTTTCAAAATACATCTCAATCCCTCATCATTTGGTATATTGGTGTATAGTGCTGTCACATCCAGGGTGCCTATGATAGCTCCTCCGGGGAGTGCTTCTAGGGCCTCTACCTTTTCAATGAAGTCATTTGTGTCCTTGACATATGACTTTATTTTTGGTACCAAGGGTTTTAGGAAATTGTCCACAAAGGCTGATATTTTTTCTGTTGCGCAGCCATTTGCTGATACCACTGGCCTTCCTAGGGGTGGATTAGTACCTTTGTGTATCTTTGGGAGGAAGTAGATTGATGGGGCTGACGGCTTCTTGGTTTTGAGGCCGCCGGCCATTTTCGGGGTTATCTCACCCCGGTCTACCATTTCCTGTATTTTATTTTCTACTTCCCGGTAGAACTCTATTGTGGGATCTTCTTCTAGGGGCTCATAGGTGTTGGGA
Organism: Acholoe squamosa; assembly: GCA_949317995.1. Lineage (NCBI taxonomy): Eukaryota > Metazoa > Annelida > Polychaeta > Phyllodocida > Polynoidae > Acholoe > Acholoe squamosa. The sequence goes on from OX439044.1 coordinate 63,777,419, forward strand.
TCTCCCAATTGCCTTCTTGCCTCCTTTATATATTCCACTGTATCTTGGATTACAGTGGCACCACCCTTGTCTGCTGGTTTGATAACCAGTTCTTTATCCCTTGCTAGGTCTTTTAGAGCTGCCCTCTCTTCCTTAGTTAGATTCTGAATTATTCTTTTGTTATTGTTGTTAGTGCTAGACAACTGGATTTCATTCAGTGCTATGAATATCTCCAGATTTTGGGAACCTTGTGGTGGTTCCCAATTTGATGATTATTTTAGATTTTTGAGAAGTTTCTGATCCTCGAAAGGAAGGAAACTCCCCATATTGTGGGGTTGGGTAGGCGGGCTATGTGAGCCCCCCTCGCATCCCTCAACTGTTTCAGAATCCTTATCAAAGAATTGTTTGATTCTAAGGTTTCTGTGGAATCTGTCTAGCTCTTGTTTTAGGGTGCCCTCATTGATTCTAGTTTGGGTGGGACAGAAATTAAGGCCCTTCTCGAGAAGGGACAATTCTGGTTTCGTTAGAGTTCTTTTCGAGAGATTTATTACTGAGGTTTTGCCTATACTGGGTACCTCACTAGTCTCTTTATTTACCACCTTGGTTTGATTTATACTCAAATTCTTTTTTCTTTTTCTTTTATTCGGTTTTGATTTACGATTTTTCATTTTCTTTGATGTTTGAGATGAATGATCTGAATGAACATCTGAGTCAGTACAACAGTTTAACTTTTTATTTTCTGAAATGTTAGAAAAAGGGCTTTCTTTTGTGCCCTGTTGGGTTAGACTTAGAGTCTTGTGTTGCTGTAATCTACGGGGGGCTGGTCCTCCCACCAATCCTGGTGGTTCCTTGCCTGGTAGGGTGCATATCGCTGTGCCCTTTGCTGGCCTCTTGGGCGTCGCTGTCTTCCTCTCGGTTGTCCCCTCTGTGCGCCCCGTCTCGGGTCCCTCGCCTGTGCAACCGGCATCTGTCCCTGACCTCTGGCTTGAGATGGTGGAGGGTGTGTCTCAGCTGGCTTCCTGGAGCTCTGCTGGCCTCTTGCATCCTGGGGTGGAGGGCCTTGAGGAAAAATCTGAGCAGAAGCTGAAGTGGAAGGCTGGGCAATAACACTGACAGTCATTTTTTTCATGCGTTTACGGCTAGCCAAAGCAATGTCATTGAACTCATGTGGAATGATTTTTCGATCACCCAGGTGCTTTAGTGAATAGAGCAACTCATTCTTTTGGTTTTTTGTGTCGTTGTCACAAGCCCTTTTTACGTACCCATGAAGAGTAGTCATCTTATGATTTAGTTCACCAACCGTGTTATCTCTAGTTGACAAATCCATAACCGACCTGTAGTGTTCATCGCGCTCCGACTCCTCCTTGGCTTGTTTTGCCTCTAAGTAGTCTCTTGTGGCAATCATTATGTCAGAACAGCACTTCTCGCGTATCGGCCTGATGATGTCCATGAACGCTTTCAGTTTTAGGTCCGGAGGCGCGTCCATGATCCCCAACGTCCATGGCTCGAGGTGTTTTTCTTTGGTGGCCCGCCCGTACCACCCTGCAAGAAGGGTTGTATGTGCTGCATCAACAGCCGCCCTCTTAGCTTTCTTGATAAAGTCAGTCACGTTCGGGGGGAACATCTTGTAGATTCCCTGTGCGGAGAGAACAGAATCATTGATTTTTACATCATCAAATACATGACTTTGGTCTAAGTCTGGTCTTACTATGTTATCAATGAATTCATCTGTTGGACTTTTATCAAAGGTTTTTTCTGTGGGTACAAAGTTAATCTTTGTTTGTGTGTATACTCTAGGACCACTGCAGTCTGTGATTTGTTCTGACTGTGCTTCCACTGGGGGCTGGGAGATTATATTTTCTCCCTCCTCCCAGGGCTCACCATAGTCAGGCCATTCTGCTGGTCCATTGGATTTCTCTTCAGACTAAGACCCACTGACAGTGACCTTCCAATGCCCCTGGGCATGGTCTTTACTTATATAGACTTACCATGGATGCCCTTGAAGCATTGCCCAACCTAAACTTGTAGGACTGTCAATGTATGGCCTAGGGGCATGATCCATACCATGGGTGCCCTTGGAGCATCTTCCATACTTATGGGGTGGCACAATACCTCCAGGGCCTGTAGGAGATTGGATTATGCCCTTGGGGCATTTCAGATGGCTGTCAATGCCCCCAGGGCCTCTCCCCTACTCATCTTGGCCACATTAGACCACAGTATGCCCGGGGCCATTACCACTGCCACCAATGCCCCTGGATCATACTAGTTACCCTTACTTTGATAGACTAATAGTAATAAGAGGAAATTGTGTATGATCTTGATCTGTGGTATGCCCTCTAACTGGCACACCTCAGGGCTGCCTCCCTCTGACTGGCACAACCAAGGGCTGCCTTCCTCTGACAAATCTTCATTGGGGGGGGGGGGGGGGCCCAGCTGGGGGCCAACCATGACCACCTTAAATTGTCGACTCAAGCGTCATGACACCTATACATATACCTATGTACTATTTGTATAGGAAGATAATTTTTGGTGAATTTTAGATCTGATTTGAGGCTCAGGCCCCTATTTCCCCTATCCCATTGCCATATTAATCTAATTTGAGATAAAAGTTTTAGCTAGTTATACAATCTATTATGAATTCTTGGTAAATTTTGGGGGGGCCCAGACATACTCATTTTTGATTGGGGGGCCCAGGCCCTCCTGCCCCCCCTTTTTCTACGCCCCTGAGTACACTGCTGATTTACAATTCAGGCTGAGAGTGTAGGGTGCACGAATTTATGGTGATTGGATTAGCTATGTTAGTGACACTAGTGACATGGGTTTTTGCTTAGTGACATGGGCATTTCTTAAAATCGACATGTGTGTGTGAACGTGGCTTGTGCCTTCTCTTACCACTACCGCGCGAATGACCGATCGACCGGTGGCCTTGGCCTTCACTGGTCAGTCTCACTCTCACCCCACCAGTGTTATTTGGTGTGTCCCTGTACTGTGTATATGTGGGTGGGCAAGTGCTCTGTGTGGAGTGTGGTGCTTGTGACCACCCCCCCCCCCTCTGTTGCCCTGGTCAGGTGAGGCCACCCCTCTACTAGGTGTGTGTGTGTGCCTCCCTGTTCACCCCCTGTTGTAGGACAGTGGTCTGTTTTTCCACATATTTCCCTGGTGGGGTATTGAGGTCCGTATGGGCTTGTGAATCTTCAATTCATTTGCCCCTTGTAGAGGTCTCGCTAGACCTGTAATGTATTCACGCGGTTTCAACCCTTCTGGCGTCTCGTCAGGTGGAACTGACGGAGGTACATTGTCAGCCATTGTATGTACAACACTGGTACATATGTGTGTTTGGTGAAACTTTAGTTCATTAAAATCTAGGGTGGCTCACCTAGTTTTGTAAGTGTGTATTTCTTTCATATACACATGAGCGAGGCTCCGTATATGTCGGTGGTCATTCTAAGTAGTGTACGACTAAACACCTGTTTTTGTGATGGGTTTTGTTAATGTGGCATTTAAGTGGGCGGTTAGCCGTATTTGCCGTCCTTCGTGTTCATGCCTTGTGGGCATTTTGTGCGAAGTTTTTCTATCCATTTGTATTCTATAAGTGCGAGGAGTCTCATCCCCTCTTCACTTTTAGGATGTCGGCTGATGAAGTCCACGATGTAGAACTTTGTATCTGCCGATCGTGCATGGTCCTTCTGATTGAAGTGCCATGCTACGTCCATTTTTCCTGTTTGGTTGTCAATGGCCCCTATATGTTCCCCTATACATTTTTTTATAGGGCGTTCTGTTTTGCCCACATACTGTTGGCCACATCTAGTGCATTCCAGACAGTATATGACATTTGAGCTCATACAGGTGACATTGATCTTTGTGTGGTATTTTCTCCCAGTTGTTTTTGAAATGATCTGGCCATTTTTGTCAATTTTTTGACATTTTTCACAGTTGATCATTTTACATTTGTTCTTTTGCTTACACTTTTGTTGTTTTGTTCCGTCGGGGGACTCCTCTTCCCCGGCAAGTGAGTATCTCGTTGCTGCCCTGACTAGGTTGTCCTTTAGATTTTTCGGGCGTCTTTTCCCTTTGATCAGACCCCCTCGCCTGAGAAATTTCGTGGTTTTTGATTCACCTAAGATATCCAAGTTTTTTCCCACTATCTCATTGATCATTTTGTTACCTGGTCTGTATGTACTGATCAGGTAGCTTGATTCAGATTTCTCATCACTTTTCTGTTTAGGTTGTAGGAGTGCTTTCCTATCCATATTGAATACCTGTTTGGAAACCTCCTCCAGAAGCTCCTTAGGGTACCCTTTTTCCTCAAATTCTCTCATTTTTCTGGCGCTGTGATATAGGTAATCTTCTACCTTTTGGCAAATGCGTCTCAATCTCAACATCTGAGAGTATGGTAGGCTCTTCTTGGTTGAGGGGGCATGTGCAAATGTATGTTGGAGGTAATTGTTCACATCAGTGGGCTTCCTATATAAGTCGGTATATAGTTTTCTAGTGTTTTTGTCAATTTTGACCTTTGTGTCCAGGAAATTTACCTCCACTGTGGAGCTTTCTAATGTGAATTTTATGCTGTGATGCATTGAATTCAAATGTTCTACCCACTTTTGTAGTTCATCTGGTCCTTCTAGCCAGATGAAGAATATGTCATCGATAAATCTCAGCCAGGTGGCTGGTATGATATACCATTTTATTATTCCATAAATTCTAACATATTATTGTATTAATCAAAGAATATCTATGAAATTAATACATAGGTTGGTTCTAAGAGCTATAAGAGCGCTCAAACTTTGTATAAGAGCGTTCATGCCCCACTGCACACCAGCCACAGTCAGTTAGACAGAGTTTATGACATCAAATGGTCCGACCTAATGGTTCACTGCACAATATAATAAGAATAAGGGTCTCAGTGTGCGACCTCATGGTCCAATGCACAAATTAATAACTTGTAAGTGAATGCAACCGGCCGTCACGGGTGCCTGAGCACCGCTGACACCGTCATGAGTGTCTGAGCACTCTAATAACTGAACAATGGGTTACATAAGCACGATGCCATAACCGTCCGGTCGCTCTAGCGTCGTTCCTGAGCAAGCTAGGTCAAATATCAAAGCATTTATGGAAAGCCCATAATTAGACGGTCAAAATGAGCCCAAGATCAAGGCGGAACTCCCATTATTAAGGAAGTTATGTCATGGAGACTGAATGGAGCTCCGAGTTCCCTACAGACAAACCGGCGGGAGTTACGTGCCTATCCAGCGGGCATTATAAACTTGGCACATTCAACTCCGCGCATGCACAAAATGGCGGTTATAAACGCATAAACGACCGAGTTATGAGGGTCTGAAGATGCAGAACCGACCAAGACAAAGGGGGACACAGCGGCGTCCATGGGGGTCCTTTGTCCCCCTGTGACACATGAAAGACTCCCCTCAAACAATTGTAGAGTTAGGCAGATGCTACTGGCTCCAGTCAGTCTGGAGGTGCTTTTCCAAGATTTGCTACAAATAGCCTGTCTGCACCTCCAGGAAGACAGATCACCAAGAACCACTCCAGAGGTAACATCTCCAGTCATCTCCTGCTACCTGCTATACCACTGCACTATGGTGAAACTATGCTAGACAGGCATTGGTTTCCATCATTAGTGGCCAGAGGCTATCTTCCTCAAGACATCCACCAGAGGGTAAAGTTATTCATTATTACATTATTCCTCTAAGCAGCAGGCCAGGAGCTAGGTGTGGGAACCCACCTAGAACTATGCTGGACATTGTATTATTGTTACCTCACAGGTGGAGTGGAACTGAACATTGTACCTTATAAATTACTGTATGTTTACTGTATGTACAAATTACCTACATACTAACTACTGTATGATTGATATTTCTTACATGTTGCCTAAAGCTGAATAAACCAGTGATAACTGGAAATAACACTATTTATAAGAGCCTTGAGATAATTACACTATATACCACTAGTCTTATGATATTTCTCATATGACAACTTGATCATGCCAAAAACAAGTATGACAAAGTGGTGGAGAACATCCTAATAAGATCCCATCTCTCACAGGCTCATAAAAATTAAAGCTGGTAACACAACTAAGAACAATCATACACACAGTAAAACCCACTCCACCCACCCAGTGACCTTGACACCATGCCCACCAAGGTCACCAGTGAGAGCTCCCACATGCCAGTGAGATCTCCCACATACCAGTGAGATCTCCCACATACCAGTGAGATCTCCCACACATCAGTGAGATCTCCCACACATCAGTGAGATCTCCCACACATCAATGAGATCTCCCACACATCAGTGAGATCCCACACACATCAATGAGATCTCCCACACATCAATGAGATCTCTCACACAACAATAAGATCTCCCATATATCAGTGAGGTCTCCCAAAACGTCAGTGAGGTCTCCCAAACGTCAGTGAGGTCTCCCAAACGTCAGTGAGGTCTCCCACACGTCAGCGAGGTCTCCCACACGTCAGCGAGGTCTCCCACACGTCAGTGAGGTCTCCCACACGTCAGTGAGGTCTCCCACACGTCAGCGAGGTCTCCCACACGTCAGCGAGGTCTCCCACACGTCAGCGAGGTCTCCCACACGTCAGCGAGGTCTCCCACACGTCAGCGAGGTCTCCCACACGTCAGCGAGGTCTCCCACACGTCAGCGAGGTCTCCCACACGTCAGCGAGGTCTCCCACACGTCAGTGAGGTCCACCCCACACATCAAGGTCTTATCAGTCAAGCTGGCAGAACAACACACAAAGACCTTACGTAGTCAGGGGCCTGTTGAAGAGGTCTCCCTCCCACCTAGATCTAGGAGGCCCACAGGAGGCAAACCAGCCTCCAATACAACAGACCCACACTCAGTAGACCCCACACCTCCCACCCTGTCTACTCAGGGAACAACCAGTTCTCAGGGATCCAGGGATCTCTACAGGACGCTCAACTCACGCTATCTACCTCAGGGGAAGAAGGATCTGCCTCAGGGGGTGGATCCACACCCTCATCTAGATCCTCCACCCCAGCTCCGGCCTTTGACAGCCACTCCTCCAGAGACACTTCTCCCACACCCTCCATCATGGACACCGATGAAGGCCCCCAACCTAATCAGACAGCTGAGAAGATAAGGGCCTATGAGAAGGCCATCCAAGATGCAGTTACTGCCCTAGAGACCAACAAGTCCCAGCAGGAGGAAAGGGAGAGGATCCTCAACCAACAACTGGCAGAGAGGAATGCAGCAATAGATGCTCAACAGAAGGCCATGGAAGATCAGCGGAAGTCCCTAGAGAGACAACAACAACAGATAGCAGATCTCATGAAGATGGTATCATCCCAGACCCCACAGCCTCCCACACCTGCCATCACACCTGTTGTCACACCATCTGCCTCTGGATCAAAGGATGACATCATAATCTCCATGGTGTCCAACATGACCAAACTCATAGACAGAAAACAACAGGATGACAGAAAGATCAGGCTACATGAGGTAACAAAACCCAAAGCTTTCTCACACCCATCACCACTCATGTCAACAGCATTATTTATTGATCACAAATTCCCAGAATATCTGAAGGATAAGTACAAAGTAACAGACAGTGACACCATGGTAACATATTTACCCAAGTACCTTGAAGGTCAAGCACTAGCTTGGTTTGAATCCTTCAGGGAAAGTGCCACACCCGATATGTTGACATGGACCAATGTAGTGAATAAATTAAAAGAGTATTTTGCTACTCGAGACAATATAATCTCAAGGACTGCACTCCGTGCACAAAAGGTAGATGAACCTGTCCTAGACTATGCATGCCATCTCAGGAAAGTGTGTAATGCCCAACGCCAAAGCGATGAAATCCTAAGCAAGGCATTCACCCAAGGCATGAGGCCCTGGATCTCTGTGGCTCTTGAGAACAAGAAAATAGACTCTTTTGACCAAGCCCTAGACCTAGCCTTAGAGGTTGAGACCCAAGAAAGATCTAGGAAGGTAAGGGATGCAGAGTCTAACCCACAGCCTACTAGGAAAAAGGTCCAGGAAATCAGCACTAGTGCAGATGAAGATGTTAACCTAATGTCTAGTGCCCATGTAAGGCAACAGGAAGCTAAGGTTACATCAAGAGACCCTACCGGTAGATATAGAGGAAACAATTATGACCCCAACTACCAATCCAATAGAGGTAGAGGTAGAGGGGGCAACAACAACAACCGGGGGGGTCACAACAGTAGGAAAGACAACAACTCTTCCAACTCCAACAATGGTAACTCTTCATACAGTGATAGGAGAGACAGAACCCCAAGTAATGGCAGATCCTATAATAATCAGGGATCCAACAGTAGGAGCCATAGTCCACATAGGAACTATAACTCTGGATCCTACAACAACAATGGTTCCTACAACAACAGCCAGGGTTCAAACAACTCTGGATCCTATAATCAAGGATCCAACAGTAGGAGCCAGAGTCCACATAGGAACTACAACAGTGGATCCTACAACAACAATGGCGCCTACAACAACCAGAGATCCAACAACTCCGGTCAATACAGCAACTCTGGTCAATATAACCAGGGTTCCAACTCGCGCCAGGAGGATTACAAACCGGACACAAGAGGTTACCAGGGGAACCAACACAGTAACCCCCAAATACCACCTCATGTAATGGATCAAATCTCCAAGCTCCTGGTGGCAAGCATCTCAACCACCCCACAGAACCAGGAAAACTAGGATGTCACAGTGCCGATGGGCCAGTGCACTGTGACACCCCAAATACAAACAAACAGGATTAACAAAGAGACAATTGCTAGTGCCAATCTACCATCTAACAGACAGAGACGTCCATCAGTGATACACATCACCCCACCAGATTCATCATCAAAGGATACAGGTGAGAGTACCAAGCTTTCTATTGTACTTCTTCAAAATGGCTGTATCAATGCAAATCTATATGATGTTTCAGATGTACAATGCTTGGTTGATACAGGTGCTACTATCACCTGTGTCAGACAATCATTCCTCATGGATCTCCAAAAGAGATTCCATATCCAACTGAGGAAATCTAAAATCAACATCCACTTGGCAGATGGATCGGTATGTCATGTTAGACATTCAGCTATGCTGAACTTTAGAATCCAAGGTGTCAGATTCCAATACCAATTTGCTGTAATACCCAACCTCACACAGCCCGTTGTTCTCGGCACAGATTTCTTAAGCACTACAAAATCTCAAATTGAATTTAATGTTGATCCTGAACAAATTCTCAAACCCATTAGGGCAGTGAGGGATTTTACCATCCCTCCATTCTCTGAACTTGCAGTGTTGGGTAAGGTCACATCTACTCAATCACTGCAAGGCAAAACTGGAGTAGTAGATAACCTCCAAAGAAATAACAATGCCCCATACCTAGTTCAAAGGGCAGCAGTAACCCCCAGGGAAAATAACAAACATCCCCTAGTGTTACTCAACACCAGCAGGCGCCCACATAAAATCAAAAAGGGTGCCATCATAGCTCTATTTCAGGAAGTCAAGGAATCTGATTTAGAAAAACCCCAACAGGTGTCAGACACTACCCCACACACTGATCAATCCATCCCAGCCATACGGCCTGAGGATGTAACTCAATTCAGTGACACAGACTCAGACTGTGAGTCCACATATGCTGACCCTGAACCCAACTCAATCAGACTCTCTGAAATAGCTGCTATACATAGTGAGGCACATGACCTCGAGCCAGAATTGGAAGAGAATGTTCCACCAAAATCTGTGCTCACATCCAAAGGTCAGCATGACAGATTAGAATCACTGCTGACCAAGTATGATGATATATTTGTAGGAAAAGATGGAGACATTGGTGCCACACACCTGTATGCACACTCAATACATGTAAAACCTGAGGCAGTACCATGTCATTTCCTACCATATAGACAAACACCAGAAAAACAGGCCGCAATAGGGGAAGAGTGTGAAAGACTAGTACAACAGGGCATTCTGAGAGAATGTGCTGAGGGCCCCTGGGCTTCCAGATCCTTTTTAGTACAAAAATCATCGGGAGGCCATAGGCTCGTCACAGATTTTCGTTATTTGAACCAGAACACGATAAATCAAGCCTTATCTACACCCCGGGCCGATGACACTCTAGACATGATAGGGTCACTCAGACCAAGAGTATTCAGTAAGCTAGATGCCCAACAGGGATTTTTTCAAATTCCTATAAGACAGGAGGACCAGCATAAAACCGCATTCATAGCAAATGACAAAAAATATGTCTACGAAAGGATGCCGATGGGTTTAGCGACCGCACCTGCGGGATTCTGCCATCTAGTCACATTAATTCTGAACAAACTCAAATACAAATGTGCCCTACCATACCTAGATGACATATTGGTATTATCACCATCAATCGAACAACACTTCCATGACCTAGAAGATGTGTTCAACAGCCTAAGAGTTGGTAAACTCAAACTGAAGAAATCAAAATGTGAATACTTCATAGACAGAATAGACTTCTTGGGAATGAGAGTCACACCCAAGGGACTGCAACCATCTCCCACAAAGGTGGAATCAATCAAAACCTTCCCAACACCAAAATCAGTCAAAAATGTCAGATCCTTCACAGGCCTATGCCAATACTTCAAAAAGTTTATCAAAGGTTATGCCCAAATTGCTAGACCATTATATGATCTACAGACACATCTCAAAGCATTTGTCTGGACAGAAGAGGCAGATAATGCTTTCAAAACATTAAAGCATGCCCTCTGTACCAATGCTCTTCTCAGATATCCAAACTATGAGAAAGAGTTCAGTTTGGCAACTGATGCTTCCAATGTGAGTTTAGGAGCTGTACTCTCACAGAGAGATAATGAAGGAGTGCTCAGACCAGTAGCCTTTGCAGGTAGAACCCTCTCCAAACATGAGAGAAACTACAATACCACAGAGAGAGAACTACTGGGAGTAGTGTATGGAGTACTACACTTCAGACACTATCTAGAGACTAGACACTTCCAATTATACACAGACCATGCAGCCCTAATCCCACTATTAACCAATACAGGACTCACACATAGATGGGCCAGATGGGCTCTAGACATACAGCAATTTTCATTCACCATCCAACACGTGAAAGGTGATGATAACACACCACCAGATGCTATGTCTAGAAGAGAATACCCAGACTCTAGACCCATGACTAACCCTCCACCCCCACCAAGGAGAGTTAGAGCAGCCAGTAGAACCAAGTTTGCAAAAGTAACAAAGAAAGTACCATTCAAAAGGGATGATCCACCCAACACCATCGAAAGGCCAGAGACACCCATTAGGGGTATCTTAAAGCAATCTACACATTATGTGTTTTGCCACTGTGAGAGAGAATACTCACAACTCTTTCCAGATAATGACTTCGAGCCTATTGAATTATCATCACTCAATCAGATGGTGAAGGCAACTCCTAAGGAGCCACCCTTCACCCCACCTGACTCAGACGATGAAGATTCAGAAGACACAATATATGCTATTACTCAAGCAACTTCTAAATCAGTCAGATTCCTTGAACAAATGCAGGGAGAGGAAACATCAAACCATTTGTGTCCTATGACCACACGCTCAAAGACTAGAGAAATGATTCAGGAGGGCACACCAAAACCCCCCACACAATCACAAACTATTCTAAATGAGAAAAAGGTCACAGGAAACAAACCTACCAAAACCCCACCTGCCAGGAAAAATGTCACAAAAGACACTGCATCAACTAAGTCAAAGAACTCTGAGACAAAGAAGATTGACAAAAAGCAAATTGTGCCTTTTAAGAAAAAGGTTGCCACTCCCACCAAGGCGAGAATAGGCCCTCCAAAGGAGCCTACACACCAAAACAAGAGTGACACACCCCAACAAAAGGCACAAGATAGGCCAATAGTCGATGAAAAAGAAAAAGAAAGAGACAGAATAAAACAACATGTGCTAGATATAAATCAACTACTGGATCAGATTCCCGACACATCCATCTCAGGTACGAACCTTGGCTTGGAACAAAGGAAGGACAAGGAACTATTGCCCCTCATACAATATCTTGAGGATGGGACCTTGCCTGCACCAAAAGCACAAGGAAATAGAATCATCAACCAAGGCCAGACATACACCTTGGTAAATGGTACATTAGTCCATATATGCCCCATAAATTGGAGAAAAACCAATACTGTACCACTTCAAATTGTTATACCACAGCAATGGGTAACAAGTACACTACAGTATTTCCATGACTCACCTACTGGCGGCCATCTTGGTTCAAGTAGGATGCTGTCAGCACTCCGACCTAGGGTATATTGGAAGTCTATGCTAGCAGACACAACAAAATATGTTTCCACCTGCCACACATGCCTCACAGCAAAAAGGCAAGTACACTCACACAAAACACCAATGACAGTGAGAGAGTACATGACTTCACCAATGAAGTTCCTAAACCTAGACGCGGTGGGGCCACTTCCCACAACTGCCAGGGGAAACAAACATATACAAGTCTGCATAGATTATGCTACCAGATATGCAACAGCTTGGGCTACTACTGACTTAAAAGCTGAAACAACAGCAGCAGAGTTCTACAAGAACATAATTTGTCATCATGGAACACCAGCCACTCTTCAAACAGACAATGGAACATGTTATACAGGTGCAAAGTTCACAAAGTTAACTAAACACCTCAAGATCAAACATAAATTCTCCTCACCATACAGGCCACAATCAAATGGGCTTGTAGAGAGATTCAATGCTAGCATCGGCACAGCGCTCAGAGCATTCTGCTCAAAGCACCAAAACAATTGGGATTCATTTATTGAACCCATAACCTTTGCATTAAATAACACAGAATCCCAAACCACAGGATTCACCCCTTTTTTCCTACTCCATGGAAGAAACCCAGCCACCCCAATATACTTAGGGCTGGGAATACAGGAAGACATATCCACCGTAGCAGACCATGTAGCCAACATGATAACAAATCAGGATACCTCTAGGAGGAAAGCTATAGAAAGGGTCGCCAAGCTACAAAAGGAAAGGAAGGATAGATATGATAAGAAACTTACACCACAGGAAATCAAGGTCACCGACATGGTGTACCTAAACATACCAAGAATCCTGACCAACACAGAGTGTAAGAAACTTCAACCCCTTTTTATGGGACCATATGTTGTAGTAGACAGACCTAGTTTTACAAGTGCCAAACTCAAAAACTTGGACACCAATCTATTGGTGGCCAGACCAGTGCACATAGACAGACTGAAAAAGGTTGTGGCTGTCAGAAACAATGAATTTGCACACAGGCTTATTCCACATGAGGCCAAATACTACAACAAAATTGTAAGGAACAAAAATGATATCACCCTTACAAGAGAAACCACAGGCATAGGCCCTATCAAGCCTAGGCCTGCACACCACATACTAAGAAAGACATCTAGGTGTGGTGCAGTTTCAAGAAATTAGAAACAAGATTGAGATACCAAAAGAACATAAGATTTTCAAAATGTATTACAAATTCTCTTCATCCACACATAAGACATGTGTGACTGATAATGAATTACTTATATGTATATAAAGCCAATCAAATTTGTAAATATATCAGTAGGCTATTGCCTCTGAAAGGGTCAAAGACTGGGACCCCCCAAGTAAAGCAGACATGAAGTCTAAGAAGAGTAAGGGTAACACAATGGAGTGTCTAAAGCCTAATCCCCACATGAAAGAGCGCGCTATGCCAACACAGCAGTCTATAGAGATCAATTGACCTTATAAGCTACCCTCAGACAACTGTCTAGACGGTCATGAATGGCTGTCCTGGATGACAGGAGGAGCTAATTACCAGTACACAGATTACACAATAGACCCCCACAGTAGCAGACACTGGAGATTAGGTGCACCTGCTCCAGAGAAACAATACCAGGCCCACAATGGATGTGGGTAGGGTAGGCTACATAAGAAGCACTGTGGACCATAGCCCACCATCAGTCTTCATCCAGCTGCAGTCTGGAACACAAGTCTACAGGACCCCACTTGGGAATTAGCCAGCCCACTTCTCCATTAGGAGAGACTGCACTAGGATAAAGAACACACCTACTTCACCTTCAACCTGACCTTACCATTTACTGGTCAATCTCTATAGACTCACCGGACATATTGCCAAGACAGCTCAATCTTGCAAAGGTACAGTTTGAACCACTTCATTTAAAGTGTTACACCATACACTTAGACTTTACCAGCACCAAATCACTACAAATTTGACAAGACTTTAAACAGCAAAACTTGCTTTACACAAGCACCATGGGGAGACTGAGAGTTTCACCCATACTGCTAACTATGCTGTTATTATATACTATAGAACCACTTACTGCAGGTTATACACCTGTGGTGAGACAAAACATAGGAGTAGTATTCAAACCTAGCCCTCAACCATTGGTCAATGGACATACAACCACAACACTATTGTTAGCTATCCCCTACAAGATACCTCGGGCACCCGTTACCCAAGGATCCATAAGGGATAGAATACTCCATTTGACCACTCCTACTCTACAAGATCATACCTCTGGTCAAATTATCCAACAAGCCAAAGAGCTTGACACCTTGCTGGAAGTTGCAGACAAGGAGATAAATGAAACATTAGCCTCCATCAAATTGTTCCTATCCAACCCCATAAACACATTGGACAAGGCCAAAAGAGAGGCCATACTGGGTTTTCTAGCACCCCTGTTTCGCAGTGTGCTAGGTCTAGCCACAGTAGAAGATGTAAACCAAGTAATGGGACAGCTCAAGAACATAGATGAAATACTAAGAAAATTTGCTAAACAAGATCAGGAAGCAGCTAGTCTCATTGAAAAGATCACAGACAGACAAGATAAGTTTGTTAAAGCATACATCCAAGATAAGAAGGTACTGGACAGCACAATCAACACCATAGGTGACACCGTCAACCTGTGGGCCTCTAACATGTCCAGGTCACTTGACTCATATTCAAGGCACGAGAAAACTCAAAGGGAGAAAATGCAAGTATTAAATGATGCATTAATTATCATAGCAGCAAGAATGAATACAGTTCAATCACTGCAAAGGACAAATGCAGCCCTGAGGATGCTATCATCAGGAATCCTAACCCCTGATATAGTACCACCCTCAGACCTTGCTAGATACTTAATTGACATTAATAACAAACTTAGGATCACACACCCTGGAGCACAAGTCGCAATTAATGACTTAGATTTCTATTATTCACAGAAGCTGACCTCATACACTTACTCAGCTCACCATATATATATTCATCTGGACATTATAATACAATCTACCACCTCAACCTTCAAACTGTACCAAATGATTACATCACCCATGCCTATAGACACACAGGAGACCCCCACCAGAGGAGTCACCAAGTTGCAAACCACAACTGAGTTTCTAGCAGTATCTTACGACGAATCATTATTCATCGAATTGGACTCAGCAGATATGCAGGCATGTGAAGGTACTACAGTAAAGGTATGCAGAGATGTAAATGGTAGAATCTATAAACACAGGCCTACATGCCCTGTAGCCATTTTTACTAACCAGGCTCAACAGATTAAGGAACATTGCAAGTTTACAGTTTCACCACTGCAAGCACCTACCACCCATGCTATTTCCATTTCTGAAGATGAGTATCTGGTCACTACTAATGAACCCCATTACTTTATCAACTGCCATGGTAAAACGTCTGAAACTCGAAAAGCCCAGTCCTACTCAATCATAGGTGTACCCTGTGGGTGCACGATCAGTGTAGGAGAATTTTCTCTTCCAAACACAAGGTTGCCCTGTAACTCAACCTTATCATTTCATTACATTCTCAAGACAATTAATTTACCATTCATGGCAGCACTTAACAAAATTTCTGAAACCAAACCAGATGAAAGAGAGAATCTTCCAAATTTCCCAGTAGTAAACCTTTCTAGAACCTTAGAAAAACTACAGGAAAATCCAATCATGGATGATATTACTCAACTAAATTTAGAGCCCTTTGCCAAAACAGTATTAAAAGATGCCTCCAACCTTAATAAGGAAATGGAAACACGCTACGAGGAATCATACCTACGTCGAGTTACAGAGCATCCAATCTTCCAAAGCTTAGCACTCATCCTAGGGATATCAGCTCACATTTTTATAGTATACATTCTACTCAAATTATACAGACTAGGAGGGACTGTAGCCTACCTGCCTACAGCCAAAGCATTCAGACTAGTCACCGAGCTGCCCCTACACAAATTGCTCCCAGATAAGAATCCTACCAAATTAACCCCTACAGAGGAAACCCACACCCCTTTCCTCACAATTCAGGAAACCCACACCCTGATAATTGCTATATTATTCACCCTGACCATCTACTCAGCCTACAGAATAATGAAGTACCTTAAGAAATTTGCACAGACACACTGTGGCAAGAAAAATGTGGCCAAGCGCACAAACCCCACAATATATTTTAAAATATATTGTGGAGACTCAAACTTCGCGCTACCCTTGAGGCCAATACCACATGAATTTGATGAGATTAAATCAGCAGCTGCCCTACCTATAAGGATATAGTGGTTAAAACCTTCCCACTACCTAAGGCTATAATTACCTGGAATGGACCAGCAGTTATAACAACACAGAGAGGAGAATTTGCTTATCACCTCCCTCAGGTGATACACCTACCTTGGCGCACTAGGTTCAGTACTATACCAGCCCTTAAAAACAAAGGACTGTACTACTCCATGCTTCTCCAGAATGATTGTGGCACCAGCCCGGTGACCATGACAGCACTGGAAAATACAACAGATATAATTATTGACGAACAACAGGAGGAGACCGCAAGGTCAAACATGCAGACTATTGCTAATTTTCTAAACCACCAGCCCTCCCCGGTGACGGTGGAAACAGCCTAGACTGCCCACAGCCTAGGCTGCCCCCAGTCCACCACCAGGAGACAACACATCAGAGACAGTATTCAGAACTTTTCGGACAATTTGCCGGCCCTGAAAAGGGCCTTTGGGATGGCGGGTCTTTACACCCTAGGTTTCAGTCAGTCGGGATCCTACCACAGATCCTCGGGTTCAACATCAATGGGAGAGTCTGAGTCCGAGTCCGAACCATACATATGGCCGTGATCCTGTTCCCACTCAACGAGCCGGGCCTCCATCATCCCCAGTCCATACTCGGCAGCCGTGGATGGATCCCCGGATGCCGCAAGATCGAGGAGGGATGCCGCCAACAGATAATCCCATAGCACTCGCTCCCGCGGCCCGAAGTTATAGTCCATGGGCCAGAAACCCATATTACCCAAGGCCCTAGTCAGAACGGCCACAGTGGCCCCCCGACGCAAGGCTGAGCCTAAGAAATAGTGGCAGGAGTAATTACAGACCATCACATCACCATGCTCAATGATCTCCTTGAAATTCCTCACTATGTAACCATAGTGGATGGTCTGGTTAGCCTCCACCAGGGCCCTAACTGGACTCCCCACCTCCATCACCTGGGGGACAGGCAAAGCAAAGAGAGCTTGTAGATGGGCCATGGTGCTACAGCAGTGATTTCCAGAGAGGAACTGATACTCCAATACCAGCCACACACTCCTTAAATGGACACACACACCCCCCCCCACCCTGAACTGTCCACTGACACCAAGCTAGGCACTCACACAGACACATGCCAGAATCTGGCACCTAACACCTCAAGTGCCACCACTGCATGAGCACACCAGGGAGGAGACTCACATCTCACTCCTGACACACCTCCACTGTCAATGAAATTATCAAAGTATTAGAAAAAAAAAAAAAAAAAAATATATATACACAGCCACTTGTTGATGTATAATATGAAAATCTATGGTATTCTCACAAAATCGATGATTAATGCGCGCATATACGCGCAAAATTGCGAAATTGCAATTTAAAAATTGTAAATTGTACAAATCCAACACAAATATACATGAATGCAGGTAGATAACTAAGACAGTTTTTGTACCCACTAGCACTTGTATAATATGCCAAGATTTACTTAGAGTAACACACTTTAGGTACCCAAGAAAATTGTTGGAAAAATGAATGAAAAAAAAAAAAAAAGGAAAAAATGTTGAGAAAAATTGTTGACATGAAAAATGTTTACTTAAGATACTCACCAAATAATCTCTTTCAGGGACACTTACTCAAAAGGCTAGGGAAAAGTCAATTAAGCAGCGGCCCACTGCCGAAATTGCCAATTAATACACCCATATAGCAAAATCAAAGAGTAACTCAGAGACAAACAAGCCTATTGTACATAAAGTACTTTGTTTTTCCGGTCCTCGGAAAAATTTGTCTCAAATCCCAAAAATTGTATAGTGTAAACTAGAATGTACGTTTGTACCCAATTTGCACACTAAAATTGTATAGTGTAAACTAGATTGTACGTTTGTACCCAATTTGCACACTAAAATTGTATTTTGCAGACTAGATTGTACGTTTGTACCCAATTTGCACACTAAAATTGTATTTTGCAGACTAGATTGTACGTTTGTACCCAATTTGCACACTAAAATTGTATTTTGCAGACTAGATTGTACGCTTGTACCCAATTTGCACACTAAAATTGTATGTTGCACACCAGATTGTACGCTTGCACCCAATTTGCACACTAAAATTGTATGTTGCACACTAGATTGTAAGTTCGTACCCAAATTTGCACTCTTACATTAGATGTTGTACATTATACTGTATGTCTGTACCCAAGTGATACACTAAAATCAGGTTTTTTTTTTTTACAAAAATCACATTTTTATGTGTAACCAAGCTGTAGCCAAAATTATACATGTCCATACAGAAATTATCAATTGAACACAAAATTATATGTTGGCATACTAAAATTGTGAATTGTACGCGAAAATTATATATTTGCATACTAAAATTGCCAAATGCACGCGAAATTGTATATTTGCACACCAAAATTGCCAAATGTACGCGAAATTATATATTTGGACACTAAAAATTGCCAAATATACGCGAAAATTATATATTTGCACACTTAAATTGCCAAATGTACGCAAAATTATATATTTGCATACTAAAATTGTCAATTGATCACAATTACACGCGAAATTGTAAATTTGCACACTAAAATTGTCATTTATGTTCAATTTGCACGCTAAATTGAACATTGAATGCCAAAATTGCACACTATTTTGCCAAATTGTATGTTGTACATAAAAATGGAAAATTATACCCATAATTGATGTTACATAAGCAAATACACTCAGGTATGATAAGATATAGAAACTCGGAAATGTACTTATACCCAGGAGAAAATTGTTTATACTGACAAAGCTCTACCACAAAAATTGCATTTGAAGCACTCCCCATCACTTCAAATCCTCTTACAAACAGTATATAACTCCAAAAATAAGGTAAAAATTGTATAAATTGTACATTCCCTCGGCGAAATGACGGAGTTTCGCATTCTCTCGGGGGAGAGGGAGTATTCTATGATATACCATTTTATTATTCCATAAATTCTAACATATTATTGTATTAATCAAAGAATATCTATGAAATTAATACATAGGTTGGTTCTAAGAGCTATAAGAGCGCTCAAACTTTGTATAAGAGCGTTCATGCCCCACTGCACACCAGCCACAGTCAGTTAGACAGAGTTTATGACATCAAAGGGTCCGACCTAATGGTTCACTGCACAATATAATAAGAATAAGGGTCTCAGTGTGCGACCTCATGGTCCAATGCACAAATTAATAACTTGTAAGTGAATGCAACCGGCCGTCACGGGTGCCTGAGCACCGCTGACGCCGTCATGAGTGTCTGAGCACTCTAATAACTGAACAATGGGTTACATAAGCACGACGCCATAACCGTCCGGTCGCTCTAGCGTCGCTCCTGAGCGAGCTAGGTCAAATATCAAAGCATTTATGAAAAGCCCATAATTAGACGGTCAAAATGAGTCCAAGATCAAGGCGGAACTCCCATTATTAAGGAAGTTATGCCATGGAGACTGAATGGAGCTCCGAGTTCCCTACAGACAAACCGGCGGGAGTTACGCGCCTATCCAGCGGGCATTATAAACTTGGCACATTCAACTCCGCGCATGCGCAAAATGGCGGTTATAAACGCATAAACGACTGAGTTATGAGGGTCTGAAGATGCAGAACCGACCAAGACAAAGGGGGACACAGCGGCGTCCATGGGGGTCCTTTGTCCCCCTGTGACACATGAAAGACTCCCCTCAAACAATTGTAGAGTTAGGCAGATGCTACTGGCTCCAGTCAGTCTGGAGGTGCTTTTCCAAGATTTGCTACAAATAGCCTGTCTGCACCTCCAGGAAGACAGATCACCAAGAACCACTCCAGAGGTAACATCTCCAGTCATCTCCTGCTACCTGCTATACCACTGCACTATGGTGAAACTATGCTAGACAGGCATTGGTTTCCATCATTAGTGGCCAGAGGCTATCTTCCTCAAGACATCCACCAGAGGGTAAAGTTATTCATTATTACATTATTCCTCTAAGCAGCAGGCCAGGAGCTAGGTGTGGGAACCCACCTAGAACTATGCTGGACATTGTATTATTGTTACCTCACAGGTGGAGTGGAACTGAACATTGTACCTTATAAATTACTGTATGTTTACTGTATGTACAAATTACCTACATACTAACTACTGTATGATTGATATTTCTTACATGTTGCCTAAAGCTGAATAAACCAGTGATAACTGGAAATAACACTATTTATAAGAGCCTTGAGATAATTACACTATATACCACTAGTCTTATGATATTTCTCATATGACAACTTGATCATGCCAATAACTAGTATGACACTGGTCTTTTATCGTAGGAGTTCAGGATTGACTCCTCTATTTTCTCCATGAAGAGGTTGGCATATGATGGGGCGAGTCGAGTCCCCATTGCCGTCCCTCTGATTTGCATATAATGTTTGCCATTGAACTGTATGTGGTTCGTGTTTAGAACCATATCTAGAAGGTCTACGAGGCTCTCATTGGTGGGTAGTAGGCGTTCATCTCTATGTGCCCTGAGTTTTCCCACGATTACTTTTGTTCCCTCACCATTAGGGATATTGGTGTAGAGTGCTGTGACATCTAAAGTCCCCAGAATTGCTCCCTCTGAGAGGGGGTTCAGATCCTCTATTTTGAGGACCAATAAAATGACAGGCACTCTGAGAAACCCCACACCCAGAACCCCCCATATATACTTCCTACTGAAGATACATAAGGGGGTTACACCACCACCCGGCAGACCTGTGGTCTCAGCCTGTGGGTGCCCGACCGAAAAGGTATCAGCCTTTGTGGATACCTTCCTCAAACCGATGGTCCCAGAAATCAAATCCTATATAAAAGACACTACTGACTTCATTTCACCCTGGATCACCATTTCGGTGATTTTGTTGTCTATCATTTTGGCATACTTTTCCACTGGGTCGTGGTCTAAACTACGGTAGGTGGTTTGATCACCCAATTGGCGTATGCCTTCCTTCACATAATCCCTAGTGTTTTGTATCACCACAGCTCCTGCTTTATCAGCAGGTTTTATTGTGATTTCCCTGTTTTTTTTTATAGGTCTCTAAGAGCCATGTGTTCTAACTTTGTGAGATTTTTTCTCGCTGGTTTTTGTTTCAGCATACGGGAAGTGAGTTCTATTTCATTAAGATTAATGAAATTTTCTAGGTTTTGTGATCCCTTAGGGGGTTTCCATCCTGAGTTTGGACCCATGCTCAGTATGAATTTTGGGTCCTAGTATGGTTTGCCTAGACTACCTTTGCCTTTTACTTTAGGCTTATTAGTCCACATTTGTGTTAGCTTACTCTGATTCTTCTTTTTGTTTTTTTGTATGATTTGACGGCTCTCGTTCTCATTATCATTTTTATGGAAGAATACCTTTGTACGTAGGGTATTGTGAAATTTGTCCATTTCAATTCTTATGTCACCATCTGTGACGTAGGTCTGGGATGGGCAAAAACTCAAACCTTTATCTAATAGGCTGATTTCAGCCTCTGTAAGCGTTTTAGAAGATAGGTTTACTATATTCTTAAATGGTGTGGAAGAAGACATAACTTCAGAGTACTGTTCAGGTTTTATTTCTGAGTTCACATCATTGTTACAAGCAATGGTTGGAGATTTGATATAGCTCTCACTGGGTACAACAAAGTTTTCCCTTTGGTTTATGACCTTTTTGACCTCTGACCTTGTTTCAGGCGAGGGTCCCTTTGGTTGGGTTGGTAGGGTGGTTTTGACTCCCCCCTTCCTCCTCTTCCCCTGTTGGGACCCCCCCCCTCTGACCTTGGCCTCTTTGACCTCCCCTCTGCCCCCGCGGGGGGGGGGGGAGGGCGTTGGGAAAATCCTGTACTGCCTTTTTCTGAGCTTTGGCCTGTGCCTCTGCTTTGGCAGTTGCAGCTTTCTGCTTGTTCACATTTTTGATGGCTTCAACTGGGTTGATAAGCATATCTTCAGATGGATATCTTTCCTCCATCTTGTCGATACGCTTGATCAATGCAGCCAGTTCATCATTGTGTTCAATATCTATGACATTCTCAATATGTTTTGCCAGGATTTTCATAGTCCAATCTATGTTATTTTAGGCAGCAGGTGCTTGGTTAAGGTGCATAGGTATTGCTTGGGTGCAACTAGTTGCGTATGCACTTTTAACAGCAGCAACTAGTTGCATGCAACAAGTTGCCAGCAACAAATTGCATGTAACTATAGTTGCGTCGTGTAACTCCTGCTTAATGGCGTAGCGAAGTCAGCCCAATTTGGCCGGCTGCTGCTCACATCTGTCACAGTGGTAAACATGTTTTGGAAAAATATTGATTCTGTGGCTTCTACCTGGAAGATTTACTTCTATATAGTATCAAATTAAAGGAAAAACATAGCTCTATCTCATTGGCACAATATTTTAGTTCATTTTTCTATTTTTTCTACTCCCTCAGAGAGTAAACATTTGGCTGAAAAAGGGGATTCTGTCAGACCACCCTTTTTGAGTCACATGAGTGGCCATGCACTTATTGCAAAAATACATGGATATTGCCTATTATATTAAGAGTTATATAAGGTGTAATGTCAAATAACTGTAACTAACATATTTCCCTACATTTTGATGGGATTTCGATATTTTCTTGGTGATTTTTAATCACAGGGCGGTCTCACAAACTGATACAACTTTGGTTCGTTTTTCCTTAAAAAATATTTCTTAAGGAAGCTAACTGAACCTACAGAGGTATTCTACAACATTTATTTAATCAAAATAAAGTCAATTTATACACCTATAGTGCTGCGATTTTCTGCGATTTT
Organism: Acholoe squamosa; assembly: GCA_949317995.1. Taxonomy (NCBI): domain Eukaryota; kingdom Metazoa; phylum Annelida; class Polychaeta; order Phyllodocida; family Polynoidae; genus Acholoe; species Acholoe squamosa. The sequence continues at coordinate 63,800,714 of OX439044.1, forward strand.
GAATCTGCTCAGTGCATACGACCAAAAAGTTGATGAAAAAATAATTTTAATATCAGATTTTAGCTTGATATTTAGAACACCTCTGCCTCTAGTATTTAATTGCCACTTAGATAAGTTAATCTCCTATTTCTCAGCTTTAAGGTGATGTCTTTGGTTAGTAGATGGGCCTATCCAGTCAAATTTTATCAGTGATTAACTAGAGTGATGACCTAATACCCCACGCACAGTGCATGTTTAATGGTCGGTCTTATCTATTGATTTGGGTGGAAACTTGGCATAGAGAAATGACAGAAAGATTTTCTTATTTCCAATATATAAAGGGGCATAGAAATGCTTGTGGTAGGAGTATCAACTTGATTATAAAAGCTATGAATAGGGAATTCTAAGCTCTTTCATTTGCGGTAAGACTCGGGGAATTCTGTTGAAGTAAAGGTTTTGGGCTGACTTCGCTATAATGGGGGGGGGGTCACTTTTCAACCTATTCCCGAGGGGGGTAATTTTTTTTTTTTTTTTTTACGTATTCGTTCTGCCAGATTGGCACCCCCCTCCCCCACCCCCCTGCCATAAATAATGAACGCTCCCTAATAGAAGCCGTGTTCGGACCGACGGTGCAACGAGTTGTCGTCCCCACCCGGCCCGCCTTCATCGCCACGTGCTCGTGTTATTTTTGTTTACCTTCCCGGCGTCCTTTACGCCACAGCTGCGCACTGCACACTCACACCGACACTTCCGGCAGCAAGTGCCGGGCAGAAAATCGCAGTGTATTTTGTAAGTTTAATCCAATTCTCATCCGAAATCTAGCCATGGCGTCCGTAGAACAATTGTACAAGGACTTCGGCGTGCTGGCCGATGCCAAGGATAAGGCAGGAGAGGTGAGTGTGATGTATATTACGGAATTAAAGGCTCGTAAACGAGCGTCCCCCCGCGCCGGTTTGCGTACCGACGCCGAACGTGACAAAACAATCCATGCAGATGAAAAATGTATCGAGAACCACTTGAAATCAATCATACGAGACCAATCTTGGGTGTAAAATGATTTTGATGCTTTCATTATTGTTTCTTTTGTACTGTAACGTGTTTAATTCAAGGACCATAATTATATAGGTTGGTATCGGCGCTAAATTCACCGAATATCGCTCAGCCTTTTTCAACTGAACAGTGAACTTTTTTTTTTTTTTTTTGAGACAGTTTTATTTTAACCTGGTTTACAAAACTCGGTTTATCTCCGGTCTGCCGTTAAGAAACCAGGGGGGAGAAGGGTGTGGGACCGAGTCCCCTTTATCAGCAAGTCTTTATGTGAGTCTCCTTCATCCACACCCTCTAATCTTACTTGTAACTTGGTAATGCTGTTGCAGTAAAGAACAGTTACATAACACCACAGAAATCATAAGGACAGCACTGTAGACAAAGACAGGGTAATCACTGCATCTAACTACTGGGCAGCCGGTTACATCCTTCCCATTGTACAATATGTTTAGTTCATGTCCTTTTAACATAGAGAGGGGCACAATGTTAAAGAGTGTCAGAACTGCTGAGGATAGGAGTCAGCTCAGGCTGGCTTTTCACCAAAGGCAGTCTAGTCAAGGTGGGGTCGTGAGCTTAAAACTGGGCAGGAGGTACATACTTTCTTTGTCCCTATATCCTTAGGTCAGAATAGATGCACCTTCATATAACAGTTTATGTTCCTGATTGTTCCATTTTTTATGGAAATAAGAGTATAAGCCTTTCCTTATAAGGGTGTTGAAATCCGCTTTGGCCACTACCCACCTAAGGTGAGCTGGAAGGGCATTCCATTGAGCTATCATTTGATATGGCGGTGAGTTAATGAGGCTTGTCAGTTTAGGATGAGCCTGCCTTATTGTGGGGGCAGACGTAGCCCTTGTGCCAGTTTGTGGAATGATATCCATTTGACCTGAGTATACCAACCTATGACAGGTTGTTAACTGTAGGTAAAGGCGGCGTAGGTCTTGGGGAAGCAAATTTGCCGTAATATATAACTGCTTAATTGGCACCGCGGTTGGATCAAGAATATTGTAGCATACTCTTAAGGCCTGATTACAACAGATGTGCAGACCATTAATTTGGGGGATCGTTGCCCCAGTGACAAATACAGACCCATAGTCTAGATAGGGTAGAAGCATAGATTTCATTATAGTCAAAGCAGTGAAGGTGTCAATATAGGGTCTCACTTGTTTTAGCATTCTAATCTTAACCCTAACTGATTTGATCATACTTTCCACTTGATTGTGGAAAGTTAGGCCTTCATCTAATGCTATACCCAGATATTTAAATGTTTTCACTTGCTCCAATTTAACAGAGCCAATGTGTAGGAGTAAGTCAGGAGGGTCATGAGTCCCTGTAATAGTCATTGATTTTGACTTACTAGCATTCACAGTTAGACCATTTTGAAGACACCAGTCATTTACCAAGTCTAAGTCAGTTTGTATAGTGGACTTAAGTCTATCCAAAGACTTATTCCCACATATAAGGAGAGTATCATCAGCATACAGTTTAATTCTAGATGCAATGTTAATACTGGGCATTGAATTAACATATACTATGAACAATAAAGGACCCAATATTGAGCCCTGAGGGATCCCATAGGTGATTCCCCTAGAGCTCGACTTCACATTATTACATATAGTCCTTTGTGTTCTAAGCTCTAAGTAGCTAGATAACCACTTTATGGTCGAGTCAGCCAACCCATACATTTTAAGTTCATTTTTTAGTTTCAAATGTGAGAGCGAATCAAATGCTTTAGTGAAATCCAAAAACACTATGGCTACATTAGTATTGTCAGCCAAGGCTTCATATGCTATGTTATTCACCAATAGAACTGCGTCTTGTGTAGCATGACCCTCCCTGAAACCATTCTGCTCAGTAGCTAGCAAATTGTTTGTCTCGAGGAATGGGTAAACTTGCCCATGTACTAATTTTTCTAATATTTTCCCAGGCACGGGGAGGAGTGAAATTGGCCTAAGTTGAGAAGGGTTGGCTGGGTTGACCACCTTAGGAACAGGGACAACAGTTGCTGCTTTCCATGCTTCTGGAAAAGTTTGTTCAATAAGAGACCTGTTCAACAAATAAGTAAATTCATTTATGAGAATAGTCAAACAGTCCTTCAAGAATTCACTTGAGATGGAGTCTATACCAGACGACTTATATATGTCTATGTTTTGAACCTCTTTGAGCACTAGGGAAGTTGACATTGGTTTTAGTAAAAGACCAGTCTCAATGTCATCCTGCTCAGAGGAGAGATCGCTAGCCTCATTGCCACCCTGCCCTCTAATTGTGGGGCAGGGAGGCAAAGCTTCAGCCAGCCTCTCCCCTATACCAGAGAAGAAATCATTGATAACTCCCGCCACCTCATCCAAAGGCAGTGGATCTCCACCATCATTCCTTAAGTGTAAGACCTTAATTCTACTTTTACGAGGAAGAACATTCTCCATGACTTTCCAGAATTTCTTTGGATTTTTCCAATGTATTTTTAGTTGGTGCTTTAGATATCTAGCCCTCGCCCTTCTCACCTCCCCATTAACAAGATTCCTGAATTCTCTCGCTCTGTTAACATTCTCAGGAGTCCTGTTTTTAATAGCAGTCCCCAAGGCTTTGTCCCTTTCTCTCATCAGAGTTAGAAGTTCGTTTGTCAGCCATTCAGGCTTTTCTTTTTTAAATTTGTATTGTTTTATGGGGAACAACATATCAGCCGTCTTCAGGATGGCTCCTTCAACTGTTTTCCACATTTCGTTAACATCATCTAGGTGCTCAATCAAATTATCATTCACACTCCCTTTCACTCCCTCATTCAAGCATTCCACAAGCTTACGCTTTATAGCACCGGCATTGTAGTTCCTATATGACCTCCCTACAAATTGTGTTTTAGCATACTGGTTGCGCGACTTTTTGTTTACCACATAAACTGGGATGTGATCTGATATGTTCAGAAAATACGAACCACTGAGTGAAATGTCAGGTGAGTTAGAAAAAACTTGGTCGATGACCCTTGTGGGATGATAGAGCGGGCGCGTAGGATCAGTTATATATGTTGGCATTTTGATTTTTTCTATGAGCTTGGTGAGCTCTTCGGGGTGAATCACTCCTGGACCTAGGTCCAAGTTGAAGTCCCCTCCTAAGAAAATATAAGCTTTCGGGTCGAGGCTTCAAATGTACTCCAGCGCCCTGATAACTGCTTCAAGGAAAGACTTTTCTGCACCCGCAGGGCGGTAGACATTAATAACATAATAGGGTCTGCATCCAGCTCTACTTACTCGCAGGGTCATCAACTCACAGTAATTGTTGGTAACATTACAACTTTCATGGGTTATCCTTACATGTGGGATTTCACTCTTAATATGAACACAGAGACCTCCTGCCTTAGTGAGGGGGCGGTCTAATCTATACCATAATACCCATAAATGTATAATACACATAACAATGTCACAAGTAGAAACAAAGGAACATACAACACATACACTCCCCCCTGGCCTGACATTGGCCATTCCCAAAAGCATCTTTTAGGCAAAGGAGGAAAAGTGCCTCAAGGGCTCACCAGGCATCCAGCATCAAAGAACACACTAAGCTGTGAAAGAGCCAAAAAGTAACGGGTCATCTTAGAACAGGACCTATTAATTTTACCATAGGTATCACTGAACACAGTCAGTTTTCCATGATTATAAGTCCCTTAAACTTCGGGTGAATATAAGAACAATTTAACTTCTTAGTATAACATGATTGTAATTAATCCAACCCCTAGAGGAGGCTACTACCTCAAATGGGGTAGGTCTACTCCAGGGTCCTTTAGATACGGTCAGTCTATATAAAAATAGACCTAGAACAGTTATTTTACTCATTTCAAACTGTGTACTCTACATTGACCCAGTTGTTGCTCAAACCTGTAAGGTATCATGTGAAAAGAAGAGTTCGGCTACATTTGAGCATCAATACTTGTTATGTTGTAGAGGAATAGATGGAGGAATAAATGGAACTAACAAGAAAGAGAAAGGAAAGGCAAGGGCACTTAGGTCTAGTGGCCTAGTGAGTAGGTGGGAGGTGAGCGTTATTGCTCAACTCCCCTACTTCTCACCAGCTGTCAGTTATTGAACCGGTAATTCTGAACATGGGCTGTAGTGTCTTGGGATGATTAATTGGCCTCCCTACCGCCTGAGGTCAGGGGTAGGGGTTGGGGACCCTCTTCATGCAGTCTATTAGTATCTCGGCCCAGGACACCAATAAAAATAATGTAGGGTCCATGTTATATTGGAGAAGGTCATATCTATGCTTAATGTTGCCGTTGTGATTAATGTGCACCGGGCGTGAGATCCAAGGTGTAGGTAATCCCCTAGACGCATTCATGATGTTGACCTGGTCGTTAGCTATATATATGGATTGCTCTAAGACTTCCTGCAAGTCTATGTAGCGAAGTCAGCCTAAAATTTGGACTTGCACAGAAATTCTGGTACTGGGACCCATGGCCCTAGGGACAGTTGGCCCGGGACTGATGGCCCCAGAAAATGAGACTGATGGCCCCACTTTTGGGACTGATGGCCCCACTTTCAAATTTGATGCCCCTGTGTATAATATGATCAAATAATTCACATATATTTGTTATAGAATGAATGTTTACATGTTGTTGACTGCTTCTGGAGCATGTTTGGTGTATTTTAGCACAAGTTTGGAGGTGTTAGAGTCACAATAACCAATGCCTACCCACTGAGGCAGTGTGTGTAGCCCTGTGGGGTGGGTGCCTGGGGATTCAGGCGAATCTAGTTGGATCGGCGCCCAACTCACATACTTGTTATGAGTTGGGCTGCTTGGTACGCTAAGATCTTGAGACTCTCCTCCTTGACAGTGGGGGAAAATCGGAAGTGGTACATGCATTGTTTACATGTGCTTCGTTTGCTAACTTACAGATCATGCTTGGTTTATAAAATCTAGGAAATAATTCTTTCCATCAATCTCTAGCAAATTGTAAAAAAGTGAACTTAGATTCAAGGGGTCGACAGCGGTGACAAGGCGAATCTGGCTGCCTGCTCCCCGTATCTGTCACTATGATAAACTGGTGTTGGAAAAATATTGATTCTGAGGGTTCTACTGTACAGAATTACTTCAAATTAGTATCAATTGAAAGGTAGGGGAGTGTTCAGTTGATGTTCGGGTTAGGCGGGGAGTGTTCAGTGGATGTTCGGGTTAGGCGGGGAGTGTTCAGTGGATGTTCTGGTTAGGCGGGGAGTGTTCGGTGGATGTTCGGGTTAGGCGGGGAGGATTCTAAACCCTAAATACTAGAAGAAAACACTTTGACAGTAGGTACTGCCAAAGCTATGGTCAGAGGAAACAAAAACGCATTTCCGCGACTTTTTGACAGTATTCTACGCCATCTTCCATTACTTTTATGACATTGAGACCATATTTTTCAGCTGTTTCAGACAATTTCCTACAAGATACACTATTGACTTTTATTTCTAGGCCTATCTAAACCCTAAATACTAGAAGAAAACACTTTGACAGTAGGTACTGCCAAAGCTATGGTCAGAAGAAACAAAAACGCATTTCCGCGACTTTTTGACAGCATTCTACGCCATCTTCCATTACTTTTATGACATTGAGACCATATTTTTCAGCTGTTTCAGACAATTTTCTACAAGATACACTATTGACTTTTATTTCTAGGCCTATCTAAACCCTAAATACTAGAAGAAAACACTTTGACAGTAGGTACTGTCAAAGCTATGGTCAGAGGAAACAAAAACGCATTTCCGCGACTTTTTGACAGCATTCTACGCCATCTTCCATTACTTTTATGACATTTAGACCATATTTTTCAGCTTTTTCAGACAATTTCCTACAAGATACACTATTGACTTTTATTTCTAGGCCTATCTAAACCCTAAATACTAGAAGAAAACACTTTGACAGTAGGGACTACTACTGTGCAGTATGGGTTGTCAGGCAGTTGTTTGCAGCAACTCTCCTGTTGCTAGTACTCCTGCGTGGCGGGTGGTCACGTGACCAGCGTAAGGCTTCCCGACAGGGAGAATAAGGGACAAAAATTGCGCGCGAACGTCCCCTTTTAGCCTATAGTAATGCACGGGGTTTTCCACTGAAAACAGGTGAAATTATTTTGACCCCCCCATCAGAGGTATTGAAAAAATTCTGACCCCCCCCCCCCGTTTTTAAAAAAATGATCACTCCCTAAGTTTCCATAAGTTTCAGATGAACTCATCTGGATGTAATTCAAATTCAGATGAGTTCTGGCATATATCCATGATCGGGGGCTCTGCCCCCCAACCCCCGTTCGGCCGGGCACCCTGGGAACCGCGCCGGCGTCAAAATTCGTCTCCACGGAGGGCCAGGTTAATTCTGCAAGAAGTGACCCTTTTGCCAGAAATACACAACTCATATATCAACTGAAAGAGCTTGAAAATCGGAATTCAATGCTTTTTGAATCAAGTTGATACACATAGTAGAAGCTTTTTTACATCAATTTATAATTTGGAGATGAAAAGATCTTTCTGCCATTCCCCACCCTGTGTATTCACTCAAATATTTAGATAAGACCGACCATTAAACATGCACTATACACAGGTAGCGAAGTCAGCCGAATCTGGCTGCCCGCTCCCCATATCTGTCACAGTGGTGAATAGGTGTTGGGAAAACATCGATTCTGAGGGTTCTACTGGGCAGAATTACTTCAAATTAGTAACATATCTCAATCTCACAGGCATAATGTTTTGCTTCTTTCACAATATACTCTGCTGATTGTGACAGATAACAATTGTGTGTTTTTGTAAATTCCAGGGATGTAAGTCTTCAGGTTTTATCAGGATTTCCTGATTTCTGAAATTTTTGACTGATATTTATTTTCCTTATACAAGTGGTAACGAGGGTTGTTTGGAAGAATAGAAAGCTTTTATATCAAGTAAATGTATGGCTTCCTGATTTTTGCCCATTCCTGACTTACATCCCTGAAATTCTGTCAGGCCATACTGTAAGAGTAACTTCAATATCCATGCAATTATTGCAGAAATACATAGGTATTGTCAATTTTAGACGTAGCTAAACCTAATACAATATGATGACCTTATGACCAACATTTAGACCTACATTTTGAGGGGATTTTGGATGATATCAACTGATTATTAAGAGTGGTGTGGTCTTGGGAACTTCTACAACTTGGGACCAATTTTCCTAAATAAATATTTGTTACAGAAGCTAACAGAACCAGCAGGGTTATTCTTCAACATCTTTTTACTCAGAATATTGTCAGTTGGAACAGCAATAGAGCTGCGATTTTCAATCTCCTGAATGCATCATGTCAAAATGTTCAACAAAAACTGAAGCAGTAGATAAAATAGGAATGAAGTACAATATTGTGCCGACCAGATAGAGCTATGTTTTTCCTTTAATTTGATACTATATTATATAGAAGTAAATCTGCCCTGTAGAAACCCCAGAATCAATATTTTTCTAACGTATGTTTATCACTGTGGCAGATACATGGAGCAGGCAGCCGAATTCGGCTGACTTCGCTACTCAACTGCACACTCCATTTCATTTCCAGTCCAGTCCAAAATCCCACTTTAAAAATTAAGTGAACTGTCCGATGATTCTCATATTCCACGGGTCCTAGAAGCATCTGCAGGGTAGTCCCCAATGTCAACTTTAATACAAGGAAAACGCCATATTAGTACTACCGGTACTACTTGTCTAGTGGGTTGAATACTGGACACCTCGGAAGCAAGGACAGGTCAGAAGCAGATTACATGAACCATGGTACCGAGGAACAATGGTACCGAGGAACGACGGTACCATGTTTTTAGGAACGATTTCCAAATTGTCTCTATCATGTCCTTGATCATGTTTTATGCATCTGGTATTTGAAAATCGGTTTTATTTGGCTGTCTCGGCGAATTTACGTCACTTTTTGACAGTGTTTTTTCCTATTTGACAATTCCTAAAATGTAGCAAGTTTGCCCCCACTTTGTTACAATATAGATTTACAGTGATATTGCCAGGAGTGGGGGAATGAACATTGTAGCAAATATGTAACAAACTAGGCCTAAACCCAATAGTTGTTTTTTTTTTAATCATCATTTTTTTACCAAGTAGATCTAAATGTGAGTCAGTGTCATTGTTGTAGTGGCTCCCGTATATTGCAGACTTGTCCCAAATCCACTACTTTAATAAATGATCCAGTATACCAGGCTCATTCCCAATGGAATGCACTGGACCTTGATTTACGCTGGGTAGTCCCAAGTGAGGACTTTAAGACAAAGATAAAAAAGAAACTCACTGCCTTTTTCTATCAACACTGGTCCCCTGATACCCCCTTGCTCCTCTATGAGGGCAGAAGCATACTGACCTTTGTGACCTGACCTAATATTATTGCTCATCATTTTTTTATTGTACCCCATGTCTGTCTTGTGTGTCTATGTGTCTGTCCTTCTGTGTTACTATCAACTTTTATCAGTTCTTTATATTTCAAAACTGTTGTTAATTGATAATAGCGCCCTTAAGGCTTCTGTATAACAAGGTCTTGATATCCGCATAACATTTATTTGCATCAAACATTGAGATATTTTCCTTGTTAATATCTCCTGGGTGGATAAACAGGGAGATCTCCGAAATGGCGAATCCTGTACTCTTTCCTGGAAATAAAAAATTTACAAACTTGAAACTTGAGGTTATGGTATAGCAATGTAAATTTTTGAAGAGGCATCATGCTTTACTGCTCATCTGACAAGGAAAAAGGTTATTTTTAATCAGTTAACTTGAATATAAACTGAAACCCTCATGCAGGGAATAAATATACACATTTTCAGAGGGACCCCAACATTTTCTTAATAAGTGCTGGCTAGGCACAGCTCCATTAACTGTTCAGTTAAGAAATATAAATTGGTTCGAAGCTAAGTGAGGGGTATTGAAGAGTAGAATTTTGATAAAATGTGATTTTGGCTGACATTTCAGAACATATCTTTCATCTCTAGACCTTATATTGAAAAGTGTATCAAGCTGGCCATTGTTTTAGGGGGGTGGCCGAAAATACCATCCACTTTTTGACCTATAGGGGTATTTTTGGCCACCAGGAGGTAATTAACACCCACATATGATCTATACTAACATGATGGATAGGATTTTGATTTTTTTTTTACACAATATAATATTGGATTAAGGCACTGAAATATTACTTTTCACCTCAGAGAATTAATTTAGGTCAGTGGAAATTGATACTTTAGGAGTGCATAAAATGTAGTATTTAATAAGTAATTTCATGTCTGACAGTACCCTATCATATAGAAAAAAGGTGTCATTTTAATTGTGTTACACGCATTGGGAGATAAAACTTAATCATCTAAATTCCGATATTTTTACTAAAATTATGCCATCATATATCATTGTTAGGTGCTGATTATTTTGCCATTTTTACCATATGACATATTTTCCTCTAGACGCATACAGCAGGTATCAACGGTGACCGAAAATACTTCCCCCTGGCCGAAAATGCCCTCCTGAAGACCTAAATTCTCTGTGAAATATGATATTTAACTACAGACCCCTGTTATGGTAATAAAATCATACCACTTTCAAAAAACTGTTGATAATGCCCTCCCTCGCCCTCTGAAATATAAAGTTGCTTTTTATAAGCACTGAATTCCAATTGAGAGATGATCAAAGATTAAGTGACCGAAAATACCCTCCGCTCCTCTATAAGCTTCCCATTGCACCCATGTGCAAACTCACCACCCCCCACACCTGTTGTTAAAAGATGTGCCTAAAAGTCAAACAAAGTTTCAGTCAATCCACCTAGAGAGTAGCAGTGGGTCGTAATGGCTAATCACAACCAGTCTGTGGTGTAAGATGACAAAATTACCAGACCTGACTTTTAGACTGTGTGACCACCCCGACCCAGATTCTAAAGCTCTGCCCATTGTGGCTTGGGAGTCCAGAAATTTTGAATCACTCATGCAAAATATTCCAGTATTCAACCTCCTGCCTGATATAGATAGCGATAGCGTCCATGTTCCACTGGTTCAGACTCAGAGCTGACCATACTCGCTATATATACACTCTCCTAACAGATCATTCTACACTTCTGAAGTGTGATATCGTGTAGTAAATAACTATTGATATTGTTTGTTTGCAGCATGAGGAGGAGTTCCTCTCCATCCTGAGTGCAGTGAAGGGGACCACCAGCGAGAAGCGTCTCGCTTCTCAATTCATTGCTCGCTTCTTCAAATATTTCCCAGATTTGGCGCTGAAAGCAATAGATGCTCAGCTGGACCTCTGTGAGGATGAAGATCTCGCTGTAAGTTACAAGTTAATACAAGTATTATCTTTGCTTCTAACGTTAATTCTGATAAGTAAATATATCCTTGTAAATTCATTATGAACATGTTACCAATGCTAAGCAACTCTTGGGTGATTCTCCCAAAATTCCTTTTTTGGAGGATAAAACAATCCAAAAATGTTTTCAATCCAACAATGTTTTGTAAGGTTATAGGTATGGTAAAGCAGGAGAAATTGTAGTGATGTTTTTTCAAAAAAAAAAAGATTTGCCCTCCCTCGCCCTCTGAAATTGGAGTACCAAATCCCCCCCCCCCCAAAAAAAAAAAAGAAAAAAAAAAGAAAAAAAAAAGATGAGCATCATTAGACCAAAGAAAGGCTATCTCCAGCTGCCATTTGGTTTTTGCTTACGATATCACATGTATATTTCTAAAACAGTCCATATGTCACTTCATCTCCAGATAAGGAAGCAAGCCATAAAGGACTTGCCGATGTTCTGCCGGGACACACAGGAGCACCTGGGCCGTATAGCAGATGTACTGACTCAGTTACTGCAGTCTGACGACGCGTCAGAACTAGGCATTGTACACAGCTCACTTCTCGCACTCTTCAAGTATGACGCTAAGGGTAAGTCAAGAACGAGGATACAAAAAATTTTTACCGTAATCTCCCGCGTAGAAGACGCGGTGCGCGTAGAAGACGCGGTGCGCGTAGAAGACGCTCCCCAAACTCACGGTAGGCTGGTTCGGGTAGAGGACACATCCAACCTCCCTGGATCGATATTTAGAAAAAAAACCCGTACAAGACGCCCCCCCCCCAACTCACCAAGGGGGGGGGGGGGGGGTTCGCGTATAAGACGCACCCCACCCCCCACCTCCAGGCTCTATGAGTTCAAGCTGTCATCGGCACACGGTCGGCGTCAAACCCGCTGAGCGCCTGTACACCGCTGCCGCGGTGCAGGCTCTATGAGATCAAGCTGTCATCGGCACACGGTCGGCGTCAAGCCCGCCGAGCGTGTCGACAGCTCCCGACCTGCCGCGGTGCTGGTGCTATGAGTTCAAGCTGTCATCGGCGCATTTTCCCAAATGAGATGTTGGAAAACCCCGCGTATAAGACGCACCCCCAACTTGAAGAAATCCTATAAGACGCACAAGGCATTTGTTTGGCTTAGAGGACGCGTCTTATACGCGGGAGATTACGGTACATCCATACATGTCTGCAAAAATCATTTGTAATACTTAAATGATATAGAACTTTGATACTCTGTCCATCATGTTTCTTAGGTATGTACAGCCGACTATGTCTAGGTGCACTATGATTTATATTAATGTGAGTTCATCTGTCTGTAGGTGCACTAGATGGTTTGTTCTCCCAGATCCTGCAAGGGGAGGATGTTGTCAGAGACCGTGCCATTAAGTTCCTAGCTACCAAACTGAAACTGGTCCCGGAGGAGGCACTGACCCCCGAGGTGGAGGAATACCTTGTCACTGAGTCCAAGAAGGTACAAATGATTTAACCCATTAAATTTTCAATTTTTTACCTATAACTGATAGAAAGCTGGTATAATATCCAAATTATCAGATATTAAAGTGAGTGGTACCTCTGTTAAATCAACATAAACTTGCTCAGCATGCCTGTCTGCATGCATTGAACATTGCCGTCTTTCATCCTAGAATCCACTTTACCTTGATATCTACAATACACCAGACTGGCAATACTTTAGACGTACATTGAGATAGTTTAGGCAAAAAGAAAAGAAAATTGGAGACCAAAAAAATGGGGATGGTCCTGTTTTGCTAGGTAGGGTTGGGTTACCTGAAACAACATCTTCTTTCTTTCTTTTTTTTTTTTTCTTTTTTTTTTTTTATACTTATATCAGTCATTTGTTTTCTGTTCCAGGTTTTGGCCGATGTGACAGGAGACGAGTTTGTAGCATTCATGAAAATTCTGTCCTCCATGAAATGCATGAATACGTTAAAGGGACGACAGCAGATGGTGGAAATAGTCACCGAGCAGGCCGACCTCGACCAGCCCTTTGAGGTAAGACTGATTTAAATTAATAATGTCTCATTTGTTCCGACTTTAATATATTATCTTCACTTCCAGTGTTAATTCCCATCCACTCAGTGAGTGTTCGGTGAGCTGATTGACAGCTGCCTCCTTTGCATGACAAACTGCACAGAAAAAGGGAATTGCATAGGGATGGGGTCGTCAAGCTTATTGTTTGGGGCCGGGGAGTTGATGTGCTCCAACACAGTTGTAGGGCATCTGGTGGAGAAACCGAGCCGGTCCTCGCACGACTTAATAGGGGGATCGGAAAACGTCTTTGGAGAAACCGGGACTCGAACCCGGGACCCTCCAACTTTGAAGCGGAAGCTCTACCCCTGAGCTACTTCCCCTGTCCTGACGTTCTCTACCTTCCACCTACACCTGGATCGGTATGACACACACTAGGGCATCAGTGAAGACCAAGCAACTGGCTCCTGAGAGTCGGTCTACCGGGTAGAGGGATTTCCGGTCCCCTACATAGTAAACATAGAACACAGGCCTACAATATCATAGCCGATAAATGTGGCAGAGACTCGCAAGCCAAACGTGATTGTACATATATTTTGTCTGTGTTAAGCCCCATGTTGAGTACCGTTATTTTATCACCTCCAGCCGACAGACCCTGACTGTGTGGATAGACTCGTACAGTGTATCAGACAAGCGCTGCCATTCTTCTCGGTAAGTATATTTTACAACTTTTCCAAGATTCGTTTTAAAGTTAGTAATTTTACTAATCTGAAAATTCTCTTCTCTGATATACCGGTAAATACTAATCTGGTCGAAATAACAATAGGCCCACCCCCCATGTATTCACACTCGTGTGCAAAAGGTAGCATTGAAACCATATGATTTTACTTTTCTACATAGATTAACACAGAACTCAGTAAATATAATTGTAGTTTTTGAAAAAAAAAAAAAATGTTTGTCCAGTTTGGGAATAATTCACCAAAGTGCCCCAAAAGTCCAAACTGGCTAGGTATCTACCCCAACTTTTCATTTTACGTTTCAATTACCCATCGTATAAAGAACAAATATCTCAAGTTACAAGGAAATCCTTTGTCAGTTAGCTTTTGGGTCACCTGGAGCCCTTGTCCTTAATAAAGTAATGGGGCCATTATATTTGATACGAAAGAAAACAATGATAGTAATTCTCTCCATGGACTGATAATTCAGCTAGTTGAATCGTCAAAGCAAATATATCAACACACTATATGTAAAAGTTAAAGGTAAAAAGCTAATTTCTTTTTCACAATGTCAACCCAATACCGTTATGTTAACCAGAGACAGTTATGTTAACCCCTGACTTAACCTTTCAATATTAACAAACACAAACTTTATATTTGCAGAAAAACGTGCACAGTTCATTGTTTGTGGGCTACATGTGCGACAACGTGTTACCAAACCTCAGTAAGGTGACATCACATGAGGCTGCAGCGGCCGACGACACGGCGGAAGGAGCAGCACCAAAGGGCGACATACAACTAGAGGTGTTGAAGTTGTTTGCTGAGATGTCTCAGTACTGCGGGCTGGGGCTCGGAGAAAACCAGCTGGAACGGGTGGAGAAACTCTACAACACACTTACTGTAAGTAGGCATTGGCATTTTTGTAGTCATTTATAATTTATAATCATTCATCCAAAAAGGGTTATAGGAGTCGGGTAAACTGACCCGATTTTCCCTAAATTAAAATGGATTTGTTGTTGTTGTTGTTTACCTTTATTTTTCTAGTGATTTTATGTATTATAATTTTTTATTCATTCATTTATTTTTTATGTAAAACTTATTGCATTTAAAGAGAGATAAATCCCCAATTGACACCTTAACATTTATCCCACCTCACCACATGGTGATTGTGGACAAGGAGGGTCATAACAGCACTGTTACTTTGAGGGCCACGTGATAGGCTCTCCAGGGTCCCATGACATGAACCTTTCATGACTAAACATGTCTGTGTATATAGGAGTACATGCCCCAACCCCCGGCTGTAACCGACACTGAGGGTGAGAATGGTGAAAATGGAACAGCCAACGAGACACCACAGCTCCAGTTCTCCTACGTGGAGTGCCTCATGTACGCCTTCCACCAACTGGGCGCCAAGTGTCCCGAGTTCCTGACAGACGACGACAACGCAGACAGACTCAAGGACTTCAGACTAAGGTCAGTGGCTTACCCTTTAAGCTGGACTCTCACACACTACCAGAACACTGGTGGCCTATCGGCATCGTTTTAACTAAGATATAAGAATTTTGTAAATCTGGCTTTTAGAATAGACTGAAGTTTTTGAACGTAAATTCTCTAGTATAAGCTGGATCCTCTTGTAAGCTGTACCCTGACACTGGAAAATCGAAAAGAAAATCAAAATATTATAACTTTTGTCAGATCTTACCCCATCTTCCCACCTGGGTCTGGTTCTCACACTAGCCATTGCATTTACGTGTAAATTTACTGTAATAAGATAAGACCTTTCAGAGCGTCATACGCATTTTTAGGCAGGAAAGATTTCTTCTTCCACCCACCTGAGTCTGGTTCTCATACTAGCCACGGATTATACGTGAGAATTTACTGCAGTATCTTTATATAAAAAAAATAAGCTTTTAGAACTTTTAGAGCCTCAGAAGTATCTTTATACAGGGATGATTTCTTCTTCATCTGCAGGATTTCCTACATTAGTGATCCAACAAGTTGACCCCTTGAGAATCCATTGAGAATGGTTTTTTTTATAACATCTATGAAAACTTTAGGCTGTTTAAGTAGCAAATAAACCATGGCCGTACTCGAATCTAGTCTCCTACTGGTTGGCCAAATTGAATCCCTGGAATAACTGAATTTAAATCAAACCTATATTTTGATTTGTTCAGGTTACAATTCTTTGCACGTGGCGTACAAGTTTACATCAAACAGCTTCGGGTAGCGCTTAATGGAAAGACGGCAGATGATCTTAAAACAGACGAGGTAAGTCTATCATGTACACTAGGGGCTTGATATTTTCTGCTTTATGAGTAGCATTGTTGCATATAGAAAAAATACCCAGTTTGGATATATTATTCATGGTCAAGTGTTTCTTGAGGTTAGACCCCATGTGCGCTGTGCAGGATCACCCAGAGTTAGGGACGTCTTGTAGGCAAATATTTAGAAGAAGAAAAACTACTATAGCACCAAAAGATGAGCCCTGTAATGGTATCAAATGTGTATATTTTACAGAACAAGATCAAGGTGGTAGCATTAAAGATCACCAACAATATCAACCTGCTCATAAAGGACCTGTTCCACAACCCGCCGTCCTACAAGACGCTCATCAACATGTCATGGAAACCGGTCGGTGCTGTAAGTATATTATATAGCCCTATGAAAAAAACACATAACTACCGTAATCTCCCGCGTATAAGACGCGTCTTATACGCCAAACAAAAGGCTGGTGCGTCTTAGAGCTTACTCTCAAGTTGGGGGTGCGTCTTATACGAGGGGTAATTTTACTATAGAACAGTACTGGATTTACAAAATTGTGCCCTAAGAGGTGCGTCTTATATGCGAAAATGCCTTTGCTGAGTTTGGGGTGCGTCTTATACGCGCAACACGTCTTCTACGCAGGACAATAAAGACATGTCTTCGAAAGTGGTTAGTGCCGCCATGCCACAGTACATTTATATCTAGCTCGATCTTGCCTGAAAGATGCATTTAACATGCCCCCCCCCCCCAAAAAAAAAAAAAAAAAAAAAAAACTTGGTTAGACTGATGCAAAACGCAGGATGTCCCTTATACACGGGAGATTATGATATTGAAATACATGAATCTTTTTATTCAGTTGTTTTCTGTTTCCTGATTACCAATGTATTAATGAGTGTTTGTATTCTGGTTTACAGAAACCATCAGTCACATCACCAGGGTAAGTCTCAGATCACATTCACATTGTAACGCTTTGTATCAACATTGATGTTTGGTAATTATGGCACATAGAAAGTATCTTAAATGTGTCTTGAGCAGTCCAGAGTTCAATTGTGCTCCAAAAGGAAAATTAAATTAGGAGTATCAGGGATGTATCATCTCCCACATCTGTAGTATGGTCCACTCTTTGCTTCACCCTCGGGATTCACTCAGATTCATTGAGATGGTTTTATAATGTTTATAGCGAGTAGGAGTGATGCCTTCGATATATTGAGGGTGATCAATTATGTAATGAGCCATAGAATATGATCAATCACGAATTATCATAATAAATCTATCTAATTCATCAATATAAAGAATCGCTATTTATCAATATGATAAATCACTATTTAATTTATCAATATGATAAATTGCTATTCATCATGTTGAAAAATCACTATTCATCGTATTGATAAATCGCTATTCATCATGTTAATAAATAACTATCAGGAGTTGACCGTCTTTGTTCTTATGTTTGCAGACAGAAGAGGTCTCACTACACACCCATCACATACGAGGGCGGCACGCCAGCTGCCAAGAAGGAGCGCAAACAGAGCCAGGATCGCAATAACCAGCGCGGAGGTCAACCGGCCGAGTCACGCAAACTCTACTCACCACCCACGGGACGGTGGAGTGATAATGCAGGCACGTACACGGACGGTAAGCTTTGTAACGTCTGCACGTTGTGGTGTCACACTGCCAGCTGCATGTATACATGCTGGTTTACTGGGCGCAAGTTGGGCTTCCTTAATCAGTCCATAAAGGGCCCATCTCCTCTTTTGTGCCTAATTCTTCTGCCCATAGGAATAGACACAGATCCGCGTTTTCTACTCTCACACGTTTGTCTAATCAAGTTTTCTGAACGTATTCTAAGGGGAGAGATTTGGTTGGTTGATTGTAGTAAGGGGCTTGGGGGCAAGCTACTTCAGATCCCTTGTTTGGGGGTTACAAATTTAGACCCCTTTTTTTTTTATCTAAAAGTATTACTTTTTATTGCTTATCTAAACCCATTTAAAAAGGGTTTAGATAAGCTTAAGGTTACCTTAAGAAAATAGGGGCTGCCTGTGAGAATATTCACTGCTGCCCCCCCCCCCCCCCCCGCCGGTCACTCATTTCCCCCGCCCGTCACTCATTTCCTCCCGTGTTTTGTCCACCAGGGTCAATTTTGTCTTTCATCTAAATCCGATCTCATCACTGATACGTGAAGGTGCAATTACTAAAGTTTTGAATCCTTAATAAGTACCGTTATCCAATGCACAAGGAGATGAATCACATCAATCAATCACTCATGCGCACAAGCCACACCTGTGTGTTCGCTTCTCCCTGAATGTGGGAAACAGCATCTAAAACTTGGGTTTATATCATAAGCAGGGGCTTCTAAAGGAGGGATCTGTAGATGAGGCTGATTTGGACAGTTCTTAGGGAAAGTGACACCGATCCGATCGGGGACATTAAACACATTTGGTATTGGTAGACTAGATCAGACATGTGCAGAGACATCCCCGATCTCCCCAGTCGGGCGGTCTGTGGTCTCCATAAGCAGGGGTTTTCTGACAGGTGCCATCTTGCCCTCTGCGTACCTCTTCTCAGTTCATCATGTAGGTTGTTGTGTAGTATAAATAAGATGTTTAACTCATAACCTTGACTAACAACAGCAGTCGTTTCTCCAGTACAGATATAAGTGTGATAACTAACCATTGAACAAGGTAACATAGCAGTCATGTGTATTAATCTCTCCCTGACACTCACGACACTTGCACCGCAATTGTCCGTTTTCATCAAAAGTTTTGATATTATCTTTTATTATCATTATTATTTCCCTTTTTGTGGTCACTCCTAAAAGTTATTCTATGTGTCAAAATGAAAGAAGAGAATAAAAAATAGATCCTTAATCAAGTTTTGAGTCTGATGTTATCAGAGAGACGGACAATTACGGTAGACATTGCATGATAGGCTGCATGTTAACTTTTAGGGTTATGATTTAGTTTGTGTCATAGTACTCAGATTTATAATATTTTGTGCACAATACCGAGTACATTTTTCCTTGTTTCTTCATAATTTCTATGTCGTAGTCATGATTCTAGTTTTAAAATGATACATTTATAGCAACTCAGGCCAAGGTTAGAACAGTATTTGTTGTGTCCAAATGTTATAGATTCATACTTTTATATGTAATCTCTAGTTTTTCTTGTGCTGAAGAACCAATACTTATTTCATGTTTGTTTGTTTTTTGGCATAATGCACCAAAGCAGTGCCGCTGCCTGAACTCACCCTCACTGCGAGGTGCATCACATGTAACTATCATGATATTTAAGGCTGCAGAATAGCACTAAATCTCCAATTTTCAACCCGCTGGCGGCTTATAGCTTCTCTGAAAGTACAGCTTATACGAGGATTTTGTACGCATGATTTTATGGTTCTCAATTGTAATCTGAGTGTCCTTGCTCTTCCCCACAGGCGGTGACGGACGTAGCGGTAACCGCGGCAGGGGAGGTTTCAGGGGTGGGTACCGGAGCGGCTTCCGTGGTCGGGGCCGAGGCAGAGGTGGATTCCGTAGAGGCAACAGGTGGTGAGGGGAAGGAGGACCATGTAATTGTCAACCTCACTGCCACCTGGAGCACCAACACAGAAAGCCTCCCCCTGCCGCTATCAAACAAACCATCATTATCATTATTACTGACACTTCATACCGCATGGAGGCAGGGCAGGGGAGGACAGGGAAACAATACATGGTGCGTTATGGGACGTCAGCATCTTGGGCACCTGTAATGTTTATATTGTCTTATTTTTTTGTAGTTATTATTATTGAATGAGTGATGACTGTGGCTATATAATGGCCTCAGTTGTTTGAGGTGGTGAATGAACAAACCGGGATTAATCCAGGTCCCAGCTCACTCCGAGTCCCAAAGTCTGCGCCGCTGAGGTTTGTCCACATGATGTATCAAGCAGTAATGAAATCAGTTATTCAGGAAAGCCTGAACTGGATGGACTATGTGCAACATAGGACGTCATTCCTGCGGAATCAACACAGACTCTCATACTCCCACTTTCCGTCATACAATATCAGTGAGCGTAGTTTTAGGGAGGTGGGAAGGAACAATCAAGTAGTTTCTATTGGCACTGACACATTCAGAGGTAAAAGATGCGGCTAGCGCAATCACTTTGTGGGGCGGGATGGGAGGGGGCGGATAGATGAGTTTTTGCCCCTATGTGTTTTACATCTTGTACAGTTTAAATGTATTTACTTTATGTGTGGGGGATAGAGAGCACTGATGGACGGCCTTATAGGGTCTCCTGTGTACAAAATAAACTATTGGACGTCAATATTGGCACAATGGAGGATTACAGAGGCATGTTCATAGTTGTCAATGTTAATAGTTTTATGTCATATAACTGTATTTGTAACCCGTGTTCACACAAGGCGGCGTGCATAGCGTCTCATCCATGTACTATAATATTATTATTATACCCCAGAGTTGTGCGCCATTTAGTTATTTACAAGTAATAATTATCATAGCAAATTATGGCCTGAATTGATAAAATTATTGAAATGTAAGACTCCAGTCATAAGCCGATTTTTCTTTTCTTTCTTTCTTTTTTGAGGGGGGGGGGTCAAAATTGACCTCTACCATTTCTCCCAAAGTCTACCCCTGGCTTGCAACTAGGTTTTATTACAATCTATCGAATAGGAAATAGTGTGAATTAGGCCCTGTATTTGGCTTGAAGATTTTCACCAAAGTCTACCCTCGGCTAATAACCAAGGTTGACTTATGACTAAGGTTTTTGCAGGACTCCATAATACAACCTTGGCCCCTCACCACGTGGGGTGCGCACTTGTTCATGTAGTATGATAACTGTAGACCCTTGCGTGTAAGAAACACCCGATTATGGAAAATGCTATAACCTGCAACTGGGGCATGAAAATTTAATATTTTTGAAAAAATATGCCTCTGAATCAAAGTTCCCAAAGGCACTGTAAGCCACAATAGGCCACTGAAATGGCTTGTAAGTCGCGGCTTATACACAGAGTTTTATGGATGTATGTGTTAACTCTTTAGGGACCACAGTGCAAATATATCCCATAAAACGAGCCTGAAGGCAGCGTATAGTCCTTGACCTTTAAAGGTCGCTAATACAGGAGTGCATCATGTCCATTGGTCGTCATGGTGCAGCAATGAAGTGCTGATGGGCATGCGCACCAGCACTTGATAAGCGCCTCATGACGACACTGCGAGACTAAATTAATCCTGTGAGGGTTGGCATAATGCATGTATGTAGCCCTGCTGAGTCACTCACCAGGGCTGCTGCATTCATGCATCAACATGACCATGGGCATTAACACACCTAAGGGTCCTTAAAGGGTTAATTAAAGCTACAGACAGAGTGTATAGTGGACGTTGTGTGGAGGTTAATAATTATCTAATATCATTGTTTTAATGGCAGCACCCATGTCCTGTGCTGAATCATGACAAGAGGAAATGTATGATTAACAATAAATATATGGACATTGAGAATTTCATTTTGGAAAACCGGTATTGTCTTCTGTCCTTATTTTGTCAATGAGCCCAGTGGTATTTAAATTACAATTTGCGCAGTAAGGGAGTGGTCATTATTTATCTACACGGGGTGGTGGTGAGCCAAAAAAAAAAATTGCGCCCTGGCGAGCATTTTTTGCTTTGCGCCCCTCTTTGAACTATAGTAGTATTATATAAAGCAGCTTTCTGGCTAAAAGGTGGGTAAAGGTAAATGTTTAACCATTTTTTTACACCCCTCCCCCCTTGATAAAAAATGACCACTCCCTAAGGACCGAGTCCTTTATTACCAGCTGGATGGGGTCTTTGTGGATTTTGGTGGACCAGCACATCTTTTTCTACCTCTGACCAAATTATTATAACCCCCCACTAAGGACTGAATGTGCAATATGAATTTAAAAGGCAAAGTACACAGGTGGTAGAGCGCATCGTAAAAGTTAATACCGTAATCTCCTGCGTAGAAAGCGCCCCCCCCAACTCATAGAGGGGGTGTTTCACGTAGAAGGCGCCCCCATGAGGGCAGATTTTTGCAGTTTAGTACCGTTCTATAGTAAAAATACCCCCTGCCTATAAGGCGCACGCCAAACTCAAGGCAATGCCCCTCCCAGGTATAAGACCCAGCAGCATTTTGTTTGGCACAGAAAACGCGCCTTATACGTGGGAGATTACGGTAGCTATGATCACTTGACTAGGATTCCTATAAAGGTATATGAGTGGCGATTTTAAAAATTCTTAATTAATATTACATGGTCAAGTAATTGTGATGAAAGTCTCCCAAATGGTCCAAAATTAAGATCCTGCAATTAAAGCAATTATCTGATTGTCATATTTGACTACCATGCAGGTATCATTTTGCTGCATTGACGTCAGAGTTCTATAATTCACATGATCGACATTGGAGATAGGTTTGTCAACCCTATCTTTGAACTGCTGTTCCATCAAACTTTGAATAAATGCCTTACTTCTAGATACAAGATAACTTGACACGAGATGCCTAAGTTTTTGGAACATCTCAAAGTTAGCAGTTATCGATCACATGTGTAACTCATTATGATGAGTACCTGTCGTCTCACTCTCTCCATCCAAATTGTTATAACATGCGCAATTATGTTTCATATCAGACACATCAAGCTGCATTGGTCCAAATCGGGGACTCTTTAAAGGAATATTGTTTGCATTTGTGACCAAACAAGCGAAAACACCCTTTCGCGGGGAAATTTTGATTCCCCATTTGGCCACCAGGGGGCATTAGAGGGATAAAATAACTAAAATTAATATAAAATTGCATTAGACTAATTTTTTATGCAGAATTCAATTTAAAACATTCCATTTTGGGTGCAAACATTCCACATTTGGAGGGCAAATATTGGCCATATGCCTGTTTCTGGTTCCTATGTTAACCATTCCACCAATATGAATTTGGAGATTATATTTCTGGGAACCAAAACTGAAAACAGATATTGAATATTTATCCTAGATCAAAATCTATGATAAGTATCACCATATTTTTAGGTATATTATGATATTGTGGGCATGGAAGCGCCACTATAAATGAAGTAATGTGGTTTTATTGAGTAAGTATATCAATAAGTGACCACCTGCAGATGACTGGTGTTACAACTGAATGCAACTGATGATCACCAGTGGTTGTTCCAAGGCTTATATCCCAGCCCTGGAGCAACACAGAAAATCATGGTGACTAGTTGATACATATAGTAAAAAAAAGCATGTTATTGGTGGGGAGTATTACATGGTAGTGAAGCTAGCACTTATTGGTGCAACGGTAGCTTTCACCAGCCTCAGCGGGTAATAATATCAATAGCGATCATGGATAGCTGGTAGTGGCGGATAGTAGGGTGACAATTATGGACCATATTGCAAATATGGAGGGGGTAGGGGGCAGTAGGTGTTCAAATATCGACATAAATGTGATACACGGACGTCCATGTTTAAAATACAGACGTCCGTGTTTATTGTATTAAATGCGGTGAAACGACCTCCAAGGAGGGGTTCTGACAAAACTACATTACAAGGAATAATATTTTAGCAAACGATGTCTCATTTGAAAGATCTTGAGATAAAAAATTTCCCTGTAGAGGGTTGTATTTGCTTGCCTAGTCACAATGAGTCCAAGGGGCACAAGATGCCCTAAAAGATTTGTTCACGCATCATTTTTCTAGCAAAGATTCTGTTGGACCACAAAACTACTTATTGTTTTCTTATGGTAGCAATTTAGCATACATTACCATAAATCTCACGTATTAGCAGCATGTTATAGACCACTCTATGGAAAGGGGGTGGGGAGGGAAGAAGGGGGTATAGCAGGGGCATTAAGTCCTAGTATTTATTTGCCCAATGTCTAAGCACTGTCAAATAAAATGACGCAGAATGGATTTTACCTTATACAGAATGCTATGGAATAATGCTATCATCTGCTATATTGTTGTTTTTAATTAAAAACGTAATTACTTATTCATCAGAATGAAAAAAAAAACTTAAGTGTACTGAAGTGTGTACTTATTTATAAATGTGAAATGATGACTATTAAAGATTTTTATTATAGAAATGAACCACTTTATTCAATAATTGAGGACAGATCCATAGAATGTCAAAATCATGACGATGGGTAAAAATTATTAACATTTTTCAATGATTATGGGCGCCTTTATTAACTGACAATGATATACCTTTCTTACACTTTTTATAACCTATAACAAAGACAGCCATGCCTTTTCTTAAATATTGTTTTCATAATTATGTTTGATAATAACTGGCATTATTCAATAAGAAGTATTACTGTTGTGAGACATGTATTTACCAGGTAACGAGATCATGCAAGATATCTGGTGAGGACAGTTTCTTAATATCACCAGGCATATTAAACCACTTATGATTATGGAATACCCTACTGACCGCAGTCATCATGCTTTAAAACAAAATCATAGCCATCACAGGCAAGGCAATATATTGAATATATTCCACAAAAATGGTGAACAGCATTGTGGTAAAACTGTCTCCAAACACATTTTAGGCCTATATTTTGTTATATAAATATAATATGTTGCCTAGCATAATGCATTACCTCAAATTTCACCATTCATATAAAGGAGTTGTGCTTTCAAATAAACTTTCAATCTGCAAGTGTTTGTAGAATAGTCAGTAGATGTCATCGGAGAGACTCTCCGAGAGTAGGTCGGAGGTCGCTACCCTTTTATACGGGATTCCTGCAGAGATAGAAGAAAGGAAGACTATAATCCCATGAGATCTGGTTAGTATGGTTAACAAAACATAACAGACAAAAAACAATGATGTACTAAATACAGGATGGTGCAGTAATAGAGCAACACACACTATAATAATAGGGCAACACACAGAATTGAATTCACATTTAGATCACTGCTTAAGGTTGGTCGCCACTTCTTAAAAATGAACCCCCTGCGTAGGTCCTCTGGCCATACAAGTTATATTAGTCATAGTTTTTTTTTTGGTAGGCATGTATTTCTATTATCCTTAGATATCCACTGGATATTTTAGGTTGTTTGGATGAAAATTGAGCATTTTATGACAATTTGAAATTTGTGCATATTGGCATCTAGATTTAATTCAGATTTTCCCAACTTTCTCCTATGGCTTATATAACACTCAAATGTTCTAAACAAAATTGCGAAAGTGATTATGATGCTAAGAATATCCAAAGAGTTAGCATTTATGATTGCAATTTTACCCATAATGCAATGCTCCAAATATGAGCTTTTGGTAATTTTTGGAGTATTTTCTTATTTCAGGGGTCCAAAACCCTAAAAATATGCATGGGACCATATTATGTCAAAATTATTTGCATGGCAAAAGGTATTTATAAAGGTATTTTCTGAGAAAGTATGAAAATAATTCTATTTACTTTCATCACAGTTTTTAGGCAAATATGTTATACAATCATGTGTGTGGCTGAACCCACGACAACCCTTACCCTTGCTAGGGCACTCATTCGCGGCTTTTTTCTTCGAAAGCCTACACTTGCTAGGGCACTTTTGACTCAATAATCCTAGATTTGTTTCAAAATGTCTTAAATTTACACTGATTGGGGAGAAAATTGAATTTGGTTCATGCTATTTTCATGAAAACTGTGCTTATGTCCAAGAAAATTTCGAAATTTCCTGCGTAAATCGGGGTATTTTGCTGAAAGTTGACCCTTGCTAGGGACATTTTGCTGAAAAGTAGACCCTTGCTAGGGACATTTGTGGCTGAAACAGGAGGCTTGCTAGGGACTTTTCCTTGAAAAAGTACCCTTGCCAGCCGCACATATGTGTATACCTTACATAGAGAGTGCCCCCCGGGCCTTAATTGTATTGAGGTCGACCTCCGACGATCTGCATATTAAAGGGGGTCTGAGTTGGCTGAAAGGCGAGCTCCACAATTTAACACTAGGAGGCTGCACAAAACCACAGTGACCTCTACAGGGCCAAAAGGCAAATAGCTGGCAGCCTCACATAGTACATACATCATGGCCAGCAAATCTGAGAGTTTAGAGAAGAAACTTAAGAAGGGAAAATAGAAATTTATCAGTGACATTGAGGCAGATGCAGCAAAGAACCCAGCAAATATGCTTGTGCTGGGGTGAGGATGAGGGAGGCATGGGCAAGGTTGTTCTGTGCTATAGCGCAGGGAGTGAGAAGGAGTGAGGTGTGAGCGAGCTCCCTCACACCTCCCTCACCCTCACCCTGGTTTTAGGATTAGGAAACAGGAGATTTTTTCATAATTTGCGGTTTAAGGGCCAACCTCCCCAGCCCCCCCCCACCACACACACAGAAAATCTGAAAATTCTCTCAGATACTTTCTGTAGACAACTTGGGTGCAAACTTTTGGATACGTCTAGTAGAAAGAACAACACCAGATTTAGGATGAGGGAACGGGAGATTTTTCCACAATTTTGGGGTTAAGGGCCAACCTCCCCAGCCCCCCTCCACAGAAAATCTGAAAATTCTCTCAATTTATTGCACAACCGCAAGCGACTCTAGTTTCAGAATTACACACCAGGATAGCTCTACGCGCTGTAGACGTTTTCGCGCGTCTACCACAGGAATAGCTCTGGAGGAGCTGCTCAAAGATCCTCCATAAATATGATGGACGCTATGATACCTCAAACCCACATTTCAGGCTGATAAAATATTACATTTTGTCTATGCGTTCATGTAGGTTTGTGCTCCATGTTTTTAATAGTGGATAAAGATATTGAAATAACTGGGAAATAAAGAGAACAATTGCATTTCTTTCACACAGTGCACCATGTCCAGGATGTTTACTGGCCCCATGCTCAATAACAATTATAATCCATCAGGTAATCACCGTATTTGCAGCACCCCCCAGGCTCTCATTCCAATAGTCAATTCTTGAGGCTTCCATGGTGAAGCCACCAAGGTACCACCTAGTGAGTGCTGAGATCGCTAGTCTTGTCTGTACATTGTTTTTAGAATCCACTTGGTATTTTTAGCAATTTGACATTAATAGTTAACTGTACTTAAGCCTGAATTCTAACTGTGAATGCATACCTTTTAAATGGACCACTCCCAGTATTTGCTATTGCGTTCTGCAATTTGGTATTAAAGTGACTATTTCAATTTGTAGATAAGTGCAGTGATTGCATTATGTAATAAGTGCTGATGCCTTAGTTATTAAGCTACTGGTAGGTTTAAATGTATACTGGTTATGTTGCCAGTTCTAACACCCATATACATATATATGCAGTACCTTGTGTCCTGGAGCCAGGGCCTAGATGTTTCGACACCACCTGTCATGATCAAACTAACTACCACGCCTAATATGATTTTTAATTACCACCAACTTAATTAAAAGAGAACGATGTTACACATCATTGATTATACTTTCCAAAATTTACAAATGACGCCAATTAAATGCACTTACTGGATGATGTAAAGTAAGGAATGACGACTGATGGTTCTCGTAGCGCATCCTCCAGGAAGGGGATTTCAACACTTCGACCAAATCTGCAATTGAATGGATATATAACATTAAGTGGAAACCATTGAACGAATCTGCCGAATTTCCCCCATGATACAAAGAACTAAATGCAATTGACAAAATAAAACAGTTACAAGTGGGTGAAGTGATAAACACTGAATCCAGTGAAGTTCATTTGATCCTCTTTATTGCACAGTAGACATGAGTGTTCATACAGGTGGTAACAATGATACACTCGCCATGTCCAAGCTCTGCCCCTGAGCCTGTGGCTCAACCTGTTGTAGGTTCTAGGTGTAGGTATGGGTATGGAGAGATGATGTGAGCTGCTCCTGCTCACAGCTTGATGGAATCTGCTCACTGCATGTCGCAGTACAGATGTTGCAATCCGTATTGCACAAGGCAGTGAGCAGCTCACTGGTTGCAACTGATGTCATCTGGTATGATCCGGTTGGATCCGGTTGGATCAAATTGGATCTGGTATGTTGCAATATCTCCAGTGGGATGGTGTTTAGGAACAAGGTTGTTTGTATACTCCAGTGTGGTCACATGGGGTATCCCACAGGTCCCACTAGGCGAGACAAGGTTGTTGCTCACTAACGAGCAGTCTCTGCTTATAATTGAGTAAAGGTGGGGGAGGGGGGTGGGTTGTAGGCTTGTGGGTATGCAGAGGTCAGGCTTGTGTGGCGGAGAAATTAATAGAAATTAAGGTGTAAAATAATGATAATACCCAGAATAGTCCATTGACAGTCTGACGAAAATAAAATCAGCCTAGCTGGGCAACTAATGTAATCATAAATACAAGTTAAATCATCTTGATGAATCCTTAAAAAAGTAGTTTCTTTTCTAGATAATTCAAATTAATAAAATCTAAAGAAAACCACTATTGCAATGTAAATCTATGATTAAGAGGCCACTTACCGTGGGCGACCTACAACTGAGTAGTATTCATGTAGCTGCTTAAGGTACTCCCTTAGGTCCTCCACACTCTTAAACTTGTCAGGACGCTGGGGCTCCATGGCACGCAGACTGATGCTGGCACTGGAGCACTCCTGTAGGCACTGGAGAACCAGCAGGGCCACCAGACAGCTGCACAGGAGACGCCGACATAGCAGAGAGCTGCAGGAGCGGAGGGGCATCTGTAAGGGGACATGTAGAAAACACTCTGTCTATAATGTCTGAAGTCCACAAAGCACTGCTCGTTTAGAGCTGGCCGAATAAGGGAGTGTTCATTTTTTAACAACGGGGGGGGGGGGTTGGTGGGTTTTCGTTTTGACCCCTGAAAATATTTTCCGCCCCCCCTTTGAGAGGTGCCAAAATATTTTTGGCCCCCCCTCAGGAGGGGTCAAAATATTTCGCGCCCCCCCCAACATCGAGTTGTGTTGCACCACATTGTACAGCATCATATCACACTCAATTGTATTGTTTCACTGAAGTATAAGGTAAAAGTATCACTTCCCAGAGTTATTATCATCAATTAATTATTTTTCTATTGGAATGTAAGAAATTGAAAAGGGGGTTCCACTTCTCAAGACCAATTTCATCAGTAGCTGCAGTGCGAGTCACACACTACTTAGCCTTATGTCTTTTGTTTGGAAAAAGCAGCCAGGACAAGCTAAGTATAGGGTGGTCTGGAGGCATCACCGCCCCAGTCAAACAGTTTTATAAATCTAGAGCCCAAATTTATGCATTCTGGTGGTTTTTGAGGTTTCCCTATACCCACTGTTTAAAATTCTACAAAATGTTAAAATGGGATCTCATTGCATGGATCTGGATGAATCACAAGATTGATTTCTGTGGTCTTAGGTTAAAGCAAGCAAGCAAACCGTATTTGAGGGATCTTTTAAGTCTGAATCAACTTGCTGCAGACACACATGGGCCTTTATGACTCTTAACTATAGGGAATGGGCTCTTTTAGCACAGCCTTTGGCAATTTTGTTTGGGGGAGGGGGATAACCAAAGCAATCCAAACAGGCAAATCAAAAACTTTACCATTTACATGGGTTGGGGGTTTGGGTTTCTGAGCAAATGGCCAGGCCAACTCTAAGTATTCGCATAATGCTTTCCAAGAAAAATGTTTAAAACTCTTGGGCATGTTTTTTATTGTTAGTGTGATTAATGTGTGATAGAGAGTAAGAATCAGAGGGGGGTCTGGGGCTATGTCCTTCAAGAAAATTTTGAATATTGAGAAGTCAAATGGTGCATTTTGGTGACGTATGACTGGATGGTGCAGGGGGGCACACATCCACCTGACCCCAAGGTTTTATTACCCCTGCATCATATACACTGCTTTTGGCTCAGGGAGCCTAGGGGTATATGGAGATGTCCCCCACAAAAAAAAAGTTGAATATCGAGAAGTCAAATGGTGCATTTTGGTGACGTATGACTGGATGGTGCGGGGGGCACACATCCCACCTGACCCCAAGGTTTTATTACCCCTGAATCATATACACTGCTTTTGGCTCAGGGAGCCTAGGGGTATATGGAGATGTCCCCCACAAAAAAAAAAAATTGAATATTGAGAAGTCAAATGGTGCAATTTGGTGATGTATGACTGGATGGTGCAGGGGGGCACACATTCCACCTGACCCCAAGATTTTATTACCCCTGCATCATATACACTGTTTTTGGCTCAGGGAGCCTTAGGGTATATGGAGATGTCCCCCAGGAAAATTTTGAATATCGAGAAGTCAAATGGTGCATTTTGTTGAGGTATGACTGGATGACCCGACTTGTATGTCCCCCAGGAAAATTTTGAATATTAAGAAGTCAAATGGTGTATTTTGGTGATGTATGACTGGATGGTGCAGGGGGGCATACATCCCACCTGACCCCAAGGTTTTACTACCCCTGCATCATCAATACACTGTTTTTGGCTCAGGGAGCTTAAGGGTATATGGAGATGTCCCCCAGGAAAATTTTGAATATTGAGAAGTCAAATGGTGCATTTTGTTGAGGTATGACTGGATGACCCGTCTGGATGGGTCGGGTTTATCCCGGTCGAGTCCATCTTGTATGGTTCTGTATGGTGTGGTTCTGTTCAGTCTGGATCCATCTGATTCTGTCCGGTCTGGTCTGGGTCCCATTGAAGTCTTGACTGGGTCTGTTGTGGTAGGTTCAGTCCAGATCCATTTGGTCCAAGTCCATTTGGTCCGGGTCTTTCCAGTCCAGGTCGGTTTAGTTTGGGTCTGTCAGGGTGGATCCATCCAGGGTAAGTCTGGCGGCAATCCAGGTAGATTTAAGCAAAATTATACTCTCAGCTCGAATAGTAAATATGCAGCACATACTGGTGTAGTACCTACACAACAACCGCAATCAGCTCTATAGGAGTGTATTTACATCAACTCCTAGTGTAGACTGGCAAAATAGGCAATCCACTGTAAAACTGGTTCGCTGGGCTGAGAGTGTATATTCTCATGAAGGAGAAAGAAAGTGCAATACTCTTGTAGGCTCTATGAAAATAACCGGAGAATAAATATCTACATACCTTGAGCCGTGGAGGTATAAAGCTGAGGCCTTCTCTAGAACTTGTAAGATTGATTTCTTTTCCCCTCCTTGAGTTACTCAGTCTGTAGAGTCTCACAAGCTGCTCCTTCCTCTCTCATCCCCTGCTGGTCTTCAAAAGGACAGAAACACACCTCTCTGCTTCTGTGATGCATGCTACCTCCTGTGCAATATTTTAATTAGCTCTTTAATGAATATCAGGCCCCGCCCACCTGCATGTGGTCAGTGGGTGGACAGGAGTGTTACTGCTCGTATATGTACCTGAATGTACCCTTAACATGGTTGGACAATGGTCAGAGAGGATTTAGGGGTGTGGGGTTATGGCTGCCCAGCACTGATAGAATAACGGGATGTAGCCTACATCCCCTGACGGATTAATATGCAACAATACTTACATGGGTACTTGCTTCATTAGCTGGATGTCACCTGTCACCCCTTAGGTCTGTAAATGTGTCATCAATGTACAGCTCACTTTTAAATCTACCCACTTGGCATAAAAACGTTTTTTTATTGGTTTCCTTATTGGTTTATTTTGTTGAAAATCTTTTGAAAAAAAAAACACGTTTAAAAACGTTTTTGCCAAGTAGGTAAGGCCAAAGGCACAACTTATACATGAAACCATAACCTCACAGCTAACAAAGTCAGGGAGAACTTAAAGGAAAATACAACCCCTTTTTCAAAGTGGATTCTTTCAGTGGTATTCATATTCAATAAAAGGATTCGGACACAGGTTTTAGCACATCTGCTATCATGAGGGCAGGCAGCAAGTTTTTGTCTGTGTATTCTATGACATCACTAGAGACCAAACGCACCACATGCTGCATTGTTATAACAAAGCGGGTGTTGCAAAATTATATATAATTATGTATCTTGCTAATGATAGTAAACTGTGCAAGATCATGACATTGTATTTGAAATGGGATACCTTGGTAGTGATCAAGTACTGATAATCAACCAAAATAGGCCACCACTTTTGGAATTAAAATAGAAACGATTGGATGAGGGTCGAGCAGTGGAACAAAGCCATTCTGTGTGAGAGGGCTATGTAAGTACATGTAACACAAAAGAGAATACTGGTAATCAAATGTGAATAAAGATTACAATGCAATTGGCTCTATTGACCTATTAGGACACCAGGCCCAATTGCTGTGACAGCTCCATAGTTGGTATAATGCTACCAGACAGTAGTCTCATATTGTAATGACGTGAGATACCACCTAACTACAGCATGTTTTAAAGGTTCTACCAGTGTGCTATTGCATCTCTCGTAGTATACCGGTAGTGGTTTCTTTTGCTTCTGCTTAATATTCAATCATCATCATGTTGATCTCAGTGACTATATACATCTAAAACATTATGAGGAAGGATTGTAGGAAATCCTATATTTATTTAGCTTATTCAAGTATAATATTTTATTATGTATTTCATCATTTTCAGTTGACGTTGCTGTGGACGAATTTGATAACCATTGGTTTCCAGTTGTGACGTGGGCATGAGAGGGTCAAGGGATGAGGGTGTTTCAAAAAGGTGGAAGTCACATAACTAACCATAATATCCTACATATAAGGCGTGCCCTATAAGTATGGATATGCTCCTGGTGCACCTTAGCGGATGAGAAGAATGTGAAAGTTAGTCAAAGGTTAGACGATTCAACTCGTATTTGACGAACATTTGGAATTTATTTTTTTTCTGTGTGTGATATGTGAGTCTGGTGGTGGGTGGGTGGGTATGTGGGTGGTTTCGAAATGCTTAATTAGGCCTTGGATGTCATCTCACCTGTCGTGTGTTTGCGTTCTGATCAGGAAGGTGATTAGACCTCACCCACCTCAATATCCAATCTAACCTTAACCATTTAATGCCCACCTAGTTCCTTTTGTCCACATGATGTGTACATATAAATGATGCTATGACAAGTAGCTTCCCAGGCTACATCTATGCATCATGCTAACCTTCTAGCTAGCCTGCTAGTCTGATGCATTGCATTGCTGGTGAGTACACTTGCCAGTAGTGTACACGTTGATTTATTATGGCAACAAGTAGACAACAAAGCAGCAAGAACTTAGAGGCATCATCTACTCCTTAAAAGGCTAATTGCTGTCTCCACTAATCATCCTTGCTGCCCGACGTCTTTTCCCATGGGGTAGGTCTCTCATTAACATCACAGAAACAGTTCTAAACACCTTCAATGAACACCGGAAATGCATTCATGGATTTCTGGTAGGCTACGGCTTCATTTTCGACTATGAAGCCATAGGTTACATTATGATCTTGTTTATGTTAAAGTAGAATGACTTATAAAACCATATGAATGGTTATTGGCTATTTTCTATTTAATTAATTAGTGCCCCCCATGTCAGCCAGATGGGATTGACAGGTTTGGACGTTGCACATATAATGCCTCCAGGTTCATCTACCTGGGCGTCAAGAGGTATTACACTCACTGGTGATATATCATGACGACCCTTTGGGACTGTATCACCTGTGCACAGTACCAAGGCATGGCGCATGAATCCAGCCATGGCGAGTTACTCACTATTGCTCAATTAATTCATTATGCAGACCAAAGGCTACGTGTGTATTAAGCCAATATGCACCTCTTAGAGGATTAATGGATCTAATTGTGGTCCATTATCGTTATGTCAGGTAATATTAGCACGACAGAGTCTCTGCTCTCCATACATCATGCCGACCCTGTGTGCATGCACCATGGGGGTGCTGCATCCACGCATCATGCCGACCCTGTGTGCATGCACCATGGGGGTGCTGCATCCACGCATCATGCCGACCCTGTGTGCATGCACCATAGGGGTGCTGCATCCACGCATCATGCCGACCCTGTGTGCATGCACCATGGGGGTGCTGCATCCACGCATCATGCCGACCCTGTGTGCATGCACCATGGGGGTGCTGCATCCACGCATCATGCCGACCCTGTGTGCATGCACCATAGGGGTGCTGCATCCACGCATCATGCCGACCCTGTGTGCATGCACCATGGGGGTGCTGCATCCACGCATCATGCCGACCCTGTGTGCATGCACCATAGGGGTGCTGCATCCACGCATCATGCCGACCCTGTGTGCATGCACCATGGGGGTGCTGCATCCACGCATCATGCCGACCCTGTGTGCATGCACCATGGGGGTGCTGCATCCACGCATCATGCCAAATTTTCTCCCCATCTTTAATTAAGGTGTTGCCTGTTTAATATCAATAGTGGTCTTAGAGAAGAACCGAGGGAGGCCCCTGCATTTTTCTTTGCAAAAGGTGCTATTTTGATGCTACATTTAGCCCAGGAGAGCTATTAAATTACCCTGTGTTAAGTTGCTCAAATCTTTGGTTCTAACAGGAGTATTTCACTGTTGGAAAGCTGCTGGAGAGCCGGTCATGTTAATTAGAGTTTTGTGCCAGACATGCAGATTTTTAGCCGCACATTGCCCATGTCTGGCAGTATTTCAAGAAGACTGGATATGTTGACGATTTCAAAACATTTGCTTTCAAATGGTATACCTCGAGAGGTATAGCTCAAAAGAGAAGCAACAGTGGGATTTAGAACCGAGCAAAAGGCCCCGATTACAGTCTTTTGGTGGATAGATGACATTCTTGGATTTAACCTATACTTGGGTTCCTACAGCCTGATACCAGCCTAGAATGCAATAATTGGTCCAACTTTGGTCTGGGAACTTCGAGAAACAGGGCTAAGCAAAGCCGCTAGAACACAGGGCAGATCTCAGCCAAAGGAAACTAGGCCTTAACTCATAGCGGGAATATTGCCTCATTCTAGGAATGACGATTTGTCATTCTGTCTTAACGGACACGACAGGAACTGACAAGTACTGTATCATTTAGGGATATGAAGAGTATATGAAGTTATGAAATGAGAGTTATATTGTGTTTGATTAATACAACTGGCACAACCACCTGCTGGTAGCTATAATAATGTGAAAGGAGAGGTGTTTGCATATGCTTAGTTTTTCACAAGGCAAGCAACGACAGGATGTAGTACACATGTATACAAATGCATGAGAATCCAACCACCCAGTAAACACCATAGGCCTACCAAAAGGCTACGGAGCTTTTTGGTATAACTAGGTTTGTTTTCTACCAAATTGGTTTGAATTACGTTTTTAAGCACGGTATGTGCACAGAAAAAAATCCATGTTAGTCAATCTAACTTTACTTAGTCAAAACGCCCAAATAATCTTAGTTAGTACATATGACTAATGTGTGACTAACAATGTCTAGTTTATTTTAGTCACATTGACTACCCAAATCAGTTTCTCTCTCCAACCACAATCTTGAATAAGGTATCTGATGGGAGTTTCAGGCAAGCTAACTTATCTTAGTCACTGTCACTTAGTCACTTTGACTAAGATCTCTTAGTGACTTTGACTAAGCTATATTGGCATAGTATTGCCTTTACACACCAGGTGGCAGCATGGTTTGAAACAGGATTTTTCTGGTGGCTGTGTACCATAAACTATTTGATGGATGTCAAAATGATGGTGATTTTCAGGTGCTGTATAATTTTGAGGCTTTCACAATTCAATATAACATCAAGCTTGGCAAAATATGTCAAATAGTTTAATGATTTGTTAAATGAACTAGGTAGACAGATAATTACACCTTTTCTGTGGGAATCTAGATAAGTAAAATATCCACAGATGTATCTGCTTCTTTGTGGGAAACCCAGAGTAATTGACTCTGGGGCTCTAATGAAAATGATGTGAGGCATTTTACATGTATGCTTCCTAAATGATGAGATAATTATTTGTGGGATGTGGGATGTGGATCCTATACAGAGCTTACACTCACCATTATTAGATTGCATACTTAGTCAAAACCACTGAGGAATCTTAGTCAAAATCAGGCAAGCCAAGGCAAGTTGGGCACTTTGACTAATGGTTAGTCGTATTTGACTAAGAAAAACTTGGACACTTAGGCATGTGCTTTTGACTAGGTATTGTTAGAAAGTTAGCCTTTTTGACTAACATCTGACTAAGATTTTGAACATTATTTTTTTCTGTGTGGACGTTCAAACGTTAAGGTTTATTTACGTTCTACTTGTAAACGTAGATGTCTGAAATTTGTTTTTTACCTCATAATCATAGACGTAGATAGAGATGCAGAATAAATCAAAATTTACCTAATTTATACATAGTGTTACAAAAAAGAAAAAAAAAATACGGTAAATAAACGTAGCTCTATAAGCTATGGATAAAAAAAATCAATTAAGTTTTGAAGTCATGTCTCCTGAGCTGTAAATACTTCAATATTTTATGTCTACAGAGTCTATTAATTACACAGTCATTGTGTCCTTCATCAGCCTGCTAAGATCATACAGAAGAACAGTGGATTTATGAACAGAAGGTGGTGAGATCGAATACCTAAAACATCACGTTTTTTAGACATACGTTCATCTTTCCTCATATTTCATTTATTAATTTTTTTTGCAATAATTTACACTCAGTTGTGTAGAAACCGTATATACGATGTCTCCTGGAGCTTATTTCTCAAACCCAAAGATTATGGCCCTTGAGCACTGGTCTCTCATTGACACCTATTCTTGTGTACACTGGGGTGCCATTGCAACGAGTGGTGGGTTATTGAAGGACTTTCAATGGGGGGTCTGTAAGTATGCTGTACGTTCAAACAAATTCTACACAGAGTTCAATCTTGGTCTTATTGGGCACTGTATTTTGTTAACTTGCAATGCCAACGTCAAAGAGCAAATTGAATGCAGTTTATATCACTGATAGAATTGCTAGGCTTAGTTGTCATTTTGACTGCAATAGTGGAATTTGGGAAATGGAATTATGTGTTATAACCCTTGTAATTTGCAGGAGAAGCAAGGCTCTCTATCTGTAACAGTAGTACATAGGGATAAACTCAGCGCATAGGAACAGCTACTGAAATCGATTTGACCTACTTACGAACCGGAAGTGACCTAGTTTTGAAGGCGGGAAATTTGAAATCTCGAGCTTTGATTGGTTGAGAGACCGGAAGTGACGTCATGACCTAGTTTCTTGAGCTCAGATTGGCTGAGTTTAACTCTTCTTATACCAAATTGTTTTTGGCTGAATTTCGGCCTCTAGGGACTGTCATTATCTCTCAAATGCTGTTGAACCATGTTAATATTCCTACTAGCCTATACATAAGTTCTATCAAAGATATACAGTAGATGGCGTTAGTGTCGACGATGCCAAATTGCTCTTGCTACAGGGGCATGGTGAGTTCTCTCTTACTCACTGCAGAGTGTACCTCAAGATTTGAAATGCTATAGAAGGTGTTTGGCTCAGTTTTTTAATGCAATATTTATGGGATATCTAAATACACTATCTCTCTCTGCATATCTCTGATTTCTAAGCTCTTGGAACCGTTTTTCAATTCCAAAACAGTATAATTGTGAGAGGTGTTTCTGCCCCTCAATAGGCCTATGGGGCTGCAGGGGCTGGGTGGGTGAGTAGCCCCTGTAGCCTAGGGGTCAACGAGGACGCCATCTAGTGTATCAAACTGATAAAACGATTGTATAAGCTGAGTTATGAGTGTCCAAGGTAAGCATATGGACAAAAATGGATGGAATCCTGATTGTCCATATCTATCTTGATAAGGCAGATATGATGCTGATGACATAGAATACATATCCTACAAAATGATGATTTCTTCAAACTTCAAATAATGATATCTTAGGACTCCCTACATCAATTTACATGAAATAAAAAGCACATGGTAGATATTTTTGAGTATTTTTAAAATTGTCAGGTTGCATGGTCACATGGTCAATGCTATATTCGGTTACCATGGCAACCAAATCGATTTACTCACAGAAGTGCGCGTTTGGTAAAAGAAGAGTTAAAAGGCGGGAAATTTGAAATTTTGCAATTGAAAGCGTGAGAGACGGTTGCCATGACAACAACAAAACATAAACAAATGTGTTGTTGTCGTGGCAACCTTGACCTTGACAACACCATTTTTTGACCTGACACCTAGTGGAAATTATTAGAACTACTTATAGCTGCGTTTAGTGGAGTGCCCTAACACCTAGCGGATATTTTTTTTAAGAAAAAACTGAAAAAAAGTGCCTCACACACCCTGTTTTCTGTGTCAAAATGAAAATCACAACTCTTTAAATTTGTAGCAATAGAACAAATTTGACAAAACACAACAGATAATTTAGATTATTTGTTTTTTATTTTCACACTTCGTTGTTGGACACCTTAGTTGTGCGTTCTACATAGATAATGGGTATATACCCTCGAAACAAGACCCGGGAAAATCCCGTGAACGACTGGTGAATCTGTGAGCACATATTCTCGGGAAGATCCTGGGAATAGTACCTACAATCCCGTGAATTACCCTGATATTCCCCAGTTTTTAACAGGGCCCTCTAGTGAGATTTATACACATAAGTCTGATTCTTCAGCATTAAGTGAAGATGCCAGAGTCCACCAGGGGCCTCTGTGTGAGCATGGAATCCTGGTTTGGTCTAAAGAAGAGAGAGAGGGAGTGAGATGGAAAGAAATGAGAGGGTAAGAGAGGCACAGAGAGAGCAAGAGAGATAGATATAAAGAGAGAAAGAGAGAGAGAGGGAGAGAGAGGGAAAGGAGAGAGAGAGAGAGAGAGAAAGGGAGAGGGAAGCGGGAGAAAGAGAGGAAGGCAATAGAGGGAGGGAAGAGAGAGAAAGAGAGCAAAATAGAAATAGAGCAAGGCAGAAAAAAAAGAGGGAGAGCCTTGCCCCCCCAAAAAAAGGAAAATTGATTGACTTAAGCTACTGACAAAATTGATACATAAAGTTGATTGAATCATAATATTATGTGTCCCATTCTAATATGTGTGTGGTGCACATATGCATGGGCACTGACACATTCATCTGTGAAGATGTGTAATGTAGTTCTCACCATGAATATGACCTCAGTTGTCGAAATGGCGTTAAACATTTATTACTCACTCACTCTCCCGTTCTAATAATTATGACCCTTATTGATATCTCACTAAATGTGCATGTTTGCTAGACATGTCTTGAACAGAGTTAAACCCTTTAAGGGCTAGTTAACCCTAATGCATTAATGCATTTTGGTTGTCATGATGCATTAATGCAGCCAGGGCTACATTCAAGCATCATGCTTACGCTTTGGGAAGATCAGCATGATGCCCCAATGAAGTGCTGGCAAGCAGACTCCCCAAGTCTTCATCGGTAAAACATGCCAGCCAATGGGCACGTTACACTACTGCATTAGCAGACCTTAAAGAGTTAGGTAGCATTTAGAGGCCTGGCAAATAGGCACTCAATGATTATAGGGCATGCTAAGTTGTTTACGGGCACTAAGTAAAGAGTCAGCTAAATTTAGACTGTCAAGGTTGTAGGGTGCAGGCAAACCACCTGTGGTACACACTTACAGAACAGGTCATTTTAGTCAGATGGGGAGGGGGATTTCTGGGGCATAAATGGGTGAATGTAAAAGCATATCTAATATCAGCCTCCCATGAAAAATACACTGGCATCATTTAACACTGTCTGTGCTGTCTACTTAACCGTGTAAAAGCGCCCAAAATCTCACTGTGCCTTATTCACTGTACTAAATAAATACCCAGACATTTGGTTTGGTCTTTACCCCTGGTCCATATCCAAGACAGGTACTTATGAAATTTTAGTGCTGAAGAGTTATTTTAACACCTCCCCACCCCCACTAACCACTGGTACTTATATGAGACCAGCAATCATTGCTGAGTGTCAAGAATTAATCTTCTCAAAAATGAGCATCAAGATACTCACATGGAAAACCTTTCTGACTCTCTTTTGTGTCATTTTTGGGGGAAAATATTTGGGGAAATCTCAAATTTACACCAGACTTCCTTCATATGCCTAGGTCCATCACACCTCATGTATAGACTCACTATGAACTATGTGATATTTAATGGACTATAACAGTAGTATATATATAGGTCTTCTTTGGATATTTCCAAAAAAATATCCAAAGAAGACCTATATTTTTTGAATATCCAGAAAATACCTATTATTTTGGATAATAACAGTTTTGACTATAAGCCGCATTTGCTAATAATGGAGATGAAAAGTAGAGGATTATTTTTGATTAGAATGTCGGTTTGGATTTCACCAAACCTTCAAAAATTTCTGTCAAGAAAGGATTGGAGAGACAAACTTAAGCTAGTATTAGTCTAGACTTAAATTATGTTAGTGTGACACATGTATGAATCTATTTCTTTATGTTTGTGTATGACTGTTATGATTATGGTGTGCTACATTGATACAT
This sequence comes from Acholoe squamosa, assembly GCA_949317995.1. Classification (NCBI taxonomy): domain Eukaryota; kingdom Metazoa; phylum Annelida; class Polychaeta; order Phyllodocida; family Polynoidae; genus Acholoe; species Acholoe squamosa. The sequence goes on from OX439044.1 coordinate 63,841,244, forward strand.
GTTTCGAGAGATGTCCTGTTATAAATAAATGTTACTTGATGTTTTCATTGGTATAGGTTATAGTTAATTGTGTAAGAGATTTGTATTGTATTAATATTTTTCTTTACATAACGTTATATTTTTATAAGATAGAGGAGTTCTTATACGTGGCTTTGTGTAATTTATGAATAGTGCTGCCACCTGTCGATTCAGTAGAGTATTGCATACAGTGCTGATGAGTAGCATTTTATTGATGAATTATATTTTACGATGAAAAAAGAGACTGTTTGTTAGCGCTTAATGAAGTATAATGTTGACCTCATGGGATTATTTTTGGATAATATGTTGGTTTGGAGAAGTATAATGCTGATCTCATGAGAATATTTTTAGATTAAATGTTGGTCTGGACAGACCAGACCTTCAAAAATTCCCAAATAGAAGATCTACAAACTCTTAAGCTAATGTTAGCCTAGACTTGAGTTATATTAGTATGATACATGCATGAATTTATTTCTATATGTTCATGTACGAGTGTTATGATTACGGGTGTTCTACATTAATAAATGTTTCGAGAGATGTCGTGTTATAAATAAATGTTACCTGATGTTTCATTGGTATAGGTTATAGTATATTGTGTAAAAGATTTATATTGTATCAATATATTTCTTTATATTACGTTATATTTCTATAGGATAAAGGTGTTTTAATACGTAGCTTTGTGTAATAAGTGAATAGTGCTGCCACCTGTTGATTAAGTATCGTATTACATACCGTACAGTGAGCAGGACGTACTATGAAATGTTAGTGAGTTGTATATGTTTTATATCATTTCAGCAGTTAAGATAATATTCATGGCGAGAACGATATCACAGAGGAATGTGTTGGTGCCTGTGCATATGTGTATCACATACAACCTGAGTGGACGGGAAAGACATAAAGAAGACCCTTTAAAGTGGGCTCGGGAAGCCTGTGATGTGTTATTAAGGTGCTGACCAGTAGCATTTTATCATGATGTATGGAGACTGACTGTAAATATAAACTCTTAATGAAGTATAATGCTGACCTTATAGGATTATTTTTGGATTAAATGTTGGTCTGGAGAGACCAGACCTTCAAAAATTTGTATTAACAGAGAAGTAAAACCCTATTAGTTTTACAACACCCATATGCTGTCATATAGTACAAGTGAGTCGATGATTGGATAACTAGGTATAGAAGTATTGATAATTAAGTTTGTGGTGTGTGATATTGTTTTTTGGTCAAATGGAAGTTACTTTTCTGAATGAAATAATACGTCGTATATTTATTGCTTCACGTTATTTTTTAAAAGAGAAAAGGCGTATATAGGAAGATTATTTTTTTGTAATATTAAAAAAAAATAGCTTATATGATGAGTTAAATATCGTTATATAATGAAAACTTGCATAGTGCTGCCATCTGGTGATTTAATTAGGAACTATATAGCATTTACAGTGAAATAGAGGGATAGCATAGGTTTTATGTCACCTGCTTTAAATCAGAGCTATACCATTAGTAGATTGAGTTTTTTGGTCACGTATCTTTGCATATAAGCCTCTTTTTGATGATGAGTTTCTTTGGTCACGTATCTTTGCTTATAAGCCTCACTTTGTTAAAATTAGTAGTGCTGTAAGTCAATGATAATTTTTTGGTGTTTTACAACGATAAATGATGCATATAGACTCTTCACCACTTTCTGATTGAAATATTATACCGATCACATGAGGATTTTTTTCATTATAAGCCATGTTTGCTTATAATAGAGAAGCTAGAAGTCGTGAAAAATGAAAACTAGAGGATTTTTTTATTAGAATGTCGATTTGGATTTTACCCAACCTTCAAAAATTCCTCTGATAAGAAAGACTTATAGGCTGCCAAGTGTACAGTTATTGTCAGTTATTTGTTTGAAGCGATATTACTTTAGGTTATTTTTACAGTAAAAATTTACATATAAGCCGCATTTCAATTTCAGGAGAGAGTTATAAGCGGAATAAGAGGAGGATGCAATGATATATATTTCTTATGGGAAAGCTAGTGTTTATTCGTTGCGTCATAGAAAGAATCTTCTTCTACACGACTCAGCAATAAATTTTCCTTAACCCTTTAAAAGCTGCTAATGCAGTAACATATCCTTTTAAAGCTGCTGATGCAATAATGTATTCTTTTTACTGATTTCGATTTCATGTAAACATTAAAGGGCTAGGAAAAGTGCTAGTTATAGTTTATTTAGTTTTTTTATGTGTTATATTTGATCGTTGAGTATCATGTACTCTTGTGTGGGTTATACATGTGTTTGTCTCTCATGCTATGAGAAATCCTTCAAGGGGTGGTTATCCATTGTTTTGTTGATTGCTTTTATGTTTCATAAAAGTGCTGGAGAGAGTATCAGCTAAAATTTCGCTCAAGGACTTCTAAAATGTTTATTAAGGATTAGTATTTAATTGCTTATTATTTTGCTATATTATGAACAACAAGTACGATACAGTTTTGTATTGTTAGTTTTAAAAGGATTAAGTCTGGAAGCTCATACAGGATAAACCCTTTCAGGGCTTATCACATGAACGTTGTTTTGAGGTTACTTTGCTTCTTTCATATTTATAAGAAAGTACTGAAAATAATTTTCAGCATTTCAATTAAAACTGTAATTCTTGAAATAAAAGCTGAAGAGCCTTTAAAAAAGAAAAAGAGAATGTCATTGTTGCTTTCATTGAAGTAAAATAGATTTATACTGTATTAGATTTATACTGTATTAGTCTCTACAGAGTTAAATACCTCAGGGTTAAATGTCACTTCTTTCCCACAGGATACTACGTAGAGAAAATCTTTTGTCACAAACAAGCATATAAATCATATTCCTCAGTCTGAGAAGGCAGTTAGGGTTGATAAAGAAAACTGGATATCAGCACCTTTTTGCGTGAAATTATCATAAATCAGAATAGGAATTTTGGGTAAATCAGGAAAAGAGGCTTCTCTACTTAGCATGTATGCATCTAACTTCATTGATTTAAGTTAAAAAGAATTTAATCAAAGCGAAATAAACCTTTATTTTTCATATATATCATGTAAATACAGATAAGAATGCTTGCCTCATGTAAGTTTTATTGTGAATTTACTCGTATAAGTTTTGCTGTATAGGTAATACCTTAAGTTCCTTGGATAAGTTATAAGCCTTATTTAGGCATAAACATCAGTAAAACTATGCTGGAAAACTTAATAATAAAGTTCAAACCTTTGATATAAGACATGCCTTAAGTTCTTTAATGAAGTCATAATCTGCAGCAGAGCCGTCTTTTAAAGGATAAATGACTTTCATAGAGCAGTTAACGGAGTTCAACACTCCCTTGCAGAGGCATTAATTCGAATATTTCTCTGCTAGTACAAGGCAGAGTAGGACTTGGTGTATATATAGGACGTCTGTTTCTTTTTTTCCTTCGTATTTTCAACATAACAATAAGGCTGGTCATAATCAGTATGGGTATGATAACGCCAAACGAAATTGAAATAATAAGAGATGTAGATGCCTTTGAAGAGTTAACAGAAGGATCTGGAGAGGAGACTCTTGGCTTGTCCATCAAGGCGGGGCTTAAAGTTGACACTTTTTGCTCTTTAGGTACTTTGGAGAGGACAGAGCTGCTCGTCAAGGCGTGGCTTAATGTTGACAGTTTATACTCTTCAGATACGTCTGCAGAGGAAGAGCTGCTTATAAGGGCGGGGTTTAAGGTTGACAGCTGCTCCTGCTGTGGTATATAAGTCGTTGGAGGATTGGGCTGGGATCTAAGATGAAATCTTCTTTCAGACGTCATTGTAGGCATTACTGTGGTCAGCTGATTTTGAAGGTGCAACCCTTCAGAAGTGGCTGTGGTTAGTTGACCTTTCACGTGTAAGCGTCCTTCAAATGGAGCTTCAGTTCCTTCGGGCATCTGAACAGAGGTAAGTTTTATTCTGAAAAGAGAGGCATAAAATCTATGTTAAGAATAGAAATCATTAGACATATAGTTTTGAGTCTTTGAATAACCTTAAGAATAAGCTGCGGTTGTTAGACTATTAGAATCTCTTAGTGAGGCTTCCTGTGTTATACATGTTAAGGCTCTCTGTTCGGTCTGTAGTTCTCCTCTGATATATAGATGGCATAGCAGTAACATGGGATAAGGCAAGGTGCCATTCTGTTCTTTACATGTACAGATAGTTTGTTATTAAATTCTATGCTCTTCTAGGATTTTTTAGGTTATCTGTCACATCGATATTATCTGAGGTAAAATCCTAGTGTGATAAACTCCTAATTTTTTTGGTATAAAAAGGTCCTTACTGGAGAATACAGTATATAGCAAGCAGATGTCAGCTCTGAAAAAGAACATTAACATGGTTATGAGCCCCTTCGTTGACATGTAGTCCAGCACAATTCCATCTCAAAATATTGACACCACAATGCTGTTCTGTACATGTTATGTCAGATACACATTTAGATACCATAATCTCACGCGCATAAGGCGCGTCTTATACCCCAAACAAAAGGCTGCTGGGTCTTATACGTGGTAGGAAAATTGCCTTGAGTTTGGGGTGCGCCTTATAGGGGAGGGGGTATTTTTACTATAGAATAGTACTGCATTAACAAAAATCTGCTCTTAGTGGTGCGCCTTATACGTGGGACAGGCCTCCCTTAGTTGGGGGTGCGCCTTATACGGGGGCTGCGCCTTATACGCGAGAGATTACGTCACTTATATTTAAGATGGACATAGACCACGCCAAACTGGCACCCTAGAGTAAAAGGAGGGCAGCAGCCACTTTTTATTAGAGGCAGCAGGATGCATCCTCTCACTCTGAAGGGGATGGGCTGTGTTAGGGTGGCTTGTATGCGTATGGACTGAGTGGGTGACCCTCAGTTCAGAGCAGTTATTTTTCTTTTTTCTATGTTTTTCTATCGTCCTGAAAAGTTGACTTGTATGTAATATTGCATTGTACTCAGGGTGTGGCTTATAAGAAAGATTCATATATGTGATGTGCTTTCACCAGCTCATTTATATTTTGCATATTTTAAAGCTCAGACTATGAGTTAAAAAAGCAATCAATATTCCGTAAGTTTTCATCACTAGCTCAGTTATATTTCATACATTCTAAAGCTCAGACTATGAGTTAAAAAAGCAAGCAATATACCTTAAGTTTTCATCTTTAGTTTGGGTAGAGAAATCAGTCTTAGTAGAGACTAACGAAGGTGTGTAGGCAGGAGATTTGAAGGTAGGAGGCTTGTGGGTAGTAGAAGTTTGGGTAGCGCTGACAGAAGATTTCATTGTGGTGGACGTTCCTTTTATCAGATGGTATTCTGCAAGACGAACATATTTTTTCTCTGCTGGTAGGTAGACGTGAGATTTCCTGCAAAAACGAAAAAATATAATTTTCTCTACAATGAGCTATCTGTTTTATTTAGATTTTTTATATCATTTTTTAAAGTTGATTCATACTTTAAGGTTGACAGCCTCTGCTTAAGGAAAACTCCATTGAAAGGGTAGGAGCAAGTCAGTGACTTTTAATGTAATCCTTATAACATTGATAAGTTGGTAGAGAAATAATTCCACCTCTGCTGTGAATTTCATTGATTATCCCTGTGTTGCCCTCGTTCATATTTAAACTTTTTGAATAGCCTAATCAATTTTCATCTAATTTCTTTTTAGTTTTTTCATTGTTTTTCTAACCCTCTGCGTACCTTGTGTTTAACCCATTGAGGGCTAGCATTGACTATAGTTGACACCATGACAGGCCTGGTATCGACTATAGTCGACCCCCCATGATAGGCCTAGCATCGATTATAGTCGATGCCTGTTATATAGGATTTGTATAGGAATTGAAAATAGACTCGTCCTCTAGGAACTATACTTTTTTCAGAGGCCGTCCCCATTGCCAGAGCAACCAATTTTGCTCTGCCCTCAAAGGGTTAAGTTTATTTCTATATAGACTCTAAGACGATATAATTTGAGCCTCTACATACTAATTAGAAATAAATGGTTATAAATGGATTCAAATGGTTTTGTTAGGTTATGGGAAATCAGGTAACAGTTTACCGTTTGAGCCATTTTGTAAACTGATGAGGCTTTTTTTCATTTTTCATTATTCATTATCAACCTACCAAAGCCGGGGTTTTTCAAGGTTGTAGATGTCACTATGTTATTTACATTCCTTGCACTATGAGCTTTAATTTGATACCAAATATGTTTCCTTTTGACAACTTTTTCATTTTTTTTAGATAATAAATAATAAAATTTTCTCATACGACCCCTTCAAAAGCATGCGGGCGGTCGACAGTAAACTGCAAAGTGAGTTCCATTGGCCTTACCTGCATGTGCCTCCTTCACAAGCATAGAGAGCAACTTTAGAGGAAACTTGCTCTAGAAAAGGGAATCGATTTCTTTCATATCGTATTTCTTGTGCTGGGTTGTTACTTTGGGTCCTAATTTCTGATGTGATTAAAGTTTTGTGTGAAATTTCCATTCGAATCCAACATGTCAGATTAGGACTCTGACAGGCAATAATGCTTTCCTCCAAGAAAGAGCACAAGCAGTTTCCTTGAATTCCCTCTCCTAGACATGCAGGGATGAGCATGAAAATTGTTATATAACGCCACATCTTAACTGTGAGCTAGACAACGATGAACTAGAGAATGAACTAGAACTAAGTCTGACCTAACTTGTTCAGCTAGATAGAAGAAAGATGCTGATAGGAGTTGAAGGAAAAAAAGGTTGATAATAAGCCTTCTTCATTGAAAGAAAGGGTGAGTCATAGTCTGAGTGGTAATAAACATAAGATAAGTACCGGTTTCAGTTTTCATGGGTAAGCGACGGTCGACTGTAGTATTCCAGACAGTAGATAATACTAGGTTTTTTCGTGTCCCTGACGGTGAAAAAACCTAGTCAGTTGTAGCATTTTTAGATTTAAACTCTATTGAAGCTGTAGATATTCTGAGTTACATTGAAAAGGTTTCAGATCGTTGAAAAGTGAAGAAACTTCTGGAGAATCTGAACCGGAAGTTTAGTTTTCGTAGTCTGATGCGTTCGAACAGAGATCGTAGTTACTTGCTGCTGATATCCAGCCGACAAAGAAAGCCCGTTCTCTTAAACTTACGCTGAACAGAAGCAAGGCATAGTAATATTTTAAATAAATTAATTTACAGTTAGATCAGAAAGGTTTGTAGTTACCTTGAAAACACTATGACTTGCTGAAAGACGTCTGCTGCAGTAGAATTTACCTTAACCGGAAGGTTAGATCAGCCATCTTGATTTGAGGTCTCACGAAGGGAAATCCTTAGTGCGTCCTTTTCTATAAAAGATTACTTCACAGAATACTACATGAGATCTGGTTGGATACCATAGTCAGCTTAATTAGTAGAATTCTGTATATATTCATGTCTTGTCCTGACTAGTCATAGCATGTTAAGTTACTTTGAAATACAGTGAAAAAGTATTTTTGTTGCTGAGACCTGTTGGGTATTCATAAGCCACACGGTGCGCGCTACAGGCGCACTTCCTCCCTTGCTGGAGTGCGAGCACGTTCAGGTCCGGGCGCGCGTCGATAGCTGAGAGTGCAGCCTATTGAATGCTCCTCTGCATGTTATGACCTGGTGCGTTCAAGAGGAAATTATGATCATGAATTGAAAAGCTACAGTCTGTTGTGTTCGAGTGAAAACTAAGGTCACTGACTGTTGTCTGCTGTCTGCTGCGTTCGAGCGTAGATAGTAGTTGCTGTCATCTGAAGAGTTCGAGTAAAATGTTATATGCGTTCAAGTGGAGACTATTATAATGAACTCAAATTTTTATGTTATTTCAGATAGCTGAAAAGCAGTTCTTCAGAATCGTATGCTATAGGCTATAGCTTGTTATAGGCTATAGCTTTCAAAGAACCTAGAAGCAGGAAAAAAGTGAGGTAGGTGTATCATAATTATATCAAAAGGTGCGATGAAGCATGTTCGAGAGGAAACTATGGAGGATAATTCTACATGAAGTGACCTTTTTGCATATGACGATAGACTTAAGTCATTGTTTGATGCGTTCGAGTAAAAACTATGGTAAAAAACTGAAAGTTGTGGTTTGATGCGTTCAAGTGGAGACTGTAGTCATAAACTAAATACTTTTGCCTGCTGGGTTAGAGTGAAACCTGTAATAACCTAGGATTTTAGGGCGACATTGTATTTTATCAAGGTTTTCTGTGCTCTGAGACTTTCATCCCTGAATGTATTAAGCTTAAAGGAGAGGCTAGTATGGCTGAGAGGTACCTACGTAATGTAGTTTCTGCTAAGTCCTGCAGAAATGTACATAATTTTTAGAACCAGTCCTCATGTGGAAGTTTTCAATGCTAGCCCCATTTTAAGTTTCGCTGGAAAGAAATTTATAAATATAATGATACATGATAGCTGACTTGTTACACTTAACTCAGCAATTTGCTCATTTTTTGTTCTCAATGAAAGCTATAGTTTTTTTGTTTCGTTGTTTCAGGTTGTCGCCTGACACAGCTGGCGTTTTTTCTGAAGCAGCACTTCAACTATTTACAATCTAACTGCACGTATATGTTTCACCTGTTATAGCACCTTACCCTATATGAACCAGCTTCACCTGTAGGAAATTAGATGGTTTACTCTTCAAAGAAATTAAGGTGAATATAATTTTTTATAGTACTTTTATATTTGTTTAGGATGGATATGAAACTAGAGAAACGATAAAACAAAAATAATTTTGATTTGAAAGTGATAGTTAAAAATAAATTCGATTTGAAAGTGATAGTTAAGACTTAAACATGATACAAAAAATAAAACAACAGCACAAAGTTTTTTGTTGTTGAAAATCTGATAGAAAAAATGAAATTATTATATATAAATTTTTTTTGTTATTTTTTCAGGAACGAGTGATGGGTAGACTTCTTCGTATTTTTTCAAAACCATCTCGTACTCCTTCAATACCAGACATACTCTACCAATTGAGGAGATACAGGTGCCTAATCGTGACACTCAACAAGAAAACTTACCTTATTCCTGAGACTAAAGGTAAGTTTTATTTATCTTTTTTTTATTTTTTAAGTTGTTTTATGAAAATAATCTATAAGCTATGTAATGAAATCATGCATAAAACATGTATAGGAAGTATATATATATATATATATTTATATAACATAAATAAAAAATATAATGATTTAAGTTTGTTTAAGGTAAAATTGATTTTAATATAAAACAAAAACTAATTTTTATGTATAAAATTTATTCAGGAAATATATGAATTTTGGTTTGTTTTCAGATCGACGCCTCGTGAAGTCGTGCTTCTTTTAAAGAAACAGCTCAGTTGTTCGAAGTAGCCCCTGCTGTGCTCTGCCGTAGCCTAGTCGTGCTCAGCCTTAGCCCCAGCCGTGCTCAGCCGATTGTAGCAGCAGCCTGACCTATAAGACCAGATCAGCCGTCTCGAGCAGTGAAACCGTACCATAATAACCGTCTTGAGCAGTGAAACCGTACCTTTACACCTCTAAATACAAGGTGATTTTTGTTTATATGTCTATTCAATATTTCACTAATAATGTTGTTTTAATTCTGACGACTGCTCCTAGAACGAAATTTGATGTAGACAGCTATACAAAATTGAAAGGGAAGGTTTCCAAATACAGAGGCTCTGTTGTAATAACGAAAAAGGATTTTTCTTTGAAGTTAACAAAAAATGGATATTGTTATGTTTTCTTAAAAAATAATTTCAAATTATATTTTGAAAATATAGAGAATTTTATTTCATCTCTTTGTTCAAATTTTTTACTTTTTTTTACAGTATCAAATTATCACACAATTAAAGTTAAATTGTTAAATATACAATTAAGTTTAGAAATAAATATAAAAAAAAGTGAACTAAAAATAATAGAACTTTTTCAAAAATTGCATGATAAGCTTCAAGACACTTTTCAATTCAAAATTAAAGAATCAAATTCTTATGAATCTGTTTGGCTGAATTATGATAAAAGCAAGGAGATAAATAGCGTTCTGTATATTTCTGGTGTTAGACTTTCTAATCCGAAAATTACTTTAACTTTAGGTCATAACTTTAAAGGAAACTGTATAGTGAAAGATTGGCCTTCTTTTTTATTTTTATGTTCTGAGATAAAAAAAGCAATCACTGATATATCAATAGAAAAAGAAAACAAAGAGGAAAATGAAAGAAATTAAGATAATTTCACAAATTCTTTTACTGGTTTTTTCAATTTTGTCTCATGACAGTGATGAAAATCAATATTATTGGAATCATGTTAAGTTAAAAGAAAATCATTGTTTGAATTATATTTTAGATGAAATCAACAGAAAAAAACAAGAAAAAGCTATTAAAAGAGAAAAGATTTTAGATATACTTAAAGATGAAGCATGGATTTCTCTGTTGTCTTACATGAAAAGAGAAGAAGCTTATAAAAAATTGCATAGTTATTGTAGACGACAAGATGAGGGAAAAATATTATCAGATTTGGTTTCTCATAGCAGTATAGTGTTAAAATGCATTTCAGAAATCCTTCATCTGAATATAATATATTATTGTCAAGGTCGAAGCACAGAATTTAATCCGTTAGAAAATATAAGAGAAAAACCTGTTTCTATTTGTTTTGATCCTGAAAATAATGAAGTGAAAGAATATTCAGCTGCTTTCAATTTTAGGATAAAAAATTTAGATGAAAATGATTTAAGAAAAAAAAAGCATAAAAACAATCTTCATTCTAATCCTTTCAATAAAAGTCAAAATGAAAATATCTTTAAAGAAAGTAATCTAACAGAGAGTAGCAGTGAAGATGAAGATGAAAGTGTTAAAAATTCTGTTTCCATGAAAAGGAAAAGAAAAATGTACAAAAACAATGTTAAAGAAAAAAGAAAACTGTCAGAAGACAGCTTAAGTGAAACAGATCTTGCTTGTTTAAAGGATGATTTAAATTTATCAGAAAGTGAAGAAGAACAAGACATGAAACATGAATCTGAAAACAAAAATCAAAGTAAAAATATAGAAGTAGACGAAAAAATAGAAGCTTTAAAGCAATTTTCACCTTTAGGTGTGCTTTATAAAGAAAAAATCGATATTTCAAAAGATAATTTAGAAGCTTGTTTCATTATTTGTGAAAGGCTTCACAAACATTTATCAGTACTAAGAGCAAATATTTTACCAGAAAACATTGAGAAATGTGCTAGATGTCCACAGCATTGTTCAGCAGCAGTTTTAAGATGTACAAAAGACAGACGAGGACCGAAAAATCCAAAACCCAAAAAAATGAAAGTATTACCTAAATAAAAAAATTATATGTAGTTTGATATAAAAGAAGATTTTTTTTCCTTTTTTTTTGACAGATGAAGAGACACGAAAATCTAGAGAAATTCAAACCACCGCCTATCACAAAAACAGCTGAACCGTTACATCCACCATCTGAGTCATCTTCAGCTCCTACTAGTTCTGCTTCTAGTACTACCTCCTGTTCTTCATCAGCCAGCTCTTCGAAGCGTAAAAATAGCCTTGAAAATAATATTCCTGAAAAAAAGGTAAAAAAGAATGAATGTGAGAAAAAAATGTCGTTAGTCATAGCACCATTGAACGATCCCAACACCGCTGACAATCCCTTTTCATGCTTCGCAGATGCTTTTACAAGTTTTGTTTCCAGTGAAAGCTCAAAGGAGAACCCTGATAAAGAAATTCTTGAGTTGGCGGCTAGTTTTGACTCGCCGACTCCTCCAAGCAGCCCATGTCTTTTTGATTTAGACAAAGAGTCAGACGATGATTCTCTTGAAGAATCAAGAAAGTTAGTTCCTGTTCAAACCGTACCTCCTTTGTCTGTAAGACAAGAATATCCTGAAATCAGAAAATTACTGAAAGCCCCTCTTCAAGCAATTCCAATCCCCGCAAAAAAAACAACCAGAATCTTGCCTAGCAGGAAAACTGAATCAGCTGTTCCTGAATCCATAGGATCAGCTTCTGCTTTCTCTGAAGTAAGGTATGCTGCTTCCATCACTTCTAATTTAGCTCAAGCTGTGCGACAGACTGCAGGCCCTCCTCCCTCTGTACGGCAGACTGTAGGCCCTCCTCCCTCTGTGCGACAGACTGCAGGCCCTCCTCCCTCTGTGCGACAGACTGCAGGCCCTCCTCCCTCTGTGCGACAGACTGCAGGCCCTCCTCCCTCTGTGCGACAGACTGCAGGTCTTCCTCCCTCTGTGCGACAGACTGCAGGTCTTCCTCCCTCTGTGCGACAGACTGCAGGCCCTCCTCCTTCCATTTCTATCTCTGTGCAACAGACTACAGGTCCTCCTCCCTCTGTGCGACAGACTGCAGGCCCTCCTCCCTCTATGCAACAGACTGCAGGCCCTCTTCCTTTTATTCCTCCCTCTGCGCGACAGACTGCAGGCCCTCCTCCCTCTATGCAACAGACTGCAGGCCCTCTTCCTTTTATTCCTCCCTCTGCGCGACAGACTGCAGGCCCTCTTCCTTCTGTTCCTCCCTCTGTGCTACAGACTGCAGGCCCTCTTCCTTCTGTTCCTCCTCTTGTGAGACAGAATGCAGGCCCTCTTTCTTCTGTTCTTCCCCCTACTTATGTTCAAAGCATAGAAAGAGCTTCTTCTAATGCTTCTTTCACAGCTTCAGCCTCTCCTGCTTTTGTTTCTTCTGAAGCTCTTTCTTATGTTCCTCCCATTCCTATTCCAGTCGAAGCAGCAGGTCTTCCTGATGTTCCTCACGTTGCTCCAACCTCTTCTGCTGCTTTTCCAGTTGGAGCAACAGGTCTTCCTCTTCCTAAAGTTTCTCTCACAGGAACTTGTCCTGCAGCTTTTTGTGGGGGTGCTACAAGACATGAGAGAATGGGATCATTAGATTCTGTTTTTCAATTAGAAGAAAGAGTCAAAATGTCTCAAAGACATAAACTATGTAAAAATGTGAAGTGTCAAAATTGTGGGACAGAATTTTTCTTTCTCGGCGGTGTTTATTTAACACCTTTGCGTAACTTCATGTACTCTTGCAGGTACTGTTGCATGATGCATACATCCCCATGTGCACTTATGAAACACTGCATTGAACAACACTTACGACCTAAGTGACTGACATAAAAGAAAGAATCACTGTGGGGGGTGCTACAAGACATGAGAGAATGGGATAATTAGATTCTATTTTTCAATTAGAAGAAAGAGTGAAAATGTCTCAAAGACATGAACTTTGTGAAAATGTGAAGTGCCAAAATTGTGGGATAGAATTTTTCTTTGTCAGCGGTGGGCTTCCCTAGCCCACTTTAAAGGGTCTACTTCTCATCTTTCCTGTCCCCTCAGGATGTGTGTGGTGCACATATGCGCGGGCACTGACACATTCCTCTGTGAAATTGTGTAATGTTGTTCTCGCTATGAATATGACCTTAGCTGTTGAAATGGCATTAAACATCTATTACTCGCTCTTTGTTGGAGGTGTTTATTTAACACCTTTGCGCAACTTTATGTACTCTTACAGGTACTGTTGCATGATGCATACATCCCCATGTGCACTTATGAAACACTGCATTGAACAACACTTACGACCTAAGTGACTGACATAAAAGAAAGAATCACTGTGGGGGGTGCTACAAGAAGATATGAGAGAATGGGATCATTAGATTCTGTTTTTCAATTAGAAGAAAGAGTCAAAATGTCTCAAAGACATGAACTTTGTAAAAATGTGAAGTGCCAAAATTGTGGGATAGAATTTTTCTTTGTCAGCGGTGGGCTTCCCTAGCCCACTTAAAAGGGTCTACTTCTCATCTTTCCTGTCCCCTCAGGATGTGTGTGGTGCACATATGCGCAGGCACTGACACATTCCTCCGTGAAATTGTAATGTTGTTCTCGCTATGAATATGACCTTAGCTGTTGAAAAGGCATTAAACATCTATTACTCACTTTTTGTCGGCGGTGTTTATTTAATGCATACATCCCCATGTGCACTTAGGAAACACTGCATTGAACAACACTTGCGACCTAAGTGACTGACATAAAAGAAAGAATCACTGTTTTGTTACAAATTTTTTTCAACAAACTTTTGTTGAAAAAATGTTTCTAAGAGCTGGCAATAAATTTTTATATGCATAAGCAGTTAAAAATATAATATGGCTTAGGCATAAAAATAGTAATTTTATGTTATTTTTTGTATCATTGTAGGTTCAAAGAGAAATGGAACAGCAGGTTTTATTAGATATATACTTGTTGTCTATAAGATGCGACTACTTTAAAAATTATTTTCAATTTTATGATTTTATTCACAAAAAATCTTGCTATGAAAATTTGAATATAGAAATACCATTTTTTCCACTTCTAACAATATCACAGTGCTTTACTTACATACAATTTTTAAGCATAAAATCTAAAAAAAAATGTTACTACAATTTTAATCAAGTAGAAAACATAGAATCATTAGCTTTTTTTGCCTCTTTTTTTCAATCAAAATTTTTATTTCATTATTTATTCAAAAGAACTACTAAAAAATTAAAAGAAATAGGAAAAGTTTTAAAAGTTTTGGCTTTTTGTGGGACTATTTTTCATAAAAGCAGTAAACATCTTCTGTGGTTTTTAGCAGATTTAGGGATAGAAAGTCATCCTAGTTATATTGTTCAATACTTTATTTGTTCTAAACATACCTTTAATTCTTACTGTTTTTATAACTGTTATTCAGATAATATTTTACAAAATAAAATCATGGATACATTAGACAATTTAGAAGAAAATGCAGACTTAATGAAATATTTATGCGGAGCTTGTGGAAAATATCATGAAATGGAAAAAAATTATTACTTAAGAAAAAAAAATGTAAGATACATGCTTTGTTGTGCATGTCCGTCATATCATGTATGTTATACTAGGTTTAAGTTTATATCTTATTGTTATCGTAACAGAAAAAATGCTTTATGTCATGATTGCGGAGTAAAATGGAAAGATGGTAAACCTGCGTGTGGAAAAACCTTTTGTGAATGGCAAAGACAAAAGTTTAAAAGCATAAGAAAAAATATATTAGTTGAAGCAATATCTTTTTATTGTTTCGAAAATAATTATCGATAAAAGTATGATTTTAATATTATAGTGAAATATTACTTGTGGATATAAAAATATATAGAGGAAAGATAGACAGTGACATTACTATAGCTTAAGTATTCATACTTTAAGTGAACATTGTCATAGGTATTTTACCCACATGATTTTTGTTTGTAGGTATTTTACCCACATGATTTTTGTTTGTGAACTTAGCAGTAGATAAGGCTTATAAAATTATCCTGAGGTAAGATTGATTATTGCATTTATTTCAAAGAATAATATTAGTTGACAGCAGCTATAAAGTGAAGCAAAACAGTCGGCAGAACTGGAAGTTGGCTTCATATTAGCTAGATAATACAGTCATGCTTGTTCAAGTGAACTATGCTTTGCTTTTAGATCGTGTGTATTATCTTCAAGCTATGTTAACTTTTACAGGAAAAATAAATGAAATGATAGATGTTAGTTTTCCTGTTCAAAGTTATATGAGTGTAAAAGAAGCGAAAAAAATATTTTTAGCCCTTTCTTCTGTTAATTCATTAGTTTTATTGAAAGAAATCAGAATGGAAGCTTTAGTCTTTTTTTCTGATTTTTTTCAATCTTCATATCTCTTAGAAGAAATAATGAATATTATTTTATTAAATCCTATGTTATTACCTGTAACAATTAAGATGTGTTGTATTTTTTATAAATATAGAAATTTTTATTATAAAATAATGTCTTTTGCTTGTGATCTCTTAGAGGTTCCATTTTTTGAAGATATATTTGAGATAATGAAACCTAAAGACAAGAAAAATGAAATAAATGTGAACCCTCAAAATTATATATTGAGTAGTTTGAAGAGAAAAGTTCGTGATCAAATGAGAAAAAAAGAACATAAAATGTCTATTCATTACATGTATTGTAAACTTTGTTGTTCTATGCTTATTATTTCAACAAACAGCACTGATATCAGTTATATGTACTGTTGCATGCAGCCAGTTCATGTAAAATGTTTTCAACGTTTTATTGTAAGAACTGAAGACAAAGTAAGGAAATGTAAATATTGTGATATGGCATGGTTGGAAAGGAAACCAGTTTGTGTTGATGATTTTATGGTATTTTTACAAAAAAAATCTGAATCATTTTCTATGTTGAAAAAAGAAAAAATGCCTAAAGTGTTTCTTTTTTGAATAAAAACATTGAAATCAATGACTGAATGTATCTTTTTTGTTCTTTTAAGATTCAATATGCTGCCCACTATTAGTCAATATGCTGCCCTCTATTAGTCAATTTTAAAAATATAAAGTCTTTCAATTAGTCAATATGCTGCCTCCTATTAGTCAATTTTAAAAATATAAAGTCTTTCAAAAGTTATGTTTACATGACATTTTCAAAAGTTAAGTATACATGAAATCTAATTCTTGTACAAACAGAAATCTTTATTTTTAAGCAATTTCACTTATTATTTAAGCATATAACCTTTCACTAAAGAATCTTGACCTCTAACTAATTTATCTCAAGAGTTTCTCGAATCTGATTATTTAATTGAGATTAAACGTGCAGCCCTCTGTGCAGCCCTCTATCATATATAAGGTTAACATGCTACACTTTATGGTTTAAATTTAATACAATCAGTAACTTCCTTACTGACTACCAGACAGAGCACAAACATTGGTTTTGAATTTTATTACTAGTCACCTCCAGATGGAGCATATGGAAAAAATATATAAAAGTGCTGCCTTTTAAAGTTTAAGTTTAACACAAATATTAGTCTATATGCTGCCCTCTATGGGTCAAGTTATGCTGCTCTCTATGGAATAAGTTTATAACATACAGCAATTTCTTAACTGACCACAAGATGGAGGATAAACATTGGTTTATATGCTGAATAAGTTCATGACATACAGCAATTTTTTAACTGACCACCAGATGGAGCATAAGCATTGGTTTATATGCTGCCCTCTATGGATTAAATTTATGACATATAGTAATTTCCTAACTGACCACTAGATGGAGCACAAATATTGCTTTGTATGCTGCCCTCTATGGAATAAGTTCATGACATACAGCAATTTTTTAACTGACCACCAGATGGAGCATAAGCATTGGTTTATATGCTGCCCTCTATGGATTAATTTTATGACATATAGTAATTTCCTAACTGACCACTAGATGGAGCACAAATATTGCTTAGTATGCTGCCCTCTATGGAATAAGTTCATGACATACAGCAATTTCTTAACTGACCACCAGATGGAGCATAAGCATTGGTTTATATGCTGCCCTCTATGGATTAAGTTTATGACATATAGTAATTTCCTAACTGACCACTAGATGGAGCACAAATATTGCTTAGTATGCTGCCCTCTATGGAATAAGTTCATGACATACAGCAATTTCTTAACTGACCACCAGATGGAGCATAAGCATTGGTTTATATGCTGCCCTCTATGGATTAAATTTATGACATATAGTAATTTCCTAACTGACCACTAGATGGAGCACAAATATTGCTTTGTATGCTGCCCTCTATGGAATAAGTTCATGACATACAGCAATTTCTTAACTGACCACCAGATGGAGCATAAACATTGGTTTATATCCTGCCCTCTATTGATTAATTTTATGACATATAGTAATTTCCTAACTGACCACTAGATGGAGCACAAATATTGCTTTGTATGCTGTTCTCTATGGAATAAGTTTATAGCATACAGTAATTTCTTGACAGACCACCAGATGGAGGACAAAAATTGGTTTTGAGTTTTATTATTAGTTACCTAATGGAACATATGGAAAAATATATAAAAGTGCTGCCCTCTGATGATTAAGTCCAACACAAATGTTAATTTGTATGCCACCTTCTATGATTTTTTTAATTTCTCTGAGATAAAAGATATGCATAAAATGTTAGATTGTATTCATTTTTAGAGAAACTACTTATATAATGTATTCATTTTCAGAGTAACTACTTATATGAAAAATGTCAATTTCCTCTCCTTTTTACGTGAATTTACCTTCTAATACTATTCATCCTTCTAGGGAAAACAAAACGAGTTCTTACTATGTGAACTTACCATCGACTATAACATTGAAAGGGGAATGGGAGGTAGGAGTTGTAGAGGTTAATATACCTATTTCTTGGTATAATTTTCCTGAAAGACCAGAACGAAATAGAACTATTATAGTGGAACGAAATTTTTTTAAGTTTAAAAAAAATGTGTTCATAGCAAACTCGGCAAGTGACGTTACGCTGGAAAAAAGGTTTATTGTTGAAAGAATTCCTTATGGAAATTACAATTCTATTGATAACCTTATTGGAACTATTAATTCTGTTCTACAAAAAATTGATGTTTGTCCTGATGATGTTTTCTTTAAAAAAGAGCGAAAACCTTTCATGAAAATAGAACCACAAAATTTAAAACCTATTCTTAAAGTAGGAAGAGGAGACATAGTAACTTTTTCTTCTGATTTATGTTCTTTGTTAAGATTAGATTTACATAAAAAAGCTGAGAAAAAAGAAGGAAATGCCGTGTCTTTTACAGGACCTCCTTTACAAAATTTTGAAGAATATAAAAAATCAATAGCAGCAAATTCAGGACTTAATGATTATGAAAATTTTACAGCAGGTGGGGTTCCTAATTTACATTACATAGCATCTAATATTTATATATACAGCAACGTTGTTTGTAACGAAGTAGTAGGAAACAAACAAGTTCCACTTTTAAGAACTATTAGATGCACAGGAAGTTTTGGTGATGACATAAAAGAAGTTTTTGTTACTCCATATTATAAAAAACTTAAAAGAAATGAAATACAAGAAATTCAAATAACTGTCTGTGATGACTTAGGAGATCTTGTTAAATTTGAATACGGAACAGTGTTTTTGGTTTTACATTTTAGACCAATAGTCTAATGATTTATCGTCGTAGAGCATTAAAGAATCTTGTAACAGAATATGACATCATTCCTAATTCTTTGAAATATGATCCTGATTTATTTCTTTTCAAAAATTTAAAAAAAGTGAAGAAAAAAATATTAAAGGTAAAGAAAGAAGAAGGTGGAGTTAAATTTCAAGTAGGACTTTGTGTTATTTTAGGAAAATATAATATAGAAACTGGTGAATATTTTCAAATAGAACCATGGTTTTTGAGTCCAGTTCAATTTGGCTTTGATTCTTTGAATTTAGAAGAAACGATCAGGTCTTGTTTTTCTATTATATTAGGATTTTTTGATTCTTTCCTTCATATGGGATCAGGATGGTTTCTTAAAAAGATCAAAGTGCTTCGAGTTTCAATATTTAAATATAATCCTTTAGGAGGAAAAGAAACACAAAAAACTAAAGACTTAATAGACAAAAAGAAATCAATATTAAATATAAAAGGAACTGGTAATAAATGCTTTCTTTATTCTGTTTTAGCTGGTTTGCATAAAGTAAAAAATAATTCAAATCTGGCAAAATCTTATGATATTTTTTTAAATGAATTGAATCTTTCTTTTATTACTTTTCCTGTGAAATTAAATGAAATATCTCATTTCGAAAAAAAGAACAACCTAACTATCAATGTGTTTGGCATGTTAGAAACAGAGCAAAAGTTAATTCAACCTTTCCCTATGTATATTTCTACAAATTCGACTTCTTTCACTAAAGGAAGACATATCAATTTATTGTTATATGATGATCATTACTATTTAATAAGAAATTTACATAAGTTTATAAGACCTTTTTTTTGGAAAAAAACTAGATATTTTTGTTATAAATGCTTAATATCCTTTTGCTCGGAAAAAAAATATAAGTCCCACATAATACAAGATTGTAATAAAAATCCTTACGTAGGACAAGGATATTATATGCCTCCTAAAGGTACACATCTTAATTTTACAGATTTCAAAAATAAAGTGAAAAGTCCTTTTATTATTTATGCAGATTTCGAATGTTATAATTATAAAATAAAAGAACCAATTTATAAAGGTAAATCATTATGTGAACGTGAACATAAATTAAATGCTTTCGGTGCTATTATAGTGTCAAAATATAAAGAATATAATCAAGATCCATTTATATATATAGGAAAAGATGTTATATCAAATTTTGTTTCTTACTTATATCAAAAAAGGGCTGAAATATCTTATATTTTAAACCATAAAAGAAAACCTATGACATTAACTCCTGAGGATATCTCTCATGTAGCTCAGCAAAGACGATGTTACATTTGTGAGGTTTCTCTTACTCATAAAGGCATACGCAAAGTTTTAGATCATTCTCATATAGGGCGAGAAGGTAAAGGAAGAGACATTAACTATGCTTGTAACAGATGTAATCTTACTTATACATCTTTAAGGATGGATAAATTAAAAATACCTATCGTTATTCATAACAGTATGAATTATGACACTCATTTTCTTGTTCAAAAGTTATATAAATATGTAGACGAGAAAAATATATCTGTTATAGCAAAATCTTCAGAAAAATTTTTGACTTTAAGTTTTGAAAATTTTCGTTTTATAGATTCATTTCAATTTCTTCCTACTTCTTTAGCTAAATTAGCAAATCTTATGAATGAAAAAGGAACTGATGATTTTTTTGAAACAAAGAAACATTTAAAAGATAAAAAATTATTACCTTATGTTATTCGTAAAGGAGTGATGTGTTATGATTATATAAGTTCATGGAGTGTTTTGAAAGAAAAAAAATTACCTGCAAGAAAATATTTTTATTCTTCTTTAACAAAAGAACACATTTCTAGTGAAGATTACCAGCATGCTCTTTTTATGTTCGAAGCTTTTAAATGCAAAAACCTGAAAGATTATTTGAGAGAATATTTAAAAATAGACGTGTTGCTTTTATGTGACGTTTTCGAATCTTTCAGAGAAAAGGCTTTAGATTACTATGGATTAGATCCGTCACATTTTCTTACTTCACCAAGTTTAAGTTATCAAGCCATGCTGAAATATACTGGGGTTAAATTAGATTTATTTTCGGACATAGAAATGTACAATTTCATAGAAACAGGTGTAAGAGGAGGGATAACTAACGTTTCTCACAGGTTTGCCGTGGCAGAAAAACCTGATGAACATATTTTTTATATTGATTGCAACAATTTGTATGGAAAATGTTTAGCAGATTTTTTACCTGTTTCTAATTTCAAATGGTTAGAAAAAAAAGAAATAAATAAATTAGATATATGTAGCATTCCAGACGATAACGAGACAGGTTATATAATGGAGGTAACTCTATCTTATCCTGCAAACCTTCATGATAGCCATAATTCTTTTCCTTTAGCACCAGAAAAATTAGAAATAAAAAATGAAGATTTATCTCCTTATGCTAAACAAGTACTGAAAGACATAGGAATTTCATATAAAAAAGGTGGAAAGAAATTGATATGTAACTTAAATAAAAAGGAAAATTATGTTATACATTACCGTAACTTAAAACTGTATTTAAACCTAGGAATGAAAGTTAAAAAAATACATAGAGTCCTTTCATTCAAACAAAAAGATTGGATGAAACCATATATCGATTTTAATACAACAAAAAGAACCTTAGCTACCTCTTCTTTCGACAAAGAATTTTTTAAGCTTTTAATAAATAGCACTTTTGGGAAAACAATAGAAAATGTAAAAAAAAGATCCTCTATGAAATTAACTTCTAATCCTTCAGTGAGCGAAAAACTTATAAGAAAACCAAATTTTAAATCACTTCATATCTTCCAAAAAGACTTCGTAGGTATACAATATAACAAAGAACGAATTCTTTTAAATAAACCTATATACATAGGATTTACAGTATTAGAACTATCAAAATTATGGATGTTTAATTTTCATTACAATATCATGCTACCTGCTTTTTCAGAAAGCTTTATACAGTTATTATACACAGATACAGACTCGTTTATTTATTATATCAAAGACGAAAATTTCTTCAATAAAATAAAAAAAATAGAAAATTATTTCGATTTTTCTAATCTTAAAGAAAGTCATCCTTTATTTTCCTCTAAAAATAAGAAAGTTTTAGGAAAATTCAAAGACGAAACAGGAGGGAAAAAAATAAAGGAATTCATAGCATTAAGACCTAAAATGTATTCCATTCTTTATGAAACTGGAGAAGAAGAAAAAAAAGTAAAAGGCATAAAAAAAAGTTGTATACGAGAAATAAAACATAGTAATTTTAAGAAAGTTTTATTTAAAAATAAAATAAGAGAAGATCAATTCAGTAATATAGTAAGTCTAAAACATAAAGTGTACACAATTTCAATACATAAGGTTTCTCTTTCTCCTTTTGAAGATAAAAGATATTTATGTGACAAAGGGATAAAATCTCTTGCTTACGGACACTATAAAATACCTAAAAAAAAGAAAAAAAGAAAAAGAAATGAAATACCTTTCCCAGAAAAGAAAAAGAAAAAAAGGAAAAAAGATCATGAGATAGCTTAAAAAAACTTTCACCTTATGGACCTACAAGAAAGTTGAAGGCATAATAGAAGAAAAAAACAAGAAAAATGAACAAATCAGGAAAATACCCTACTTTAGCTTTTGGTCGTAGGAAAAGAATAGATATAAATAAATTTAAAGGAAATATATACTTACATTTCCATGACTTGACTAAAGATAAGAGCATTTCTCTTCAAAAAGAAGAATTTGATCTTCTTCTTCGAATGAAAAATAAAATATATAAAAAAATTGAAAAAGTTAAGAAATTGAAGAATGAAAACAAACAAGAAAAAATGAAAAAAAAGAAAGAAAAAGAACAAAACCTAAGTAGTGATAGTAACAGTGAAAGTGAAATGGAATTAAGTGAAAATGATAACAGTGAATAACAACATGAAAATATTATTGAGATAAATCCATAACTTCACTATTTAGCTTCTGAAAATTATTTATATATAGTCAGTTTTTTATTTAATTTTTTTATTTAAGAAAATGGTTTCTAAATGTGAATTTTGTGGGAAAAATGCTAATTTAGTAAACAATAAAAAATATTGTTTAAAATGTGCAGAGTCAATGGTACAAGAATGTATAAGGTGTCATAGACCTTTTCAATCTTATCATCATTTTACATCTGATGAAAATCACCTGAGATGTAATGCCTGTTATAATAAATATATAAAAGAAAAGTTAAAAAGCAAAGCTAAATCAACTCAAAATTTCAGTATGAAAACCATAGAAGACTTGAGTGAAAATGAAGACTCAAATAGTGTGTCTTCAGAAGAAGAAAAAAATGACGACTGCAAGAATGTTGAATTGAATTCTACTCGTCCAATCAAGAAAGAAAATGAAGACCTTAAGAGAAAAAAAGAAGAGAGCGATGAAGACTTAAGTCAAAATGAAAATGATTTTGAAGAAAAAAAAGTAAAAATACAAGTCAAGAAAAAGAAAAGAAAAATTAACAAGACATCTAGCAACATGCAAAATAATACGAGCGATGATGACTTAAGTCAAGATGAAAATGAAAAAACAGAAAAAAAGGAAAAGGTGCAAGTCAAAAGAAAGAGAAATATAAATAAGCAGCAATCTAATTCCTCACGAAATAAAATTAAAATTAATACGAGCTCAAAAAAAACAAAAATGAGAAACAAAAAAGATCTGCTGTTTAACATAGATGGAACTATGAAACTAAATGGTTTTATCCCGATTTACATGCCTGTATAAAAAAAATGAAAAATAATATGGATTAAACTAAAAATTTCATGGATAACCGCGAAATATGATGTGGAAAAATAAAAAGACATACTTTCTATTACATTGAGATGGTTTAAAATCACGTGATTATATGTATCGTTCTATTCATGTACAAAAAATATTTCTTTTTTTAGAACGAAACTATGCATATCGGATTTCCGTCTCTAGTTATGTAAAACAGGAAATATGTCTGAAAATAGAAAGCAGCAAACTGAAAAAAAAGAAAATATTTTAAAAGAAATATATTTCAATCCATCTAATCCTGCCTCTTTCAGTTCTCCTAATAAATTATATGAAAGTGCTAAAAAGAGAAATAAAAATATAACTCGTACAGATGTATTAGGTTTTCTTCATAACACCAGAACTTATACCTCTCATAAGAAAATAAAACATAGATTCTTAAGACGAAAAACCATAGTTAAAGGTATAAATGATCAATGGCAAATAGATTTAATAAGTATATTTAATTTGAAAGATGAAAATGATGATATTAAATATTTGCTTGCATGTATAGACTGTTTTTCTCGTTATGCTTATATTTATCCATTAAAAAAAAAGACAGCTTTTATTACTTTAGATGGCTTCAAAAACATTTTAACAAAAAGCAAAGTTAAGCCTAATATAATACAATTTGATGACGGAAGTGAATTTAAAGGTATTTTTAGGAAATTTTTAAAAGAAAATAACATAAAATATTTCAGTACATCACAAGATACTAAAAGCGCGATAGTAGAAAGATTCAATCGTACTATACAAGATAAAATATATAAATATCTTACTTTCAAAAAGACTTTGAGATATATAGATGTACTTCAAAATTTAGTATATAGTTATAATCACAGCAAGCATAGAACCTTAGGTATAAGTCCTTCAGAAGTAACTGAAGCAAACGAAAAAAGAATATGGATTAAACAATATGGGAAATATTTATTCACCAAAAAATATCATTTACCCTTTAAAGTTGGAGATAAAGTTAAAATTACTAAATATAAAACTATTTTCAGAAGAGGATATTCTTCTCATTGGAAAAAAGAAATTTTTCAAGTAGCTTATGTTCTTAGAACTTGGCCTGCAACATATGTATTAATTGATAAAAACAATGAAATATTAAGTGGTAATTTCTATAAAGAAGAATTAGTAAAAATAGAAGGAGTTTAAGAAAATGGAGGACATAGAATATCCTACTTTCAATGCATGTATTAGAACACCTTTTTCTATGATTATAACAGGTCCTAGCAACAGTGGTAAAACTACTTTTGTTCATAATTTAATAGAAAACAGTGATCGCATATTAGATAAAAACATAGATTATTTTATTTGGTGTTATGGTCAAACACCTCCTAAAAAAGCTTCTATCATGCAAGATAAAGACGTTGTTTTCATCAATGGTATTCCTTCTTCTTATGATAAATTCATAAAACCAAACCTTAACGGACTTGTAATATTAGATGACTTAATGAAAGAAAGCAGTAATAATGCAGAAATAGGAAAATTATTCACTCAAACTTGTCATCATGAAGGTTTAAATGTAATATATATATCTCAAAATTTTTTTTCTGAAGGGAAAGAAAGACAAACTGTAAACAGAAATGCTACTTATCTTGTAATATTTAATTCTCCTTTAGATCAAACTGTGCCTCAAATATTAGGAAGAAAATTATTACCGAAAAATCACAAAACCTTTATCAATATTTTCAATGAAGCAACTAGGAAACCACATTCTTATCTTTTCATAGATGGACATCAAAAAACTCCACAAGAATATAGGTTAAGAGGAAATATTTTTGATGTAGGTCAAGATGTTTATGTTCCGAATAAAACATAAAATAAATGTACTTGTGATTAAATGAAATAAAGAATGACATAAAAGGCAATAAATAGTTTCTCTTTATTACCGTTAAAAAAAATGCCGAAAAAAAGGAAATCTTCCTTGACACGAAAAAGACCTGTTTTGAAAAAGCTATCGAAAAAAAGAAAAACTTTAAAGAAAAACATAAAAAGAAAAAAAGGACCTAAATTATCTAGACAATTAGCTTTCCTTACTGTCTTAAGTAATGTTAAAAATAAAAAAAGAAGAAATCTTCTGATAGAATATGCAGGAAAAGAAGACATAGATGCTATATGCCAATGCATTTATAACGTGCTGAAAGGAAACATAAAATTAAGTCCTTCTTCTTATGCTAAACTTAAAAAGCATAAAAAAATTTTAAGATTTTTAGTAAATAGACGTGTGAATAACAAAAAAAGGAAAGCAGTATTAAAACAAAAAGGTGGTTTTTTATCTATGCTCATTCCTTTAGCCGTATCTTTATTAGGAGGTTTAGCAGGAAGTAGATAATAATATGACTGCTTCTTTCAAAAAAAGTATTATCATTCCTTTGGTCACATATAAAAAACTTAGAGCTGTAGAAGAAAATAAGACAAAAGAAACTAAAAATGAAAAAAATCCTATTCTTGAAAGACAAAAAGAAATATTAGCAGAAAAAATGTATAACATTCAACCATATAAAGTTTTAAGTACTAATCAAGATATATCTAAACAAAATCCTACATTTTTTTCTTATTTTCAAGATAATCAATCTGAAAAATCTTTTCCTACCGGTATATCCATAGAAGAAATATTATCGCATATAAGACAAGCACAAATACCTTACATAAAAGAAATTTTAAAGAAAATGTTAGCTTTACAATTTTTTTGGAATAATCAGGGTGAAATAATAATGAACGGAAAACTGTTAAAAAATTCTAATGTGATAGACATAATGAAATTTTTCTCTAACGCTAGCATAAAAAAAGAACCTCTCGGTATTAATGAACTTTGGTATAATTTATCTCCACATATACCTAAGTCTTGGTTTCTTAATAAACCAGGAAAAAGCAAGCAGGATGCTGATGCTTACAAAATAAAAAAGTATCCTGTAGAAGATCAAAACATGGATATTGTAAGAAAACGACAACAACAGATACATAAAAAAATAGAAAAAGGAAAGATAGAATCCATAGAAGCAACAGATGATGAATATTCGGAAAATGATTACGATGATCCGATTGAAAAATCATACTTTAAAGATTCTGACAGCGCAGATAATGATAATTTAAATTATCCTCCAGAATATGCTAAACAAAAATTATTTTTACCTTCTAAAGAAGAGGAAGAAAAAACCTTTACAGAATCCGAAGAAAATAAAAAAGACGAAGCAAGTGGTGGAATAAGAGAAGAAATAAAAATTAAAAAAATAAAACCCTCTTCTTTTGAACAGAAATTCAATGAAGAAAGTGAAATAGAACCTATGTCATTTACCCCTCCTTATGAAGAAGCATCTGAAGATATTTTTGGAGAAACAAAAAAGAAAAAAAGTTTGTCTAAAGCATCACCACATAAAACACGATACGGGAGATCAAAGAAAACCAACCCCAAATATTATGGGAAAGATTGGGACACAAAATGGAAAAAATAGTAATCAACAGAGAAAAATCATTTGAGATAAAGAAAAAATCAAAAAAATATAATAAAAAATGTATTCGAATTGCGCTCATAAAAAACTTCTTTACAAACAATTTTTACGAGAAAATAAAAATCCATTATTTTACACTCAATATGGAAGTGGATATAATACACTGACACCTTTTAAAGGAAGCAGAAATCAAAGAGGATATGGAATAGGCGGCATACTAAAAGGTTTATTTAAAACAGTTGTACCTCTTGTTACACCTATGGTAAAAAGTGCAGGTAAAGCGATAGGAAAACGAGCACTTAAAGGAGGAATAAAAGTTGCAGAAAATGTTTTCAAAGGAGAAAATATAAAAAAGGCTTTAAAAAGAGAAGCAGAAGAAAGTTTATCTGATTTAGGTTCTCAAGCTTTTTCAACTTTTTCAAAGGGAAGAAAATTATCTCCTCAAGGAAAAAATTCACGAAAAAGAAACAGAAAAAGAAAACTTAAAAAAGGAAATCATGGCGATATTTTTGGATAGAATAAATAGCTTGAGATAAACCAACCTCTCAATCTTTTTAATCTTATATATCATAAAATAAAAATAGCAGATTTGAACTAAAAAAGATTATCATGTCTTTGTTAAGTGATAATCAACATCATTGTATTAGCTCAGAATTAGATTATAAATATGTGCCTCCTACTGATACAACAAGAATAAAAACATACTATGAAAAAATAGATCCTACAGCTTCAGCAAACAGCAGCACAGTTCAATTTACATTAAAATCTAACAAAAAAGATTATGTTTCTCTTCATAATAGTTACCTTTACATAAAAGCAAAAATATTAAAAGCTGATAAAACAGCACCTGACGCACCAGCTAATGATGGAACTATAAATGACAATGCAAAAGTTTTTCCTGTAAATTATTTTGGTGCTACTATGTTTAAAAATGTAAAAGTTTTCGTAGGAGGAATAAGAATCTCAGACAGTAATGATTTATATGGTTACAAATCGATTATAGAATTTACTTTAAGTTATGATCCACTTACAGCTAAATGTTTAGGACCTTTAAGTTTTTATATAAAAGACAACAAAGATTTCAATGAAATTAACACTTTAACAGGTACAGCTCATAATGCAGGAGCTAAAAAAAGATATGAAAAAACAAAAAACGGTACATTATTTGAAATGCATGTAAGAATACATGACAGTCTTTTTTCACAATCTAAGTTATTACCTGGAGACTTACCTCTTTCTATTGAATTCGACAGAGCAGACGAAACTTTTTGTTTAATGTCAAAAGTAGAAGCTCAAAAATATATTATAGATATACAAGAAATAAACTTATATGTCAAAAGAGTCAGATTAACTGATGATTTTCATCAAGAATTAGAAGAGGCAAGAGCTACGAACTTACCCATATGGGATATTCCTATCCATAAAATAGACATGAAATATGTGACTTTTGGTCCTCAAAAAGCTATTCTTCAAGCTTCACATGTTGTTAATAATACACCTTTACCAAAAAGAGTCAAAATAGGTCTCGTGCATTTAGATGGCTTCACAGGCACTCATAATCGTAATCCATTTAAATTTGAAAACTTTAAAGTCAAAGAAATAGAACTTAAAGTAAACGATGGCGGAACTCCTTTCTATCACTATGAATTAGATTTCACGAATAACATGTATGATATGGCTTATCTTGCTCTCCTTAAATCTACAGGAGATATTTTTAGGAATGAAGCATTAAATGTAACTATAGATGAATTTAAAGAGGGAACAACTTTATTTTGCTTTGATATTTCTAAAGACGGAGCAACATCAGAAACTTTTGAATTGACTGAAAGTGGTACTTTAGGTTTTGTTATAAAATTAGAAGAAGAATTAGATCATGGAGTAGCTGCTATCGTATATTTAGAATATGATGAGATCATGAGATTAGACTCCAGTAACATGCTGAAATTTAAGTCTGAATTAACTAATCTAACAAAATGAACGGAAAAGAAATAGATTTTTATTTAAATCTCATAAAAGAAGAAAAAGAAGGAGAATATGGAGTGTACTCAGCAGATACCATTCCTGAAGTAAAACATTACCCTACTAGTTACATAGTTAACACTGATGACAGTTATTCTCCTGGAGAGCATTGGGTAGCTTTTTATTATGAAAAACCAAACAAATTAGCTGAATATTTTGATTCATACGGATTTCTACCTCTTCGTGAAAGTTTTCTTAAAGCGTTACCTGAAAAATATAAATATTCGACTCATGCCATACAAGGTTTATTTTCTATAACTTGTGGACA
The DNA here is from genome assembly GCA_949317995.1 of Acholoe squamosa. Classification (NCBI taxonomy): domain Eukaryota; kingdom Metazoa; phylum Annelida; class Polychaeta; order Phyllodocida; family Polynoidae; genus Acholoe; species Acholoe squamosa. The sequence goes on from OX439044.1 coordinate 63,870,654, forward strand.
ATATTGTTTATATTATCTTGAGAAAAGAGCTAACAACATGTCCATGCAAGATATAATATCTAGTTTCACGACTGATACAGACTGGAACGATAATAAAGTAATAAATCATTTCAAAAAGAAAAAAATACCTGTGATAAAAGAAGCTCATTTCCCATATCAAATTTGTCAAAGCTGCTTACCTAAAAACGATTTCTTAAATAACAATTACACTTTAAAATCTAAACATTGAAATGGCAGAATCAAACCTTTTAAGTAAAATCAATAATGCAACTAAAAAGAAACTACCAGCTATACAAGCGAGTAGTATTTTAGTTATGTTTGTCTTAGCTATAACAGGTATCATATATAATGAAACACAAAAAAAATATTCTTCTCCTTTACAAAAAGGAGATGAAATATTCCTGTCTTGTACAGAAACTGGCAACATTTTTCACAATGGAGAAAAAACACAAAGTTTTTTGACTTGTTACATAACAAACATAAATGAAAGAAAAAGCTGGTCCTATCCTAACTTAGGACAGTCTGTTTCAAATAATTCTCAAACAAACCAAAGCTCAAGAGTAGATCAGTTTACTGATATAATAACCATAAATTCCTCTCTTAAAAATAGATATGTTGTATTACATATACCTAAACAAAGAAAAATCACTGAGATAAATACCACATCTCCAACTTACAACTGATTAAAAAATATCACACTGATTCTATAAACAATAGTTAACTTATATTTTAAAAATGGATTATTTAAAGATTCAATTAAACTATGAAAAAGAACGCAATAAAATCCTAGAAAAAATTTGTCACCATCAACACTCATACATTTGCTCACTAGAAAAAGAAAAAACTGAATATCAAAATAAAATAAAAGAAGAAGAAGAAAAAATTCTTCTCTCTCTTATAAAATAAAAGAGACAGAAAAAGAAGTCATGAGTATGTTAGCACATAGAAAAGCCTATGGCATAGCTAAAATGGAGAGGGAATACAGGAAAAGAAAAGGTCCGATCTACATCAACACTATAGTATCAGACAGTAATGATAAGGACGAAGAAGCTGCTGAAGATATAGATATAGTAGATCTCCCTCGTGAGAGTTTATTAAACATATATAGAAGTATACCTGATGAAGTGTTCTATGAAGAAAAACATGAATGTGATTAGGTATACTTAATCACTGCTATATAATTCAAAATGAGTTTTCAAACATACAGCATAAAAAATCTTTTAAAAAATAAAAACATCAGTGACGAAATAGCAATCAAATATGTTAACGCTAAAAAAGAAAAAATTACATGCAATTCTGCTTTCTTAAACATACTCCTTAAACACTATAAACAGGTATTCAAGCATAGACAAATAATATCTGCAGCCTTTTTCGTTATAGGAGAAACAGTATTTAATTATGCAGAAAAAATATGTCTTATAAAACGATTAAATATGCATGATTTATCAAAATTATCAGTGAAAGAAGCTGTAGGTTATACCTTAAAATTCTTTTCTACTGAAGGTCTTAAAGATGAACGAGACAAAAAAATTTGGGAAAATGCATTAGATCATCATTATAAAAATAATGATCATCATCCTGAATACTATTCAGGTAAAAACATGGAAAAATATGCTTTAATTGAAAGTGTATTTGATATGATAGCCTGTCATATAGAAAAAGATTTGAAAATTGAAAATGTAACTGTGAATGATATTTTAAACGGAGAAATTACCTTTCATGAAATGTTAAACATTAATCCAAATTTCTTTAGTAGATACACTGTCGAAGACAGAGAAAAAGTAAATTTTTATCTTGCTTCGTGGAAAAGTATTCTAAGTCAGCAATAAAAAATGCTTAAAATAAAAAAATATATTATTACAAATTCTGTAAATGAAAAAACAAAAACACAAATCACAAACATTAAACATACAAGTTTTACAATATCTTTACTGGTTATATATTTGTTTTTTACTTATATTTTTGTTTTTTACTTATATATTTGTTTTTTACTTACTGTATCATATATGAACTTATGCATATAGTAATATTATATCCTTTTTTATATATCATATATAACCTTATACATATTATATTATTTCTATTTTTGCATCATAGTATACTTGTTTCCGATACTACTTTGTGATACAGCTAACATAACCAATCTTAACTTTACATCTGATTACATATAACTTCAAAATGCCTTTGCCATCCTATTATTTTAATCAAGACTTAGGTTATTCTGATCAAGTCTTACAACAAATATCTGTACTGTTAGGTACAGACTGGATGAAACTAGGTATTTATCTAGGCATACCTGATCACTGTTTAGAAAATATTTTCAAGTCTAAAAAACCAAGCGAAATGGCATTAGAAATGTTAAAAAAATGGTGGAGAAATGTTCCTCCATACAAGAGATGGGAGGAACTAGAAACAAGTTTTCTAGAAACTAGCAGAAGAGACTTAATAGAATTCACTCAAAAATATTTTGGCGAAAAATTATTGGAAAATTACCATACTGATTCCACTGCTATATATCTTTTCTTGAGCAAATTGAGCGAAAAAATACCATCAGACTGGAAATATATCGCGATTTATTTAAACATATCATATAAAGATATAAAAAATATTTCTTATGAACCTGAACGTGACTTAACTCAATATGCCTTCCAAGTGCTAAAAATGTGGCAAACATCTAAATACAGTGCAACTCACCATCTCATAAAAGCTCTGTCTGACATGAACAGAAAAGATGGTTTGAAAATTATCTTCGATGAATTCAATAAAAGAACAGGAACTGAACAAGCAGGCTTTAATTAAAAAGTTAAAATATCTTTGTGATAAGCTTTAATATCTACAATACAGTTAGTCATAATAATTTAAAAGTTATGATATATTATCATGTTATCTAATTATAAGATTGCTTTAAATATCTTGTGATAAGCTTAAATAACTATATATTATAATAAATAATACAGCAACAATAGTAACAACTGACATAGTTATAATTTTTTATCACATTGTCATCTAATCATAAGATTGCTTAAAATATCTTTATGATAACCTTAGATAACTGTATATCATAACTAGTGATATAACAGTTGTAACAACTTACTATTATCATAATATAATATTGTTATCTGTTTATAACTGCTTTTAATACAATTGTGATAAGCTGAGATTGTAATAACTTGATATAGTTATAAATTTTTATCACATTGTCATCTAATCATAAGATTGCTTAAAATATCTTTATGATAACCTTAGATAACTGTATATCATAACTAGTGATATAACAGTTGTAACAACTTACTATTATCATAATATAATATTGTTATCTGTTTATAACTGCTTTTAATACAATTGTGATAAGCTGAGATTGTAATAACTTGATATAGTTATAATTTTTTATCACATTGTCATCTAATCATAAGATTGCTTAAAATATCTTTATGATAACCTTAGATAACTGTATATCATAACTAGTGATATAACAGTTGTAACAACTTACTATTATCATAATATAATATTGTTATCTGTTTATAACTGCTTTTAATACAATTGTGATAAGCTGAGATTGTAATAACTTGATATAGTTATAATTTTTTATCACATTGTCATCTAATCATAAGATTGCTTAAAATATCTTTATGATAATCTTAAATAACTGTATATCATAACTAGTGATATAACAATTGTAACAACTTACTGTTATCATAACATAATATTGTTATCTGTTTATAACTGCTTTTAATATAGTTGTGATAAGCTGAGAACTAAATAACTATATCATATAACAAGTGGTATAGCAAATAATCATAAGTACTTAGTATTATACATACTATAGTTATAACATTATATTGTATTATCGCTTTAAATATCGCTGAAATAAGCTTAGATAACTATATCATAACAAGTCATTAAGCAAGTCATAAGTACTTAGTATAGTTATAACTTCATATTATTACTGATATTAGTTATAACTTCATATTATTACTGATATCTTTATATATCAATATCAACAAAAATGGCATATTCACATGAGTCTTATTTCGTAACACTTACGGATAACAGAAATACAGCATTAATAACACCATGCAAAACTCCTGTTACCACGCCCGATATAAATCCTATAAGTAAACCTGTGATATATTATATAAAAAATACAGAAAGAGCGATTAAACCAACAAGATCAACTAAAGAATCTGCAGGATTTGATTTATACAGTGCTTATGATTATATTATTCCTGCTAAAGAAAGAATGTTGGTGAAAACTGATTTAACGCTTGCTATACCTCCAGGATGCTATGGTCGCATAGCACCTAAATCAGGTCTTGCAGTTCATCATTTTATTGATGTCGGTGCAGGAGTGATAGATGGAGACTATAGAGGCACTGTTGCCGTCCTACTGTTCAATTTTGGTAATAAAAACTTTGAAATAAAACATGGAGATCAAATAGCTCAAATCATCATAGAAAGAATTTGCATCCCTCACCTTGAAGAAGTGTCTGTTCTTAATGTAACTGAAAGAAACAAAAGAGGATTCGGATCAGGGAAAGAAAAAACAACTAATGAAACTAAAGAAAAACCAGTTGAAAAAATGGATGAAGAACCATCAAGAGAAAACCCTGTCAATGAAGAGGCTGCAGATGAAGAACAATTCTTCGATGCAGTTGAAGAACAAGCCTATGAAGAAAAATCAAATTAAGAATCATCAAAAGAAAAAACAAGTCGATGCAGTTAAAGAACAAGCCTATAATGAAAAACGCATTAAAAATAAAAAAATCAACATCATATAAACCATTAATAAAATCAATGAAATACCCTCCATCTCTCGATGTGAAATTATCCCTAATAAAAAAATTAAATAAAATCGAGTTATGTTTTTTATGCATACAATATAACAAACAAAGTGTCAAAATAATCCTATTATCCAAAATAATAGGTATTTTCTGGATAAATCCAAACCAACATTCTAATAAAAAAATAATCCTCTACTATTTATCTCCATTATTATAGCAATTGCGGCTTAAAATTTTCATCAGATTTACTCATGTCAAAGAGGTAAAAAGTTGTTCCTTGTTTCCAGGGTAGGAACCAGCAAACAATCTGATAGATCAAGGGGTGCTCACATAATGGTTTTCAGGCGAGCATGCACAACGATGCTAGTTGCAATTTAAAGATACAGGAAATTATTCAACTACAGCGCAGCTCTTTCATCACATTAATGTATTCCTTTTGGTTGGATAATAGTTTGTGTCCTTAAAGAAGACTACATAAGGAGTAAAAGTACATCCTTAAAGGACATATAAAGCCAAGCATAGTAGTTGCTTTGCAACCAGTACTTAAAGCATACTAAACTATGAACATCTGAAGCGCAAAGCAAACCCAAGGGGTGTTCATTAAACAACTTAGAAAGTTAGGAGCAAGCGCTAACCCTCGCACTGCAACTAAAGAACCAGTGGCAAGCGTGGGTAGCGCGCGCCTATTGAACACCCCTCTGGAAGCTTTTTTGTGCTCGTCTTCACTTAACACTTAATCTTGTTGTGCTTTTCATAAAAACTATTAAACATGGCTTTAAACAAAAAAAAGAAAAGAAGCTCTTTCAAAAATGGAGAGATCTTAAAAAGATAAAAAATTGAAATTTTGGTTCGAGATTAACTGCGGATCACGTGACTACACAAAGTCATCGCTCAAAGTTATCGTAAACAATTACCAAAAATTTGCTCGGAAGTTATTGTGGTTTATGCGGTTTGTTAAGTCTCCTATCTGCAATTTTCCACGATGGAGCGTGCTTATTATCGTGTCAGGACAATATTGGACAGGTAAATTAAAGTCTTATCGTCTTAAATGAACTTTAAACCTCAGTTAAAAAATGCACCGTAAACCTCAGTTAAAAAATGCACCGGTAACTTTTTTAACAGAATCAAGTTCCAACAGAAGCCAAAAAAATCATCGATTCAGTCTATTGCGTGAACTGTCTTAATATAAGCCATGGTTTATTCTAATATTCAAACCTAAACTAGACTGCCCTGGTACAATCCTAATAGCAGGTACCATAAATTTTCTTTTTTTCTTCCTTTTTAAGCTGGATTTTGTATCCTCGCGGTAACACTAGAGATGTGGGCTCCCAAATCTACTTTACACTTCAGGATACCAGAGATATGTCAACCGATACAAGGCTCGATCAAGACATTAAAGACGTGTTTGCTTCAACCAACACAGGGCTCAATCAAAATACCAGAGATGTGGTTACATCAAACGATACAAGGTCCAATCAAGATACCAAAGATAGCTCTACTTCAACTGATACGAAGCTCACTAAACATACCAAAGATGGGGCTTCATCAACTGATGTGAAGCTCTATCAACATACCAAAGATGGAGCATCATTAACTGATGCAAAGCTCGATCAACATACCAAAAATGGGGCTTCATCAACTCATACCAAAGATGAGGCTTCATCAAGTAATACCAAAGAAGGGACTTTATCAACTAATGTCAAAGATGGAGCTTCATCAACTAATGTCAAAAATGGAGCTTCATCAAACGAGGCTTCATTAACTGATGACAAAGATGAGACCTCATCAACCGATGTCAAAAATGAGGCTGTCAAAGATGGAGCTTCATCAACTAATGTCAAAAATGGAGCTTCATCAAACGAGGCTTCATTAACTGATGACAAAGATGAGACCTCATCAACCGATGTCAAAAATGGGGCTAAATGTGATAACTCTAAGCATAGTGACAACACAAACAGTGGATTTTGTTTGTGTAACTCCAGTGAACATAGTAACAGCACAAACACCGCATTTAGTTCATGCAACTCTGGTGAACCAAGTGACAGTCACACCGGTGAAAGCCACCATGAAACATGTGATAATTGTAAACATAGTATCAGCACAAACATTGGATTTAGTTCATGTAACTCTGGTGAACCAAGTAACAGTCACACCAGTAAAAGCCACCAGGAAAGATGTAACTTTGATGAAGCAAGTGACAGTCTCACCTACGCAGAAGGTGTAGAAGTAAATATAAGCTTGGAGGCTGAAAATGAAGATACATCATCTAGCAAAAATGAAGGAAAAAAACTTGTGTTCCAAAAATTTGACATCAATCTGAGCGAGTCACAAAGTAAGGCTCTATTTAAGAAACCTGTGTTAAGTGTCACGGCATCAGAAATGAGTCCTAACCCAAGAAAAAGGGTAAGATTTTTGCAAGGTATGAAGTTTTCAAATATCATAAGCTATGAGACCCCTACTGCGCAAAGCACTCGCAGAAAAGTGCGACGTAAACTACATTTTGATTCGCTCAGTGTCAGCAATAGTGTCAGCGACAGTGATGATGCAGCCTCATGCTAAATGAAACATTAGTCAGAAACAAAGTCAGCAACAGTGCCGGTGACAATGATGATGCAGACTCATACTAAATGAGACGTTAATCGTGTTCAGGTGTAAAACACAGAGTTCAAGTTAAAGTAAAGTGCAATACCAAAAGTTCTCACTCCTATAGCATATATTTGATATCACCACAATTGTTAAAGTTCTTAATTTAAACTAGATAATACCATATTAATGGTATGCGATGTTTTATGTCAGATTTCATTTCCCTTTAATTGCATTGTTTTTAAAAAACTAGTAGAAATCCATGTTGGTATAGGTTACCAAGTTTTCACTTTTTTTACTATATATTTGATATCACTCCAATGAGCAAAGTTTTCTACTGAAATTTGTTAATGGTATATGATAAATCATATCAGATTTTAGTTCCCTAAAGCGTACCTAGTTCTGGTGTAAACCACTCCATATCCAAACTGTTCACATAGGTGCTAAGGTCTGATACATTACTGAAACTTGTTAACAGCATCCTAATGGTTTAAAATAAATCATATTAAATTTTAGTTCCCTAAAGCGTACCTAGTTCTTGTGTAAACCAACCCATGTTATCCAAACTGTTGACGTAGGTGCTGAGGTGTAGAACAGTTGTTTTTGGTAGTATGGTATAATCAAAGTTATTGTACACAAGGAATGTAATTGCTAACTCATTTTCTAAATGACAAAGCTAAATATAGCAATATAACATTGTTGATTACTATTCGAGATCTTAATTAAACATAGTAAATCAAATTTAAGATTTTTGTCTTTTCTCATAATATTTTATTAGTATAACAATATTAAAACGTTAAGCTCTAGTATCCAAGACGGTCTCCTATAAATCACACCTAGTCCTCCTGTTTCAGTAACGTCATTCCTTAGAGAGCTGATCTGAAATTGAATGTATCTCTCAATCCTCCTTCAATCCTCCTTCAATCCTCCTTTACTATTTCCAAAATAATCCTATTATCCAAAATAATAGGTATTTTTTGGATATTCAAAAAATATAGGTCTTCTTTGGATATTTTTTTGGAAATATCCAAAGAAGACCTATATATATACTACTTATAACTATGTGATATTTAATGGACTATTAACACATAAATACCATGTTATGACATGTGTCCGTCGAGAACATATTTGAGTATGATTTGAAAAATGAACGTGACATATCAGATGGAAATAGAACCACCCCTGTGCCCCCTCACCCCCTGCTGATACCTACTGAGCACTCCCAAACACCAACAGGACCAACCAGTTTGGGCTACACTGCCCTACCTCAGCTGTCATTTCCACCTGGCTCACCTACACACAAGACCTGTCTCCAAAAACTGAGGGTAACAGTGGATAAGCATAAATTTGCCATTTTTCACCATTTTCTATTCATTATGACATGCAAAGGTCACCATTTTCTTGCTGCTCTATTCATAAGGGCACTTACAATCCTAAATAGGAAATGGCACTAGTATCTCAATATTACCAATAGCATTGTACCTTGTTGTGTGCAATATCCATGAATGCTAATTCAAGCACTTTACCAGCATTTGCAATGATCCATAAAAGAAATCCTAAGTACTTGACTGGATCTTTATTTGCAATAATATGTGATATTGTACATCTGAAGGCATGATTGCAAACCTATACATGTAATTGTGTGGCCACTGGCTGTGTTCAGAAATAGCCCTCCCTATTGCAGCTGCATACTACTACTAAACAACTAAGTGTGAGAGGCAGTCAGACCCTTTCCCAATCCAGGTCAGAGTGGGCCCACCTTGTGTACTGATTACCTTACCTCTTATACAGTGTACCCATTCCCAGCCAGCCTAATTTGGGTAACTCACACAAGCACCTAGCAGAAGGTGACTTTACTTGTATGCAGGGTTGTTGTAGATTGCAACACTCATGGTCAGATTCCCCTTCTGTCCCAGTATATTTACATGTCTGTATATGTGTCCACACTCACATCCATCTATGTACATACATTCCCTTTTATCCACATACACTCACATGCCTCATGTCCACATGCACCCCCTCACACATCCACATCCTCTCTATGTCCACATCCCCTCTAAATGCACACACACCTCCCTCTATATACACACCCACCTCCCTCTGTGTCCACACCCACCTCCCTCTATGTCCACACCCCCCTCTCTCTGTGTCTACACTTAACTCCTTATATGTCCACACCCATCTACCTCTGTGTCCACACACACCTCCCTCTGTGTCCACATCCACCTCTCTCTATGTCAACACCCAGTTCCCTCTGTGGTCACACCCACTTCCCTCTGCGTTTACACCCACCTACAGTGGCCCACAACGGTCAAATTGAAGTTGAAGTAAAGAGTTGACTTTCACAAAAAAAGTTAGAGTCCAAAACCAATATTAATGTTCAAAGTCAATTTCATTTCATTGCTGTCAAACTGTCAAGGTGTCAACTCATGAAAACCAACTTGTGACAGGTATCTTTTAGCATTGCATGGTGCTATGTCTTTCTATATGAACAAAGTTTATACCAGCAACTACTGGGTAGCTATTGGTTCCCTCACACAATAACTGATGGTTCCACACCAAGTAGTTGGTGGTTCCAGCATCCTGTAACTGGTGGTTCCCACCCACTGTAACTGCGGTTCCACACCTATTCGCTACTGGCACTGGATCCCATACCAAGTAGCTGCTGGTTCCCACACCCAGCACTTGGTGGTTCCCATGCACATTAGTTGCTGTTTCCTGTACCCAGTACATGCTGGTTCCCACATCCAGTAGCTGCTCGTTCCCATATAAAATGGTTCCTAACCCAAGTAGCTGCTGGATCCCACACCCTTGCTGGTTCTTGCACCCAGTACCTGCTGGCTTCCACATAGAGTAGCTGGTAGTGGTTCCCACATCCATTAGGTGCTGGTTCCTGCACCCACTTCCTGCTGGTTCCCAAATAGAGTGCCTGCTGGTTCCTACATCAGGTAATTGCGAGTTCTTAAAAGAGTAGCTGTCAAAATAAGTCAATTGGGTCATGATAGGTCAAATTAGGTCAAATATGTTGAAAATAGGTCATATTGGTCAAAAGTATGTCTATTTGGGTAGCATAGGTCAAATTATGTCAAATATGGTGAAAATAGGCCTAATTATTTAAAAGCAGGTCAATTAGGGTAGGATAGGACAATTTAGAGTAAATATGGTGAAAATAGGTCAAATTGGTCAAAAGTATGTCTATTCGGGTAGCATAGGTCAAATTATGTCAAATATGGTGAAAATAGGCCAAATTGGTCAAAAGCAGGTCAATTAGGGTAGGATAGGACAAGTTAGAGTAAATATAGTGAAAATAGGTCAAATTGGTCAAAAGTAGGTCAATAAGGTCAGGATAGGTGAAATTAAGTCAAATAGGGTGAAATTAGGTCTAATTGATGAAAAGTAGGTCAATAAGGGTAGGATAGGTCAAATTAGGTCAAATATGCTGGAAAAATATGTCAAATTGGTAAAAAACAGGTCAAATAGGGTAGGATAGGACAAATTAGAGTAAATATGGTGAAATTAGGTCAAATTGGTCAAAAGTAGATAAATAATGTCAGGATAGTTGAAATTAAGTCAAATAGGGTGAAATTAGGTCTAATTGATAAAAAGTAGGTCGATAAGGGTAGGATAGGTCAAATAAGGTCAAATATGCTGGAAAAATATGTCAAATTGGTGAAAAGCAGGTCAAATAAGTTAGGATAGGACAAATTAGAGTAAATATGGTGAAATTAGGTCAAATTGGTCAAAAGTAGATAAATAATGTCAGGATAGTTGAAATTAAGTCAAATAGGGTGAAATTAGGTCTAATTGATAAAAAGTAGGTCGATAAGGGTAGGATAGGTCAAATAAGGTCAAATATGCTGGAAAAATATGTCAAATTGGTGAAAAGCAGGTCAAATAGGTTAGGATAGGACAAATTAGAGTAAATATGGTGAAATTAGGTCAAATTGGTCAAAAAAAGATAAATAATGTCAGGATAGTTCAAATTAAGTCAAATAGGTTGAAAATAGGTCTAATTGGTAAAAAGTAGGTCAATAAGAATAGGATAGGTCAAATTAGGTCAAATATGGTGAAAACCAGTCAAATTGGTCAGAAATAGGTCGATAAGGTCAAAGTAAATCAAATTAGGTCAAACATGGTGAAAATAGGCCGAATTGGTCAAAAGTAGGTCAATTAGGTCAGGATGGGTCAATTAAGGTCATATTTAGTGAAAACAGGTCATATTGATCAAAAGTAGGTCAAAAAAATCTCCAATGTGAGACCGGTGGTCCTTCCTGGGGCTAGGCAATATGGCCGACTACAAAGGCCACCAGTGAAGGAACCTGTTACATAACACCTGAATGGAGGTGGTGACATCTGGTAATACATTGGGAACTGCTACTGCCCATTTATCACCACTTATATGCGCGCATATAAGTAGCTTTGATAGGTGAAGTAAGTTCAAATATGCTGGAAATAGGTAAAAGTAGGTCATTTAGCTCAAATTATGTCGAAATTTGTCAAAATAAGGTCGACTATGACTATTTTTGACCAATCTGACCTACTTTGACTATATTTGACCTAATATGTCCCATTCTAACCTACTTTGAACTAATCATGCTACTTTTGACTGATTTGACCTATTTTAAGATATTTGACCTAATTTGAACTATCCTTACCTAATTGACCTTCTTTTGAACAATTTTACCAATTTTCACCATTATTTGACCTAATTTGACCTATCTTAGCCTGATTTGACCTACTGACCTACCTTTGACCAATTTGACCTACTTTTGCCATATTTGACCTGATTTAACCTCCTTGACCCACCTTTAACCAAATTGACTTATTTTCGCCATATTTGAGCTACCTTAGCCTACTTTGACCTACTGGACCTAATTCTGACCAATGTGATCTATTCTTACCACCGTTGACCTAATTTGATAGAATTTGACCTGATTGACCCATTTTCAACCAATTTGACATAATTTATCCTAGTCTGACCTAATTTCATTCAATTTTACCTACTTGGAACCAATTTGACCTATTTCGACAAATTTTAACTATCTTGACTGCTTATGACCTAGTTTCACGCAACTTTCCCAATTTGCCCATTTTTGACTTATATGACCTTTTTCATGCAGAATTTATCCAGATCACTCTTTTGCTACTACGTATGGGAACCGGTAGCTACTCTATATCGGAACCAGCAGCTACTGGATATGGGAACAAGTAGCTACTGTATGGGAACCAACAGCTACTGTTTTCAGAACTAGCAGCTACCTGATGTGGGAACCAGCAGGCATTCTATTTGGGAACCAGCAGGTAGTGAGTGCAGGAACCAGCACCTAATGGATGTGGGAACCACTACCAGTTACTCTATGTGAAAGCCAGCAGGTATTGGGTACAAGAACCAGCAAGGGTGTGGGATCCAGCAACTACTTGGGTTAGGAACCAGTTTATATGGGAACCAGCAGCTACCTGATGTGGGAAGCAGTAGCTACTGTATGTGGGAACCAGCATGTACTGGGTACAGGAAACAGCAACTAATGTGTATGGGACTACCAAGTGGTATGGAATCCAGTATCAGTAGCTGATTGGTGTGGAAACACCAGTTACAGTGGGTGGGAACCACCAGTTATGGGATGCTGGAACCAGCAGCTACTTGGTATGGAACCATCAGTTATTGTGTGAGGGAACCAATAGCTACCCAGTAGTTGCTGGTATAGACATATAGAAAGACATAGAGTGTACCATGCAAAGCCAAAAGATACCTGTCACAAGTGGGTTTGCATTCATGAGTTGACACCTTGACAGCTTGACAGCAATGAAATGAAATTGACTTTGAACATTGATTTTGCTTTTGTACTTAAACTTTTTTTTTGTGAAAGTCAACTCTTTGCTCCAACTTCAATTTGACCCTTGTGGGCCACTGTACCCACCTCCCTCTGTATCCACACCCATCTCCCTCTGTGTCCACACCTGCCCTCCCTCTATCTTCCTACCCATCCCCACTATGTCCACACCCAAAGCTCTCTGTGTCCGCACCCACCTCCCTCTGTGTCCACTCTCATGTCCCTCTATGTTCACACCCACCTCCTTCTATGTTCACACCCACCTCCCTCTATGTCCACACCCACCTCCTTCTATGTCCACACCCACCTCCCTCTGTGTCCACACCCACTTACCTCTTTATCCACACCCCACCTCCCTCTGTGTCAACACCCATCTCCTTCTGTGTCCACTCTCACATTTCTCTGTATGTTCACACCCACCTCCCTCTATGTTCACACCCACCTCCCTCTATGTCCACACCTACCTCCCTTTGTGTCCACTCTCACCCCCCTCTATGTCTACATAAACCTCCCTCTTTTTCCACACCCATCTCCCTCTTTGTCCACTCTCACCTTCCTCTATGCCCACCCTCACATCCCTCTGTGTTCACACCCACCTCCCCCTATGTCCACACTCACATCCCTTTGTGTCCACTCTCATCCCCCTCTATTTCCACATACATCTCCCTCTCTGTCCACACCCACTGCCCTCTTTGTCCACTCTCCCCTCCCTCTATGTCCACATCCATTTCCCTCTGTGTCCACACCCACCTCCCTCTATGTCCACACCCACCTCCCTCTATGTCCACACCCACTTACCTCTTTGTCCACACCCACTTACCTTTTAGTCCACACCCACTCACCTCTATGTCCACACCCACCTCCCTCCATTTCCACACCCACCTCCCTCTGTGTCCACACCACCTCCCTCTGTGTCCACACCACCTCACTCTTTCTCCACTCTCACCTCCCTCTATGCCCAACCTCACATCCCTCTGTGTTCACACTCACATCCCTTTGTGTCCACTCTCATCTCCCTCTATGTCCACATCCATTTGCCTCTTTGTCCACACCCACCTCCCTCTGTGTCCACATCCACCTTCCTCTATGTCAGCACCCACCTCACTCTGTGTTCACACCCACCTCCCCTATGTCCACAGCCACCTCCCTCATTATCCACACCCACCTCCCTCTATGTCAACACTCAATTCCCTCTTTGTTCACACCCACCTCCCTCTGTGTTTACACCCACCTCCCTCTGGGTCCACACCCACCTCCCTCTATGTCCACAACCGCCCTCCCTTTGGGTCTACCCAAATCCCTCTATGTCCACATCCAAATCCCTCTCTATCCACACCCACCTCCCTCCGTGTCCACACCCACCTCCCTCTATCTTCCTACACATCCCCATTATGTCCACAACCACCTCCCTCAGTGTCCACACCCACCTCCCCCTGTGTCCACTCTCACCTCCCTCTATGTCCACACCCAGCTCCCTCTATGTCCACACCTACCTTCCACACCTACCTTCTGTTTGGTTTGGCATAACCTAGTGAGTAATGGATATACCATTTGTCTTTATAGGTGCATGAAGTTGGACCAATGAAGACCTGGAGGCAACATCCTACCAAGTGGTTCAAGAGGACAACACGTTCTACTCCATATGATTTTTTCAAAATTTTCAAAGGTTCTCTAAAATTGTTATTTGACATGTATGCACATATTTGCCAATGACTGTTTCTGATATCCCAAGCAGGAAATGAACATTTCTAACACCCAACAGTGAAAACCCAGCAAAGAATAATTGCTTTTCAGTGACCATGATCACTGAATGGTTGATAGTATGGAGAAACAATGAATTTCTACAACATGCTTGGCAAAGTCCTAGATTTTTTTTTGGTTTTTGTGGCCCATAGCCTTTAACCATTACAGCTATGTAATAATGCTATCCATAGTATCAAGCACATCTAACAAACTGTGAACAGGTCCATAGTATCAAGCACATCTAACAAACTGTGAACAGGTCAGCTTGACTCGTACACCTGGCCTTCAGAACTGGTCATGTGACCATAGCACTGAGACACACACAGAGGACCTGCCCTCCCCCCACTTGGCCCTTCATAGGATGTGTTACAGTTACTGATTGTTAGTATTTATGGGCCTTTTTGGGCAAACAAACCAATGCATTAAGTTGACCTTTGGGTAAGATGACTAGGATGCACTTACCTGAAAACTATACACACAATTAGATCTTAATCTCTTGTTGTACATGTTAAATCATGTAATTTACATACCAATCATAGGAGCATTCCATATAGTCATCTAACAATATCCTATCTAATATATTCTAATATATTGAGGAGCTTCTACTCATGGTGTAGTCACCTAACCATGTGTTGCCAATGTCTGCCTGCAGCTAACCACCCTGTGACATCACAGAGGCCTAACTGTAACACACCCTAATGGTCACGACTTTGACAGCTCTCATACCCCCTCCTCCACAGTAGGGCCGCACACACCTCTTAACCCTTCAAGGGCCTCTGATGCATTAATGCATCATGTCCATTGGACATCATGATGCACCAATGTATGAAGTGCATATTAGGAGTACAAAGTGACATGGCATTGGTTAATTAGAGTCTTAGAATGGAAAACAAGCAAGTCATTCCCATATGAGGAGCCCAGTCACATAGTATTGTTATACTTGGAGCAGTTACTGCTACAAGTACACATGTTGCAGACTGGTAATACCTACACAGCCGTTGTTCTGTTTACTGGTGTCTATTTTTACACATCCCAGGTCACTTCAGGTACATACAGAGTGATTGGTGGTTTTGGGTTTTAGGTATTTAACACAAGGCGATCCTGGATAGTCATTGGTAGGTGTCACACACTGCTATTTTACAGGCTGGGTTTATATGTATACATGTTTATTTTAGTAATTGTTAATGTGGGTTAGAGTTTTAGCACAAGGTGATCCTGGACAGTCAGCAGTACCGGGGTAGGCATCGCACACTGCTATGTACAGGCTGGTTCTATATTTTAGTGGTTGGTAAGGTGGGATTAGAGTCTGCATGCTCTCCAACACTTAATTGGAGCATTATGCCGACCCTTTTGCAGTGTGTGTATCAACTCATATGGTCGTCATGATGCATGAATGTAGCATCATGATGACCGATGGGCATGATGCATTAATGCATTTGTCGACGGACCGTTACAAGTCATGAACATGAGCAACTCAGGAGTCCAGAGAATACAGTTGATGAATCCACTTTATTGTAGTGCTAGGCAGGTACATGTTGACATGGTGATGTACAATGTGTATGCTGCCCACCTGATCAAGCTAGCTCTATACCGAGGCACTGTGTGTCATAGAGACTAGGTATGGAGAGAGGAAGGTAAAGAATAAGAGTATCCCAAGCTAGTCCTGTATTCATATATATAGGAGCAGCTCGGGGTAGGCATGACATCAGTCTTGGGAGAAGCATGACGTCATGCTTAGGGATTGGCAAGACCCGGCGTGCCTTGCATCATCTCACCCTGGAGGGGGGAGGGGGCTTGCCTAAAGGTGGGTCGAGCTGGCCACCTGTTGGAGGAGCAGCTCGATCCCTGATTGGCTAGGAATGGAGGTGGGTGTGAGCACACTCCCACCCTGTTCCTAGGGTTAGTGGGGGTCGAGGTCATGACCCCTGGCCAGGATCCGGAGGTGAATCTGAGGTCACTGGCCAGGAGAGGCAGAGCTGGGTAGAGATACCCGGCTCTGTCAGATCCAAAGGTTTGGTAAAGGGAGCCTTATAGGCGAGCTTGATCATTCGGCTTAAAATATTTCATATAATAATAAATGAACCTTGAATACCCCATTGACACATTAGTGGTCCTTCAAGGGATGTAATGGTTGGTGAGTTGGGATGTAGTGGTTCAGGTTGGTGAGTTGATGCATTTGATGCATGGCCATCAAAATTTATATGATGCCAAACTATAGTCCATCCCTGATTACTTGTCACTTGTACATATAATAACTGCAACCTATAGTCCATACTTAACACATGTAAACAGATTCATTTCCCTTGGACTATGGGCAGAAGGAGGGGTCAGCTAGTGCTGGAGGAATGGATAGGCTTGTAGCTTACTGCCGGTGGGGGACCCATTCATATTTTTGAGATACAGAACCTTTAATATTATATAGGATTATGCAGTAATTTGTCACATTATTCCCCATATTCATATCCAAAAGTTGACAGATTTTTTCATAACTTCCTGAGCACTTAGATTATAAGCACATCTTTGAAATGAATGAAGTATCAACATATAGTCCAAGTGGTAACACATTTGACTCTATATCAAGAGATCTTGGGTTCTATTTTATGCCAGGGAATGTAAGAACATCTGTGAGCCAGCAAGCAGAAATGAGGGTTCCTGCAGGATTTAGTACCTGTTTTAGCCACCAGGGGGCACTACTATGGGCTAGAATAGGAGAAATATGCCTAAAACTGCTATAGGCTACTTTTTTATGGACAATCCAATGATTTTTTATAAAACATTCTATTTTTGGGGGAAAGGGTCCATATTTGGCATTAAAAATAATGTTTTTGGGCCAAAATAGGCATTTTTGTTGATTTCTGTTGCCATGGAAACATTATTTTCATTCTAAATAAGAAAATCAATGATCCCATTTAAAGGAACATTTCATAAGGTCCACTATGGTGTAAACAGAATGAAAATACCATTTCTACATCGAAAGTTATGGGCAAAAGAATGAAAATTTATGCTTATTTAGCTAATTAGCATAAATTATGCTAATTACAGATGTATCTCATGACCAATAGGACTTATGGCTTATTGACATTCACAAAATGGTCATACCTACCCATATTTAGCAAGCCATTCCTCCAAAACTAACAGGAGTATCTTCTCATGCAATATATCACTGTAAAGCTAGTGATCTGAATTTTAAAGTTGACTTCTAGCATGGAGCACCCTTTCTCCTTGCCTCTACACATCTATACAAATATTTTGGGAACATTTCGATTTTCTTTTTTTTAATTTGGCTACCTTAAAACGTTTTTTAATGTTTGTCAACATTGTTTCATCATCCAATTGATGTTTCTGGGACAAACCCCCTCTCTATCAAACGGTTTTTACTAACCCTGTTATTAAGCTAACTATCATAGAATGTGTTTGTCTGAAATATAGACAGATTGCAACCCCTCTTTTCCCTCTCCTGCAAAACTTGAAATATGCAGATACAACCTTGTTGCACTGAGGCAACGACATATGGATGAAAATCAATATGAAAAGCAAATGCTGTCATTCACTGTTAGTATCAAAGACACACAAAAACAATCTATTATCCAATAATTTGTAATACACTAATGAGGTTTATTATTTCGAAGTCATTCTACCCAATTTACAAATTGATATTCATGTAGTAGAATAATTTGTTATCATTCCATAATAAAACTGATTTAAACTAAAACTTTCCCAAAAATATTATTTAGATGACTTGTTTTAAGATAAGTGGAATTTTTATCAGTGGTCTCATGCATTGGTCATTTGAATTTGTGTAGAAAAGTAATTTTTGTTTAATTTAAATTTATTTTGAATACTTCGCAAATTTTGAGGGGCCCAGATAAACTTCCTTCATAATTGAGGCTGGTGCCCCTTTTCCTATGCCCCTGATTCATGTTCCACTTGAAATAACTACTACCCACACATTCACTTTAACTCACGGGCATGTACTTTTGTTTTCTTTATGCAGGTAGTCAATTGCAACACAGGAGCTTGATGAAATCTGCTAGATAGCACATATTAAGAGAGGTACTCCAGAGAAGAGGGCTAGCTGAAAAACAGCACAGTGGTGCCACCCATATGATATTTTTATTGCTGTCATAGATGTTCTGTCAGAAATAAGATACATTAAGTATGGCAATTTAGGGAAACCAAACTTTGAGAGGCTTGCATTGTTGATTCCTGGATTCATCATGCCTTTTTTGGTAGATTTGAATAAAAAGATTCAGACATGCAGTCTTGAATTCTAAACAAAAGAAAATGTAGTTACAATACCCTGTCTATAAGGTGCACCCCACATTTAAGGCACACCCAGACCTTTTATAATATGATAAAAGGATATGTAAATGTTGTATATTTTATTCTAATCAATGGATCTTCAAAATTCAAGAACCAATAGCCATCCCAGTGCTTCCTTCACCCACCTTTACCACTGAATGTGGATGGGGGAATATTGCAGAGACTTTGGGGGAAAATTTACTCCCAGAGAGAAAATGTACTCCCAGTTTTGCTGCATCTAGAAGATGCACCAAAGGGCAATTCTTGCATATAAGACATGCCATATACATGGTGTATTACAGTATAATATTGCAAAGGCATTTTATGCTATGTTCCTGCCCCCTGGTGGCCAAGACTAGAACTTCAAATCCTCTATGTAAGAATGTATGGTAGTAATAGCAGTGTAGATGTAAGGGTAAATGGTTTTCCATGTTAAAAATCAATTATCAAATTGAGATCACACCTTTCAGTGTTATATTGCATAAGAAAATACTGCTGATAGTTTGAGAGAAATAGCTTGCTAGATATGACCCCATGAGTATTTATAACCATATCCCCAATCTCAATATGTTCTAGCTCTATTTGGCCTTGAAATACATCCATTTATTTCATTATAACTTCTGGTGTAAGAATGGTATGTTCTTTCTGCCTTCACCATAGTAAACCATGGAACTTTCCCACAAATGGGTTCCTTGATTTTCTTTTGCTCCTTTGTGCTCCCTTGTGCTCCCTTGTGGCAAAATTAGGAAATAAATCTAGCACGGGCTAGGCACCAATCCTGTTTACCTGTTCGAGACTATATGTGTGATGAAAAACCTGAATATTTTCATTGCGGTGGAGCTTACTCTATTCAATATGCTGATGCTGGCTTTTTTAAGGTAGATGGCTCTAATGCCAAGCAGGTTTCTGCACATGTGTACTTCTCTATGGCTAGTGAACAACTATACAAAATCATAGCAGGCCCATGAAGCTGAGGTGAACTCTCAATCTTCTGTGTCTACACCAGGCACACTAAATAGTTAGGCCACAAAGCCAGCTGGCTGTATGGGGGTTTATGAGCAGTATTTAGCCTGCATGATGTAATTCTATTATTTTCAGGAGATTTTCAATGTGGAAAAACAATTCAAAAGTGCATGGGACCACATGATGGTAATATATTTTCTGGGTACAGAAAGTTGATGAAAATATTCTGGGAAAGTAAGCCAAAAAATTAGCTACTCTTTAATGAGATTCCATGCAAATTATGGCAAAACACTGTATAACCCTATGGTAGATTCATAGATAAATATCTCATAAACTAGCATGGGACCCTATGCTAGTTTATAAGACTGCTTTCTTTGTACTATTAGAAAGAGAAAGTAATTACAAACATCTGGCGAAAATTTAGCTACTTTTAGCCTATGGGCACCATCCACCTTCCCAATTTATTGCCCCCATTCTAGATGTATTTATTACCCAAATAAAGGCTCAAATCAAAATATAAGTCAATGTGTCTAGTTTTGTGTGAATCTCTATATTGCTCAGAATCTATCAATCGAAATGATGGCGTTTCAAGGCTAGATCTACATCAAAGACAAATACAATGAGGAAAGTCTCATCATAGGAATACAAACTATCGATTTCAAATCTTAAATTGAGGTTAGAAGTGGGGGTTATTTGCAAAAGTATTTTCAATATTCCCGTGATATCACGTAAATTTACTGTCATTTCACGTGATCCTGTGATATCACGTGAATTTCTGCTCACAGAATCCCGTGAATTCACGGGAATTCACGGGAACGACACCAGTTCAACACGTGATTTTACTGGTGAATTCACGTGAATTTGTTTCAAGGGTAAACACGCTTCACCCAACGGATATCAAGGAGGTCCGTACCCCATCTGTTACGAGCTGCAGTTCAGTACCCATTCTACCTCTGTTTCACGATCCTCCTTAGGAGTGTCTAAAGACATAAGCTGTCAGCTGTCGCTGTCTGTGCCGTCACGAGTGCGCATTTTCTCCAGGCTCTGTCACTGTGTGTTGGTTCACCGCCAACGTGAGAGGCAGGCCTGATATCGGGAAAGACCCAGTGCATCTCTTTCTCTCTCTCACGCCGTGCACTGAAAAGCTCATCAAGGTCACTAAGTGTTCTCTCGCTTCACTTCCCCCTTCACATGGTTACTCATGGCTTACTGTCATTGGTGACGGATGTCCCCATAGGTGGCACTCCTGGTGTTGTGTTCAGTATGTTCTTCAATCTTCGTCTCCTCAGTCCTTCAGTCCTTCCATTCCTGCGCTCAAAAACAAATGGGTAACGCTTGACCTCCTCTTTTAACTCTTCCTTTACCAGAGTATTTCAGAGCAGATTTTTGGGTTTCAGTTCATAACATAAACTCTCAAAAACCATTGGAATTGTGTGAATATTCCAATTAGAAGGGAAATGGTGACTGGTTAAGCTAGGCTACCAAGTCAGATAGAATGACACCCAAGTTTTCTCTATCTAGTTTAATTACTGAAATATATCATCATAAAGGTGGTGTCATGATGAGAAAAGTTGATCTTATGGATTCACTTCAAATTGCAATATCTCAGCACTCCCTTTATCAATTGCACTGATATGAAGTGCATATTGTAGTAAATATCTACCTTTGTTGGAATTATGGCAGATAATGAATTTCGGAAGACATTCTTTTTCGGTTACCATGGCAAACAAAACATGCAAAATCGGCATTTTTTCATATCTGTTGCCATGGTAACCAGCCAAAATGGCCTTTTCCATTGCTTCCAATGATTTCTCCGCGTAACAACTTGCCTTTTTCAAGTTGAGTCCATGTAGGACGTCCACTAAAACAAACGGCGGCGATATCTTTTTGTATTTCCAGATCCTCAATACTTCAAAAGGTTTACGACCATCAGCTAGTTTTGAGATGGGTGTGGTCAAAGCAGTAATTTCCGCGTCAGTCAACGAAAGCTGCTTTCCCAATACCTTCCAGTGTGGTCCTATGCGAGCGGCTGTCACGCTGATGAAATCCTTTTTCTCTCTGGTGTTCACCACTAAGTCGAAATTTTCGAATTAGACCGCTTTTCTAAAGCAGGCCTTAGTTTTTTTTTCATATTTAAAAGGGTGCGTTGTGTGCAAGTATTTCCACAGCATGAGCCTTCCATAATGCTTGGGGAGACTGTCTTCACGTGGAAGATAGTGTAGTGCGTCCATCTGAATTCCTAAAGCAGGTCTCCAATCATTTCACTGATCGTAAACAGTGACAAATCTGTAAGATATTTTGCTTTTGCCATTGCTGTGGTGGTAGGTAGGTAGGTAGGTAGAGTAAGTGGGTAGGTAGAGGTAGGGTAGGGGTTATATAGGGTAAAGTAGGGTAGGGTAGGGGGTGTGCGCATGTTATACACACACGCCCGTTTTACTTAAGGGGTGCCCCCCACCCCATACTTTACCCCTCCCCCACCATACCCTACTCCCTTTTACACTTATCTACATACCCTACCTAATTTTTTTCTCCGCCTCCTTTACTCTAGCTTGAACATCAAAAGAAAATTGTTTGTTATTCAACCATGAACCAGTGAGCAGCAATGGGGTGTGTGCGGTGGCGGCGGAGGTGGTGGCGGCGGCGTTTTAGCTAAGCAGGCTTCATGTCTAACCATCCTTTTGAATTTTATATGCACCCCCATTTACAGTTATGCACAACATACGGTAAACCTTCTGTAATTACTCCAGGCAATAATGTATCTAGTGTGTTATGCGGATGTGTAGAAAACTTTTTCTGGGAAGCAATTCCTGTAGACAACATTCAATCTTTTAGAGGAGCTGAACCAGACACTGTTGACCACTGTTTAACTAGCATTAATATGTACAAGTCCTTTACTGTGGCTTTTTGTGATGCTTTTGTCATTTGCATTGACTTCTGTAAACATAACAACGTTACATTACAGGCAAAGGATTGGTGTGTTGGCGTATACCAATTATACACTAAAGAGTCATGCCCATGGCATTATAGCAGGTACATACTAGGCAGCGTGCGAAAATTTGCAGCATACCTACAGGAACTGAAAATTTACCCCAGAGTGTGTTCTACCATTGTAAAAGTAATTTAAACGTTGACAAAATATGTGAAACCATATGTTTCATCTGTCTACAATGCACCTTGGAACTTTCAGCTTTAAACTTGGTTGGGGTAAAAAGTCAATTTTCATTCGAGCTAAATTTTAAGGAAGGCTACCTTTCAGGACTTTTAGCTTCAGTAAAAAACAATTCCGCCTACTTTCTGGCTCCGACATTGTTTGAACCTGCTATTGCAAACATAGCTAGAATCAGTGCCACATGTTATTTTAATACCTGGAATAAAAGCTTAAAGTCAATGCATTGGACAAGAACAAAATCACTGACCGCAAACATCTCTTTCTGTCCCATATGTACAAAACCTGCTAATGGTAAAAGCACATTCTTATGTCAAGGTTGTCTGTAAAATAAAAAATGAAATACAAGCGAAAAAAAAAACCTGCGTTGTGTTGTGTTGAGTTAATTACACATTTCATTTCTTGTCGTAACAGTTAAATTGCATCAATATCATGTCTCCCCTAAAATTCCATTGGTATTACACAAATGTCAACAACCAATCGAAGCTTAAGAAATTAGATCATGTATAAAGCATCAAACAAGCAATCAGCACTAAAAAAAACTAAGTTATACTTTTCCCTACCTCTAAAGGTTACATGGATATTACACTTCCTAACCACAAGGGGGCTCCACTTAAACCAGCTATAAGTAGTTCCAAAAACAGCCACTAGGTGTCAGGCGTAGAGTCGTTACTAATTTTTTAACCACAGAGGGGCTCCACTAAACCCAGTCATGAGCAGTTCCAATAATATCCACCAGGTGTCAGGGCACCACTAGTTTTTTAACCACAAGAGGGTTCCACTAGGCTTAGCTAAAACAGTTTCAATAATGTCCGCTAGGTGTCAGGTCAAAATGACGTTGTCAAGCTCAGGGTCACATCATTGTTCCATGACAACAACACATTTGTTAATGTTTTGTTGTTGCCATGGCAACCATCTCTCACGCCTTCAATTTCAAAATTTCAAATTTCCCGATCTCTCAACCAATCTTAGCCCGAGATTTCAAATTTCCCGCCTTCAAAACTAGGTCACTTCCGGTTCGTAAGTAGGTCAAATTGATTTCAGTAGCTGTTCCTATGCGCTGAGTTTACCCCTATATACTACTTGTAACAATTCCAAACTTGCAAAAACCAGTCTGAAATGGATATGAGGCAGATTTGATAGGCAGTAACTGAGGTGATTTTGTAATTGCATGTATCATTTTGCTTTAAACTTACAGTGGTGCTCAGAATAATCTCAACAATGTTTGCATGGGCCTGTTGAGCCCTGTTGAGCACAGCTAAGTTTGGCATCTTTTTTAATGACATGGTCATTTTATCTAATGAACTTGTTACATGGCGTTTCCTGTAGGCTTGCTAAATATAATTGCATGTCATGGGGTTTGCCTCATAATAAATCCCACAGTGCATGCGTCCAGAGAGGATGTTGACTCTTGGTAAGTATGATATTACACAATTTGTAGCTGCTAAAAACAGGTAGCATTTAAGGTGGAACCGTATATGATGCGTTCTATGCCTGTCGAATATCTGTCCTTTAGGATAGTGCATTCTATGCACCTTGTTTGGCCCCAAAAATGTAATAATTGGTATCATTTTGCTTTAAACTTACAGTGGTGTTCAGAATAATCTCAACAATGTTTGCGTGGGTCTGTTGAGCCCTGTTGAGCGTATGTAGAACACAGAAATTAACTTACTTAAAATCCATGCAATTTGCAATCTGCTGATTATGTTGGGGACTGCTCAAAGATTGCAACAGATATATCTACAGGAGGGAGAGATTTTGGAGCCCTAGATCGCCAAGTGGATCTCGACCTTTAAGAGCACAAGCACACTATTGAAACTTTAAGATAGAATGTGATATGCAGAGCTATAAGTTTCTCAACTCCATAACAGAACCTTTAGCAGAAGACTTCTGCAACATAGCAACCTTTTGCTATTCTGGTGCCCTCCCAGCAAATTGCTAATAAGTATAACAGCTACACTGTACAGGGAGGTATAATGGAAAGAAATTCTTGCAAAGAAACTCTTACAGCTTTGAAGACAAAATTAAGATCTAATTGTTTAAACATTTATTTTCTTTTGCATGATTGAAGAGTGTCTGCAATTTACCAGATTTAATTGCAATATCCTGAAATCTAGGTGAAATATTTGACAGATAGTTCCACTTATTTCCTTTCAAAGATATCTGGTGTGTGTAAGTGTAGGGAGATAAGCTGCTTACACACATCGCAATTCTCTTTCAGGCCTCCCCATTAATAGTTGAAGTCCCAAGTTCCTGAGTCACCCTTTTCAACAGGAACCAACAATTTACCTCACACCAAGAAGTACTTTCTTCCAGGAGGTAATAATATCATTTGGTTCTGATAGGCACACATTAGGATATCAATGAATAACAAGTGCACATAGGGGCGATCATTGTCTGGAGGTAGACCAGTATATGAGATTGAGTCTTTGGCACATCTTACCTGCATGGCATCAGAAGATATACTGTTGGGCCGGAAACAGTCACTTTTTGCATTGTATGAAAGATGAGGCAAGGTCACAAGCTCAATTGAATCTATCAATAATTTTCCAGCCAGAGTCTTCAAATTGCCATTTTCTGATTTAATTATTTGATTAATACTGTTCTCCTGAGTTCCCTTGCTGAGCAGGGCTCCTACAGTAACATTGACAATTATAAAAGCACCCAAGGCATTCTTTTTAATTCTTGTTTATCTACAGAGTAAAAGGAATCTTCATGAGGCCCCTTGAGAAGACACCTCTTACATTATTAATCCACCTTTGTTTATAATGACCTTGTAACAACTTGCAGGAACCTACCTAACCCCCCCCCCCAAGAGAGTTCAAAACCAATGGCCCAAAGTGCATTCAAAATGTTAGATATATTAAGAACAAACGAGATGCTTGTATTGCAGTTAACCAAGCTGTATTTCGAAAATTACAGAACTGGATAATGAAATATATGAAATTGAATCTGCTAAAAAGAAAATCAATTTAGATACATCACTCATAGTATGAATTGGAATGAAAAAGGTCAAACACAATTAGGCTCGCATATTTCTGATTTAATTAACCATGCTTTATTGAAATCATCAACATTTTTTCCAGTAGGGTATAAAGCATTTTATGAATGCCTTTCTCATGCTCCTTTGTCTTTGTTTCATTCTAGTAGAAGAAGTCTAGTTGGAGGTGGCCCAAAAATAGAAATAAGCTCTGATTTATCTCAAGACCAAAAGGATTTACTTCCTCCACCAGGTATTCCTGATAATAATAAATCGTTGGATTTAATGAACCCCAATCTTTGGATAAATAAATGGCAGCCAATATAAATAAAGATGAATTATTAAAAGACATATATTTTGATCCTTCTAACCCTTCTTCTTTTTCTAGTTTAAATTCATTATATCAGTCAGTAAAACATAATGGAATTAAAAAGAAAGAAGTCGAAGCATGGTTAAAGAAACAAAATGTGTATACTTTACATAGAAAGGTTGATAGAAACATCAAAAGACCACAAGTGATAGCTTCTTACCCAGATTATCAATGGGACGGGGACACAATTAATATGGTACATTACAAAGATTCTAATAAAAATTATTCTTATATTCTGGTTCTCATAGATATTTTCATGCGTTTTGTTTGGACTTTTCCCTTGAAAACTTTAGGGGGAAAAGAAAAGCTTCAAACTTTGTAAGAAATATTTAAAAACAAATCGCCCAGAGAGACTACGAACTGACAAAGGGGGCGAATTTAATAATATTCAGGTTAAAAATTATCTAAAAAGAGAGAAAATTATATATTTTACGACTACTAATGAAATGAAAGCCAATTTGGCAGAAAGAAGCATCCGAAGTTTGAAAACGCGTTTGACACGTTTCATGCATAAAAATCATATACCTCATTGGTTAGAAGCACTCCCTAAAGTTACACATGCTTACAATAATGCTAAACATAGAACTATAAAAATGACTCCTACTCAAGCAAGGACAGCACAGATCAGAATTATGGTTTAATCAGTATCAAGTTAAAAATCCTAAACCTAAGAAGGATCATGTTTCAACTAAATCTTCTGTTTCAGTTTTCAAATTTAAAGTCAATGATAGGGTAAGATTATCAGTAACCAGATCACCTTTTGAAAGAGCATACACAGAATATAGACTACCTCATTCATTTACTTTTTTACATCCATAGAAAAGCAGTATGTATGTGTTTATATCTTCTACTGATTCTGCAGTAGAAGACATGTGCCCTAGTTTATTGCAACATAGGAAACACATCAGGTCAAGACTATATATATACAGTGTGTGCAGATGTTGTAGAAACCAGTTGTGTGCATGCTTTACTTTTACCAGTGTTAAGTATTATTTCAGATACTGGAAGTTTAGATAATCCCTATTACATGCCTGTAAGCAGACATCAATTAATATCAAAGATATCTGTTCAATTATTAAATATAAAAGGGACAAAATCCATCCAGAATTCCTACTGAAACAAGATTAACCCTTCATTTTAAGAAAGACGACGCGTTAATCTAAAAGGTTTCACAACAGGTGGAAAGAATCATGAGCTACATACCATATAAACAAACCAACAAGGCTTGGAATAACATTCAAGGTCAAATATATGGAAAACGCTTTTATTCACAACAAGGAGGAGGAGGAGGAAACAATATTAGAGTTGAGTCTCCAGCAGAAGGAGCTTTACAAAGAGCAAACTTGGATTTAAAGAGACAAAGATCTAAATCTAAAAATGGATCCAACGCTCCAATAAAAAAAAGAAAAACACAACCTAAAAAAAATCCGTTGTTTCAAAGAAGAAAAAAGTGGTTAAAAGAAAACCCACTAAAACAAAAAAGAAAAAATGACCTATGTTCTGAACAGTGCTAAAGAAGGCTATGATGAAAGATTAGGTTTATTTAGCACTCCTCCTCTGGAAACAGCTATTCAAGAAGTATACCATAAAGACTACAGGTCAATTAACCAGAAATTCCACTTAGGAGTTTTCCGTGTATAATAACTCTCCGGATTATATAATTTTATCAGAAATTTATCTTCTTTTAACATTACAAATTCTCACAGACAAAGAGGTTGCCATAACTGAAGACGATGAAGTTGCACTCATTAATCTACCAGCTTGTTCAATTTTTAGACAACAAGATTTTTCTATTCAGCAACAAGTAACAAGTAGTGGGGTAGGAAATAACTTTGGTTATAAGGCACCTTTAGATAGTATATTAAAATATGGTAGAAGTGAGCATTTAAGCTGGTTAGCTGTAGCTGGTTTCTATAAAGATGCCTCTGGTTTTATGGATAATAATGAACCAGTAGACTCAGCTAACGGTGGATTAGGTTTAAGATATAACAAAACCAAAGAAGGTAAGAAATATATGTTAAGAACTAGACTATTCAATGATATTTGTGATAAAAAAATGTTGGGCAATGGCAGTTGTAAGACCATTACCTAAGGATGGGGATTTGGCAATGGTAAAAAATTGGCAACCCATATCAATACTACCAATGCCGTCTAAAGTCATTGAGAAAATTATGTATTATTACTTATGTGAAAGTATGAAGAAAAATGGTACTTTTTGTGAAAACCAATATGGTTACAAAAAAGGGACAGGTACTGGTGATGCCACTTTTGACTTTGTTAATGAGCTTTATGAATGTAGAAACAATGGTCTGATAACAGGGGCTCTATTTATAGACTTCACTAAAGCATTTGACAGTGTATTACATTCAAAATTGCTAATTAAACTCAGTAAACTTGGTTTGAGTAAATCTAATTTTCTATGGTTTAAAAGTTACCTGGAAAATAGAAAACAACGAACTAGGTATGGTAATAAATTGTCCTCAAACCAAGATATTGATTACGGTGTCCCTCAAGGATCAGTTTTAGGTCCCCTGTTGTTTGTCCTATATATTGATGATGTTGTTAAGGTCTTAAAAAAATGCAAGATTAAACTGTATGCTGATGACATAGTGATTTATAGTTCTAACAAAGATGTAGACTTGGTTAATGAGAATTTGAATGAAGATGTAATTAACTTTAATCGTTGGGTTATCGAAAACAGACTAACAGTAAATCCAACTAAAACTAAATTTATGTGGTTTTGTAGTGCTCATAAATTAAAAAGATGTCCGGATTCTACCATAGACTTCAATGGCAGCACTGTGCAAACTGTCACCTTCTTTCCATATCTAGGTGTACATATTGACAGTGAACTTAGTTTTGATAAACAGATTAAAATTATTAAAAGAAATGTATGCAATAAACTATTCAGGTTTGCTAAGTTAAGAAAGTTTTTAACACAAGAGCAAAGTGTAAAGATATACTGTTGTACAATCAGACCAATTATAGAATATTGTTCATTTATAAGTACTAGTTGTAATGAGGATGGTCTTGCAGCATTACAACGACTGCAAAATAGAGCTCTTAGAGTCTGTCTGAAATGCAATATTAGACGGTATAGTGTGAAGGAGTTGCATGAAATTTGTAAGGTTCCAGTGTTAGAGAAAAGATTTGACATGCTATTATTATGCTTAATGTATAAGAAATCAAAGACTGTGTTAAATAGACCACAATCTTATAATACAAGGTCTCAAAAGAAGATTGTTTTTGAACTACCTAGGGTTATTACTAGACACTATAAAAGATCGCCATGGTACAGAGGGGTGGCTCTCTGGAATACTCTACCTGAGGAAATTCAGAAAGCTACGACAAAGGTAAAATTCAAAGAGGGTGTGATGAAGATAGAAAATATAAGGTTGAACCTGAAATTGGGTTATAATTGATAATGAGAAGCAGGTGTGGAAACTGCGCCGCTTCATATTCATATTCATATTCATACTCACATTCATATCCTTTTTCATGTTTACATCCATATTGATATTGCTGATGTTCCCATATGCATATAACAGCATATACTACCAACTCTAATTATCACTTATTTGAACTAAAGACAAGGTGTATTTAGCTGTAATCATGATGTACTGAAATAATGTGTAGACACACAAATCTCTATGTATGACATATTATTTACTATCTATCTCTTTTTGCTTTTAATTTGTTTGTCTGTACTTTCTATGTAAATAACCTATTGAGTGAATATTGCCAGTCCCTATTATTTTTCCATCTGCTGATTGTGTTCATATTGACTTTTGTCAAGATTCATGAAGTTATTGTATTGTTTCATTTGTGACTTTCCTTTGAATAAAACTTGGTCTGCTCTATAGCATTATTTAAATGAACATAGCAGAATAGCAATGAGCAAGTCCAAAAAAAAAAAAGAAGAGATTTTTATTGAACAATGTACCCATTAACATACGATTGTTACCAAACACAGATGATTTTAGATTAATGTATAAACCCACCTCTTCTACATTCACTGATACAGATCCTCCAACTCCAACTCCAACTCCAACTCCAAAATCATAATTTTATAGCTTAAACATTACAGATGCAACACTGATAGTACCTTTTGCTAAAATACATCCAGGTATGTTAACTGCTCATGCAGAATTACTAAAAAATGAAATGGCTTTGTATCCTTATACCAGAAGTGAAATTAAAGCTTTCAACATATCTCAGGGCAGTTTTAATTGGACTATGGATAATTTATTTCAAGATGCAATTCCAAAAAGAATGGTCGTGGGGTTTTCAAAATCCAAAAATTATTCTGGAAATCATGAAGTCAATCCGTTCAATTTTGAGAATTTTGGAATAAATTACTTGGATTTTTAAATAGATGGACAAAGCAGTGGTTCTTTAGCATTACAACCTGATTATGCAAGCGATAACTATCCAGTAGAGTATTCTAAGATATTTGAATCTATGCCACATCACCAACGAGAACCTCCTAACATAACGTATGAAGACTTTAAAGAAGGTTATTATTTATATGTTTTTGATATGGAAAAAAGTAAAGATTTGTCTTATTCCAATCCATTAAGACGAGGACAAACAAGATTAATAACAAAGTTCGCTGCACCTTTATCTACATCAGTAACAGCTGTGGTATACGGGAGTTTTGAAGCGTTAATGAAAATAGATGAGGCTCGGAATGTGATACTTGAATCATGAATGAATTAGAAATATCTGAATACTTAAAGAGGGTTCCTTTCACCAAAAAATATTTCAAAGGTATTATGGCATATGATGAAATTCCTATACAAAATCCTGAACCAGGATTGTATGTGATAAATACAGACAAATCTACAGGTCCAGGTAAGCACTCGGTTTGTATTTTCTTAAATTCAACTTGTGAATATTTTGATTCCTTAGGAAAAGCTCCTTTAGAATTAAAGTATTTTCTACAAACCCAAGGCAAAAACTATGCTTATTCCACTAGAAGAATTCAGGGTAATAGCATGTTGTGTGGTAATTACTGCATTTTGTTTGCATACTTTAGATGTAGAGGAACAAGTTTAAATGATTTTATAAACATGTTCACTGATAACAAAGAATTAAATGATGACGCTGTAAGATTTATCTAACTTCAACAACTATGATAAATAACCACTACACTACTCTACACTATCTAATAACGCTGTCTCAAACCCGTTTTGTTTTTGTGTAAATAACTTTCAACGAGACAAAGCCTAGAGTAAATACAAATACCACATATCTTGATGTATTTATATAATACAGCATATATATTGTACCGAAACAGAGTTTGTTCATGATCATATAACCTGTATGTAATACTTTTAAGATAATACAAAGTTATACAAAACTAAATAATACTAGTTTTAACCTTTTGTATACTTCATATGCTACATCGTTTTCCAAAAGCACCAGCAAAACAAAGGAAATTGTTTTGACATAAAATCACAAATCTATACCGTTTCATACATAACACAATCACTATATAGAAAATCAGAGTTAATGATACAATATCTCTATTACCCATACATCATCTTGAGATTGATATAGCACATACACTTGGGATAAATCGGGATTCTCTATTGATAAATATATATATATATATATATATATCAAAACTCTACAAGATAAACTGGAATGTATACATGTATAAAAATAATCTAGACTATCTACAACAACACAACAACAAGAACAACAACAACAACATTAACTGACTAACTAACTAACTACACCAAACTCAACAAACTAACCATCAGTATAAGTTTTGATATGTTATATATGGTTTTACCGGTATCTTTGATTTATACCACTCAGATGAACTACAGACCCTAACTTTCTCTAGTCTTTTTTATTTTCTTTATCTTTTTTCTTAGGTCCCTTTTTCTTTACTGGTTTTTCTTTAGTCACCTTACAAGAAGATTCATCAGAGGTGTGATCACAAGACATGCAT
The DNA here is from genome assembly GCA_949317995.1 of Acholoe squamosa. NCBI lineage: Eukaryota > Metazoa > Annelida > Polychaeta > Phyllodocida > Polynoidae > Acholoe > Acholoe squamosa. Next base: position 63,903,335 of record OX439044.1, read on the forward strand.
TTTGGGGCTTGGATAGTGTGCCTTGTATTGTACGAGTGTCTTCTTACAATTAATGACTGATCAAACACTACATCTTGTTCTGGATCTTGATCTTGATCTTGGTTAAACTGAAGATTAGGTCTGTTACAATCATCATCAGGATATACACAAGCATCACAAGATTCATCAGGATATGCACAAGCACCACGAGATAGAACTACTTGTTTAGGTATGGTTTGGTCTTTGTCTTCACCTGTTGCTTCTTCTTCATTATCAAAACGCTCAGGAGGAATAGTTTCATCTGTTCTGCGGGCAGTGTCAGCTGAAGCATAGGAAGTGGGTCCATCCTTGGGAGGAGGGGTGGGAGCACGAGCGTCAGCATCTTGTTGGTTTTGTCGCGCCTGTTCTTCAGCTCTGTCAAATGCTAGTCTGTAATAAACCAAAACAATCAACACAAATTATACATGTTTTATACAAATTAAATTTAGTGCAGTAAATAATTATAATACACACCTATATAATACAGTAGCAGAATATTTATGTAATATATCTTACAGCCATATTTATATAAAGCATAAAGTGTTCAAATATGTATAGACTAGTGAAAATAAAGGGATATTACCTTTCTTCCAAGGTCATGTCTTCTATAAGAACATCGCCATGGTAGTGATTATTATATACCATATTAATCACTCCTGCAGGATTAATTTTTAATACTTTTCACAGTTGACAGTATAGTTTCAGTTTTCCACCCAACCAACAACAGAATAAAAACAACACAATACTAGCACATGGCACTGTTATAAGCAGAATCAGTCTTGTTTTTCTGGAATAAGTCATGTTGGGTGACGTGATATTGTCTTCAACTACACCGCCAACATGCTCAATCTGTGGTGGAAGGTCTGTATTAATAAATCCAGGTTCAGTCTTTTGATGATCACCATCATCATCAACATCATCATTCTTGTTATCATTGGATGGATTGATTGAGTAACTGATAGTTTCAGATAGGTCTACAGTGGTATAGTGCACACTACCATCATCACGACCACCATCACCACCGTTGTTGTTGTTGTTATTAGTTTCAGGTAGTCCTACAGTGGTATAATGCACACGATCACCACCATCATCATCACCACCACCATTGTTGTTGTTATTGTTGTTGTTGTTGTTGTTGTTGTGGATGACATTTTCAGATACAGTGGTTTGACTGCTCGTAGTGGTTTTGGAGGTTTATCACAGTCAGATTGTATTTCAAATCCTTTATGAAATCCATTTCTACATTTAACTGGAGTTTTCAACATTTACTTGTAATAAGTTTGGAAACACCAAGGGAATCATAAGTAGAGCCTTTTCAAAGTTTGATATAGTACACGTCCTGAAATCCAAATATTTAAATCGTTGGTGAACCTGGTCTGTACCAATTTGGCGGCGAAGAACCCCGATCATGCTCAAACGACGACATTTGACTGAGATTCCTCTACACTGATACTCCTGACATAATCGTGCATTTACCTCGACACCTAAAAGGAGCAAGAATATCAGTATAACTGATATTTTAAAGTAATTCTTCATTTTCCATGCTCGGTTTTCAGCCAGTTTTCACATGTTGTTGCGCTGAAGTAGATGAAAATGTGCGACTTCAAAAAACGCAAAACGGAAAATACTATTTCATTCCTTTATATTTAAATAAACAGTAAAATCTTTCCGTATTCAAATCTCTAAATCTGTTGTGAAGGTGTATAAGGTCATAAAATTCAATATAAAAGAAGTTTTATTTAATTCTTTAATTCAATCCGATCAATGATTTTGCGCGATCCTAGTTACTTAGTTCATACATAATAAGACAGATGGCGCTTTGATAATGCGCTCAGCAGCAGCGCTGGTCGTTAGTTCAAACAAAAAAATCCAGGGGGCGATACCAGTTTTTTGAAACACTGCTAAAAATGAACAAAGAAATTGCACCAAATCATGATGATGATGATGACGACGATAATGAACATGTGATATACAATCAATCGTTTTGATGTTTTCCTATAGAGAAACAAACACAGATTGAAATTTACCACTTTATTACATTATAGATAAGTACAATATTCTTTCATGTAATACCATAATCAAAATATGTTCAGACATAAGTCATATAATATTTTGTTTGATTTAATAGATTGAAATATCTATATTACTCATGATACTAAAACCAAGTTACAATACCTCTACATCCTAAACCCAAGTTACATATCTGGTAATGCAATCATATTTAACTATATATATACTTAACCAAGTTACAACACCGCTACATACTAACCCAAGTTATTTGCTTCATACATTAATTCTATTTGACTGGTATGATTCAGCATTGTGTTTTAAATAACTCCTACATGTATTATGTTGTATATCAAACACAAGACAATACCGGTACTTACTAACCAATATAAGTTTTATGCTTTGAACTAAATTCCTGCGTGTTATGCATCAATGCTGTATGTTACATTATATTACATAACATTACTTTACATTACCATGAGGTAACCGTATTCATGTTCATACTTGATTTTGGATACAGAAGAGATCAAGTTAACTTGTTTTTTTCCAATATTTCCGTCAAAATCGTTGAGCTGACATATTTTTCTTGACCATAATAATTGGCAATGAACTGACAAGCTTCAGACAATCGGGGACCGCTTATTCTAAGATGTGCAGCACTACCATATAATTGTGACTTGTCCTCATAAGAAATCAAACACCCAGTCAAGTGTGCTTTCTGTTTTTGGTTTCCAGTAGCACAACCTGTACAGTATTGCTTGGCGCGTGTATTCAATTCATGATCAAATAAATATCTGTACACTTTTTCAGACAATTCCTGAGAACTGGGAATCACAACTTCCTCTGTTACTATTTCAGAAAGTATAGTTATTGAACATATCAACTATACTCATTGCCTTCATAGCATTAGTCAAACTTTGCTGACAGTTGTCATGAGACAAGAACTTTTCCTGAGAACTTTGGATTATTTTCCCAGCATCAGCAGTACAGATTTTCCACCAAAATCTAACTCCTTTTACTTCCTTTGAAGCCAAAGTTTGTTTTTTTCCCCCCTTTTTTTGGGAGGCTCACCTTCTGATTTAACCCCCGATCTAACCCGACTTTTTTCTTTGAGTGTTATATGTCCCGTAGTAGGGCTCCAAACTTTCAAACTGATCCTCTATCTCATCCAGTTGAAATACAAAATCGACATAGCCTACAGGAGTTATCCATAGCTCATCCTCATCGTTAACAAACAACGATTTGTTACAATATTGCGGATCCAAAATAGGATTACTTGGGTACGTGAAACAAAAAATCAACTCCTCTGTTATCTTATATTTAACCCTGACGCTGTTGTCTGATTCTACCTGTACATTAGGAGACATGTTGACAGATTTTGCACACCAAAATTTGAAGAAGCGTTTACCCCAACAAACCACGAGCTCAATCTAGGTCAATATCGGATAATAATCGAAACCAGTGATTTAAACTAGGGGAGTGCGTTTATTTCTTCATTCATTCATTACACAGACGCTTCATTGAATTAAATTGGATTAACCTTCAAGAACAAGTGGTTGAATTAACTGTGAGACGTCAAGTGGATCAAGAGTTCAAAATGCCAGGAGAAAATATAAATCAACATATCGAAGTGGATTTTCTACCAGAAGAAGAAGACACACAGGAAATAGTTCAGGGAACTTTTCAAATTACAAGTTTCCTCCAACTTGTTGTAACATTCGACGAAAACAACACTAACAATAACTTTAAATATTTTGTGGTCGACAAGGAGACAGAACTGAATGTTTCAAACCATGACTTTCTTAATTTAATAGAAAGTCTACGGACAATGGAAAAAATGTTGTCAGACCCTAACATTGGTCCGTGTACAAAGCTGAAGACTTATCTCTTTGAAGTGGAAAAAACACCAAAACAACAGTTGATGTTCACTTCAACAGAAGACAACCCGGAGTGCTGCTTTTGTTTAAACAAAAATGACTTCACCACATTCCTCAATGCAGCACAGAATGCTCTTGTTAGACGTAAAGAATACTATATGATTCTTTACATAAAAAATAACTGAAATGATTATCATTTGATAAAACACTGTTACAACTTAGCTCATAATTGAATGATATAAACAAAAATACATCCTACTGTATTTTTTTTGTTTTGTTTGTTTTATTATTGTTGTATTAACCTTAATATAAATCAATTAATTACTACATGTCAAAACATGTTGCATATTACAACATGCTTCTACAACCTAATTCATGATAAAGATTTCAATAACACTTTCCTCTTATCTAATCATAAGGTATGGTGATATTAAATTCCATTAATCTATTTCATTCAGTGATAACAAAATTCCAGATATCAAATACCAACCACTGATATGGATCATAACAAAATTCCAGATAACAAATCCCAACTACTGATATGACGCAGCTACACATTCCTGTAGGGTACACATTCCTTAATTTCATAATAACACATTCCTACTTGACCCAATACGCTTCTACTAGTCTGTGCTAGGCTGACATTCCTTAATTTTCAAATATCATACTAGGCTGTGGTCATATAACTACTACTGGTGGGACCATGCTGTCACACACTTCCGACTGTTTTCAGATGAGATCTCATCTGAATAATAATCTTCCATTTAAGTTTCCATAAGTTTCAGATGATCTCATCTAAATGTAATTCAAATTCAGATGAGATCTGGCATATATCCTTGAACCCCTGTTTGGACGGGCACCCCGGGAACGGCAATGGCGTCAACTATCGTCTCCACGGAGGGCCAGGTCCACTCTCCAAACATAACCCCTTTTCCCAGCAGCAGCGAAGCACAGCATTCCTTTAAATCATTTATTCTACTTCTGTTTATTTACATTTGACGTTGAACTGACAAGCAGACATAGTAGCCCACACACTCTATTATGTAAACAATAGGACCTATAATAGATAGAACAAAATATAATGTGTGCCAACAGGGCTCCCGTTACATAAAGGTTGATATTTACTCTTAAGTTCAACTTGAGATCAAATGCGTTTCATAAGCCTGTTTCTCTCAACATTTTGGTTTGTCTTAAGGTTAAGCATGACATCTCAAAAGTTGAGATCCACATCTCAAAAAGTTGAGACACCGTCCGCTTCATAAAGGATTTTTGTCTCAACTATTTTTATCTTGAGACCAAATTTTGGTCTCAACTTCATGTTTTCCAGAACCGATTTTTTGGTCAGTTCTGTAAAGTCAAAAGTTAAGGTCAAATTATTTATCCCAACTTTCCATACTTTTCTGGACAAATCCTTCCGATATGTTGTTCTTTAACTGTTTCTCTTTCAATTCAAACTATTAGCTAAATTCTAGGTGGATGTTTAATTCATTATTTTCATCTTCAAAGTGACTATGAAAATTTCCAATCTTTATGTAATGCTTTTTAAAGGTGACCTTCATATTCCAAAAATCTCAAAATTCTTAAGACCAAAATAGGCCTCTCTTTATGTACCGCACCCCAGGTAACGCTATCATGGCTGTGCTGCTAGTGGAGCCCTAGCTATAGAGCGTGCCCACTTAATGTGTATTCCTACTGCTGTCGGCCATTGTGAAAGTACCAAATATAAACAATACAGGCTGTCCATACTGCCATTGCCGATCTCGCACAGCAAAACTTTAAACTTCCACATTAGGTTTCCAGCACTTTTCCTCCATCAATCATAGCAATTAGGGTCTCCTCAATTTGTGGTTAAGATGGTTTGTCATTTCCCCCCGTTATTAGAGAGAAAATGAGGATTTTTTATGGGATAATATTGCACCAAAGTGACCACCACCAATCTTAGCGATTAGGGTTATTTTGATAGCTACGATATATTTTTAACTAAGCTTAAGATGGTTTGTTGTTTTGTGCAGTAATTAGAGATTAAATAAGGATTTTGTACAGGGTAATATTAAGCCACAGTGGATCACAGTGGCCACGGCTACTGCCAATCTCGCCCAGCAAAACTTTCCTCTTCCACATTAAGTTTCCAGCACTTTTTCTCAACCAATCATAAAGATTAGGGGCTCTCCTGATAGTTATGATTCATTTCTACCTATAGTTAATATAGTTTGTCATTGGGTCCGATAATTTGAGAGAAAATGAGGATTTTGTGCAAGGTAGTATTTCACCATGGTGGCCACTCCTCCATTGCTACTGCCGATCTCACACGGCAAACTTTTCTTCTTCTACTTAAGATATTTACTATTCTTTCTCAATCAATCTTCGCAATTAGGGTCTCTTCTGATAGCTATTTCTACCTCTGGTTATTGTGCCCAATAACTTGAGAGAAAATAAGGACTTTGTGCAGGGTAGTAGCCTGGGGGGGACAGTCACCTTTCTTCTGACACAGGTGTGCGGCTGGACCTATGACAACCCTTACACTTATTAGGGAGATTTCACCTCCAAAAATGGACCCTTCTTAGGGCACTTTTCACTTAAAACCCCATGTTTTTAAAGAGAAATCTGACCAATAAACTTTGCTATTGAGAAATGACCAAGAATATTCCCTTAGATCCGAAAAAAAATTCTGAAAACTTAGAAAATTGTAGCTAAAAAATATTTGCATTTCATGAGATTTCTGCTAGGGGAATTTTGCTGAAAGTTGATCCTTGTTAGGGGGAAATTTGGCTAAAAATAGGATTCTTGTTAGGGAGATTTTGATGTAAAAGTGCCCTTCCCAGCCGCACACATGTGTCAGCAAAATATATGAAGTGTCCCCCAGGAGGCTGTTGCTCCTATAGTAAAAGGAAGAGCTGGCTAAAAATGCCCTCATTTCCAGTCCTTTCTTTTCATGTAGCTATAACTTGTCCCTTTTGTTGCTCACAAGTGGTCATTCAAGTACGGTGCTCAAAAAGGGGGATTTGAGTAGGTGCCTAGTTGGGAGAAGTCAGTCAGTACTATAAACTATAAATAAACTATAGAGCGTGTGACATGAGTAGGTACCTGGTAGTGCAGCTCTATCTATTTTAAACAAGGCAGTTGACTTTTCAGACTAATGTGGTGAGTGCAAGTACTTAGGTGAAGCAGTGCATGACTTGTTTAGAAAAGAGGGCATATACTCACAGCTCTTTTTACAATAGGAGCAACAGCCTACAGGGGTAGTAGTTTGCCACAGTGCATTCTCTATGGCAGTATGGGTGGGGTTTCCAGTGGAGTACCTCCAACACCCCCCAGCAGTAGAATTATGAGGTCATGTGGGCGCGGACTATAAAGCAAGACTACACTAGCAGCACAGCTATAACAGGCTTATATGTGGCACCAATTTTCTTTTGTTCTGTTTGTTACATGTATTATAGTGCACTGGAGTATCCTTTCTACTGGCCACCTCAACTCTAAATGTTAACAATAACATTAGTCTGGCACATAGCCTATGGCATAGCAAAATTTATTTATTAGAAGAGACCAGCAATTACATGATCACATATGAATTGGCACCCTAGTTGTTGTTCTAAGCTCCAATGTGAAATAACTATTTTTGTAGAGTTTTACACATGTCAGTATGTGTTTATTCTGTTGTTGTTTTTTCTTACCATTTTTGACTTTATGGTAAATTGAACTGAAAGTCACCTGACATTTTCAAATAGACCTGTCACGTAAAGTTCAAGTGCTCCCCCAATATACTCACACAAAAAAAAATCTGAATATCTTAGGCCTTTCACCTAACATTTGTTGGACTTGCTTAATGAAATTGGGAGTTTGCACGTTGCCAAACCACTGAAGTTTTCTTGGGAGTTTACGCCTAACCCTTAGGAAAAATGCCTGACTTGCCTGATTTATCCTAACTTGCCTTAGACTTTTTCACTAACTACATAGACTTTCAAGCAATATAGCAATTCTTTTATCTTAATTGAAATTGTTGTGATTGGTCAATCTAGGTCAGGTGACAATCACTATAAAAGGGCACTTCTCAAAAATTGTGAATCATTCCAGCGGTAACTGCTTAGACCACAGGTACCCCATAGCAAGGACACTTAATTGAAATGGTTAGTGTAAACTCCACATAGTTTAAGACAACCCAGAACAGAGCCTCTCCATTTGAGAGGTAAGTTCAATGCCTCACATCATTTTCATTTACAACCACTGAACCAAGGTGCTCTTGGTTCTGGTTTGTCATAAAGCCACAAGGGATATATGAGTATTTTGAATTTCCACAGAAAAGGTGTTTCCATTCTTCTTCCTGGCGCCTTCAATAACACATAAATTTATTACGTGTATGCGGTTTAATCCTATGCCAGGTTGAATTGTAAAGGATTTATCATGTCAATAGTCATTGAAAATGCCATGATTTTCACATTCATAGGCTTTTCCATGATATACATTTGCCAGAAAAAATCCTCATGCAAACCACACTGCCACCTGGTGTGAAGAAATCTGCTAAAGTGAGACCTTGATAATCCGGCAACCCCTTTTTCAGACAAATATTGGCTGGATCTCAAAACTGGACGGATCCCGTGTTAGTCGGATTATCAAGGGCCAGATTATCAAGGTCTCACTGTACCCCTTGGACAAAACTACTACCCCTTAGACAAAATGACCAATTTTCTCTCTTGGCTTAGTCAAGTCAGCTTGCCTGAATAGGTTAGTTGATACTGCTAACACATTAGGAAGATTTTACTAACATGTTGGGTATATTGCCTAATCAGTAGTTTTGTCTAGATTAAATTAGTATTTACTAACTTGGATTTTTTTCTGTGTATAGGGATCATGTTTGTGAGAGGGGGGTTCTGACTAGCTGGATTGTTGGATCTCTTGGCTCAGGCAATTTACTATATTTAGAACTCCGCAGAACCCTTATTGAAGCATATAGATCCTGCTGTTTGCACAATCGGTTACGTCTTTTGGGGAGAAGCGCTAACGAGGCGCCATTTTCGCTTGTAAAGACTTTCGCATATTCACCACCGGTACCAGGGACACACTTCCGAACATACCGTTTCTCCCCGAAAAGGTTCACGTGCACAATCCCTACAAGGTGCTACCACCTAGAGGGGGAGATGGGAAGCAATATGTCAAGTGAGAAGTGCATAGGTATTACACATGTTGCCATGTTTTATGCCTCCAACAGACTGAGACTAAAGCCCGGCGCAAACAGCACGGATCGGATGCAGACGCGATGCAGACTGGACTGGAATCCAGTCCCGTCTGTGATGTTTGCGTCAAAAAACGGACGCAGACCAGACGTCTGGTATGTGTCTGAGGAGAGTCTGAGCATATCAAACATGTTGGATATTGACAGATTCTCCACAGACGGTCTGATCATATATTGAGTTATAACAGGCTAGAATCTGCCCAGAATCTGAAAGGGGTGAAAATTAGAGGGGGTGGAGGGGGGTACAGTTTCTTCACAGATGCCCCCTAAATCCCATCTGCGTTGGGTGTATGTCCAGTCAGTACTGTTTGCTGCAGGCTTTAACATGAGCTTTACAAAAATTGGTATCTCATTCCATTTGAACAGATTAATATCTGCACACTATTTATAATACATTCAAATGGTGCATTCACACACATGATAATTTTCAGCCCATCCCAGGTGAGAGGACATTTGACCCTCGAGAGGGAGGGGGGGGGCAATTTTTATTTTGCACATCGATCTGAACAGAAACTTACCACCTCCCGGTTGTTAAAAGATATCACTCCCTAATGATGCACAAAAAAAACAATCATACTATAGCTGATTTTTTCAGCCACTTGCCACCTGGGCCAACAGCCTTTATTAAAATCTATTTGCCCAGGGCTAAACTGTTGGCCCGGGATTTGTGGATTACGAAAAGAAACCAATAAAAAAGGTATTAAAAAACAATTGAAACTCTAAGATAGGCATATTACTGGCAATATTCAGCTACAAATTGGGAGTTTTGTGCTGAGTTCCTTTAATCCCTGATGACAGGTTCTGTCCCCTACACTACAAAAATGGTAGATCCTAAACACAATTCTTAATATATTCTTGCAACGTTTTTGTAATCACTTTAAGTTCCTAAACATGTTTAGCCAAGCAATGTGTTTAGATATCTAGGTGTTTAGGTTTAAAATTTTACTGATGTGAAATTTTGTGTTTAGATGTCTAACTGATTAGATAGAAATGTAGGGTTTATGTACATTAAGGGAATTAATAAGGGACTATCTTTTTTTTTTCATTTACTTTTTGGGCCATCAGCAGTTATATACAAGAACAAATTCTCCAAAGATGTCAGCCACGGGTATGTATTATACACATGCATGTATGAGAGACTTGAGAAAGTACAACAGCTTGGGAGAGTTCATTTCTACTACCATCAGATATGTGGGATGTCAATGCGTTGTCTATGTCTCAGATGGGGGCACATGTGGTGACACCTACATCTTGTGCTCATATTGTGCTAGAATGGCCTGAGTGTAGGGGATTTATAGATAATTTAGAGACTAAATATTTATGGTTCCGTGGTAATTCTAGGGGTTCAGGGCTAAGAGCTAGACCCCTCCTCCAATGGTTGCTGTAGGAAAGAAGACACCAAACTCCACTGACTTCAAGTTCCACAAACACTATATTGTAATCCAAACAGGTACAGAACACCTTGCCTGATATGTTGGTACTAATTCTGGGAGAGTTAGTGGGCTCCTGTGGGCTAATCGTACCTAATCCTCTACAAGACAGGCAGAGCAGAGAATCTTACATGTGTTGAGGCTGGGTAGCAGAAGTCAAGAGAGAGAAGGAGCGTCTGCTAGACGCTCCAAGACGCAGTCACGTGACAGGGGGCCACGGCATCTTGGGATACAAGATGGCGCCCGAGGAGGTAGGAGTGGGGAATTTTGGCTAGTGTTTTACTATTGTCGAATATATATATATATATATATATATATATATATATATGTATATGTATATATATATATATGTATATATATATATATATATATATATATATATATATATATATATATATATAAGTAGGGGATAATAGGGGATTTATTCTCATTAATTGCTGATAGCCACCAGTGCACAGGGGTGGTGCGCAGTGTTCGTATTGGCCCCAAGACGGGGCCACTGGTGACTGTCATGGGCCTTCCCATTACAATATAGCAATGCACTTCGACACTATAGAAACCTAGACCCATACCCAGTGGTGGAACCATTTTGAATTTTGCTGGTTATGCCAAAGGTGGCAAAACGCACTTATAGGGCATTGTCATGATGGATACCTTGTCCCTGGTAGTGGGTGTTATCTAGGGACATGCTGGGCCCATCTTATCAGCTTTACAGTGCATGTCACCAGAGCCAGTTCCCGTCCCGCTTACACTCATTAGATAATTTTGGGGGAAAAAAATGATTTTCAAAATGACCCCACTTTATAGGGCTGACCCGGGATACATTATCAGCCAATGAGATAATTCCCTCCATTCAGTGAGTTATTCACTGCAGAATTTTTTGGGTACATTATGTAACACTTGGTATCCATCATGCGGGCTGCTATCAGTGCTTATCTCGACAGGTCCCAGATCAAGCAATGGCGGATCCACTGGACCTCAATACTGAGCCCTAAATAAATAGGGGTGCAAGGACCTGAAAGTGTTTCAGGACCGTGGTCTTAACAGCACTTTTTTTGGCCGACTGCAAAGTAGCCCTGTGAATGCAAAGTAGCCCCGCTTTATGGTATATCGTCAGTCTAGGTGAAGGCGCGAAATAGGTGACAGAGCAGGGGGTGGCGACCAGTGATTTGGCGCCATCTTGTGGCAACTGTAACATTCATGTTTGTATGTATAGCTCAGTATGCCTGAGGAAATACCTCAATTCTGCTATATTAACACATGTGTCAAATATCCTATGATACATTTACATCAAATATACTTCACTCTATGTAATGGGTCCAGTTTAGCTGCATTTCAATGTATCAGTATGGAGAAATCCATCCTGTTTCAGTTGATAATGGGTTGTTCTGAAGGTCAACTTTGAGCATTTCATAAAAATAATTGAGTTGAGATCCATTATATCTACTATTTGTGAAAATTATTTCAATATCTAATGTATGAGGGGGTGCAGTAGAGAACATTGGAACACCACACAGAAAAAGAAAATCCAAATTAGTAAATATTAATTGAACTTAGACAAAACCACTGATTAGGCAAAATACCCAACATGTTAGTAATATTTTACTAATGTGTTAGTTGTATTCACTAACCTATTCACGCAAGCTGGCTTGATTTAGCTAAGAGAGAAAAATGGTCTTTTTGTCTAAGGGGTTAGTAGTTTTATCTAAGGGTTAGCAGATTTCTTCACACCAGGTGGCAGTGTGGTTTGCATGAGGACTATTATGGGAAGTGTCTATCATGGAAAGGCCTACAAATGTTAAATTAATGGTACTTCTAATGACTATTGACATGATAAAGCCTTCACCATTCAACCTGGCATAGGACTTAACAGAATACAGCCTATAGGTTTATTATGTTATTGATGGAGCAAGGAAGAAGAATTGAAACACCTTTTCTCTGGAAATTCAATTTTCTCATATATCCACATCTATGGCCCTATGAGTCAAACCCCTAAGTTCAGGGTTGCAAATGAAAATGATATGAGGCATTTAACTTGCTTCTCAAATGGAGAGGCTCTATTCTGGGTGTCTTAATTCATGTGGAGTTTACACCTATCATTTGGATCAAAATAAAAGAAGGGGTATTATGGGTATTGAAATAGTCCATGTAGTTAGTGAAAAAGTCTAAGGCAAGTTAAGAAGAATGCCCAACTTGCCTGATTTCTCCTAAGGGTTAGGCGTAAACTCCCAAGAAAACTTCGGTGGTTTGGCGATTGCGAAGTTACATTAAATTATAGTGCAGAATGTTTTGGTGGTCCAATACCTTAAGAGAACCATAGGCCTATGGAATGGACATAGTTTAATACAGGCTAAACATAAACCAAAGGCTATCAATTTTATCAGGAATTGGTTATTCATGAAGAATCAACCCTTATTTTGTCCTTATAAGCAGGGAAACTGTCAAAAATGTGGGTTTTAAGGTTGCGGAGAGAGCTGGAATTTCACTAATTTTCAGCTCTAATCACCCATATGTGTCCCACGTGTGGGTTTAGAAGTGTAGACATTCATAGACATTCAAATAATCAAGATTTTGTATAAAAATCACTATAACCAGTCTGTATTATGTCCTATTTTGACCCATAGGTGCTTGGATATTGGAGCTATAGGGCTTAAATGTGGGCTTACGTAGCTTCGGAGAATTCCGAGCCACCTGGGTATTGAACTTCATTATAGAGTCCATAAAACCCTTAAAACTGCTCAAATATGCATGAAATTTTTAACAGATTTCGCTAACAGTATTGGGAGATGGAATATGGGCAGTACAGTGCATTCTGAGCAAGGTAAGGTATCTGAAAAATCAGTTTTTTGACAAAAAATTGTGATTTTTGATAGATTTTCATTATTTTCCTCTCCTATATTAGCGTAATTTTCTGAGAAATAAAAACTGAAATTGATTGTAACCATGGTAACATAGGATATCAACCTTTGCTCTTTATAGTACCCCAGTCCTTATATAACAGTACTTGAATATCACCTGATGAAGACCACTCTGGTCGCAAAAGTTGTGATCAATATATTCAGAAATAAAAACTACATTTCATCATTGTTAACAAAAAACTGTTGTTGTTGGTTGTGTTTATTGATAAATTTATTACTTGGTAATAAATTTATCTCATTATATAGTAAAATCTGAAACCCCAAACCTTTGAACCATGCAGAATAACTCTTTGGCAATAAGCATACCAATTCTCAGGTCATTGTGCTCCTCGGTTCCTTTGTTGTAAGCAGATATTTGACGGAGGGGTGAAAATGAGGAAAAATAAAGGGTATTCTCAGTAGGCATTAAGACACCCCCTGTGGAGAAGCTGGAATGTATTTCTGAGGGACTTTTTGTCCTGTGTTGGGAATAAGGACATGTGAGAGACATATTTCCCAGGTTATTACAAAATACCGCTTCCTTTAAGGTATCGTTCCACTATTGATGATGACATCACTTCCGGTAATACACCGAGATGTACGGATTTAGGACTTGGAGGGCTGTGATTGGTCTATATTAGAGTTCAAAATCACTGCAAACTTTTAAATAAAGCATAGATAAAATGTTTAACCTGTTGTGATTCAGAATATATGCAGTACAAAGCTCCTTTGTCTAGGATCCCAAAATATTTATTTAAAATAAGGGAGTGATAATTTTTTAACAACAGGGGGGGTGTGGTGGGTTTGCACGTGGACAAAAATAGGCCCCTTATAGAGGATCCTGCAGGATCCGTTCATAGTGCAAAAAAAGCACCCCCTTTTCCTCTAGTTTTTGTACGCACATGGTTGCCATGAGTGCCCCCCCCCCCACCTGGGAAATGTGCCTCTTCATGATTTTGAGGGATTTGGAGGGTTTGAAAGGTGAAATTCTACCTTTACGGGTGTATGAGTTACATTAAATTATAGTGCAGAATGTTTTGGTGGTCCGATACCTCTAGCTCTATCAGACATGGTCAGACTCTAGTCTGCTACAATGTGGCGCCAAAGCACTAGGCTCTCCTCCCCTGGTGAGGCCTGGTGAACCGGCGCCGCAGAGCGTCTCAAATGTGTCAGCGTCTCTGCAAGTAAACATGGCACTCACGCGTACCGGACCGCATCAGACAAGGAGGTGTTCTGGCAGTCACCCAATATGCCCTACTTATGGATGAGATATCGAAAGTACTAGAGAGAGAAAAAGCCATCAACCCAAACGAAATCGACAAGGATTCCCAAGTGCTCCTATGGGTGGATGACGTTGCAGTAATCACAAACAACCTAGAGGACCAAACCAAAATCCTAAAGATAACAGAAAAGATATCCAACACACTAAGGATAGTCTTCGGGCAAGAAAAGTCAAAAATACTACTAGTAGGCAAAGACAAAGAATTTGAAAGCCCCAAAATAAACGACATGGTGATTGAAAAAACCCACCAGTACAAATACCTTGGTGAAACCTTGAACTCAAAAAACAACCTAGACGACCACATTGAAACCATCACACGAAAAGCAGAAGGAGCCCTCCAAACAATACTCTACATAGCTGCAGACGAAAACTACCAAGGAATGGAACTTGAAACAATCTGGAAACTCCTAGAAACCTGCGTGATACCCATCATCACATACGCCTCCGAAACCTGGACACTAACCAAGACGGCGACCAACAAGCTAAACTTAATCCTAGACAACCAAATAAAGAGGATCCTACGCCTCCCCCAATCAACACCCAGAAAATGCCTGTACGAGGAACTGCAAAAACTGGACATCGAACACAGAATCACCGAAAAACAGCTGAACTACCTCCTGAAGATAACCAGGGCTAACGGGGAAGAACTCGCCCTCACAAACAGGAGCACAAAGCCCAAAGATTGGATAAACACCATAAAGAAAAAAGCAGTTGATATGGGAATCCAAATCGAAACCCTAACAACAAAGAGTACTGCAAAAAGCAAAAAGAAGTCCACCTAGCAGTCCGTAAAGCCCAACAAGCTACCCTAGAAGCGAAAGGCGAAACCAAAAGCAAATACAGATTCCTCAAAAACCTCAAAACCGAAGAACCACTCACTAGAAGCAAATACCTGAACCACCTAACCAAAGAACAAGCCAGGAGGATATTCATAGCAAGAACCCGAATGATCAAGGCCAAGAACAACTACAGAAACAAGCACCAGACAATGATCTGTAGGGGGTGTGGCCATGCCGACGAAACCCAAAACCATCTGCTTGAAGATTGCACGAAAATACACGATAACCCGAACAATGAAACACAAGTAACCACCCCAGAACTATCCCAGTGAACAACAAACGTTTAGTGAACATTCATGAACGTCATTTTAAAGCTAAAATGTGAACGTTAGCTTTTAACATTTTCCAACATCAAGGAAATATTCAGCAAACGTACGCAAATTTCTATTATAATGCTCTAAACAAACATTTATTTATAATGTTTTGTAACATTAAAAAATATTCAACAAACGTTTGTTCATGTTCACAATAACTTAGAATGCAAACATTCATTTCAAACGTTTTATAACATAGGAAAACATTCAACAAACATTTGTAGAATGTTTTCCAACGTTTTTATACATTAGTGTCATGCACATCATCCCACTAGGTGGCAGGTCAATTTGTGGGGAGATTTTTCCTACACATCCCGAGCTTTAAAGTTGCCTTACTTATGAATATTATCATATATGTGATATATTTAATGCATCCTTTAATGTATAATTATTCTAATCTTAAGTAGGGTTTGATAAAATCTGACTGATGTAAATACATTTTATTGGATTAATGATATGTTTATGACGTAGACACCTATTTGATATTGCTGGAAAATAGATATATCTCCTCTGCTGTTAGTGTCACTTTGTACTGGTCCTAGAGTACACATACTCATGGATAACAAGTAAAAGTGCTTAATTAGAAGTATTACATTCATGTATACTTCTATGTGTAGACTAATAATGTTCTGTCAAACACTTGCACTATTGTAGCGGAAAAGGTTTGAATGAATCTAAAAAGATATCCCAACACCTATAAATGAACATTAAAAAACATCAGAATGAGTCAACGTTTTAGCGTTAGAAAACATTCAGAAAAAATGTTCAATCTAACATTAAAAAACGTCAGAATGATGCAGTTTTTAGTGTTAAAAAATGTTCAGAAAAAACGTTCAATTGAACATTAAAAAACGTCAGAATGAGTCAACGTTTTAGCGTTAAAAAAAGTTCATGTAAAACGTTCACAAACTTACACATGACGTTTAAAAACGTCAGAAAACGTCTTTTTGTTCACTGGGATCTATGGAAAACCCCGACCTCCTGAAAACCACTGCTGAAAAACTAGAAAAAATAGAAGAAACCATCTCCCAATGGAAAAAAGCATAGCTCAACTGTAGCAACAACAGTAGAGCGGCCTGGTAAAGTAAAGGACATTCCCGGTCAGCAAATAAATAAGCAAAATACAGACTGATAGAACATCATATAAAGAAGACATGATTGCAGTCATGTTGCCCTGCATATTTCCAATATTTCTTGTCGTGCTGTCACAACTTCTCCGGCGACCTAGTGTGGTGGGCAAACGTAATCGGTAGACTACGAACTGGGGCCAGCGTGGTGCTGTCATTGCCTAAATAATTTGAAAGCAGTGTAATGTTGGATGTAAACATGGCTTCCAAAAAATTGATAATTAGCCAATTTCAAGTCAGCTTTACACATAAATCTGGCAATCTAAAATTAATTGACATGCAACCCCTAGTAGACAGGGAGATTATCCATTTAGATCACTTGGAGAGACTCAAAGCGACTCTAGTTTAGATTTATATTTTTATCTGTGAACATAGTATTGCTCCCATTGAAAATGCATTACACCAAGCACCCCGTCCGCACGGTTGGGCAACAATGACAGCAGGATACAACTTGTTACATCGGTCTATGCCCTGGGGGCATTCAGTGCCGCCCCCTGTGGTGACACGTATATTTTCGGGACTGCCGCGCAGAATTATGCATGCCCTGAGGGCATATTGCTGGCCTTCCAGAAATCAGCAATTTACCCATGCTAGTCTATGCCCTCAGGGCATCGTGTATCGGCCCTCAGGGCATAGGCATACACAGGACCATTCCTGACCTCTAGATCTAGACGTTCTGGCATTGACCAGAAAAACATGCACATGCCCTCAGGGCAACATACCCTCAGGGCATATTTCTTGCTTCTTTAAAGCATGATTGACCTAAGCATGCCCTCCAGGCATGTAGTACACTGTAAAAACAGTGTTTAGGGATTAAACACCAGTGTTTAGAAGTTAAACACTTGGTTAAACACTTATTTGTCCCACTTTTCTCAACACTTCTTAAGTGTTAAATGCGTTTAATTTTAAACACGTTTAACTAGGAAGTGTTTAACCAAGTGTTTAAATGCTAAACACTTAAACACTTCAGTGTTTAGGTGTTTGAGAATAAGTGTTTAAAAGCTAAACACCTAAACACTTCAAGTGTTTAGATGTTTAAATATTCGTGTTGAGAAAATTTGGTGTGTATCTTTAAACACCTTTTTTGCAGTGTACAATTCCACAAGTTGTAGGCTAGCTACAAGAAGGGCCTAAGTATGCATACCCCCCAGGGCATATATCTTCCTTCTCCCGGGTTCCTTCTACAGTCTACAAATGTTACTCCTCAGGGCATAAAGTTGATGATAAATGAAGCGGTATTAAACAAGGGTATGCCCTTGGGACATCCATGCATGCCCTCAGGGAATATTAGACTTTAAGCTAATCAGGGGGGAATTAGGAGCCTACTAGGCTGGGGCACTCTCCAACCTTCGACTCATATGACTATCAGTGCATTCCCTGGGGGCATCATCACACATCATCCATATTATGGATGCCCCAGGGGCATGGTACAGAGAACAATGGGGGACAATGCCCCCAGGGCATTCATAGTAAGCTTAGATAATCGTACATGCATAAAAAAATTGATGATGCCCTGGGGGCATCCATGTACTAAACGATGCCCCCGGGGCATAGTCCAATACCCTATATAGGCCTACATGTCCTGGGAGCATCATTCGTACCATGGATGCCCTGGGGCATTTTCCCAGACTTGCCATGGGCAGTGTGGGAAAGCAGCGGGGCCGATGTTCAGCTTTCACTGCATCCAGGATGGACTCCTGCTCGCCCATTAGTAGTCCATCCTAGATGTACTCTGCCTAGCCAATCAGCGGCGGCCTGCTGCCTTACTCTGCGGCCACCTCACCACCCATCTTGCACACCTTAGATGTACAATCACTGCTTTGTACATCTGGGATGTAGAACATCAGTTTTCTACACCCTAGATGTACAATGACCACTTTGTACATCTCGGATGTAGAAGGAACATGTTCTACACCCTGGATGTACAATGACTGCTGCGTACATCTGGGATGCAGAAGGAACATGTTCTGCACATCCTAGATGTACAAGCACGCCTTTGTACATCTGGGATGTAGAAGATCACCCACTTGGCAAAAAACGTGTTTATAACGTTTGCAAACGTTTTTATTTGGTTTGGGTAAAAACGTTTTTTAAAAAAAACGTTATTTTGACATTGAAAAAACGTTTTTAAATGTTTTTTCAACCAATTTTCAACCAAATAGAAACGTTTGCTTTTTCAACCAATTTTCAACCAAATAAAAACGTTTTTTATTTACGTTTCTTTTACGTTAAAAAAACGTTTTTTTAACCTGATATAAAAACTTTTTATAAAAACATCAAAATAACGTTTTTCTGCCAAGTGGGCAGTCTTCTACACCCTAGATGTACAATGACTGCTTTGTACATCTGGGATGTGGAAGGAACATGTTCTACACCCTGGATGTACAATCACTGCTGGTGCAAAGGGACAGATCGGTCATGGTCCCACGTGCAAGTGCTACGACAGGCTCAATGTTCAGTAACGTCCAACACCAAGCTATAACCTTGGAATCCTGTGACTGGTGGGGTTTCGAAATCTCTATGCCACAACTTCATTGAGAAGGAGGCAAGGGGTTGATAGGGGCAGGGCCTCTGAGATGGGATACTGGGATCAATTTAGGGTGATAAGAGGGTCTTAAAGCTCACCTTGTATTCTCCATACCAAAGCTTTCATATACAAGTTATTCTCCCAGATAAATCGTCCAATAGTTATATCTCGGGACCAATACCCGCGCACTGCATTAGTCCAATAAGCACTCATAAGAGGTCTTTAAGAATCTTAGCTTTATTCTGATAGAGGATAATCACACACACACACAGCACAAACACCAATAATATTAAGTAGTCAGGTTGTAGTCAATAGTCCAGAGAATGCACCTATAGGTGTATGTATGTCCACAGCACTTAGCACACCATAGCACTATATCAGGAAATAACACCAATCGCTGGAGACCAGCAACAGGCCATGAGGCCATGAGGTCCATAACCCATCTGCTACTTAATCCTATGGGTTGTATTTATAAGTCCAATCTTCTGTTCAGCTCCACCTATGTTCTGCAGTCTCACCAGCATAGAGTCCATGAAGATAATTCCCCCTCCTGAGTGGCAGTGTGTCTGAGCTTTTATAGCCCCACAAAGTCATTAGTTCAAGCGGTGGGGATGCTGAGTCATGTCTCCATTCTCCAGTAGCATCACTCACAACACATCCATGTGAGTCACCCCGCCCATGGGCAATCCCCATGTGGTATAGGTGACTCACCCCCTGCAGGTGACTCATGTCCTGCTAGTGACTCACATTCGGAATAGATTAGTCATAGGGTGAATCATGGGTGAGTCACAGGACAAACCATGCATGAGCCATGGTTGAGTCACATCCTGATAATAATATATGCAGATCTGGCCCATCCCTGATGGGTTAATGCCACAAGGATGAGTCATGGATGAATCACAGATGAGTCACGGATGGATCATGCATGAGTCACATCCTGGTCTTAATATATGCAGTTTATGACACATCCCGGCTGAGTCAGTGCCCCGCATAGTCATCATATGTGTCATCCCATTCAGTCTCATACTTCCTTAGTGCTGGTGTGTCTCCACAGTCTATTTCATAGCATTCTCTATGGGGTGCTCCCTTCTATATTATAAACATTACACGTTTGTAGATAAACACTTGTATCAGTAAGTAGTGAGTGAGCGGCGAACCACTACAGCACCCTAGTCCAGAAATTCAAATATAAATCCCCCTATTTATAGGGGGAGGTCGACTGGGGGAGGGGGACTTACTGGGGGAGGGGGACTGACTGTGGAGGGGGAGGCTGACTGAGGGAGCCAGGGGACTGACTGGTGGGAGGGGGACTGACTGTATGGGGGGGGGGCTGACTGTGGGGGGGGGGGCTGACTGGGGGATGGGGAGGTTGACTGGGGGATGGGGAGGTTGACTGGGGGAGGGGGACTGATTGGGGGAGGGGGACTGACTGGGGAGGGGGAGGTCGACTGGGGGAGGGGGACTGACTGGTGGGGGAGGTTGACTGGGGGAGGGGAACTGACTGGGGGAGGGGGACTGATTGGGGGAGGGGGACTGACTGGGGAGGGGGAGGTCGACTGGGCGAGGGGGACTGACTGGGGGAGGGGGGCTGACTGGGGAGGGGGACTGACTGGGGGGAGGGGGACTGACTGTATGGGGGGGCTGACTGTGGGGGGGGCTGACTGGGGGATAGGGAGGTTGACTGGGGGAAGGGGAGGTTGACTGGGGGAAGGGGAGGTTGACTGGGGGAGTGGGACTGACTGGAGGGGGAGGTTGACTGGGGGAGGGGAACTGATTGGGGGAGGGGGACTGATTGGGGGAGGGGGACTGACTGGGGAGGGGGAGGTTGAATCTATAGTAGCGCAAAGACTTTTTTGCTATAAAGGGGGTAAGTTTTTTACACCCCCGCCCTCAAGAAGGGTAAAAATGTTTTGCGCCCCCTCTCATGTGGGTCAAATTTTTTATGGCCCCCTGTTGATAAATAATAACCACTCCCTTAGTGAGTGATCATTTTTATTTAACAACAGGGGAGGGTTGGTTGATTTGGGGGAGGGGCAAAAAAAATCAGACCACAAAAAAATGTGACCCCTTCTTAGGGAGTGATCATTTTTTAACAACAGGGGAGGGGCGCATTGCTACAGCACAACGGGAGGGGCGAAAAATTACTTAAACCGCCAAGGGGGAGGGCCAAAAAGATTTGGTGCTGACTACCTTGGGTCCTCAATCTGACTACCAAAAGCTTTAGATTTGGGTATCGTCAACTTGAGCATGTAAAGTCCTCAGCGGTGAAGACCTTCAGTTGAAAACTGAAGGCCTGATCATCAAACATGAGTGGCACATACCTGACACCTTGTGAGTTTGTTACATATTGTCAAAAGAATGCCATAGACTCATACTAGGGAGAGGTAGACTGAGGTTTTTCATTCCCTGTAAGGTGCTGCCCCCTGTCTGTACCTCTTCTGACGACTATAGGTCCTCAAACTGACGAGTTTAAAGATCTGCAGGGTTTTCAGTGTGAGGACACGGTTATGTGGCACGCGAACCTCGGTGCCTGTCTGGCGTTGAGTTGTACATGCCAAACTCTGTGACCATCCCAGATCACGGGAGCCGCTAGTTCCAACATTATCAACAAGAACATTACATCAGGCATGTAACAATCGGACGGGAATCTACAAGAAGGCTGACATCATGTCTGCGTACACAGGTCCTCCATATTCCTCGCTATAGACTAAAATCTTAGGGAACGTTCAACAATTATGTCAGTGTTTTTTGGCAGTTTTTAGGACCCCCTACCCCAATGTCACTGTTTGTCACTGGTACCAAAAGAGCCCCCCCACCCCCTTAGCAGTGATGTAATTGAAATATTCCCCTGTATAATATGATTTTGTTTATCATTTTGGCTAAATAACTTCCCTCTATTAAGCACTGTACATGGGAGTTGTTTATTGCTGAGGGGGTGCACAAAAACCCAAGAACCCTCACTTGGCCCTTGGCCTCTCTCTGCTGAAAATGGGTGGCCAAGGCTGCCCATTTTTACACAACTCTTTTACGATAACTCTAGACCCTGTGACGTCATATCAACAGTGTCGTCCTTATAGGCAGAAACTGCTGCAAGCAGTGCGCACTTGGGAGTGTATACCCAACCTACTGCTTGCCAGGTGTGTGCCTCAGTGACCTACTGCACCATCGGTAGACACTGGAGGTGGTGTCTTAGGGCAATGATATCCTGTTGTATTTTTACATGTAACTTCAATCTGAGACATTCAATCAAAATTCTGAATCGACATAATGATTTTAAATGCATTTATAATGAATTATATGGTTGTTGTTGAAAATTAAAAAAAAAAAAGTGTAGTGTCTCATGTGTACGGCTGCGGTAATGTAGGTCAGGTTGGCATCATTAGAGGGTGCCTACTTCCAGGTCCGTGCTCAGTGGTAGCTGAGGCATTGGGGGGGGGGGGGTGATGTTCCAAGCTGCTTCCAAGCCATCCACTAACAGAGCTTTCAAGTGCTGGTGAAGGCAAATAGAGAGACTTTGCCAGGACTTGCGGGGGACCTTGGAATTTCCTGAGATTAAAGCGGGGCTAGCACGGAAAATATCATTACTGGTACCTGATCAAAGACACGCCATAAATTCGCGGGACCCAGCTAAAAATTTGCAACGATCTCATTGGTCAAGGAGTGGTCACGTGACTTCCTAAGACGGGTACGTCTTAGCCGTGCTAGCCCTCCTTTAACAGAGTCAGTATCAGGGGTTTTGGAGGCATGCTCCCCAAGAAAATATTTTAAAAACTGAGGTTGATTTGTGGAATTTTAGAGCATTTTAGTACATCACACAGTGGATAAATGTCCAAGTTCATTAAATATGTCTATACTGAATTTACAAAGGTGCCTATTTCATGCGACTCTGCGATCTATAATAGGGTGCAGGTTTTTCCTTTGCTAATCAATCTATAAGGCTAAGAGAGCATTCTTTATAATTATTTATGGATGGGGGGGGGCAAATGCAAGAGGCGTAGGGCTTTTATCGGAGGGGGGGGGTATTCCAAGGGGAGGGGTCTCAAAACATATTCTGAGACAGGGGGGCCAATTTTTTTCAAGGTTCCAATACTATCTCTGTCATAAAAATACAAGGGGAAGTGCATGGTCGGTGGACTGGAAAAATGTTGCCCCCTTTAAAAGGGCAGTCCATTACTAGGCCTATGCAAAAAAAAGGGCCGGTGGGCAAAAGAAAATCTAAAAGTATGCTGGGCGAACGGAGGGTGTAGGGTTGATACACAGATGATGAGATACAGGGTGGGGGAGGGTACGTGTATGAGTGAGATGCAGGGGTGAGTTGGAGGGTGTAAGGATGAGACGTAGGATGGGTGGAGGGTGTAGGAAGAGTGAGCCGCAGGGTGGGCAAATGTTGGCCACAAGGAATTTGCCCCCTTTTAAAGGGGGGCTGGCATGGAAAATTAACAACATGGGTACCGATTCAAATAGTGATCATAAAATAGCGGGAACCAGCGGAAAATTTGCGACACCCTGGTTGGTCAAGGGGTGATCACGTGACATTTTAATGCGGGCATGCATTACCATGCTAGGGCCCCTTTAAAGCTTTTTAGCAAAAAAGAAAAAGAAAAAAAGGCCTGTGCGTCAGTATAGAATAGAAAAGGGATGGACATTTTTCAGACCACGTTATTAATAATTGACCAATCCTTCCTTTTTGCCCATCATCCCAGCGCCGAAGGCGCTGGTATAGCATCAAAAGTCACAAGTAAAGATCGGTCCAGGCCCTAAGTATGGACTGATTCAGGGTGCCAGTGTAGTGGTCACTCTCCATCAGAGGTTTAGTTTGCAGAGTGGAGAATCTGCTTGCCGAGTGTAAGTCGGATGCCCGTATGTTACCTCATTCTCAGTCACTAAACAAATATTAAAGCTTCAATTTTGCGTAAGATTATGATAATCTTAATTAAAATTTGAAGTATTTTGCAACTTTTTACTACTAGAAAGAGTTTGATAGAATATTCATGATATTTGCATCAAAATTTAAACTAACCTGAAAACTTTGCTGAACCGGCGGGTCTGAGGTACAGTTCAACAAAATGTCGGGCGAAGGAGCCGACGGAATTGACCTGTATGCCGATGTTGACGATTTTGGAGCCGTAGGTGTAATTAATTTAATCTTATCGTACATCCTAATGGTTAATAACTTATTAGAGATAATGAGTAAGTCACAACTATTTGAGCACAGTAACTGTTAGATGGAAATGACCGGTTTATTGTGGTTGGTGGTGCCTCGCGTGGTCCATTTTCACGCGTCCGCCATCTTTCCGGCGCCGCAACAATTAGGATTTTGTTTTTGTCGGGTTTAAAAGTTGTTGGATATTTTGTCATGTATTGACAGAAAACCTGGCGTCTCCTTCTGAGTAAGTTTTCCTTTGTTGATATGAAAGAGAAATCGAATGTCTATGTGTATCACGATCTATGATTATTCTATGTCAATTGCCATTCTTGAAACATTTTAATTTTTGTTGAGCCTGTCAATGAGGATTCAGTTAACTTGTGGGGGAGTAGGCACTTAGCTACCCCCAGTGCATGGTTCTGCTGCAGTGGAGGTGTGAAATTGTGATAAAGCTGAAACTGGGGAGAGCTAAACTCTCCTTTCTTTGACAGCTCATTGTGTAGCTACCGGTATTTATTCAGAGATGTAAGTTGTCACTGACAATGTCAGGGATTTCCCTGAAAATAGGATTATTGATTATAATGCTGCATGGATTCTCTTGATTAAAAGGTCAATAGTGTAATTAACAAAGCTCTCAGTGAGTGGAGTGTACACACATTTACAAACACATTAATGATGAGCAGAATGGCATGTTTCCAGAGCTCTCAAGTTTTGATGAAGCCAAAGAGTGAGACTTTGCCGGGGCGCTCAGAAATTTCCAAACATTAGGGGAATTGTCACAATTTAGGTAAAATTGGCGGGTTTGGGGGAAAAGTTTGAGGGAAAATTTTGAAAAAATTTGGCTGACTTTCCTACACCAAACAGTGAGGAAAGGGCAAAGTTCACTCTACAAGTATATTATGTTTCTTTGGTTAAAGAAAATACATGACCAGTTGGGGTATTGATAAATGCAGACAATATTTGAAATGCCCCTTTGGGTTGGGTCCTTTGTGTGGACCATGCTCCTTGAGTTAGGGGTGCGCCTTATACGCGGGTTTTTCAAATATTAGACTCAGGAGCAGCAGATGCGCCTTCTATGCAGATCTGCCTTCCCTGAGTTGGGGGTGCGCCTTCTACGCGGGCTGCGCCTTCTACGCGAGAGATTACGGTAGTGCCGCTAAAGTGCTGTAAAACACAAATCAATCAATCAATACAGCAAAATGCTTCTGACTGTCTGAGTAAGATTGTCAAATCAAATTGGGACCTGCTGGTTAAATCCTACCACACTAGGAAAATACACTCTAAGGGTACAAGAGGCCAAAGAACATCGGGTCACTAATTGTTCAAGCAAAACTGCCCCCTCCTCCCAAGAATGGCCCTAGAGTGAACAGCAATATTTGCAAAACCAAGCTTTGCAGATATTGCCCTCGATTGAATACCACTGGAAAAATCACGTGCCTCATTACGGGACATGTTTATTCCAGCAAGATGAATGTATCCTGCAAAAGTTCAAACTTGATCTATAGCCTGGCCTGCAAACATTGTGGGGAAAGCTATGTAGGCCAGACAACCTTATGGATCAAATCAGAACATCACCCAAAATGTTGAAACGAATATTGTAGGTTCTCATTTCAACTCGGCCTTCCATAAACAATTGGATGATGTGGAACTCACCATTGTGGATTTCATACATGCCCACCCTGATAGTGACAAGGCCACCTACCTACGGAATCTCATAGAATTCAATTGGATTCAGAGACTCCATTCCGATGCCCCCCTCGGGTTGAATATAGCAGATGCACCCTTTGGTGCTGGCTAACTCTTCGGAGGGTAAAATCGGCTAGTCAAAATGGGAGACCCCTTTTTTCTCTCGTTTTGACAACCCCCTTTGACTTTACGGAGCACAACAGTGACTATCAACCTAGCAACGTTAAAATTTTTTAAAAAGTTTTTGATGGTTTCTGTAACGAGTAAAGTCTTTCTTATTTATTTAAAGTCGCACTTTAAATAAATTTCAGAACACAGGGCCCACCTAGTAGGCCCATTTGCTACTTTAATTTTATCAGACTAAAATTAAAACTGTCCATAAATCACTTGGTTCGCTGTCAGGTGTCAATATGCTAATATTGACACCGGTACTGTAAGTTGGTGACTGTAACCATTTATAGGACCATATAACACCAACCCCTTTGGATTTGGGACCACTGGCAACTATAGTTGTCACATTTCTAATACAAACATGAGCCTGATGAGTCCCCATTGGATGAAACTACTCTTAAGCAACCAGTTACTAAACTGGGAGCTCAGTTTCCATGTTACCCAGTACCATGGTTACCTGTGTACTCACATGTGACTGTTGCCAAGCAATGGTGTTCTGATTGACGTCACACCCATTGGGTGAAACCATCATTCTGAGTGGTAGCTTAGTGTGAGGAGGACGGACATCAACTAGCCCTGTCAAAAAAATCATACAGCAAAATGCATTCCAATATCAGAAAGATAATCAAAATTTGAATCACATTATTTTCTAATCCCAATGTTTCAAAAGAAAACAGCAAAAAGGCTAATTTTTCTAGTACATTGCCTATATAATTTGACCCTTTGCCAGGTCCCTAGCAACCAGGCTTCTGCTCCCGAGAATTACTCAGGCTACTATGAAAGTTTCAAACTGCAGTGACAATCGTTAATCGAGTGCAAGTTTATATAATCCAGTTAAGTTGACTATCAATGTTGAATGTGTATTCTGTTAAACGTGTATTCTGTCGAACGTGTATTCTGTAGTGTAGGCTGTCCAAACTGCCTGTCTAGTAGCTTTGACAGGCAGTCAGGATTTCCCTACATTCAAATCTACTTACAGGTAGCTGTCGTACCAGTAGAATTTTACACCCATTTTACCTTAAAGGGAGGCTAGCACGGCAAAATTTTTTCATCATTCATCGGTACTGGTTAAAAAATCGTTCATAAAATCGCAGGACCTAGCGGAAAAATCAAGGCGCTCTGATGTCTAAGGGTGGTCATGTGACTTTAATACGGGCATGCATTAGAGTGTGGCCCCACTTTAATGCCTTCCCCCCCCCCATATTTAATAGTGGCAACCTTAAACACTTTATCTCAATCTAGAAGACAGCAGTAGTAGCTATAATCTATTTGTTTACCTAGATTACAAGATTTATTTTTCTTGGTTACACCTCTCCTTGTGGTATCACAGCAGTATTCCGCCCCAGTAAACCTAGGACAGCTAAATAGTCCCAATTAAAAACAGTGTTTTGTTTGGTATAATCAGTGCCAGGGGACCTTATTTTTATCGCAGATTGATGATTTTGGTACCAGAAGAAAGGTAACGATTTGGAGGGGGGGGAGTTGCAAAAGATTTTGGGCACCATGGAAACCTATTGTGTCAGAGAGGGGTCCAAGGTCACATTTGTGACCTGTCAGGGGCGCCTGTATCATTCAATTTATTCAACATGGTGGTTTCCATGGTAACTGGTGCAAAAACAGATCTGACTCCGTTATGGTTGACCATGCTAAAAAAAAATCAAGAATGACTTCAGCTTTAATTTAAGCCTTTATTTATGAACGCCATCAAATTAGAACTCGATTGACGCCAGTTTTATGGTGGAAGATTGGGGGAAATCAGAACGTCCTTGGCCCTATTAGTGCCGTGACACCTTGTGCATGGTGGCCATGGTCAGCCATATTGGGTGCCTTTCTGGGTCATGACCCAGGTCATGCTGTAGCTGGTTCCCCAAAGTCCCAGCCTTGACCATATGTGAAATAAAGTGGTCACGATGCATGTCACGACCTTGATGGGCCTGGCCTAGTATTCTGTTAAATTATGTGTAGGGGCCTACCATATTCCACGCTCCAAACCAGAGTAGGTATGTGACTAAATTTTCAAATGCATGATATCTCTTGCTTTTTAACACAGTCCTTTCTGCAAATATGTGAGAAGTAACATGCTTTTTTGATTTGTAATTTTAGATTCATTTTTGGGTGAGTTATTGAGGTTTTTTGTGAGACAAGGTTGGGCAAATTTTCGTCATGAAATCAGAGATGCCACTTTTCCTGGTTTACCAGGAATTCTTGGTTTTGATTCTAAGATTTCTATATTAAATCATGTCAAATTCCTGGGAAAATGTGTCCAAAGTCCCGTTTTCCTGGTTTTTGTCAGCCAGTGAGTGGCATCTCTGTGAAATTAAAGTACAAAGAAGGAATGTCTGACCTTGAGTTACATTTTTATCAGAATTTAAAAGGAGATACACCACAGTAAACCATATATTTCCTGGAAGCCAATGCCATTACGGATACAATGCAGTTTAAATGAAGCTAACCCAAAAAAAAAGAAATGAAGCTGATATGACCAATGGGTTAGATATATATATTTATGAAAATAAAAAGTGGGGAAAACCCATGTTTTTTGTCCCAAAATGAAGGAAGAACAAAATCTGCTGCTCCTAGAAAACGTGCTCGTCCATAGACTTTCTTAATATTTGGTACAAATGAGGTTTAGACAATGCTCTACCAGGCCTATAGGTCAGAGATCCCACTTTTCCTAACTTTTTAGGAATTCTGAGTTTTCTACCTAAATTCCTACAGGTATTTCCTATAGGAAATTAAGAAAAATAAGAGGATTTCCGACTTCTTGGGGATCAGTGAGTGGCATCCATGAAAGGTTTTCATTATGTGCCAAAAGTGTCTTCACATAAAAATCGACACTTAGATTAGATGTTGACCTAATTAGGGCCATAATTAATTAACCAATTAAAGCATATGAAAAATTTGAACTCTAGGCTAAAGGGTATCTTGTATACTTGCCAAAAAAAATCTAAAATGCCATCTTCCTCAGGTATTAATCATGTTTAAAGGCTAGGAACAGAGAGCTATCCTAGCACAGCCCTTCAAAAGTAGTCAGTTTGCTACAACCAGGTCCGCCCTCACAGCAGCTCGTTCATTCACATACCTAACCAGAGTCTAGACTCCAGTCTCACTCGGACATCTCAGTATTAAAGTCTGTCACATCCATGTCATGCCCCGGAGTTGTCAGATATATCCATCAAATACACCTGTATTTGTTAAGGGTTGACTTTGTATAAATTACACACTTGGTTTTCTTTGTCTTTAGGATGGCGGCTTCCAGGATCAGCATGAAGACCTCTATGATGATGTCATCACCGCCCCCGCCACGGAAGAAGACATTGCGGACGAGGTTAACACCTCTACCGTGAGCAGCGTGTCCACTGAGGTAAGTTCTCTCATATTGTGTGTTACCATAAACAGGGCTCAACACATGCCAACAAAAGACCTATCCTGATACATCCCTGGTGTGTAGACTCACTGGTGAGTTGTTCATGAGAGCTACATTCATGTATTATGATGATGGTGCTCTCATACCGATCCTACAGGGTTGACGCACCTCTGGAGGGTCGGCATGATGTTGTAATGAAGAGGTGGTGGACACACTCTTTGGCACTTCGGGCTTCCCTAGCCCACTTAAAAGGGTCTGTATCTCCTCTTTCCTATCCCCTCAGGATGTGTGTGGTGTACATATGCGCGGGCACTGACACATTCCCTTGTGAAATTGTGTAATGTAGTTCTCGCCATGAATATGACCTGAGCTGTTGAAATGGCGTTAAACATCTATTACTCACTCACTTTGGCACTTGATTGATACACCATGACCACCAATGGCCCTGATGCACTATTATATTAGGAGCCATAAATGGTTATGGGTGCCAGTAATGCCTTAATGCATTTTGCCTTTTGGTTTACATGATACATTTAGGTATCATACCAACCCTATGAGGTTGATCGAGCTTGTGCCGAAGAACTCAACATTGTTTGTGACTGACGCCTAATGGGCTTGATGCATTGGCTCCACTTCAAGGGTTGAAGAATTTATGAGGGTTATACAACGAGATCTTTGAAAGATAAAACCTGTTAGGAAATGGGGGGAAAAAACCTTCAGCAAAGACACAATTAATGGACCCGATTCCTGTTTACCATATTTCTTTACAAAGTTCCTTGGTTCAGCAATAAATGGTGCTAATCTTGGGTTTGTGATCATGTTTATAGCAGATGACATCCAAGACGGCCCCAGATGTGCATGCCCCGCCTAACATGCCAGCCAACTACATGGGCAAACGAGTCATGGTGTACGTCGGTAACCTCACATGGGTAAGTAAAGCATTAGACTTAGTATAAAATGGGAAAATCCTTACCTAATAAACTCTTGTTCAATGTCAGTATAATAAGAATTTCAAGTTTTGAACTTTGAGAGAAACTACAATAATTAACTAATGAAATTATGCAATTGATAAATAATAGATTTGCTGTTAATTCAGAGATGTAAGTTGTCAGGGATTTCCCTGAAAATAGGGAATTCAAAAATGCTAAGATATAGTCTGAATAGGGATATCCAGGGCCTTCAGGGACAGAATTTATTTACAGCCTTCTTTCCCTAGTCATTTTCTTCACACAGACCCAGTCCTCAGTTGTCTAATTCAACTAGGGACTCCACTAAGCCCCCTGGCATGAGCAGAGGGACTCACTGGTCCAGGGGAGACTCTGGGCAGGGAATCTCAGGGGCAGACCCTCCCAGGGAGAAATGAAGGGAATGCTGCTCTCTGATTGGTCTAAAATCATCAGTCAGCAACAATTGTTGAATACCAGGGGGTGCCACGATACTGTGCTGGTCACTCTGCCCTAGACACTCTGCTTATACCAGGGGGCCTGTCCTGGGGGCCTGCCAACTCTCCTAGTGTCATGATAACAGCTTTTCAGGGATTTTCCCAGTATCTGACTTACATCTCTGTGTTATGTAATACTAGAGAGGTATAAAGAAGCATCAGATTTAAGGTATTTGAAAACTCATAAAGGGTGTTCCTATTGTCTGAAATAGAGAATAAATGGATGATCTATTACAATAAATACCTCACAAATGAAGTGCTTCTAGACTTTAGGGAAAGGCAAAATCTTTTTTTAAAAAAATCTGGTTGACAGAGTTGGACTCAACATGTTGGTTCTTAATTTCACAGTGGACGACAGATCAGGATCTGACAGATGTCATCTCAGGTCTCGGTGTCACTGATCTGCTTGACATCAAATTCTACGAAAACAGAGCCAATGGACAATCAAAAGGGTGAGTATTAGTTGACTTATAAAATGTAATGCTGTTCACATTGTGATTACATTCAGGTTTCGAAGGCCACTACGCCTGAGGCGACCCAGAGTACAACAACCAGCATAGAAAACATCCTCAAGAGTGTATGGGGTATTCAAAAGACTAAATGATAGAAGTAACTAAATAAGTACACAATTGAAGAAAAAAATATCAGATTTAAGCAGCATATTTTCAAGGGATGGGGGGGGGGGATTAGGGATGAGTAGGACACCAACGCCCTTGACCACCTCATCTGATGCACCTTTGCATTGCGATAGACCATGCTTGCATTAGTTTTCACCGAAAATGTTTCTATGCCTCCCAGGTTTGCTGTAGTGCAGTTTTCATCAGATACATCAATGCGCACAGTGATGGACAAACTGCCAACCAAGGAGCTTCACGGACAGAACCCGGTCGTCACCCCGTACAGCAAGCAAAACTTTAATAACTTCGAGATGCAGGCTCGTAAAGGAGAGGCACAACACAACGGTAAGTACTGTGTCCACTGACAACCCAATTGTTAGCGCATATAGATTGGAATGTGTAAAACCGTAAACTCCAGTGTACAAGCCACATTCACATATAAGCCACACCCCAGCTGTAGGAAAAGCAATTAACTACATCTTAGGCTTAAAAATTGAGGCTTTTTATACTGTTCTCAGGGGTAGACATTAACATTTTTATCCACTGGCCACCCGCGCCAGTAACCTCAGAATTCTATTGGCCCGATGGTAGAGCTGTTGGCCTAGAAGTTGTAGCTGGAAATCGATATTGAATGAACAAAGAAATAATGCTTAGAAACTCTACCAAGGGCACTTTATTAGAAAAATTCACCTACAAGTTGTCGGTTCTTATGTCCCTGTCAAGTGAAACATATAAAACCCCAACAAAGGTGCCCCAGTTGTAGTAAATTGTAGGGTTTGATTAAGGAAAGCCCACTGGCCTTCCAGGCCAGTGTTAGTGTCTACCCCTGTGTTCTACAGAACAAGATACCGGTGTATAAGCCACACCCTGATTTCTGACACATTCTATTAGCATTGGTAGGCCTTTGGTTCGCATATAAGCACAGCTCACTTGAGCAGGTAGGCCGTACAATTGTTGTCAGATATTTATCATTTAGGCAAGGCTGGTTTTCACTAGGTTGAACATTATTTCTGAGCATTGTAGACCAGGACGAAATAAAACTGTTTAGAAAAAAAAGTCCTGTAATTCTGTATCATAGACAGATTCTCCTTGTTTTAATTTCCAGGCCGTAACCAGGATAACCGTGACAACAGAGATAACCGTGGTGACAACCGAGGTGACAACAGAGACCACCGTGACCGACGTGACATGCCTCCACGTCCTGGACCCGGGCCCAGGGACGGACCTGGTCGTGGCCCACCACCCAACCGTGGTCCACCTGGTGGTTACCCCCCACGGGGCAACCAGGGTCCTCCCCGTCCCCAGGGACCAGGCGGCCCCCCAGGCATGGGACCTCCACCATTCCAAGGTATTTTAACAGTCATAAAGCACACCCTAGGGGTGTTGCCACTTTTCCTACATTACAATAATGCAGATTCTAGTTTAAAATTTAAAATGCTTAATCTTAGAATACAATTCAAACATTCTTATAAATGAGGGAGATAAGGGGGTAATTCAGAACTTTTTGTGATTGGTAAATTGCATGTTCAACATTGTTAAATTATACGTTTCAGTTACGATTCTATATGATCGTCGTAGGGTATATATTCAACACATTAATAAAAAGTCTACTTCTGTTTTATAAATCATAACAGTCTTTGTCACATGCGAGCATACCTTTTACGATGGTACTTTGTCTATTTGGTCGTACAGGAGGCCCTCCACCACGTAACGGACCGGGAGGTCCCCCACAGGGCCCTCCCCCCGGTCAGGGAATGCCGCCCATGCACACCCCACCCGGCATGCCTCCAAGGCAACACCAGCAGGGACCTCCACCCGGCATGGGGGTAAGTAACTTATAGTAGGAACACAGATAAATTTGGCAAAAGGGCAGGGGAAGGGAAAATCTTCATATAAAATTTGGCTTGAGTCAGGGAAAATCTGTTGGAATGTTACACTTGTGTTCATGCTTGGCTAGGCACTGCTGGACAGGGACTTTAACAATGACAGTCACTATTTCTGTCACGAAAAAAAACTTTGGTGTAGATTGTTTGAGCATGTATTGGTTATATTCAGATACAACCTGATTCGGTCAGGGTAAATGTCGGCCATAATTGTGATTTACTTTTCAAGCTGATAACTGTCTACATGTTCTTTTTCAGCCCCCTCGCGGACCCCCGCCTGGGCCAGAGCCACCCCGCGGTATGCCCAACCATGGAGGGCCCCACCACGGACCCCCAGGTCCCCATGGTCCCCCTGGCCCACATCACGGACCCCCCGGCTCTCACCATGGCCCCCCCGGACCCATGCACCCATCAGGACCCCCTCTACAGGGCCCCCCACACATACCTCCACAGACAGGACCCCCGCCACCCGGACCCCGTCCGGAGTGGGACAGACCTCCAGGTAAGTAGACCTCTGTAATTAACAATTACCGTAAAACATTACCTATAAGCCTACCTCAGCTACAAGCCGATTGTGAGTTTGAGAGAGAAAATTCGGCTTATAGGAAAAATGTTTAAAATTGATTTTCTCTTTAATCTATTGTATTAAAACCTCACTTATAAGCCGAATTAGTTTCAGGGAAAAAATTTGGCTTATATGAAAAATAAATGACAAAAAAATTTCGGCTTGCAGGTGTGGTTTTACAGTCGATCATTTAAAAGGCATTAATGCCTCATTGTTTATTTCAGGTCCCGGGTACCCCCCCACGAGTCACCACCCCCCACCCAGCCCCCAGCCCCTACCACAGAGACCCCCAATTCCAGGTAAGTTTCAATTTTGTAAAGAAAAAAAAAAAAAAAATTGGGGTTGGGGGGATTAGGTAAATGAATGTGTTCAACCATAAAATCTTGCCTAGAAGGCAAACACAGACTTCGGACATTCAAGTGTAATATTTGTTTAATCTGTGTAGCCATTCCTCGTTCACATGGCCCTTGCGGCCTTAGTGTAGATGGCCCTTGTTTGATCTGGTACTGGAGAAATGGGCACTGTAATAGCTATTGCAACGGACACCAGATTAATACATGAACTATGCCAAGAATTCCACAGTGAATGTAGAGAAATAAAGCATTATTTTAAGTGAATCCCGTCTGTGTGACATTTAGTTAAAAAGATTCTTTGTGTTTTATAGGTTCATACGGAGCTACAAATCATGTGTTCAGTAAGTAGAAATTTCATATGAAAACCTAGTAAGCTTAGCAAATAAAACAGAAATTCATTGACTGGTACGTGAAACTTTGAAAGGCCTATATGAATGAAAGGCCTATATGCAGGACGCACTCTGTCCTCAGATGGAAAAAGTGAAAATAGGTTCCGGCAAAGTTGGGAATTCTGATTTCATACAATCGAACAGTGCTAAACTGCCCCAGCATTCCCTTCAACTCAGGGGATGCATTATACATCATAACACGTGTTGTGCTTTATATGTGACGTACTGTGACTATAAAAGCCATGTTATAAACTACACTTACATTTAGAATGAAATAATATTTCATATAAAGATGCTATGAGTATCATATTACGAAATGTATGTTTGCAGGTCCACCTCCACCACAAGGACACGGTGCGCCTCCCCCTGGCCACCCGCCCCCCGGTATGCCAGTCTCAGGCCCCCCACAGCCTGCCCCCCATGTTAACCCTGCCTTCTTCAACATGCCTACATCACAACCAGCCCCCCAGGGACTGCCTGTAAGTACACCTTGTATCGACGTAATGATAGGGCTTCATTAGCCCATCTTCAAAAAATCTCATCTTTTCTCACTGGGCTTCCCTAGCCTATCTTGTTTTCTGTCTCCTCTGGGGGTCAGCCTCACACATGTGTGTGGGGATGGAGATTCATTCATCCAGATGTCTTATGTACCGTAATCTCCCGCGTAGAAGATGCGCTGCGCGTATAAGACGCACCCCAAAGTTAGCACATGCATTTTCGCGTATAAGACGCACATTTTAATGCTGATATTTGTAAGATTAGTACATTTCTATAGAAAAATTACCCCTCGTATAAGACACACCCCCAACTTGAGTGAAAGCTATAAGACTCTCCAGCATTTTGTTTGGCGTAGAGGACGCGTCTTATACGCGGGAGTTTACGGTAGTTTTCACACTGTGAATATTATGACCGTAAAAAAGCTGTCCATGTCTCTGGTGCAATGTTGTGTGCACAGGCATGGATAGATGCAAGTTTCTTGACACTGCTGTCTAACCTTAGCTGTCAATTTGAGAAGTTTGAAGTTTTATTTTAGGAAATAAAGCAATCCATCTCTGTCGTGTTGTTACAGCCTCCACAGCCACACCCGAGTGACCCATATGGGCGTCCCTCAGCGCCATACCCACCAGTCGACCCCTACGGTAGACCCCCACCTGACAGGTAAGTGTTACATCCAGTAAGGGCTGTATATACTGTACATGTGTCTCATCATGATGCCTTCATGGGCTGCTAGTGCTGTCCAGAGTGTATCGTGCCTAATGGTCAGTTTGATGCACCCATGAACTGCTAGCGAGCAGACTCGCAAACACATTCGAAACACCGTGCCGACCAATAGGCATGAATTGATACAATTACATAGTGCACTATTAACATCAAATATGGTATGCTGTAGTTTCCCTTAAAGTGTTAGGTGGTTGTGCAGTCCATACAGGGTTAAAGCATGTCTTCCCGCACTCCTGCACGATCTTGCCACATCCTGCATATAACCTGCCTCATTGGATCCATTTGGTACGTTTGACCCCTGGCTTTGTATCTTACGGAGTTCTGCTCCAATTAACAACTGGGTTTACTTTAGTAAGGCCAGACCCGGACACATGTAACACAGGAAGTCATGTGACATCTGATTGTAGCATAGGAATGGTGCACTGTGGGATACAAACAGAGGTGTGAGGCTCTGTCTCTTACAGAACACTCTGCCCTGACCCATTTATGATGTCACAGACTGGTAGCCAATCAGATATCCCAGCAGGTTACTCAAGTAACTAACGCACGTCTGTTTGGCCAGGGGTCAAACATACTGAATAGATATTGTAAACTCCCGCATAGGGTAAAGTGACCATGAGTCATCCACAAAGATTATGAAAATTATCCTGACATGTTTGTCTTTCCAGTAAATGAGGTTATGCCCATGTCTATCAGGCCCTTTAAGCCTTCATTACCCAAGTTCTGTGTATTTCTCTTCATCAGTACCATGAGTCGGCCACCAGTACCTTGAGTCGGCCACATCATATCATGAATCAACTAGTGTGTAGGGGCTGTCTATTATGTACTTGATGCATGGAAAGGGCAGATTTCCAGTTTACAGATAATTTAGAGAGTGTAAATGTAATCCATATACAATATTTAGTCAAGGTTAACTTTGTTCCATGACTACTAGGGACATTATTTCAAGTTTATCCTCATTTATTATTTGCACTTCAATATAAGTGGCTTACAGATCATCAGAAACCTATCCCTATTTGCATGCATGTAACCCCAAACATGCTGTCATTGACAGCCTGTTGAAGGTAATAAACCCAGAAAAGCCAGAGATGGAAGGATAGCAGGTACTGCATCTTCCCATCTCCTATAAATATAAATAGCAGGGGTGTGAAATCTCCGCGGAAATCCGCGTTTTTTATGTTCAGAAGGATCATTCTTGAGATCTATGTAAATCCACTGAGAAAATAAATTATCATTTGTAGGTGGGGGGGGGGGGTCTAACTTAAAATTTCTGAGGATATCATTTCAGATGGAAAAAATGTTAGCATCCCAATGGTAATCCCAAACATCCCTGTACATCACAGGGTCACATATTCTGCCCAAATAACATTAAGATCATTTTTTACACTATTATCCTTCTAAAACTATTAACCAACAAGATGGTGGAAATGGGTTTTGGTATTTCACACCCCTGAAATAGCTTAAAATCCTCTAAGGTGGTCATTGATAATAATAATTTGGCACTATATACATGCAAAGTGGCCGACTCAAGGTACATGGACGACTCAAGATCACTCTACCCTATAAGCCGCACCCAGACTTTGGTAGAAGGTATAAGGCCCATCCGGGGCCTGATATTTGAAAACCTGAAGCTATAATTCCTAAGATTTTCGTGGACATTTTAGTCATGGTATGTTTCTGATATGAAGGCTGTTTTACTTTTGGAGGCATATGCATCGTAGACGAGAACGAAGCATGTCGTGAGTTTTTGATACAAACCTGCACCTGTTAAATGTTACAAATTGTTTATTGTTCTTATTTTTTTAAACTGGAAGGTATCTATTACATTTAACCTTTCACAGTTTGATTATGCTTTCCTCATTATAGTATTAGAGAACTCGAACCATGAAACCCCAGCTATGAGCTGACCTAATGGTAGCTCTAATCTAGCCCTTAATGACAACAATTGTGTCTAGGTTAAGATTCAGCTTAAAAGATTAACGCTCAAAAGGCGTTTTCACAACAACAAAAAACAAGATCATTTCACCTATACAAAATCATCTTTAATAGGGGCCTTCATTTGACCATTTTATGAATTTTTTGAGATGGGTGACTTTTGTCCCTGGTTCAGAATTTCTTGCAAACCCTGAGTGCTAAGTAGATTGGCATGGCAGAGAATGGTAGCTGAGGTTTGATGCATCTGGTACCTGTTTGATATGCTGCAGAAGTGACAGGTTCAGTAGAACCACATTAGTTTTAATATAAGCTAACCTTAAAAGGCTGCTAATATAAGAGCTTATTATGCCCCTTGATGCACAAGGGTTCGAATGAATTGCTGGCAAGCAAACTCACCAGCACTTGATTGTTGCATGATGCCAGGATGCTATCAACCGCATAGGGTCAGGTGTATGAATGTAGCCCTGGTGAGCTATTCACCGGTGCTACATTCATGCACCATGCTGACTAATGGGCATGATGTTATGTTAATGTATTATCAGCTTTTAAAAGAATAGTTGCCCTCAGATGGCTGTTAGGTTTGCTGCTTGTTGATGTTGTGTAGTAGCTGTTCTATAACACCTTGGTGTGCTGGCCACTCTATGTAGGCCCTCTCACAATCATTCCAGGCCGCCCATCGAGCGCCACGACCCTCCCACACCACAGATACCCGAGGCTGAATTTGAGGAAATCCTGCAGCGTAACAAGACGGTGTCAAGTAGTGCTATATCACGCGCAGTGCAGGACGCATCAGCTGGTAAGGCACACTTGAGATGTTACATTCTTGCCTTTTCGTTGGGGTTTTTCATAACTCATATTACTTTGTAAATTCCTCATAAAATACAATTTCCATATTGTTGGATGTAAGTGCTGTCACATGCCGTCGTCATGGATTTATTTCATATGAAAACAAAAGAATTCATGGTAATAGATTGCAGCTCTCAGTTAATGACCCGGAGCTATTGAATAATGTAGTAACCCTGTGTTCCAGGTGAATATGCGAGTGCCATCGAGACACTTGTAACAGCCATCTCGCTCATCAAGCAGTCCAAGATCGCTAACGATGATCGGTGTAAGATCCTCATCAGTTCTCTTCAAGACACACTACATGGAATAGAGTCCAAGTCCTACGGATCCAAGTAAGTTCATGTCCAGAAAATAGAGTTGCATTGCACTGACAAACACTTCATTAACTTGGAATTTTTAAGACCGGAAGTGAGCATTTCTGAGAAGAGGTGGTTGAGTTTACCCTCAAATTACATCAAAACCATCAAATATGAGATGAAATGAAACTTGTCATGTGTACATGTTCAAGATCATGGAGGTGTAATATTTACCTCTTTAATATAAGATTCTAATCTTTGTAAAATTTAGGTTTGATAAAAAGTAGGTCACCTGAAGTCCAACTTAGATGCTTGTGCCACTCAATGCTTTTCTATGGGGGTGACATTTTGGGTGACGGGTTTTCCCGACCTTTTCAGCAAGATGGTGTTCTCATTGTTCATTATTTAGTAGGGGGAACTGAGGTGTTTCCAGCTAAGGGGCAATGGGACATGAATATGCCATACCATAGTGTTTTCTTCTTGGTTGGTTCCAATTTGAAAGTAGCAGTTTATAACTCTGTATAATAGCATTATTCTGACACTCAATATGAAATGAATATAGTAAAAGTTATGATATATTGTAGGCGACAGATTTTCTGATACTTGTTCACCTATGTCAAGTACATCCAGTATCCCCCCTGCTAAAAAATGAGCCAGCTTCAACCGCCTAGTTCACTCATAACTCACCAGGAGGCACCACCATAGGACAGTGCTGATGTCACCTACATCATGTCACCTAGTGCAGATCATTATTTAGAAGGGGAGACTGAGGTGTTTTTCATGAACGGGCACACTTATAACACTCATGTAATGTAGGAAATGGGGTGGAGGGACAGACAAGATGCAAGAAGTATTTCTTAGAATCAACAATGGACATGGACATATACCTATGATCCCATAAAATTGCAATGCATGCAATTTAAATCACATTCATACAAAAAAAAAAGCTCCTTTCTGGGTTACCAGCGATGACAATCGCTTCAGCATTCGTTAGTGCATCATGTTGACCATCAGAGAGGGTATCAACCCCACAGTCCTGATTAGCATGATGCATAGATCTACTAATGGCGTTTGAATGTGAACATTTGTTAATAGCGGTAAATGAAGAGTCAGGTGCACTTTGAAGATTCATAAATATAAGTCAGAGATCATGCTAACCACTCGCCAAATCGCCACTGGCGAATCCAAGGTCAAATTGGCTAATGCGACCCTCAAAATTCGCCAAATTGGCTAATTATGACCATGAGAGTTTGCTGAACTTAGTTTTGAAAATGTTGCCCACTGTTGTTATCAACATGTTATCGACATTGAGAATGGAAGAAGGTTGCCCTAGCTGTATTTATATTCTAATTGTAGATTTATTTTAAATGAAAAACAAGAGTTTGGCTAATCAATTTTAATTTGGCTAATTGAAATATGAATGAAATGGCCAAATTGGCTAATATAATACAAGTCCTAGCATTATCCCATTAAGTATTACAATCAGTTCATCACAAAATGTCTGTTGTACACCCAGGTCAAGCAGCAGAGACAGGCGGTCACGGTCCCGTGATCGGGAGCGCGAACGTGAACGAGACCGTGAGAAGCGATCCCGTCACAGATCCCGTAGCCGCGAGAGAGCACCAGAGCGTGTCAGTGAGAGCAGTCGGGAGCGCAGTACAACAGAGAGGAACCCGGAATACCGAGAAAGGAGCCGAGACCGTGAACATCGCTATGAGGGAGAGGGGCGCAGTAGCAGTAGCCGACATAGCGGTGGTGAGGGAAGAGACCGGGAGAGGGAATACAGTCGGCGCCATTAGAAACCATGCAGTCCGCAAGGTAAGGTAGGGGAGGTAACACAAGGGAGGGGGATCATGGGGAACATGTATAAAATAAAGCTTACCTTGCTTAGAACTGAGGTGGGTTTAGTAATTGTAATCTCAATTACATTGCTTTCAAAAGTAGCTCTATGAAGAACATAATATTA
Organism: Acholoe squamosa; assembly: GCA_949317995.1. Lineage (NCBI taxonomy): Eukaryota > Metazoa > Annelida > Polychaeta > Phyllodocida > Polynoidae > Acholoe > Acholoe squamosa. Next base: position 63,944,762 of record OX439044.1, read on the forward strand.
ATGCAAAGTTTATTTTCAGTAAACTTATCCCTTATTCTGCGTTCTATAGGCACTTCATATCTAAACAAAGTCATAGTCAAATGTGGATTGCCAGTTCTATATTCATTACTGTTAGAGACTAAATGTTTTCTGTAAATATGTCGTCATGTAAAGAATCGTTTCAATAGTGCACTGTAAAGAATCGTTTTAATAGTGCACTGTAAAGAATCGTTTTAATAGTGCACTGTAGGGACAAGTGTCAACAAGTGCATGAACGGTCGATGTCTTGAACTGTATGATTTATTTTTTAAATATCCATATTAACCCTTGAAGGGCTGTTTATGCCCATGTAAGTAATGCTTCAATGCAGCCCTGGTGAGCAATTCACCTGGACCACATTGATACATCACACTCACCCATGTGGCATACCTTTACTCACCCGTAGGGTACCTCTGATGCATGACACATTCATACATTAGCGACCCTTGAAGGGTTAGAGCCCAGAAAAAGTGCGTCCCTCACACACAAAATGCAGCGTAACACTGTAATGTTTTAATGAATTGAACTGATGCTCCATGTATTCCACCAAGCTGAACTTAGTTGTGGGTCCCAATCACCCTGATTTCTGTCCCCTCAAATTCAGGGAGTCATCTTCCATGTTTAGACACAATATGCCATGAGATAATCCATGTTGAATGTCTGTCCTAATTTGCATGTTCTGTTATAAAGGTCATTGATGTGCTTGACAACCTGCCAGCTCTGAATGAGTATCAGTATGTGAAACTTCCAATAGATCAGTTGTAGAGAACATACCACGGTAACTTACAGTGAGAAGCACTCTCGCCAAGTTGATATGACGAGTCAATCCTGTTGAGGCTGATAGTGCATTAATGCATCACACCTATTGGTGGTCATGATACAAATTCACCCTATTGAGTTAAGGGCTATATTCATGTTGAGGGCTTTTAGACATGTTACCAAAAATGTATAACCAGGCTGGTTAGGAACAAGCCCGCAGTGACCTATAGTCTATGTTAAAAACCTTTAAGGAAGGCATAGTTGCTGTAGTACCATGCGTATTTGGTATGGCTCATATTTGATACCAACTCAATTTGCACATTAATGCATTTAGTCTAGGAGCGCCTCATACATTTGATCTGAATTAAAGTACCGTAATCTCCCGCGCAGAAGACGCGTTGCGCGTATAAGACGCACCCCAAACTCAGCACATGCATTTTCGCGTATAAGACGCACATTTTAATGCTGATATTTGTAAGATAAGTACATTTCTATAGTAAAAGTACCCCAAACTTGAGGAAATCCTATAAGACTCCCCAGCATTTTGTTTGGCATAGAGGACGCATCTTATACGCGGGAGTTTACGGTACTCAAAAACTAGCTTAGCGCATTTAAAAGATTTTCTCCAAGTCGAGCGTGCCCCCAAATGCTGGTTCACCTTAAACACAAGGTACTACGGTAGTAGCCCATGTAATGGTTTATGATGAAGAATAAAGTCCTGGTGATTGAGAATACTCACCAGGGCTGTAATCACATACCTTGCAATCCTTAAAGACTTCAACAACTCTGTTACTTTTGTACAATTGTTCATTGCAAAGACTGCACCTGTGACCGGACTCGCTTCTTGACCATTGTAGATTTAGCTGAAGTCCGTCATGCATTCTCCTATTTGCTTATTATGTTTCTGTGGTGAAAGGGAAAATCTGAAGTTTGCACTTGTTACTAATGTTATCAGAAAAGCACATAACCTCAGACAGAAAGCATCTTAAATGCATTAGTGATTTGTCAGAAGTTTCCATGTATGGTTCGGTGAATATTTCATCTGTATAACACCAACTCTGCTTGTTGTGTACATATGACATGACGTGTCGATTGAAGGGCATGGCACAAAATACCACCTCCCTTTAATCACAGATCATGTCGACGAATCTGATACACATTTGCCTAAAGGTTGTTAGTTTGTACAAATGGGCATTTCATGGGGGTAACAAGTCGAAATTGTACTAAGTATGGAATCTCTACACTTGGCATTTCTTGTAGGAAATGGAGTTTTATAATGAAGTTCGATTTTTGATAATACTAATACATGTATGTTGTGGAAAATGATTTAAATGCTAAATGATTTAGGTTTTCACATAATGATAAACCTAAATGTATAACTAAATGTACTGAATTGGTATGCAAAATAATTCTGTACAAAGATATATATATATATATTATCTAACTGCTGGGCTTGAAGACAGGGTAGGGTTATCCTGAAAGCTATAGCTTGCATGTTAAAGAAGATTTGATGTAATTCCAAAATATTCAGATTGTTTGATTTGGCTAATCTATACCTATGACTAGTCCTATGGCATTTGTACCTCTTTTTAAATGACTCACCGACTGCAGTTTGGCACAAAACAGAGTTATTACATGACATTGTGAGAAGTTTTGCTTCTATAACAACTTCCATGAATGTTCACTCAAGAAATAGGATAAAATTTATGTCACCATTTTGGAAGTATTAAGTGCATATTGCACAAAGAAATGGGAGTTTTATGTATGTCTAATAATACACTGAAATTGATAATAAATCTTTTGAAAAGAAAAAAAAGGGGGGGGGGAATGAAAATAACTTGTCTAAGAGAGGAAATTCATAAAATCTTGCTTCTTAAAGCATATGCACTTAATGCAAATGAATTAATAAGATTCTGTTTGTTTGTTACATCTGTAGCCAGTGAGCATGAAGAGGATCATGTAGGAAAGGTTATTCATTATTTTGTCAAATCAATAATTGTTCGGTTGTTACCCTTGCACCTGTAGCGTATTAAGTATCATTTTCCAGGGCAACATCTTCTCACCTCAACACAACCCAAGACAACGCCAGGAAGGACACGGAACTTGCGTTTTTGATAACTGTAGTGTTAGTGGGTGGTTTCATTTATATTGCAGCACAGACAGTGACCTAGCCAACTGATGTTACTTTTTTTGCATGCTTGAAATTATACATTTATAATGTTATTGCTTGACATAGTTTGTAACTAGCCAGTTTGCAATTGTGAGAGATGCCACTCCATTTCAGTATTGACTGCTAGAGATGGGAGAAATTGTAGTAATATTTTTTTCCTATTGTTAATTGAAGATAGAGTGGTATCCTCCTCTCCCATAGTGGCAAACTATGTCAAAAAAAAAGTAACAAAACTAAGCCAACAAACTGTATGATCGGTTCGTTATATCTGTGTTGTTTCTTTTCATTGTAGGAAATCAAATGGATTTTTATGTACTACCTTCATATCGTCCTATCCCCCCTCCATGACACAGAAATGTTGATGGAGAAGGTGTCAGAACTTTAATGTCTCTTACCTATATGTTATATCAATATTATACACTTAGAAAAAAAAAGAGAAGAAAGAAAGCGATCAGGATACACAAAACCTGATCTGCTATATCTGATCATGATAACACTGTGGAGTGAAAGATGTTGTCTTGATGACACAGAACAAAGATTATATTGAGAAAGTGATGCAAAGATGATGATAATGTAAAGTGTAGAAAGATTACAAGCCCATAACATGGGTTAAGCTAACATACAAGTAATTGTGTACAAGACCACTGGCACCAAAGGAGCATGACATCTCGGCGTTGGACGCCATCATTCTACACAGCCGACAGCAGGACATCTCTGTACACCATCATCTACAGAGGACACGCCAGGATGGCAAGCATGGGGACACTCGTCTTAGCAGCAGCATCTGACATCATCGACACTTCATACCTGCTTACTGTCGTCAGTCAGCGTGGGAACACCCTGGACTGACAACTTGGATGTGACATAGACACAAGTAGAACATGTGTACACAAATAATGCAGCACTGGATTCATTACACAAAGTGCAGCAAACACCACAGCTGTGGTGTACAATTTACCCTTTTAGTGTTCAGCACTACGTATCCAACATAACCCCTTTTTTTTTCGTCCATGATACTATAGTAACTCTTTTTAATCGCTTTTGATACTCCCAAGTCCCCAGTTTCCTGCCCAAAAGACCCAAAAATAAAAGTTTTAGACCCCTTATCGTGTTGGTATTAAAGAAATGGAATAAACTGATGCCTTGTCTTGCTTGTTGATCTGATTCATGTACATGCACTATTATGTAGGGGTGAGGGAGAGACTTGTGTTAATAGTTTTGTTGTCATAACTCTTTAGGAACTTTTATAATCATGTGTGTCAGGAGGGAGTTTAATTGTTCTCATGCTGTACATTTTATATTTGAAGGGAATGGTTGATGTGTGTTTGGATGAAGTATGTAGCAGTGACATTTCAATCTGTTTTACACTGAATTATAGAAATATCCAAATTAATTGACGATATCAGACAAAAATATGCTCTTGACATGATAAGAGATCTCAATGCTTAAAAATCCTTAAAGAATTTTGTTGATGTCATCCAAAAGAAAATAACCTGCATATTACCCATTGTGTTCAAGTATAACATTTAGCTGGCCATTCAAAAGCTCTATTCTTTTGTACATGCGTGCAAAAGTTACTTCTACAAATCGTACAAATAGCATTGAATAGGAACATTTGCTTTTTCTGTTCCAGTTATGGTAGGTCATGGTGTAAGAAGGAGCGTCACAGTATTACATTGTGTTCAAAATGGGAGGGAGTAAGGATAATTAGGGGTCTCAATTACTTTATTCAAATTGGATTGACCTCTCTTCCAGCACTGATCAATTCATGACTGGGACTATCAAGGCATTTATATCCTAGGTTAAGATTAGACCTGCAATAATTGTATCCCTATAATCATGTCCTTTAAATATTCCCAATGGCTCAACACAACCTAGTCTATAACTATTATCAGTATGTGTATACAGTTTATTAGTTGTGTTGCCAGGATCTGTCAATCCCCCATTTTAAGGGTTGTTTATCAGGGACTGTTGTTATTAGTGGTTTAGAAAAGTCACAAGTCAAAGTATGAAGGAGGGAATAGATTCCTAGGCAAATACCAGGGAAAACAAAGGCAAGATGAGTATAGAATTTTTGTCAGAATCTGCAATTGTTACATAATAACAATGTTTTATCAGTCCAAACAAGACTTATTGACATAAGATTTTACTAATTATTATACTCTACATCTACTTTAACAAGATGTTATGCAATTTAGCCTGGGCAGTCACAGCAATTATTAACATCTTCCATGTGCATCTGTTTTGCAAAATTCTTTAAGTTATATGTCCATGGTATAAGATATCTCAAACATACATGCTAAATATGAATTGAAACTTTTGGTGCATACAAATCATCGCGGTATCAATTTCTGTAAAAACAACTGGTACCATGAACCTTTTTTGCATTGTAGCCATACTGTATTCAATTTAATTTATGCACTGCACACTGAACATTTTTTCCAGAATATATGTATTAAGAGATTAATTGGGTTTTAAAAATGGTAATATTGGGGTAAAAGTTCTTGAGCCAAGATGAGAGGGTTGTAGGTCCTAACCTTGAATCTTGCACAGTATGTGTGCTGATATCTTTGGGATTTCCATGTGACTTTGGGAGCCTACGCAATTTGCTAGACATCTCGGGTCGCCCAGCTGAGTATAACTTGCAGAACATAATGTAGCAGTGCTAAATGCATGAAATATTTATGGAATGAATAAGTTAATTCATTCCATATAATGCTGTCACTTAATGTTGATATATCTGCTTCCTTATTGATGTATTCCTTGAAGAATTCTGAAGCTAAGCTAGGGGACCCATATGTCGGACAAAATCAATTTTGATTCCACAGGCATGTAGCAATATTAGAACCATTGCCAGGTTCAAAAAGCTCATTTCTTAAAGTGTGATCAAATATAGGGAATATGCACTTCCACTCATTACATAGGGTGCGTTGAATATTACAGAATTGACAAAGAACATCTGTCTAGCAATGATACTCCAAAACCTCACATATAAGCCATGACTTTACTATTTCAAAAGTCTACTGTGGCTTATATATCCATCCTAAACTCAAGGTGTGGCTTGCTGGTGGAGCTAGAATAGTTCTAAACCAACTTTTTTTCAAGTACCATGTCTAGCTCTTTTAACATTTCAAAATCGGAGGTAATTGTTCATATGCAAGGTTTTAAAGTAACATTTTATTTTACAAAATTGTATATTCAGTTGTAGTTTAGAACTTATTTTCTTGGAAAAAAAACAACACACTTTTTAAGCTAAAGGCCCCTGAATCTGTATTTGTGTCATCTATACATTTGCCCAATTGAAGCTCTCAATATGTCGTAATAATTTATTGATGTATGAAAGATCTAAACTTGTGATCTCAGAACTGTTCCTTCACTGTATCATAATGTGTAGCTGCTAAATTAATGGAGATTTTATTCCTTCGTGGGCTACAACACTTAAAAAACTGCCCCAAATGTGCCAAAAGTCCTTCAAACTGAAATGTGACAAGAGACCCTACCTCAAATTACCACGCTCTTAGTACAGGAATAATTCAGGCTCTATGTATTTATGAGTAGTTAAATAGCTTTACATCAAGAATGGTACACTTGATTTCCATAGCATATGGTATAATTGCATAATGCTTGAGTTTACTATTAACATTTGGGAACCTATTAGCAGAAAATGAAATCAGCATTTTATTAATGTAGAATGGATGCTAATATCTTGCTGTGGAAGTGCAATAGGATTATTAATATTAAGTTAAAAACAAAAGAGGATTTTCAACACATTGCATAACACATGGTCTACAATCACCTTATGTAGATGTGATCTTAGTAACCCTGTGTTTTGGAGTTTCGTAAAAGTTGTATGAATTCAGATGTTTTGGGTATAACAGATGGGATGATTTCAGATATGATATCTGCATTCTACTCAGAATAGATGGTTACAATACATTCCATGAAAAACGTCGACATTTTCTAGAAGTTAATTGGTGCTAGAGCGGGAAACAATCTAGTTTCAATATATGCAAGTCCATCTTCATAGTTTCATTTAAAGTGTCATACTTTCACCTGTAGTCCTCTTGGGTTTTTCTCGTAGAATCATTCCAAGAACATGGTTCCATGCTTGCATCTGTTTACAATATCTGCTCTTAATATTGTAGGCGAAAGTAGAATGATCATCAAATAGGAATGTGTCTCATCATATATGCAAAAACTCATCGAATCATGATTGATGGTTGTCATAGGAGAACGAGAAATGTTTGAAAATTCTTGTTGAAGTCCTGGTTCTCCTTTAGTCATATTTGCATCATGCCAACATAACAATGTTAACTTCCACTCCTCCACTCTGTAGACGGGTATTTACATATGCTTTTCTCTGACCGTAAAATGCCTTTTACGAACTGAGCACACACAATGCAAGTCACCAAAGTATTAGTCATTTTTGATCATGTACTTAAAGAACTCTACTGCAAATCCTCATGTACAAAACAAGCTGACAGACCCATTCAGTAATGTGGGAAGGTCGTGGGGGTTGCCCGAACACTCCCTAGGGGGCCCCCAGGCAGTTTAGCAGTATGGAAGATGGGTTAGTGGAGGTGCATAGCTCTTCATAGGTGTTTAAACTTTTTGTAAACAGCTGAAGATTGACTATTTAACTTTTAAATTGTTCTGGCAAATCCACAAAGCCTGAGGGTCTTAAAATGAGCCTTGAACATAAAGATTTGCAGTAGTTGCAGATAAATTTAAGGTTTTTCTTCTCTTTTTTTTAACAGGGTATTGATAAATATTTCCTTTCACAAGGTTATTTTCATGTGGTCGTTTTCATGTAATTATTCTTGCCCATTATTATCTTAGGGACTCGTATGCGAAAATAAGAAATTACTTAAAGGAAAAAGACTACAGAGAAGTGTCTGCTTTTCCTAAAGAGGGTGATACAATAACAGCTAGCTGGTGCACGATGAAACCAGGACACTATTATATTTAGGAGTACTGATATATGATTTAAAGACAAATGCTACCGGATGTCCAGAACGGGTTCTGCTGCTGATAATCTCATATAACTCTGGATTATATTAGTTTGATGTACTAACTATAAGAAAATGCAAAAAAATCCCTGTCACGGTGCTTACTTTTACAGTATGACAATATAAGTATAAAATGCCTTAACTATAGAAACAAATGGTAAAAACAATTTTTTTATATCATGTCTCATACATACTGATCCTCTGCTGATTTTTCTACAAGACTCTGGATTGAAAGAGGGCATCTATACAAACATTTTGAACAAAGACAAATAGGGGGTTACGGTTGAAATGAAAAAGTTGTGAATTTTTAAAAGATATTAATTTTCCCTTAACTGTAATACCCTATGGGAATTCAAATGGCATATAGATATCTCTTATGTATCTATAGTGATCAAAAATGAACTGAAAAAAAAAATATGTACAGGTAAAGTGGTCCAGTTGGGATAAGAAATACCATTAAAATAGTATAACTGATGAGTTTTGATTTCTGCCACCAGATGGCTTCTGTGTACCGGGCAGCGTTTGTCTTTAAGCATAATCCTTACTTTCACTTTTTTTTTTGAATAAGTGATTACTCTTATTGCAACAAGAAAAGGAAAATAAGAAAGTTGGATTGTTTTAAAGTACTGTAATCTCCTGCGTTTAAGGTGCACCCCATGTATAAGACACGCCTCGGTTTTATTATTTGGTCAAAAAAAAAAAAAAAGTTCAAATTAACATTTGTTCTACTGAATGAATTTTAAGTTTCAAAAGCAATATGTAGCTAGGGCTCCCTTGCACCCCCTATGTGCTATTATGAATTAGGGGGAGCGTATCATATGAGAAGAAAGTTCTTGGTCCCCCTTGCGGATCTAGGGAGAACTAAATAATATAAGAAGCGCCTTACACACAGGAGATAAGAGTAGTAGATTAAATATTCTCTTACTGCCTTTCTGTCTGATTAACTGAGGTGTAAGGTGGGGATCAAGTAATTTGGCATTGATTATCCAGTACATGTCAAGATCACATGCTTTGATGTTTAGCTTTGATGATGTTTAGCTTGGTACTTCTATGTCTATTGCACTTAATTCTGAAATTTACGTTCGTGACAACAGAAGATCCTATGTGCCATAAAATATAGGAGTTCATGACCTTTTCACCCAGTTTTTTTTTTTATATTAGATGCAGGTTACATATTTCGCAGGGAATGTTGGAAAACCGCAAATTAATTGATATTCCTTTATTTATACTGATTATGCTGTTCACCATGATTCAGATTACAAAACTCTCTTAACACCTTATAATCTATGTCCGTAATGAGCAAGAGGGGAAGAAGTTAACATGAAACAGGTTCACATCTTTTATCTTTTGAATAGAAATATAGCTACCATTCATTGTTACAAACAATTTATTTTGGATGTGAGATGGAGTTAATGGTATTGTTAATGGTAAAGCAGTACAAAGGTTGCTACAAAATACCTATACTTTTTTCCATCTTTCTTTTGGTGCGGGGGCATTTTGCTAATCGTCTATCCTGCATGACGATTGCTACTTTTACAACAAAACCTTTATCTGACTTAGTAAAACCTTGACTGTGACAGTGTTCAGATGTACTTGCTTTTTCTTCTTGATGGACTGTTGTATGTCATATTGTGCAAAATGCTTTAACAGGGAATAATTACAGATTTTATTTTCAGGTGCTGCATTAAAATTCTAGTGTGGATATTGTTAATTAACTCACACATTAAGAAGTAAGATCACATTTTCAGAGGTTTAATGAAAAGTTTTTGCTTAAGAAGAATCAGATAGATTAGTGCACACATACAATTTGTATAAGGCTTTTCTGGCACGATATATGTACTTGTAAAAATCTGTCTATTCCAGGGAATTGGAATCTCGCTGTCAGATCCATGTCTTGTGCTTTAATGTTTTCATACTTTCCCTTTTTTCAGATTTCGCAAAGGAGGATGTCTGCAGTAACTTGCTATTTCTTTTCAGCATTACTCATGTAAACTTGCAAAGATGCATATCAATATCATGTTTCATGTGTGAAAACGGTGTTGTATATAACCCTAGGTTCTGCACTGAGAGGGGCTTCCCTAGCCCACGTAAAAGGGTCTATTTCTCCTCTTTCCTATCCCCTCAGGATGTGTGTGGTGCACATATGCGCGGGCACTGACATTCCCTGTGAAATTGTGTAATGTAGTTCTCGCCATGAATATGACCTTACCTGTGGGAATGGCGTAAAACATCTATTACTCACTCACTCACTCTGCACTGAGAGAAAGAGTAGTACCGGTAGGTAGTTTTTACCACAAAAGTGTTTTTGGGAACATTCTAAAATATATCAAAGTTCAACAAAGGTGAGTGAGTAATTCATGTTTAACACCATTTCGACAGCTAAGGCCATATTCATGGTGAGAACTACAATAAACAATTTGTGTCAGTGCCCACGCATATGTGCACTATACACATCCGAGGGGATAGGATAGAGGAAAAATAGACCCTCTTAAGTGAGCTAGGGAAGCCCATCAAGAATATGAGAAATTATATAATATGACAAAGGTTGTTAATGGGTCTTTTAACAGATTAGATACATTTGTAATTCAATGAGCTCAGTAAAATTGTTTTAAATGAAGGGACCGTGGATTTTGATGGGCGTTTGTGATACAAACCTGTGATTAAACCTTGAACAGTATTTTCTATGTGGGGATGTTTACATGCTGTCTACTGATATAACATTGGGGGATGAGGAAATGAAATGGGTAAATGATTGCAAAAGTCAAATAGTTGTTAATTTGATGTGCTAGATATTCTGTTTTGTTAGAAATTGATTTTTTTGTCAACTGCTATTCATGGTAGTCGTGCATATATGTATCGTATATTGTGAAAGAACTCAGAATTGGGGTACTTAAATTGTCATAATGATTATCCATAATTACCGCTCAAAAAAAACTTTTTTGTTTTCACTATCTGAAAGGTTTGGGGGCCATCTGTAATGTCACCTGCAAGAGTGACTTGGCTTTGTGACTCAGGAGGATTCTCCTCATACCAGCTAGGCCAAAAAAAGAAGAAATAGTTGTTTCCAGTTGCCTGACTGACTCCGGTCAACAAAGCTGAATCTTTCTATGATTTTTACATAATTTCCTTTTTACACTTTTCTTTGGCGATCTTTACAATTTTTCATCGATGCTTTAAAATATACCTTTCCTATTCTTTGGCTGTTTCGCTTTTGTTGTGTTTTTATTTGTTTTGTTTTTCCTTTCTTATTCAACAAGGAAATCAAAGAATTTGATATGCTCCTTGGTATTTGCCGTAATATTTCCTATATAGATATGGGGGGGGGAAGAAAGAAAAAAGATCTGACCTACCGACCCAATCCTTTAGATTTACCGGTATGTAACTGGAAACAACTCCTACTTATCTTTTTGGGCCTTATTGTTTCTTCATACGCTGCAATCCTTCAGGGATACGGGTAGCCAATGTGGTATAGATGCTATCTTACATTTTCTTAACTCAAAGTAACGAATGTAGCTGGTGTGATTCATTAGAATGCTGAAGACTCGTATTTAGATTAGAACATTATAGTACTTTTTCACCTACAGTGAAGAATAATACGAGGGAAAAGGAATAGTACTTCTCTGTACCTTGAAACTGTTTACACATGTACATAATATTAATGAAACCTGAATGTGAATAGAGAAAGTACTTGACACATATAGGTACAGGTACTTGCACTCCATTGTCTAGTACAGTGAAAGGTGACAGGAGAATTCACCCTAAAAATTTGTCCCCCTCCCACAATAAGATTGCGCTATCCATGTTAGTCAGTCAGTACCTGCAATGATGTCATAGCTCCTGATAGTAATCCATCCTTTAAAGAAAAACTGATTATTTCATGCCTGTTATGTTTTCTTTGTGGCCCTCAATACTGACACACACACCCATTTTCTAAGTTGTCCTATAGTTACATGCCGGGTTACATGGGGTATAGATTTTTGGACACTGTCTAAGGAAAGTCGATACTACACCAACACTGATCACAGTGAACACAAATGGGAAGGGACAAATATTATGGGGAGTGAATTTTCCTTGAGACCTATGAATATATTGACCACACTGACCTACCTTGAATATATCCATCGACATATATGCTGTGGTAATCGGTAGTATAATATAACTTAACGGTATTATGCATGTTCAACACCTTGAATCGTAAAATTCATTCAATCATCGACATATCAGGGGTTTTTGCATAGGTAAAACCTGGGGGTAAAACTTAGTTATACCTTGACATGTAAGATGAGGCAACACAGGTAGAACAAATATAAAACTTAGGTACAGAACAAAGACTCTAAATCTTAAATGGTATATTATTGAAGCGCAAACAATTGTTTGTTTCATGGATGCCATAACAGATACAAATGCATAAGATAAAAATTACATTTTAGTACTGGGTATGTGAATTATCTCAATGACACAGCTAGGCTGTACACAATGTTATGAATCTAATAGGTAATGCCTATCCCTTAAACCACCATAAATTTGCACTCAGAGGGTGAAATGCAAAAAGAAGATTCCTGAAGATGGAATATGGCAGCAACAATCTTCAAGACCATCCCTTGGAATTCGGCTAAGACATTGATCGGTTTGCAGATGATTTTCTACAGGTGCACGCTTCATCACTATTTCAACCGGGTGGAAGTTTCCCAGCCAGGATTCCCAGGCGAATGTCTCCAATTATGCTATTGTAGGTACACTTAACAGAAGCTGGAACATGTCCCCATTCACCAGTTAACAGAAGCCACAACTTATCCATGATCACAAGGAACAGGTGAGGTGGGAATCAAAATTTTCCCAGACCACCATCTCGCATCATATTGCCATTGTAATCAAACTGATCGCAAATCCAGATGCTAGAACCTATCTATGATCGTTCCTTCAACAGCTCGAATAGTGCTGCCTTCATGCGTCATAAACAGCTGACCAGCCTAAGAGCTGGGAACATTGACATAAATTGATAACTGATCGGTATGTTTGTTTTTTTATAGAATTTGGTTATGTCGATTCCTTACAGAATGACACACTGAAATTTATTGTTAATTGAATGTTAACATTATTTAGGAACTGACCCATGTATTTGTCCTCAGAATGTAAATTTTAATACTACTAATACCCTGGTATCAGAAAGGTTTGGTAGGCATAAGATATTCAACATAGCTAGTCAGAAAATTTGAATTAAGGAAAAGGCTTGTAAGTTAATATTTGTATGAGGGAGAACATCAGTTCTTCAATTGAAAGTAACACCCAAGATTTTTCAGATATTACTCCAGGAGAAGGGCTGTTACATCTTTTTGTTCTCTTCTAACAAATATTCATGGCATGTATGAATTAGATTATAAGCATTTAGAAATCTAGTAACATTGATGTAACTGCTTTCTCCATTCTGTTGATGAGGGGCCTATGATGGTATAATTATTTAAATTTAAGTATTTTTTCTTAAATGTTTGGAACAGTGCTCAATTGTGCTGCTGTAATGTATGCATATATATATATATATATATATATATATATATATATCGATTATGTAATTGAATACATACTACAGCCACAGACCTGCTACCGCATTTGTGATATCTAAAGCTTTTCAAGTATGCATTACACTGTTAGGACTAATACTTCACACTGTAGTCCTTTTTATTAATGACATAACGGAGCAATACAATGCATGGACGTGTTATATGAATCTTTGGGAGTTACCCTTATAGTGCACTACTTTTGTGACGCATGGTTTATATGTGAGCAAGGACCACTGATGTGCCTCATAGAAGTAGCCAAATTTAGCAATGCCTCTTCAATGCAAGGATTTTACACCTATTAGCACCCTGTAGGGCTCAGTATGGATGCCTAGTGGGTTGGCCATTGCTTGATCTGGTTCCTGGCAAGACAAGCACTGTGACAATAACCTTCACGATGGGAACGATACCCAGTGTTATATAATGTACCCAAAAGATTCTGCAGAGAATTATCTGATTGGTTGATAAAGTATCCCGGGTTAACCCTGTAGTACTAAAGTGACCAAAATAGGACTTCGGGTGTGCCTAAATAGCTTGTTCCTGGGCTCATGGTGTGTTTATAAGAGGGCTGCGCCTTATACATAAATCCTCTCAGGTAAGTAATAAGACGAAGGAAGGAGCATCTCAGATTACATTAATGTACAGTGTGATGAGGTTATTTTCTCCCTTTCCCTTCTATTAAGTTTTCCCCCTTTTCTCATTTTCAATTTATTTCCCACACCTAAAAGTTTCAGACAGTATACCCTGTTGCAAAAAAAAAAAAAAACACCTTCTAGAATATAATCATCTGCAGCTGCATTTTATTGGGTGCGTGGGAGTCTAACAATTTATGAGATTATCGGACAACTGAATTCTGCCTAATAAACAGACATTTCCTAACATATTGATGTCTGTGTTTGTCTCTTGAAATGTTACTATTGGAAAGTTTTTTTAAAGGGAGTGGTCACTTATTAACAAAGGGGTTTGTGCAATTCTGTGCGGCAGCAAAGTTATCTTTGTCTACCCCACCAAGGGAGCTGAAATCTCAAAATGTTATTTCCTCAAGTTTTCAAGGAGAAAAATGAAGTGGTCGTTTTCTAAAGACACTAGTAGTATATAGGGATAAACTCAGCACATAGCTACTGAAATTGAATTGACCTACTTACAAACTGGAAGTGACCTAGTTTTGAAGGTGGGAAATTTGAAATCCCGATCTTTGATTGGTTGAGAGACCAGAAGTGAAGTCATGACCTAGTTTCTTGAGCTCTGATTGGCTGAGAGATGGTCTAGTTTAAAATGAGGGGAAATTGAAATTTTTCAATTGTGTCAATGGACCATTCTGGGTATTATTATTTTTCCATATTTACTAAATTCTTCGCCATATAACGCCTAAGCTCTGCCCATGATCTACACTCAATAATCTCCTGTATTCCCCAACAGGAACCAGGATCCATTAGTCATCACAAACACACTTCCTCCATGACACTCTGTGACATAAGGTACACGGATGTAATAACATTCCAACCTTATCTACATCCACACAGCCCAACTGGAGGAAGTGAGATCCATCTGTGGTGCCATATTTGGATGAAAGGATATTTCACAATCTCCTCTCAATTCTCATTAACATAATCTACCCACAGGTGGCACTCTCTCTTTATGACATGTGTCACTATTCTATTGAGCCACATTTACAGAACATTTCACAACACTGTGAGCTGCTCATGCCCTTAGTATAAAAGGCAGCTTGAGCAGTTCCCAATCTATCTATTCTAAGATCATCTCTCCCAACTTACACTTATACCTAGATCCTACGACAGGTTGAGCTATAGGATCGGAGGCAGAGCTTAGATATTGGCAAGTGTTATCATTGTTACCACCTTTATGAAACACTCATGTCAGCTATGCAATAAAAGGATCAAATGAACTTCTCTGGATTCCGTGTACATTCACTTCACCACTTGTAACCGTCCGTTGACAATTGAATGCGTGAGAGACAAAACAAATGTGTTGTTTTCATGGAACAATGATTTGAGCTTGACGTCATTTTTGCATGACACCTAGCCGATGTTATTGAAACTGTTTTAGCTAAGCCTAGAGGAACCATCTTGTGGTTGAAAAAAACTAGTGGGGCACTGACACCTAGTGGATATTATTGGAACTGCTCATAGTTGGGTTTAGTAGAGCCCCCTTGTGGTTAAAAAATTAGTGACAACTTTATTCCTGACACCTAGTGGCTTTATTGGAACTACTGTAAATCCTTGTGTATAGGACGCACCATGAGTTAAGCTAAAGCGTATAGGACATCCCTAGGATCAAATTTGAGTGATTTTTAGCTCTCTTCTATAGTGGAAAATCCTTGCCTATAGGATGCACCCTTAGTTTGGGTGAACCATATAGGATGCACATGCAGTCATTCTGGTGTATATGCCACGTCTTATACGTGAGGATTTAGGGTACTTATAGCTGAGTTTAGTAGAGCCCCCTTGTGGTTAGGAAGTGACGCGTTATATCCATGTAACTTTTAGGGGTAGGGGAAAGTATAACCTAGTTTTTTTAGCGCTGATTGCTTGTTGGATGCTTTATACATGATCTAATTTCTTAAGTTTCGATTGGTTATTGACATTTGTGCATGGAATTTTAGGGGAGACATGATACTGATGCAATATAATCATTACGACAAGAAATGAAATGTGTAATTAACTCAACACAACGCAGGTTTTTTCCACTTGTATTTCTTTTTTTTTTATTCTACAGACAACCTCGACATACGAATGTGCTTTTACCATTAGCAGGTTTTGTACATATGCGACAGAAAGGTGTTTGCGGTCAGTGATTTTGCTCTTGTCCAATGCATCGACTTTAAGATTTTATTCCACATTAAAATAACATGTGCCACTGATTCTAGCTATGTTTGCAATAGCAGGTTTAATCAATGCCTGAGTCAGAAAGTAGGCAGAGTTTTTTTTCACTGAAGCTTAAAGCCCTGAAATTGTAATTTAGCTCAAAAGAAAAATGACTTTTTACCCCAACCAAGTTTAAAGCTGAAAGTTTCAAGGTGCATTGTAAACAGATGAAACATATGGTTTCACACATTTTGTCATTGTTTAGATTACTTTTACAATGGCAGAACACACCCACTTAGGGGTAAATTTTCAGTTCCTGTAGGTATGCTGCAAATTGTTCCATGCCAACACACCAATCCTTTGCCTGTACTGGTAATGTAATGTTATGTTTACAGAAGTCAATGCAAACGACAAAAGCATCCCAAAAAGCCACAGTAAAGGACTTGTACATATTAACGCTAGTTAAACAGTGGTCAACAGGTTCAGCACCTCTAAAATGTCTACAGGAATTGCTTCCCAGAACACACTTGATACATTATTGCCTGGAGTAATTACAGAAGGTTTACCGTATGTAATGCTTGACTGTAAATGGGGGTGCATATGAAATTCAAAAGGATGGTTAGACATGAAGCCTCCTTAGCTAAAACACTACCAAACTCTTGTCTGGTAAACTTGTCGCAAAGGAAAAAAAGACTGAACTGTTTTACACAATCACTTTTCTTTTTGTTTCTTGTGCCTAGTTTTTTTCGGGATTGTTTATCACCCCTTTTTTTACACACACACACACACACTAGCTTTATACACATTACAGAATTTTACACAGGATACGTGATAGAACACAACCGTAACGTCATCTTTTAGTAAAATTTTACTGTTTTACACAATAACTTTTCTTTTTTGGTTACTTTTTTGATTTTCACACAGTATACACAAGACAGATATGTGTGTTTCATATACTTCTATACCCTTAAAATTTAGCTCATTTGCATATGTTAATTTATTTCTGCACAGAATGCTGGCCAGGTTGTAATTGGTTGATATAGAATTTCTCTGTCTGAAGCTATGTGGAGAGGTTAGTTTATCATTTTTACAATAGGTAGCACGTTGGTATAACACCATATTTGGTAATTAGGCGCACAGGATTCTGGAGTTGCACAGATTTGTGCGTAATCGTCTTATTGCGCAGGCTTATATGATTCGTAGACTGGCCGAGGAGGTTAATCGAGGTATTACTGGCCTTTCGTTACCGCAGTATGTGACTGCAGTTCAGAGGGAGGACCCAAACGCACCGGGGAGTGTCAACATTCAAGATGGCGGCATAGGGCTTCCAGAGGCGGTGAATGCAACTTCGGTGAAGGTCTTTTCAACAAATTAAACAGGCCTCAATCCTTCAAAATATGGTTTGTCCCAACTCAACTCTGCTGTAGTTTCACTGCCTGATGGGGGAAATACCCAAATAAACAAGTCGCTCACCCACGGTAACCAGACCGGTATCCAGAACTATCACCTGCACCTCCAACCCCATCAAGCGGTCCATTCACAGCACTTGGGGGAGGTAGCAGGGCCTACCCACTCATTCAAGGGTAGTGTCAGTGCACCTCCGAGTATTGTTAATATTCACAGTGGTAATATGAACTCTGCCATGGGCCTGGGGGAAGTAGCAGGGCCTACCAACACCAACCAAAGTAGTGGCAGTGCCCCCCCAGGTTCAATTTCTCAACCATGTGTGGATACTTCATATACAGCCTATTTAAGGTGGGTGGCAGAGCAGACTTCTCATCAGCCACCAACGCGACCAGCACAAAAGTGTCTGCAGGCAGTTAACTTGCAGTCACTGCAACAGCTGATTGCAGCGCAACAGGAGCAGCTACTATCTATGCAGCAACAATTACAAAAGCTGCAGTTTGGTTCATCCCCCAACCCAACTTGTTGGGGTGGCACACCTCAACCACCTCCGCCACAGCCAACAACACCACAGCTGTATTACCAGGATGGCACTCCGTATGTACACCCCCTGTATCTTCGCAATCAGGAGTAGCAGGAGATTTTGATTGTCTTTACTCTGCTGCTGGTACACAGCAAGGTATAGACTGGTTATTGGGGATGAAATTGGAATCTTCCAAGCGGAAACGCTCTAATAATTGGTTAAGACCCGACTATCATATTGACCAGGATAAGAAATTTAATTAAATGTCTTTCAATGAATTAATGCATGGTATGCATGAATTCAATAAGTGTATTGAAAAAGCTAAAGCAGTAGAAGCTAAGGGCTTTGGAAATGTTACTGTCGAAGGCTATGCGGAACACATGAGTTTCTTCAGTCTCAAAGGTCAATCAGGTGCTTTTGAAGTGGCTCAGTTACCTAAATATGACCACTTACTAGTAGATAAAGTAATTGACGGTCGCTTGGTTGATTTTGTTGCGGGTGAAAAGGGTGCTGTAGAAGCCCATCTGAGTGCAAAACACATGTCTATCCGTAATTCTAATAACAGCCAGGGCTCCACCTCTTCTACCAGTAATCCTGGCAAGAGCAGACAGCTCAAGAACAGAGCTGCAGGGGAAGGGTGGATTCTGGTAAGCAGGAATTCACCAATGAATGCCTTTAATGGAATTTCACAACATGTGATTATGATGACTGTAAACGGAAACATATTTGTATCCATTGCAAAGGTGCCCATAAAGGGAAAAATTATAAATTTGACAGAGACCAGCAGGTGAATGGTAAAGTCTGACAAGCAGGCGATTTTGTTATTCCTCATCCAATGGCTAGTTTACCTTTATTCATAGAGGAGGACTATTATCAACTGTTAGATAATTTCCAATGAGTTATAATGATATCACATGTACAACTAGTATGAGTGATTTGTTAACAACATACGAGGAATATTTTCCATTGTGGGACTTCCGAAGAGTTCATTATGTATGTGGCATTAGGTCCCAGTTCAACTTGTGTGGTTGGAGAGAAATGTTAGCCAGTGGCCCAGATCATGTTTATGGTAATTGGGACTGGAATTCTCACTTCATCTTAGATGGAATTTGTCATGGTTTCAAGTTACTGGATTCAGGTGCACATATTGATGGGTACTACAATGTTAACTACAAATCTGCTACCATCAGTGCTTTCAGTGAGATTGATATTATTATCAAAAGAGAAATTGTCCAGCGGAAAGTTAACTAGGATTGATAGGCAACCACACTGCGTTCACCACTGCCCAGCTAGCAAAACCCGTAGTAAATCACATCATTTTTACATCTTGTGCTGATCCTCACAGACATAATATTATCGCACAAATTTTGTGGAAAAAAAAACATCGTATGTGCAAGACGTTTTCACGTCACTATGAGATGTCTCTGCACATACATATCATACGTCAATATGATATACTTGAAACCCATCAAAAAGATGTTTATCTTGACATGTAAGCTGACTATGGTTTAAGTGCATAAGTGCAACCATTCAAACGTGATGTGATATAAAGATGATAACATTACATGAAAGATACTATTGAAATGGGAATACTGATCACAAATCATAGTCAGATAAAGAGATATCCTGAGACATAAGAATATTATGTCTATTAGATGCGAATCTCGCATCCTGCATGGATACTCTGCACAGGATATTATATATATATATACACATATATATTTATATATATATATATATATATATATATATATATATAATACCTGTTTAGTGAAAAGTATTCACAGGTATTCCACATCCATAGAGAGGGCACTACACATTTAACCTAGCCCAGAGGCCAGGGTGTGATGTCTACCTGAAGTCAATATTGGTTCTTATATATATTTTCTTAAAGCCTAAAAGAGGTGTCTATCATGTGCATTGTTTTTGTAGTCATTATTTCTCATTTGAATGTCACAGAAACAACAGAGAACATATTGAAGAAGTCCTTTCTTACAGTTCATTCCAATAACTGCAAGTGGTTAGTTCACTTTGATCCAACTATTTATGGGGAATTGGCAATGCAGATCAGGTAGTGAGTAAAGTGCCTAGATGAGACCCCTTGTGTCAGATATCAGAACTATCTAGGGGGTATAATCGTGATGTCATATTCTTACAAGAATACAACAGCTTTGACTTCACATCATAATCTCATCAACTGTCATCTCGTAGGAGTATAACTTCCTGGTAAGGATAACGTACTGGGGGACGCAATATCCAGACTCACCTCTGAGGCTGACCTCCCTGTGTTCTTATGTTGCAGGGGCATTGGAGAAGCGCAGGCAGTTAGATCTCAAAATGGCGAAGCTGAGGTCTCAGGCATGGTCAGTTAACACTTAGAAGACAAAGACCTTGCAATGGAGACGATATATTACTTTCTGCAGCTCTATCCATGTACATGTGGCAGCGCTTTCTACTAGTACCAACATAATGTGCAGATACATTACCGATCTTTGTGGCTCTGTCAAGTACAAGACTATTCAGAACTATGTCAGCAGAGTTTTGTCACTTAACAATTACTTTGGACATGAAGTCCATGATATTAGACAAGATTTTGGTTTCATCACTACCATGGCTGGTATTAGACGGGCACTCGGTGACCCTACCCCAGTGAGGCCTTCCTTTACACTATCTGACCTCTTGAAGATGTACTCCTTTGTGAACATGGACTCCCCTTCTGAGTGAGCAATGTGGGCTTGCCTTGCTCTCAGCTTTCGCTCTCTTCTACGCAAAAGTAATTTGGTACCGGACTCTCCCACAAATCCTACAGGTCATTACTTGCGAAGGGGCGCCATGCAATTCAATTCATGGGAAACTCAGCATCTCTTCTTCCAAAACAATGCAGTATGGTCAGAAAGTGTTCAAGGTTCCTGTCACCCTAGCACCTGGCTCACCTCTATGCGCAGCTTCACTGGTATGGAACCATATTAATGATTTTCCATCATCAGACCCCATGTCTCCAGCCTTTGTAATGATGAAGGAGATTAAAGTGGTGCTGCTGTCATACTCTGTCCTGCTGGCGTTTCTCAAACGCCTTTTGAAAGTGGCTGGTCTTGACCCAGAGTGAGCCGGGATGCATTCACTACGGAGATCCAGAGTGATCTACATGTATAACTTAGGGCTGACGATTGAGGACATCCGTCAGGCCGGGAACTGGGCCAGCATGGCCGCCCTCGTATACCTTACAAAACCCTTCCAGTCCCGAGTGGATACTGACTTAATTATATCGGAGGGTCTCAGGTGTGGATGGGAAGTTTAATTAATTGGTGTGATCGCAGTTTCTCTGCCTTTCATTTTGACTTATGACTTACTTATATTTAATGATTAACTCTGGAGGTTGCCAGCAGTCTCAGACTGACAAGGTCCAAGTCCAGCTACTCGCCTTGTCCCTTCATCACATCAATGGGTAGAGTCAACGAATTATACGGGTTGACTCCGGTATTGATTGGCAGAGGGCACTACTCCCTACCACCTGACTGACATACCTGGACTAGGTCACACACAGGTGTACATACCTGAGCAGGCAGGCAGGCAGAACACTCTTGTTTTTTTCTTTCTTTTTGTTTACTAAATTTGGTTTGTTTAAATAAATAGGCCGGCAGTCTCAGACTGATAAGGTCCAAGTCCAGCTACTCGCCTTGTCCCGCCATCACATCAAATCATGAGCTGTAGGCGAATGCTTTTATCAAACCCCTAAAGTCAACTCGTTCAAGTCTAATCATTACACATTGCATTTATAGCATGCTTTCCACCATTAATTATATTTATTTACCTTTAAAATTGATAGAATCCATTGGTTTCTGTTGCGAGTCAACGAGACGGCCCTCTGCCATCTTGGTTTCATGTTGATGTATGGTCAAGCTGGCAACCTGGTGCAACTCCCATTCTCGTAGGCCTACTACCGCGAATACGTTGTGACAGAGCTGTGCCAGTCTATAGCCTAATCCATTCTTTATATGTCAGATGGAGGCACCTGTAGTATTGACAGAATGGCGAAGATGCACGGCCAGTCGCCCGCTTCGAATCTTTATGATTTTTTTATGTTAAATTCAGCCATAATATCAAGCAATCTACCCAACAGGGATTTAGAATAACATATAAAGGATATACTGCTGAAAGTATTTCGTCACATTTGGTCTATAAGCTTCAAAAATGGTGGATTTACATTGGTGTCAACTCCTTGTCAAGGTATGTCCGGTCCGCTGTCAATTTTTGGGTTCTTTATCCCGATATATGGGAACTCGTTTTATCATCTTTTAGCACTTAAATCAGTGCCGAAACTCGATAAGCATGCTATAATGTACATTATACCATTCACACAAAATCCATTATCACTCACTATACCATACTCGCCTATAATGTATGTAGTAGTACCACACCCTGCCAGTAGGGGTGGTGCACCTGATGGTCATTGTGTATATATACAGCCAGGTGCTAGTACACCTGCCAGCATTACCAACTAGCTACTTGCTGAGTTACCATCTAACCAGCATGTACTTTTGTACAATAAAGCTATCATCAATTATCCACTAATTGCCAACTTTTTGTTATCACTATGTTCATGTATTGGCTATAATACCCCATAGCTAGATATGACACTAGGACCCAGGCAAAAGTGTGCTGCTAAGCAAATTACGAGGATGCCTGTTTTTTTATGACTTCAGGAAAACCTTGAGGAAATCACAGCATAGCTGTGATGAATTATTTTGCCAAAGTTGATGACCAGAATATTTGAATAGGTTCCCTCTCGCTAAAATTTAGACCAATAGCTCATCTATTGAAATCATTAGACCATGACCTAGACTGCTTAGGCCTTGATGAAGTCCTTTCAGTAATTCATTCATTCATAGTTGCTGACATATTTTGACTAATTGCTGACAAATAGTGCATAATTAATGAAATATAATGGCTAATTGCAGAAAAATAGTGAGTAATTACTGGCGTATATTGACTAATTTCTGGCAAGTTGTGAGCAATTACTGACATATCGACTAAGTGCTGACAAATAGTGCATAGGTACTGACATATTTTAATTAATTGCTGACAAATTGTGCATAGTTACTGACATATTTTGACTAATTGCTGACAAATAGCGACAAAGTACTGACATGAATTGAGTTATTGCTGACAAAATTTGAGTAAATACTGACATATATTGACTATTACCTGACAAATTGTGAGTAATTACTGACATAAATAGACTAATTGTTGTTATATAATGACTAAGTACTGGCATATATTGACTGATTGCTGATAAATAGTGAGTAAATGAGACATATATTGACTAATTGCTGGCAAATTGTATGTAAATACTGACATGTGTTGACTAATTTCTGATATATAGTGATTAACCACTGACCTATCCTTACTAATTGCTGACAAAGTCTGAGTAATTACTGACATATATTGACTAATTTCTGACAAATTGTGAGCAATTACTGACATATATCGACTAGTTGCTGACAATAGATACTGACATATTTTGACAAATACCAGTCAAGGCAAGATGCACAATTGAATCAATGGTTATTTCTCTGTTATATATTGACTAATTGCTGACAGATTGTGAGTAAAATTAATACTGACATGTATTGATAATTGCTGATATTCAGTGACTAAGTACTGACGTATATTGACTAATTGCTGACAAATAGTGAGTAATTACTTACATATATTGACTAATTGCTGATATCTAGTAACTAAGTACTGACATATATTGACTAATTGCTGACAAATCGTGCATTGTTTCTGACATACTTTGACTAATTACTGACAAAATATGAGTAATTACTCACATTATTGACTGACTGCTGACAAATGGTGAGTAATTACTGACAAAAAGTGCATAGGTGCTGACATATTTTGACAAATACCAGTCAAGACATGATGCACAAATGAATCAATGGATCTTTCTCTGCTGTTTATCAACGGGTTTCAACATGTCGAGGGGAGAGCAAATGGGGAAGAGAGAAGCTCTACCACCTACGCTGGCTTCCCTTTGGTATAAAAGACCTCTGTGGACACTCAGGTGGGCAACCACCAATAAGAAAAAGAAATTCTGTCAAAATTACTTTGTTATACAGAGTACAAACACAAACCTCCCCCCATCCCCCCACCCACCCCCTACTCCATGCTATGGCCGTACAGAGGTGCAGGTAGGTGGCCACAGAGATGTCCTTACACAAGACCCCCCCCACCCCCTACTCCATGCTATGGCCGTACAGAGGTGCAGGTAGGTGGCCCCAAAGATGTCCTTACACAAGCCCTGACCTCACCCCCCCCCCAGCCCCTACTCCATTCTGTGGCTGTACAGAGGCGCAGGTGGTGGGGGAGATGTCCTAACACAAGCCCTCAGATGTTCAAAGGTAAAATTTTGACATTTTCACACAGTCTTCCCCTGAGTGAAACTCTTTGTACATCTTGAAAAATTTGTTATAAAGGAATTCATTCCATGTATAATTCGTTATAATCGATTTTTTTTTTTACTATAGAAATGTATGGGATTGAATTGATTATAAGGAAATTGTTTGTTATAACCAAAAATGCGTTACAACAGGATTCGTTATAAAGGAATTGTACTGTATCTATATCATATTGAACAGTACCAAGATACTGCATAATTATGCTAATTATGCAAATAATATGCATGGATATGGAGTGTTCTGTATCAATCTGGGGTGTTTCATCCCTCTAAAGAACATGCCCCCCTAAAAAATCGGTTTCGAAAAAGAATAAGCGAAATAATTTTTTAGACTAGAAGCCTTTTCGGCCCCAGCCGGTCCACCTGTGCACTATCCAGGGTGTGGTAGAGCCCTACCTGCAGCCAAAACCTATCTGTTTTAAGTGTCCCTGGTGAAAAAGGGCAGGTTTGAGGAGGGAATAGATCGAAATAAAGGGTTTTTTGGGACGCGGGGACAGACGCCAGTCCAGGTACTGGCAGAGAGGTCCAAGAACTATACATTGATATAAAGTAATAGTGAGTTCCTAGTGTCAATGCACAACTATAGCAAGGTTAAGGAGTATCAGTCCGACCCTACAAATTAATATACAGTCTTATTGAGTTCCTATAGCGTCAATGCATCATTATAGCAAGGTAGAGGGGTATTAGTCTGGTATAAAAACATTCTGAGACACCAGCACAGAACTGAGACGGTATTGAACAATAGTAATCATCTCCACTGGTGCTGAAGGGGCTAGTGGAAAGAGGTGGGAACTGTAGGCAAGGAGAGCAAGCTGTAGCGTCTCTGTAGCCGAGATCTGAGTGGGTAGGGCGTCTGAGGTGTTATATACAGCATGGACAATCAAAAGTCGGCTATTTCCAGCTTATTATGGGGGCTATAGGCGAGATATAAGTGGGTTGGGCGGGTAGCTGGCTGCCCAGGCACGTGTATGGACACCTATTCATCCTCAAGACTCCAAATAAACCAATGCCACGCCACTTAGAACTCCTAATATAATAAGGGTCATCATACTTATGTGTATATATATATATATATATATATATATATATATATATACATGTATATATATATACATATATATATATATATATATATATATATATACATATATGTAGGTGGCTTTTAGTTGGTTAATGGATGTATGCACGCGGGTGGCTTTCACGGCTTCATGAAATCAACAAGAACAGGACAGGATAGAGACGGCCAGATTGATTGATTGATTGATTGATTGATTTGTTTAACGTCCTAAGGCCGTAGGCCTCATGGGACTGCCTCATTGGTTATCAGACATTTAGTCCATTCTTTTCTCAAACTTAATTTGCATGTGTGCGTGCGTGTGAATGTGAGTGTGCGTGTGTTTGGGAGTCTGCTTGTAGCAGTGGGACACGGCTCATAGCAGTGAGACACTGCTCGTGGCTCAAGGCCCCTCTTTATCGTGCTGCCTCACCCAGATGCTGTGCCGCAGACTGTTGACACATCATCTGACTGGTCCATTATCCTGACACCGGCCGGACAGTCGTGGTTCTATACCAATCGGGCCAGCTTACCACAGACTGACGAGTATAGAGAGCCACTTTCCAACCTAGCTGCAAGATTACTCTTCCAGCCGGGCCGGAGGATCATTCCCCCAGCCCACCTGACCGATAATTGAGGGGAGGTGTTTCCCTCCCCGCTTCAGAGCTTCTCGAACATCTTCACTTCCCTGAGGAAGGTCAGAAGTTCTTTCTTACCAGTGCTGGTAAATACACTGTTCATGGACAAACCATGAAGGTGCTTGTGCCTACTCCTCTTTGTTGCCTGACATGAGAGCACCAGGTGTTCCATAGTCAGAGGTACTTGACATCGCTGACACGTGGGTTGGTTTTCACCCTTCATGAGGTGTCCGTGAGTCAGCAGTGAGTGACCTATCCGAAGACGGGTCAGTCTTGTCGATTCCCTCCTGGTCAGGCCAGTGTGGTCATGCTCTTTGCCAATCGAAGGTACGATGGCTCTGAGCTTGTTGTTGTGGTCAGAACTCCATCTTTTCTGCCACTCTTTCTTTATGAACTCCTTGGCCATGGGGAGCAGGTCTGAAGAGGGGATGGGAGCCAAGCCGGGTTCCCGGCTCAGGGCTTTCTTAGCTGCATGGTCTGCAGCTTCGTTCCCCTCTATCCCAATGTGGCTGGGGAGCCAACAGAGGGTGACCTCTTTCTGGGCCTGAGTCAGGTGCGAGATAGATTCTTTCATCTGCTGCACCACTGGGTTTCGTGGGTCATGCTGGCATAGAGTTTGCAGGCATGACTTCGAGTCAGAGAATATGATGAAGGCATTGCGCGTAGACACCTTCATCCACTCCAGTGCACTTAGGAGGGCATGCGCTTCTGCAGTGAAGATGCTGCTCCTTCCATGTAGTGCTCCTTTCCGGACTCCGAAGGGTGTACAAGCCGCAAAGCCTACTCTGTTTCCGTCCTTGGAGCCATCAGTGTACACCTCAGTATACATTTGGTGGCGATGGCAGACTTCTGCCAATTTCTCCAAGTACACCTTGTTTTCAGTATCGCTTTTCTTGTGTTTGCTCAGGTCAAAAAGGATCTTGGCTTCTGCCTGTTCCCATGGAGGGGACTTGGCAGGTCCTTCCTTCATGACCTTTGAGATGGGAATTCGGGCCTCTCTGATCAGGGTTCTCACCCTTACTGAGAAAGGCTTTGCCACATTCTTGTTTCTATGAAAGACGCTGTGGTCCTCGTAGAAGATGGTATGGTGGGTGGGGTTTCTCTCATTTGCCTTGACTCTGATGGCGTATTGCAGGGACAGCTTGCTCCATCGCAGATCCAGTGGTGGAACCCCTGCCTTGACGCAGAGACTACTTGCCGGTGATGATCTGAATGCTCCCATGCAGAGCCTTAGGCCCTGGTTTTGGATAGGTTTTAGCCAATCCAAGTAGGACCTTGCAGCTGATGCATACACCACCGATCCATAGTCCAGGCGAGACAGGATATACGTCCGATACAGAGTCAGCAGAATCTCCCGGTCCGCTCCCCAGTCTGAGTGGGAAAGCATCTTCAGGAGGTTCATGGCCTTCTGGCATTTTTTCCGGAGGTATTCGATATGGGGTTTGAAAGCGAGAATGCTATCAAACACGAGTCCAAGGAATTTGACCTCCTTTTCTACCTTTAGTGCGTTCCCGTGCAGTGTGAGGGCAGGAGCTTCCTTGCATCCTCGTCTACGACAGAAGTGCACACAGGATGTTTTTGTTTCAGAGAATTTGAAGCCATTTTCCAGGCTCCAAGTCTCTAGGTGGGAAAGGGTTTGCTGTAATCTCCTTTCTACCGTTGCCATGGAGGTGCCCCGATAGCAGATGACAAAGTCATCCACGTAGAGGCAGCACTCAACATTGTGGGCAAGGGTTTTTGCTATTTCGTTGATTTTAATGCCGAAAAGGGTCACTGAGAGGACGCAGCCCTGGGGGACTCCAGTTTCTTGGTCAACTCTCTTGGAGTGTGTGGCACCAAGTCGGACATTAAATGTTCTGTTTGAGAGGAAGCCTTCCACGAATTGTGGCAGTCTGCCTCGCAGTCCCATTTTTTCCATGTCTTGGAGAATGCCAAATTTCCATGTTGTGTCGTAAGCCTTTTCAAGGTCAAAAAATACAGCAACAACATGTTCTTTGTTGGCGAATCCTTTCCGGATAAAACTCTCAAGACGGACTAGGTGGTCAGTTGTACTGCGACCTTTTCTGAATCCAGACTGGTACTGGGTTAGAAGATCATTCGACTCCAGGTACCATACCAGTCTGTTGTTGACCATCCTTTCCATTGTCTTGGCCAGACAGCTGGTCATAGCAATGGGTCTGTAGCTCGAGGGCATAGATGGATCCTTTCCAGGTTTTGGAATCGGTACAACTAAGGCCTCCGACCAGGATGATGGGTATTGACCGGTGGTCCAGGTGTTGTTAAAGATGTCCAGGAGCAAACTCAGTTGGTGCTCTGGCAGATGCTTTAACATCTGGTAATGAATCTCATCAGGGCCTGGAGATGAGTCTTTTGCCTGCTCGAGAGCATGGTGTAACTCAGCCATTGTGAACAGCTTGTTGTATGCTTCCATGTTGTCAGAGTGCAGGTTTAATGGGTTCATCTCCTCCCTTTCTTTATGTTGGCGGAATTCGTCTCGGTAGTTGGCACTGGACGAGACTTTGCTGAAGTGATCAGCAAGAGAATCCACAATCTCTTGTGTCGTCTGCAAAGTCTCATCACCAACCTTGATGTGGGTTGCTGCGGGAGTCGGTTTTCCATTGAGCTTCTTCACCTTTTGATATACCCTTTTCAGGGTGGTGGAGGTGTCGATGGTGTTGACATACTCACGGAATGACCCACGCTTCACGTTGTTGTACACCAGTTTGGTTCTGGCTTGTTCTTGGTAATATGCTAGCATATTTCCCAAGTTCATGTTGCTCTCAAACTTCCTCAGTGCCTTCCTTCTGAGTCTTCGTGACTCGCGGCACTCATCGTTAAACCAGTACGCCGGTTTGGCACGAGGTTGTTTGGAGGTTTTCGGGATGCACATAGCACTCACCTCCCTGAGGGTTTCTGTGAAGTACTGTGTCGGGTCGTTTTTCTCTTTGACCAGTTCCCAGGGTAAGAAGGACCTACTACAGGTGTCCTGGAATTGCTCCCAATCCGCCTTATAAGTCTTCCAACGTTCTGGTTGGTCTTCATGAGAGTTTGCCTTGATGGTGCTGAGTATCACCGGAAAGTGGTCGCTTCCCAGGGGGTCTGCATGCACTCTCCAGTTATAGTCACCATTGATATCTGGATGACAGATTGTAAGGTCTAAGGCTGATTTTCTGCCTGATCTACAGAGAAAGGTTGGAGTCCCTGTGTTGAGTAAACATAGTGACTTTTTATCGAGAAGATTCTCAATAATCCGACCTCTTCTGTTTGTGCGGTGTGAACCCCAAATTGTGCTGTGAGCATTGAAGTCACCAAGCAGAATGTATGGGGGAGGCAGTTGTTCCACCAGCGATGTTAGTTGCTCGTACGTGACTCTCTCGCTAGGTGGTAGATAGAGAGAGCACAGTGTGACAGAGGTGTTGATCGTCACTCGGGCTGCAACTGCCTGTAGATCCGTGTTTAGTCTTATTTCGGTTTGGGGATATGACTTGTTTATCATGAGAGCTACTCCTCCTGATGCCTGGTTGGGATCTGGGATTTTGTTGTAGCTCTTGTAATTTACAAGTCTAGGTACTTGACCTGGTATGGTCACTTTCAACTCCTGGAGGCTCAGAGCAACTGGGTTGAGGTCTGCCACCAAGATGGGCAGTTCTGCTCTGTTTGCTCTGATTCCTCTACAGTTCCATTGGATTATATTACACCTAACGTTCGCCATATTGGGGTTAGGTGTGTCTATCAGAGGCCATAGCACAGCTTTTGGCCCTTGCCTTGCTCCTAGACCTCGAGGACACAGGACTTTCACGGTCCCAGGTCCGGTCTATCTTGAACTGAGGAGCCTTCCCTCCAGTCACCTCAGAGTCTGCTTTTTCGGAGGACAGCATGGTGTTATTCCCCATCTCATCCTCCAGTGCATCTCTCTGGGAGGCTGGAGTATCCACCACCCCCGCGGTGGAAGTGGAAGGTGAAGATTCCGCTTCCTTGTAAGGAGAACGGGGTTCTTCCTCACCCTCAGAGCTGGATTCTGCAGGCTCCACCTCGGTGGGAAACAGGTCTCCAGAAGGGAGCTCCTGGACGGGTGGATCCGCCTCTGGCTGAACATTAGACAGAGACGGCCAGGGGATAGAGACGGCCGATGCTGTGACTTATGTGTGATAACACTATACTTGTACATGCCTTACAGTGAGTGGGCCTAATGAGAAAGGTCTTAAGTATTATACCTATGGTGGCACAGAAAAAATGAATTACTGAAAGGACCTCATCAAGGCCTAAGCGGTCTAGGTCATGGGCTGATGATTTCAGTAGATGAGCTATTGGTCTAAATTTTAGCACGAGGTGTTACATTTAAATTCATTAGTAGCTGTTGCTAGGCAACTGCTGATTATAGCGGGCTTCCCTAGCCCACTTAAAAGGGTCTATTTCTCCTCTTTCCTATCCCCTCAGGATGTGTGTGGTGCACATATGCGCGGGCACTGACACATTCCTCTGTGAAATTGTGTAATGTCGTTCTTGCCATGAATATGACCTTAGTTGTCGAAATGGCGTTAAACATCTATTACTTACTTACTTGCTGATTATAGCAACAATGTAAGTGAACCAGTATTCTGAGGGTAATGTTCGTGGTGTATGCATGTTTAAGCTTTTTTCTAAATGTCAATTTTTAGGGTTGTTAAGTATATTTGTTGTTTTATAGGGTTGCTATGAAAAATGGTTGCCATGGCAATAAAAAATTTGAATTTCTTTTAGCCATACACGCTATAACAAATTTTATGCAAGTATCACAATTTGCACGATTCTTGTGAAAATTGCCTGCTTTCTGCCACACAATTATTCAAGTTTTGAACATCCAACACTGTATTTTCCACACTGGTGTGCTTTATATGGGTCAATCCACTGAAAGTGGGCACTTGTCCATGGTAGAGGGTCATTTTTAAAAACTAAGAATTAGATCATGAAACTTAATTGTATTGATAGCCCTATATCTTGGCTCTTAGGAAAGGTTCATTCAAGTCACTAACTCCCAAGAGGTCAGTTTTTATTGAACATTTTCAAAATTATGAAAATGTAATGGGCGTGAGCAAAATGAATTCTTCTCTACATCACAGAAATATTTGTCAGAACTACATGATTTTCAGTTAGGATATTTGACAAAAGGTCCCAAAGACACACTATAAAGAAAATAGGAAAAAAAGATGGATATTTACAATACATAAGGAAATAATATGAATGTAATGGGCGTGAGCGTAATGGGCGTGAGCGAAACAACTTTCCCAGGCTTCAGACAGCCACTCAGCAATATAACCTCACCCAGAATTAATCTAGGCAATATAAATAATCTAAGAACACTTAAGGGATGCATTTGGAATGCATCAAGCCTGCCAACATGCTTGTAGTGCATTTTACTCACGCCCATTACGCTCACGCCCATTACGCTCACACCCATTACATCTGTCAGTTAACCCCTCTTTTTGGCATAACCAAGGCATGTAGAGACTCCAGTCTTTTTTTAAAATGACTTATTAACAATAAATCTTCAAGTTAGGCTGGTTGAAAGAAAGAAAACTTTGATAGTATTTGTCCTGGATGGAGAAATTTGAATGTAATGGGCGTGAGCAAAATGGACTGGAAAATACTTGAATATGTACCACACAGTCATGCCTGCAAGTAGACCCTAAGTTTCTGTACCAGAAAATCCCCTATGACGACCCTAATCTTGGTGGGAAATAAGAAGATTGAGGGGAGTGTTTTAGTAGGCCTACCAGTGTACTTTTATTTTGCTCACGCCCATTACAGCACCTGTATTTGGTTATAGAAATGAACAGGGGAAAAGGAATGCCAACCAGAGCACCTCCAAACAACATGAAAATATTAGATACGACCCCCCACTAAGGAATAGATAAAATTATATTGGTCTGTTGCTGTTTGTCTTGATGGTATAGACCCTGGGATGAGGTGGAAATTAAATAAAAAGGCAATTTTTGAACTTTGGGCCACCATATCTAAAAAAATAGCAGGCCGACATATGTAAACTTGCCCTTTTTTTGAAGCCCTAGGTGTTTTCTTTCAAATGAAACCAGAAATAAGAAGAATGGTTTCATACTTTTTATTTGACAGCACCCTGTATCCAAAAAAGACCCAGGTGCCCACTTTCGGTGGATTGACCCATATAAGAACAAGTAAAAAGCATTTAAGTCAGCTGTAGTCAGGATACAAATTTATTTTGAACTTGTTTCATTGAATACATACAATCACATGTTTCTTTCCATAGGTATTAAATGTTAAAATGTGTGGTAATTGATCAGTGTAGCACAATCTCCCAGATAAAACGAGTGTTGAAGCGATTTACATTGCAGGCAACTCGGCAAATAATAACTGAGGCCTGAAAAGGAATCATGAAATTTAGCAAACCTTCACCAAGAGGTTAAATCCCCCAACAGCAGCAACATATTGAAAATTTGTGATGTCAGGAGTCAGGTGGAAGTGTTGTGACAGTGTCAAACACTTCTATGCCCCCTATAAAAAAGTTAACCATAAAAGTGATAATGTGCCAATTCGTGAAAAACACCTGTCTTCCCTGCTAAATAATGAGCCACAGTGGGTGACAGGATGTAGCTGACATCAGCAATGTTCTATAGAGGTGGTGGCTCCTGGTGAGAAATGAGTGGACTAGGCAAACTGAAGGGTTGTAGCTGGTTCATAATTTAGCAGGGTAGGACACAGGATGTACTTTACATAGGTGGACAAAGTATCAGAAAATCTCTCCCCTTTCAAAATATCTTATCTATCGCTATATATTCATGTAATATTAAGTGTTAGAATGATGCTATTATACACAGTTACTGCTATATTCAAGTGGAATAAACCAAGAAGAAAACTCTATAGTATAGAATATTCATCTCCCATTGCCCCTAGCTGGAAACATTTGTTCCCCTGCTAAATAATGAACGAGACCATCACCCTGCTTAAAAAGGGCAGGAAACCTGATACCCTAAGCTGACACCTCTATAGAAAAGCATTGAGTGCACAAAGGATGTTGCACCCATTTTGAGATGACCTACTTTTTTAAAACCTTAATATCAGAAAGATAAGAACCAGATAACAGGTAACAATTACACCTCTATGATCCTGAATATGTACACTATTTCATGACAGGTTTCATTTTGCCTCATATTTAAGCATTTTCATGTTATTTGAGGTTGAAGTGAACAGTCCCATCTCTGAAACAGGCAATTTAGTTCTTAAAGTGTCACCCTGCCCCCACCTGTCTCTAAAAACTCGGAAAAGTAAACTTTCCGAGTTTACCAGAGGCTGATCAGTCTAAACTAGGGATGCAGCTTATGAGTGGATGTTTAACACTGTAGAACAGTTCTAAACCCTTAATTTTCAAGCCCCTAGTGTGGCTTATGGCTTCTCCCAAATTTAGGGGTGTAGCTTATGTGAGAGTGTGGCTTGTTTGCAGGAGTTTATGGTACCATATATTAACCATTCAAGGGCTGAGTAACGTAGTGCTTTACTGCACCGCACCCTACCATGAAACATGATTTCAGTCCTTAATGACTATCTCACCACTGCTGCATTCATGGATCATGCCTAACCTACAGGCTGGGTACTTGCAGAAAGAGTCCTCATGATTCACCCATGCAGCAATGATGTTACTCCTCTGGATGATATTCGTATCAAACATTAAATAGAAGACGTACCACACAGTATAGGCCTTGTGATTTGGAATAGTTGTACATGGCAAGAACAAACTATAAAACAAATACGTGTATGCAATTAGAATGTGCAAACAATTATCAATGTATATTCTAACATATAAGGGTTATGTTATGAATCAGTAGTTTTACGTCTCTTATGTAAATTGAAATAATTGGAGACTACCAAAATGTAATGTTGAATAAAGTTGAAACATCAATGTCTATCACAAATAATGGCTGTTCAACTGTTTATATGCTGCTAACATGAAGGGCTGCATAATGCTAACAGGCTTGTTTATTTCTTGTCATGATGCATTGGCGCAAGAGCGCAGAGCTCGCGAACACAACATTAGTGCATCATGCCATACCCTGGAAGAGTGCATCAACCAGGAGGATCAGCATGACAGTAGCAATGATAAGTGATTTGCCAGCAGTACATTCATACAAACTGACACATGGGCCGGCATTTATGCAGCCCTAAATAGTTTAAAAGTTCTAACACTCACGGTTGTGACACGCTCATAGGCGTAGTGGACCATGCGCCGTGACTTGGTCTCGGGACCAAGTCACGGCTGCTTGTTTTCGTGACGCACATCTTGGATACAATTCTGTCTCTAAGGCTGCAGCCAATCAGTTCACAGCAAGAACTGTCGATGTTTTTGAGTGCTGCGGGCAGCTTGAGGCATGTCTTGACAAAGTTCCTCTTGTTTTCTTGTGTTATTTTAAATTATCTTGAACTATACTTCTGTTATCTTGTAATTTCTGTCATTTTGTTCGTTGTCAGGACCGCGTTTAACCACGTACATAAAGCACGCTACTGTGTACTCTGTCCTGTGTATATGTGTACTCTGACTTGGTGACCCTCTGTGACTTCTAATTGTCAGTCTGACTTATTGAGTCTACCTTATAATAGTATAGTGCAACCATAAGTCCTGCTTCGACACATTGTGAT
This sequence comes from Acholoe squamosa, assembly GCA_949317995.1. NCBI lineage: Eukaryota > Metazoa > Annelida > Polychaeta > Phyllodocida > Polynoidae > Acholoe > Acholoe squamosa. The sequence goes on from OX439044.1 coordinate 63,979,820, forward strand.
ATATAATATAAATACTCATTTATATACTGTGAGAAGACCCAGTCTTCAATAACTATCCTGATAATTATATCAAGTGGGAAATTACATCTACAAATGACTTTAGACATTCCTTATACAAACCTAATTGTGCACAGTACCATTGTCAAAGTGACTTACAAAAGCTAGAAAATAATTGCCAGTCCTAGTCAGCCTACAGCAGGTGCGCAGGCCAATTATGGCGAAAGCGACATATAGGTTGGAGCCCGCATTCCTTAAGAATAAGATCTACCAATAAATCTAAGATGATATCTAAGAGATAATAATATCATAACAGGCAATTCAATATCAAGGAAATTCAAGATGCATAATACATCAGGCCACTCTTAAAAATAATTTGTCATCGCGTTCTAGAATTCGGTGATTGGAAACCTAGATTCTTGTGCTGATGGACAAAAAAAAATCTTTTCAGAACACAGGAAAAAATTCTCCCATTCTCCAAAATGATTCCACCAGGCCTCTGGACAGGAAACAAAATATTTTTAAGGGTGGCCTCACCGGATTGTTTGACTATAAGCCATTACAGCTTGGTCCACATCTGCATTTCCTTTAATTTTCCACCCCCTGGATGCAGCTAGTTGTTTTGAAAAGAGGATGCAAAAAAGGTAAAAATCCTATATTGTTATGAATAACCTAGGCTCTTACACAAGGCATACTGATTGTAGGTCTACATTTTGTGCTTTACAGATATTTCTAGACACACCCAACCTTGGTGCTTCAATATGAAGGATGGGTACTCATTCAAAACCTAAATGTTGCAGTGTGGTAATGTTAGAATCTGTGAAGTCGTTCATTTCAAACACCAACGCCATACTCAATTTTAATAATCTGTTACCGGTACTACAGAACACAAAGGTCTCAATGCAGGCCATTTTCCCACTGGAAACTGATGTGTGACTGTAGTAAACTTACCACTATATATATAATAAATGTATAATCAACATTGGCAGTTTCATAATCATAAATATGGCACATACAGTGTTGCGAAAATATATCCATGAAAATAAACACAGACCACTGTAGGGAAATTACTATAGGGCATGGCATAACCTGTCGTTTCACTACACATTACCATTACATCCACATTCAACGGTTACTTTTTCAAACTTGTGGCAGACAATATTTTCCATCGGTTACATCTGCTGATAGAGAATAACCAAGGTTGACCTCCACAACCGCTTTTCAAAAATTGAAATGCCATGCTTTCTGAAATAGAAATATCATTTATTTGTTAATAGGACTATACTTTATAGAACTGTAATATTTAAACTTCTATATGCAGAGGAAAACCCCTAATATTGTGTCTCAGTATGGCTGAACCTAACCTGTTAGGTATTACTCCTTCGGACATGAGCTTAGATAATGTCATCACAGGTCCACACATCAGCAAAATACCATGGAAAAGGTTTTTTTCTGGCAGATGTGGACTATCTGTACATTAACCAAATTTGCTATTATGATAGGTTCAAGTATGAACCTATTATACACACGTGTGTTAGTTATGGGGTTGAAGGGCTGATATTCCAATATCCATAAAACATTACATGATAGAATTGTGCTCACAAGTGACAGGAAAGGCTCACAAAAAAAACAACATGTCATAGTAGACGTAGCATACATATGCAGCATTTAGTACTGTAACCACAGAGATAGTTCTCATTGAGAGATAGCATACTGAGGTAGTACAAGACAGGTTCTTCAGGTGCATAACATGTAAAATCAACCAGTGAACATAATGTGTAATCCTCTCTAGGTGCTGTCCATATCAGTCGGAAAGCAAAAGTTCATGTCAACTCTAGATAAATATCATAAGATCATACTGGTCCATTTTCTGTAGATTAGTAAAAAACAAGGGAATTGAAAGGAGGCTGAGAGGGTCAGCTTTGTTTTGTCTGGCTCCTGTCCTACATAGTGGGACTCTAGTACCCAGCCCACCTAACGCTTCATCCCTCGATGAGCCACATTATAGCAAAATAAATGAACTATGCCCAAAGGATAGATGAATGCAGCTCATGTGAGCAACTCAACAGGGTTATTCATGCTGACCCCATGAGGTTGCAGCATAGTGCCTCACCTTTTCTTTTTTCATTACGATGCAGCAACAACAATGACAAATGGGCATAGTACATTGATAAACTAGGCTTGCCTTAAAGGGTTTACATATGTCTATTTCTACACAGCAATCTTTTCGCGGACCTTAGACCTGTCAAAGTGTACATACTTCAACCCAATATTCTCTACAAACATGTTCAGTTGCTGAATGTATTCCACCGGGTGGTAGAGGAAGTGGCTGACATGCGGGGAGTCATTCCAGTATTTTGTGTAGATCTGGTCCATGCCCCTCCCCCTCCACCCATCTAAAATGCCTTCTATGGTGTCCTTGGGGCTCACAGGGTCAGCAGTGGAGGCCAGAACAAGGGTTGGAACTTGAAGGCGATTCTCATGGATGCACTCTGAAGAGCGCTCAAAGTGCCGCTGTACCTTCTGCTTGAAGACACCCAGGTAGCCATTCAGGGTCCCGGTTATGGTCTTTTGGAGGATGGGTACTGTGGTGACCGCCTTCCCAAAGCCATACGGCACCCCGTGGTAGTCCACCGGACTGTCGAAGATCTGACCCCGCATCCTCTGTCCAACCTGCTCATACTTCTCTGGGTGATCCTTCATCTTGACATAAGACTCGCCAATCAAATGGCCGCCAACAGAGAACCCGTGCATAAGGAGAGGCTTGTTGGCGTGCTGCGCATCACTGACAAAGTCCATGACTTGTCCTACCACCTTGTGCCCCGACTCTGGCCACATCATCTGCCCAGGGGTGATTTTAACGTGGAGAACATCAAATCCGTGCCCCAGATAGTAGTCTCCATACTTGTGAATATGTTTGGACTTGGCGACAAGCCAGCCATAGATGACAACCAGGGGGCGGATGTCCGAGTCGATGGGGCTGGCCAGTGCTGGGCGGTAGGAAAGCTGCTTACTGAGACGCTCAGGTTTAGCCTCTGTAGAGTATGTCATGTGACGACCAGAGACCATCACAAGGAACGCCTGTACGAAAAACAAACATGACAAGCTGTTAGTCTAGTGTATCCAAGGGAATTCATACCCTAATATTTTTTTTGTGTATGGAAAAAGTTCATTCCCCCCATCCCATCCCCAGCTTTTGTAATAGGTAGGCCAATCACCCCAGTTGATCATGGCTAGATTAACAATGATAGTTAGTAGCTAGCATAATTTGGAGCACTGACCATTTAGAATTATGCTGTGAATATCAGAAAATAGTCAGAAAAATAATCTTGATGAACAATTCAGGCCTAGGTCAGTCGTATTTGAAACCTCCCCAGCCGGGAGGGTGATGTGGGCAGTGGCAGTGGGGTTCTAAACCTCTGAGAAATTTCTCTCCCATTTTCTATTACCCAAATTCACAAAATCATTCATGAGTTATAAGAAATATTTACAGAAAATCTAAAACAAATCAGGAAATGATTTGAGGAAATATATAGAAAATTTTCAGCCTATTTAGTAATAGATATCCCCTTTTTAAGAAAAATAGAGATATTTGTAAACCAGGGGCCAGGAGTAGAGAGCCTCAATTGAACCCTTATCTTATCTCTTATCTCCGATCTTCTCAAAACTACTCCCGACTGACCACCAACTGAATTGGGCCATTGAAAAAAAAAAAAAAAACTTAAACCAATTTTGAGCAACTTTGATATAGACACTGGCCTGCCAGGGTATGGGGTATAAATTGAATAAATATTATGACTTTAGTGCCCCAAAACAATGACCCAATTGTGGCAAAAACTCAACTTGCACTTTATACAGAAGGTACCCGGTACTATGGTTTGAGCTAACAAGTTCAGGCATGTAAATGTATTGTCAGCCCCCCTCCCATATATATGTTAAACGATTTTCTCAGTGGATTAACAGAGATCTCAAGAACCATATTTTTCAAGACAAAAAAAAAATTAGGATTATAGTTTTCTCCCAAAGTTCACACCCCTGAAGTTAAAGGAGGTCTGAGCTCACTGAAAAGCGAGTTCCACAACTTAACACTAGGGGGCCAGTGCAGGACGCAACTTGCTACGTTGGACTATGCCCTGAGGGCATGCAGCGCTGCCCCCATGGTGACGCGTATATTTTTGGGACCGCCACGCGGGATTGGGCATGCCCTGGAGGCATATTGCTGGCCTTTACATATCAACAATTGACCACTTCTAGTGTATGCCCTGAGGGCATTGTGTATCGGTCCCTGAGGGCATATTCCTGCTCTTTTGAAGTTCTGAGATTAACCAAAGGCACACACATGCCCTCAGGACAACACCAGCGTTGTGTAGGCCACTATCCACACTATGATTGACCAAAGCATGCCCTTAGGGCATTACCGTAATCTCCCGCGTAGAAGACGCACTGCGCGTATAAGACGCACCCCAAAGTTAGCACATGCATTTTCGCGTATAAGACGCACATTTTAATGCTGATATTTGTAAGATTAGTACATTTCTATAGAAAAATTACCCCTCGTATAAGACGCACCCCCAACTTGAGTGAAAGCTATAAGACTCCCCAGCATTTTGTTTGGCGTAGAGGTCGCGTCTTATACGCGAGAGTTTACGGTACTTTGAAAACCCAAAACTACACCATCCTTTAATAGGTAGGGAATTTACCTGGGGAATTTATAGAGAAGAGACAGTCCCAACGTAGCAAGTTGTAACCTGCGGGGCACGTACCACAGAGACCTCTGCAGTGGCAAAAGGCAACTACCGGTAGCAGTCATGTGACTTCTACAGGTCACATGACCTATTTCCATCCATTCAAACAGTGGCGGCCACATGGAACATCATGGCCAGTAAATCAGACACTTTAGAGAAGAAAACAACAACTAAGAAGGGAAAACGGAAATTTAGCAGTGACAATGAGAGAGCTGCAGCCAAGAAGGAGGCCAAGAAAAAGTATGACAATAGCAGAATTGCCTTGGGAGTACACCATGCTGAGTGGGAGAAGCAGAGGCTCATGTGTGGAATGACCAACAGTGACTTTATCCAACATTTGTTGGGACTACACAAAGGGCAGTGCTCAAGTTTTTCTAATAAGGAGCAGTTGCTTGGAGGCCCTCTCAGGAAGGTAGGTCTAGGATTGATGTTGTATCATTTTCTGAAACTGTCATTAGGGAGTGGAAATTATTTATCACTAGGGGCAAATTTACCCTCTTTTTAGCAAAAATGCTCCGACACTATTTGAAAGTGTCATTAGGGAGTGATAATTTTTTAACAACAGGGGGGCTGGGGGATTTGCGCATGGACATGCGAAAAAAAATTTGCCCCCCTCTCGACATTTTTTTGACCCCCCCAAGGGCCGAAAATTATGTGCGAACATCCCCTTTTGACCTTTAGAAATGCGCAGGCTTTTTCACTGAAAATAAGTGAAATTATTTTGACCCCCCTGGTCAAGGGGCCGAAAAAATTCTGACCCCCTCAAACCCACCAGCCCCCCACCCCCCATTTTATTAAAAAAATGATCACTCCTTGAGGGAGTGGTAATTATTTATCAAGGGGGGTGCGTTTGAGGGGGGCATAAAAAATTCAGACCCCTCCTGAGGGGGGTGTAAAATCTTTTGAGGGGGCTAAAAAAAATTCACCTTCTTTATAGCAATAATAGCCCCTGTGTGAGTATAGATCAAAGAGGGACGTGAAATGGCGCAAAAAGATTTGACTGTCATTGAGGGGGGGGGGGGTGTAAAAAAGTGTTCACGTGTCCATGCGAACACACCCCCCCCCCCATTGATAAATAATGACAACTCCCTTATCATTCAAAAGGGAGGGGGGGGGGTCGCACGGATGCATGGACATTTTTTAGCCCACCCCTGATGGTAGTAAAACTTTTGGCCCCTCCCAGCCATAGGTGCAGAGAATTTTCGCGCCCTCTTTAATCTGCAGTAGCACACATGCTTTATTGATGAAAAAAGGGGTCAAATCAGGAAGCCATACATTTACCGTAAACTCCCGCATATAAGACGCACCCTCTACGCCAAACAAAATGCTGGGTAGTCTCCCGTACTTGTTATATAAGCCTTCTATTTTTCCAAACGGCTCTCCTTACCACTCATATAAGGAAAATACATGTCATTCAAAATTTTCAGAAATCAGGAAATCCTGATAAAACCTGAAGACTTACATCCCTGCTGGTATGTACAAAAAAAAAAAATTGTGGACAAATTCTCATATAACCCATTGAGGGCAGATGTTGAGTATACTAAACATCCATGCAGTGGCTGATGAGAATTCTAAACACTATGCAGGGACTGATGTTGAGAATTCTTGACACCATGCATGTTGAGTATAACGGACATACTTGAATTAATATTGAAGCCATGTTTGAAATTTGAGATCAAGAATTTAGAGAACTTGTATAATTGAAATGGGGACTTGTAGGCACATTTTTGGGATGAGGAATTAGAATCTGGTGTGTTTCGAATGATACCGGCCTTGAAAATGCATTAAAAATGAGATCAAGAGTTGAGAGGATCAAGGCCATGGCACTCCATGTACCCAACTGTCCCCTGTTTGACCTGGTTGTGTCACACAGTGCTAGGACGGCCAGTGCTAGAATGTCAGTCTGATATCACTGCCCCACATTACACCTTATACCAAGAGATAACCCAGCAGGGATTGTACCATACTCACACAAGTATATATAAACGATGGTCGCTACCATAAAACCTTGCGTATAATTTGAGGAATATGGCTCGCTGTTGGGGGTAGGCGGTTAACAATATGAATCAGTACTACGGTAAACCATCCATTTTCAAGCATCAGATGTCAGCTAATAGCTTCCTCTCAAACTCAAAGTCTAGGTACAGCTTATACATGTGACCACAGTTTAATACATTGAGTAAATTACCTGGGCTGCATTCACGCATCATGGTGACACTTTTACCCGGGGGAGGGGGGGACATGGAATGAACGCGATCCTTGCTGGACACAAATGAGTTTTGTCCCTGTGTCAGTGGACACAGGTTCAATCTGGTTTGTCGACACCATGTTGCTCTTAAAGGATCATCTAACCATAAAGTCCGTCAGAGCAAGAGGGACATTTTACTTTCATTTGGAAGACCAGACATAAAAAGCACTGTAAAATCCTGCATATAAGCCTCAGTTTCTGGGCTGCGTGTCTGTTTAAGTCACACCCTAGACTTTGGAAATTATCATAAGCTGCACCTAGGGCTTGAACTATTTGTTTTCATACAGTTCTATGGTAAGATAACCCTACCTATAAGCTCCCCAGGCTGCAGGACACTAATTATTTTCTCACTGTTGGCTTATATAGCATATGGGCGAAAATAAAATATTTGTGCGAATTTCTGGGCTTAGCCACTGTTATTTTCATGTAGGCACACATTTTTCCCGTTAATTTAGGGCCATGAGATGTGGTACAATGTAATTAACTTTTCTGCTATCGTCCGTAGAGTGCGGACATACCCAGATTTGGGGGGTTTGCAGTGAATGTTTACAATAAATTCTGTAATTAAAAAGAGTGCACCCCCCTCAACTTACCCTCAAATATCAGCCTAAATAACACTCAAATCGAATTATATACATCCTAAGGATTAATTCGATGCCTGGTTTGCCTACCCACTGTCAGATTTTAGACCAATAATCATTGTACAACACCCTTCAGTGCGGACCTACAAAGTGTCTCCTGCTGCCACCTCCCGTCAATTGGTGTTCTGCAACCCCCAATCTGGGCTGTTACTATAACTTAGTATTTATACTACCGTAAGTATAAGGCCACCCTTATATATGACACACCCTGAATTCAAGTCGGATGTATAAGGTGCATCGCGGGTTCAAATACACTTTGTCAAATTTTATATACCATAAACCGGATAGCATCTCAAGGAACTAAGCTTATACACAGATTTTACTTGTATAGACCAAAGGAACAAAAAGAGGACCATTTGAGGACTCTGGAGCGGCCTCAGTTCAGGTTGCAGCTTATATGTTTGGTTTTACGGTAATTTTACCCAGCCTATAAGGCACACCCCTCCTTTAGGAAGTCATATTGGGTCCAGCAGGCCCCATATTCATGTATAAGTTTATACATGAGGTAGAGTATTACCGTAAACTCCCGCGTATAAGACGCGTCCTCTACGCCAAACAAAATGCTGGGTAGTCTTATAGCTTTCACTCAAGTTGGGGGTGTGTCTTATACGAGGGGTAATTTTTCTATAGAAATGTACTAATCTTACAAATATCAGCATTAAAATGTGCGTCTTATACGCGAAAATGCATGTGCTAAGTTTGGGGTGCGTCTTATGCGCGCAGCGCGTCTTCTACGCGGGAGATTACTTTAATGTTAAACCTGACCTGCGATATGAAGCGCAGGCAGGGTTTTTTACAGTGTATGTCTGTGACCAGATTTGCCACGCTCTACTTCTCCACAAAGCCAACATAAATATAAGTAAATGCAGGCAATAGAGTAAAGCCTGGCATGTAAGCTGCAAGCCCCAACTGGGTGTGATAAGGTTGATATTACTTACTATAGTCTAATTATATAAGTAAACCCTTGTATAAGTAAGCTGCACCCAGAGTTCCTGGAAATCCTTTAAGCTGTCTCAGTGCCAGAAATGGTCTATAAACTACAGCATATATGCAGGGTTTTACCGTACCGGTATATTGTTTGTGGGACACAGAGGTACATTAGATCTAGTTCTATAAGTGCAGGGGCACTAAGGTATTATACCAAGGGATTGGTCATGCCCCCCATACCAGAGGCAAAGAAAACTTTGACGCCCCTCTTTCAGCTAGCTTACAGTAGCACACAGACTTTTTTCCCTTTTTTTTTTTTTTTTTTTTTTTTTTGCTAAAAAGATGTTGAAGGAAATTCGTAGGACAGTAGTCCTTATCATTCTAGCACGGAAATTATCATTATGGGTACCTGCTCAAAGATCATTCATAACTTCATGGGAAAGTTAGCAGAGGAAAAATTGTGACAAGGGGTGGTTTAGCTAGACACCCCCTGTTGATAAATAGTGCCCACTCACTCCCTTAGTCTTAGAGGCAAAAAAACTTAGTCTTAGAGGCACATGCCACATGTGTAACAGTGTTGTGATAACTTGTGATTTTCGTTCCATGGAGAACTGTATGTTTAATCGAAATTCAGGGTACAGGTATGTGAAGTGGGATAAGCCTAATGATAAGGACTAGGCCTACGAATTTCCTCAAAAGTATAAAAGGAAAGTCATGGTGAAGGGACAGACCTCTAGTTAGGGAGTGGTCATTATTTATTACCAGTGGGGGTGGTGGGTTTTAGTGTGGACGTGCGAAAGATTTTTACGCGCCCCCTCGATGGTAGTCAAAAATTTGTGTGCCTCCCCCCATGCCGGAGACGTGGAGAATTTTCGCACCCCTCTTTGATCTATAGTAGCGCGTGGGCTTTTTTGCTAAAAAGAAGGTAAATTTTTTTAGCCCCCCCCAAAGAGGGTTCAAAATTCTTTTAGCCCCCCCCTTGGGAGGGGTCTGAAATTTGTACGCCCTCCCCCTCAAACCTACCACCCCCACCCCCCGTTGATAAAAAAATACCACTCCCTTAGGCACTTGCATAACTGAGTGCCTTTCTCTCGCGTAGGCCCCAGTTTTGCTCTGCCCTCTCTAAGAGCCTCGAGACTAGGCAGCCTATTTCACACTGATGCCCCTCTTGTCCTCAATATTTGGGCTGGAGGGGTGGCTATATGGTCTTGTTTTCATCACAATAGAATGGTGATGAATCTGAGTATAACAGTACACTTGTTGTTGGTATGAACAGACATGTTACAGTACATAATGAAATAATGTGATATGGAGAAATTTGGAACTTGTGGGTACTGGATTTTATGTTTTAAACTGACCCTCTAAAGGGCTAAAAGGGGGCCTTGCACGGCTAAGACATACTCACGGTAGTAAGTCACGTGACTACCCCTTGACCAATCAGAGCGGTGCAAATTTTTGCCTGGGTCCCGCAGATTCGTAATTGGTCTATTCTTTTGGCAGGTACCCATGTTGAAATTCGCTTTGCTAGCCCCCCTTTCAGTGTAGGTCAATGAGGCGCATTCCCCAAAGAGACATGAAATACTCATATATTTTTCCGCCCAATGCATGATATGAGTCATTTAACCTATGTGAAACTTTCCCGGGGAAAATGTTGCAATTCTAGACATTTTTATAGATTTCTGAAGTGGATGACTAAAAGGTCATCTAAATCAAGATGTCCAAAATGAAAAAGTAGAATGAAACTAAAAGAAAGTAATAGTATGTTTCATGGCATTTCATATGAGGTATAGTTTGTGCATGTGGACTGAATAGTACAGCTGGTGACTGCAAAATAAGTTCCGAAAATCACATTTTCCTGTGTGAAGGTGCACAATGGTGATTCGGCAGTTTTAAAAACATCACTGCATGATCCATTATACAATATGCAGGTTTGGCAACTTACAATACCTGCTAAGATAATCTTGTTTTACAGGCTCCCCGATTTTGGGAGCAATTAAATCATTTTTGACGATTTCCCAACCATGTGAACTTGCTACCACACAGGAAATTGATCGTGTCATCAAAATCTAGGTCATAAGCTAATGTCGGTCAAATATATAGGTCAGCCTGAAACTAGGTCAATAGGAAACCTAGCTATTAGAGGTTATTGTTAGGGTCAAATACCCTTTTTTATGTTGATGCAGTGATTATGTTATCAGAATGTCTACTTCTTCATATTTTACAGCCTCTGTTCCTATAGCCTATATTTGTGACAAAACTTGGGAAAGCGTAACATTAAGGGAAAATCCCTTTTTTCAATTTCATGTCTACAGCTACATTTTAGTAGTTTGCATGATAAAATAGTCCAAATAGCTACAGAAATATCAGATCTCAAACATTTGTTGTCAGCAACATGGAGAAATTTAGGATAGCCCTTAAAGGGGGGCTGGCATGGAAAATTAACAACATGGGTACCGATTCAAACAGTGATCATTAAATCGCGGAAACCAGCGGAAAAATCGCGACGCCCTGATTGGTCAAGGTGTGATCACGTGACTTTTTAATGCGGGCATGCATAACCATGCTAGGACCCATTTAACTCAATTGCATATTGAAATATTGTGGCATTATTCATAAAAAAATGTCATAATTGGAAAAAATAACAATTTTTAAACATAATCATACATAGTTTTGGATCTAGAAGGGATAATTCAATTTTGTTTTCAGTTATGAAAAACTTATGGACAGGTTAATATGATAAAATTATGGTTTCCATGACAACCGAATGTCAACAAATCTGCTGAATTTAAGGAAAAACATTCTTTTTTGATTCTAAATAAGGTAATTTTAGAATGAAAATAGAGCTTTGGCTATAACATAATCAGATTCCTCGGAAAAAGTTACCCTAGACTTGTTTTCACTTAATATCTCATATCTCCTTAAATATTGTATTTAGAGCATTTGTGTGTATTTCCCTTAATGTTATCATTTTACCTGTTTCGTCACAATTTTTATATCAAAATCTAGGTCATGTGCTAATGTAGGTCAAATATATAGGTCATGGGGAAATTAGAGGTCAAGGTAAAATTCCATACAGGTCAACATCCACATCAGATCTTTATTTCGTGCTGATATTGTGTTTCAATGGAATTGACATTTTACTAACTTGGACCTATTTACTTCTTCATTTATTATAGCTATCTGGGATCCAGAAGGTCACAACAAAATTGCCTGAATACTTAGGACAAAAATGTCTGTTTTCTAGATACTAATTCTGTGATCCTGCAGGAACGAATTAAGATATCAACACGATTCCAAAAGATTTGAATTCCTCACACTCTCCTGCACGACATATAGGCAAAGAGATTTAGCTCTAGCCTGTCTAGGTCATTACCTCAATTTTCATGTGATGTACCTATGATCCTATCAATGGCCCCGAGCACCCTAGGCCTGAGCACAGGTCTGTACAGAACAGAGTTTAATACCATTCATTAAACCAGGCTAACGCTCCCGGACCAACACAACAACGCCCCCCCCCCCTCAAAAAAAACATAAAAAAAAAAATCACCGCCACTGTAAAATAACCGTACAGTAAAACGGGGCTCTTTGGCCAGTTTTTGCGGTTTTCTTTGGCTATTTGCTCCAATTTTTCACTGTTTGCAATATACTGCAATTTTCTCATAAGAACTATTCTAAACACTTGCACTATGAATGAAATTGTATTTAAAATTGTTCAAATTGTGCTATTTTTTTCGTGAAAAAAGGCCAAAAACAAGAGCCCCTTACTTTGGGCCTATTTTGGCCACCTGGGTAGCCATATTTGACCATACACCATTTGCACAATTTTTTTAAATTATGGCCCATTAGTTAGAAAAATGACATCATAGTGATACTCATGCATGCATTAGATTATTTAAAAGTGATTTCGAGCTTCCCAGAGGCCACACCATGCTCTGTTCAGTCGGCATATTTTGAGGTGAGATATGCACAGAATTCACCAATATGAGGTATATTTGGCGATTCCTACCACAAAATCGAACCATATTTAAGACCATCACCTTTTGGTCACCTCTTGTTTCACTTTTTCATTCACAAATCTTCACTAAACATCTCATTTCTTATGTGAAATTAACTGTAGAAATTAATTAAGGTAGTTATTCCAAGGTAAAATGAATTTTTACCTCCACTTATAAAGGAAATCATGTGACCAATATTTACATTAAGCGGCTACCGGCCAAAATAGCCCCATATTACCGGGGTACCTAAAATTGAGCAATTTTTTCAGTAAATGCCTAGTATTTTTTATCAAAATTCAAATACCGGTACTTTATATTTTTTCATTATTATATCTTAAAAGTCATTAGAATATGACTTTATATGGAACTTTTACTTATTCAAGTCATTTCTACCCATTATTTCACGACTATCTGTGATAAAGTTTGAGGTATGATGAATTTTTTCATAAATCTTGAGGTCATGTGACCTCAAAATGGCCGCGTGCTTGGATATGCACCCCATTCCCAAACAGGCCAAAGATAATTTTTCTCACAAACATCAAAATGTGATCTCAGAGTCAGATGCATGAATATATGATATCAAAACTAAATATCCAGTTATTTTCATCTCTAGATCTACTTCTTAATTTTTCATCTTTAAGTGAAATATGAACACTTTTTTGGAGGAGGGTGGCCAAAATAGCCCCCGCAGACCAAAACAGCACAGCCCCGTTTTACTGTATAAACAAAACAAAAGGGAAAACAGAACAGATGATCATGATGTCATGCAGCTGGGAAAACCGAAACCAATCTCGCTGTCTAAATCCCAGTACCGGTACTCACCCTGGACATGTGCTGCCACTGGGCCCGACTCCGCATGGACGAGAACATGATGTCTGAGTGAAGGCTAATTGATAAGATGGGGATATATCGGTGTTTTTCTCCTTCCTAGATTTCAGCCTGATTCCCTGCTGCCAGAGTCAGCCATCGTGTGCGTGCTCTGGGGTCAATGGACGAGTCGATTTCCCTGTCCCAAAAAGGGGTGGTGGGCTGTCTTCATGTGTTCAAAGCACCTAAGATTTACCATATTCCGTGCTATTTTGCATGGAATGGGTTATTTCTAATAGAGGTATTGTAGGAAATGTGTATAGTGTGAAGTGCTTTATGGTTGGATGTTCAGCAGATCGCCCAGAAACAGCTACGGAGCAACCTATCCAACCTAGAGCTATTTGTGAATGTATTTGTCCAGAAAACGGCCTTGACCTTGGCGTAGAGACGCCGGGTGCAGATGGCGCTGTGGCGCCGCTGGATAACATTGACACGGTAGAAAGTAGGGGTTTATGTGAGATTTAAAGGGGCCCTAGCATGGTTATGCATGCCCGCATTAAAAAGTCACGTGATCACACCTTGATCAATCAGGGCGTCGCGATTTTTCCACTGGTTTCCGCGATTTTATGATCGCTGTTTGAATCGGTACCCATGTTGTTAATTTTCCTTTAACGTAGGCCTCTAGATCTAGGGGAAAGTTGCCTAAGGGAGTGGTCATTATTTATCAACAGGGGGGGGGTGGTGGGTTTTCGCGCGGACGCGCGAAAATTTTTTACGCCCCCCCCTCGACGGCAGTAAAAAAAATTTGCGCCCCCCCGCGCCGGAGGCGCGGAGAGTTTTCGCGCCCCCTCTTTGATCTATAGTAGCGCGCGGGCTTTTTTGCTAAAAAGAGGGTAAATTTTTTTAGCCCCCCCCTCAAGAGGGGTCAAAATTTTTTTAGCCCCCCCCTCCAGAGGGGTCAGAATTTTTTACGCCCCCCCCCTCAAACCCACCACCCCCCCATGTTGATAATAAATGACCACTCCCTAATTTGGAACTAGGTTCCAATGCTGCCATTTTTTAGTCAATATCTATCACTATAAAGGGAGTACGCGTGTACCTACATGTAGAGTCTAGTCATTTTTTAACAATACAGGGGGCCGGGGGTTGGTGGGTTTGGGGGGGGGGGCAAAAAAAATTCAGACCCCTCCAAGGCCAAGGGGGGAGGGGGCAAGAAGCTTTAGATACTATAGGAGAGGTCACTGAGAGCATAGGTTGTAAGAACGTCTGGCTCGATCCTTATGTTTGGTCAAAGTCCTCACTCAAAAACAATATAAAGAGAAGGTTAAATGATGCACATATTCAGAAATACAACCAGTACATTGATAACCCAGAGAATACTAGCAAGTGTAGAATTATCAAGATGTGTAAAGATGATCTCAATGACATTTATGAAGAGCGTGAATACCTAACGCATACAGAATCACCAAAAATTAGAACCATTATTGCTAAACTCCGGACTGACAATAACTGTACACTTGACAGCCTGTCAAGAAGATATAGAGGAAAGAAACCTGTCAATTCTAAGTGCACATTCTGTAATGGGTCTAGACCCCTAAATTCGACAGGGTGACATGGCCATTTCTTAAAATCGACATGTGACATGAAGCTTGGTGACAATGACATTGAGAAGGAAAGGTTAAGTGACATGAGACATGGCCTTTCCTTAAAATCGACATGTGACATGGAGCTTAGTGACAAAGACATGGGAAAATTGAAATTTAATGACATGTGACATTGCCTTTTCTTAAAATCGACATGTGACATCGGGACCCCCCATCTAGACCCCCTCTGTAATGCTGTGCAAGATGTCAATCATGTCTTCTTACATTGTAACATGCCCGAGATGAGAAACGCACGGTCAGTGTTTGAAACAAAATACCTCAAGTTCGTTGATTACTATAAAAGACACGATGACACTAGGAAACTTTCTCAAATACTAGCAGTGGCCCCATATTGCAAATCATCTAGAAGGCCAGGGGCTGTGAACTGTATATACTCATATATAAAATCTGTCTACAACATTGTAAATGAAAACCTGGTGCTGACATAAGTGTACCTGTACATTAGTCAATAAAGCCATCTTGAATCTCATAGTCTATGCATGGGTAGAGTGTGACAGGCCACCCCCATCTGCCCCCAACCCCGATGAAACTAGGTGCCCCCGTGTCTTCATTGTTGATTTCTGCATGTAGAGGATTAGGTGGTTTATGGAGCTGTGGTATTCCCGGGGGGGGGGGCACTTCAATTTTTTTTATACGGGTGTGTGGCTGAACCCACGACAACCCTTACCCTTGCTAGGGCACTCGTTCGCGTATTTTTTCTTCGAAAGCCTACCTTTGCTAGGGCACTTTTGACTCAATAATCCTAGATTTATTTCAAAATTTCTTAAATTTTCACTGATTGGGGAGAAGATTGAATTTGGTTCATGCTATTTTTTATAAAAGCTGTGCTGATCCCAATGAAAATTTCGAAATTTCCCGCTTAATCGGGGTATTTTGCTGAAAGTTGACCCTTGCTAGGGACATTTGTGGCTGAAACAGGAGGCTTGCTAGGGACATTTGTGGCTGAAACAGGAGGATTGTTAGGGACTTTTCCTTGAAAAAGTACCCTTGCCAGCCACACATATGTGCAAACATTACATAGTGAGTGCCCCCCCCCCCCCACCCGGGTATTCCTTTATCAGGGTGATACTAAAGGGGAAAAAGGAACCACCTAGTCCAGAAAATCCTGATGAATCCAAATTTTCTTATCATGATTCTCAGAAATTGACTAAAAGTACCCGAAAATGAGGTTTGGTGAAGAAAATATTTTAAAGATGTACAAAAATAATATTCAAAATTATGAGAAGTCTTTATAGACACAACATGTAAACCAGAGTTAGTACCTCAATGCAAATATCCAAATGTCTGCCTATCTCCCAATTTGACAAGTATTCTAACTGTGCACTACTCTGCCTATCTCACATACTGCCTATCCCTTAGTCTACCTATCACTCATACTGCCTATCTTTTAAATCCAAAGCATCTTTAAGTAAGGCTATCTCCCAAAAGACCTAGATACTAATGCTTACTCCTTACTTTAGCTAATCTTCTCTGGTCCTAGTTTCCCATAGTACCTATCCTCAATCTGCCTATCATTCATTTTACCTATCCCTCATTGTGACTATCCCTTAGACCACCATGTTTAAACTGTATTGTTCATCTGTTTATTTAGGCCCTAATGGTTAACAGTACATTGCTTATCATGTCTATCATTTTGATCCTACCTATCCTTAACAATGCCCATCATAAAGCCTACCTATCCTTCATTATACCTATCCCCCAACTCTGCATATCCCTCATATTTGACTTTCACATCTGTCACTAGCACCCATGTTTTCTTGTTTTACATTTGCTCATCTTACAAGATACTCTCTGTGCCTATCCCTCAAAGTCAAACTAGATATTGCACATGTTACCTATCCCCCTTGCTACCAATCCTTTTAAATGCCTATCCCTCATGCTCTCCATATGGTTTTCTTACCATGTCAGTTCAGTCAGTCTAACCTGCTCTCTCTATACATATCTCAGCTTGTGTTCAATTTCTTCCACCTGTCTCCAGGTCTATGCTTTGTGAAATATAC
Source organism: Acholoe squamosa (assembly GCA_949317995.1). Lineage (NCBI taxonomy): Eukaryota > Metazoa > Annelida > Polychaeta > Phyllodocida > Polynoidae > Acholoe > Acholoe squamosa. Next base: position 63,996,844 of record OX439044.1, read on the forward strand.
CTATCCCCCATTATGCCTATCCTCCATTCATATCATTATATAGGTAAACTGAAAGATATGCAGCATGAATGATAGGTAGATGTATCAATAAGGTGGACTGTAACCAGTATGTTATAGGGTGATAGGGTGACTAAGAAATGGTCATCATAGTGAAGGTTGGTTGTGACATTGGTAGGTAAAGAGAGGTGAGATGGGTAAGAGAGCTGTATAGAGTGCATGGGGGATAGGTAAGGATGGGTAGCAAGAGGGATAGGCAGTATGAGCAATTAGCAATTTAAGGAATAGGCATGGAGTACCTTGTAAAATGAGCAAACGTAAAAAAAAAAAACACAAAAAAAAAGTGCATCCTAGGGACAGATATGTAAGTCAAATATGAGGGACGTGCAGAGTTGAGGGATAGGCATGAGGAATAGGTAGGCTACATGATAGGCATTATCAGGGATTGGCAAAATTAAAATAGTAGACATGGTAAGGAATGTACTGTTAAAAAATAAAGGCTTATATAGCAGACAAACAGCGCAGATTAAACATGATGGTCTGAGGGATAGTCACCATGAGGGATAGGTAAAATGAATGATAGGCAGATTGAGGATAGGTAGACAAAAGGAAAGAAGGAACAAATGAGATAAGGTAAGGTTAGGAGTAAGCATTATAAGTTAGGCCTTTTAGGAGATTGAACTGTAGATGTTTTGGATTGAAGAGATAGGCAGGATGAGTGATAGGTACACAATTGATATGCTGTATGTGGGATAGGCAGAATAATGCACAGGACCAGAACTTGCCTGACTGAGAGATAGGCATTGTGGATTGAGGTATTAACTCTGATTTATGTGTTCTATATTTAAAATATGTTCCTCATCAAACATCATTTTCAGGTACTTTTGGTCAAATTAGATGGTTTCCTCATTTCATTTGGTATCCCTTTCATAAAGATACATGATAGTGTCATACTAGTATTTGTGCATGATCAAGTTGTCATATGAGAAATATCATATGACTAGTGGTATATAGTGTAAATACATTAAGCTCTCATAAAATAGTGTTATTTCCAGTTGTCACTGGTTTATTCAGCTTTAGGCAACATGTAAGAAATATCAATCATACAGTAGTTAGTATGTAGGAAATTTGTACATACAGTAAATATACAGTAATTTATAAAGTATAATGTTCTGTTCCACTCCACCTGTGAGGTAATAATAATACAATGTCCAGCATAGTTCTAGGTGGGTTCCCACAGCTCCTGACCTGCTGCTTAGAGGAATAATGTAATAATGAATAACTTTACCCTCTGGTGGAAGTCTTGAGGAAGATACCCTCTGGCCACTAATGATAGAAACCAATGCCTGTCTAGCATAGTTTCACCATAGTGCAGTGGTATAGCAGGTAGCAGGAGATGACTGGAGATGTTACCTCTAGAGCGGTTCTTGGTGTTCTGTCCTCTAGGAGGTGCAGACAGGCTATTTGTAGCAAATCTTGGAAAAGCACCTCCAGACTGACTGGGGCTAGTAGCATCTGCCTAACTCTGCAATTGTTTGAGGGGAGGCTTTCATGTGTCACTGGGTCCACAAAGGACCCCCATGGGCGCCGCTGTGTCCCCCTTTGTCTTGGTCGGTTCTGTGACTTCAGACCCTCATATCTCGATCGTTTACGCCGCTATAACCGCCATTTTGCGCATGCGCGGAGTTGAATATGCCAAGTTTAAACTGCCCGCTGGATGGGTGCGTAACTCGCGCCGGTTCGTCTGTAGTGCACTCAGAGGTCGATTCAGTCTCCATGGCGTAACTTCCTTAATAATGGGAGTTCCGCCTTGATCTTGGGCTCATTTTGACCGTCTAATTATGGGCTTTCCATACATGCTTTGATATTTGACCTAGCTTGCTCAGGAGCGACGCTAGAGCGACCGGACGGTTATGGCGTCGTGCTTATGTAACCCATTGTTCAGTTATTAGAGTGCTCAGACACTCATGACGGCGTCAGCGGTGCTCAGGCACCCGTGACGGCCGGTTGCATTCGCTTACAACTTATTAGTTTGTGCACTGAACCATGAGGTCGCACACTGAGACCCTCATTTTTATTATATTGTGCAGTGAACCATTAGGTCGGACCCTTTGATGTCATAAACTCTGTCTAACTGACTTGGTTTGGTGTGCAGTGGGGCATGAACGCTCTTATACAAAGTTTGAGCGCTCTTATAGCTCTTAGAAACCAACCTATGTATTAATTTCATAGATATTCTTTGATTAATACAAAATATGTTAGAATTTATGGAATAATAAAATGGTATATCATAGAATACTCCCTCTCCCCCGAGAGAATGCGAAACTCCGTCATTTCGCCGAGGGAATGTACAATTTATACAATTTTTACCTTATTTTTGGAGTTGTATACTGTTTGTAAGAGGATTTGAAGTAATGGGGAGTGCTTCAAATGCAATTTTTGTGGTAGAGCTTTGTCAGTATAACAATTTTCTCCTGGGTATAAGTACATTTCCGAGTTTCTATATCTTACCATACCTGAGCGTATTTGCTTATGTAACATCAATTTTTGGGTACAATTTTCCATTTTTATGTATAACATACAATTTGGCAAATAGTGTGCAATTTTGGCATTCAATGTTCAATTTAGCGTGCAAATTGAACATAAATGACAATTTAGTGTGCAAATTTACAATTTCGCGTGTAATTGCGTTCAATTGACAATTTTAGTATGCAAATATATAATTTTCGCGTACATTTGGCAATTTTAGTATGCAAATATATAATTTCGCGTACATTTGGCAATTTTTAGTATGCCAATATATAATTTTGCGTTCAATTGATAATTTCTGTATGTACATATATAATTTTGCGTACAGCTTGGTTACACATAAAAATGTTGATTTTTTTTTAAAAAAAAATCTGATTTTAGTGTATGAATTGGGTACAGACATACAGTATAATGTGCAACATACAGTTCAAGTGTGCAAATTGGGTACAACTTACAATCTAGTGTGCAAACATACAATTTTTGTGTGCAAATTGGGTACAAGCGTACAATCTGGTGTGCAAACATACAATTTTAGTGTGCAAATTGGGTACAAGCGTACAATCTGGTGTGCAAACATACAATTTTAGTGTGCAAATTGGGTACAAACGTACAATCTAGTTTACACTATACAATTTTTGGGATTTGAGACAAATTTTTCCGAGGACCGGAAAAACAAAGTACTTCATGTACAATAGACTTGTTTGTCTCTGAGTTACTCTTTGATTTTGCTATATGGGTGTATTAATTGGCAATTTCGGCAGTGGGCCGCTGCTTAATTGACTTTTCCCTAGCCTTCTTGAGTATGTGTCCCTGAAAGAGATTATTTGGTGAGTATCTTAAGTAAACATTTTTCATGTCAACAATTTTTCTCAACAATTTTTTTTTTTTTTTTTCATTTTTCCAACAATTTTCTTGGATACCTAAAGTGTGTTACTTTAAGTAAATCTTGGTATAGTATACAAGTGCTAGTGGGTACAAAAACTGTCTTAGTTATCTACCTGCATTCATGTATGTTTGTGTTGGATTTGTACAATTTACAATTTTTAAATTGCAATTTCGCAATTTTGCGCGTATATGCGCGCATTAATTATCGATTTTGTGAGAATACCATAGATTTTCATATTATACATCAATAAGTGGCTGTGTATATTTTCTAAAAAATTTTTTTCCTAATACTTTGATAATTTCATTGACAGTGGAGGTGTGTCAGGAGTGAGATGTGAGTCTCCTCCCTGGTGTGCTCATGCAGTGGTGGCACTTGAGGTGTTAGGTGCCAGATTCTGGCATGTGTCTGTGGCAGTGCCTAGCTTGGTGTCAGTGGACAGTTCAGGGTGGGGGGGTGTGTGTGTGTGTGTCCATTTAAGGAGTGGGTGGCTGGTATTGGAGTATCAGTTCCTCTCTGGAAACCTCTGCTGCAACACCATGGCTCACCTTCAAGCTATCTTTGCTTTGCCTGTCTCCCAGGTGATGGTGGTGGGGAGTCCGGCTAGGGCCCTGGTGGAGGCCAACCAGACCATACACTATGGCTACATAGTGAGGAATTTCAGAGAGATCAGTGAGCATGGTGATGTGTTGGTGGACATGTATTCCTGCCAATATTTCTTGGGCTCAGCCTTGCGTCGGGGGGCCACTGTGGCCCTTTTGGCTAGGGCCTTGAGTAATCTAGGGTTCTGGCCCATGGACTCTAACTTCGGACCGCGGGAGCGAGTCTTGTGGGATTATTTGTTGGCAGTGTCCTTCATCGATCTCGCGGCATCCGGGGACCCATCTATGGCCGCCGAGTATGGACTGGGATTGATGGAGGCCCGGCTTGTTGAGTGGGAACAGGACCATGGCCATATGTATGGATCGGACTCGGACTCCCACTCTCCCATCGATGTTGAACCCGAGGATCTGTGGTAGGATCCCGACTGACTGAAACCTAGGGTGTAAAAACCCGCCATCCCAAAGGCCCTTTTCAGGGCCGGCAAATTGTCCGAAAAGTTCTGAATACTGTCTCTGATATGTTGTCTCCTGGTGGTGGACTGGGGGCAGTCTAGGCTGTGGGCAGTCTAGGCTGTTTCCACAGTCACCGGGGAGGGCTGGTGGTTTAGAAAATTAGCAATGGTCTGCATGTTTGACCTTGCGGTCTCCTCCTGTTGTTCGTCAATAATTATATCTGTTGTATTTTCCAGTGCTGTCATGGTCACCGGGCTGGTGCCACAATCATTCTGGAGAAGCATGGAGTAGTACAGTCCTTTGTTTTTAAGGGCTGGTATGGTACTGAACCTAGTGCGCCAAGGTAGGTGTATCACCTGAGGGAGGTGATAAGCAAATTCTCCTCTCTGTGTTGTTATAACTGCTGGTCCATTCCAGGTAAATATAGCCTTAGGTAGTGGGAAGGTTTTAACCACTATATCCTTATAGGTCGGGGCAGCTGCTGATTTAATCTCATCAAATTCATGTGGTATTGGCCTCAGGGGTAGCGCGAAGTTTGAGTCTCCACAATATATTTTAAAATATATTGTGGGATTTGTGCGCTTGGCCACATTTTTCTTGCCACAGTGTGTCTGTGCAAATTTCTTAAGGTACTTCATTATTCTGTAGGCTGAGTAGATGGTCAGGGTGAATAATATAGCAATTATCAGGGTGTGGGTTTCCTGAATTGTGAGGAAAAGGGGTGTGGGTTTCCTCTGTAGGGGTAAATTTGGTAGGATTCTTATCTGGGAGCAATTTGTGTAGGGGCAGCTCGGTGACTAGTCTGAAGGCTTTGGCTGTAGGCAGGTAGGCTACAGTCCCTCCTAGTCTGTATAGTTTGAGTAGTATGTATACTATAAAAATGTGAGCTGATATCCCTAGGATGAGTCCTAAGCTTTGGAAGATTGGATGCTCTGTAACTCGACGTAGGTATGATTCTACGTAGCGCGTTTCCATTGCCTTATCAAGGTTGGAGGCATCTTTTAATAATGTTTTGGCAAAGGGCTCTAAATTTAGTTGAGTAATATCATCCATGATTGGATTTTCCTGTAGTTTTTCTAAGGTTCTAGAAAGGTTTACTACTGGGAAATTTGGAAGATTCTCTCTTTCATCTGGTTTGGTTTCAGAAATTTGGTTAAGTGCTGCCATGAATGGTAAATTAATTGTCTTCAGAATGTAATGAAATGATAAGGTTGAGTTACAGGGCAACCTTGTGTTTGGAAGAGAAAATTCTCCTACACTGATTGTGCACCCACAGGGTACACCTATGATTGAGTAGGACTGGGCTTTTCGAGTTTCAGACGTTTTACCATGGCAGTTGATAAAGTAATGGGGTTCATTAGTAGTGACCAGATACTCATCTTCAGAAATGGAAATAGCATGGGTGGTAGGTGTTTGCAGTGGTGCAACTGTAAACTTGCAATGTTCCTTAATCTGTTGAGCCTGGTTAGTAAAAATGGCTACAGGGCATGTAGGCCTGTGTTTATAGATTCTACCATTTACATCTCTGCATACCTTTACTGTAGTACCTTCGCATGCCTGCATATCTGCTGAGTCCAATTCGATGAATAATGATTCGTCGTAAGATACTGCTAGAAACTCAGTTGTGGTTTGCAATTTGGTGACTCCTCTGGTGGGGGTCTCCTGTGTGTCTATAGGCATGGGTGATGTAATCATTTGGTACAGTTTGAAGGTAGAGGTGGTAGATTGAATTATAATGTCCAGATGAATATATATATGGTGAGCTGAGTAAGTGTATGAGGTCAGCTTCTGTGAATAATAGAAATCTAAGTCATTAATTGCGACTTGTGCTCCAGGGTGTGTAATCCTAAGCTTGTCATTAATGTCAATTAAGTATCTAGCAAGGTCTGAGGGTGGCACTATATCAGGGGTTAGGATTCCTGATGATAGCATCCTCAGGGCTGCATTTGTCCTTTGCAGTGATTGAACTGTATTCATTCTTGCTGCTATGATAATTAATGCATCATTTAATACTTGCATTTTTTTCCTTTGAGTTTTCTCGTGCCTTGAATATGAGTCAAGTGACCTGGACATGTTAGAGGCCCACAGGTTGACGGTGTCACCTATGGTGTTGATTGTGCTGTCCAGTACCTTCTTATCTTGGATGTATGTTTTAACAAACTTATCTTGTCTGTCTGTGATCTTTTCAATGAGACTAGCTGCTTCCTGATCTTGTTTAGCAAATTTTCTTAGTATTTCATCTATGTTCTTGAGCTGTCCCATTACTTGGTTTACATCTTCTACTGTGGCTAGGCCTAGCACACCGCGAAACAGGGGTGCTAGAAAACCCAGTATGGCCTCTCTTTTGGCCTTGTCCAATGTGTTTATGGGGTTGGATAGGAACAATTTGATGGAGGCTAATGTTTCATTTATCTCCTTGTCTGCAATTTCCAGCAAGGTGTCAAGCTCTTTGGCTTGTTGGATAATTTGACCAGAGGTATGATCTTGTAGAGTAGGAGTGGTCAATTGGAGTATTCTATCCCTTATGGATCCTTTGGTAACGGGTGCCCGAGGTATCTTGTAGGGGATAGCTAACAACAGTGTTGTGGTTGTATGTCCATTGACCAATGGTTGAGGGCTAGGTTTGAATACTACTCCTATGTTTTGTCTCACCACAGGTGTATAACCTGCAGTAAGTGGTTCTATAGTATATAATAACAGCATAGTTAGCAGTATGGGTGAAACTCTCAGTCTCCCCATGGTGCTTGTGTAAAGCAAGTTTGCTGTCTAAAGTCTTGTCAAATTTGTAGTGATTTGGTGCTGGTAAAGTCTAAGTGTATGGTGTAACACTTTAAATGAAGTGGTTCAAACTGTACCTTTGCAAGATTGAGCTGTCTTGGCAATATGTCCGGTGAGTCTATAGAGATTGACCAATAAATGGTAAGGTCAGGTTGAAGGTGAAGTAGGTGTGTTCTTTATCCTAGTGCAGTCTCTCCTAATGGAGAAGTGGGCTGGCTAATTCCCAAGTGGGGTCCTCTAGACTTGTGTTCCAGACTGCAGCTGGATGAAGACTGATGGTGGGCTATGGTCCACAGTGCTTCTTATGTAGCCTACCCTACCCACATCCATTGTGGGCCTGGTATTGTTTCTCTGGAGTCATGTACCTAATCTCCAGTGTCTGCAACTGTGGAGTTCTATTATGTAATCTGTGTACTGGTAATTAGCTCCTCCTGTCATCCAGGACAGCCATTCATGACCGTCTAGACAGTTGTCTGAGTGTAGCTTATAAGGTCAATTGATCTCTATAGACTGCTGTGTTGGCATAGCGCGCTCTTTCATGTGGGGATTAGGCTTTAGACACTCCATTGTGTTACCCTTACTCTTCTTAGACTTCATGTCTGCTTTACTTGGAGGGTCCCAGTCTTTGACCATTCAGAGGCAATAACCTACTGATATATTTACAAATTTGATTGGCTTTATATACATATAAGTAATTCATTATCAGTCACACATGTCTTATGTGTGGATGAAGAGAATTTGTAATACATTTTGAAAATCTTATGTTTTTTTTGGTATCTCAATCTGTTTCTAGTTCCTTGAAACTGCACCACACCTAGATGTTTTTCTTAGTATGTGGTGTGCAGGCCTAGGCTTGATAGGGCCTATGCCTGTGGTTTCTCTTGTAAGGGTGATATCATTTTTGTTCCTTACAATTTTGTTGTAGTATTTGGCCTCATGTGGAATAAGCCTGTGTGCAAATTCATTGTTTCTGACAGCCATAACCTTTTTCAGTCTGTCTATGTGCACTGGTCTGGCCACCAATAGATTGGTGTCCAAGTTTTTGAGTTTGGCACTTGTCAAACTAGGTCTATCTACTACAACATATGGTCCCATAAAAAGGGGTTGAAGCTTCTTACACTCTGTGTTGGTCAGGATTCTTGGTATGTTTAGGTACACCATGTCGGTGACCTTGATTTCCTGTGGTGTAAGTTTCTTATCATATCTATCCTTTCTTTCCTTTTGTAGCTTGGCGACCCTTTCTATAGCTTTCCTCCTAGAGGTATCTTGATTTGTTATCATGTTAGCTACATGGTCTGCTACGGTGGATATGTCTTCCTGTATTCCCAGCCCTAAGTCCATTGGGGTGGCTGGGTTTCTTCCATGGAGTAGGAAGAAAGGGGTGAATCCTGTGGTTTGGGATTCAGTGTTGTTTAATGCAAAGGTTATGGGTTCAATAAATGAATCCCAATTGTTTTGGTGCTTTGAGCAGAATGCTCTGAGCGCTGTGCCTATGCTAGCATTGAATCTCTCTACAAGCCCATTTGATTGTGGCCTGTATGGTGAGGAGAATTTATGTTTGATCTTGAGGTGTTTGGTCAACTTTGTGAACTTTGCACCTGTATAACATGTTCCATTGTCTGTTTGAAGAGTGGCTGGTGTTCCATGATGACAAATTATATTCTTGTAGAACTCTGCTGCTGTTGTCTCAGCTTTTAAGTCAGTAGTAGCCCAAGCTGTTGCATATCTGGTAGCATAATCTATGCAGACTTGTATATGTTTGTTTCCCCTGGCAGTTGTGGGAAGTGGTCCCACCGCGTCGAGGTTTAGGAACTTCATTGGTGAAGCCATGTACTCTCTCACTGTCATTGGTGTTTTGTGTGAGTGTACTTGCCTTTTTGCTGTGAGGCATGTGTGGCAGGTGGAAACATATTTTGTTGTGTCTGCTAGCATAGACTTCCAATATACCCTAGGTCGGAGTGCTGACAGCATCCTACTTGAACCAAGATGGCCACCAGTAGGTGAGTCATGGAAATACTGTAGTGTACTTGTTACCCATTGCTGTTGTATAACAATTTGAAGTGGTACAGTATTGGTTTTTCTCCAATTTATGGGGCATATATGGACTAATGTACCATTTACCAAGGTGTATGTCTGGCCTTGGTTGATGATTCTGTTTCCTTGTGCTTTTGGTGCAGGCAAGGTCCCATCCTCAAGATATTGTATGAGGGGCAATAGTTCCTTGTCCTTCCTTTGTTCCAAGCCAAGGTTTGTACCTGGGATGGATGTGTCGGGAATCTGATCCAATAGTTGGTTTATATCTAGCACATGTTGTTTTATTCTGTCTCTTTCTTTTTCTTTTTCATCGACTATTGGCCTATCTTGTGCCTTTTGTTGGGGTGTGTCACTCTTGTTTTGGTGTGTAGGCTCCTTTGGAGGGCCTATTCTCGCCTTGGTGGGAGTGGCAACCTTTTTCTTTAAAGGCACAATTTGCTTTTTGTCAATCTTCTTTGTCTCAGAGTTCTTTGACTTAGTAGATGCAGTGTCTTTTGTGACATTTTTCCTGGCAGGTGGGGTATTGGTAGGTTTGTTTCCTGTGACCTTTTTCTCATTTAGAATAGTTTGTGATTGTGTGGGGGGTTTTGGTGTGCCCTCCTGAATCATTTCTCTAGTCTTTGAGCGTGTGGTCATAGGACACAAATGGTTTGATGTTTCCTCTCCCTGCATTGGTTCAAAGAATCTGACTGATTTGGAAGTTGCTTGAGTAATAGCATATATTGTGTCTTCTGGATCTTCATCTTCTGAGTCAGGTGGGGTGAAGGGTGGCTCTTTAGGAGTTGCCTTCACCATCTGATTGAGTGATGAGAATTCAATAGGCTCGAAGTCATTATCTGGAAAGAGTTGTGAGTATTCTCTCTCACAGTGGCAAAACACATAGTGTGTAGATTGCTTCAAGATACCCCTAATGGGTGTCTCTGGCCTTTCAATGGTGTTGGGTGGATCATCCCTTTTGAATGGTACTTTCTTTGTTACTTTTGCAAACTTGGTTCTACTGGCTGCTCTAACTCTCCTTGGTGGGGGTGGAGGGTTAGTCATGGGTCAAGAATCTGGGTATTCTCTTCTAGACATAGCATCTGGTGGTGTGTTATCATCATCACCTTTCACGTGTTGGATGGTGAATGAAAATTGTTGTATGTCTAGAGCCCATCTGGCCCATCTATGTGTGAGTCCTGTATTGGTTAATAGTGGGATTAGGGCTGCATGGTCTGTGTATAATTGGAAGTGTCTAGTCTCTAGATAGTGTCTGAAGTGTAATACTCCGTACACTACTCCCAGTAGTTCTCTCTCTGTGGTATTGTAATTTCTCTCATGTTTGGAGAGGGTTCTACCTGCAAAGGCTACTGGTCTGAGCACTCCTTCATTATCCCTCTGTGAGAGTACAGCTCCTAAACTCACATTGGAAGCATCAGTTGCTAAACTGAACTCTTTCTCATAGTTTGGATATCTGAGAAGAGCATTGGTACAGAGGGCATGCTTTAGTGTTTTGAAAGCATTATCTGCCTCTTCTGTCCAGACAAATGCTTTGAGATGTGTCTGTAGATCATACAATGGTCTAGCAATTTGGGCATAACCTTTGATAAACTTTTTGAAGTATTGGCATAGGCCTGTGAAGGATCTGACATTTTTGACTGATTTTGGTGTTGGGAAGGTTTTGATTGACTCCACCTTTGTGGGAGATGGTTGCAGTCCCATGGGTGTGACTCTCATTCCCAAGAAGTCTATTCTGTCTATGAAGTATTCACATTTTGATTTCTTCAGTTTGAGTTTACCAACTCTTAAGCTGTTGAACACATCTTCCAGGTCATGGAAGTGTTGTTCGATTGATGGTGATAATACCAATATGTCATCTAGGTATGGTAGGGCACATTTGTATTTGAGTTTGTTCAGAATTAATGTGACTAGATGGCAGAATCCCGCAGGTGCGGTCGCTAAACCCATCGGCATCCTTTCGTAGACATATTTTTTGTCATTTGCTATGAATGCGGTTTTATGCTGGTCCTCCTGTCTTATAGGAATTTGAAAAAATCCCTGTTGGGCATCTAGCTTACTGAATACTCTTGGTCTGAGTGACCCTATCATGTCTAGAGTGTCATCTGCTCGGGGTGTAGATAAGGCTTGATTTATCGTGTTCTGGTTAGATAACGAAAATCTGTGACGAGCCTATGGCCTCCCGATGATTTTTGTACTAAAAAGGATCTGGAAGCCCAGGGGCCCTCAGCACATTCTCTCAGAATGCCCTGTTGTACTAGCCTTTCACACTCTTCCCCTATTGCGGCCTGTTTTTCTGGTGTTTGTCTATATGGTAGGAAATGACATGGTACTGCCTCAGGTTTTACATGTATTGAGTGTGTATACAGGTGTGTGGCACCAATGTCTCCATCTTTTCCTACAAATATATCATCATACTTGGTCAGCAGTGATTCTAATCTATCATGCTGATCTTTGGATGTGAGCACAGATTTTGGTGGAACATTCTCTTCCAATTCTGGCTCGAGGTCATGTGCCTCACTATGTATAGCAGCTATTTCAGAGAGTCTGATTGAGTTGGGTTCAGGGTCAGCATATGTGGACTCACAGTCTGAGTCTGTGTCACTGAATTGAGTTACATCCTCAGGCCGTATGGCTGAGATGGATTGATCAGTGTGTGGGGTAGTGTCCGACACCTGTTGAGGTTTTTCCAAATCAGATTCCTTGACTTCCTGAAATAGAGCTATGATGGCACCCTTTTTGATTTTATGTGGGCGCCTGCTGGTGTTGAGTAACACTAGGGGATGTTTGTTATTTTCCCTGGGGGTTACTGCTGCCCTTTGAACTAGGTATGGGGCATTGTTATTTCTTTGGAGGTTATCTACTACTCCAGTTTTGCCTTGCAGTGATTGAGTAGATGTGACCTTACCCAATACTGCAAGTTCAGAGAATGGAGGGATGGTAAAATCCCTCACTGCCCTAATGGGTTTGAGAATTTGTTCAGGATCAACATTAAATTCAATCTGAGACTTTGTAGTGCTTAAGAAATCTGTGCCGAGTACAACGGGCTGTGTGAGGTTGGGTATTACAGCAAATTGGTATTGGAATCTGACACCTTGGATTCTAAAGTTCAGCATAGCTGAATGTCTAACATGACACACCGATCCATCTGCCAAATGGATGTTGATTTTAGAGTTCCTCAGTTGGATATGGAATCTCTTTTGGAGGTCCATGAGGAATGATTGTCTGACACAGGTGATAGTAGCACCTGTATCAACCAAACATTGTACATCTGAAACATCATATAGATTTGCATTGATACAGCCATTTTGAAGAAGTACAATAGAAAGCTTGGTACTCTCACCTGTATCCTTTGATGATGAATCTGGTGGGGTGATGTGTATCACTGATGGACGTCTCTGTCTGTTAGATGGTAGATTGGCACTAGCAATTGTCTCTGGTTGGATCCTTGTTGATCCTGATTGATTGTTTGTTTTTGGGGTGTCACAGTGCACTGGCCCATCGGCACTGTGACATCCTAGTTTTCCTGGTTCTGTGGGGCGGTTGAGATGGTTGCCACCAGGAGCTTGGAGATTTGATCCATCACATGAGGTGGTATTTGGGGGTTACTGTGTTGGTTCCCCTGGTAACCTCTTGTGTCAGGTTTGTAATCCTCCTGGCATGAGTTGGAACCCTGGTTATATTGACCAGAGTTGCTGTATTGATCGGAGTTGTTGGATCTTTGGTTGTTGTAGGCACCATTGTTGTAGGATCCACTGTTGTAGTTCCTATGTGGACTATGGCTTCTACTGTTGGATCCTTGGTTATAGGATCCAGAGTTGTTTGAACCCTGGCTGTTGTTGTAGGATCCAGAGTTGTTGTAGGATCCAGAGTTGTAGTTCCTATGTGGACTATGGCTCCTACTGTTGGATCCTTGATTATTATAGGATCTGCCATTACTTGGGGTTCTGTCTCTCCTATCACTGTATGAAGAGTTACCATTGTTGGAGTTGGAAGAGCTGTTGTCTTTCCTACTGTTGTGACCTCCCCGGTTGTTGTTGTTGCCCCCCCTACCTCTACCTCTATTGGATTGGTAGTTGGGGTCATAGTTATTTCCTCTATATCTACCGGTTGGGTCTTTTGATGTAACCTTAGCCTCCTGTTGCCTTACATGGGCACTAGACATTAGGTTAACATCTTCATCTGCACTAGTGCTGATTTCCTGGACCTTTTTCTTAGTAGGCTGTGGGTTAGACTCTGCCTCCCTTATCTTCCTAGATCTTTCTTGGGTCTCAACCTCTAAGGCTAGGTCTAGGGCTTGGTCAAAAGAGTCTATTTTCTTGTTTTCAAGAGCTACAGAGATCCAGGGCCTCATGCCTTGGGTAAATGCCTTGCTTAGGATTTCATCGCTTTGGCGTTGGGCATTACACACTTTCCTGAGATGGCATGCATAGTCTAGGACAGGTTCATCTACCTTTTGTGCACGGAGTGCTGTCCTTGAGATGATATTCTCTCGAGTAGCAAAATACTCTTTTAATTTATTCACTACATTGGTCCATGTCAACATATCAGGTGTGGCACTTTCCCTGAAGGATTCAAACCAAGCTAGTGCTTGTCCTTCAAGGTACTTGGGTAAATATGTTACCATGGTGTCACTGTCTGTTACTTTGTACTTATCCTTCAGATATTCTGGGAATTTGTGATCAATAAATAATGCTGTTGACATGAGTGGTGATGGGTGTGAAAAGGTTTTGGGTTTTGTTACCTCATGTAGCCTGATCTTTTTGTCGTCCTGTTGTTTTCTGTCTATGAGTTTGGTCATGTTGGACACCATGGAGATTATGATGTCATCCTTGGATCCAGAGGCAGATGGTGTGACAACAGGTGTGATGGCTGGTGTGGGAGGTTGTGGGGTTTGGGATGATACTATCTTCATGAGATCTGCTATCTGTTGTTGTTGTCTCTCTAGGGACTTCCGCTGATCTTCCATGGCCTTCTGTTGGGCATCTATTGCTGCATTCCTCTCTGCCAGTTGTTGGTTGAGGATCCTCTCCCTTTCCTCCTGCTGGGACTTGTTGGTCTCTAGGGCAGAAACTGCATCTTGGATGGCCTTCTCATAGGCCCTTATCTTCTCAGCTGTCTGATTAGGTTGGGGGCCTTCATCGGTGTCCATTATGGAGGGTGTGGGAGAAGTGTCTCTGGAGGAGTGGCTGTCAAAGGCCGGAGCTGGGGTGGAGGATCTAGATGAGGGTGTGGACCCACCCCCTGAGGCAGATCCTTCCTCCCCTGAGGTAGATAGCGTGAGTTGAGCGTCCTGTAGAGATCCCTGGGAAATGTTGGATCCCTGAGAACTGGTTGTTCCCTGAGTAGACAGGGTGGGTGGTGTGGGGTCTACTGAGTGTGGGTCTGTTGTACTGGAGGCTGATTTGCCTCCTGTGGGTCTCCTAGATCTAGGTGGGAGGGAGACCTCTTCAACAGGCCCCTGACTACGTAAGGTCTTTGTGTGTTGTTCTGCCAGCTTGACTGATAAGACCTTGATGTGCGGGGTGGACCTCACTGACGTGTGGGACACCTCACTGACGTGTGGGAGACCTCTCCGACGTGTGGGAGACCTCTCCGACGTGTGGGAGACCTCTCCGACGTGTGGGAGACCTCTCCGACGTGTGGGAGACCTCACTGACGTGTGGGAGACCTCACTGACGTGTGGGAGACCTCACTGACGTGTGGGAGACCTCCCTGACGTTTGGGAGACCTCCCTGACGTGTGGGAGACCTCACTGACGTGTGGGAGACCTCACTGACGTGTGGGAGACCTCACTGACGTGTGGGAGACCTCACTGACGTGTGGGAGACCTCACTGACGTGTGGGAGACCTCACTGACGTGTGGGAGACCTCACTGATATGTGGGAGGTCTCACTGATCGTGCGGGAGATCTCATTGATGTGAGGGCGATCTCACTGATGTGTGGGAGATCTTACTGTTGTGTGAGAGATCTCATTGATGTGTGGGAGATCTCATTGATGTGTGGGAGATCTCACTGATGTGTGGGAGATCTCACTGATGTGTGGGAGATCTCACTGATGTGTGGGAGATCTCACTGGTGTGTGGGAGATCTCACTGGTATGTGGGAGATCTCACTGGTGACCTTGGTGGGCATGGTGTCAAGGTCACTGGGTGGGTGGAGTGGGGTTTTACTGTGTGTATGATTGTTTTTAGTAATGTTGCCAGCTTTAATTTTTATGAGCTTGTGAGAAATGGGATCTTAGTAGGATGTTCTCCACCACTTTGTCATACTAGTATTTGTGCATGATCAAGTTGTCATATGAGAAATATCATATGACTAGTGGTATATAGTGTAAATACATTAAGCTCTCATAAAATAGTGTTATTTCCAGTTGTCACTGGTTTATTCAGCTTTAGGCAACATGTAAGAAATATCAATCATACAGTAGTTAGTATGTAGGAAATTTGTACATACAGTAAATATACAGTAATTTATAAAGTATAATGTTCTGTTCCACTCCACCTGTGAGGTAGTAATAATACAATGTCCAGCATAGTTCTAGGTGGGTTCCCACACCTAGCTCCTGACCTGCTGCTTAGAGGAATAATGTAATAATGAATAACTTTACCCTCTGGTGGAAGTCTTGAGGAAGATACCCTCTGGCCACTAATGATAGAAACCAATGCCTGTCTAGCATAGTTTCACCATAGTGCAGTGGTATAGCAGGTAGCAGGAGATGACTGGAGATGTTACCTCTAGAGCGGTTCTTGGTGTTCTGTCCTCTAGGAGGTGCAGACAGGCTATTTGTAGCAAATCTTGGAAAAGCACCTCCAGACTGACTGGGGCCAGTAGCATCTGCCTAACTCTGCAATTGTTTGAGGGGAGGCTTTCATGTGTCACTGGGTCCACAAAGGACCCCCATGGGCGCCGCTGTGTCCCCCTTTGTCTTGGTCGGTTCTGTGACTTCAGACCCTCATATCTCGATCGTTTACGCCGCTATAACCGCCATTTTGCGCATGCGCGGAGTTGAATATGCCAAATTTAAACTGCCCGCTGGATGGGCGCGTAACTTGCGCCGGTTCGTCTGTAGTGCACTCGGAGGTTGATTCAGTCTCCATGGCGTAACTTCCTTAATAATGGGAGTTCCGCCTTGATCTTGGGCTCATTTTGACCGTCTAATTATGGGCTTTCCATACATGCTTTGATATTTGACCTAGCTTGCTCAGGAGCGACGCTAGAGCGACCGGACGGTTATGGCGTCGTGCTTATGTAACCCATTGTTCAGTTATTAGAGTGCTCAGACACTCATGACGGCGTCAGCGGTGCTCAGGCACCCGTGACGGCCGGTTGCATTCACTTACAACTTATTAGTTTGTGCACTGAACCATGAGGTCGCACACTGAGACCCTCATTTTTATTATATTGTGCAGTGAACCATTAGGTCGGACCCTTTGATGTCATAAACTCTGTCTAACTGACTTGGTTTGGTGTGCAGTGGGGCATGAACGCTCTTATACAAAGTTTGAGCGCTCTTATAGCTCTTAGAAACCAACCTATGTATTAATTTCATAGATATTCTTTGATTAATACAAAATATGTTAGAATTTATGGAATAATAAAATGGTATATCATAATAGCTCCATATACCCCATTATCCTACATAGGGCCCAATACTGAACACACAAGATCACCTAGTTTCATGGGGGGGGGGGGTAGAGGGGGGTTGGCCTTCACTATAGGACTGTATGGACTGACCTATCCTATACTGTACAATCCTTGGGGGGGGGACAAAAAAATGTTTGCCCCTTTTGAGCGAAAAAGCCCACGTGCAACTATAGAATAAAAGGGGGGACGGAAAACTTTCAGACCCCTCTGAGGGGGGGACGGAAAAATTGTCGACGCATGCGCACAAAATTTCACCACCCCCCCCTGTTGTTAAAAAATGACCACTCCCTAAGGGAGTAGGGTGTGGTCACAAAACAAAAGGGGGGGCTGGTGGGTTTGAGGGGGGGTCAGAATTTTTTCAACCCCTTGACCAGGGGGGTCAGAATTTTTTTGCCCCCTTGACTAGGGGGGGTCAAAATAATTTCACCTGTTTTCAGTGAAAAAGCCCGCGTGTTACTATAGGTTAAAAGGGCGCGTTCGCACGTGATTTTCGCCTCCCGAGGGGGGGTCGAAAAAATTTTGACCCATCGAGAGGGGGGGCTGGAATTTTTTTTGCGCATCCGCGTGCAAACCCACCAGCCCCCCCCCTGTTGTTAAAATGATCACACCCTAAGGTTCCTAATAACTTCCAAAAATGCAATTTTTCTATAATCTTATGCACATTTTCTGTGAAAAATGGTTTTTGGATCCCTTGATCTCATCACTGCTTACTTAAAGGGGGGGGGGGGCTATAGCACTGCAAACTAACAACATGGGTATAGGCTACCGATTCAAAGAGTGATCATAAAATCGCGGGAACCAGCGGAAAAAACGCGGCGCTGGCATGCATTAATTACCATGCCAGGGCCCCTTTAAGCCCTCCTGGAGGGTGTTTCATCTTATTTGTCAAATATGGACCTCAATTACGGACCCAATATGTGACAGCATCTGCGAAAAAGGCCCTTAGTGCAGGGTGCTTTAAGGCCCCTATTCCCAGTATATGTCACATATGGTAAAATAGGAAAAACCTGTAAAAAGTGTGTCTATATGTGAGGCATATATGTGAGGCATATATTAAAAATGTACCTCACTTGGTAGAAAAACGGGTTTTTTTTACATTAAAAAAAAAACGTTTTTTTTTTGTTCCTAACTTTGCAAAAAAGATTTTTTCAATGTCAAAATTACGTTTTTACATGTACCCGCATACCAGTAGGCTACTCAAAAAGACGTTATTTTGACGTTTCATAGAAAGTTTTTGTTTCAGGTTTAAAAAAACGTTTTTAACATAAAAGAAACGTAAATAGAAAACGTTTTATTTTGTTGAAAAAGTAAACATTTTTATTTGGTTGAAAGTTGGGTTGAAAACGTTTTCTCAAAGTCAAAATAACGTTTTTTAAAACGTTTTTTTACCCAAACCAAATAAAAACGTTTGCAAACGTTGAAGAAACCTGTGGTTTTTTTTTTGCTAAGTGGGTCCATATTCAAATACAGGATTTAATATTCAAAAACGGGATTTGATATTCAAATATGGAATTCCATATATTGAACCTGGCTTAATTGTAAAAAAAATGACCATGGTCCAGTCTACATTCCATGAAATCCCCTGGAATCCCCTCAAATGACGTCACAAATACGGGATTTATTTCATTAATGACGTCACAAATACATGATTTATTTCAATAGTGGTGGCACAAACGGGATTTGTGTCATCTGTGGATTGGAACCCTCAGTGTATCTTGTAGAACCTACCTGAACTCAGGGTGCGACTTATGTGGGGGGTTAACTAGGATTTCATGCTCCTGGAGGGTGTTTCACCACATAACATACGGCCCCCATATGTCACATACGGCCCCCATATGTCACATATGGCCCTTTTTCTGTTTCTGTTCAAATTTCCGCATCCTAGTATGATGGGTGCGAATCTCCACATGTGGATGTGGACTTTTACCTGTTTCTGTTCAAGATGTGGAAATCAAAAATTCCACATAGAGGCTGTATATATCCTTCTAAATGTGGAGGGGTAAGGGGTACCCTGTATGTTAAAAATGTGAGGATATGGTGTTTTTTCTTGTCCGTATGTCAGAAAAAGGTTATAATGTTGGTAAATGTGAAAGTGAAAGGGAGGGGGGATCAGGGTATTGTAAAAGAATGGTCAGAGTGCACCTTATAGGGTGTAATATTAGTCCATTAAACACAGCAGGTTTAGCAGTAGCAATAGGAGAAGTAGAAATGGTAGAAGGAACAAATATAAGGAGGAATATAATAGAGGAGGGGAAAAACAGTAATGGCCAAATAGAATAGAGGTGATGAGAAACTTCTGCAGCCTAGGCTACTATGAAAAAAATACCTTGGAACCACACAGTTTCTTTTATTTATTGACTCTCCACAAAAATAAAAGTGAGTGTGTGTGTGTGGGAGGGATGGGATTTTAGTAGCAAAACCAGACCCTCAAAAATCTGCTCAGTGTGGTGCTACTCTCTTGAACCTGTCTGCCATTAACCCCTAGACCCCCCCCACCTTCACCCTCCCCCTTAATTATTGCCTCCATTTATCCACATATGGCACTTCTTGAGATCATTCCCGCATGTGTTACATCATTCCCGCATGTGTGACGTCATTCTGGGAATTTCCAGGGGTTTTCCTGGAATGTAGACTAGTCATTGAACATTTTTACAATTGAGACAGATAAAAATTCTGTATATGCAGTATAACATACGGACAGGACACGGCCACCTATTTGAAACACTTTTTTTAAAGGCGCTCTGAATCGAGGACCTACGTCCGCCGACGTTAGCACTGTGGCGGACGTAGCTGATTCAGAGCTCCTTTAAATAATTTTATTTTGTCCATATAAGGGCCGTATATTAAGGCCGTATGTGCATATATGTATAGCTATGAGGTGAAACACCCTCCTGATACATATTATTTGTAATATATCATGCATTCCCTTTTGCACCTATAAAATAATACATTAACGCTCTCATGCTTGAGGCATTAATGCAGACCTGGTGAGTGACTTGCCAGGAGGCCGTTTTTCCACATAAGTGTTTTATATGCAAATACAGGGGGTGAAATGTGGGGCTCATTCGGGACATTTTTTTTTTGTCCTTAATATGGTTTTCATTTGACCTCCGTGTTGTGTCCGTATAATAAAACTAAAATTTAGCTCTTCTGGGGGTTCACATGCGGAATCCCATATCCACACACGGGATTCCGCATCCTGTCCTCCGCATGCGGCTCTTAACGATGGAAGTCTTCGTTTGGTTTTATCTGCATACCGGGGAACCCCCGGAATTCCCCATATGACGTCACTTCCTCCACCTTGTCCGCCATTTGTAAAAACCTTTTTCGACTTTCGCACAAGATGGCTCAACCGCCTAAGAAAGTGAGTAAAGGTTTTTTTCTTGCTTTAATCCATAACCATTCATCTTCCTCAGTCTGCCTAGTTCTCTTGCGGTCATGTATGTGACCTGAACATCTCATGTCAGTTCAGGTTTCATTCATTCTCATTGATTTGTTCATGGGGCCTGTCTTCGCCGGTGTCACTTTTCTGTGTTATTTCATATATATACACCTACCGGTAGTTAAAAAATGTCCTCCGTTAGGTTATTTTCCGGTAGTCCCTTCTTCTTTACCTTTTTTTCTTTCGGGAGAAGGGAAGGGTATGTCATAGGTATAAAAGTGAGCTCCTTACCCGGCTTGAAACTTCTTTTTTAACTAAGGTGTCTTATTTTTTTATTTGTTGCCAGACAAGCATACATTCGGCAAAGCTTTTCAGGGGCTTCAAGATCTGAAGCAACTCCTGAAAAAAAAACAGGAAGTTGACAGGTCAGGAAGCTGACCCCTACTTTGAAGTATGTATTAAGCCTTCTACTTTGTACCTCCTTTCTTTTGTCTTTTTTATTTAATTTTTATATAAGAAAAAGAAAATCTAAATATACATGCTCTCATACATACATTTTCTATTCTAGAATAGACGAATAGTTATTCCCTTTATCCTGATGCATCTTTTTTTATTTTAACTCCACATTTAACTTCTTTACCAGGTTCTCTCAACGTACCAAAACTTATTTATTGTATCCTTTTCTTTGTTTTCGTGTTTTCAGAATGGTCCAAACGATCAGGATGAGGACCTAGAGGTCGATGACGTTAACCCTGAAATGTTTGACGGGGATGCTGGTGATCAAGCAATTCAATATGGACTACTTAAACAGGAAGGAAAATATTCTCAAAGGAGAGGTAAAGGTAAAGCACCATCATCTCAACATCCCTCGCATGAAAAATACAAGAAGAAACCCGTTTTCAAGCCTCATCCTCTAGATAATTCTTTCTATGACCCTTCCTATGGGCCCATATCCCAAACACCTCCTACTAGAGGGAGAGGCAGGGGAGCTTCTTCACGGGGGAACAGATCTATTGGGCGAGGAACAGGGAGGGGAGCTTCCTCCTGTGTTGGAACGTCTTCTCAAAGGGGACGAGGAAGGGGGCGTGGCACAGCAAGAGGGCGAGGCTGAGGAGGAAATCCTTCTGACAACTCTACTCCACATAAGGGAGAACACTGGCGTCTCAATGAGTTAGATGCGCTTTTAAAGGGTGCTAACCATTTACGTCCTGTGTTGAAGGGACGTTTCAAGCATGCTACAGACAGCCACACTCTCAAGAAATTTGCATGGGAGGAGCTGCGGGGTAAGTTGATTCTTTGGTCTTAATTATGTTATATGGGAAAACAGAAATACTTTGATTAACTAAATTTGGGTATCAGATATATATTTCTTATGTCAAAGGGAGTGTAAATTAATCACATGACAACCATATCTGACCACATAACAAACAGTCTACCCATCAGTCCCACATATATGTTTCATAATGATTATGTCAATGGACTATTCTGGGTATTCTGGAACACACTTCCTCCATGACACTCTGTGACATAAGGTACACGGATGTAATAACATTCCAACCTTATCTACATCCACACAGCCCAACTGGAGGAAGTGCGATCCACCTGTGGTGCCATATTTGGAATGAGAGGATATTTCACAATCTCCTCTCAATTCTCATTAACATAATCTACCCACAGGTGGCACTCTCTCTTTATGACACATGTCACTATCCTATTGGGCCACGTGTATAGAACATTTCACAACACTGTGAGCTGCTCAGGCCCCTTAATATAGAAAGCAGCTTGAGCAGCTCCCATCTATCTATTCTAAGATCATCTCTCCCAACTTACACCTTACACCTATACCTAGAACCTACGACAGGTTGAGCTATAGGATCGGAGGCAGAGCTTAGATATTGGCGAGTGTTATCATTGTTACCACCTTTATGAAACACTCATGTCAGCTATGCAATAAAAGGATCAAATGAACTTCTCTGGATTCCGTGTATATTCACTTCACCACTTGTAACCGTCCGTTGACAATTAAGAGACATCAAACAGACCTTAAAGTCTGCCTTCATTCATAACTTTTCCTCTTAGATATATTTTAACAGTGTCACAGCATATCTCTTACAGTATATGTCTCTTGCAGACTATGTCAACGCTGCAGGTGGTAGAGACAGGTCAGTCAAACAGTGCGACGACAAGTTGGGTTATTTTCGCCAGAAAAGGTAATCTTTCTCACTAAAACAAGTGGCTTTTTTTCTTCCTTTTCACATGTAGAGTCTAGAACAATTTAATATAGATGCCCTTATCATGCAAGAATTAAACAGGCTAAGTCACAAATGAAACAAATATATCTCTTGTTTCCGGTATGTATGTCATGAAGTATTCATTGTATTTAACCTTTCCATTTTCTTAGTGCCAACATATAGACGCAAAATACACCTCTGGATCAGGGCAGCGTGCGGCGGAAGACGTATTGCATGAACTGGAGCAGGCTGCACTAGACTACTGTGGTGGAGAAGTTACACTGGGTGAGTTCAGGAAAAGATTTTTTATATTTTTTTATCAGGTCAAGGATTAACTTTTAAGTGCTTCATGCTTTGTTTCATCAAAAAAAAAAAAATGGAACCTTCCTATGCAGTATCAATATATATGGCTCTTTACTCTATACTCTTAAGCTTACAGTCAAAATAAATGGTTCTCGTATAAGTTCTGTCCTAAACGAGCCCATATAAGACATTCAAATAAGCACTTTTTCTTGTCCCACGTTCTTTGTGTTCAGGTATATCAGGTATGAGGCCTAGGAAAAAGAGGGGGAAAAGGCCCCAAGGCCGTTGGTCTTGTTATGACCCAACACGGCCGGACAAGGAGGACTACGAGAATTTGGGTATGCCAAGCAATGCTATGACTGCCGCAGTCGAGGGTGACCTGCTAGAAGAAGACGCAGAGACAGGTATGTATTCCTATTTAACCAATAACGTCATACCTTTTAAACCAATGCTAATTGTAACTACTTATATCCTGACCATATAAAGTATTCTACTTTTTTATTTCAGTGTACATAATATCTATTCAATAAAAATATATATGTATTAACCTGAAGTCAAATATAAGACACCACCTCCAGCTTTCTAAGCTGATGTATCACATACAGACAAATAACGTCCTGACTGTTGAACTAACTTTTAGAGGAATGTCCCACATTCAGCTAAACATGTTTATCTTTTGTTTTCAGAAGAAGTCCAAGACAAACTGGAACTCCGACAGCGGAATGGGGAGGACCCTGAGGTAGATGAAGATGAAATATATGAGGACCCGGAGGAGGCGCACTCATCTACGTATTACAACGAGGAGGAGGAAGAAGCATGGGATGAATTGTACGAAGACGTGCAACCCTATTCCAGTGTATCGAGACAAGACATGTTAAAAATCAACAGTAATTTTAGTTCCTCTTTAAAGTTGGCCCAATCAAAACTAAAAATTCCTAAAGGAAATGCAGCTGAAGTCCTCCTGAGTAAAAGAAATACAAAGTCTGATCAGTCCCTCATTTCTAATGCTTTAAGGGGAATGAGTGATGTTCAATTCCCGGAGTCGAAAACCTCAAAAGATGTCCCAAGAAAAGATACAGGTGGAGGCAAGCCTCCTAAAGGTCCTCCCAGAAAGATAGATTCTGGACCTTCGCAGGAACCCAAACCTGGATTTTCACGCGAACGTGTAGAGCGTTCCACATATAGAGCAGGTCCTGGACCCTCCACATCCAGACAAGTTGGTGAACCCTCCACATCCCAAGCAGGCTGTTACAGCTCAGCCTCTTCCACATGTGGAACCCAGAGAGAATTGTCAAATAAAAGGAAAAATGATAACATGGATTCAGGTGTAGAAGTTTCCCCTACCGAGAAAAGGACCAAATTACAGGAAAACAATGAAAGACGCAGAAAGAGAAGGGCTGCTAGTTTCTCAAAGTTAATCAATGACAGTTTCCCTGACAATAAAACTCCCCCCCCCCTCTCCCGAGATACCCAAGAAGTTGGGAGGAAAAACCTACACAGAAGAAGAGGTGGCAGAAATGATAAAGAACCAGAAAGCAAATACTTCACATGAGTTTACTACCAGTACCCCACAGGATCTATCCCCTATATTCCCTAAAACTGTGACTGAGAAAACTAAACAAGACAATCCTGCATTAGACTGAATACATAGGGCCGTCAATGGTTCCTCTAGGAAGAACCTTTTTCCTGAAGCAAGCGCTCAAGTTATAGAAAAGTTAGCTTCCGTCATGGAGAAAAAGATGTCTGATGTGATTCAAAGAATGGTAACTTCAGTTTCTTCTTCCATATCTGAAAACATGGAACAGCATGCAAGGTCTGTCTGTAGCGCTAGTCAGAAGTCAAACGAGGACTTAATGAAAGTAGTAAATGAGCACCAAGAATTTACTTGTCGGGCTCTCA
Organism: Acholoe squamosa; assembly: GCA_949317995.1. NCBI lineage: Eukaryota > Metazoa > Annelida > Polychaeta > Phyllodocida > Polynoidae > Acholoe > Acholoe squamosa. Next base: position 64,021,577 of record OX439044.1, read on the forward strand.
AGGAACACTGCCGAGACACCAGGGACAGGAACGAAGAAACCGCAGAGGCTATACAGACTGTAGATGAAAAACTGACATCTATCGTTCTAAAAAGTGTATGAACTTTGTCAAGAGCATGGATGACATAGGGACTACAGTCAACAATGCTGCTTGCAAGGTAGGAGAGGCAAACCAGGTATACCTGGAGGACGCTGAAGAAACCGCTAAAAGTCTCTCTAAATTTAACTGTACTTTTGGGGCTTTGTCGGACAACTTAGCTGCTGTAGGTGTACATATGAAAAAACTGAGAGAACACATGTCCACTGCAGCACAGACCTTCAATGAGAACTTCATGTCTGTCTTTTTTCAGTCCCTAAGAAGGAGGTCCCTACAATGGAGGAGACATGTAGGTCTAGAGAAGAAACTCCAGTTCCAGAGTCACCTGTTCCAGGAACTTCAACCGGTGCAACCATCCCTTCTCTACCTGTCGACCCTGAGGTACAAGAAGAAGACCCTCGACCTGAACCTTTCTCCGCAAGGACTACATCAGCATACTTGACCCATCCAGAACCTGCGCGAGGTAAGTGGTGTGAAGGCCGCATGAAAAAAATATTTTAAGGTTGGCATGGGTATGTATACCTTGAGCGCTTGGGGACAGTCTGTATAAGTTGTAGTCGAATGTGTACAGGCGTGAAACTTTTCATGTATGCGGAATTTGGACAGAGGTTTCTATATATGACAGTTTTTTTCCATTCTGAAGGTAAATCAAACATGAAGTTCACTTAAAGAAATATATATAAAATAATTTCCTTACATGAGGAACAGGATGAGCAGGAAGACATGAAGGAGAACAAAGAGGAAGTGTACCTCCTACCAGCATCAGGAGGCCATTTCACCGCGTTTATTATATGGTCCGTATATTAAATGCGGAGTCCGCGTTTAATTTTCCCATTTCTGTTCGTCTTTTATTACAAAAAATAAAATGAACCCGGAGGTCCGCGTTCAAACGCGGACCTCCGTCTTCAAACGCGGACTTTTAACCGTTTCAGCTGTGAGAACGGACCCTCTCACTCTCCACTTTAAGTCCGGTTTAATTGCCTTGAACGCGGAGGGGTAGGTGACCAGTAGGTGTTCGAACACGGACCCTTTTTGGGGTATTTTTACCATAGTTTTAGGTCCGCGTTTATTTTTACCCCTCCTCATTGAAGTTAAAGTTCATGACCTTGACCCCTGACCCCTCTGCGACGCCATTTTCGAAAGGCTGTCAACATGGGCAGATACTACATCTTATGTGTGAAGAGGGAATTTTACTGCAGACGTGACCCCCTGTCTTACTACACAGAGAAAAAGTTCCAGCAGCGGTACAGGCTGACTAAGAGTGTGACAAGAGAGTTGATAAAGGACTATGTGGCATACCTCCCCCGCAAGAGGAGAGTTCTAAGAGGGAAGCATGCTGTCCCCCACCGTATCAGAGTGAGTACCTTCTTCATAGACACAAATCATTCCCCCCCCCTCCCCTTCAATTTTGAGTCCCCCCCCCCAGAGTCCCCCCACATACCCTTCTTCTATAGGTAAATACTTTGAAGTAGGTGCTTCATATGACGAGTCTGTCTTTATGCTTTCAATTCCCATTATAACCATAAACCTTTATCAGGTTCCTTTCTCATGACATATTCTTTTCTTTTCTTTCTTGCAGTTCTGCATAGCTGTTCGCTATTTTGCCACCGGTGCAACCTATGCCACCATAGGAGATTGTCACGGGGTTTCTATTTCCACTGTGTGTCGCTCTGTTCAAGAGATAACCCAATATTTCCATGATAGACTGGAGGAATATGTGGTGTGGCCAGATTCTGCATTGGAAAAGAACAACAAAGCCGTGCTTTTCTATAGAGAGAAGAGAAAGCCAGGTGTTTTTGGACTGATCGATGGGACGCACATCCCCATAGCCTGCCCCAAGGGTGTAGTAGCAGACGAAAACCAGTATTATTGCTACAAAGGCTACTATTCCATCAACACTATGGTGAGAAATGGTCTTTCATATTTCTAAGATATTCTAAAATACAAAACATGTACATACATCTCCGTCTCACTGAAAAAAAAAACATATCACTATAAAGGTATTTTTCTGTTTGACTTAAAAGCAACTATTACTTGAAATAATAAAAAAATTAAATGACTCTTTTCCAACTACAGATCATCTGCGATTGGGATTACATCATTTTCCATGTGAATGCAAGTAACCCAGGCTCGTGCAATGACGTTTATGCCATGAACGGCTCGCAGGTGAAGTACCTGGGAGAGAGGGGTGATTTTGCTGGCTTCTTCTTGCTAGGAGACGGAGGGTAAGCATAAAAATTTTCCTTTTCCCCTTTGTTATAGCAGTCTCCATCCTTTTTAGTGTATTTTTTTCATATTTTTATGTCTCATGAAGCCTTCTCATGACCAAAGCAGTCTTTTTTTATATGTGTTACTTTATTATAATAGGTATACGCTGACGGACTACTTATACAATCCTGTCAACCCTGAGGTGACTGAGGAAGACGTAAAGTTCAATAAGTGGCAGAAAAAGACCCGCAGCAAGGTGGAACGCACCATAGGCCAACTGAAGCAGAGGTGGAGGTAAATGTTGGTTTTTATGTTTTATTCCTGTTTACAAGAAAAGAAAAAAATTTTCTGTGTGATAATACTTTTAAATAAGTATAACATTGCTGGACATGTCTTATTTTTTAGATGTCTTGATTCGAGCGGTGGATACTTGCAGCACGAACCTACACGGGCAGGGTACATCATCGAGAGTTGTGTGTGCCTTCATAACGTGGCGAGAATAGCCAAAATCAAACTCCTGCGTGATTTCCCTGCGAAGGACAACTTCAAACGCATCATGCCACCTGTTGATCAACCAGACAACAGAGCCCCCAAGCCTCGACAAGCTTTCAAGAACCTGCGTGAGGCTTACATCAAGGAACATTTTGGTCCTCAGCGCCGGGGTCAGCGGCAGCAACAGCAGCAGCAGCAATGAAGCCCTTCTCAAAATTGTTCTAACTAAATCATGTCTCACGTCAGAAATAATATCATATGTAGATATAGCATAGTTGACATAAACTTTAACTGAATGTAATTGAAATTTATTTAAAAGTGTTTTGAAACAAATCAGTTCTCAATATTTTTTTTTCCGGGTGCTTGAAACCGACACCACAATGTCAATTGAAGAAGAAAAGTAATGAATTAAAGGTATCTGTGTAAATATTTCTACTTATATTTAGAGCATGCATTTATATAATAACCTGAATCTTTACAATTGAAATTGGTTATATAATGGGAATTGGTTTGTACTGTTTTACTCTGAGACTGCCTTTACCATGAAACTCAGATCTCCTTGAAGGCACCTGTGATATTATATATGAAGTACCTGTACTTTTCCAACTATCAACATTAAAATCTATCACTCGTCATATCAGAATAAAATCAAGTAATTTCTCTTTAACATGGGTTTTGCCTTCACATCCATATCTTCAAATAACATGTACATGTATCATTAGTATACCTTAGGCACAACCAATAAGCCATTTATGATATACAAACTTTCTCATCACAAAACTGTAAACTTGTGAAAGAACAATTCTTCCTGCTGTTCACCCGTGTAAGTTATTAGACTAAAAAGAGAATCCTTTTCTCTATGTTTCTTGCTGCAAAGATTCACATGTTTTTTTTTTACCCGTACATGTCATTTTGCACAAAAAGGAATACTGTTTTCCTGAGAACAGAGAGTTGGGATCATGAAACAAACGTCGACATCTTTTTCACCTGCCTTTCTACAAATCTAAACACTGTCTTCTTATCCTTATGCGTTCCGAACGCTTAAGAACACCTTCCCCTTGACCCTCGTCTATGGCTTTTCCTTCTGTTTCCCCGGTGGCCGCATTGTCCACTGTCCCTTCTCCTTCAACTTCAGTCTCTATGGCAGTGTTCAAGTCATGGTTTCCAGCAGACTGGTAGGCTGAGTTATAGTCATTATCTTGAAGCGGCTGCGTACCATGATTTGAGTCATGGTCTGGAAGAGTGGCCGGAGACTTAACTTCATGAAGTCCATCAACTGGTGTATCAGTTTCCAGTGAAGAAGAGGCGTGAGGAATAGAAGTCTTGTCCTGCACTATCACAAAATCATCTCGGCTCTTTACTGTGAAGGTCGGCAGCCCAACTCCGTCATTGCTTTCGGTTGCCTCTTGACAGATAGCTGAAAGGAAAAGCAAATATAAGACCAAAAAAAAAACATATTCCTGTGACCCACATTTTAATCCTCATATAGCATACATACATATATATATATATATATATATATATATATAAATATATATATATATATATATAAATATATATATATATATATATATATATATATATATTCATATATATATGGGAAATAACTTCTCCATTTGTGTAGTTCAACAAATAACCTTTCTGAAAAAGAATTTCCTGAGTTAAAAAGACATAAGAATACTCCGTGCCTACACTAGAAAGAATATCAAAGATATGATATGTGGCAAAATGTAACCTTTTTTCATATATAGTATACAGTTCACTTACCCGCGGCTGGAATGAGAAGCTTGGCCTGGGTTGCTGAAGGATCGACTCCGTCGCTGAAGACTTCTGTAGACGTCTGGTACAAGGTCCCCTGTCCTGTGAAAAGAGACAGAAGGGACTAAGAATCTTTCGGTTATTTTTCTAGTCTACCCTCCCTTTCACGGCGTTCATTATCCTATTATTAAACACGGAGGTTGAACGTGGACCCTGATTTGACTTTATGACAAAACCAGCTCTTACCAAAAAGTATGACAGTTAAAGATTTAGTTCACAAAAGGTAAATAACTTAGTTTCCACTGTACCTGCTTCGGTGTATGGATGGGTCAGGAAAGCACCCACATGGGAATCTTGAATGTTTAACCCAGCTTCCTCAGACTTGTCAAGAGAAGTCCCTGCTGTGCCCTCGGCCTCCTCAGACCTGGGTTCCGGAGCCTCGTACAGTGTACCTCGATGATGGACTGCTGGAGCTGGAACAGAAAATTTGTTCAGTTAATATATTTTCAAAGGTAACTTTATCTTGAATTTTTAGTTGTTTAAAGGGAACAGCGTTCCAAACCTAAATATCTGAAAACATTTTTGCGCCACCTGTTTTCTCTGCTAGTAGGTTAAGGCTATGATATAATTAGGTTTAATATGTGTAGGGATAGACCACAGAAAAGGTTAATTATTGTGGAGTTTGCATCTCGTTTCCTTTTAAAATTAAGATTTGCGTCTCATTATATAATGAAAATAAAAATTATCTTTTTCTCACCTTGTATTAAGTTATGATTGAAGGAGTAGGTCACAGCTTGATTCAATTTCTCGACTGTTCCTATCACCTGCTGAAGTATCTTGTCTGCAGTTTCAGCTGTCTTCAGTCCCGTCACGCACCTCTGCTGTAGGTGATCTGCATCTACGAGCAATGTACTGAATGATTTTGACAAAGACACGACGGAGTCCTGCATTCCAATGAACCCAACATTAAGTTTACTTTGTGCCTGGATAAGCTTCTCAGTGTTCTCTATCATGATTTCCCCCAGCTTTTCCATGGCCTTCACCATCTGCACTTGTTTGGTTACTATTTTATTTGTCATGTCAGCGTGTATATTAGCTAGGGTTTCACTGTCCTCCTGTTGGTCTTTCATTTGTTGGGCTAGGAACTTGTTCTGCAAGTTCAGCATGGCATCTGCTTGCGTTCGGAGATTAGCAGCTGTTTGTTGAGAATGATCTCGTAGCGCTGTAGTTATTCCCGTGCTAACCCCTTTAAGTGACTTAACCACAATGTCTGCTGTTTCACAGGCATTTTGTGCGACCTCATCCTGGTGCTTAAGGAGGGACTCACTTACTTTATTCTGCTGCTCTATCATTACTTTTGTACTTTCTTCCAGTACAGCTCGTTTAATGGTTTCCAGGTCAGCTCTCCGCTGATCCACTGTCTTAACGTAAGGTGAGTTTCTGTTTAAAGAGGGCAGCGAAGCATTTGGGCTGTTGTCAAACAGTTTCCTCCTCTTTTCCTCAGAATTGGAGTTATCCGTGTCTAATTTCCTTTTGGTGGAGGACAACATATCATCTCTAGCCTTCTTCTCACCCATACATGGAGTGCTGGTTTTGAAAACAGGGGAAGAAGGGCACAGCTCGACCCCAGAGATGTCCCCTTCTATCAATCCGCAGAAAGATGGAGGTCTGTTCCGCTTCCTCTTGGCTGGTTTTTCAGTTAGTTCCTCGTCCTCCTGTGAATGTTTAGTCTCACGAAGTTCTTCATGGTGCTGGTGAGAAGAAGGCCGAGCAGGTTGTTCTTTGTGAACAACTGGTGGGTTAATTTTCTGTGTCCTAACAGGTGGGGCCTTCTGTTTATCTAACTCTTTATGAGGGGGAGGTTTTTTAGAAATAACTGGAGCATTATGAACAGGAGCTTTTGGTTTGTGTAGCGGTAAGAGTGATTTCTTAACAGGGGTGAGTTTGTTGGGAGTATTCTTCTCGAGTATCTCGTTAGCCGCAGCCAAAAGTCCTTTTTTTCTCTCATTTCGCTCTTTAGCATGAGGCGAAAGGTCGTCTTCGGGGTTCCTAGGTTTACTGACAATACCTTTCTTTTTGTCGTTTTCTCTCTTGTTGAAATTCAACATAGTGGTCCGCGTTATACTTTTGGGTGGAGGAGTTTTTAGATCGTCGTCATCCGGTAAAGACACATCAATGTTCCTTCGGGGAGATGCAGGACAGTAGATTGCCTCGTCTTGTCCATCATAGTGGTCGACTGGCTCAGACTCCTCCTCCTGTTCTTCCTCATTGTAGTCTGCTTCTTCGACATCCAAGATGGGAGCTGTATAAGAGAAACAATGATTCTTCATACACAATTCCTACACCCAGAAGCAAGTGGAAAAGGTAAGCAAGATACATGAAAGGTTCCTTATCATGGTGACGGACATGTTTGGTTTCAATTTTTAATATGTAGAGACTTAAAAAGAATGCATATATGTATTTTGGTATAAAATAATTTAATTAGACAAAGGGAATTGTGCGCAGGTCTATTTTAAAATTGTTTGCGATCATAAAAGTAAGTCATATTAATTTATTGTTTTGTTGACAAACATGAATTCTTCAATAGCTTTAATTACACATCATTTCTGACAGGACAACATAATATTTTTTGGCTTACCTCCGTCTTCGTCTTCTGCTAGAAGGTTCCCCTCCATCACTGCACGTAGAGCGTCACTTGGCATCTGCATGGCCACATAATCCTCCCTCTTCTCGCGATGTGGGTTGTAGCAGGACCAAGGCTTGTCTTGTCTCCCTCCTCCCTTCAAGTTAGGAGGTTGCATACCCGGTATACCTGAAATCAAATCAAATGACTGTGTTCTTTTTTTTTTGCTTATGAAATTCCCATTCCCCAGCCATAAAAAATGCCGAAGCAGATTTAATTCAAATACGTTTCAATAAAAGCATGCAACAAAAATAATTCGGATTTATTATATTTTTAACTTTGGCACACACATTAACCCTTCAGGCATCATAAAAAGGACACAGGATTTTACTTACCAAGTGTCACATCTTCCCCTACCCAATCGAGAATAGCCTCCTCAAGATCAGTGAGATAGTCTTTCTCGTCGCGCTGACCACTGCCTGAACGATATTTGGAGTCTATCTTCTGCCTCTGAAGAAAAAATAAATAAAAAAAAATTAAATCAAGCCTTCTTTTTAACCTATGAGGTGGTACTTGTGTTATGGTAATGGACAGCTGTCACAAAAGAATACACTAAGGGAATTTAGGTAGGGAAAGGGAAGAAACAGATATACTTTTAGTTTGAGTGGGAGTTACCTGAAAGCATAATTTTTTACATGAGGAAGCTATTACCGTACCTTTTTTTTGGAATCCTGGCCGAAATACAGGAGTTTGTCTTTACACTGCTTCACGCTCCACTCCCTTTTGCCTATGGACTCTACGTACTCTGCACAGGAAGAAAGTATTTTCATTCAATGTCCCTCTATATGAAATAATTGTTATACATCTTTTCTCAAGGAAATAAAAATATTTTTTCTAGAGTAGGGTGACAACTGCTTAAACCATATATTAATAAAAGTAGTGGACAATGGAAATAGAAAAATGCAATAAGATTTTGTGAAGCTTCTATTTATATTTTCACGGTAAGTTAATAACAGCAGAAGAGAGAAAACCATAATATCTTACCTAACAGTTCCTCCCACGCCAGTTTCTTCATAGTTCTCCCGTCACTGCTGCTTTTGAACTTCCCTTTCAGGACGGGTTTTAAGTGGTTAGCTCCGAATATCAGGGCTCTCAGTTCCAAAGGATTCCAGTGCTTCAGTCCCACCTCAGAAGAAGCAGAGGCAGCGGAAACATTACTGGCACCACCCCTAGAAGAATTTGCTCCACGTGCTCCAAGTGCTCGGCCCCTGGCCCGGGTGCTTCTGCCTCCCTTGCTGGACATTCCAGATCCACGGGGCCGTCCCCTTCCTCGGGCAGGTTTTAAGGAAGAAGCACGAGCTCGGGTGCCCCGGCCTCTAGTTCCCCTTCCTCTCAGAGTCCCCCGGCCTCTAGGACTGACAAACTCGTCCTCATCAGGGTGGTACGAAGGGTCATGGTGGCTGTCTTCATGGTCAGGTCTGGGAGCAGGAGGCTTCTTAGTCAGGCCATAATGGGAATAGTGTTCACTGCTGGGAGCCTTCCCTTTCTGGCGTTTTTCAGAAAGAGCTTTAACACCTTTGTCTTTCATATACTGATTATAGAAAAGGTTGAACATGTACTCAATGTCCTGATCTCCACCTAGCCCTGGAAAATCTGAGGGTTTAACCTCCTGAACCTCCTCCTCCTCCTCCTCTTCCTCCACGTACTCCTCCTCCTCCTCGAGATCATCGTAGTCTTCCTCATCTTCATATCGGGGCTTCTGCAGAAAAAAGAAAAAAAAATTAACATGTTTTAAAGCCTAAGATGGAAAAGATATTATGAAAACCACAATAGGACCCCCCCCCACACACACACACTCTCTCACCCAAATGAGCCCTGTATGTCACCCTGTCCTTTTATCAAAGGTATTCCAAGTTGGACCTGCCTGTTCAAGCAACTGTTACCCTATGTGCTATACCCCTCAGTCTCCATTCTTCTCTCAAGGATAAAAACAAAGCACCCCTCCTTCCCAACCCGAGATGAAGGCCTTCTTCATGTTTTTCGTTTGGTGTAGACCTAACAGGAGTGACAGTGACAGAGACTGCTAAGCAGACAGCCACCGGTAATAACTTTAATGTGTCACTGCGCGACGATGACAGGCGACTAAGAGAACACCGTTACCTTCTTCTTGCCCCCTTACCTACCTTCCTTCGAAAATAAGAAGTTTTCTCTCACCTTGTCTGCTGCTTTAGGCATTTCTTTACTCTTCTTTCACCGAAAAATGACATGAAAACAACCTTCCGCGGAAACCGGAACAAGATGGCGGACCTCCAACATCCCATAATTCATGACGTCACTGGGAGTTTCCCGGGGTTCCCCGATAAAAAATCATGGATTTGGACCCATACATAAGAGGGCACACTTGTCTTTCTATTAAACGCGGAGGGTACTGTTATAAACGCGGACGGTTGAACGCGGACGTCCGTGTTCTTATGTCCGCCTTTAATAAAAAGGGTCCGCGTTTATTTTAATAAGACGGAGGGTATTACGGATTACCAAAAGAAACGGTTTTGCTATTTTTTTTCATGGAGTCCACGAAGGGGTCCACCTTCAACCTCCGTGTTTAATAAAAGGATAATAAACGCGGTGAAACGGCCTCCAGGTGATGTTTGTTTATTTGAAAAAAAAAAATCAGCAAATACTATCCAGAAGTCGATAACAAAAATCCTACTTTCAAAGATGTTTCACACTTAACCATATATTCATTCATTTTTTTATAAGTAAGCCTATATATTGGTCTCAAGCCACAGCTATTCTAAGTACAAGTGTCGATGAAGAAGGAGGCCTCCCATCTTTTCATGTCCTGAATAGAACTGAATTTGTCATATTACAAGAACCCATGACTGCAGCCAGATCAATGCTCAACGAGCTGGCAAATATGGCACTGGATGCAGCTTCTTCGGGGACAGAGGGAGTGGACAAAACAGACACAGAACGTGAGACGGACCATGGGAACGGGAAGCCGACCCTCAAACGATCTAAGAGGCTCCGCATCAAGAAGCAGAGAGATTGAAGAAAATGATTCTGATGTTACATTTTGATCAAAGTTCATGAGTGCCATGTTTAGCGTTCAGATACATCTTTCATAACCGAAACTGTTGTATGGTTCAATACCACTTTTCACTAGTCTAAGGCATTCTGTTTCAGGTGTATGAGAAGATACACTTTATGATATTCTAGATTTCAGCCTATGTGGCATTTTCACTGTTGTAGCAGAGTAGCTTCAGCTTTTAAGTTTGTTTCATGGATAGGATGTTAATGTTTCGAATGTAGGACAGATTTTAGACAGGATGGATGCTTACTACAGAAGTAAAAAACTATTCTGAGTCATCACATGGTGCCAAATCATTTATTTTAAAAATGACAGTTTTACTGTTGGTTCTTACTGCAGAGTGACTTGAAAAAGTTAAAAACAAGATTCCATATATGTGTATATCGTCGTTCCTTTAGTCAGGCTCTGCAGGGAGGGCTGGCCGTCTGCACTCAACCAAGCACAGAGATAGACTGGCGCGCAGCCGCCCTGCAGCGCAATATATAGGCGCTGCAGACGGCGCGCCCCCTAGTGGTGCGGGGACGTACCAACCTTCCCCGCCGATCCCCGCCCAATCCCCGTCGATCCCCGCAACAGCATAGCGCTGTTGCTACAATATAAATATATATATATTTATGTATATTTTTATATCTTAACTTTTTGTTACAGTTTATAATATATGCCATGTATGCATGAACATGGGTTTGTTATGTAGATGAGATATATTAGCAACGAGGTATATCCCTTCTCTTATGGAGACATCGATGTCAGTGCCTTACAACATTAGTTTTCTACCCACATGTCGCTTTCCCTTATCAGAGAAAAATGAGAACATAGCACTGGACAGACTATACATCGTCTTCCAGAAGGTTGTAGTGTTTCAAACATTGCATTCATTCTTATATTGCACAGAACCTCACTTAAAAGAGCAGATATGTAGACCCCTGTATGTCTTAGCCTAAGTTCTACAATGAAAACAGATTTTGTCTATAAGAAGAAGGAGCTCACAGAGCCATGGCACTTGATGCCTACATATGGACATGTATACAAGAATAATTAACAGGTTACAAAATTTGCTTATCAGTTAAAAGGTTTACAATAAAAGTTTGAGGATATATAACTGGTCTCATGTGTGCTTCTTCGTTTAGCGTGTACGATGCCGATGGCTTCCAATAGTCCTCTTCTTAGGCTTGAAATGGTCCTCTATGAAGTTCTTGCGCAGGTTAGCAAACATTGCCTTCTCCTGCGTCAGGCCTGGGTCGGGTTGAGTTATCCTTTGCTGGATGGGTTTGAGCCCATCTTCAGCAGGGAAGTCCCTAAGGAGTTGTACCTTACCGACTGTAGCACAATTGTGCAAACAAATGCAGCTCTCTATTATTGCCCCAGCTCGTGGAGGGTCGTGGCTCAGGTATCCTCCTGAAGAGTCTAGGCACCTGTTGTATGGTACATATATATATTAAATATGGTTAATATATATTTGTCTAAATGTAGGTGGAAGTCTTTCAATAAAAGAAAGTTTAAGAAGAACTTCTATTGTATTGTCTGAAAACAGGCATCTCTTCCTCATTTTTGTAGGCATAGGATAAAGCTAATCAGAGGAATTTTTTTAAATTTAAAGAATAAGTTAACAGAAATCAAAATATGATAACCTCCAATGCTGCTTGAGAACTCCAATGGTCCTCTCTACCCGTGAGCGTGTCTTTCTGTGCCATTTGTTGTACAGATGCTCCGACTCTGTAGTCTCTACTTTCACAGGAGTTAGGAGGTAGTCAGTTAGGACATAACTGAAAAAAGAATAAGACATAGTGAATTTTATATGATATATTCTGACTTGCATTATGAAAACATGTGGACAAAATGCAAGTTTTGTCATGTAGAAAAACATTCCAAGGAGTTAACTTACCCGGAGTCCCCTAGCAGATAGTACTCCTGGAAGTCATGCCTTTCCCCGAGGTATTTAATTTGGCTGCTGTTCATACAATAGATGTTGTTGCACTACCTGGAATACTGGCGTCGACATGGAATATAATTCCGAAGTAGTCACAGATGATCTGCAAAACATTCAATCCAAAGAAAAACTTTAAATAGGAATACATATGAGAACGTGGGAAAAAAATTGTAGCCCATAGGACAAGAAAGGAGACATCTGACTCCTGTTTCCCATATATATAGTATGACTGTACGGTTGTATTTTGTTTTTAGTCCAAATCTAGGTAACATAGGGACAAATGGTTAAGATATGAACACAAATAAAAAACCTAACTTTACTCACCATGGTGTTTGTGCTGTAATATCCCTTATAGCAATAGAACTGATTTTCATCTACAGTCACTCCTCTTGGGCACTGAATAGGGACGTGGGTGCTGTCGATGAGGCCGAAACATTTTGGCTTTCTTGTCTACTGGTAGAATGGCATACTGTTGTTGTTTTTGGCAGTCCTTGTGTCAGGACACCTTACGTAATATGTGATGTTGTCATGGAAGAAGTCAGACGGTTTTTACACGCTGGTACAGACGACAGACACGGACACCCCATGACAGTCACCTACAGAACGGTAGGAGGCTCCAGTCGCGAAGTATCACAGAGCTATGCAAAACTAAAAAAAAAATAGAACTTAAATACATATATATATTTGTAAGAATGCAAGAGGGCTGGGTATTTAATGTAAAAAAATAAGGGACCACATACAGATGACAAGACAAGTATCAAGAAAGGCTTCATAGACTACTGTGACATACATATGTGTCAGTGTTGTAGATATTTGTATGATAATTTATAATAAAAAAATACCCTCATCTAACCTGCACCCTGACTTAGGGCTTTTCCTGATAGCCTATGAGCCTATTTTTAAGTGTCAGCCATGTGTAAGACAAAACTGCATACATTACCAAAGATAAATAAACATGTATGGTAAGAACTTACTCTAAGGCTGTGTGGTTTAGCATACCGACCCCGGAAAACTTTCTTCTGCTGGACTGAGACATAGTTCGTATTAAAATATGTGTCACAGCTTTACTCACTCTGTAGCCCTGCTGAAACTTTCTCTCTGTGAAAAAAGAGAAAGGGTGGATCCTTTTGTAATACTCCCGGTGGAGGTAAAGGGACATGTACACCATTTTGATGTTTGTATGTCAGGCGGCCGGAAGTAGAAAAACAGGGTCAAGAAAGGTTATGACCTACATGATATCACACATACAGACCAAAAAAGAGACATGCAGGGGTACAAAAAGAAACATGCGAAGAAAAAAGGCCCGCATGTGACATACCACCTCCCCTAGGGCAGGTGGCATTTGAAGCACCGCATGCGGAACCTATGTGGAAAAATAATTTTCCATATCCTAGGCAAAAACACCTTTCGGGCCGTATGCACATATGGCATCCCATATGTGAGCTTAAAAGATACAGGAAAGCAAACAAAAACGCTTTTGACATGCGGACCCCCGTATCTATGTGGAAAAACGGCCTCCTGGGCTACATTCCTGCAGACTTGGCAGCAATTCATTGGTGCATCATGATGACCGATAGGCATGATGCACCCCTGCTTTAGTGGTTTTAGTTGCCCTTAAATCTCCTGTCCGTCATATAGTCACCTGTATATCACCTGTCTGTTCATACACATGGTTTAGGATATCCCCCTGCCCCCCCTCCAGGCATCACATTTGTAGCCTATATATCGATCACTGTGTAGGCTATCCATCTATTATTATGACTAGATTTTAGCCAAGGTGAAGGTCATCTGCCAAATACGAGACTTATTTCAAAGATGGCCTTATATTTTCCAAATATGGACACATAAATCCTTGATGTATAGCCAAAAAGCAAATATATGCTGTCCTTACCCTGCATGTATTTGGAGCCAAATAATTATATGGAGGTAATATGGAAAAATCATTTACCACATTTTGAACAGAAACATCTTAAACCCCATATTAATAATTATACTGAGGAAATACCATCACTCTACTCTACCAAATTGAATCCATCTATCCAAAGGGAATTTCAAGATACAACTTGATCAAATAGCACTTGGTCCAGTGGTGTTAGAATGTAAACATTGTGATGTAGACAATTATGGAAGGTAGGCCATACTTAATGAGATGAAAGCTATGGAGAAAGAATTATTTGATAAAATCACAGCCTCTGGAGCTAGTGACAACAACCTCAACAAAAAATCAGAAGAAAGATTTGAGGGGATTATAACATCAGAAATACGAAATATTTCGGAGAACTTTGGAGAGTTACAGAAGACAGAGGAAGGGGCAAGGGCACAGCTCTCAAAAAGAATTGATGATCTACACACTGAAGTAAGGGGCCTGACAACATCATTAGGTGAGCGAAATGAGGAGCTCAAGGTATTACAGGAAAAAGTCACAAAAATGGAAGGGCATTTTAATGGTAAATATCTAAACCCAGACACACCATTTGCAAATGTAGTGAATGGGATCCCACCTGAATATGTTAGACACAGAATTGAAAATGTAGAAAGAAATACCATTGTCTATGGCATGAACCAACGAGTCCCTGATGATTTGTATAATAGAGTGGATAGATTATTCTATGATCTTGAAATAGAACTAGATGTGAGCGATATACTGACAATAGACAGACTCGGGTACACAGAAGGCGGCCAAAGTGGACGACCTCCACCTGTTAAAATCAGCTTCAGCTCACTACATGCAAAGCGCTACGTAATGCAAGCAAAGTCTAAACTCAGGTACCTAAAGAGGGCACGAAGGATTTATCTTGCAGATGATGAGCCACGATATCTCAGTTAAATAAGAGGAAAACTAAGGCAAATTTCAAGTCACTGTAGAGATAATGATGTACCAGCATACTGCACAGACAAAGGTATAATCATAGAAGGCAAAACATACACATTCGAAGACTTGGATACCATCCCTACTGAATTTCTCCCAGATCACATCATGAAAGAAATGCTCCAGTCAAAAAAAAGTGGATAAAAAAAGCTCCCCTAAAGGAGAACAACGCAAAACAGGAACAACAAAAGTGTGATGGCCTAAATATTGGCAAAGATGAGCAGATCCGTAAAACCAAGTCTGGTTATGTATACAATGGCCAGACAGCATTTCTCAGCAACCTCTACGATTGTAAGATAGAAGATACTATAGATGGCGAAACGATAGTATTCAACAGTGTGGAACAAGCCTATGTTTACATGAAGTGTTTGACAAATGGTGATCAAGAGAAGGCTGCATGTGTGATGAAATCAAGCACTCAGATGGAAATCAAAGACATAGGTATTGAATGTGAAGTCCTACCCGAAGGCAACTGGATGGATGACAGAGAGCATGTCATGTTTGATTACATGTAAGTAGTATATAGTGTATCGGGACTATAGCTAATTACTGTTAAAACATGATGATGATCATGGATTAAAGATGAGTAACACAGAGTAGCTCTAGATTGACTCAGCCATGTGTATTGAGATTGTTGTTACCGGAAGTAAGAAAAACAAGATGGCCACCGCGCATGCGCGCATATGCGTAAACACCCAACAACTACAGGATATTACTCACCCGAGATGCAGCCAATCAGAGGCCTCCCTTTTGGCGGGAAATTCAAATGGTGGGTCACGTGACCTAGACTCCCGTGGTGTGGTGCCAAAATGGACCAATCAGAGGCCTCCATTTGGTCAGGTGACCCCCACGTGACCTACTTAGGTCATCACGTGATCACCACGTGACCTAATTAGGTGGTCACATGACCACCATATGACCTAATTAGGGGATTGACCTGAACCCCCCGTGGTGGCCATGCCCCCTTAGCCGATTAGAGGCCTCCATTTGGTCACATGACCCCTCATTTGCATAATAGGCCATGCCCCTTTATGCTAATGAGTAGCAGCCATTATGACCTAATTCGGGGATTAGTGCTCATTTGCAGAATAGACCATGCCTCCTTGATCATGTGGTTTAGTCACGTGACCCCTTGTTTGTAAACAATGGGTGGGGTTAATTATGCATAAAAGGTCTGAGTTTTTCTCGAGAAGAAATACTAATGCATTGGTAGATTCTAACATATACCATCTTTTGATGAGAGGATAGGTTTTCTACCACACATACCTGCATTGCAAAAACTTATTTTGCAAAGTGACCCCTAAAAAATAGGGTTTAGGGGTCACTATTGGGGGAATAATATGTCACGATGAACACTTGAATTGGCACTTAGTTGTAACACAGACTTTATCCGTGGTTGTATCCCTTAAGGTGGGTCGCTACCATTGAAATTGAGCATTCTGAGCAGGTTCCTGTGCAAATCTTCAGCAGAATTAGACCATTTTTGGTGTGTATTGATTGATTGATTGATTTGTGTTTTACAGCACTTTAGCGGCACTAAGTGGCTATCTCGTGCTTCACAGGTTGATAATTTAACAGAGGAATGTGTCAGTGCCCGCGCATATGTGCACCACACACATCCTGAGGGGATAGGAAAGAGGAGATATAGACCCTTTTAAGTGGGCTAGGGAAGCCCGTTTTGGTGTGTAGATGCCTGTATAAGTCTTAGGGTCCTCAAGAAATCTTGGGGGAAATTCTGCATCTTATGACAGTTTGAAATTTCAGCATATTGACATTCCTATGTGCTGAGTTTATCCCTACATACTACTCTTGTGTTCAAGTCGAATGGCAGACCTTGGAAACAGTGCCTCCCAAAAAGTGTTCTTAATGTTATGAGAACACTTTCCTCCAGGGTGACACTCCAATATCCCGTCTTTGCATCCAGTTTGCTAAACTACTGCCCTCCCTGAGAAATGATTCTCTAACATTCTTCTGTACCTTATGATTATAGCCCTCACAATACTGTAGAGGTACGCATTGTCTAACCATAGAGTTGGGTACCGTCTGACGTGGCGGGTGAGTCGAGTCGTCGGACGTTCCTCAGGTTCAGGATAGGTGGCAGCACCGATCCGGGTCTGTGGGGACATCTGACGATGAACACCTGGGTCCTTATATAAAGCCCAGGGCTCAGTCTCTACGTCAGAGGCCCTTCTGGCCTCCGCACCATGTAGACCATTATCCATCAATATTAGCTGCCTCTCCTATACCATCCGGCAGCCGTGAGTGTACAGTAAGAAATAAAACTAACCGTTGGCATACACTTGAAATACTGTCTTACTCTTTCTTTCCGAATCGTAAGACCCGAACCCCCCAGGTCCGTAAGGCCACAAACCCTTACACTGGTGCCGTGACCAGTTAATTCTGGTGTATAGTTCGGACGTTATAACGTCCGAACGGCTGGTACATGGGTTAGATAGCCTCACGGAAACTAACCCAGCAGGGCAACTAATTGCCCAGGAGAATGGCAATGGATCATTAGTGCTCCAAAACCATTCGAACTCCCAAGATGCGGAAACTGCATCTTGGAGAGATCCCGAACCCCACTATAATGATAGTGAGGAGAATCTACCAGACGTGAACAGTCCATACAGAGACAGGGTAAGTTAATGAGCCAACAATCACTTGTCGACGAGTTAACTAATTCGATGTTCGAAATTGGTGGTAGTACTAATCCAGAACATCCGGCACCAATGCCAAAAAGGGTAACATTCGGAGAACTACCTTATAGATTACCCAGACCCGGACTACCAATATTAGATTACAGCGCTATAGATGGCGACTTAACCTATGCGGTACCGGAAGGTGAGGAATTTAAACAACCGGATGTCCTGTTGTTAAATGAAACTTACGTAACTTTGAACGAGAACCTAAATACCTTGGTCAAAGCTAAAGATGAAGTATTCCATGAAAAACTTCAGCTGGAAGAGGACCTTACTGGCATGCGGAAGGAATTCGAAGCCAGAAGGAGCGAGAACATGAAGGAACTCGAGAATGAAGAACTAAAACTTCAGGAAATGAGAGAGTCATTCAATAAGGAATATGACAATAGACACATTCGTATCCAAACATACATAGATACGAACGACCAACTAAGTCTTGATAAGGCAAAATTCTATAATGGATTGCGGGATCCAGATCACAAACAAGTTGTTTGGGATTCTTGGAAGGATGACACTTCCTTCAGTGACCTGTTCATAGCAATAGATGGAAATGACATGAAGAAACGATTGGTAGGTCTAGGACCTAACCCGGTAAGAGCAGCACCTTTTCAATACGGAGGTACACCTGCTCCGATATATGACACTTCCTAGTTAGCCGCGGTTGATTCGCATGAAGCTGATGAGGAGGATGAATATGTCTCCGATGAAAACGGAGAATATATTGGATCAGTCCAGGTAGCTGGAAAGTATTACC
The DNA here is from genome assembly GCA_949317995.1 of Acholoe squamosa. Lineage (NCBI taxonomy): Eukaryota > Metazoa > Annelida > Polychaeta > Phyllodocida > Polynoidae > Acholoe > Acholoe squamosa. The sequence goes on from OX439044.1 coordinate 64,040,094, forward strand.
GACAAAAGCGGTATAGGAAAGTACATTCGAGAGGAAAGAGAGGATCTGTTGCTGGTAAAACAGCTTCCGGATCAACTCAACCTAGCAATGTAGCCTCTACGGCGAAGCCAACTGTGGCCGCCACTGTTGCTCCTACTAACGTGATGGAAACATTATCAGCTGGACTAACAGAAGCTCTAAAGAGACCGAGAGTTGATAAATCTCAGAGGAGATGTTTCAGATGCCAGAAACTGGGGCACTACGCTCCTGAATGTATGGCTGAGAAACCTGTCCCTCGTAGACAGGAAGGTGTCTCTGGAATAAGTACAGAAGAAAACCAGGGAGGGGTCTCCCGAGGGGCAAAGAAGGGGATCCCAGTGACAAATCTTGCCATGATATCACCATCCGTGATGATAGTTTGCATGTAGTAGCAAACTCGCCTAGCACCGAGGTGGTTGTAGACACCCGGAAGGCTAGGGAAGCTGATATAACAGGTGCCACGGGAGCACAGGGGAAACCCAATATCAGTAACGAGGCAGGCGGCTACGAGTTAGCCAGGGTTGGTGGTGCCCACCTGCCCCCGGGTCATCCTTGTCTGGAATTCCTGAAAGGATGTGGATCGACTCCTGGTGTGAACAATGACGTTCCGATCCTCACGGATATGCCCTCTGTTCTAAACGGAAGGCGGTGGTATGTTTGCCTTACTGTTAACGGAAGATCTGCCGAATTCCTTGTGGATACGGGAGCTAGCCACTCTTGTGTCTCCAAGAGGTTCTACGATCTTATACCGGATGAACATGATACTCTCAAATCGGGAGGGAGTGCTCAGACGGCCGATGGCAGTACCTTGCAAACGTATTGTAGAACTTGTGTGAAACTACAGTTGGATGGAATACATGACTATGTCATGAGCGCCACCGTTGCGGATATAGCAGATGAAGGGATACTCGGGTTGCATTTCGCATCCCTGTATGGAGTTGTGTTGGAACCCCAATCAGGAGTGTTGAGTGTGAAATACCCATATCCCGTAAAGGTTAGGTGTGTACTGAGACAAGTGAGCAGTATGGCTAGTGTAGCACACACTGTGCGAATCCCTCCGGGAGTAGCCTGTGATGTGCTTGTAAGAAGTGATCCTGCAATGCGCAATAAGCCTGCAGTGATAGAACCGGATGTAGCTACTCTGTCAAGTATCGGATTAGTATCCGCAGACACTATTGTAGCAAATGCATCCTGGTCGGTAGTACCTGTCTCCAATACTGGAAACAGTACTATCTACTTGAAAAAGGGACAAGTTTTCGGAAACGTGATCCTTTCGGAAACTGTAACGGATAGTAAGCTAAACTTACAAAAGGAAACAGGAAATGATGAAATTTCGGAAGACTTACTCAAGTTGTATGAAGAAACTTCATTAGAAGATCCGGAAGACCGGAAAGTGTTCTATGAATTGCTCTGTCAGTATAGGACTGCCTTTGCCAAACCTGGTGAAAAACTAGGTACGACAAACAAGGTAGTACATAAAATAGATACTGGAGATGCAGAACCCTTTAAAATACCGTATAGGCGGTTACCTTTAGCGAAAAAGAGAGTAGCTGAAGAGGAAATAAACAAGATGTTGGAACAGGATGTAATAGTCCCTTCCAATAGTCCATGGTGTAGTCCTGTGTGTATGGTAACAAAGAAAGACGGTACTTTCCGCTTTTGTATAGACTACAGGAAGTTGAATGGAATAACAAAAAAGAATTCGTATCCATTACCGAGAATAGACGAAACCATTGACTCCTTAGGAGGAAACAGTTGGTTTTGTACCCTAGACTTGCAATCAGGTTACTGGCAAGTGGGAATGAACCCTTCATATATGGAAAAAACTGCATTTTCGAGTCATATTGGGCTATTCCAATATAACGTAATGCCGTTTGGTTTGTGCAATGCACCAGCAACATTTGAAGCAATGATGGAAACAATCCTAAGTGATTTATTGTGGAAAAGATGTCTTGTATATCTTGACGATGTCATAGTCTTCGGAAAAACATTCGAAGAGTGTTCTAATAACCTAAAAATGGTACTAGAACGTATTATTTCTAATGGTCTCAAATTGAAACCTAAGAAATGCCACATGTTTAGAAAGTCCATAAATTATTTGGGCCGCATCATTAGTGATGAAGGAATAAAAGCTGATCCGGAGAAAATCGAATCAGTTACGAATTGGAATAGACCTAAAACACCCAAAGAAGTGAGGTCCTTTTTAGGATTCTGTTCCTATTATAGGGAATTTATTCCGAACTATTCTAGAGTCAGTTATCCATTACAAGCAATAGCTAACTGGACTCCAGGAAGTACCAAGGAAAAATTTCCTTGGACGCATGAACAGGAATCTGCTTTTCAGAAGCTAAAGGACCTGTTCACGAGTACTCCAGTATTACAATATCCGAATGAAACGGATCATTTCATACTGGATACTGACGCTAGTAATGATAGCATTGGTGCAGCTCTCTTGCAAGTCCAAAATGGGAGAGAAGTACCAATTGCCTTTGCCAGCAATAAACTGAGCAAGACTCAGCGCAATTACTGCACAACCAAAAGAGAGTTGTTAGCAGTAGTCGTATATACCAAGAAGTTCAAACATTTTCTATGGGGAACGAACTTTACATTGCGTACGGATCATTCCTCTTTAAGATGGCTACTGAACTTCCGAGATGCTGAAGGAATGTTAGGCCGATGGTTAGCCCATCTATCAGAATATAGGCTCGAACATCACCAGATTCAGCATAGACCTGGAGTGAAGCATTTGAATGCTGATGCCTTGTCTCGAATACCAATCCGGAAATGTGATAATCCGGAATGTACTGATTGTGGAGCTCATAGGGCAGTATTAGCAGGGATTCGAAGACCATTCGAACCCCTAGTTGCCAGTATACTGGATTGGTCTATGGATCACATACGTCGTTTCCAGGAAGCTGACACGATAACTGCGCAGCTATTGCAATTAGTACCAAAGGGTATACGTCCAGTTAGACCCGAGGTCTCTCTGGAAAATCGAGAAATGAGAAGGTTTCTTGCTCAATGGACCGAGCTTGAAGTCCGGAAAGGCGTGTTATACCGCTGGAAGCCATGTAATAATGGTGAGAAAATCATGCAAGTGGTAATACCACATGCCATAAGACATGACATTATGTATTTCTGTCATGGACATTGGACCAGTGGTCATTTTGGAAGGAAACGTTCGTTGGCACGACTTTCCAAAAAATACTACTGGCCTGGCATGACCAGAGACTTGCAAAGATGGGTAATCACCTGTCCAGATTGTTGTAAAAACAAACCCGGACCCGGGATGGGCAAACTTCCCCTATCCCAAGAACTTTTCGGAGTTAGATTCGCAAGAATTGGGGTAGACATCATCAGTGGATTGAATACAACCGCTAATGATAATACCTGTATGATGGTAGTGTGTGATTATTACACAAAATACACTAAAGTATTTCCACTACCGGATCACAAAGCAGTTACTTGTGCCGAAGCTTTTGTAAAAGGCTGGGTACTAAGTTTCGGTGTACCATTAATGTTACACAGTGACCAGGGCAGAGAATTCGAATCAAATCTCTGGCAGGGTATGTGCGAATACTTAGCTATTTGTAAGACTAGAACCAATCCGTATAGGCCACAAAGCGACGGATTGGTAGAAAGGTTCAACAGAACCCTTATCCAAGTTCTAAAGTCGCTCGTCAATGAACATATGGATGACTGGGATGAGCAATGTCATTTTGTGACACATGCTTATAACAGTACGGTACATTCAAGTACAAATTGTACTCCGAATCTTTTAGTATTCGGAGAAGATCTAATAATGCCTGCCGACTTAGTATTTGGAGTCGTAGGGAAGGACCCGGAACTACCTTGCCATGTAGTTTTTGTGGAATGTTTAAGAGACAGATTTAAATAAGCATATGAGTCTGTCCGAATCGATTTGGAGAAAAGTGCCAAATGGCAGAAAGTTGGATATGATACCGATCTAAAGCATCGGAAATTCCAATCCGGAGATAGAGTTCTTAGACTACATGAACCACTTAGACACATAAAATTAGCGTCTAATTGGGATGGTCCCTTCACGGTAACACAAGTTATCAGTGATTGTACCGTAATTATTAAATCTGACCTTGGTCGACTTTATAAGTCAAATGTGGCCAGACTAAGGAAATGGTCTGGGAGGGAGACCTCCACAGAAATGTATGGTGAAGGTTCCGGAAAGATCCTGAACCAGAATCGCATAATAGACCAGGTAAAGAACACTACAGTGAAGCGAGGCCGTGGTAGGCCTAAAAAGTGTTCCGAATCAGTGACACCCACGCCAACACCGATTAAGCGCGGGGGAGTTAAAAAAGTCTCGGCAGGTGAAGACAAAAAGAAGAGGAAGGGTGTCCCTAAGGCTAAGAAACACCTGGAAAAGGCTCTTCAGACTGTCAGGTCCGATAAAGAACTATCCGAGAAGGGGAGATACGTTCGTCGCAGCCCTCGAATTGCCCAGAGGACTGCAGTGACCTAACCTGTATACACAACGGGTGTAATGTTTACATTTAGAGGAACGGATGACAACTGACCCGAAAGGCTTATTTGTCGCCGCCGCTTGATGTACCAATGGGTAGTGGACGGATAATCCGGTGGATTTGCTTAAGCTTTCCATAATCTCCACTTAAATCCCCAGACGAGTCATCGGCGTGAGGGATAATCACCTAAAAACAATCAGTTTGTTGATGTTCTGCTTGTAGCACGTGCGTTTCCGCATGACGTCACCGTGTCCAGTCTCGGCTGACCTCTCGTGACCTCGCGGGATGCGGGGAAATGACGTCAGGAAAGCTGGCCTGTCGCCATATTGTTTTTTGGTAGCGTTTGGGACAGTCGGGTCACCCCTTCTCTCTTGAATTCTACCATCTAGCAAACCCCTTGTGCGCCCTTAGAGTCTGTCTCTCAGTAGGCAGACTCCGTCAGTGTCGGCCCCGGCGCCGTAAAAGCCGGAAAAAGGAGTAGTTTACTCCCGTGGGCGATTCCCCAGTCATGGCTGAGGAATCCGTAGCTGCAGCCAAGCTATCCGGTGACCCGGATAAGCTGACTCCGTCCGCAGAAGCTTTTCCGGAAGCCTTGTCACCTGTAACACAGGAAGAGAGCGAGATGATGGACGTGGAGGAACCCACGGATCGCTCGTTCGAGGAGAAGCTGGCTTCATTTTCACTGAATGAGCCAGAGAAGATGCTATCTCCACTCCCACCCGAGGGATCCGGAGGGGCTGCGAGTGCTGAACCCGCAGCGACTGAGTCCGAAACCACCCAAGTCGACGGACCGAAGGATCAGTGGAAGCCAGCAGTGGCTGACCCCTTCCCAGTAGAGTACGATGGTCGCTACCTGTATGTCCACCCGGAAATGCAGGCACAAGTGACCTACGCGGATGGTACACCAGTCAGGATGGACCCGAAAGTAAGGATAGCTATCGAGGGCGTCATGGCTCCCGAACAGCTGACCAGGACGCCTCCCGAATGGCTTCGAGACTGGCCGTGGTTCCAACAGGGACTTATGGTGGACGCTGGTTTCCGTAAAACCGCGTATGAAGCCAACCGAGCCTTCGAGCTCGGGGCGTACCAGAAGCCTGACAAGTCCCTGTGGAACGTCAAGGCTATGAACATTAATTGGGTAGGCTGTGTCTGGGATCCCGAGGGGCAGACTTACCCACGTCCTTGTGCCACCCGGCCCCAATACCGGACCACAAAGGAGTTCCGGGAAGCCGCTGCTAACTTCGAACAGTGGGACGACGGTTTTTACATAACCGAGAAAGAGTTAGTGGATGTTCAAAACAACTCACTAACCGGTATGGACCGTAATGCAGCCCTTCGGACGGTTCTCGTCCGCCGAATGACTGCTGAACAGGAGGCCCAGGAAGAGGCTAAGAGGGCCGCGGAAGTACCCGCACCCCCTATCCCTGACCTGAAGCTTGCCACTAGGAGCTCAGCCAGTGCTACACCAGCCACCGGCAGTACTACCACCCCGGTAGAAGCCTCGACCTCCAGCGCATCCGGAACCCAGGAACCGGAGGAAGACTGGAAGGTCAGCAAGAACAGGAGGTCCGCTGCTCGGAAGCTCAAGAATCTCCCGGATTCTGCTAGAGCCGAGCCGAAACCCAGCACCTCAGCCACTGGTAGTACTGCCATGGAGGTTGAGTCGTCAGACGAGGAGTCGGTGCACGAATCCTCGGTTGAGTATGATGAGAAGGCCACTCCATCAACTCAAACCGAGGCCGAGCGTTGGGCTAACGCCAAATCCGGATTTAAAACCCGGATTCCGACGTGTTTCTCCGACTGTGCCTACGGAGTAAAGAAGGACGGCTCTACCCTCTATGCCTGCCCGGACTCAGTCAACAAGAATAATGAGTCAGATGATGAAGATTGGATGCGTCTTTCGGACGAGGACCCCAATCCGAGCAAAGCCTATCGAAAGATGTGGCTTATGCTAAACCACACCGAAGGGTACTACACTTATACCCAGAGGAGGAAGCTGCGTTGGGCTCTAGAGAAGTGGTACGGTGACGACCAGAAGTCCTGTCCCTTCTCTATCTGCCAGGATGCGAGTGATGTCTCAGTCCGGACCTGGAGTACTCCAGCCCGGTTCCAAAGACATCTGGTAGAGACCCACTTCCACCATCACCCGGGTTACATTTGTGATCCGAGTTATGGTAAGAAGGGCAAGAAGTATACTACGAAGGTGCAATACAGCCGACGTAGTGATCTGGCAAGACACCAGAAGAAATGCCACGCAGAAGGTTTAGACGGGGCTCGGAAGCGCATCATGGAGCTTCATCAGGAACTCATGAAGGAGTTCGATAGTCTGAGCGAGGATGCTTGGTCTAAGATCCGACCGGGGGACCAAGTCCTCTGCGAGGTTCCGAAGACCAAGGCTCGGCACCCCCACGAGCAGGCTCAGGGCACTCCGGTGTTCAAGAAGCCCGAACCTGCCGGATACGCTGGAGCCGTATCAAAGCCTGGGAAGGTTAATCCCCGTAACTTTCCGTCCTTGACCCAGGGACCTGGACCTGAGAGCCAGACCTTGGTCGTAGGAAAGGATGGTCGTCTTGTCCCTAAGAAGACCTCAGCACCTGCTGCCGCTGGATCCGCATCCGCTCCAGCCGCCCTGCCAATCAATCAATTTCACCCAGGAGCAGTTAAGCATGTACCTGCAAATGGGATTGAAACAGAACCCGCCTCCTGCCTACTGTGTACCATCAGCAGGCGTGTCCGGAAGCCCCAAACCCGGAAGTGGTGCTCAGGCCGCATCGACTCCCCCCAAGGCTGTCGCTGCACCTGCGAAACCAAAGGACGCCATTACCATTAAAACCGGTAATGCGGGAGTTTGGTTTGAGAAGTCTCGCCAAGGGGAGGCAGATGTCCAGAAGGCCATCTACACCCACTGGGAGAAGTGTGTCCGTGAGAAGGCCACAGAATTCCATCAGGGACTTCTAAATGACACCCTGTTGTGTATGAAGGAGGTCGCGGATGCTGAAAAGCAGCGCCTCATTCGGGACGACGTAAAGGCCCAGGAGGAGGCTGCCGCAGCTGCCCAAGAAAAGGCAGCTATGGACGTACACGTCTTGGAGAAACGTGTAAAAGAGGAGATTACCCGGAATACCAACTTGAACACTAAGTTCATGAGGGTATTCGGAGTCGACCTCGACGAGTGGGACGGCACTCCCGAGTCGGCTCTAGCTCTTCTTAAGAAGAAGCATGCGAAGAAATCCGTCTAAGCATGCTACGGGTTATTTTCCATAATTTTTTTCTCTCCACCACTAAATAACCAGATATAGTCTTTGCGGAACCCTACAGGTCTGCGAATGTTTTCTTCATTAGTATATGAACACCTGTTGTATGTGTTCCGGGTTCCTTTTATGACCAGCTTATTGTATAATTCAGGCTGTATAATCCTAATTGTACCCTGAATAGTCTATTCGGATTCAGAACTTCACTTATGGACAATCCGATAGTAGACTTGCTGCTGTCAAACGTATCCGGATGCCGGTTCCAGACTTCTGCTGCTACCTGTGCTACCCACTTACTAGGATGGACTTTACGATTTACCTCTACAATTCATCTATACTCCCAAATGGACCTATACTACATGTTACTACTACTTCCGGACCAGCCTATATTGGACTTTTTTACTTATGTCAACAAAACTTAAACGGATTACGATTCTATACTGTTGACAAAACCGGATCTACAATTCACTTCTACATTCTACACCATTCGGATATACCTATGAACTATAGCACTTCTAGAGGATTGTGGGTAGCTGCCCCAAATTCATCTACCGTGTTCACTCTAATAACTATAGACTTTAGCACGTCCATCCCGTGGTTAGCTGACCACACCTACCATCTAGTATCCGGAGGGCTACAGCAGAAGACTCCAGCAGCATCTATCATTTTTTTAAATTGTACATGTTATCATATGTCTATTTTTCTATAATGTTATTTGTATGTGCATATCCACTACACTGGTTACAACTTACTATATATTGTGATACGGGTATATATATATTTGTTGGTACGGATCTCAAATTACTGTTTATATTTATAATATAAGATCCGGTAAACTACACCAGAACATACGTATTATTGTCCTGCGAGACATGTTGTATCATAAATATATTAATCCGGTGTTATAAAGGTTATTTGGTACACGGTGATATCATATATATTATTATATTCATTACTACACCGTGATTTTTTTCTTTTCAAGTGTATAATACAAATGGTTCTATTCGTACTACTCACGGAATCCTTAACGGATCCATATGGTTATATCATAAAATGATATTACAAGATTATATGTCATTAGATAGTGTAGTTACTCTAACAGTCTTTTTCAAGACTATATAATCAAATGTGGTATTAATAACTACAAACGCATATGAATGTTATTACATAATGTATTTAATGTTAACAGTTCCGTTACACATAACTGTTACTATCACATGTATGGGAATTATGATACTTGTCTTATTAATTATACCGTAAACATGATATGTTATCCTATGGTATAATAAGCTAATTAACAGTTTCGATACATATAACTGTTATTCATTCAAGTAATTTGTATCATATTCCAACATTCAATTTGTTATTATGTAACTACAATCACTATCGAATATATGTATATGACCTGGTGTTAACGTTATATCTATGGTTGTACCTCTATTACTAATGGTTTAGACATATAGATATGTTATCCTAGTAATATTACTATAACTATAACACCCTCCTAAATGTCGGGCTTCCCTAGCCCACTTAAAAGGGTCTATTTCTCCTCTTTCCTATCCCCTCGGGATGTGTGTGGTGCACATATGCGCGGGCACTGACACATTCCCCTGTGAAATTGTGTAATGCAGTTCTCGCCATGAATATGACCTTAGCTGTCGAAATGGCGTTAAACATCTATTACTCACTCACCCTCCTAAATGTCTGGGGGAGTGGTGTAGAGGTACGCATTGTCTAACCATAGAGTTGGGTACCGTCTGACGTGGCGGGTGAGTCGAGTCGTCGGACGTTCCTCAGGTTCCGGATAGGTGGCAGCACCGGTCCGGGTCTGTGGGGACATCTGACGACGAACACCTGGGTCCTTATATAAAGCCCAGGGCTCAGTCGTTACGTCAGAGGCCCTTCTGGCCTCCGCACCATGTAGACCATTATCCATCAATATTAGCTGCCTCTCCTATACCATCCGGCAGCCGTGAGTGTACACTAAGAAATAAAACTAACCGTTGGCATACACTTGAAATACTGTCTTACTCTTTCTTTCCGAATCGTAAGTCCCGAACCCCCCAGGTACGTAAGGCCACAAACCCTTACAATACCAAGAGAATGCCGTGGAAGTGGTAGGCTGTTCACAGTGACCAAAGGCTTATAATGAAGCAATTTTATGCCAAGTCTTTGTATCTTTTACCCATTATGCTGTGCTTTGAATATGACTTGTTTTTTGTCAATTTTTCCATTTTTTTTTTATTTCAAATGACCAAAACTCCAAAATTATGCATGGGACCCTATATCAAAATTCCTTTATTCAAAAGCAAATTACCTGAAGTACTTTTTAAGAAGAATCTAGTGGTTAGAAATAGCTAATCTAGTCATTTTTGGTTTGAAATTATAGAAAATTCATCCTTCTTATGGTCGAATCATGAGGAATTTACCGAGAATGCCATATATATATTGGAGGTTTAAACAAAGATGTCTTAATGAATATGGATATTAGAACTTCCATCATGCAAGATTTCATATTTCTGTTTTTGTTGGTTATGATAGAAAAGAATTCTCAAAGTGCAGTCCATAATTTTCTTATTTTCAGGTGAAAATGAAAATACTTTACATTTTTCAAAATTCAATATTAAAAAAGTAGTTCAGGACTCCCTACTTTTCTTTGCAAAATCCTATTCGAGATGACATAAAGTACATTTGACCAAAAAATGGAAGATTGATCCAATGGTAGCGACCCACCTTAAGAGAGTGGTCATTATTTATCAACAGGGGGGGGGGTGGTGGATTTTTGCAGGGATGCGCGAAAATTTTTTACGCCCCCCTCGTCGGCAGTCAAAATTTTTTGTGCCCCCCCTGCGCCAGAGGCGCGGAGAGTTTTCGCGCCCCTCTTTGATCTATAGTAGCGCGCGGGCTTTTTTGCTAGAAAGAGGGTGAATTTTTTAGCCCCCCCCCCTCAAGAGGGGTCAAAATTTTTTTAGCCCCCCCTCGGGAGGGGTCTGAAAATTTTACGCCCCCGCTCAAACCCACCACCCCCCCCCTGTTGATAAATAATGACCACTCCCTAAGTATGAAGGTTTATTGGGTTTTGGCCTCCCAAAGATGATATTTTTCACAATGACACCCCCTCCCCTCTACCAAGGCTCAAATGACTCAGAGAGTCTCTACTATGGGAAACCCACAATTGGTGGTCGAGATGGTGCAAGTGTAGTGTATTAACCTCTTTTCCGCCAATCTTTCCCTTGGCTTGCTGCAAAGGTCTGTAGCTGAAGGTGAGTGACTCTCGAGGTGGTGGAGGGATGGGAGTGGGGGTTGAGCAGGAGCCTAGGGAGGGCACTTGCCCATGAAATGGATATCGACTGCAGCCCGACTCTCAAGAGCAGTGGCGGTGGATTCCCATGCAATCACGAAAAAGGGGGGCGGTGGATTCCCGTCACATCTCTAATAGCAGGGCAGTGGAGTTCCATTAGGACTGTATTTTTTATACACCATACATAGGTCTATACATATGAGGGCATGAAAGTGATAAAAAGACACAGTGCTGGACAATGAAAAATTCAATATTTGGGATTGTTGAAAAAGGGTGGCAGTCAATGTCTAGCTTATCAGTCAAGTAGGGCGGTCAAATTTCAAGATCACTGGGAGATAGGGCGGTAGGGCGCAGTTGAGAGTGACCTACATATAGTCAGTGCCCCCCCCCCCCCGGGCGCAGGAGGCATAAGCCACCACCACCCATCACCCCCCCCCCCCCATGGTGGATAAAAGGCTGTACGCTGTATTTATATACACACATACATACGCCACCAGGAGCATACGCATTGGGTTATGTGAGTCTATTTCCACTCATCCCACAATACTGTCATTATGCACCATGGCCTGTGGGAAGGAGCGGAATACAGTGGCCCAGGAGGGCCAAAATTTAGAAATGAAAAACAAAATGAAAATGCAATGAAAAGAGAAAAAATCAAATTGCAAACTCAATGAAGAATGAAAAACAATTATTTAAAAATGCAATGAAAATCAAAAATCAAATATCATTCACAAAGTCAATTTACATTGTCAAATGCAAAGTCAATAGTCAATGAAAAATGAAAACTCAATCACCATTTGGTTGCTATCAACTGTCAATCACATTGTCAAACACAAAGTCAATAGTCAATGACAAATGAAAATCAATCACCATCTGCTTGCTGTCAACTGTCAATTCACATTGTCAAACGCAAAGTCAATAGCCAATGAAAAATGAAAACTCAATCACCATCTGCTTGCTGTCAACTGTCAATCACATTGTCAAACACAAAGTCAATAGTCAATGACAAATGAAAACTCAATCACCCTCTGGTTGCTGTCAACTGTCAATTCTCATGTCCCAACTTGTGACAGGTATCTTTTAACATTGGGGAGTGGGTGAGTATAGGAATGAGGGAAGTGAAAGAGCAGGGGGATGAGGGAAGGGTGAATTGGGGCATTGGAGAAGGGGGGAGTAGGGGGATAGGGGTTGCGGGATGGGGGGGTGAGGTAGGGGGAAATAGGGGAATGGGGGCAGTGGGGGATGGGGGGGTAAGGTGAGTAGGGGGATCAGGGCATGGATAAGTAGGGGAATGTGGGGAATGGGAGAGTAGGGGAATGAGGGGAATGGGAGAGTAGGGGAATGAGGGAGGGATGAGTAGGGAATGGGGGAGTTTCTGAGTAGGGGAATAAGGGGAATGGGTGAGTAGGGGAATGCGGAATTGGTGAGTAGGGGGTGAGGGGGAGTGGGTGTGTAGTAGAATGGGGGAAAGTGTGCATAGCGGAATGAGGGAGGGGTGAGTAGGGGGATGGGGTGAGTGGGTTAGTAGGGTAATGAGGGGACTGGGTGAGACTGTGTAGAGTGGGAGAGTAGGGGAATGAGGGACGTTTGTGAGTAGGGGAATGAGGGAGGGGGTGAGTAGGGGGATAAGGGAAGTGTGTCCATAGGGGAATGAGGGGAGGGAGTGAGTCCCCTCATTCCCCTATGGACACACTTCCCTCATTCCCCTAGGGACACACTCCCCTCATTCCCCTAGGGACACACTCCCCTCATTCCCCTAGGGACACACTCCCCTCATCCCCCTATGGACACACTCTCCCCATTCCCCTATTCCCCCCTCCCTCACCCCCCATCCCCCACTGCCCCAATCCCCTATTCCCCTCTCCCTCAACCCCTATCCCCCTACTCCCCCCATTCTCCCATGCCCCAACTAACCCCTCCCTCATCCCCCTGCTCTTTCACTTCCCTCATTCCCATACTCACCCACTGCCAAATGTTAAAAGACACCTCTCACAAGTTGGGACATGAGAATTGACAGTTGACAGCTCACGGCAAGCAGATGGTGATTGAGTTTTCATTTTTCATTGACTATTGACTTTGCGTTTGACAATGTGAATTGACAGTTGACAGCAACCAGATGGTGATTGAGTTTCCATTTTTCATTGACTATTGACTTTACGTTTGACAATGTGAATTTACTTTGTGAATGGAATATGATTTTTGATTTCCATTTTAATTTCGATTTTTTGTTTTTCATTCTTCATTGACTTTGTGAATGGTATTTGATTTTCATTCCATTTTTAGATAATTGTTTTTCATTCTTCATTGGGTTTGCAATTTGATTTTTCTTTTTTCATTGCATTTTCATTTTCTTTTCCATTTCTAAATGTTGGCTCTCATGGACCACTGTAGCAGAGGAGGAGGGCACTGACAACAGTAACGGACCAGGAGTGAGTATGACTGAGATCTAAACACACACAACATGTGGTACTGTTTTAGTGCCTGGCTGTAAGGTTATACCCTTACTGATAGCTACAGTGGGATAGGAGGCAGGGAGAAAGGCATGGTATGTCTCATATCTACACTGGCGAATAGAGCAGGAGAAAGCCCAGATGGGAGAGAAGAGGAGAGAAAGAAAAGTAAAAAACTTCTTTCATTAAACCATGGAACCAGTGTGTAAAAGGAAGACTAGCTTTTAATAACCTTATCATCCATGGACTCTAGATAATCAGGAGGACACCCGAAGGCCCTGTAATATATGCAGTCTTGGAGATATCACTTGCACAGTATAGTTCCCGTAGATTTTGCTGGAAAAAGCATATCACCGGAGTCTATGTTCACAGACTAAACAATGGAATAATGCAATTGAGGAAGGGCTATTCATTTACAGAAGCCCACCTGAAGGACCCTATATAGCCCTTCATAGAGACCCAACACAGAGACCCCCTTTTTCAAGGTACCTTCACTTTCAAAAGGGCCATCAAGAGGAGTTCTAAGCCATCCACCATCCATCAGTAAAACGCTCCCCATGGCTGGGTGGGTGCTGCTGAGGGCATTGACCTTTGTGCTTGAGGGCCTTGCTGACCTAATGGTGCTTGTGGTGCCCTGGGTGATATGGGTCTTTTATGGTGCCCTCAGGGCCCTTTGTAAGGCCCTTACTGTGGTCCCTGTGTGGGTCTCACTACTTACATTCCTGCTTCTACTCTGCCATATGTAAGTATGCCACTTAATACGTCGTTTGATGGTAGTTTAAGGATACATTTAGTGCTAATTTATTTTACTAATATCTTAGTGTGCTTCCTGTAAGGCCCTTATAGTGCGTATTTCCCTCAGGGCGTTGTGTGAGGCCCTTACAGTGATTGCTGCCCTCAGGGATCCATGTGGGGCCCTTAGAGAGCTTGCTGCCCTCAGGGCTCTATGTAAGGCCCTTACAGTGCTCGATGCTTTGTGTAAGGCCCTTACAGTGCTTGATGCCTTATGTACCTTACAGTGCTACCTTATGGGAGGCCTTCACAGTGCTTGCTGCCCTGAAACCTCTGTGTAAGGCCCTAACAGAGCTTACTGCCCTATGTAAGGCCAGCACAGTGCTTGCTGCCCTATGTAAGGCCCACACAGTGCTTGCTGCCCTGAAACTGCTGTGTAAGGCCCTCACAGTGCTTGCTGCCCTGAAACTGCTGTGTAAGGCCCTAACAGTGCTTGCTGCCCTGAAACCGCTGTGTAAGGCCAGCACAGTGCTTGCTGCCCTATGTAAGGTCCGCACAGTGCTTGCTGCCCTGAAACCACTGTGTAAGGCCCTCACAGTGCTTGCTGCCCTATGTGAGGCCCACACAGTGCTTACTGTCCTGAGAGACCAACAATAATAAACTTTCTATACACCTGTCATCGGTCTGTTCGCAGCCAGCTAAAAGAGCAGGCAGACTAGGTTAGGATTCCCTTTGGTAAAAAGATCAAATCCTGGCTAGAGGCCAGGAATTACTTCCCACAGCTTCTTCCAGCAGCCTTCTTTATCTCTTGTTTTTGCTCCCTCTGGCACAGACCCTCTCTAACCTCACCTCACCTCCCTATTAACTTCCACTAGACTTGACAATCCCTTCTGATCTCATACCTCACTCACCACTAAACTTGCTAAAGTATACTATTCCATTATTACTTGGGTTTCAGTTTCTTTTTTGTCCAGTAGATGTATAGGCCAGGTCTCGGGTTCACATATAGCGAATCATCCTGTGGAATGTTCTATCTGCCACATTTAAGATAGATTTCATTAGTCCCTTTCCCCAGTGAATATTTGAGACCAGCACTTATTTAAGACCCCGGGTCTTATCAAAACAGGCCAATAGGGTTAATACACCTTGCAGGATTATCTGAGTCGTGTTGTCAGTATTGTAGGCATCTGTATATTGTTATCTGTGCCAGAGTAGTTTAACAAATTTACCCTGGACCTGCCTCTTGTCTAAGGGAGTGATCATTTTTTAACAACGGGGGGGGGGGCTGTTGGGTTTGAGTGGGGGTCAGAATTTGTTCAACCCCTTGACCGGGGGTCAGAATTTTTTCAACCCCTCTGATGGGGGGGTAAAAATAATTTCACCTGTTTTTAGTGGAAAACCCCACGCGTTACTATAGGGTAAAAGGGTAAGTTCACGCGTGATTTTCGGCCCTTATGGGGGGGTCAAAAAGATTTTGCCCCATCAAGAGGGGGGAGTGGGATTTTTTTGTGTGTCCACGTGCAAACCCACCTCCCCTGTTGTTAAAAAATGATCACTCCCTAATTTGTGAACAACCCTGCACGAGTAGGCGGCTCCACTCTCCCTACAAATAATGCGTTATAACAGTGTGTGCTTACTGTATACAGTATCAGATACAAAATATGTGCTCTGAGAGCATGGCCTAGATTTCCTTCTAATCTCCATCCCCCACCAAATATACCTTGTACTGCAGAGAGATTCTGAGTGGAGCTACTCCCAAGAGCTACTATACGAGCTGCTCCCTCACTGTACTCCCAACTCACCTTCCCCAATCATACTTGGTGCAATGCTTCTCTATAGTACGCTATAGAACCTCTGCGTGGAGAGTGGAGATCGATGTACCCTGGGGTGAAGGTAAAGTACCTTGGAGTTACTCACCACGTGTTGATGTTTACTTTGGGAGCTCTTGCTACTGGTGCTAATTTACTGTTGTACCACCTGCCAATACAGCTAGTACATTATAGTGTGCCTATACCCCAATGTGTTAATTTACTGCTGTGCCACCTAATACTGCTGCTAATGTTGCTAATTCACTGCACTTCAGGGGGGGCTTTACATAAAGAGCTCGGAAAAGTCTTAAGGCAGGGTTAAGACAATCTCCGTTACAGTTACCATACCCTTAACTTTAAGGATACCCTTGGGGAATAAAAATTCATGTGTTTTGTCAATGTTTTAGCATTTTTTGCACTGTTTTAAGCCGACCATGACCTACTTTAAATTGACCTTAAACTTGACATGTCAAAATATGGCAAAATTAAGGATTGTTTTGGGGGGGGGGTGGAGAAAATTTCTCAACATGTTGTTACTATATACAGTACCAATTGTGCTGCTAAGCACCATAGTTATACATGATTAGACATGGTTTATGCACTTTTAGAGGTATTTTTCATGGTGGCAATTTCCTTAAATGTTGAGACAATTTCCTTAAAAGTTGAGACAAAAGTAGGGGATTCCCCTTGTGACATCATAAATTTACTTAACTTAGTGGTGTTTTCCTTAACTTTAGCAATTTTTGCCTTAACATTGCAATTTTTGCCCCAGCAGGGATCCCATAGTCTGACTTTAGCTCAATGTATGTCTTTTTTCATGGCACTCCAATTTCTAAAGCACTGTAATCATTGCATGTACCATCATGTTGTGGTGGTGAGCATAGCCTCCCTGGCTCTGTCTTGTTGTAATTCATACTATAACTGTTTATGGGCAAATAGTACATAATAAATATGTCATGTTCATTGATCATGAATGCACCCCTGGTGAGTAACTTTCCAAGGCTACATTAATGCATCTCATGCGGACCCTATGGGGTTGATCCTCTCACAGAGGGTTGGCTTGATAAATGACCTGCTTATCTTAATTTTTCAGATACACACACAGAACATTCACCACATTCCAGCGTCTCGGTATCCCGGGTCCCCGCCCTCTACCTCTACTCGGTAATCTTCTGCCAGTTATCCTCAAGGTAAATAATGACGGGCATTCCAGGGCATAATGCATAAATGCAACGTTGGTGATTGTAGTATATATGTTCATGCAAAATTCCAGTCTAATTAGGAGGTTAACGTAATCCTTCAGGGTTAGCATGATGTTCCAATGGTATTAACGCACTCCTGCATTAGCGGCCCAGAAGGGGCGTCTTAGCACTTAATACTGTTATTCTTACAAGCCTTATAATGCTAGATAACGCACCTTGGCCCCACCCAGCTAGAGAATTGTGATTGATCTGTAAACTCTAGTCTAGAGCCTGTATGCAGTTATTTTCCAATAGTGAACCAGTGCCAGTAGGGTTAGGGCCATTTTGGTCACTGTCAGAGTCTTAGTGCACGAAGGTGGTGGCTGTTTTGATTGGGTTGCCAGTTCAAGTGGAACTGGCTGCTTTTTTTTTGATCTCTTACAAAGCTTTAGTTGAATCAGGCTTTTTAAAACTTCGTGTGGTAGTTCTAGTGAAGTCGGGGAGAGTTTGGAGAAGTATGGGCCATTTTTATTAGTTTTCAGTTCTAATCGAACCATCAGGCATTTGTAAGCCAGTTCTAATGTAATTATATGGGACGTTTTGATAAGTATGGCAGTTCTATGGTGGAAATATGGGCCGTCTTGATTGGTATGACAGTTCTAGATGAATTATGGGCCATTTTGAAAGTCTAAACCATTCATTATACTGTAATATCTCTGTAATGCCACTTTGTTTTCATCGTGTATTGCAGGGTGTATTATGTGCTGACATGGACCACATATTGAAGTATGGGAAAGTTGTTGGGTAAGATAAAAGCTTGAAAATACACCGTAGATGAAATATATCAGCCTTTCAACCACTGCTAAAATTTGTTACATTTCTTTTTCTCAGTCGGCCATTATCAAATGGAAGATAGAAATGTAATGTCATATCTTATAGTCTATGATTATCAGTTATGTAGGCATGATCAATGGGACTAGACCTCGTATCAGTTAGCAGTAAAGGTGTATTTATTCCAGCGTATTGTCTTAAGGTATAGATGGTAATGTTAGTGTTGTGTATGCTGGCTCTCCCCTAGGTGGGTTGCAGCATGTATATGGTGGGTGTAGGTCACGCCCCCTGGAGCTTAATTCAAAACATCCTGGGATCACGACCCCAGCGATCTTAGGAATAAATCAGCCTTATCCTATTAAGCGATCTTAAGAGTTGACTAGGTTCACATATCCTAGCCAGCACAAGATCGCATCGATCTTAGCCTCAGCCCTCCTACAGTATTCCAAGAAGAACTGACTAGGCACAGGGGTAAGAGTCCCAAAATAAAGGAATAGCTGTGGAGTCACTCTTCTTCACAAGAGTGCTTATACCATCGTTCCCCATCCCCATATGGGCTAACAAAAGAGCACAGGGTGCAGTTGACCCCTGTACAGTATTCAAGAGTTGTTCCCATGAATGTATGATTTATGCTTGCCTATTAGAAGCATTGTGCCCTCCCCCCAGGACAAAGAGAGAGAAGGGAAGATTTACCTTACAGTGCACTTAACGCATGACTAGCCCTAAGAGCCCTCAAGGACACTCAGCAAACGTCCTCCCTCCCCTCTTTATGTATGCAGCAGGCTATTCACTCTTTTGATCAGGAGTGTTCCCTGTAAGTGCCCTTGTACTTAGGTGAAACCACTATGCATTTCTTTCACTAAGATCGCAGTGATCTTAGTGGTGGAAATGGAATAGTGAAGTGATCCCAGGACTAGCTATTCTGGACAGGCCTGCAACCACTGCATTACATAGGGTAGACAAGTCAGGTCTTATGATATGTGCCTACACTAAGATCGATGGGGTTGGGATCCCAGGATGTTTTGAATTAAGCTCCTGGTATAGGTATGTGTAACTAGGGTGCAGCCTAGGCGTCTGTATAATGCATGGTTCAGTAGGGTTTAATGTATATAGCGATGAAAATGTATATGATGATTAACGTATGTAGATGAAGGTTTCAATATAATATAAAACATAATTAGATGAATCATTTCTCTATCTGCAGAACATTTGAGGGTCATACACCTTCACTTATTGTGGCTGACACGGGGATACTCAAACACATCATGGTCAAACAGTTCCACAACTTCCAGGACCGTCGGGTTAGTAGAAAGTAAACCATCATGAACGAAGTGTAACTATGTGAATGAAGAAGGTCCTTATAGAAATGCAGATATATTATGAATAACTATAAATACATGCTTTCATTATAGAAATGCAGGTATATTCCTGAGTTACTATAGTATGTGTACATACACAAGTTCTAGGCTGCTACGCAAATATCTGGATTAAAATGCTATTGCAGTCCAACGTTCTTTTACAATTCCTTTGTCATGGTTTTGTCATTTAATTGTTCATTCATCTATTTGTGTGTGTGGTGTGTTCACAATGATCTTAACCCAATGAGCCTAGTTACTTTGACTCTAAATATTTCAAATACTGCTACTTAATGCTACATCTCACCTTGTGCAATTAGTTCCTTTGAAAAAAATGACATCCATATCCAAAAACAACATTGGTCCCAAATTAGACCCTTGGGGGATCCCGCAGTACTAAAAACATTTCCATTAGCTTGTTAAGTTTGATTTCTGTCTTGTAAATCATTTTGAACCACCACCTTTAATAAAAGAGGTTGCCTTTTTATTCCATATTTTTCTAAAAAAAAAAAAAAATCATATCACACCACCTGCTTTATCAAATGCTTTTTGAAAGTCAACGAAAACTTGCTCTCGCTGAATTTTTGTCTTGCATGATGATGTCTGTGAAGTCGACCACAATTCCAGTTTCATGGTGGTCACCCTGTCTTGGTATCAATATCTACTGCTTTCCTACTACATAATGCTGTCCCCTATTGTTCCAGGGTGGAGGCATGCACAAGTTCCCTATGCGGCGTGCACTTACCAGTCTGCGCGGGGCCCATTGGAGGCATGTCCGGGCACTGCTTACCCCAACATTCAGCACTGCAAAACTAAAAACTGTAGGTTTACCCCTTTATCAAATCTTTTTTATACTTATTTCTATATTTTTTTATGAGTGGGCACACAATGTTGAACCAGCACCTACCATGCTGTTTCCAACATTGATTGAACCTTGTGTGCCAATCTGGTTGGAGAGTAATGTTTGCCAAATGTGGTTTATCAGTTTAAAAATTATCAACTCTTTTGACATAAACTTAAAGAGATTTAGACGAACCGCAGGGGTGCGCATCCTCTCCTTTCAGCCAGTACTTAAGAGTATATTTGCATATTCTGCCCCCTCCTTTTGGGCCGTGCCCCCTCCTTTTTCAAATCCTGGATCTGCCACTGTGAGATACGGTACCATGTTTGTCAAAATCAGGGGAATTGTTGCCTTTTTAGCCACTAGAGTTTGGGGCATTAGCAATATTGTATAATTATGTATATACCTAATGTGACAAAATCGGCCTCCTCCTCAAGGCAAAGTTGGCCTCTTTTGCACAGCCCTGTCCATGACAAACTGTGCCCAGCACTCAAGCTTATTTCAATGGGCTAGGGATAATTAAATATATCTATTATAAATATGTATACATCCCACACTTCATATTTATTTACATTGTAGTAGAAGAAATGTTTTTATATTTTTATTATGTTTCACAGATGGTGCCACTGGTAGCAGACTGCTGCCACAATCTTGTCAATAACCTGAGGGAAAGGGCAGTGGGAGACCAACAGGTGGACATAAAAAGGTAACATCACACATGATGCCGATAACCTCTCAGACAGGACTAACTTATAGCGATAGATAACCCCACAGGTGTGACCTTTTCTACAGATATTCTTCCAACTTGGTTAAAAAAAAACAACATTTCTTTAACACTAAGGAATGCTTGGAAAGGTTTGGGTGGAGATAAAAGCTAAAAGAACGTTTCTTGGAGGAAAAAATATTATTTCGACATGTTTGTCTTTTTCAAACAGTCATAAACCAAACTTAAAAACCCCAAAATTTAACGTTTCTAAAGTAATGAAACTTTTTCCAGTCAAGTGATTTACCAGAGTATTTCAGAGTAAATTTTTGGGTTTTTGTTTATAACATAAACTCTCAAAAACCATTGGAATTGTGTGAATATTCAAATTAGAAGGGAAATGGTGATCGGTTAAGCTAGGCTAATCAGTTAGATAGAACAACACCCGCATTTCCTCTATCTAGTTTGATTAATGAGATATATCATCATAAATGTGGTGATATGATGAGAAAAGTTGATCTCATGTATCAATTGCAATGATGTAAAGTGCATATTGTAGTAAATATTTTGTTTTGTTGAAATTTTGGCAGATAATGAATTTTGGAAGACATTCTTTTTGTGGTTACCATGGCAACCAAAACCATGCAAAATCGGCATTTTTTCATACCTGTTGCCATGGTAACCAGCCAAAATGGCCAATAATGCATTAAAATACACAAATATTTTTTATGCCATTTTGTTGAGCATGAAAAAATGTACAGAGTCAATTTTCACAAAAACATTAATAATATTTGACATTTTTCATGATTTTTAACCTAAATATTGATTAAATCTATAAAAAAAACCTTTTAGGGTAATTTAAGATTTTGTCTCAAGTTTGTAAAACTGTCATGCTAAAAGTATAAGAGATAGCGACTAACTCTTTGGACTTTCTGGAGAACCCAGCTCAAGCTAGGTCTAACAAAAAATTCAAAGAGTTTCAATGGATTTTGTGGAAGTTATAGTGTACTCAATATGGGCCAAAATTCGGCCAAAACTATGCATTAATGCGTAGTTAGTAAAGGAAGAGTTTATAGGAGACTAATTCACATCTATAACTAAGGCGGTGTTATTATAATAAATTGGATAACGGGATTTTTCTGCTGAGATTTTGGGCGGCCATAGGTAAAAAAGTAAAAATAAAAGTTTGGTTTTGAGACCAGCGGTAGAAGGAAAAAAAATCCACCTAGACTACCCCAAAAATGCACATTTCTGGCATTCAAAGTCACCTTTTGCGAACCTTTTATACTTTTGGGGGAAGTAAAGTGAGTAAAGGTGGATAATTGTTGTGTGTTTGCACATCACCATAGACCTTTTTTAATTTTTTCCCCAAAAATGTAGAAAATTCCCAGCGGCCAGAGGAAAAAAAATAAGAATAAATGAATTCTTTTCTAAATTGCTGAAAATCCCAGCGGCGGATCCATAATCCAAGTGATTATAATTAAGGCCACTCAAAATAAACTGGTTTCTCACCACGGCGCGCATCATAAAATTTTGTTTTGAATATTATTATTATTATTTTTTTACATATTTTTAGTCAAAAATCATGGTAAAAATAGACAAACATGGGCATATTTGGTATCAAATTAAAGCTAACATTATTGGCAATGCAGTGGACTAGAGATTGAGTGCATTTTCACAACTCTTTATAATTAGTAAACTCTTATTACTAAAATCAAGATTTTTGGTCTCCCCGATGCAGTTTTCACCCCGATACGCCCAGGGTAAAAAAAATAAATAAATAAATAAAAAATCGCCCTTGTCATATTTTTCAGAGGTTGGTGATGAGAAACCAGTTGGGTTTTTTTTTTGAGTGGCCTAAATGGCCTAAACAGAAGGAGAAAGCAACCTCATATCATAGGAGGGGAGCATATAATTATATGGACGGTCCCATGAGGCATATATGACAGAGCTTAGTCACCAATCAGCCGATTTAAATGGTATTAAGCCTTGATTCCAGACCACTCTTCACTTCCTCTAAATTTTGTGACCTCCAATATATTCCTAACAATCTCTGATTGGTGGCCTAGCTCCTTCATTTACTTCAAAAGACACACTCTTTTTAGCCTGTGTGCGCCCCCCCCCCTCCACTATATCTCTTGTGAACAAACAGTGCAGTACCCATGAACTGTTACTTTCGGTTATCTAAACTTCACGTTTGTTTTGGTTGTAGGTGCTGTGGGGCCTTTACCATGGATGTTATCGCTAGTACAGCCTTCGGCATACACAT
The DNA here is from genome assembly GCA_949317995.1 of Acholoe squamosa. NCBI lineage: Eukaryota > Metazoa > Annelida > Polychaeta > Phyllodocida > Polynoidae > Acholoe > Acholoe squamosa. The sequence continues at coordinate 64,063,333 of OX439044.1, forward strand.
AGACTCACAGAATGACCCCAACAGTCCATTTGTCTGTAACGCAAAGCGAGTCTTCAACTTTCATGTAAAACCAGCAATTACAATGCTAGTTCTTGGTAAGTGAAGGAAAAGATATCAAATAAACAAAATGAAGTGGAAAATTAATGAAATATCATCTTTTTACAATCTCAATTATCTAATTGTTTATTAGTTCTTACACAAAAAAAAGCAGTTGTAGACTAGTGGATCTGGGTAAAATTCTCAAAACAAAGATTTACAAAAACATTATATGTGATTCACATTTTTTTTCATAATTCCTTTTTGTTAATACTAGTACTCTTCCCTGAAAAAATATCACCATCTGGGGGTCATTACACAATCATAGAAAGTGACCCTGTTTAGCAGATTATCACAAAAACCATTACACAATACAATTGACGCTGGTACTTCTCCTCCATATTGTGACGCTAGTCAAAAGCGACAAAAAAACTGTTACACAATGAAAACAGGTGACGCTGTTCATCCTAAGTGACGCTGTTTAGATCCGGTTACAACAGAGGTACTGTATCTAAAATGTTATCAATATTCTATGAGGATCTATGACAGATAAAGCCATTGAATGACAGAATGAGGTCAGGGAATTAAGTGCAGATATTGAAAACGCCAGAAAAGGTGAAATTACTAGGGTTTTATTTTTTTTTTTAATTTTTTTTCTAATTTCCAATTTTTGCCATCATTTTTCATTACACTTTCCACAAGTGACATGTATATAAGAAAATATGAAAAGCTATAAAATGTACATTTTTGATCATTTTATAACATGTCCTAAAAAAGTGACATTGTTGGGGAAAACTGACGCTGTTAACTATGCTTGAGTGCCATCTAGTGGAAACTGTGGGAACTACATGCCAATTCGGAACTTCTAGCACCGATTTAGGATGGAAATCAGCAGAATATCAGTGAAGTCTTAGTAGAAATGGATAGATAACATGTTAAATAATATATTTGAAGCTTTACAGCAAGTAAATCGGACTATGAATAAGGTTTTTAGACAGATTTCCTCGGCACTTTACGAAACGGAAGTGACGCTGTAACCTAACTAGGTCAATTTACACTGGTACCCTGTGTAACAGCGTCACTTCAACAGCAACTGACGCTGTTTAGATCCATAATGGATTGTGTAACAGGGGGGGTCCTACAGGTCACTATCTATTACGCTTTTACTGCGTCAAACACTGGTATTTAGCATTCCTGGTTGTGTAACGACCCCCTGGTATTTTGTGGGCTTTTTTTCAGTCCTTGGCTCCTTCTCCACATGGATTGTCAGAATATTAAGGATTAATTTCTTCCCAAAGGATGTGACCGACTTCTTTGTTGGCGTCATTGATGATGTCATTGAACACCGCAAAGATGAGACAGTGGTAAGACTATAAAAGGCAATTTAAAAACGTCTCCATTATTTGGGGGACAGCCATAAATAGGATTATGCTTTTTTGACGATTTTTTCCTCATGCTTTTACCATAATCCTGTCTCTATCTCATGATGTCTATTGTGGACGGCCCCTTGGAGTTTGATGCAAGCTTCTGTATTGTAATATGATGATGTATAGGATTCATATGTTTATGCTTGATGCACTATTTAAAAAAAAAATAGATTATTAATATCATGATTATGGCAACCTTTTACAGAAAAAAACTGACTTCATTCGGCTGATGATAAATGCCCAGGTTGATGACCCTGATCCTTGGTCTCTAGGTCAAGGTCAACAGGAGGTGGTGCACGGCCCAGATGGATTCTGGTCCAAGAAAGGTACACTGTAAAAATTGTGTGTTGTGGGAACACGGATATTGGTAACACACATGGATATTTAACCCACTTTAGATCTTTTACTCACTTTGTGAGTATCAACACACTTTTCTTAACACACTTACACACATTTTCCTTAAAAGTGTTTAGGTACTGAAAAGTGTGTTCAATTTACATACATTCTATTAATCCCTTGCAATACACAAATGCCAGCTCGGTCTTATCAGTGCTATTATGTAACATTTTGATTGCCCTAACAGGGGTGGGCATATTGCAAAGTGCTGGAACAAATATGCGAATCGTTGTAGCAGTGTGTTTTCAATGGATTGGGGAGGCAAATTGCTCTGAAAACATTTTCAGCTTCTAAACAAAATTTGTGTATTTTGAGGATTTTGGGGAAGCGCAATCCCCAGCACCCCTCATGTTTTACCTCTAAAGGTTGTACTCTAGAGGATTTAAGGGGGAAATTACTTTGAGGAGATTTTCAGATTCAGCCTCAAAACATCAGTGTGTTTTGGGGATTTAGGTAACAAATTGCTGCAAGAAAAATTTCAAATTTAACCTTTAAAATATGTGTGGTATTGGAGATTTATGGGCAAATTGCTGCTGGAAAATTTTCAGATTCTCTTTTATAAATTGGGGTATAATAGGGGATGGACAGGAGGCATAGCAGCAAACATTTGGCAAGTATTGAAAAGGTCATAACTTTGGTTCTATTTGGAATATTGACCACATTCCTTCAGATTTAGAATGCCCATATCATCCTCAATGTCACTGTCGCATTTCCCAAGCTTTCTGTTGTACATTTATCTGCGACATTGCGACAGATGCCCACCCCTGCCTAACTGACTGGAGGTAGCTGTACAATGGTTTGTATGGTCAGTTTAAATCTACACCTGCTAGAGGAAGGAGTGTTTTCACCTAAGGCCCAGTGTTTCTGGTAAGTAAGTGTACATATAATATATAATCCTGAATATTATAGCTATTCAAGCTACAGTAAAGTGTAGTACATTGGTTGATATTCATAGGCCTAATATATATCCATTCTTGTACATTGGCTTATCAAATAATTCGTGATAACATAACTAAGTTTAAAATCAAGCAGAGACACTGGATCATGGCAGGCTCCACAAAACCACTGTTCTCAACTACAGCCTTGTATAGTAAAACCTACTTTGAACCATGGAAATATAAGGGGAAAAGTTCCTGTGATATTGTGTTTAATGTTAACATCAGTAGTCCAGCTATTCTATCTCTTTTCCATTTACAGATACAGTATTTGTGGCATTGGACGTACCTATATTTGTTATCCCTCAGCACCAAGACGTTTATCAAACATTATCTGCCCCTGCCTGATGTCACCTACCCCTGCCTTCCATCACCTGTGCCTACCTCAAGTCAACTGTACCTGCCTCAAGTCACATTGCACAAACGAAATTGAAGGGGTCACAAAACAAGAGATGAAAATTGATGGAAAAAATAAATTCTCAATGCTATCTCACCCTCCCTCACCCCCAAAAGGATAACTCACTTTCATACCTAAACACTTTACAGAACAACACATTCTAATCTCAACACACTTTTCCAATCAACACACTTTTTATTCCTACACACTATTGGCATCAAGTGTGTAGTGTGTTGGAAAATAAAGTTAGTAAAATGTGCTGCAAATAAGTGTGTTACAAAGCGTGTAAACTCAACACACATTATTTGCAGTGTCATTTTTGGATAATGGTAATGTGGTGTTTTACTATTAGCCAAAGGTTAACTCTCATTTATATGAAGATTGCAACCATTAACCTCCAATTTGGCAACAACAACAAAAAAGAAGAAGAAAGAAGCAATGTATCTCTTTTGTTTGTGAATATTGGGATATAAGAAAAGTTTGTGGACGATATTTTTCACACACCGAAAAATGTTGGAAGAAATTTTTGACATTTGAAAAAAGTCATTAAGTTAAAAAGTAAACACGTTTTCTGAAACAATTTTGAGACCGTTTGTTTATTATGGTATCTTTCAAACCTAAAATTAAAATGTTTTGTGTGATATGTCAAGACACCCTTTGGATTGCAATCTCAGTGTCCAGGTATTGTGTCTTTTTAGGTTCAAAGTATTAGAAGAACATTTAAAGCAAACAATTCAGGTGTTTTTCTCATAAAAGAGATGCATTTTTGCCAACTGGACGGTCAAATCGCTTTCCTAGAAAGTCTGGTTAATTTTTTTTATAACATACATGCTACCATTATGCTCGAAGACATTGGCTAATCTGAAGGGTAATTCATCTTAATATCTGCATCTTACAGGTCTGACACATGAAGAGATTTTGGCACAGTCATTATTGTTTTTCCTGGCTGGTTATGAGACAACAGCGACAACATTGAGTTTTGCAGGATACTGCCTCGCAACCAGCCCTCAATACCAGACCACACTCATAAAGGAGATAGACTCACTGTGTCCAGATCTGGTGAGTTCTACAGTTATTTTTCTAAAGGGCTGATAGAGAAGTGCTTGTCGACAGCAAAAAAAAATCATATTTGAATCTATTAATTGTTTTAACATTTGTTTCATGATTCGTTAAACGTGTGCTAATATGCTATCATAAACAACCCCACTCATAAGCTATGGCGCATTGACTGTTTGAGAGGTCCGCAGCGGGGCCGATGTTCAGCTTTCACTGCATCCAGGATGGACTCCTGCTCGCCCATTAGTAGTCCATCCTAGATGTACTCTGCCTAGCCAATCAGTGGCGGCCTGCTGCCTTACTCTGCGGCCGCCTCACCGCCCATCTTCTACACCTTAGATGTACAATCACTGCTTTGTACATCCATACATGCCAACATTTTAGAGTCCGAAACCGGGAGACCTTGGGGCATTTCTACTACTTTGCCCCGAATGAACTATATATTGATAAGAAGCTGACGCCTTGGTGGGGGAAAATTCAGATACAATATTGTGAAATCTGGCAATATTTCGTGGTGAGACAAGCCTCAATATACCAAAGTCCGGGAGGTTTTCTAAATTAGAAGTGCCTGAACCTTTCCAAAATTTGAATCCGGGAGACACCCTAAAGAATCGTCAGAATCCGGGAGTCTCCCGGCCAATCCGGGAGTGTTGGCATGTATGTGGTTCTAGTTGGAATATCTGAGAACTTTTTACAGTTCTGAAAAGCCTGAGACCGGGAGAAACCCGGAGATTACTATGGACCGGGAGATCATAAAAAAATCGGCCCGAAACCGGGAGTCTCCCGGCGAAACCGGGAGGGTTGGCATGTATGTACATCTGGGATGTAGAACATCAGTTTTCTACACCCTAGATGTACAATGACCACTTTGTACATCTCGGATGTAGAAGGAACATGTTCTACACCCTGGATGTACAATGACTGCTTTGTGCATCTGGGATGTGGAAGGAACATGTTCTACACCCTGGATGTACAATCACTGCTCTGTACATCTGGGATGCAGAAGGAACATGTTCTACACCCTAGATGTACATGTCAGAATTTTGTACTGCCATCTTCTCGCAAACCCACCGACCCCCGCCCTCTTGTTGAAAAATGATCATGCCCTTAGGGACTAGAATTATTAGGTAGTGCATGGGTGGTGCATTTGAGGGGGGCCGTAAAATTTTTAGTGGCCTCCCGAGGGGGGGTGTAAAAAATGTTGTCCCATCTTGAGGGGGGCGGGGGCGGCTGCGATGTACAAAGCAGTCATTGTACATCAAGGGTGTAGAAGACTGATCTTCTACATCCCAGATGTACAAAGCAGTGCTTGTACATCTAGGGTGTAGAACATGTTCCTTCTGCATCCCAGATGTATAGAGCAGTGATTGTACATCCAGGGTGTAGAACATGTTCCTTCCACATCCCAGATGCACAAAGCAGTCATTGTACATCCAGGGTGTAGAACATGTTCCTTCTACATCCGAGATGTACAAAGTGGTCATTGTACATCTAGGGTGTAGAAAACTGATGTTCTACATCCCAGATGTACAAAGCAGTGATTGTACATCTAAGGTGTAGAAGATGGGCGGTGAGGCGGCCGCAGAGTAAGGGGGCAGCAGGCCGCCGCTGATTGGCTAGGCAGAGTACATCTAGGATGGACTATACTAATGGGCGAGCAGGAGTCCATCCTGGATGCAGTGAAAGCTGAACATCGGCCCCGCTGCGAGAGGTCCAATAGGGCTTTCTTGACCTCACGGCGGCGCATCTTATATGAGGGGTTTTGCTTATGATATATTAGATCTTATCTCAAGTTGAATACGAGAGCCCCATAGGCTTAACCAAGAAACTCTGTATCACACCCCACAGTGTGATAACCCTTCCCCGTATCACACTCCCTGGGAAAACATCCAAAACGGTCAAATAGCTGATGATAAAATCATTTCTAATGCCAAATAAATCAAATTTTGAACATATCTGACTAAATTAACTTGAGATAAATACAAAGGAGCACTCGAATTGGTCAGCACTGAGGGTTATCACACTCGGCTTCGCCTCGTGTGATAACCCTCAGTGCTGACCAATTCTCGTGCACCTTTGTCTATATATTTCATGCCTCAAGATTAAGGTGTACATGGTGGCAGTGGGGCTGATGGTGATGTTATATTACATCCTATTTCATACCTGTAGGACAAGGTAGACCTGGAGGTGGTAGGTCGGATGGCTTTCTTGGATATGGTGGTGAGTGAGACACTGAGGATGTACCCTCCAGCTGGCAGGTGAGTTGCTCTCAGGTATCACAAAGATGTCTTAGAAGTGCAGTCACTAAAGAAAACTCCTACCCTATTTTTATGATAACGTATTATGATAACATTCTGGAACCTTTTAATCTTCTTCAAGAAGCCTTTAGTTAGAATCTGGACATGTTAAGGATACTCTCTACTCCACTCCCTGATTACATTTTCTGAATATTTAGTTGCATATAATTTTGTTAATTTCGATCAGAGATTCACATATTATACCTGATTTTGACCATACAATTTGTTTCTTTCCATTTCCTGGCTCTAGAAGGCCGGTTGCTAATGGAACAAAAACATTCTTTTTCACGTCACTTTTTCTTAGAACAGCGCCATATAGGATTAAAATCAATTGTTTTGATGATTTAAATGTAATCTAGAGATGGTTTCCTAGGGAACTGTCTCTCATTTAGTGGATATTCCAATTATCAAGGTCTACAGAGTTTGTTAAAGTAGGAAAATAGGTAAAAATTGATAAAATTCACCACACAAAAAAAAAAAACCCTTAAAATCTCTGATCGAAATTAACAAAATTATATGCAACTGAATATTTAGAAAATGTAAAAAGGGAGGGGGGTGGAGAGTATCCTTAATAATTATGGGAGATATACAAAGTCAACCTCGCCATACATTTCCAATTAAAACAGTTCAGGTCCTACATGACCTAGTTAACAAGAGGTTGACACACATCCAGTCTCGTCTGGTCAGGATTCAGGGAACTCCCTCTCTCCTGTTTGGGGATTGTGGGTGGAGAGTATCCTTAATAATTATGGGAGATATACAAAGTCAACCTCGCCATACATTTCCAATTAAAACAGTTCAGGTCCTACATGACCTAGTTAACAAGAGGTTGACACACATCCAGTCTCGTCTGGTCAGGATTCAGGGAACTCCCTCTCTCCTGTTTGGGGATTGTGGGTCCCCACATTCTGGGGAATATTACTACGCATTGTACCTGCCTACATTTAACCACTACAGCAACCAGTGCCCAGAACTACTTTTACCCAGAAACACTGGTCACCAGAGATGACTCACGCTAGTGGTCGAGCTGGGGCCAGATTGACACACATCCAGGCCTTCCCCACACTGTCAACATGAAGCGGAGCATGGCGGAGGCGGGTGCCGAGACGTATCACTATGAAAAATCATGTAATCCTTTTTATTTAGAATGTTATGGAGTAACAAAGTAGACAAACACCATCAATGGATATTACATTTGCTGGAGCTATGAGAACAGTACATGGCATGCATGGATTCTATAGAAAAAACGTGTGGAAACCTGGAGTTACGATGGGAAGAGTAACAACATGGCCATGTCGGCCTGTCGACCGGGGAGGATCGCATGCACTTACAAAATGTCTTCACCTGCATTTATTCTGAGGTTATAAAGTAAGAAATTAATACAAAATGGAGGAATCGGTGTGATAAACGCATTAATTCATATATAACCTGGCACGCATGGGGATTGTAGGGTTAATAACCCAATGAGGTGAAGCTTAATATATATGACACAGGTCCTTACTCAAACTTGACATGGGTCATTGTAGGTTCTAAGAGGTGACAGGACTGAGGAGACATTAGGATTCAAGTGACATGTTGCATGAGCATTTCTTAAAATCAACATGTGACATGGAGACCCCCCCCCCCATCATCTAGGGCCCCTAAAGCAAGTGTTATTATGCAGATTTGTAGAAAATGGTTAGACCCATAAGTCACATCTTCAATCAATCTGATGATATATTTCCTATTGTTACAGGATAACGCGGATATGTTGTCGTGAAACAGAGGTGGAGGGGGTTCGTGTGGAGACGGGGACAGTAATCGTCATACCTATCTACTCCATACACCACGACTCTGACTTATGGCCACAACCTCATACATTCAACCCTTACAGGTAAGTCAGCTTTTTTAGCATAGAATTTCACAAATGTTTTAGCGTATTTTGATGCAAATTTCACTTGGGGGTCTTATATCCTGTTTTTCTAGATCCCCTTCCAAAAAAAGCAGAAAATAAAACAGCAAATCTTTCTCCTAAAAGGCAAGTGAAAAGTTCAGTGTATGGCTCAAAAGGTTATGATAGTTAGTGTTACCTGGACATATGTGCCTATACATGGGTAAAAAGTGACGCCTGTGATGCTGTGACGCAGGGGTTATAAAAAGTGACGCTTGTGACACAGGGGTTTTAAAAAGTGACGGACGGCGACACTAGCAAAAGTTCCCACTACATCGGCATATACGTAAAAAGTGACGGAGTGACGTGCCATCCCTCCTAAAAAGTGACGATGTGACATCCTTAAAATTTTGAGCACCCATGTATAGGCACACATATGCTTGATCTATTTGTCTATTACTCATCGTGAAAATGAACATAGTGTTTAGATTATCATGAATTTCTTTTAACTGAAACGATATCTAGATCATGTAGCTTATTCTCCCTTTATTTCAGTGGTGGCTAACATTCTATTGATCATTCTCTCATTAGCAACAGTTATAAGTAAACATTCACAAATATATTTCTTCATCAGATTTGATGCCTCACAACGATACAGCCGTGAGACATGTAGTTGGATACCTTTCGGCCTGGGACCACGTCAATGTATCGGGGTGCGCCTTGCAATGCTGGAAATCAAAATGGCGCTAATCTTCCTGCTCAAACATTACCGCTTCCAAACATGCCAACAAACACAGGTAAATGGGATTTACTGAGAGAGTGACAGTTTAGCTTGTGGTCAGCCCTTTGTAAATAACTGTCTATAATGATATGAGGGTATGATGATTCAAAGAGCTGAGAAAATATTTTAAAAAATGTCAGATTTGCCATAACATTTGGAGATAAAAACGCTCTGTGCTCATTTTAGGTTTGTGTATTGCTACTCTTCTACACAAAGGGGACTTCCTTTATCAAGAAAGAAAATAGCAGAGAGAAAAAGAGCAGCAAGTAAACTAGTTGACTTGAATATAGATTACAAATAAAGCATACGATGAATGATATGTGATTACAGGTGCCTCTACGAATGAAAAAGCGGGGCTTGCTACAACCAGAGGAACCGATCCAAATAAAACTTGTTATCAGGGACAGTTGCGAGGAAGATGGAGACACTGTATCAAATGGCAACTTATGATACAAAGATATAACTAGTGTTGTGATGCCTTATTCAAGAAGAAATATCAAATCCTTCAGAGGACAGCCTTATCAATTTACTTTAGATTGTTTATTTTTGTATGGTGGTTTTAATAAAATGTGTTCTTGTATATCCTATTAACACTACATGGTGATATGGTGATTTATTATGGAAGTGGGTAGCAGTTTTCAGTTCTCCAACCCAACACCAGGGGTATGGTGTCTATATATAGGGCACAGGATCATCATGATGCCTTGATATTCATCTCCCTTCATTCACATGATGCACCAATGCTGTGCTAGTGAGTAATGCATCAAGACTGCATTGGTGCATCACTTCCAGCCTGCAGATTTGAGTGAGTGGACCTGTCCTGGGGGGCTTTACCTTGCCAATGATTCCATGGCTTGTTACTTTTCTCCTTGTTTCAGCTATAAAAACAATATTAATTAGATCTTGTTATACCGGCAACCTCTATTACAGGACGTATGGAAATAATGCCTTTTGTGTCTGATCACACTCATCAATATAAAAAAAAATATATATATATAAAAACCGGAAACACATCATAATATTATGGATTATTTGTGACCATCAAGAAAGTCATTTTATTGTACTTTTATGCATTTCAGTTCTATTGTAATATGGACTTATAGTATTATATAGATTAGTACACAGAAGTATTATCAATTAGGTCAGCAACAAGCTTAGCACTTAAGGTGGCTGGCGGGGATTGGTAGTTCAGCATTTGGACACCAGGGGTCTCTTTATTTACATTGGCACTATGGATAAGCAAAATGTGCAAAATATAGGAATGCTTGATTTGGATTTGAACCCTGGATCTCCTGAGAGTAAGGCAGAAGCCCTACACATGAGCCATGGGGACTGCTGTATGTGACCACCTAGAAGAGGCTACATAATATACATGTCACTAACCTAGCCATGTCCTTACATTTGTTATTTCAATCATCCAAAACATAAGAAATATGCATATAGGACCATGTGTCAATCTTGTATTTACTGCAAAGATATGCTTAAAATCTAAGTGCTAAAAAAGTTAAGATTTAATTACTTTTGGATGTGACGAATCACTCTTTAATCCTATATAGGTTTGAATCTTCTGTATCTCAAAAATATGCATGGGACCACCACATTGTTTTTGCACATAATGAAAAGTACATATCATTTTGGGACTCTTGTGAGAATATGGCGAAAATCAAATTACTTTAGGCCTATCCCCGCTAGCCACCTTAATAGTTAAGTTCATATAAGCTAAGCCTCACATTCGGCTCGAAACATCACTCCCTTTCCAGCGTATGACCGAATCAGATTGTGGCTTGGTAGTCTCCATCTATTCATCGTCACCTGCAACAGCCTCCTTAACCCATTCAGGCCTAATGTTCCTAAAAGTTGACATGAAGGCCCATTTTTGGCGTATTTTTGGAATCCTTGCATTTCTTCAAGAATAAGTCAAACTTTACCATTTTTTCTAAGTCTGACATATGGGAGGTGATCTCTTGGGGAAACTGAATTATTGGAGTCTATCTTTAATTTCTTAGATATGGTGAGCTTCCACACATGAGGGAAAATACAAGAAATACCATCCCAATTTAAACAATATTTAATCAAAAAAATCATAAAAAATGTAAAATAATTTATTTTTTTAAGTGAAAACCTACTTTTGAGATTTTCCCATGCAAAAAAATAGGGCAGAAGAATTTTTTGTGTATTTGGTCCATTTTCAACAAATATACTGGTTGCCATGGCAACCAAAGTTCTAAAAATAGTGATTTTGCATGAATTTGGTTGCCATGGTAACCAAATAGAAATGGTACCATGTGGCGATGCAGATCATTCTATTTTCAGAATTTGAAAATTAAAAAGAATTGCTACAATATGCACTTCATTTCATCTCAATTGATAAAGGGGTTCCTGAAATATGCATGTTTGAAGTTTGATCAAATCATTATTTTTGAGAATATGAATGCTATGTTATCAAAGCTGTATCTCCCTTATCACAATAGATACGGACAATCAGGATTCCGGGATTTTATACCCATGTGTTTAGCTTAGACCACCACCATTTCACCTCTAGTAGGAATATCAACATGATTCAAACAGATTTTGAAAGGTAATGACACCCCCTAAGGCCCGAAATTTAGTGTAAAACACTATAGACCTGAATGTGTTAAGCAGCTCCCGCAATACATTGTACACCTCAGTCCTATACGAAAATAAAACATGTATGAATATTCAATTTCTTTTCTAAATGTGAATATTCATATATTTGCAATACCATGGATGATGCGTTATGGATGATCTATAACGTATGTATCAGCCCTTACTGCAAATCAAGGAGCTCTAGGATTATTTGCTGTATTGAGAGACTCAACAAAGCCACCGCCCCCCGCCCCACCAATTTGGTGAATTTCCAAAGTAGTGTGACATGGACTGGTAAAACCTGAATAAGCGAGTGCTCCACTTCCAGCACACAGGGTGTCTGCATTACACGCTTTTTCCTTTACAAGTTATTTTTATTATTGTTCAATGAATTTTGCATTTAGGAAGCAAGTAGAAAGGATACCCAAATGCCAATGAGCAGAAAGATTAAGGAAAAGGTGTATTGCAGGTAATGAAGATGCCCATGTGCCACAAGTGGACCTTAGGCATTAGACTTACTTGATGTCAGCTTGCTGTGGTTCAAGAATCTGCCTCTTGGTGGCACCACAGACACAGTGACTTGGAGGGCAGTTGCCAAGTGCGCAGTTTGTCTTGCACCATCCATCTATCCCAGGTTGGTTTTTGTATGGTCCGTCTGAGGCCTAGAACATTGTGTGCACATGCATGTATTAGGACTAGATTTTAATTTTCTGAGACATGGGCAACACCCAGGCCTGAAACCTTAGATATATATGAGCCCACACCTAAATCTATTGGCCCAGAATAATCATCTCAGTTTTAGAAAAAAAAAGACTCGTGGCTACATCTACAGAGGGTGTAGACCTTATCAAAACAGACAAGTCGGTTTGCTAACCATCTTTAATCTTTCCGCTGATATATACCATGTCAATATGGGAAATATGCATAATTGGTCCACTGTTTAGGGCTGCTCGGACACCAAGAAAGATATTCATGAAGAGCAATACTTCAGGTCTTTAGCATTGTGTTAACATAGTGTGCCATAAAATTTTATTTGAAACTTTGCTCAACTAGAAAACCCCAGTAAAGGTTATACATCTAATCCCCTCCTGATGTTCAAGATCACACAATATTTACTTGGTTGAAACCTTCTTGAAAAGTGTCCATCCATCAGGTTTGAAATAATACAATATATAAAAAAAATTATGCAAAGCTCACCCGACATTCATTTGGCCCTGGCGCTGGTGCTGGTGTAGGTGCTGGTGTCCAGGGAGCTGGGGTAGCTGGGGCCGGGGTAGCTGGAGCCGGGGTAGCTGGAGCCGGGGTAGGGTTGGGGTTAACAGGACCAGGACAAGGGTTGACAGGGTTAGGGCCAGGGTTGACAGGGTTGGGGCCAGGGTTGACAGGGTTGGGGCCAGGGTTGACAGGGGCTGGGTTGATAGGGTTGGTACCGGAAGACGTGATGGCAATGTTAGCGCAGCCGTAGAATTCCTCCTGAGGACCACATCCTACACATGATGTACCGTCAGGGTCTGTGCCCCAGCTGTTACCTGTAATAGGGTGGAATGGCAGATGGAGATTAGACAGACATATGTGTACCATTGTCCTGTAGTTAGCTTGCTCTATACTGTCAACAATCCGTTTATTGGGCTATGTGAGAAAGTAACTCGTGAGATAAATCTTCAATTGATGATTGAGTCCTTTATTGTAGTCTATTGAGTGGGGCTGTGTACAAGTGACGTCATGCAGGAGGGGGGGAGGGGGGGTCCCACTCCCCATGACCAAGCATGACAAGGGGGGGGAGGGGGGGTCATGGGCTGCATGACATCATGTCATGAAAAAAACTGCAAGTTGCTTCAGTTTTGGCAAGAAAAAAATTATTTGTAAAGGTAGGGAAGTTTAATGCATTCATCTGTTATGAAATATATATTACCTATACAGGCATGCTTTCCTCAGACATCCCACTCAATGATTTTCACTGCCATCAGTGTCAGAGTTGGTCCACTACTCTATCCTACCTCTAACCCAGGCCCCATACAACTTTGAAATGCCCTTTTAGTTGGACTCATTTAACCAAAGGACCCCATATATATGTTGATCTATGCGGGTAAGAAGCACCCTGGCATTGAGAATTCAGTAGAAAGATTCAAATGACCCAACTTCTATTCTATTTGATAAATTTCACAATTCAAAAACCCATTGGTAATTTAGGGATTGCTCATTACTCATCAACAGGCCTAAGGGGTGGGGTAGATTGCCATACAGACGTGAAGAAATCTGAAATTTTATGACCCCCTACCCCTCGGACAGATTGCCCAGGTCATCCCTCCTGTTCTACAGTAGTTTACAGAAAAGGCATAACATTTTTCTCTGCCCCCTTCCCCACTTTGAGGTGTCAACATTTTTTTCCTCCCTCCCCCCTCAATCTGCATCCTGCTCCCCCTGTTGATAAATCACAAACTGTCCCTTGGAAACAAACAGCTTATTCTCTGCTTTTTCTGAATGGGACTCTAGGGGTTATGCCTTATATTATGCCTTACAGTAAAATGATTGTTTTGTAAGTGTGACCTTAATTATATATGTGTAATCATATTACCACACTTGTAATGTTACACTTGTAATTCAGTGAAGCCACTGTAACTGTCGGCTAGATCTGATTTTTTCTCTTATTTCCTTTCCTTTACCTCTCATGAGGATGTGAGGTAACAGGACCTTTACCCCCTGGACATTTGCCCCCAGACATCTACCCCAAACCATTTACCCCCATGGATATAATAAAGGTCGAAAAAATTAGGGTATACGGTAGTAGGTAGGGTTGTTTTTTTTAGGTTGGCGCTTCTAGAACTCCTTTTTTTTTTTCGACCGATTACCTGAACACAGCAATATTTTTTAGGCCTTACCAATTCACATCCATTATTAGCCCAGCACGGTTTTGGACCAGGGACGGTGGAAAAAGCCCCACCTGTTTCCAGCACCATTAAGTTAACCCAATATGTATATATATACATGTCCCTTTGAACCATCTCAATTTGCTATATTCTCTTCATGTACTTTGGGCCGGGGGGGGGGGGGGTATCTCTGCATGACGTCATGTTAAGGGGGGGGGGGGTCAAGCATTGTATGACGAAACATGACAAGGGGGGGAGGGGGGGTCTAAAATGGCCAAAAAAAGCATGACGTCATTTGTACACAGCCCCAGTACAGAGGCGGTATGCAGTTGATACTGATGTTACTGCATGTGTAGATGAATGGTACAATGCTGTTGTTGTTATCTCTATTGGAATAGAGTGATGTATAGTCTGAGCTTAGTCAGTGTATACCTCAATGAGATAGCCCTTAGGCTTAGGATCCTAAGAAGGCATTAAGTTGAGCTGTTTGCCTTACAAATTATAAATAATGTAGATTATTTATTGTTAATTTAACTAGAAGCAACGTGCACACCGACCCAGTAAGGCCAACTACCAATCATGTGATCAGCTGGTATAAAAGTGCAGCCATCGGCAGGTAATTAGCTTCGGCTCTGGCCACAGCCATTGGACAATCCGCTACCTAGGTATAGGCCGAGCAGCTCAGCCCAGGTGATTTCCACAGTTCTATTCCTGTCTTGGAGGAGGGGGCAAACTATTGCTCATTGCCCCATCAGTCAAGCAGGTGTCACAGATGGAATGCCCATATGACAGGCACATATTGTTTAGTGTGGACCCCATGTGGTAACAATCTGTTGTTCTCTAATTACCAGAAGGTGAGAGATTGCATGTCCCCTGATCACTGGTACTGAACCATTAGTCCTGAAGAAACCAGCATTGTTGGGATGAGTTAGTGGGATCCGAATGGACACCTGTCAGTGGGGGTTATCCATCTGATGGATCCCTGGTAGGTGGCATTTGGGTTAATTAAAGTAATATGGACAGGGGGTGTGTGAGCTAAAAATAAATCTGTGAGGTAGACTGGCGGATTGAACTCTGCACTTGAATAACCTTTATTAGAAATATAAAATATCAATATAGTGCTTTGGATCGCCCGTTGACAGTACCTTTGGTCGTGTGTTACAACAGTTTTAAGCTCATAATTTGGCCTTAACTAGGGGATCTGTCCTATCTGGGGCGAGGCATGTGTGACAAAATTGCAATTGATACCCTCTTCCACCATGAGTGGCTTCCATGGGATTGTGCTATTGCCTTTGCGGTGAGAATAAAACCTCCCACAGATGAAATTATTCTGCCAAATAACATTGTCCAACTGTAGCTGAAACTGACCTGTATGGTATCTCCATTGCAGTACACAGTAGTCACAGCTCAGTCCTGCCGGCAGGCGCAGTGGGATGTCAAACATGTTGGCACCACTCTTAGTCACTTTCTACATAATGTAAAGCATGGAAATATAATTAATTAAGTTTAATGTGGCAATGTTATTGTTAAACAAATATAAGTCAAAACATTTTTATGTCGTCTTGGACTAGGTAGTATCCCACTTTTGGGGTTTGTAAGTTTTCTCAATAATTCTTTTGAACATTAAAAAAGCATGGCCACACAAAAAGAATTTTAACGTTCTATAAATATTTACAGGTGAAAAGAACAGAATTTGACTTAAACCAAACATAACTACATACAACAAACAGTTTATTATGTTCAGAAACGTTGGGAAAAACGTTCTTGTTATGTAAGAAATACATTTAAAACATTTTTGGACTCACAAATCTGGTGCCGCTTCCATCAGCCAGGCTGAGTACAGACTTATCCAGGCAATCCTGTGTTACTTCCCTGGTCCTGTCTGTGGGGGCACACACCTTGAACTCAAACCAACCCTTATGGGCCGCAGTTAGCTCCACCTGCGCTGTAAACTCCTGTATCAAGGTGGGAAATATCATGGTTATCGGGTTATTCACTTGGCAAAACTGGGCTTCCCTATCCCATTTAAAAGGATCTATTTCTCCTCTTTCCTATCCCCTCAGATGTGTGTGGTGCACATAATTATGCATGGGCACTGACACATTCCTCTGTGAAATTGTATGATATATTTCTCACCATGAATATGACCTTAGCTGTCGGTATGACGTTAAACATCTATTACTCACTCACTCACTTGGCAAAACCCGTATATTTGTAATGTGTGGAAAAGGCCCGGGGGAGAAGGTTTGAGTGAAAATGTTTCAGTAAAAGGATGTTTTGACATCCTAGAGATGTTTTCTTTGGTTAAATTACTCTTAATAACTTAATCTCTTAGAATATAGCATTATGCATCAATAAATGATGGTAATCATAATCAATTTTATAAACAGACAAAAAAAAAAAAAATAACATTTTTTATTTCGTTATTCATTACCACATCGGGCTTCGCTAGCCCACTTAAAAGGGTCTATTTCTCCCCTTTCCTATCCCCTCGGATGTGTGTGGTGCACATATACGCGGACACTGACACATCCCTCTGTGAATTGTGTAATGTTGTTCTCGCCATGAATATGACCTTAGCTGTCGAAATGGCGTTAAACCTCTATTACTCACTCACTCACTCATTACCACATCCATCATGTATACTCATTTTTGACTAGGTGCTATTGATAAGAGATCTATACAGCAAGAAAGGTGGTTTTATTTTAAAGCGATTGATAAAGGTTTCGGACATTTCTGAGGTTAACCTAATGAGAATGCAAATATTCAGTACAGTACAGTACTGCTATATATGATATGTATTGCTTATCAAATATAATGTGTATTGTGTCATGTATCCCTTGATGTAAGTTGTGTGTATAATCTGTGGACACTACAGGCAAGGTTATAAACATTCCACTAAAATGAACCTAAACACAACTTTATTCATGAAAAATCATCTTTCCTTGCTGCATACGGGTCTATGTTGGTGCAAATACCTGGCCTGACGTGTATGTCCCTGCTATGGCATCTGTGTAGTATTTGCCTCCGAGTTCATGTTCACGCGCTCCGGTGTAGGAATCCCCACATATGCCACATTTCCCTCCATTCTGTCTCTGAGTCTGTTCAAAGTTAAGAAATTAAGATAAATAAGCTATGGGTTGTATTTAGGAAAATCTGTTAACCAAAATATGTAGGCCTGTATATCTAGTGCCAAAATTGAGTTGTTTTAAATGTTCATCAGGATTATAATTATCTTTCGCAAAGTGCAATATGCCCGAAACACCTTTTTCAATGTGCAAAACCCAATGAACCATTTGCAAGGACACCCCTGACCATAATAATATAGGGTCAATAATGAATTAAGTCAGCATGTTTCTCTAACTTTAACTCAATGGCTGCTTGTTATAGGCCTAATCTTATTACAGTCTGGTACTAGACAAACACCAGGAGAGTGTCAGCCATGTTATCCTTTATAACTTTGTACATGAATGGAGTAGTACAAGACAGGGTCCACACAATATACACATTATGCCTGGAGGCTATTTCAACGCGTTTAAAAAATATGGATGTCTGTCTTCCAGACCCCTATTAGGAGGGAAGGGCAGAAAAATTACCCTTTTTTAAGCAAAAGTAAAGAAAAAGGCAGAAAAAATAACCTCTGAGAGGGGGGAATCCACCAACCCCCACCCTGTTGTTAAAGAAACACTCGAAAACACTCCTTAAGTATGTGTCTATAGATACTTGGAGTGCACCTGAAATATACGTGGGGTATTAG
Organism: Acholoe squamosa; assembly: GCA_949317995.1. NCBI lineage: Eukaryota > Metazoa > Annelida > Polychaeta > Phyllodocida > Polynoidae > Acholoe > Acholoe squamosa. Next base: position 64,081,759 of record OX439044.1, read on the forward strand.
TGATAATTATAACAGGAGATCAACATAGCATGCATGTGTTTGTCAGTCATCTTATCCCCCTAAAACTGTGTAGTGTTGAGTAATACAAGAAGTATTTATGTAACAAGCACTCCATTACCAGGGTGTATACAGAATCACTCAGGGATTTGGGATGGATATAATGACAGTAAAGACATGGACATATAGACAGTGCTGTAATCACACAGAATAATCCCTTCATATCAACCTCTCAGCTAAGCCTCATATAAGACTCCAGCAAACATTCTCCATGACCACGTAAACCACAATGTAGACTGTTCAGTGGAATATATTACACATAAGTATCCCTTAGGGGGTTGCTGATGCAGGAGTGCATCATGACCATTGGTCGTCATGATGCACTAAAGAAGTGCTGGCGACCTGCTGAGTTACTCGCCACCCCATATTTATGCATTATGCATCATGACAACCAATAGACATGAGGCATTAAAGCATTAGAGACCCTTAAAGACATAGGCACACTGTATGCATACCCCGGGGGGCACTTGCCCTTGAGTTGCATATCGACTGCAGCCCGACTCTCGAGAGCGGTGGCGGTGAATTCCCACTGATCCCAAAAAGGGGGGGTGGTGGATTCCCCTCAGAGCCTTATGTAGCAGGGCAGTGGATTTCCATCAGATCCCCAAAATAGTGTATTTCTTATAAACCATACATATTAGGGCAGAAAATATGATTAAAAACAGGGCTGGATAATGAAAATTTCTGATTCATATAAATGCATGAGGACCATAGACAGCTTGGGGGAGGTTGGAGGCTTGGAAGTTGGGGGCGGTCTAGGCACTGTTTGGGATTGTGGAAAAAAGGGTCCAGCTTATGTATGTGCCTAGGGCGGTCAGATTTCAAGATAACTGATAGATAGGGTGGTAGGGCAGCAGTTGAGAGTGACCATCAAAGAGTCAGTGCCCCCCCCCCGGGATGCATACATGGGTAAGTCGTTTAAAGGCTGATGATGCATCAATGCATCATGCTAACCCTATGGGGTCGATACAAGCCTGGAGACTCAGCATGATTTCATCAAAAATGACAATCATTATTTTCTCTAAGATAACCTAACATGAGGTGATTTCTTTTTTTTTCTCCTGTAAATTTTGATTTAGGATGAATTCCAATGCCCCTTTCTAATGTTGAATTAACAAGGAAATATCAAATAAACTAGGACCGAAATTTCTTATTTAGAACGACAGAATGCTGTCCATGCCAAATAAAAAGTGACCGAATTGCATGAAAATCGTTTCCATCCTTTGACTGCATTCCAGATATTGATGGTTGGCACCGAAATTCTAATGAGACTATATTAAAAGATGCCCTAGGTAGGACATATTGATCAATTATTCTTTACTCCGACGCCCCACGGTGGTTAAGATAACAAAACTAAAAGAAATACCCATCAATGCTATTTGTTAGGTCACATTTCTTTAAGAATTTTGAGAGGAGTGATGGGTGATGATTTCACACCTCTAATTTCAACAGAAGACATGGGGTCTCCATCCAAGGCTCCAAGCTAATCATTGCTGAATATTGAGGTAAGATATACAAAATAAAACAATTACCGTAGCTCCACCGCAAAAGAGTCCGTTGTCACCGAAGTCTATCGGAACATTTTGAAAACCTTTGCGCCACATGGAAGATCGTGCTGGGGGAGTCATCAGACGGCCATGACCTTGGACCGTAACTAAAATAGCTGCCACTATGGCCAAGGTCGTTGAAAGTTTCCACATAGTAATTTCTGTAGAGTTAACTGAAATTATGTAAATATTGATAAAATGAATAAATAGATTAATAAATAAATAAAAAGAAAATAGCCGTAACATCCAGTGTATACATACATTCCAGATATAGGCCTACATACAAGGCTTGGCTTCCCATTTGGCACAGAACGTTGAATAAGTATTGAAATAACGTTGATCAACCATGATCAACGTTGATTCAACATCCTGTGCCCACTGGGTTAGCCTGTGCATGGAGGTCGACCTCTACTGCAGCATAATTATTATGTTTGGGGTGAGCCTGAGCATAGGTGAGGGTTTGTTTTGTCCTTTTCCATAAAACAGGACTAGAATCCCCAAGATATGCCTCTTAAAAAGTGTCTTCCCAGTCAACACACTACCAAAGTACTACATAGATCCCAGGTATATCTAACAGTCTAGGTTCCTCTACCAATTTGGTCTGAATTACGTCGTTAAGCTGTAGGTGTAATGTAATAAAAATGACTTGATGGACTTTTCACAGACAAATCTTCATCAGAATATGTAGTACCGTGGTAGCAAGTAGGAATCAGATGTGGAGGGTCTAGGGTTCAAGGCTTCATCTTCAAGCAATTTTACCAACGTTTTTCAGGTGTGTTTTTTTTTCTCTGCTCTTTTTTTTAGCTGTTAGTGGGGGAAAAAACGTGGAAAAACTTATTTCTTATATCTACATATGTAGAACGTAACTAATGTTTGAACATACACATACCAAACAACTCTACGTAGTTGGCACCAAAAATCTACGTACCCGGTAGATCTACCACTGTGCAACGTTCATCTACGAATCTGTGTTTACTGGGTTATATAATATTATACTGAAAACATGGAAGATCCGAAACTAGTCAGCGGTGACCACTTTAGGTCCTCAAGTTGACGATACCTAAAACTACAGCTTTAGGTAGTCAAAATGATGACTTTAAGTCATCATCCTGACGACCTGAGTCGTCAGGATGACAATACTGACAATACAGAGTCGTCATATTGACGACTCAGGTCGTCAGGATGATGACCTAAAGTCGTCATTTTGACTACCTAAAGTTGTAGTTTTAGGTATCGTCAACTTGAGGACCTAAAGTGGTCACTGCTGACTAGTTTCAGATCTTCCATGTTTTCAGTGTAGGTCTTCTGTGAACCTAGGGTGCGCCATTATATCCATGGTAATTGCTGATTGGTGGGGGGTGGAATGTCATGGGCTTAATGGATGTTTAGAACAGGGCAAATGTGGCTCAAATTTGGACATAAAATTGAAATACGACATCCTGACATTGGTAACTTTTGAATAAAAGCGGTGAAACGGCCTCTGTAATACACCATATATATAAACGGCCTCTGTATAAGAAGTATAGTGTAATACACCTTATATATAAACGGCCTCTGTATAAGAAGTATAGTGTAATACACCTTATATATAAACGGCCTCTGTATAAGAAGTATAGTGTAATACACCTTGTACATAAACGGCCTCTGTATAAGAAGTATAGTGTAATACACCTTGTACATAAACGGCCTCTGTATAAGAAGTATAGTGTAATACACCTTGTACATAAACGGCCTCTGTATAAGAAGTATAGTGTAATACACCTTGTACATAAACGGCCTCTGTATAAGAAGTATAGTGTAATACACCTTATAATTATGACAGGATGAAGCACTGATGCCCCACTGAACAGGATCCCAAGAATTTCTCAGGAATTTCTCAAATCCCAACTTGTGAATAAAACAAGAATAGAGAACATGATTTTCCCTGGAAATTTGGACACACCATAACATCTTATACTCGAAAAAGTTCTCTAGTGTAGATCTCGAGAATGGCTCAGGAATTTCTTGGGAAATTCCCAAGAACTGGACATGTTTGTTTTTTTCTCGAGTATAAGATGTTCTGGTGTGTCCAAATTTCCAGGGAAAGTCACTTTCTCCTTTCTCAAGTTGTGACCGTTCCCAATTCGAGTCCTGTTCAATGGGGCACCTTATAGACACAACCTATGTTGGGGATATCCCTTACATTAGCCCTATATTAGTACTAAAGTGGTCAAAATCAGCCCCACCTGCACCCTATATAGGTTTCCACCAAGTTAAGGGATTAGTCATTTGACACAATATAGAAAACAATATAAAACAGTTAACAGTCACTGGGGGGAGGGCAGAATTTCTGTTTATAAAACGTTGAAAGCTTTTTTCAATATACGAAAACGTTTTCATGAACTTTTGTTTTTTCCCGCTGACGTTTGCAAACTTGCAAAATACGTTTATTGCGAAGTGGGGGTCCTTAGTTGACGAATTCAATATGCCATTTCTCACGTGTAAGACACAATCAGGCTTTAGTAATGCTCTTTAATCCTCCCCTTAGGTCTGGTATGCCAATGGGGTTCACACATAGTAAGCTGCGTGGGCTTTTATGGCACTATAGAAATCTTTTGAATTAATTAGCAGAGTATAATAAACCCCTAGTTGTTAACACTTCGATACTGGATCCATGTAATGGTAGGGAAAAGTTGCCAACAGCATGTACCCTAAGACACAAAATCAATATGCAAAAGCAATTTCTGCATAGTTAAATCAGCATTTGTATTGGTGTCATAGGTCGTAAAACATTTCGAGTACAGAATGTTGGAAACTGGTGGAAAACTGTCTGAAATCAAGACTACATTGCAAAAAGGTGTTTAGATCCTAAACATAATTCTAAATATAATCTTGTCCCTTTTTTCTGAACACAATAATTATTATCCTAAACACATGAAAAATGTTTAGAAAAATGGCATATTCAGCTACTTGAAGTGTTTATGCTATTGTGTTTAGGTTTATACTGCCTCCACCTCCCCCAGTCTGATTTGAAGAATTTTGCTTAGGTATTCGATTTGCCTATGTATGGATAATAATTTATGATATTGTATTTGGGAATTGGCCTATGAATGCATTTAGGTTGAGGACCCTATATCATTCATGCCCACTTTCTGAAGGGGATCAATGCACCTCCGTCTACAGGGACAGCTATATTGTCCAAGTATTTCATCTATACTGTATTGAAACCTTATCACATCGGTGTCAGGGCCCCATTGTCCAGTACAACAGAGACACAGAAAGGATGTTGCCTTATATATTTTCTTAATTCATAAATGGGTGTCCAAGCACTACTTGCTTACCCCTGATGCACTAATGGCAATGTCATAGGGTTTAATTGCATAACCTTTTATTGTTGACATACTCTACATACTATATCATGTGAAACTGTGATTTAGGAGAATACTGCAACATAAGGTAACCAAGCAGTAACGGGTGACTGCATGCAAAACGTTAATTATAGAATACAGCTGCCACCTGGTGCATATTTTATGTCTAAACACCTAGAAATATTATTGTTTAAAAGCTAAACGCCTAGTTTTCTCTCCGTTTACAGTCTAAATGTGTAAGCATTTTTAATGTAACTGTTTAGGTGTTTAGAATTTAAATGTTTAAATCATAAACACATGGTTAACTTAACACCTATTGAACCACAATGTTTAGATTTTAAACATGTTTAGGCCTAAACATGTTTAAAGTCTAAACACCATTTTTGGAGTGTACTGTGGCTTTTACAGTCATTTTGTATTATAGACCTATTACATGTAGAAAAAGACGTATATATATGTTTATATCTAATTTCACAAGAAAAATTTCAATGACCATGTTGATGAAACACTGGGTCTAATCAAAGGCTTCTACATATTTTTTTCATGACTGTTTACAAGGAACCTTCAAAATTAATTATTATTGATAAACAAATTAATTGTGCACGGCAATGAAGAAATGATTGTCATTCAATTGTTAAAATTGAAATAGAAACATGTACAAAATATGTACCTACCTGTGTGTTGTAAATGGATGGAGGATTTATAAGTGAGGTGGAACCGTGAAGCTCTGTCTACAGGTGTAATATGGACGACTGAGGGAATGTGGGGTCTCATATACTACCACCCCACCTACCCCATGGTCACCCCCCCCCTCCCCCAAACCCCTGGACATGGTCTTAGCTCCAGGTAGACTTGCACTAGTTGGTAAACGTTGGTAAATGTAAGGCACCCCACTTGGATTTGATTTTCAATGCTTGGAAAAATTTTGGAAAAAAAAGAAAATCCAAAAGATACTTTTCCGATGGCAAAACTGTGCAAAGAGGTCAAAGCTCCTACAGACACATTTGAATGGAAAACGTCTTGGACCGCTTTTGAACCATTTGTATAGCATTAGTGTTTTTAGGGCCATGGTTGTTGTTTTTTTTCTTCTACAAATAGGGTCATCATATTTTTAGTGGTTTCTCTCCACATGTTTAGATGAGACTTTATGAGAATGCGAAACATTACTGTACATAAAAAAAAAAAACTAAATGAAAGAGGATGCTACTATACTGGCATGATAGTTGTGTGTATTTATTGAATAAAACCTAGGCGTCACTGTATCTGAATACATGCATGTACTTTCCAAATGAACAAAGGGCTGGAGAGACGGATTTAGACGGGTGGGGGGTGGGGGCGCCCTAGGCCTCCTTTTCCCTTGTACTTTCAAAATTCTATATCCGACACTGAAAGGGCCAATAACAAGTCTATACTGCGATAAATAATGAAGGGGTATAAACCCTTGTCGCTACAACCTGAGTCATAAGTCTGCTTATATCTTAATCACGCCTGAATCGACTTTACCTTTCAAGATGTGGCATTTCTACTTAACCCTTTTACCCATTGTGGGATCCTGATACAGGGTTGGTCATGTCCGTTGGTCGTCATAATGTATGAATGTATCCCTAGTGCCCATGTAACTCGCCAGGGCTACATTCATGCACCATGCCGGGTTAATGCACAATCAGAGGATTGGCATGATGCTCCAATAAAGAAGTGGCAGCCAGACTCACCAGTTTTTCATTGGTGCATCATGCCGACTATAAGGAGCATGACGCACACTCCTGCATCAATGGACCATAAAGGTCTGAATTATGGACCTGTGCACTCTCCAGGCACAGCAAATTTGCATTCAGCGGTGCCCCTTTGTCATGTTTGGGTGTGGTGCACTGACACATTCTTCTGTGCAATTTTTAAATGTAGGTTTGTCGTCATAAATAAGAGCTTAGCTGTTGAAATGACATCACCGTAACATGACATTTTTGTATTTCTCGCTATCTCATTTGCGGCCCTTCAAGGATTGAAGGATAAATTTGTAGTGACACTCGTAAATTTGATTCGATCCCCATCTGAATAGTGGAGAACAAGTCGAAGTTTATTTGAGGCACAGTGGTATAATACTAGTCTTAAACATATTGCATTTATATGCCATGCCCATTTGTCGTCATTATGCATGAATACAGCCCTGTTGAGGAACTCGCCCCGGCTACATTTGTGAATCATAACGACCCTACAGGGTTGACGCAGTCCCAGAGGGTTGGCATGATGCGCCAATGAAGTGCTAGCGAGCAGTCACGGCATCACGACAACCAATGGTCATGATGCACTAAAGTATGAGCGGCCTTTAAAGATTCATTATGAGGACACAGAGAGTCACAATGACGTAGATATTGTCAATTAATGATTTACCTTTAGAAGACACAAGTGTGGTTATATTTACTAACATCGTATACAATGTATTGTTCAAGATATGTTTTTTTTTGTTGTTGTTTTTCTTAACCTCTATTCCTGTGAACATGAGTGATATCTTTTTTTTTACCTCTCCATGTTCATTAAGGTTTTAAGCCTTTTTGGTCATAACCACCGTGCGTTATATAGGTATAACTTCACTTGCTCTGGGTTGATAGAGGTTGACACACGTCTGGTGCTCTGACCGCAATGGTAGGGTGTAGTGCTCAAAGATAGAGAACCTTTTGGTGCATGGTATCAAGTCCCACTTGTGCTAGACGTTTTCTTTTCAACTGATTTTGATTGACATTTTATTGAGTGTGACAGCCTTTCCACTTGCCCCCAAAAAAACGTATTTTCAACGCTTTTACATTAAAAACCGTTCTTTTGACCTAAGGCCACTTAAAAAAGATTATCAGCTTTGCAGATACTTTTTTGAAAAAAGGGTGCGGGAGGAAGGCTTTTTATTTATTTTTTTTATTTGGTTTTGGAGTGATGCGGGAGGACCTTTTTTTCTCACTCAATTTTATTTGGACGGTATTATTTCTGTGCACTTTCATTAATGAGCCTAATGTTAACTCAATGCAGTCATCATATTCCTACTGTGGAGGGGAAATAGGGGGAAAATATGCTGTTTAAATCATGTATCTACATGGAATGATACCTGAGATATTGAAATTTTTGTTTTGGGGGATTTTTTCTCAGCTGATGGGGAAATTTTACACATTTGTGGCCCTTTTTAACTGATGCGGGCGGTATCCGCGAAGCTGATAATCTTTTTAAGTGGCCTAACAATCTAAACGTTTTTATAAAGATGTTTTTAAAAAAGTGTTTTTTTTTTGTGTGTTTGATGTGTTTTTTTACGAGGACCTTGGGAGAAGGGCTCCCAGGGAGAAACTTATGAACCCAATAAAAACTATTTTACGTTTTAAAACTTTTTTAAGCCAAAGGGGTTACGTGTATGGGCGAGCAGTCTCTACCCCAGGTAGCAAGGATACATTGGGCCAATGTCGGCTTATATTGGGCCAATGTCGGTTTATATTGGGCCAAGAAAGTACAAGCATGGCCCAATGCTCCATTGCTGATTGGGACTACTCCTGTCATTCCTTGTTATTCACCCATGACACATAGTAAATCTACATGCATGATATTTTAGTATCAGGTCCAGACAGAACACTGGTAAACTAAAAGTAGTACCTCTAACAATAGGAATTCCCTTTTTGCCCAAAAGGGGATGTATGAACTAAAGGAAACCTTCATGAAGGAACTCCACAGCCCCCTGTTGATGTAGACAAATGACAACCCCCTTCTTTTCAGCCTTTCTGTCGACTGAAGGCAACAACTCCTGAATTTGGCATGGCAGTTGTTACCTAACCATAGCCCCCCCCCCAGGATTAAGGCCCTTATTCTGCAAAGAAGGATTTTCAAAAATGGTTTATTAATGCTAACCAAGTAACTAAGAATACAATGGTACTCATTATTTTCGTTTTCCTTTATTTCTAGAAAATGTTACACAAAAGTAATTTGCCCTGCTCTGCTCTCAATCTCATTACCGGGTACCATTTTGTTTTTAGAATTGAAAAAAAAATAAAGAAAAACAAAAAAAGGAGCAAACATATTTTGAGACGTTTCAAAATGCACATGCATGTGCTATGGTATGATTAAACCATGGCATGTAGCCTGAGTAACATAACGCAGTATATATTATGTTATAATAGGACCGGGTGGTCCTGGTGGTCCATAATGTACAGCTCCTATGGCGGGAGGACCAGGTCTGCCTGGAGGTCCTGGTGGTCCAACTCTACCTGCGGGTCTCTGTAACCCTGGCAGACCGGGGGGCCCTGCAGCCTCGGCCAGCGTCTATTGATACTCAGTTCAATAGCCTGGAGTCACCTCTACATTTCACTGGATGTGTATTCCAGTTAATTGTTTTATTGCCCCCTTTGATCTAGATAAGGATCTGATTGAACTGGGATGTGTATTCATTCTCCATGCTGAGCCTGGGTCACTACCAGAATTAGGAATATGATTGGGGAGTGAGCTTCGCCGCCTGGGCGACGATCTACCCAGATGAAGGTCTGAAGCCAGCCCGTACTCTGTCAGGCTGGAGAGGGCGAGCCTGGGGGCCCTGGTGCACCACGATGACCAGGAACCCCAGGAGGGGCTCCTTGTCCAGGACGACCAACTGGACCAGCCGGCCCGGGAGGACCTTGGGTGCCTCTAGCACCAGGAGGACCTCGTGCTCCAGGGGGACCTTGTACACACTGTGGGTAAACCCCAGGTTTGTCTGCACACTGTGCTGGGGGGCCGGGGGGACGAGGGTCTCCCTGTCTACCAGGAGGACCATTTATACCATTGACACCTGGTAAGCCGGGACATCCGTTATGTCCATTTCTGCCAGATGGACCGGGGCTTCCACGAGAACCGGTCTGACCTGGAGGTCCCGTGGCTCCTCTTGGTCCTGTACTGCGCATGTCTCCCTGGGAGCCCTTCTCCCCGCGGGTACCTTGCTCTCCTCGGGATCCGACCAGTCCTGGCAGCCCTGGGGTCTGTTACTCCAATAGTTACTAGTATGTAACTTGTGTTAACACAACTTTTGGAGAATTTGTGAGTAGCAGGCAAGCAGGAATTTAGGGTGTTGCACAGACAAAGTTGCTTTAATGCAAGTACACAAACTTGCATTAATGCAACTATGAAACTAGAGACAGAGCATAGTGAGTGATAATAGGGGTAATTGCCAAAAATGAGCAAAGATGTGAGCACGGTACAAAGTTGTGTTAACGCAAGTCCAGCATTTATGTAAGTAGTAGTGTGATTTGGTACTTTTAATCTGGCTATTTGTACCATACTAGCAACTTTTGAGCATACTTGCAAGTTTCGTACTTGCAAGTGGGCATACTTGCCAGAAAATCTAGGACACCTACCTGAGCTGTCCTAGAAATCTAAAAGTGGTGAGTATGGTACTTACAGCTTTTTCATACTTGCTGAAACACGATTACCCTACTTACCACTCACATTTGTTGGAGTAACGGACCCCAGGAATGCCCTGCGGACCAGGACTTCCCCTAAAGCCAGGAAATCTAGGAGGTCCAGGTTCAGTGTGTGGTTGTTCTTGTTGCTGTCCCGCTATACCTTAAAGATTGATTCTTGGTGAAAATATTGCATCAATGATCTAACTCAAAGTTATAAAGTTATGTTAGAGTGAGTATGTTTAATGAATGAGGCTATAAAATACTGCAAATAAGCAAATTTACGTATACCATATATACTTTTTCTTTTACTTGACAGTCTATTAATTTATGGAATATTTTCATGCAAATATTTAGATTTCTGTCTGTATTCAATAGCTTTTAAGCCTCTTTTTGCTTGAAATCTGGCCAAAAGTCTTTACGGTCCACCACTGCTAGATGCTTAAGGGGTGGTCATTATTTCCCAACGAGGGGGGGTGATCAGTTTTCACACACACACACACACACACATACAGGTGTAACCAGCAAATTGGGGACACTGTTGCACACTCCTCCAAAACGGGGACATTCCTACATTCACCCAGCTTTCACTTAATTCGGGTTCAATTTAGAGCACAAGTCCATTTTAGCTCCCATTAAACAGTAAACAGTTATAGTGCAAAATACCAAACTGGCCTCTGATGCTCCTGTAGGGGCCGGCATCATTGTATATATATATTAGTGCGCTTCATCCGAGAGACGCGCTCGTGTGGTGCTCGTTCCTTCTATGCCAACCAGGTGTCGCTTCGCGATACCCGTTTGGTACAAGAGGGGGCAGCACCATGCCTCGCGTCCAGCTTCTACTAAGAAGCCGGACGATCCGCAGAAGGAGACTGGACATAGTCCAGTCCAGACGTATGTTCTGAGACAGAGAGAACTCAATAAAGTCCTACCCGATCGGTAGGGAGTCTGGGGCTTTGCCCAACCCGAACTACTCGTGTTGTGTTGGTATCTTTAGTGATAAGCGAGCCAACGAGCCACCCAACATATAAGTCGATACGAACCATTACACTGGTGCCGTGACCACTTGGTTCGGAAGGTGGAGCGCGGCCAAATGGCCAAAAGCCACAGGCTACCTAATGCGGGTCCCTCCAGCCCTGGGCTAGAGGGATTCGAAGAGTGTGATTACACATCCTACCAGAATTGGAGATGGGATCGTAAAATTGTATCCGAACACACCTAGACAGGTTGCTTCGGATACAGGGTTATTTAGCGGGGTAATTAAACCTGCCAGGTTAGACTTAAGCGCTTGGTCCCAAGTGCTAACTAGTAGGCGCCAGCTTGGGCCTAGTATCCCAGCGAGTGCTGCTGGTATCTTGGAGACCCCTAAGGCTCAAAGCCCGATCCAACGTACAGTGCCCCCTATGAGTGTTGAGGTAGATGGGGCAACCCAAGTGGCCCCATTGATGACATCATGAAAGCGACGATGATGGGGGTAAAGAAGATCCGAAAGGATCATCGGGCACTAAGAGAGTTAGACCCCGAGAGACATTGCCGAGAAGCTCGGAAAAGCACTCTCTGGGCCTATCCTTAGACGAAGGCTTATCTGACTCCATGTTCAATCCGGGAGGCAGTCGTAAGTCGAGGTATGGACCTCGGATGGGCCCTGGGTATAAGACAACCTCGGCCTATTTGAAAGCCAAAGAACAGGTGGAGCAACAAGCTAAGAGACAGCATGAACAATTCATAGCTGCTCAGAAGAAAATTGAAGATGAGACAAAAGAACGGATCGGAAAGCTTCATTCTGTCGAACAGGAGGCGATTCTAAAAGGATCCGACCTCAAGTATCGTTTGTCCTCTCTAGTCCATCGGTTGGAATTAAAAGAGAAGGATGAGAAGGAAAGAGAAAGCAAGTTGGCTGACCTAGAACATGAGGAAGCCAATAGACGAAGAGCGATTGACAAGGCTAGAGCCGAGGAAGTCGCTAAGGCTCGGGATGTAAACAAATTACAATCCGAATTGCATGTCATGGAGGAAAGATTAAAAAGACTTCAGCTCCGTAAGGCAGAGACAGAAGCTAAGTTGATCTCGGAACCAGACGAGATCCAAAAAGAGACCACAGAGTACCAAAGGTCTCAGAAGGAAAAAGGTGAGAAGTATCGTATACTAAAAGATACTTTGAAGAAGGAGGCACTGGCTGCCCAAGACGAAAGGAACCGAGCTGTAGCGGACAATGAGAAAATCCGATCCGAGATCTTGTCAGAGAATGCACAGCTAAGAGAAGAACAGAGGAATTTGACCACTGATGTGGCAACCTTGACGATAAATAAGTCCGCAATGGAAAGTTACTTACAGGAACAGGAGCATGCGAACGTTCCTCCAAGGAGTAAGGACCAAAATCCAATCTCAACATTTGTCAAACAAGGAGACCCAGTTTCCTGTTCGACTCCAAAGCATCCGGCGTACAACCCATTCGTAAATGATAATGCGTCTCGGAATGTGGATCAAGGGGGTGTCTATATTAGAACCCAAGATAAGAACGGCCGGACCAGCAGAGTTCGGATCAGTGAAGTCCCGATAGTCCATAACTTGGACCCGGACTTCGTGCCGAGAGTCTGTTCCGACACTAGTGCTGAAACAAGTGGATTCCACATACATGTGGATCTGGCAGTTAATGTCGGGTTGGATGCAGGTAAATATCAATAATGTTCCCTTGATACAGACACCTTCCTGGTTCATACACCTTCTGCTCTTGGGATGTGGGATCCTTGTTCAGTCACCACCCTGGAGTGTGGGGTCCTGCCATTTTGGTTACACTATATATAAAAATGGGTTGCTAGATCGCTGGTTAGAAATGTTCAATTTGTGACTGCTTCAGAGTGGGGTACCCTTGGGGTACCAGATGAAGCAAAATTTTCAACCTGTGTAGAAGTGAGGGAAGTGCCAGCTAACTCGACATGATATTACATTTAACTGATATTACCTATAGTAAAGCCAGGCTGAAGCAAGATGCATTTTGACAGGTCAGCCGGCCGCGACAAAAAGTTATCATCGTAGCGGCAAATGAATAGCACTATGCAAAAGACTGGCTTCTGCTGATTCAGAAAATGTAAAGTTTGTTGTTCTGATCCCAGTAGAAGAGGTAGAAAGCTATAAGGAAAGATATCATAAAGCTCTCTTCTTTTGGTGCTTGAATTACATTTCTATTGTGTGCGATTGTCACAAAATTGCCACTGGCAAAATTATGAAATCATGGAATCGTATACAACAACCTATGCCCATATCGGGACTCGAACCCGCGTGGCCTCCTGCTTGCGGATTTAAAATGCGAATGCATAGCCCGCTCGGCCACGGCGTGCTATGGGCGACAGAACAGGGGAAGACATAGTTTAAGCCGCGGATGGCGGGCTGTCAATTAGCCAACCCTGCTGGTGCTGCGCCGTGTGGTGAAACCGTGAACTAGAATACCAAAACAAGCCACAGTTGTCAACAGGGACAACAGGATAAAAAATCCCTTTTTTCTTTGTCAAAAATGATTCTTTCAACCTCTTCTACTGGCAGTAGATCAACAAACTTTACGTTTTCTGAATCAGCAGAGGCCAGTCTTTCGCACAGCGTTATTCATTTTGGACGAGTGCTAAGCGCAGCGGTCAGTGTTGAAGAAACATTTTGTTGTACGCCCGGGGTTGTACGGTACAGGGTGGAGGCCCGGGAGATTGAGGGCAAGTCCTTATGATACCAATTACAGTCATGCCCTGGCGCTCTTTTACGGTAATACGCCAAATCCCCCTTTACTGCTCAACCGTTTGCGGACGGGACCTTGTGTCAATGCTATTTCAATGAGAGTAGGCCTATGTTCATCAATACAGACGTAAATCTAAACTTGAGTATCTTTAAGTCTCTACAAGTGAATTGAATGGATAAAGTCCCAGTCTATCAGGGGTTATGTTTCAACTAATTTTAAACTTTAATTACCTCACCACGTACCTTTACTAAATTTTCCCCATCCCAGGTGTCATTTTGTCATTCTCAAAATATGTACAGAGCAATATAAAATACAGTATATGAAATGCACTGTAACCCCCCCCCCCAACCAAACAGACAAATTTGATCTTTTGTTTGTTTATTCCTTAGGATATTAAGCATCTTTTAAGTGGTAATCATGTTATCATCATCAGTTTTGATATGTCTATTTAACAGCTAATTAATGGGAGAAAAAATGAAAAACTGTCAAAATATTGCCAATCAAAAAATATAGTGACCAAATGGGATTTTTCTGTTTTATATGATAGAATCCTGAAGTGTCTACATGCCTAGCAAATTTCATGGAAAAGGCCTGGGTCATTTTTTCATAAATCAACAAAATATGCCATGTTCTGGTGGGACCCCAGTACTGTACTCCCCCTTTTTTCTGCAGAAGAGAAAACATTTAGATGGCTCTTATGTACTGTACAGAATTTCCTTCTGAACCTAAAACCAACATTAAGGTAATATACAGTCAAAAACACAGAAAAATAATCATGCAACTTTTGAGAAGATTTGTATGAACAACTGTGGTATGTGATGTCTTCTCTACTCTCTGACAGCTCTAATGTAGGAAGGACAAAGACTTATTTATGTCAGTCCTCCCCCTGGTTTATGGGGTCTTTAGTCAGTCCTCACCATGTACTGTGGGGTCCTTCCCCACTTCAAAGCTTCAGCACTGCAGGGATTAGTTTACAACTTGACCATTTCTGTGACCCAATTAACCTAAGGTTCTGGTCACATTAATTAAGGTATTGGCTCTATGCGACAGGAATAGAAACATACATACATCACTTTTCATGTTACTCATAGACCCAAAGTCTGCTCTCAATCAACATTCTCATTTTTTTTTAGTTTTCATTAACTGACATATCATTGGATGGTAATACTCATGTGTACATTAATTCAGATGAGAAAAGGGCCAGCAATTGAATTCACTATTGTTGTATGAATGTGGACCACAAGACTTGAATTGTTATTAGACATTGGTGCATGCAGGTAAATATCAATAATGTTCCCTTGATACAGACACCTTTTTGGTTCATATACCTTCTGCTGCTGGGATGTGGGATCCTTGTTCAGTCACCGCCCTGGAGTGTGGGGTCCTTTCATTTTAGTGCACATGTTGGTGATATCACTTATATCATGGAATTGGTACATCAATATAGATCAATATAAATTTGTGTAAAAAGGGGTAGGCAGGTGCATGGATAAGGATATGTATTCTTTAAACATGACTAGTATCTAATTTTTTGGGAGATCATACAGGTACTATGTCAAAAATGATTTTCAGCAAGTCTTTTGACTGGCACAACTTCTATTATAGCAGAGACCCTAATACATGCTTGGATATCATGTGCGTAAGTATGCACACAGAACTAAATAAGACCTGTCCCATAAGGATCATGAGAATTAGACAATACAGACACCTTCCTGGTTCATACACCTTCTGCTCTTGGGATGTGGGATCCTTGTTCAGTCACCACCCTGGAGTGTGGGGTCCTGCCATTTTGGTTACACTATATATAAAAATGGGTTGCTAGATCGCTGGTTAGAAATGTTCAATTTGTGACTACTTCAGAGTGGGGTACACTTGGGGTACCAGATGAAGCAAAATTTTCAACCTGTGTAGAAGTGAGGGAAGTGCCAGCTAATTCGACATGATATGTTGACATTTAAACAAAAATATTCTAATACTTTGGGGGTGTTTCACAAACTTGATTAGTTCCTGATACTTTACTTTTGAGGTGTTCTTTGTTAACTTGCTTGGTTAATAGTTTAATAACCTCAAAAGTTGCCAGTAAATCTGCAATGGTCGCCATATTGGATCTCAGTTCAGAGATATTGGCACACTTCCTGTGGTTATTGATAAGGGAAATCTCCCTATGATTGCAGATTTAAATGGTACTCCCCATGGGCTTCAGGTCATATGTTAAGATCTGACTGGTAGTTTCAAAGAAACTTTAAAAATGTACCTCCGAAAGGATCTGCTTGGAGATTGCTAGATTTGTTTGACGTGGCTATTATCATGCGCCACTAAATTATGCAACTGTAATGTAAAACACCAGGGGGCAGCATCTTCAGTTGAGATGCTCTGAGGGAAGGCCCATGAGTCTTCTCCCCCCCCTCGTAGTCCTTTTCCTCCAAAATCTGCCCTTAACCAAACTATGTTCTAGAAGCTCACCCTATACTGCTCTGGCATTATAAGGGGGTGCCCAAAAGAGCTCCATGCACCATGGCATTTGGCTAGCTGTATAGTCCCAGTTTTTAACATATTGTCCACTTAAGCCCAGAAATGAGGAACAGGCACCTAGAAGGCTATCCCAAGGAAGATGTGTGTCAGATTTGTCCAACTATTAACCTGATGCCATTCACCCATCCTGGGTAGGGCCTCCTAAGTTGGTAAGGCATGCCAGTAAATAGAGGGAGAGAATTTGAGGATAGACAAAGGCTCAAAGACATATTAGGTGGGGGCAGAAGAGCCAGCTTAGTTGATCTATCCTAGGAGGGAATAGTTATATAGCAACCAGTAGTGAGCGATAATTCAAAGAGTCACCTGAAAAGCACACTACCCCAGCAGGGAGCCACAGAACAGACAAACGAGAAGCATTCAAAGAAGTTTGCGAAAACTGCAGGAGGAATACTAAGGAAGCTGCTGATAACTTAGGGTTAGAGGTAAACCACTAGAAGCTGGGTGGTCAGTTGTTGCACAGAAGTCTTTGCTGGAAAAAGTCCTGGTGAAGGTCGAGATTCAATGGGCCTGGACCCCCTGGCTGGACCAGGATGGTGTAAGAGCTGGAACAGAACATGGTCTTCTGAGTTGGATGTCCCTTGAGTTGTCAGGAATCAGTCGCTCACATTAACAATTTCATCAACATTACCAACTGGTTGATATTGTGTTGATAGTTTTGATCAACCTGTCTGCAACACTTTTTCAATCATTCCAAATCAATTTTGTCAACCATCACCATTTCAACATCAGATCAATAGTTGACATATATTTCAGCAGTGATATGTCAAATGATAAAACAAAGTTGACTGTATAAATTCTGCTGCATGGGAGGAGGAGGTGTGGCCTTGTCCTCAGTTTGCCTGTGTGGAGGATATCTAAGACAAAGTCTTCTATTTTAACACACATTGTATGGCTTTGTCCTCAGTTTGCCTACACATACTGCATGGAGTATATCTTAGATTAAGTCCCCAGTTTGCCTGTACACATGCTGTGTCTCAGACCAAGTCCTCTTTTTGCATAGACACACTGTGGGGCCATGTCCCCAATTTGTCTACACACACTGTGTGGACCTTAACTAATACCACTTCCTCTATTGGCATACACTATGTGGCCATGTCCTCAGTTTGCATACACACACTGTGTGGAGTGCAGTCTATAAGAAAAGTTTTTCCCCTTGCAGGCCATAAGGTCCTGCAGATCTCATCATTCTGCAGGCCCGGATTGATTTTGGCAGGACTGAATACCTCAAGATTATTTTTGATGAGAAATGAATAATAAAAGAACAGAATTAAATAACTATTTTAACCATTTAACTCCTTAAAATTTAATTAAAAGTAACTGCTTTTGTTTTAGGCGGTAAAAACCTCAATAATGGTCCGATTTGCATGCCGTAAAAAACAAAATGTAGCCTAAGGTCCCATAAATACAGCCAGACATTTGGCCTGACAGTGATGATTTCAGTTGGTCCGGGAGCAATTTTGTCAGCAAAAGCAAATGTCCGACGAGTTTTCATATTGACTGGGAGTGTATCTAACACCATGTCCTCTATTTGCATACACAGACTGTGTGGCCATGTCCTCAGTTTGCCTACACACACTGTATGGAGTGTATCTAAGGCCAAGTCATCTATTTGCCTACACACACTGTGGGCCGTGTCCTCAGTTTGCCTACACACAGTGTGTGGAGTATATCTAAGACCAAGTCCTCTATTTGCATACACACACTGTGTGGAGTGTATATAAGACCAAGTCCTCCATTTGCCTACACACACTGTGTGGTCATGTCCTCAGTTTGCCTACACACACTGTGTGGAGTGTATCTAAGACCAAGTCCTCTATTTGCATACACACACTGTGTGAAGTATATCTAAGGACAAGTCCTCTATTTGCCTACACACACTGTGTGGTCATGTCCTCAGCTTGCCTACACATAGTGTGTGGAGTGTATCTAAGACCATATCCTCTATATGCATATACACACTGTGTGGAGTGTATCTTAGACCAAGTTCTCTATTTGCCTACACACACTGTGTGGCCATGTCCTCAGTTTGCCTACACACACTGTGTGGAGTGAATCTAAGACCAAGTCCTCTATTACCAACACATACAGTGTGGTCATGTCCTCAATTTGCCTACACACACTGTGTGGAGTGTATCTAAGACTAAGTCCTCTATTTGCATACTCATTCTGTGTACTAATGTCCTCAGTTTGCCTACACACACTGTGTGGAGTGTATCTAAGCCAAGTCCTCTATTTGCATACACACAATGTGTGATCATGTCCTCAGTTTGCCTAAACACTGTGTGGAGTTTGATTCCTCAATTCATTTGAGCACACAGCTAGAAAATGATGTCTTGTCCTTGTTTAAATGTGTCTATTCTTCGTAAATAGACTGAATGCTCTTGTATAGGGGTAGAAAAAGATATAATGCCTAATATCAAGACCTCAGTTTTTTTTTACACTCTTTGCATTTGACCATACCCAAGAGAAAGTCCCTTAGGCCTCAGTTTGCAAGCACACACTGTGAAGTCATGTCCTCACTTTGTAGACACACAGGGTCTATTAAGGAAATTCCTCAGTTTGCAGGCACACAGATTCAATGTCTGAATCAAATTTGTGACAATTTTTATGCAAATACACTGTAATATCCCTAAGAGGTCAAAAATGGCAATAAAGCCAATTAGGCAATACACCCAGATCACTGGGTGAACTGGGGACACACAGATCTCTCAGTGTGCAAAACAAATTGGGGACTTTTACACACAGGCAAAAATCACAAAAAAATAGCTCTAACTTTTTACACACAGCACAAGTTGCTCCGGGCCAAATTGGGGACATTTTGTTGACACACTAGAAATCATGTTCATGACCATTTTTCAAGGTCATTTGTGATACCCAAACCCATTGCCCCCCTTTTCTCAAGGTCATGCGAAGTGAGCCGTCCCCGGTTCGCAAGATGTCCCCAGTTTGTAGGTGTGTGTTCCCATGAATGTCCCCAATTTGCTGGTTACACCAACACACACACACACACACACACACACCCCTGCGGTAAATCTTCACACACCCCTAAAAGGAGGCAAAATTGTCTATCCCGCCACCTGCCCCCCCCAACCCACCACCCCCTGCTGACAGATAACGATCACTCCCTTAATGAAATAGCTCTGTCCAGGTAAAGCACTTTATCATTCCGACCATAGAACCGTGAAACGCCTATGACTGGGTATATGGCACCTCATGTCAGAATGTGCATTAACTAAAGGTATAATTGGTATGCAGTGGTCAGCCATCTCCTGCATGCATTATTACAGTGTGTAAACATGACTATAGTATGGCATCATGCATCAATGAAATGCTGGTCTGCAGACTTGCATCCCACTTGCCAGCAACAGCCTGACCCTCCAGGGATCTGTTACTCCAACAGTTACTAGTATGAAACGTGTGTTAACCCAACTTTTGGAGAATTTGTGAGTAGCAGGCAAGCAGGGATCTAGGGTGTTGCACAGACAAAGTTGCTCTAACGGAAGTGCACAAACTGGCGTTAATGCAACTATAAGACTAGAGACAGAGTATAGTGAGTGATAATACGGGTATTTATAAAAAATTTGCAAAAATGTGAGTATGCTACAAAGTTATGTTAACGTAAGTCCAGAATTCATGTAAGTAGTACTAGAAATTGACTGTTTGAATCAGGCAATAAGTCCTCTACTAGCAAATTCAGTGTGTACTTTCCAATTTTGTATTTACAAGTTGGGCATGCTACCCAGAAAATTTAGGACATCTACCTGAGCTGTCCTAAATCTGAAAGTGATAAGTACGGTACTTTTTCATAGGCCTACTTGCAATAAGCCTGTTTACTACTAGTAACTATTGGAGCAACACACCCCAGGACTATAGGGCACATGGCTATTTCTATCTGGAGGTCGCCATCTTTGTTCCTAGCCCCCAATGCCATCTTGGATTTAGTCAGAGAATTCTGGGTAGTCTCTTATCTTCACTCTCAGCCACCACAGAACAATGGTCATTGATAAGACTGATAGGGGAGATATGCTGCACCCTGCTCTTTATCTTAATCACCCTAAGTACCTCCCCATTGTTTCAGGTGTGAGGGGAGTGGATTAGCTTGATAGGGAGACAATGGCCTGGGTGTACTCAATCTGGGTGACATCTGGTCTCATATTGAAATCTAAAAGTTATGTTTCTCTTCTATTTAAAGAATCAAATATAAAGAAATCTTATCTAGTTAAAGTTGAAAGCATTTGCTATCAATGCATACACATTTTACAGAATAGCTATACATTGTAAATGAGGAAGAGACCATCAAAGTAAACTATACAAAGAGCATAATTGTAGGGTTAGCCCCCCGCCTAGTTCAGCCACCTTAGTAGTATAGTATGTATCGGAACGGGACTATAGCTAATCTAAGGATATTACTCACTGGGGATGCAGCCAATCAGAGGCCTCCCTTTTGGCGGGAAATTCAAATGTGGGGTCACGTGACCTAGACCCCCCGTGGTGTGGTGCCAAAATGGACCAATCAGAACCCTCTCTTTTGGCGGGAAATTCAAAATGGTCATGTGACCCAAACCCCCTGTGGTGTGCCGCCAAAATGGCGCCCTCTGATGGGCTGGCTGTTTGGGTCACGTGACCTCTATTATGCAAATAAGGTCACATGACCCTAATTTGAATGGACCAATCAGAGGCCGTCATTTTGGTGGGAAATTTGAAAAATTTGGTGACGTGACTCTATTTTTTTTTTAAATCTTTTGCCAAAAAATTGGAGACTTCTGATTGGTTGGCTGTCCACACGTCATACCGTCAGCTGTATGCAAGCAAGTAATTACGTGACCTTATTAGCATAAAGATGTGTGGTTTATTATGTAGATGAGTGTGTGACTATAGTGAGATATTTTTTATATAAATAAAAAAAGGCAAGCTGAAAGCTTGCCAAGAAAAAAAAGGAAAAAAAAGGGAAATATTTGGGGAGGGGTGGGGGGCCCTTGGGGTGGGGGGGGCCTTTGGGGGGACCATTGGGGTGGGGGTCGCTTTGCTTCTTTTTTTTTTAGTAAACCCGCCCCTCGGGTAGGGGCGGGTTTACTGAAAGTAAAATTTACATAAGGTAGTTGAATATTAAATAGAAATACAATAGAACCCACATATGGAGTAGTACAAATTTCACTTTTTATTTGTCATAATTTCATTTCATTTTTTCGCATACAAACTATCTTGGTGTCTTATCTATACATGAATCGTGATTCATTGTGGGTGGTCTTTGTTCGGTTCATATATGTTGTCCCTGGTGAATCTACGGTGGTGTCTGGTGTATATATGTTGTTTCTCATTTATCTACTGTGTCCTCCGACGTTACAACGTTAGAAAACACAGAAGCTGTTTGTTCCAAAGGAAAAACTCCTCCACACTTCATTCTGAAAAGCTGCAACAAGTTAGTAGTTAATTTACTTTATGTTATTTTACTCTAATCTGTACATGTTCCAGTTAAGATAGCAATTAGCATGGATGCTCACATGTGTAATTATAAATGTAGAAATCAGAGTGTTAACAGAAAAGGTGGGCATTTCCCATTTCTACGTTTTCGATAAGGAAGTCATGATACTGCTTCAGAGATGTCAGAAAATCAACTCTCATTGGGACAGAAACAGAAAAAGAGCCTCATCCTTTTTTGTCAATGTTATCAACTAGGTAGGGCAAATTCCCTAACTTAGACCAACCATGGAGGATGTACAGTACCAAGACGCAAAACTGGGCGTGTCGTACAGAGGGCCTCTCTTTGCCTGCCAAATATACCACAATATCCCACATACAAAGCACACCTCTCACTTGAGTCAATGATGAAGGGTGCTGATGTACTGCACCTGTCATCCTATTAGCTGCTGGTCATGGGTCAGGTTCAGCATTGTTAGAAAATAAATTACTTATCACATTATGACATGAGGAGGTCCCTGGTGCCTCTATATTTATATTGTAAACACTGGTAAAAGGGTGACGAAGGGGGAGGGGTGGCCAAAAGTAATCGGAAAACTCAAAAAAAGATTACACGGGGGGGGGGGGTCCAAGGGGGTGCAGGGGGCCCTAGCTACACATAGCTTTTTGAATTTTGAAATTCCATTCAGTAGAACCAAAATTTTTCATTTATTTGATAATAATCTTCAACTCTAGGTGCGTCTTATAGGCGAGGTGCGTCTTATACGCGGGAGATTGCGGTAGTTATTTGATGACCGGGATGTGAATCCAAGCTTCAAAGCCAGTCTTAAAAACCTTAAAAAAAAGTCTTAAATTTGGGACGAACATCCAAAGGGCTACACCTATCACCCAGGAGAACCTGACCTAATAATTCCAGCAGCATCACATAAATCATGGCTCGGTTTTTAACATGGTCTTTTTTTTTGGGCCAATGAGTGGGAGGGATTCCCCAGGTTTATGGTAGGATACATGTGTATTTATTACGTACATAATACAAGGACAGTAAGAGTCCCCTGTATTACACCCCTGTGAGGCCCTCTAAAGCACATATCATGGACGCTAACCCTACCACTGTGTGCAGGTTGGGGATGGGACTATCTTGTTGGGACACAACAGGATCATAGTACAACAGTCTGATTTTAGTCTGTACTAGGATTCTGATACCATGCACAGTCTTAGGATGTACTGGCTTCTTAGCACCCTTGTGTGTGCACTGGACCATGACACTCACCTCCACAGGTGTATGGGCCAATCAGAGTCCTGGTCACTTGACCATGAAACCTACCTGAGCATACATTATTGGGGTCAAAGGTGGGAAGGTGAAACCACTCCATCATTTGGTACTTATATTTACAGTAAATGATACATTTACTCCCTTATTAAACAGCACTTACCTCAAATGAAAACGTCAGTTTGTAGGCATTTGTCTATTCTTTAATCTTGTGGGTTCATATTTATCAGCCAATTAAACAAAAAAATAGCCAATCAATTTTATTATAGCAAGACTGAGGGGAAGATTGTAAATATAGCCATTTCTCAGAAAATATTCCAATTTTAGTTCTGTAAAAAGGTGTATATGTAAAATATAGACCTTTTCTACCGATGGTGACATCAAAATGATGTACTTTGATAAGAAAGTAAGAGAAATTTGAAGATAAACAAGGGCACTGAGTTCTCAGTACACACCATGATCCAGGGACTATCATTCAATCTTAGGGTGTACTAAGAAACATTTAGCATGGAGCACCCTTTCTCCTTGCCTCTACACATATATTCTATTATTAACAGATAGAACATCCCTTCAGCTTCACTTTGGTATATAGATATGGGGGTCTGGGGTGAGATCTGGGTGGTAGAACTAATGGAAATATGTCATAGATGAGGTCAAATTTCCGCAGATCCACATGCAAACACACTAACCTCCCCACCCTGTTGTTAAAATATTATCACTCCCTAACCAGGCTCTAACGATAGGACTTAGTTTGGTTGGTACATTACCTCTAAGGCACCTGACTGCAACATGAGAGTGGGAGGCAGTGTTTGGTAAGAGAGAAATGTGCGGTCGTAGACGTGACCACACGGTCGTAGACGTGACCATGTGGTTGTAGACGTGACCATGCCTATACTTTTCTTATGATATCTCTGGTACTATGTGAAATATATTAATCAAACTTACAGAGCTTATTGCTTACATATAAAGGTATAAGGCACACATAATAAGGATAGTTAAATATAAAACACCTAGCAGCATGACTGCATGTATGGTCGTAGATGTGATCACATGTAAACTACCCCAAAATTAGATCATAGCCTCCAGGCCATACAGTTCTATGGGTAGGTTAATTTTTTTTTTGTGCGAGATAGGTACATATAAGGCCTCTACATAGTAACTCTTATTAGTCCATGTTCTGTGTCTTTCCTATTGTAAGAGACCCCAGAAAAGGTCGTAGACGTGACCACTCAGCTATTACACAAAAGATTTAATGGTCCTAGTCTTCACAAAACAAAATGCATGGACCCCCACCTATAACGAAAAAATTCTCTACCGTAGGGGGGATATACCAGATGAAATGAATAAGGATTTTGCCCTTTATTTTGTTTTGTGTAGCAAGGGAAAAAAATTTGTTCCTATTTTTTACCCTAAAAATCACCCTTTTTGGCTGTTCAGACCCCTGTAGCTCTCTTATTATGCTTCACAGATAGGCAAAACCATGGTTCCCCTTCAAGCTTGAAGCCTTGATGACCAGAATACATGTTTAACACAACTACATCTATTATTTTGAAGAATCTATTGAAAGGGAGGCAAACACAACCTACTTGACGACGATTCATGGCTATTGGTCACATCATCAGCAGTAATTGGCCCCTTCTGATATGAGGCTTGTGTCGGGTATATATCCTAGACATAGTCTCCTGTACCCAGTACCTGGGAAAAGGCGGGAAATCAACCCCCAGGGACCACAGCACAGTGCACGTTACCTATATCCACTGGGCCAGCTTGCTGCATCTGAGTTAGTTTTGCCATGTGACTGGAAAAGAGCAGCAATGTTTATCCATGCATCAACATCCCCATACCTTCGCCACTGGAGCCAAACTCACCTTAACCCACCTCAACCTTGTCCTCTTGCCATATTCCGATAACACAAAGATATCAAAGAACCATAAAGCCTATAAGGTTCACCACTTATTTCTCAAAATGATATCATTTTTTGGCCTCATTTTTTACCCTTCATGTGTTTTAAAATCTGCTTTTCCAACCTGGCTCCTATAACTCTCTTTCAGGTAATTATTCAGACATGGGGGGCCCCCTTTTTTCATTCTCTTCCCTCATTACTTTTGGTAGGGTCATGCCATGGAGGACTCACCCCCCCCTTTACCCATTCTCTACATTTTTTACAGGGAAAACAACAACAGAAATACATTTGAAATTATATCAAGGGTCAATGGTATATATATATATATAATGCCCCATCATGCATCACGATGACCAATGTGCACGATGTTTAGATGCACTACTGGACCTTAACCTGTTGAATCTACTGCAATACAATCTGAATTCTACTTTCAGGGCACCAGTGTTGTGTTGGTTCCTCCCTGTCATATAGGAAGTCCACCCTATAATCCTTGTGGACGCAGTTAAACCGGTCCACCTGGTGTACCTGGTGAACCCGGTGTCCGTGGCCAGGATGGAAGCAGGGGCAATCCTGGACTTCAAGGACAGAGAGGTCTTGAAGGTCAGAAAGGTGACAAAGGTGATCCAGGGCATACAGGGCCCAAAGGACAGACAGGGTCTCTGGGGCCGACTGGTCGTCAATGTGTACCGGGGGCTTCAAGACGCTCAGGGCGGGACGGGACAGCAGGACCCCCTGGGTCCGCGGGAAGTAATGGAGGAAGAGGTCCCACAGGGAGACGTGGAGACCCAGGACCACCAGGAAACCCATCTAACTGTGGAACATCACAGGCTTCTTCTCAATGTCCTGGTATGCGAGGCCGCCCAGGACCTGCTGGACCCTCTGCCTCCCCTGGACCACGTGCCCCCCCTGGACCCCCAGGTCCTACAGGTCCCCCTGGTTACTCAGGCCCTGTGGGACGTACTGGTCCCCAAGGTTACCCTGGTCCCCATGGTCCTACTGGTCCATTTCCGGTTCCTGGTGGGCAGGGGCCTCCTGGTCCCACTGGTCCCCCAGGCCGCCCTGGTGATCCTTGTAGGCCATTGCCTGCCTCCCAGTGTCCTCCGTGTGCTCCTGGCCCCCCAGGTCCCCCGGGCCCACCTACAAGCTGTCCATGACGTACCCTCACTGCAGTTCTACTTGACTGAAAGCATCCTTTTAGGCACATTCCATGTTAAGTCTATCTTTTGGGGGTCGTTTTTGAAGGCACAGCATGTCACATTGTGTGTCACAAGAGGAAATATGGTACTTGACTTTACACACAATTAACTTTTAGTATTTAGATCATATATTTAACTTATAATTAATAGTTCGGAAATGAACTAAAATCTGATGACATCAGAAATAAATTCATAGAAAATCATCTATTTACCACAGGCTCAAAATTCAAAAGGTATTAGAAAATTGAAATGATAATGATTTGATCTGTTCACATATGTGAGCTATTACTATCAAAGATCATTTTACAATTATGCTTCAAAAATGAAAATATGAGTTGAGGACAGGCACATTTTTACTGTTTGCCCATGATTTTACTTATATACTTCAGGAAGAAAATCACATAAAAACATATCTATGCACATGAAAAATATCTCTGAGACTTCAGGATTTGTTAGAAACCATTCACAATTTGCTATATACATTACACAGCATAATATAACCTAATTGCATCTGAGGACATGCAAAGATAGACTTAACCTGGAATGAGCCTTTAATCTTGTAAAAAAACAAACCTTTAAAACGTATTTTGACATCTACAAGTCAAATTTCCAAAGATAAAAACGTTTGATGAAAATGTCAAATAAGACTACCTTTGAGTGAACAGAGACACATACAACATTTTCGTTGTTGACATATGAATCCAAAAACAACTTCTTTGATGTCAATAAAATGTGTTTTCTTTTCTTCATCTGGGGTACAATATATATCCCAACAGCCTGGCTGAAAAGAAAGACTCACATAGAGTACAGGCTTAACCCCAAGCTCCACAGCCACGGCCGCATTACCTGTGGCACACATTTTTCTCTGCCCTGAGTATTGTTTACATCATCTTGTGCATTGGGGTATAGGCTATCAGCCATGAGGCTTATCACTCTCATCTGGGGTGGCAATTGCTATCCTTGATTTTTAGTAAGGTATATATGTCTAGAGTTGGGAAATGTATGATAGCAGTGCCGAAGTGGCAGCTTTTGCATGCTATCACCATGTGCATGCACCAAGCACTACCTTCTCTGAGCCCCTCACCGTAACATGTTACCTAAATCTGTGTTCCTTAATAATTGAATGTCAAAATACATCCAAAGGGAAGCTAATAGGTTGGTTAACATTCAAAAACAACATTTGCATAATCAGATTTTCATGAAGGTATAGGTAGGTAGGTAGGTAGGTAGGTAGGTAGGTAGGTAGGTAGGTAGGTAGGTAGGTAGGTAGGTAGGTAGGTAAGTGGATGTAAAACATCCACTTACCTACCTACCTACCTACCTACCTACCTTCATGAAAATAGACATTTTCATTAGAATTATTTCCTAATTATTCAGTGACACAATGAATCAGACACAGACAACACAGTCTAGATTATGTATTTATGGTTCCGCTTGATTCCCCTGTATGTGTCCTCTGATGCAAAATCTCCTCTTGGGTGATTAGGTCATTTATAAAAGCGATATACAATTGTTCCTATATTGAGAGAGGTTTCCCTGTGTTTATGGAGGAAGTGGTTAGTTGGGCATAAGTGAAAACCAGAACTGAAATAAATCTTATAAGTAATCCTTGATGATTTAAAGCCCATTTGTTGCTTGTACCAAATAAATATGAATATTATAGATATATTCTAAAAATATGAACTCTTGGCACCTCATGGGTTATTGACATATAAATGTGGTGAGGGGTCAACAATGCTTACTTGTATGCATTGTTGACTTGCATTATTGCATTACCGAGCATATCAGGAGGGGCCATATTGGACAAAAGGAATTCTACCCTGCTAGCATAAGGTGCTAGATTAAGGTTGCTGAATTAGTTCTAGGGGCTATTCCAACAAGTCATATCCAACTTATATGTGGGTTATATTGGCAGTTATAACCAGTTGATACAGCTCACATTAAAAATTTAATACATCTCTACTAGCAAAACGTGTCCTGTTTTTCAATGTTTCTAAAATTTGGGACCAAGCTATTGAGCACAAAATAATCATTTTCACCTTTGTGCATAGTGGAAGACACACTTGTGCTGGAAAGATTTGTCAAGCCCTGGTGTTATGGTTTGTCACTTTTAGTCATGATTTTGGGTTCCTCCCTGACCATTTTTTTCTCTACCCCTACCACATTAGTCTGTTATCATAAGCAATGGTTTGTATTTTATTATAAGGTCTTGGTAACATTATGATGTATTCCTGCCCTTACTCCTCTCTGAGTGGGGAGCCCCAACCATCGATTTCTTCTTTTATCACACCGAACAGTGTACTGTTTTGCCATATTGTCTGGATATTATTTGGAAAAAGCAATTCAATATCATGAAAATGCACCCTTATCCCAAATTAAAACCATACCTCCAAACTCTAATCTTCAGTCTGTAAATTCTGATTGGAGACACTTTGATCCTATGCCTGCACTGGTCTTCTACCAGAAACATTCAATTCAACATGGAATGAAAAATTTGGTTTTGAATCATTTTATAAGACTCATTTCAGTTCCAGTTTTGTAACTCCATCTCACTTTTTCTGGTCCCTATGCCCAATAAACCACTTTCTTTGTAAACACAGGGAAACCTCGCTCAAAAAAGGAATGATTGCATATCCAATGCTATAAATGACCTACTCACACAAAAGGAGATTTTGCATCAGTGGACACATATAGGGGAATCGGGGGAACCATAAATAGAATAAGCTAGACTGTGTTGTCTGTGTTTGATTTATTGTGTCACTGAATATCATGTTGCCTATAAAGGCTTGTTGTACATGGTATAAACAATAACACATCATGTTGCCTATAAAGGCTTGTTGTACATGGTATAAACAATAAAACATCATGTTGCCTATAAAGGCTTGTTGTACATGGTATAAACAATAAAACACCATGTTGCCTATAAAGGCTTGTTGTACATGGTATAAACAATAACACATCATGTTGCCTATAAAGGCTTGTTGTACATGGTATAAACAATAACACATCATGTTGCCTATAAAGGCTTGTTGTACATGGTATAAACAATAAAACATCATGTTGCCTATAACGGCTTGTTGTACATGGTATAAACAATAAAACACCATGTTGCCTATAAAGGCTTGTTGTACATGGTATAAACAATAAAACACCATGTTGCCTATAAAGGCTTGTTGTACATGGTATAAACAATAAAACACCATGTTGCCTATAAAGGCTTGTTGTACATGGTATAAACAATAAAACACCATGTTGCCTATAAAGGCTTGTTGTACATGGTATAAACAATAAAACACCATGTTGCCTATTGGGTTATAGGGGCAGGAGGGGAGGTTTGCGTTAAGGTGCTATTTGGTGACTTTTATTCATGTCCACTGATAGTATGTCATCTAGTCCCCAGTGTGTTTAATATGATCACCGATACATTATCATGCCATATACTTTTAATCCTTCATTATGGGAAAGCGTATAGTCTAGCGTCAAGTGGTAGAGTCTTGTGTCTAAGTTTCTATCCCATATGAAAGGAAGACACAACGGGTAAATCAACTCTGAGAAGTTTTATTAACATCTGCCTTAGGTCGTCAAGTAGCAACAATCCATTATAACTCACAATCATCCACCAAATCTATCCAATAGTCCAGATGGTCAAAGACCTTTGGAACAAACTAGATGCCACACTCTCGGATCCTCATTAATTTCATGTCCAATTCATCCATGTGTACATCAATAAAATATTTCAATATCTTAAATAGTCTCCATATATAAATCAACAAATCATATGAATTCCGTTCTTAATCACAACTAAACATCAGCATAAATCACATCCCTGGTAAATCATGCATATCCATTAAACTCTCATCGATGGAGGTGGAGAGCAACTTTTAACTCCATGTAATTTATGTCAATTGTATAAGAACTTTGTCCTAATAGATTATAAATGCCAATCTCCAAATGGTAGTAAGCTTCAGAATTGTTGATGTTGTAGCAAGTGAGTGAGGCTAGGTGAGGTAACCGGTTCCAAAATGTATGTGTTCCTATATAAATCCTAAACTTCCAAAGACAACTCCTGTCTCTAGCACCTCAGTCTTAAACAATTTCCTCTTGTAAATATAAATGTTGTATGAGCTGTGGACTATATAAACTTCCTCTGATTCCAGGGTGAACTGCACACGATGCTGCTGCCAACCAATTCACACCCTGGTCTGCACTACAGCCGGCCTTTATACCCTCATTGTCATGGACCTGTAACTCGATACCCCCTGGACCCCAACTATTCCTGCTGTCATCCGATATCCTATAGGGGTGTATCTATTATTATCTAACTGATCGCTTTCTGGAGATATACTTTTGGTCCTTAACTTGTACCCCGCCCTGAGACTCTTTTTATAGACATTAGCCAACTCTTCCTGCTGTCATCCGATATCCTATAGGGGTGTATCTACTATTATCTAACTGATCGCTTTCTGGAGATATACTTTGGTCCTCAACTTGGACCCCGCCCTGAAACTCTTTTTATAGACATTAGTTTTTCATGAGTCATCCCAGGACTTGGTTCCTCTCTAGTCACAAACAACTTTTTATAAACTCTAAACTGATTTCATACTTGCCAATATTACTGTTACTCGCTTATGCCATTATAGTTGTATTGCTTTCTTAGATTTCGAAATGTCCAACATCAAAATAAAACATCTTTACTATTTCTTTGTCTTATTATTTCCATTCCTTTAGTTCGCTAGTCCTTTTTATTCGAAATCCTCCCAATTCACTATAAAGGCTTGTTGTACATGGTATAAACAATAAAACACCATGTTGCCTATAAAGGCTTGTTGTACATGGTAAAAACAATAACACATCATGTTGCCTATAAAGGCTTGTTGTACATGGTATAAACAATAAAACATCATGTTGCCTATAAAGGCTTGTTGTACATGGTATAAACAATAAAACACCATGTTGCCTATAAAGGCTTGTTGTACATGGTATAAACAATAAAACATCATGTTGCCTATAAAGGCTTGTTGTACATGGTATAAACAATAAAACACCATGTTGCCTATAAAGGCTTGTTGTACATGGTAAAAACAATAAAACATCATGTTGACTGTAAAGGGTTACTGTATAATACAACATCATGTTGCGCATAAAGGGCTATTGTATGGTATAACTGTGCCAATAGAACAATGAATGCAGCCCATAGGGTCGACATGATGCATGAGTGTGTGTGTGTGTGTATGTGTGTGTGTGTGTGTGGGCAGGGGGACGTCCCAGTGACGCCTCGGTTACAGCAGCAAAGGCTTACAGCAGCAAACACTTAGCAAAAAACGTATGTTCAACATTTGTGAACGTTTTCATTACTTTTAAAAACAGTTTTATTACATTCAACCCTTTTTAGTCATTAACCCTTTTTAGTTAGGACCACAGTGTGAATTGATACATCATGAGCCCTATATCACACCCTATATATATATATATATATATATATATATATATATATATATATATATATATATTGTGGCGTAGACCGAGTGCATGCCAGTAGATCCCGAAACCATCCTGGTATGGGGGCGGGGGAAGCCGGCAGAGACGGAGTCACGTCAGCATTGCGTAATCATTGTTATCTGGAGGAGCGTCGCCGGCGTCGGTGTATGTGACATACACCAGCTTCGGTGGACTTACAAGTGTATAAATACTGGAGGTGTCCCACTGGCAGGCAGTCTGGGTTTGGGGTGGCAGCAGAATGCACAAACACTTGTCTCCGTAAGAAGGTTACAAACTTAGATGGTGTGGCAGAGGAAGCCAGGAAATAAAGGATTCTCGTTAATTATACTTGTCGGAGTCACGAGTGGTCATTTCTAATCCGAAGGAGACCGAAGACACTACATTGGTAGAGGGACACTCCTGGAGGTGGTGGACGAGGAGGTGGTGCTACTTAGGCCAGCAGGGGACAGGGCTGACGAACAGCACCCCGAAAGGCAGGTGGAGCCCATGGAAAGGGAACTACCCACGGAGGGTAGAGTTCGGGTAGACACGAGACAAGCCAGTCCAGAAAACAACTTTCGGTGGCCTTGGGAGAAGGAGGAAGCAGAGGAGGAAGCACCTCGGGGACCTTGGAGGGGCAGAAATAGAGCACAAGGCAGGAAAGAAGGCCGTCATGGTGCGGTTCGGAGGAAGCTGGATGGGGGACCGGGGGAAGGGTCGGAGGACGAGTAGGAACAGCTCGTTGAAGCCCTTGAGACCCTCAGGCAAGGGAGGTCAGTGGTGGAAAAGGAAGATAGAGAAGGGGGACTGGCACGGACAGAGGAGGGGCTCGTGAAGAGGGAAGATATGCCAAAAATGAAAGTGAAGGTGAATGGGTGGGACGAGGCGGAGGCTGGTATGTTCCTGGGATTGAGTTTATCAGGGGCTACTAGATGGCTGCTGAATGGTCGGAAACCAGGTACCCCGGAGGGGCACACCGAACTCCGAAAGGTATTGGTGGAACGGTTCGAGCCGACTAACCAAGAGGAGACTTACAAGGCTGGACAAGAGTAACGAGAAAAGGGGAGGGGTTGCAGGAACTCCAAGAGGACCTGAAGTACACCCGGTTGGAATACCCCGAAGCTGACGCACAGACTACAGAAACCCTGGTCTTGGACCTGTTTCTGTTATGTTTAGACAACCACCTGAGGCAGTGGGTCTACCAATCCCAACCAAAAGACCTGCAGGCGGCCGTCATGACAGCTGTAGGGGCGGAGGCGTATCTTAAGGTGGAGCAGGAAATGCAACAGCGGGTGAGAACCCGCCAATGCGTCGGTGAACGAGCATTTGAAGTCTAACACCGACAGGATGGATAGAATGGTGGAGCTCATTGATCGGTTGGCTAAGAGGATGGAGGAGCCGGCCTTCACTGAAAAGAAGAAGAGGGGTACTGCCTGTTATGGGTGCGGCCAGGAAGGACATTTCAAAAGGGAGTGCCCGAAACGAGGGTGCCACCGAGCAGGGGGTGGAGACTCCAACCTCAGGAAACTAGAGCCGACCTTTACTTAGGGCCAGGTACAGGTCGGGGGAAATGGGCATAGGAATTTTATATAAGGGAGGAGAGAGAGAGGCGGTGCTGGTTTGATAGTGGAAGGCAAGGTTGAGGGGATAGCCATCCAGATGCTAGTGGACACTGTTGCATCCCTGAAAATCATCTCCCAGGTTTGGTGGGAACACCACGGAGGGGGTCGACCATTGGAGGAGACGTGCGAGGTGATCTTTTTGGTGGATGGGCACCCCCTTAAGCTGAAAGGGGAGGTGCAGACTCCTATTCAGCTGGGGGATAGGAGGATCGAGGCCACCTTTATTGTAGGGGACACCGGGATGGAGGGAATCCTGGGGGCAGCCTTCCTATGAGAGAATCATCTTATGGTGGACGTGGCAAAGGGGAGGTTGATTTGGACTAACCACGAGGCGTCGTGTCGCGTCGTAAGTGTCCGGTCGGCGGTGGTGGGGTAGGGGAGGAGACATTCCTGGAAGGTCTCATCACGGGACCGTGGCAGGAGGGTGTAAGTGGAATGATAGAAGGCATGGCAGGGCACAAGGGCGAGCCCAATTTTCTGGTGGGACGAAGCCTGGTGCAACCACAGAACAGGGAAACATGGGTGAGGGTACTCAACCCAGGGCCCAAGCCAATTATAGTCTACCAGGACATGACATTGGGCACTATACAGAAGGTGGAGGCCCCCACCGAGAACGGCAACTCAGAGGGAGAGGGGGGAAGTTGGTTTAGGAGGGTAGGAACAATATCTAGAGAGAAAAGGAGGGATCTGGTTATGGAGCTGGTGGCGGGCACGGAAGCTGATAGAAGAAGGGAGCTGGCTGACCTATTGGAGAGGCACATACAAGCCTTTCAGTGGCATAAGGATGATAAGGGTCATACCACCCTGGCCCAACACCGGATTGATCTGGGAGGCCATGCGCTGACAAAGCAACCACCTAGGCGGTTAGCCCCTCACAGAAGAGCGACCATCGAGGAGGAGGTGGATAAGATGTTGGAGGCAGGAGTAATTGAGCCCTCAATTGGCGTCTCTGGTGGTACTCGTGAAGAAAAAGGATGGGACAACGTGATTCTTTTGGATTACCGCCGCTTGAACAAGGCCACGGTCAAGGATGCCTATCCGCTTCCCAGGGTGGAGGTTTGCTTGGATACCATGGCAGGTGCCACCTGGTTTTCGTCTATGGACCTTGCCAGTGGGTACTGGCAACTGGATCTGGTAGAGGGAGATAAAGACCACATTTACCACCCACCAGGGATTGTACCAGGGATTTATCAGGATGCCGTTTAGATTATGTAACACCCCTGGAGGTTGCCATGCAGGGGCTACAATGGCGTACCTGCTTGGTATATCTGGACGACATAGTGGTCTCTGCGGAGTCATTTGAACAGCACTTAGTGAGGCTGGGGGAGGTATTACAGATGTTGACGGAGGCGGGCCTTAAGATAAAGCCCTCAAAGTGCCAGCTAGCCCAGCGGAGGATTCTATTTTTGGGACATCAAATAAGCGAGGACGGTGTCAAGTCTCTGCCAAGGTGGAGGCCGTCTGGGGGTGGCCCTAGCCCCAGAATGTCACTGAGGTGCGGAGTTTCCTGGGCCTGGCGGGATACTACAGGACGTTCGTTCCAGACTTCTCCACGGTGGCTAAACCCCTTAAAGGTTGAAGCAGAAGCTAATTGAGGCCCCCATTCTCAGGTTTCCCCGGCCAGAGGGGCAACTCATCATGGATACAGATGCCAGTGACACGGGACTAGGGACAGTACTGGCACAGGAACAGGACGGGGTAGAGAGAGTGCTGGCCTATGGTAGTATAACTCTCAGCAAACCAGAGAGGAATTACTGTGTGATGCACAGAGAGATGCTAGCTATTGTCTTTGGTTTGCGCAAGTTTAAGCACTACCTGATAGGACGGCAGGTGGTGGTGCACACCGACCATGCATCTCTTCAGTGGCTGCTGAAGTTCAAAGAACCAGAGGGCCAACTGGCCCGGTGGCTGCAGATAATCGGCACTTACGACATCATGATACAACACCGCCCCGGAAAAGCTCATGGAAATGCGGACGGTTTATCCAGAACACCGTGTAGGCAGTGTGGTAGGGACCCAGAGGAAGGAATGAAGTGGTGTCAGGTCTTTACCAGAACTCAGTGTCAAGGGTTGGAGGGCAAGGACCAACCCAGAGCAGAGGGCCCCCTGAGACGACTAGGCATGATTGGAGTTACGAGCAAAAAGCATTGTATGCCCAGTGCGAGAGACTAGTTCTGCAGAAGGGCGTGCTGGGACGATGGTCGATAGGGGAGGTAGGGTCTACTCATTTCCAGATAGCAGTACCAAAGGCCAGTCGGGAGGATATGCTGCGGGAGGTGCATGGGGAACCGATGGCAGGACACCTGTGACGAAATAAAACGATCCGAAGAATGCAAGGGGGGTACTACTGGCCAGACTTTCGCAGGGACGTAACTCAGTGGTGTGAGCAGTGTGAGCCCTGCCTCCGGAGGAAGGCAGCCCCGACGCCCCACCGAGCTCCGATGGGGCACGTGAGTGTGGGTTTACCGCTTCTGAGAGTAGCACTGGACGTAATGGGACTGTTGCCACCGACATCCGGGGGCAACCAATATATCCTGGTGGCAGCTGATTACTTTACTAAGTGGACAGAGGCCTATGCTATCCCTAACCAGGAGGCTCCCACGGTGGCCAGGAAGGTGGTGGAGGAATTCATATGCCGCTTTGGAGCGCCGGTGGAAATTCATACCGACCAGGGCAAGAACTTCCAGTCGGGACTGTTCAAGGAAACAGTAGCACTACTGGGAGTCAGACAGACCCGAACCTGCGCCTTTAGGCCACAGAGCGATGGCATGCTAGAGAGGGCAAACAGGACCATAGAGGCACTCATGTCTACGGTGGTGGCCACTGACCAACGGGACTGGGATCTTCAGCTTCCCTTTGTTATGGCGGCCTACAGGTCTTCAGTGTACAGCACCACAGGATTGTCTCCCAACCTGATGATGATGGGAAGGGAAACGGTTGTGCCCTTACACCTCATTTACCCCCAAGTAGTACGGCGGGGTATGCGGCGGAGCTACAAGAAAAGATGGCCTGGGCTTATGAGACAGGTAGAATCAGCATAGGGCGATCGGTGGCCCGACAACGGCGCAATTATGACGCCATGGCGGAGGGGGGGGGGGGTCCATACAAGTGGGGTCCACAGTATTCTTTTATCGGCCACTAAAAAAAAAAAGGACTCTCACCCAAAAGGTTGGAGAGGTGGTGTACTGGATAAGCGGGGGCTGGTGACGAAGATGGTACATTGCGACTCCATCAAGGAGGTTTGCCTGCCGGAGGAAGATCACTCAGAGGGAGAGGGAGGAGAGTTGGAGGAGGAGTCGGAGACTCAGCCGGGGGAGGGGGACACCGTGCCCTCTCCGTTGCTAGAGCATGACCCCCCCCCCCCCGGAGCACGGGCCAGTGCGGGCGATAATAAGGGATAGTGGCCTAGGGGGCTACTGCGGCGAATATCCCCCTGGTAAAATGGCGGAGGGCAGGGACGACTGGGTCCAGTGGTGGTTTGTAGAAATGGGGAAGGTCCGATCGGCGGCTTCTATGGCCCATTGGAGGGGGGAGGTTCCGGAGGACGAACCCCCCTTGGACGAGGAATACCTGTCTCCTATAGACAATGGAACGGAAGAAAATCATCAGAGGAACGAGTACAAGTGGGCAGAATGGGCCAGGCGTAGGCGGGATCTGGAGGGACACCGGATACTAGCAAAACACGCGGAGTGCTGGCGAGTGTATGAGATGTTGGAGACAGCTGAATATGAAAATGAGAAGAATGAGTAAAGGGAAAGCTGGCTACGGGCCGAGGGACGGTTACCATGCAAGCCTATGGTCTCGCCTAACCCGGAGGTGGGACAAGACAGCGAGCCTAAGTCGTCGGGGGCGGCCTCTGTCGGGCCTCCCTTCCAGCCAAGGGTGGTGTTGCCAGGTAACTCGGATGCGGGTGACGTCACCAAAGTGATAAGGGGGAGCTTCTTCAAGATAACGGACACAATCCCGCAAGACATGGTAGAGGACAGGCGTGTGGTGGAAAGGAGGGAGGGGGATGGCCTTAAGGACACACTAAGGGGGAAAGCCCAACCAGGTCCAGAGGCAGGAGGAGGAGGGCTAGCGAAGGAGCGTACTAAAGAGAGGGGGACCCACCGGGAGGGTCGGAGACGGGAGAGGAGGCCTATCCCCTCCGAAATCGTCATCCAGTCGGTCTGATAGCCGCCCCAGACAGGGGGAGGGGGACAGCAATCGGAGCAGACACCGCCAGAGGTCCACCAACAAGTCCTCATACCGGGGACGGGAGGGGGACCACCGCGGAAGGCAGGGGCTTGGGAGAGACAGCCGTCCCAGACCCCATTCCCAGGACGCACACCCACCAGAGCGGGTGGTGGAGGAAGCTAAGAACGTGTTCCCATGGTCAAAGGACATCCGGGAAAACAGGGAAACCCCGCCACTCGAGGCGTGCAGGGAAGGTTCTTGGCTGCTGATCGGTCAGGCGCGCAAAAAGGGGAGGGGTGGGTCAAGACATCGGGGGTATATAGAGGGGACACGCACCCCGGATTTGTCAATTCCTACGATTGAGTGGAGACAATGTGTCATACATAGAGATTTGTGCCTCTACATGTTATTTTAAGACGTCAGGATTACAGATAGATACACCTTGTTTTGAGTTCAAATAAGTGATAATTCAAGTGTTATAATGCTGTTCTATGCATATGGGAACATCAACAATATCAATATGAATATAAACATGAAAAGGGATATGAATATGAAGCGGCACGGTTTCTACACCTGCTTCTCATTGTCAATTATAACCCAATTTCAGAATATGAATATGAAGCGGTGCGGTTTCTACACCTTCTTCTCATTGTCAATTATAACCCAATTTCAGGTTCAACCTTATATTTTCTATCTTCATCACACCCTTCTTGAATTTTACCTTTGTCGTGGC
This sequence comes from Acholoe squamosa, assembly GCA_949317995.1. Taxonomy (NCBI): domain Eukaryota; kingdom Metazoa; phylum Annelida; class Polychaeta; order Phyllodocida; family Polynoidae; genus Acholoe; species Acholoe squamosa. Next base: position 64,120,158 of record OX439044.1, read on the forward strand.
TCTCTGAATCTCCACAGGTAGAGTATTCCAGAGAGCCACCCTCTATACCATGGCGATCTTTTATAGTGTCTAGTAACAACCCTAGGTAGTTCAAAGACATTCTTCTTTTGAGACCTTGTATTATAGGATTGTGGTCTATTTAACACAGTCTTTGATTTCTTATACATTAGGCATAATAATAGCATGTCAAATCTTTTCTCTAACACTGAAACGTTACAAATTTCATGCAACTCCTTAACACTATACCGTCTAATATTGCATTTCAGACAAACTCTCAGAGCTCTATTTTGCAGTTGTAATGCTGCAAGACCATCCTCATTACAACTGGTACTTATGAATGAACAATATTCTATAATCAGTCTGATTGTACAACAGTATATCTTCACACTTTGCTCTTGTGTCAAAAACTTTCTTAACTTAGCAAACCTAAAACGTTTATTGCATACATTTCTCTTACTAATTTTAATCTGTTTATCATAACTAAGTTTACTGTCCATATGTACACTTAGGTATGGAAAGAAGGTGACATTTTGCACAGTGATGCCATTGAAGTCTATACTAGAATCCAGACATCTTTTTAATTTATGAGCACTACAAAACCACATAAATTTTGTTTTACATGCATTTTAGTCTGTTTTCGATAACCCAACGTTTAAAGTTAATTACATCTTCACTCAAATTCTCAGTAACCAAGTCTACATCTTTGTTAGAACTATAAATCAGCATGCAGTTTAATCTTGCATTTTCTTAAGACTTTAACAACATCATCAATATATAGGACAAACAACAGGGGACCGAAAACTGATCCTTGAGGAACACCGTAATCAATATCTTGGTTTGAGGACAATTTTTTACCATAGCTAGTTCGTTGTTTTCTATTTTCCAGGTAACTTTTAAACCATAGAAAACTAGATTTAGTCAAACCAAGTTTACTGAGTTTAATTAGCAATTTTGAATGTATTACACTATCAAATGCTTTAGTGAAGTCTATAAATAGGGCCCCAGGTATCAGACCATTGTTTCTACATTCATAAAGCTCATTAACAAAGTCAAAAGTGGCATCACCAGTGCCTGTCCCTGTTTTGTAACCATATTGGTTGTCACAAAAAGTACCATTTTTCTTCATACTGTAGAGGTCGGCGGAAAACGGCTTTGGAGAAACTGGGACTCGAACCCGGGACCCTGAAACTTCGAAGCGGAAGCTCTTCCTCTGAGCTACTTCCCCTGACCTGACGTTCTCTACCTTCCACCTACGCCTGGATCGGTATGATACCGATAGGGAACATGTGACTACCCGGTGACCCACCCCTGCGGGTCGGCCATCCGGGCACGGGAAAGTAATAATACATAATTTTCTCAATGAATTTTGATGGCATTGGTAGTATTAATATTGGTCTCCAATTTTTTACCATTGCTAATTCTCGATCCTTAGGTAATGGTCTTACAACTGCCATTGCCCAACATTTTGGAAAAATACCCCTGTCCAGACTAATTTGTATAAGATGAGTGAATTCATTTATCAACAACAATAATGCACAATGCAGTATATCTCCCTTATTCCGTCTATGCCTGATGACTTATTTTTATCAATTTCCTTTATAGCAAAGTGGACATCGCACTTATTAACCTTAATATTCTGATCTTAAAGGTTTTCATTTGCCAATACTTCATCTATATCCAGATTATTATCCACAAGACATTGATCATTTCCAACAGCAGTAATATGCAGATCCTTACCAATATTGGAAAAAGGGGGCCGGCGATCACCCTGGTTACAGGCTGGTGCTACACCCTGGAGAACGGCAGTCATGGCAGGAGGGGCTATGGGGAGGCCACCGCTTCTGCAATGTCCTTGGAGGTGACAATCGGGCTGGAGGGTCTCGTTGTGCAATCTCCGAAGGGGGATTTCCTACTCCAGATTGAGGCAGAGGAGGAGTCGGGCCACATAGTCCGTTTGCCAGTTGTCGCGCATGCGCGAAAATGTTTGAACATCCAGTCCGTCGCGACGCCGGCTTCGCAGCGTAAACAAATTGTGTTCCGTCCGTGGGGACGGCGAAGAAAAACTTCGATTTTAAGTGGAAAAATGGAAAGGTAATTTTGTCAAAGTGTGCACTTGACCTCCAAAAAGTGTGTAGATTACTATGTGGGCTGGAATTAAGTAAGAAGAGAGTATTAGCGACGACTGCACTGGAAATGATTTTGACAGGTGAGGGAAGAGTAGTGACAACAGTCCAAGTATGGTAGTCACAGTTTGAGTTGTCCGGCGGGCGCTGACTCTTACCTGACGGGACAGAAAATGAGGGAAAAGGAGGGGGGGCTATAATTTACAGCTCTGGGGTCAGAAAATGAGGGAAACAGAGAGGGGGGGCTAAAATTTACAGCTCTGGGGTCAGAAAATGAGGGAAACAGAGAGGGGGGCTAAAATTTACAGTCTAGGGGGTTTAAAAAGAGATGAAAACGGACAGGGTGTGGGCCAAAATTTACAGTCTAGGGGGTCAGAAAAGGAGGGAAAACGGACAGGGGGTGGGCTAAAATTTACAGCTCTGAGGTCAGAAAATGAGGGAAACAGAGAGGGGGGGGGCTAAAATTACAGCTCTGGGGTCAGAAAATGAGGGAAACAGAGGGGGGAGGGGCTATAATTTAAAGCTTTGGGGTCAGAAAAAAAAGGAAACATGGGGGGGGCTATAATTTACAGCTCTGGGGTCAGAAAATGAGGGAAACAGAGAGGGGGGGCTAAAATTTACAGCTCTGGGGTCAGAAAATGAGGGAAACAGAGGGGGGAGGGGCTATAATATACAGCTCTGGGGTCAGAAAATGAGGGAAACAGAGAGCGGGGGGGGGGGGCTAAAATTTACAGCTCTGGGGTCCGAAAATAAGGGAAACAGACAGGGGGTGGGCTAAAATTTGTAGTCTAGGGGGTTTAAAAAGAGATGAAAACGGACAGGGACAGGGCTAAAATTTGTAGTCTAGGGGGTTTAAAAAGAGATGCAAACGGACAGGGGTGGGCTAAAATTAAAAAATGATCACTCCCTTAGTTCTGGAGTTAGGGAGTGGTCATTTATTATCAACAGGGGAGGGGTGATGGGTTTGAGGGGGGCATAACAAATTCTGACCCCTCTTGAGGGGGGGGGCTAAAAAAATTTTGACCCGGGCCCTCTTGAGGGGGGGGCTAAAAAAATTTACCCTCTTTTAAGCAAAAAAAGCCTGCGCGCTACTATAGATCAAAGAGGGGGCGTGAAAACTCTCCGCGCCTCTGGCGCGGGGGACGCAAAATTTTTTTACTGCCATCGAGGGGGGCGTAGAAAATTTTCCCAAGACCCAAGACTCCCCGCCTAAACCGAACATCCACCCAACACTCCCCGCCTAACCCGAACATCCACCCAACACTCCCCGCCTAACCCAAACATCCACCCAACACTCCCCGCCTAGGCTAACTCGAACATCCACCCAACACTCCCCGCCTAACCCAAACATCCACCCAACACTCCCCACCTAACCCGAACATCCACCCAACACTCCCCGCCTAAACCGAACATCCACCCAACACTCGTGCGGAACGGGCCGGACAGGCTCGTGAAGAAACGGTCAGCTCAAACTGATCATCGTTCACCTTTACTATTATATATGGGGCTAGATGGAGCAGGTATTTAGTGCTTCTTTATCAGACAAAAGTACCACTCACTGCTCACAGAAGATTTGTAAGTCATACAGGAAATGCAATCACTGGTCTATAGTCGTTTTAAATTACTACTTTCTTCTTTTATAGGTATTATAAAATTTCACTTAAACCAGTGAATATCGTGCAAACAGCTTATACTATACACAAGATACAATGATAGTGATAACTGTTTTTTTTTTATAACATGCATGTTTCTACATTTTACATGCATTAGTACATTTGTTCAAATATTACAACTAATAAAAGACAAAATGTACACGAACCCCAACTAGACCATGGTGTACGAGGTGGCCGATCCCCACGAGGGGGGATGTCTCCCCTGAGGGCGTTAGGGAGTGGTCATTATTTATCAACAGGGGGGTGGTGGGTTTTCGCGCTGACGTGCGGAAAACTTTTACGCCCCCCTCGACAACAGGCAAATTTTTTTGCGTCCCCCCTCGCGCCGGAGGCACGGAAAGTTTTCGCGCCCCTCTTTGATCTATAGTAGCATGCGACCTTTTATGCTATAAAGAGGGTGAATTTTTTTGGCCCCCCCCTCAAGAGGGGTCAAAATTTTTTTAGAGGCGTGTTACATGTACTATATAGGCCTTATATACCGGGTAGTTGGACCCTGAGGCTTATATAAGGTTAAGGGGGGGTTACATGTACTATATAGACCTTATATACCGGGTAGTAGGACCCTGAGGCTCATATAAGGTTGTGGGGGTGTTACATGTGTTATATAGGCCTTATATACCGGGTAGTAGGACCCTGAGGCTTATATAAGGTTGTGGGGGTGTTACATGTGCTATATAGGCCTTATATACCGGGTAGTTGGACCCTGAGGCTTATATAAGGTTGTGGGGGTGTTACATGTGCTATATAGGCCTTATATACCGGGTAGTTGGACCCTGAGGCTTATATAAGGTTAAGGGGGTGTTAAATGTACTATATAGACCTTATATACCGGGTAGTAGTGTTGAGCGTGTCTGTGTTCTGGGATGAATGCACATATTTTAAGGTCTTATCTGCTTACCTTGTCTCCAGCACTGATGTAGTTAGCAGTAATGTCCCCAGAATGATAAGCTAATGCTTGTATGTAATTGACCAATACGCGCTCATCTGTATTAGCCACAGAGCACTCGTGAGAGATAATAAGCTTTTACACTTTATTGCTGATATTCACAACTGGTATGCACAACATCACAATGATCAGAATAGTGGTAAATGTCCAAGTCAGAGAATGCTCCAATATTCAGTCTCATGGGCCATGGATATCTATAAGTCCTTACTGTCCTACTGAGTGGCAGCACTATCCATGGGTAGTCTCACACACAGCAATTCACCCTGATTTCAGCAACAGTTAGCAATCCCAAGTCCAATTGCTCTTCGTCTTCACCAGCAATATGTTCACTTAATTTCCCCCTACAGATTGGCAGTCTGACCGATCTAATATAGTCCAAGAGGTCATGACCCCGTCTATGACATAGATTTGAGTTCAGGGTTGAATTAGGTTCAGCTTGTGTGAGTTCACCATCCCATGTCATGTCATGGCCCAGTCCCTGGTTTACAGTTCACAGGTTTCTGTGAGTCACACTGAGTTCATCACCAGTACATGGGTTCATACAGGCCTCGAGTCATAAGTTCATCCCAAGCACATAGTTCAACATAGGCTTTGAGTCACCAGTCCATCACTGACCCATAGTTCATGCCTGTTCATGTGACCCAAGCTCTCTCCTTAATTAGCATTTGACCTCAGAGCACTCTCCAACCTTAGTGTTCTTTAGTCTCTACCCCTACACAATTATAGTTACCTTTTATCCTTGTATGATATACTAATTCACCTATCTAGCTCAATAAGGGACCTTAACAGTAGGACTCTGAGGCTTATATAAGGTTATGGGGGTGTTACATGTACTATACAGGCCTTATATACCGAGGGCTATATTATTGATGGATATGATAATCCATCTCTATACGGTTTCCAGCCCTGGGTTGAACCCATTAAAATTTTTGTCAGAAATTCCTCTCCAAGAAATCCTAGAGTATGCCCTAGGTACCCTCAGCATTAACGTGTATATTATATATGCAGTAACACCCTAAACAAATGTATTCCTGTAGCAGTCCCTAATATCTAGGTTCGTAACCTAGGCTGGCCAAATGGATATGTTATTCAACATATTCAACTACTATCTGACAGGACAATATGGGCCAGTGTCCTGATTAGGAACTGCTGGGAATACAAGTGCAATGAAGTCAAAGTATAATGATATTGGTTCACGTATATAAGCAAATGTCAATGACCGTGGAATAGTTTTGCATCGTATTCACCAGTATGAGCATCCTAAATTGTCACATGGAAAAACCATTTGCCTAGTGAATGGAATTTTGAGCATTTCAGACCGAAGTAAACCTTTGCTTCTTTAACACATGGGATCCCGCCCAATGGTTTACTGCATAATGTATAATATATTTACTCTTTTTATTGCACTACATGTTGGACACACCTTGGTAGAAGTGCCAGGGCACTCCCAGAGTCCGCCTCCAGAGTCTTTGCCTCCTCCAAGGGCCAGGCCCTTTACTGCTCCTACAGTGACTGGTAAGATAAGGTCAAACTTGGCTATTCAGTGGAACTGCGATGCTGTCAGGTAGGAGTGTCATTGACATCCAATATATATTGATGATGAATATCAGCATTTTGGTCTTGATATTTCAAATATATCGATTATTGTTGCCATCTCGATAACCTGTGTTTGGGCTATAGTGTACTTGAAATCAATGTCATTGATGATATAAATGTGTTGTAGGTTATGGAGATTATTATGGAGTGCAAAGATTGCATTCTCAGGGCTCAACAAATCTCTGTATCCAGTGCGCAGGACACAAAAATATTTCATTACAGCACAATATTAAACATTGTGTCAAGGTGAATATCGATGCTCCATTGACAATGCACTAAACCCCCGTATTGCACCCCTGTGTTAAATAACCCGCAGGAATTCCGCACGGTGACGTCATAGGTCCACCGCGCATGCGCAGCCTTTTTGAAATGTAAACATCCAAGATGGCGGCGGTCAGGATTCGCGATGAAGACGGGTAAATAAGGGTTTAATTTCAATCTTTTTGATGAAATATCGATTAATTATCAACCCAGACACCTTGACTTAAATGTAAAGATGAACTCTGATTAGCTTAAGCCTCCTGTTTCTTCACTCGCGGGTCCAAGCCTATCGGCCTCGTGCGGAACGGCCCGGACCCGTTCGTGAAGGAACTGTCGGCTCAAACTGATCATCGCTCACCTTTACCATTTTCCATCAACATTTTCCTGTTGGAACACTGGTCAATCTGTTCCTTCACAATAGTATTAGTTTACATATCATTCATAACATGTAAACACATGTAAATGCATGTATTGTTGAAAATGGGCACTCATATTGTGTATATTCAAGGCGGGAAGGTTCCCCTGGTGTTCAAAAGACGCACATGCGCAGTCAAAAATAAAGCCTCTTCCGGTTCTACACCTCATGGCAATGGACGTGTTCCTGAGTGAGTTACTCCAATTCTAATAGGTTATGAAGCCCAGTCATGCTTGTACTCTGTGAATGAAGCTATGAAGGATTGGAGGACATGTAGGGACGACGTAGAGCTGTATTTGAGGACGAAAATACTCTCTACAGGTTGGCAAAGTGGCGAGGATGCTGCGTTGCCCAGGGCCACTGGAACCAGGTCAGGGACACCAGAAGCAGGTCAGGGACCGTCTCAAAATGCCAGTGCTGTTGGCTGTGTGCCAAGGTAGACGTTGTAGGCCTATACAACAGGTCAGTGAGGTTCCAAAGGTGAGGTCGACAGAGAGGCATGTGAGGTCGACAGATAGACATGTGAGGTCGACAGATTGACATGTGAGGTCATCAGAGAGACATGTGAGGTCGACAGAAGCATTTGGAGATTGTGAAGGGCCTGTAGGAGATCGTTAGTGCCTTTAGGAGATCACCATAGGTAGCAGCAGATCTGTGTGAGCTGACCTATGTCGATGACATTGAGCTATAGTGCTCTGTGTGAGCTAGTATGCTCTGTGTGAGCTATAGTGTTCTGTGTGAACTACAGTGCTCTGTGTGAGCTATAGTGCTCTGTGTGAGCTAGTGTGCTCTGTGTGAGCTATAGTGCTCTGTGTGAGCTAGTATGCTCTGTGTGAGCTATAGTGTTCTGTGTGAACTACAGTGCTCTGTGTGAGCTATAGTGCTCTGTGTGAGCTAGTGTGCTCTGTGTGAGCTATAGTGTTCTGTGTGAACTACAGTGCTCTGTGTGAGCTAGTGTGCTCTGTGTGAGCTAGTGTGCTCTGTGTGAGCTATAGTGTTCTGTGTGAACTACAGTGCTCTGTGTGAGCTAGTGAGCTCTGTGTGAGCTATAGTGTTCTGTGTGAACTGCAGTGCTCTGTGTGAGCTATAGTGTTCTGTGTGAACTGCTTTGTGAACTGCTCTGTGGGAGCTAACCTGTGGGAGCTGATCTGTGTGAACTGCTCTATAAACTGCTCTGTGTGAGCTAATTAGTGAGAACTGTTCTGTGTGAGCATTCTGTTCTTTTTTTTTGTGTGTTAATTGGTTCAGAAGGAGTTGGAACCTGAGAGTAAAAATACTGTGTGTAACATACTTTTTATAACAGAAACACCGTTTTTTGTAACAAGTTTAGTAAATTTGACTTTCTGTAAGTTGGTGATTTTTTCTAAGAAAAAAAATAATGGCATCAATTACACCAACCGTAACACCTTTGAAAGGGGAGAACTATGCTACTTGGAAGATCCAGTGCCAGATGGCCTTACTGAAAGACAACTTGTGGGGCATTGTTAGTGGCACAGAAACAGCCCCAGATGCTGCTACTGACGCTGGTAAATATGCAGAGTTTGTAAGAAGGAAGGATAGGGCTCTCGCTATAACTGTGCTAGCGGTAGATCCAGCACTACTCTACCTGTTAGGCGAACCAAAGGACCCAAAGACCGTATGGAATCTGTTGAGTGATCAGTTTCAGAAGAAAACTTGGTCAAATAAACTGACCCTTCGACGCCGGCTGATAGCACTAAAAATGGAGGATGGCGACCCAGTGCAAAAGCACATCAAAGGAATGACCGAGGTCTTCAACGAGCTTAGTGTAGTTGGTGACCCTATTGATGAGGAAACAAGGGTAGTGCATCTCCTCGCCAGCCTTCCTAAATCCTTCAGCATGATAGTCACTGCACTTGAGGCGAATGCAGAAGTTCCAAAAATGGAGGTGGTGACTGAACGCTTGATACATGAAGAGAAGAAGATCAATGAAAGAGCTGAGGAAGAACAGAGCAACACAGCATTGGTATCAAGAGAGAAAAATTATCTAAAGTCGGTCAAGTGCTACAATTGCCAAAATTATGGGCATTTCGCAAAAGATTGCCCCGAGCAGGAAAAGGCCAAGTCTAATTCAAACAAAAAGATTAAGGCTTCTAAGGCGTGTACCTGTCACCATTATCAAGATGAGTCAAGTGATGAGGAAACTATTAGTTTCTAACTTTAAGTGAAACTCTGAGAAAGATAGATAGGGACTCTCATGGTAAAGATGGGATACTGACAAGTTTCATCTGTCAGAGGCAAGTAAAGAACTGGTGACCCTGACCTGCCATAGTTAGCTTATTTAGTATAAATATCCAAGGTAAAATAATACTGGTTATTATTATATATAGTTTCATCTAAGTTTTTGTGGTTGACATATTGTGGTTATATTCAACTAGATGGTCTTCATAGACCTTGGACATTATATTTTCTCAAACAAGGACAGTTCCATAAATTAAAGACAGAAGGAGAACTCTGTGAGCTATACCATGAGTATCTGCTCAAGGAAGTATATATCAAAGAAACTGGACTGCTTGATACAAAGAGACACAATATAATTATATTTGAGAAGGAGTGTGCATCCTAAAATTTATGGTATTTTGTGCTTATGTGGTACATACACAACTATGATTGAGAAGGAGTGTTGAAAATGGGCACTCATATTGTGTATATTCAAGGCGGGAAGGTTCCCCTGGTGTTCAAAAGACGCACATGCGCAGTCAAAAATAAAGCCTCTTCCGGTTCTACACCTCATGGCAATGGACGTGTTCCTGAGTGAGTTACTCCAATTCTAATATGTATTGTAACCAGCCTGGGGTACGACCCCAGATAACAGGAAAACATCAATGGAATACCACAGTACAAAGTGATGCAATGGGAATCTAATTGATTTGTGTTATCAAATGCAAATGATTCTAAAAGAGGATAAATTACTTCACTTATTTCACCTCGGGGTTGGCCTTGGAGTCACACTAGATTTTTTTACATAGTATAAGGAATATTAGTATAGTAAAGGTAGCAGGGTTGGTGGAGGGTGCGGGACTCAGGGGGTTGGTGGAGGGTGCAGGACTCACAGGCAGGGTTGGTGGAGGGTGCGGGACTCACAGACAGGGTTGGTGGAGGGTGCGGAACTCAGGGGCCGGGTTGGTGGAGGGTGCAGGACTCACATGCGGGGTTGGCGAAGGGTGCAGGACTCACACACGGGGTTGGCACAGGGTGTGGGACTCACACACGGGGTTGGCGCAGGGTCCGGGGGCCATCGAGGAATATTAGTATAGTAAAGCTATGACATCACAAAAATGGCCATAACTTTCCAGCAAATCCTCATAGGAAAAAAAAATGTGCATAAGGCCTATATTGTACATGTAACACCCCCACAACCTTATATAAGCCTCAGGGTTCCACTACCCGGTATATAAGGCCTATATAGTACAGGTAACACCCCCACAACCTTATATAAGCCTCAGGGTCCCACTACCCGGTATATAAGGCATATATAGTACAGGTAACACCCCCACAACCTTATATAAGCCTCAGGGTCCCACTACCCGGTATATAAGGCCTATATAGCCCAGCTAATAGAGAAAAAGCTAAGGTAGCGAGAAACAGGGCGAACGATGAGGTTAATATGGCACAGTATCGGTATTTTAAAGGGAAACTTATTCAGTATAAGAAAGACCCAAAAAAATTCTGGAATATAGTGGAAGAATTTTTGAAATTCAAAAACTCAAGAACTCCAATCAACTTAATAAACAATAATGGTGTACCGGTGGAGCCCGAAAAAGTCTCCAATGTTATAAATAATTATTTCGCAGATGTTGCACCTAACCTAGCCAGAAATATACCGCATCAGCCAGTAACTGTCAATTATACCGCTCTATCTCAGCCTGCTCTCAACATGGGCTCCTTTACCCTTAGACCATTTACACAGAGGGAAGTACTTAAAGAAATAAAAGAGCTTTGTCCTTCTAAGTCCACAGGACTAGAGGACATTTCAGGAAAACTCTTAAAAGATAGCCTGACCTCCCTTTTGGAACCGTTTACCCATTTACTAAATCAATCTCTCCGGCAATCTAAATTCCCCTCCTCATGGAAAACAGCCAAGGTTGTCCCCATCCCTAAAGTCAAGAGCCCAACGGCCCCTGATGAGCTAAGGCCTATTTCCCTTTTGGCAGTAACTGGGAAAATAATGGAAAGACTGATATACAAACAACTGTACCTGTACTTAGAGGGCAATAATTTGTTGTCTGTAGAGCAGAACGGCTTTAGATGTAATAATGGCACCCAAGATGCTGTGTATCAGGTTACAGACTCTGTTCATAAAGCTTTGTCAAAGGGTCTTAACTCAGTGGTGGTTTATTTGGATTTTTCACGTGCCTTTGATTCATTAAACCATGCTACACTGATATCTAAGCTGGGTGAATTTGGTCTGTCCCAGGAGGTTATATCTTGGTTCAAATCATACCTGCACCACAGGTCGCAGCACACAATTTGTAATAATTCTCTTTCTACATGGAGAAACCTAACTCACGGGGTTCCCCAGGGCTCAGTTTTAGGGCCTTTACTTTTTCTGCTATATGTAAACACACTTCCTAAACTAAACACAAACTGTACTATAAGAATGTATGCAGATGACACATTAATGCATCTACAACACCAAGACGCAGAGGTGCTAGGATTACTTATCCAAGATGATCTAAACATGGTTTCGACCTGGTGTGATATGAATGGACTTACTATAAACCCGATCAAATCCAGGTACATGTTAACATCCCAGGATCCGCTGATCACAGACTTTGATCTTAGATTGAGAGGTGTTAGGCTATGTAAAACCGAAACATATAAATACCTTGGGGTCACTATACAGAAGGGCTTCACCTTCAATGAGCATTATACAGAAATGTGTAAAAAAGATAAGACGCAAATTGTGGCTGTTCAGAAGAATCCGGCCCACACTGGACATTGAATTAGCCCTAAGATTGTTTAAGACCATGATATTACCATTTTTTGATTATGGATGTATTTTCTTGACTGCACTTCCAGAAACTTTGTTCCTGAAGTTGCAGGTCTATTGTAATACAGCGCTTAGAATTTCTTTTAAGATTACTGATCTGACCACATGTCATGTTAAAGATCTGTATAAACGTGCAAACTTGTTACCACTTGACCTTAGAAGAGTTTATTTCCAACTGTCGTTATGTCATAGACTGGTATACGCCAGGAAAATAGAAATTCTCCCATCTACAGGGACACGTGCCACTAGTGCTCCCGTGATAAAGTTGCCAAGACATAAGCTCACCACCTATCTCAATGGACCCACCTACCAAGCTGCATCCAGGTGGAACATCCTGGATGCCAATCTTAGACAGGTTGTAGATAAGAATGAATTTAACATACAAGTTAAGCGTAGATTGGGGCGCTTCTTTTTGGATAAATGGAGAAGAGATACCCCCTACCTCTTATTTGATGGAACTGATATAGTTAGTGGACCGTCATGAGCTTACCCGGTACTGGCAAGTTTGTCGGGGGCATTCTGGCACAGCACCCATATCCATACTCTATATTTGCCTGGTACACCTGAACTGGGTGAGCGTTTGAAATTATCCTAGCTCATAAGAGACACGCGCAGAATACCTTATTGTAAATACTGTACTTTATTAAGATAGATAAATGCATCCATAACAATAACATAGATGTACAAGATTCCGGGATACAAATTGATTATCTACTCATATTTATGTTGAGGATGTGTCCATTAACAGGGCTATACCCTTCCATCAGCAAAAATCTACCTCCCTCGGGCCTGTCTTGTCCCTGTCCTGTTTGAACTACCTGTAATGTAGTGTACAAGATTCCATGTATTATACCTTTATATGTAATAAGTTCACTTTTTATTCATTCACATTATATTCTGTTGAAGCAAACAAGCAATTTAATGTATGTGAAATGTGTGAAAAGATTCATTGGGTTTCTACAGTTGGGCGTTGCTAGCTTCGCATGCCACTGGTTTTCACTGGGGAGAACAGTATGACTGATCATTGTAAACCAGGAACAAATAAACACGTTTCAAAAAAAAAAAAAAAAAAAATAGTACATGTAACACCCCCACAACCTTATATTTGTGCCTCAGGGTCCCACTACCCGGTATATAAGGCCTATATAGTACATGTAACACCCCCATAACCTTATATAAGCCTCAGGGTCCCACTACCCGGTATATAAGGCCTATATAGTACAGGTAACACCCCATAACCTTATATAAGCCTCAGGGTCCCACTACCCGGTATATAAGGCCTATATAGTACATGTAACACCCCTCTAAAAAGATTTTGACCCCTCTTGAGGGGGGGGGGCTAAAAAAGATTCACCCTCTTTATAGTGTAGGGGCCGGCATCGTTGTATATATATTAGTGCCGTTCATCCGAGAGACGTGTTCGTGTGGTGCTCGTTCCTTCTATACCAGCTAGGTGTCGCTTTGCGATACCCCGCTGGTACAAGAGGGGGCAGCACCATGCCTCGCGTCCAGCTTCTACTAAGAAGCCGGACGAGCGGCAGAAGGGGACTGGACATGGTCCAGTTAAGACGCGTATCTGTTAATTACTGAAGATTAAATAAAGTCCTACCCGAGAGGTAGGGGTATCCGGGGCTTTGCCCAACCCGAACTACTCGTGTTGTGTTGGTATCTTTAGTGATAAGCGAGCCAACGAGCCACCCAACATATAAGTCGATACGAACCATTACAATAGCATAAAAGGTCGCGTGCTACTATAGATCAAAGAGGGGCGCGAAAACTCTCCGTGCCAATAATGACCACTCCCTAACGCCCTCAGGGGAGACATCCCCCCTCGTGGGGATCGGCCACCTCGTACACCATGGTCTAGTTGGGTTTCGTGTACATTTTGTCTTTTATTAGTTGTAATATTTGAACAAATGTACTAATGCATGTAAAATGTAGAAACATGCATGTTATAAAAAAAAACAGTTATCACTATCATTGTATCTTGTGTATAGTATAAGCTGTTTGCACGATATTCACTGGTTTAAGTGAAATTTTATAATACCTATAAAAGAAGAAAGTAGTAATTTAAAACGACTATAGCCCAGTGATTGCATTTCCTGTATGACTTACAAATCTTCTGTGAGCAGTGAGTGGTACTTTTGTCTGATAAAGAAGCACTAATTACCTGCTCCATCTAGCCCCATATATAATAGTAAAGGTGAACGATGATCAGTTTGAGCTGACCGTTTCTTCACAAGCCTGTCCGGCCCGTTCCGCACGAGTGTTGGGTGGATGTCCGGTTTAGGCGGGGAGTGTTGGGTGGATGTTCGGGTTAGGCGGGGAGTGTTGGGTGGATGTTTGGGTAAGGCGGGGAGTGTTGGGTGGATGTTCGGTTTAGGCGGGGAGTGTTGGGTGGATGTTCGAGTTAGCCTAGGCGGGGAGTGTTGGGTGGATGTTCGGTTTAGGCGGGGAGTGTTGGGTGGATGTTCGAGTTAGCCTAGGCGGGGAGTGTTGGGTGGATGTTTGGGTTAGGCGGGGAAGTGTTGGGTGGATGTACGGTTTAGGCGGGGAGTGTTGGGTGGATGTTCGAGTTAGGGAGTGATCATTTTTTAACAACAGGGGGGGGGATGGGTTTGAGGGGGGGGTCAGAATTTTTTCGACCCCTTGACCGGGGGGGTCAGAATTTTTTCAATACCTCTGAAGGGGGGGTCAAAATAATTTCACCTGTTTTCAGTGGAAAACCCCGCGCGTTACTATAGGCTAAAAGGGGACGTTCGCGCGCAATTTTTGTCCCTTATGGGGGGGTCGAAAAAATTTTACCCCCTCGAGAGGGGGGGTCGAAATTTTTTTTCGCGCCTCCGTGCGCAAACCCACCAGCTCCCCCCTGTTGTCAAAAATTGATCACTCCCTTAGCCTAGGCGGGGAGTGTTGGGTGGATGTTCGGTTTAGGCGGGGAGTGTTGGGTGGATGTTCGGTTTAGGCGGGGAGTGTTGGGTGGATGTTTGGGTTAGGCTGGGTGTGTTGGGTGGATGTTCGGTTTAGGCGGGGAGTCACAAGGTCAGTCCAGCTTCCGGTGAGGCTTCCTGTTTACTTCTATATGTAAGGTCAGAGGGTGAACCTGCGTTTGCTGGTTCCCCCAATTTTCTACCTGTGCATGGGCACCCCAGGTGGACAAAGGAGACTGGGGACAAGAGCTGGTTACTGAGGTACCCCTCTTTGATCCTAGGCCCTTCACGGGTGGCAAAGGAGACTGGGGACTAGAGCCTTCACTCCCTCTTACTACTACTATGCCTAGGATTGCCTCTGCTTGGCGACAGTCTCTCACACTCTTCAATCTTTGGTGAAACCGTGCGGGGAGTGTTGGGTGGATGTTCGGTTTAGGCGGGGAGTGTTGGGTGGATGTTCGAGTTAGCCTCTTCCCTCACCTGTCAAAATCATTTCCAGTGCAGTCGTCGCTAATACTCTCTTCTTACTTAATTCCAGCCCACATAGTAATCTACACACTTTTTGGAGGTCAAGTGCACACTTTGACAAAATTACCTTTCCATTTTTCCACTTAAAATCGAAGTTTTTCTTCGCCGTTCCCACGGACGGAACACAATTTGTTTACGCTGCGAAGCCGGCGTCGCGACGGACCGGATGTTCAAACATAGTCACGCATGCGCAGCAACCGGAAAAGGGTCTATGGAAACGATGGTTCTAGTTCCAGAGGGGGTGGAGACACTACAAGGGTGCATTGACGATGAGGATAGGTTAGAGCCACCGACTTCAGAGCGGGTTATTATTGTGACAGACGCTAAAATAGTGCCCATTCCGGAGCGGGGAGTGGCACCTGTGCAGGGGGTGGTAGCAGTAAGTCAGGTGACAGCCTCGAGCCCCCCCCCCCCACCCCGACACTGAATCCACCGGGAGGGCCGAGGTGGAGGAGACACTCATGCCCTGGAACCAAGACTATACAGGCCCTCGCGGACTTAAGGAGTACGCTCAGCGCCTGAGGCAACTGGGGAATCTGGGCCCGGAGATGCGAGTGGTGCCCGGGGGTGTCTCTAGTTCAGCTGTACAAAGCCTGGCCAACGGGGATATAGAATTGGTCCAGGTCACCAGAACTCGGTATGGGCAAGCTTCCCGTAAAGGAATGTGGGCAGCCCTGGCCAGGGGTACCACAGGACGCTGCTGACTAGGAAGGGGAGCCAGCTGAGGGGGACGCCTCGGAAAACTCCAAGCAATAGGGTAAGTGTCTCTTCTGGTAGTCCTGGTAGTCCTAAAGGAGGGGGAGACGGGGACTCCAGTACAGGACTGCATCGGCAGAGGTCGGTGGAAAGGAAACAGAGGGTCGGTGGTGCTGCCTGGTCGGAGGATGTCTACGGGGGCCGGAAGGGTAATGGAGACAGCACGAGTCTCCAGATGCAGGGTTGGCATCCGAAGGCCGTCGGAGGACTGGACAACAGAGTGACCACTGGAGGGCGAGAAAAGCCGGAGGGAGCTGATCTCGGTGGATGGTCCGGTGGACGATTCGGTGGACGCTATGTGGAGGAAGCCATGATATGTACTGCATAGGGGACAGCAGTTGTAGATAGGTTTTGGTACCACTTATAGAGGTGGGGTAGTAAGCTAGGTATTACTTATATAAAGAATCTCATGTATGTTATATTGTATTGTTATATTGCTATGGATAGAGCAATAACAAAGACACCCAGGGGCCATTGTGTAGTCATGTTTATTCTAAATTGGACTATGTTTCAATTGTCTTGACTTTGGCAATCACACTTCTAAGGAGTGTAAAAGACCAAAAGGCTGTCAAGAAAAGGATTGTAAAGGGAAACACTCTGCATTGCTTCATCAACCAGCAAAGGTCACCAAGTCAGAGTCCTCAAAGGATGAGGAACAAAAGGAAGATCAGAAGTCTCAAGACAAGCAGGTAGAAGCCAAAAGTTACGCCTATGGGCAATCAGATATTGTAAGCTCAAAGGTCGCCCTACCTATAGTTTCAGTGTATGTCAGAGGAAAGGGACAGAACAACTACATACGTACCCATGCCCTGCTTGATCCAGGAAGCAACAAAACCTTCTGTTCAAAGGACTTGGTAAAGCAACTTGAAGTAAAGGGAGAAAGACCTCCCTGTCATTAGAAACTCTTGGTGAGGGTAAAGATATGGATAGCCTTGAAGTCTCTCTTGAAGTCACAACAACTACAGGGCCTAAGAAGAAAAGAAGAGTAGTTCAACTACCACGAGTCTATGCCCTGACAAAGTTCCCAAAGCTAAGGGATAGTATACCATCTTCAGGAGATGTAAAGAAATGGGATCATCTTAAGGATCTGACAGTATTCCAGAAAGAGAAGTCAGATGTCACTCTTCTTATTGGTCAAGATGTCCCAGATGCTCTAATCCCCCTTGAAGTGAGGAGAGGAAGGGAAAATGAACCCTATGCCACTAGAACAATTCTAGGCTGGACACTCAATGGTCCTCTACAAGGTGAGAACCAAGATGGATCTGCTCTTTGCAATTTCATTCAAGCTGACCAGGGACCAGATGTAAGTCTGGAAGCACAAGTTGAGCAGTTCTGGAAATTGGATGTGGCTCAAACTTTGGCTGGAAGCCTCCAACAGATGTCTCAAGATGACAAAAGTATTCTGGATGTCTGGAATGGGTCCATCAAACTAAAAGATAACCATTATGAGATGGACATACCCTTTAAGGTCACACCACCAGATCTGCAAGACAATAAGAAAATGACAGAGAAACACTTACAGAGTCTTGGTAGAAGATTGTCCAAGGATGCTGATCTTCATAAGCTTTAAAGGGAAGGTATAGAGGATTAAGTTCAAAAAGGATATGCAGAACCTGTCCAGGAAAATGAAGATGACAGCAGTGTCAAGTGGTACATTCCTCACCATTCTGTCAAAATAAGCCGGGCAAGCTTCAGATTGTCTTTGGTTGTGCAGCAGAATATGGTGGCACATCACTAAACAAGCAAGTGCTGCAAGGCCCTGATATGACAAATTGATTGAAGTGTTGCTAAGATTCTGGGAAGACCACATAGCAATCATGGGTGACATAGAAGCCATGTTTCATCAAGTATGTGTGTCTCCACAACACAGAGATGTACTAAGGTTCCTGTGGTGGAAAGATGGCAACCCTGATCTTCCCCCAGAGACATACAGAATGGCAGTACACTTGTTTGGTGGAGTATGGAGCCCTAGCTGTGCAAGTTTTGCTCTTAAGCACACCGCTAAGGACCACAAGACTGCGTTTGATGAAGAGACTGTCAAGACTGTAATGGAGAACTTCAATGCTGATGACTGTCTCGAATCAGTATCAACAGTAGATCAAGCAAAGAGATTGGTAGATGAACTTTATCAACTTTTAAGCCTTGGATTTTTCCGGCTGACCAAATGGATCTCTAACAACAAAGAGGTCATAGAATCTGTTTCCCCTGAGGACAGAGCAAAGGAGGTCAAAGATCTTGATCTGGACCCAGAGGTACTTCCAGTGGAGAGGGCACTAGGTGTCTAATGGGACACACATGATGATGCATTTGGCATTAAAATCAAGGAAAGAGAAGTGATATTCACCCAAAGAGGGCTTCTCAGAGTTCTGTGTATGACCCTTTAAGTTTTGTATGCCCATTCATTCTCCAAGCAAAGAAGATATTTCAAGATGAATGCAAGAGAGATAAAAGTTGGGATGATGAACTGGAGCCTGACAATGCAAAGAAGTGGAAAAGGTGCTTGGAAGAACTGCCACATCTTGAAGAGTTCAAAGTGAGACGTTGTCTTGTGCCACAGGACTTTGGTAAGTGTGTGAAGATCCAACTTCACCACTTTTCTGATGCATCTGAAGAAGCTTATGGCACAGCATCTTATCTTCGTGTGGTAAATGAACAAGGACAAATCCACTGCTCCTTCCTGTTAGGCAAATCAAGACTTGCTCCCATCAAGCACATGACAATTCCCAGACTAGAGTTATCAGCAGCTGTGATTGCTGTGAAGATGGACAGCTTACTGCGAAGAGAACTTCGTCTGGAAATCACACAATTCATCTTTTGGACTGACAGTATAATAGTCTTGCAGTACATCAAGAACACTACCAAGCGGTTCCAGACTTTTGTTGCCAACAGAGTAGCAATCATCCATGATGGATCTTTACCAAGTCAATAGAGGTATGTAGATACCAAATCAAACCCAGCAGATGATGCTTCACGTGGCCTCAGTGCAAATGAAATTCTGTCTAGCAAAAGATGGAAACAGGGGCTGGACTTTTTGTGGGAGGATGAGTCCCAGTGGCCGGTTGTTCCTCAAACATCCCCTGACCTGCTAGCAGATGACCAAGAAGTGAAGAAAGAAGCACCTGATCAGTTGGAACAAATGTTCAAGTGGTACTCAAGCCGGTATCATCTAAAAAGGGCAGTTGCATGGCTGATCCGCTTCTGTGATTGGCTGAGAAAAGGAAAGCCTAAATTGGCTTTTAGTCTAACTGTTGATGAACTTCAAAATGCAGAGAAAGGCCTTGTCAAGCATGTTCAACAAGGTTGTTATTCAGATGAGCTCAGAAGCCTAAAATCAGGCAAGCATGTGTCTCACAAAAGTACAATCTTCAAATTAGAGCCCTTCAGAGATGAGGATGGTATGCTCAGAGTACAGGGTAGACTTCAAAGTGCACCGATAATTGACTTGGCCAAGCACCCTTTGATCCTGCCTAAGGACCATCATATTGCAGAGCTTATTGTGTGACACACACATGAATGGACCTCCAGACACTCAGGTAGAGAGTATGTACTCTCAAAAGGGTCCGAGAAAAATACTGGATACCACAAGGACGTCCCTTAGTGAATAAGGTATTGCAGAAATGTATCATATGCAAGAAACTGAGAGGACAGTTAGGAGTTCAAAAGATGGCAGACTTGCCAACAGACAGAGTCACACCTCACAAGCATCCCTTCACCTACACTGGTGTGGACTGTTTTGGCCCATATTATGTAAAAAGGGGCCCTAGTCAAGAAAAGAGATATGGCTGTCTTTTCACCTGCTTAACAACCAGAGCAATACATATTGAAATCCTCAGCTCAATGGATGGTGATTCTTTCATCAACTCACTGATCAGGTTTACCTCTAGGAGAGGAAAACCTGAAAAGATCAGGTCAGACAATGGAACCAACTTTGTTGGAGGAAATAAAGAGTTGCAGGAGTCAATTCAAAGGTGGAATCAAGACCACAAGACACAGGAAAGTCTCTTGATCAGAGAAATAAAGTGGGAGTTCAATCCGCCAGCTGCATTCCACATGGGTGGAGTCTGGGAAAGGCAAATCAGGACAGTACACAAGGTACTGAACTCCATATTAAAAGATCAAGTCCTTGATGATGAGTGATTGAACACAGTATTCTGTAAGGTTGAATACGTAGTCAATGGTAGACCACTCACTCCAGTGTCAGATGATCCAAAGGACTTGAAACCTCTCACCCCAAATGACTTGCTTCAGTTAGGTGTAGGGCTTAGAGCACCCCCAGGAACCTTCCGAAAGGAAGACGTGTACAGTCGTAGGTGGAGGCATGTACAGTACCTGGCAGACCAGTTCTGGAAATGATGGGTAAAAGAGTATCTCCCTACACTGCAGCTATGACAAAAATGGTTAGACACAAAGAGAAATATCCAAACTGATGATCTTGTATTAGTTATGGATGAGAATCTAGCTAGAAAAAGTTGGCCTCTTGGGCGTGTTGTTAAAGCTTTCCCAGGTAAAGATGGTCTAGTTCGATCTGCAGAGGTCAAAACTGCTACAAATGTACTTGTCAGACCTATTGATAAGCTTTGTTTGCTTGAGTCAGTCACATCATAGACATATCATTGAGTTTTGTTTGTGAATAAAGGCCATCTGATGTGATGTAATATTTGATTCAGAATAACCATGCTCATTGTGTGAATCCCATTGTGTTGTATCTATAAGAAAAGGATACATGAGACATTGCTATTGCATATCGTGTTGTAACTATGTAATAATCATACCCAAGATATTGTTTAACATGTCATCAGTTATACAAGGTTGTATACTGTAATCATTCCTGTATGGTTAAACTGTTTTTTTTTATAATTGTAAAGGTTAAAAGGGATTGTAAATGTTCACTTCTAAGGTTCACATTTAAGGGGCTGGGAATGTAGTGTAAGGTAAAGAATATAGTAGGGTTGTATAGATTGTCATAAAATAAAGTTTGTATTTTCTGGTGTATATCTGTAACATTGAGAATGTCATAGTAAATAACTAAATGACCTAGTATCATGTGATAAACCTACATCAGCATTCTTGGAACATATACACTGGCTGATCTCATGCCTGCTGATGTCATACTTGTCTCATGTGTACCACTCAGTGTGCTTACTTCATCCTTTTAGCTGATATCATCAGTCACCTGTTTGTCTCGCTATCTGACATCAATCCTACATCATACTTCTGGATGATGTGAGACTCTGATCTCAGCCTTTAGATAGCATATAAAAGCAGGTCCCTCTCTTCCCTCCTCAATCACTACATCTGATCTGTGCTGTTCACATCAACCCTATGGACTACCTTGCTGATATACTGGACTTTGTACCTGAGGACTAAGAGGAGGCAATATTCTTTGTACAGGTTATTATACCAGATTACCCTGAAGGTTATATCCTATGCTGAAATGTTATATTACCTGAAGACATTTGTGTGTTACTATGTGCTACTGTGACAACCATAGGAAATAAATGTCTACCAAAGGGGATTAGGCCTCCTGTGGCTACTTCAGCAAAAAGCCTGTCAACAAGTCAACTTGTAACAAAGACTTTGTCTGCAATCATTGGCCAAGGCCACCACAACATAGGGGAGGATGATGGTATACAGGCCACACGGGAGGAGGGCAGTATACAGGACCACAGAAAGACACGGGCGGGTGCTACACAGGACACATGGGGGAGGGTGGTATATAGGACCACAGGAGGGTGGTATACAGAACTCATGGGGAAGGGTGGTATACAGAACCATATCAGAAAGACACAGGAGGAGTAGGATACAGCA
The DNA here is from genome assembly GCA_949317995.1 of Acholoe squamosa. Lineage (NCBI taxonomy): Eukaryota > Metazoa > Annelida > Polychaeta > Phyllodocida > Polynoidae > Acholoe > Acholoe squamosa. The sequence continues at coordinate 64,142,205 of OX439044.1, forward strand.
AATGTCCTGTGTCCCACCCTGTCCAGTATACTGGAGCACAGGATTCGAACCAGCAACATGGGATCCAAAGTTGAAAGTCTTATGCATGAAGCCAAGGAGCTCCATGATCAGCTGGGTATTTTGGTATATATATATATATATATATATATATATATATATATATATATATATGGTGACTGGACGTCTTATGATAAATTTAATCTAGGCAGGGGTCACTTCGCTCAACCACCCATCCTTGATAATTTGAAAAATCACCATAGAAACATTAATGTGTATGAGTTGTATCCCCTCCTTATGGGTCTTAGGCGTTGGATATCAGGCTATAAAAATAAAAGAATACGTTGTATAACGAACAATATGCAGGTTTTAGCTATGATAAATACCGGTAGATCAAAAAATAAACTCTGTATGGAGTGGTTAAGGGAAATATTTTGGTTGTGTTTCCTCAACAATGTTGAAATTTATGCCACTTATATTAAGTCTGAGGATAATATTCTAGCTGACCAATTGTCTAGGTTACCTTATAAAGGTATTGTGGAGAAATGCATTCACACTCTTCAGATTAATAATATGTGTTGCTTTACTTCCAGAATGGAAAAGGTTACTAAACAGAAAAGGGTTACTTTTAGCCCAGAGTGTGTCTGAAAATACGAGGAGAGCAAGGAACCAACAACTTAAAAGGTATAAAAATTTTGTAGAAAATTTTGTTTACAAACTTTTCCTTGTTCTCCCTCTCAAGGTTCTGTCTATGCTGTGTATTTATCTGATTTTATGAAGCCATCTTCTGTAAGGAACTACTTGTCTGCAGTTTGGTATTTTCAAAAGCTTAAGGGCTATTCTGATTATAGTAGTAATTTCATGTTAAAGAAGACCCTGGAGGGCATCGACAGGCTTTCTACCTGTTCTACCAAAGGAATTTATTCTTTTACTCCAAAAGACATGTTGAGGTTGAGATGGAATTTGGATCTAACCAACAGAGCAGACTTGAAGTTTTGGTTGGCTATTTTAACATGCTATAGGGGTGTTCTAAGTGTGGGACATGTAGTTAAGTCTCCACATTCCTTAAAGGTTGGTGATATTAATTTTCACCAGGATTATTTGTCTATATGTATCAGGACATCTAAAACTGATCAACTTGGGAAAGATTCTTTTAATATCTATTTATCAAAGGATGTTAATTCTCCACTATGTCCTCACCAAGGTTTGGAAAAGTTGTGCATGGGTAGGAGTAGTAAAGAGTACGTGTTTAAATCTAATGGTAGCCCTTTGCAATATCAGTATGTCAACTCTAAGTTAAAATCTTTATCGATTCAATCTGGTATCGAAGGCTTAGTTTCTACCCATTCCTTAAGGCACAGTGGTGCTACGTTATTAAAGGATGCTGGACTCAGTATAGAGTCTATCAAGAACAGGGATGCCACTCACTGATCCTCAAAAATTCGGAAAACCTCCTAATTTTCTTAATTTACTATAGAAAATACCTATAGGAATGAAAATAAAAAATTCGGAATTCCTAAAAAGTTAGGAAAAGTGGCATCTCTGCAAGAAGAGGGTCAATTGGAAATCCAACTCAGTGTATAAATACCTACATAATTACAAAGATGAATTGTTGGAGTTAGATAGAGTGTGTCAATCTCATTTTCAATGCTGATTGACATGTGTTTTCACATGTGTTTGGCGTGTTTTTGTGTGTTTTTGGAATGTATGGTGCTGATAGCCCCAAGGTCAGTAACCCACCAAACTCATGTGTTCTGTGATAGATCATTTATTACATGTATATTATATTAAATATCTTTATTACCGGTACACCCTGGTATCTACTGTTATCTTATCCATTTATTACCGGTTATTTATTCCCTGGTAGCGAGATAACTTATGGAACTATATACACTCGTGTATATATATATATATGAGAATCAGAGATGAACTACTGACTGCTGACGCCATCAACTCATGTGCACCATAAATATAAATCCATCCAGCCAACCCCCACCAGAGGGTATACGAATGCACCCAACACCCACATTCTGTGCAACCCATTCATCTACAGAGGCTTAGTCGCTAAACATTACAAGTCAGTCATTGGTACTAGATGTAATACACTTACTGCCTCATAATGACTGTAAGACACGTGGTTCTCATAACTGACAGCAGAGGTTACAACCTGGAGACATATATAAACCATATACTAGCTGAAGAAGGCCATACCAACATAACTATCTCAGTGCTTCCAGTCAGTGGGGCAAGGTTCATAGATATATACAACGAACTGCTGAGAGCCATGTCTATTTATAATGACATTGCTATGGTTTATATACTTGCTGGGATAAACCACCTCTCAGTCAAACATCTGAATGGCCGAATCTCCCCTATCTATAGAGAGGTAGGACATCTACTTGACACTCTAGTCACCAACTTTCAGGACCTTAAACATGCCATAACTGCTGTTGGTATGAGGGTATGCTTCTGTGAGCTGGTAGGCCTTGACTACAACCTATACAATGGATCTGTAAACCAATATCTGGAGGAACAGGCTGTGATTGATCAGGCCATACCGTATATTAATCAGGTAGTGGTAGACATAAATGCAGAACAAGGGTGGGTGACCCCCTGGCTGCAAAAAACAGTACATGTTCCAAAAAATGCAACCACTAAGAAAACGAAATACTCCAGGCTTAGGGATGGCGTTCACCCAACCCCTACTACTGCAAGGTTCTGGGCGTACTACATTGTTCAAGCAGTCATTAAGAACATTAATACCCTCGAAGATGCTGGAGCCTTTAAACCAACATGAGAACTACACTACAAGAATAAATAGTCAGGGAAGTGCACACTTTTCTTTCCTATATTGAAAATTATCTCATACCCGTCTGTAAGGTACTTGGCTAGGGATGAGTGTCACCCGTCATGCCACATTATAATTTGGTTATAGTTTGTTAAATTGATTTATATTAAACTTACCTCTGCTGGTTATACTTCTGTGATGTGTGACACATGGAAGCAATACCACCATATAGCTAATGATTCTCCCCCCCCCCTCGTCTGGCTTACGCTGTATTACTAAAATAATTATTTACTCAGCAGACTCTAGAATAAAGCAACACATAGCTGTGAGCATGAGTTGTATTATTACTAGAAGATGTATCTCTCCCCGACCTTACAGACTAACAAATATTAGTTTGATTAAACAAAGTCTAAGTTTTCCAAGCATCTTTCACCAGGTGGACTTAACTTCAAGTACAGACATGTGATGATGTAGCTTGGAATAAGAACCCACCGGCCACTGCACTTAGTTTAGATCACTAGGATTACTGTCTTATGTTATCACTTTAATATTCAGACAGAGAATATATACACTAGGCCTTTGTAGACTAAAGACAGTTATAACAAGGCCATATGAACTTTTTATCTATCTTAGGCACCGAGCAAGGCCCGATAGATTGAACACTTTACAGAGATTTCTATATACTAATGTATGAATATAAACTGAAATGATTTATGTGTAACATCATAATCTGATATCATATCTTTATTTATGTGTATTTTTGAACTTTCCTTTGATAACATTCCTCCGTTCACAAACTCTACCTAGCTCAATAATACTCCATGATGAGCACTAGATGCGTGTTTCATGGAACTTATACTTATACATTTTATTGCCGGGGGGTCCGCTCTGGGGGGAGCAGGGGTCTGGGGAAGTCCAGGTTTATAGGAACCAAAAAATGGGTAGTATTGTCATTATTCCCACACGACACATATGACTGACCGCAATCACCTTGGAAGCACTAGGGGAATTTCAGTTTGCCATATGAATGTTAGGAGTATAGTAAGCAACATTATCAAACTCAGATTAGAGTTTAACAACTCTGATATTGATTGCCTCTCTATATCTGAAACCTGGCTCCACGACAAAGTACCTGACACCCTAGTCAACATAGAGAGCTATAATCTGCTTAGATGGGATAGGAAAACACTAAATAATAAAGGTGAAATTCAAGTTGGAGGGGGGCTTGGCATTTATTTGAAAAAAGAATTCACTTTCTCCACCAGTGAGCTTGAACATCTCAACATTAGTAATTCAGACATTGAACTACAATGTATTGTATTTAGTAGAGAATACTTATGCAAATGCATCTTGTTCAATGTCTATAGACCACCAAATGGCAATGTTGGAAATTTCTGTACACAATTATTGGCAATGGCCAATCTAGTAGAGCTGAGAAACAACTCTGAATTCTTCATAATGGATGATTTTAATGTCAATATGTTGCCTTATATTACCAACAAATCCAAAAGAGATGAAGTACGGCTCATACGCAATTCCATATTACAGCTAGGCTGTAAACAGTACATAAATGAATTCACCCACTTTGAACCGTCTGGAAAAACATCCTTATTAGACCTGGCTTGTTCTACCTCTAATACGATAATTGCCAGTGGTACACTCGACGTGCACATTGCTGATCACCTATGCATATATTTGGTTCGAGCTGCAAGATTAAATGATAAACAACCAATTAGCTTCTTAGGTAGGTCTTATAAAAACTATGTCAAAGACAACTTCATTACTGGACTCCTAAACTCTAACTGGGATGAATTTTGGGACTGTGATCTACCGGGTGAAGCATGGGAGGTCTTTACTAACCAAATAGACAAAGTTTTGTCATATACATGCCCAAAAAAATCATTTAATTTCAGCAGAAAGAAAAAACCTTGGGTAACAAATGAAATACTGGAGCTAAGACAAGAAAAAAACCTTGCACTGAAGAAAGCTAAACGTACTAAGAATGCTGATGACTTTAATGTTGCAAACTTTTTAAGTAACAGATTTAAATACATTACAAGGGAAGCTAAAACTGAATATCATCAGGCAAAACTGAACGAACACAAAAACAATCCCAAAACATATTGGAGGGAGATCTCTGCTATCATTAAACCCAAAAGTAAAGATACCACTGTTAACCTAATTCATCCTGAAAATAAAACTCCAATTGCTCCCTCCCAAACAGCTAATTTCATAAATTCCTACTTTAGAGACATAGGACCTAAACTAGCCCAGGACATGAATAACATGTGGGATTATAAAGGGTATACTGACCACAACAGTTTCTCACTACGTCCAGCGACATTAGATGAAATTAATAAGGTTATTAAAGGCATCAAGACTTCAAAATCTGCAAGTACAAAAGACATTGCGACATATGTCCTTAAGGATGCACTTGAGGCCCTACCAGGACACCTCCAACACGTGATTAACCTATCTATCTGCACTGCCACATTTCCCAAAAATTGGAAAAAATCCACCGTTACTCCTATCCCAAAAAGTGGTGACCTTTCAATGGTAAATAACTATAGACCCATCTCCATTCTACCGCTTATATCGAAACTCTGTGAAAAAATCATTCACACTCAATTAATAGAATATTTATCTAGAGAAAATATTTTGAACAGTAAACAACATGGTTTTAGACCTAAACATTCTACTTTAACAGGTCTACAATATCTAACGGACCATATATATCATGGTCTAGAAAATGGGTATACTACTCTCATAACCTACTTGGATTTCGCCAAAGCCTTCGATACAATAAACCATAATATTCTGTGTAAAAAATTACAGAAGATAGGACTTGATGAAGCCTCTGTTCTGTGGTTTGAGTCATATTTGACTGATAGATATCAAACAACTAGGGTAAATGGATATACCTCTAACGAGCTCATTATTAAATGTGGGGTTCCACAAGGTTCAATACTGGGTCCATTACTATTTTTAATTTATATAAATGACCTCCAACACTCACTTAAGTACATGGATTGTCAGTTATATGCTGATGACACAGCTCTATTTTGCACATACAGTGAACCCACCTTGGAAATTGTTACACACATTAACCAAGATCTTGACAATGTTGCAAACTGGTGTAAAAAGAACAAGCTGTCTCTGAATATAGGCAAGACCAAATATGCAGTATATGGTACTAAGCAGAAAATCAAAAGACACCAACCTATATCTCTGTACATTGATACACAGAAAATATTACAAACACAATGCTACAGATATCTTGGAGTCGAACTAGATGTCAATTTAGATTTTAAGAACCATTGTAATATTGTGTATAATAACATGTCTTATAGAACCTATCTACTGACAAAAATCAGAAAAAATCTCACGTGCGACACTATGAGACATATTTTACTAAGCATGGTCCTGCCTGCCCTTGAATATGCCAATCAAATCTATGGATGTACAAATAAAATAGGACTTGATAAGATTGAAAACACACTAATAAGACTGTTAAAGATATGCTACCCCCAATTCAGATACAGAGATGTAGAATTTATTAGAGAATTTAGTGGCATACAAACTTTAGCTAAAAGGCGTCATATTGTTGCATGCTGCGATGCCTACAAATATGCACAAGATGCTACACACCTAGATACCAGGGAAATCCATACTCGACGACACGATGCTAAATTAGTCAAGGTATACTGGCCTAAGCTAACTAAGGCCAAACAAAGTTACACTCATAAAATAACCCATCTATGGAATAGCTTCCCTACATTCCTACGATCTGCTGGTTCCCTATTGGTGTTTAAAAATCGACTACGTGACTATTTATAAGTGTGTAATTCTCAGTCTTCTTTGTTTGGTTCCTTTCCTCCTCCCCACATACCTTCCCCCTGCTTTCCCTCTGTGGATCTCCCCTGGCATAACTTGAGTTATTAATAACCATGATAATTCGATGTAGCTATTAGTATACCTGCTCATAAGACGTATTATCATTAACAATAGCAGTGAATAAATCTATTTGCTGCTAACATAGTTTATTACAAGTATTGATCATATTGTATTAATGTATGTATTACACTGTAACAGGACAACTCGGACCAGTACGCGTCCCCCTATTGCAGTATAAATAAACAATTTTGAATTGAATTGAATTGAATTAGCTGCGGACGGTTAGGGACTACTTGCAGCGCGCAAGGATACCAGTGATGTCATAGTATGACGTCATAGTCAACAATCCCATTGGTATATAAGAAGTGGTTTCAAAGTAACCGTCAGTTGGCTCGATTCACCTGTACAGGTAACACCACGCTGGGTGTTCCCTGAAATTTTAAATTTTTACTATTGTTAGTACTATTGTTATTACTATTGTTATTACTATACTATTGTTATTATATTATGCATTTTACTGACTATGCTTATTGTCAACTAATTATTATAGTTGTTTTAATAAAGGCATGTATGGTGCTGATAGCCCCAAGGTCAAATTTAAAATTTCAGGGAACACCCAGCGTGGTGTTACCTGTACAGGTGAATCGAGCCAACTGACGGTTACTTTGAAACCACTTCTTATATACCAATGGGATTGTTGACTATGACGTCATACTATGACATCACTGGTATCCTTGCGCACTGCAAGTAGTCCCTAACCGTCCGCGGCTAATTATATAAATATACACAAGTGTATATAGTTCCATATATATGAATGTCTCATGTCCCATCCTGTACAGATGTTCTGTCCTGTATACAACCCTGTCCATATGTCCTGTATACCATCCTCCCTGTTGTTTTGGTGTGTTTTTTTTTTTTTTTTTTGGGGGGGGGGGGGTACACTCGTACCTGGCGTCATATAATGACACTAGTAAGTACCACCAAGACCCTGAACTTGGCACTCTGCAAGAATGTTGTTTTAGAACAAGACGCTTTTGGTGGTCTGGGTTAGGCTACATAAGAATATAGTGGGAAATCATTGAATGGAAAATCAATTCTGTAGTTGGCTCTGTGGGGAAATCCCTACAAGCAAAATGGCACCTGAAAGTAACCATTACTGTTTGTAAAAGGTATAATGGTGGTTCTGGTTTTTTCCATAACATCTTATTCATCCATTTGCATGTGTCTTTTATTTGGAAATTTTGGATGAAAATTGAGAATGGAAAGTGAACGACTGCTTCTTGGAAAACGCCAACGCCAACCCTGCAGTATAGACTCAGGAGGTACCACGAGCCAATGAACATACATGTAAAGATGGATTGATCATATCTTCAAAATCCAGATGAGAAAAAACCTGAGGCTGTTAACCCCAACCCTTTTTTGTATGAGAAGTAGAAGAATGTTAGTATGGAGGGGTGTAGGGGGTAGCCCCCCAAGGGCCCAAGATATATATTGCAAATCTAGAGGCCATATACATTGTGTACATGCATTCTGGTGGTTTTTGAGGATGTCTGATTCCCTACGTTTACAAAGTTACTAGGCCCCCTCCATATAAGGGAGTGGTCATCATTTATCAATGGGGGGGGCATAAAATTTTCAGACCCCTGCCGAGGGGAGGGGCTAAAAGAATTTTGACCCCTGTTGAGAGGGGGGCTAAATTCACCCTCTTTTTAGCAAAAAAGCCCTCGCGCTACTATAGATGAAAGAGGGGTGTGAAAACTCTTCGCGCCTCCGGCGCAGGGGGAGGGGCGCAAAAAATTATGACTGCTGTCGAGGGGGGCGTAAAAAAATTTCGCATGGCGGCACGAAAACCCACCACCCGCTGTTGATAAATAATGACCACTCCCTAAATGTAGCAAAAGGGTCACTTCTTGCAGAATTAACCTGGCCCTTGGTTCCCACTCCTTCCGCTAGATGTCTCTTTCCACCCCTTCCGTGTCTCATCAAATAATTATGGTTCCCCTCTGTTTCTTTCTGCCCAAACGGGGGTTGGGGGGCAGAGCCCCCGATCAAGGATATATGCCAGATCTCATCTGAATTTGAATTACATTCAGATGAGATCATCTGAAACTTATGGAAACGTACATGGAAGATTATTATTCAGATGAGATCTCATCTGAAAGGCGGCATGGGTCCCTCAGGGAATGAAATGTTCTTGGATAAATCGCAAGATTAACCAAGTTGGATCATAAAAAAGTTAGAAAACCCAGGAGTTTGCAGGTATGATTGAAACATTTTTCATGTACCAAACTTCATTTCAATTGGATTGATTGATTGATTTGTTTAACGTCCTAAGGGCCGATGGGACTGTATTTCAATTGGAGAACATCTAGACAATAAAACCTCAAAAGTATAGATTTAGTAATACATTCCTTTATTTGCATGAAAGCTGTTAATAGCTTTTTTGAAAGAGTTTCCACATCAAATATAGATTTCTTCTAAACACTTCAGTAAATGTTATACAAATGCACCTAAGCACCATTTACACATGTAGTGTACAATTCACTCCAGAGACAAAAATACATATCCAGATATTCAATATGTAAAGGTGATCTGACACCATGAATACCAGATATATGTATAATACACACACACATATATATAAATATATATAAAAATATATATATATATATATAATATTATATATATATATATATATATATATATATATATATATATATATATATATATATATATATATACACACACATACATTGTATGGCATTGGTAAGTACTGTATGCTTTTAACTGTACAATGTACAGGATGAAGATAATCATCATTGACATTACAAAACACAGGGATGTAAGTCAGGCATGGGCAAAAATCAGGAAGTCATACATTTACTTGATATAAAAGCCTTCTATTTTTCCAAACAGCCCTCCTTACCACTTGTATAGGGAAAATACATGTCATTAAAAATTTTCAGAAATCAGGAAATCCTGAAGACTTACATCCCTGAAAACACCTTTGAAAATAACTGTCCCTTTTGATAATTCTTCTTGATTAGCTGAATTTTGATGCTGCCATGTTTGAATACTGAACACCAGGGTATATTTTAAGAACAGAGATCATCATTGGTTGTGGTAATGGGTTGGAGTCCTGTAACCATTATTGTCACTTTGAATATTATGAGTGAGTCCAACACTTTTTCATCTCTATGCAATCTGGGCTGTCACTTTGGCTGTTCTTGGTTATTTAGCATCTCCCCCTGCACTTGGTTGTTCCTCTGATTGTTCTTTGGGCTGCTTCTTCAGTATAAGGTCTAGGTAGGCGCCTGTGAGGAGGTCCTCAGGTAGAACGCCCAGTTTCTCCATCAGGTCATCAGCGATCTTCTGTCCCTCTTCCACTGCCTGCCCCTCCGCCATCACCACCTGCCATTGGCATAATTCACAACTTTAACTCTAGGAGTTACACCATTATCTATAGCCACTAGCAGTGTAAAACCACCCTTAAAACATATTCATTAATCAGGGATGTAAGTCAAGGTGCATGGACAATTCTGAATATACACACAGTAGTTCTGAATTCATCGTAAAAAAAACTAAAAATCTATAGGCATCTCAAACTCGGAAAATTCTGAAATCAGACAAAATTCTGAAGACTTACATCGCTAGGAAAGTGCAGAGGCCTGGTGGATTTTTTTGTTGAGGGTGTAAAATTCTGCTGAACATTTTTTCGTCTATTCTAAGATACTATGTTTATCTTAGAAGGTTATGGCAGATTCATGCTGCCAATGCCTACTACGTTCATAAAATCTTTTTATAAAAAAAAAATTGTTCTCCTCCCTCCTTCCAACATGGGGCGAAAAGGCTGATCCTCTGGACAGGAAACGGACATAATTGTTTTTACAGGTGGCATAAGCTCAACTAGTGTCTGCATTACCCTTAATACTGATTTTCCCTTTATTTAGGGTGGCACATGACCACTTCAAGCAACAATCACTACAAATTATAAAAAAAAAAATAACGTAGACAGAAAAATTGGAGCACGCTCTGGTATGAGGATACTGGGCTAAGTGCTATGATGAGTTACAATAATATTCAGCTCAGCCTAATGAATTAACAACAAAAACCCTCATTTATATCATTTCCCCACTTCAAGAAGGTTGTAACTGCAGTTACAGTGTCCAGGGATGACAGTGATGATAGGTAAAAAAAAAAAACCCTAAAAGTTTAGTTCACTAGTAAATGGGTAGCTAGTGATATCAAATATCACACCAAGTCATAGTTGATATTAACCTTGAAGTCCATCAGTAGACATTGCCACTTTGTTGTGCCACTCTACCCTAAGTACATGATCTCCACCACACCTGTCTGTGCACTGACCAGTGGCCAACTTACACAAGACCATCCTTAAAAATATACCAGTTTCCGGTCATGGCCATGTCTTACCTCCAGCTCCATGAAGTCACCGAGTCCCTCCACCTCGTCCACATGTACACGTGTCTGTCCTACCATGTACAGCACTCGCCGTTTCTTCACCTCACCCCGCACTCCAAGTGCTAACCGCAATGTCTCCTATAAACAGACAAACTCCTATAAACCTGTTGGTGTAGGACTTCTTTACCTCCTCCTCACCTTGAGTTCATCGAACACTAATGGTGACTGAGCTTGACTCGAGACATGGTTCTCCTGTAACCCAAACAATCAAAAAAAGTGTGGCCTTAGTTGTATTTGGGTTCGTCTGACACTGCCTTCAATGTCAACCATGTGATGTGTTAACCACTGAACCTACCCAGAGGCCAATAGGTTTGAGTACTAGCCCGTAGTTTTCTTAGGAATCACCCTGCTGTGGGCCTTGGATGGCTTACAGAAGTTGATAAAATGACCTTCATAAAAGTTTATTTAGATGAGTATAGGCAGGTTAGATGTCATTGGAAAGACAAAATCATCAGGAATCTGACCAACATTGCTATGTTATGATGTAACCAATGAGGATTACTGAAGAATTTCTCTTTGAAACAAATTAGACTAGTTGTTCTGGGCCCATAGCTGTAGCACCGGGTCCATAGATCTATGAAGCTATGGGCCCACATGGCCAGTAACTGTTTTAGTCACTGAACTCACCTTGAGGCTGTCCGGGTTCTCCACCATTGTGATGTGGTAGTCACTGAGTTTGGGACCCTCCTCATCTGCACGGCTGTAGTATATGAGTTGAGCTGTACTTCCCTGTAATGTACAGTTTCAACCATTTTTACACAAAATGGATGCCATGAGTAGAAGCCACATTGGCTTAATTTTATAGAAGGGAGCTTAGAATATTCTGTTGACTTTTGAAATAAATGTGATAGAAACTTGCATTAAAAACTCTCAATGAGCTACCGTAATCTCTCGCGTATAAGGGCGCAGCTTGCGTATAAGGCGCCCCCCAACTCAGAGAATGCAAGTCCACGTATAAGGCGCACCTCTAAGGGCAGATTTTTGTTAATTTAGTACTGTTCTATAGTAAAAATACCCCCCTATAATGCGCACCCCAAACTCAAGGCAATGTCCCTCCCACGTATAAGACTCAGCAGCATTTTGTTTGGCGTATAAGACGTGCCTTATACGCGGGAGATTACGGTAAATGCAGTAGTTCCAAAATGACCGCCAGGAACCTGCTTACCGTAAACTCCCGCGTATAAGACGCGTCCTCTACGCCAAACAAAATGCTGGAGGGTCTTATAGGATGTACTGAAATTGGGGGTGCGTCTTATACGGGGGTAACTTTACTATAGAAATGTACTAATCTTACAAATTTTAGCCTTAAAATGTGCGTCTTATACGCGAAAATGCATGTGCTGAGTTTGGGGTGCGTCTTATACGCGCAGCGCGTCTTCTACGCGGGAGTTTACGGTACTTAAATACGCTTTTTTTCTCCAAAAAGTTTCTTCTGCATTCCAAAATTCGAATGTTTGCCTCACAGATGGAGAAATGGCAGTACTACCACTATATGATTTCAATCATTTTTCAGTATATTTTTTTTTCAGTGTTCTGCCCATTATGTCTGCTGGTGACCATTACAAGTACTCAGGGGTGTGAAATGCCAAAAATGAAAAAGTCTGAAGCGCATTATATAACTTAATGGCAACATCTAGATATTGGAATGGCCCAAAGTCTGGGTGCGGCATATACAAGGGTGTATTATACTATAAAACAGAACTAAAAGTGCTAATTTTCAAGCCATAGGTAAGGCTCATAGCTTTCTCTCAAACCAGGGGGCGGCTTATACAAGAGAATTTACGGAACTTGTTTACAGCCTATTTAAGAATTACCCCCATTCAGAATTTTCTATAACATGGTAGGTTGACAACTTTAAATCAATGGTTTCATAGCATTTTTTTTTCAGTTCTGTGACATCTTTAAGTACCGTAATCTCCCGCGTATAAGACGCACCTAGAGTTTTAGAATATGATCAAAAAAATTAAAAAAATCATAACTTTTGTTCTACTGAATGGATTTTGAAAATTTAAAAAGCTATGTGCAGGTAAGGCATCCAGGAATCTCCTTAATCCCACTATTTCATATTATGATTGAATGGGAGTGTAATATATCAAAAGAAAGGTCTTGGTGTCCCCCTTGCGGATCCAATAAGGACTACCGTAAACTCCCGCGTAGAAGACGCGCTGCGCATATAAGACACACCCCAAACTCAGCACATGCATTTTCGCGTATAAGGAGCACATTTTAAGGCTGAAATTTGTAAGATTAGTACATTTCTATAGTAAAATTACCCCTCGTATAAGACGCACACCCAACTTGAGAGAAAGCTATAAGACCCCCCAGCATTTTGTTTGGCGTAGAGGACGCGTCTTATACGCGGGAGATTACAGTAAAACCTCCCGTATAAGACGCGCCTTATACGCGAGAGATTACGGTAAGGTAAAATAGATATTCATCAGTCTGTCATCCTCAGAGAAAAAAAAAGGATTTCTAGCACTTAAAATTTTCATATCAAAATGATTCAAAGGGATCAGAAAGTCTGTCTTTTTCTTTGACCCGAAAAGGTTTCTAATTGATATCTGATATCACTGATTTCTAGGGGGTTGTTAATTTCTGAGAAATTTTAGCAAAACCTGAAATTTTGAGCCCATTTCCAGAAAACACACCCCTTTTAATTTGTGATAAAAGAGGGTCCTTAACATCCATGATATCAGTCCCACTTACCTCTATCTGTCTGAGTTTTAGTCTTCCATTGGGCGCTACAAAGAATGTATCCTCCTGCATGATAACTGTACCTTCTGTACCACTCAGCTCCGCTGCCGTTTTCCTCAGCTGCTTCATGTCTGTCACCCGAGCCTTGATTTCCACGTTAGAAGGCATTGTGTAGGACTTAAGTGATGTGAGAAAAACTGGAAAATCAAAATGCAGAAACTGGAAAATTCAACATACAGATTATGCTAAGATCAAATTGATCCACATTGGCTGTCTTGGCAGGGAAGACCCAATGCCAGCTGAATTTTAACTTCCGTAATCTCCCGTGTATATTAAAGGTGCATCTTATAAGTGAGGTTTTAGTTCTCCCTGGATCCGCAAGGGGGCCATCAAGAGCTTTCTTTTGATGTCACATTCCCCCTTTAATTCAAAAGTGCACATAGGGTGTGTAGGGAGGTCAGGGGGCCATTAGCTAAATAGAGCTTTTTGAATTTTGAAAATACATGAACAAAAATTATGAATTTTTTATTTTTCTGACCAAATCTTAAAACTCTAGGTGCGTCTTATAGGCGGCTGCACCTTACACGCGGGAGATTACGGTATGTAAGGGCACATTTTCAACCTATCGTAGTGACCTGTTTCAGTGCACCTGTGGTACCAGGAATATATTTCTGTGCATGATTTTCTCTGTATTTGAATGAGACCTGCATTTTAATATTTGAAGTGTTAAGATGTATAGAATTTCAAATCCTCTTTCCATCCTGCAGTAAAATGATTTTGGAGACCTTTCCTATGCACTGACCCTTATCCCATGCATGAGTCTGTCTGCCTGGGGGTAATGAGGTGTGAGGTGTGATATTTTTTGTGCAGGAGGGTTTTCAACTGTGCTGTCTTTACGAACCCATAAATACTTTATTTGTTGGAATAACAGCACAAAAAGTGGTTAAGGCCACAGGTGAAGCCTGAGAATTTCAGTGACATCCATGCTCATTGTGCTACACACTATCTACTATGATAACATATACTGACATATGTTGACCAATTGCTGACAAACAGTGAGTAGTTACTGCCATACACTTACTAACTGCTGATTAATAGTGAGTAATTACTGACATATATTGACTAATTGCTGACAAGTAGTGTGAAATTACTGACATATTGAAAATAGTGAGTAATTACATATATTGACTATTTGCTGACAAATAGAGCCTGAGGGAGTGATCATTTTTTAACAACGGGGGGGGGGGGGTCAGAATTTTTCCGACCCCTTGACAGGGAAGGGGGGGGGGTCAGAATTTTTTCAACCCCTCTGATGGGGGGGGGTCAAAATAATTTCACTTGTTCTCAGTGGAAAACCCCACGCGTTAGTTACTATAGGTTAAAAGGGCACATTCGCACACGATTTTTGCCCCTGGGGCGGGGGTGGTCAACAAATCTTTACCCCCTCGAGAGGGGGGGGGTCAAATGTTGGTTAGAACCTGGGCATGTTAATAAATTGGAGAAGGGATACAAAGTCACCCTCGCCATACATTTCCAGTTAAAACCGTTCAGGGCTCTATGAGGAATCAATCCCTGGCCGCTGTGGCAATAGACAGACTCGCTATCCACTACACCAACCCGAACGGTACTAGAAGCCAAGGGATATAAAGGATTTGAAAAAGTTGTCCGACATACCTGATGTTTACACACCTCGTTAGC
Organism: Acholoe squamosa; assembly: GCA_949317995.1. Lineage (NCBI taxonomy): Eukaryota > Metazoa > Annelida > Polychaeta > Phyllodocida > Polynoidae > Acholoe > Acholoe squamosa. The sequence goes on from OX439044.1 coordinate 64,157,755, forward strand.
ATAGAATCCAATGGTGCCAGGTGGAGTTATTAACAGGGAAACTTCCTTAGATATCCTAGATGAACATGCCATGCCTAATTTCTCCATTTTGTTCGGAATAAATAAGAATCCATTGATTCTTATTTATTTCGAACAGGTTGACCTACATACGGGACCTTCCCACACTGTCAACACGAAGCAGATCATGGTGGAGGCGGGTGGCGAAACATATCGCTATGTAAAATCATTGGATTCTCATTTATTTCGAAGAAAATGGAGACAAAATGTAGGCGAACACCAACTAGAGATCATATATTTGTCGGTGCTAGAAGTACAAGACTTGACATGCTTGGATTCTACCCGAAAAATGTGTGTAAAGGTGGAGGTATGTCGGGCAGAGTGACAACATGGCCTCGACGGCTTGGCAAACCGTGCGGATCGAATGCACTTACAAAATGTCTTCACCTACATTAAATACAGGGTTATAAGATAAGAAATTCATACATAATGGAAGAATAAGTGCGATAAACGCATTAATGAATATCAATACATTAATAGCTTAATAACCAATGGGCGTGATCAGCAGACTGCAGGGCTGTATTCATGTATCATGACGACATATAGCTCTATGCGGCCCTTAAAGTGTTCATGTATCATGACGACATATAGCACTATGCAACCCTTAAAGTGTTCATGTATCATGACGACATATAGCACTATGCGGCCCTTAAAGTGTTCATGTATCATGACGACATATAGCACTATGCGGCCCTTAAAGTGTTCATGTATCATGACGACATGATATAAGCTCATATAATCTATGCAGCCCTTAAAGTTAACCAATGGCCGTGATCAGCAGACTGCATTCATGTATCATGATGACATAATATAAGCACTATCCAGCCCTTAAAATGCTAACCAATGGGCGTGATATAAATACAACTTCAAAAGTATCACTCATCATACCTCTAGGTGTGGAGTATTCACACCTTCAGGTGTGGAAACTAACCCATGTATAGAGTGGCTTCTTGAGCCCTGAAGCTGCAAATCTCGCAAGAATGCATGTTAATTAGGCCTGAGCTGGTAGCTGCAGTGTAGTCACACCTACATGCACTATCAGCATGGTACTAGCACCCACTGGTAAACATGCAAAGTCGGTATAGGAATTACCGGTACATGGAAGTTACTCCCTAAGCCTATACCAGGATTATATTTCATACACCTGATGTCTTGTCACTCTCCAATCACTATGCTGTGTATAGGGATAACATGGGGGTTACTTGCTCAGGTTGTACATGGATTAGGCCTAAAAAAAAGTCTTGTGTTCAGGTAACATGCTCAAAAAAATTAGGGTAGGTAGGTCGGATTTTTTTTTTTAGATTTTTTTTTAAAAGTTCCTGGATCCCGAAAACTGTCAAAAACATATTGACCAAATCATGTTTTATTTTTTATTGACCAAATTAAAAAAAAAAAAAACTATAAAAATGATGGTTAATTTATGTTAGTAGCATTCGTGAGGCCGTGGGTTTTAATTTGATTCCAAACATGCCTATATATTGACATTTTTTTACATTTTTCTTTAATTTGGGGTCATATTTACCAAAACTTTCTAAAATAAAATTAGGGTCAAGCCAAAAAAAATAGGGTAGGTCGGGATACCTAAACACAACTTTTTTTAGGCCTTATATTCTGGGTTTAAAAATAGATACGACTTGATCAAAGGCTTCAATCTATTTATATTGCTTTTGCAGTGACTGGCCAATGGGTAAGCCTATGGACCCAAAAAACAAAATAGTTGTATGGCAGGGTAGCATGTCATAGGAAATCGTTGTTTTTCCATACTATCAATAATGATATGTTGACAAATAGTAAGAAATTACTGACATTGACTAATTGCTGACAACTAGTGTGTAAGTACTGACATGTGATGTCAGGTTGGCTTAAAAGGTTAATGAATTACTAATGCTAATAACTATTGTGTGGTATGATTAATAAAACATTAGGCCAGGCCAAAATAAAGAATTGGTCTATGGATTTCCCGCTCAAAATTTTCGGAAATCAAATTTTTTTTCTTTGAAATTTATTTTGTCTGTGGATTGCGACCGCACCATTTTCTGCAAAAAAAGAAAAATTTTTTTTGGCCATAATTTTTGAACAAACAATGGCAGATACAGTGAAACTTGCTTATCATTGGTTACAACAAACAAAAATGGCTTATTACAAACCTCTCCTATACATTTCTAGAACGAACTGCTATTGACATGAACTTATTTATAATGAAGTTACTTTTACTCACAAAGTTGGAAAAATGTGAAATAATTGCTTTTTATAGTAAATCTTTTTTCGGTTTCTGCCCCCATTTATGTTAGTGGGTGGGTAAAAAAGCCCTGACACACAGCATAACACCCCTCTGATGTCGCCCCCCCCCCTCCTCCTCACATCCCCTCCCTCCTCTTCCATTGCCGTATACAGGACCAAGGTGACGGGTGAAGAAGCCCTGACACACGGCATTACACCCCTCTCATGTCTACACCCCCCCCCTTGCCACAGACAGGACCAAGGTGGCCTGTGAAGAAGCCCTGGCTCTGATGTCTATGCTCCCTGGTCTATGGACTCTCCCAAATTGCCGCACAAAGGGCTAACCAAGGTGGAAGATGGCGGGGGGGGGGGTTTGAAGAAGCCCTGATGCACGGCTTCAGTCTACCCAACCCCCTTCATTGCTACATGTAAAGTCAGGCAGGGAGAGAGGGAGAGGCTAGGAAGTTTGTGACTTACTTTTGATTTCCACCAATACGTATGATAAGATGATTACTGTTAAACGTTTGTCAATATTGCTTCGTTATAGGTGAATCCTGGTGCAAATACTCCATTGTAAATGAATAATTTCACTGTTCATGTGTGGCAATGTCCGTATTTGTATTACCTGTAATAACCCCCCACCCCCACCCCTCCAAAGATCTCAACTTGCTTACAACGAAATTTGGTTACAACGAATATTTTAAGCTTGTAACAAGGGGTTTGTTGTAATCAAGTTTTACTGTACTAGCTTTAAAAACTGGCCAACCCCTCTCAACTCCTTTCCTGGGAAATTTGGTTATCAAAAATCAAAAAATAAATAAATAAAAAAAATCGCCCTCCCTCTCCATTTTTTTCAAAATGAAAATCCATAGACCAACTTTTTAATTTGGTGTGGCCTTAGTGAAGATAAAGTCATTTTGAATTGTTTAATCTTGATACCTACCCGTAATCTCTTGGGTATAAGGCGCGTCTTATACGAGAGGTTTTAGTTCTCCGTGGATCCACATGGTGGACATCAAGACCTTTCTTTTGAGATCTTACACTCCCCATTAATTCATAACAGCACATATGGGGTGTAGAAAGTTCCTGGGGGCCCTCGGTACCTATAGCTTTTCCAATTTTGAAAATATATTCAGTAGAACATAAGTTATGAATTTTTAAATTTTCTGATCAAATCCTAAAACTCTAGGTGCGTCTTATAGGCGGGATGGGCCTTATACGCGGGAAAAAACGGCAGGATACATTGATGTTCAAACTTTTACGGGGAATTTATCCATGAAAAGAAAATAGTTCAAAATAGTTCAAAATAATGATTTAGATGTAGCCACTCCTGTATCAAATCTGCTTGATCACAAATCTGAACCCTATTTAAACTCTTAACTATGGCAGAATTTTGGGTTCGATTTGGGGTCTTTGATTGGTTATAACTTCCCTTACAATGGTACTGGTACTTGACATAAAGACTTTGCAAAATCACATCTTTTAATGAGATCTATCCATTGCTTAATAAATGAAATGCAAAAGACAAATTCTTGAAAAACAAGAAAGGTACCTTATAAATTTCCCTAGAAATTAACATTAGTTCATTACAAAAAAAAAAAAAAAAAACAGCAACCAAGAAAACACAGATTTAGGCTACCATAATGATACCCGGTAGGCCTTTGTTGTATTGGTAATGGAGTGATCATTTTTTTAACAAAAGGGTGGGGGGAGTTGATTGGTTGCATGCAGATGCACAAAAACAATTCTGGCACCCCCCTCTTAAAGGGAGGCTAGCATGGATAAGACAAACCCAAGTCACGTGACCACCACTTGACCAAATGGAGCATCACAATTTTTCCGCTGGTTACAGCGAATTTGTGAACGATCTTTTTGCAGGTATTAATGTTGAAATTCACGGCAACTACCATGTTGACTGTTATAGTTGTCGGTGTATGAATCCTTATAAGCTTGGTCTTTTGACAGAACTCCTGGAAAGCGCATCGGAAACATACATTTGCTTTCCCGGGACATACTTTGCTTGTACATTGTACCTCATTAGTCTCATGAGGAGTTTGTTTGTTTGTTTAGTTTTACATCCGGGGGCCATCGAGGAACTCAGACATTCAAGGTTTCTCGGACATTAAGTCCTTTCTTTTCTTTTTGGACAGGTATTTATATGCTGCTTGCCCGACACAGCAGTGACCGAATCTATGAATGACCGAATCTATGAGATGAATGACCAAATCTATGAGGAGGGGTGAGGGGGAAAACCGCTACCGGGGCTTCATTCCCCTACTCTTTTCGAAGGATAGCAAGTGTTCTTTTATTTGCCTGGTCCCATAGGCAGGGCCAGACAAACCACGGCCTTTGATAACTCAGACGTGGTTCACTGAGGGGGAATCCCATGGCAAAAGACAAGCATGTAAGCCCGGGCCCCGTATATGGACACCAGCTGCCCACACGCTCACCCCAAGCCACAAGAAACCCTAAGTTTGTCGCCTTTTACGAATCTGGTATGCCCACTGTTAGTATGGAAGGAGATTTCTGCTTGTGGACTCCCAATGAAGTTATTCTGCTCCTTGATGCCCTCACATGAAGGTCCCCACTCCACAGGGGGATCATGAGGAGTTTCTGGCATCTTATCGGCACACTATCCAAGTCTTTGGTGTTGATAAGAGGAATGAGCGACTCGTGAAGGACTCCAGTCCACAGAGGAACCGGTCAAACTTTTCACACGTCCACACACTCGCTAAACACACTTTCTCGATTTGTGCATACTTCTGTTCTGCAGGGCTAAGTGTTCTGGAACAGAAGGCAACTGGTTTAGGAGTACCACCATGGTCTTGTACCAGTACTCCCGCCTTATGCACTGGTGTCTGCATTCACTGTTGTTGGCTTGTTGACGTCGTAGTAAGCCAATATGGGAGTTGACAAGATGAGTGACTTCATCTTTCTAGGCTGAACCCCAGATCCACTCCACATCTCCCTTCAGCAGATCGTTCAGAGGACGAGTGACTACATGTAGATCCGGCAAGTATTACCCCAGATAGTGGACCATACCGAGAATCTGTCGCAATTGAGACACGGAAGTTGTAGCTTATTTCTTTTACCTGTGTCCTGGCTGTAAAGTCTCCCTTACAACTCAAAGGACCACCAGGGCTTGAAAGGTTTGACATACTCTTGCTGAGCGGCAGTCTCGGCTTCAACGCTAGATACTTGGAGTATGACATGACAGAGACATCTGCACCAGAGTCAATCTTAAAGTCTACTGGCTGACTAACCCCGATGGATAAAGTAACTTTCCATGCTGGGTCGCTATCGTCACAGTCAAGGGATCCACAGAAGTAATCATCCTGCTGGTCATCTCCATAGACTTCTTGGACCTTCTGACGCCATACGGCTTGAAAATGACCTTTCATGTTGCAATTCTTGCATGTCTTACCAATCGCTGGACATGTGTCTGGTTCGGATGATTAGTGGACATAATCGCAATTACCACATTTCGGCTTCCACTTCTTAGTGTTTGACTTCTTACTGTGGTCATTTGACTGATGACCTTGGCCGTTTGACTTCTGACATTCAGCTTTTGACAAACCTTGCTTCCTTCTTCTCCTTCCATCATCCCTAACGGCGTTGACGGCTGCTGTTGGCTTGTTCTGCTCTGGACGAGCTTGTTATGTCAGGCTTGCTGTACCGCTTTGTCCAGGGTGAGAGTGTCCTGTTCGAGCTGGAGCTTCTTCGACATTGTCTTGTTGCTCAGGCCACTTATAGTTGAAGTCAGGATGCTTGATGAAGTATACCTTTATTAGGTGATGATACTTTGGTTACTGTGGTACAATACAACTATACTTATGTCAACATGCTTCAGAGTTCATAATCTGAGCCATGTGCTCTGCGGGCCGCCATCGCTAACTGACTTCCGGTCCCGCGATGTCACGTCTCTACCAACATCTCCCTTTTATCAATTTTTTTTTTTTTTTTTTTAAAAAGAGAGAACAAACACATCCCTGCAGACAAGTATAGTCCAACGTCAAGTGTTAAAACAGTCTATGCTGAAAGAAAATACTAATTATATTGAGTCACAAGATAAATCATATGTTTGAACATGGTCTGAACACATGAGTCTCTATGCAAGGATATAGTCATCATATCTTGAAGGTCGTGAGATCTCCCTTGTCCTTGTGCGACGAACCGGAGAGGGGCTCGGGGCAAGGGAGGTACCACCGCCCACAAGAGAGCCACTAGTGGCCCTGGACTGAGATGCAGCAATGTTGCTGCTTGGTGGTGCAGGTGACTTTGGCACTTTCTGTGGGGAACAAGTCTCCTTCGGTTGCACCTCCTGCCGGTTGTCAGCTGGTTCTGGTGAAATGTCGGCTCTGGCTGATGGTGTAACTGGAGCCAAGGGTGTTCTGGGCTGAGTTGACTGCCCATGTCTAATGCCAACTGGGGGAGGAGCAGCTGGCCGCACATGAACCCGGTTGCGGCTAGCCAGTCCCCGATCAGTCTGAACGGTGTATGATCTGGGTCTTCTGCAGTCAACTACCTGCCCGTAGGCCCATGGTTGACCACGCCTGTTAGGGGGCGGCTTCAGGTAAGCATAGTCTCCAACTGAGAGAGGTGGATGGTTTACAGTATTCCTATCATAGAGTGCCTTGGAGGCCACCCTGCGAGTATTGATTTCCTCCTGGACCACCTGACTGTCCGCCACCTGAGAGTCTAACAGCCTGTCTGAAGTTGGGAGAGGAGTGCGTGTCCGACGGGATAGCATACGCTGAGCAGGAGAGTATGAATATCCAGCCTGGGGGGTGTTACGGTGAAGTAACAGGGCGAGTTTGATGTTCATCGATTTCTTTAGCAACCCCTTAGCTACCTTCACTGCTGCCTCTGCTCGACCATTCCCTTTCAGGTAATAAGGCGATGATGTCGTGTGGGTGAACCTGAACCTGGTCACCATGTCTGCATAGTCTTTACTAATAAATTGAGGGCCATTATCTGTGTGTATTCTTGCTGGGGCCCCAAAAGTGGCTAGGTGAACCTCTGTCTTGTCGACTACTGTAGAGGCAAGGGTGTCTCCCAGCTCGTCTATCTCGATCCAATCTGAGTAATGACACACAGTGACTAGGTAGTCCTTCCCCTCATATGCACACAAGTCTTGGCTAAGTAGTTCCCAAGGTCTTGTCGGTATAGGCAGTGACAGCATGGGCTCCTTTTGTGATGATGAACCATATACTGCGCAGGTCTCGCAGGCATCACACATGTCCTTTATCGCGGCTCTCATTCCTGGCCAGAATAGTACCTCCTTAGCCATCCTGTAGTTTGATTCAGCTCCAAGGTGATTTGCATGGATCTTGGCCCAAAGCTGCTGAGGCACTAACACAGTCTCCCCCTTGTATACAGCCTCATTCAGTACAGACAGCTCATCTCTGTATCCCCAAAAAGGCCTGAGATCCTTGGGAACTACAGCACGGTCATCTGGCCAGCCGTCGATAATCATGTCTCGTAAAGCATTGAGTAACTCATCAGCATTAGTCATTTGCACTATCTCCCTCTCAGTCTCTCCAGTCAACCTGGGACTGCGGCTGACCGATTCACACTCCAGTCTGAACACCTCAAATCCTGTTGTGGGTGTATTGACGGGGGTGCGTAAAGCTGCTCTGGATAGGGTGTCTGCTATGAGAAGCGTGGTGCCTTTCCTGTACTCCAATATAAAACGGTACCGCTGCAAGGTCATCAACATCCTTTGCAGTCTGGCGGGTGCTTTGTGTAATGGTTTTGACATGATAGGTACCAAGGGTTTGTGATCAGTGTGCACCGTAACATCAGCTTTCCCATAAAGCCATTGGTCGAACTTGTGGAGACCATGGCAAATGGCAAGGCACTCTTTTTCCATTTGAGAATACCTCCTTTCTGTGTCACTGAGCCGGCATGAGCTGAAGGCTACTGGCTGTAGCTCTCCCTTTGTGTTTGGTTGCAGAAGTGCGGCTCCTAAACCTGACTCACTTGCATCAACCTGCAATGTCACTGGTTTATCCAGACTGTAGTAGAGGAGTGTAGGTGCTGATGCGATGAGCTTCTTGGCTCTTTGGAATGCGGATTCCTGCACCTTGGACCACATGAAACTGGCACCGTCTTTTGTCAGCATACGTAAGGGCTGTAGAGTCGAGCTCAGATTGTCACAAAACTGTGATAGGTATGTGGCCATGCCTATAAACCGCATCAAACCAGCCTTGTCTGTCGGGGTTGCCATTCCCGTGATTGCCGACACTTTCTCAGGGTCTGGCCGCAAGCCACTATCAGTAATAATGTTCCCCATGAACTTGAGCTCCCGAAGGGCAAACTTGAACTTATCTGGATTGAGTTTGATGTCTTTAGCCACACAACGTTCCATCAATGCCACCAATCTTCTGTCATGGCTGGTCTTTGCTGTTGTGTAGTCCTCACCCTCACCATAAACAAGGATATCATCAGCAATGCAAATTATTCCTTCAAGGTTCTCAAGGGCATCCAAGAGTCTCTTTTGGAATTCCTCTGGCGCACATGATATACCAAAAGGTAGTCGAAGCCAGCGATATCGACCATATGATGTGTGCATGGTGGTGTGCATAGACGACTCTTCATCAAGAGGAATGTGTAGGAATCCCTCCCGAACATCAAGGAGAGAGAAACACTTGGCATTACCCAGCTTGTGTAAATGTTCCTTCAATGTGGGGATTTGGAAGAGAGGTCTTATCAATGCCTTGTTGACAGTCTGACTTGGGTCAATACAGATGCGGAATTTCTTCGGGGTTTCTCTGATGAGTGCGTTTGAACACCAGGGAGTGGGCTCATCCACCTTTGCCATGATCCCCAATGTCACATACCTGTCCAGTGCTTCCTTCTCTTTTCCCCGCTTGGCGATCGGCACCCGGTGATTGGGCATCTGGACTGGCACAATATCTGCCTTCAACTCAAAATGGACAGGTGGGCCCAGACACCCTAGTCCCTGGAAGCTGTCCTTGTATTCACGCAAGACTGCATCTTTAGTCAAGTTGCCTGCTGGAGGCAGGCATCTGGAGCGAGGGATCTGAATAGTCTTTGGTGAGGGTTTAGCTTGGTCCAGAGCTGTTGCAGAAACCACATCCGGAGATAGACACAGGACCTCGTCCGCCATAATCTTGATAAGACCCAGATTCTCACTGTCTTCTCCTGAGAGAAGTGCAGGCTTCTCACCAATGTCACTGTCTGCTAGCACCTGGAATACCAAGTCATGATAACGATCCCCCCTGTCACATAAGAGGGTGATCTGACCAATGGGTTTTACTGGAGCAGTGTTTTTGTACGGGAAGAGCTGGTACGGTGAACGGGTCATCTTGATAGACGGAAACACACTCCTGGCCAGGCGTTCTGGCATTGTATTGATTCCAGCTGCTGAGTCTATTTGTATCTTCATTCTGTTAAACCTGTCACCCTTATCCGACAGAAGAAGCTGTGCAAAGTACTTTTGTCCTTTCCTTGCACCAGCTTGAAAGACAGCTGTGTCTTCCAGGGAGTAACACTGCTCGTCATAGTCTACTTCTGAGTAAGGGTCTTGGGGTACATGAGCTAGGTCTTCATCAGTGTTGACCTCATGGATGCTATGTTGACTTCTTCTGTCGTCAGGCGGTAACTTATTCTGAGGCCCATGGTTGACCCCTCTACCCCGCTGATTTTTCCTGGAATGACCCGCACTACGGCTCTGGGTCTGTGGCCGGTGACTGTCTCCTTGAGGTTCAAGACAGACACGGGAGAAGTGATCGTTGCCACCACACTTGCCACACTTCTTTCCATTGGCTGGACACTTCGACCAAGGGTGTGTTCCACGTCTGTCACCGCACCAGTGGCATGTACCGTTCTCACGTTTCAGCTTCATATCTTTGTGAGCCTTCCCTTTTGCCGTCCAATTCACAGCCTCGTCTGTGCCTCTGGTGGCTTCGCCAATAAGCTGATTAGCCCGCTTTGCAACTTCTAACACCTTGGCTTCCGCAACAACATCACTAAGTGTCTTTTTTGTGTTGTCGGCTTTGACATGACATCGACAGTGTGACATGGCCTTTTCTTAAAATCGACAAGGGACATAGAGCTCTAGTGACAATTAAAGGACAGGGGAGAAAAAAAGATAATGACATGGGACATGGTCCTTTCTTAAAATCGACATGTGACATGGAGCTAAGTGACAAGGACAGAGGAAATTACAAATTTAATGACATGTGACATGGGTTTTTCTTAAAATCGACAAGTGACATGAGGACCCCCCATCTAGACCTTTGTACTAGGCCCTACCTAAAGAGATTAGAGGTAAAATGAGGGAGAACTACTACCATGTGCCTGACTCCTGAACTTAAGTTGAGTCAGCCTAGTTAGGCCCAGGCAGCCCCCAAGCCCCGCCCAAGCCCAGCTGCTGCAGCCCATCATTGCTGCATTGTCCTGCTGAGGCCTGGGCCCCGACTGGCCTTGTCCGGCGGGCGCTGACTCTTACCTAACGGGAGAGTCAGGCTTCCTGCATAGGGCTAATTTGTCAGGTGGCTGGAATTGTAGGACATAATTTTTTTATGTCAATTTCCTCTTAAGGATGGCTTCCTAAGTCATGTTTGTTGCCATTTTGTGAGAAACCTTTCATACGGGGGCCCAGATTATTTGGTTCTTGCAAATCTGTTAGCCTTCACATCAAGTTTAGCTGCCATGGTCGGCCATGATGTAAGTGGTTTCAGGTCTCACAACAGAGGTGTTATTCATGAAATAATGTTATCCATAATAATCTGCTTGGTGAGTGGAGATTGACTTCCTTTCTGGCAGAAAATGCACCTGCTGATAGCTACCTGTTGCAGCCCACACAGCATGTGCCAAACCTTGGAAAAAGGTGCGATCTAAAGGTTTCCAACAAAAGACACTCTTCCCACTCACAGACAGCAAAACTAAGGGAGCGTTCATTATTTATGGCAGGGGGGGGGTGAGCAAATGAGGGGGAGGTCAAAATTTTTAGGGGTATTCAGAGGGGGGGGGGGTAATTTTTTTTCAGCCTATTGTGAGAGGGGGGGGGGGTAATTTTTTTTCAACCTATTCCTGAGGGGCGGCGCAATTCCTTTTTTTGGGGTATTCGCCAACACAATGTAAAATTTCACAACACAACACTATTTTTTTTCGCGACACGTCGCGAAGTTCACGATTCTCCACCAAGTAATAGTACTTGTTAATGATTGCAGCCACAATTTTGCCCAACATTTTCTTATTACCTATCATTCATATCCATTTAATCATGTTGGTGCAAACTATAAAAACAGATTAATTGGTCGTAATAACAAAGGGCGACGGTGCGTCTCTGTCCGGAGACCCAAGACCCGAGGTCCGAGGGCTGGGCCAGTAGTACAGGAGAGAAAGAATCAAGCCAATGAAAGGAACTGAGTTCCCCGACCGTCCTTGGTCTCGAATTGCTGCTGACTTCTGTTATCATGTTGGATAATATTTGTTCATCAGGGCATCCCCGATATACTTGTCACAGACAATGGACCTCAGTTCAGTGCAAGAGACTTTGCAAACTTTGTAGATGAGTGGAAATTTGTGCATGTAACATCTTCGCTGAGATATCCACAGTCAAATGGTGAGGCCGAGCGAGCCGTACAGACAGTCAGAGGTATTCTCAACAAAGCTACTGATGTGGACTTAGCATTATTAATGTACCGAAACACACCACTCCATAATGGCTTCTCACCAGCGCAACTAAATATGGGCAGGAAATTAAAGACCAGAGTCCCCTGCTATCCATCTGAACTCTTACCAAGCACACCAGACCCGGTTGTTGTACGAAAAAAGGAGAGGATGTACAGAGCCAGTATGAAACTGAACTATGACCAACAACACCGTGTGAAAGAAGCCGGAGAGTTATCAGCAGATGACAAAGTGTGGCTCCCTGATCTCAAGACTCATGGCACAATTGTAGGCAAAGCCAATGGACCGAGATCATATGTCATCTCAACCCCAACAGGCCTCCTGAGGCGAAACCGCCGTATGACTAGAAATGTTGGACTACCACCTGCTACACTACCAATACCAGGTCCACCTAATACAGGACCTATTCCAGCAGTTCATCCTCCTACACCAAGACGTGACATACCATCACATGCAGTCACCCCTAGGCTTGACTCACCTGACAAACCAACACTGAGGATTGATCAGCCAGGTACCCCTTCATATGTGAATGAACCTGATGACCCACCAGGGGCTGATATTACTGAGCCTCGTAGGTCTGGGAGAGCCAGATCTGCACCTAAGCTTCTGATTGAAAACATGGGAAAGACTCAATGAGATATCAGTTTAGTTTAACTTGAGAGATAATTTCATAGCAAGATACTAGCTATAATCATGTTCTTATTTGGTTGATAAGTATTATTCATTCATGAACATTTCAAGACAAAGAGATTGATAAGTGAGCTACTCATTTTGATCGATAGGTATTATTCATCTATGAACATTTCAAGACAAAGAGACTAATAAGTGAACTTCTTATTTTCCAAAAAAAAGGGAGATGTGGTATGACCGGTATGCCTATATGGTGCTGCCACCAGTGACTGTGTGAGGAACTAAAAAGTAAAGTGAGTGGGTTGAGTGGGACATAACTTTGGGGGTTTAGGAAGTGGAGATCAGCATTTCAACATGTGGCTGAAACTGAATTTGTAACACTACAAGTCTACTCTACATTAAAGAACTTCAAGAACTAATCTTCTAAATGTTTGCTCAATAGAGTATCCAACAATTGCCGAAGGCGATCAGCCCAGCCTGAGGACTGAGGGCCTTGGGTTACCGGAACAGAGACAAACCGGAGCCCTTTGTTTACGTTCTGACATGAGAAAAAGCTTTGATTTTCCTTAAAATAATTCACAAATAAGACAGAAAAGCCACAAACAGGAAGTGAGACCGGAAGTGCTTTTATGGGTCCCCTGACCCAACATGTGCTCTCAACCAATCAGATTGCAGGAAAGGCGACCCAACTGCACTCGAGTGTTAGAACAACTTGCTTACATCACTAGACCTGGTGCTCCTTTAGACATTGCTTAAAGGTGCTCATGATTATATTTTTAAAATTCAATAGTACCTCCCATATATAACGTGTGATTTGTGGATAAGGCACACTGTAGGAGCAAATTCAAAAGATCAAATGAAAATATGAAGTTGGCTCCAGAAATTCCAAAAACATTCTTGGGACATACTCTCATACTCCATTATTATTGCTCCCATGCTGTACTACTTAACTAATGTGGTACAGTAATAAAAATGTATTCTCTTGCATGAAGTTTGTATTTAGGAATGTTTTAGTCCTGACTACCATAATGTCTTGCATATAAGGCGTGTCTAAGGCCTATGTGCGAATCAGAGCCCAGGTGCGCCTTATAGGATCAGCCTGAGTTAAGGGTGCATCTTATACGTGGGGTTTATTCAAATATCATTTGATACATAAAATGATTTACCCTGAAAAACATGTTAATAGCCTCCCACCTCCATCACACCTATGGGTAAAGCTAATGAATGCTGTAAAGGTGTTGGGCAGTTTCAGCTCCCCTCCAACCCTACTAGTACTCTATGGTGGCCATAGCTTTTCACACCTTCCCATGTGACACTCACACCATCCAATGCCACCCTCACTCCATCCCATGCCGCCCTCACACCCTCCAATGTCGCGGTAGCACCTTAGCAAGGCTTTCCCCACAACTTAGGCCTATTCAATGTACATATAGGTTGGCTTTTACCAAGGGAGGCTATGTCTTACAGCATATGTCAAAAGGTTGGGGTGCACCTTATATAAGGGTTTTTTAAAATATTAATCCAGAAGCAGTAGGTGTGCCTTATATGCAAAACACACATCCCTGAGTTAGGGGTGCACCTTATACATGAGCTCCGCCTTATATACGCAGGAGATTACGGTAAACTTCATTTTCAATAATCTTGGTGGCCAAAGAGATCGCAAAGCACATTTTTCTGTAATTCCAATTACCATTTTCTTATTCCATGTACCGGGTAATTAGTTCAGGGTGTCAGGAGCAGTGAACCATTATCAAATCACCTTGTGGTGGTCCCGCGTCGTCTTCGAGGTACCTTCGTGGTCCTCGTGGGCGACGTCGAGAGCACCTCTATTACCCGACGCCTGGGGGCGCTGGAGTCCAGCGCCACGTCACCACTTGGTCACGTGGCCCTCGACTCCGGTGTATATAAGGCCGTTGTACGGCCTTCCTCAGGGTCAGTCCAGCCCCGACTGACCATTGTGAGCAATGGTCGGCGGCTGCCCGGCTACCATATTCTAATACTCTTCTGTGCTACTGCACAGAGGGGGTTCATGTGGAATATTAACTCTAGACACTAGAAGGCCTAGTGTCGAACCTGCAACAGAGTTCAAACTCTGCCACCTGTAACTGTGATCGAGAACGGCTGATGCCTATGTGTTATTAGACAATAAAGTTTTAACTGGAACCTGAATAGTTGTTCTTCGTTGTTAATCGAAAGATTCGATTAAACATCGAGGGGTAGAACGCTACACTGGTGCCGTGACCAGTTGTTAACTTTAGTCCGCATAGGTACTGCGAGCTTAAGTTCGACATGCAGGGTCACTTGGATGAAGGTGATGACCCCAATCATCAACATCAAGTGACTACAGGCCCGTTAGTGGATATGAATGATCCACTAATTGGTGGTGGTTTGAACCACACCCTGATATTAGGCCCATCGTCTGACCCGTTGGGCCTGTATCAAAGGAGCCGGCTACTCAATTGGCGAGTATCGACTCAACTCTCTCCGGCGGCTGAGAACTTCTTGAGGACACAGAGTTTGTCCTATGTAGAAAAATCAGCCTCGCCCGTGGGAACTCCAATGGGCCTTGGCAGTTGGTCCTTCGAGGGTCCCTCGCCCGTGTCGATACAAGGAAGTATTGACAGTGGCAGGGGGCTCAACGAGGAGTTGCTACAAGAGCAGCAACGCCAACTGCGCCAGGGTCGCCAACAGTTGGATGCTCTCGCGAGTAACACCATGAAAGCTCAGGAGAAGAGTACAGAAATAGAGCTGAAATTGGAACAGCTTAGGCAGCAGGCGTTAGAGGCTTCGAACAAGACTCAGATCGCAAATAGAGAACTTACTGATCTTCAGGAGAAGGTCAACCAGCTCTCTAGCGAAAAGGAGTCCTTGCTTGCAACGAAGTCAGAGATCGAGCGTAGTCGGTTGACAGCAATGGATTGTCAATCGCTAAAAGCAAAGATCGATCGCCTTGCTACAAGCCGCCGAGAATGTGTCGAGAGAGCTCGAAACGATTTTCGGGATGCCCAGCACGAGCAGACGTCCCTTAAACATAAGTTGAAACTACAAGAAGTAGAAAAGACTATGTTGGAGGAACAACTGCAAGAGTTGTGGCATAAGTTGAACCAACAATCAGCCGAGCATACTGAAGAAGTAGCTGAGCACCTAACGGCTTATGAAAAGCAGGTGAAACAGCTACGTCAGGAACGGGAGTCGTTACTCTGTCAGATGCAAGCTGACGAGGATGCTCGAGCCAGGGACGAGGCAGAAATGCGTCGTCGCTGTGAGGAACGAATCGAACACGCAAACAAAATGGCGGAATATCAGGTCTTAATGGAACAAAAAGCGAGGCATGAGGCCGAGCTTAATTCCTTGAAGTCTGAATCCCTAGTAGCCCAGTCACTGAAAGATCAGAAGGATTCGGACACTTTGGGAGCCATACGTGGTGAAATCGATGAGCTCCGACGAGAGATATTGTCTCGCAGAAAGGCTGATGAAGCCAGGGTGAATAAAGAAGTTCGTGATGAACTCGCACTCGAAGAACGTCTGAAGGAGCAGACGGAATCGAAATTGCGTACCGCTAGACTTTGAGATAAGCAACAAAGTAGTAAATGCAGCACTACTAGAGTTGCTACTCAAGGGGATCTAGTCGAAAACCCTGACTACAGAGAGTGGCTTGACCATGCCATGAAGGAGGCCAAGCAACTCTTTGCCATCAGCGAGCAACGAGATCTCTCGAAACCCGAACATGCCCGCCTGGAATTCCTAGTGTCGGAATTAAGACAGGCGGAACGTTCAAAACAGCAGGCGGAGATAGATAGAATGGTGGGAGCAATCGACGACATCTCGAAAGTGGATTCGAGGTCGCGCCGGACCCAACCAGTTCCTTCAATGCCGCGCACCGATGGTCTAAGTGAAGTGATCGGGCAGTTCTCGACCCCTATCACGACCCAACAACATGTTGATCCACCCAAATATAGGGATATCAGATTCGAGGCTTCGCGGTTGAGTGATGCCGATTCTGGTAATCCCTGGGGGATGAATCACAGTCGTGCAGACACGACTATGAGAAACATGGGGATGGACCATCAAATACCTAGAAGAGGCACAACATTCGCCCTTGATCAGGTCAGGAGATCAAGCAGAATGTTTGAAAATACCTCTATCGGGCATGAACCAGCCCGAACTAGGTCAGTCGAGTGCCCTCCATTTACATGGAAGGACGATTGGCTCCGTTGGTACCACGGATTCAATCACGTCCGTCGAGTAAATGTATGGACCTCGAGTATGGCATTAGCTCAACTCCTCATGTTACTCCAGAATGGCCCTGCAGCTGATACTGTGTGGCTATGGGAGGAGCATGGAGATGGGACTTTGGAGGGACTGGTCGACATGGTAACGGAAGCCATGACTTCTAGCCTTCAAGACCCCATTGTTACAATGGAGAAGAGACGCCAAGGCAAGAACGAAAGCATTAGAGCCTATGGCTTTGCTTTGAGACGTCTTGCCGGCGATGCCTATCCAGGTGTGGACTTCTCGGTTGAATGGCTCATAACCAAAGTCAACCAGTTGTTCATAGGAGGATTGTATGACGTTGATTTACAACAAGACGTTCTTCGGGAGTGGCGTACTTACATGTCCCTAAAGGATCTCATGGACTTGGCAGACGAGTTGTTGCGGAAACGACAACTCCTGCCGAAGTTGGTGAATCCTACCTCGACAAATGCATTGTCGGCGTTGGCCGACGCCGCTTTGGTTAAGGAAGGACAGGGCGAAGTCTCCTCATACTCGAAGCCCGGGGCGGGGAGTAAGACTAAGAAAGGTCAGAAATCCGCTGGTAAATCGAAAACACCAAACAAGGCCTCCAAACCCAAGGTACAGGAGCAGACCTTCTCGCTGAGTCAATTGAAGAATTTACTCAGGGTTATCGAGGGAGGGGATGTCCCTGGTACTAGCTCGGAGAAGCCGAGTACCCCTCCGTCCGACGCCAAGTGTTGGAACTGCAAGAAGCAGGGGCATTTCGCACGAACTTGCCCCGAGCCGATTAAAGGACTACCACCTGACGCGACGGAAAACTGAGGCGGGCGGCTCGACGTGGCAATCGAGCTGCCCGACCATCGAAAAGCCAAGGTATCAGCACCTCTGGCACTCCTGATCAGACGACAGTAGATTCGAGGGAACTAGGTAAGGTCCCGGTAGGGCCGTCCCAGCCCTTTACCACAGCGGCACCGGTTGATCACCGGTCGGGTTCCGAAGATGTCGGTGTAGAAAAAGCCTCAATGGCCAAGGAACAGGGCGCTGGCAGCCCGAACTCCGAGGTCGAGGGTTCGACTGGATCGAAAGTGAAAGTCGACGCCGGGAGAGAAGCCCTGATGCGGCAGCTGGCCAGAGTCTGCGCAACAGAGCTTCCCTCAGATGATCCCTGTCTCTCTTTTCTGAAGAGGAGGGGGATCGATCTGAGTACTGACGTAGGGTTGAGAATGCTAGCAGGAACCGCCCCCTTGTCGGGGAAACGATGGTACCTGTCTGCAGAGATTCGAGGGCGTTCTCTGGACTTCCTGATAGATACTGGTGCCAGCCACACCATTGTCTCTCGGGAACTCGCGAAAACGTTAGTGGTGCCGTCAGATAATCTCTACGAGGGAATAACGGCGTGCACTGCGTCTGGAGCCGAAATGCGGACCTATGGTCGATTGGTTCTACCTCTTAAGGTCGCATCGACCCACTATGTGTTTAGCCCAATAGTGGCCGATGTGGCTGACGATGGCATTCTGGGGCTCGACTTCGCGGCATTATACGGTATGATCTTGAACCCACGGACGGGTCAATTGGTCATGACCGAGCCGGTAGAAGAGCACCATCAGTGTAAACTGAAGAGAGTGTCATCGATAGCCTCAGTAGCACAGACCACTAGGATACCTGCCAGACATCGGTGCGATGTCTTGGTAAAATCCGAAGGTCTGGAAAGAGACCGACAGGGCATAGTCGAACCCGACCTGAACACTCTGAGATGTTTTGGGTTGGTTGGTGAGGCTGCCCTTGTCAGCAATGTTCGTCGAACAGTGTTTCCCGTCTGTAATCCACTGAATCGAGACATTGTCCTGGAGAAAGGCCAGGTGGTCGGTACTATACAGTATGCTGACAGAAACGGTGAACTCTCGTCACCGGAGGTAGGATCCGTGATGATGCGTCTCGAGCAAGAAGCTGCAGACATCGAGACGGCAGAAATCGCGAGCACCCACATGGGGGAGCTCCCTACCTGGCTGTTAGACATGTATGGCGACACCCACCTGACCCAGCCAGAGGAAAGACTGAAGCTGTCCGCCTTACTACGTAAGCATGTGGATGTCTTTAAATCCCCAGATGAGCCGTTAGGGCGCACCGATCGATGTCTGCATAACATCGACACGGGTGACGCACAACCTATCCGAGTCCCTTATAGAAGGATTCCGCTCAGCAAGAAGGCTGCGGCGGATGAACAACTTAAGGAGATGTTGGATACGGGGGTGGTTAGGCCAAGTAATAGTCCCTGGTCCAGTCCCGTCCAGATGGTGACGAAGAAGCATGGGACCATGAGATTCTGCGTCGATTATCGATGTCTGAATGGAGTGACTAAGAAAAATGCTTACCCCCTCCCGCGCATCGACGAATCCTTGGATGCCCTAGGAGGAAACAAGTGGTTAAGTTGTCTCGATCTCCAATCTGGATATTGGCAGATCGGGATGAATCCCGACGACGTCGAGAAAACCGCTTTTTCCTACCAGAGGGGGCTCTACGAGTTCGATCGCATGGCGTTTGGTTTGTGTAACGCCCCCGCCACATTCGAGCGAATGATGGAGGAGATGTTGAGAGGTTTGCTAGGTAAAAGTTGCCTGGTTTACCTCGATGATATCATCGTCTTCGGCAAAACGACGGATGAAGCAATGGCGAATCTGGCAGAAGTCTTCAACAGGATTCGGGCATGGGGACTGAAGTTGAAACCTAAAAAATGTCAACTTTTTAGGACTTCAGTCGAGTACCTGGGCCGAATCGTGTCTGAACAGGGTATAGAAGCCAACCCGGGGAAAATTAGCGATGTAATGACTTGGGCTAGGCCCACTACAGTGAAGGAAATCCGATCCTTCATTGGTTTTTGTTCCTACTACCGAGAGTTCATCCCGGGGTTCGCGGAACTCGTGAGTCCTTTGCAGGACTTAGTGATCCAAAAACCTAAAGGTAGTAGAGGTCGTTACGAGGCATTCGCGTGGACGGAGAAAGCCGAACATGCTTTTGTCGAGTTAAAACGAAGTTTCAGGGAGACACCTGTACTTCGATTCCCCACACCCGACGGTCGTTTTATCTTGGACACTGACGCTAGCAACACAGCGATCGGGGCTGTTCTATCCCAGGTGCAGGATGGAATGGAGGTCCCGATCTCATTTGCCAGCAACACTCTAAGTAAAACACAACGAAACTACTGCACTACCAAAAGGGAACTGTTGGCAGTTGTCGTGTACACCAGGAAGTTTAGGCACTACCTTTATGGTGGTAACTTCACTATCCGCACCGATCATTCGTCTTTGAAATGGCTCCTAAATTTCAAAGAGGCTGAGGGAATGATGGGTAGGTGGCTGGCCCACCTTTCGGAGTTCGGTCTCGAAAACTCTAAGATCGAACATCGAAGTGGGGCCAAGCATCTAAACGCCGATGGCCTTAGTCGTATCCCTGTGCGGCTATGCCAGAGGTCGGATTGCACAGACTGCGGCAGTCATAATGCTGTTTTGGCAGCTGTAAGTGGTTTAGTAGACAGCCGGGTGGGTGTTGCATTTTGGTCTCTCGATGAACTCATTGATGCTCAGAAAGCGGACGCTGACATCAAACGAGTTGCTGAATGGCTAGTTAAGGGGGCTAAACCCACTAGGCCTGATGTATCGATCGAGAGCGCCGAGGTACGGAAATTAGTAGGGCAATGGCCTCTACTAACCTTCCGTGAAGGCTTGTTGTGTCGCTGGAAAGTCGAGGCGGGTCGAGCTAGGCGCACGATTCAAGTAGTTGTACCACGCCAACTGAGGGGTGAGGTACTCTCCTTTTGCCACGGACACCGAACAGCGGCACATTTTGGTCGTAAACGAACGCTCGAAAAAGTGAAAAGGAGATATTACTGGCCCGGGATGGGAAAGGACATAGGTCGTTGGGTTCGACACTGTCCTACCTGTTGCCTGGTAAAGCCCGGCGAGGGCATGGGTAAGTCTCCTCTGCACCAAGAGTTGTTCGGGGTGAGATTCGGGAGGATAGCTATGGATATCATCTCGGGATTTGCACCCACGCCAAACAAGAATACTTGCATGTTAGTAATCCAGGATTACTTCACCAAGTATGTACGCGCTATTCCCCTACCAAATCACACGGCAGAGACCTGTGCAGAGGCCTTCGTGAACGAATGGGTTTTGACCTTTGGAGTCCCGTTGCTTCTGCATTCCGACCAAGGTCGAGAGTTTGAGTCTCGACTCTTCTCTGAGATGTGTGAATATTTGACGATTGTAAAACAGAGAACCAATCCATACAGACCACAGAGTGATGGTCAGGTGGAAAGGTTCAATAGAACGTTGATTCAGAGTCTGACTATGTTGGTAGACAAACATATGGACGACTGGGATGAACAGGCTAAATATGTGGTGTCCGCATATAACAGCTCTGAGCACAGTTCTACTGGATGCAGTCCAAATATGATGGTATTCGGGGAAGAAATTCTCATGCCAGCGGATGTGATTTTCGGCTCAATCGAGAACCCACTCGAAGTCCCTTGTTCCGTCACCTTCGTGGAACAACTTCGTGACCGATTGAGGGAGAGTTATAGCATGGTAAGGGAAAACTTAGGTAAATCTGCGGAACGCCAGAAGGTCGGGTATGACTATGGGCTAAAGCAGAGAAGATACTCAGTTGGTGAACAGGTGGTGAGGTACCACACCCCCCAGGCAGCTATGAAGCTTGCCCCCAACTGGGATGGGCCGTTCGTTGTAGATTCTGTCCTCTCTGAGTCGACATTATTACTTCGATCATCCCGCGGACGGTTGCAAAAGAGCAATGTTGATAGAGTGCGCCGGTGGTTGGGCGTAGAACTATCACAAACTGTCGAGTTGTTGCAACCACAACTTGATGATGATTCACCTTCTCGTAAGGCTACGAAAAGGGCTAAGTCTGTTTCTGGACAGGTCGAAATAGAGGTCGAAAGGTCGCGGCCGGAAGTCCAGTCTAAAGAACAAACTAAGCAGGGTCATCGAAAACGACAGCAAAAAGCTCGAAAACTGAGCGAGGTGGAGGTGTTGGATGCCAGTAAACCATCAAAGCGGCGCCGTGGTCGACCGGCCCGTCGAGATAAGTCGAAAACATCTAAACAGCCTTTGAAGGGATGTCGGAAGCCCGACCCCCCCTCGAAGGTGCGAACGACTGAACAAACTTCACATCGAAACGTTTCGATTGAAGTGAAAGATCAGTCACTCCAGTCCGGACCTATGACTCGAGCGAGGCTTAAGCGCCAAGGCTCATCAAAGGAACGGTCAGCGAGTGTCGAGGATGAAAGGAAACCCAGAGCAAACACTCTGGCTCCTGCATCCACACCGTCACAAGTGATGGGGGGCAGACGCCGACGGAAACGGGTTAATAGCCCGGTCGGCCCGGCCACATCAAAGGACGGCGGGCTAGGAGGGGGTGATAGTAACCCGCCCCGAGGCTCAACACTCGTTCCTGTAGTAAAGGTTAAAATCAGGAAAAGCCCTAGATTAAACCCTACTCAGTAATCGATGTTTCGCACAATACTAAGCAGCAGCTTTACTAACCTGTGTTTTTAATGAGACTTTAAAATAACGGGTGCCGTTCTTGAGTAAATCTGTCTGTGGACGTGAAGCCGACGGTGAATAAAAAATTACACAACGAGAAGTCGTACGATTGCCTCTTAGTTTGAGACAAACTGACACTGGAAACATGGAAATTTGGAGCCTCTGATTTTATTGACTGTGAGGACGGGTTCCCAGCATAGGCTGGTGGATACTGCCCGAAGGGTAGATCCATATTGGAACCATTTTTTTTAATCCCGGTAGTCTGATGAAGGAGGGGGTGCCCAGATTAATCCATGTTAATAGTGTTGGAACCCATAGACCGCATAGGAAATAACGGCATATGCAAACATTGCGACTGGAGAAGCAGAGCGTGACGGTGAGGGGAGAGTGAGTCGTTCTATTTTTTTTGAGCAGTACCTTATTTGGTCATGGCGTGATGCGCTGTGGACCAATAGGGTTCGCCCTCCTCGGTCACGTAGCCCCTTCCTCCAATCAGAGACGTGCGCCACAGGGATAAAAGGCCGCGTCGCCCACCACGGAGGTCACATCTGCGCCCTTCTCGTGAGAGTCGGACGCAGATAAGCTGGACTAAGCCTAGCTTATTCCAGCTGGTACGCTCCGTCTGGGGACTCCCTACCTGAGTGTAGGAGGTCTCCCCTGCCTAGTGTCGAGGGACACGACCTGTGTGAGCGCAGGTTCGTGTTCTCTCGAGACTCCAGTCTTCGGTCCCTCGAGCCGCCTGAGTGCGGTTCGAGGTACATCGAAGGCACCTTCGAGGCTTCGACCCGCCAGAGTGCGGATCGAAAAACCTCGAAGATCCTCTTCGACGTCTCGTCCCGTCTGAGAACGGTTCGAGACCCGGAGTCTTCTCTCCCTGGTGGAACCCGGCAGTTCAGGAAGAACCATGGGGTCCTCGTCCGACGAGCAGTCAGGGTACAGCTCTTCGGCGAGCCACAAGTCGCAGAAGAAGAAGAAGAAGAAGAAGAAGTCCAAGAGGACCAGACCCGAGCAAGAGCTCGAGTCTACCTCGGCTAAGAGTGCAGCCCTTCTGAAGCAGATCGAGGATGCACAGAAAGCCTTGGCTGAGTCCCAGGAGCGGGAGAAGGAGCTCCGCCGGAAGGCGAAGGAGGCAGCTAAGCAGCAGAAGCGCGACTTGAAGGTCGCAGCTGCTGCCGCCTCGAGAGACTCTTCTCCCGATGAGATGGAGGTCGACGAGCCGTCGACACCTGCTCCATCGAAAAGTGCTACCCCTTCAGGTTCTAAGGGCAAGAAGCCGACTGAATCAAAGGCATCCAAGGGCACCTTGAAGGATTTCAAGATCCCTAGGGTGCCCAAGAAGGAAAGTAGCAAAAAGGAGTCCGCAGCCAAGAAGGCTCCAGCCCGGGAGAGGAGTAGCGAGTCTACTGCTCCACCGGAACCTGGAACCGAGCCGTCGGAGGTCGATGCCGGTGCCGTGGAGAGCACCGTATCCTCACCCCCAGACACGGCCAGGGCTGTCGAGTGGAAGCGACTGTCAGCGATCACTGCCAAACGATGTGCTGAGTACGTCGATGACAGGCCACTGACAAAGCTTCAGGACTACCGCAAGAATGGTCAAGTGGTACTCCCAAGTCTCGTCGGAAAGGATGGTAGTGACGACGAGGAATGGTATTCGGACGACAGTCATGCCATTGACTGGTATGTCTCGATGATCGAGAATATCACGAATGCCTCAGACTCGTCGGGGGTGTCGCTGCCCGAGCGACAGCGGATTGGGTTCGCATGGCGCATCTTCAATCCAGGGCAGCAGTGTGCTTTCGAGAACTGCACACGTAAGGGGTTCCCCCCTCGCGTATATGCGACGGACGGCAGGTATGCTCGACACTTGGTTGAAGAGCATCGAGCCATCCGTCCGCAGTTCGGTTGTGTTAAGGTGGAAAAGACCATTCCATGTTACCAGGACCCGGATGACCCGACCTCTCCTCCTTTCGTGACTTCACGAAGGGGCTTGATGGCGCGTCATCTCAAGTCGTACAAGCAGCCCCATAAGTACAACGCCGAGGGCGCTATCCAACTAGTGGAGACTCTGGTTGGAAAGTGTGAACGGAATGAGAAGACAGGCGCGCCGACGAGACACTGGATGCGGATGGCCCCCGCACCCCCGTCTACGAAGCGCCTGTATATCAGACCGGAGCTGATGCCCGCTTTCTACGGTGCCTACCCCGAGTTCAGGGTAGAGCAACGGAAGAAGCGGGAGGCCAGTCGTCCTCGGGACCCAGGACCTACAGCCTCTACGAGTGGGAACAAGAGGCCCCACTCTACAGAGGCTGCTAAGTCTGCCGGTTCGACTGAACCTAAGAAGCCTAAGCCGCAGGCTGCTCCCTCGAAGCCCGAAAAGGCATCGAAAGCCGCCCCGGCCCCGGCTCCTAAAAAGTCGAAGAGTGCTTCGACCGGTTCGGCCAAACCAAGCACTAGTGGTGCTAAAACTGGAGGCAAGACAGTGGAAACCCGGAGTGGTCGTGATCGGCAACCCAAGGTGACCACCAACTCGTCTCCCCCTGTCAAACCCCCTGCAGCGGCAGAGGGCAGCACCCCAGCTGCCACGCCGCGTGTCCACGTGAGAGGCGCGACACTGACCTCGGCAGCAGGAGCTAGCTTCTCCAACGTCGTGACAGGCGCCGACACCCCGACAGCAACCTTGCGTTGGGAGTTGGCACAGCCTGCATACGGCGATGGCGTCGAATGTGGGGTCCCGAAGACGTTCGTGGAACGTTGTAAGGGACTTCTACAGATGACAGGCAGCCCTGCTATCGACAAGTTCGGTGAGGCATTCCGTGAGGAAGCGAGTGCCTACTTGTTCGGCCTGTTTGATAGAACAAACATGGCCATCCGTAACGAGCTCCTTCCGGCTCTTAGGAATGAGGCGCGCCAGACCGTTCAGATGGAGATGGACTCTCGTCTGACCGACGTCCGAACGCGTCTCAATAACTTTGAGGCACAGGCCCAATATATTACCAAGAGGGACAGTATCATAGAAGGCTGGGAGGAAATCGACCGCGAATTCTTTAGAGTCTTCGGGGTCCAACTCTCGGAATGGATGAGGGACAAACACCATGGCGTCCGAACCCTGAAGCCCATTCGAACCGAGCCCTCTCGCGAAGCGCAGAGGTACCTCGTCGAGGGTGGAGTGATTCCTGACGTCAGGACGCTGGCGGCTCAGACGAATCCTTTGAGAGAGTTGTCTCCAAAGATTGACAGTCTGAGCTCGGCTATGACGATGTTGGGCCGAGAGCAGGTGGTGCAGGACAAGCCTGACACCCCGGGTAGGTCTCTCGGTGCCTCCGTCTACCCGCCAGCAGCCCCGTCTTCCTCCTCGGTTCCCTTGATAACCCTCTCGGGAACCACCGAGCCTACGCCGCCACCGGTCCAGAGAGTGGTGTCACCGAGGATCCATCCGGATCTTCAGGGCATCACTCCCCTGGCCCCGGCGAACGTAGCCGTCTGTCCGGACCCGTCGGCTTCCGCCCAAGCAGTAGAACCTGCCGAGGTGGAACAGTCGATGGATATAGACGGGGACGTCGATGTCGTCGATCATTCTCCAAAGCCTCCCCCTGACCAGGGAGACAAGGACGACCGTGAAGGTCAGGAGAGCGACGACGACGACGGAAGCGACTCAGCAGACTCGGCCGTTCTCCACTCAGATGCTGAGGGGGACTCCCGGGATGCACCCGAGACCTCTAACGAGGCTTGGAGTACGACAATGGACCGTGAGGTCCCATTGCCGGAGTCGCCGACGTTTTCGGGCCAGCTAGCCGCCAGCGCTCCACATGGAGAGGAGCGCACTGACGGAGAGCAGGCCGAAATCGACGCCGCTACAGGGTCCATCTCGGAGGATCAGTAGTATGAAACTACTGCTCCTCCTCGTCAGCCTGGATCGCTGACATCGAACAGAGTCTCGATGTCAGCACGGAACCCCCGGGAACTCGTTCCCGGACGACGGTGTACCCTCCACGAGTGGGGGTACCTTTCCTGTCCCCGGACCTCCCTGCGAAGCTGTGTGGATCCGACGCCACCCTGGTCTTAGGGCCCGGTGGTGCCACACATCCTCGGCCTCACGGTCGAAGGACCATCATAGTAGTATTGTACGCTATCGATGGGCTTCCTACGCTGGAAGGAGCTTCTCAACGAGACAGGGAGGAAACGACACGACCCTGGTTGCCATACCCGGTCGTGCCTCCCTCGGATCGACCAGGAGCAGGTCGTGAAGCAGTGTTTCGACACTGGTCTCCTACGTTGGATGGAGCAACGCCTTATAATTTAACTGTGATAATAATTTTTTTTTTCTACAGTACAGTAGAAACTATATTTCTATATATTCCTCTACTGTTTCTGTCGACTATGTCGACGGATCCAGTAGTTCATATTATTATCTAATTGTTTAGACTGATCCGGGATCTCTGAATTTTCAGAGACCTCGTTTCAGTCTAGTGGGGGGTGGTGTGGTGGTCCCGCGTCGTCTTCGAGGTACCTTCGTGGTCCTCGTGGGCGACGTCGAGAGCACCTCTATTACCCGACGCCTGGGGGCGCTGGAGTCCAGCGCCACGTCACCACTTGGTCACGTGGCCCTCGACTCCGGTGTATATAAGGCCGTTGTACGGCCTTCCTCAGGGTCAGTCCAGCCCCGACTGACCATTGTGAGCAATGGTCGGCGGCTGCCCGGCTACCATATTCTAATACTCCTCTGTGCTACTGCACAGAGGGGGTTCATGTGGAATATTAACTCTAGACACTAGAAGGCCTAGTGTCGAACCTGCAACAGAGTTCAAACTCTGCCACCTGTAACTGTGATCGAGAACGGCTGATGCCTATGTGTTATTAGACAATAAAGTTTTAACTGGAACCTGAATAGTTGTTCTTCGTTGTTAATCGAAAGATTCGATTAAACATCGAGGGGTAGAACGCTACAACCTTATTATCTTATATCTGGCACAAGGGTCTCCTGTCAAGAAAGAGAGAATGGTAAACATTCTCCAATCTGTTGTGGACCATCAGAGTAGATGACAGCAGTGGCTTTCTAGAAGTATACATAGAAAATCCCCCTGTGGAGTGGGGACCTTCATGTGAGGGCATGGAGGAGCAGAATAACTTCATTGGGAGTCCACGAAGGAGGAATTTTCCTCCTTCCATTCTACCAGTGGGCATACCAGATTCGTAAAAGGCGACAAACTTGGGGTTTCTTGTGTCTTGGGGTGAGCATGTGGGCAGCTGGTGTCCATATGCGCGGGCCCGGGCGTACATGCTTGCCTTTTGCCATGGGATTCCCCCTCAGTGAACCACGTCTGAGTGATCAAAGGCCGTGGTTTTTCTGGCCCTGTCTATGGGACCAGGCAAATAAAAGAACACTTGCTATCCTTCGAAAAGAGTAGGGGAATGAAGCCCCGGTAGCGGTTTTCCCCCTCACCCCTCCTCATAGATGCGGTCATTCATCTCATAGATTCGATCATTCATAGATTCGGTCACTGCTGTGTCGGGCAAGCAGCATATAAATACCTGTCTAGCTGTTTGGACAAGCAGCTTTTAAAAACCTGTCCAAAAAGAAAAGAAAGGACTTGTTGTCCGCGAACCACAGAAATGTCTGCTAACTTTTAAGTACTATTAGTGGACGTAAAATCAACCAAACCAAACCAATACATAGAAAAGCATGTCTCTTGAGCTGATAGGTGCCAGCAAAGTTCTCAGTGGTAAAAAAGTCACCTACTATAATCACAGCAACTACTGATCAGAACCTCCAGTTTCGAACCCTTAGTTTCACTTTTGAAATCAATGCTTTTGCGATTGATATCCATCACACCTACTAAATTAATGTTAAAAAATGAGATCAGAATGAAATTGAAACACTAGAAAAATCTCAAAAAGTTTGTCTTTGTATGCGCAAATTTTGAAAAAGACAGCTGCAAGTGCTTCAATCACTACAGTTAGTCAGGAATAGGTTGCATGATTTAGCTGGCTAAGACATCCTGTATTTCCCTGTGTATTACTAAAAGCCTGTACGGGCTTGTAAACACACTTAAGTGGCAAATTTGCCAGGATTATAAACAGGGCAGGCTTATACACAGGGCAGGCTTATATTTCTCTACATGAAATAATGAGGGAATGGCAAACAGTTTGCTCAAGACTTATCTATGGTTTGTACATCATTCTTTAGACATTTTCTATAATCATTTATCTTTCTTTGCATGAAATATCAGGGTAGCGGAAATTGATATAGCTGAAAAAATATATAAATACCATATGTTGAAGTATGGTAATGGTCCAAAATGCTTTTTCATTGAGCACAGAGGCCATACACAGGGAAATATAATACCCACTTAAACTGCATCAGTAGTGGCCCATGTTAGTGCCCCCTATGGAGGAGCCTTCAAAATAGGTACTTTTTATACAGATGTCAATCAATCAATGGCAGGGTATTCACATTTCAATTTTTCAAAAGATCGGAACCATTTTGAAAAAGGCTTTGCATTTATACAAAATGAAAGCTGGCCAACAGCTGATAGCTTTTACGACATTCTACAACGGCCACCCCATTTTTAACATAATAATTGGAATGGTTTAAATTCAGGTAGAATACACTTTAGCTGGCGCACATCTTGCTGCACATTAGGATTAGCATAGGGTTAGCATTAGGGTAGCTAAAGGGTTCAATTCAGCACTGGCTAAAGTGCATTAGTCCCTCAATTTCTCCTAATATGACAGGAATGAAGAGACCTGATGTACACTTGTCCGGCGGGCGCTGACTCTTACCTAACGGGTCCTTAACTGAGTCGCGCACAGTGACTAGACTGGCCCCACTTGAGTTGAGGCTGCACTCAGTCCCTTCCCTGGAAACAAGGAATGACTTTTCACCACTTTGACACGAGTAAATTTGGTGAAAATTTGGTTCAGCAGAAATTCTTGTGAAATCTTGTGAATTTCACGAGTTCTTCACATTTTATTGTCAGATGCATGTAGGCCTACATGTGAAAGTCATGTGAAATTCATATGAAATCGCATGAATTTCATGTGACTGCTGAATTTCACGTGAATTGCTGCTCACAAATTCATGTGAATTCACGTGATCAATAATGTGAATTACACCAAATTTTCTTGTGAAATCACGTGAATTTCACGTGAATTCACAAGAAATTGTTTCTAGGGTTCACTCAGTCACAACCATTTTTAGGTTTGGTCGGAGCTGAAAATCACCCCTGAAGTCGGGTTATCAACCAAGTACATTATATCTGTAGAAACTTTATGGGCCCTAGTACTGTTCTGTGATCCTGTATGGACAAATATCGATGATAATTCGGCAGAACGGACTTACCGGGTTTGAAGGAAAATTAAAGAAGCGGGAAGGATGTGGTTTACGCGGTTTACTATCTTCGCGTATGAAGAGCGGCGTCCACGTGATCACAACATTCCGTCTCATCTGATATCACTCCGCACAAAGCACCTGCCAACCTCTCTATCTCACATTTGCACCAAACAGCAGATTATGTACTGGTAATTCAAGCATTAATCAGGCTTTATAAACGTGATTTAGTGTGAATATCGCTGTTTCCTGTGTTGAATTCATCAGTGAAAAGCAGAAACCAAGGGACTATTTTCTTCTCACCTCAGTCGTGCACAGACAGAGAGGGGAGAGCCATTATTCCCCCAATCCTTTTCACCATAGACCGTCTACAACTAGAAAATAAAATGCCCTAAAATCGTCAGAAGTTGAGCGCATATGGCCTTCTGGGGCCGGGATCGAATTTGGAGGATTTATTAAGGATTTTACGAACAGTTGGGACCAGGGGAGGCACGATTAGGGTAAGAAATTTGTGATTTTCCGAACAATATTTTCTCTGGTCGTCGAGCCCTGCCTCGATCCACCGATCTCGGCCATCCTTCCCAACGGCCAGAACACTGAGAAATTTCCATGAAAATAACAGAACATATTGAGACACGACATCTGAAAGTGTTATTGGGAGGTTTGATGGGTAATATTCCATTATTTTGTAGATATTTTTAGTGCTGTGCTGGTGGTTTTCAGTTTATATTTCAGCTCTGTTTATTTGGTAGCGATCGTCTTGCCGTTACGTTTCACTCCCCACCTCCGCCATGGATGTCAGGCCTCCCACACAAAACCTTAATTTCAACACGACTTTGTACTATATCCAGCCCATCGACACTATAGATCATAATTATAAGACATGCAGTAGTACGTTTATGAGTCGTCAGCGGCTATCTTTTATGTTAAGTGTTGACAAACATTTAATAAAAGTAGGCTAAGCGCATCGTGATTTAAATCTCCGGCCTTGACCTTGCTTGTTCTGTTAGCGGAAATGACCCCGAGTTCAGTGATGGATGCGTTCGACAATTGCTTTGGTCACTTTGAGTACTTAGCTGTATGTTAAAGGATATAATGTGTTAGTATTTGTTACAGCAAATGGGAAAAAGCTGTTTCATGTTCCTGAATAGAAATTTTGAAAAAAGATTAACAGCAATATCCGATGTGACTCACAGAATAGGGAAGTGCTTAAAAAGTCAAACTAAGTCAGTTACTAAGTCTAAGTGCCTGTTAGTGTTGTCGAACGTCCCCCAGTGAACTGACAGGGAAGTGTTGTTTTTTGGTAGAAAATGTCACAGTGGAATTCCCTCTGTGGATATAAATTCAAAGGCAGTCTAGGTGTGTATATGTGTAGTTTCATGTTGATATGTCACGATTTTATTACCTAACCCGTTGTCAAATCAATAGGTCTAAAGGGGGGGGGGTCAAATCCACAAGGCTCAAATCTAGGACACCCTTGTGGAACAAAGAAAGCCCAACTACGGAAAGCCGTTCGGGTCTTACCGGAAGCTAGACTGTCGACCCAAGCAGCGGGACCGTCCAGCTTCCGGTCTAGCATTATACGTACATACGGAGCTCATATTCAATGTTTAGGGCATTTCAAGGGCAAACTGAATGGACAAAAGATATTTAAATTTGATTCCAGCCCTAATTATTTGTAATCAGTGTCTAGAAAAAAAATTAGGTGATGAAAATGGCTGAAGAATCGGATTTGGTCAATTGACCCCCCCCCCCCTATCGAAAATAGTGCAAGAAAAAGTAGACCTTTCAGTTTATGGTCAAATGACCCCCTCCACATCCTGGTCAAATGACCCCCCTCAATATCCTGGTCAAATACCCCCCCTCCATTACCTGGTCAAATGACCCCCTCCATTCTGTTGGTCATTTGACCCCCCCCCCTATCCTTTCCTGGTCAAATGACCCCCCCCCCCACCTCCAATTCAGTTTGATTCAGTTGGTCATTTGACCCCCGTCACTGGAGGGGGGGGGGTATTTGATCAGGAAAGGAGAGGGGGTCAAATGACCAATTGCATGTGTATTGACTGTTTATTGTCCCCATCAAGGGATGCCTCTGTATCTGTCAATCTTCTTGTCAGTTGACCAAATGAATCAAAAATAGATGTAGAAAGGAAATTGGTCATTTGACCCCCCCCCCTCCTCCATGACCTAGTCAAATGCCCTCCCCCCTTCATGTCCTAATCAAATGAGCCCCCTCCATGTCCTGGTCAAATGACCCCCCTCCAGTGAGGTGGGTCAAATGACCAACTGAATTGGAGGCGGGTCACTTGACCAGGAAAGGTTGGGGGGATCAAATGACCAACTGAATTGGAGGCGGGTCATTTGACCAAGAAACGATTTGGGCAGTCAAATGACCAACTGAATTGGAGGGGGGAGGGGGTCAACTGCTGTAGAAAGGAAATTGAGCAGGAAATACACATGTAGAGGTCAATTGAGCAAGGGGGAGGGGTCAATTGAAAAAGGGGGTCAAAAGTACAAATGACCAATTTCATTTCTGCATCTCTCATTAGTAATTTATCACTGGGAATATAGTGTGTAGAACATAATTTCAATCTAATACCTCCTTCAGTTGTCCTTCAGTGGATGAGTAGACTTGGATGATATGGCCTAAGCTGCTTTAGTAATCATAGGGGGTCAAATGACCAACTGACTGGACTCAACGGAGGGGGGATCAAATGACCAACTGACTGGACTCAACGGAGGGGGGATCAAATGACCAACTAAAGGGACTCAATGGAGGGGGGAATTTGACCAGAAAATGGAAGGGGGGGGGTTATTTGACCAGGATATGAATGGAGGGGGGTCATTTGACCAGGCCATGAAGGGGGGTCATTTGACTAGGTCATGGAGGGGGGGGGGTCAAATGAACAATTTCCTTTCTACATCTATTTTTTTATTCAATTAGATACCTCTCTCAATGTGTATGAGGGAGTAGTCATGCATTAGGCCATATAATTATAATAACTTAGATTACAGATTTTTTTAGACAGCATCTTGGTCGGCCAGAGGCAAATAAAAAAATTCTGAATATAGACCCCAAAAATCCTGTTTGTGGGGTGGGGCAAAAAAAAAACTAAGGAAAGGGGGGGACCAAATGAGCAATTGAGGCGGAGGCCCAGCGATTTTTTGCACATTTGAGCACCCCTCTTTTGATTGGTCTATAGAAGTGCGTGAGTCGTTTTGCTAGATAGAGGGTAAATTTTCTATGCCCCCTCCCCTCGGGAGGGATCTGAAAATTTTACGTCCACCCCTTCTGAAACATCAGCGTGATTAATTACAACCACTCTCTAAGTTTAACTCTGTGTGTGTGTGTGTGGGGGGGGGGGGTCAATTGACCAAAGGAAGGGGGTGGGGTCAAATGACCAGGAAGTGGGGGGTCAAATGACCAACTAAATGAAGAGGGGTCAATTGACCAAGGCCAAGGGGGGTCAAATGACCAAACCTATTTCCTCAGTAATTTTTAGCATTCTAATGTTTTGCTAGGTGATAATTACAAAACTATGATGCTTTCTACGGAAAGCCGTTTGGGTCCAACCGGAAGTTCGACCGTCGACTCAAGTAGCGTGACCGTCTAGCTTCCGGTCCAGCGTAGTGTCGCTCATTTCTGCATTTGTGCCGTTTTATGGGCAATGTGAATCAACAAAAGTTATTTAAAATTGATTTAAGGACCATAGTTTTGTAATCATCACCTAGCAAAACATTAGAATGCTAAAAATTACTGAGGAAATAGGTTTGGTCATTTGACCCCCCTTGGCCTTGGTCAATTGACCCCTCTTCATTCAGTTGGTCATTTGACCCCCCACTTCCTGGTCATTTGACCCCCTCTTCCTTTGGTCAATTGACCCCCCCCCCCCCCCACACACACACACACACACACACACAGAGTTAAACTTAGAGAGTGGTTGTAATTAATCACGCTGATGTTTCAGAAGGGGTGGACGTAAAAATTTTCAGATCCCTCCTGAGGGGAGGGGGCATAGAAAATTTACCCTCTATCTAGCAAAACGACTCACGCACTTCTATAGACCAATCAAAAGAGGGGTGCTCAAATGTGCAAAAAATCGCTGGGCCTCCACCTCAATTGCTCATTTGGTCCCCCCCTTTCCTTAGTTTTTTTTTTTTGCCCCACCCCACCAACAGGATTTTTTGGGTCTTTATTCAGAATTTTTTTATTTGCCTCTGGCTGACCAAGATGCTGTCTCAAAAAATCTGTAATCTAAGTCATTATAATTATATGGCCTAATGCATGACTACTCCCTCATACACATTGAGAGAGGTATCTAATTGAATAAAAAATAGATGTAGAAAGGAAATTGGTCATTTGACCCCCCCCCCTCCATGACCTAGTCAAATGACCCCCCTTCATGGCCTGGTCAAATGACCGCCCTCCATTCATATCCTGGTCAAATGACCCCCCCCCCTTCAATTTTCTGGTCAAATCCCCCCCTCCATTGAGTCCCTTTAGTTGGTCATTTGATCCCCCTCTGTTGAGTCCAGTCAGTTGGTCATTTGACCCCCTATGATTACTAAAGCAGCTTAGGCCATATCATCCAAGTCTACTCATCCACTGAAGGACAACTGAAGGAGGTATTAGATTGAAATTATGTTCTACACACTACCCAGGTAGCACAAAGACATTGGCATAACGTTGGGCCGACGTTGGCCCAACCATCGGCTTTACATAGGCTGCCCATCCTGCCTACGTAGGCCCGACGGTGCCAACCAAATGCCAACATAGGCCCAACGTTGGCTTTTGGTCGGCAAACATCAACATCAACATCGGCAAATGGTCGGCCAGGGGCCGACCATTTGCCGATGTCCTGCCAACGTCGGGCCAATGTTGGTATTTGGTTGGCAAATGCCACTGGTCGGGCCTACGTAGGCCCGATGGGCAGCCAACATTGGGCCAACGTTGGCCCGATGCGTCGGGCCAATGTTGGCAAATTTTTGTGTGCTACCTGGGTATATTCCCAGTGATAAATTACTAATGATAGATGCAGAAATGAAATTGGTCATTTGTACTTTTGACCCCCTTTTTCAATTGACCCCTCCCCCTTGCTCAATTGACCTCTACATGTGTATTTCCTGCTCAATTTCCTTTCTACAGCAGTTGACCCCCTCCCCCCTCCAATTCAGTTGGGTCATTTGACTGCCCCAATCGTTTCTTGGTCAAATGACCCGCTCCATTGAGTTGGTCATTTGATCCCCCCAGCCTTTCCTGGTCAAATGACCCGCCTCCAATTCAGTTGGTCATTTGACCCACCTCACTGGAGGGGGGTCATTTGACCAGGAAAGGATAGGGGGGGGTCAAATGACCAACAGAATGGAGGGGGTCATTTGACCAGGTAATGGAGGGGGGGTATTTGACAAGGATATTGAGGGGGGTCATTTGACCAGGATGTGGAGCGGGTCATTTGACCATAAACTGAAAGGTCTACTTTTTCTTGCACTATTTTCGATAGGGGGGGGAGGGTCAATTGACCAAATCCGATTCTTCAGCCATTTTCATCACCTAATTTTTTTTCTAGACACTGATTACAAATAATTAGGGCTGGAATCAAATTTAAATATCTTTTGTCCATTCAGTTTGCCCTTGAAATGCCCTAAACATTGAATATGAGCTCCGTATGTACGTATAATGCTAGACCGGAAGCTGGACGGTCCCGCTGCTTGAGTCAACAGTCTAGCTTCCGGTAAGACCCGAACGGCTTTCCGTACCCAACCCCCCTTACTGGACCACACTTTGTGAAGGGGGGGGGGGCGGAAGTGGGTAGAAACACTAACAGTCCAACACTTATAATGGTAAGACTTTTCAAAATGAGTTAGAGGTAAATAGATGGGTTCTGAACACCAGTATCTCTTTGTTTATTTTGAGCCTGTAATTTGTATGTCATCCAGGGATGAAAGTCTTCAGGGATTTCCCTGATTTCAGGGATTTTGAAGTTACAAGGCCCTATACATTCATATAAAAGCCCAGGTTTTTGGGCTGATATTGGGCCATTTCAGGGATTTTGGTGCTCTGTGACTTTCATCCCTGGTCATCTGTACTGGTATTGACAATACTATTGTGTCTAGTCACCTATTTAGATATAACTTACCGGTCCAGGTAACTATCAGATGAGATAAGCCTATAAGCCTTCCTGATATCAGCGATTTGACATACTGATTGATACTGGAAAAAAACTACAAAACTTGCATATTAAGCCCAAGGCGAGCCTTGTGTCTGAGTCACATTCTGATTTCTGTTATAAGCCCACAGACTACTCAGGGATGTAAGTCTTCAGGTTTTATCAGGATTTCCTGATTTCTGAAATTTTTGACTGATGTTTATTTTCCCTATACAAGTGGTAAAGAGGGTTGTTTGGAAGAATAGAAAGCTTTTATATCAAGTAAATGTATGGCTTCCTGAATTTTGCCCATTCCTGACTTACATCCCTGACTACTGAAAAGATAAAAATATAAAGAGAGAGAGAGAGAGAGAGAGAGAGAGAGAGAGAGAGAGAGAGAGAGAGAGAGAGCGAGCATGCAATTCTGTATATGCAATGGTTTTTGGTATATTGCTAGTTTTTATGGTACCAATATCTGTGATATCAACCTTGGCAGTACCCATACCGCTGGTATTGGTGCGTCTAGGGTATTACCTGTGGCTAGTATGTAAAGTTGTAAGGTTTTAAAGTATCTTTTTGCATATATTGCAGCAAGATGGTGGCGGAGGGGTCGAACCGGTCCAACGCAACAGGGATGACAGCCAAGGAGCTATGTGAGAATGATGATGTGGCCACCATGTTGGTTCTCGACCCGTTCCTCGGCTTCCCCACACATAAGATGAACACCAGGTACCTTATGGCATAATTGAGTCCTATCCCTTTTAAAGCCAGAGAGTGCATGCATGCTTGTTGTCGAAATGTTAGAAATAGAAATGAATAAATACATAAAAATGAATTTTTTTTTTTTTTTTTTTCATATATCCCCACATTTTATAGCTGAACAAGAGATTTTCCAATGTTCAAGCTTTGAGAGAAAATTTTGTGTAGTACTTTTTTTTTTCATTGTTTCATGAGTTTTAAGTGCGCTCTAGTCAGTCTGCTCAATTCGTCTAAGTATATTTTATCAGCTTGTATTTTGTTTCTACATCCAGGCATCAACTAAAACAAAAAATCATATTACAGGTTTCGACCAATAAAGGGGAAACAAGAAGAGTGGAAGTCTGTGATAAAACGCTTCAGGAAGAACCCAGACTATGAGCGGGCATACAAGGAATATACATATGGCGACACTCTGCGGTCTCACTTCATGAACAAGAGCAAGGCACAGAAGAAAATATTCAAGGAACATGTAAGTTTTTGTAGTCAGATTGCAGTATGGAAATCAGTGTATCAAGTGTAGGAAAAGTGGATTAAAAAAAAAAGAAGAAATGAATAAAGAAAAGGGAGGGGGGAAATTGAGGAATTCAGAGATTGTGGGAGGGGGGGGGGGAGACAAGAGAGGAGGAAAAAAACAAATATGTTGCAAGAAGAAGTAGCTCAGTTTTGTACAAATGTATAAGTTGTGAAATATTTTAGAATTTCTCTTGCTAAGTTCCTGCAACGGAATTCCCGGCCAGTGGTCTTGAGATTTGACACTAGGTGGCGGCACTGGTCTTATTTGTGCAGCTTCCTGTGGTTTGCCCTAGGTGGCAGCACTGTATACCCTAGGTGCACTGAAACTACCGTAAACTCCCGCGTATAAGACGCGTCCTCTACGCCAAACAAATCCCTACTGCGTCTTATAGCATTTCCTCAAGTTTGGGGTGCGTCTTATACGCAGGGTTTTCCAACATCTCATTTGGGAAAATGCGCCGATGACAGCTTGAACTCATAGCGCCAGCACCGCGGCAGACCGGGAGGTGTCGACGCGCTCGGCGGGTTTGACGCCGACCGTGTGCCGATGACAGCTTGAACTCATAGCGCCAGCACCGCGGCAGACCGGGAGCTGTCGACGCGCTCGGCGGGTTTGACGCCGACCGTGTGCCGATGACAGCTTGAACTCATATAGCCTGCACCGCGGCAGACCGGTCGGTGTAGATTTGCTCGGCGGGTTTGACGCCGACCGTGTGCCGATGACAGCTTAAACTAATATAGCCTGCACCGCGGCAGACCGGGAGGTGTCGACGGGCGCTCGGCGGGTTTGACGGCATGACGCCGACCGTGTGCCGGTGACAGCTTGAACTCATATAGCCAGCAGCGCGGCAGCGGTGTACAGGCGCTCGGTGGGTTTGACGGCATGAAGCCGACCGTGTGCCGATGACAGCTTGAACTCATAGAGGGGGTGGGGGGTGCGTCTTATATGCGAACCCCCCCCCCTGCTGAGTTGGGGGGGCGTCTTGTACGGGGTTTTTTTTACAAATCGATTCAGGGGGGTTGGATGCGTCCTCTACGCGAACCAGCCTTCCGTGAGTTTGGGGAGCGTCTTCTACGCGCACCGCGTCTTCTACGCGGGAGATTACGGTACCTGACGATCACCACTTCGATCTCATTTAGACCATTTGTTTACTTGGCTCCATTGCAATATACTAATTGCTGACATCTAGAATAGATCATACATGGGTCATCTGAAAAACAATAGATCTAAATGATGGGGGGAAGAAAAGTTTCATGCATTGTGTCCTGTGGTCTTCATGATGCAGCCAATTACTTGCCATGGCTACATTGGTCAGGTGCACCATGATGAACTTTAGGATGTAAAGCTGCAGTCGTTAGATGGTTCTGATCATTTGTCATCCTTTCATCAATTTCCTTATTCAGGTCTTTCGGTACTTCCGGATGTTTGACCCGGCGTCAGGATACGAGTTAAAGCCATGTTACCGGTATTCTATGGAGGGACAGGTTGGCGGAAAAATCTGTGCCACGCAGAAATGGTAAGTATCAGAGAAATAGTGTTACATGCACAAAGAAATTTATGAAATGCACCATAGAACATTTAAAAAAAAAGTTTCCATTTGGCCTATAGTTCTTCTAATATTCACCTGGTAACTCCATCAGTGCCATAAATGATTTATAAATTATAAGAGAATGCAGGATTTCTTTTTCCCAGATTTAATAAGAAAAGGGGGGAAAATCCTAGGGGCCATCAAGACCTATTAGGTCTAAGATCAATAAACGCATCAGGGGAAATGGTAATATTTGTCATAGAATATTTGTCAATTTCAATCTGAAAATGGTGTGGGTAACATTCAATAGAAATTAAGTTTCCGCCACAAAATCTTAGCTAGTTTTTAAATAACACTTTTTTTCATACAGGAAAAAGGGCAGTAAGATCGCTAACTTGGTGGGTTGTATAGCTGAGTTAACAGCAGAGGAGGAACATCAGCTCCTGAAGTACGGTGTCAATGACTTCAGCGTCATGTACTCGTGTAGGAAGAACTGTGCACAACTGTGGCTTGGTCCCGCTGCCTTTATCAACCATGACTGCCGCCCGGACTGTAAGGTACCGTAAACCAGAGGACCCCTCCTCCATTCCCCACCCCAATTTGTTGGAAATGTTAAGTACAAGTGTGCTTAGTTCGGGAAGGTGTTTGAGCTTTATTAAGATTCATATATTTGAAAAGTACCGTAATCATGTCTTATACGCCAAACAAAGGCCAGGTGCGTCTTATAGGTTTTCCCCAAGAAGGGGGTGTGTCTTATATGCGGGGTCTTTTTACTATAGAACAGTACTGAATTTACAAAAAATATGCGAACCAGCCTTTCCTGAGTTGGGGGTGCGTCTTTTATGCGCGCCACATCTTCTATGCGAGAGATTTCGGTGATGGATAAAATAAAGCAATTAAAATGAATATATCTAATACCATATTCATTTGTATGAGCGCACATGTGCGGAAATTTAGTTGTAAATGCTCAAAACATCAATACAAAATTAATTCCAGGGGTGTAAGTTTTCAGAATTTTGTCTGATTTCAGAATTTTCCAAGTCCAACACATCAATAGATTTGCCCAAATTTCCTTTCTTAGTTCATAGATTTGCAGTGCTTTACAATGAATTCGGAATTTCTATGTACCGTAAACTCTCGCGTATAAGACGCGTCCTCTACACCAAACAAAATGCTGGGGAGTCTTATAGCTTTCACTCAAGTTGGGGGTGCGTCTTATACGAGGGGTAATTTTTCTTTAGAAATGTACTAATCTTACAAATATCAGCATTAAAATGTGCGTCTTATACGCGAAAATGCATGTGCTAACTTTGGGGTGCGTCTTATACGCGCAGCGCGTCTTCTACGTGGGAGATTACGGTAGTTTCAGAATTTTTCATACACTCTGACTTACATCCCTGTAATTCTAATAAGCGCACCCCCTAAAGCCTAA
The DNA here is from genome assembly GCA_949317995.1 of Acholoe squamosa. Classification (NCBI taxonomy): domain Eukaryota; kingdom Metazoa; phylum Annelida; class Polychaeta; order Phyllodocida; family Polynoidae; genus Acholoe; species Acholoe squamosa. The sequence continues at coordinate 64,197,825 of OX439044.1, forward strand.
ACATCGTTATTTTTGCCCTCGAAATCTCTGATATTGCACTGCATTTGCATGATTTGAGGTCCCAAAAGATGGGTTGTGAGCCTATTAGAGCATGTGCGCTTATTAGAATGAATACGATACCTCTTGAATTTTCCTATGGAAAATCAAAATTCTTTACTATCAAGAGTATTTATAATTCCTTAGCATAATTTATCGTATATAAAATATGAACCCCATGATACATGAGTTCAGATATGATGACTTCTTCAGCACAGCTACCATACAATTCCCTCGTATAAGCCGTATTGCATACAAGTATTGCATATTTAACACCCTGGGTTAAAGAGAAAGCTATAAGCCGCAACTTGGGCTTGAGTACTGTCCTTTAGTGTCAGAACTATCAACTTGTATTAAATGGTAATCCACTCTATATAATCATTTAATGTGAATTGTTTCAGTTTGTTTCAACGGGTCGTGACACCGCATGCGTCCAGGTACTCAGGGACATTGAGCCAGGCGAGGAGATTACATGTTACTATGGCGACGACTTCTTTGGTGATAACAACAGCTACTGCGAGTGTGAAACATGTGAAAGGTAACTTGAAATCCCAGGATACTTAAAGGGAGAATGTAACTAAAAAGATTTCACTTTCTAAATCGGGATGATTATATCACCAGCTGTACTACCATTCTAGTGCACAGTGAAAATTCATCTCGGCACAGGAAAAAGACAGGGAATTTGAAATAAAAAATTCAATGAGGACCCTGAATGTGTAAAGCCCTGTTTGATCACACTGGTTATCTTAGGATCCCTGCACCTTGTAGAATTCGGCCAAAGTGTGGGTGTGTCTCATAGACAGAATACTTTGCCTATAGAACATTACTAATCCTTTGAAAATCAAGCCCCAGATGTGCCGTGTAACATTCCTTTCAACTCATGGTGCGCCTTATACATAACATAGGAAATTACAGTTATAGCAATTGAGATTGTACTCTTAAAATGCAAAATATTGTTGTTGTCTTTAAAGTGAAATGTGCACTCCTAAGAATGGGATGAAATAAAAATTCAGTTTTGGTGCAAGATGTACAAAAATAACATGTCCTTATCTATTTTCCACACAGGCGACATACTGGAGCCTTTACCCAGAAGAACCCCAACCCCAATAAATTGTTAACAGACATCAATGGTTACCGGTTACGGGACACAGACGACAGGTTGAGTCGTGAAAAGAAGGAGCCGCCACCAAAGCCACCTGCACCGGTGCCAAAAAGCCGTCCAACTAAGCCATCCAAACCAGCTAGCAAGCAGATCGGACCTCCCATAAACCACAATGGTACTTAGGACCTTTATGATATAGGCACTTTGACTTTTATATGTATATATTTTTTTAAATCTATATAACTTAACATAAGCATATTTAACCAGAAAAGAGTTTTTAGCATGGGGGTAGGTGGGTCCCCAGTAAGAGTTTTTTGGGGTGTTGGAGGGTGAGGTTATGGTCAAGTTTAGGTTCGAAAAAAAAAAGAGGTTTTAAAAGTCGATATGGTTATCAAATGCATATTAAGTGCATCCTATATATGTCAGGATAATGGAGGAATATCCATTTTGTATTAAACATGATCAGTTTTGTAATCATAAGGTAAAATGTGAGGCAGGGTCTATGTGAGTGATAATAGGTGAAAAAAGACGCTTTTTGACTCAGTGCTGAAGGTATAGGGAGGTGGGCCAAGGTATCAACATTGATCAATTTTTCCCACCCTTTTTGCAAGTGTGGTGCGAATAGGGCAGTATTGGCGGGAGTTATGCGAATAGTGGCTTGGTGGGGCCAATAACCTGGGTGAGGGAGTGCTGATGTCAGACCACAGGCTAGATTTGCTCAAGGCTATTGATTTATTTCTTTTTAAGTTACGAGAAATGCACATTGCTGCCCTATATTAACCTTGCAAGTCAGATTCGTTCTGGCTTCTACATGTATTATGAATCCATAGGCCTCATGTAAAATGGTACTCAATAATGCCAAAATACATATATGTCATGTCATAGGTGTATGTAACTGCCAATTGGGAGAAGAGAACTTAGATTTTAGATGCATATAGTATATCATTTGCCATTTAGTAAGTTGTGTCTAAATGTGTTCTTGTTTCTCTATTTCCACAGAGAACTGGGACGTGCGCTCCACAAACCTAGAGAAGCAGGCGCACCTGCTGACGGCGGCTGAGTTAAAGAAACGCGGCATCACACGATATGATGCAGAGATCCTGTTGGCGCAAGGGGTGGACCTCCCTGACCCTAGGCTACACCAGGAGAGGACCCGGCGCCGCCCTACAGCTGCCAACCGCACTATGAAGGCCACGGCCAACCTGCGCCGTAAGAAGGGGCGCTTCCAGAACCGCAAACAGCAGGCCCAGCAGAAAAAGGTAGCAGAGGATTCAACAGTACTGCACGAGAATCAGACTAGGAACCTGCAGAAGAAGGCTGAAGGAGACCGACTCGGCAGTGAGGGCTGTTCTCAGGACGGGAGTGCGTCATCGTCGTCTTGTTTAAGCAGCCCTACACGTAAGACACACAGTACGTCCACATCGCTCATGGAGCAGGCACCAAGTGAGGAGGACGTCATCTCCCCTAAGAGCCCCACTCAGGGTGCTACTGGTAAGGGGGCCAGGACTCAGGGATCAGAGGCCCCAGTACTAACTGGAAGGACCCCTGGTGGCCGCTCACATAATGGTGGGCTGGCCGCCTCCTCAGCCCCTAAGGTGTTACGGGGATCGGCCTCACCGCGGATAGCACAGAGTAGTCCAGAGAGAGCGGCTACCTCTAGTTGTATACAAGGGAGGCGGGGTAGTAGTGACTCTTACACTTGTGTTGTAAAAAGTGAAGCAGACAGTGCTGACCCCTGTGGGTCAGTGACATCCACCTCAGACAATATTGGGTCTTTAGAATATAGACTGTCTCCTAGAGCTAGGGATGTCAGTCGGCGGGACACATCCCCTGCAGGGGTTATACCGCGCCGATTAAGGAACAATAGCTCAACTTTTATAGATGATCTAGACAGTGAGGCAGCAGTAGACTCAGTCCCCTCCCCACTCGACCCGGTCGATGGGAGGGAACAAAAACTTGACCAGACCAGAACAAATCTATCTCAGGCACCCCAAAGTACAGACACTACTAACACACAGGAACAGCCCAGGCTGAGGGAGCTCCTCAGAACCGTCCCTCATGGCCTGCGCTCACCCAAAAAATCAAAAGAAGACTCAATGCCTCGTTTAAGAAAAGAGTCTAATGTGGCTTTAAATATAAAAGACGTGGCTCCCACACCCCCAATAGAGACCCTGACGCCTGTGTGGCCGCGACCTGCCGCAAACAACCACCACCAGGGGCTGTGTAAGAAGGAGATGCCGGTTCTTAAAAAAGAGGACTGGGCAGCAGCAGCAGCAGGAACAACTGTGGGGGAGGGTGTACAGAGCAGTTTACAACCAGAAGATGGTCCACAGGAGGAAGAGGAAGTGGAGGTAGACGTGGAGACGGTCATCCCTGGTACCACCGACCACCTCCGGGCAGCCATCTTGGAGAACCAACATAATCCAATGAAGGGCAGTAGCATGCTGATGCACTACTTGAACCAGCCTGATCAGATCCTGCAGAGGCACATAGCTGCCGGCAGAACTAGTAATATCGTGACTACCTATAAACCCACCACTACGTCCCCTGGGCATAAAAACAAGCGGAAAAAGGCAAATAGGCGCATACCCGATGCAGAAATTGGGTTGACGACAGCTGATGCCCCTTGTTATGAGACCCAGATTACATCGGGGTTGGGCATCAGGATACGTAACACATCCAAGACTTCCAGCAGCGATGAAGAGTCAAGTAGGGACAGCCTGTCAGAGAAGTCACCTCGTGCAAAGCGGCAAAAGACTGGATGCTCGCGGAGTCCTGGGAAGCGGAGACACAAAGAGACTCAGTATGACTCTGAGCTAATAGAGCAGCAGGGCTGGAAGCTGCCAAAACTGACTATCCGTATGCGCAAAGAGCGCCGATTGTCAGAGGATGAAGACTTAGGAGTACATGGCAGTAATGGTAACGTGGCTGACACAACCACCACAGAACCTGTATATGAAATATTCAGCACTTACTGCACCTCATCCTCCTCCGACACCTCCCCCAGTAAATCAAAGAAGAAAAAGTCTAAACGTTCAAAGGAGAGATTATCAGGTCGTAAGACGAGTGAGAGTGGCAGTAATGGCGTTAGTCATGTTATGAGTCAGATGGGAGTGCACAAGGCAGCAGGACATTACGATACAAACAGTTACTATTCCCCACCACCACTACAACCCGGCTGTCCACTTAGCCAGCCAGATGCGCCCACAGACTCGGACAGAGACACAGAGGTCTCCTTCCAGCTACCCATGAAGCGCATTAAACTGAAATTGGGGGGCAGCGCCACAACAATAGACATCCATCTACCCCCCAGTAAACGACAACAACTGGCGTAGTAGTAACAGGGGGTGATATTCAAACACTAAGTAAACTGCATCTCAATGTCAATTATATAATGGTTATAATGATTAAAATTTACTCGTGTTGGTATAATGATTATAAATAAGAATGGTGCGCACAATGTTAATTAGGTTATGATTAATGATGATGCTAGGCAGGGCTGTGGCGGCGTAATGTATGCGTGGTGTGACTATAGGGAATATTAATGTATAACTGGAAGTATGTGACTGAATACATAGCTACATCAGGGGCGTAGAGATACGGCTGTGTGCTGTGACAGCAGCAGCGGTAGAAGCCGTATAACTAATTGATTACCTCCACTGAGTTTTCAGAGTGATTAGTACTATGAGGCTGTGCTGCCGTGTGCCTGGGTGGACGGGTAGAGTTTGTATCAAAGGATGAAATGTACTGTACCATAAACCATACATATAAGCTGCACTCAGACTTGAATAAGCACTGGTCTTAAGTATACCACAGGTATTGAAATAAACTCAAATTAAAGTAAATGAAAAATACCTTTAAAAACACCTCCAAAGCTTGGGATTTTTGGGATACCCTGGGCCTGCCTGCCGTACGGAATTCAAAAGTTCATCAGATTCAGGCAGATTCTCTAAGGCCCAACTAGGGGCTTTTTTTGCATATGCAAGCTATGTGCGGTACTACGGTACTCTATTTACGAGCCGTACGTTATTGATGTGATGGATGACTTTCATCCCTGCTGTAGGCATTCTCTACCAGCGAGCTGTGTGTGTGCGTGTGTGTATATGTGAGGTCGTCACATCTGTCTTTTTATTTATACACATGAAGAGGTGTTTTCTGTTGTAGTGTAGATAGCCACTGTATAATGTACAATATTAAACAGGAATACTTCTACAGGAAGATTATAGGGTAATTAACTATTAGTGATCTATTTTTTAATATTGTTATTATTATTATTCAAAGAAAAAAAAAGAAAAACTGTTGTAGTCTGAATGAAATGGTGCATGTTGTTGATAATACAGTCTAAAGTCAATTTAAAGAGACTTCCTTTTAAACCTTTTTAGGGCCACAGAGTGCTTTTATGCACTATGCTCTTTGGCCTTCATAGTGCATGAATGCAGCCCACCAGAGCCGCATATGTGCATCACACCAGCCCTACACCGAAGTAGCAGGAAGTCCCATGGGCGCAGCTAACAGTTATTATATGGGTACCTTCTACCCCATACCTGAAAACTTTTCCCAGGTTTTTTTGTGAAGATCCATCTGGGTCAATCTTATGATTCGTCCAGATCCAATGAGATCTCATTTAAAAGGTGTGGGGGTGGACTTAAAAAAAGTCAGGTTTTTTTTTTTTTGTGTCCAGTTTGTAGGTATGCAGCCCCTCGAGGCTCGCAGTGAATAGTTGGGATTATGTCATTGTCTGCTCCCGCTAGGACGGTACATGGTTGATACACTCGCTGATGCTCAGCGTATGGTTGATACACTCGCTGAGGTTCAGCTTGATGCACCAATGCAGTGTTGGCATGTATGCTTGGTGAGCAAGGAACATGGTATGTTGAGGCGTTACTCAGCCCTTTGATGTAATGTTTAGGAAGGTTGATCATTCACTGAGATCGGATCTCTCATTCTTACAGTTGTGCGCATGTCTATGAATGAAGAATGCGGCGTACAACAATAACATCTCTCCACTTTGTACATAGGCCTCCCTAAGTTATAATTTTTATAGGAGAATGAAAAATAAAATACAAATTGTGTAATTGCAATGATCTATTCATTAGGAAAAATTCAAATCTCCCAAAGGAACAGACATAGACTGAAGAAGAGTTGTATAGTACACATGAGGAGCATGGGGACAGGGTGCCCTCGTACACTGTAAAAAAAAATAAAACAAAAATACACGAAAGACGCGTTATATTTTTTTTAACCAAAGTTGCTATTACTGCATATAATCTGTGCTCTAAGCTATTCGATATAAGGGAGTGGTCATTAGCCGAGAGGCATACATGTCTCTTCGGCTACATTACAAGTCCCACCACACTACCCCATGTGTTGCGTATTTGTCTTCACAAAATAGACTGCTTTTTTTCTGTACTATAGATCAGCTACTGAAATCTATGGATTGGACTGATACTGGTCAGTTTGGCAAGTCTTTTTAGCTGGGAGTCACAGACTAAATAGGCAATAACAAAACGGATTTATATAAGACCTATGCAAGTCTATGTTTGTCACAGGTCGTTCTGGGCCACCTGGTCGTCTTGGGGCCGCCTGATAGCTTTTCTTGTTAATTTCATGAAGCCGAGAAAGCCCTCCATTAACCCACTAAAGGCCACCTACATATATATATATATATATTTATATATACATGTACACATAAGTATGATGACCCTTATTATATTAGGAGTTCTAAGTGGCGTGGCATTGGTTTATTTGGAGTCTTGGGACCGTAAACATGCGTGCCATTCCCATATTAGGAGCCCCAATAGCGTGGCATTATTATATTTGGAGGATATGTTGCGTCCAATTAACAAAATCACTCTGTGGCCCTTGAAGACCACATAGAACAGCCGCTCCCCAGTCTCGGTAGTATAGTGTGTATCGGCAAAGCATTACTGTAGTAATGAGTTTTTGGCTCATTCGAGTAGTATAGTATGTATCGGCAAAGTTCTAATAGCCTAAAAGACTAAATAGACTAAAAGTATCGATAACTTTGTTCCCATTGTGCAGATTTGAAAATAAAGACCGCCATGACGTTCGCCAGCTCGACCTACCCTTTATCTATAGGTCACACTATGGGAAACTCCTATTATTAAGGGAGATACGATTTATTTTGTAAAACTGCCAGTTCTTGGACCTCTCTGCCAGTGGCTGAACTGGCGTCTGCCCCCACGTCCCAAAAAAAGCCTATATTTCGATCCATTCCTTCCTCAAACCTACCTTTTTCGCCGGTGACACTTAAAACAGATAGGTTTTGGCTGGAGGTAGGGCGCAGGTGGACCGGCTCAGGCCGAAAAGGCCGCTAGTTAAAAAAATTATTTCGCTTATTCTTTTCCGAAACAAATATTTTAGAGGGGCATGTTCTTTAGGGGGACGAAATATCCCAGATTGATACCAAACACTCAATATCCGCACATATTATTTGCATAATTGGCATAATTATGCAGTATCTTGGTAATTTTTCATATATATAGATATGTTCCATTGCTCCCTTATAGAATTCATATGCTTGCAAGTATAAACTACTGACACCTAGTGACTAGTGGAATCTGATTCAATTGTGCATCTTGCCTTGACTGGTATTTGTCAAAATATGTCAGTATCTATGGACTATTTGTCAGCAATTAGTCAATATATGTTAGTAATTGCTCACTATTTGTCAGCAATTAGTCAATATATGGTAGTAATTACTTATATTCTATCAGTATTTAGTCAATATATTTTAGTAATTGCTCACTATTTGTCAGCAATTAGTCAATATATGATAGTACTTAGTCACTATATATCAGCAATTGTCAATATATGTCAGTATTTACTCACAATCTGTCAGCAATTAGTCAATGTATAACAGAGAAATAGTCACTGATTCAATTGTGCATCCTGCCTTGACTGGTATTTGTCAAAATATGTTAGTATCTATGGACTATTTGGTAGCAATTTGGGGCCTTAGTGACATGAAAAATAGGGCCTGGAAAAGATCTCAGCTGTCCTAAAAAGCCTCAGAATGCACCTTTTGCTCTTATAATATTCAATTTTTTTTCTGGGAATTCCACCTGTACTTATATGTGGGGTTTTATGGTACCATAATTTGATTACCCATGTTAGTCAAGTCAGTGACACTAGTGACATGGGTTTTCACTTAGGGAGTGATCATTTTTTAACAACAGGGGGGGGCTGGTGGGTTTGCGCGCGGACGCGGGAAAAAAATTTCGACCCCCCCCTCTCGAGGGGGTAAAATCTTTTCGACCCCCCCCATAAGGGACAAAAATCGCACGCAAACGTCCCCTTTTAGCCTATAGTAACGCGCGGGGTTTTCCACTGAAAACAGGTGAAATTATTTTGACCCCCCCCATCAGAGGTATTGAAAAAATTCTGACCCCCCCGGTCAAGGGGCTGAAAAAATTCTGACCCCCCCCTCAAACCCACCGCCCCCACCCCTGTTGTTAAAAAATGATCACTCCCTTAGGGACATGGGACATGGGCATTTCTTAAAATCAACATGTGACATTGGGCCCCCCCCCCATCAAGGGCCCCAGTCTAATGATACTCGTTCAATAGCCTGGGATCAGCTCTATACTGAACTGGATGTGTATTTCAGTTTATTGTTTTATTGTGCACTTTAATCTAGATAAGAATCTGATTGAACCAGGAAGTGTATTCACTCTCGACCTGATGTTATGTTATAGTTATCAGTATAGCCTGTTCTGGGAGAACTAGCTCACCACCTGGGCGATGATGAAGACTGGGATGAGGGGTTGCAGCCAGCCAGTACAAACGGGCTGGAGAGGGCGAGCCTGGGTTGCAATCTGCTAAATCATCTTTCTAGTTCCACATTTTGCCACTAGTGATGGGTACCAGTTGGCCCTGGCCGATGATATACACCCATCCTCGAGGTGCGAATAAGCGCTCACCTCCTGGAGGTGCGAGCAGTGGCCTTATTCTCACCTCGAGGAGGTGTACCACATCGAGGTGAAAATAAGAATCCTTAATCTCACCTCGAGGAGGTGTACCACATCGAGGTGAAAAAATTTCGCCACGCATGCGCGGAATTTCACCAACCCCCCCCCCCCAAGCTGGCAATAAATGACTTTTCCCTACTAGAGCAGGGTGGCTTTGGGGGATAAAAAAAATTTCCATCCCTCCTCGGAGGGGTCTGAAATTTTTCCGTGCCCCCTTTTATTCTTTAGTGGCGCGAGGGGTTTTTCGCTCAAAAGGGGCGACATTTTTTCTGTCCCCTCCTAAGGGAGTGGTCATTATTTATCAACAGGGGGTGTCGGGTTTGAGGGGGGGGCGTAAAATTTTCAGACCCTCCCGAGGGGGGCTAAAAAAATTTGACCCCTCTTGAGGGGAGGGCTAAAAAAATTCACCCTCTTTTTAGCAAAAAGGCCCGCGCACTACTATAGATCTGGCGTGGGGTGCACAAGAGATTTTGACTGCCGTTGAGGGGGGGTGTAAAAAATTTCCTAACAAAAGGGTGGGTGTAAAAAATTTGGCCATTTTGGGGGCGGGAAGGCCCCCTGGTATGGCCTGCTCAGGCTGCTGTACCTCCTCGAGGTGAAAATAAGGAACTTTGTCTTCACCACGTCGAGGTGAGAATAGTGCTGCTATTCTCACCTCAGCGAGGTGTGTATAAGGGTGATCATACATACCTCTCCGAGGTGAATATAAGGACAGTTATACACACCTTGTAGAGGTGCAAATATCGCTTCCCGTTGGGGCCCCCGAGAGGGCCTCAGTGATCATTTGGTGTCATTTCATTGGCTGATAATCAAACCAGCTAAGGTCGTATACTAATCGGGCCAGTTTACCAGGGAGTATAGGGAGCCACTTTCCAACATGGCTGGACGATTGCTCTGCCAGCCCAATGGACTGATACATGAGGGGGTAGGTGTTTCCACCCCCCCCACCCAAGTTTTTCTAACATATCTTCACTTCCCTGAGGAAGGTCAGAAGTTCTTTCTTACCAGCGCTGGTAAAGACACATTTCCATGAACAGACCTTGAATGTGCTTGTCCCTACTCTTCTTTGTTGCTTGACCCGAGAGCACCAGGTGCTTCATTGTTGGGTATAATTGACATGCGAGTTGGTTTTCGTCCTTCATGAGGTATCTGTGAGCTCCATTATTTCTGCCACTCTTTCATGATGAACTCCTTGGCCATAGGGAAGAGAGGATGGGAGCCAATCCAGCTTCCCTGCTCATGAGTCTATGGGGTTTTATCATCTCTCCTCCAGTGGTTACACCACCCAGTTTTCCTTGGGAATCACCCTCTAGTGGTGCCCATGTAGCAAGACCATGCTGGTCAAGTTAACACTAGTGCCGTGTACTGTAGCATGGTTGATGAAACACCACAGTATCAATGGCAATGCCAATTAGACAATCCGCTACCTTGGTATACACTGTTATCAGATGGGTACCGTCTGCCCCCCTAGAGGACAGTAGTAGTAGTTGGGATCATTTGATTGGCTGATAATTAATCCTGCTACAATGTATTAAAGTCGGTACATGTTTGTCCGGCGGGCGCTGACTCTTACCTAACGGGAGAGTCAGGCTTCCTGCATAGGGCTAATTTGTCAGGTGGCTGGAATTGTAGGACATAATTTTTTTATGTCAATTTCCTCTTAAGGATGGCTTCCCAAGACATGTTTGTTGCCATTTTGTGAGAAACCTTTCATACGGGGGCCCAGATTATTTGGTTCTTGCAAATCTGTTTGCCTTCACATCAAGTTTAGCTGCCATGGTCGGCCATGATGGATGTGGTTTCAGGTCTCACAACAGAGGTGTTATTCATGAAATAATGTTATCCATGAGAATCTGCTTGGTGAGTGGAGATTGACTTCCTGTCTGGCAGAAAATGCACCTGCTTATAGCTACCTGTTGCAGCCCACACAGCATGTGCCAAACCTTGGAAAAAGGTGCGATCTAAAGGTTTCCAACAAAAGACGCTCTTCCCACTCACAGACAGCAAAACTAAGGTGGTACTCTTGTCAATATTATAAGCTGATTGTTGGGGATTTGTTTCTGTCAAATGTTATTCTTAGAAACTTGCTGTTTCTAGAGCACCTGCAAGTTTTAGCTAGGGCAGTCCCAGCGACTCAGTCCTTAACTGAGTCGTGCACAGTGACTAGTACATGTGGGGTAGTAGTTTCAGAATCAAGGCCAGAGACTAGTGCATCCCCCTGGTGCGTCTTATTGGAACTGTAGCAGTGAGCCGGTGTTGTATTTTAGTTTGTGAATCTACCACTAGGTGATACCCCATGTACAACGAAACTCTGAGACGGAAAGAAAGGAAAGATCAGTAGAAATAAAAAGGTGTTTCCAAACTTTGGCAATGATGGAGTGTTCCGGATATTCCGTACATCAAATATTTCAGATATTTGAAGGTTGACTGGTTGATCTTGTGATTTGCACAGATTCATTGAGAAAAGGTTTTAGCAATTTATAGAGGTAGGGGCATAGCCTCAGCCAGGGTTATGGATACCAGTTCAATAGCCTGGGATAACCTCTACATGTCACTGGATGTGTAGGCCTATTCCAGTTAATAGTTTTATTACTCCATTTTGATCTAGATAAGAATCTGATTGAAGAGGGATGTGTGTTGGGCCTTGTCCTGGTTGTATAGTGTGCAATACACCAATTTGCACCACCAGTCCATACAGGGTTGCCATGGGTCAGGAAAAAGTCAGGAAAAATCATTTTTATTTCAGGGCCAGGAAAAGTACTTAGCATGAAGAGGTCAGGAAATAACCATATAGGCCTGTCTGTTTGTCATTAGGCTACTCTTTACATTAGGTTACGCTTTACACTACTGTAATAGCTCTCACATAAGCCTACCTCTCTTATAAGCCAACCCCCCCCCCAACTTAATTAAATTGATAGCCAAATTTTGACAAATTTAAATTGTTGTAGACTGTCATAACTGGAATCAATACCTTGCTCATGAGCTGACTCCCTATATCAAACAAATTTATGAGCCGAATTGCTATTTAAATCTCCCAAAGAAATCCTTGGTTTTACAGAAGTCCATTAACAGAGAAACAGCAGACATGTACATCAGGCTATGCTTTCTCTCTTGAGAGATATGGGTATAGATATTTAGTAGGGATGGCTCTTCTTTGTACTGGTTTGCTTAGCAATCATAGTTCAGCTTAGGCTATGCTTCACATTGTCTTATTCATGGTGGTTGAAAACATGATAAAACCAGCCAATGGGCAGAACATTGATTCAGTGATCAATGTACTTTAGTACCTCACATAAACCATGGTCATACTGCTCCTCAGGCCTAGGTCAGTCGTTTCTGAAACCTCCCCTGGCGGGAGGGTGATGTGGACATAGGCAATGGGGCTCTAAACCTCTGGGTAATAGAAAGTAACAGAGGAATTTCTCAAAGTCACAAAATCATTGATAAGTTGGAAGAAAAATTCACAAAAAATCTAAAACAAATCAGGAATTTAAACTTGAGGAAATGTAGAAGAAAAAAATCAGCCTACTTCATTATAGAAATTACCTCCTTAAGAAAAATAGAGAGATTTGTAAACCAGGGGCAGTAGTAGAAGGCCTCAATGGGACCCTTATCTTATCTCCTATCTCCGATCTTCTAACAATTCCTCCCGACTGACCACCAACTGTCCTTATAGAGACTTCCCAAAGAGGGGATGCACCTTATAGGTAGGGTAAATTTATCTCAGAGTAGAACTAACTTATTCAAAATTAACCCCCAGGTGCACCTTTTAGCATTTCCTTCAACTCAGGGTGCAACTTACACATGAAGTGTGCCTTATACATGAGGTATTAGGCCTGTAACGGATATATTGTTGGTCAATATAGATAAACCACATGTTTTTGAGCTATGTGAGTCACTTACAGCTTTATACTTTTATCTCCTCCCCCCATGGAAGAGGAAATAATATGATTTGACCATATGCCCAATTGATGTTTAGATGAAGACAAAGGATATAAAGGAAGACAGGATATGTTAGGCTACGCTTTACGCTATCTTATTGACCTGACTAGGAGTATATGTTTATATGTGTAACATTATCAAGCATGTATGAAATGAACTTGAAACACATGCTTTCACAGAGTTTATAATAGCAGGTTATCAATATAGTGAATATTACTGAAATCTGATTATGTATACATTCATATAGTGTTTCCAGAACATTCTGTGTTATTAGGCTAAGCTTTACACTGATTTATGCCTATTGATAGGGCAAATTATATAGAGATAGTATTCTTACTAAACTTTAGCCTGACTTTTAAGCTGCACCTCTTACATAAGGTATTACAGTACATTAATCTCTCAGAATAGATTACAGAGATTTTAAGCCATGCTTTCCGCCATACGAGAGGAAATATTATGAATTGACTATATGGCCAATATTATAAAGTAATGGGTTATATTTAAAAAAAAGAGAGTTTTATTGGTATTGTGTGATATCTAACATAAAATCATACCAATTCTCCTTCATTTCTAAGCAGAAAAGATCAAACAAATTTCTCTGAGGTTATACAGAAACACTACATACAGAATCAAGAGTACTGAATACTTACAAGCAATTCATTAGGCTACTCTTTACATTGCTTTACACCATTTCACACACAAATCTCAATAATCAGGACTTAGGACAGAGCTAAGTCACATATACCATTTAAAAGTTTATCCCTTCCACTTTAAAGTATTGAAGAAATATAGATTTTTCAGTAAGTTCCCAATCAGGAAAGCTATTTGAAAGGAAGCCTAATATCAGAACACATAGAAATCACTTACATTTCTAACATATATATTTACAGCAATATCTCTCATTTGAGGCAAAAACTTTGATTCACACCATAATGTACTGGTACCTTACATATTCATATAACCCAGCCTGACCTCTCAACATAATACCTGCTACCTAACACAAAGAGGACATTGAATCCAAAAAAAAGGAGGTCAATAGTGATTGGTTGGGAGATGTAAAGAGTAGCCTAACGGTTTTTAGTGCATATTTGTACATCATAGCTTTGGTTAACCACCATTTGAACAGTTTTGATATTTTAGGTAGCCAATTTCACACTAAGTTAGACCAATACCTTTACTATCATATGGTAAAAAGATTTTTATATCCTTTAACATTTCTATTTCACCCCCCTGCTGGCCCATATGTCCCCAGTTCACCGAAACAAGCCACGTATCAATGTGTTTACCCAGCCAGAGAGCTCTCTATTGGGATACCTACTGAAACATCCACCAAGGGACCAGGCTAGTCAAAACAATTCAGTAGACAGAAAAAAACTGAACATGACCCAACCATACTCCTACAGAGTGAAAAGACAAATAAAACCACCCAATAATCCCCCATGGCTACAAATGAAACCAAAGATCATCTTCAAGCTCTGTAAAAACAAAAAAGGCAGAAACAGACTTGATCACCTTTAACGATCAACTTCACACGCTAGAAGAACACTATAGTGAACAACTGGCAGTGTACACAGATGGTTCTAAGGAAGGTGACAAAGTAGGTTATGAAGTACACATGCTATACGGCAACCTCAAAAGAGGCCTCCTTCCCAAAGCTAGCATATTCACTGCAGAGGCTAGTGCCTTGCTCCATGCTCTAGAATATGTCAGAATATCAACTCACCAGAAATTCATTGCCCTGTCAGACTCCAAGTCATGCTTTCAAGCAATGAACCAAGATGACCTAAACAATCCATTGATACAAGACATCAGGGACAAAACCAACAACCTTGAGAAAATGAAGAAAGAAGTGGTTTTCTGCTGGCTCCCGAGCCATATTGGCCTAGACGGAAACGAGGCAAAACTGACACCTCGAGAAGTCTCAATCCCACACACAGACATGACATCAATAGTAAAGAAATATATAAAACTGAAATGGTAAGCTGACTGGAACAAGCAGCATGAGAACAAACTACACTCCATTCAGCCTCAACTAAAAGGAAAAGGTGAAAAAAGCAACACGTCTGCGAATTGGCCACACAAGGCTTACACATGAGCACCACCTTAAACGTGAAGCCCAACCAATATGCCAACAATGCAACACTGAATTTACAGTTAAAAATTATATATGTACAAAATTATATAAGTACATATAAATAAAAAGAAAAAAAAAGAAATGGCTGGTCCGTCACTGTCAGGATAATGTGACCGACTGGGTGATGTGTCTACAGTTTGCGACATATTACCTGCTTGAGGCAGCACAATAAAGCGGGGCCTGATGCCACGACTGGTGTTTCACCGCTACAAGCTGTGTCCCTCTGCTTGTATCAGTGGGACTCATAAATACATGCACGCACGCACATACACACCCATGCACTTATATGCCCAAACCCTGCGGCCTACCATTACTATTGAATAGTTTAAAACTTTTGAATGTCTGAGTTCCTCGATGGCCCCCGGACATAAAACTAAACAAACAAACAAACAAACAAACCAGGCTTGTATTTTATTGTTTTATTCAGTCATTTACAGTCCATCTGGATTTTACAATATCTAGAGGCCTTGTAACTTTTGAGGGCATCCATCCTATTTCAATATACCATATTCCTATCACATGGCAGTATGCCCCTGATTTTTATTTGTGTGGCGAGTCATCTTCGGAGAGCTTCGATGTATGTCGGGGCTACCCATGGGCGACATCGAGAACGTGTTGTACCTCTCTTATCCGACGCCTGGGGGTGCTGGAGTCCAGTGCCAAGTCACCTTAGGGTCACCTGGGCCTCCACTCTGGGTCCTCAGGGTCAGTCCAGTCGTGACAGATCATCCTGCAAGATGGTGATCAGCTGCCTGACTACCATGTTTTAGATACTCTTCTGTGCTTCTGCACAGAGGAGGTATATGTTGATTGCTTTTACCAGACACCAGTGGACTGACCTAGTCGACTAGTGTTGAGTTGTTAGTGGTTGAATACACTACTGCCTGTTACTGTCATCGAGAACGGCTGGTGCCTAGTGCGTTGTTGACAATAAAGTTTTAACTGGAACCTGATTAGCTGTTCTTTGTTTTCTATCGAAGGATTCAAGTAGAATCGAAGGGGTAGAACAATACATTTGCATAAGTGTGACCCGTCTGTACAAAATGGTTCGGAAGTCGCACATAGAAAATATTTAGATATTGCCATGTTCAAATACAACTCATCAAGAAATTTCATTCGGTATATAACACTTACATATCATATTTGAACCAAGGTGCCCTCTGGAGATCTTCCGGCAATTAATGTTGTCAAATCAATCAAGAATTGTTAAAACCGAGATAATTAACATATTAAACATATAATAATTAATAAATCTCATTTAATTTGTATGTTACTATGTAATATTATCACCACAGATTCTTTAGCTATGTATTTTGGGTATTTTCAGCTCAAATTTAGTCTAGTAACTAAGGATTCTAAAAGATATGTAACCATGTATTAGAAAAATGACAAAATACCAAACTTGACAAATAATAACAGTAATATTTTTGACACTACACCACTTCAAAAGGCATATGTAGGCTTCTAGATGTGCGACTTTAGTACCATGCACTTTGTAAGGATGGGTCACAGTCAAAATCATATACCTGCAAACACCTGTTTTTAAAGTGACTTATACAAGAACCAAACCTAGGTGGGTGGAGGGGGGGAGGGGGCTGGGGCTTGTATCTGACCCATACCCATTATTTTCCCAATGTTTCAAGCATTACAGGGAGGTCAGGGGGACCCCTCGGGTTTTTGAATTCTGAAGATCCATTCATTGGAAAAGTTTAAAATCTTTTTTTAACTTCCCACAAACTCCCCCCCCCCTTCTCAAGGGCTGGGGTGGTGGATTTTAGTAGGTGTCAGAAGAAACTATGACTAGATGTGGCTTCTGTGCGTGTTTTTAGCCCGATGGAACAGTATGAAATCTTCAATTTTCAAGCCTGATTTCTTTTTTCTTTTCTTTGCCACTACCTTAAATTCTCTCGTATAAGCCACAGCTTATACTGAAATCCAAATCAAAATATGGCTTAGAGAACAGGCTCAAAGTAGGGGTGCGGCCTATATAAGGGTGTTTTACACTATAAAACAGAACTGAATTGTCAATTTTCAAGCCTTGGGTGTGGCTCATAGCTCCTCCCAAAGTCAGGGTGGGGCTTATGTGAATGATGCGGCTAATACAAGAGAATTTACAGTAGATAATTCACACTTGTAAACAAATACCTGATGAGTTGCCACTGGACGAAACTGCTCTAATTCTTCAAAATCCATCCAAACTTGTTGTTAATCTCCAAGCAGCCATGTTACTTGGATATGGTTGTGAAGATCCCCATGGTAGGATTGGAGGAATACAAAAGGGGGCGCCACCAACCCTTGGACTACCACAAACTTGTGCCAGGCTGGGATCCATCCCCCTGGGGTGACGACCAGCAAAGTCAATATAACATTATTCTCCTGCCCAAATTTGAGTTTTGGGTCAGAAAAGTGGGGAAATCATAGGACCCATTCTCTTTTAGGTATGTATGAGTAGGTTCAATTTCATCTAATTTATTGAAAAGCGCTCCTCATAGATCTTTCTAGAAAACCAATCTGCTATTGGGAAATCAAAATATCTGAACAGAGGTGTCTCATCCCCGAATCTGGCAGCCCTAGTCCAATTTAGAGTGTTCCTCAAATGGCAATCTGTTAGGAGAGCATTGCATTGATCTTCCATAGACACCCACTAGTGTGTAGTGTCAGCATTATTTTACAAAAGCCAGTCAGTAGTTCACACTTTCTACAGACAGGGTCTGCAAATATGATAATCATTAACTAGTGTGAATCTCCAAAATATCTAGGCGAATGGTTACTGATAAGAGTCCTTCCAGACCGGTGGAACCTTGAGTAAGTATAGTCATAGCATGGGATCCAGCTAGGTCTAGAACTACAAGGTAGGGTATATACTATCCTTCAGGTGCCTATTCCACAGTTCGAAGTTCCCACCATCATGGTAACTTACCAACACAGAGCTCCCATCTGATGAATAATGGATGTACTAATATAGGTTTTATCTAGTGGACAGGCTACTCTCTAGATCACAGTTCTTTGACTGCCATTGTATGGAACCCTATGAGGGTGAAATGAGCAGACAGGGCAAATCTCAAATTCTATGGGGGCTAGGATCAGAATTCCAAAAGGAGGAGATTCCCTTAAAGGGTCACTAAAGAGCTGACCTAATCCTGAATGCGTCATTAGTGATCTAATTATTTTGGCCCCTGCCTACCCATGGGAATGTAGACACTGCATGGCGCACACATCAACTTGAGTCAGTCTCCATGCATAAGTTGTGGGGAGAAGGGTAGAAAAGTGTCAGTCACTGTAGTCCCATGTCTGCTTTAAGCCAATAGGGTTTGCACTGTGTCTGCAATGTCCCATGTCTGCTTTGAGCCTACTGTCAAGCAATGGGTACCAATATGGCGGCCATCAGACTGACGGACCCTATTACTATATATAGCTTCATTCTCCTACCCGATTTCTAGATCCAGTTCTAGCCCTTGGTGCATGGTGGCTGTTGCTAATCAATGGTGTTCCTGATGATGTCACGTTTCTGAACCGTTACTGTCAGTTAGCATTTAGTTGGAAGGTCATCCAACCCTAGCCTTGTCCAAAATCTTATTTTTGAAGCCTAAGGTGCAACTTGTAGCTTTTCCTAAAGCAGGGATATGGGTTATACAGGAGTCTGGCTAACACACACCCGAACCTCTTAGAGAGCTGTGAGGCGCATATGGGGCTAGATTTTATGCACTTTAGGACTGGATCCACCTCCGGGGGGCACTTCATATGTGTTTGTAGGGAGACCGGGGCACAGTGTGACATGGGGCACAGTGGGACAGTGGATCCCGTGTCTAAGAATAGAAAGGGAATCATTCAGATCCCTCACCAATAAGAGTTACATTCATTTCCCCTTTTCTCTATACTAGACTCCTGTTTCTACCCTTGTCCACTTTTCCTGGGTGGCTATTTGGCACTTTTTTGGACTCTAAGGGAGTGGTCATTTTTTAACAACGGGGGTCGGTGAAATTCCACTTTCTGTCCCTCCCTCTGAGGGGTCTAAAATTTTTCCGTCCCCCCCCCCTTTTATTCTATAGTCGCGTGCGGGCTTTTTCGCTTGAAGGGGGCGAGAACATTTTTGTCCCCCCCCCTAAGAGGGGTCTGAATTTTTTTTGTCCCCCCCAACCCACCAACCCCCCCTCCTGCTGTTAAAAAATGACCACTCCCTAAAGTAAGATTTCATCAATAACCTATCTACCTTCTCTTCTCTAAAGTATTGGTATCATTCTTTCATCTATATAATTCCCACTATTAAAAAAGGTCAACTTTGGCACGTATGTTGCAGCACTAATTTATGTGTGCCATACGTTATAGCTTTAAATCTGATGGAAGGTAGGCCTGGGGCACATTGGGACAGTCATTTGTGGGGCATAGTGGGACACATCCAATTGTGTTATGGGTAGCATAGTGTGCCCCAAACAATCTTAAGAATTAAGCTCTAAATATAATATTTATGGAGGTTTATAAAGAAACTTTGATGAAGTCATACATAAAAATAAATTATTCACTGTTTGAACCAAATTCTTCAAGTAGTTTCCCATTGTGCCCAGTGTTCTCTGCAAATATGGATATTCACAAACATGTTCTTGATAAACAGTTTGAATAAAGGTATTTACCCAGATCTATGATCCTCACTGGGAAATAATTCATTTCTGTGTAAAATGTACATTTTGGATGCTTGGAAAATGATATTTGATGTAAAAAGAACATGCATGTATATCTTCGAGCACCATCACACTTGTATCAGATCTCTTTTTCCGGAAGAGGGCAGAGGCTATCAGATTCTGGTATCATTGAAAAGTATTAAGTGTAAAGACAAATGCCTGGATTTGGTTCTGCTTCTGATAATCTCAAATAACTCTGGACTCTTTTAGTTTGATGTACTCACAATAAATAAATGCAAAGAAATCCCTATGTCACAATGCTAACTTTTATTGTATGGCAGTTTTAAGTGTGAATGGCTTAACTATAGAAATGAATGGGGAAACATATTTTTCTATAATGTTACATATGTAATGTCCCTCTACTGATTTATCCCTAGGCCTAAAAAAAGAAATTCTTGTGTTCAGGTAATAATTATGCTCAAAAAAATTAGGGTAGGTATTTCAGATTTTTTTTTTTTGGATTTTTCTTTTAAAGTTCCTGGATGCCAAAAACTGTCAACAACATATCAACCAAATCATATTTTATTGACCAAATCAAAAAAAAAAACAAACTATAGAAATGATGGTTATTTTATGCCAGCAGCATTCGTGGGGCCGTGGGCTTTAATTTGATACCAAATATGCTTATATATTGACATCTTTTTTTTTACATTTTTCTTGAACTCTGGGTCAAATTTACCAAAAATTTCTAAAAAAAATTTAAAAAAAAAGAATTAGGGTCAGACCAAAAAATTAGGGTTGATACCTGAACACAACTTCTTTCTTTTTTAGGCCTTAAGAATCTTTGGACATATAAAGGACATCTATACAAACATTTTCAAAGCATAAAAATAGGGGATCACGGTTGAAATGAAAAAAAAGTTATGAATTTTTCAATGATAAAAATATTCCCTTAACTATAGGATCCAATATAAATTTAAACCACCAATAAATGCCTTTTATATAGGGACAATTATAAGCAGTTAGACCATGTAGAGTGAGGAATCAAGTTCAAAAAGTACAATGGATATGTTTTGATTTTCACCACCAGGTGGCTTCTGTGTTAGTGGGCGCATTTGCTTTTAAAGCATAGTCAGTAGAGTGGAGCTGGACAATATTGTGCCCAAATAGCTCACAATAATGTCCATTGAAGGCTAAGAGCAGCTTTACAGTACAGGGTTATCCATTAACTTAGTATTTTTGCTGGACAGTAAGCATATTGTCAGTTTGGGGACTAAAACTGCAACATAAAGCAAATTTCACAGTTGCAAACTGATGGTAATGATGTAGAATAAGTTAATTGTGTTGAAAAAAATTATATGAAATTGATGGGAGGGATCATGCCAATTCAGGTAGCTGATGTCCCATTATGCCCCATGGAGTGTGCCACTGTACCCCAGTATCGGGGCACAGTGGGACATATTATTTTTTTCAAGAAAAATTCAATTTGATGAAATCTGTTTCAGATAAAGATTCACTGTACTCTATTATTGTAGCCAATATTCAAGGGTATTTTTTGAGAATATTACTTATTTGTTTCTCTTACATATCTTGACATGAGAGCAAACATGACCAATTTTAAGTGTCCCAATGTGCCCCAGTCTCCCCTACCACATTTGTGCGGCTGGCAAGGGGACTTTTTTGACCAAAATCCCCCTAACAAGGGTCTACTTTTGAGCAAAAAGCCTGTGTTTCAGGGAAATTTTGCCTGTTTTTTGAGAAAATTTTCCCAACAAATGGACATTTTTGGGTCAGTTTTCAAGATGTGATTTCATTCATCAGACTTAAAGGGGCCCTGGCACGGCGAATGCATGCCAGCATTAAAAGGTCATGTGACCACCCGTTGACCAATCAGATCGTCGCAAAAATTTCTGCTGGGTCCCGTGGATTTGTGCACGATCCTTTGGTAGGTACCCATGTTAAAATTCGCCATGCCAGGGCCCCTTTAATGTAGGGCATGATGATATAACATAATGCTTGGGAGAAGGTCAGGAAAAAACAACAAAAGTCTGGAAAAAGTCAGGATTTTTGATGATGCAAGGAGAGTGGCAAACCTGCCTTAGTATCTCGAGTTGGATGGATCAAGCCTGGGAGGGGCTCGATCTTGAAGGGACCCATTCCTTAGGGCTCATTTATAAATGATGTCATGCTTTTTACGGGAGATCATTTTGGGTCCGAATGCTTTAATGCTTCAGGGCATTAGTGCATTAAGCGAGTGGTCATTATTTTTTTACCAACAGGGGAAAGCTGGTGGATTTTCAGGTGGGCGCATCAAAAAAATTTTGGCCGTCCCCCTTGGTGAGGTCAGAAATTTTTTGCCCCCCCCCTTTTGTGCTATAGCAATGCGTGGGCTATTTCGCTAAGGGAGTGATCATTTTTTAACAACAGGGGGGGGGGGGGGGCTGGTGGGTTTGCGCTTTGACGTGTGAAAAAAAATTTCGATCCCCCTCTCGAGGGGGTAAAGTTTTTTCGACCCCCCCATATGGGACAAAAATCGCGTGCGAACGTCCCCTTTTAGCCTATAGTAACACGCAGGGTTTCCTCTGAAAACAGATAAAATTGTTTTGACCCCCCCCATCAGAGGTCTTGAAAAAAATCTGACTCCCCCGGTCAAGGAGTTGAAAAAATTCTGACCCCCCCTCAAACCCACCAGCCCCCCCTGTTGTTAAAAAATGATCACTCCCTAAGAAAGGGTGAAATTTGTTTCCCCCTCCCCCCAAGGGGGATTTGCCCCAAGGGGCTCTTTTTCAAAATGACCCCTCCCCCTATATCTAACAAGCCCCCCCCCCACCTCAGTGACAGGGCTTTGAGTATTTGCATTCATTTATATATAAACTTATTATCACACTTGTAATGTTACACTTGTACCCGGTAACTCAGTGAAGCCATTGTAAGGGAGTGATCATTTTTTAACAACAGGGGGGGGGCTGGTGGGTTTGCGCACGGACGCGCGAAAAAAATTTCGACCCCCCCTCTTGAGGGGGTAAAATTTTTTCGACCCCCCCCATAAGGGACAAAAATCGTGCGCGAACGTCCCCTTTTAGCCTATAGTAACGCGTGGGGTTTTCCACTGAAAACAGGTGAAATTATTTTAACCCCCCCATCAGAGGTATTCAAGGGATTGAAAAAATTCTGACCCCCCCCTCAAACATCACTCCCTAACTATCGGCTAGAGCTGATTTCTTTTCTTATTTTCTTTCCTTTACCTCTGATGGGGATGTGAATAAATAAATAAATTGTAAATTGACAATAAATGACACCTACACTCGATTCTAGCCCCTAGCCCCCCCCCCCCCCCACCCCCACCCAATACCAGCAACAGACAATCAGTTGACACCCACACCGTCTCTCTCTTCCTGTCTTCTTCATCACAATCTTTACTATCATGACCGGAAGCTCCCCGCTCTCCACTCACTAATCGTACATATAGTATAACAAGCCCATATGCACCTACCAGCACATCTGTCAGAAGACTGAGGAGATTCATTCTAGTGACGTCACGGTAGGTACTACGTCATGTGTGTATTTATAGTTCAGGGATCCCCCTCCTCCCTACCCCCGTACCCCCACCTCCCCTCCCGCCGTGTCATGCAGTGGAGTGGAGTCGGAGACTGGACGGACGCCGAGAGCCGTACAGACGCTGTGTGCTACTGGGACGCCGCTGCTATCCCGTCATCCTTAGCGGCATTAGCGGTGTGTGAGGCGTGAGTCGGAGGTTACAGGGTGGTTGACCCCCCTGTCTGCTGGACACACGACGAACACTGATTGAACCAGGGGCACAAATACACACAGGGGGACAACTAGCCGTGCTCTGTGTACGGGATCTTAGGCGGCCATCAGTGTGGTGTGTATTGGAGCTGACTAGGTCTTCACACTCAAACTGAGTCATCGGGAAAACACACTGACTGCAGCTGCAGCTCTCAGTGTACAGTGCTGTCTTAAATCACCCCCCCCCCTACACACACACACAGTGTCTCTACCATCACACAGCGCACCACCACAGGGGTGTAGCTTGTAGTAGGAGGGGTGGAAGTAGGTCACCAGAACGCCGCCAACATCTGATACACTACCGTGGTAGTAGCAGCGGTGGTTGGTGGATGTACCAGGAGACGTAAAGACTGCATCATGACGGCCACTTGGAGGAGTAATCAAGGAACACATGTGGATACAGGAGTAGCTGAGGTATCACATGAGAAGTAATGTTGCATGTGATATATACAGAGACACGGAGAAACAAGGAGGGGAGTGAGTAGCCAGTAGGACAGCAGCAGAAGAAGTGAGATTCAAATATCTCAGTCCGAGGGTGAGAAGAGAAGGAGTCAGTGAACTCTGAGAAGGGATTGATTACTGGTAGTGGTACTTGAAAGATATATTTATGAAAACAACTAATTATAATTAAGCGTGAAAACATATAAGGAGGATACATCATCTACATACTAGTCCCGGTTTAGTGCTGATTTCATACCTGGTACAAAACCATCCTTATTAAACAAATACCACCACAAGAAACCCATGAATATTACAATACACACCTGGTCGATATTAGAGCAGTGTGACCAGGATTTGATACTGAAACCACCTTCACCAGTCTACACTGCACAGTCTATACTATACACACACTGCCATTGATAGCATTTGTTGTGACCGTTACTGACAATGATTCCAGCACTACATACTGCCAGTAGCACTAATTAATCACCGCCCATCGCCTACCCTTAATCTGTCTGACACTGACTAGTCCTCACCCTCGTCCTCACCACTACCTGCTCCCCAGGTGTCATCTACAGTGGCTTCAATTACAGCTGTCATAACAGTATTTATGACATCACCTAGAACAGAGACTCATAGAGGGCTGGAGGTTCTAAGTCTGGACACTCGACAGTTACCACTGTCTACACAGTACACCTGTTGTTATGTGTATACACAGTGTTAATATGGCCAGGGCTGGAGTAGAGTAATGCGGATTCTATAATAGAGCTAGTCAGTGCTGTGTACCTGAGTCTGCAGTCTTGCTACAGCCTGAACTGACATTACAGCTACTGCTTACTACAACAATCTACAATAGACAGCATCTACTGCTGTACCTACAAAGACAAACTGTTTGTAATAGTGTGGCTTCTATTACCTACTCCAGCAACTACTACTTCAGTCTCCAGGTACTTTGACTATAGATGGAATGACTAGTGTTATTACTACAAGACTAACTGCCTCTGGTAATTGCACATCTAATGGTGATCAATATTGTTACAAGATACTACTGAACAAGTAATATTACAACTCCTACTGGGTTTATTTCTAAAAAGAAATAAATAAGATACTTAGATTCCTGTATAATAGTATTACTACCCCAACCGTTGCTTTGGAGTGCTTGACTCCCTTGAGCACACTGATGGTATTACAGACAGAATAGGGTAAAGGTGGACTGTGAGTGCAGGCAGGTGTCTTTTTGAACACCACCCCCTCCACACACACATACACACAGGGACAGCTGCAACCCCCAGGCTGGTGTATCTTGGTGCTGTCTGCTATAGTCAGATAGACCTTAAATAAAGCTGCAGTTTGACACTACAGTAAAATCTACAGCAAGTAAACACCACTTTGCAAGGTCAATAGTATAGTGAGGGTTATTATCAAATTAGAAGGCCAGTTCTCAAGTGAACCATAGACAACCCTTAAGCCTTAAGTAAAGCATATACTGTACTATCCCACATAAAGGCCTACAGTAAAACCTCCACACCACTACCCAACTTGTGCTGACCTGTAGATAGGACAATACACTGCTGTGGTGACTCAGACAGTGGTGAATCCCCAAAACAGGATCTGTACCTTCCCTGTTCAGTCTGCCTGCTTGTCATGGGCCTATCTATGAGAGATTCCAACATCAGCACAGGATCTTATTGTAAATTGGTGAGTACTTGATCACACTTACAACACAAATGTACAATAATAGCTGATTCTACAATTGCAGTCAGGCCTCATGACCTCCCTAGTCTGTAGGACAATACAACAGCCCTGGGTCCTCATCCAGTCGATGACAGGCCCTCTGTGTACTGGCTGACCTTAGCGGCAGCCATAGATGTAACTGGTGATAACAATACAATAATACATTGGGTCACTTCAGTATTCACAGGAGGCATGTTTGATACCTAGATGGTACCTCCTTCATATCAGAATAGATAATAATATAAAAAAAATTCCTGCACTCAGTAGGCATCTAGTGTAAAGCTTTTAAAGCTGGCCCTCAAGAGGGGAGCTTGTTAAGTTTAGGCTCTTCTGAGAGCCCAATCTCTTTAAGGCCACTCCACACAGGCTGTAGACTGTGAAAGCACTTCCAAGTTCTTTCTAGTCACAGCTTCGTGTATTGAACTGATTCGGGAGGCCCCAGACGGACCCCCAGCTCTACGGCTGTAGTATGGTTGCGGGTCAGCTGGCTGACCATTCGCCGCCAGACTCAGACTCCGCCCTTCTTACCCAGCCCAACAACCCAGGGCTGTCAGATCCACGGTCAGCGGACGGGCCGTCTCCTGGCCCCCCGGCTGCAGCCGGCCTAAAACTGGCGCTGTCAGAGAAACAGGCGCAGATACAGAAGATCCTGGGGAGCCTTGTGGACTCAGAGCCGGATCACATCCGGCGCAGGGTCTTCTCATGGGTGCCAAGCACCGTGCAGCAACAGCTGCAACTGGACATGTCACCCCCGCCGGTACCACAGCCCCTGTTGCCATCCCAGGGGGTGGCGGTACAGGGGGCGCAAGGTGCCAACTCACATGGACAACAATCACAACAACAGCCAAGTGCCTCACCACAGTCACAACAAACTTACTCGCCTGCCCCTGGCTCAGTAGAGCCCGACCCGGCCGGGATAGGGTCCGGGCCAGAGTTACCCGGGGCAGCAATAACTGGGACCCAACAAAATGGACTTGTGTTAACAAATGGGCAGCAAAAGCCACCGGAGTCTCCACTAAGAGCTGTCACACCTGTCTCAACAGAGGGTATGTATGGTTACAGTTCTACCATTTCTTAATTGATTCCCTTTTTAGGTTTTGATGCTCATTGTTAAGCCATGGTATTGCCACACAACAAGAAAATACCAGAGCTTAAATGTGGTTGGGTATTTGATGCCCATCCAAGAAAATGATTTAGTTACTCCACTCCTACAGAGAGATGATATTTAATATCATCGCTTCTGCCCCACCCACAGATTCGATCATTCATAAATGCGGTCAATGCTGCCTGCCGGGTCCCTGCACTCAGACAGCATTTGTGACACCATCATCGTTACGGGTTTCAAATTTGCCCCCCTTTTCCACAGATTTTAGGCTGAAAATTACCCCTTTTTATGTGAAAAATACAGATTTTAGAGGGCCCCAAAAACACCCCTTAATTTGAGAAAACACTGACATATTGAACTAACCACACCTTTACCTAAAAACATGGATCCTTCAACTCACTCTTGAAGATAAAACACAGATATATTTACTTAATCATTTCGTTATCAACTTATCAGTCTGAAAATTACCCCCTTTTCTTTGATTTTCATGAATATTTCTCGTAATATTACCCCTTTTTCTGAAAAATAGAGGATATTGCTGATGTTCCCCAAACACCCCTATTTCCGTGTTTTTCATAACAATGATGGTGTCATATATGGTGACTGAGTGCGGGGACCGGGGCTGCCTGGGCAAGCTGTATATAACTTGCCCAGGAAGTCTCATTCTCGGGAGCAGAACCCCGGTTGCTAGGGAGCTGGCAAAGGGTCAAATTATATAGGCAGTGTACTAGAAAAAGTAACCTTTTTGCTGTTTTCTTATCTAATTTTGGGATAAGAAAATAGTGAATCAAGTATATGATGCAAATTTTTAATATCTTTCAGAATTTGTAACTCATTTTGCTGTGGGATGTCTAGATCTTTTCTGATATGGGTTTTAACAGCTTTTCCTATGTAATTCAACCCTTCATGGGGATTCTTATCAGTAGACAGATAAGCCTGATAAGGGTTGCGCTGGTTGCTATGACGTCACTGCTGCTCCCAAGAATAAGGTACAATGTATTTGAATGTGTGAGAAGCTAAATTGATTAAGCAATCAATTGTATAATTGCAAATAACTGCTCCGGGTCTAACAGATTTGGAGGGCCGATAGCTACCCGGCCTTTTTCAAGACAAGTACTTATTCAAGGTCTATACTGAAATAGCGGGATGTCCCATGGACAGCCATTGAGCACTGCAGCTGGTTAGCAGTAAGCCGACAGTGATAATAGTTTTCAGATGAGTACTTTCTGTCTGCCCACCCCAAGAGCAAGAAGTTTAGATACTATAGGAGGGGACAATAAGAGTATAGTCTATGGGTAGAGTGTGACAGGCCACCCCCCTCTACCCCCCCCCACCATGAAACTAGGTGCCCTTGTGTCTTCAGTATTGATTTCTATAGAGGATTAGGTGGTTTATGGAGCTGTGGTATTCCTTTATCAGGGTGATACTAATGGGGAAGAAGGAACCACCTAGACCAGAAACTCCTGCTGAATCCAAATTTTGTGATTATGATTCTCAGAAATTGACTAAAAGTACCCAAAAATGAGGTTTGATGAGGAAAATATTTTAAAGATGTACAAAAATGATATTCAAAATGATGAGAAGTCTTTACAGACACAACATGTAAACCAGAGTTAGTACCTCAATGCACATATCCAAAATGTCTGCCTATCTCCCAATCTGACAAGAATTCTATCTGTGCATTACTCTGCCTATCGCACATACTGCCTATCCCTTAGTCTACCTATCACTCATACTGCCTATTTCTTGAATCCAAAGCATCTTGAATTAAGTAAAGCTATCTCCCAAAAGGCCTAAATACTAAAGCTTACTCCTCACTTTACCTAAATCTTCTCTGGTCCTAGTTTCCCATAGTTTACCTATCATCAATCTACCTATCATTCAATTTAACTATCCCTCAGACTATCATGTTTAAACTGTATTGTTCATCTCTTTATTTAGGCTCTAATGGTTAACAGTACATTACTTATCATGTCTACTATTTTGATCCTACCTATCCTTAACGATCCCTATCATAAAGCCTACCTATCCTTCATTACACCTATCCCCCAACTCTGCATATCCTTCATATTTGACTTACACATCTGTCCCAGGGGCTTAGGAAGCAAATTTTTTATTGGGGGGGACCCAGGGGTCTCAGTTGGGGGGGCCTTCTATATTTTTATATAGGCTTATATAGGGAACCTCCTCATTATTGGGGGGCCCAGGGGGGCTTCTCCTACGCCCCTGTGTGCCTAGCACCCATGTTTTCTTTTTTTACATTTGCTCGTCTTACAAGGTACTCTTTGTGCCTATTACTCAAACTGGATATTGTTCATACTACCTACCCCCCTTGCTACCAATCCCTTTGTATGCCTTTCCCTCATGCTCTCCATATGGCTTTCTTACCATCTCAGCTCAGTCAGTCTAACCCACTCTCTATTCATATCTCAGCTTGTGTTCAATTTCTTCCACCTGTTTCCAAGTCTATGCCTTGTGAAATATACCTATCCCCCATTATGCCTATCCTCCATTCGTATCATTATATAGGTAAACTGAAAGATATGCAGCATGAATGATAGGTAGATGTATCAATAAGCTGGACCGTAACCAGTATGTTAGGTGATAGGTTGACTAAGAAAAAGTCATCATAATGAGGGTGGGTTGTGACATAGGTAGGTTAAGATAGTTGAGATGGGTAAGAGAGCTACCGTAATCTCCCGCGTATAAGGCGCAGCCCGCGTATAAGGCGCACCCCCAACTCAGGGAGGCCTGTCCCACGTATAAGGTGCACCCTAAGGGCAGATTTTTGTTAATTTAGTACTGTTCTATAGTAAAAATACCCCCCTATAAGGCGCACCCCAAACTCAAGGCAATGTCCCTCCCAAGTATAAGACTCAGCAGCATTTTGTTTGGCGTATAAGACGCGCCTTATATGTGGGAGATTACGGTATGTAGAGAGCATAGGGGAAAGGTAAGGATGGGTAGCAAGGGTGATAGGTAGTATGAACAATTAGCAATTTGAGAAATAGGCATAGAGTACCTTGTAAGATGAGCAAACGTAAAAAAAAAAAAGAAAACATGGATACTAGGGACAGATATGCAAGTCACATATGAGGGATGTGCAGAGTTGGAGGATAGGCACAATGAGGGATAGGTAGACTTCATGATGGGCATTATTAGGGATAGGTAAAATTGAAATAGTAGACACGATAAGGAATGTACTGTTAACCAGTAAAGGCTTATATGGCAGAAAAACAGTGCAGATTAAGCATGATGGTCTTAGGGATAGTCACCATGAGGGATAGGTAAAATGAATGATAGGCAGATTGAGGATAGGTAGACTAAAGGAAAGAAGGAACAAATAAGATAAGGTAAGGTGAGGAGTAAGCATTACAAGTTAAGCCTTAACCAGAGATAATAAGATTTAACTGTAGATGTTTTGGATTAAAGAGATAGGCAGGATGAGTGATAGGTACACAACTGATATGCTGTATGCGGGATAGGCAGAGCAATGCAGGGATGAAAGTCTTCAGGGATTTCCCTGATTTCAGGGATTTTGAAGTTCCAAGGCCCTATACATTAATACAAAATCCCAGGTTTTTGGGCCAATATTGGACCATTTCAGGGATTTTCGGGCTCCCTGACTTTCATCCCTGGCAATGCACAGGCACAATACTTGTTTGACTGAGAGATAGGCAGACATTTGGGTATGTGGATTTATGTATTAAAATTTGATTCACATGTTTTATATTTAAAGATTTCCAATCATTTTTAATATCATTTTTGTACATTTTCAAAATATTTCCCTCATCAAACCTCATTTTTTTTTTGTATTTTTGGTCAAATTCTGAGAATAAAGACTATCATTTTTGGATTTATATGGTCCCTTCATTTCATTTGGTATCCCTTTCATGAAGATACATGATAGCTCCATAAACCCCCTTATCCTACAAATCCTGCTATAGTTAATACCTTAGAATTTGGTGCCGCCACCAAAGGTAAAGCTGATTGAAACCAGCAGGGTATTTTAGAGATTGTACACAGTCTGTAACATTCACAAAGGGGAGTAGTCTTTATGCTACTGTGATCAGCTTTATCACCTTCAGGTCATAAATGACCAATCATCAAATACAGAGCTGCTCTTTGTGAACACCTTGTTTGGTAAATTATGTGAGTGATTCTAATCTGGTGTGATCAGATCGTATCTGATTCTAATGGGATAACACATATTAAGGGGGATGACGACCTCCCAGCATGTCGCGGCACCAAATCCTTAGGTATTAACTTTAGGTTGGTATACATGTATTTAATTCTTAAGAGATCACAGTCCAGTGGGGTGGGATCAGTTAAAAAAGTGTGGGGGATGGGGCTGTGATTTTGGTTATTTTCTGTGTAGTCTCTAGGGCCATCCTGAAAAGGTGTGGGGGATCAGAGATGCCACTTTTCCTGGTTTACCAGGAATTCCTGGTTTTCATTCCAAGATTCCTGTATTAAATTATGTTAAATTCCTAGGAAAATGTGTCCAAAAGTCCAGTTTTCCTGGTTTTTGTTGGCCAGTTAGTGGCATCTCTGGGGGGATGCATCCCCCACATCCCCACCACCACTGTAATCTCCTAGCATCACAAGCCCTCATTCAAAGCATGGTGCTTAACGCTTTGAGATAGTAAGTAGTAGAGACAGGGCACCAGTTATGATGAGGTGAGAAGCAGACACGATGAAATGGCCTTTGTTTTTATTCAAGGCCATCATTTATGAAACTATCTGGTCCCTCATTTGATACCTCTCAACCAGTGCCAGTACAGAAGCTCCAAAATGCTCATGTATATCTGGTGAATCTGGTTACATTGTGAGTGGAGCAGTTATACGATAATGCTAACCCTACTCATGACCCTTAACTTCACTCTACCCTACTGCTGACACACACCTGTACACTATAACACACCTTGATTGTAGAGCTGACCCAGACATTAACTGGGTCAATACACACCCTGACATCATTTATTAACCCTAAGCATGGACACTCCTCTCCTGCCCCCTACCACAAAGTTCAGATTTATACGTAGACTACCGTAAATTCTTTCGTATAAGCCGCACCCCGAGTTTTCGAATAAGCTATAAGCCACACTTAGCTCTTGAAAGTTGGCAGTTCAATACTGTGCTATAATGTCATTGAAAGTTGGCAGTTCAATACTGTGCTATAATGTCATTGAAAGTTGGCAGTTTAATACTGTGCTATAATGTCATTGAAAGTTGGCAGTTTAATACTGTGCTATAATGTCATTGAAAGTTGGCAGTTTAATACTGTGCTATAATGTCATTGAAAGTTGGCAGTTCAATACTGTGCTATAATGTCATTGAAAGTTGGCAGTTCAATACTGTGCTACAACAGGCCTAGGTCAGTCGTATCTGAAAGCTCCCCAGCCGGGAGGGTGATGTGGGCAGAGGCAGTGGGGCTCTAAACCTCTGAGGAAATGCTCTCCCATTTTCTATTACCCAAAGTCACAAAATAATTGATAAGTTTTGAGAAAGATTTACAGAAAATCTAAAAGAAATCAGGAAATGACTTGATGAAATTTAGAAAAAAAAATCAGCCTATTTAGTAATAGAAATTACCTCTTTAAAGAAAAACAGAGAGATTTGCAAACCAGGGGCCAGGAGTAGAAGGCCTCAATTGGACCCTTCTCTTATCTCTTATCTCTGATCTTCTCAAAACTACTCCAGACTGACCACCAACTGACAATGTCATTGAAAGTTGGCAGTTTAATACTGTGCTATAATGTCATTGAAAGTTGGCAGTTCAATACTGTGCTATAATGTCATTGAAAGTTGGCAGTTTAATACTGTGCTATAATGTCATTGAAAGTTGGCAGTTCAATACTGTGCTATAATGTCATATATCCTCGTATAAGCCGGACCCCAGTGTTGCTGAAATGACGCCGGCAAAAGCTGGCGTAGATTCTAGATGGCCGGCGTAGGGCCTTTGGAAAGACATTTCATAGTCTTAGCTTTCTAATGGTGAAAGAATTTCTCAAATCGACTTACTAGAAGCAAAGATAGAGCAATTTTTGTGAATCTGTTTTATATTAAAAGTTTCTAGATATCTTTTTAATTACAATGAAGTTTATAGGGGTACCTTAAATCATCAATGTTCATATGGCCTGCGTAAGATGAAAATGGCCTGCATCAGATGCTATGACGCAGGTCACTTTAGGTTGCGTTGAGAAAAAGTTTTCGGCAGCACTGCCGGTACCTGACTTTCAGGAGGATCTTATAAGCTGCAATATAACCATCTCATACTCATATAACCGTTGCTTATAAGAGAGAATTTATGGTGCTTTCCCATTTAATTGTTAGGGCACTATAGTGCCTATTTACATCTGGAATCCAGAGTATATATTGAATATTCATGTAAATATTCAGTATAATGCTCATCTTCCCTTAAATAGATACTGAACAAAATATGTTGACATAACTTTACGTGAAGTTGGTCCGAAAAAAGAAATGTATGTTTCAGGTAGCATGCTGAAAAAAATGTCAGATTTATTTTTTTCATTTTCCATTTGTCTGCTGCAATGACTCGTGATGCATTGCGATGGGTCACAGACGACTTAATTGACTCAATTTTTTTCAAAATTGAAGGGGATAAAAGAGCTAGGGTGGGCCTTGTTGCTAGGTAGGTTCAGATTACCTGAAAAAAGGCCTTTAGATTAGATTTTAATGAACATTTCATCCTTGGCATTATTTAAACTTTCAGAATTGCGTTTTTCTCAGTATTTACTGCTATTACAAGATGACCACCTAGCCATGATAAATGCGCAGACATCCTGACCCTTCACACATTTATTATAATTTAGAGTGAATAGTTGTACCATACACCCCTGTGCACACCGAATCCCCTCTCTCCATCACCTCCCCCGACAGACATTTACCGTTAAGTGACACGGCACATACCGTATTGTAGCGAATAACTACCCTGCCACATATGGATTTGGAGGGGGTATTACCCCTGCCCCTAATATTAGCCTATTTTAGACAGGTACTTATTCAAGATCTAGCTTCAGTGCTTAAGGTATATTTCATGGCTGCTGTATCCCTGGAGCTTATTCGAGACTCGTGCTAATTAAAATCCTGGCACTCGAACACGACGATACAGAATATGTATTTTAAGCAGTGAATGGTTACCCCTGGCTTGCATATATACCAAAGTCATTCTGAATTTCAATATCTGATTTTAAGATATTTTCCCTGGACCCTTACCCTGGGCGGATGTAACCTAGTGACTTATTCAAAACAGGGTGTTTAAAGGTGACACTACTTTACACACCCCTCATCACCTCAATACTGATGTGTGCCGCAGTGTCACAGGAGGGGGTCTCACACTCCCACACTCCTCCCTTTACCACCTGAGGGTGCAGGCCAACTGTTAAAGTCAGAAACACCTGCTCCTCTCTGTATCGACCATAGCTCCCCTTACACTGCCTGTATCTGAGATTATACTCAGTGTCTCTCACTCTCCCTTACATCTACACAAGCAGACATTTCAACAGAGGGCCTATATGTCGCCTCTGAGAGACTGGCTCATCTAAACAGTGAACCTATCCACACCCCAGGGACTAGTGAATACAGGTATTGATTTACTGCACAGTGAAGTTGGGTACTGTATTGTCGCAAAAATAAAGTTCCTTGGACAAATTGGGGAAAGTATAGGGTACTGTATTGTTGCAAAAATAAAGCGATTAGGGAAAGTTATTTTTATTGGCCATACATCATAAAATAAGAAAGATGTTGTTCTGAATATCGCCAAGAAAACACTGTCGAGAGATACATCAATTATCAGAGCATGGATTTACAATCAGCATTATCTGATAAGAAAACAATACAGGACATACAGTGGTATGTAATATCAGACAGAGCATTCCAGGTAGGAGTGTCATTGATATCCAATTTATTCCGATTTCGATTATCACTATTTTTGTCTCGATATTTCGATTATCTAGATACAGGCCAAAATATCCTTGATCTGGGCCTTTTACCACTGAGGAATTTTTAAAATACTCCAATTAGAAGAATAGTTAGAGCCAATTGTATGTTCCCACTCTTAGACAAAAGATTTATCCAATTGAAAATATAATTAAACATTTTAATGATTGATATTTTTCATATCACCATACATTTTGGCCCATAACTCTGGTTCTAACAGGAATTTCTACAAAATTCTTGTGGCATTTGAAAGCCATAAATCTGCACTTTAAGGGGGTAGAATTATTGTATCGATACACTTGCTTTATCGATGCGATTATCGGCCCAATTATCGATATTTTATAAAATGGCGATGTATCGATTTGGGGGGTATCGATGACACTCCTAATTCCAGGAGTGTGAAGGAAGAATTGATTTCCACGAGCATACAAACTACACATACAAATATCCTAAACAGTGAACACCATATCACATACAAATGATAATTCATATTATACAATGTACTAGTTCAGTTTATTCAGCGTGGATTCCAAACAGTAAAGATCATATCTTTATTGTTATGATCATAATCTTATAAAATTTGAGTCAGGGAAAATCTACCAAAATTTAGCTTCACCAACCTTTAAGAACTCTGGTTTTTCTTCCCTTTTCTGTGCTGTAATTACCTCAAAATATTTCCTATTGTCTATTGAGAGAAGTGGGATGATTTCCGATATTTTCATAGCTCAGCGAGTGTCAACCTTTTTTTAAATGTTATTGGTCATCATAGAGTGGCAATAAGGCCTACCTGACCAGTTTTTGTGGCTAACCTTGATTAAACTTCAAATCACAAAGATAACATTCTATACACATATATTGAACAAGTAATCAATGGATAATTCATGACGAGTGTGTGGTAGTGAAGGATAATTACACGAGGCCGTAGGTACATACACCTCGTCGCCCGGCAGCGGACAGCGCCTGTCTCGGCTTGGCTTTGTTTGAATGCGAAAAATAGTGTTGTACACGATCGGTACATACACCTCGTCGCCCGGCAGCGGACAGCGACAGCGCACACGGCGAAAAAAAGACGCGCCGGGACCGGGACTCGACCCGCGTACCTCTAACGGCTGAGCGCAATGCGCTAACCACTAGACCACCGCGTCACCTCCTTCTGCGGCTGTGTCGGCTTGGATTCATTTGAACGCGTCCCGTGGTTATGGTAGCAGACAGCCCGCAGTCGGCGCCCCACAGTTGTTATGGCAGCAGCAGCGACAAAGCTGGGGGGGGGGGGGTCACAACCCAGAATGCTGGGAATTTTTAACACTTTGAATGTATAGAAGTTATATGTGAGTGACCTCCCTGGGCTTTGTATCCTATCCAGACCTGGTTCTAGCCAGCCACCACCAGCCAGTCCCTGTGGCGCAATGCATAGGGAGTTGGACTAGGGATCTGAGGCTGCAGGTTCGAGCCCTGCCCTGGCCTTGAATATTTCGTGGGTTTTAACATGTAACATATGACATGGAAGGACATGAGAGGCGTGCAGGTTATCCATGGATAACCACACGGTGTGCAGGTTATCCATGGATAACCACACGCCTTACAAAATTGATGTTACAGCTAACAGGGTGTGCAATATCGACAGGTATGTGCATGGGAATATCCAGCAAAAAGCACTGAGCAACCCAGAAATCGTGGTATAGGGTAAAGTGACCATGAGTCGTCCACTTGGCCCTCTGTGCAACCTATGATTTTTCTAGGAGCTGTGCTATAGTACGTTAACCTGTATGGAGCATCAAAAAATGATTATGAATATTATCCTGAAGTGTTTGTCTTTCCAGTAAATGAGGTTACAACTCTTATGCCCATGTCTATCAGGCCGTATTAGCCTTCATTACCCAAGTGGTGTGTATTTCTCTTCATCAGTACCATGAGTCGGCCACAAGTACCTTGAGTCGGCCACATGATATCATGAATCAACTAGTGTGTAGGGGCTGTCTATTATGTACTTGATGCACGGAAAGGGCAGATTTCCAGTTTACTGATAATTTAGAGAGTGTTAATGTAATCCATATACAATATTTAGTCAAGGTTAACTATGTTCCTTGACTACTAGGACATTATTTCAAGTTTATCCTCATTCATTAGTTGCACTTCAATATAAGTGGCTTACAGGTCATCAGAAACCTATCCCTATTTTCATGCATGTAACCCCAAACATGCTGTCATTGACAGCCTGTTGAAGGTAATAAACTGAGAAAAGCCAGAGATGGAAGGATAGCAGGTGCTGCATCTTCCCATCTTCTATAAATGTAAATAGCTTAAAATCCTTTAAGGTGGTCATAGATGATAATAATTTGGCACTATATACATGCAAAGTGGCCGACTCAAGGTACATGGACGACTCAAGGTCACTCTACCCTAACTGTAAATATCGACCTACTGGTACCTATAGAGGTAGATACTAGGTGTATCTATGTGCTGCTAGTGTTATATAGTACTACAGGTGTGTTTGCACCTTCACCTTGGTAACCAGGTAATTAGCCGTTATTACTGCTGCAGCTGTAGCTAATTACACATGAGTGGGTTGTTAAGGTATACCTCGTTAAATCTAGCCACACACCCCCAGGCACACAGGTCAATGGTAGCCCACCCACTCACACATTAACAGGGCTGGTCCTGGGTTTTGTCAGATTTAGGGGATGGGACCCCCAATCGTTTTACCTATATAGAGTGAAAGTAGGGCTTTACGTAAGCCTCACATATACATCAGTAAAACACGGAACCTGTTGATGCTCAAGGACATTTTTGTGCATAGATTATCATTGGTGATTTAATCAAGTACATTATGTTGACATATAGTTTATAATAAAGACCTTAATGCCTACTCTGTCCAGCTAGGAACCTGCAGGTATGTGATAAGTGGCTTTCAGAACCCTGATGACTAGATTACATCCCTGTCTGTCTGCAGGAATGTCACACAACAAACAGGCCAGCAGTGAATACTTCTCTGCATCCTGATTGGGTAATATTCCATACTCATGACAAAAACTTGTTTTGATTTGATTGGTAATTAAAACAAGGCTTCTGCATATATTATAAGGTGTTGCTTATACGCGAGGATACTACCCTACTGTGCCTATTACATAGGATCAACCAATGTTAATGTTTTGCTTTACACGTGGAGATTTTATACCAAGGTTCCAGGCTATCCAGTGCTTGATCTGGTACCCTGCGAGATGAAGCTCTGATGTAAACAAGGAGGATGGTTACCATAATGTTAAGTAGTGCCCCCTAAAAATTCTGCTGTGAATGAAGGGAATTTTCACATTGGTTGTTAAAGCATCGCGCTATATACCTACCTCTTTGGACTAGGTTTGTCATCGATATCCACAATATCGAAGTATCGCCATTATCAAGGTAGTGAATATCGTATCGACATTACTGTTATATCGATACATTACAGGTTTTTTTTGCATTTTAAAAGATAAGAAAAATTTTACTGAAATCCCTGACATACTGTGACATGTATAGGCATGTTTGGTATCAATGTAACTAGAATAATAATCAATAGAAGATATACATTCCAACAACTATGTTAGGGCAATCAACTCTAAATCAAAAAATGTTTCTATTTGATAGACAACACTTCTTAGGGTTATTTGTTAGTCTTAGAAATACCATTTACCAGAGTCCTGGGACCCTACTACCGGTAGTACATGTAGGTAGGTAGTTTTAAATATTAAAATGCCCTAAAATAATGTATGTTTACATCCTAAAATAGGAATGTATAGCAATCAAATGTGTCAATGACATTGGGTTTTCTGTAACTTTCCTCTTCCCCTCCCTACCCCCCCCCCCCCATGAGACCAATTGAAACAAGGCTTTACCGCATCATAAAATCAGGAAAAATCGGAATATCGAGACCAAAAATCGTGATAATCGGAATCGGCAAAAGTTGGATGTCAATGATATCCCTACTTTGGACAGTGTTGAAAGGGGTGTACAGGCTATAAGGCCCCCTGTGTTATATATCGCTTACAACACTGTCCTCGTACAATAACCCCTACATAAATATGATACAGTTTTGAAGTCCCCCACATAAGACTACCTGCGACATCTAGTGTGTTACTATATGCAAGCTATGTCCGAGGTATTAATAGATAGAAGTGATTATTGATCATGTCTGACACATTACCAGTAGAAATAGAAGTTAACATCCAGAACAGAAACACAAAATTTCCGCACCCACTACCTGTGTGACAGCAGTTAGATTGTAGATCAATTACATCAATTTTATCTCCTACAACCTAAATATAGACTGGCGTGTAGTTCTCCTGCCTTTTGGTGGGCTATGTGAATCGTCTGTGTCTAGGTCCTGTCACTTTTATAGCTCCCCCCTTTAAGAGTGACTTTTATCTTTATTTATATCCCTTTGAGAGAGATCAGAGGTTGTCTGTTCTTTAATGTGGATTCCGAATGTAGACCTGGTGAGTTGAATCCCCAGGGCTACATTCATGCATCATGCCGACCCTATGGGATTGTGCAGGGTCGACCTGATGCGTCTATTCTGACCTAGCGGGATACATTATCGACCAATCAGAAAATTTCTTTCAATCAGTGCAGAATTTTTAGGGTGCATTACGTACTGTAAAGGCACACCATATGGACCCAGCAAATCAACCAAGGGACATGTATATTGAGGTATCATGTGGCCCTTAAACCTTTAAGAGAGCTGCTAATGCATTAATGCATCATGCTGGCTGGTCATGCTTGATACAATCCTGGAGGGTTGGCGTAATGCACCAATGGATTGCTTCATTGGTGCATCATGACAACCAGTGGGCATGATGCGTCAATACTTCATTGGTGCATCATGACAACCAGTGGGCATGATGCGTCAATACTTCATTGGTGCATCATGACAACCAGTGGGCATGATGCGTCAATACTTCATTGGTGCATCATGACAACCAGTGGGCATGATGCGTCAATACTTCATTGGTGCATCATGACAACCAGTGGGCATGATGCGTCAATACTTCATTGGTGCATCATGACAACCAGTGGGCATAATACATTAGCGGCCCTTGAAGGGTTAAGGTATGAAGGGTTAAAGAGGTATGGTTTTACAACAGCTGGGTGCCATCATTTCTGTATTCAGACCTGAACCAGGCTGTAAGTAGGACGGATATTACACGATATAAACTGGGCGAACATAGCCTGCAATATAACGTGATACTTGCCAGGCATGTGCTGTAATACACTCATTTCATATCAAAAGTCTTTTTTTTTTGTTTCTCTCTTTTCATGTGAGTTTGAAATATCTATGGGGCCATGAGGAATATAAGGAATAGTTAGATATTATATGGGCAGTAAGTGAACTATTGATGATAAAACAATGAATAAAATAAGTACATTATTCCAGCAAAACTAATAACTTCATCAACCTGGTTTGTGTCCTTTTCAGCATGTTTAATACCTGAAACATACAGCTATTTTTTTGTCTGATGTTGTGAGATTCTTTTCACACTATTTCCTACTTTAACTGAAAAGGGAGTGGCATATAACCTGGAAATGTCACGTGTATGACGTCCACATACCGATAGTACATATACTGCAGTACCACAGAGACCCTATGGTACTAGACCAGTGTACACATGTACAGGGGGGTTTCCACGTTGGTTCCTGGTTTGACATCTTCCCACCATCAAACTTCCCCAATACAATGATTTCTGAATCTCACGTTGCACTTTTTTTCATAAGATCACCCTACCTAATAAGGCACACACTGGCATTGAGAGAAAACTATAAAATGGGTCTAGAACCTTCAGATTGATAGGGTGGCGTGGCATTTTGTTAGAATCGACATGTGACATGGAGCTTAGTAATATTGAAAGTAGAAATTCAGTGACATATGACATGACTTTTCCCTCGAGTCTACACGTGACATAGGGAGTATAAGGCGCTGCTGGGGCTTTAAAGTGCACAGTTATGGACAAGTCAATGAAGGTAGTTTTAGCAACAAAAACGGAAATGTTTTCACATAAAAAAACACGTAAATCTCGATCACTATACCGGTAGTAGTGCTGACAGGGCGATCTGAGGACACTCCCTCCCGGTACGTCCCCCTT
Organism: Acholoe squamosa; assembly: GCA_949317995.1. Taxonomy (NCBI): domain Eukaryota; kingdom Metazoa; phylum Annelida; class Polychaeta; order Phyllodocida; family Polynoidae; genus Acholoe; species Acholoe squamosa. The sequence continues at coordinate 64,238,808 of OX439044.1, forward strand.
GTATCTGTTGTGGGGAGATTATTGAAATATCAGCAAATTTGATGTTAATCCTAATCTGTATTGGGACGTGCTTAGAAGTACATGTGTTGTAAAACTCCGCATATAAGGCGCACCCACAACTAATATATAAGCTTAACCCCCACTCTGTGGGGAAAAAAAAAAAACTGGATTTTTATAGTAGTGTTCTGTTGTCCAGCGTATAAGGCACGTCTTAATCTGATGCCTTCTGCACCTTATAGATTTACCCCAAACTCAGGGTGCATCTTATAGGTGGGGTCAGTCTCGTCCGGTCAGGATTCAGGGAACTCCCTCTCTCGTGTTTGGGGATTGTGGGTCCCCATATTCTTGGGAATATTACTACGCACTGTACCTGCCTACATTTAACCACTACATCAACCAGCGGCCAGAACTACTATTACCCATAAATGCTGGTCGCCAGAGACGACTCACGCTAGTGGTCGAGCTGGGGCCAGATTGAGGTGGGTACTATTACTACCAGTATAGAACAGTATTAAATCTTCTGAAATCAAGCCAGGGTGCGCCTTATACACGGCTCACACATGCAGGAAATAAGTGTCAAACCCTGCCTACATTATCGTAAATCCTCACATTTAGGATACGGCTAATATGCCATGCGCACCATAACCCCAGGTGTGTCTTATAGGATTTACCTGAACTCAGCCTGCGTCTTATAGGCGAGGTTTTAATATTAAATACAATATGAAACGACCCAAAATCAAGTCTCATCTGTGCCTTCAATACCGGTATAGCATTCCCTTCAACTCAGGATGCGTCTTATACGCATGGTGTGTCATAAAAACAAAGATAGACATATCCTTGAGTTAAGGAGGGATGTTCTATAAGCCAGTTTTTATTTATAATGGGTTTTTACGGGACATATCGAAAGTACCTGCATGATGTGACCTGTATAGAATAGATAGCTAATGCTTGTAACAGTAATGTGAATTTCATGTAAATGAACAGATCATTAAGGCTCATGTGACACGAGCCCTCTGGTGTCCATCTAAAGTTTTCACCTACCTGGGTATTTAAAGGTCCACCATTTGTTTTATGCTAAAGCTCTACCCCGGGTTGAACCCCATCCCAAAAAAGGTCTACCACAAAACCCCTCATATATGCCGCACGACAATGCTTTAACTTAGCTGCACCTGGGGCCTGAAATGGTTGCCATTCCTTATTAAAGCCCATATATGTGTAATATCCTTTGTATAAGCCGCACCCTGAATTTAGGAACGTGCTTTAAGCCGCACCAATGGTCTGAAATGGTCCATAAGCCGCGACGTGTACGGTAGCTGAAAGATATCAATGCCCACTCCCACTACCTGACTTTCCATTCTCCATAAAAGCAGTAGCGTACGTATTAGCCGAACTCATGTACACATAAGCCGCACCCTGAGTTTGGAAGAATGCTATAAGCTGCTGTATTTACAATACGCTGAGTATAAACCACACCCTGAGGTCAGGTACATGCTATAAGCCAAGGGGCTGAAATGGATTGAAATGGTGTGCGGCATATACACGGTGTTTTACGGTACCTTTACCCCCTAGTGTAGCGGAGCGCGTGCTGACCTCGTCCCGGCACGGGCCGAACTATGGTTCATAGTGGAGGTAGAGTAGAGTAAAATAGGGCACACACAGGGACAAAGAACACGCCAACTGCCGCACCACAGTCCACACTGGAGTCGGTCTGATAGATGGGGGGGGGGGGGGGTGCAGGTGCATGGGACACTGTCACAGAAATGCCTTCATATTGGCAAATCTGTCCCTGTCTCATGTTATGCCTCCAAAGGTCTCTCAATGAAATATGATTGTGACTCCAAACTTTAATAAAGCTACTAGAGTACCAGTATTCAAGATTGATGATGGTCATGCATGTGAAGGAATTTACAGACTTTTTATCAGTGCGAGCCAAAGTGGCCTCCATCTTGCACTGGCATTTCTCTCATGCAGGCCATATGAACATTGATATAGATTTAAAGGTGCCCAACCCATATAAATTCATTGTATTCAACCACGTACTTAAAATAATAAAAACATGAAAAAAAAACCTTATAAAATATCTTTAATAGCGTCTAATAGGCGGATTTCACACATTCTTTCACCATTAGAAATCTGGTGTGGCAGCCATTCTGGCCTGTACCCAAAGCCTCTCTAAAGTTGGCGTACCTGCATCATTTCAGCAACACTGAAAACATCCTACCTTAGTTTAAAACCCTGCATGTAAGCCGCAGCTTCTATACCATATCAGAGGCCTGCTGATTAGCACGAACTTCTGGTATGGTTTATACCAGGGGTTTTGACACAGTAGAACTGTACTAAAATCTTTAATCAGAATCTATAGGTCCTAGCTCGACCCTTGCTCTTTCCAAAGTTTCCAATGGAGTTAATGGTATAAGCCACACCTAGCCTCTGCCCATGAGACACACCCTGAATGTAGTTTGTGTGTGGTAGTGTCAGGGTTATGTGGTGTCATCCTTAATGATTAAAGCTAGGTGTGGGTAGGACTGGGACACATCAGGCCCCTTATAGATTCTAATTGTGTCAGGAGTAAAAAAAAAAACAGAAAAAAAACAGGAGTCAGGTTAGGACCAGGTACCATCAGGACACTTACCTAATTGTGTCAGGAGTCAGGTTAGGACCAGGTACCATCAGGACACTTACCTAATTGTGTCAGGAGTCAGGTTAGGACCAGGTACCATCAGGACCCTTACCTAATTGTGTCAGGAGTCAGGTTAGGACCAGGTACCATCAGGACCCTTACCTAATTGTGTTAGGAGTCAGGTTAGGACCAGGTAGCATCAGGACCCTTACCTAATTGTGTCAGAAGTCAGGTTAGGACCAGGTTCCATCAGGACCCTTACCTAATTGTGGCAGACAGTTCAAGTTGTCAATAACAATACCGGTCGTCTATTAATAGCTCGGCGAGTTGCTCCTTGAGTTGGTTGTGAACACACCCGGGTTTGGTAAGAGCTGCCAGTCTGAGAGGTCCTAAATATAGACAGTATAAAATAGACACCAAAAGGAGTCAAGCTGTTGTACCTGGTCTAACTCGCTGTATGACATTGCAGTGTTATGAAAATGACATCTTTAGGGCTGACGTATAAGCGCCGGGGGGTAAAGGGGTATTGAAATATCTCTTAAACACAAAAAACTGGATCTTGAATGAGCGCCTGTCTTGTATAAGCGCCAGGCAAATGAGGCAGCTAAAATAAAACCGCCGGGGCGCTTGAACACGACGATACGGTAATGATATTCACATGTCCTACATGAGAGGGACATGAGAGGGAACTGTAAGATGCCAAAATGAAGGCCACCTTGGCCTACCTTGATAAAAGGTTTTCAGAAAGTCTAGTGCCATTTTGATATTCACCACCTATAAGGCCCACCCTGCCTTTTGACAGTCTATAGTAAAGGTGCAGCACATGGTGTTCCTTGTGTGTTCGTCAAGAGTTATACGTGAGGTACTACCTGATGTCAATGATGTGCCGCCATCAGTTAGCAAGGCTAATCTAAACGACCTGTATATATATATATATATATATATATATATATATATATATATATATATATATATATATATATATATATATATATATATATATATATATGTTTTAATATTACGCTTGAGAGTTTTTTTACCCCTTAGCCCTGGACCTCATCCTAACGAGGTTCCATATTGATTGTGTGTGCGCGGCCATGACGGACCTGATCTCACGATATTCGGATGGGAACAACCCCACATGCAAACAACAGGGGTTGCCAGGAACAAGGGTGGTCGCAAGATCAGGTCCAGAAGTCACTGAAGTCAGCATGCAAGTGACGCTCCCAGGAACCAGTCCGGTCCGGAGTTAACGCTATTGGCCACTAGCTGGTCTGGAGCCTGTTCCAGCGACACACACTGATAAGAGCTGATAAGATGGGACCAGCATGTCCCTGGAAGTGGGTGTTAACCAGGGACAAGGTACCCATCATGGTATGTGTTAACAGTGGGGTTTTCCTCAACCAGCGAAATTCAAAATGGTGGCTCCACCAGGCCTCCATACTGAGTCCTATATAGATGGATCGGCGCCCAACTCCCATACCTAAAACGTAGTGTCATTAGGGGCTCTGATCTGTGACTAGCGTTATAGAGCGCCGCTCTCTCCCATAGGCCCCATTTTTGTTATGTTCTTTCTCAGCTCCCTCAGGGATCTTTTCTCACTCTGGGGCTCCTGCTCTCCTTAGTATTTGGGCTAAAGGGGTGGTTGGGGTGTCGTAAACCACAAGAGAATGGTGGTCAATATAAGTACATGTATAATTATGCTTGAGGAGAGATAGGAACTGTGCATTTGTTGTTGTTATGAACAGATATTGAGACGCTTTTGGTTGAAAATCGAATCCCCTTTTATTCCTATACAAATTAAGACATAACTTCCGTTCTTACCAATGGATCCCGCCCCCTTAAACACATCCTTAGAAAAAATGTTTCCCCGCTCCTATAAGGCGCACCAAGGGGTCCATAGCGGTACGCTGAACCATGTGTGCTACGTAGCACATCGTCCATTCATTCAACATGTTACCTGAAACATGCATTTCTTTTATGCCCTTTAATATGCGAGTTGTTAGTTGACCAGTGACACCAGTGTACATTTGGCTTCCTCAGTTTTGGGAAAAGCAAAGGAATACCGGTAATTATGTCTGAGGAAGGAAATTATCTGAGGATGTAAGCCCAAATATAATATAAAAATAGAGCTAGTTGCAGAGCTTCTGTCTGTGGTAATGAGTGATCTGAGGAATTAAAGGCTCGAGGAAATAAGGGCCGACCCCTTGGGTGCCAACTGTAGTTGATGACGTGGTATCTATGTATAGAGGTCTCAGGTGTCTAATATAGAAGCTGTATTACCATGTTTACCTCATTTCTCCATGTTCACAATGATACATTTATAGCACAGCTATTATTGTTGTAGATAAGAGAGAAGAGACGTGATGGTGATAGCGTACACACAGCGCCATATAGAACTGTGGGAGAAGAGGTGGGGGGGGGGGGGTGATTCAGGTATACGTTACATAGGTAGGCACTGACCTATCTGCTGTGTGCGGGTCTGCTAGTGCAGGTGTGAAAGTTGTGATCAGCCACAGCTGTAACCTCACTTGTCTTTCCTAATTGATTTTAAAGATATTCATAGGAGTATCAGTACAACCAAGGTACCATTTAAAGGGCTTGAAGAGATCTATTGGGTTTTGTTTTTTTCAATTTAAGATCAGGTACAGAGAAGAAAATCATTCTCCGCACTTAAGTTGAACCAAAATTTTAAAACCATTTTATGATATGAAGATGACATAGCACATAAAAAAGAATGGTTTGCACGCGTTCTTTGGTTAAAAATGGTCTAGAAAATGTTTAGATTTATTTTTTCTAAAGGGCCTCCGGATATTTGACAGACAGCCCTAAAATTGTGATGTGTGGTTCACTCAGAGATTCAATCCAGCTTCCCAATGTTAGGGAGTTCCCTGTTTTCCAATACTATATCCTATGTATTATATCTGTTTTGCAATCGGTAGGTATGATAAAAAGAAGGGGATTTGCTTTTTGAATGAAGTCTTTATGTCAATTTAAAGGGAAATTATGACTATTCAAACTCTTGGAAAGGACCCCACAATTCTGCTGCGATTCTCGTTGACTGCTAAAATGGGGGGAAAACTTGAGTCTAAATAGACCATTTTGAATTATTATACAGGGATAATACCCATCAATATCCATAATATTAGGCATAATCTAGCCTCTCAAAAGAGAAAATCATTAAAAATAGTGATAGAAGTGAACTACATTCTCCTGCATTCAACTTGCTTGATCACAAATTTGGACCCTATTTAAACTTTTAACTATGGCAGAATTATAGGTTCGATTTGGTATCTTTAACCAGTCATAATTCCCCTTTAAATTGACATAAAGACTTCATTCAAAAGACAAATCCCCTTCTTTTTATTAGCTCTTTCCATTGCCGAATAGATAAAATTCAAAGAATAAAGTTTTGTAAAATAGGTAAGTGCCTAACATAGGGCTAAGTGATAGGGAAAGGGAAGGATAGATATAGAGACACGCAGTTGCGACCAGGTGGACAGAATGAGAGAGCGAGACAGAAGGTGAGATGGAAAAGGAGAACGAGAAAGGAGAGAGAGAAGGAGGGGGGGTAGTAGGAGATAGATAGATAGATAGATAGATAGATAGATAGAGAGAGAGATAGATAGAGAGATAGATAGAGAGAGAGAGATATAGATAGATAGAGAGAGAGAGATAGAGAGAGAGAGAGATAGAGAGAGAGAGAGAGAGATGCTAATTCTACACACAGGATCCCCCAATATCTTTCATAACCCCCCCCCCCTCACACACACACCAAATAAAAAAAAGAAAAATCCAAATCGCCAGTACTGCAGTCTAATGCATCATGCTACAAACCTTCATGACTGATGCACTCAATAATGGGGGCCATGATGCAGTGCTTTGACTGCATTGGAGCATCATGACAACAAAATCTGGACATGAATCTGGAGACAATAGCCTTCATAGGCTGATAGTGCATGAGTGTATCATCAAACTCAGAGGTCGTCAAAATACCTGAATGTGGGTTACTCGCCAGGGCTACTTGTTATGATACACCAATGAAGTGCTGGTGATGCATCGTGCTGACCAATGGGCATTATGCACTCCTACATACCAGTGTATTGCTGTTAGTGGTGCATGCCTGAGTAGGACCAGCTGATGGTGAAGTGCAGCTGTTTTTTTTTTTTTTTTTGTTTTTTTTTAAATAAACCACTGCCCTGGCCTCCAGGCATCTACCAGTTATGGCAGGCCGTTCTCGCCATAAAAATTAATATTAGTCCATCTTTATACATGTATATAGATCTCCTAATTCATTATAATGTAAAGAATGGCAATGAAATTTCATTTCTTTTATGGCTTGTGAATTTTACAGTGCTCAATTATTCATTGACACTCCTGTAGATAAGGAGTCTGACAGTCTTCTACTGTGGAGTGGGGACCTTCACGAGGAGGGCATGAAAGAGCAAAATATTAAACTTCATTGGGAGTCCATAAAGAGAAATCTCCTTCCACGGATTCACTAACATTGTTGTTGTTTTTTACGTTATGGTGCACACTTTTATGGTGTAGTTGTGTAGGAATGATTGACATTGTAATGATTGTTAATAATTTGTTACTGATTTCGGAGTCGGCGTGCCATGATCATTAATAAAGGAGTCATTGACATTTGGCGGTCGTCGTTTGTCACTAATGACGGGTTGGTAATCATGTTAGCTGTCGTTGCGGCACACCCGCACCCACCAGGCACCAAGTAACGGCTGCACTCAAGTTATTGTAGGCCTAAGCCTTTTAATAAGGGCCGCTGATGCATTAATGCATCATGCCCATTGGTCATCGTGATGCACCAATGAAGTGCTGGCGAGCAGCACTTCTTTGGAGCATCATGATGGACCATGATGGCCCTCCGGGAGTTTTGTGTATCAATCCCGCAGGTTTGGCATGATGCTCTAATGATGCTCCAAGCAGTCTCGCCAGCACTTCATTGGTGCATCATGACAACCAATGGGCATGATGCTCTCCGGCATCAGCGGCCTTTAAAAGAGTTAAATTAGAGAATAGCGGTCTCTCGGTCTGGTTAATGCTCATTATACTCCAAAAATATCTGATGGCTGCGCCCAAAATGACATGTCCTTAACTTTTTATGGGCTGCTGCATAGTAAATAAAAAAAATGGGTGCCATATAATTTTTGAATAATCATACTGAGGCGTACTGCGTCTTATAGAACCCTCCTAAAGGAGGATGCGCCTTATGGGCAGGCTAATATTAAATGAGCTGTACATTAGAATAATACTAAATATGTTCAAAACGAAGCCCCAAGTGTGCATATCATTTCCTTTAACTCAGGGTGTGCCTTTATGCGGGGGCGCCTTATACGTTAGGTATTACCCTTTACTATACTTGTGTTTTCACAAGAATCGTTTTGAGTGTGTGTAGTATTCAGCTTCTATAGTTAAATATGACATTTGAATTCTTTTTTTCTCAGCTACAAAATGTAAACAAGAACCATGCATAATCACACAGTTCCCATTCTTAGAAAAAAACCATGCAATTTCAAAAGCATGGATATCCGTTCACATCTACCTACTTACTTCCTTTTTGGAAATTCCATATTTGAGATTCGTGTTTTAATGATGTAAAGGGAAGTGAACTCTGGGCTATATGCAGACCTATGCAAATACCGTGATATCCAATTGAAGTGCGTTGGAGCTTTATATAAATCTAAATACCGCTGGCCCTTATATGAGACTGGTGCTTATTTGAATGCCATTTTAGTGACCAACCCTTTAACTACCTGCAGATTCAGTAATATACTGTGAAGCGTGAACTATAGGGATTTAATGTGTTAAGACTGATTTCAATATCCCTTTACACCCAGTGTTTGATTTAGAGCAGCGCTTATTTGAGACCACGATTCTACACGGGCAAAAGCCGCATTTCTGACTTGAGGCAGATTCTACAATACGCTACAAAGAGACTATCCTCGTGTAAGCTGTAAATATGTCAAGGTATAAAACAAACACCTGTGTTCACCTGTATACCCCATGATACACATGTACAGATATATGTATCATTTAAATAACACATGGCAGCAGTGATATACATGTACCTCCTAAACGCGTGTGTATGTCTTGTTGTGATGAGTGGGGAGGGGGGGGGGTGACTATCACTGTCAGCACACAGCCACAAGAACCCCCCCCCCCCACCCACCCACACAGCTCACACACACACTGCTGTACCACACTGATAACACTATCTACTACCACACACTGCCTCTCATTATAATGTACTAGTAGGGCTCATGGAGTAAGGGAAGGGGTAGGGAGGGAGTATGGAAAGGGGAAAGGAGAAAGAGGGAGAGGAGAAGTAGGGAGAGGGAAAGGAGGGGCAGGAGGAGAAGTGAAGGGGATAGGGAGAAGAGGGGTAGAGGGGAAGGAGAGAGGGGGTGGAGGGAGGGGAGGATTGAAGGGGGGGGGAGGGAATGGAGGGAGGGAGGAATGAAGGGGGGGGGGAGGAGTGGAGGGGGAGCCAACAGAGTGAGGGGGAGGGAGTGAAGGGGAAGAGGGAGGAGAAGGCGGGAGAAAGGGAAGGTGGAGGCATGAAGGAAGGGGACTGAGAGGAGGGAAAGGGGGGAGGAGGGACGGACGGACGGGATAGAGAGGGAAAGGGGCAGTGGGGAAGGGAAATGGAGAAGAGGGATAAAGGGACAGATAGTGAGAGGCAAGGGAGAAGAAGCAGGTCCAGGGAAGCAGGGAGAATAAGCGAGTGGGTGGGGTGGGGGTGGAGGCAAAAGGAGGTGGGGAAGAGAGGGGATAAGAGACTCTCAGTCTCAGGATTACACTCAGCCCTTGCTTCCTCAGATATGGAAAATGCAAGGAAAAATATCTGAGGAAGCAAATTATCTGAGGAGTTAAGTCCAAATATAATAGAAGACATAGAGGAAATACCAAATATTCTGTCTGAGGTAATGAGGGATCTGAGGAATCAAAGGGTCGAGGAAGTGAGGGTTGACTGTATCTTGATTGTTCATGATTTACTTGTGAATGTACTAGCTACACTGCTGCCTTGTAACCTCAATTTCATACCGTCTGCAATTTACTACCATGTCATACTCGTAGTTCTCATCAGGTTGTCCACCTATTCACCCACTGTTTGGCGTATCTTGGTAATTTTGTCGTAAAAACTCTCTGGAAGGAGGAGATGAACAGAGAAGGGAGGGCATGGAAGGGGTGTGGTTCATCTCTTCACTGAGTCCATATAAAGGTGGAACTAATTGGCCAATTATCAAAGTTGCTACAGAGAAAACAATAACAGAAATGTCCCACTTGACTTATGGATGAGTGCAGAAATCAAGTTTCCATTTTCATCTTTTTCACTAAATTCCCTCACATTGCCTGTTATCGGATATGTTCTGTCTGATACATGTACAAAAACTGAACCACCCTAGAGGGCTAGTTACAGTCCTGAAAAGGAAAGCTAATCATCCTAAACACACTGATCTTGATCAATATATTTTCAGTAGGTATAATGCTACCAGATGTGTTACAGGTATTTAATAGTGCCATATAATGTTACTAGTAGTGACTTTATACCTGTATAGACGTGTTCTATAGACCTCAGTAGTTACTACCAGCTGACGACCCACAGATGTAGGCCACACATGCACACAAGGAAAGGCTGGGTGTCAGTGGGGGTGGGGGTGGGGGGGGGGGGGGGTCAGGATGGCCTAGCTCCTTCTGTCACTCTGAGTCAAGTAACACAAACTAAACTTTACTTCTCAACAGTTGGCTGCTGGCGGATGATCTAAAGGCATTAAAGGCATTTGATGGAAGTAAAAAAAAAAAAAAAAATACAATGAATAGGGAAATCAACGAATAAAATATTTTGGTTATCACGCCTCTGAAAAGACTGAAGCACGCTGATAGGGAAGTTGTGTGTTATCTGTGTAGAATGAAGGGTTTTAATTGGCTGCTCTATTAACCAGAGAATGATAAAGAGTAAAAAAAAAAAGAAAGAATTAAGAAGAAACATTTAGTTACAGTGCATGTGTGGTTTAGCCCCTCCCACTCCCCATGTTCTTGCCTATATACTAGTATGAGTATGTCAGAGACGCTGTAGGACTTCGTCCCAGCCCCCGCACTCTGAACTCAAACAAATCATCATCCCACGTATAGGATACCAAAACACCCACTAAACACGAATCTTCTAGTTTAGGTATCCCTGCTTTACCTATACATAGAATTCGCTGATCATTTGGTAGGCCTAGTAAAACTAGACAATATGGAAAACGCTCACAGGCTCACATTAATGGGGGAGGTGTGTCTTAGATGTTTAAGGGTCCTCATCCCTTAAACATGCTCTCAAATACCATCCGGGGAAGGAACTTTCTCACCCTCTTGGAAATTTCTTCAAAACCCAGTCCGATGCCTGGATAAAGGCACCACGGTGTGGTCGTCAGTCAGTTTCTGCCTTCTAAGACAGCCTCACACGGACCAGCACACAAAGGGGATGTCACTGTGTTGCCCCTTCCTGTCCCTCCCCCTCTGTACTCCGTACCTTACCAAGGGCGTCTTGTCCATGGAAGAGACACCACATCATAACTTTACAACTTCTTTTTTTACACATTGAGAATCTACATTGTGATGTTTCACAGAGAAAACGGTCTCGATCTTTGATAACCCTATATATGCCTGTGCGGTGATAAACCGCACCTTCATAAAAGCCGCATGACGTTTAGGAGAATGCTATAAGCTGTACAAGGGGTCTGAAATGGTCGTCTTTCCTAGCTGTAGCCTATGTATTTAAAGTAAAACTTCTTGTATAAGCCGTACCCCAAGTTTAGGAAGACTACAAGCCGCAGTAGACCCTTGAAGTGGTCTATAATCCATGTCTTATGCGTGTGGATTTACTGTAGTCTCCTGGCATCACTGAGGTTTGTTTACAAGAGGCGAGCTGAATCGATAAATCATGCGGATCCTCCAGGAATGTACCAACTCCTCAGAGTTGGTACTATGCATGAACACAGCCCTATAGATGAGAAATTCACCATTAGAGCATGTAACCACTGTAAGGGGGTAATAAATGTTTAACACCATTTCAGCAACTAAGTTCATATTCATGGTGAGAAAACAACATAACCCAAATTCACAGATGAATGTGTCGGTGCCCGCAAGTAGGCTAGGGAAGCCCGGAGCGATTTTTGTGCTCAGTGACGCTTATCCCTGATCTTATAGGACTTCACGATGCACCAACATCGTGTTCACCAGCACTGCATTAGTGCATCATGCCAAACCTTTGGGAATGTCTCAACCTAATGACAGTCTTGTATCCAGGACTTGGAGAAGGGAAGACGGGGTAGGGGTGTCATCTGAAAACGCACACACCCTATTTCTGGCATGATCTAAGGTCCAGAAACAAGCAACTAAATTCTTAGCCGAAACAGACGGAATCACTCTGCGACCCTTACTGGGCTAATAAGAGGAACATCACCAGATGAGATTCTGTTTTTAACCAGATCAGATAGTGTCTATATATAGACCTGGGCCTTCACCTTTCTCATAAACTATTAGTGCATAATGGTGGGTATACTGTACTTCAATGCCAAGTACATAGGGTAAACTCTCCTCAAACTCGGGTATGAATCGCACCCTAACTTGACTCCTAAACTTTGAACAGCTCCCGGGAGTACCAGTATAAGGCTAATTATAAGCCATTGGAAATTGCGGTTCTGATTTATACCATGATTACCCCCCCCCCCCGTATACCGACTTAGCTGGACTAATCATCAGACAATGAAATAATCCTATCTGTTCACTGCCAGCCTCTCGGCGGGGGGTGGGGGGGGAGACAAATATGGGTCTAGACCGCTAAAATCGACAGTGTGACATGGCCTTTTCTTAAAATCGACAAAGGACATAGAGCTTCAAGGGACAAGGACATGGGTCAAAAAAGATAGTGACAGGGGACATGGACTTTTCCTAAAATCGACATGTGACATGGAGCTTAGTGACAAGGACAGAGGAAAATACAAATTTAGTGACATTTGACATGGGCTTTTCTTAAAATCGACAAGGGACATGGGGACCCCCCATCTTGACCCCCACAAATGGTACCCACCTGATAGCAGTTCTGAATTACCAGTTCCAGCAATAGCTGCACCCATAGGACATTCTGCTACTTCTGTATAAGACACACGCAAATTTGTGGCCTCCTGTACCATATTAAATCAGCCCTCAATGTGGGTGCGTCTTATAGGCAGGTTAGTTTAACTGGAGAACTATATATCCCCTTATAGCATTTCTTTCAACTCATGGTGCACATTATATGTGGGAAGCGCCTTATACGTGGGAGATCGCGGTAGTGATAAATACGTGTGTATCAGCCACACTATTAATGCTCATTAATCTTCCCGTATCACGTGTACCGTATTGGTCTGTATAGGCGCCCGGGCGCTCATTGATTTTAAATTTCAATACCCCTGTACCCCCTACGCTTATTTGAGACCGGCGCTTATTCAAGACCCGGTGCTTAAACAGGTCAATACGGTATATGGAAAATCGAGAAAACCATTTAACAGATGCCACGATGGAAGACATGTGGAAACACACAGTTAAGAGGGACAACCAGGAGTCTAACTGCATCGTCAGGTACTAGGTAGCCACTAACCATGGTCTAAACAAATAACCTTAATACTGCTATTAAATCACAGAAAACAAATAGAAAACAAAATTGATGTTTTGTCTAGTTGGATTAGAGCTCATAGTATCCTATGTAGGTTCTTGTTTTTCCTCCACTTCTACCATGTACCTTGATGTAAGGCAGCTATTGGCGGCTGACATGGTAACTTCCCATATATATATATATATATATATATATATATATATATATATATATATATATATATATATATATATATATATATATTATATCAGCAGCACTACTACGACTGCTCTGCCAAACCTTTCCACTTCCCCAGGTACCCATAACATGGTCGAAGTGTCTGATCTGATGGCACTTTAGACTATGTCAGAGTCAGTCTTTGTAAAATGTTTTCCCCTTGCAGACTATTCGGTTATCATTCTGCGGGCCTGGACTGATCTTAGCACGACGGAACCCGGGACGGAACACCTCAAGATTTTCATTGTCAGGAGAGAAAACAAGAATGAACTCACTACTTGAATCATTTAAGTCTTTAAATCTGTACAAATAGTAATGCCTTATGTTTTAGGCTGAAAACCCCATGATAATGGTCCAACTTTCAAGCCTTAAAACTAAAATGTAGCCTAAGGTCCCAAGATCACAGCTAGACATTTGGTCTAGCAATTTCTGCCAGCGCGGCAGCAATTTCGTCGGGAAAGGCTGATGTCCTGCGAGTTTTGAGATTGACGGCATAGCACCACCATATTATATGTACACTTAGCGGTCCCTGTCTGTACATATGTTGTATATAGATAACTGGTGTCTGGAAATCCCTATAAATAACTGCCCCATTTATTAACTATCCACTTTGCCACTACATGTGTACACTAAGTAGTAAAGTGGCCCATATATAGGTCTATCAAAGGCGCAGCTTATTGCACCCTTATTGATGGGTTGATCCTGTATGGTTGTCAGTCTGCACGTGCCTCACGCTATTGTGGCAAGGACTAGCTTTTTGTGTGTCCAGACCCTGATATAATGCTGTATTCAAGATTCATGTTGGGGGGGGGGCATTTTAACATTACAGGGATTTTTGTGCAGAGTCACTTCCCTTCCTGCCGCTTATACACAAATCTGATCATTACTGTGCCGTATATTTCTTCTGGTAAGGGGAGGGGGTGTGTTTTTGTTTAAAAAAACCTACCGGGCACTATTTAATTTGCACCGTAATATGGTATTTTACAAGTCAGGGAGCACCTTATACGAGAGGTACTATGCTTATTGGTGGGTCACAAGATGTTATAATATATAATAAACCAGGGTGGAAGAGTGCTTGATATGTCCGCCTGATGATATAAGGTTTTTTTGGGTATCCCCATCCCCCCCCCCATCTACATCCCCCCCTCAAAAAAAAAAAAAAAAAAAAAAAAAAAACGCAATGGAAAAAACAAAAAACAACAAAGCACAAAAAACGAAGTCTCCAATAAAGATTTTCCCGCCTTAGTGCAAGAAGGTTGTAGCTGCATTTTTCAGGTTTTGCAGGAGAGGCAAAAGAAGTGTTACAGTTACTATAGTATAGCACAAAGTGGACATAGTCATATTACTCTGTGGCTTGTAGGTACATATACATCTAGCACAAAGTGGACATAGTCATATTACTCTGTGGCTTGTAGGTACACATACATCTAGCACACAGTGGACATAGTCTTATTACTCTGTGGCCTGTAGGTACATGTACATCTAGCACACAGTGGACATAGTCTTATTACACTGTGGCTTGTAGGTACATGTACATCTAGCACACAGTGGACATAGTCTTATTACTCTGTGGCCTGTAGGTACATGTACATCTAGCACACAGTGGACGTTGTCTTATTACTCTGTGGCCTGTATGTACATGTACATCTAGCACACAGTGGACATAGTCTTATTACACTGTGGCCTGTAGGTACATGTACATCTAGCACACAGTGGACATAGTCGTATTACTCTGTGGCCTGTATGTACATATACATCTAGCACACAGTGGACATAGTCTTATTACACTGTGGCTTGTAGGTACATGTACATCTAGCACACAGTGGACATAGTCTTATTACACTGTGGCTTGTAGGTACATGTACATCTAGCACACAGTGGACATAGTCTTATTACACTGTGGCTTGTAGGTACATGTACATCTAGCACACAGTGGACATAGTCTTATTACTCTGTGGCCTGTATGTACATATACATCTAGCACACAGTGGACATAGTCATATTACTCTGTGGCCTGTATGTACATGTACATCTAGCACACAGTGGACATAGTCCTATTATTCTGTGGCCTGTATGTACATATACATCTAGCACACAGTGGACATAGTCTTATTACACTGTGGCTTGTAGGTACATGTACATCTAGCACACAGTGGACATAGTCTTATTACACTGTGGCTTGTAGGTACATGTACATCTAGCACACAGTGGACATAGTCTTATTACACTGTGGCTTGTAGGTACATGTACATCTAGCACACAGTGGACATAGTCTTATTACTCTGTGGCCTGTATGTACATATACATCTAGCACACAGTGGACATAGTCATATTACTGTGTGGCCTGTATGTACATGTACATCTAGCACACAGTGGACATAGTCTTATTACACTGTGGCCTGTAGGTACATGTACATCTAGCACACAGTGGACATAGTCGTATTACTCTGTGGCCTGTATGTACATATACATCTAGCACACAGTGGACATAGTCATATTACTCTGTGGCCTGTATGTACGTGTACATCTAGCACACAGTGGACATAGTCGTATTACTCTGTGGCCTGTAGGTACATTTATATCTAGCACACAGTGGACATAGTCTTATTACACTGTGGCTTGTAGGTACATGTACATCTAGCACACAGTGGACATTGTCTTATTACACTGTGGCCTGTAGGTACATGTACATCTAGCACACAGTGGACATAGTCTTATTACTCTGTGGCTTGTAGGTACATGTACATCTAGCACACAGTGGACATAGTCGTATTACTCTGTGGCCTGTATGTACATATACATCTAGCACACAGTGGACATAGTCGTATTACTCTGTGGCCTGTAGGTACATGTACATCTAGCACACATTGGACATAGTCGTATTACTCTGTGGCTTGTAGGTACATATACATCTAGCACGCAGTGGACTTAGTCTTATTACACTGTGGCTTGTAGGTACATATATATCATAGACAGTGCTTCAGTGCTTTCACAGTAGGTAGATAAGGGGCCATTCGATGTTAAAACAGAAGAACTTCAATTAAACAAGATGTCAGTTATTTACAACCTTCTTGCACTAAGGTGACGATTTGCTCCTCATCACCTTTCCTGGTTACTACTGTGCCATGTATCTCCACAGAACACATGCAGGTGATGTCTAGAAGTGTCTATAAATACCTACCTCAGGCTTGTTCTGCTCCACTTATACTCCGTCTGGCTCTGCACCCTATTGTAGGTTTATTTCCATATTCTACAGTTTGGGGGCCAACAGGAGGTTTTATGAATTAGGTCAGTTCTAGCAGGAGGTTTTGTGAATTGGGTGAGGTCAAGGAGGAGGTTTTGTGAAATAGGCCAAGCATAGCAGGAGATTTCATTAATAAGTTCATTTTTGAACAGCAGATGTAATTCTTGGGAAAAGTCTGTCCCATATGGGATTCGTACCCACGCACCAGACAGTGCTGGGATCCTGAGTCTCATGTGCTAACCATTACACCATGAGTCCTCAGCTGATACTGTGGGTGTTAGAACATCTACTGAAGGGCAATATGCTACTTCTATAACTGAGTAATCAATTATAGATAAACAGGGTGATTTCACTTTGAAAGTTTGACTGGTCAATCTAGTGTAGTGGTTAAGGCCTGGGACTAGAAATCTAGACCACACAGGTTCAAACCCCTGGTGTGATTTTGTTTTATTCTCAGTTGACCACTGTCATTATTGCAACAAATTCTAAAAATAATGTATTATAATGAACATCCTCTGATTGCCAAAATGATAAAGGGGGGCTTCAGGGGGGGGGGCCTTTTACAAAGACTCCTTTTACCTTGTATGTGTAAGTTAAAAACACTTTCCCCATGCTGTCTGTGATTCAAAGTCAGACATGCTAACCATTATACTATTGAGACTGCTGGTGATTGTAGACTGGAACACCATATATTTATCATAGCTTTGTACCACAGAGCAGTGTAGAAGAGTCAAATCCTCTTCTAGGCCTCTACAGTTTATGTCAAAATATGCTTATATTTATGGTTTTACTGTTACATAAACTTCAGTGGATGGAGTATAAGTCAGAAAACCTCCTCAGCTTCACCTCGGAGGTTTTATGGCAAAACCTCCAGCTCTGCAGAGGTTTTCCATTACTTACTATATTATTAGTGTATCTGTATCTCTGAATCTACTTTTAGTTCGGGGAAAAGAGACGATTACCAGTATTAATTTCATGTTGGGAAAAGTGGGATACAAACTCCATATAGGTTTAACCTTGCAGCTCCGTATCTCACACCCCCTGTGAGATAACTCATCCCCGTTTCTCATTGCCACTAAAACCACCCCAGATGATGATAAAACATGTAAATATTTATCATTTAATGCAATTTCAAAAAGGTTTGAACATTTCTGACCCAGATAACATAAAAAACATACAAATCTGGATCTGACTGAGCGTTTTCTCACTCGGCTTCGCCTCACGAGACAACCCTCAGTCAGACCCACAGCTCATGAACCTTTGTCCATGTATCATGGTAGCCTATTTAAGCACATTGGCCCTTTAATAATATGTACGACCAGCAATTATTTGAATACTGTTTTCAGCGCTTACAATTGCTTTCAGAACCCCCTTACCCACACTGCTTATTTGACAATGTCGTGTATTTGAGACCTCGGTCTCAAACAGGCGTATGTGGTATATACATATCTCTTTGTGATGAAGAGCAGAGCATTACTACTGTCAAACTCTGCGTATAAACCACACCTAGAGTATCTGGCATTGCTATAAGCTATAGTTTGGGTCTAATGTGTTGCTATCCCTTACTATAGACAAAGTATTTAAAACCCAGCCCTCAACCATACATTTTCTGATAAGTCCCTCCTTCTTAACCTGTATACAGGGGTATATCTGTACATGTATTAAGATTTGATAATAATTGTAATCATGTTTTATTGTGTGTTGCAGGTGGAGTGACTACCCCCGCCCCTGGTGCGACTATGACCACCAGTGTAAGCGGTCAACCCGGGCGCACCACGCCAACAGTACAACAGCAGCAACAGGTAGGACAGGGGTCTAGATGTGGGGGAGGGGTCCCAATTTCATGTGTTGATTTTAATAAAAATGCCATGTTACCCCGTTATATAAAGGGTCTAGCTGGCTTAGCAGCAATTTCCTCTTTCCAGCGATATAAAAAATTATAACAGGACTCTATTGACATAGATACTGTATTGAACATAATATGCCCCTGGGACATGTATAAAATTATTTATCTGCTACTCTAGTAGCATAGAGTTTAACTGCTTGTAAAATTGTAAAAAAAATCAAGTCTTTTTTGAGTCTGAAAAAAAGCTCCAAAAAGTGCGTTAGTCGCCTATTAGGGGGGATCATATCTTTGCCCAATAATTGATTGGCTTTTATATACAATTTTCTGGTTGTTAATGAGAACCAAAAAACAGCATTTTGTACCTTTCTGATGAAGCAGAGCTCAATAATATGGATGATGTTGGTTTACTGTAATTACATTGCACATTACTTAATCATTTATGTATTTTATTTGTCCACAGACGACTGGTCCGAACGCAGCAGCCAAGGACATGTCATCACAAATAGCGGGGTACAATATGAAATGTAGGTCACCTTAACCCGATTTGTGAAATGTACGAAAAAAAATCCAATTATGTACCATCATCGGTAGTACGGTAGCCGTTTTTGTTATTACCAGATTGGTGATAATAGAGCACACAAGACTAACTATGCCTAAGCTGTCTCCCACAGGCGCCGGTGCTGCCCATTCCTTAACCATCTCATCTTCAATAGATTCAATATTACCTTAAATTTTCTCCTATATGCCGCACCCCTCGTATAAGCTGCACCCCCGAGTTTGGAATAAGCTATAAGCCACACATGAGGCTTGAAAATGGTCAATTTAGTACTATTTATTGTGATGAGGTGAAAAGAGGGAACTCTTGAAGCCACACATCTTGCTCCATGGCTGGTAGAATCTAGAGAGATCTTTATTCAAGTCACATGACCGGAAGTACTATGTTAACTGGTGAGGTTTCCCGCTGTAACATTGTCTGTGGTTTGCACCATTTCCAACACTCCTTCTCAAATCACCAGACAATATACTACCAGGGATGTAAGTCTTCAGGTTTTATCAGGATTTCCTGATTTCTGAGAATTTTGAATGGCATGTACTTTCATTATACGAGTGTTAAAGGAGGGCTGTTTTCAAAAATAGAAGGCTTTTATATTGAGTTAATGTATGGTTTCCTGATTTTTACCTATGCCTGACTTACATCCCTGTACTACATGTATAACATGAACTTACTTAGAATAAAACTTAACATGAAACTACTGTATTCTCCCGCGTAGAAGACGTGCTGCGCGTATAGGACGCACCCCAAACTCAGCACATGCATTTTCGCGTATAAGACGCACCTCTTAGGGGTGATTTTTGTCAATCCAGTACATTTCTATAGTAAAATTACCCCTCGTATAAGACGCACCCCAAATTTCAGTACATCCTATAAGACGCACCAGCATTTTGTTTGGCGTAGAGGACGCGTCTTATACGCGAGATATTACGGTAGTTACCAAATAACCCATACTACTTATAGTGTAAATTTACTCAAGACTTAAAATATATAGCAAAGTCCTTGCTTTCTTATGAATGTCCAGTTTCTCCCAGTCTTATTAGAGTAAACTGTTCAGCTTTACTGAATGAACTCTATAGTTCCGTATATAGTCCTCCTGGACAGTCCTCCAACTGTTTAGTTTCATTTTCACTTGACAAATAACAGTCACTTGTAAATCTACATTTCTGTAGTTTCAGTTTCACTTGTTCCTTAGAATATTATAATAGCACACTATATCTTATCTATTAGAATGTTACACAACTTCAACATGTATTTAAGACTATACGATTACACAGTATAGTATACATGTATAAAACAAACTTGTTTGTTTTCTTACTTTCTTAGTTACATAGATATATATGGGCCAACGGGCCTCTGGGTGGGGGGGGGGGGGGGTTAGTACTGGCTTTGGCCACCAGGGTGCAATCTATGGGTACAACACTGAAAAATAAGCCAAAAAATGCTTTATACCAATTTTTAAATGGGAATCCTGTGGTATGCTGAGAATAATTCCATCTCCACTGAAAGTGTTCTATTTTTGGAATGCAAAAGGAATGTTCGTTGCCATGGCGACATATAAAATTGACATATATGGCAATTTCTGGTTGCCATGGAAACAATCCCATTATTCCAAATGGGGATTTTTGCCACAATTTATTTTTAAAATCCCCTCAGGAACTCAGAACTGAAGAAAGAGCTCAAAAATTCCCTCTAGAACCAATTTTACAATATAAACATCACATTTCTTTGGTCATTTTTCCACAAAACAGTATTTTTTGCATTATAAGTATTTGTGCAAGGATAAAACACATTTAGAGCTTATTTGCCATTTTCAGTTGCACATTGTAACCTATGTTTGACAAGCAATTACAGTAAAACTACTGTGGATATTTTAGCCCAAGATATCTCATTTTAAAGCCTGTGACTTATACCTTAAAAAAGAGGTTTATACGAGAGAATTTACAGTAAGTCTTGTATGATGTACCAGTAGATTGATTCTGTTTAAATATAAGATGGTTTTAGACTAAGAATTCCCATAACATTCACATATTGTGGCACACAGCCTTATGGTGGGTGATGGTGGTGCCATTTGGATAATGGCACTGGTACTAGTGGTATTGTAATTCTGTATGGTGAAAATGTAAATACTTTGCCTTTAAATTTTCACCAGCAGTAAATTCTGCCTGGATCAAAGGTCAAAATGTGTGAAAGATAATCACCTCCAACCCTCACCCCAGATAAAAAATGAATAAATGAATAAGATGAGAAAATAGGTAGAAAATTAGATAAGCCCCTCCCCCCCCAAAAAAAAAAAAAAGTTTTTTTTATAGGTTACCGACCCTACCCAGGAAAACAGGATTGACCTTAGATTCTTTTCTTTAATATCAAAGAAATCACGTTTTCCTTGTTTTATTTTAGCCATTTTAGTCCTCAACGAGTCACTGACTCATCAGGAATCTTTTTTTTAGAATGTTACCCTGAACATATAATTTTTCTATTTTTGGCCTAAGAGATTTCATCAATTTTTGTTTGATTAGAGGATCTACCTAACTTGATGTATGTGACTGTTGTTTCAGCTCCGGGTGGACCGCCAGTCTCAAAACAGAACCTCTCCATACCACAACCACAGCTCCCACAAACAGGCACCACACAACAACAGCAACAACAACAACAGGCCAATTACAACATGCAGCAACAATTACAACAACAGCGCCAACAGCAGATGCAGCAGCAACAACTGCAACAGCAAATGCAACAACAGCAATTACAGCCACAACAGCAGCAACAATTACAGCAGCAACAACAATTAAATCAACAGCAATTGCAGCAACAACAATTACAACAACAGCAGCAGCTACAGCGGCAGCGGCTTGCAGCGCTGCAGCAGCAGCAGCAGTTGCAGGCAGGTATACTGAACCAGCAGGGTGGGGCTGCGGGACTGAGCGGTATTCCGGGATCGGAGCTAGAGGGTGCCCAGCAAATACAGTTGCCTCAACCTGCACCACAGCGACAGGTGATCTGGACAGGTGAGTTATCTAGCCTGTACGTCATTTTTATCTGCACCAACCATCCTGTAATTTGCATTTATGTGTGGTTTTGCTCCAAAAATATCATCAGGCAATTCGTTGCTTTTTGAGCAGAATGACAATAAATAGAAAAAAAGTGAGTGAGGATAGGATATGGTACATATAATATATCAGCATGTTAATGGTATTATGATCGTGTACCATTGTAGGGGGATGATCCGTTTAGTGCTGGTCCTCAAATTAGAGCTGGGCTCATTTTAGCGCATAATAGAAGTCTTTGAAATATTAAAACATTTGTTGTTTGAATTGCCACAAAATTTAAATTTGAATGTCTAAATTTAGCACATGGTGCATTTTGATGGTTGAAATACATATTAGTGCCGGTTCATAAAAATGGGATTATTACAGTACCAGGTTTCAAAAGTCTAAATGTCAGCAGCAGATGTGTAGAAAAATGGGGATATTATGGCATAGACTTTCAGTTCAATATTAACTAAAATACATGAATGAACTTCAATTTTGGTATGTTTCATCCCACAGGTGTATTAGAGTGGCATGACAAGGGCAAGGGTACAGATCTAGTACCGCGTGTCCCCCGCACACTGTCATGTCAGGTGTCACTAGAGAGCGGAGACCAGGAAGTGTAAGTACCATGAATCCTTGCGTATAGGACATCCCTTGCATATAGGACACACCCTGACTTACGCCATATCCTATAGGATGCAGATGGAGTCAAATCTTGGTCACTTTATCACTGTGCTACAAGACGCACCCTGAGTTGGGCATGGAAACCACATGCTCCATTTATCATATGTACAGTACACCGTAGTGAGATATGACCCTCCCTTTGGCCACATTAAATTTTTATACAAGGGGTAACTCAAAAAGTACCATTTTTTTGGGGGAAAATCTAAGTTGA
The DNA here is from genome assembly GCA_949317995.1 of Acholoe squamosa. Lineage (NCBI taxonomy): Eukaryota > Metazoa > Annelida > Polychaeta > Phyllodocida > Polynoidae > Acholoe > Acholoe squamosa. Next base: position 64,261,874 of record OX439044.1, read on the forward strand.
ATGGGTCATTTTCTATCCACATGTATATCTAATCTGTTACCGAAATCATGTTCACCTTCATGATTTTATCTAAATTCTTTTAGGAATGCGACATCGTGGCCATCCAAGCTCATCATGAACCTTCTCCCTCAGAGCCTCCTCCAGCCGCTCCATGCCTTGGTCCGTAACTCAAGGACCGTCATCTTCACCTTTAACAACCAGGGCGACATGGAAACTCTCAAGCTCCTCTACAAAATCATGGGATCAGGATATGTAAGTCCATCTCATTCATATCTCCTTTCCTACCTGTTTTTAAATTGAATAAAAACTGATTCGTTTCCAGGATGAAAGTACCGTAATCTCCCGCGTAGAAGGCGCAGCTCGCGTAGAAGGCGCACCCCCAACTCAGAGAAGGCCTTTTCACGTAGAAGGCGCACGTACCTCCTCTGGATTGATTTCTGGAAAAACCCGCGTATAAGGCGCCCCCCCCAACTCACAGGGGGGCTGTTTCGCGTAGAAGGCGCCCCCCCCCCCTCCCCACCCCCCCTATATGAGTTCAAGCTGTCATCGGCACACGGTCGGCGTAAAAAAACGGCGAGCAAATCTACAGGGACCGGGCTGCCGCTATGAGTTCAAGCCGTCATCGGCACACGGTCGGCGTCAAACCCGCCGAGCGCCCGTCGACACCTCCCGGTCTGCCGCGCTGCTCGTGTTATGAGTTCAAGCTGTCATCGGCGCACGGTCGACTTGAACCCGCCAAGCGCGTCGACACCTCCCGGTCTGCCGCGCTGCTCGTGTTATGAGTTCAAGCTGTCATCGGCACATGGTCGGCTTACAGCGACCGGGCTGCCGCGGTGAGGGGTTTATGAGTCGATGCTGTCATCGGCGCACGGTCAACGTATTCCCCGCCGAGCAGCCCGGTCGCTGTAGATTTGAGTTCAAGCTGTCATCGGCACACGGTGTGACGGTCGGCGTCAAACCCGCCGAGCAAATCTACACCGACCGGGCTGCTGGCTATATGAGTTCAAGCTGTCATTGGCGCATGGTGGGCCTTATCCCCAGCGAGCGCATCGACACCTCCCGGTCTGCCGCGGTGCTGGCGCTATGAGTTCAACCTGTCATCGGCGCATTTTCCCAAATGAGATGTTGAAAAAACCCGCGTATAAGGCGCACCCCCAACTCAAGGCAATTACCCTCCCGCGTATAAGACCCAGTCACGATCTGATTCGCGTATAAGACGCGCCTTATACGCGGGAGATTACGGTAGTAAGAACCGCCAATCCGCCTCGTGTCGGGTATGCCACCCGCATCGAGCGCGTCCACAGGTGGCGGATAGTGGAACGGTCTTCAGATATGTAGACCAGCTGCGCAAGCAGTCGCGGACCAAATGGCAATGGACTGCCTGTGTCCATGAGCGGATGAGGAATGCTCTCGCATAATTCTGAAATGGATGATGCTGCATTCCCAACGGTCATGAGCGGATGAGGGTCACTCTCTGACACCCCAACGGTCAACGGGCGAACTGGGCTATCTGCACCCAGAACCATAGGATAACAGGGGCCTAGCTGTTATCCATTTTGGTGAAGGTCGGATGAAGGTCACTCAATGACACCCCAACGACCGCAGATGAAAGTCGTGGCGATGGTATAAACACGGTGGCATCGGGTAAGGTTGTGCCGTCAGATGTTAGTGTTTAGCTGCACACGCAGGCTTGGGGGATTGTACGTCGTTGTCCACTGAAAAGGAGGGGTACCAGTGGACCTCGGCGCTTCCGGAGTACTGGCATGCTGTGATGCCCTAACAGTGTGAACCCCCTGAGTAACTGAGCAGGTCTTCTCTAGGACTAGCGCTGCTCACCCCTGGACTGGGGAAGGGGCGATAAAAGAAGCCCTAAACATCGCGTACTCCTCACCAAACCCGTCAGCATTCCGCGGTTGATGGGGTACACGCCAGCGGAAGAAACAAGAAAGCGAAAACGGACGGATATAATGGACAACAGACCAGGAACGACCAGGACAACGCAAACGGAAACACAAGCTTACCTCCAAATTGGGCTTTGGAGGTAGAAGAAATCCTGCCCTCAACAAATATGACAAGTACACCTAACAGTATTGAATCCGGGATCGGTCGTCTCCCCGAACAAGGACCGCGATTTCCAGAAGGGAACCAGTCTGGAATCGAAAAGTTAGCTACTGGAACAACCACAGAAACCATTGCAAAGCAATACAATGAAAACAACTGGCCTAGATTCTTGGTAGTCGAAGCCAAAAACAAAGACACAACATTGGCGAAGATTTCCCCCTTCGTTATAGACAAAACCGTGACCAGTTTAGCTGGACAAACAAAGATCAAAATGTGTAAAAATGGAACCCTTTTAATAGAGGTAACATTTAAAAAGCAAGCAACTCACTTGCTAAAACTGACCACCTTGGGAAACACCGAGGTTCAGGTCCCCTCATAGGACTCTCAACTTCTCAAAGGGAGTCATCCACTGGAGTGGCCTTAGATACACTTCAGTGGAGGAAATGAAGGAAGAGCTTCAGGCGGAAGGCGTCACAGACGTCTTCCAAATGAAGTATAAAAACAAACAAGGAGAACTCGTAGAAACCTCCACATTCATTCTGTCATTCGACAGACCTACCCCACCTGAAACCTTAAAGTGTGGGTACCATATCGTGAGGGTTGAGACTTACAATCCACCTCCCCTCAGATGCTACAACTGCCACAAATTTGGGCATGCAGGTAAAGCTTGCAGGAGCAAGACTGTCTGCGGCAGATGTAGCAAGGACAAAACAGAAGACCATCAATGTCCAGAAAAAGCCCGATGTGTGAATTGCAAGGGGGAACACCCCGCCTTTTCGCGCAAATGCCCAAAGTACTCTGAAGAACAAGAAGTACAGAAAATTAGGGCAAAATTGAAAGTCTCCATCACCGTTACTCGGAAGATGGTAAGAGCCACATTAGCGAAAAAGACCTTTGTTGATGTGGTTACCGAGAAGAAGACAATTGCCTGTCAAACGGGTGACAAAACGGAAATAGTGGGATACATCACTCCCCGCATCCCTGCCAAAGTCATGCCAAATAGCTCTCCTTCCCGTATCCCTGTACTATCAAAGGGAGATGGGAAAGGAAAGCAGAGCAAACGAGCCCCTAAAGGCAAATCCTCCATCCAGGCTGCAAAGAGCAACCACCGGAGGGAGGAAAGAAAGAAAAAGAAACATGAGGAAGATAAGAGGAAGGAAAAGGAAAGCAAGGAGGACTACCCAGATTTGGGCTCAGACGGATCGCCCCCACCTTCCCCTGGGAGGTCCCCTTCAAGGGAGACCCCGGGGCAGGAAACACAATCCACCCCTCTTGCAAGGCCACCGTCACCATCTTCCTCGTTTGCAGAGGTCTCCTCAAAACATGTCAGGTTGGACAGAGACTTCAGCAAGCGAAGCAAAAGCAACACACGCAATAACCAGAAAAGCCCAGAACCCAGCCCTGCACACACAAGGTCGGGTAACAGCAGGAAAAGTCAGATGGTAACTTTGACAAAACAAAAAGCAGTTCATACATCAAACAGGTATGAACAACTAAATAATGAAAATGGATCCAAAATATAACATCATCCAATGGAACTGCAGAGGCTTTAGTGCCAATCTGGAGTCTTTGCAACTGTTATGCAAAGACTTTAACCCAATGGCACTTGCCCTGCAAGAAATCAAATCCTTGAAACCAGGAAAAATCACACTAAAGGGCTATAAAGGGTACATCAATATCCCGGGTGGTGAAAACCCTAAGGGAGGTGTAGCACTCTTTCTAGCCCCTGAACACCCACAAGAAGAAGTACCACTGACTACAAATCTGCAAGCTGTAGCAGCTCGCATCACGATAAATTCACCTATGACACTTTGCTCTCTGTACCTACCCCCAGATGAGAGAGTGTCACAAACTGATCTGACAGCAATCGTCGATCAGCTGCCACCCCCATTCATCCTGATGGGTGATTTTAATGCCCACAGTGCAGTGTGGGGAGACAGCAGGACAGACGGAAAGGGGAGAATGGTGGAGAGAATCATTGACAGAAAGTCCTTGTGCCTCTTCAACAAGAAGGAAGCAACCTACCACCATCCAGCTTCAGGAACCTTCTCCTCCATCGATCTAACTATGAGTGACGCTTCTATCTTTGCTGACTTTGACTGGAGGGTGCATCATGACCTCTGTGGGAGTGATCACTTTCCCATCATCATGCAGACTATGAAGAAGAACTCTGACATTGACCTCCCTCCGAGATGGAACATCTCGAGAGCGGACTGGGAGGACTACCAAGAGAAATGCAAGCAATCTTTTCGATCATGGCCACTCATCAAGGAAAAGGAGGATCATCCTGCCGAGTACTTCGCAAACACCCTCAGGGAAGTGAGTGTCATGTGCATTGGTAAGTCTTCCATCACAAAAAAGAGACAAAAATGCCCTTGGTTCAATGAGCAATGCTATGAGGCAAGGAGAGAACGAAGAAAGACATATCGCAAGTTCAGCAAGACCATCACAACTGAAAACTTGTACAAGTACTTGAATGCAAGGGCCAACACCAAACAAACATTCAAGAAAGAGAAACGGCAATCCTTCCGTAGGTATGTGGGTTCACTATCGAAATCCACTCCCCTGCGTAAGGTGTTCCAAGAAGTAAGAAAGCTCAATGGAAACCCTCCTCCAACTGTGCACCACCTGCAAAAAGGAGCACAGAAAGCTGAGTCTAGCAAAGAGATCTCAGACACCCTGGCAGAACATTTCAGTCAGGTGTCTTCGAGCAACAATTGCTCAGAGAAGTTCCTTGAGCACAAAACCAGAACAGAAAGGAACAAACTCAACTTTACCTCCAACAACAAGGAAAGCTACAACAAGCCTTTCACCATGGAGGAGTTGAAATATGCCCTTGGCCAGGCTAAAGATTCTTGTCCTGGACCAGATGACATCCACTACCAGATGCTAAAACATCTACCTGAGGAAACCCTGGAGCTTCTTCTAGACGTGTACAATGACATCTGGAAAACAGAAAAATTCCCACCTTCTTGGTCAGAGGCCACAGTGGTTCCAATTCCCAAACCAGGGAAAAACCCAACTCTGGCCTCAAGCTATCGGCCCATAGCCATGACCAGTTGTCTGGCAAAGACCATGGAAAGGTTGGTGAACAACAGACTTGTCTACTTCCTCGAATCCAAGGGGAAGCTTACAATCCACCAATCAGGATTCCGTCGAGGACGCAGCACGACAGACCACCTAGTGAGCCTGGAGAGCTGGATCTGAGATGGGTTCGCTAACAAAGAACATGTGGTTGGGATCTTCTTCGATCTGGAGAAGGCCTATGATACCACATGGAGGCATGGAATAATGCAAGACATCCATGAGATTGGATTAAAGGGCAGACTAACAGGGTTCATTCAGAACTTCCTGTCAGACAGGACTTTCAATGTACGACTGGGGTCGGTTCTGTCAGAGAAAGTGAATCAGGAAATGGGTGTTCCCCAAGGCTGCATCCTCTCTGTGACCCTGTTCTGCATTAAGATCAACAGCATAACGAAACAACTTCAAGATGATGTGCAGTGCTGCCTGTATGTAGATGATTTCGTCATCTGCTACAAAGGAAGACACATGCCCACAATAGAACGCCGCCTCCAGCAGACACTGACTAAGCTGGAGAAATGGAGTCAAATAAACGGGTTCAAGTTCTCGGAGAGCAAGACCTGTGCTGTGCATTTCTGTCGCAGACGGGGATGCAAGGAAGAACCTCACCTCACCCTCCATGAGAAACGACTAACAGTCGAGAAGGAAATAAAGTTCCTCGGACTGGTATTTGACCGGATCCTGTCTTTCAGGCCCCATGTCGAATACCTCCGAAGAAAATGCCAAAAGGCAATGAACCTGTTAAAGGTCCTCAGTCATCCAGACTGGGGATGTGACAAAGAAACACTTCTAACCTTGTACAAGATGTATATTCAGTCACGTCTGGACTATGGGTCAATGGTCTATGCTTCTGCCCCAAAGTCCTACCTGGACGGACTAAAGCCCATTCAGAATCAGGGACTCCGTCTATGTCTTGGGGCATTTCGGACAACACCTGCATCCAGCCTCCATGTGGAAGCAGGGATCCCACCACTGGACCTGCGCAGGGAGAAGCTCACACTACAGTATGCTATACGTGTGCGGGCTAACCCGACCAATCCAGCTCACAAATTGATCTTCAACAACAAAAACACCTACAGAGAAAAACCAAATGTCGTCAAACCGATGGCAGTGAGAACAAGAGCACTGTTCCGGGAGGCTGGGATTCCTATGAAACGGATTGTGACAGATGAACCCGCAAAGACCCCTCCATGGGAGCAGGAGACACCAAAGGTGACCCTCGACCTTGATAAGAACAAGAAAGCCGAAACTCCTGATCATGTATTTGAGAAAGAATACAGAGCACTCAGGAACAAGTACAGTGACCACGAAGCGATCTTCACTGATGGTTCCAAAGATGGTAATAGAGTCTGATTTGCCGTCCACACCCGCTTTGGGAACCTGAAGAAAGCGCTTCACAAACAAAGTAGTATCTTCACCGCTGAAGGAAATGCTCTGTTACAAGCTTTAAATTGGACCAAGGTCTCAACGATGAAGAACTTTGTCATCTTCTCAGACTCGCACCCATGTCTGGAAGCCACACGTGACCTATATCCAAAAAACGCTATAATCCGAGCCATCCCGGAAGCATACACAGAGAACAAAACAAAAAGCAAAGATGTGGTTATGTGTTGGGTACCTAGCCACATAGGAATCGAAGGAAATGAGGCTGCAGACACTGCTGCCAAAAATGCTCTGAGGAGGCCCGTAGGGGCTGACCAGATGCCATACACAGATGTCCTACCCATGGCTAAAGTCCATGTTCAGGATAAGTGGCAGCGCAGATGGAACGCTGCAAATGCCAACAAGCTGCGAACCATCCGACCAACGGTCGGCAAAAGATACATAGAGGACAACCTGACAAGACCAGAACAGGTGAAACTGACCCGTCTTAGGACTGGTCACACCAAACTGACACACAGTCACCTTCTGAAAGGTGAAGTGGCACCTGTATGTCAGGCATGCAACACTCAGCTGAGTGTGGAACATCTCATGCTACATTGTCAGGCAACCAAGAGAAGCAGGAAGAAATTCCTGAAAAATCCAACGACAATGAACAGTGTTTTCCACAGCACTGGAAACAAGGAGATTCTTGATTTCCTGCGGGAAGCCAAGCTCTTTGACAAAATATGAAAAACAAGGAAGCCTGATCCTATCAGGCAATGCCCTATAATTAAATAGGGAAAAACAGAAAAGAAATGAAACATAGTCTCTCTGCTAAATTTTAACTACTATTAGCGGAGGTTAAATCAACCAAACCAAACCAAACCAAACCAAACCGCCAATCCGCATTTCACCTATGCAATGAGTCATCCCGGTTTATTCAATGATGTGATACAAAACAGTGTAATTGACAACTGTTCAGATGAATTTTGAGTGCAATTTGGCCCTTTTGAATACCTGTATCAAATAAATATAGAGAGTGGGCCCTATTTTCATCAATAAAGCTAATGCTTTTTAACATTTATGCATACTATAAAAGTGGTCTGTTTAAGCTTCAGGGCTTTGGTAAGCGCTGGTCTCTAATAAGGGTACTGAAAAGTGTAAACAACCTGGCACTCGAACAGGCCACTATGGTATGATACAATGTATTATTGCCTTAGTGCAAGAAGGTTATAGCTGACATTTTGGCAAAAATGAGTATTAGCGTCTATTGATTATCTAGCTACTATGAAAATACTGAAGGCCTGCCTACAATATGTGCGCCCACAGGACCCAGTGTAATATTGCTGTATCCACTTTGTGCTAAGTAAGTGGAACACTTCTTTTGCCTCTCCTACAAAACTTGAAAAATGCAGTCACAACCTTCTTGCACTAAGGCGACGGTATATAAGCCGCACCTTACACACAATGTATCCGGTAGTAATCCCAGTCTCTTTTTCCCTCCAGGCGGGGTACATGCACTTTGCCATGGGTGCAATGACGGAGGTCAAAGTCATGATGTTGCTGTACAGTAGTCGAAAGAAGCAGTTCCTGGGGTTCATTCCTAACGAGCAGACGCGGTTTGTAAACGCAATCCGGAACCTCATCACTAACCACAAAAACAATCAAGGAGGTGCATTAAAGGTACAGTATCTGAAACACTCAGATTATTGTGGATACATGCTGATTTAAAAAGAGGTCAAGACATTTCTGCCTTAACCATTAGTACGGTAGTCTTCGATGTATAAGCTGCATCCGTGTATAAGCCAAACCTGTGTATAAGTTATACTATAAGCTGCACCTGACTCTATAAAATAGGCCACACTTGAGTCTTGGGCTGATTTTATAAGTCGCACGCTGCTCATGCTAACAAGAGCTAATTTGACTACAGCTTCTTTTTGAGGCTGAGACCACGTCCATCTCATATATCATAACTTTTAATATAAAGCAGAAAATGGAATTACTGTATTGATGAGTATTCTCTGATGAGGAATGGTGTATGAACTTGAAGGAAATATACTGAAATACCATCTTCGTGGAAAAGCCAATACACTTCATTGTATTAAGTACCGTAATGAGGTGCATTTCGCATATAAAGCAAATTCACACCAGACCTACTAGAAGCTGCACCTTTGATATTTTGGCCTCTTCTGTAAGCCTGCTGTAAAACCTCCCCCTGTAAGGCACACCATTAGTTCAGGGACATCATATTTGACGTACGAAGAGTCTATAAGCCATGACTTATACCGTGAATTCACGAGTATAAGCTGGGGCTAATATGAGATCCAGACATTGGAATTTTGTAGATCCATTCGTTAGAAAAAAAGATATCATACAATATTTTGACTTTTTCACAAACTCAGGGTGCAGCTTGTACACAAGAATTAACAGTACTTAAGGTATACCTGTACTAGTACAGTGGGTTCACTTAGTTGGCTCTAATCTCCTTTGTGGTCTCTCTCTTTAGAACCCCCAGATACAGGGCGCGATGGCGCAGCAGCAAGTACCGGGACAACAGATGAACCCAAACATCAACATGCCGGGTCCAAGCGGCACCTCCATACCGCCACAACAGGCAGGACAACAGGGACTGCCACAGCCAACCAACACTCAGGTATGATATAACAAAATTGATACTAATCATGTACCTGTACATAGGTTGAAAGTGATGGTAGCGATGCTCGTGACGCAGGATTTTTAAAGACTTAAGGCTCTTGACTTGGACTTGTATGTTGGATATATATATATCAGCAGTAAAATATTATGAGGCCTTTGAGATCCGAAATGTCATATTAATAGTATGGCATTGCTGTGCAATATAACATTCATCCCATGTCCTGTTCCAGGTTTCACAGGTCGGTGGGCAAGTGATGCCAGCCACGGCCGCAATGACCGGTGTACCCCGCATGGCTGGACAACAGATGGCAGGTCAGCAAATGGCAGGGCAGCAGATGCCAGGGCAGATGGCAGGCCAGCAGATGGCAGGCCTACCCAGGATGGCTGGGCAGCAAATTGCAGGCCAGCAGATGGCCAGCCCGGTTAGCGGCCAGTTCACCGGAGGACAACCCGGACAAGTTATGAACCCTGCTGGACAACAGGTAGTCTAGCATTCTATACAGGGAAATCCATTTTAGCGAATCTCTCTTATCTCATGGGAATCCAATTGGTCCAATTTATAGTGGATATCTGTAGGCTAGCCCCTAATTACCGTCCAGTGACTATTGTGAACTTCAGGAGTCTACCTACCAAAAGGACAGCACCTAGTCAGTCAGAACTACTTTCTCCATATACCAGGGTCAAAGCGATTACTCACAATAGAGATGGGGGAGTGCAATAGTGTAATACATGTAGTTCCATCACAAAGTCAGCCATCATAACTAATAAGCACCTGGTGACTAATGTATGTTAATTTACCGTAATATCCTGCGTATAAGGCGCGTCTTATACGGGGGTTTTAGTTCTCATTGGATCCACAAGGGGGACACCAAGACCTTTCTTTTGATATCTTACATGCCCCCTTGGTCATAATAGGACATAAGGGGGCCCAGGAGGGTCCGGGGTGGTCCAAGTTACACATAGGTTTTTGAATTTTGAAAATTCATTCAGTAGAACCAAAGTTATGAATTTTTCATTTTTTTGAGAATTTTCCAAAACTCTAGGTGCGCCTTATATGTGGGCTGTGCCTTATACACGGGAGATTACTTTAGTCTAAATAAATGTTAACTAATCTATGGGCAAAGTACCCGATGGGATATCCAAGATTAGGTAGGGGCACTCGGGTAGTATCCACAGATTGGAGACTACACCTTACACCCAATCTCCAAAAATAGTTTGGTCCATCCTCTAGTCTATTCCATACACAGTAGATGGCAGCACAGGTGCTTCCCTCTATGTCTTTCCTAAAAGGAATAGATGCTTATTAACCCTTTAGGGGCTATTGAAGTGCTGGTGAGTAGTCTTGCCAGCACTTCATTGGTGCATCATGATGACCAATACCCACAACAAGGGACATCCTGATTGTACAGACACTGGCCTTATGTTAAAAGACTTGTTGGGCGATGTGTGGTGCCTCACAATGGTGCTCCAATGGGATTTGAATGTGAGTAAAATTGTAACAGACAGGGTATAGAAAGTTGGACACCCTCCAATACTTTACTCCCCTTACTACCAACAGCATTCTCTAACCCCTTTCCGAGTTCTATTAGAAGTGAGGGATACAATCATGGTTCTAACCCCTTTCTGAGTTATATTTAAGGTGAGGGATACAGTCATGGTTCTAATGGGTCTAGAACTCGGAAATGGGTTAAAAGAAGTGAGGGATACAATCATGATTCTCGCCCCTTTTCTAAGTTCTGTTAGAAGTGAGGGATGCAATCATGTTCTCTTTTCTGCAGGAAAAGATTCTTTTCTATCTTAATGTATAGAACTGTGGGACAAGATTCTTTTATATTGTTAATGTATAGCCCTGTGGGACAAGATTCTTTTCTATCCTTGATGTATAGCCCTGTGGGACAAGATTCTTTTCTGTCCTTAATGTATAGCCCTGCGAAACAAGATTCTTTTCTATTCTTAATGTATAGCCCTGCAGGGCAAGATTCTTTTCTATCCTTAATGCATAGCCCTGTGGGACAAGATTCTTTTCTATCCTTTAATGTATAGCCCTGCGGGCTAGATTCTTTTCTATCCTTAATGTATAGCCCTGTGGGACAAGATTCTTTTCTGTCCTTAATGTATAGCCCTGTGGGACAAGATTCTTTTCTATCCTTAATGTATAGCCCTGCGAAACAAGATTCTTTTCTATCCTTAATGTATAGCCCTGTGGGACAAGATTCTTTTCTGTCCTTAATGTATAGCCCTGCGAAACAAGATTCTTTTCTATCCTTAATGTATAGCCCTGCAGGGCAAGATTCTTTTCTATCCTTAATGCATAGCCCTGTGGGACAAGATTCTTTTCTATCCTTTAATGTATAGCCCTGCGGGGCTAGATTCTTTTCTATCCTTAATGTATAGCCCTGTGGGACAAGATTCTTTTCTGTCCTTAATGTATAGCCCTGCGAAACAAGATTCTTTTCTATCCTTAATGTATAGCCCTGCAGGGTAAGATTCTTTTCTGTCCTTAATGCATAGCCCTGTGGGACAAGATTATTTTCTATCCTTTATGTATATCCCTGCAGGCTAACCATGATTGTATCCCTCACTTCTATTAGAAAGGAGGGATACTATCATGGTGCTAACCCCTTTCCAAGTTCTATTAGAGGTGAGGAATACAATCATGGTTCTAACCCCTTTCCGAGTTCTATTAGAAGTGAGGGTACAATCATGGTTCTAACCCCTTTCCGAGTTCTATTAGAAGTGAGGGATACAATCATGGTTCTAACCCCTTTCCGAGTTCTATTAGAAGTGAGGGATACAATCAAGGTTCTAACCCCTTTCCGAGTTCTATTAGAAGTGAGGGATACAATCATGGTTCTAAACCTTTTCCGAGTTCTAGACCCATTAGAACCATGACTGTATCCCTCACCTTAAATATAACTCAGAAAGGGGTTAGAACTATGATTGTATCCCTCACTTCTAATAGAACTCGGAAAGGGGTTAGAACAGGGCTATACATTAAGGATAGAAAAGAATCTTTTCCCACAGGGCTATACATTAAGGATAGGGGCAGGGCAAGATTCCTTTGTATTCCTTATGAAGATCCCACCTATAGAGAGGCACCTATAACTGATTTTTTCTAGTGCTAATGGTTATCACTAGGTGGTGCTTACTTACCAGAGAGGAGGGAGAAGGTGGGCCAAACCACTATTGGAATAGGGTGTAAGGTGTAGTCACCAATCTGTGGATACTACCCCAGTGCCCCCTGTGGATACTACCCCAGTGCCCTTTCCGAGTTCTATTAGAAGTGAGGGATACAATCATGGGGTAGCACCCCAGTGCCCCCTAGATCACCTTTGAGGGCATGTGCCAGTTTTGTATGTAGGGCAATTATTTTTTCTGAAAGTTAGGTTTTGAGTAATAATCAATGATTTAAGGTAGCATTTGCAATTTCTGTTGTGGATAAGACCTTCAACACAGTGTTAAGGTTAAACGTTGGTTAGTCATATTCCAAGGCTTAATATGGTTTGGACGGGAAAATAATTGTTTTTCGTCAGGAAATATCAGGGAATTTAAATCTGAGATTCTTATTGCACCCATGCGATGCCAACTAGAGCCATGTTGAAATTGGTTGGTCCATTGTGACAAAATAGACCATATTGGCCTGTGACTGTATATTTGCTAGGATCTCTAATTAGCACTTGTCTTTGATGAGTGGCAGGGTTCAGAGATAATAAAATACAGTTGATGGTTAAACGCTGTTCAAAGTATCGTTTTATCTTGAATTGTTTGACACAAACCCAGTTATGACATTTACTGTATTCTACCCCACTTATCTCTGGGGTTTTATAAAAGAGATAATAGAGGAAACATTTTAGAACAAAGGATCAAAAGGATTGGATATTTGGGTGAGGGCTCTGATAAATATATGTGTACATGGATTTAGCATGTATCCTCTGATATGTATGGGATTCCTTTACTGATGTAGTTCCTATGTTTGGCTACAGATGGCACTGCAGCAGAGGATCCAGGCCATGAAACAACAACAACAGCAGCAACAACAGCAGCAGCAACAGCTGCAGCAGTTTACAACCACAGCCAACACTCATCCCAACCAACATCAACTACTTGGTAAGTCCACACTTTAGGCATCTCCAAATCAAATTAAGGTTTGTTTATGCATTTCGTTTTCTAAAAAAATCTTGGGGTGGAGAAAATTCTTCCTTTTGTTTTAACCAGCTATTGATAGTCATTTCATGAAGACAAAAAATAAATGAGAAGAAATTTCTCAATTCTTTAAAAGAGGCAAGATTAAGTCATTCAAACTGTTTTCTAATGATTACCCGAAAATGTTATATGGATAATGAGGAGCATTTAATACAGTGACAGTGACACTGGTGCATGTATATTGATGGCTGTCATGGGATGGTAAGATATGCACTTTTAAAATGTATGCTCCCTGTAACTTTTCAGCCCAGCGCCAGGCGCTACAGAAGCAACAGGCACTACGGCAGCAGCAGCAGCAGCAACAACAGCAACAGGCGCAGCAGCAGCAACAGGCGCAGCCCTGCAACCAGCAGTTACGCCACCTCCTCATCAGCCAGCAACAGGTAGGTCAAGGTCATCTATCAGCTGTAATAAAGGTCGATAATAACTGTTTTATGTGGCTCTGTTATTGCCGTTCATTCTTAGGAATGAACGGCTCATTCTTAGGAATGAACGGCTATAGGAGGGGACCCATTCTTAAATACAAGCTCTCATAGTGGTGCTTCCTCGCTCTCCATGTATAATCCTGTCATAGGTACAGTATTGAGTATGCCTATACCTGGATTAAAATCTGCAAATCAGTCAAGCATAGAAGTGGTGGCAGTGGTGGTGTTGGTGGACCTGTTATTGTAGACCCTGGGGACAGAGTGGTGGTAGCCCTGGACACCTCAGGCAGAGCCATGGTATATAGTATATATACCCCCCCCCCACCCACCTCTGAATAGTGATGGTGGCTGTGCTCCTGTGGTGGCCCCATACCTGCCTGCCACCACCTCCCCCAGCACCATGTGGTTCTCTTCTGCTGGTGGTGCATTTCTCAGCACCACTGACTATTAACCCACTAAAGGCCACCTACATGTATATTTATGTATACATGTACACATAAGTATGATGCACTCTTTTTAGGAGTTTTAAGTGGCGTGGCATTGGATTATTTGGAGTCTTGGGACCGTTTTCCATGTGTGTCGGCCATCTTGGTTTTCGGAAACACAGGGATCCAGGCCATATATGGTCAATTTTGATCTTAAAAAGTTATCAGATGGATGTTAGTGACCATTGGGACACCTCAACTACCCAATTTTATTGTTTGCCATGTGTGTCAGCCATCTTGGTTTTAGGAAACACAGGGATCCAGGTCATTTGTGGTCAATTTTGATCTTCAAATGTTATAAGATGGATATTTAAAGTGACCATTGAAAGACCTCAACTACCTAATTCTATTGTTTTCCATATGTGTCGGCCATCTTTGTTTTAGGATACACAGGGATCCAGGCCATACATGGTCAATTTTGATCTTCAAAAGTTATCAGATGGATGTTAGTGACTATTGGGAGACCTCAACTAGCCTATTTTATTGTTTTCCATGTGTGTCGGCCATCTTTGTTTTAGGAAACACAGGGATCCAGGTCATATATGGTCAATTTCGATCTTCAAAAGTTATCAGATGGATGTTAGTGACCATTGGGGGACCTCAACTACCCAATTTTGTTGTTTTCCATGTGTGTCGGCCATCTTGGTTTCAGGAATCACAGGGATCCAGGTCATATATGGTCAATTTTGATCTTCAAAAGTTATCAGATGGATGTTAGTGACCATTGGGAGACCTCAACTAGCCTATTTTATTGTTTTCCATGTGTGTCGGCCATCTTTGTTTTAGGAAACACAGGGATCCAGGTCATATATGGTCAATTTTGATCTTCAAAAGTTATAAGATGGATGTTAGTGACCATTGAAAGACCTAAACTATTTATTCTATTTTTTTCAATATGTGTCGGCCATCTTTGTTTTAGAGAGCACAGGGATCCAGGCCATATATGGTCAACTTTGATCTTCAAAAATTATCAGATGGATGTTAGTGACCGTTGGGAGACCTAAACTAGCCTATTTTATTGTTTTCCATGTGTGTCGGCCATCTTTGTTTTAGGAAACACAGGGATCCAGCTCATATATTGTCAATTTTAATCTTCAAAAGTTATCAGATGGATGTGAGTGACCATTGGGACACCTCAACTAGCTAATTTTATTGTTCTCCATATATGTTGGCCATCTTTGTTTTAGGAAACACAGGGATCCAGGCCATATATGGTCAATTTCGATCTTCAAAAGTTATGAGATGGATGTTAGTGACCATTGGGGGACCTCAACTACCCAATTTTGTTGTTTTCCATGTGTGTCGGCCATCTTGGTTTCAGGAATCACAGGGATCCAGGTCATATGGTCAATTTTGATCTTCAAAAGTTATGAGATGGATGTTAGTGACCATTGAAGACCTCAACTACCTAATTCTTTTTATTTTTTTCAATATTGTCAATTTTAATCTTCAAAAGTTATCAGATGGATGTTAGTGACCATTGGGACACCTCAACTAGCTAATTTTATTGTTCTCCATATGTCGGTCATTTTTGTTTTAGGAAACACAGGGATCCAGGCCATATATGGTCAACTTCAATCTTCAAAAGTTATCAGATGGATGTTAGTGACCATTGGGACACCTCAAGTACCTAATTTTATTGTTTTCCATGTGTGTCGGCCATCTTGGTTTTCGGAAACACAGGGATCCAGCTTATATATGGTCAATTTTGATCTTCAAAAGTTATGAGATGGATATTAGTGACCATTGAAAGACCTCAACTACCTAATTCTATTGTTTTCCATATGTGTCGGCCATCTTTGTTTTAGAAAACACAGGGATCCAGGCCATATATGGTCAACTTTGATCTTCAAAAATTATCAGATGGATGTTAGTGACCATTGGGAGACCTAAACTAGCCTATTTTATTGTTTTCCATGTGTGTCGGCCATCTTTGTTTTAGGAAACACAGGGATCCAGCTCTTATATTGTCAATTTTAATCTTCAAAAGTTATCAGATGGATGTTAGTGACCATTGGGACACCTCAACTAGCTAATTTTATTGTTCTCCATATATGTCGGCCATCTTTGTTTTAGGAAACACAGGGATCCAGGCCATATATGGTCAATTTCGATCTTCAAAAGTTATCAGATGGATGTTAGTGACCATTGGGGGACCTTAACTACCCAATTTTGTTGTTTTCCATGTGTGTCGGCCATCTTGGTTTCAGGAATCACAGGGATCCAGGTCATATGGTCAATTTTGATCTTCAAAAGTTATGAGATGGATGTTACCGTAATCTCCCGCGTAGAAGACGCGCTGCGCGTATAAGACGCACCCCCAACTCAGCACATGCATTTTCGCGTATAAGACGCACATTTTAATGCTCAATTTTGTAAATCCAGTACTGTTCTATAGTAAAATTACCCCTCGTATAAGACGCACCCCCAACTTCAGAAAATCCTATAAGTCCCCCCAGCATTTTGTTTGGCGTAGAGGACGCGTCTTATACGCGGGAGATTACGGTAGTGACCATTGAAAGACCTCAACTACCTAATTCTTTTTTTTTTTTCAATATGTGTCGGCCATCTTTGTTTTAGAAAACACAGGGATCCAGGCCATATATGGTCAACTTTGATCTTCAAAAATTATCAGATGGATGTTAGTGACCATTGGGAGACCTCAACTAGCCTATTTTATTGTTTTCCATGTGTGTCGGCCATCTTTGTTTTAGGAAACACAGGGATCCAGCTCATATATTGTCAATTTTAATCTTCAAAAATTATCAGATGGATGTTAGTGACCATTGGGACACCTCAACTAGCTAATTTTATTGTTCTCCATATATGTCGGCCATTTTTGTTTTAGGAAACACAGGGATCCAGGCCATATATGGTCAACTTCGATCTTCAAAAGTTATCAGATGGATGTTAGTGACCATTGGGACACCTCAAGTACCTAATTTTATTGTTTTCCATGTGTGTTGGCCATCTTGGTTTTCGCAAACACAGGGATCCAGGTCATATGTGGTCAATTTTGATCTTCAAAAGTTATCAGATGGCTGTTAGTGACCATTGGGACACCTCAACTAGCTAATTTTATTGTTCTCCATATATGTCGGCCATCTTTGTTTTAGGAAACACAGGGATCCAGGCCATATAGCTCACATAGCCATTATCAGCTGGGGGCCGCCATTAGACCCCGACGGCACTATGACTAACACCTTCAGCCCCCGACTCCGCAGTATATGCCAGGGATGCCTCCCATTGGTCAATAATACAATAGCCATGTGCCGTATATGGTCAACTTCGATCTTCAAAAGTTATCAGATGGATGTTTGTGACCATTGGGGGACCTCAACTACCCAATTTTGTTGTTTTCCATGTGTGTCTGCCATCTTTGTTTTAGGAAACACAGAGATCCAGGTCATATATGTGTATAGCCAAGCAAAAAGGGTCCCCCAGGGAAAAAGTCAATTTTTAAATTCAGGCCATGAACTTTCCAATGATATATTACATGAGAAAATATATCTGCTAGTTTCAGAGTTACGGTTCTATTAACTTAGATGGTTACCGACCTATTCAAATCCCAAATAAGGTCTACCTTGTATATTTCATGAGATATATCAGATGATATGTATAATTAGGCATAATTCTGCAAATTAGGGAAATTGTCATATTCTTCACATTCTTTTTCTGATAAAATTTGATCTGATTATCAGATTTTTACCATCTTTATAACACACCGATCCTTGTGGGTGTGGCTACCAATAGGCTTTTTTGATTCCTCAATTTTGAGTGAAAATAATGTTTCCATGGCAACCAATATCAACAAGAGCACTGATTTCTGCCCTCAAATGCCCAAAAACGTTCTATTTACATTCCAAATTTGGAAGGTTTTCCTTAAAAATGGGAATTTCCCTTTAGGACGATTGTAATCTACATAAAAAAGTAGTATATAACTATTTTTGTTATATTTTCCCCCTTTTAGGCCATAGTGGTGTCCCCCTGGTGGCCAGAATTGGTACTAATCCCCCTCGGACTGTCCTTTTAACTTGCCTCCTCACATATGGTCAACTTTGATCTTCAAAAGTTATCAGGGCTGAGGTGGCTCTTTTATATAGGCTGAGGACACAGTATTCTGTGATGATATTCAACTGTATGTAGAACGATTGTATCATTCTATGATGATATTCAATAGGATACAATATGACAAGCCAGACAAGGCAGATATCTGTCATGGTGAACTTGAATATAATTGGAGGTCAAGATCATCAATTGTTAATTTGAATATAGTCACATTTAGTACAAAATACAATGAGATTATTCATGACATGTCACAGCAGATTTCATAACCAGCAAAAAAAAATAACTTTTTACTATCTTAACATTACAGCCACAGCAGCTGCAACAACAGCAGCAGCAACAGATGATGCTGCAGCAACAGCGCAGTCCGCGACCTCCCGCTGCAGCCACTATGGCAGGCCAAGCAGGTATCACAGGTCCAGGGGCCATGATGGGTCAGCAAGCCATAACAAGTCAACCAGCCATGACAGCTATGACAGGT
Source organism: Acholoe squamosa (assembly GCA_949317995.1). Lineage (NCBI taxonomy): Eukaryota > Metazoa > Annelida > Polychaeta > Phyllodocida > Polynoidae > Acholoe > Acholoe squamosa. The sequence continues at coordinate 64,280,695 of OX439044.1, forward strand.
CAGCCGGGGATGGCAGGAGCAGCGGCCATGACGAGTCAGGCAGCCATGACAGGTCAAACGGCCATGACGCAAGCTAATATGGTGCAGCCAGGACAACCTGTGCAGCAGATGCAGCCGGCGTTAGGCCAGCAACAGCAGCAGCAGCAACCCATACAGCAACAGAATCTTGAATTTGATATTTCCAGCATCATGTGATGAGCAAGTGTTCATGGTGTACATAGTCAGATAAAAGACAGAACATATAGTCATGGGCAGATGGTGAAAGTAGGGCAGATGGAAGTGAGCAGATGGTGAAATGAAAAAGAGCAGATGGTGAAATTGTGGCAGATAGAAATGAGCAGATGGTGAAATTTGGGCAGATAAAGTGTTCTGATGGTGAAAGTGGGGCAGATTGCATTGAGCAGCTGGTGAAATTGGGACAGATGAGAATGAGCAGATGTTTCAAATGATTAAGCAGATGAGACTTTAGCAGATGGTGAAATTGGGCATATGGAAGTGAGCAGATGTTGAAATTGAGGCAGATAGAAGTTAGTAGATGTTGAGATTGGGGCTATTTGGGCAGATGAGATTGAGCAGATGTTTAAAATAGAGCAGATGAGACTGAGCCGATGGTAAAAGTTTGAGCTGGTGGGAATGAGCAAATGGTGAATTTTGGGAAGATGGTGAACTTTAAGGAGGTGGTTGAATTACATGCTCAAAAATATCGACTGAATTATGAATATAAGAGTCTTACAAAATTTCATCGTCATGCTCATCAATCATTTAGCTTGCCATGAGTATGTGGACACTCCTGAGGATACCAATTTACATCTATCGTTTTATGATTGAGTTTCCTGCTTCTGAGACATTTCCACAAATTGACCGATGACCAAACACTTGTTGTATTATTGTCTCCTAGACTATCTTGCCATGTGATGTTCATTTATTACCAATGCTACACTTCAGACTATCAATGACATGATCATTGGGTCTCTCCAAGGACTTGACATGCATTGTTGTCTCAAAGGACATGAAGCTACTTCTACTTTCATGTGAGAGGGTCTTTTCAAGGGGGTCATTAAACTACTTCTAGTATCAGACTAAGATGATGTGAGACAGTTTCTATAATAGTCTGAACCTACTGCTATGTTCAGATTCTAATATACCGCCCGGTTCAGACTATTGGTACTTGAGTTGGTCGCCATAAGAACCTGAATCTACTTAACGTTATTACACAGAGGCCATGAGGTCCTAATTAGGCTGTCCTAATGCCATACATTTGTAGGAAATACAGAGTGTTCAGCCATAGTGATGATATAACAGGTTCTGTAGATATGCGCTCAATGTATGATGAGGGAGGGATAGGGGGAACCTATCTGGTCTAGAATTCAACTGCTGGAGAGAATGATTGTAGAATGTAGTGTCTATCGCCAATATGGATAATAAGTCCATACGCTATAATATCACAATGGCATTCGGGGATGTTACTGGGTTAGCACAGGGAGTGTTTGTGTAACGCTGACCAGCGTATTGTCTCACTTAGAGTAACCCATCAGTGTGTTCATTAATTAAGCCTTCAAAAGCTGATGATGTGGTAATGGATCCTGCCATTGGTTGTCATATGGAATGAATGCAGCTACCAGGGCTACTACATTCATGCATCATGCTGACCCTCCCATGGAGTGCTGGTGAGCACATCATGGGACAGACTTCATTGGTGCATAATGCCGACCAATAGGCATGATGCATTCCTGCATCAGCAGCCCTCATAAGGTTAAGTCTTCACATTATTTATTCATAGTTACCAGAGTTATTCATACATCACTGGCTCACTATACAAAGCTGCTGCTGCTCCCTACAAGTTCAGTTTTGTGTCAACTTGAGTTGTGTCTCGTGCTTACTACATATCATTGTTTTATACTGTCATGAACTGTACGAAGAGAGATGTTCCTGTGAAGGCTGATAGTGCATTAATGCATCATGCCCATTGTTCGTCGTTATGACCAGTGCGCTTTTTGTGTTAATGCGCACTTGACGGGTTAGTACCTTAACCTTATACGGAAGGCTGGCTGCCTCAAGACAAAATAGCAAATTTATGAAGGAACAATGTTGTGCCACTTGTGTGTTCCATGTAATTAGCACACAGTGCGCTTAAAAATAAATAAAATATGTGTTTAATTGGGCTTCAAAAACAGAGAATTGCGGTTAATTTCTATTGTAGGATATGAGCAAAAAGAGGGTGTGTGCGCTAATTACATCGAATTCGGTAGTCATGAGAGTGTCGATTCCGTAGGGTTGGGATAGTTGTTGAATGAATCACTGATGGCTTGCTCACCAGTGCTGCATTCATGATACCAAGTATATAAAAGCATCAAGCCTCCCTTATAGGGGTAAACAAAATAAAGGTATGTTCAATATGTCTGCCGTAACACATCGTACAACCTGTCTGTGTACATACAAGGTACGATTGTCAGTGCTGGTCCGTCTGGTTTTATCCTGAATTTTACACGAGACCAGTTTTAACCTGTGAAGTACTGCATTACGGCGCAAGGCTTCATGTTTCTCATGACTGATACCCCAGGGCTGCATTGGTACATTATGCGGATCTTTTGAGAGTATCTCAATGTCGGCATGATGCACTAATGCAGCACAGCTGAGTAACTCACCAGTGCTGCATGCATGACAAATAAGGGCAATTACAGGACTATGTGGTTCTGAATAGGTTATATGGCATGAAGAGAGAGAGTTATGTCAGACAAAATCACACATGTAATGTATTTTTACAATGAATGAATACATATAGAGTTGTCTAGCTACCTGAAAGGTGACATATATATTACAGAGGGTGTCGATTGTCGAGTGGATGCCGTGCGGCTCAATGCTAATACACATGTAAATACAGGCTTTGTATAACTTAAGAGTTGCAAGCGCATCCTGATAGGACGACTGACATTATTTTGTCTGAAAGACAGAATGTATTTATATTGTATCTGACATGATAGAATAAACAGATTTATCATACACAGTGATAGTTTTCTTGTTATATTTTTGTACTTTACTCGGAAAGTCCGAGTTATAAGAGACAGGTGGGGGCTGCCACAACTTTAAAAACTCAAAATGGGTGTTTCAGAGATGAGAGTGTTGAGTTCAGAGTCAAATAACATCAAAATACTCAAATATGAGAGAAAATGAAACATATCATGAAATAGTGTACATCATATTCAAGATAATAAATTTATAGGTGTAACTGTTACCTGTTATATGGTTCTTATATTTGTGATATTCAGGTATTAAAAAAGTAGGTCATCTCATAGTCCAAGTAAGACTCCTATAATTATAGTGCACTCAGTGTTGGGATAGTGGTTGAATGAAGCACTGGTGACATTTTGGGTGACAGGTTTTCCCGCCCTTTTCAGCAGGGTGATGTTCTCATTGTTCATTATTTAGCAGGGAACTGAGGGGCCGTCCATAAATTACGTCACAGGAGGGGATGGGGGGTATTTTCTGATTGTGACTGGGGTGGGGGTGTCAAGTATTGTGTGATGTCACATTTTGAAAAAGTCATTTTAAGACTCATATCAAAGACATGAAACTAGCTATATATGCTAGCTTCGAAAGCTAAGCACTGTAATGGTAGTGGCGAAATTTGGGGGCTGTGCCCCCAATCGCCCACTTAGTCAGGTAAGATTTACCCCTACATTTTCGTTACTCAGGTAAAATTCTAATAAGATTCAGATAAGATATGATTATTGGAAGCTGCGCTGATTTGATAGCATGGCTGAAGGGGGGAGGGTCTTGCCAAGTGTGACATAATTTTCGAGGGTGGTGTTGGTGATGTGTGACAAAGTGTGACGGGGTGGGGGTATTGAAAATGGCCAAAAAAAAGGTGTGACGTAATTTATGCACGGACCCTGAGGTGTTTCCAGATATTCCATACCATACTGTTTTCTTTTATAATAGCATTATTCTGGCACTAAATATAAAATGATAGGAGACGACACATGCATGGGAGATGTTGCTATTGCTCTTAAATGATGCTTACGTTCAACTAGAATTGTGATATCCGGCCACCCCATAGTTTTATACTATTTAGTTTGTCTAACCTTCACAGGGTCACTACTGCTCTGTTGACATTACTGAATCCTCTCAGCAGTCAGAGTTTTGCCTCTGCTTTCCAAGATGGTGCCTCCCACTCTTTCTTCCATAGGGGCAGTTTCCCCTAGATGTAGAACTCCTCCCTATATGTACCTGCTGCACACTACTGCCACCTAGCTGTAATACTAAATACTAGCTTCAAGATTCAGGTCATGGGGAACTAAGTCCATTTCCTCTATGTTTCTATATAGCGTAACACACAAAAACAGCCGCCTAAAATGTTTGTTGATAAAAATTTCAACCATAGCACAATTAACTCATCCCTCATACACAATGTGACAGAATGTTGGATAGGCTTAACCCTGAAAATTTAGATAAGGGAATGTTATGTGCAGTGAGTGCCATTCTACCCAATTTCGGGGCTAAAAATCTCCATTGGCCAGATTAACTTTTGCATGCCTCATAAAATCCCCAATGCCTGGCATGATATAAAAACACACCTACTATTCCATTTATTAACTATTTTCATAATTTTACCAATATTTCTTCTATCTAATTCTAAACCAATCAGCAGTCAGAACATCCTTTAGTGAACACCATATGACTCACGAGAGGGCAGTAAAGATGGCTTTATTGACTAATGCACTGACGGGGTGGCGCAGTGGATAGCGCGCTCGCCGATGGATCACCAGATCGCCCTTTCGAGTCCCGTCCGAGTTTACTCTGCTCTCCATCCATTCGTTGGTCAGTAAAATGAGGAGCACTAGAGATTTATCTCACTGTGTGAAAATAAGCAGGGGGCAGTGACAAAACGTGGAGACAGAAATGTCAAAGCGAAGCGACAATAGGCTGGCATCCATGGGCACTGTGTATGTATTCTGAAACCTGTATAGCCCCATGGTACTTGTTTCTGTGAGGTACACCTCCTGAAAGCTGAATTGCTTGTGAAGGAGATCAGCACCCAGCTCCATGTGCATGAAGCACGGCCACTATACCAAGGGCAGGAATACACTTGTATGCACATAATGTGCAGATACACTTGTGTCAGCACCAGAGTAACAATTGGGTGCATTGTAAACAGTTTTGATAAAAGACAAAATACAATCTATAGCCCCAGGCCTACTTGATGTCTTGGTGTCACAGAACTAATAGGGCCAAGGACGTTCTGATTTTACCCCCATCTTCCACCATAAAACTGGCATCAATCAGGTTCTAGTTTGATGGCGTTCATAAATAAAGGCTTAAATTAAAGCTGAAGTCATTCTTGATTTTTTTAGCATGGTCAACCATAACGGAGTCAGATCCGTTTTTGCAACAGTTGCCATGGAAACCACCATGTTGAATAAATTAAATGATACAGGCGCCCCTGACAAATGTGACCTTGGATCCCTCTCTGACACAATAGGTTTCCATGGTGACTGATTATACCTAGCAAAACACTGTTTTTAGTTGGGACTATTAAGTTGTCCTAGGTTTACTGGGGCAGAATACTACTGTGACACCTCTTACAATAAGGAGCTACAGCTACGATTTGGGCTAACCATATTGATCCTGTAAATCATCCTGACTTTATACCTACCAGAATTATCTATATCATTTACATATTGGTTATATTTCTATATGTGCATATCATCAAGAAACCTTTTAATCATGAAATTAAGTGCATTCCTAGAACAGGCATAAGGGTCAAGCCATATGTTTTTAAGACCGATCTCACACAGAAGGTACTGTATAATCTTTAAGCCACTGATAATTTTCATTTTTCATGGTAGTGAATGCTTCATTTAGGATAGGGTTTGTTGAGCCCTGCTCCAGTCTTAGCCAGTACAAAATATTCAGCAAAATAATTTTAGATTTGATAGGGAGTCTCCCCAATTCCCCTAGTGCAAGAGTGGTGCTAGAGTACTTTGAAACACCGAGAGCATATTTGCAGCTTGAGGAGTAGAAAGTTTCTGGTGGGCAATCTTTTTTACTGTTTAAGTCATCAATTATAAAGGTCACAGGTCTCAGTCTGTATGAGGATAGGAGTTTGATTTTATCACAGATGTTACCTTTAGTCACATATGCCACCTCTGTTTTTTTGTAGAATCGGCATTTCAATATCCTGTTTGCCATGGCAACAACATGACTAGATAGCACCCCTATCAACAGATTTGTTCCTTTTGGTTGCCATGGCAACAGGGAAGAAAATATTACTCACTCGGCATGCAGCCAATAAGAGGCCTCCATTTGGTCCCGTGACCCGTTTCCATGGCAACATGACCTACTTAGGGGATTAGCGACCACCTCTCAGCCAATCAGAGGCCAGCATTCTGGTAACCATGGTAACGTGACCTACTTAGGGGATTAGCAACCAACATCAGCTAATCAGAGGCCAGCATTCTGGTAACCATGGTAACATGACCCAATTAGGGGATTAGTGCGGTCACGTGACCCCTTGTTTGTAAACAACAACATGTGGTGTAGCCATGTGGTCCCTTGTTTGTAAACAAAGGGGCGGGGCTAATTATGTAAATGAGATATATCAAAAGCATTTAATTTTTTTTATATCTTATTTTATCAAAAATATAAATACAAGTATATACATTCATCTTAATCATAATCCAGACTGTACATAGTGTAATCTTTGTATACGGTTTTCATTCAAGCGTTCTTTTGAAATGAAGGAATGGTGTGAGTCATACCCCTTGTCCACAATTCATCTAAATTACAATAGAAATCCGCTGAAGTATAATACCAAGTATGCCATTTAGTTTGTGCGGACATGACGCTTCTCAGTAGAGCATTCTGTATATTTTCAAAATGAAACTCTCTACAGAGCACACGAACTAAACACTCTCGACAGAAGGTGTTGAATACTCTCTCAGAGTAATGACAACACATATATCCCGTAAAAAGTCTGAGTTTTCCTTGAGAAGAAATATTAAAGCGTTAGTAGATTCTAACGTATACCGCCTTTTGATGAGAGGACAGGTTTTCTGATTGTGAAATTGATATAGTCTTATCGATCTGTCTGCGAAGACATCGGTCCCTCTCCAGAAAACATCTTTCAAACACTCTTTCAATGAATCAAATGTCCGATTAGAAATGAGTCCTTTACGAACATTTTGTTTTTACAATGGCGCTTTAAAGAACAGCACATCTGTTGCATTGATTATTTCCCATGTGTAAAACGGTTCGCAAGTGCACATATTATCCTTTTAACAATATAAGAGTAGGTGAGGTAGTACCTTGAATGTTAGAGGTTCCAGCCAGAAGAGTCATATCCATGGGCGACGGGGTGGTAATAACGTGCGATCTTGTACAGCATCCAAGACATTTTTTACCCGCCTCAGCGTCTTTAGCCAGAGCTGCAATGTCTATGTGTTTAGGTGTCAGCAGCAGCAGCAGCAACATCAGCAGCAGCAGTAGCAGCAGCAGCAGCAGCATCCAACCATCCGTACGGATCAAAATAAAATTCGTTGTTAGCGTCACCTGTGAACAGATAAGCAAGGATCTCGAAATCCGTGGGGGAATATAGTGACGATGTAGTAGTCTGTAGAGAGGTCGGTGTTTCCATGATGAAGGTGGCAGAGAAAGTGTGAGGGAACAAAATTTCACTGTCCCTTATGTACCCGTCTGAGATAAGCCTCTCAACTGTGGTTTTAAATCGATCAAAGCCTTAAAAGAGATTTAATCCCATTTTCACAGAGACCTTCGGTCAGTAGGGTATCTATCTGTTTTGATTTTCACCTGCCGTTTGCTGTAGGCACGGATCCCTTAGATCATTAAGTGTGGTCGTTCCCAGAGGGAAAAGATAAAAGACTTAAAGGATCTGATTCACATAGTCACAGAGATTCTTCCTCGGTATCTGTTTGTCACCCACTGTTCACTGCAGGAGGGTTTAACTTAGATCATCAAAGTGTTGTCTCATGGTGACAAGAAGAGCAGGAGGAAGGGGGATTAACTTGTTGATTTTGTTAGACTTACCGCATATGGGCCTTTATAGTCACAGACAGAGTGGCAGACACGCGCCCTGGGGTATTTTCCTGTTATGCATAGACAGGTAGGTAGGTAGGCGCTGTAGTACCTCGCGTATTAGGCTAGGTGCACCACTGAAGTTAAAGGGTGTACCTTATAGGTAGGGGTTACTTTTAATCCCTACTGAAATGTCAAAAAAAAAAAATAAAGCTTTCAGATACACTTTATAGCATTCCCTCAAGTTGGGGGCGTACCTTATACGCCAGGTACTACGGTAGGTAGGTAGGCGGGGAGGTGTGCACCATTTTTTGGCGCCACATGTGCTGCTGCTGCTGCGCACCCCACACCTTGGCTAGTGAGTGATCCAATTAAAACACTTTGACTTCTCTGTTACAAGATTATATTTTCCCGTTACTGTTAACCACCCCCTGTAGTTTTTGTATACAGACTTTGAACGTCTTAATCTCCTAATGAGCCATAATCCCCTTATACATGTAAGTCGCATTAAGGTAATTATCACAGTTGTTACACCTGTTTATCCCACCTGATACCCTTGTCCCAAAAGCATTTTTGTCCCCTTGATGTGGGGTGAAAGGATCCAGGTGAAAACGGGATTAGATGATTCTCTCAACAATATAAAGAGCACTGACCAGGGAAAGGAGTAGTAGTAGTAGTAGAAGTAGCGACACTTCTCCGGCAGCAGGAGCAGCAGTAGCAGCTGCAGTAGAAGCAGCAGCAGTTGCAACAGCAAAAGCAGTAGAAGAAGTAGTAAAAAAAGAAAAAATAGAGGTATGGCCGAAAGCTGTCTTTAAAGAAAGGAATTTACTCCATTACTCTTTGATAACCACCCTCAGTGCACCCACTCGTTTGGCATTTAATGAAAATAAAGGGTGTTCAAATATGGTGAGAATAAGTGCTATGAAAAGATTCGACGAGGACATCGGTTATTTGGGGGTAACCGCTGCTCCCACTCGGTGGGTGCGCGTGGTGGCCGACGTAAACACGATCTGGAATCATTTCAAAGTTGTCACCTGTTATCCAGCCTATTACAATGAGGCCGAATTGAAGAAGAAGGGGACGTACTACTTTCAAGATTACATTCCAGTTTGTGTTTGTTACCACTGTACTGTTACCCCTAGTTTTTGATACAGTTATGTTAAAGAGGAGAGGAAAAAGGCAAAGCAACAAGCTTTGCCTAAATAGTTAAAGAAAAAGGCAAAGCGACAAGCTTTGCCCAAAGAGGAAAAAAAGATTGCCCCCCTTTATTTATTTATTTATTTATTTATTTATTTTTTTAATAAATAATTTCCGAGTCATTAACATTTTTTTATGGATATATGACATGTGTAGGGCCTCGTGGAGCGTTGTATATAATTTTAGCTCCCTATCGTGAGGACAGGTCAGTCGGTGTGGTTACCACCTGTAGTACCAGAGGTCGCTTCGATCTCAGGCCACTATGAGGTGGTGGCAGCACTGGTCGTCGCTGCTCCAGTCCCTACCTGGGACCGCGTAGGGAGGTCAGTTGGCTTCTGGCTACGCCCAGGGCAACACCTGCAGAGCACTGAGCTATATTCATAGCACCACTTCGAACATATGTAAATCTGAAATAAACATGTGCCGGTTGCACTAACCCAAGCTAACTTGTCTGGTTTTACTTGATATTGATATATCTCGAACTGAACCTAAGTTATATGAGAACTCGAACCATTACACATGTGTAAAATTGAGTGAAAATAAAATATATTGCATAAGAAGAGAAAAAAATATGAGAGACGGTGATGTTATCGGGTGTCATGAAACGTAACAAGATAGAATAAAACTTGCTACGACTCTTTCCTGATGACCACTCATCACCGAGCGTTCGACTGAGGAACACCATGTCCGTAGTAGTAGTTACCACCACTTCTTCTACTACTACTACTACTACTACTACTACTACTACTACTACTACTACTACTACTACTACTACTACTACTACTACTACTATAACTACGACCCCATAGCGACCGCTGAAAAATGTCGAGTGGTAAAATCACAACGTTCACCGTAATAGATTTCGATCCCCAACTGCTAGGACCCTTCAGTTGCATCATCAGTGGTCCGTCTGGTTGTGGAAAATAACACTTGGTGAATCGATTTCTGAGCGACGTTAGCACTTTGGTCACACTGCCTGTGGAAAAGGTCTTTTACCATTATGGCGAGTGGCAGCCGCTCTTTGAAAAAATGCAAAAAGACTATGGAGTGGAATTCAGAGAAGGTCTTCCCAGCAAAGAAGACATAGTGGGAGAAGAAAAAAAAGAAGAATCTACCGCGCCTCGACCGCACACTCTACTGATATTGGACGATCTGATGAGCAGTTCCAATCAGCAAGTGGTAGCGGACATCTTCACAAAATATTCCCATCACTGGAACATGAGCGTCATATATATCACTCAGAACCTATTCCAGAAATCACCCGAATTTCGAACTATGAGTCTGAACGCTCACTACATGATCATTTTTAAGAACCCTGGCGACATGGGACAAATAGGCGCTCCGTCTCGTCAGGTGTTTCCCTCCAAGGCGGCGGCCCTCTCCAGTATATTTACCCATGAACTCAAGCGTCCTCACTCATACCTGCTTCTGGACTTCAAGCAGACAACACCGGACGATCTGAGAATAAGCTCCTCCCTGACGTACATAGATGATCAGATAGTGTTCGTTCCGCTAGACAAAAAGAGAAAGAGAAATTAATGGCTATTCATCGATTCAGAAGACATTACGGCACCCTTAAACACTTGGCAAAGTGTTCGCTGGAGGATTGTGAGCATTTAATAGCCTCTGGAAGCGACGATTTGATCACGACGTTGAGCGAATAGTATATAGAGCTCCTCATTCGGCACCTCACCACCGCAGCTGCCTCGATGATGACGGACCCCGAGGAGCAACACTACAAGCGCTTGGCTCTCGTAGATCCTAAGTGGCTCTCGAAATTACAAGGACCACCTGATGTCCCCACAGCTGCTGCTGCTGCTGGTACTGCTGCTGCTCCTGCTGATGAGCGTGAAGAACCCCTCCCCCTCCTCTTTCGCCACTGCCGTATCCCCACCCTCCAATATGCTTATTACTACAGACAGGCTGAACAAGGTCTTCATCCCAACGCCGCATTACACCAGGTGCTACAGTTTATCTACAGGGACTTGGACCTCGTGTTGAACGACCCCACTTTGAAATCGCACAAAAAAATGCTGAAATACAAGAGGTTGTTGAATAGGTTACAATTCTTTCTCGCAAATCCCAACAACCACACAATTCCTGCATCTGCTCTCCTACCACCACAGACCCCCCGAGCTTCCCTCCTTGAGCTGTTGCTCGAACAAGTTCTACAGAGGAAACGCTACCACCAAGCTGTTCAAGAGACTGCAAAAATCCAACTTGGTCAAGTGGAACGACGACAGTTTGGTGAGCGAGATGATGGGTCAAAAAACAGATCCCGCCAGTCGAATTAGCATAGTGGACTTACTGAATAACACCAGCAGGTTGGCGGGCTTCCCTAGCCCACTTAAAAGGGTCTATATCTCCTCTTTCCTATCCCCTCAGGATGTGTGTGGTGCACATATGCGCGGGCACTGACACATTCTTCTGTTAGATTATCAACCTGTGAAGCATGGGATAGCCACTTAGTGCCGCTAAAGTGCTGTAAAACACAAATCAATCAATCAAAAACCAGCAGGTTGAGGAAGACAGCGTCGAGACCCGAGGGGTACACACTGTTCAAGCGCGTGCTGAGCATGGAAGATCCCACGGGTTCCTTGATTGGAAACCAAGTCTATAAAGCAGCCGGTCCTAACAAAGCTTCAGACAGAATAGCTGCCGGCAGTGGGAGGAAATGAACGAGTTCCAACGAAGAAGAGGAAGACGGCGACGATGACTACTACTACTATGAAAATGCCACTCCCCTCGTCGGGCCGCCACCTCCCGTCGTAAGGACGTCGACTACGACGACGACGTTTACAAAACTCCGACTTCCAGCAGGAGATCGCCTGCTACACCTCACCCTTCCTCCGTTTGGACGAGTAATCAAACCAAGAAAAAGAAAGGACGCAGTCGCCAAGTGTACTCCGAATCCGACTCACCGAGATGGCGAGGTCTAAGAAACTGACCAAGAAGGAAAAAGATAAGAGACAAGTGGTGGCTAAGTACCCCGACGTCAAAGCACCCTCTAGTTTCACCAGCGTCACCAAACCCCAGAAACACGTCACCAAACTGCAGAAAAAACCATTTCTGTGACCGAAACTCGGCTTACATCTGAGACGCCTTTGGATCTCTGGACGCCTACACTAAACATAAACCCATCCGGAGAAAATTTGCAAGGAACAAGACGATAAGCGGGGGAATTGATCAACAGTGGCAGTTATCTGATCTGATCTGATGGACATGCAAGTTTTAGCGTCTCACAACAACGGCTTCCGGTACGTGGTGATGGCCGTCGACGTTTTCTCCAGGTACGCGTGGGCTGCTCCCGTCAAATCTAAAGGCGGCGCAGCTGTCACCGAGGCATCCGTGCTCTGTTCAAACAGACAAGAGGAAAGAATTTCTCAACAAGACCTTCCAAGATCACCTCAAGAGGAAAGAAATAGTTTTTCATCAGCGAAAACGATGACATCAAAGCTAGTCTAGTGGAGTGTTTGAATCGAATTCTAAAGGAGAAGCTGTGGCACTATTTACACACAGGTGCTCATATCGCTACCTAGACATACTGGATGAGATGGTGTCTTCTTACAATCACACTCACCACAAGACATTGTGGTGAGTGCGACAGCGCGGAAAACAGCGAGACTATTTTCTACAGACACAACCTCCCTACTAAGAAACAAATCTATGGAAAATATGGAAAAAGACGCACCCTCGATGTTTCAACACCAACGTCATCGTTCCAGGCGACAGAGTGAGAATGTTGAGGGCTAAAGGTCCCTTCTACAAAGGTTATGAGCGAAACTGGAAGGAGGAAGTGTTCAAAGTCTATAAAATGTTGGGTAGCAGAGGGTTCGAGCTGAAAGACGACGCTGGGGGCTCTCTTACGGCAAGACTTACCTGATAGACAAGGTGCTTCGCTAGAAGACCATCACCCTGCCTAGCAACAGTTCTGCGGACTATTTTCCTCAGAACACCCTGACCTCTTTTCGAACCCACTTCGACTCACCCCTCCTCCTATCAGAGGACCACGAAGCAGCTCTCAGCAAAATCATCCTCCCGACAGAGTGGAGCAACGTGCTAGACGATGACTTGATCATGATCGTTGCTCTGCGCACAAAGAACTCGCTGGCTGAGGCGAAAAGAGTTTTCAACAAGAAAAAAACCTTCAAGAAAAAAACCCGAGGCAGACTGAAAGATGGTAGACAGAGTGATCAACCTGCAGAAGATCATCAAAAGCGCTAATCCTCTGACTAGGACGGAGGAGAACTTTGTCGACGAATTGACGCCGGAGCTGCTAAAAAAAGAGTTGGAGGCGCAGATATTGAAACCTGGAAAGAAATCAAAGCACGTCACATTGACACACGAAAACTCTGCCCTGTACAAGCAATACCGGACGACGTCCAACAAGAGGCGAAAAATGAGGAGTATGGCACACACCATGGTTCAAGACACGGAGAGGAGAACGTGCATGTGAACGTTGCTGCCGAACATATTCCCTCTGCCACCCATTTTCACGGGAAACAATGTTCAGTTCATCGAGCGCTTGAACCTGCTCCTGACAGGTAATTTAGAAGGTCAGAAAAATTCGAAGGCCGTCTTCTCCTACGACTCGCTGACGAGACGCATGACCATCAACGTGCCCCGGTACACTGCCGTGATCATCACCGAACATCTGGTACACATTCTAGGATTCAGGGTGAAGGCTCATTTCTTGACGACAATCACCGGCGTCTACATCATGGACCCCTTCGGAGACGTGTACTCTGTGTATGTATACAGCGACGCCATTCAAGACAGACCAGTGGGCGACATACACGTCCCTCTGTTACGCTGTATCACAGTTGACAGAAGCGGACGGCGGAAAGGGGGAATGCAAGCTATCAGTTTTCCACATTTGGATTATTTTCCCTTGAAATCCAAAAGGTTGGATGAGGTCGGCATCTACTTAAGAGACAGAACCGGCCGATCCATACCATTCATGAGAGGAGAGGTGATAGTGACACTTCATCTGAGGCCCATCGAATGTTAAAGGTGCAAACATGATACGTAAACAAGCGCCATACTTTTCATCCAAGGGTGCCACCGGACAAGGATACAGCGATTACTACAACGCTCAGTTCGGTAATGGAATCAACATGTACAGCGGACGATCTTTCCAGAATGGTCACGGTTTCCGTGGCGCCCTTTTAGGTATCATGCTCTCGGCCACACCCCTTTTGAAGACGACGGAGAAAACACTGTTCCACTGGTTGTGGGTGTTGCCAAGGATATGATGGAGGGAGACACTTTCAAGAACGGTGTGAAAAACAGAGGAGTAGGTGCTCTGAAGAGTCTGGCGGGTAAAGTGATCTCTCCAGAGAAAAAAAGACACCCAAGAAGGCGGGGGCCAAACGTCAGAGGCAAGCTCCTCAAACGGGAAGCGGCTCTAGCAAGAGACGGCGGGGGAACATTTTCAATCACTAGGGAGGCGACCTATAAATAAAAGGACTACAGGTCACAGGCGTCAGTCTACCACCGACGTGAAGAGGGAGCACAATGGCTTACATACATGAAAACAGCAGCGAGTGCGCGCTCTCTGAGCTCGACCTGCACACCGTAGCGCCAACTAAAACTACTATCCTAAAGTCGACCTTTGTCGAGCTAGAAACGAAAAAACTCTTTGGGAGACGGGAGCAACATCAATTTCACCATCAGTAAGTCTCAAAAGTACACGGACCTGAACGAAAATTACCTTCATCTGGAATGCGAGGTGGTGAAACCGAACGGCGACGCACTGGACGACACCGAAGTGGTGGCTCTGGTGAACAACTTGGCTCACTCGCTCTTTAAGGTTGTCCAAGTCTCCATCGGAGGCTTCAAAGTGTCTGGTAACACCAAGACCTAACCCTGCAGAGCTTACCTGGAAGGTTTACTCAACTACGACAAAGGCGTCAAGAGGAACATCATGAGCGTCCAAGGTTGGCACCAAGACAGGGCTGGTCACTTCGACGCCTTGACCAACGACAACCCAGGGTTTAAGGCTCGCCAGAAACTCATCTCCAACGGTCGCTTTTTGCTGATGTTGAGACTCCACTTTGACCTACCTCATCAACCAAAGTTCATAGCTGGAGAGACGGAAATCAACCTCACTCTGAAACAAGCTGCCCCCGGTTTCTATCTGATGAGCTCGGGCACCACCACATACAAACTCAAGATCCACAAAACTAAGCTCTATATGTGTCGAGTGGTCGTAGCTGATTCTGTGATGGAAATGCACAAAAAGGCAGTGATAGAACAGGGTCCCTTCAACTACCCAGTGAACAGAGTGGAGGTGACGACCTACGCCATCCCTGTGGGCAACAGAGATCACACCTACATGCACTCCAACACAGGTCAACTACCCAAGTCCATGATGATTTGTTTCCTAGACCATGAGGCCTTCAACGGAAATTACGCCAAGGACCCGTTCAAACTGAAACATTGCAACGGCATCTTGCTTCAAGTGATAGTGAAAGACCAGAAGGTGCCGAACGACGCCTACGTCCCTGACTTTGCCGAAAGGGAATCTGTGAGGGAGTACCTAGCACTACACGGAAACAGGTTTGTACGAGGGTTTACGCTCCTGCAACACTTCCTACAACGATTTCCTGAATGGTTTCACGCTGTTCTCCCTTGATTTAACTCCGGACAGATTGCACGACGGGTGTAGAGTGAACCTTATAAAGGCGGGTCAGCTGAGAGTGGAGCTCAGTTTTGGCTCGGCGCACAACGGTACTGCTCTACTTGGTGTACAACAACGTTGTCGAGCTGACCAGAGATAGACATCCCATCACAGACTACCACATGAACTGAAGAGAAGGAAAAAAAGTGCATGAACACACTTGAAATAGACAAAGTGTTAAAGGAAAACATTAACACAAATACCATTTCCTAGGTGTTTTCTGTTGTGACACTATCCCCGAGCACCCTATCAAGAACTGCGTCATGAGGATGAGCAAAAACCCAAAACTGAGCGACCGGTTGGTGAGTCAGAGGCTCGCGATGATGATAATGATGTGAAGAATTCGGAAAAAAATGGAAACGGGATGCTGCAAGCGTCTACAATTCATGCAGACAAAGGTCTCATATCTGGCCGAAATAGTGTTAGATTTATCCAAACTAGTGCAATGTTTGATGGAGAGAGTCAGTGACTGTGAAACTAGCAAAGTGAGACTTTGCGGTCTGTTCGGACGAAAGAAAAATATGATTGATTAAAAATGATGATTCATGAAAATAAAAAAATGAAAAATGATTTATTTTGTTGTGTTTTATTTCATATATAACTTTATTTAAAAAAAGTCGCGTTATCATTATCATCACGCGCAAAGAATTCAGGAGTATCTCATTTACATAATTAGCCCCGCCCATTTCTTTACAAACAAGGGTTCACATGACCGCACTAATCCCCTAATTAGGTCATGTTACCATGGTTACCAGAATGCTGGCCTCTGATTGGCTGAGAGGTGGTCGCTAATCCCCTAAGTAGGTCATGTTGCCATGGCAACAGGTCACATGACCAAATGGAGGCCTCTGATTGGCTGCATGCCGAGTGAGTAATATCCTTAGATTAGCTATAGTCCCGTTCCGATACATACTATACTACTCATATGCAAGCCACAATAATCATGCAATATCTCTTCAATTAGGGCCTGTATAAGCTTAAAGGGGTGTCTCACGTTTTACTTATTGGGGACATCCTAGTCTGTCATAAAATCACTTACATTTGGAATTTTCAGAAAATTCCTTCAGTTTTTGAAAGCTCACATTGTATTCTATCCACAATATTTCCAACAAAATGAGATTATTGTGAGTAAGCAGGGTTTTTTTTGCCAGGGCGCTCAACGGGTGCTGCAGTATACCATTTGATACAGGAGTTATTGGAAAATAGAAATTTAGGTAATTATTCAGCCATCTAAAAAAATCTAAAAAAAGTGATTGATACGTGTGACCATTTAATCTTGTTTGAAAATTATCAAAATTGGGTTGTTATGATAGAAGTCTTTGCTGGTTCCAAAGTTACCTTACTGATAGAAAACAACTAACGAGGGCTAATAAACAGCTCTCTAATGTTGAAACCATCACCTGTGGAGTATGCCAGGGTTCCGTTCTCAGACCGTTGATGTTTTTTTTTGTGTATTTTAACGACATAATTATGTCAAAATATAAAACATTGTAGCTATTATCTTTATGCAGATGATTTAGCTATAGTGATCCATAGTCAATGCGTGAACACAATGGCTGGACAGTTACAAGCAGACATAAATAATGTCAGTGACTGGTGTCGTAAGAATAAGTTGACAGTATATGTTAATAAAACTTAAATTTTTTTACACCAGATTTAATATGGACGGTGTAAACCTAACATTAAATGTCTCCACATTTAAAACTACCTTGGTGTGGTTATTGATAAACATCTGAGCTGGAGCATTGTAAAAAGGTGGACCATAATGTACACATGAAATATATGCAACTATGTAAGAGGTCACAAATCATAGAAGGTTTGCATATGACAAAATTGGATGTATTCCAGCTCCTACACTTAGGATTTTAGTTTCCCCCCTAATTCTTTTGGATCAAAATGTAGGGCTCATTGAGATCTTCATGTTACATATGGGTTTTGATGGTCCAATATGCATATTTTGGGCACCAGCGGGTTAAAATAGGCCCAAAAGGACCAATTTTGTAGGGAAAAATCAATAAATCTGACATTTTTCATAATGTTTTAAAAATTTGACAATAGGAATGGGTCTTCCATTTATGACCACTGTAATCTGAAGGGAAACTGAAATTTTGGACCTAAGATTGCCTGCCTAGGGGCAGTTGGTCTATATTTTTTGAGAAATTAAATTTTTGTAAAGTAGTTTGTCTGGGTGAAAATTTTAGGGCATATGACCCCTTCCTAAAATATCTATGATGTATATGGGTTAATTTTCTGTGCTAACATTTAGAGTTAGTCCCATGCTAAAGTAATCTGGAAAAATAATTGGAATTGCTCCATTATCTTGGCTGTGAGCAGGTCATGAGTATTTTTTTCAGCCAGGCAGCCCTTTTTTGGGTGTCTTCCCGAAATACCACATTCCTTCTCATCCTGGCTGGGGTTTACATATTTAACTATATTAACTATGTCAGTTTTTTACCCCCACATATATCTAAGTGCCATAGTGTAAAACAGATAAATTATCCCTCATGGTTTGGAATAGCAGGGGGAAATTTCTAAAATTTGTCTTTAAAATTTACCTCCATGGAAATCTCTAGTCTGGACCATTCTGACCTGTAGATTATAAAAATTGTATTAGCATTTATGTCAACTGCGTTCTTCTTATCATAGAATGCGTTCTTCTTATCATAGAATGACTGTTCTTGTGATAAACCTTTATCACGATTCTGTGAATCTGTCTTTCCGAATGACATTTGAGGTACAGCCATGGTGAGGGCTTGGTTTCCTAGAGAAATTATCGTCATACTTCCATGGAAATCTCTGGTCTGGACCATTTTGACCGGTAGATTATGGAAATTGTATCAGGTTTTTATGTCAGATGTGATCTTCCTATCCTAGAATGAACGCTTTTGTGATAAACTTTCATCACAATTCTGGGAATCTGTCTTCCCGAATGACATTTGAGTTACATGCCTTGTTGAGGACCTTGATTGTGAAGTGTTCACATAACTTTGGCCCATTAAACCTATATACCACCTGAAAGTACACATGGTGGGCATTGTCTTCCACATGATTAAAAGTAACTACCTAAGACTGTTGCACTTTTATGTATACCAGAAAGTTTTGAAATTTCCTGATTCAGGAATTTCAAGAAATTCAGTGAAAATGCCATTTCAGGCCTGAAGAAAAAGGATTCAAGTGTAGGACAAAAGTCCAAGTCCTTTAGCTACAGCTCTCTGAATCCTATCCTTAGACCCAGTAGTCAACAAATGTTAACATAAACGTTGACCAAATACATAAAAGAATTAATTTGGCATGGCTTAAGGGAAAATACCTAATGTCATTCGGCAAGAAACCTTTCCAGGGTCTTCCAGAGTATAGATGTTCAGGGTGTTGCCATAGCAACGGATTTCGTATTTTACTGAAAATATTTTGTGGGTAGTTACCCCAACACCTATACATTATCCACAAAAAATATCTTTCAGATACTCCAGGGTTTAATCTCAGGCCCCCAAACTCCATGGGAGGCCCCATCTGCCCACTTTATATGATTTTCGACTAAGATCCGTAAATATATAAATAAGGATGTGACCCTCAAAATATACAGACAGATGGTACTTCCGATAATGGAATATTGTCACTTTATCTTGGACAGTGAACCAGCCACTATTGTCAATCATCTACAAACACACCAAACCAATTTCCTGAGGTTGAGTCTAAGTATTAGTTTCCCTCCTGATGTACATGCCACTTATTTACATGATTCATGCAGTTTTGAATATCTAAATGTGAGGCGGTACCTTGATGTATTTAATTTATAAAATAACATGGGACGAAACTAACTTAGTGGTTGCTATAAGGAACCTGAGGAGTAGGAGTCATCTTAGATTGAAGGTTGCTAGACCCAACTGTGAAACGTACAGGCAAAGCCCGTTATACAGCAGTATGTTAATGTGCGATCTACCACCTGAACAAGTACAAAAAGCTCTAGACCTAAAGATTTTCAAAAGGCTTATAAAGAAAGAGATTGAGTGATATATTATTGAGATGTCATATTGTATGTAATTCTCAATTATGCATATTTGCTGTACTTAATGTGCTATAACTTAGACTAAAGAGTTGTACAAATATAGCTCATGGAAACCACTTATCCATACAGCATATGTCATAGCCAGCATACAGTGCATGTCATACTTATCTATACCGAGGTAGTGGATTGTCCTATAAGCACTTAGCAGGTTTATTTATCAGGCAATAAGATAATCCAAACGATTCACTGCGGTCATCTCGGGGGCTGACTGGTACCCATCTGACAGGTCTTATCAGTAGAACTCACTGGTAACAAGCTCCAGCAATGGTGGCGCCCATGGGGCAACCTGCTGACTCGGAATAGATACAGCCATTGCTGAAGCTGATTACCAGCGGTTACCAGTGATAACCGCTATCAGATGGGTACCAACTGACCCCCGAGAGGACCACAGTGAATAGACAGTATCATTTCATTGGCTGATAATCAAACCAGGTAAGTCGATATAGAGTACATATCATATTTATCTATAGGACTCAGCATGGAGGCCTAGTGGAGCCGCTATTTTGAATTTTGCTGGTTGAGGTAAAAGCCACTGATAAGACATACCATGATGGGTACCTTGTCCCTGGTGAACACCCACTTCCAGGGACATGCTGGTCCCATCTTATCAGTTCTTATCAGTGTGTGTCACCCGAACCAGCTCCCAACCAGCTAGTGGCCAATACAATACATGTCATATTCATCCATACAGTATAATGTCATACCCACCATACAGTGCATGTCATACTTATCCATACAGTATATGACTGTCATACCTATCCATACAGTACATGTCATACTTATCTTTAGAGTATATAGAGGAGCAGCACAGGGGGCCCTCTGGGGTCATTTAATTCGTAAGATTACTGATAGCTATAAGTTGTTTTTTTATGTTGTCCAATGTATCTGGGTATGGAAAAGTGATGTTTGACCAATGAAAGCTTGTGCAGTCACTGAGAAATCTGCAATTCTTTACAACCATCTCTTGAAATTTTAGCCTCGTTTTTAAGAGCTAAAATACACATGGGTCTACCTGTTCTGGCACTAGTATTCATCTTACAACTATTCTAATGGTATCTACCCCCCTAAATTGGACCCAACGATCATATTGCAGCCAACCATTTGTTGCTAGGCTAAGCGGTTACCTAGCAACAGCTGATTTTAGCTAGCAACGGACCCTTTCTGAGACAAAGAAAGACCTTTCCTAGAATTGACTTACAGAATGGAGATCATGGCTATTGCTTCTCATTTTGGTATTGAGAAGGTCCATGCCATTGTAGAAAATGCAATATTGTACCAAAACACAGTGTGCTAATCAGGGAATGTAGAAAAAAATGATATAGCAAGTATAATGAAAACATGCAGCTTCAGCATTATCTTCTATTGGAAAAATATTATTTACTGGATAATTGTAGTGTGTCTTATATCCTCAAAAACATCTGAGGCTTTCACTTTACTCCTAGAGTAGCTGATTGCCTAGCAACAACAAATTTACTTAGCATTGTTTGTAAGCCAACCACATTTCAAGGACCTTGTGATAGCCAAGTTCATGTACATGTGTATAATTATGTAGATCCAATGAGATGATATTCAAATATTAGTAAGCTATATTTGCTTGAAATATATATGATCCTATCAAAAAATATCCCCATAGAAAACAAAGAAATCACCCAGCTACTCATTTCCTTTTTCTATTTTGGAAAATAATATAAACCATACCTAACAGCCTACAAATATTCAGATTACTACTATTCTATAGTATGGTACTCCCATTTATAAGCTGGACCCTGAGTCAAAGTAATATACTTTGAGCTGCAGCTAGAGTCTGAAATGACCTATAAGCCACACCTTATACAGGGGCTTCATACAATTTCTTCAGACTTAAAT
Organism: Acholoe squamosa; assembly: GCA_949317995.1. NCBI lineage: Eukaryota > Metazoa > Annelida > Polychaeta > Phyllodocida > Polynoidae > Acholoe > Acholoe squamosa. Next base: position 64,302,537 of record OX439044.1, read on the forward strand.
ACAAAATCAACTGTCACTACTTTGGCTCAAGAAAACATCAGCAAAGTATCATTGAAAGCAGCTTATGTATCGGGTTGAGGTGACAGGTCAGTCTGTGATTTATGTGCATCTCATGCAAGTCTCAGAACACAGATGATATCTTAATATTTCATTGGGTGTCATTTGGTAACCTGCCATACCTTAGTAATTGCTGTTTTGATAAGTGTGACATGAAGTCTATGTGCTTGATTACCAACTATCAGTGGTATCATTCCATTCCTGTCGAGGAGAAATCAAGGAATTCTACCAACATTAACATTGTCAAGTTAAGTCGCTATCAAGAGCTATATTAACCATAGATCCAATCAACCACAAGGCATATACCTGTGTATACAAAGTCATATCAAATATACAGACTGATTCAAATTACCTACTGATAATGATCAAAGCTCTCCCACCAAAATGGTAAGGCTAAAATTAAATATTGCCCCTATGTGATGTTTTATGCCATCATACATAACACATAATCACCATCTTGAACTCTCTCATTCTAAAGCACACACAGAATATCCTGGGTAATCTGAGGCTTGGTAAATACCTTGCCCCCAGTATGTATCTACCTATTAATTAATCCTTTTGAGTGATATTTAACAACATTATTAGAATAAATTAATGACCCAGGATTAGAATTATAGGAACTGTAACAAGAAGGGACTCCTTATGTACCTAATACTACCATAGAATCATGTGTAAATGGCATGGCTTCTACATGAATCCAACCCTTGTCTTGTCATATACAATGTAGGATGCCCCTATGCCTCGCAGCCTTAGCCTCAAGTCAATTACCTTAGGCCAATGCTTAGAGTATGGCTTCTACATGAATCCAACCCTTGTCTTGTCATATACAATGTAGGATGCCCCTATGCCTCGTAGCCTTAGCCTCAAGTCAATTACCTTAGGCCAATGCTTAGAGTATTGGTCTGCGACTTTGGGTGTGTGTAGAGGGTGATGTGTGTGTAGAGGGTGATGAAATTACCTCGTTATGGTCATTCAATGCCTTCATATGTCATTCTTCTCCAATGAAATGCTGGTCAGTCCTTTAGCAAATGCTGCATCAATCTATCATGCCAACCCTTCCGACTATCTTAGTACCAACTGAGAAGGTGGAGTGTAAAAATGAATATTCAAAAGCTGAAGCCTATTATGAATGTACATGTGGCAATGCCCTGAAATATGTAGGCTATAGTAGTTCCATTACTTTAATTTGAATCTGGATAGAATGTTAATTGTTATATGGATGTTTTCCAGCAGGACGCAACTTCTCGACCCGGACTATGCCCCCGGGGCATTCACGCGCTGCTCTACGCGTGACAGCAGTCCCTGCTGTGCTGTGCTGTGTCAGATTGTGACTCTGGTGTGAGTTTATAAGGAAAGGCCCCGGGGGCATTCTCGGGCCAGTGATGCCCCTGGGGCATACTTTAGTCGTTTCTTGTGTAGGAGTAACGAAAATGCCCTGGGGGCATTGATGGAATTGCTGATGCCCCCAGGGCATGCCATTGTAGATTTCAGATTATAGAAGAAAGGCTATGCCCCGGGGGCATTTGTGGTGTGTGTGATGCCCCCGGGACATAATAGTATTCAGTCTATAATATAGAAGTAAATGCTATGCCCTGGGGGCATCATCACACATCATCCATATTATGGATGCCCCAGGGGCATGGTACAGAGAACAATGGGGGACAATGCCCTCAGGGCATTCATAGTAAGGATAATCATACATGCATAAAAAAAATTGACGATGCCCTGGGGGCATCCATGTACTAAACGATGCCCCCAGGGCATAGTCCAATACCCTATATAGGCCTACATGTCCTGGGAGCATCATCCTTACCATGGATGCCCTGGGGGCATTTTCCCAGACTTGCCATGGGGAGTGTGGGAAAGCGCACGCCTCAGCCACTGCTGTCCGCGTAATTTCCGCATCACTCCCACGCGGCAGTCTGTAGGCCCCGGGGGCATAGTCCAGGTCAAGAAGTTGCGTCCTGCTGTTTTCCATCATCTAGATGATGATCACTGGTGACAGATAGATGGTCTATGTCTTTTTAACTCTTTCCAGCTGGCTAGTGCATTAATGCACTACCAGGTCAAATACGGCTAGTGCATTAATACACTATGAGGAGAGCATTAATTTTATATTATCTAATAGCATTATGCTGGGTCCCGTCAATAATTATTTTCTTTAAGTAATGCCAGGTATCATGGTATCATATGAAAGGAAATTACATACAGATTACAAATCAGTCATTTTTGTATACATTTCACAAACATTGGTTCTATTCCCGAGGTCACCCTTACACCATGTATCAATATAAATTCACCTGGGACCTCAATCTGCTGTATTTTAGGGACTTTTAACAATGATAGTGCTGGCTGGAAAGAGTTAAGAACGTATCTATGGCCTAAAATAAAGTCCTAGCTAATGTCTTGTAACATGACCTTCCAGCAAGGAGAATGGTCACAGGTGGGGTCTTTTGGTTAGTTTCCTAGGCACTTTCTGTTGGTTGGATCATATGGCTGGTACTTGTGGCCTTATAGCTGAGTCCTACCAGTAAGGTTCTGGAAAAGTCTACTTCTGCCAACAGAAGTGATCTTATAAAGCAGCTAATTCACCATTGACAGAATGATGATAGCAATTGCAAGATCCATGCAATCACAGTTATCGGATGCTGCTAGATTAAGCTATAGTTTTCTTAGTAGAACTTCTAGAGAAGGTCTGTGACAGAATAATCATCACACATTATATTTAATTCTGATCAAAATCTATATAATATTATAAATAACATAATGCTGCTTAAGGGCTGTTCAAATATTATGTAACACAATTTTGGCCACCTTTTGACCCCCCTCCCCCCTTGTAACAATATGGGGCTTCTAATCAATATTCCTAAATTTATTTAATCCCTCTCAATTTAACAAGAATTAGAGGAAGATCTCTAAAATCACATTAAAATGTTTGTAAATAGTCAAATTTCACCATGTGATGTATTCCTCATTTTTATTATGTAACACTTGAGCAGACCCCCTTCCCCCTGTAACAAAGTGTAACAAACTTCATGACCCCCTCCCCCTACGGTGTTACGTAATATTTGAATGACCCCTTAGCAAATATTTAATTGCTAAGATGTAAACAGGTCTAGCAATAAGCCTTTGGCAGCACTGGGAGAGAGTTGACACAACTTCAGATTTATTTTCTTTATAAATCGATTGGTTCCATAATCATGTTTTCATATCTGAGTAGCAGTTGTCAGTTGGTGAGCCACTTGCTAAACAAAAGCTAGCAAGGTTTCACTACTTGCTAAACAAAAGCTAGCAAGGTTTAAGCAACTGTCAACTCTTTGAGTATTGAACAACTATCTGACACATTTCTTATTACTCCAGGGATATTTCTAACAAGATCTAATCAGTTCTGAATAAATTGAGTCCAATGATGGTTAACTCTCTTAATAATAATAATAATATGTGACCCATCCTAACAAAATGGTACGGAAGTCGCAAATAGAAAATGTTGAGATAGTGCCATATTCATTTACAGCTCATCAAGAGCTTTCATTTGGTATATAACACTTGCATATTTGAACCAGGTTGCCCTCTGTGGGTCGTCTGGCCGTAAATGTAGTTGTATCAATTAATAAAAGATTAAACTGAGATAATTAACATATTAAACATATAATAATTTATAAATCGTATATAATTCCTATGTAATTTTATATAACCACAAAAGTTATTGCTATTTCTATTAGGCATTTTGGGCTTAAAGTAAGTTTAGTAAGCAAGGTTTCTAAAAGACATGTACCCATATGTTACAAAAATGCTAAAATATCAATTTTGATATTTTTGATACTATGCAACTTGAAAAGGCTATAGCTAGGCTTCTACATGTGCGACTTCAGTACCAATTTGTAATGATGGGTCACATATATATTTGTCTATGAACAAGCTCCTCTGTATAAGTTGCTATGTAAATTTGTTGCTAAGGAATCAATGCCCCACAAGTAGAGTAAAACCTCAGATGTATTCTCATTTCATCATTTTCAGGATATAAGACACACTACAATTGTCCAGTAAAGAATATTTTGCCAATAGAAGATAATGCTGAAGTCGCAAATTTTCATCATACTTGCTATAGGCTAGGTCTATAATTTTTTTCTATATTTTCTGATCAGCACACTTTATTTTGGTACAATATTGTTTTTTTTTTTTACAATTGCATTGAACTTCTGAATAGCAAAATGACAAACAGTATCCATGATTCCATTCTGTATGTCATTCTTAGGAATGGTCTTTCTTTGTCACGGAAAAGGTCCGTTGCTAGCTAAAATCAGCTGTTGCTAGGTAACCGCTTGTGCTAGCAACAAATGGTTGGCTCCAATGCGATCGTTGGGTCCAATTTAGGGGGGGTTAGGAATCATTAGAATTGTTGTAATATGAATATTACTGCCAGAACAGGGTGATCAATATGTATTTTAGCTCTTAAAAAACAAGGCTAAAATGTCAAGAGATGGTTGTATAGAATTGCAGATTTCTCAGTGACTGCACGAGCTTTCATTGGTCAAACATCACTTTTCCATACCCAGAGACATTGGAAAACATAAAAAAAACAACTTATAGCTATCAGTAATCTTACGAATTAAACTCCTAAAATATGGCTCTTTTGAAGGACTTGCTGCTCTACTAATATGTCATATCGTAATACCTCGTGTATATGGTGCACCCAACGTATAAAGACACACCTAGAGTTTATGGATTTGCTAGAAGAATTTTTAAGTGAAATAACATTTGTTCTTACCAACAGATTTTCAAAATTCAAAAACCTATTGGTAGCTCAGACCTCTCCCAACGACATTTTTCGGAATTTATGGGGGAAAAGAAAGATTTTGGCCTCAATTTTTATTCATCCTAAAAGGCGCACCAGGAGCTTATCCCTGCGTATAAGCTGCACCTTATACATGGGGTATTAAGGTGCTTATCTATATAGTACATGTCATACTTTCCTATACAGTACATGTGATACTTATCCATACAGTAGATACAGTTGTAAATAAAGGGCATCTTACCCCACCCTACCCTACATATCATACATGTCAATACAGTACATATGTCATACTTATCTATACAAAAAATACTTATCTATATATGTCACATTTACCACAAGCTACAAATTTTAAGAAAAAATATTTACAACTGCTAAACATGTCTTAAGTGTGGTTTTAAAGGGCTAATCATAATGAGCCAGCAGATTTATGGTAAAAATAGTTTGTCTGACAACCTTTTATTTATGAAACACATATTATAGTTAAATAACTTCGTCTGACAATGACTTGCACTGTTGGATATACTAATGGTAAATCCTTTTTGAAATACACAGCCTTTCCTCATTCTAATGACAAAGTACCATATTTGCGATAACAGAAGCTACCACAACCTTTTATGGAACACACTGACTTTGAAATATCTTAAACTTATGAAACATCCCTCAGTACATATGTCATACCAATCCATATGGTAAATGTCATATTATCTATATGGACATGTCATACTTATCTTTACAGTGTATGTTATACTTATCCATAGAGTACACATTTGTCAATACAGTACATATCATACTTTATCCATCCATCAAATACTTGTGACCAGTCAAGCCAAAACACCCCTCTGCAGGGAAATTCATTATCAAAGTTCATATCAAGATCTTTAAAATGAGACATCATTGGGTTAAATATTCCTATTAGTTATGTCAGAACCCCTCCTTGAACATAGGTCGTTATTCATATCTGAAATCGATGATTAAGCTCTAAATACATTATAAACCATAATAATGTCTAAAAACACAATAACTCAGCCTTTTTCATCAAAAATTTATAATAATGTGGTGCTTTTTATCACTGATTTTGATCTAGAAGGAATTTTCCATTTCTGTTTTCAGTTTTGGGTTTCCTGTGAGTATCCCCAAAAACTGGCATAAAAATCTGCAAATTTCGATTATTGGAATGGTTGCCATGGCAAGCAGGAACAGGCATATAGGTTGATTTCTCATGAAAAATGTTCATTTTTCCATCCAAATATGGGCCATTTCTACCAAAAATGGTGCATTTTAAATGAAACCATTGAATTCTGCATCAGAAATTACCTTAATATATTTTTATAACGATTTTAGAGTAATTTTGCCCTCCAATGCTCCCTGGTGGCCAAATGGGGAATTAAAAATCCCCCGCGGAGGGGTGTTCTCCCTTGATGGGTCACACTTATTCATAAAGCACATATAATTTTCATCTAATAGATAATGTAGCATAATATGCAGCCATAAAATATGTCATATTCATCCATAAAGTACTAACCCAAAACACAACACGTGAGGCATACAGAGCCTGTATGCCCATGAGTGCCCTGCTGCTCTGCAGGCACCCTGGGCAGCAGGGGCAACCGACGAATGGGCATACAGCCTCTGTTTACCCCACAAGTTGTGTAGAATAATCAACTTTTTGCCAGGTCGAGCACTAATCAATGAATTTTTCATCAAGATGAAATTAAAATATCTTGGTACCTATATGTCGATGATGTTCCTTGTTCAATTATAATCATTTTGGCCTTTGAAATTTGAAAATTCGGCCATAAGTAAACCTTTTAGAGTCAAAATTGTGGAGAGTGTCCCAGCAAATTAGAGTCAGCAATGAGTGAGTCAGGGTGACCATGGGTTAAACCATTTTGCATCTGAACGCAAGGGGTGAGGATGTGTGAGATGTGCGTGAGCTTTACACACCTCTCACCCATCCTCACTCAAGTGTCCCTAGTGACCAGGATGGATCGGGTTTAGATGTGTCAGTCCTGAGTCTGGGCCTTCTAGATGCTCACACAAGGTGTGAGGATGTGTGAGTTGTGCATGAGATTAACTCCACCTGTCACCCATCCTCACTCAAGTGTCTCCAATAATTAGGGTGTTTGAGGTTCAGCTGTGCCAATCCTGGGTGAGAGCTTTGCAGATTCTCACACAAGGTGTTGGAAAGTGTGAGCTGTGTGGGAGGTGCAACACAAGTCACGCATACCCATGCAAAGCAAGCCCATGAGTGAGCTCTCTCAATGAATCAGGCACCATTTGGTACAACCTCACACATGTGACGATAAATAACTTATTCATTTTCCACAAGGTGGCATACATTATAGATATTTCCTGCAATATGCATTTTGTTTCATCGCAGTTGACACAGCATCTCCTGAGATTTTACAATTGATATTTGGTTGATCAACTTTTCTCACTAGGTTGACCCATCATCATTTCCCTTCTAATTGGAATATTCACATAATTCCAACAGTTTTTGAAAGTTTATGCCACATCCCAGTAAACACAAGTTTGAAGATAAACATTGGAAAGAGGTATATCTAAGTAGATTTTTGGTAGCAACTACATAGATTTGCTTGATATGTGGATGTTTAAACATTAAGGTTTGTCTACGCTCATTATACTGGTGAGGCTTGCAATATGTACCGGTGAAATGGTGTTCAACATGTTGGATATGACATTGTATGCCCTCAGTTGTGCAAATTTATACATAACATTATACACACATCAAATCCTATGATATTTTATTTTTATCGTGATTGATATTTTATGTCTTCTAACTATATGCTATGGGGAGGCAACTGTCATGAGCGTTTCTCTTGTTCCTTACATTCAATGTTCCCATGCATAATTTTCAGGCCTACCTGATATAGTATAGAGTCATGTGTACCAATCGTGAGGTTAAGCAACCTCTGTGTCACCAAAATAATGTACATGTCAGTAAAATCACTGAAAAGTATACACTACTCAAGGGAATATGAGTAGTATAGTAAATGGTCTTCTCTGGATATTATCCAGAGAAGACCACCATATTTAGATTATCCAGAGAAGAGGTCGTTTATAGATATATTTAATTTATCTATAAAAGAGGTTGTTTATAGATATTTTTAGATTATTTATAAAAGAGGTCGTTTATAGATATATTTAATTTATCTATAAAAGAGGTCGTTTATAGATATTTTTAGATTATTTATAAAAGAGGTCGTTTATAGATATATTTAATTTATCTATAAAAGAGGTTGTTTATAGATATTTTTAGATTATTTATAAAAGAGGTCGTTTATAGATATATTTAATTTATCTATAAAAGAGGTCGTTTATAGATATTTTTAGATTATTTATAAAAGAGGTCGTTTATAGATATATTTAATTTATCTATAAAAGAGGTCGTTTATAGATATTTTTAGATTATTTATAAAAGAGGTCGTTTATAGATATATTTAATTTATCTATAAAAGAGGTCGTTTATAGATATATTTAGAATAGGATTATTTTACAAATAGTAATTATATCACTTTAGGTTTTAAATACAAAAGAGGTCAAGGGGTGCTCATGTCACAAGGTTACTCTCAGCTGTGCATGTCACAAGGTTCTCAGCTGAGCTTTTGGTACAGAGGAAAGCACTGAGAGACCACTAGGATTAGAGAGGATTGAAGAAGGATTGAAGGAGGATTGAAGAAGGATGGAACGAGAAGGATTGTGGATTGAAGGAGGATTGAAGGAGAAGGATTGTGGAAGGATTCAGGGACACAACAGTGGAAGCATCACCCGTTCAAGCTTCAACCAACCATGGGAGCATCAGCCGTTGTGAGTCGACAAGGTCGCAAGTACAGTCGTGATTTTGTTCACACTGGAGCTACACAAGCGTGGAGGCTTGTGACATGAGGGCCGGACCTCTCCATTTAACCCTAGACAATGCATTCCTTATATACTCCACCTCAGCGGTGAAATCATATATGTGGTGTTACACTTTTAAATCTATGAACAAATAAACATTCAGTTTAAGAGGAAACAGATTTTTTTTAACAGTTTGAGTGATTTAGGGATAGAGTTTTTTCTTGTCTATTTTTTGATATATTTCATTGATATCAGCAAAGAATATTTGCAGAGTTATAAGAGGAATTCACAGCAGTAGTTTACAATTGAAACGATAGGTTTTCATTCAAAACGCGGATTTTTTGTCCCCCTCTACCGAGAATAATATGAACTATATTTAGTATGATGTAGGTTATATGGAACTAAATTATTACATGTATAAAGCTCTTTTTCTTTGTATTTTCTTTATCAGTTTCAAAGATTCATGTATAGAGCTTCTTCTTTTTATTGTTTAATATATTTCACTGATATCAGGGAAGAATATTCGCTGATAGCTTACAATTATGACGTTAGATTTTATCATGTTTTGAACGCAGAACGCATTCTTGCTTTCCCTCTACCGAGAATAATATGAACAATTTTTGTCCTGTTCCAGGTTACGTGGAACTAAATAATTTATGTAAACAGCTTTTCCCATCTCTTTGTTATTTAGCTTTATGTTAAATGACGAATTTAGGATAAGATCATGTCTCAGGTTATTTTTCCTTGTCCTTGTTACTAGATTCCATGTCATAATGTAGACAGACATGTAGACAAGATTTGATTAGTTCTTATGAATGCCTTCAAATGGGAGAGCAATAGGTGTTAGGTGTTGCATTAATCATAACGGTTCCATTTATGTTTCTCATGTGAAGCTCCATACTGACTATGTAACTGAGTCTCTCGGTTCCAAGCTTGCTGTGTATGTGTGTTAGTATGTTTATATGAGTAGGAGAGGAGCGGCATGAGTTACTCTTTTGACTTTTTACACATAGATTTAGTCCATACACGCAACAAAATGATCTGTTTGAGTTGCTCTTTACAGTGAACAGTTTTAGTGTGCAGTTTATATTTAATTACTGTAAGCAAATCAGTGAGTCATTTAGTGAGTCAGTTAGTGAGTCATTTAGTGAGCCTGTAGTTGCACTGAGCAGCTTATAAAGAGTCTCAGCTGCTCTCTGTTTAAGGCTCGCAATAGTGAGCTGTTTGATGTTTATGTATAGTCACAGTGAGCGGCTTATTCAGAGTTTGAGCTGCTCTCTGTAATAGGCAAGGTATAGTAAGTTGCTCAATTTTTAATCAAAAGTAGATCTTTCGTTATATATTTACACATATTTTGTATGTATAAATATACATCCATCAGTCACCACGTGAAGGTAGATCTACATGACTGATTTAATTTTGAAAAAATAAAGGCCTAAAGTGAAAATTTTGGAACAAAAACAATGTTTCCTATCTCTTTATGAGCTAAGTAGATATATATGAATGGCTTATATTGTATATTTCATTTATCTGACCTACGTCGAATAAAATGAAGATATTGAAAGCTTTGTTTTAGCTTTTGTTTTCACTCGATCTGGATCAAGTGATAACATGAAGCCTAATTATTTAAGAAGCAGATTTTCAACCAGATCTGAATCAAGCATAAAAATACAGCTTCCTTATTTGAATATATATATATATATACCTACATGCTTTATATGTAGAGACAGGCATATACATTGCTTTTGTAGATATTTTAATTAAAGATGGAGAAGGCTCTTATTTTAAATGAAGATGGAGAAGGCTCTCATTTTCTATAGTGTTTCTGATGATTTGAAAGAAGGAAAAATTCGTGATTGCTTGAGTTAGCCCTTTTTGTTCTATGTTTTTTATTATAAGCATAGTGAAATCTAAATCTTTTACATAGAATGAATTCCCTACATATTTTTTTTGTGAGAAAAATATGTTCCTTTAATGAACATTTGAGCCAAGAAAAAAATGAAGTCTTCTTTCGTAAAAGCTTTTTTTGTAGTTGTTGATTTTGTGACATTTTTTGATTTGAAGCAAGCCAACATCTCATTTTCATTTATTATTTGACTTAGTAACTTAGCCAAATAAAAGCTGTGTCCTTTATCTATTTTGCAGTTGAACAAAAAGATAGCCTGAAATATACGCAAAGCACTTTCTATAGCTATGTACAATGACTTTTTTGAAGGCTGTTGCCTGAAAATATAACTTTTATAGTTAGCCTCTTTGTACACTTTATGTGAACAGTAACACATAAAACTGTGGTATGGACACATTTTGATACAGCTTTGCCCTGTCCAGTAACTTTTTATAGATGGCTTTCCACATTTATCACGTTTTCCATCTAAGCAATCACATAATGAATATAAATTTTGTTTCCTTCTTTTAAATCTAGTAGGAACACTTACCTTAAAGGGTGGCAATTTAACCCTCAGAATGTAAGCAAACAGGAATAAAATATCCTGCATGGAGTAAGCCTTCCCCATTGTTTTGATCCTTGATCACTTTCCTTTTCAGTTCGAGTATTTAAAGGGTAGAGGCATTTTTTTTAGAAATAGGGAGGGGCTACGTGAACAGGGAGGAGCCTATTTTAACCAATTCCTTTAGACATAGTTAAAAAGGTGGAAAATTCCACTGTTATTGCGCAGTTTGGTTTGTGCAAGGCATGGCATAAACATTTTTTGCCTGTTTTTTAAATGTACTTAAAAAGATGGAAAATTCCATTGCTATTGCGCAGTTAGGTTTGCAAGGCTTTGTAGAGACATTTTTTGCCTGTTTTTTTAAATGTACTTAAAAAGATGGAAAATTCCATGGTTATTGCGCAGTTAGGTTTGTGCAAGGCTTTGTAGAGACATTTTTTGCCTGTTTTTTAAATGTACTTAAAAAGATGGAAAATTCCATTGCTATTGCGCAGTTAGGTTTGCAAGGCTTTGTAGAGACATTTTTTGCCTGTTTTTTAAATGTACTTAAAAAGATGGAAAATTCCATTGTTATTGCGCAGTTAGGTTTGTAGAGACATATTTTGCCTGTTTTTTTAAATGTACTTTAAAAATCCTTTATACATGCTAGTACTACGAGACCTTGAAAATTTGACTTTTTTTTGCAGATATTAACTGGATTTCAAAGTCGTTAGATAATTAAAGCATACGACAATAGATATGTATAGGAAAGTGTCAGCCAAAATCTGGTTGGATTTTGTGTATGTTGGATGATCAATTGGATAATTCTTGTTATATGAGGGAGGCAGCTGTTTGAAACCTGTTATTTGTGTTACGTATTAAGGTACCAGTCTTAGGGGTAACAAATGGCAGCTATATAATTGGTGAGACGTAGAAGAGATCATGGATGTAGTTACAGTTTTTTATGCTGACTTTTTGTTTGCTTTACACGGTAACTTGAGGGCTTTCGGTTCTGTTGCTCATAAATATCGAGCAATGGATAAAACGACGAGGACAAGTTTTTGAAATTTTTATTTATTTGTATCTTTAAGCCATTCTTAGCTCACAAGGAGGGAGATTACTATGGTTTGTTTAGTGCTAGACCGTAAAAAAAGCGTAGGTGATATGTAAGCTCTGGTTTAGTGTGAGCGTTAGGTATAAAAAAGTATTGAAGTATATCAGCGTTGTATTATATGCGATGCTTCAACAGACTGCTATGCTAGGATAACATGTAACTTTGCCTTATATTCTTAAGGAAGCTTATGATTATGATTCTAGATCTAAATCAGCGATGTTATTTTTGAGACTCACAGGGTAAGGTATAAGATATGACATATAAAGGGTAAAAAGTTCGCAGCTGTTTTGGATTAGGTTACGGTAAAATTCCTATCAGCAATGAAGCGTTGTTAGCGTTAGGCCATGCTTGGATAAATATTAGCCAACATTGGTTTAATATAAGCCGGCATTGGCTCAATGTTTTTATGCTACCTGGGATATAGCTGACATTGATGTACACAAACTTTTTTCAGATATCACTTAATAAGTTGAATATAAGAAAATTCTGTGACGTAATGCATATATGATGTTCAGTAGAATAATTGTTTTGCCTCCATGTTTGGCTTTATACGTCTTAAAATTGCCTTTCAAAAGATTTCCATGACGTAATGCATATATTATGTTCAGTAGAATAACTGTTTTGCCTCCATGTTTGGCTTTATACGTCTTAAAATTGCCTTTCAAAAGATTCCATGACGTAATGCATATATTATGTTCAGTAGAATAACTGTTCTGCCTCCATGTTTGGCTTTATACGTCTTAAAATTGTCTTTCAAAAAGATTCCATCACGTAATGCATACATTATGTTCAGTAGAATTACTCTTCTGCCTCCATATTTGGCTTTATACGTCTTAAAATTGCCTTTCAAAAGATTCCATGACGTAATGCATATATTATGTTCAGTAGAATTAAAGTTATGCTTCCATATTTAGCTTTATGCGTCTTAAAATTGTGTTTCAGGAAAGTTCCATGCTATATATGGATTTCTACGTCTTACAATTGTGTTTTTTAGAGGAAGGGAATATATTATGTAGATTTATCCTACTATATTTGGTCTTTTACGTCTTTGCATTGGATGTCAGAGGTTTTTGATTTAGTTTTAGATCTTTAAGAGCATAGCAGAAGAAAATGGAAATAAAGCTTAAAGGGACCTTAAAGGTTGAAGCTCTACCATATCCCTTGCTGTGCAGGGATTTCCTTGGCTAGGTCTATATATAGGTGATCTATGATGTTTTTTTCTTTTAAGGATCATGATAACACATATTAATATAATAAAAGTGGTTAACACAGTCCCAAGCGTAGCTCCTAGGATAATTTGCCATGTTATCACAAGAGGGTTACGCGGAGGGGAGGATGGGGTAGGATTCTCAGTGGGAGAGATGAGCTCCTCCCCTTTGCTCAAGGGACTCATATATAAGACTCGAGGACCCAGAGAGACCGTAGATATTGTTTCTGCTTTCTCAGAAATTGTGTTCAAGTAAGGCGATACAGTTTTTGGTTCTAAGTTCAAGTCAAGCAAAGGAGTTTTCAAGTTAGCTTCCAAGTCAGGAGGAGTCAAGTCCAAGTTTGATGCCGTGGATCTCAAGCCTATTTTCGACGTTGAAGTTAAATCTGAATTAGGCTGGGAGATTTTCTTCTTGAAATCTTTCTCAGAGGTAAGTCCTTTTCTGAAATCCCTTAAACAAATTAATCCTGTTTTAGTTCAGGATATGAAGCAAGATTTTGCTTTATTTTCTCTCTGCTGTGAGTAAATATCTTTTATTTAAGATAAATTAAATGTATCTGAGATAACTTTAAAATCTGAATTAGATTTATGATATTTATGGTTTAAAAGTTGCATTTATATTGAATTTAAGCCATATCTTTAATACTAACTTGTTTTTTCCTGAGAAGAAACCTTTGGTTGTAGATATTTTAGTAGGGAAGGTAAAAGAAGGAAGCGATACAACAGTTGGAGTTGCCTTTTGAGTGAATTTAGCTTGAAAAGTTGAAACGGTAGACTTAGAAGGCAGAGAAGTAGGAAACATAATGTATTGGTTCGTTGATTTCTCTTGAGATCCAGTCATAACGTCCTCATACAGGCTTGACGCTGCAGAGGAAGGACCTTTAGACGGAATGGCAGAAGGCTGTGCTATGAAGTCCTTAGGCAATGTTTCAGAGAACGATGAAATGGTAGGAAGATACACAGGAACAGTTTTTGAATAAGAAGTTGCATCAGGTGCCTTACTTGATTTAATTTTTAAGGAAGCCATTGTCAAAGGCAGCGTTTTTAAGGTACTTATCAAAGGGGTAGAGGTTGGAGACGAAATAGTAGAGCTTGATGTCCAAGAAGTAGAGCTTAGAGGCAAGGCTGATGAGCTTGTTTTCCAAGAAGTGGTTGTTTGAGGAAAGTTAGTTGAGCCAGGCTTCAAGGAAGAAGTAGAATCCATTTTGTTAGTTTTTACAGAGAGCATAGTCGAGCTTAGCTCTGAAGAAATAGACGTTAGCGTGGTTGGATAGGACGTGGTAGGATATGACGTAGTAGACATAACATCCTTTATTCTGAAAAGAAAAGAAAGAAAATATTTAATTCGATGTTATTTTCATGCAGGCTTTTTCTTTGGATGAGGAAAAAGGGTATACATTTATTTTTGAAATATATGTATTTCAGATTTACATGGAACTAAGAATTTTATTTACCTGCAGAAACCAGCGTCACATTCGTATATTCCATGCTCAGTAGTCAATTTCTCCAAAAAAGGAAAAACATTTTCGTCGTAAGGAATAAATATCCTTGTAGATTTTTCGTTTCCTTTGATCTGTATCTCAGAGGTCACAAAAGATTCATACGTAGGTGGAAGAGAGAAAATGCATTCCACGTTTGGCTCACAAGACAAAGAAAATCTTGTGAAATTACATTGACAGTTGAATTGCATAGCTTGCATGTAGCAAACAGGCAATAAAGCTGCTAGTACCCACCAGGATTTCATCTTGAATGTGAGCGTTAAGCTAAGGATGCACGCCCTAGAAAGATACCATTTAGTTAGAGACTTTTTTGCAGCTGTTTTAAATTCCAGTGTTTAGATAAGAAAGTAGAACAGGCGCTGAGTAGGATGGTAGAAACGAAGCAGGCTTTTATTCTCTTGTTAGATATATCCTGTGAGATAAATATACTCTAAAATGTTAGCCAGGAAGACCAGTCAAAATGGCTGAGCGGTTAAGGCGCTCGGCTTGCTATGACAAGAACGCGGCTTCGAATCCTGACGGCCTCCTTTATATTGTTTCGACGTTTTCTGTGTTGTGCTACAGGAAATGAAATACTTTTGTTTTCTACAGCTTAACTCTCAGGCTTTTCATTAGGAGAGGCAAAATTTGTTAGGTCAGTAGACACATGCATTTAGTTTGACGTAATACATGTTATTCAAAGACAGAGTTAACTAAACGTGCAGTGAAAGCAGCTGAAATCTAGTTAGTTGTTCTTTTACCGCTTGTGTTAGCCCTCTTGTGTTTAGGTTAAGAACTAAGACGACTTTTGTTTAAGGCTGGACCATCTATGCTTTTGTTACGGTACACCTCCTTCTTTTCCGCCGTCTAGAGTTATATGGCGAACATTGATATCAGTAATGTTAGAGAGAATCATTTCTGTAGGGACATTGATAGAAGTAAATGAAATTACGAGGATCAAAGAAAAGGATAGCTGTGACATGTTTTATTTTTTTAGATGTTATGAGTTAGAACCTTTATTTATTTTAGGACTACTTCAGCTGACAACACTGCATGAGCAGGACACCATACTTGGCTTGCTATTTAAATCGACAATTTCGTTTAAGGTGTTGCTTTATGTTTTATGCAAACATTGATCACTGTAATTCTTGAGAAAATCATTTCTGTGAAGACATTAATAGCAGTTGTTGATATTACGGGGATCACAGCAAAGGAAGGTTGTGAAACGTTTTATTTTCATGATTTCATTTTTGTGAGAGGTTATAAGTCTAAACTTTTATTCATTTCAGGGATTCTTGGCTGAGAGTTTTGCTGATAAACCATAGCATTGCGTTCACAGTGCAAACAACAGAAGTGACAAAATACACAGCACAGAGTTGCTTCCTGGTGAGTTAAATTAGAACTTACACAAGCAGCTTGATGTTTAATGCGAACTACTGATCATTGTATTCCTGGAGGAAATCATTTTTGTGAAGACATTGGTAGGGCTTATTTGCTGAGAGTTTTGCAGAAACTGTAAATAATAGTTTTGAGAAAATCATTTTTGTGAAAAGATTGATAGCAGTTGTTGATATTACGGTTATCATAGTAAAGGAAGGTTGTGAAACGTTTTATTTTCATGATTTCATTTTTGTGAGAGGTTATAAGTCTAAACTTTTATTTTTTTCAGGGCTTCTTGGCCGAGAGTTTTGCTGATAAACCATAGCATTGCGTCCATACAGTGCATACAACAAAAGCAGCAAAATACACAGAGCAAAGCTGCTTCCTGGTGAGTAAAATTAGAACTTACACAAGCAGCTTGATGTTTAATGCGAACTACTGATCATTGTATTCCTGGAGGAAATCATTTTTGTGAAGACATTGGTAGGGCTTATTTGCTGAGAGTTTTGCAGAAACTGTAAATAATAGTTTTGAGAAAATCATTTTTGTGAAAAGATTGATAGCAGTTGTTGATATTACGGTTATCATAGTAAAGGAAGGTTGTGAAACGTTTTATTTTCATGATTTCATTTTTGTCAGAGGTTATAAGTTTAAAATTTTATTTTTTTCAGGGCTTCTTTGCCGAGAGTTTTGCTGATAAACCATAGCATTGCGTCCGCATAAAGGAAACAACAACAGAGCTAAACTACACGGTGCAGAGCTGTTTCCTGGTGAGTTAAGTTATAGATCATACAAGTAGCTTGATGTTTAACGCGAACACTAGCTGATCACTGTAATTTTTGAGGAAATCATTTTTGTGAAAACATTGATAGCAGTTTTTGATATTACGGTGATCACAGTAAAGGTGAGTTGCTTCCTGGTAAGTTAAATCATAATTTATACAAGTAGTTTGATGTTTAATGCGAAAACTGATTTCTGTATATCAGAGGAAATCATTTTTGTGAAAACATTGATAGGATTTATTTGCTGAGAGTTTTGCTACTACTGTGAATAATAGTTTTGAGAAAATCATTTTTGTCAAGACATTTTTAGCAGTTGTTGATATAACGAGGATCACAGTAAATAAAAGTGGTGAAAGTTTTTATTTCCATGATTTTTATTTTTGTGAGAGGTTATACGTTTAAACTTTTATTCTTTTCAGGGCTTCTTTGCTGAGAGATTTCCTGATAAACCATAGCATTGCGTCCATACAGTGCAAACAACAAAAGCAACAAAATACACAGAGCAAAGTTCCTTCCTGGTGAGTTAAATTAGAACTAATAAAAGTAGCTTAGTGTTTAATATGAACCACTAATAACTGTAATTTTTTAGAAAATCATTTTAGTAAGAAAGTTAACCAAACTTACCAAAATCAGATTATTAATGTAAATCAGAACAAAGAATACTTTATAAGAGACCTAAAATATTTGAGCATTGTTGTAACATAAAGCAACAAATTTACTTTGAATTATTTTTTTCAGGAAAGGGACCGAGAAAGTGAACCAGACAGTTTCTAGTTTCCCCTGCTTCATTAAACAAGGTTGTAGCCATTTATTTTTTTATGCTATAATATGTTATATGTCTATTCAATACATAGTAAATAACATTGTTCTTATAGTTACTACAAGTCCTTGTGCTAAGATAGACATAGAAAGTTTTCGATCTCCAAAGAAAAGTATTTCTAAGTATAGAGGATCTGTACATATAGTGAAAAAAAATTATTCTTTGAAGTTCACAAAAAACGGATTTTGCTATATTTTTCTAAAAAATAATTTTTTTTATTTAATAAATGAAATAGATAAATTTGTTTCTCAAAATTGTTTAAAGTTTTATTTTAAATATTCTGAGATTGATTTTAAAAAAATAAAAGTAAAATTATTAAACGTACAATTAACCATAGAAATAGATTTAAATCATCAGAGAATAAAGCTCAATGAACTTTTCCTAAAGCTTTTCACTAAATTTCCTAAAAAATATATTTACAAAGTTAAAGAGTCAAATTCTTTTGAATCTTCTTGGCTTTTATATGATTATAAAATAGCTGAAACTGAAATATTGAATTATTTTTCTTCTTTTAGGCTGTCCAATGAATATCTCACTTTTACTTTGAATTACAATTTTAAAGGAAATTGCATAGTAAAAGACACATCATTTTTTTCGGAGTTGTGCTTTGAAATAAAGGAGGCACTGCTTGAAATAAATCAAGAAAAAACACAAGCTTCATCAAAATGAGAGAAATTAAGATAATCTCACATTTTCTTTTGGTTTTGTTTACTGTATTGTGTCAAGACAAAAAGGAAAATCATGAGTACTGGAGTAAAGTAAAAGAAGAAGAAAAACACTGTTTGTTTTACGTCACTGAACTAATAAGCAAACAACAAAAAGAAAAAAAAATTCCAAGGGAAAAAGTTATTGCTATTTTAAAAGATGAAGCTTGGTCTAGTCTCACTTTTTTTATGAAAAAAGATGAAGCTTACAGAACATATTATGGATATTGCATGACTCAAAATATGTCTAAAATTATATCAGATTTATTGTCTTCTCATAGCATTTTAGTAGAATGTGTCTCTGAAATTTTAAAGGTGAACGTTCATTTTGCTTCTAAAAATCAAAGCACTGATTTTCATCCTTTAGTTAGTTTTAGATCTAAGCTTATAAAATTATATTTTGATGAAGACTTGAAAAAGATAAGAGAATATTCTCCTTCTCATAATAGAGTAAAAAATGAAAAAGAAAGCAGCTTGAAAAGGAAAAGGAAATCTGATGATATACTTTCTATGCCTAGCAGTTTTCTTAAAGAAGAAAATTTATCAGATAGCAGTGAAGATGAGAGGAAAGAAAAAAATTATATTTCATCTTTAGTACCTAAGGCTAGTACATCTGCTACTCAAATAAGTGACAGCGAAGAAGAAAAAAAAACAGACAAATATTCTAAGAAAAAGTTACCAAGAAGTCAGTCAGAAGATAGTGCAATAAGTGATCAAGATTATATGTTACTCAAAGAAGATCTTGCTTTATCTGACAGTGAAGAAGAAAGTGAAAAAAACGAAAAAACTGTTTCTTTACTTAAAACGAAGAAAGAATTAGACAAAAAGAAAATTGAAATAGACGATAAAGTTCAGCTATTAAAAGATTTCCCTCCTTTGGCTACATTATATAAAGATAAATTAGAATTGAGCCAGGCAAACTTGGAATATTGTTTCCAAGTTATAGAACGACTTCAAAAACATCTTGTAGTTTTAGCTTCAAATATATTGCCTGAGAATTTAGAAAAGTGTGCAAGGTGCCCGTAACACTGCTCCTTTGCAGTATTGAAAAGTACAAAAGATAAAAGGGGACCAAAAATCCCTAAACCTAAGAAAATTAAGATAGCACATGAGTGATTTATGTTACTTATGTTTTTACATGTTATTTTATATTTTTTCCACAGATGCCAAAAATCAAACACTCTTTTATTTCAAAATTAAAAGAGCGAACCCAACCTTCTCGTTCTCACAAAGCAGAACCTGCTAATACTGCTTCACAAAATGCAGGTTCTTCTGCAAGCTTTGACTCTCCCTCTTTTTCTGTTTCTTTGCCTGCAACTAACGTTTCCTCTTCTACTTCTGAAAAAACCTTCTCTCAAGCTCCTTCTGTTACCTTCTCTCCTAGGTCTCCTCTTACTCAAAAAATGGAGGCTGCTTCTTCTCTCTTGTCTTTGTCTGCAGGCTCTGACATGTCTCCTTACCAAAAGGAATATGACAAATTCTTGAAAACTAACAAAACTCACCCTGCTTCTTTTATTTCTTCTGCTGTTCCTAGCGCAGCTCAGTCTTCTTCCTGCGCAAGTTCATCTAAGGCTGCTCTTTTTCCTACTATTTCCTCACACCTGCAGCGATCTTATCTTGGAGAATCTTTCTGCTCTTGCACAAAAACAGAACCAGAAAGTGAGGACGAGGAGGTGAAAAACCTTTTGAGAAAGCCTCCCTCCCATGTTTCAGAAACTGATCGTCCAAGCATACAGTTTCCACAGAGTAGAGACAACCCCAGCTCAGGAAATTCCTACGCTGAGGATATCTCTGTAGAAAAAATAGCAGAGTGCTTTGATTGTTCTTCCTCACAAGATCATCCTCCAAGACCGAGCTGTAGTTTTCCTGCTCCCGTTCAGGAACAGCTGAGCAGTAACTTTTCCCAGAATCCTCAGCCTGCTTCTGTGCCAGATCATGCTGCTCAGTCAAGTAGCGTCTACCCTTCCGCAACTCATCAAGGTTTGAGCATTAACTTTTCACTGAATCCCCAACCGAACAGCAGTTTCGAAAGGGCAAGCAAACACAGGTTTCCCTCCAACTTACAGGATCCTAACCCTGCTGGAAAAAGAAACTTTCCGCAGGATGGTTTCCATGCTGACAGTTCTTTGAACGAACAAGGTTCACGGTTCTTTCAGCAAAGACCTACACCATCACATCAGGTAACTAACAACAACTTGTTTCCTCCTTACAATGGAAACAATTCTTTGCAGCAAGCCCCTCCTCCTACTGCTGTAGTTCCTCCTTCTTTTACGTCTTTGGTTTCTAGAAATTCTCCTCTTGCAGACTTTGTCAAACTTTTCGGCTCTCAAGCTTTGGGGAAATATTTTTTCGAACAGGCTGTGTTAGCGAGACTGGCACGTCCTCTTTCTGAGGAAGCTAAAAACAACCTTGCCGTTTCCAGAGGATGCGGATCTTGTGATTCTCCTTCACATGTGGCAGGTATGTTTTTAGTTACCACAAGGAAAAGAGAACAGTACAGTTGCAGGTTTTGCTACCGGTTGTTCAAAACTGGGCAAGATCTAATAGATCACATTATTTACATTCACAAAGGTTTGTCTGATGTGTGAGCGAAATGTTTCTTTGAAAAATTGAAAGACAACTTTTCTTGACAAAGGTTTCACTTAAAGAAGTAAATGGAACGTAATATTTTAATGAACAAAAATTTGTTGTCTTCAAGAACTTCATATTTCAAATCATATTTTAATTTCCAGAAAAAAATAGACACAAAAAAAGATCAAATTGAAATAGAAATTCCCTTTTTTCGTTTACTAACCATAGCTCAATGTTTTTCATTTATTTTATATTTGTGTGAAAAATCTGAGAAAAAAATCTTATGATAGTTTTGATGCAGTAGATGACGTAGAATCAATAGCTTTTTTTGCTTGTTACTTTCAAAGTGATTTTTTATTTAAATATTTACGTAAAAGAAGTTTGAAACACTTGAATGAAATAGCTAAAATAGTTAGAGTTTGTATATATACAGGAAATGTTTGTCATAGTACGACTATTTCTTTGTTGTTCTTTTGCACTGATTTAATAGGAGAAAAATATCCTATGTTTAACCTTCTTAAAGACATATATTGTAAGAATCATGGCATAGAATTGTATTGCCCATATAAATGCTACAATACCAAAAAATTAGCTAAAAAGATTAAGATTGCTTATCATGACATGTATATAGATTGTTATCCTGTGTGCTACCTTTGTGGAGGTTGTGGAGTATATCATAATGCATATAGTAAAGACAAGAAGAAGAAAACAGCTCGTATGGAATGCTGTGGCGGTGTATGTTATTATAAATGTTACACTGATTTTAGACTTAAATCATACACTAAGCCA
Source organism: Acholoe squamosa (assembly GCA_949317995.1). Taxonomy (NCBI): domain Eukaryota; kingdom Metazoa; phylum Annelida; class Polychaeta; order Phyllodocida; family Polynoidae; genus Acholoe; species Acholoe squamosa. Next base: position 64,324,518 of record OX439044.1, read on the forward strand.
AGGAAAGAGGGAATTAAGTGTGCAAACTGCAGAGTTAAATGGGTATGTGGTGAACCTTTATGTGCTAGAACCTTTATCAAATGGCAAAGAAAAAAATATAAATCGATGATGAAAAAGTATTATGAGAATCATATTTCTTTTTTTTCATAGATATAATACATAGATAAAAGACAAATGAGAGGTATGATTAAATATTTTGCTTCTATGTATTCTGCTTACTTGATGAACAGAAATGCTTTTCTTTCTTCCTGTGAACAAGGAAGGGAGTTCATATAGCTTTTTATCTATTTGCATAAAACTATGCTGAGATATACAAACTTTTTTTTGTCTTAGCATGAGATTAAATTTTTTTTCTTTGTTTCATATATGCAAGAAAAGGATTTTAATCTATGATTGATTTGTTATGAAGAATCAGCAAGCCTTTGTTTTCTTTTGAAAAGAAATAAAATGTTTAAAAAAATTTGATTCCTATGTTATTTGTTTTTTAAAATGTATGTAACTCATTTAAGAGCAGCTTTAAAAAAGTCTTTGAGATTTTCATGAAACAAAGGTTTACTGCATGCAAGCACGTTACGAACGCTTAAGTCAAAGTATATTTTTTTGGTTGAAAAAGACTAAAAAAGGAAAACAGTTTACCCTAGAAGAATCCAAAATTTTCTCGTATAAGCTTAACCCTCGTGCAAGCCGCACCTCCACTTCAGAGGGTTATTAAGAACTTTTTTTGTTGAAATATGGTACCTTAAGTGCTGTTTTTAAGTTAAAGAACTCCTGATTTAAGTCGCACCCTGACTAAAGGCTGTTTTCTATAAGCCAAATTTGGATTTGGATTTTGGTAGCTCATATGCAAGTTTTCTGTTGTAGCCTCTAGAGGTCTCTAGGATGCAGGGAATGTAGTGTAACTTTTAGCTACCAGAGGTCATCCGGGTTTTGCTTACGTGAAAGTTTTCTATAGTAGCCTTCAGAGGTCTTTGGCGTACAGGGTTTCAGCAGGCAGGGAATATAGTGACAGTTTTAGCCACTAGAGGTCTTTTAGACATAGGTCATGTCAAAGTTTTCTGCCGTAGTCTCTAGAGGTCTCAGGCGTGCAGGGTTTCAGCAGGCAGGGAATTTAGTGCAGGTTTTAGCCAGCAGAGGTCATCAAGGTTTAGCTCATATGAAAGTTTTCTGCTGTAGCCTCTAGAGTTTTCTGAGATGCAGGGAATGTAGTGTAAGTTTTAGCTATCAGAAGTCATCCAGGTTTAGCTTATGTGAACGTTTTCTGTCGTAGGCTCTAGAGGTCTCTGACGTGCAAGGGTGCTTAAGTTTAAGCTGGTTTCTCTCACTGTCCATAGGGTTTTAATCAGGCAGGAAATGTAGGTTTGGTTTCAGCCCTCAGAGGTCATCTTCCGTAGTCTTTAGCTAATCTGAAATATTTTGTCGTAGGCTCTAGAGGTTTTTGACGTAAAAGAGTGGTTAAGTTTAAATTAGTTTTACAACGGCTGGTTTCCTTAAGATTTTTGTTAGGTAAGGAGGCTAAAATTTGAGTTTTTTTTGTTTCCTATTAAACATAAAGTTTGTTCTAGGTATTCAAGTTTTAAAAAAACATACTTTTTATTTTTAGCTTATAAAGTTTTTTTAAAAAGCAGATGATTTTTCCCTGAGATAAGAAAAAAATTGAGAATAAATTAATATTTAGGAGCTTAAAAATAGTTTTAATCATATCGAGAGCTTTAAGAGATTAAATTGTTTACTTATTTTAAAACAATGAACATTTCTTCTGCTTTTTACGTTAATTTACCTTCTAACACTATTCATCCTTCACATGAAAATAAAACTAGCAAATTTTGGGTTAAATTACCTTCTATTTTAATTTTACTAGGAGAATGGGAAGTAGGATTAGTAGAAGTAAACATACCAGTTTCCTGGTATAATTTCCCAGAATTTCCAGAAAAAAATAGGACTTTGGTAGTAGAAAGAAAAGATTTCAGGTTGAAGCAAGACGTGAATGAAATAACTTCTTTAGATGAAATAGAAATTAAAAAAAGATATGTCATGAAAAAAATTCCATATGGAAATTATACTTCTTTAGATAGTTTAATAAAAAGCATTAATGCAGCCTTGAAAAAAATAGACGCATACCCTGACGATGAATTTTTTCGAAAAAGTAGAGAACCATATGTGAAAACTGAGCTGCAAAATTTAAAACCCATTTTAAAGGTAGGGAGAGGAGACAAAGTTATTATGTCTAAATATTTAAGTAACGTACTGAGATTGGATATATCTGAAGAAATAGACAACGAAGCTGAGATCGAAAACAGTAACGTTATAACATTTTCAGGGCTTCCATTGAATAGTTTATTAGATTTTCAGATTTTAATGAGCACTACTTTAAGATACAAACATTACAAATATTTTCATGCGGGAGGTGTACCTAACTTGCATCACGTTTCTTCTAATATTTATATTTATACTGATATAGTTGCTAATGAAATTGTAGGCGATCTTCAAATTCCTTTATTGAGGACTATTAGTTGCAGTGAAAAATTCGGAGACGATATAAAGGAAGTTTTTGTCTCTCCGTACTATAAAAAGGTAAAAAAAAGTGAAATACAAGAAATCGAAATAACTATATGTGACGACCTGGGAAAGTTGGTTCAATTTCAATATGGAACAGTTTTTTTAGTTCTTCATTTTAGACCTATAAGAAATGAAGAAAAGTAAAGCTTTCAGAAATTTAATCGTAGAATATGATTTAACTCCTGCTCTTCACAAATATGATCCTGATTTATTTTTACTTAATCAGACCAAAAAAATTAAAAAATTAATTTTGAAGAAAAAAAAAAAAAAGAAGGGGGGGTTAAATTTCAATTATCGTTATGCACAGTGTTAGGAAAATATAATCTAGAAAACAAAGAATATTTTGAAATTCAACCATGGTTCCAAAGTCCTGTTCAAGTAAACTTTGATTCTCATAACGTAGAGGAATTAATAAGAAATTCCTTTTCTGTGATATTAGGTTTTTTCGATGCTTTCTTGCACATGGGGTCAGGATGGTTTTTGAGAGAAATAAAAGTGTTACGCCTCTCTGTTTTTAAATATAATCCTTTTGGAGGGGAGAAAAAAGGGAAAGAAAGCATCATTGAAAGAAAGAAATCAGTTCTTAACATAAAAGGAAGCGGCAAAAAATGCTTCGTGTACTCTGTTTTAGCAGGCTTACATAAAGTTCCTCACAATGCAAACTTGGCTAAGTCGTACGATATTTTTTTAGAAAAATTAAATCTTTCTTTTCTTTCTTTTCCTGTCAAATTGAGTGAAATTCCAAAGTTCGAAAAGAAAAATAATCTTACTGTAAATGTGTTTGGCCTTTTAAAATCTGAAAAAAAAGAATTTCAGCCTTTCCCTATGTATATTTCAGTCCTTTCTTCTCCCCTTACTGAAGGAAGACATATTGATTTATTGTTATTTAATGATCACTATTACCTTATCAGAAATTTACATAAATTTATCAGACCTTTCTTTTGGAAAAAAACTAGATACTTTTGTTACAAATGTTTGATATCATATAGCTAAAAAAAAAAAATGAAATGCACGTTAACAACAACTGCAAAACTAACGTATACAGTGGTCAGGGTTATTCTACTCCACCGAAAGGGACTTTCTTGAAATTCGTCGACCATAAATTTAAAGTTAAAAGTCCTTTTGTAATATATGCAGATTTTGAATGTTATAATCGCGCTATAAGCAAAATATACAAAGGGAAATCGTATTGCTCAAAAGAACACAAATTAAATGCTTTTGGAGCTATATTAATTTCTAAATATGAAAAATACAGTCAAGATCCTGTTATATACGTAGGAAAAAATGTGATAGAAAAATTTGTTTCTTTCTTATATAAAAAAAGAGCTGAAATTTCGTATATTTTAGATCATAAGAGAAAACCTTTGTCTTTGTCTTCTGACGATATTTCACATATAGTGAAGCAAAAAAATTGTTACATATGTGGGATATCTTTCACCGAAAAAGGTATAAGAAAAGTTTTAGATCATGCTCACATAGGACAAGAAGGAAAAGGAAGAGACATAAATTATGCATGCAATAGATGTAATCTTACTTACACTAGTCTTAGGATGGACAATTTAAAGATACCAATTATAATTCACAACAGCATGAATTATGACACTCATTTTCTCATCCAAAAATTATATAAATATATAAACCAGAGCACCATATCTGTGATTGCTAAATCATCTGAATAATTTCTTACTTCAAGTTTCGAAAATTTTAGAATCATAGATTCCTTCCAATTTTTACCTACGTCCCTTTCAAAATTAGCTGAACTTTTGCAAAAGAAAGGATTAAAAGATTTCGTTCAAACAAAAAAACATACTTCAAACAAAAAAATGATTCCTTATATGATAAGAAAAGGTGTCATGTGCTATGATTACATTGATTCTTGGTCTGTTTTAAAAGAAAAAAAATTGCAGATAAATTTTATTCTACTTTAACCAAAAAAAATATAACTGAGGACGATTACTGTCATGCTATTCATATGTTTGAAGCATTAAAATGTAGAAACATAAAAGATTATTTGAAAGCCTACTTGAAAATAGATGTTTTGCTTTTATGTGATGTTTTTGAATCTTTTAGAGAAAAGGCCTTAAGTTATTACGGTTTAGACCCTGCTCATTTTCTTACGGCACCTAGTTTGAGTTATCAAGCTATGTTGAAACATACACAAGTTGAACTAGAGTTGCTTTCTGACATCGAAATATATAATTTTATAGAAGGCGGTATAAGGGGTGGCATAACTAATGTTTCTTATAGGTATGCGAAAGCTAATTCTTCCGACGAAATCATCTTTTACATAGACTGCAATAACCTTTATGGCAAATGTTTAACAGATTTTTTGCCTCACTCAAATTTCAAATGGCTAACCCAAAATCAAATTCAAAAACTAAACATAGAAAGCATTTCAGATCATAATGAAACAGGATACATACTGGAGGTAAGTTTAACTTACCCTGACTGTCTTCATGACATGCACAACTATTTTCCTCTAGCTCCACAGAAAATAGAAATAGAAGAACAAGAATTATCTCCGTATGCAAAAGAAATATTGAAAAAAACTGAAACGTCCTATAAAAAAGGAGGAAAAAAGCTTATATGCAATTTAAAAGACAAAAAAAATTATGTAGTGCATTATCGTAATTTAAAATTATACCTTGCTTTAGGTTTAAAGATAAATAAAATTCATCGTGTTTTAAGCTTTCATCAGAAAGATTGGATGAAATCTTACATTTTGTTCAATAACAGAGAACGAACTTTGGCTACCTCTGCTTTCGAAAAAGAATTCTTTAAATTATTAAATAATGCAGCATTTGGTAAAACAATGGAAAATGTTAAGAAAAGAACTAGCATGAAATTAACTTCAGACCCTAAAGAAAGTGAAAATCTTATAAAAAAACCTACTTTTAAATCTCTTCATATATTTCAAAAGGACTTTGTAGGAATACAAAGCAGCAAAGAAAAAATTTTACTAGACAAACCGATCTACATTGGGTTTTCTGTTTTAGAATTATCTAAACTATGGATGTTTATTTTCCATTATAATGTCATGTTGCCTAAATTCAAAGACGTACATATTCAACTGTTATATACAGACACAGATTCTTTAGTGTATTACATAAAAGATACAAATTATCTTAAAAAAATAAAAGATCTTAATAATTTTTTCGATTTTTCTAATTTACCTAAAGATCATTTTTTGTATAATGAAACGAACAAAAAGGTCTTAGGTAAATTTAAAGATGAAGCAGGAGGGAAAAAAATAAAAGAATTTATTGCTCTCAGACCAAAAATGTATTCAATTTTATTTGAGAAGGGGGAAGAAGAGAAAAAAATAAAGGGAGTCAAAAAAAGTAGCATAGAAACTATAAGGCACAATGACTTTAAGCTTACCTTAGTCCAAAATAGAATAAAAGAAGCAGAATTCGATAACATAAGAAGCATAAAACACAAAGTATACACTATGTCTCAAAGAAAGATATCTCTTTCTCCTTTTGAAGATAAAAGATATTTGAGAAGAGGAGGAATTAAATCTTACGCATATGGTCATTATAAGATTCCCCGTTTAAAAAGAAAAATGAAAGAAATTCCCTTTGAAGATATTCTTTCAAAAAGAAGAAAAGTTTGTGAGATAAAGACAAAAAAAGGATAGCAAACTATCTGCAAACAAACGAAATGAGTAAATCATCTAAATATCCTACTTTAGCTTTTGGCAAAAGGAAAAGAATAGACATAAATAAATTCAAAGGAAAAATATATTTACATTTTCATGATATGGTAAAAGACAAAAGTATTTCTCTTCTTAAAGAAGAATATGATTTACTCTTTGAACTAAGGAATAAAATAGATAAAAAAATAGATAAAATTAAAAAAATGAGTGAAGAAGAAAAGCCTGGAAAGACTAAGAACACTAAGAAAAAGAAAGAAAAATCAAAGTCTCTTAGTGACAGCAGCAGCGACGATAACATAGCCTCTAGTAACAGTGACAGCGAGTGAAAACCTTAGTGAGATAAGAGCTACAGCAAGAAAGATTACGACATATCTACGGTCAAAGTATTTTTTTAATTTATATACAAATATACATAAAATGCCTGTTAAGTGTGAATATTGTGGAAGAAAAGGGAGAATAGTGCAAGATAAAAAATATTGTGAGAAATGTCAAGAAAGCATGGTTCAAGAATGCATAAGGTGTCATAAACCTTTTCATTCTCTCCATTATTTTTCTGCTGACGAAAATCATTTGAGATGTAATTCATGCCACACACAATATCTTAAAGAAAAAATGAGGAACAAAGCTAAGTCAAATGAAAATAAATTGAAGCTAATTATCGACGAAAAAATCAGCGATACAGAAAACTCTAGCTCCGAAGAATCAGAAGGAAAAGACAACCTGACAGCCTCTCCTCTGCCTGAAGACGAAAATGAAAATCGAAGCAAAAAAAGAAATAAAAGAAAAGCAGGGACTAGCATGACAGGTGACGAAGAAAGTGAGAAAGAAGAAAAGGAAGTCAAGAAAGGAAAAAAACAGAAAACTATTTCTTCCACTAAAGGTAGAACTGTGTTGAAGAAAACCGGAAACGTAAGAAAACATGCACATAGAACTATAGGAATTAACAAAACTAGAATACCTGATGGGTTTATTCCTATATACACTAATATCTATGCTATATAATAATGTTTCTTTTATAAGGCAAAAAGATTTTTTGTTTCATTTTTTCACGGAAATCCGGAAAATTGCATTCCTTTTAATGACTTTTTTCACGCGCAAAAATGGGTTAAAATCTGTGCTCATATGCCCCATTCTGAGATTTTATGCATTGGCAGAAAGTACACCTCAATGGAGGAACTTGCTCTAATGCCTGAAGTTTATTATGGAACATAAATTTTATAACCTATGTGTCAGCAAAAAGTACGTCTCGAAAGAGAAATTTGTGCTCTTGCTCAACTCATAAGGGGATAAAATATGTCTCTACCTTTTTTTTCTTGGAATGGACGCGTATCGGATTTCCATTTTGTTTCGCGTGCACGAAAAAAGTTGTGTCATTCATTTATATAAAAATGTTGTGAAATGTTTTGTTTGAATGCTGTTGCAAAAAATGTCATTCATTCATTAAAAATTATATCACCTACTTCTCTGAGATGGTTCTCTTTTCATGTTCATAAGTAAATATTTTTTCAAACATGGACAAAGAAAATATTTTAAGAAATATTTATTTCACTCCTTCTCATCCTTCATCTTTTTCTTCTGTGAAAAAATTATATGAAGCAGCTAAAAAAATAGATGACAATATAACGAAAAAAGGACGTGCTAAGTTTTCTCCGTAACGCTAGAACTTATACTTCACATAAGAAAATAACATATAAATTTCTTCAAAGAAAAACAATAGTGAAAGGCATAAACGATCAATGGCAAATTGATTTAATAAGTATTTTAAACCTTAAAGATCAAAACGATGGAATAAAATATTTGTTAGCCTGTATAGATTGTTTTTCACGTTATGCTTATGTTGAACCTTTAGAGAACAAAACTGCATATGTCACTCTAGACGGCTTCAAAAAAAATTTGTTCAAAAGCAAAGTTAAGCCTAACTTAATACAATTAGATGAAGGAAGCGAATTTAAAGGTGTTTTTCAAAAATTTTTAAAAGAAAATAAGATAAAATTTTTCAGTACTTCTCAAGACACTTAATGTGCTATAGTAGAAAGATTCAATCGTACCATACAAGACAAAATATATAAATATCTTTCTTTCAAAAAGAGTCTGAGATATATAGACGTTCTACAGGAGTTAGTTAAAAGTTATAATCATAGTAAACATAGAACATTAGGAATAAGTCCTTCTGAAGTAACCAAATCAAACGAAAAGAAAATATGGTTAAAGCAATACGGAAAATATATGTATAGCAGAAGAATTAAACTGCCTTTTAAAGTAGGAGATAAAGTACGAATAAGTAAATATAAGACTGCTTTCAGGAGAGGGTATTCTTCTCATTGGAAAGAAGAAATATTTCAAATAGCATATGTTCTTAGAACATGGCCTGCTACTTATGTGTTAACAGACAAAAATAACGAAATATTGAGCGGTAGTTTTTATAAAGAGGAATTAAACAAAATAAAAGGAAAATAAAAAATGGAAGAAAAATAGAATTCCCTGTTTTCAATGCATGTATAAGAATTCCATTTTCTATGATCATAGCAGGACCAAGCAACAGTGGAAAAACTACTTTTGTGTATGATCTATTAAAAAATAATGAGCGAATAATAGAAAAAAAAATAGACTATGTTATATGGTGTTATGGTCAAACCCCTCCTGCTAAAAAAGACTTCATGGAGGGGAAAAGCATAACATTTTTGAACGGTATTCCTTCTTCTTTTGATAAATATATAAAACCTGACCTTAATGGACTTGTTGTTTTAGATGATTTAATGAAAGAATGTGGAAATAATCCTGAAATAGGAAAACTTTTCACTCAAACATGTCATCATGAATCGATAAATGTTATATATATTTCACAAAATTATTATTCTGAAGGAAAAGAAAGGCAAACTGTTAATAGAAATGCGACGTATTTAGTTATTTTTAATTCACCTTTAGATCAAACTGTCCCTCTAACATTAGGGAGAAAACTGTTGCCTAAAAATTATAAGACTTTCGTTAATATTTTTAATGAAGCAACTAGGAAACCACATTCCTATCTTTTAATAGATGGTCATCAAAAAACTCCTCAAGAATACAGATTTAGGAGCAACATATTTGACATAGGACAAGAGGTGTATATACCTAACAAAACATAAAACAGAAAAACAACTATACATGTATGAACCAACATAAAGTTCGTGAGATTGAATAAAATATATGAAAAAAATAAAAGTTTTTGTGTGATAGTTGATTTATAAGAATGCCACCGTTAAAGAAAAAAATGCATGTTTCTAGAAGAAAAGGAAAAAAAACAATAAAAAAGAAATCAGTTGTAGCAAAAAGAAAAAAAAGAACTAGCTGCAAACGACCAAAAAGAAAAATCAAGAAGAAAGCAGCAAACATCAGATCAGTCAAAAGATTAGCTTTTTTGACAATGTTAGGAAACACAAAAAACAAAAGAAAAAGAGATTTGTTAATAGAATATGCAGATAAAGAAGATTTAGATTCTATATGTCAGTGCATTTTTAATGTTCTTACAGGAAACATTAAATTAAATTCAGTGTCTTATTCAAAGTTAAAAAAATACAAGTACACTTTAAGATATCTTATTAATAGACGTGTGAATAACAAAAAAAGGAAAGCAGTTTTAAAACAAAAAGGTGGATTTCTCTCTCTTCTCCTCCCTTTAGCAGTGTCCTTAATAGGAGGATTGGCAGGTGCAAAAAATTAATATAATGGCTAGCTTCAAAAAAAGTATAGTTATACCTTTAGCAACTTACAAAAAATTATCTTCAGCAAAAAATCATACTAATGAAAAAAACACTGACCAAGAAAAAAATCTTGCTCTCGAAAGGCAACAAGAATTATTAGCGCAAAGAATGTATGACGTGAAACCGTATAAGATATTATTCATGTATTCTGCTCCTACAGAAAAAAAACAAGAAATAATACCAGGTATATCAATACTTGAGATCTTATCCAACATAAGACAAGCACAAATTCCTTACATAAAAGAAATTCTCAAAAAAATGATAGAACTGAACTATCTATGGAATGAACATGGTGAAATTATCATCAGAGGTAAACTAATTAGAAATTCTAATGTGATAAGCATCATGAAATTCTTTTCAAATGCAAGCATAAAAACAGAACCTATAGGAACAGAAGAACTTTGGGTTAATATATCTAATCATATTCCTAAATCGTGGTTTTTAAATAAGCCAAAAATTACTAAAAAAAACAATCGTCCTTATATTATAAAAAAATATCCTTTAGAAGATCAAAACATGGAAGACAAACAAAGAAATGAAAGCAATTATTCTACAGATGCTACAGACGATGAATTTTCTGAAGACGGCAATATGGATGAAACTCTTCTTCAAGAAAAAGAAAAGCCCCTTCTGAAAAAAACAACTACAGAAGATACTCAAGATAAAAATAACGACACCGACTATCTTTCTGCAAATGAAGAAGACAAAATAGGAGAAGCCAGCGGAGGCATAGAGAAAACTCCAATAAAAAAAATCCCTCCTCTCCCTTTTGAAGAAAAGCAACCTAGCAAAGAAAGAGACGTAAAAGTATCTTACCCAAGCCCACAAGAAGACGTCTTCGGGAAAATTAAAACAAACAAAAATTTGTCAGGAAAGCCGTCACCTTATTCTACTCGATCTGGAAGAAGAACCAAAAAAAACCCAAGATATTCTTCTAAGGAATGGGCATCTGACTGGTAGAGATAAATTGTTTTGAGATAAATCAAAAAAAAATAAATAAAAATACATCAAAATGTATTCTAACGATTCACCTGAAGATATATATTATAAACATTTTTTAACTAAGCGATCTTATCCTTATGATGTACAGTATGGAAAAGGATACTATTCTTTAACCCCCTTCGTAGGAAGCAGAAATCAAAAAGGTTATGGGCTAGGTGGTATTTTAAAAGGATTGTTTAAGACAGTTATTCCTTTGGTGAAACCTGTTGTGGCATCAGCCGCAAAAGGAATAGGAAAAAGAGCCTTAACAGGAGGAATTAAAGTAGCAAAAAATGTCATGAAAGGTGAAAACTTTAAACGAGCTTTAAAAAGAGAAGCTCAAGAAACTTTGTCTGATTTAGGCAAAGAAGTTGTTTCACATGTAACCAAGAAAAGAAAAGTTAATAAAACGATCACAAATAAAAAAAGAAATAGATTTAGAAGAAAATTCAAGAAAGATATCTTTGGTTAACATAAAATAACCTGAGATTACTGAAAAGAAGAGAAAAACAAACAAATATTTTTGAAGTTTGTTCATCACCTTAAAAAAAAATGTCATTGTTAGACGAAGATCCTTGTTTTTGTATAGCCTCGGAGTTTGATTTCACTCATGTTCCTCCGACAGATATAAGTAGAGTTAAAACTTATTATGAAAAAGTTGAGCCCACTGCTTCTCCTAACAGCACTACAGTTCAATTCACTTTAAAATCTAAACATACAGATTTCATTTCTTTGCACGACAGTTTTATTCGAGTGTCTGGCAAAATATTAAAAGCCGACAAACAAAATCCAGATGCTCCAGCTAACGATGGGACAATAAACGATAAAGCTAAAGTTTTTCCGGTGAATTATTTTGCTTCTACTATGTTTAAAAATGTGAAACTTTCTATAGCAGGAATACGAATATCAGACAGCAATGATTTGCACGGATATAGATCTATTCTGGAATATATTTTAAGTTATGATCCAACCACTGCTAAACACTTGGGAGCTTTGGCTATGTATTACAAAGACGATAAAGATTTTAATGAAGTAACAAATGTTAACAGCGACGATCATAATTCAGGAGTGAAAGCACGTTATAACAAAACTAAAAACGGGAAATTATTTGAAGTTATAGGACGAATTCATAATGACCTTTTTGCTCAGGTCAAAGTGTTACCTGGAGATCTGCCTCTTACTATAGAATTTGATAGAGCAGACGAAGACTTTTGTTTGATGTCTAAATTAGGTACACAAAAATATATAATAGACATACAGGGCATACATTTATTAATAAAAAGAATAAGAGTGTCTGAAAAATTCCATAAAAAAATAATGGATGCTAGAATGGTTACTCCGTATTGGGATTATCCTGTAAACAAAATAGACATGAAATACGTCACTTTTGGTCCTCAGAAATCTATTTTGCAAGCCTCTCATATAGTGAACAACACTCCTCTTCCAAAAAGAGTCATCATAGGGTTAGTTCATTTAGATGCCTTTACAGGAAGTCATAATCGTAATCCATTTTAATTTGAGCACTTCAAAGCTAAGGAAATAGAACTAAAAGTGAACGACGGTGGAACTCCTTTTTATCACTATGAATTAGATTACCCTAATGATTTATACAATATGGCCTACCTAGCTCTTATACGGTCTACAGGTTCAATATTCAGAGACGATACAATAGATATTTCTTTCGATGAATTCAAAAAAGGACATTGTCTTTACTGTTTTGACATATCTAAAAACGGAATAACGTCAGGCACATTTGAATATTCAGAAAATGGTTCTTTAGGTTTTGTCATAAAACTAGAAGAAGAATTAACCCATGGAGTAGCAGCTATTATATATTTAGAACATCATGAACTCCTGAGATTAGATTCTAGCAATATATTAAGAGCAAAATCTGAAATAGCATAATTCCTAAAAATGAATGGAGCGGAAATACATTTTTTCTTGCAGAAAATTAAAAGAAAAAAAGAAGGAAATTATGGTGTTTATTCAGCTGATACTATACCTGCAGTGAAATCATTTCCTACAGGTTATGTAGTCAACACCGACAACAGTAACTTACCCGGAGAACATTGGGTAGCTTTTTATTATGAAAAACCTCGTAAACTAGCTGAATATTTCGATTCATATGGCTTCAGTCCTATGCGAAAGAGTTTTCTGAAAGCTTTGCCTAAAAAATATAAATATTCCTCTCATTCTATTCAAGGACTTTTTTCTATGACTTGTGGTTTATATTGCTTGTTCTTTTTAGAAAACGAGCTGAGAATAAGACAATGCAACAAGTTATATCTAGCTTCACTTCAGATCCTGATTGGAATGACAGTAAAGTAAAACAATACTTTTTAAAGAAAAAACAAAATAATCGAAGCAAAAAGAAATCCTTGTTTTGTAACAAACAAATTTGTTCTACAAAAAATAATTTTTTAAGAACAACACAAAAAAGAAAAAAAGATTAATGTATTATTTCTTTTTCATCTTGTCTTGGAAATTATTTGCCGATTTGTTGGAACTGATCATCATAAAAAGATATTTTTTTTAAAAAAATGAGCGAACCTGAAACAAAAGAAGGAAGCATGAAAAGTTTAAGCAAAATAAATAACTTGATTTCAAACGGGAAAGTAGGAGCAGGAGGAGTAGTTTTTACTCTTATTTTAAGCATCGTTGTCATTATCTTAGAAACGCGTAAACAATCTATCTCCCCTTCTTTACAGAAAGGAGATGAAATATTTTTGTCTTGTACAGAAAGCGGAAATATTTATCATAACAATGAAAAAACTCAAACTTTCCTGTCTTGTTTTGTTACTAATGTAAATCACAGAAAAGCATGGACATATCCTGTCATAGGATCTTCTGTTTCTAACCATGACTTAAAATCTACTCAAATAAATGAAAATCAAGACACTAATAACATAATGTACGAAAAAAAAAATAATCAATTACTAACTACCATAGCAAATCAAGAATATTTGCCCGACTCAAATGTATTCACTGAAGAAACAAAAGATCCTGAGATACTCAAAAAATTATAAGAATGAACATCTTTCTCGTGTGAGACCTAAAAAATATATAAATTAAGATTATTTCTCAAGTCTTAATCATGGACACAAAAGGGAACAATGTCTTTTTTGAAGTAAAGCGCAATGAAATACTTGAAAAAATATGCTTACATCAAGGTACTTATATATCTTTGTTAGAAGAAGAAAGACGTGAACACATTAATATCATAAAAGAGGAAGAAAAAAATAATCTCAATCTTACTTTACAATTAAGAGAAGCACGAAATGAAAATATGAATTTAATGGCTCACAGGAAGGCATACAACTTAGCTAAAGCAGAGAGAATATATGTGTAGAGTCAAGGAGAAAGGGTGCTCCGTGCTAAAAGTCAACTTTAAAATTCAAATCACTAGCTTTACAGTGATACATAGCATGAGAAGATACTCCTGTTAGTTTTTGGAGGAATGGCTTGCATGTATGGGTAGGTGTGACCATTTCAAGAATGTTAATAAGCTCTATGTCTAACTGGTCATGAGATATATAGCTAATTAGCATAATTTATGCTAATTAGCTAAATTCGTATAAATTTTTATTCTTTTGCCCATAACTTTTGATCTAGAAATGGTATTTTCATTCTGTTTTCACCATAGTAAACCTTGTGGGATGTTCCTTCAAATGGAATCATTGATTTTCCTATTTAGAATGAAAATCATGTTTCCATGGCAACATAAATCAACAAAAATGCCTATTTTGGCCCAAAAACATTCTTTTTACATGCCAAATTTGGAACCTTTCCATCCAAAATAGAACGTTTTATCAAAAACCATTGAATTCTCCATAAAAAAGTAGCCTATAACAGTTCTAGTCATATTTTTCCTATTCTAGTCCATAGTGGTGCCCCCTGGTGGCTAAATCTGGTACTAAATCCCGCAGTAACTGTCCTTTCTGCTTGCTGGCTCACATATAACATCAGGAGAGGTTCTTATCTGTATGGTCGTACAGTAGCCGACGGTGATGACTCAGAAGAAGAAGGCAGTAAAATTGTAACAGACGGCGAAACTTGTGATGTGCCAGATTCTATGCCTTCTGATGTTTTAATGGAGACTTATAGGAAAAAGCCAAACGAAGCTTTTCATTTAAATTCAGAAAAGAAATATGAAAGTGATTAAGAAATAAAAACATAGATGAGATAATTGAACAAACAGACTTTATGTGAACATTGATCTGCGTCAAAGTAACATGAACAGTTTTTTCTGATTGGAAGCCTTCGCTAGAAGACGGGGTGTGTCCTGATTGCATACATAAAATAGAAACCCTTGAAGAAATAAGAAAAAGGCAACAAAACCAAATTCGCATTCTTAGAGCAGAGAGAAAAAAGAATCAAGAAATAATAAAATCTTTAGGAAACAAAAATAATATTCTTGTGCAACGAATCACAGAAAAACAAGAGAAACTTTTGTCTGGCTTCATGAGCAGAACACTACGCTGATATGGGAAAGTACTCTTTTAAAATAAAAAAAACTGTTGAAACACGCAAACTGGGAAGACGATGAAGCCATTAAATACATAAAATCTAAAAAAGATAAAATAACTTGCAACAATTCTTTCTTGAAACTTCTCTTGCAACATTTCGAACAGGTTTTAAGGCATAGACAAATGATATGTTTCACTTTTTACCTTTTAGAAAACGTGTTTGACAAAACAGATAAAATGTGTTTAACAGAACGAATAATGGTGCATGACTTATCTAAGTTTTCAATGAGAGAAGCCATAGGTTACACCTTTAAGTTCCATACTGAAAATGGACCAAAAAATTCCCAAGAAAAAACAACTTGGGAAAATGCTTTATTTCATCACTATGAAAACAATGATCATCATCCTGAATATTACAGAGAAGGAAACATGGGAAAATATGCTTTAATTGAAAGTGTGATAGACATGTTAGCTTGTCATGCAGAACGAGATCTGAAGCCAGAAGAAATAAATGTTCATGGTATTTTAGACGGAGATCTTTCTATCACCAATTTTTTGGACATAAATCCTATATACTTAGAAAGATATACTGAAGAAGATAAAGAAAAAGTGAAAGAATATCTGTCTTCGTGGAAAGATATTTTGTCTTGCAACTTATCTAAATAAAAAAAAATGATTAAAATGAAAAATATAGATAGTCTTAAAATATATGAAATTTTTTTGTTATTGTTTCTTTTCTTTTGTGCTACATATGGATTCATAAGCGTTATATACTATTTTATACATGGATTAATAACTGCTATAATCTTTTATCCTGTTTTCTTTTCTTCTATGTCTATTTATGCTTAATATACATTTACCCGATATACCTGTTTTGTAACAATCTGGAACTTAATTTTACTTCCTTGAGATAAGATATAATCCTCATGTTACGAGCATCTAAAATTCTTCTTAAGTACATATATCGAGGAAGTACATGTGTCATTTTAATAATTGGTCTATGTATTTTTGATTTATTTCTTTTCCTACTTTTGATTGTCACTCTAATCCTTTGAAGGTAAAAAATGCCTTTACCTACTTATTACTTTCAAAATGATTTAGGATATTCAGATATCTTTCTTCAAAAAATCTCTGTATCGTTAGCACGTCAATGGATGACCTTAGGAGTATATCTTGGCATCCCTCATGCTAAACTTGAAAGCATGAACAAGACGAAAACTCCAACTGCTATGGGCATAGAGATGCTGAATAAATGGTGGAGAGAAGTTCCTTACTACTTACGAACAGAAGAACTGATGACAAGTTTAAAGGAAAACCACAGAATAGACTTGGTGGAATTCACTGAAAATTTCTTCAAAGAAAAAAAACTAGAAGAGTATGACGTGGAATCGACCTCCGTGCAAATGTATTTCAGCTTATTGAGTGAAAAAATGTCAAGAGACTGGAAGGACATAGCTACATATCTACATATCACGTCTGACGAAAGAAGAACAATATCGTCCCAGCCCGAACAAGACATAGCTCAATTAACCTTCAATGTCTTAAAAATGTGGCAAAGATCTAAGTACAGTGCTACTCATCAACTGATGAAAGCAGTACACGACATGAAAAGAAATTATGTGCTAAACATGATATTCCTTGAATTTGATAAAAGAACAGGAACAAACTGAAAATGAAAAACTGTCTTTACACATGTGACAATCAAAATAAAATCATATAAAAAATTATTTCATTTTGTTTGTTTGGTTATTTACTTACTTGAGAATCATAACAATAGGCTTCACATCATGTCATATAAAACTGAACGAAAATGTCTGTTTTAAAATACAGTAAAATAGCAGGTTCCTTCTCTCCTACTGAAGAAGAAAATAACATAGGGATTCAAATGTACAGTTCATATAACTATACTGTTCCTTATAATACAGCATGTACTATTACAACAGAAGTTAAACTTGCTATCCCTAAAGGTTATTATGGTATAATTTTACCTCTATGCAAATCAAGAAAACATAACTTTGTGTTAATCAACCAAAAAATAATAGACGAAGATTACAGAGGGTATATTACCATTGTTTTATTTAACTTCGGAGAAGAAGACCTAAAAATAAAAAGTGGTGATGCTGTTGCACGACTTGTTTTACAAAAAATTTATCCTATAAAATTAGAAGAACATTCTAAGCTTGAAAACACTGAAAAAGGTGAAAAAATCTCTCAATTAGCTTACAGCAAAATATATGAAGAAATTTACAATGAAAATCTTAAATATTACAGCAAAGATCGTCTTAAATGAACTAAAACAAAGAAAACATCTCTGTGAATAGCGTTATATTAAACAACAAAACAACTGAAATAACGTTCAGCAAAATGGCGCGTTGTCAAGATTCTTTCTATATTACTCTTGTAAAAGACAAACCAAATACACTGTTAGTAACAACATGTAAAAAATCTGCTTTACTGCCTGCCTCACCTATTCTCCAACCTATTATGCATTATGTCAAAGCATCAACAAAAGCATTGAAGCCAACCAGATCCACAAAAAAATCTGCAGGGTTTGATTTATATAGTGCTTATGATTATTTTATTCCTGCTAAAGAAAAAAAATTGGTACAAACTGATATAATACTTTGCATACCTACAGGATGCTATGGTCGCATAGCACCAAAATCAGGACTTGCTCTTAATCATTTCATCGATGTAGGAGCAGGGGTAATAGATGAAGACTACAGGGGAAAAATAGGTGTTTTGCTGTTTAATTTTGGAAATGAGGTCTTCGAAATAAAACATGGAGATCAAATAGCTCAAATAATATTAGAAAAAATTCTCATCCCTGAGCTAGAAGAAGTATATACACCTGATAAAACCGAAAGAAATGATCAAGGTTTTGGATCAGGCAAAAAGATATCTGCTTCATTGAAAGAAAAAAACGTCGTCTGAAGAACAAGAATTTTATTCGGCGGAAGAAGAACCAACTGATGAAAAAGGTTCTCATGAAATCGACCCCTCCGAAAATGAATTAATGTCTTTAGAGGAATTCTTAAAGTTGATTCTAACAAAGAACTAGGTGGCGAAAATTTACTATGGTATTGGTTCAATAAATCACATTATTCATGAAGATTCCAATTATGTTATTCATTGTTATTGTAACTCATTCTCCGCCTCTCTATTCATAAACGATAAAGGAATAAATTGGATTATCTGTTGGATTGTCTGACTATATGATATGTCTCAAAAAGAACAATAAAGAAAAAATAAAAATATTATGACTTCTCGTTTCACTTGCAATCTACATTTTCTCAAAAATACAAGTCTTTTCTGGATATTCCTAAACATACGGTCTTCTGTAGATATCTTAAAACACTGGTCTTCTCTGGATAATCCAAATTATCCAGAGAATACCGTCTTCTATAGATATCCTAAAACACCGGTCTTCTCTGGATAATCCAAATATGGTGGTCTTTTCTGGATAATATCCAGAAAAGACCAACTATTATACTACTAATATGGGGGAAATTATGCCAATTTCAATGTCCTTTCATAAAATAGCAAGGAAAATCAAGAGATCAACCTCCATCACTTGCGAAAAATTGAGGAAAATTGGAAAATTTGTTGTACAATGCCATGTTTCCAGTCCATTTTGACCAAAAAATCTGCAGTAAGTGCCCAAAATGGTCTCTAAATGCACCCCTATCACCCTAATATAGCACCAAAATCACCCCTATTTTATGGCCTGCAGGGGCCCATGCCAAGGGCCCCAAAACATCCCCTTTTCTTCAGATTGGTGTTCGCACATGGTAGCCAATGTTGGGAGAGTGAACCCCCTGGCTTACAGGATTGGTACAATTCCATGCATTAAATGTCGTCTGCATTAAAAGGGGTATTTCCTTTTAACTCTTTCTTTACCAGACTATTTTCAGAGCAGATTTCGGGTTGTATAAGGTGTCATAAGCTTTCGAAAACTGTTGGAATTTTGTGAACTTTCCAACTAGAATGGCAATAGTGATGGGTTATGCTGGGCTAGTCAATCAGAAAGAGCAAACCCAAGGTTTCTCTATATACTTTATTTTGTGAGATATAGCATGGAAAACATGGTGTTCTAATGAGAAAAATGAATCATTCAACCAAACTTCAAATTGCTATATCTCAACACTCCCTGTGTTGATTGTGATGAAATAAGGTGCATGTTGTAGGAAATCTAATATTTTGCTGGAATTTTGGTAAATGATGAAATTTAGAAAATGTTCTTTTTGGTAACCATGGTAACCAAAACTATGCAAAATCAGCATCTATAGCATATCTGTTGCCATGGAAACCCACCCAAAATGGCCCATAATGCATCAAAATACACTGAAAATTTCAATGCCATTTTGTTTAGCATGAAAAAATATTCAAAGTCAATTTTCACCAAAAAAATTATATTATTTGATGTTTTCCTTGATTTTTCGCTTAAATATTGATCAAATCTATGGGAAACTTTGATGAATATTCAGAAATCTACCTCAGGTTTGCAAGACTACCATACAAACAATATATGAGGTAGAGACTAAGTCCTAGGACTCCATGGAGAACCCAACACATGCTGCAGCAATGGGTTTATCCATTTGTTTACCCACCAAATATTTGATGCTATATGGACAGTCAGGTTTTGATGCAATGGGTTTGGTACAGTCTTGGTTACCACTGATATAATGACTAGCTGCAGATTACAGAACAAGTAGACAAACAGTGCATTAACATCACTTTAGTTATTTTAGAATCAGAAGCTGGAGGTGGTTTTGGTTTATAGGAACAGCTGCTATGCTGCACTTTTGCTTTCATGCTACAATGTCAATTTTGATGTAAACCCCGATTGTACCTAAAACTAGAAACAGATGTGGTACAATGAAAACCCATAGTGTGATTCTACTCATGCTGTAGTCTACACTACAAACCTGACCTCTAGTTTCAGCCGATTGATAGTACATCAGCTGTGATGAACAAGAATGTGAGCCCCCCCATATAGCAAATGTGATATACATTGCCTTTTGGACTGTGACCACAAAGTAGTATCTGAGGGATTGAACAAAATAGATAAGTCTATCTACTACAATCACAAAAATCATAACATTATTTTTCATTACAGACATAGTGCTGAACTGTATGAAGAAAGAAACAAGAGACTTTCCATCCTGTGAGCCACTGTAAGTATACCTGTCATGCCTGTCAATAGGCAATGTGACAGATATACTTACAGTGGCTGACAGCAGAAAGGCGTCTCAGAGTGCCTTACCCTTTACTATAGCATGACACCCTTACCAGACCATTTACATTGCTGCTCAGTCTTTGCCCGTGGATGGTTTAATACCTTAGAGATTGCTGGGTCTGGTGAAAGCAGGGTGAGGTAATTCCTTTGTAGAAATTGTGGTGTGGAAATGGTAATTTCATCCAGTTCTTTTATAGGATCTGATACAGGACAAGAAACCCAATATCACTGGCAGTTCACTTAGCAGGGCCAACACTCCGGCTAAGGTCTTGTGGGTTAATATAATCCTGATTGTCTTTAAGTAAATCCTCATGACTAATCCCTCTATGGCGTCCAGTCTCGGTTACAGCCTTCTCATGTTTGTTCCTAATAATGGTTTGTATTGACAACATTTAATAGTCCTTACTTCTTTATAATTATGTAGTTTACTTTAAGGAGAAGCACCACATAGAATGGGCAAAGGTGTCAAAAAAGTTAACACCTCACCAATCTCAGTGGTATAACCTCCCATGGCTTTTTTATCTGTGATAATAACACCAATAAGTCAGTGGTGTAATATCTTAGGGATGCCCTGGTGTGGTGTAGGGAGGATGAGGAGCCGCATGTATGTCTCGATATCTATGCCGACCTACAGAGAAAAAAGGAACTATCTTAGTCAGATGTTAGTCAAACATGCTAACTTGAACGGCCATTTTGGGATTTTGCATGTGCCAAAATGACCAAACGTTTAATAGGATTTTACAACTAACCATTAGGATTTGCCTGATTTGGACTAAATTCCTTCAGACATTTTGGAGGCCTTCTGACTGACATTCCTGAATCATTTCTGAATTCTGGTGCAAGCTAAAGATGGGGTTTAAACACAAAACACTACTAAACTAGACTTTTTTAAACCCAAAATGTATATTATAGCTCAGGATGTGGCAATTGAGTAACGTTTTCTGGTTATTCCTTTGAATTAGTTTAAATGATTTCCATATTCATTCTAATAAGTGCACATGTGCGGGAAATTAATTACTAGATGCTCAAATCATGTAATAAAAACATAATTATAATAAATGCACCCCTAAAGCCTAAAAAGACGTAGTTTTTGCCTTGGAAATCTTTACTTTCTTACGCTTCCTTAGGGCACTCCAAGCCATGGAAAAAAGTGACGAGAGAGGAATTTAATTTTTTTTTTGACGAAGCAGCTCATTAGAGCCTGATATTTACACATCGCAGGCTCATCGCAGACGTCGCATGTATGAAAAACTGCATTATTATCCAAAAGTTATCATTGATATTTCAAAAGTGTTAGGATGTCTATTATTGATAGTCAGCTGCATTCCCTGGACCATAAGCTTTCATTTGATACCAAACTTCACTACTTTTTTTTCATTATTAAGTATATCTTTCTGAGAAAATTCTAAAAAAAAAATTTCAAATGGCGATTTTTCTGATGAGGGCGGTGATAAGAAACAAGATTTTTTTTGGAGTGGCCTTAGCAAGAAGAGGGGGGTGCGCTTATTACAGCTGGTGCTCTTATTAGAACGAATACAGTGAGTTTAAAGACCCACAACAGAGCCCTGCTATTAAAGAAGCAATTTCAATGCCTCATATTGGAAACTTTGGTTGCTCTGGGTTTATCACAACATCACAGTTGTCTGAATTTAAACCTCACCTATGTGCCCTGAGGACACATCAAGGGTATGAAGTCCCATGGCATGAAAGCTGGATCCTATTCTAATGGAGGGGGATGATGGTGAATGAATCTAAGGGAAGGAAGAAAGCATGCCCCTACATTTACCGAGGCAATGGTTCTGCAACATTCGTCACTACATAGGCATGTAGTCACAGATGGACAGGCCTTTTTTAAGTCATTTGTCTGCCATGACTGCCAATAGACTTTCATGCGCAGCCTAGAACTAGGCAGGATGGACACTCAAATGACACCTTTCAGCAACATTTGGAACCACCACTGGCCTAGGCCTGGCAAGGAATCAAATTTGTAACCTTACGGCCTGGAGACCGCCGCACTGCCGACTGCACCATGCCGACTGGCAACATCACAGATCCAACAAAAGGATTATATTGAATATCCATTGAAAAGGTGTCTGTGTGTCTCTTGTTTGTTCCTTCAATACCTTCTTAATCTATTTTGTGTATTTTCTTAAAGGTTATGTCAGGTTGGACCTCAGAAGTTTCATTATGTCAATATTAATTGAAAACCACCATTATTTTGACATTAATAGACTGTTCCATGGTATGCAGCTACTAGAAAAGTAATCATACAAATCACACTGCCTCCTGGAGTGAAGAAGATCACGGTCTCTTAGCCGAAACAACTACCCCTTAGACAAAGTGACTAACTTTCTCCCTTGGCTTAGTAAAGTAAGGTTGCCTGATTAGGTTAGTCAGTGTTACTAACATAGTTAGACATTGTTAGCCATATGTTAATCATCTTGCCCAATTAGGCACTTAAATTTGACTTGACTAACTCAGCTTTTTTTCTGTGTACAGACTGCTGTTGTTAATGCTGGCTGCCATGGGAACAGCATGGCTGACCAATCAGCAAAGGGAGTTGCCATCAAAGGTCACATGTCATAATGAGAAAACCCACCCACATAAGTCACCTGTGTGGATGACATTTAAATATGCATATCCACAGAAAGAGCATTGTTATAGCAGCACATGAGGTAGTTTGCTTGGCTAGCTCTACATGTACCACAGCATATTGTATGTATAATTTACTTCTTTAGTGACTTGAAATTCCAGATGGCTAGCTTTACTTTCTCATTTCTCACAAATAAAGGGGGGATATGACAAGAAAAATATAGAAGAAGTATCACTTCTAAAGGCAAATCTACTGGTTCATCTTCACACCCTGGTGAGTAACCCGTAAAATAACATCTGGGTACACTTTTTTAAAATGTATAAGTTAACTCGCTACCAGGGAATAATGATACCGGTAATAACGATGATAGTGATGATGATAACAGTAATAATAATATATGATACAGTAGTAATATAAATGATCATATCACAGACACATGAGTTTGGTGGGTTACTGACCTTGGGGCTATCAGCACCATACATGCCTTTATTAAAACAACTATAATAATTAGTTGACAATAAGCATAGTCAGTAAATGCATAATATAATAACAATATACAGTAATAACAATAGTAATAACAATCGTAATAACAATAGTAAAATTTAAAATTCCAGGGAACACCCAGCGTGGTGTTACCTGTACAGGTGAAAACGAGCCAATTGACCGTTACCTTGAAAATCCCCTCTTATATACTGGAGGAGTGTTGACCATGACGTCATACTATGACATCATAGATACCAATGCGCGCTGCAAATAGTCCCTAACCGTTCGCGGTTAATTATATATATATACACGAGTGTATATAGTTCCATAAGTTAACTCGCTACCAGGGAATAATGATACCGGTAATAACGATGATAGTGATGATGATAACAGTAATAATAATATATGATACAGTAGTAATATAAATGATCATATCACAGACACATGAGTTTGGTGGGTTACTGACCTTGGGGCTATCAGCACCATACATGCCAAAAACACATAAAAACACGCCAAACACATGTGAAAAACACATACCAATCAACAATGCAATTGAGATTGGCAAAGTCTATCTAATCTCAAAAGTTCACTTTTATGGTTATGCAAGTATGTAAAAACAGAGTCAGATTTCCAATTTACCTTTTTCTTGATGGAGTCTATACTGAGTCCAGCATCCTTTAACATAGTAGCACCTCCATGCCTAAGAGAGTGAGTGGAGACTGAACCTTCGATACCAGCACGTAGAGACAACGATTTCAATTTCGAATTAATAAATTGGTATTGTAGAGGCACACCATTAATTTTAAATAACAAATCCCTTGCACCCCTACCTGAGCACAATTTTTTCAACTCTTTACAAGGGCATAACAATGAAGAATCGTCCCTACATAAATATATATTAAAGGAATGGGTACCGAGCTGGTTTGTTTTTGAAGTTTTAATCAGTAAACTAGCATAACTTTTAAATATTTTTACATCACCTACCCGTAGTGTATGGGGAGAGGATACAACATGTCCTATCCTGAGAACACCTCTATAACACAAAAGAATAGCTAACCAAAATTTTAAGTCAGCCCTGTTAGAGAGATCCAAATAAGACCTAATACATAACATTTCCTTCGGACTCAATGGGTGAGTAACCCTAGTAGGAACAGTACAATCCCTGTCAATACCATCTAACACCTTTTTTAGCATGAAATCACTGCTATGGTCTAAGCCACCTCTAAGTTTTTGATGATACCAAATGGATGATAAATAATTTCTTACAGATGAAGGTTTCATGTAACTAGATAAATATACTGCATAAGTAGCAGCCTGTGAGGGAGAACAAGGAAATTTAGATAAATTAAATTTATCACAAAATTTTTTGTACCTTTTAAGTTGTTGTTTCCTTGTTCTCCTTGTATTCTCGGACACACCCTTCGCTAAAAGACACTCTTTTCTTCTTTGTAACTTTTCCCATTCTGGAATTAAAGCAACACATATCATTTTCAAGGAGAGAGTTTACACATTTGTCCAGTACACCCTTGTAAGCAAGTCTAGAGAGTTGGTCGGCCAGGATATTATCCTCTGACCTGATATAAGTTGCATACACCTCCACGTTATTGATGAAACAAAGCCAAAAGATCTCTCTAAGCCATTCCATACACAGCTTATTTCTTGACCTACCGGTATTTACCATAGCTAACACTTGCATATTGTCGGTAATGCAATGTATTCTTTTATTTTTACAGCCAGATATCCAACGTCTCAGACCCATAAGAAGAGGATATAACTCGTATACATTTATATTTCTATGGTGGTTCTTTAAATTATCAAGCATTGGTGGTTGGGTAAAATGACCACTACCTAGATTAAATCTATCGTAAGATGTCCAGTCACCATATAAATAATCTCTATCCATCCATGCACCGAAGCCCTTAATGGAGGAATCTGAGTACATAGGTGTGTCAATACTATCATTCAGGATTAACCTCTTACAGTTAAAAACTCTACAAAAATCCAACCACCATTGGAAGTCTTGGCGAGTGCAAGCTGATACCCTAACATAACCACCTGGTCTGGCCCGGGCACAGAGATCGAAAATTCGCCTACTAAAGGTTCTACCACCCTTAACCACTTGTGAGCAGAAAGACATTAAACCACCTATCCTCTCCAAGTTCTTTTTTGAAATAAATTTCTTATTAACGTTATCTAACAAGAGATTTTCCATTTTCTCAACCTTCTCAACAGGCAAAGACAGTTCCAACTTAACTGAATCTATGTTAATACCTAAGAATTTACAAACTTGAGCTGGGTCGGTCACCTTTTCACTGGATACTACAAAGCCCATGTAGGTCATACATTCCATTAATAAATTTCTTTGTCTAAGACATTCATCATAAGTATCCGCAATTATAATAAAGTCATCCAGATAGTTTACAATTTTTTCTACACCGTAGAATTTTGCCACCTCCACAATAAAATCAGAGATTTTATTAAAAATATAAGGAGCACATTTGAGGCCAAACGTTAATCTGTTGCTTACATAATAATCCTCCCCATGCCCAAAATTCCATCTGAAACCTTGCATGGTCGTGTGTGGTGCATACACATTTATAGACCTGTAAGCTGACTTTAAATCCACCACACTCATGAAATCGTTCTTATTCAACTGAGCAGTGACAGTGCTAATACTATTATAAGAAAAAGCAGAGCTAGTAGTCTCCATAAAATTATTGATAGATATTTTATCCGGCATACTACAGTCAGTTATAGGCCTTAACTTGCCATTTGATTTTTCTACACCACCTAGGGCATGGATACAACGGGGTTTATCTACACTTTTAGAGACTAGACCAGCTTCTAGTTCATCTAACAATATACCACAGTACTCACTATAAAACTTTCCCTCGAGGATTGACTTATAATTTCTGCAATCATAAGACGTATTACAGTCAGGATCCACTATCCTGAACCCCTCAACAAAACCTTGCCATAAGAATAGCGCCTCCTTGTCATTTACATTAATAACTCCTTTTTGGGTTAAGAATGGGGCGACTCTGCAAGGTAAAATCTGGGAATTTTTTCCATTGATGTAATGAACACATGTACATGTACCTTCCACACACTTGTCATATACCCTGATGCTGGGTAAATCCGTGACATTAACAGTAAAAAGTGGCTTAATACCAACCTGTATTGGGTTATAACCAATAACATCTATATTATTTTCCAACGAATTAAATTCTTTGAAAGTACTCTGTTCTGCTAGGAGCTTAGTTGAAGGAACACACTCCTCAACCATCTCCGTATCAATTAACTCCTGTACTGGAGTTTGTGAGGGCGAGTCGATATCTACCAAACTTACCATAGCTTGGTCAGGCATCAAACACATTTCATCACAAGCTATGGGACACCGACCCCCTACAGTTTCCTATTCACTCCTGGCCTTATGGCAGTCAGTTTTACCATGACTTGAGGAGTTGCAACCACTGCAGATATGTTTGTATTTACATGGGTCTCGTACACAACCTTCTGCTCTGTTAAAAGCATAGCATGGGTTATTAGACGATCTCTGTTTGCCTACATTCTTAGGTTTAGCACTATAAGCTTTCTGGGCTTGAACGGTCCCATCATATGCCAAATGACGTAGTATATCTGAATTTTCAATGGTTGAAAAAGCTTCTATTCCACTATCATTAGCTCTGTCCCTCACTGACTTATCATAGGCTACCAGGGCTGAAACCGTATATATTTTGGTGCCAGACTTCTCAATTAATACCTGTAAATGCTTAAGCATACCCTCAACATCGTCACCTGACTTGTAGTACTTCAAAATAAACTGCAAGTTTACAGACATCAGTTTCTCAATAGTGTCAATTTTTTCCTTACGTTTGGTGAACTGAGAATGATCAAACTCACCCGATTTTGCACGGTGACGATGCCTAGAGTAAGCTGAATCCAATGACGACCCTCTAGATGTGCTTGGACTGCATTGACGAGCAGAAATACTGGATTTAGATGATCGTCTATGTCGCTTGTGGTCAACTTGCACCCACTCGTCCTCACCGTCAGACGAAATTTCGCATGGAGACGCTTGGCGGGTAGCCCTAGCAACCGGTCCGCGTCCTTGACTACGTGACGTCATACCTCTCTGTTTGTAAACATCCGCACGTGCTCTGCTCGAACGACTTGACGCATTGACGAATCCTCTGTCCCGATCGTCCTTTCCATTGACGACCTCTTGTAGAAGCGATTTAATGGTCGACAGCTCGTCTTCTAATACATCTAGCCTCGTCTGGTCAATAGACGACCCTCCCACAACACCTGTAGCAGTTTGGGGAACCGATGGTGTATCACCAGTAAGTGAGAGAGTCGAACTACTCGTCAATCCTAAATTGGCCGATTTTTTCGTCTTTTCCACCGATTTAACCGATTTTCCACCTGGTGTATTGGCCTTCGAGCCTTTAGCAGCCTTTCTACCCATTCCAATGGTAAATAAAGGCACCAGGAGCCCCTCAAAAACGGTTAAAAATTTAAAATTCCAGGGAACACCCAGCGTGGTGTTACCTGTACAGGTGAAAACGAGCCAATTGACCGTTACCTTGAAAATCCCCTCTTATATACTGGAGGAGTGTTGACCATGACGTCATACTATGACATCATAGATACCAATGCGCGCTGCAAATAGTCCCTAACCGTTCGCGGTTAATTATATATATATACACGAGTGTATATAGTTCCATATACAGTGCAGAAATAGAAACATTAGAAACACCCAGCACAGAAATAGAAACATTAGAAACACCCAAAATACTTCCCAGACAGATCATTTCATGGTAGAATATGGGCGGCCCATAGGCTCATCTTTATGATGCAATATTTCAGGGGATACTTGAAGAAGATAGGGTGTACATTTCATGTGACATACATGACTTGTATTGATCACGTCACAGCTTTAAGATATTGTTAGGGATCTCCAGCAGTTTTACTACACAATGAAAAAAATAGATGCATCGTCGATATCAATTAAAGGGTAGATATGATAGCAAACTTGAAAATAGATTAAAAAAAAACACTCACCTGGGCCAGCTCCACAGCAATGCACAGTTGCGTTTACAGGCCTTAATGCCAATTAATACTGAGCTGTCACTGACCCACCCTTTATATTATATTATATTGCCCTGGGGCCCAAAACGTTAGTAATGCAATGGCACCATATCATGTCAGTATTGCATTTGCTGCTTAGACATGCTTATAATCTAATTGTTAAGGAGGTTAGAAGAAAAACTGACGACTTTTGGATATGTTTTTTTAGATTTATATGACAGATTGCTATAAAGTCCCATATAAGGTTGAAAGATCCCTATCTCATAAATATTCCAGGGACCCCCACATTTTTTATTGCACATATGGAATGTTCAAGTCATTTTGGGACTATTGGGGGTATTCCACCAAAACCGGCAGAATTGTCGGCCCGATAGTGGGTTTTTGCTATCGGCGATGGTCGTTGGGTGCCTGTCGGGCCGACAATTTTGTCGGCCCGATAGTCAAATTTTATCGGGGACAGTGAAATCGGGTCTCAAAATCACCAAAAAATTCACTCTTCCACCAAGGACAAAATTGTCGGATTATCATCGCCGACAGTCATCGCGGATGGTTCCACCCTCTTCCACCAGAGGCCTTTTTATCGGCCATGACCTAGTATCAACCATATGACCTACATACTGAGCAAATCCAACATGGAGCCCACAGATGTGCTCGTGGTCACTCACGCCACTTTAATGCTCATGAAACTGGATGAGGAAGATGCTGATATACTTCAAGGCAAGAAGAGGAAGCACAAGTACCACGTGGCTCCATACTTGAAGGACCGGACAGACAATCTGCAGCGAAACACCTTCACTAAACTGCACAGGGACCTACTGGAAGTAAGTAGTCTGTCTTTCTTGTTTACTTGGGGGGGGGTAGGAGTCAAGGGGTACCAGTCTGTGGCTTCATGTTCCCCTGACAGGAGTAGAGCTCAATGGGGTGGTGGTGTTTTCACTTATTTTAAAGAGATCAAGAGGAGAAGAGCAGCTCGTGGTCATAAAAAACAGATGTGAGTCCTTATTTGTCCAAGATAAAATTTATCAGAGATAAAAATATAATAAAATAATTTCAGATGGACAAGGTGAATGAGTTTCGCCACACTCTGAGGATGGGCCCTGGAGAATACAAAGAGCTCCTGAGCAAGGTCTACCCCCTGATATACAGGCGTGACACAAAATTCAGAGAGTCTATAAAGCCAGAGGAACGCCTAGACATAACCCTACGGTATTTGGCTTTAGGTGAGCTTTTGTTTTATTTTCTATAAAATGTATGAAATATAAAATGTATCCCGTGAAGTTAAAAAGGTAGAATATCAATGATAAAATGTGTATTTTAATATAGCGTCTTTTTTTTGGGGATTTCAACTATCTGAGACACCTGACTTAATTTCCTTTTTATTTTGTAGGAGACAGCAGTCAAACTCTACACCACGGTCATTTAGTGGGGGGGGGGTCAACAGTCTACCCTATAATAAGAGACACCTGCATTGCCCTGACTGGCGTTCTTAAAGATTTCTTGAAGGTTTGTTTCTTTGTTTTCTTTTCTATGGGGTATCAAGTGTTTCAATTATAAAATCTTGGATTTCAGCTAGCCGAAGGTCTTGTCTGCTACAAAAAAAGCTGGGATATATACAAGAAACATATAATTTACATCTTCCTATAAGCTTCCCTTTCCTCCCTCCAGGTCCCACAAACAGAAGCGGAATGGAAGGAAATCGCAGATGGATTTTGGAAGGAGTGGCAAGTCCCTCACATGATCGGGGCAGTGGATGGGAAGCACATTCGTATTCGCCAACCCCGGAAGAGTGGAACCACCTTCTACAATTACAAGAAGTATTTTAGTGTAGTGTTAATGGCTGTCGTAGACACCTACTACCGGTTCATATATGTAGACATAGGGTCAGAAGGCAAGGCAGGTGATTCCCGCATATGGAAGGAAGGGCCCCTCTACGCTGACCTTAATGACCCAGCGAACCCTCTAAACATACCACCAGCGTCTAAGATAAATGGCATACGGGACTTGCTACCTTACTTCATGGTAGGGGATGATGCGTTCTCCCTAGCAACCAATCTCATGAAGCCGTATGCGGTAAAAGACCAGGGAGATGAGCAGATAGTGTACAACTACAGAGTATCTCGGGGCCGTCTCATGTCTGAGAATGCTTTCGGAATTTTCGCTACCAGATTCCGCCTCTTCCTGCGTACACAGGACATGGAACCGAAGGGAGTTAAAATGGTAACCATGGCAGCAGTTTCCCTGCACAACTTCCTTCGCACTCGAGCACCATCAGAGTACATCCCAGCAGGATCCGTCGACTATGAAGGGCCAGAGCTCGAGGTCCATCCTGGACAGTGGTGGGATGAAGATCATGGCCTGGATGGCCTTGACAGGTCTCACCATGGGAGGAACATGCCTCAGAGTGCAAAAGCCATGCGGGAAAGCCTGTGCCACTGGTTCAACTCCCGGCACGGAAAGGTACCATGGCAAGACAAGTACATGCGCAAAAGGCGGATGGAGGCTGTAGCAGAAGTTGAGGAAGAGGAGGATGACTAATCTCTGACAAAAAAACGTCCAAGATAATTTTGTTTGGGACAAACAAATCTGTTATTATGGAGTATATAAATGTTATCAAAGTCATTGAAGGGAAGAATTAATTATAAAAGTAGAAACCTCTTTTTATTGAACACACCACAGCGGATGAACTTTTAACTTTTATGATCTCTTCCAGACGAAGCAACTTTTAACTTGATATAAAAACCATGTAGTAAACTAGAAATAAAGTTGTCAAGTCTGTTTCCATGATAACCAGAAGGCTTTTTGGTTCTCCTTGAAATAAAAAAAATATTTTCCTTTTCCATGAGGTAATCGCCTACTACAAGAAATTACAAAGCAGCTTATGGTTATGCAAGCCTTGTCTTCAGTCCTTGCTGCTATAGTTCTTTATATCCTGATGAGATATGGTAAATGAAAAATTGTTGTCGCATATTGTTTTTTTATGCACCACAACAGAACATATAGCAAAAGGTAATATCAAGTCTTTTGAGTCAAGTGCACTTAACAGTAAGAATATTGGTTGACATCATCGCTCAGATTATCCTATATAAAAATGTCTGGGATATATAACTTTTAACTACAAATGTGGGATAATTCGTCACGAGCAAAACAGTTTTTTTATGTCTTTTATGGGACCCAATCCCCATTCACAGCGTCTAAAGCCAAGCTGTGCACGTGTAGCTTAAACTTTTCTCATACTCTCTGGTTCATTCTCTGACACTGGAACAAGATCATCTTACTCCAGTGGGAGTCCTCCGTCTCAGGTTCTGCCACAGGAGGAGCTGGAGGGGGCTGAGCATGGCGTGCTGCAGCAAGCTGGGTCAGCTCTACCACAGAGTTGGTGCACTTTTCAAAATATTGCTCTCGATTTTCAAGGACCTCGGCGACAGTCTTGTTTTTTATTCTCCGAGATGCTGAGGCTCCTTGTTCCTGAAATATTCATTGGAAACCTCCTCATTATTTGCATAGAATTTATCTTTGTCAGGCAGGTAATCTGTCCTGTATGTCCTCCGGCCGTCAGAGGAGGAGGGTCGCTGTACCGTCGAACTGCCTGTGCTGCCAGCCCTTCTGGGGGGGGGGGGGGGTTTAGTGGTAGCCTCAGGAGTTGGCTTTTTTGTAGAGCTTTTACCTGAACCTTTCCCCTTGCCAGAAGAGGGGGGGTCTTAGATTTACCAATGTTCTGTTTGTTGGGAGAACTACACGTCCTGGATGAAATAGCTTCTTCTACGTATTCATCTGGGATTACATCGGCTTCCTCCAACCCTCCTTCAGGCTCCAAGTTTTCCTCCTCATTACGGCCCTGGTCCTGGTCCTCGTTGTCGGACTCCTGTTCTTGTGATTCCTCCTCTACCTGGGTTTGCTTGAAAAAACAAGAAAGGGGGAACAGTAAATGAGCAGAGAAGGTAGCCTGGTAAGTCTGCTGTATGATAAATTAATCAGGGTAATAGCAAGCAAAAATTATCCAAGATGCATTACTTTATAATTGTCGTTGATTGATTAATTGATCAAGGTAGCAAGCAAATAGATAATCAAATTTTTTATTGGTGTATTTTTTTTGGGATTATTTTATTTGGGATTTTTTTTTTGTTGGGGATTATTTTATTTGGGATAATTTTTTGTTGGGGATTATTTTATTTGGGATAATTTTTTTAGATTTTCAATCCATTGCGAGCATCATTGGCCTTAAAAATCAAGAAAGGCAGGGGAGAACTTACCTTTCTGTAGTTAGTTATGCTTGCTTCCTTCTTGCAATACGGATCCAAGAAGAAGCAAAGCCGCTTAATCAACTCTTTCTTGTATGGGAGCTTCCCGTCGGCTGCAGAAGAGCCTGACTTGACCTTGCCTGAGACTATTTTTTGATAGTCTGTCCTCAGCGAATTCATCCTTGTGTTGACAAAGAAGGCTGAAAAAAATAGAATTTTTTTTATTTACATTTTAATACAGATTTGTTTTAAATACAAGAGCAAGTAGAAATGAAACAAAGCTATTATTATTTGTCCCTTTTTTATCTTGGATTTTTTCTGTTGTCTAGGACGATTTGAAATATGTGGGTCTGGGATTAAAATATATTTTCTTGAAAATCTTGAATAAATTACCTGGTATCCCTAAGTCGTCGCCAATTTTTCCCAAGGCGGCCCACCTTGCTGTCGGGTCCTTATACAGCTTGTGATTTTTGTCATACAGGTATGGAACAGCCTCCCATAGCTCACACAACCTTTCCAATACCGCATTGTCTTTGAAGTACTGTCGGCCACTTCCAGGGGCAGTTGGTCTGGACTTTAACTGACCTATAGTCTTTTTAGGAGTAACCTGGCTCTTTTTAGGAGTAACCTCCCTCACAGTCTTCTTAGGAGTGACCTTGGTGACCTTAGCCCCCTCCTGGTTTCTTTTAGTCATGTCGAAGTTTGTGGGGGCTACAGGTCTTTTCTTTTTGGGTGGCTTTATGGTAGGGAGGGGATCGTCTTCTTCTTCTTCTTCTTCTTCTTCTTCTTCTTCTTCTTCTTCTTCTTCTTCTTCTTCTTCTTCTTCTTCTTCTTCTTCTTCTTCTTCTTCTTCTTCTTCTTCTTCTTCTTCTTCTTCTTCTTCTTCTTCTTCTTTGTCCAAAGAAAATTCCTGTGAATCATAATCGGGTCCATATACCAGGGATCATCCTCGTCATGATCAATAATTATTTCTGTACCTGCAGAGGTAGGGGGGCTCTTAAGAGACTTGGCAGGACGAGGACTGCCTTCTTCCTCTTGGTCTTCATCATTGTTTTCATCGTAATCGGGGATGAGTTTTCTCTTGGTTAGGCAGCTGCCACCCATACCTAGCCGTGAGTAGGGACCTTTGGAGTCAGAATAGCCTCCCCTGGAACGGGAGGAAGGTGTGCAACTGAGGTCTTGGGGTTCATTGTCGTCGTCTTCATTGTACTCCTCCACTACCCCAGATTTACTACCGGTACGGTCGAGAAGACGTCGAGCAGATTCTTCATCTTCCTTTGTTATTTCAAGCCTAGGCCTACCTCTTGCCGTGAAACGTGTGCCCTGTCCATTCCTCGAGGTATCCTCAGGCTGTTGCCCCTCATTCCCCTCGTCATTTGTTGTATTTACGTTTTTTTTTGCGTCTTGCACTTAGTTGCACGCCGTGGAGCCATCTTGGATGTTTTCCTCTAGTACGGCCGAACTGCAGGTCACGTGATTTCCATGTGATCGGCGACGCGTACGCCCCCCTACCGCCTTCCCTGGAAACTAAAATTGCCGGGCCGACAAAAAATAGAAACGATTCCTGGCCGATTTTTTCTGTCTGAACAGAAAAAATCGGGTCCAAAGTGAAACCGTCGGCGATCGTTCCCGATGCGTTCCCGACGTGATTCCGATGGTCTTCGATTTTTTTAACGACCTCTTCCACTGCACCTGATTCTTGGCCGATGATACCCGATTTCCACCCGATAAGGGTCCGATCGTCTCCGATTCTCTATTTCTGTCGCCGATGCATCGGAAATGCATCGGAGATGGACTATCGGCCAAGAATCGGTTTCGGTGGAATACCCCTATAAGATGTAAATATGGCAAAAATCTGACCACTTTCAGCCTATCCCCAACATACACCTTAATGCGTTGAGTAAGACCCAGCTGCCTAATCATAAGTTCTATCTCTTTCTTTTCTGGGACGTTCGTTCTCATGTCAGCATTTAGATACAAACATTTCTTTTGTGTAAGGTCTTATAATGCTGGTGATTATTGATGTAAACTCGGTAATAAAAGTATTACAGTCGCTATTCAGTGGTCTGTAGACATTCACTAATACTATTAATTTCCTTTTACCTTTTTGGACCTTAATGTAGCTGGTATCTTCCTACACAAAGAATAAGAGGCCTCCTCCTTTTTCATTATTTCCTAGTATATTATCTCTGTCTTGCCTTATCATATTATATCCCGGCATATGTATTAAGTTATCATCTATTTTGTCAAAGCAAAGTTTCGGTGAGCATGAGACAATCAATATTCCAATGTTTGGTTCCAAAACGCAATTAGCGCTATTTTGAAAAAAAGAGTCATATATTTCAAATGCCTACATGTTAGAAACGGTTAATTATTATAAAGAAGCCATTTTCTTTGAAAAATATATTTTTCAGCTGTCCAGTATCTATCATTCAGCTGTCCAGAGTCTATCATAATATCTCTATTTGTGGGCAGTTTTATCCCAAAAATAACCCCGACAACGAAGACATATGTTATGGGCCTCCCACCCAACCAACACACACGCACACTCACTCCATACCTTTTAGCTTTCTTGTTTTAATAGCATTCAAGTTGAGAATTGAGCACTCATATGCTATCTCAGCTAGAATGTATAAAGCCATAGATATATGTCTGCCTTGAAACTGGGGTGGGGACTGTATGCTCTGGCCATACAATACTAGCATCAATATAATTATCATTTACATACCATCATATA
The DNA here is from genome assembly GCA_949317995.1 of Acholoe squamosa. Classification (NCBI taxonomy): domain Eukaryota; kingdom Metazoa; phylum Annelida; class Polychaeta; order Phyllodocida; family Polynoidae; genus Acholoe; species Acholoe squamosa. The sequence goes on from OX439044.1 coordinate 64,360,300, forward strand.
GACAAGCTCTAGGCAGTCAAGTTGTGACTTGTAGATAAAAATAGGATTTGTCCTACCATTTGTTCCGTTAATCTAGAATAAACTAGGAGTTATTTGCCTTGCATTACATCTCAGATGCTCCACTTGTGGGCTGTAATAGTAATTATGTCCTGCAGCAGGGTCGATAGATGCTGGAGCCAGACGAGTCCTTTCGCTCACAGCTATGTAAGTCAGCTGCCCTGGGAGAAAAACTCAATCAAGACATTTTATATACATTAGTAGGTGCAGCAATAGAATATAGAACCACCATAAAGCACAATACAGGTTGTAGTCACTAAATGAACGCAAAATTAAAGTTCACTTATGGTCCATTGAGTAGGTATCCTGTACCACTTCAACTATAAATAAGTTCAAGTCCCCATTTTAAATTATTGAAATAAAAATCACATATTTACAACTGTAAAATATGAATATATCCCTATCTATAGGTGCAGTTGGAGACAATTATAGAGGTCAATTGCTCCGTAGTCAGACATAATAACTTAATAATAGATACCAATAGAATAATGGGAAATGCTTAGATTGGAACTATTTACTCTGCATGGTGCTAATTTTGCACAATTATGTATCCAACGTTTATAAGTAGAATTTTCAGCAGGAGGCAGTTTGCAAGTGACAGGCCTAGGTCAGTCGTATCTGAAACCTCCCCAGCCGGGAGGGTGATGTGGGCAGAGGCAGTGGGGCTCTAAACCTCTGAGAAAATTCTCTCCCATTTTCTATTACCCAAAGTCACAAAATCATTGACAAGTTATAAGAAAAGTTTACAGAAAATCTAAAACAAATCAGGAAATGACTTGATTAACTATGGAAAAAAAATCAGCCTATATTAGTAATAGAAATTACCTCTTTAAGAAAAAAACAGAGAGATTTGTAAACCAGGGGCCAGGAGTAGAAGGCCTCAGTTGGACCCTTATCTTATCTCTTATCTCCGATCTTCTCAAAACTACTCCCGACTGACCACCAACTGGTGAGTAACTATACTCTAGTTTGCAACAAGCAACCCGCTATGAAATATTTTATAAAAACAGGGTGGGAAATGCACCATGCAGGGTTGTCATAGGATTTTTTTAACATAATTTACTTTATTATGTAATAGATATGACAGTTACAATCAGATGTTTCACCCATCAAGGAAAATATACTTTATCTTTGTAAATCCGCAATAAAGAGGACCTCATTTCAGTTTAAAGATCTAGGTCTTTAAGCTGGTTTTGGGCAGCAACCCATGCCAGCATATCATGAGTATCAATTACTGGATTAAAGCAAATCTTGTGATGGACTGCCTAGTTCAGAACGCAATAACAGATCTTTACATAAGATATTCAAATAAAAACAATAAATTGAGAGTCAATGTAAAGTTAGTAAGAAGACACAACCTCAGTTCCTTCAATGATAATCAAGATGTGTACAGATCAATACAGTCAATACACAGGGGTAGCAATTTGTAGTAACTGCTAGATAGTTATATACCGGTATTTCTTTAGCAAACTGGTTTTTGATGTGTTCTTTCAACAGCTCTAAGGAGGGACTTAACCTAGTTATGGGATCAAGTGAATTTCACCTAGTAGCTAAGGAATATCTTGATACATTTTCAATCTGGACCAGTCTATTTTGAGAACTGGTCCATCCCAGCATCTAGTTCTTAACTGCCAGTTATCCACATATCTCTCAATTCTTATCCGCTGGTAAGCAGCAATTAACATGATTGTGTGTTTCCCTTCTATCAGTGATTTTGTTCATGTGCTTTTCAGCATGTACACATTCAGTTGATGTAAGTGTAGGGGCCGGCATCATTGTATATATATTAGTGCCGTTCATCCGAGAGACGTGTTCGTGTGGTGCTTGTTCCTTCTATGCTAGCTAGGTGTCGCTTTGCGATACCTCGTTGGTACAAGAGGGGGCAGCACCATGCCTCGCGTCCAGCTCCTACTAAGGAGCCGGACGAGCGGCAGAAGGGGACTGGACATGGTCCAGTCCAGACGCTAGTACTTTGTTATCAAAGAGATCTAATAAAGTCCTACCCGAGAGGTAGGGGTTTCTGGGGCTTTGCCCAACCCGAACTATTCGTGTTGTGTTGGTACATCTAGTGGTAAGCGAGCCAAAGAGCCACCCAACATATAAGTCGATACGAACCATTACACTGGTGCCGTGACCAGTTGGTTCGGGGGTGGTGCGCGGCCACATTGGCCGAAAGCCTCGGGAAACCCGAAGCGGATCCCCCCAGCCCTGGGCTAGAGGGATTCGAAGAGGATGATTACACATCCCAGCATCTGTTGTTAGACTGGAAACCCGGTCAACAACAAATGTTTAATCAGGAGGGTGTATGAAATATTTTTTCTACACCCGACCTGATGGACAATGCCACCAGAGATGGCATCGTAAAATTGTATCCGGCTACACCCCAAACAGGAGTACCGGATACCGGATTGTTTAGGGGTGTGTTAAGACCCCCAACTTTAGACTTGAGCGATTGGTCCCAAGTTATAACTAGCAGACGCCAGCTAGGTCCTATGGTACCAACGGGCTCGGCTAGCGGCTTGGGTACACCAATTGCACAAAGCCCTATGCAGCGTACTGCAACCCCCCAGGGTTCAGCACCAGGTGGTGGAAACGAAGTAGCCCCACTAATGACATCGTCGGATCATGACAGCGACGATGGCAAAACCATAAGGGACGCAATAGTCCCAGGCGCGAAAGCAAAAAATAAGCCTAGTGGTACCGGACCGAAAAGCTCGGAAAGGCATCACCTAGGCCGATCTCTAGACGAAGGCTTGTCTGACTCCATGTTTAACCCTGGAGGCAGTCGCAAGTCTATCTACGGACGTCGGATGGGTCCCGGGTATAAAAATACCCAGGCCTATTTGAAAGCCAAGGAACAGGTAGAGTTGCAGGCTAAGAGGCAACATGAACAATTCATGTTAGCCCAATCCAAAATAGAAGAGGAAGCTAAGTCTCGGATAGGAAAATTACGATCCGTTGAGCAGGAGGCGATTCTAAAAGAATCCGACCTCAAATATCGTCTATCCTCCGTATCCCATCAGTTGGAGCGGAAGGAGAGAGTCGCACAGGAAAAAGAAAAAAGGCTGGCTGAGTTGGAAATCGAGGAAGCCAGTAAACTTAGAGCAATCGACAAGGCTAGGGCCGAGGAGGTTGCTAAGGCTCGGGATGTAAATAAATTACAAACGGAGTTGCACGCAATGGAGGAGAAGCTTAAGAAACTTCAACTCCGGAAGGCTGAGACAGAAGCCAAGATGGTCTCGGAACAAGCCGAGATCAGGAAGGAGACCAGTGAATATAACAAGTCTCAGAAAGAGAAGGGTGAAAAGTACCGCCTACTTAAGGATACTTTTAAGCGAGTGGCAATTATCGCCCAAGAAGAAAGAAACCGAGCTGTGGCGGAAAATGAAAAGATTCGATCCGAAATCTTGGCAGAAAACGCACAGCTAAGGGAGGAACAGCGAAACCTGACTACAGACGTAGCTACCCTCACAATAAATAAGTCTGCTATGGAGAGTTATTTACAGGAGCAAGAGCAAACGCATGCCCCTCCGGCGAGTAGGGATACAAACCCGAACTCGACGTTCGTGAAACAGGGCGACCCAGTCTCCTGTTCTACACCGAAGAATCCGCAGTATAATCCTTTTGTAAATGATAATGCTTCGCGGAATGTAGATCAAGGGGGCGTTTACATCAGAACCCAGGATAAGCATGGCCGAACTAGTAGAGTCCGGATAAGTGAAGTGCCCATAGTCCACAACCTGGACCCGGACTATACCCCTAGAGAGGCCTCCGATAGTAGTGCGGAGACCAGTGGATTCCACATTCATGTGGATCCGAGTAACGACCCGGGGCTGGGTGCTGGTAATGACAACACCCAACCCAATCCATCGAACGATGGCAGCCAGTCAACGGGAAACCAGCCATCCGACGGCGGTTACCAAGGTGCGCAAGGGGGGGGCGGTGCTTCGGGTGCCACAGGCTATAGCGGTACCTCGGGTACCGGCCCCAACCAGGGTGGTGCGAGCTATACGAACCACAGTGGTACACAGTGGACGTATACACAACCTCCACCACCGCCTCCACCGGGCAATTCGAGCTTCGGTGGTATAGGGGGCAATCGAACCTTGAATGAAACCAAGGCGATTGAATGGAGCAAACAGCAATGCACTAGATTGATGTATGCTCACAATTCTGCCCGAAGGGTAGCCGTTATTCCTAGGGAATATGACGGTACTCGGCCATGGAAAGAGTGGTTTGAAGATTTCATCGATGTGATGAATTGTAATGGATGGACCCCATACGAGGCCAAGCCACATCTGGTGAGATGTCTGAAAGGCGGGCCGGGTCGCATGGCTGTAGAGCAATGGCGAACCTGGTATGGCCTCGTTGGGAGTTTTGAGCAGTTAGTAGAAACTGCTAGTGGACTGTTATGCAACATGGTCAAGGAGGACCCGATGGTCCGTTTTAAGAAACGCACACAGAAGCCGAATGAAGCTTTCAGAGCATACGGTATGGAACTCCATGCCCTGCTAAGTAAGGCCAGACCCGGTACTGAAAACCAGGACTGGTATATGGACGATTTGATCACACAATTCGTCAAGGGTCTAAGAGACCGAGATGAACAATTAGCAGCGAGGGATGCCTGGAAAGAAGGCATAACACTACACGGCATATTTAATGGTATAGATATGGCCGTGAAGAAGCGAGCTATGTTAGCTGGGGACATACCTAATGCCAGCGGCTTGGTACCCCTGGCATCGGTGACCCAGCAGTCTGAGGTAAATACTCCCTCAGACGACTTCGAGTTGATTGATATCGAACAGGAAGACGGCACCTTCTGTTCGATGCAATTAAGGAAGAATACTTCAGGTAGGAAGTATATTCCCAGGAAATCTTTCAATAAACCAAGGGACTCTAGACCTTCATCCGAGGTCAAGAGTGACCCGAAGGCTGTCGAGAAGGCGGTCAAGCCCACTGTAAGCGCTGACAAAGCGAAGAGTCAGTCCTCGGACATGACCAAACTTCTGGAAGACATGTGTAAGAAAATTACAGATGCCATCCAAGCCAATCGGCAAAGACCCCGGTTGGATCGCCGAACGGTTAAGTGTTTCAGGTGCCAGCGCATGGGACACTACTCATCTGAATGTACCGCTACTAAGCCGGTAATGGCTGCCTTCTATGAAGCCGAAGACGACGGCGTAGGAAGGGAGAATGCTACGGATTCCACAGATGTGGAAAACTAGTGGGGGTTGTGTCAACGGCATCTGACATAGCCCCGAGTGGGAACGAATGCCAAAATGCTACCGGGGGTGTCCCGGTGGAAGATTTCGAGTCAATTACACCTGGAGGCCGGGTGGCTGTGGGTGCGCACCCCTGCACCTCGGCCGGGGCCAGGGACCCTAGTGTTGATATGTGCAGGAGCGATCATATAGAGGCGAGTGGCCGCACTAGGGGAGAGGAAGGATGGATCAAAGAGTTGATTCGAGTGTGTGGGACACGCCTTCCCCCAAGTCATCCGTGTCTGGAATTCCTGAGAGGACTCGGATTGAATCTTGGTGATTCGGGAGACTTTCACCAGTTTACCAGTAACCCCTCGCCTTTAGGGGGGAGACGGTGGTATGTACCCATATCTGTGGAAGGCCGGGTGGGGGAATTCTTAGTGGATACTGGAGCTAGTCATTCATGTGTGTCCAAAAGATTCTTCGATTCGGTGGCCGGCAGCCATGAGAACCTCAAAACGGGGGTAAATGCTTGCACGGCCGACGGAAGCAGTATGCGTACATTTGGTAGGACGTTTATGCCTATCCGTATAGGAGGCAAAGAATTTGTTCTTTCGCCAACTATAGCAGAGGTTAGTGATGACGGAATCCTCGGATTGGATTTTGCAAGCTTATACGGGGCCGTCTTGGACCCGAGGGACGGTACGATGGGTATACGGAGCCCGTATGGCTTGCATGTCCAATGCGTATTGAGACAGGTGTCTTCGGTCGCATCAGTGATACATACGGTGAAGATCCCACCGGGTACCACTTGCGATGTCCTTTGTGGCGGGTCCATGGCTCAAAGGAATGAAACTGGAGTCTACGAACCCGACACGGTGTATTTGTCAAGCATCGGGTTAGACTCAGTGGATACATTAGTGGCTAATGCAGCTTGGTCTGTATTACCCATAACTAACCGAAGTGGTTCGGTGGTTTATTTGAGGCGAGGCGACAGTGTTGGAAGGATGAGTTCGGTAGAACATGTCGCCGAGGCTAAATTTAACAAACCACTAAACCCAGTTAGTCAGCATCCCATGGATGAAGAATTCCAAAAGCTGATTGATCAGTCAGATTTAAAGAATACGGACGATAAGGATTGCCTAGCGAGACTTCTACAAAAGTACGAAGGTGCTTTTGGTAGGGAAGGAGGCCCGGTGGGTAGATCCGATAAGGTGTTGCACACCATAGATGTGGGCAACGAGAAACCTTTTAAAATCCCGTATCGTAGACTTCCTCTCAAGAAGAAGTTAATTTGTGAAGAGCAAATACAAAAACAGTTGGACCTAGGGGTAATCGTGCCCAGCTCGAGTCCCTGGTCCAGCCCTGTTTGTATGACTACTAAGAAAGACAGTACAATCCGCTTTTGTGTCGACTACCGGAAATTGAACGGTATAACAAAGAAGAACTCGTATCCTTTACCAAGGATAGACGAGACTTTAGATAGCTTGGGCGGGAACCAATGGTTCTGTACCTTGGATTTACAGTCCGGATATTGGCAAGTACCAATGCACCCCAATGACAAGGAGAAGACAGCATTCTCCAGTCATATGGGGCTATTCGAGTATAATGTCTTACCCTTCGGATTGTGTAACGCCCCCGCTACATTCGAGGCTATGATGGAATCCTTACTGAGTGACCTTTTGTGGAAGAAATGCCTGGTTTACTTGGATGATGTGGTCGTGTTCGGCAAGTCATTCAAGGAATGCCTGGCGAATCTGCAATTAGTCCTCGACCGGATACTATCAAACGGTCTTAAACTTAAACCCAAGAAATGTAATTTGTTTAAGAAAACCATTACATACTTGGGAAGGATCATTACTCCTAACGGGGTGAGTGCGGATCCGGAAAAATTAGAAGCTGTAGAAAATTGGGAAAGACCCACGAGTGCTAAGGAGGTGAGATCATTTTTAGGATTTTGTTCCTATTATCGTGATTTCATACCGAATTACTCTCGTGTCAGCTTCCCCATGCAGTGCTTAGCTCACTGGACCCCGGGTAGGGCACGGGACCCATTCCCATGGACCAGCGAGCAAGAAGAGTCTTTTAATAAAATAAAAGATTTATTTAGGAATACACCCGTGTTGAAATATCCCACTCCCGAGGGACATTTCATCTTAGACACCGATGCGAGCAATGATGCGATTGGGGCAGCTCTCTCTCAGGTCCAAGAGGGAGTCGAAGTGCCAATAGCATTTGCTAGCAACACGTTAAGCAAGACACAGCGAAATTATTGTACCACCAAGCGAGAACTCCTCGCTGTGGTGGTGTATACGAAGAAGTTCAAGCATTTCCTTTGGGGAAGTGACTTTACTTTAAGAACAGACCATTCGTCTCTTAGGTGGCTCCTTAACTTTAAGGACGCCGAGGGGATGATTGGACGTTGGTTAGCTCACCTATCCGAATTCGGATTAGAGCATAAACAAATAGAGCACCGACCCGGTGCTAAACACATCAATGCGGATGCCTTGTCAAGACGGCCTATCCGAAGGTGCCAAAATGCCACATGTGAAGACTGCGGGGCCCACAATGCTGTGGTAGCCGGGCTGGTATTTAATTATACCACCCCCCGTATCCCCTGGGAGGAGGCTGTATGCAGCTATCTCGATTGGTCCCCGGAGACCATCAAGAAGTTTCAACAGTCAGACCCCACCACTGCGCGCATAATGGAATACCTACGGTCAGGCATTAAACCGGCAAGGCCTCTAGTTTCCCTGGAGGATAGGGAAGCGAGGCGATTGCTAGCTCAATGGACCGAGCTAGAGATCCGAGACGGCATACTATGTAGGTGGAAGACAACTCCCACCAACGGTAGGCTGTTGCAAATAGTGATACCCGCCCCGATGAGGAGGGATATCATGTATTATTGCCATGGCCACCAAACGAGTGGCCATTTCGGTAAGAAGAGGTCAATAGAGCGTCTACAAAGGCGTTACTACTGGCCCGGTATGAGAGGCGACCTGCTCCGGTGGATCGCCACTTGCCCGGATTGTTGTAAAAACAAACCGGGACCCGGCCTGGGTAAGCAACCCTTATCACAGGAATTGTTTGGTGTCAGATTCGCTCGAGTAGCGATAGACATCATCAGTGGGATTAAGACGACGCCGCGAGACAATACTTGTATGATGGTCGTAACCGACTATTATACTAAGTACACTCGGGTGTTCCCCCTTCCTAACCACAAAGCCGCCACATGCGCGGAGGCATTTGTGAAAGGCTGGGTGCTGCATTTGGGTGTTCCCCTTATGATGCACAGTGACCAAGGAAGGGAGTTCGAGTCAGAACTTTGGCATGAAATGTGCCATTACCTAGCCATTTGTAAGACCCGAACAAACCCGTACCGACCACAGTCGGATGGGCAGGTAGAGCGCTTCAATAGAACCCTCATACAAGTACTAAAGCCCCTGGTTAATACCCACCAGGATGACTGGGATGAACAGTGCGAGTTTGTAGTACATGCCTACAACAACACTGTCCATTCATCAACTAACTGCACCCCAAACATGCTAGTGTTCGGCGAGGACATCATAATGCCCGCCGACTTAGTGTATGGAGTGGTTGGAATAGACCCGGAGGCGCCCTGCACGGTGCTGTTTGTAGAGTCATTAAGGGACCGGTTCAAACAGGCATACGAGGCCGTTCGGAAAGAACTGCTGAAGAGTGCGAAGTGGCAGAAGGTGGGCTATGACACCAATGCTAAACGAATTCGTTTTAATGTTGGGGACAAAGTACTAAGGTACTACGGACCGCTGGATAAGCTGAAGCTCGTAACGCCTTGGGAAGGTCCGTTTAAAATCGTTCGTGTCATCTCCGAGTCCACGGTGATGATAGAGGACTGCCTGACGGGTAGAAAATGGAAGACAAATGTCGGAAAACTTCGGCCCTGGAAGGGGCGCGAAGAGGCGGAGAGGGAGTTCGGCTACAAACCACCTGTATCTGTCCCTAGTGGACCGAGCGTGGTAGTACCGACGAAGCGCCCTAGAGGCCGGCCGAGAAAGACGCCGGGAGACGAGGTTATGGTAAAAAAGAAGACGAAGGCCAGGAAACGACCTAATCGTAAGAAATGGAAGAAAGTCTCGCTGAGTGAAGGCATTACGTATGGGAAGGGTCCCGCTTTGACTAAGCGAGATCCAGAAAAGGCCGTACGTAAAGCCGGGAAAAATAAAATGCTAACCGAAGGCGTTAGACGCAGTCCCCGGTTGAGGTCTGCTGTAACCTAACTCAGTACACAACGAGCTGCTGCGTGTTGTCCGCCATAGGCAGGCAACATACGTTCCACGGCTAGAGATGTCGAACGCGCCCTCCCCAGGTGGCTGTATCCCGTGAGTGGCGGTCGGATTAACCGGTACATTCGCTTTGAAGCGTTGTATACACCGCCAAGCTCCAGACGATAGCACTCGGGTAGTAGGCCGCGTCTCACATGTCGAGTCGAATGTTGGTTCGGATCTAGTTCCCTAGGTGGCGCTGCTGGTGTGGCGGGAAAGCGCGGAACTAGGTCACCGGATAGCCATGGCGGGATCTCGCGAGACGAGAGGTCTGACGTCATACTGGTCATAACTAGAGCGGACTCGAGGTGGTTAGACGCCACCCGTTTTTTGCTCTAGTTATTTGTCGGCGGTTGTACAGCCTGTAGCTGTCGTGTTAGCCTAGCTAAACCAAACCTTCTCTGTGGGACGAATCCTTCGGGAGGAGTCCAACAAAACTTGCCAATTTATTTTGGAAGTCGGACCCGGTGCCATGGCACAGGGAACGATTGACGCTGCGCGTCAAACTGCCAACATTCCGTTGGAACAAGACGAGGACCCGAAGGTCTCGTCTCGGGTCGAGGAATCTATGGATTCTTCGACAGAGGAGGCCGCCCGGACGCTCTCGGCTATGGCCGAGGTAACCGACCGGGAGAGAATGCCACCTCCACCACCGCCACGCCCAGAGCGCCCGTCTACAACAGCCGCTTCGGGTAGCAAAGTGGATGTCCTGGACATTCCAATGTATCCTCCGGGATTCAGGACTCAGATCAGACGTCTAGCACACGTTGATCGCCAGGAAGGTATCGTGTACACCTCCTGGGGTACGTACATCCCTATGCACGCCTCCATGTTCGGATGCGGGCCCATGGCGGTGGAAGAGGGCGTGCCCGAGCCCATACCAGATGATCTCAAGACTCTGGTAATGGACTCGTGCAGTGACGAGCTGGCTGACAACATGCCAGTTTCTTGGCTCCGCAACTATCTGAGGTTGGCGGAGAATATGGCGACTAACGAGAATTTAGCTCGAGCCGTCTTGATCTCTGCGGGCATCATCCAGAAGGCCGCGGAGTTAAGGGAGTCCGAATCCGACATGGATACAGACTCCACAGTTACCTTGTCGTCGGTGGAATCCGACCGGGTCAAGCGATTGACCCGTAAACCTGCGCCTCAGGGTCCTCTCACCGAGAGCGATCTGGAGGTTGAGGATGTCCGCATCGCCGTCGAGAGGTCCATAACCGAGACCGACCCAGCTGCCGACATCCCGGAGGCACCTGGCGAGATCTCGGAAGAGGACATCTCGCGCCAGCAGGCTGCTGTAGAGGCAAAGCGAGCCGAGCTTGCCAAGCAGCAGAAGGAGCTCACCGCGGCTCGCCGGGCCCATCGCAAGCAGCAGGCCCAACAAAAAGCTGAGATCTCTTCCGACTCTGACTCCCCGGTCAGCGGAAGGAGGAGCCCTCGGACAGTGGACAGGAGCCGACGCGAGTCGGATTCCAGTCCTGAAGTTCCGGCCCAACCGACTAAGGTTGTGCGCCGGAAGAAAAAGAATGGAGCGAAAGCGTCTCCGGCAGAGCCCACGCCCCCCACCAAGCCGAGGGGTAAGGGCAAACCGAAGACGGCCGCTCCCACTCCTACAACCACCACGGTAGCCACCTCGGTTACTGCATCTTCTGCAGCCAGCACGTCGGGTGCAAAGGCCAAGTCCTCTACCAAGGCTTCGACTGGTACTACCACCTCCAGCCGAGCCAGCCGTAGGGGAGCTAACATATACACGGACAGTGAGGAAAGCGAAAGCGATCCAGAGCTGCCCGAGTCTGCCAAATCTGATTTGGAGTCCGTGACAACGTGGGAAGAAATGACCACGGATGTTCCCAAGGACGACAATCAGAAGTGGATGTGGAAGAATGCAGCCGAGGGGTTCAAGGAACGGACTCCCCGCTGCTTCGCGGACTGTGCTTACGACACAGTCCACTACATGTGTCCGAGCGCCGTCAATAAGGACGGTGACAGCGATGACGAGGAGTGGATGAAGTCCGGCCCCTCGGATACACCAGTAGGCAAGTTCTACCTGATTTGGATTGACCAGCTCAAGTCCAAATTAGGCTCAGTCTATAGCTACGAGGCCCGGACGAAAGTCCAGTGGGCAATGACTCAATGGGGACCAACCGGCAACCGCCGAAGGTGCCCGTTCGAGTCTTGCCAGCTGGCTCTCACGGGTGAGAAGGTGTTCGAGACGAAGCCCCGCTTCGCTCGGCACATCGTCGAATACCATATGCATCACAAGCCTGTGATGATGTGTGTGCTCGGGGACCGCCCGAGTAAACATTGTGATGGCTCGTTCAGCACTCACCAGCGCCGAGACATGGCTCTGCACTTGCAGAAGGCCCATGGCATCGGCCTGGAGAAAACCAGGAAACGAGCCATCAAGTGCTTCAGCGAGCTCCTGGCTAATTGGTCCGCGCTGAGCATTAAAGAAGTGAAAGAGCAGGCATTCGAGACCGGATTCTGCTCGTGGAAGAGCGGCAACTTGCTGACGTACTTCCAGACGAACTCCTCGTCCACGAAATTCGGGATGCCCAGTGATGTGCACCTGAAGGTGAAAAAGTGGCGAGGAGACGACAAGCGAGAGAAGGCCAAAGCCCGCTCTAAAGGTCCAAACGGAGGCACAGTCACGACTACTGCTTCCAAGAGGACCCGAGCAGACCGGTCCGTGAGCCCTTCGGGTGGCAAGGACCAGCCCAGACCAGCCAACCCAGCTGATCGTCGCGAGTCGGGACAACAAGTCTCGGCTCTGGATATGCCTGGCAACCAGGCCCGCAGGTCGGGTAGCCAGGCGACCACACCGGCGACTCCAGCCACCTCCACACCTGCACCCGCGGAACAACGCCCGGGCGAAGCCTCTGGCGGCCTGGATGATGGGGGCGAACTCTTCGCTCCCCCATCCGGGTATTCCACTTGGTGGGCTGGAGAGGGATCCTCCGGCAAGCGCCCCACGTACAGCGAGTACGCGGCGAAGTTCCCTTCAATGGGACCGGCTGGACCCGAGTCGCAGGTCCTTACCTCCTTGGGCCGGGCCAAAACCCGTGGTAGAGGCCGCGGTGGGCTGGAGTCCACCCGAGGCTCCCCGGGTGGTGGCCGAGGCCGAGGAGGCATCACGGTGGAGGGCCCGTCTGCTCCTCCAACAGGCACCCCGCCTGTCTCAGTGGAGGCCCCCGCGCCACCACCAGTGATAGTTCCACCGACGGGCCCTCGGGTACCCCTAATGGAACTGATCTCCGGTACCCTGTCAGGTCTTCAGGATCCGAATACGTTCGTCGACCACCGCGATGTCCGAACGGTTCAGATCCAGAATGACCTGATGGCAGAATGGCAGGCATTGCACCGCCAGCAGTCTGTTGACTACTGGCGTGTGATGACTGAAGCCACCGTCAATCTGGTCTACGAGATCCAGAGGCAGGAGGAAGAGAAAATAAGGGAGCTGGAAAGGAAGAAGGTCGAGGAAGCCCTCGAGTCCTGCCGGCGGAAGCAGAAGGAAGCCGAAAAGCTTAAAGAGTTTCACGAAGCTGAAAACTCCAGATACATCCATCGGTTTAAGGAGGCTGACCTCAAGTTTTTCCTGGCATTCGGGAAACATCTGGAGGAGTGGGACGGCTTACCGTCGTCTCTTATCTTCGTGCCAGATGTACCACCGAATGCCCCAACGGTCCCGGCTACTCCACCGGTTCCGGCCACCCCACCGGTCCCGGCTGCTCCGCCGATTCCGGCAGCTCTCCTGCTCCCGCCCCCCACTTGGAACACCCGGGCTGTCCCAACTGCCACGGTTGCTGCACCAGCATCCGAGGCAATGGACAGTCCATCCGCAGTGATGAGGGCCTTGAGCTTGGGGAGCGAGACTCCCAGCGAGGCTTCAGCGGCGCTCTCTACGAGCAGCTGTAGCAGCTCGGCTCCATCTGCCTCAGTGGAGCCGGCTGAGAAGATGGACACAGATCCGGAAGATCTTTGAGTGTCCATCTGTTGGTGTCTTCTTGTACCCGAGGGTAAATGCATTTAGTATGCCAGAGGCACTGTTCCTTACGCTGGACTCCTGATACCTGGAACGTAACCTGCAGCGAGGATGGACGCTAACCCGAATACCCAAAGGACTACCACATCTAACCGGGTCTCCATCTTCCCATCTTCATCAGGGCACATCATAACAGCAACGTGGTTTGCCACCACACACATGTCGCCGGGTGGAGCTGCAGAAACCAGTCGTTCCAGGTTCGCCGGAAGTCCGGTATATTGTAAGGGTGATCCTGCTACCCTGGTAGGACACCTATATTTCATATTTTGTATAAATCTATTTTTATATCGTATATTATATTCTTGTAAGTAAAAGTACTCAAAATTTTTTCTCGGGTTATTTACCCCATCTCGGGTCGGTAAAAACATTGTAAAAATTTATTAATATCACCTTACTACACATCCAATATTCTTCGTCGCGTCTCATGTTTAATAATAACACACTTGTAACATTACCACCATAGGTCGATGGTCCATAAGGGGCCACTTCCTATTTTTGTTATTATTTATAAACACTTCGGGTTATATACGGTGATGCCTTATTATGTACATATAACTTATAATGCCCCTTAAATGTTCTATATTTAATACGAACTGTGTATATATAGACTTACCTATTTATTTATAACACCACTGTATAAAGTCAACAATAGTTACTTATTAATTACACCCGACCCTAGGTAAAGTCTAGTGGGGGTGGTGTAGGGGCCGGCATCATTGTATATATATTAGTGCCGTTCATCCGAGAGACGTGTTCGTGTGGTGCTTGTTCCTTCTATGCTAGCTAGGTGTCGCTTTGCGATACCTCGTTGGTACAAGAGGGGGCAGCACCATGCCTCGCGTCCAGCTCCTACTAAGGAGCCGGACGAGCGGCAGAAGGGGACTGGACATGGTCCAGTCCAGACGCTAGTACTTTGTTATCAAAGAGATCTAATAAAGTCCTACCCGAGAGGTAGGGGTTTCTGGGGCTTTGCCCAACCCGAACTATTCGTGTTGTGTTGGTACATCTAGTGGTAAGCGAGCCAAAGAGCCACCCAACATATAAGTCGATACGAACCATTACATAAGGATTGGCCTTTTCAGGCTGATTTTTAGACATCTATTCTGACACCGTTGCAAGGACTTCAATAAGTCAACATTAGCATTGGCTATCAAGACATCTCCATATTCAATAATGGATAAATTAAGGTTTTATATATCCGTATAAGGGTGTCAGAATTTACAAATCTGCCAAGTTTGGTTACCTGATGTGGTTAAACTGATGTGTGCTGATGCATTAATGCATCATGCCCACTGGTCGGCATGATGCACCAATGAAGTGCTGGCGCATCATACCTCTGGGAGTATATGTATTAGGCACTAGTAAACATGCAAAATGGCCGACTCAAGGTACGTGGACGACTCAAGGTCACTCTATCCTAACCCTGTAGGGTCTGCATGATGCTGCTATGAAGTGCTGACGAGACTGCTAGCCAGCACTTCATTAGTGCATCATGACAACCAATGGGCATGATGCACTTCTGCATCAGCGGCATTTAAAGGGTTAAAGAGATAAAGGGGAGATTCTCGTTAGTACACCTACAAGATGACACCCTGCTGAGCCACCCCGCATGTGTTATACAGCTTCCACATATAATTATATATATACGTGCACATTTCTTTTGTCCAACAAGGTGGCATCTTTGAAATTCAGCCAGGCTATCAGGCCATCAGACTATCGATGTAACAGCCGCATCAAAATTTCTGATATGAGTGTTCTCATTCATGACTGTTTCATATGAGCTACTATACATTACACAACATATAAGGCGCATTTATACACGAGGATGGATCCCTTGTGCACCTTATAGGTAAGTGAATTGATTTTTCAAATTTCCTCAAGACTTTCATCCTCATTTAGAATGATATAAAGGGGCACAAATCACAGAAAACAAATTTATGTGTTCTAAAATTTAATAATTAGAACAATGCCCGGAGAGCTGTGGTAGTTCTCCCAACTCCCGCAGAAGCTACACCAGATCTCTCCTTAGGAAGGTCTTGTTAAAAAAGAAATATGAAAAAGAAACTAAGAAATAAAACGTACACATTTCTATAGTGACAAAAGTATTCTCGTCAGCTCAAACAGATTGTAATGGCTCGTTCTCTTATGTATATAAGGGTGGCTCTTCGGCTCACTTAGTAGCTATAGGAACTAACACAACACGAGTAGTTTGGGTTGGGCAAAGCCCTTAAACTTCCACCTCTCAGATGGCCTTTGTTTTTTACAACTGGAAGGTAGGGTAGCGCGTCTGGACTGGACATGAAGTCCAGTCACCTTCTGCCGTTCGCCCGGCTCCTTAGTAGGAGCTGGACGCGAGGCGTGGTGCTGCCCCTTCTTGTACCAAATGAGTATCGTGAAGTGACACCTGATTGGCATCAGTCTCGCCCGGTCAGGATTCTAGGGAATATCTCTCTCGTGTATGGGGATGATGGTCTCCATTTTCTGGGGAAGATTACTACGCGAGGTACCTGCCTACAAATAAGCACTACAGCAACCAGCGGAAAAAAACTTCTTTTACCCACAAAAGCTAGGTGCCAGAAATGACTCACCCTAGTGGTCGAGCTGGGGCCAGATTGGGTTGGCATAGAAGAAACAAGCAACACACGAACACGTCTCTCGGATGATCAGCACTAGTATATATATAACAATGCCGGCTCCTACAAGACAAAACATACATGGGTTTTAAAACTTTAAAAGTATGTTGGTGTCATCTGAATACAATGATTATACCAACAAATCACTTGAATTAACCATTATGAGTAGGGCTAGGCTCAGGAGATCTAACAGATTATATCATGTACAATTCTTTCAATCCATTAGGCAAGCTGTTATTTGGCATTTTTGCGAAAACCAGGAGGGAGGTTGACTGTGCTGGTATGAGGGGTGTGTGGTGTATGTGGCTGGGGTGTAACAGGGTGTTTGGCATTGATCAATCTAGGCCATTATAATAATAGTTGTAATAGCATTGGCAGATATCACTCAATAACCGACCCCCCCCCCAGCCCCATCACCCCCCCCCCACACACACACAAGCACATTTATTCTCTTTGTACATGTATTAAGGAGTGATAATTTCTAAACAACAAGGGCTGGGTGGTGGGTTTGCGCGTGGATCCTTGAAAAAAACTTGGCCCACCCCACTCACCTTGGCCTAGGTGAATTCTTCTCCCTCAACAGAGGGACCGAAAAGTGTGTGCCAATGTGC
Organism: Acholoe squamosa; assembly: GCA_949317995.1. NCBI lineage: Eukaryota > Metazoa > Annelida > Polychaeta > Phyllodocida > Polynoidae > Acholoe > Acholoe squamosa. The sequence continues at coordinate 64,377,148 of OX439044.1, forward strand.
CCTTCTAGCTCATAGTAACAGTCGAGGGGTTAAAAAAAACTTGTGTCCAATTATCTCCTGTATGTCACACAAGATCACTTGTTGCCGTTATAAATATGAGTTGAACTGCATAGATAGCTTTATTAGTGCTCATGATTCAATTCTTTATTTTGTTTATCATAATGGGCATATCCCATTTAACTAAAATTACATTCATCAATTGCTTGCTTGGTGTCTTTGAAAGTATTAGTGTTTAGTTACTGAAGACAGATATATTAAGGTACCCATGTCTCTGCTTATGATTATATTACACATGTGATTGCACATGTAATACATAATATTATTCACATATTCGCCTCCGCATTCCTAGGCTAAATGTATAAAAAAAAAATCAATCAATACGTCAATCAATGCCCCCTCCCCCTGCCCCATCCTACCAAATAGATCGCCCACACTCTTACTCATATCGCCCACCATGGCTAATCAGTATGGCTGTGTTATCTCAGTGTACACCTCCTAACTACATCAACGTTGCTAGCTTAAGTGCTGTACCCAGCAGTCAACTATCCAATTAATAAGTGTATCAAAAGAGCTCTAAGTGTTACGGCTATGCAACTGCTATGTGTAGTAACTATGGCTAGTAAATCCAGGGTCACTAATGCTAGTAAAACCAGGGCCATACTCTTAAAATCGTAAATCATGTGGAAATTTTTCAATGAGCTGAGGAACTTACAAAGGCATTTTTCATTCTCTGTAGTGCTATTTCAATAGCTGGAAGGCAATCTAAAACGGAACACATTTCTCTGGAACGCTGGCATGGTGGCGCCCCATGCATGCATATACATTAAAGTGGGTTATTTTTAACCCCCGTACTTCCCTACATAATCACTACAGCAACCAAGAGGCTGGAAGGTTCTACTGTTAATAACCAAAATACCTGTATTCCACTGATCTCTCAGGATAGTGGTCGAGAGGGGATCAGCTTTGGTTGGATGGGCGACTTCTCCGTCAAAGTGCCACAGTTAGATAGCAGTGTTGATACATCTACCAGTTCTACCCCCTCCCCCCACATGTCCCCCTAGTGGTAATATGTCATACTAAGTGTACATGCAGAGATAATAGTACACAGAGGGGTAGTAGAAGGAGGCACGTACAGGAGGTGTAGGAGTTATCATGGTATCATTGTAACTATTATTGGACTACTCACTTATTACAACCTACAACACATCATGGATAACATCAACAGCAAGGTAAAGTCAAGTTATTATCATATTTCACAAAATTAACACAGTTATACTTTATGTTGAGTTATCACACGGTGAACTTAACAGCGACATGTTGCATTACACCGGATGCCCATTTCTCATGTACGGGCTCCCAAAGATTCTTCATGATGCACAAATCAAGTTCTTGTGAGTTGTTTACTAGGGACACATTGATGCATCATGGCGAAAAATGGGCATCATAAACCTAAATTCATTTGCTATACAGTCCTTCAAATTGTTAGAATACTAGCCATGAGTGGCCATGATTCAGTTAATGACTGTCCTACGTTGAACACTCTAGGTGACTCTACAAGGGTCAAAGATCAAATGGTCTAACTGTCAATATAATAGAAGTGTATGATTTATAAGCTGTTTATATAATAGGGATCAGGGAGATCTTCATATCCCTGTTAAACCCATTAATTTGTGTACACACATTATCATAATGAGGGTGTGATTATAGAAGGTGTGAATATTGTGTAATCTAGGGATATATCAGTGCATAAACAGACGCAGTCATAGTTCACAATGTAAGCATGTCATCATCTTGGTGGCTTGATCCATGTGATTTGATATATTATTCGACTTCGGCTTATTTGAGATCTTTAAAAGAGTGACCTTTTCGTATGTGTGACCTTGCCATGCGTTTAAATGAAACCTGTTCTCATTTGAGACCCCTGTATTGAAACAAAATTATTATTATAAAACACACAGCTCTCAGACATTGGTTCGTTCGCAGGTGCATGCACCTAGAAGCAGAGGCAAAAAGGGAATATAACGACCTAAGGAAATAAATGGGCATATGAGTCATAAGGTAAATTACCCAAAGAAATCAGCTCCTGTACTCATGTATATCCCTTATCAAATCCGTGAAGCAAAGTCCGTGGTTTGAAAATAGAGCAGCAATGTCAAACGGTCGGATATAAGCTGATAACAAGATTAAACCAAGTCTACATATCTATATAAGACAAAGCAGGTAAACATATAGGGCTTTATTTCTGATGAGACACACAAGGTAAAGTTGAAAAAGAAAGACCCATATATACAGAAATATTCTAGAGACTTAAACAACACTAAAGTACATTTTTTATTAATTTGGGCAATTTGTACATGTCTACCGTTTGCCTTACACAGTAGTGCGCATTCCAAAATTGTATGTTTTCCTAGATATAATATCATACCAGTTACAACAAATTTAAAATGTTTAAGGTGGATAACAAATTTTAAACCATAGTCTATTTATACATGGAATTTTACTCGATGAAGCATACACAGCTTTGAAAACAGCACTGAAAACCTAGAAGTTCTGAAACTAGTCAGCGGTGACCACTTTAGGTCCTCAAGTTGACGATACCAAAAACTACAGCTTTAGGTAGTCAAAATGACGACTTTAGGTCATCATCCTGACGACCTGAGTCATCAATATGACGACTCTGTACTGTCAGTATTGTCATCCTGATGACTCAGGTCGTCAGGATGTCGACCTAAAGTCGTCATTTTGACTACCTAAAGCTGTAGTTTTAGGTATCGTCAACTTGAGGACCTAAAGTGGTCACCGCTGACTAGTTTCAGAACTTCTAGGTTTTCAGTGAGGTACATCAGGGGAGACCATGTTCTGTTTTTCACTACATGTGTCCAGAATTACCGACTTTTAAACCACCTAACCTAGAGGGAGGGCACAATTAGTTCAACTTTCAATCAACATCAATAAGCAATAGTTCAATATTGGTCAACAAATTGTCAACAGATGTTCAAGGTAACAAGTGTACCCACATATCATTTTATTCACATATCCTCCAGCGAGTGAGCCATATTCTTGGTGAAAAATAAACAAAAAAAACAACAAAAAAAAACTACCTTATCTTAGTAGATGAATATGTATCATTATGGCTGTGCATACTATATGTATGCACTGTACATCAGACACACAGAGGGGGCAGAAAGAGAAGCAAAGACCCTTTTAAAATGGGCAGGCAAATCCTATCATCCAGTACACACATGGTCATATTGGCCTGATGACCAGCACTCATTATCGAGCAGTGACAATTCATCAATATATAGATCTACATCCTCTATAGTATTGAGTGATTTGTGGTTAGCGTCATGAGAGTTGGGGGGGGGGGCGGTCAGACCTCCTGGGGACATTCTACAGAATACAAGCGCCCACGGGGAACTAACTGTTAGGCCTTTATGGCGGCTGGTGGCCTTGCTAAACACATACCCTGAGACGTCCACCCCACTTATTGGTTAAAACGATATCAACATTGCAAACTGCATGAATCAGTGCTGATCAATCAGAGTCGATTCAGCACCAAAGAGATTTATAACTATGGCCAACAAGTGGGATTAACCTCTCGACGGCTCAGGGTTAATGAGTTTTGGAGATTGAAATGCCCACCACACTGATATTATCAATGATCCTTCATCATGGAATCACGCTACACTCTCCTCACACCCACCACATCACAGTGATTGGTACATTGGGGAATATGAGTCAATGAAGTCGTCAGAAATTGGTAATGTTGGGGATGACTCAAAATATGGTATCCCAATTATATAAATCATGTAGTGTGCGCTTAGTTAGTATTATAAGCATATGTGATATATAGACAAAGGTGCACGAGAATTGGTCAGCACTGAGGGTTATCACACGAGGCGAAGCACTGAGGGTTATCACACGAGGCTTCGCCTCGTGTGATAACCCTCAGTGCTGACCAATTCGAGTGCTCCTTTGTATTTATCTCAAGTTAATTTAGTCAGATATGTTCAAAATTCGATTTATTTGGCATTAGAAATGATTTTATCATCAGTTATTTGACCGTTTTGGATGTTTTCCCAGGGAGTGTGATACGGGGAAGGGTTATCACACTGTGGGGTGTGATACAGAGTTTCTTGGTTAGGCCTATGGGGCTCTCGTATTCAACTTGAGATAATGCAAATTATATGTCTGGAGGTTATTTTGATAGGGCTTGTGGCCTTGTCTCTGATAAATACAGTTCAAGGGCATGCTCAATGCTAGCACACACCCCTGATGTAGCACCTTTTGCAACATAGCTAACATTGCAACCTAAAGAGTACACCAACATTACCTATACTGAGACTAACACTAACATTGCATAGGGTAAGACGTTATAACTAATTGAAATAACCTCCTCAAAAACTGTTAAAAATAAATCCCTTTATTGAACTGCATCAAAGAAAATAGAAACAGACTCAAGATCATGGAAACATGCCTGACTTCCTACTGTTTTGAAGGGAACGAATTCAGGACATAGATGGAAGTTTATATTTGTGGAAATGAGAGAAAGGCCCAAAAGAGAAAGGTTAAAAGCATTATAGTTCTATGATCCTTATCATCTGCGTTCTGTCTCAATGCTGCTATTTCATTTTTAACTTGATTGACCATTGAGGAAACTGATGTTGATATATCCACAGCTTATATTATGACGAACTTTGTCATCTCTGACCCATGCCACTGAATCAGCAACCTCCCCTATTCCTCCAGCAGTGCACCATGTTCACAGTGTGAACACCGATATGCGTGATGCGCATCACCCATACCACAAATGGCAGCCGGCTATTTCTACTCAGAAAGAGAACTAAGATTCCTACACTTCTACTGTACTGTTTGATTTCAAATCTTTATTGGATATGCGTTATGTATTTCTGGTCATGTGGACATCACTGGGTGTAAAACCTAGCAGAAGGCCCAGAATAAGAGGTCTATTTTTGCAAGTGGTATGGGTAATGCTTCTCACTGGTATGGGTAATGCTGATCTAGCTTTGACAGGTGGTATGGGTAATGCATAAGTTTGAACAATTGAAGTTAGTTTGGTTTGCACACAGTATACAGTGGATTCCCATTTTCATCACCCACTGAGGTCTCCATAAACAAGACAATTTCATTCTCCATGAACACAAAAATTACATGTGTCTTCAAGTGCTCCTGGGAGAAAGTTTCATGAGTCCGATGCACAAGATATTTAGCAACACTGCATGGCATGAAATCAAAAACAATGCCACAATCACTGAAAGTACACAGTGCTCGGGGATTAGTTCAATAGGAATTAAAGAACAAAAGTCCCATTATGAACACTTCATCAAGAAGAGCCACACAAAGTTATATGAGATAAAAGAATTGCTTAATCATAGCCCAATCAATGAGATAAATGGCATCCCAACTCTTATTGCAGTGTATCATCCCAAATACACATTACAAAAGGATGGGTGTAAGATCATTCCGTTTCAGTGTAACAAGAAATATGCTGTTGTGAGTGGTGCCAGCACTGGTGTTGGACCAAAAGAGAATATAGGCTACTGTATTAGAGATCAAGTGCCCCATTCCAGGAAAGGCACATACCATGGTTGTGACCTTTTTCGGTTCAATGAGTACTGAGCACACTCCTTTATTCAGAAAATCACATTTGTAATGCGGTAATTTCTGGACATATCTCAATTCAACCCAAAACATTATCAGTGTCAACATTAAATGGTGTGACAACCCTGCAGCCATATGAATAAAGGTATAGAGGTTGCAAATGATACAGAATAGTAAGAGAATACACAATGAGAAATCAAGTGATAGAGAAAACACAATAGAAGTATCAACATAATGTAAGTACATGAATTGTTTTCTTTACATGGCGACACTACCACACAGTGACATTACCTCATGCATATCAACAAGCAATTAGTCTTTTAAAGACAATGCAGAGTATAGTACATTAAGTCACATTGAAGCCTCAGTTATGTGTCTCAAACTCCTCAACCAATCTGCGGCACACCAAAGGAGATAGCCTCCTGTGCCGACCTCAATCCACCTATACTAGTCCATTGGGTACGATTTGACAGATAGTCGCTGAGCCACATAAGGTTATGGCATTCACGTCCTAGACCTTTCATGAGACTAAGCTGCCGACCATGAGGGACACAGTCAAAGGCTTTCCGTAGGTCTAGATAGACCACACCTGTCATTTGACCGCTATCTTTGGCCTCGTAGACGTCATTCACTAAATGGTAGATGGCATCCATGGTTCCAAGCCTTTGCTGATACCCATATTGGCAGCCGCTCAATCCCCCTTTCTTAGAAATGGCATACATGAGGTGGATGTGCATTAACTTTTCTGCAATTTTGGATGACATACACAAAAGAGAAATGGGAAGCCGATTGCTTATCTCATGCTGATTGCCACCCTTGGGGATCAGGCTGGCTCTAGCGACTTTCCATGCTGAGGGGAAGACACCAGTGTCGAAGGAGTTTTGTAACAGCGTTGTGAAGTGTGGTACAATACTCTTCAATGCGAGTTTCATGCCTGAGGTTGTACTTGTGGACACCTCACTAAGTAGTATGTCAACGAGATCTGGAGCAATAATCAATCACTCAACAGAGCTGGTGTAGTCATTGCCGGGTGGTGTGTACACATCATCGACTCCTGGGTCGCCAAACCTTGCACTCAATTTGCCAATAGCACAAAATTATTTGTTTATATAGTCCGGAGATTCAGTGGGTGGTATTGTAATGCCATTCTCTGAGTCAATCAAGGTTGGTACTACACTTTCACTTGAACCTTTTCCTATCAGTGAATTTAGCTCCCTCCAGAATTTCTTAGGGTCAGGAGAATTCATTTTAACAGTGGACTTTACCAGGTTTGCTTTGACGTAGCGACACAAGTGGTTGATTCTGTTGCATAAGGCTCTGATCATTTTCAGAAGACCTTCACCTCTGGACCTATTGTAGGTCTTGAGGAGACCTTCACGTTTAGAAATATAACCAAGAATATCAGGGGTCATCTAAGTTTTGCTCTTAGGTTTCACTTATCCAAGTACATACTTACAGTATGTACTTGGATATAAACTCACCCATACATCCCATTTTTTGTTTTGCAATCTGGGCCGTTTCTGGTATCGCCCCTTATGACGTAGTTATTTGACCTACAGAGGTGTTTGGGACATCATGTTTATCACAACGAAATGCTGGTCATTCTCTATAAACTGTAAACAAACCGTTTGAGGTGACTATGAGATCAATGGATTCATTCAAAAGATTGTGAAGAGAAAAAGATATTGTTTGTGATATTTTTCTATTTTTCCCTAGGGTTTACCAACATGCCTAGTGGTCGAGTCAGAGGCGTCTTACCTACTAGAACATTATTACTCAATTTTATAGTCCTTAGCTGTGCAGTATGCTCAGGCATGTTATCAAGTGACATACAAGTGCCTCTGTGTCTATCAGCTTGTCAATGGTTCATTGATGGGGACCAGGATGGGTGTATGCATACTGTCTTCAGTGATTCTTCCCTAGTGTATAAGCCACACCCTGAGTTTAGAAAGACCCTAAAAGACAGATGGCATAAGAAAACAAGTCACAGGAGGACGTTTCCGGATATCCTATGACTGGGTAGCCTCAAATACTAATCAGGCTCATTACAAGGGTGCTAATTGTGCCTCACATTGGTGTCTAGTGAGCTACAACAGGGGTTTATTTCAATATCACTGACGATCACATGGGCGAGCAACCATCACAAAAGGAATATCCACAGAAAATATTGGGGCCCGAAGCCTGGTTCTGAGATATCCCCTCCTAAAGTATAATGTGCATTATGGTACTATTATTATAGATTTATTCCACGAGGATTCATGAATTCGCCTTGAGAAGTCGTCAGGTTTTCTTGTAATTCTACAACATTGATTTACATAATGCTTTCTATGAAGGAAACAAGGTATGAACGTATGATCATTAAAACAAGCCCCTGAACACTTATTTGCAATAATGGGGCATGCAAAGTGGACATGTAGGCATCTACCCAATATTAGTACTGGCCCTGTTCGTCCAGACTTTTGTGAGTGGCACCAATCACAGTTTAGGCGAGGGCCATATATATATCTGGTATTACTATATAGATGACTTTGATACCGTCAGTACACAGAGATAAGGCTGAATTACCAGCAGGGATTACCAAGTAATTCATATTATCTTCATAAATCTGATTGGTTTACATATCCTCCTGCATTGGCTACAGCGGATTTTCTCAGACTAAGAATGCCATACTGTCTGTCTTCACTAGTTTCTGTCACATGCCAACTCTAACGATGTCTTCACTCAAACCGATATTATACCGTTTTGTCACTGTTTGATGCACGGCTTCGAATAGGTGCTGGTATTGTATGACCATCGGGGCTAAGGGGGTGCTGGAATATCTTACATGCTTTGGGGTCCTTGATGCGGGGGGGGGGGGGGGTCCCTTGTGTCCCGAGTCTATTGAAAGAAAAGCAGATTCCCTGTATTGATTTTACGAAATGTTCATGTCCTGCGTCGATTTTAAGTTCAACGTCCTTTGTCACTAAGCCCCAAAAGGCTCATGTCACCATGTTGATTTTATGGACACTTTGTATACCAAAAAATTGTGCTGCATACATGAGCTTTAGGTGTTATCCAATGGGATAGTTACAAGATCTTGGGCAGTGACCTCGCAAATTTGGCCCTCAGCAGTCATATCAACCATGCTTGCTTAAAAGGTGAATAGCCTAAGGTTCTATAATTGCTATAGACTTCTAAAGATCTCGGACCACCATAGAGGTCCGCAGTGACGACGATCATACAGTAAATGTAGGCAGTTAAGAGATGGTGGCCTCTGATTGGTCTATATTAGTGTGTGGAAATTATTGTCAGCTTTGCTATAAGTCATCAAATAAATCACTAAACTGTACTGATTCATAGAATATAAATTGTGACACACTGGCCCTTTGGTTAGGCACTGGTGGGTGGCATTAAAAAAATAGTGAGCACTGTTGAATTATTAGGTGCAGAATAGGTCAAAATGTAGGTGGGTACGCATGCAGGCCAATAGAAAAAACTGGATTGATCAAACCTATATTTTTTCATCTCAGATTAAGGATAAAAGATGTATCTAAAGATTTGTGGTCATTTTGGGCGATTTGAATCATTGTAGGCGGGTTTTATCGGTGGTTGAGCTATAATAGATTATAGTGAGAAATGTTTTGGTGGTCCGAGACCTTAAGTGGTGATATGACAGTTAACCAAAATAGCTTGGAAATGCTCAAAAAGCTTTTTTCTTAGTTGGATTTGGTTAGTTTGGATAGATTAATGCTGAAAAAGGTGGAAATTTGCATGAAAAGTACGGAAAATGGAGAAAATCCAGGCTGTAGGGCTATTGGTATTATTGCGGACTTCATTGATTCTGACTTAGAGGCCTTTCTATGCACATTACCACATTTTTAGAGTTACAGGGATGGATCAATTCAAGGATTTGTGGGCAAAAATGCTGAATAATTCCCTCTTTGGGCTTTTATAACCTAATGACATGCATATTTAACAGAATGTAGGATTGAAGGACACTCAGGCCCTACTTTCCGATAGACGGTGTACAGCTCCATTGTCTAATATCAAGCTCTTGCTCAAGTCATAGAACAGTAAATATTAAAGCTTTTATCACAATATTTTACAGAGTCATTCCTAACATATCTGGGAATATGGACATAACATAAAAACAGCCATGGATAAGGAATAAATCCAGGAAAAATAGAGAAAATGTCAAAATATCTCTATTTTCAGTGCACATTTTGTCAATTTTGCATAATATATCAACACTCCATGTATAATCTAGGGGTCAAAGCTTAGAAAAAGCAGTTGTTTCATGTAGGAGACCACCTGGACGAAATCTGTGCTGAATTTCAGGGTCCTGGGTTGAATATTTCTTGAGAAAACAAGTTAAACATGTATAGGGTGTCGGAGAGTGAAAACAGGCTGAAAAAGAGACCATTTTCTAGGGTTACGAGGGCATCGATTACCCCTATGGTCTATAGTTTAGGGGCTCACAGGGCACCTCACAAGTTAGAATTTGATGAATTACACCTAAAAGTTTGCATAAGTGGTGTTTGGGGTAAGTTTTAGTCCTGACCCCCTCCTTTAAATGGTTGCGTGGCCTCAATCCGACATGCGACATGAGCTTTTAATGACACAAAGAATGAAATAAGTGGCATAACATAGGTTTTCAAATTGACATGGGACATATTTGGTTCTGAGGCATGGGCCTTTAAGTGATATGTGACAAGGACGTTTCCTTAAATCGTATATATATATATGATAAAGGACCCCCTCCCTCTAGGGCCCCTCTATGCACCCACCCCAGTTCATAGAGCTATACTAATCTACTGTATATGGACATGTCTGTATTTGAAGATGGACGTGTGCACAGAATGAAGGTATATAGATAACACACAGACTTCCCTCTTATACTCACACATCTGTGTCACGGTGACCTCACCACATCTGTCTATTCTGGTCTCCCTTATCTATGACACACTCAGACACGGATTAACTACAACTTGGGGATGGAGGGAAGGAGTGTATAGGGGGATTACAAAGAAAGAGAGAGAGAGAGAGAGAGAGAGAGAGAGAGAGAGAGAGAGAGAGAGAGAGAGAGATCACTGAAGGCTTAGGGAGACCCACAATCACATAAGCTGGCAGAGCACTAAAAGGAATCAACCAACAATAGATTGAAGGACATAAAATTACAAAAATATAATAAATGAGTATCCTATATCAAGCACTCTGATGGAGGATGCTGTGGCAAGTGTTTGCTAAGTGGGATGGTCCATTGTAGTTCAGCTATTCCCAACGGGAGGACCTTGAATCTCTTGGGATGACTAGGATATTAAATCCGATTAGCAGATGCAGTGGTCTGAGTGTTAGGCCCGGAGACCATATGCCCTAGACCCCCTGAAAATGGTATGATTGTGAGAGGAGATGCGGCCTGAGACCCTTGACATTTGCTTATGTGCCTGTATAGATCTAGACCAGATTTTCCTGTGTGTGCCCCCTACACCACGACATCCTGATCCCTGGGTCCTGATCCACCCCTGAATCCATCAAATACGCCCAGTACCAAATGATCATTCTTGTGTCTACTAAGGGAGCATTCATTATTTATGGCAGGGGTGGGGGTGAGCAAATTGAGGGGGGGCCATTTATTTTCAGGGTATTCTTAGGGGGGGCCAAATATTTTCAGTGTATTCTTAGAGGGGGGCCGTTTGTTTTTTACCTATTCTTAGAGGGGGGGCCATTTATCTTTAGGGTATTTATCCAAAATGACGCAAATTTCATCACCATAAAATGTCTTTTAATGTATCAGAGACTCCTTTTGAAAGACTAAAGGTAATCAAATTGTTCCAGTTCAGTGAAATCTAATTGGATGGAACTATATTCAGAGATCTTTTTCAATTGATCAATACCAATGTGCATTTCTTGTCGATGACTACCAGTACATGCAGCTACAGCTGATTTTTAACCTATTTCATCTAGAAGTAGCATATTGTAATAGAGATGATACATAGTATGCACTATGTTCCAAAGAATCTGAGTCTCTCTTATGAACAACAAGACTATTCTACACAAAAAAATACCTTGTCTATAAGGTGTATCTGAGTTGAGACCAATTCTATCACCTATCCTTTGGAGTCTATTAACCCATTAAGGGCAGAAGGCACATGAGTTATCTGGCCATGGGGACAGCCTTTAAATTTCCTAGGAGTAAGGGCCTACCTTCTATTAAATGCACCTGCACTAATAAGCGCACCCCTCACCATTTGGGTTGTAAGCACACACCTCTTGTGTCAAATCATACTGCTGTAAAAGTAAAGTTTTTTAGAGCAAATGGTTTTTATACTTTAGGGGTGTGCCTTTTGGAAATGATTTTTGTATTAAGGTTTCGACCATCTAATGATTAATTTTCAGCACCGGTGCGGTTATTAGAATGAATATGGTATTCACAGTCCCCGCACTATTCCTATATAAGGAGGCCTACATGGTGTCGACTATAGTCTATGCTCGACCCACGTTGGTGTTGACTATAGTCAATGCTAATCATTAAAATGTTAAAGTACTACTCCTAAGAGAGGTATAATTATATGTATCACACAATGTATAGGCATATGGTTTTGGCATTTATGTTAAATAAAAGAATATTCGACCATTTGTCATGAATCTTCCAGAAGTGGGCTGTTCTTGTTCCCCTTTTGATAAATTCTTCAAACAAAGTTATATATGTGTCTTTATCATTTATTCTGGCCAGGATGTGATAGAGCTACAAGTGGTATATGGGTTTTGCCTATCTACGATGCATATTTAGAGAGCTGGGGGCCTAAAACTGCCCAAAATGAGGGTTTTTCAATAAGAAAAAATAAAAATCTGTACTGCAAAGTTGCAAAAAATAAAAATTAAAGGTCACTGGGTCCCCTAATTTGTTTTGGTATTTCCCCCATAGCAAATGGAAAATTTTAAGACCATAAAGGTGTATGTAGCCAAATAATGTTTTATACTGGGGCCAGAAATGTATTTGGGCAGTTTCGCATGGCTCCCGTCAGAGACCCTAACATGGCTCCCTTACTCTATTTTAAATATAGCAGGGGTATGAGAGAGATATACCATGCAAAGCCTTAACATGTCTATATATGCATACAAAAAGAAATTGGGCCTATCTCTAATATCCTACCCGTCAGAGACCCTACGGCTCCCGTCAGAGACCCTACTAGCAGTCCATCTCTCCATAATATATATAACATATTTAACTAATGTGTTATATATGATAAATGACCTTGTTACCAAGCTATTTCACACAGTAAGGATCAACCCCATCCTCCACCATTGGACAGAGCTATGCCAACATCACCTAGTGGCGCTGGCGGCTCCCGTCAAAGACCCGGCACCCATCAGATACCCTAGCAACTTCGCCGCTCTACCCTGGATCACAAAACGATATTTAACCTACCCAAATATATGGAGCCTAAGCCCCAACACCTATACTATATGTACCCAAAAACTTTTTAGGCTGGTCCTGATTTGATTTTGGACCCCCCTGCCAGCCTACTTCTGGATGATTCATGACAATTGGTCACTCATGGATGATTGTCATTGGGGGGGGGGGCGCTTTATTTTCAACCTATTCTTGAGGGGGGGGGCATTTATTTTCAACCTATTCTTAAGGGGGGGGCCAAAAATTTTGGACGTATTCTTTAGGGGGGGGCCTTTTATTTTTGACCTATTCTCTTTCGCCAAATGCTCACCCCCACCCCCGCCATAAATAATGAATGCTCCCTAATCTAAGTTTTCCATTGATCCTATCCATTTCAGTTTTTCGTCACCCTCCTCCTGGTGCTATGTACTGGTCACCTCACACACACACGTCACATCCGGTCTGTCGATGACGTCACAACACCAGCAGAACCACCACAAGATGACAGCACCGTACCACCCCCACCACCAGACGGTGGAGCCAAATCCCTCATCGTACCCGAGACACCACAGAAAGTTAAAAGCCTCGAAGAACCACAACAAGCCACAGAAGCACCCCCTATTGTTTTAGAAGAGAACCGCACCAAACCCGATGGTAAGATAGGATTTGGAGGCCCCCCAGCCTCTTTAGACACAGACTCTGGGAGTGATGGAGGGGACAAAGTGGCGCCCCCTGTTGTGGATATGGTGAAGCAGCATGAAGGAACAGTAGAGACCCCTGGTGGTGTGCTGAGTAGTTGTCGTGTGTGTCCACCAGGTTCCGGGGTGTTAAAGCCATGTACAAGTAAAGAAGATACCGTGTGTGTACCCTGCAAGGAGGGTACATATAGGTAAGTACTGTATACATCTTCTATAGATCAATGTGTTGTCATCTAATTTTGGAGGTAAAAAAACACTAAAATCTGGAGTTCAAATGAACTTGTTTGCGTAATACAACTTGATTTCTGGTGGGATCTAGGTCTATTTCATGGCATTGAGCAGTTAAATTTGCTCACCCAAGTCTTACTCTTACCCTAACCCCAAACCATCTGCACAAAGCCAATGTCCTCTGTGTAGTATTTTGAGGAGGATATTATGTTTTCAGGTATTACCATAACTCCTCAATTATAGAAGTAGTTCCAGTGATAGGTGGAAATAGCTTCATTGTTTATATATTTCTGAACCTTTACACCAGGTGTATACATATAAGTTGTCCGTCTAGTACTTTACCTCTGTAGTAGTGGTTGTACAGGATGTAAAAGAACCATTGCCTTGTACATTCCAGTGAAGGCTACAGTGCTACAGCTATGTGCCGCCAGTGCTCTATATGCCCCCTCAGTTACTATCAGAAGACGCCGTGTGTCACAGATGCAGATGTCATATGTGGTGCTTGTCATAGTCATGGTAATGGTTTCGGCAATGAAGACTTCTTGAAGGTAATCTCGTATTTCTTTGCGTCTGATTTTCTAAGTTGATTCAGGTTCATGATGTACCTGAATAGATTAAAGCCTTATTCCATGGCTTATTTATAATGGCCGGTAATGCAAAGCTAGGTCTCATTTCTAGTTGCAATCAAAACAAAATATCCAGTTTAAATGAAAATCCATATTGGTTGCTCTTTTACTTTAGCTCTAGCAAAAAGACATGGCCTTTCACAAATATCACTGCAAAATCTACAATTACAGAGAAATTATCAGTTGTAGTATTTGATGCATCAAATTGTATGTTACAGCAATGTGAGGGTGCAACACCCCCAACCACCCCTACCACTACTACTCCTACCCCGACAACCTCTGTGCTGGACAAGGGACAGGATGAAGGCAGTGGGGAGGTTGAGAGTTCCACTTTAGAACCAGGACTACTTCCTGTTAAAACGGAACTTCCTGTTGTCAAAGGTAAGTGTTGTGCAGGCCTGATTATAATTTCTCCTGTGGCAAGAAAGCGTGACCGCTCAGAGAAGTTAAAGGTTCTGTACTTTTTTTAGATTAAAGTAATAAGATATATGCATGGGAAATCTTGCTTTTTTTATTTGTGAGGTAATTGCCTGGGGAGTCTGTTAATGAAAGGTATTTGTAAACACTGGCCTAAGAAAGGCAAGGGTAGACCCTAATCCTGTCCCGAGAGCCAATGGCCCGTAATTCTTAGTCCGGGCCCACAGTTTTCTCAAAATATTGCTTTTCATATAAGTGAAAACATGTTCTGGGCCTGCAGATTTAGATGTGGGCCCATGGATTTCTAAAGCTGTGGGCCAGAGTGGTCCATGGCTCAAAAAGTGTCTACCCCTGGAAAGGCCTTTGATACTGTACAGCTTTAGCTGTCATTGATCGCTGCCGTTGATCGCGGATCCCTAAGCTGCAGCTGCTCCTGTATGGTCTGATATCATGGCATAGAACCAAAGTGACTCTTCCAAATGAACCAAGCACTGGACCAAAACTGATGATGCAAAATGGGGTACCACAGGGCTCAGTGCTCTGCCCACTGCTTTTTAGATGGAAGAAAGGTATAGAGCCTTGTCACACCAAAAACAGATCTTTGGGTTGCATGCTTTTGCTTTTCTTAAAGGTTTATATTAAACTTTAGAAAACATACGAAACCTGCAATCCCGATTCTTTTCACACTTTTTTTTCTGGCCAACTAAAAAGCAATATTCTTACTTGGTGGTTTCTACAGTAGTGGACCATTTGTCTAGAAAAGCCAGTTTGATGCATTATCAACCCATGAGTTAATTTTCTCCATTCACTGCTGAATCATTAGAGTGCAACTGATACTCACCCAACTGGTTGTCCTTTGATAGCTGCTATCAGCGCTTATCTCCCTAGTAGCATATCAAGCACAGTGGCCGATCCAGGATTTGGAAAAGGAGGGGGCGCGGCCCAAAAGGAGGGGGCGCAACACCTATTTTTGGGGTCCAAAATATGTAGTTAAACTCTTAAGTACTGGGAAAAAGGGGGAATAAAAGATGGAATACATTTCAAAGGAAACATGTAGATTATTGTGACTTTCTTTTACAGATACAGCAGATCCCCTGGATAATGTAGACGTAATGGCTGTGGAACAGCCCTACATGGGGGCGGCCAAGGCTAAGGAGAAAGAGCCAGAGGTAAGGGCGGTTATATATGTAGGCCTTTTGAAATAAAATCCCAGAAAATGTATAATGTCGTACCTAGATTTAGTTAATGGGACTCGTCATAGAGAGTGACACATTGATCGATATACATGTGGATGTAGAATGTAACATTGAAAGTAAAATAATAATCCATTTTGATTTATGATTCTCAATTGTATATATAAGTTGACTGAAAAGAGAATGTATAAAGACAGCAGCAGTGGTTTTTATTGGACTATTAACAAAACTTCATTGTACATAGATGGAATTCCTCCAAAAATAGCATGTGCAGGTGGATGGCCTGGGAAGTCATCACTGAGACTGACTAAGAAACTAGTGAAAAATGAAAAATTCAGAGAACATAACCACCGTAAATGATCTTGTTGGGGCGTTTTCCTTGTTCATTTTGGCTCTGAAGCAGTAACAAGCAGTTCTTGCCTGTCCATCGTGAATTAACACTGTACATCTTGATTTCAGAAGGGGAAGTTCCGGTGGGAGATCCTGGTAGCGGCTATCGTGTCGGGCATGGTGTTCTTTGTCTTTGGTATTCTAGCCTCGATGTGGTGTAAAAAGGTGGCCAGGGAACAGGTGAGTAGAAAATGTGGTCATTGGCACTTTATAAAGCATATTAAACCTCTAAAGGTTTTAATGCATCACAGCTTCATGCCCAGTGGTCAGCATGATGCATTGGTCAAGTGTTGCTCAGTCACCCTGCCATCATGTTCATTGGTGCATAATATTGACTTTCAGGGAGTGTATACATAGAACATGTAGGGTGTATGCTGCTTGGCTACAGGCCAGGAGGGTCTTGCCAAAAAGAAACAAGACTTCAAAATAAAGTGTTTTACCATGCGTTTTGTTGTAAAACTTTTGTCAATACTATGAAAACGAACACATTTCTATCAGTTCTGTGTGAGGTTCTTCCTCCTTTTCCTTTGGCAAGACCCTCCTGACTGGCTAATTAACCAGGCAGAACTGTAATAGGCGGGCCATCGCTACAGCATTTTGGCATCATACCTTAATGCTCTTTAATCAATATTTAAATGTTTAAACCATATTTATCCTCATAATGCACCAGCATGAATGCAGCTTTGCCAAGTATACTGGCAAGTACCGCATTCGTTCATCATGCCACCTCTATATAAAACAGATACACTCATGAAGATTTAGCAGGATGCATGAAAGCACATTGCAGCCTCTAATGGGTTAATAACATTTTTAAGAATATTGTTCGATATACTCAATACATTCATATGAAGATTTATTTTCATATAAAGTTATCATATTTACAGAGGCAGAAAGAGGCAATGTATGGTGAGGACTCAGTACGCTCCACCATGATACGACACACAAACAATGACTACTCACCTTCCCGTGCATCATCAGGATATCACGAGTCAGACCCCGCGACACCGCTGAACCCCGGTAAATGATGCATGAGACTCACACCAGGGGGAAGCACTTGAATACTTAATGTCACTGTCACAAAATTTATGAGTTATATCTATATTTAGTCATGTGGTATCGTAGTATTGCACATAAACAAGAAATGCCGTTGTGACCGTGTAAAAAAACGCCTCCCACTGTTATTTTGTATTGTGAGACCTCATCACATGGGGCAAATGCAATCATCATAGCGCACTCCCGTACCGCTTCGCGGTACCGCCGCTACGCGGCGTGGGAGGCGCTAAAAAAACAGCATGTTTCAAGAACAGCATGTTTCAAGAAGAGGTTCATTTTTAAGTTAACCCTGAACGCAGTGAACGGGTATGGTGCATTGATGTATTATGGACATATGGCTTTATGATCCATGAATGTAGCCCTGCTGTCTGGTAAAACACCGCTACTTTCATGGATCATGACGACCCTAATACTTTAAAACACTCTCTGATTTGGGTGAAATCAGTGACACCTCCCAGTGGGTTGAGGCCTTTACTTTACTCATTCACATACAGTTGGATATATCATGACAAACAACTAACCTCTACTCTACCACATGTTTCACTGTTTATGTAATATTAAGGTATCACTGACCACTAATGGTGTATGGTTGACTCTTTGTCTTATTAAAATCTTCTTTTGAGTGGCTCCACATCATTGTATAGTAGTGCACCAATAATCAATCATTCTATATTTGGTAAATATAATGGCGAATATTTGTAGTCATAACATGACCATGCTTTAACATTGATGGTTACCTATGTGCTTAAAGTAACCAAAGGCATATTAACTTTTGGTATGTTGGCAAACTGTTGACTGCAGTAAACCTATGTGAGCACTGATATGTATACATATCCATGATGCGAGGATACACCTGTGACATGGTACAGATTAAATTTTTCGAAAATGAGATTCAATATAGTTATACCTTTCGCCTGTATTCACAGGATTGAGTGAGAGTACCACTTCGCAAAGGCTGGTGACTAGAAAATCACCATGCTAAATCTTTCCGAATGATTTTTTTTCTTCTAAAAAATAACTACCATAGAGGCCGAAGATGATTTCTTTTTTTGACATTGGAAAAAGTTTTCTACGGGTAGGCTTTGTTTTTCCATATAGGATCAGCCAACCAGAAAGACACACTATGTGGAGCTCTGTATAATGGCAGGGACTATGAGTCAGTCATAAGATTCGTTTTCCCAATTTCTGATACAAATTTCAGCTGTTTGCTGCACATTATGTGCAAAATGACATTTTCCTTTACAGCCATATTGCCTGATCATTTGTCGATCAGGGGGTTTAGTAGACTATACCTAATTATGTCTGACAGCTCCCTCTAAAATATGAGGGAACTGAACAGGTGCTGGTGGAGCGAGCCCGAGGTCTTTGAGACGTAGCTATATACCGTAATCTCCTGCGTATAAGGTGCAGCCCACATATAAGGCGCACCTACAGTTTTGGAAAATTCTCTAAAAAATGAAAAATTCATAACTTTGGTTCTACTGAATGAATTTTCAAAATTTCAAAACCTATGGGTAGCTTGGGCCACCTTGGGCCCTCCTGGGCCCCATTTTGTCCTATTATGACCAAGGGGGCATGTAAGATATCAAAAGAAAGGTCTTGGTGTTCCCCTTGTGGATCCAATGAGAACTAAAACCCCCCGTATAAGACGCGCCTTGTACGCGGGAGATTACGCACTCAATTAGCCTTTTGACTACTAGTATTTCTATAGACAAATATACCATACTTGTAGCAAAGAAAATATGTTTAATAAATTCTGTATAGAAGTACATTCCATGTTGTATGTGGTGTCAATATTTGGTTTGATAGCCTTGTGTCTCAGATTATGTCTATAACTATATCAGTTGTGTGGTTTAGTTTCTCTTGGAACTAAAGTTCATAGCCGCCTGTCTGATAGCTGTATGTTATTTATCAACAGGGGGGGTGGTGGGTTGTTCGCACGGACGCGCGGAAATTTTTTACGTCCCACTCGATGGTAGTCATAATTTTTTGCGCCCCCCGCGCCGGAGGTGCGGAGAGTTTTTGCGCCCCTCTTTGATCTATAGTAGCACACAGGCTTTTTTGCTAAAAAGAGGGTAGATTTTTTTAGCCCCCCCCTCAAGAGGGGTCAACATTTTTTTAGCCCCCCCCCCTTAGGATGGGTCTGAAAATTTTATGCCCCCCCTCAAACCCACCACCCCCCCTGTTGATAAATAATGACCACTCCCTTATTCTGAGACACTACGATATAACTTTATATAGGGGTATATGTATGATCAATATTGTGTTATGCTCAAGGTGCTTGTGTTTAGAATCTGAGTATGTTTTAAGTGAATCAAGTCATTGTGGAAAAGGGTGGAACACGCCATTGATTTCCCGCTCATGACTGAATTGAGCTATTTGTTTGATAGGATAATTAGTAATTTCAATACTTCAGTTGGCACATAAATAAAAAAAGAGAAGAAAATCAGAAATATTTCTATTGAACAAGATTCAGTTCAATTTGTTTACGACATTATTTTATTGTTTGTAATAAATTTGATAAAAACATAACCTGAGTTAATTTCTTATTCCATATAATATTTTCTTAACCCCCGGTACCTTTCCCATTCTTGTACACCTGAGTAATTAGCTTAGGATATTTTGTCCTTGCCCCATTCTTGCCATTTTTCACAGACACATCTTACCGTAAATCCTTGCATATAGGACGCGGCTTATACTCCAAAATTACACCATCTGCATCCTATCTATAGGACTCAGGGTGCATCTTATATGTGAAGATTTTACACTATATAAAAGTACCAAAACAACCAAAACCTGACCCCAAATGCGTCCTATATAATTGTACCTAACTCAGGGTGCGTCCCATATGCAATGGGCGTCCTATACGCGAGGATTTACGGTATTTCCATTTCACCCATTAATGTATGCTCTATTAATCCAGGTGTTGTTGACTAGACTTTGACACAATCTTTGGGATGTTTTGGAATCAATGCACACCTAGCTCTTTAAAACAAGAATTGCATGCCATGATCAAATGAGAATAACTGGGTGAATGCTTCCAAATCCACTACCTTGGCAATCTTTAGTTCCAATTCCTCACATAAGAGGGCTGTAGTATTATTATGCCATCACCTTGTTTCCAGTGTAATCCTGCCTTAAGCCTGGGTCTAGTTCATCATGTCCACTGAAGGTGGCAGCATTGTGATGAGGGTTTCCATTATCTTAGCTATGTTCATGGTGAGGATGTAAAGAGCAGCCCTATGAACAGTTACTTACCGTCACGGCAGCTAACGTTAGTCTCATCTCCAGGTACGAGCAAATGAGGTTACCATGTCAGCTGCCAGCTGTAGTCCAACTAGCCAGAACAACAACTATTTGGTTAGTCCAGTGGTAGTCACTACCTAGCACCTCGATATACCATAGGATTCATGCTTGTCCATTCTTAACTATGTGTCCCCACAGGTCCACATAGAAAGGAGATGGCAAAGTGCTCTGGACTCATTGTCTATCTACTTTTATCTATAGCCTACGAACGATTATGATTGGTGGGGGGGGGGGTGCAGACAACCTCAAAATTTCTACAAGCCTTCCAAAATGCACCATGTTGATCCAACCATAGTTGACCCAAGAGTAGCCAATAGACATGTAACAAAATTTTCAAGTGCTCTCCTACAAGCCAGGCATCATCATTATGTGGGGGGGGGGAGGGGGGTCTATGGCTAGCTAGATCGATGTTCACACATATATAAGGCAGTATACAATGCAAATGTAATAAAATATAGAACTGCGCATTCCCCTTATCAGGCATAAATCCGAGATGATTCTCCCTAAGGATATCATGGAAAGAGTAGGTTTTCAAAGAAAGTATGGTGCATGTTAACATCTTGATTCAATTTGGAAAAGATTAATGTTTGATTCCAACAATAGCTCTTTGACCAGCAGCCGTAGTTTGTTGCATTCAGGTACACCAAGACCATGGGTCATCATGACACAAGGTACTTGATGTAGCCTTGGCGAATCTACACACTGGGAGGCCATTTCTCACCATGTCACGACTGCTTCCAGCCAAATTGTTCACTGTGAAAACCCTGTGTATTTTGCAATCTCAGTCCTAAATTTGTGGTCACCATGACTGCTCTACCAAACCCTATGTGATAACCTTTCTTTATGTATCAGCTATAGGTTCGTTTGGCATGATTTACCAATGCAGCAGTAACATTTTTAATATAACCAGTGTTAAAGGGTCATTGAATCCACAAAAGCCATTTGTTCCCTTGCCATTTTGCACTGAGTATAGGGTCAACAGTCTACAATGCTGCTGCTTACCCATTAGCCTTAAATCATAGCAGTAACATGTCCTGCTATTAAAGGTTGAACAGCTCTACTCAGCACCCTCTGGTACATGTACTCCAAGAGGGCTCTTGACACTTGAATGTAGCTAATGCATTGGTGTATCATGCCCATCACTTGTCATGATGCATGGATGCAGCCCCACAGAGGAACTCAACAGAACTGCATTGTGCCGACCTCGGCGGGTCTATACACTCCAGTAGGGTCGTCATGATGCATCAATGAAGTGCTGGCCACAGACTCACCTGTGCTTCATTGGTACATCATGGCGACCAAAGGGCATGATGCACTCCTTCATCAGCAGCACTTAAAGGGTAAAGAAAGGGCAGTTTTATGTAAATTGGCTGTGACACATGCAGGTCTGGTATCGCCTTGTGTTACACCAATCTCCCTCAAATAATTCCCTTTTACCAGGTCTCTGATCCTCAAATTGCACAGAAAAAGAAACAGAAATCAATAAACACTGAAAAAAAGTGAGCGGCCTTGATTGAACACAGCAGGTGCGCAATTAAAGCACCGGCAAATTTGATCTGAGTTGAAACAGTTTTGTGTGGATTTAACTGACGTCTGCGGGGCAGGTGTCGGGCAGAACCTGCATGGCTCCATCTCACCCACTGGCTGGAAATGGGTTTCAAGTGACATTTCTTCTCAGTGACATTTCGTGGGTCTTTGCTTGTATTCGCATCAGAAATTTGATTCGCCTTTGAAAATGCCAACATTTGCAATGGAGCGATTCCCTAAGTATTACTGCACTTTAAATTAGTATGAAAGTTTTTCTAATGCCGAAGGAGATGCCTAAAGCTTTGGTTTCCTACCTAATGGAAAATATTATGCTTATACAAGTTATAGTAATGTGTGCAATGGAAGTGACCTATGAAAAATGCTTGATTAATTTTGTCCTTTTTAGTAAGCAATATTGGCATCAAAGGGTAATTAAAGAGACAAAACCTAAAGGCCATTTGAAAATAACGACCGGCTTTGAGTCTTAGCCTTATAATATTGCTTTTAAAAAATGCTGATTGCAAACGCAGCATCTGTCCATTAATCTCATCAGAAATGTAATTTACCTTTGAGAAATGCCACACCTGAATAGCCCATGAATTAATTTTGCTATGGTACAATACATGGGAGGGAGTTTTCTAAACAAAAAAGGGGAAGAAACAGTTTTATCATATCAAATTCTACTCAGACGATAATCCCAAGTATTGTAGAATACTCTAGTGACCAACTATATGGATGAGGCAACCATCTAATGGAATAATGTTGAAAGAAATGCTGGCCTTGAGGAGGTGTGTTAGATTAATCTCATTGACGAGTGTCAGATGAAACAATACGCCTATATGATGTTATGCACTCTCTCTTCAACCACTTTAACTCAGTGCGTATCATAACAATCCTAAGTATCCTAAAGTGTTTTTTTTTTTCTTTCTAAATTTCACTTCTTTTTTGAAGAGAAAATTTGAAACGAGAATTTTAAAGCATGCATGTCTAAATTCAAAGGGAGGGTATATTCTGGTGAGGATTAAAATTTTCACTCTCTTCATGATTTTTTTTAACTCTCTTTGACATTGTGAATCACTATCCAGACCCTATTAAAAATCTAACCTACATTACTTTTTATCTTTTGATCTATAACATATCCTCCCATATCTCTTCCTTACAGTGACAGTCCTGTACCATGGGCAGCCTGACTTTACTCCCTCTGTTCTCCACCATGGCATGTTCTACAACTCAAACGAGTTATTCTACATCGATGAGGACAGTGATGAAGAGGTCGCGAACCAGCTCGGTCGTCCGTCGACCAGTGAGCATCATGACTCGAAACCCAAGTCCCTGATGCAGCGAGTGAGGGATAGCCCGCTGGTGGCTAGGTTTACAGGAAGTCCCCGGTCTATGAAGGCGAGCACCTCAAGGCGGCCCCTGTACAGGCAAGGCAGTGTGGGCTCTAGTATTGGTAGTGTTCACCAGATGGGGTGAATGATGGGCATCAGAAATAATACTCTCCATATAAGCCATGGCTTATAGGATTCTAGACCCATACCCAATGGGTCCACCATTTTGAATTTCGCTGGTTGAGGAGTAACCCACTGATAAGATATACCATGATGGGTACCTTTGTCCCTGGTTAACACCCACTTCCAGGGACATGCTGGTCCCATCTTATTAGTTCTTTTTAGTGCATGTTGCAAGAACCAGCTCCAGACCTGCTTGCAGCCAATATGCGAGCACTAACCCCTTGTGAGCATTATAAGTGAGGGTTTTGCCTATGGTAAAGATCTTGGTAAAGAGGGGGATTACATATCTGTGCATATTAACCATGTAGAAGTGACTTTAGGTGTAATGACTCCAGCATGATACTTATATTTCATAGTTAGCTATAGAATATCTCACCAAATGCGTTGTTATGATGTCGAGTTGGGAAACATTTACATCACAGAAAAGAATCTCATGTTCATATATTGTGTGACGTTCGCTGTCTATGCCTCTGTATACCTGAGAAGTCTGACACATAATTTATTCCATGTATTGCTAATGTGTAGTTCATTGTATGTATGTGAATATTTGTCATGCACATTATCCAAGCTATGTGAAGCATTGCCATTATCATTGTCATAAATGCAAATAGTAAAATAGAATAGTTACATCAAGACTCATGCATATTAAAAAATTATAGAATACAAAATGATTTGAGATAATCGTTTTACCAGATATGCACAATAGTATCTATGTTGTGGGAAGCAAATTATGTAATTATTCTAACTGTATGGCTGACTGCATGGGCAGACTCAATGTGGTAACTATTACATGCCCAGGGCTTAATGTGACCATAATATAGCAGAATAAAAGACAGTAAATTCTTTCTAATTTGTGACAGTTTATAAGAAAACACACCACACATTGCAGAAAACCGTTCAGTCATCATCACGATGCAACATTGCAGTGAGAAAGTAACCCAGTTGAGATGTGGTAGCGAGGAATATGGAGCACCTGCACTGCAAAAATGGTGTTTAGATTTTAAACATGTTTAGGTCTAAACATGTTTAAAACCTAAACATATATGTCAGTTAAGTGTATCATCGACTACACATTTAGGAAAATAACACTTTTATTCTAAATACATAAACATTTTTGCTAAACATGTTCAGATGTTTAGAGTTTAAACAGTTGAATATTAGGTGTTTAGATTTAAACATCAATATGTTTAGATACTTTGATGTCAAATCCACACCAGGTAGCAGCACTACCTCTGAATGGACTATCTGCACACAGTTATAATCAATTGTTGTGGCAAATATCCCCAACTTCTTGTTTATCATCATGTCATTTCACTAAATGTTATGAAAATAGACACAACAATAGAAAATTAACTAAATTCAACTTACACCACCATCATTGCCATAAAAAAATCAATGAGCTCAATGACCTACACCTATGTCATGTTATTTTGTAAAGTATAAAGCAATGTCCTTCCTGCCAACTTGTTGTACTTCCTCAAGTCTCCTATTCTAATGCACTGTGTACATATATGTGGATATAGCTGTGACTGACATCTTTGGAGACTTTGCAGTGTAAATACCCACTGATGTCCTCCAGTAAATGAGAAAACAAACAAAAGATATTCCTTTATATTTTTAATGGATACATGTCTGGAAACCCTTACTTCCCACCAAATCACTTATACATCTAAACACAAAAATTCATAAACATATAAACGCAAAATTTCATCTTTATCTAAACACAAATTTTGAACCTAAACACCTAGATTTCTAAACACTTGAGCTAAGCACTTTGTTTGGCTAAACATGTTTAGGAAATTAATGTGATTACAAAAACGTTGCAAGAATATGTTTAGAATTGTGTTTAGGATCTAAACACCATTTTTGCAGTGTGTGCGCACAGATATGCGCCAGCCTTCTCACCTTTTCCTGCGAGAAATTGGCCAACCTAACACTACGTAGACATGTACATGTGTACATTTCAGGAAATAGCAGACTTTGGCAATGCTTTGGCTGGGAATGGTGGTTGCATATACAATTGTCATTTCAGCCGACAGACGGGCACCAACTTTTGCGCGCCACATATCCCGATAGAAGGCTATTGTGTAGACTTGGTGAGATAACAACAACAACCAAAAAATAACAAAATGATGTGAGAGCTGAGAGAAATTAATGCCTAAGGGCAAAGATGATCAAGAAAAGGTCAACATTTCATAAGAAGCCCTTGAAGATGCCCTTCAGACGCCCTTGGAGGTTCTTAAACGACACGTGTCAAAGTGGAGATGAGTTGCGATGTTAATATTCACCATGCAGTACCATGGAAATTAAATTATGATTCATGGAAGTGGATGTGGGTGGGAGGGGGTGCACAACTACTTTCTATCTCAACGACCGCTATCTGAAGTACTTTATAAAATGCTGACCATCCAACCCACTATCTGTGTTACAAATGGACACTACCTGTAGTACCCATCCAATCTCTATTTAAATTAACACAATCTGTGAAAACCTTACCATCAACTGTCACATAAACAATGTTGATTACTTGAGGTAAGGGGGAATCTAATTTGTCTTTAATACTTATATCAGCTGTTTGAGACCCTGATTGTGATACAAATAGCATTAATTTGACACAGACATATGCAGTTGGATGGTCTGCCCCTAACTATAATACTGCAGATAGTGGCTCTTTACACAGATAGTGGTTGTACGCAAATGTGCACAATATCCCATTTGTGTGCTAAATTGTAGGGAGCCCGCGGCCTAGAGAAAAGTAAGTTGTGGAGCAGAAAGGGTTTTTATGTTTTCCTCAGATTTTTTAAAAGTAAAATTTTTAAAAGTATTTTTCCCGGATGATCTCACCAGGCCCTCTTCTACATTAAATGTCCCCTCTCTTTGCAAATATTGAATAATACACAATTTGAAATAAAAGATCGTTGTTTCAACATTCTGTTTGACAACTCACATAGTTTTCTTTAATTGTGAAAAATATGAACTTTTACAAAAAAGAACCTATTTCAATAATTCAACTGGTGTAACAACCCAAAAAGCCAGGTCTGATTCATTCCCATCACAACTTCCATAATTCAGATTTATTTGACTAATATTTTATACAGCTACCACGGCCTAGGATCAATCATGTTTTGTCAGTTGGATTGAATTTATGATTTTATTGTCATGGTAACATAATCCACATCCCTCCTTTCACATTCAATTCTGACATTTATGTCTCATTAAATCTGCCCTCTTTTCATTATGGAAATCCTTAGGCCTTAAGGACCACTGATGCCCATTGGTCGCCATGATGCGTGAGTGCAGCCCTGACGAGTAACTCATGCCGGCTTTACGGGATCGATACACTCCTGGAGGGTCGGCCTGATGTTTCAATGAAGTGATGATAGACACACATGAATGTTCCTCTCTTGTGTTCCCATGCATTAGTGGTCCTTAAGGGTCAAATGATCCTGCAATGGCAATAGGGTTATCTACAATGATCTGACTAAGGGATCCATGTTTTACAATATTCGACAAGAAGAATCTCATTACAAAATCATAATGGCAACAAAATCATAATAATCATGTTAACTGATCCTCAATAAAATAATCCCTAAAGCATAGGCACATTAAAAAGATGCCAAAGAATTATCATGATGCGAGGAATCTATATAGATGCATTCTCCGAACACTGTAATTGTCAGTTTAGGTGTAGGCCTGTATACCTGTTGGCGCTTCTACAGGTCACGTGCTTATTTGAGACCATTTTGAAGAGAGTTCCCACAATAATGCCAATGCTTCCTGAACCTTCATGATGTTTACGTAGCCTCTAAGTATTAAGGCTGGTATTACTCAGGACTTAATGCACGTATCTTTGAAAGCACATATCCACAGCTTTCAGATTTGTACAACAAACCAATCACTGAGGACTAAGTCTTTTCCAATTTTCTTACCTTTTTTTGAAACAGTCTTCTTCATTCAAAAAAGAAGAATTGAACTCTGGTCTTCTTTGTGTGAGTGAATACAAAAAACAAACAATGCCTGCCTTGAAGGAAAACAAAAAGGGCTCCTTTGTAAAATATAAGAAACTGATGAAGTTTTTGACTGTTTCCTGCTGTTTGAATTCACAGAGACAAAGGCAGCAGGAAATGGAAAACACGTGACTCATAAATAATTCCAAGCAGACAAAGGGGTAAGAATTACCAAACAGAAGATGACAAATTATACTAGTCAGATAAAAGAATTACTGAAGATTGATTTGACAATTTGATCTCAATGAATTCCCTCGATTTACCTAATTCTCTTTGCCAGAATATCTGAATGACATGGTAAAGGAAGAGACTCGGTTGATAATTATGTACATGACTGCAGCATATTTCTAGATACATTGTCATTAAACCAAGGCAAGTTTAAACCAACTGCCTGGCCTTTTCAGCTATCACCCAAATTGCTGGGGGGGGGGACTGCACAATTATTTTGCATCATACCTATTCTCGGGAAAAAGAGTCTTATAAATAAACAAAAATGATAGTAACATCATAATAGTAATATAACTATAGGTCTAAGTATTCATTAAAACTCTTTATGGACCACTAATGCAGGGTTGGTCGGCATAATGCACCAATGAAGTGCTGGCGAGATGGCTCCCAGCACCTCTTTGGAGCATCATGCTCACCCTCAGGGAATCGACCCTCATCATCATTCCAGAATGATG
Source organism: Acholoe squamosa (assembly GCA_949317995.1). Lineage (NCBI taxonomy): Eukaryota > Metazoa > Annelida > Polychaeta > Phyllodocida > Polynoidae > Acholoe > Acholoe squamosa. The sequence goes on from OX439044.1 coordinate 64,405,784, forward strand.
CTTGAATGTAGCCTGCATCACGACATGATGTATTAATGCAGTTGCGGCCCTTAGAGGCCCTCCAATTCCCTTAACCCAGATTATACTAATGACCTACATGTAGGTCACTTACAGTACCATAAAGGACACAGACCCACTCCTCTTGAGAAAATAAGATGCAATATATATTGCAATCATTTCAAAGTTCCTCTGTTAAAGATTCCATATAACTCAAAAATCATGTTGCTTACCAATTTTTGTATGGTTGCCATGGCAACAAGAATACCACAAAATCTGAAAATAGGCAAAAAGGCATATGGAAAAATGAATCTGGTCATTTTATCAGATAACTTAGTGCCTGGTATTCAAAAGTTAGTCGGTTTGGAAAACTATCATACAAGTTTATGCATGCAAAATTTGGTTGTCATGGAGACATAACTTCCTAAGATATAGCCTATTGTTCAAAAGTGACCTACATGTAGGTCATTAGGAAGATAGAGGGTCTGGTTTCCTATGCATATAGGTATGTAGTTTGTATAGATGTGAATTAGAATGTTATCACTTCATATTTCCATTAGGCTTAGCCTAGGTTTATCAAATTTTGATATTTAGTAATGCTATGGGTGACCTTGCTGAAGGTTAAGGTCATAAGGCTTGACCTTGAATATACACAGTTCATAATAAGGTGATGCCTATGGCCTATGCAGTTCCACACAGTGGATTCTCCTAATGACCTACATATAGGTCAATATTGAAAACCTAATATCCCTGAACACTATCATTTGATCGCCACCAAATTTGAAATGGTGCATATTTAGGCATACAAGACATTATGTACAAATTTTCAATCCTATTACGCCAAAACTCATTAGTGTAAATTGGGTTAAACACAATATCATGAGACTTAGCTGCCTTCTGCCAAACTGGAATACTTATGCTTTTCAGCTTGATGTTCAAATAACATTTTGATGGCAAAGGAAGTTCCTAACATTTTAGTCTTACCATGGTATTTTATCAATTGCTCACAGACTTCTTGCAACCATCCCCTAGACACCTGGCACCTGCTGACAATGCAATCAGGAGGCCGCCTCTATTATATGCCTGGATGAACAGACGGTGCATGAGTTTGCCACAAGACGTTTATAGTACATCCGGCCATGTGACTCTGGCAGATTTGTACAGTGTCCCTGGTTTTTCACTGTTTCTATATCCCTATATATATATATTATTATTATATATGTGTGTGTGTGTGTGTGTTGGTGTGTGTGTGTGTGTGTGTGTGTGTGTGTGAGTTGTTGTAACCAGCAGGTCACAAATCATAGAAGGTTTGCAAATGACAAATTTTGATGTATTCCAGCTCCTACACTTAGGATTTTAGTTTCCCTCCTAATTCTTTTGGCTCAAAATGTAGGGCTCATTGAGATCTTCATGTTACATATGGGTTTTGATGGTCCAATATGCATATTTTGGGCACCAGGGGGTTAAAATAGGACCATAATGACAAATTTTGAAGGGAAAAATCAATAAATCCGACATTTTTCATATATTTTTTTAAAATTTGACAACAGGAATAGGTCCTTCCATTTATGACCACTGAAATCTGAAGGGAAACCGAAATTTTGGACCTAAGATTGCTTTCCTAGGGGCAGTTGGTCTATAATTTTTGAGAAATCAACTTTTTGTAAAGCTGTTTGTCTGGGCGAAAATTTTAGGGCATATGACCCCCTCCTAAAATATCTATGATGTATATGGGTTAATTTTCTGTGCAAACATTTAGAGCTAGTCCCATGCTAAAGTAATCTGGAAAAATAATTGGAATTGCTCCATTATCTTGGCTGTGAGCAGGCCATGAGTATTTTTTCAGCCAGACAGCCCTTGCCGAAATAGCACATTCCTTCTCATCCTGGCTGGGGTTTATATACTTAACTATATTAACGATGTCAGTTATTTACCCCCCCCCCCCACATATATCTAAGTGCCATAGTGTGAACCAGATAAATTATCCCTCATGGTTTGGAATAGCAAGGGGAAAAGTCTAAAAAATGTCTTGCCGAATGACATGTCTTGCCGAATGACATTTTAGTTACATGCTATGTTGAGTGGTTCGTTTCCTAAAGATATTATCATCATACCTCCATGGAAATCTCTAGTCTGGACCATTCTGACCTGTAGATTATAAAAATCATATTAGCATTTATGTCAGATGCGTTCTTCTTATCATAGAATGCATTCTCCTTATCATAGAATGAACATTCTTGTGATAAACCTTTATCGCAATTCTGTGAATCTGTCTTTCCGAATGACATTTGAGGTACAGCCATGGTGAGGGCTTGGTTTCCTAGAGAAATTATCGTCATACTTCCATGGAAATCTCTGGTCTGGACCATTTTGACTTGTAGATTATGGAAATTGTATCAGTATTTATGTCAGATGTGATCTTCCAATCCAAGAATGAATGTTTTTGTGATAAACTTTTTATCACAATTCTGGGAATCTGTCTTCCCGAATGACATTTGAGTTACATGCCATGTTGAGGACCTCTATTGTGAGGTGTTCACATATTTTTGGCCCATTAAACCTTTATACCACCTGAAAGTACACATAGTGGGCATTGTCTTCCACATGATTAAAAGTAACTACCTAAGACTGTGTCACTATTATGTATACCAGCAAGTTTTGAAATTTCCTGAACCAGCTTAAGCGAAACAATGGCACAAGGTTAACACCGGTGGAAGACTGCTACGGCGGGATATGCTGGTTTTTGAGCATCTAATGATTACTACACCATATTGAGAGGTACCGAAACATTTATAAAGCGACAAAGTACACATGAAGGATATTATGAAGTCTCTACCTACCTCATGAACTCAGCTAGTGACATCTAAAATTTGTTCGACACACCAAGTCTGAGAATTTTCCAAGATGGCGCCGCCCATGACAACAAGAGCCTGGTACAGTTTGTAACCAAAAATCTTGCAAATATATTGGACAAAAGAATCCTCTTACACCTCAAACAGCCATTCTACAACTTCTACAATTTTCTAATACGTAACTGTAACACTTTCATTAGCCATTGAAACTCTCATGTCTAATACGAAAATAGATGTCAAACCGTGCTACTAGAAATACGCATCGCTCCTCAAGTTCTACGACTGACTCTACAGGGTCAAGGTCGTCCAAAATGGCAGCCCCCATGCCAATCAGAACATGAGTGCGCAAACAAACTGGGAGAAATGCTGATGAATATTAGATACATGCACACAAACGAGCAACCTCTACCGACAGCAGAGGAAATTAGACTTGAAAATGCGGCAGCACAAGGAGAATAGCTACTGTTATGACCCTGTCTTTTCTTCATAATCCTTGAAATCATTACACATGCATTTTCTTTGACATTGTTAAACTGCACACATCTATTATTTATTATATCCCTATGTAACCTCAACATATATACCTCTTCATGTAAACCTATAACAGTATGTCCCGTATCCCAAAGGTCTTCACCAGGATGTTATAATGAATATATCAATGTATTCAAATATTGGGGGCGGCACAAAGGCCTATGTCCCTTATTTGATACTGAATTTGACCTTTTCTATATTGAGAAGGGGGGGGATATGAAACTCTGTACTCTGAAAAATCAATTGTAAAAATTATGATTTGCTGTTCACAAGTAGATCCATTCATACATAACTGTATCCAAAGAAATACATGCAATACAGTAACATGATAAGCCTTAAGGGCACCAGAGGACTTCGCTTCATGCATCTGAATGCTCGAAGTTTTAAGGCAAATTATGCCACCTTATGTGCTAAAATATACCCAGCGAATCTGGAAATCCTATCTTTCTCTGAGACTTGGTTAAAAAATGAAGATGATGAAATGAACTATCAATTTAATGGTTATACCCGTTATAGATTAGATAGACAAGTAATTGATAGAAAAGGAAATATCAAAACTGGTGGTGGTGTTTGTATCTTCGTTAAACATGGCTTGTTACATGACTTTAATTTGTTCCCACTATTAAATAGATCTGACAAAGACATTGAAATCCAACATGTAAAAATCACCAAATACCATATGAAACCTATATTATTCTTAAATGTATATAGACCCCCGGATGGGGACAAAAATGAATTTGTCACTATATTCGAAGGTATTATCTCAAACATTGAAAACAGGGAAAAATTTGAAATTGTGGCAATGGGTGACTTTAACCTCAATGTGGCCGATGATAATGAAGTTTTAAATAACCTACTGAATCATTTGAAAACGTATGGCCTAAAACAAGAGATCCAAGAATGTACAAGGAAGAAGGCGATCCTAGACTTAATTTTTACAAATATAAGACCAAACTTTATTAAAACAGGGGTTTCCAATAATTATATATCGGATCACCTACCAATATACCTAATTCGGAAAAAATGGAAAATTCCAGAAGAAAAAGTGTTTATATCAGGTCGATCATATTCTCGCCTTACTGATGATGTCTTACTTAATGAATTTGATAACTATGATTGGGGCATCTTCTATAACACAGGTGATGTAAATTGTGCATGGTTCCATTATGAAAAAGCAATACGAGATATACTCGATAGGCATTGTCCAGTCAACAGGTTTTTAGTATCCAAGCACAGAGACCCATGGATGAACCAAAATGTTTTTGAAATAATTCCGAAAAAAAAGAAAAATTATGGAAAGCAAGAAAAACAGGTAGAGAAAATGACTGGAAAATCTCCTCAAATTTCCGGAATAAAGCAAATAAAATAATTGATAAAGCCAGGAAAAACAAATGGAAACTTATAAAAATGATCATAGAAAATTCTGGCGAGTTATAAACAATCTCTTACCTGGTCAACCTAATAGATCAAAAGATATTTGCTTAAATGATCATAACAATAATGACACTTTGGTTCCCCATGAAAAAATCTCTGATTTTATTAACCAATACTTTGTAAACATAGGTCCGGTACTTGCTAAAGACTTGAATATCCCATGGAAACCGTATGACGATTGTATAATTGATAAAATTGAACCATTTAATACAAATGTGCAAGAAGTCAACAAACTTATTCATGATATACAAGTGATCAAGTCTTCTGCAATTAACAATATATCAACCTCTCTTCTAAAAAAAGTGTTCAAACATGACCCAGGAAAACTGGTTAGGCTCTTTAACCTTTCTTTTCAGACCAATACGGTACCAGATTCCTGGAAAGTGTCTAAAGTCACCCCTATACCGAAAGCTGGGAATGTTAATAACTATAGACCTATTTCTCTATTACCATTGCCCTGTAAATTAATGGAAAAAATTGTTCATAATAGAGTTTATGGTTTTCTACTAAAAAAAAATATTCTGACGAAACACCAAGGTGGTTTCAGACGTGGTTATAGTACAATAGATACTTTAGCTCGGTTCACTGATGATATCAAAAGAAATATAAATATGGGAAATTCTACAATAGCTTCCTTTATAGACCTGCGGAAGGCTTTTGACACCGTAGACCACTCTATCCTTCTTGTTAAGCTAAATCACTATGGTATAAGATCTGATAATTATCATTGGTTTGAAAATTATCTCTCCGGTAGACAACAAATTACTATAGCAAATGATATTCAATCTGAGAGGGAGAGGGTGGTCTGTGGGGTACCTCAGGGATCAATTTTAGGTCCCTTACTATTTCTTCTATACATTAATGATGTAACAAACTGTATAAAAAATTGTAAAATCAAGCTCTATGCAGATGATACAGTGATATATTCTTCCCATAAGAACTTTAACAGTGCCAAAAGAGAGTTACAACACAACCTTGAAATTTATCATACCTGGTGTATACAAAATAAGCTTTTGATAAATGTTGCAAAAACCAAAGTAATGATCTTCTCATCTAGTTCGAAAAAACTTAATACCCTTACTGCTGATATAACTCTGAATGATCACTTACTCCAGGTTGTACCTAGTTATAAATATCTTGGTGTAACTCTTGATCCACTTCTACATTACAATCTGCACCTGAATAATCAAGCTAAGACAATTACCTATAAGCTATACAAACTCTGCCTATTACGCAAATATCTTGATGTAAAACTTGCAATAAGAATTTACAAAACCACTATTCTACCATATATGGAATATGCAGACATTTGTTTTATGAGTACCTATGACAAGTACCTGGACCCTCTCCAATATTTCCAGAATAGATGTATAAAAATTTGCCTCAAAGTACCACACTTAACCAGCACAAATCTTATACATAATATGAATAAGATTAATTTTCTATGTGATAGACGATACATTCACCTTGTGAACTTTATGTATACTAGATCTCGAGATAAAGATTTTCTAGATACTAGACCCATACGAACCAGATTACATGATGCACCTACTTTAACTGTTATAACTCCAAACTGTCTAATGTATGCAAGGAGTGTAGAATATCTAGGTGCCATAAGCTGGAATGCTCTGACTCCTGGTAGGAGAAATGCCCCTAGTCTGGAACAGTTCAAAACTGAGTCCAAAGACTACTTGGCAGCTCTCTTCCCCCATGTCAGACCATAGCGTAATACCCAAATTAATAATATTTCAAACCTATCATTATGTTACGCAATATTATCTTGTGAAGCAAAGCGAAAGTCTATGCTATATATTATTTTTCTTCTGATTGATTTCTCTTCAATTCACCACTCTAAGTACATAAGTTTTCCAATTATTTCCTCCCCTTTCTCACTCAACTCATAACTGATTATAAAGTGTCAAATGTATTGCAAACCATTGAACAGAAGAAAGGTAGAACCAGAAGAATCAACCCTTACACAGAACACTGTGGGGATGAGGTTCTCTTCCTTCATTATTATCTCGATGTAATATATACCATTTCTCTATACTACGTCTTTGGTTACTTATTGGCATTGATTACCGTATTGACATATGCTATGTTTCCAGGAGAACTCCAAATGTAAGCTACTATGTACCTTATTACTGTACCGTAGGCTTATGCAATTATTATATTTTACCGGTAACATAAGCATGCAAATGTATCCTATCAATGTACCAATCTACCAAATAAGACGTCAAAATGTTATAGAAATCTTGGGATAATAAAGTAAATTCAAACTAAAAAAAATCCCAGGAATTTCAAGGAATTCAGTGAAAATGCCATTTCAGGCCTGAAGAAAAAGGATTCAAGTGTAGGACAAAAGTCCAAGTCTTTTAGCTGCAGCTCTCTGAAGCCTACCCTTAGACCCAGAACAAAAGTTAACATAAAAGTTGACCAAATACATAAAAGAATTAATTTTGCATGGCTTAAGGGAAAATACCCCCCTAATGTCATTCGGCAAGACACCTTTCCAGGGTCTTCAAGAGTATAGATGTTCAGGGTGTTGCCACAGCAACGGATTTCATATTTAACTGAAAATATTTCGTGGGTAGTTACCCCAACACCTATACATTATCCACAAAAAATATCTTTCAGATACTCCAGGGTTTAATCTCAGGCTCCCAAACTCCATGGGAGGCCCCATCTGCCAACTTTCTATGATTTTCGACCAGCAAATTGGGGACATTCATGGGAACACACACCTACAAACTGGGGACATCTTGCGAACCGGGGATGGCTCACTTCGCATGACCTTGAGAAAAGGGGGGCAATGGGTTTGGGTATCACAAATGACCTTGAAAAATGGTTATGAACATGATTTCTAGTGTGTCAACAAAATGTCCCCAATTTGGCCCGGAGCAACTTGTGCTGTGTGTAAAAGGTTAGAGCTATTTTTTTTTGTGATTTTTGCTTGTGTGTAAAAGTCCCCAATTTGTTTTGCACACTGAGAGATCTGTGTGTCCCCAGTTCACCCAGTGATCTGGGTGTATTGCCTAATTGGCTTTATTGCCATTTTTGACCTCTTAGGGATATTACAGTGTATTTGCATAAAAAATGTCACAAATTTGAGCCAGACATTGAATCTGTGTGCCTGCAAACTGAGGAATTTCCTGAATAGACCCTGTGTGTCTACAAAGTGAGGACATGACTTCACAGTGTGTGCTTGCAAACTGAGGCCTAAGGGACTTTCTATTGGGTATGGTCAAATGCAAAGAGTGTAAAAAACCTGAGGTCTTGATATTAGGCATTATATCTTTTTCTACCCCTATACAAGAGCATTCAGTCTATTTACGAAGAATAGACATATTTAAACAAGGACAAGACATCATTTTCTAGCTGAATTGAGAAACTCAAACTCTACACAGTGTTTAGGCAAACTGAGGACATGACCACACATTGTGTGTATGCAAATAGAGGACTTGGCTTAGATACACTCCACACAGTGTGTGTAGGCAAAGTGAGGACATTAGTACACAAAATGAGTATGCAAATAGAGGACTTAGTCTTAGATACACTCCACACAGTGTGTGTAGGCAAACTGAGGACATGACCACACTGTATGTGTTGGCAAATAGAGGACTTGGTCTTAGATTCACTCCACACAGTGTGTGTAGGCAAACTGAGGACATGGCCACACAGTGTGTGTAGGCAAATAGAGAACTTGGTCTAAGATACACTCCACACAGTGTGTATATGCATATAGAGGATATGGTCTTAGATACACTCCACACACTGTGTGTAGGCAAGCTGAGGACATGACCACACAGTGTGTGTAGGCAAATAGAGGACTTAGCCTTAGATATACTCCACACAGTGTGTGTAGGCAAAATGAGGACATGATCACACAGTGTGTGTAGGCAAGCTGAGGACATGACCACACAGTGTATGTAGGCAAATAGAGGACTTGGCCTTAGATATACTCCACACAGTGTGTGTATGCAAATAGAGGACTTGGTCTTAGATACACTCCACACAGTGTGTGTAGGCAAACTGAGGACATGACCACACAGTGTGTGTAGGAAAATGGAGGACTTGGTCTTAGATACACTCCACACAGTGTGTGTATGCAAATAGAGGACTTGGTCTTAGATATACTCCACACACTGTGTGTAGGCAAACTTAGGACACGGCCACACAGTGTGTTTTAGGCAAATAGAGAAATTGGCCTTAGATACACTCCATACAGTGTGTGTAGGCAAACTGAGGACATGGCCACACAGTGTGTGTATACAAATAGAGGACATGGTGTTAGATACACTTTTTAGATGCTTTTGCTGACAAAATTGCTCCCGGACCAACCGAAATCATCACTGTCAGGCCGAATATATGGCTGTATTTATGGGACCTGTATTTACGGCATGCAAATCGGACCATTATTGAGGTTTTTACCACCTAAAACAAAAGAAGTTACTTTTAGTTAAATTTTGAAGAGTTAAATGGTTAAAATAGTTATTTAATTCTGTTTTTTTATCATTCATTTCTCATCAAAAATAATCTTGAGGTATTCAGTCCTGCCAAAATCAATCTGGGCCTGCGGAATGATGAGATCTGCAGGACCTTATGGCCTGCAAGGGAAAAACCTTTCTTATAGACTGCACTCCACACAGTGTGTGTATGCAAACTGAGGACATGGCCACATAGTGTATGCCAATAGAGGACGTGGTATTAGTTAAGGTCCACACAGTGTGTGTAGACAAATTAGGGACATGGCCCCACAGTGTGTCTATGCAAAAAGAGGACTTGGTCTGAGACACAGCATGAGTACAGGCAAACTGGGGACTTAATCTAAGATATACTCCATGCAGTATGTGTAGGCAAACTGAGGACAAAGCCATACAATGTGTGTTAAAATAGAAGACTTTGTCTTAGATATCCTCCACACAGGCAAACTGAGGACAAGGCCACACCTCCTCCTCCCATGCAGCTGAATTTATACAGTCAACTTTGTTTTATCATTTGACATATCACTGCTGAAATATATGGTAACTATTGATCTGATGTTGAAATGGTGATGGTTGACAAAATTGATTTGGAATTATTGAAAAAGTGTTGCAGACAGGTTGATCAAAACTATCAACACAATATCAACCAGTTGGTAATGTTGATGAAATTATTAATGAGAGCGACTGATTCCTGACAGCTCAAGGGACATCCCACTCAGAAGGTCATGTTCTGTTCCAGCTCTTACACCATCCTGGTCCAGCCAGGGGGTCCAGGCCCATTGAATCTCGGCCTTCACCAGGACCTTTTCCAGCAAAGACTGCTGTGCAACAACTGACCACCGAGCTTCTAGTGGTTTACCTCTAACCCTAAGTTATCAGCAGCCTCCTTAGTATTCCTCCTGCAGTTTTCGCAAACTTCTCTGAATGCTTCTCGTTTGTCTGTTCTGTGGCTCCCTGCTGGGGTAGTGTGCTTTTCAGGTGACTCTTTGAATTATCACTCACTACTGGTTGCTATATAACTATTCCCTCCTAGGATAGATCAACTAAGCTGGCTCTTCTGCCCCCACCTAATATGTCTTTGAGCTTTTGTCTATCCTCAAATTCTCTCCCTCTATTTACTGGCATGCCTTACCAACTTAGGCAGTTGGAGGTATACACTATCTAGTCAGTTGCCTGGGCACACTCTCAGGAGGCCCTACCCAGGATGGGTGAATGGCATCAGGTTAATAGTTGGACACATCTGACACACATCTTCCTCGGGATAGCCTTCTAGATGCCTGTCCCTCATTTCTGGGCTTAAGTGCACAATATGTTAAAGACTGGGACTATACAGCCAGCCAAATGCCATGGTGCATGGAGCTCTTTTGGGCACCCCCTTATAATGACAGAGCAGTATAGGGTGAGCTTCTAGAACATAGTTTGGTTAAGGGCAAATTTTGGAGGAAAAGGACTACGAGGGGGGGGGAGAAGACTCATGGGCCTTCCCTCAGAGCATCTCAACTGAAGATGCTGCCCCCTGGTGTTTTACATTACAGTTGCATAATTTAGTGGCGCATGATAATAGCAACGTCCAACAAATCTAGCAATCTCCAAGCAGATCCTTTCGGAGGTACATTTTTAAAGTTTCTCTGAAACTACCAGTCAGATCTTAACATATGACCTGAAGCCCATGGGGAGTACCATTTAGATCTGCAGTCGTAGGGAGATTTGCCTTATCAATAACCACAGGAAGTGTGCCGATATCTCTGAACTGAGATCCAATATGGCGCCCATTGCAGATTTACTGGTAACTTTTGAGGTTATTCAACAATTTACCAAGCAAGTGAACAAAGAACACCTCAAAAGTGAAGTATCAGGAACTAATCAAGTTTGTGAAAAACCCTGAAATGTCAACATATCATGTCAGATTAGCTGGCACTTCCCTCACTTCTTCACAGCCTGAAAATTTTGCTTCATCCGGTACCCCACGGGTACCGCACTCTGAAGCAGTCACAAATTGAACATTTCTAACCAGCGATCTAGCAACCCATTTTTATATATAGTGTAACCCCACACTCCCGGGTGGTGACTGAACAAGGATCCCACATCACAAGAGCAGAAGGTGTATGAACCAGGAAGGTGTCTGTATTGTCTAATTCTAATGATCCTTATGGGACAGGTCTTATTTAGTTCTGTGTGCATACTTGCGCACATGATATCCCAGCATGTATTAGGGTCCCTGCTATAATAGAAGTTGTGCCAGTCAAAAGACTTGCTGAAAATCATTTTTGACATAGTACCTGTATGATCTCCCAACAAATTAGATACTAGTCATGTTTAAAGAATACATATCCTTATCCATGCACCTGCCTACCCCTTTTTACACAAATTTATATTGATCTATATTGATGTACCAATTTCATGATATAAATGATATCACCAACATGTGCACTAAAATGACAGGATCCCACACTCCAGGGCGGTGACTGAACAAGGATCCCACATCCCAGCAGCAGAAGGTATATGAACCTAAAAGGTGTCTGTATCAAGGGAACATTATAGATATTTACCTGCATGCACCAATGTCTAATAACAATTCTATTCTTGTGGTCCACATTCATACAATAATAGTGAATTCAATTGCTGGCCCTTTCTCATCTGAATTAATGTACACATGAGTATTACCATCCAATAATATGTCAGTTAATGAAAACAAAAAAAAAGTGAGAATGTTGATTGAGAGCAGACTTTGGGTCTATGAGTAACATGAAAAGTGATGTATGTATATTTCTATTCCTGTCATATAGAGCCAATACCTTAATTAATGTGACCAGAACATTAGGTTAATTGGGTCACAGAAACAGGCAAGTTGTATACTAATCCCTGCAGTGCTGAAGCTTTGAAGTGGCGAAGGACCCCACAGTACATGGTGAGGACTGACTAAAGACCCCATAAACCAGGGGGAGGACTGACATAAATAAGTCTTTGTCCTTCCTACATTAGAGCTGTCAGAGAGTAGAGAAGACACCACATACCCCAGTTGTTCATACAAATCTTCTCAAAAGTTGCATGATTATTTTTCTGTGTTTTTGACTGTATATTACATTAATGTTGGTTTTAGGTTCAGAAGAAAATTCAGGTATAGTATTCAGGTCGTTGTATAAGATTCCATGATTTCATAATTTTGCCAGTGGCAATTTTGTGACAATCGCACACAATAGAAATGTAATTCAAGCACCAAAAGAAGAGAACTTTATGATATCTTTCCTTATAGCTTTCTACCTCTTCTACTGGGATCAGAACAACAAACTTTACATTTTCTTAATCAGCAGAAGCCAGTCTTTTGAATAGTGCTATTCATTTGACGCTACGATGATAACTTTTTGTCGCGGCCGGCTGACCTGTCATAATGCATCTTGCTTGCTTCAGCCTGGCTTTACTATAGGTGATATCAGTTAAATGTAAGATTTATGATAAAAGTAGGGGTTTGGGGAAAGCCTCTGGTTTTTAAATTTTGTTCTATCACAAAAAAAACGTCAACATATCATGTCGAGTTAGCTGGCACTTCCCTCACTTCTACACAGGTTGAAAATTTTGCTTCATCTGGTACCCCAAGGGTACCCCACTCTGAAGCAGTCACAAATTGAACATTTCTAACCAGCGATCTAGCAACCCATTTTTATATATAGTGTAACCAAAATGTCAGGACCCCACACTCCCGGGTGGTGACTGAACAAGGATCCCACATCACAAGAGCAGAAGGTGTATGAACCAGGAAGGTGTCTGTATTGTCTAATTCTAATGATCCTTATGGGACAGGTCTTATTTAGTTCTGTGTGCATACTTGCGCACATGATATCCCAGCATGTATTAGGGTCCCTGCTATAATAGAAGTTGTGCCAGTCAAAAGACTTGCTGAAAATCATTTTTGACATAGTACCTGTATGATCTCCCAACAAATTAGATACTAGTCATGTTTAAAGAATACATATCCTTATCCATGCACCTGCCTACCCCTTTTTACACAAATTTATATTGATCTATATTGATGTACCAATTCCATGATATAAGTGATATCACCAACATGTGCACTAAAATGACAGGACCCCACACTCCAGGGCGGTGACTGAACAAGGATCCCACATCCCAGCAGCAGAAGGTATATGAACCTAAAAGGTGTCTGCATCAAGGGAACATTATAGATATTTCCCTGCATGCACCAATGTCTAATAACAATTCAATTCTTGTGGTCCACATTCATACAATAATAGTGAATTCAATTGCTGGCCCTTTCTCATCTGAATTAATGTACACATGAGTATTACCATCCAATAATATGTCAGTTAATGAAAACAAAAAAAAAAGTGAGAATGTTGATTGAGAGCAGACTTTGGGTCTATGAGTAACATGAAAAGTGATGTATGTATGTTTCTATTCCTGTCATATAGAGCCAATACCTTAATTAATGTGACCAGAACATTAGGTTAATTGGGTCACAGAAACAGGCAAGTTGTATACTAATCCCTGCAGTGCTGAAACTTTGAAGTGGCGAAGGACCCCACAGTACATGGTATGGACTGACTAAAGACCCCATAAACCAGGGGGAGGACTGACATAAATAAGTCTTTGTCCTTCCTACATTAGAGCTGTCAGAGAGTAGAGAAGACATCACATACCCCAGTTGTTCATACAAATCTTCTCAAAAGTTGCATGATTATTTTTCTGTGTTTTTGACTGTATATTACATTAATGTTGGTTTTAGGTTCAGAAGAAAATTCAGGTATAGTATTCAGGTCCATGTATAAGATTCCATGATTTCATTATTTTGCCAGTGGCAATTTTGTGACAATCGCACATAATAGAAATGTAATTCAAGCACCAAAAGAAGAGAACTTTATGATATCTTTCCTTATAGCTTTCTACCTCTTCTACTGGGATCAGAACAACAAACTTTACATTTTCTTAATCAGCAGAAGCCAGTCTTTTGAATAGTGCTATTCATTTGACGCTACGATGATAACCTTTTGTCGCGGCCGGCTGACCTGTCAAAATGCATCTTGCTTCAGCCTGGCTTTACTATAGGTGATATCAGTTAAATGTAAGATTTATGATAAAAGTAGGGGTTGGGGGAAAGCCTCTGGTTTTTAAATTTTGTTCTATCACAAAAAAAATGTCAACATATCATGTCGAGTTAGCTGGCACTTCCCTCACTTCTACACAGGTTGAAAATTTTGCTTCATCTGGTACCCCAAGGGTACCCCACTCTGAAGCAGTCACAAATTGAACATTTCTAACCAGCGATCTAGCAACCCATTTTTATATATAGTGTAACCAAAATGGCAGGACCCCACACTCCAGGGTGGTGACTGAACAAGGATCCCACATCCCAAGAGCAGAAGGTGTATGAACCAGGAAGGTGTCTGTATTGTCTAATTCTCATGATTCTTATGGGACAGGTCTTATTTAGTTCTGTGTGCATACTTGCGCACATGATATCCCAGCATGTATTAGGGTCCCTGCTATAATAGAAGTTGTGCCAGTCAAAAGACTTGCTGAAAATCATTTTTGACATAGTACCTGTATGATCTCCCAACAAATTAGATACTAGTCATGTTTAAAGAATACATATCCTTATCCATGCACCTGCCTACCCCTTTTTACACAAATTTATATTGATCTATATTGATGTACCAATTCCATGATATAAGTGATATCACCAACATGTGCACTAAAATGACAGGACCCCACACTCCAGGGCGGTGACTGAACAACGATCCCACATCCCAGCAGCAGAAGGTATATGAACCAAAAAGGTGTCTGTATCAAGGGAATATTATTGATATTTACCTGCATTCACCAATGTCTAATAACAATTCAAGTCTTGTGGTCCACATTCATACAACAATAGTGAATTCAATTTCTGGCCCTTTTCTCATCTGAATTAATGTATACGTGAGTATTACCATCCAATAATATGTCAGTTAATGAAAACTAAAAAAAAAATGAGAATGTTGATTGAGAGCAGACTTTGGGTCTATGAGTAACATGAAAAGTGATGTATGTATGTTTCTATTCCTGTCGTATAGAGCCAATACCTTAAGTAATGTGACCAGAACCTTAGGTTAATTGGGTCACAGAAATGGTCAAGTTGTAAACTAATCCCTGCAGTGCTGAAGCTTTGAAGTGGGGAAGGACCCCACAGTACATGATGAGGACTGACTAAAGACCCCATAAACCAGGTGGAGGACTGACATAAATAGGTATTGGTCCTTCCTACATTAGAGCTGTCAGAGAGTAGAGAAGACACCACATACCCCAGTTGTTCATTCAAATCTTCTCAAAAGTTGCATGATTATTTTTCTGTGTTTTTGACTGTACATTACCTTAATGTTGGTTTTAGGTTCAGAAGAAAATTCTGTACAGTACATCAGAGCCATCTAAATGTTTTCTCTTCTGCAGTTCCTCCTATATCCACTCACTCCCAAGGGGAACCTTATCACAAGGACTCCCTTTACAATGAAAATCTAATTTTGGATATGTCATCAGTTTGCTCAGAGTATGTATACACTAGTTTTCTATTTGCCGACGCGCACTGTATTAGTTTGTATACACACACTTTATGGACCTTATCTTTAACCAGGTCCTGTATTTGCCCACATGGTGTACTAATGTCCTCTATTTGCATACACTGTTAGATACCTGTTTCTATCATCTATAACTGTTATCTTCTCACTTTCATTAGTCACCTTACTACATCCTGTCTACCCTTTCCTTTATAAACAATTCTCAGAACTCATCTTTAATAGTAACTCCAACACATAGAGTTTAACAACACATACTGTGTGGCCATGTCCTCAGTTTGCATACATATACTGTGTGTCCTCAGTTTACATGCACACTCTATTGTGGCTAAGTCCTCAGTTTACAACACACTGTGTGGAGTATATCTAAGATCAAGTCCTCTACTCGCATACACATACTGTGTGATTATGTCCTCAGTTTGCATACACATTGTTTGAGTCACCAATTTGTTTGAGCACATGGGTAAGTAATAATGTCTTGGCTATTTAAAAAACAGTCTTTTCTTCATAAATATACTGAATACTCTTGTGTTTAGGATCAGAAAAGTAGATATAAGATAGCTATTTGAATTGTACAAATGTCCTCACTTCGCTTATTAAACACTGGCCATGTCCTCAGTTTAGGCACATTATACTGGTCTACTTGGGAGCATCAGAGGCCAGTTTGGTATTTTGCACTATAACTGTTTACTGTTTAATGGGAGCTAAAATGGACTTGTGCTCTAAATTGAACCCAAATTAAGTGATAGCTGGGTGAATGTAGGAATGTCCTTGCTTTGGAGGAGTGTGCAACAGTGTCCCCAATTTGCTGGTTACACCTGTATGTGTGTGTGTGTGTGTGGAGCTTAATTAACATTTGCGTCATTAAGAGGACTGTAGGTGCAGCACTGAATAGAAGAGTTATATGCTAATCACCGTCACAAAGACAAATGTCTTCGATCCGACATTCACACCCATCAGTAAAATACTTGTAAACCCATGCTATATGGAGTCAATTCCAAAAGGTTGCATATACTTCAATAAAGGTTCTGGAGGAGTAATCTAAAAATAATTCTAAAACTCTGTATTTAAAGTCAACTAACAGCAAAAGATAAGAAAGGTGATCAAAGCGATTACCCCTGTCATCATTTTCATGACTTTGTGTTTTTGCTCAAAAATGTGGAAAAAAAGTAATCAAAATGATGACCTAAAGTGATCACATATGATCACCCAAAGATGACCTGGGTGCTCACTCCAGTCCTCAACAGATTGAGCACCCTGAAGTGATCACTACTGATCACCCTTTTTAACCATAGGTTTTTCTGTGTGTACCTCTTCCAGGGGGTAATGTTGGGCCTTTTTGAATTAAGCTCATGGTAAGATTACAGCTATATTTCTTGTTCCATGTTGTCAAATGTGCAACACATCAGTTCATACAAGTATGCCCCACGGGACCATTGGGTCATATTTGTCACAATTAAATAAAGCATTGCGAATTCAGGCCTGTGGCTCGAATTATCTGGAATAATGAAAGAAAATTGTCATGACAGAGAGATAAATATCCAAAGGGCAGAGGTGGTTAAGCGGCAAGGGCTTGTAATAACATGAAAGAGGAAATGAAGAAACAGGAATTAGGATGTTTAATACTCTCATGTGAGATGCCCAGAAAGATGAAAACAACAAGAAGGAAATGACAGCTCGGAAAGAGCAGAAAACATGAGTTTAAGAAGGCCTTCAAGATGCCCTTCAGAAACCGCTGGAGGGGCATTAAATCTCAAGAGGTGTGTCAAATGAATTATAATGAATCTTGACGGTAGCCTTACGTGTGCAGAACGACCTATGGGACTTAACTTAAAAGACGAAAAATTTTAGGCAAGTAAACATAGAGTGAAAAGAATAATGAAGTGCCGATGTTTTCTGATAGGACCCACCAAGCCCCTTGCTGCAATATCTCTTCTGTTTATGTCATGATTAGAATAAATCTCCACCATCGTCTCAGCCTCCAGCTTGTCAACTCACTTTTTATTCAATTGTGGCAAATTCGATCTTCTGTAAAACCAGGAGGGTGTTGCTCCTATAGTATAAGGAAGAGCTTGCTAAAAATGCCCTCGTTTCCAGTCCTTTCTTTTCATGTAGCTATAACATGTCTCTTTTGTTGTTCACAAGTGGTCATTCAAGTATGGTGCTAAAAAAGGGGGATTTGAGTAGTTACCTAGTTGGGAGAAGTCAGTCAGTATAATATACTATAGAGTGTATGACGTGAGAAAGTACCTGATAGTGCAGCTCTCTCTGTTTTAAACAAGGCAGGTGACTTTTCAGACTAATGAGGTGAGTGCAAATTGAATGGTGAAGCAGAGTGTGACTTCTTTTGAAAAGAGGGTACCTACTGACAGCTCTTTTTACCATAGGAGCAACACGCTCCACTTATGTTAATAATTCAATTGTTGTAATAACTCAAGAATTTAATAACTCAAGAATTATTTTTTGACTTATATATCCATCCAAATAATTCAGATTTTGTCCATAAATATTTCATGCTGCCTGCAGCTAGTATGATGTATGAAATGATCAATAAGACTTTTCTCCAGTTATATTGAATTTACACAATATTTATTGTCAATGTTACAGAAAAGTAATTGTTCTTACGATATTTATGTCTCATTAGATCCTCCTCTGTCCTGGATGGTGATGGAATAGTCCATGTGGATTGAAAACCCATGTTTTTCTGTTAGCGATTTTGCTTCTGGTATATCACAGCCTCTGGCAAAAAAGGTTATCCACATAAAAGTGCCTAGATAACAAATGACCTTTAGTCACCATCTTTTCCCATTTGGAGTTGAGTTTGAGTCTAACAATTTTTATTTGGCACAAAAAAAAAAGACATCATACAGGTAAGCTTTTCAGGTTGGCCAACACACAAGGCAAATATAACAATAAGAGAAGTGTGTCCATATTAGAGAAAACTCACATAGCATCAATAGGAATACAGGTCATGATCATATTATACATAGACAATCTATCTCAATTCACATATTAAATTATTCAACATACACAGCAGGAAGGTTGTGCTGTCTGTCACTCACACTACTTATATGATCACCACCTTATGATACATTTATTATTACTGATGATAATAAAGGTCATACATATGTAGTGGTCAGCGGAAAATGTCATGGAGAAACCGGGACTCGTACCCGGGACCCTCCAACTTCGAAGCGGAAGCTCTACCACTGAGCTACTTCCCCTGGCCTGACATTCTCTACCTTCCAACTACACCTGGATCAGTATGATACACACACTAGGGTCAGTGATTATCTGGTACCGAGCTCTATAGACATCCCCCTCGCGAGGCGGGACCACTCGGTATCTCTACCAAGTACGGGGAACTACTGCCCCTACACATATATCCAGTGACAGATGATTACACAATTCCTTTCATAAACTCATCTTTTTACATTCAGGTTTTGTACTTGAGAGTCCAGGTTATCCCACACTTTAGAACATCTCAAAAGTGGACTTTTGTCATATGCCACTGTGTCTGATCTACACACAATAAGCTGTATCAGATCGTGATTCCTAAGTATTCTGGTGGATTCTGAATATTCCGTCATCAACATAATGGTGCCTAGATAGCAAATGACCTTTAGTCACCATCTTTTCCCATTTGGACTGTTTTATTTCTCTCTATAAATGTCTGAATCAATAGACTTGATCAAGTCTATCATAATGCAGCAAGCCCCTTTAGGTCTACTCTGCAGGGCTGCATTCATCCATCCTGTCGATCTTATTGGGGGTGATGTAAGTTGTCTACTCCCATAGGGTTCGCTCTAAGAAATGACTGTTGAATCTAGTACAAGGGATCCTCACGAAACTGAAAACTTAATCGCAGTGATTGCATTGCAGTGCAGCAGTATAGTTTCTACATTGAAGCAGTACAGTACACACTGTGGTAGAAAGAATCTCTGTGAAAGTAACAATGGATCTCTGGCAACCTTTGGACAAGGATTTCACCTTTATTTCATTAACATAATGCCTAGGAATCTTAGGAATTATTCTGCCTTATCCTATTAAGCGATCTTAAGATTAGACCGCGTTCACTTTTCCTAGCCAGGACTAAGATCGCATCGATCTTAGCCTCAGCCCTCCAACACTATTCCAAAATAAAGGAATAGCTGTGGAGTCACTCTTCTTCACAACAGTGTTTATACCATCATTCCCCGTCCCCATAAAAGAGCACTGGAGGTTAATTCAAAAGATCCTGGGATTACTACCCCTGCGATATTAGTGTAGGCACATATCATAAGACCTGGCCAGTCTACCTTATCTAATGCAGTGGTTGCAGGCCTGTCAGGAATAGCAATCTTATGATATGTGCCTACACTAAGATTGCAGGGATAGAAATCCCAGGATCTTTTGAATTAACCTCCAGACTGCATTGGACAACTAACATTGTTATGATTATTTTGTTGTGAATGATTATAAACTCTTTAAAATCATTTAAACAGAAGAATGGGTCAACTTATACAAATAATCCAGAATTTATTCACAAATCCTACTCACTGTGCCTGCTGTGATAAATCACGATTTGTCAGTTTTATTGTTATTCATGTCTCTGTTTTCATAGTAACAAAACTCTTTCCATCATGGTTTTGACATTTATGTCCCATTACGTCCTAAAGCTTTTATAATGAAATGTAGGCGCCAATAAATGAAGACACTTATTCTTTCTGGCATGAAGGATTCAACGTTTTACTAAAGGCAAATAATATTATAGAATATGTCACCTTTTGAAGAGTTTGAAAATAATCGATCTGTATAATTGTTCAGAAATACACCCATATGAGGCATCATTATCAGGATCAAAATGGGACAAAGGCATTCTGCATGAATGCAGCTCTGCTTTGGTGACACAACTCGCTAAATTAATGTCCCACTTGAAAACTTATTAGATTGGTTTGAGAAGGGGCAGACTGACAGAAGAGGATGTCTGAAGAAACTGGCCTACATGGTATTTATCAAATAAAAATAACAATTACAACAAAAGAAAGATAATATAAGTGCTGCCTGCTAACTGCACGCTGTTCACTGATGACAGCTCTATAAATATAGGTTGTTTCCAAACCATTGAAAGTCACCTCCGTCAGAGGTCCACTTCCAAAAAATGTAAGTGACTCACCTTTGCTGGCCACAGGAGGGTGTTGCTCCTATATTAAAAGGAAGAGCTGGCTAAAAATGCCCTTGTTTCCAGTCCTTTCTTTTCATTTAGCTATAACTTGTCCCTTTTGTTGCTCACAATTGGTCATTCAAGTACGGTGCTAAAAAAGGGGGATTTGAGTAGGTACCTATTTGGGAGAAGTCAGTCAGTATAATAGAGAGGGTGTGACATGAGTAGGTACCTGGTAGTGCAGCTCTCTCTATTCTAAACAAGGCAGGTGACTTTTCAGACTAATGTGGTGAGTGCAAGTACTTAGGTGAAGCAGTGCATGACTTGTTTAGAAAAGATGGCACATACTCACAGCTCTTTTTACAATAGGAGCAACACCCTCCTGTTCTCTTGTGTTCCCAAAAGCTACAGAAATGCCACTAAGGCACACTGGAGCATATTGCTCCTATGGTACAATGAGCTGTCATGTCAGTAGGTACCCTCTTTTCAAAAGAAGTCACGGTCTGCTTCACCATTCAACTTGCACTCACCGCATTAGTCTGAAAAGTAACCTGCCATGTTTAAAACAGAGAGAGCTGCACTATCAGGTACCTACTCATGGCACACACCCTATAGTTTATTATACTGACTGACTTCTCCCAACTAGGTACCTACTCAAATCTCCCTTTCTTAGCACTGTACTTGAATGACCACTTGTGAGCAACAAAAAGGACAAGTTATAGCTACATGAAAAGAAAGGACTGGCAACGAGGGCATCTTTAGCCAGCTCTTCCTTTTACTATAGGAGCAACACCCTCCAGGTGTGACTCGAGGGTGATGCTCCTATTGTAAAAAGAGCTGTGAGTATGTGCCCTCTTTTCTAAACAAGTCATGCACTGCTTTACCAAAGTACTTCCACTCACCACATCAGTCTCAGAAGTCGCCTGCCTTGTTTAGAACAGAGAGAGCTGCACTATCAGGTACCTACTCATGTCACAGACTCTATAGTATATTATACTGACTGACTTCTCCCAACTAGGTACCTACCCAAAGGCAGCTTTTTTAGCACCATACTTGAATGACCACTTGTGAGCAACAAAAGGGACAAGTTATATCTACATGAAAAGAAAGGACTGGAAACAAGGGCATTTTTAGCCAGCTCTTCCTTTTAATATAGGAGCAACGCCCCCCTGCTCTCAGAAGTGGTTCCTTTTCGCAATACAGTATGATTTATTGTGAGTTGACTACCTTTGGGGTATAGAGTGGGGAATGCTTATGAATGGTGAAGTAGAGCAGGGAGGTGTGCAGTCGGGTACCTACTCTTCAAACCCGTTCATACATCTTGAGAACACACTCACTGCATTTAATTTGATAGAAAAAAAATACAACCAAGCATTGAAGCTTCACAGCCTTTCTCAGGGTATTCCAAAACAGTTATATTTCTTTTTCAGACAACGAGAAATTAACCTCTAACCATCCGTGTAGGAGCAAATTAGAATTCAAAGAATGCCTTAAGGCAGCACAAAGGATGCCTTAAGGCAGCACAAAGGATGCCTTACGGCAGCACAAAGAATGCCTTAAGGCAGCACAAAGGATGCCTTAAGGCAGCACAAAGGATGCCTTAAGGCAGCACAAAGGATGCCATAAGGCAGCACAAAGGATGCCATAAGGCAGCACAAAGGGGAGGCATGAAGAAATTGATGACGTTTCTGTCCATTTCCTGCTGTTTGAATTCACAGAAAAAAAGATTGCCGGAAATGGAATACAAAGGATTCATAGATTCCAAACAGACGAATGAGTATTACTAAATGGAAGGTGAGAATTTATATGAATGATTCTCTACAGGCAAAGGAGTAAATCACTATCAAAACGAAGATGGGAAATTGACTTGCCTCATGCCAAAACACATTGATTGATTTAAAGGAAAAGACAACCCTATTTTCATGATGGCTACAATTGGTAGACTTTATATCTTATAAAAGAATTCTGACATACTTATGAGCACATCTGCTGTCATAAGGGAACGAAGAAGGCTTCTCCGATGCAGCCAATGTCACAGTAGCAAATGCACCTTGTGGTGACTGCATAGTACTACCTTTTCACAAATAAATGTCTTGAGTACTGCCTTTTGACAGTGCACGCCCTTTTCCTTTGATTGTCAGCACTAAATAATCCCACTGAGTTACCCCAGATGAAATAAGGCTGTTTTACACCGTACATTTATAATTACAAACATTGTTTAAAGCAGCCTCTATGCTTAGGTAATGAAGTATATTCCCTTATAATAGCAGATGTGCTTATAAGTATGTCAGAATCTCTTTTTTTAATTAGAGATAAAGTCTACCAAATGAAGTCACCATGGACATAGGGGTGTCTTTTCCTTTAACCACCTGATGTAAGTCAGTTTCGCAAATTCAACAATTAGTTCCCAGGAAATGTTGGATGCAATGGTACTGGGTATACAGGATATTAATACATATTGGGGCAGGGAGGTCTATCACTGTACCAACTCTGCTAACCAATACGAAAATTCAACCCCCTCCCAAAAAAACCGACCTCCATAATTAGTTTCCAGTGTCACCGCGATGTATTGGTAGCTACTTGCCATGATGCCGCCTCAGTTTGACTATGTCGACCATCTTATTTTTTATGTGATATATTCAAATCTCTATTCATCTGGCATGAAACGATGATTTAATCATAGGTATCTGGATATTTGCGATGCCTTAACCTGACATGAAATATGGGGTAGGGTTATTGCATGGGGATGTGCATTCACAGCTGTCTATAGTTTAGATACGTTGGGCTGCTCTATTCAACTTGAATAGTCAAATTTGTCAATGACTTAGGCAGCAGCCCAATTATAGCCACCTGCATTAAAACCTACTCTTATGCATCAGGACCTTGCCTATAATACATATAAAACATTTAAGCTGCTGCTCATCTGTAAAACTTAGATATTTATTTCAATCACATGGATATTACCAAATGAAAGCTATCCCTTTTTGTTTAGGGAGGGGGTTTTCAGACCACAGAACAGTACTAGTACTAAACAGCTATTTTCAAGTTCCAGGGGGTCGTTATCGCTTACTCCAAAGTTTGGGCTGCAACTGATATCCAGGGCCTTTACTCTACCTATCCTATAGATTTCATGGTAAGGTAGGAAATGTGATTAGTCTATCTATAAGATGCATCTTCCTATTATACTCATGTTGCACACTTGGGGTTCATTTCTACCACTTAGTCATAAAGTACCGATGTATACACCTCCTCCCTTGACACCTACAGTTATCACATACATCATATGTTATTACCTGCACATGGGGTCTCATACTTTTAGTATTAATGCCAATAGTATGTGGGGATAGTCTGGAAGATGAAATATGCAGATCTCAACCAAGACGTACCTCGTGTCAGGGCTAGAGGTAGAAGGACACCTTAGAGAATATGGAGGTTTATTACTGATACTAAGTTGGGGACAATTGACTCAGTTCTGAGCTGGTATGGGTTCCCCTATGGACACATTGTAAAGGCCCTGAATCACAGACCACTGATGAATTCTTGGCCTTAACGCTATGGGGATTTTTGTCACTGTTTTTTGCTTCATGTTCCTTATTTGTTATAGTGCACAGATGCAACCACTGCATTGCTACATCGTGTTGACTGCATCAAGAAAGGTTCTGGCGGCTTTACAGCCAGGGATGTACTAAATATGTGT
This sequence comes from Acholoe squamosa, assembly GCA_949317995.1. Taxonomy (NCBI): domain Eukaryota; kingdom Metazoa; phylum Annelida; class Polychaeta; order Phyllodocida; family Polynoidae; genus Acholoe; species Acholoe squamosa. The sequence goes on from OX439044.1 coordinate 64,430,482, forward strand.
AATTATTGCAGGTTAAGAAACGCTTTCCATTTAAGTCACAGTTGTTAGCTTTGATATTGAAACACATCATGTTTGTTACTGAGTGGACGGGGGGAAAGGATAACTTCTGCAATCCTACCGATAGATGATTGGACCAGGCATGACAATGCAATTCATAGTTGCCCTTTCAGATATACACGATCCCGATGTCACTGGGGAGCACTTGTGAAGCCAGAATAAGGTCTATTGATGTCATGGAGTTTTCTAATGGCCTCTCCATGACAGGTTTCAGAAATAGAATTGCTGTATAAAATTGAAGACAAAGACATGGTTTGATGAAGAATGATGTTTTATTGAATAATCAACAACCTACATGATCCTAAGAACTGGTACCATCTTAAATTGTGGCAAGGTTGTTATACATTCCCAGCAAATTGTCGTGAGTCCTCATCAACCTGTGTGAAGTGGCTCACACATGTCGCTAAATAGAACACGATGTCGTTATAGCACAAGATCACCAGGAATAACAATTGCTATGCCACGTGGGTCTAACACACAGTGGCGAAAGATGACGGAATGAGTTATCACTCAAAAAGGAGTCACCATTGATGACCAATCATGGCGACAGATGACGACAATTTGCTGGGTTTGTAATGCTATGGCCACTCATGTTTCATGTACCGATACATATAGATAAAATTGTTTTGATTCAACATGGGAAAATAAAATTCCTCTTATAAGTCAGCATGCACATTGAAGAAGTCTTTGTAGAAAATGTATTTGTAACATTACACACTTATATTGGGAGGTCCACCTAAAGCTATGTATAGAATAAGCAGCAGGGATATAATAGTATTGATATTGAGAGACCCACATAATGTTATGTGGTGAATAAGCATCATAGACTCTTGGTCAAAGGTCTTGAAATATCTACAGACGTGATTTACATGTCACATGTTTCAATTTGCCAATGCTCTCCGCAGTGTGTTCCAGAAGAGAGGTTCCCAGAGGGCCAGGTAAACACGGGTCCTAATATACCTCTTCAGGCTCTCCGGTCAGGCCCAAAACCCATTACCCGTTTTAGCACTAATCGGTACATTTATCGGCTGGGAATTGCATAAAAACCATAGATATTTCACAGTTTGAGCTGATAGGGTGTTGAAATCTAGGAAAAAGCCCCTGATTCTGTGGCTGATTGTCCAACACCCTGCCAATATCAAACATGTTAGAACTTTCTGGTAGATACAGTACTGGATGGTACCATCATCTTTGAGGATATATTTTGCAGTAGCTTTTATTCCCACCCGATGTATATCACCTGGCACCTTTATCAATATGATTTTAATGCAAAACACTTTAATCGTCCTGATAAAAAGCTACGCTGGCCGATTTTTCAAACGATTTTGATGTTTACCCATATCAATTTTCTATGATCGGCCAGTTTTACAATCGTGCAATGGGTTTAGGCCCTAAACCTTCAACGAGCTCCATTGGCAGACCCTGGTTGTCCTAAGGGAACATCACGTAAAACCATCATGTAATGCTGAACGAGTCTCGGCCTCAATGAACTCATGCAGACACCAAGTACTGTTAACGAAGTTCTCACTTAGGAGCACCAGCACAGCGTGACTCTCCCAGACACCCTCTCTGATGCAGTCCAGTATAGGGCGGCCTGGGGACTTTTGCAGAACAGGAAACGAAAAAGAAAAAAAGAAACGATAAAAAAAAGTGTTGCAAAAGAAATTGGACGAGAATAATCATGACCAAACTAGAAAGTTGAAACGAAGAATAAATATAATTAGTTTTGAGAGAATTTTTGGTGTTGCTAAAACCAAAATCCGGTTTTCGTTTACTAAAGGTAACAAAAATTCTAAACGTCTGACTAGGAAAAATATATTCGTTTCAATGTATTTCTTTGTTTCAAAAGCTCAGTTAAGGAGCAAGGTTCAACCTCATTCTTAACTCAAAAAAGTTTTTTTTTTGGTAGTTTTAGACTATTCGAGGAAAGGAAATTTGAGAAAAAAGAGTAAAATGACCAAAATACTACTAACAACTTAGAAAAAACAAGAAATAATGTGGTTTGAAGATACTTTGCAAATATAGTTTTCGTTTAAGTTCGTCCATATATTAACCCAATAAAAAAAAAAAAAACGATGATATAGATGGCGCTCCCAAGCCTACATACTGGTACTTTATAACCGGAAGAAGGTCCTTTATGAGAACAAACTGGATGTAGGAAGGCAGTAATAACTTAGGAGACATGGATTTTGGCCAATTTTGGGATCCTTATGCAGAGGCAGACTCAGATTTGGATGAGCTTGACGCTAGATATTACCGGAGGAGAATACATCCCCTGGAAGAATTTGGACGTAGGAAGTTCATACAACGCTATAGAATTACCAAACGACAAGCTGAATGGTTGATAGATGACTACTACAACGAAGTGGACATACAAGGTCATACACAAGGTGGGGGACTGAGCATAGAGGACCGTGTAAGTACTATGGGGTCTAATATTCACTCCTTAAAAAAAACCTGGACATGGCAAATATATATATGTCCCATAATATTAAACATAAAAGAAGGGTACGAAATAATATTATCAGTCAAGAAACATACCTTTCTTTATACGTCTGTAAGACCTAAGATTAAAAAATTTTTTTTTATAACTTTTAATATATACTTAGATATTTTTTTGTAGTTCTGTTTAGGTCTACGCTACCTTGCCACAGGCAGCAACTATTCTTTAGTTGCGGACTATCAAGGAGTTTCAAGATCAACGGTGAGCAGATGTGTGAGGGATGTCTCAAACTACTTCTTCGAAAACAGCTACAAATATGTACATTGGCCCGAGACAGAAGAAGAAAAACTGGAAACTGTCAGGTTATTCTCTGCAAAATTTGGACGACCACGTGTTCTTGGACTGATCGACGGGACCCATATAGCTATTCGTAGGCCAAAGGAGAATGAAGGGGCATACGTGAACCGCAAGGGATTTCATTCCCTCAATACCATGGTAATATTACACAGAATAGACATATGTATTTATAAATGAGAGTATATGCAGATATTTTTGTAAACTTACAAATTTAAATTAATCATGAACTATTATATTTATTATAATGGCTATATATAGTTAGTCCATTCATTGCTCATTTGGGAGAAATGCAGCTCTAAATTTGTTTTTTTTTAGATCGTTTGCGATGCAAACAAAATGATAACCCACATTAACCCTAAGTGGGCAGGAAGTGTACAGGACGCATATGCATGGAATGCATCCGAACTTCGTATACAGTCTGACAATGATATGTTAGACCCCTTCTTCCTACTAGGAGATTCAGGGTAATTTGATTGGACAAATACTTAAGATTCAGTAAATAAGAGGATAAATTATAAGTCATCCAAATTTTTTTTTCTTTTCAAATTATTATAATCTTTTATATCCAAAGGACTTAGTTAAAATATATATGGAACTTTCCAATGCAGATACGGTTGTCGTCGGAACCTCTTTACACCGGTAAGAGAGGAGCAAAATGCTGCACACCAAGCTTACAACAAGTGGCACAAGAAAACTAGGTCTCTTGTTGAATGCACTATTGGAAACCTAAAGGCTAGGTGGAGGTATGTTTAAGAGTAAACAATATAAAATCTGTTCTATCTATAAATAACACCTAATAATTTAACTAAAGAAATCAAAGTTTTTTCTGTAAAGTGTTTCATTTGCTTTCTCACTATAATACCGTACCATGTAGGTCTTCGTCATAAACGGAAATGTTTTTTTTTTATTATAGTAAACGTTTTATATATTGAAGGTGCCTTGACCATCATGGAGGGTATCTCTATCACACACCACGGCGATGCTGCAAGATCATCATAGCATGTGCGTGCTTACATAACCTTGCAGAGTCAGCGGGTATCCCGATTGAACCAGACGATGACAGGGATGCATTCCAGCCAAGACGCAGAGTGAGGGCCATGCCAGCAGACCGTATAGTCCAAGATCACCAAGATGAGAGGAGAAATGCCTACATAACTGCTCAATTTTGATTCACACCATGATTGCATCTAGAATTAAAGAACAAAATTCTGAGTTTATTTGAAAAAAAAACCCCAAATCATGGGTTAAATTCTAAGTAAGATAACCCATTGTGTGCATAACTAAAAGGAAAATTGTATACAAAAGACACCATCTAGTCTAGATAGGATAAACAAGTAGAATAATGTAAAATAAAAATGAAAATTACTTGTTTAATAATTTTAATACATGTCCTGGTTCATGTTAAAAATAAAAGTCCTTTATGAAATCTATTTCTGCCTTGTTTTAAAATTCATCTTTGAATATTCTAACATGTTTCCTGTGGATGATAGATATTTACATAATAATATTTGCTGATGACCTATAAGGGAGTTGTCGGATCTATAGACGTTAACTACCTAAAATTCTCAAGTCTATACCCCGGGTTACACTGGAAACTACCTCCATGGCATGCTGATTAATAATGCGCAAAGTCAGAGTGCTGCTAATATGGGGTTAATTAATTGTATATATAACAGTAGCAAAGCATATTTTATCCATATTTCATCTGGCTTGTATTCCCCCCAAAAAATTGAAGGTGTGGGTTATATGAGGGAGAGGGATAAAAAAATCCATGGTGATGGATTGATAAATTTTATTGATGAGAGATATTACACTTTTGGCTGTTAAGATAAACGAATAAAGCTAGCTTTATAGGACAGTAACTTGCTTTAAGCCTTAATTTGTACTTCTTTTGAACAATTCAACCTCTGGTAGTGTAAATGGAGAAGGCGCCTTGAATATAATCAATGAATTAGTCGATCTTGATCCGATAATAACGTGGCTTTGTAGCTCTGTTTGGATCCCATGGCCCAACATCTACGTCTGGTTCAACTGCGGGAGGGGGTCTTGAGTGAACCAAAGGAGTTCCTTCTATTCCTTCTACACCTAAAAATAAAAGATGGACCATAGTTAGAATATGTACAATCCGGAGAAAATCACATATTATACCAAAAGATGTCGAGAATATATGAAATAAAGTATACCCCCTGAACCTAAATACCACTTACATTAAAGTAAGAAAAAAAAATCACCTTTGACAGCTTCCACTCCGAGATAGTCCAAGGTTGACCACTCATCCTCATCCATTTCCATGCAGGCTTCTATGCAACCAACACCTGTCTGAGAGAGCAGACTCTTGTACCTCCTATGCTGTATAATAAGTAAAAAGAGTGTGATATAAGAGATAATCAACGTACAGGTTATATTATGAGATGTTCATATAGTATACATATATACAAATTCGATAACATAGTATCACTTTAATGAAAAAGGGCATCTCATAATTAGCCACCCCCTAAACATGCAACGTTCACAGAGCACATGATAAAAAAAAACCTCTCTGACTGTCTCACCTTCTCCTTGACTTCAGTGCAGAATTTGGAGACCTTTCTCTCACATTCATCCCAGGTTCGAGTAGTAGTAGAGAATCGTGAGACATACTCTAAAAATAGATGGACGACAAATACAGTTTAATCCAATCATAAAAGTATATATAATAGCCTAAAACGAAAAATTATATTTTGAAGGCACGTAAAACCAAAATATATATTTGGCCTTTAGTTTATCTAATTACTATACTTCTATTCATGCACGTGAATCAATATACACATTACTTAATATATATCACCTGCAACAGACTGCCATGCCTTCTTCCTTTGCTTCAAACCATCTGCATATGAGACAAAAGATCCTCGCAAAATATCTTTCTTGACGTTAATTGCCAGGAACAAGGCACTTCTCTCAGCAAAGCTCCACACTTTAGCTCTAGTCATTGTATCTTTAGAGGAACATGGTTCCTCAATGTCGACAGACATGTTCTCATCAGCAATACTTGATCTTCATCTTCTATCTCGACTACATTGTCCTGTGTATGAATACGAGCAGGCTTATTGGGTTTTCTAACCCTTGAATTAGACTTCTTAGGAGCAAGAGCTTTGCCCTTTTTACTTGTCACAGTTTTGGGCTAAACGAAGAAAAATAAAAAATAAGACATCAGGATAAGAAATATGGAAGATTTAACACAAGATTCATATATTACTAGAAAGAACAAACATGTATACTTAATCCAAAGTAATTGTTTACATTTGAGAGAAGAATAAATTGTACCTTCATGTTGTACTTTGATCCAGCGTGATTCAAAATGGCCGGGCTCCAAGTTTTTCCCACAATGCTTCACAACAGGATACATCCTCTAATTGTTGTGACCGAAATCACTAGGTGGCAGTCAATCTATCCATTGCCACCATTTTAGACGAACAACCACTATAGATCACCCGAAACGAAAATACATAAGACCTGAGCTAACTTGTATATTGTATGATGTATCCCTCATATAAGACACACCTTCACTTAAAAGGATTATTTAAGCTAAACTGGCCCATACATATAAGACAGTGCAGTATTATTTTGTACAATAAGAACCCCATACATAAAAAAAACAATTTCCTACATATTCTATCCTGGTATTTAAACCAACGTTTCACATGGAAACGAAGAATAAAAGGTCAAATTACCCTCTTATTGCCCTATTCTATTCCAACGAAATTTTGGATGTTAACTAAAAAAACCTACATATACTATATCAATATAGGTTGGTTTATTTGTAACAGCTAATACTTAGTTGTTCCTTATGTATGGAAATAATATGATAAAGTCACCACTATGTACAGGGATGAAAGTCAGAGAGGATGAAAATCGCTAAAATGGTCAAATATTTTCCTCCAAAACCTGGGTTTCTATATGAATGAATTGGACATGGAACGTCAAAATACATTAAAAGAGGGAATTTCCTGAATACTTTCATCCCTGTATATAAGCATGCTGTATAATTAAGATGAAACTGTTTTAAAAGAAAATAAGTAAGACTGGATTTAGAACAACCTTTTTTTTTATTTTTTTTATCAAAATGAATGTCATATCATAATATCAAGTCGAATACTGATTTTAGTCTACCATAAAAGACTAGATATATCAATATACAATACCCCACCCTTAAACGAACTTCTACTTATTTCTACCCAACAATATTCTTTCTTATGAATTTACCACATAACCATGTCAGATGACGCAGAGAAAGTGGACGTATAACCAAATTACAAGTTTATGTCAACAACAAATTTTTCTTCAAGAAAAAGCTTTGTTGACCACAAAAAGTGGTACAAACCAAAAATCACTTCTATGACAGCAGTAGGCAAATAAGAGGAATTTTGGCTGCTTAATAATACCAAATTATGAATATATAGTCAGAACACAAATGGTGCTAACTAGCAAAGCAGTTAAATGTGAAACAATTCTTGCAAGTAACTATAAGGCAGTTTAGACGATAACATATTAAACTGTTGCTATTGTGTGAGAAAACAAGGCATCCACAATTGCAAAACCAAAAGAAGACGTCTAACCAATTTACAACCTTACGTCATTTGGCTGCTTAATACCAAAATTATGAATATATAGTCAGAACACAAATGGTGTTATATGAGAAACGTACCCTTACTCACTCACAAATAATAATTCGTGCAAGTAATAATCAGGGAGTACTTTTACGCAGATTGTACTGTTTCTTTCCCTTTTTGGGGAAGGACACGATTTTGATCAGCAATTGTTTTTTTTTGGGTTTTTTAACTTTTTCGTCAACCCTCTCTGCAGGTACATTTTCATCGTTCAACTCAACACTATCACAGTGGAGATTATCACCACCTATGGTATGGGTTACATTCTCTTGTAAATTGTCACCATTTTTTTCATCATTTTCAACAAAATCTATTGCTTCGTCTACATGAACAGTGTCCTCTTGGCCATTTTCTTGTTCATCATTATTCCCTTCTTCGTCTACTTCGTCTTGTACTGATGTTTGTTCTTCATATCCTTCTTCCCCCTCACCCCCTTCTTCTTCTTCTTCTTCTTCTTCTTCTTCTTCTTCTTCTTCTTCTTCTTCTTCTTCTTCTTCTTCTTCTTCTTCTTCTTCTTCTTCTTCTTCTTCTTCTTCCTCTTCACCTTTGCTGGCTTCTTCTTCCTCTTGCTCTAATTCGGCATTCTCTTTATCATGTGCATAACCGTTCGTAGTGTCCTCATCATCTGTTTGATTTTCCACCTCCACATACTCATCGTCGTCACTGTCTTCATCCTCTTGATTATAGCAATCTTGAATTAAGGTTGTAAACGCTGTATATAAGGAAGAATATAACGAATTAGACCATTATAACAGGTACTATACATTTCTTTATACAATAGTATAACTTGCATGGTCAAGTAAATGACAAGAGTGGACAATAATTAACAGACTAAAATTTGTATGTTTACGTCTATATAAATAATAATAATTTATTTATCAATTAGAAAAACAACCTTTACACTCACATTCCAGAGCAGTGGATACTTTGGTGACTGCGTTAAGTATCCCCTTAAGAACGTCAGTCAAAACTTCTCCCTGCTGAATGGCTCTGACATTGGACGATTCTAAGGCCTCTAAGATCCGCGAGAGTAACGAATTTAGAACTGGGGTAGCCTGAATGTCTTTTTCAGAGTTTTGATTGCCTTGTTTCAGTAGCTCTACCACTTGAGTAAGCATCTCATGAAAAACTGGTGGAATCTGCACAGGGTTTGGATTGAGATGGCCTTGTTTGAGTTGCTCTATCACTTGAGTCAGCATTTCATGCAAGACTGGAGGAATGTGCACAGGATTTGGATTTGGATTAGCTTGTTTAATATGATCGACCACTGTAGTCAACATCTCCTGCAAAACTGGTGGAACCTGAACAGGAACAGAGGGCTCACTAACTGCGGAGGTAGGTTCGTCAGCAACAGAGGCTTCTTGAAAAGGCATGTCAGGTTCTGTGTGTTGGTTTGGTTGGACCACCTCGTAATATGCGCTTGCGGGATCATCAGAATGCAAAAGTGTGTCGGCATTAAATTTGGAGTTTGAATTACGTCTCTGTTCAAGGATTTGCTTGGTTATGCGTTGTATCCTAGTGCGATCGACGGTGAGTTGGACCTTACCTACAAGAAATTTCATCAATGGTAAAGTAAATAACAGTACCAGAGGTATTGTGAATACATATCTTTTGGCTACGAGAAAAACAATGCAATTCTGACATATATACTTTATCTGATATAGTCTTAACCAAATAACATTTCTTTTTTCCAAATACACACCTGATTCGTTCATATCTTCGTCTGGGGTCATGTTATGAAATCCGACATCTTCACCTGTCGTTGTCTCTATTTGCCTAGAGTAATCCATTCCTGCAAAATATATTCCATAGGTAAATATAACATAGTTCGTTCTTTGGTTTAGGGGATTTAACCTAGGCATTTAAACTACAACATACCACTATGGCATGCTGGTACAAGCAATACATAGTATCCAGCCAAGAATCATTTAGCAATGTAATTGGGAAAAGACCTAAATTATTATAACACATATAGACTTATGAAGTCTTACGAAAATGGACACAAAATTATAGGTAAATTGGAAAAAAATTGTTTTCATATACATACCTTCAGAGTAGCCTGACGAATTTCTACTTTTCTTGCTTGTAGCTGATTTGTCACTAACAAGGTCTACATCCTTTAATCTACTGGCGTTGCTACCAGACTGTGTGGCTGTAAATGGATAGACAAGACAGTAAGACCCATGAAGATTTTACTCTACATTTTGGCCTATCAGATGGCGTACAAAGCTGAGGATATTTTTTACCAATATTTTATGGCAAATGAACAACAGGTTTGTGATAAAAACCAAATTATTATGATTTATATATTTACCCTTTCTAGTAACAGAGACTTTTCTGACTGGCTTCCTTTTGTCAGGTGAGTAATTCACAAGGACAACATCATCATCGTCCCCTATGGATGGTAGACTAGACGATCTTCTTTCTGGTTATGAATAGCATAATCAGTAAATCTTGTGTATATAACAAAGTATAGACAAAATTTATTGCACAAAATAGATATGATATAGAATGAAAATAGCAATATGTATATTAAAAACATGATTGTATCTTAATAAATTGGTATCCACCTGTTTGGGATGTCAGCCCCCTCTTCCTTGAACGTGTAACTGTCTTAGTTGAAACATCACTTGTCTGATCCTCACTTGTGCTGTCAGAAGTTCATTTACGTTTAGGAGGAGGAGACCGATTAATAGGAGTACTCCACTGTCCAAACACGCCTCTTGGGGTACCAGTGCATTTCTTAAGTGGCTTTTCAGGCATAGCGAGTGCTGCCACTATAGACATAAACAAGAAGACGAAAGTGATACTATTACTTTCTTCTTAGTAAGTGCTGGTATGTGCAGAGAATGTACATATGGTTGTAATAATTTGTATAAGAACACATGATAAAAGTATCCAACTTTTACTTTTCTACAGGTAGAAAGAATAAGTAAAAAGAAACGTATATAAGCTTTACACACCTAGAAGAGGATCTTTCCCATCACTAGATTCTTGTGCACGTTGTTGTGAGAGTTGACGTAATTGGGCCTTCTTATCTATGGATGCCTGCTTCCATTCAGCCGCAGAACTAGTAACCTTCTTCCTCGAAGCCTTGGCCTCATCCTGTAAAAATTTGTCTATCGCTGACACATCTTTGCAGTCCTCTAACCCTGAAATTTGAATAATATAACCTTAAACAATGACATACAGTTCTACATCTAAAAGTGTGTATCTTCGTAGACAAAGCATACCAGTAAGATAGAATTACATAGGAGTAGACATGATAAAAGAAAATAAGTGGACATGTAATATAAATTTCAGCTTGTCTTCAATAGAAAAACAGAAAGAACGGTATTATTTGCATAATTTACATGCAATGGTTCGTATGTTCAGATATAGAAGGGCATTGATCTCAAAGAAACCAGGAGGTTTGGGGATGTGTAAACCAAAGTTGCATCTAGTCCTCAGAAGATAGTTGTTCTATAAAAAGAAGACGAAAATAGTCGTCAGGAATATATTCATTTGTTAAATCGTATATTATGACAGAAATTTAATGGCAGTTACAAGGTATAATGGATAACAAAACCACATTTAACTATAGTATTTATACTTTGTTATATTTAACAGTTATGGGATACTTTTTCTTAAGCAGCAATTGAACACAAGTGTTATAAATATTGGACGAACATAATTTTCGTCTAAAATGACAACACTGATAAAAAAAGAACATGTACGAATAACACTTCATATATATATATGTGTGTGTGTAATCCACTCACATCAGCCTTCATGTCAGAACAGTAGAGGGATAGTTTTTTGCGTAATTCCTCCTCCATTCTTCCGCCGGGGACAAGACTGACTGAATTTATTCTTTCGAGGGTAGCAGCAAGAACAGCCTTTTTCTCATCTGTCTCTTTTTTCTTCTTCAAATGGTACGCTCCAGGGACAGCCATCTTAAGCATCACCTTTATTTCCTCCTTTTGCCAATCTGGCCTGTTAGTTTCAGGATTGATGGGGATTTTTTGGAGAGCCTCATTTTCCTTGGCTTTCTGTTTTTCAACAGCTTCTTTCCTGCTAGCTTTGAGTTTAGATTTCTTAATTTGGCTACTTTTAATTTTTCTATTTCTCTCTTGGATTGCTAACAAGTGTTCTTCCATTCTTTCTTTTTCGCGTTGATCATGTTCCTCCGCCGACGTGTGCTGCTTATCTTTGGAGGGGTCATAATTCGCATCATTATCGGTGTCATCTTCGTCAGAACCTACACATAATCAGAATATGAAAGGTTTATGCAAGAGTGTATAAGGGTTTCAAACCAAATCATAACCATATATAAGATAAGACCTATATATTCCAATACATACATAGACCTAATTATTTTTTAAAGAAAATTATAAGCATACAGTGTAAATAGTTACAAATACCCATACGGCTATTACATCCTACCGTTTTACTATAACACTAAGGGCATGTAGTTGTGGTACATACCGCTGTCCGATATCTCCTTGTAGAAGTAATCAGTGTCACTGCTGCCGTGATATTTCAAAATGACGGAGTCTCTCAGTTTACCTGGAAGAAAAGAAGAACAGAAGAATAAAGAAATAAAGCCATATTTTCTAACATGAAGAAAAGACAAGAATGTCCTACGTCTGACATTGAAACGAAGAAAACAAGGTCAAATTACCCTATTATCGCCCAATTCAATTCCAACGAAATGTTGTAGTTTAACTAAAATAAATGAAAAGTTATGATATTCTACAGTTTCCCCCTTCCTAACTGAGACAAAGGACACACCTATGTGTACGTATAAGGTGGTACTTACGTTTACTTGTCATTTTGGTGAACTACCGGCACTCACCGCAACAACAAATGGAAGACTATATCCAAACGAGAACCCAACGAGAATGGAAACGAGAAGGTCTTAACTCTCTTTTTATTATATAGGTGTCGCCTCTTAAGCAACTGGCACGCCCTCTGTTAGTAGTGTCATAAACGAAGATTTTCTTATGGAATTCCGGGAAAACACCCTAAACCAAAATGACGTCATAGGGAATTTCTCGGGGAAAACCATGTAGTACACTGGTGTACAGCGCGAAATTTAAAACGATAAACTTTGACATTTACGTTTGCATATATCAAACGAGAACAGACGAACACTGACGAAGATCGCCGGCTCCTCGATTTATTCGTCCTTTGACTAATAATTTTTTAGTTCACGTCTGAAAACTAATTACTTTTACTCCTCGTCAACGGCCTTATTGACGATATCAAACGATTTACACCATTGGCAACACTTTCTAAACTAATTAGTCCATGTATACGTCCAATTCTATTCGTTTACTACCATTATAGTCAGACGAATAAATTCTGTTCTGCAAAAGTCCCCTGGAGGGTCTTGCCAAAAATGAAACGAGAACCAGAAAAGAAAACGTCCACGTTTTTGTGTTGCTAAAAGATTGCTTGGATAATCGTTTAGATGAAACGTGCACGTTTTTTACACATCAAAAACAGTTTTCCATTCATTCTGCTGTACTTTTTTTGTCAATACAATGAAAACGAGTTAGGCATTACATGTCTTCCTCAGCACTCTCTGAAGAGATTTACAAGCACACTTCCTCATTTTCTTTTGGCAAGACCCTCCAGGGATAAAATCATCCTGGTAGGTCTGCAGTCTCCAACCACGAAGCTGCGATCGCACCTGAGGGATAAAGATATCAGACACTTCCTCCCTGTCCTGGCTACTGTAGGCAATGAAGAGTGTTTTTGGTTCTTGTGTTCTTCTATGGAATGGATTGTACTTGTTGTAAATGATGAAAGTCTTAATGGCATCCCGGTAAAACACACAGATCATGACAATGATGAGAAGAAGCATTCCCATAATGATGGAAGCTATATAAACACCTCCTGTGGCAAATGGAGGATCACAGATTGGTGCACTGGAATTCCAAGATCCGGAAAGTTTGCATCGTAACACAGATTCCCCTTTCAGCTCATAGCCTTTATTACATCGATATCTGCTGATATTACCCAGCATAGTCCCTTCTACAACCACGTTTCCAAATTCTGGAGATAGCAGTGAAGGACACGTGACAGGTTTATACATGCATATCTCTGGGTCTAAGGTATCTGGAGTGGGACAACAGAAAAATGGCTGAGCAGCACGTGCCAGAACATCACGCCATCTGGCTACGGCTTCTTCATACTTCAGTCTGCACGGCCAGTGACTCAGCTTAGACCTGAGCAAGTCTACTGATATCCCTAGTGCTATCCTGGAGCTACACCAGAAACGCGTATCTTAGCAGTGCACAACCTAGCAACAGTGCGTAATGTAGCAAGTCCAAACAATTTTACATTCTCCCAACAGATACTCTTGGAGGTTAGGGTGTCAGTGAACTTCTGTAGAACTACTTATCAGAAATAAACATCAGAAATGACCTATCAGATTAAAGCTCTCAGAGCGTACAATCTCAATAAACAAACATCGAGATATTTTCTCCAAAAATAGCATTAGAAAAAGCTCCGATCTCTCTGAATTGAGATCCAAAATGGCGGCCATTTCACCCCAGCAAATTGTCGTTATCTGTCGCCATGATTGGTCATCAATGGTGACTCCTTTCTGAGTGATAACTCACTGCGCCATCTTTCGCCACTGTGTGTCAGTCTCACATGGCATGGCAATTTATCACAACAGTCACCAACATGATCTCACTCACTGCGTGAGTATGTGCCACCCCTTGTCATCCCTCACAAAGCATGGTGACTTATCACCACCATCGCCAACATGGATCTAACTCACTGCGTGAGTATGTGCCACTGCCTGTCAACTCTCACTCAGAATGGCGGCTTATCACAAGCATCGCCAACATGGATCGGACTCACTGTGTGATTATGTACCACTCCCGTGCCACTGGCATTAACTCTCACACAAAATGGCGACTTATCACTACCATTGCCAACATTGGTCTCACTCAATGCGTGAACTTGTGTCACTCCATGTCAATGCTCTCTAAGAATTGCATCATCTGTCACTCACTCTCACTCAGAATGGCAACTTATCACCACCATTGCCAGCCTTTGTCTCACTCAATGCGTGAATTTGTGTCACTCCAAGTCAATGCTCTCTGAGGATTGCATCATCTGTCAGTCACTCTCACTCACAGTGGCAACTTATCACCACCATTGCCAAAGTTGGTGAGACAGCACCACTGTTCAACATGTAGCCTATCTAGGAAGTGTGGGCATGAAGTATAAGTCCCATACATATCAAATGTGCTTTGTTTCACACTGATTTCCATGTAATACTTCAGAGTTGAATCAAACAAGATTATATAGAGAGAATATCAATTGAATTTAGATAGAGGTATCTCTAAAATGAAAGCAACTATCCATAAACACCTTTTCTCTGGTTACAGGAAAAATACATAGGGAAATATCAACATGAACACCTTGTCTGTGGTTAGAGGGAAGATACATATGGCAATACCTTCTCTGGCAAAACATACTTTGATCTGGCAGATGTGAGGCTGCATGATTACCAATGTCGATGATCATGAGCTTTTCATCTAACAAGGTGAGTGATCACCAGCGTCGCCATCACTGGTGAGTCTGAGTGATCACCACTCTCGCCATCCATGGTGAACCTGCGCTATGACGTGGTGCGCGTTTCATCTAGCGAGGTGAGTGATCAACCGCCTTGCCATCCCTGGTGAGTGTGAGTCATCACGATCCTCGCCAACCGTGGTGAACATGCGCTATGGCATGGTGTGCGTTTCATCTAGCGAGGTGAGTGATCACTCGTGTCGCCATCCCTGGTGAGTGTGGGTGATCAAGATCCTTACCATCTGTGGTGAACCTGTGCTATCACGAGGTACGCGTTTTATCTAGCAAGGTGACTGATCACAATCCTTGCCATCCGTGGTGAATGTGCATTATGACGTGGTGTGCATCTCATCTAGCAAAGTGAGTGATCACTCATGTCGCCATCCCTAGTGAGGATGAGTGATCACTCATGTCGCCATCCCTGGTGAGGATGAGTGATCACGATCCTCGCCATCCCTGGTGAACATGTGCTATGACGAGGTGCGTGTTTCATCTAGCGAGATGAGTGATCACCCACGTCGCCATCCCTGGTGAGTCTGAGTGATCACCATCCTCGCCATCTGAGGTGAGGCCATGTGATCACCACCATTGCTATTCCTGGTGATCTTGTGCTATAGCGACGTCGTGTAACATCTAGCGACATGTGTGAGCCACTTCACACAGGTTGACGAGGAGTCACGCCAATTTGCTGGGACCTTGACTGGCAGATGAGGGAAAACTTTAACTGTAAAACATTAGGAAGAATGAAGGTAAAACATTACAAATTTTTTGAAAATATATTTGTTGAATTGTTTATATATCAGGTCGAGTTAGCTGGTACTTTCCTCAGTGCTTCACTGCCTAAATATTTTGCTTCATCTGGTACCCCAAGGGTATTCTAGGCTGAAGCAGTCACAAATTCGGATTTTGTAACCAGCGATCTAGCAACCCATTTTTATATATAGTGTAAAAATCGCAACAGTGAGCTTGTGGTCTTACTCACTCCGCCCATAAGCCATGTGGTGTTCGACCAAATGCAGCACTGGTGAGTCACATGAACACATTAGTGCCTCAAACCTTTTAGGTGTGTTGATCCTATAGGGTATGAACGAAGTACATGTATACATCGCCACTAAAGTATTATTTATAGTTACATATACGGATCATTAGGTGAGATTTAGACTAGTTGCCAAGAATCTACCACCTGAGAAAATTTACATTTACATAAGCCAGTACACTAAAAGAAAGACTACAGTTTGGTCCTTTGGACGCAGCCTCAAGCTATATTGTTAAAGATCACTAGTGGCTTTGCCACTAGAGTTTGGGGCAATACAGTCAGTGATTATGCACATCTGCATAAGTAAGTACAGCTAAGTAAGTAGCCTACTTAGGAAGCACCAGTGCAGCTCCCTGGTGTCTTAGATTGGAAATGCGTAACTTAGCGACGTGTTACTTAGCAATGGTGCATACCATAGCACAGTCAAACAATTTTTCACTCTCCAAGCAGATTCTCTCGGAGGTTAGCTTTCTGGTTGATATCTCCAGAACTACTTGGCCATATTAAAGATCTCATCGAGTAGATCCGAGAAAATACATAATTGAGTAGATGGGATCGAGATTGAGATCGTAAGAAGCTCCGATCTATTTGCATCGAGATCCAAGATGGCGTCTATTGCAGTTTCGCTGATAAATTTTGATGTTATAAAACGTTTACCAAAGAATAGCCAAGATAGAATCTTAAAAGTAAAACCATATGACAAATCAAGTAGGTATTCAATTACTTATTCATGAAAATAATTTTGTTATCATGTATAAGTAGCATGTCGAGTTAGCTGGCACTTTCCTCACTGGTTCACAGCCTGAAAATTTTGCTTCATCTGGTACCCCAAGGGTACTCTACTTCAAAGCAGTCACAAATTGTGATTTCTAACCAGCGATCTAGCAACCCATTTTTATATATAGTGTAATACTGTTGCATTTCTCATTTATGACTTATAATTGACAATTTTTGAGAAATGCATCACTTATCCATTGCATCGCTGAATGTTTCACATCTCTACATTCTGATTTTATCTACACTTGTCAGTCTGAGTGGCAAAATCCGTTTGTTAGTTTGACGGGTGAGTACATACATATACATTTTTTTATCCCATGATATTCTACTTGTAAATGTCCTCTTCAAATGAAGAGTAGGTTCCTACCCCGCTACACTACGCCCCCCCCCAAAAAAAAGGAAAATCATAGTAGATGATCATAGGTAATCATAGGTAATGATTACTGACTGCCGTCTATGTTTAACTCTAATGTAATTGGTTATAGAGCGTTTGGTACGGGCATAGTGCTGAACTGCAAGTGAGATAACTCTCGGAAATTCTCCCCACGAGTGAACATTTGCCTATATATCATGTAGACCCTGTATAAATAATGATGGAGTTATGACCACCTCTTCTGAGGTCTGAAGGTATGTGACAACAGAATCACTTAACAATTAGCACATGTGACCTCATAGGCATCCGCGTTTGAATCAATTCATCTAGTAATAGTAATTGAAGTAAACCGGCTGTTACTCTTCAGCTTTATATACTATTGAATCATAAGGACACATTAAAATGAAGTCGCTGCCGTCTGTTGGCCAGTCTCCTGCCATTAATCTTTTATCTATCTTAAAAATAGTCCTATTTGAATTGATGTGAAAATGTATATCTAATCCCTATACAGGTAGAAAACTCATTACTCGTACAATATTTATCGATTTCTCAACATCTTTTGACACTATAACCTATTCTATCTTATTAAAAAAAATTGGATTATTTTGGTTTTACGCAAGATAGTATTTCCTCATTTCAAAACTACCTGTTCAATAGAAAACAAGAGGCTATAGCAAATAACAGTTACTCTCTTCTAAAGCCCATAACCTGTGGTGTCAGTACAATTCAGGTGTATTTTTAATGGGTCAACATCGATGTTGATTTGAAAGGTATTGACAACTACCCCACTTTGAAGAAGAATTTGAAACAAAAAGCTAGGTGAACTTGTCCCATGTCACATACAATCAATAAGGGTCCTGTGAAGTTCTATTTGGGGCTGAGTGGTTATAACTTCCCTACCTTTTCGGGGATCAAACACTGCTGGTCTGGGATGGTGTATGCAGGTAGAAGGGTAGATTAAGGTAAACTGCAAAACTACTCTGTGAAGGATCTACAGAAATACATTAAAGAACGTGGTGTCACCACCTCTATACTTAATAAAGCTCCATTGATTGAGCTTTGCATAGCTGCACAGGAGGTGGGATTACAAGGAGATCCTCATAGTCTCTTAGAGGACAGAGAAGAGATGATCAGGGAAAAGTTGACCACAGATTCCTGTCATCATTTGGGGGGTGGCTCGGGGAGGTGTGTGGGGGGTAATGGAAGATGAGTGCTTAGACACTTGGGCTATATACCACTACAATACTACATGCCCCATATCCTTCTCGGAAGCCGATGCTTCTGTTGCTTCTTCTGAACCTCGTTCCGACTGGTTACCGCATTTTTGACCTTTTCATCAGCCTTTTCCTCTTGTTCTACACCTTCCTCATCAGCATTTTTAGTAGCGATCACAAATTGGTCCTTATGGAGCACTGCATATTGGGGGAGGCTGGTGTCTTCAGCGTCTATGTTGTATATAGCTGAAAAGAAAATTACTGTATGTAAGCTGCAAGCAGCAGCAGAATCCAAATACAAGTCAGGCTTAGAATATGAATCAAAAGAGGGGGTGTGGCTTACAGGAAGATATTATCTCACTAAACTACATTGTTCTAGGTAGGCATGGTTCCCCCTGTCAGAAGACACAAAAAATGTGCAACCCATGGAAGCAAAGAAATTATTTCATATCTACTGCAAAATTTTCCAGAAAATCAAAAGCTAAAAGAAACATCTAAAAATGAGTAATTTATGTGAGAATAAAAACAAAACAGTTATGTGTCCTTATTTTGACTCTACTCAACTTACCAGAAGGAGGGTTAGGATGAGTAAGGTAGGCAGACATAACCAAAGGACCTACTTCTGAGGGAGGGTACTCTTTTTCTACTGTCTCAATGGCTTTGTGAGAATGAAAAGCAGAGGCTAGTGTTACTAAGCAAAATTTGTTTTTGTTATAAAACGTTTAAAACTGAGGAGAAGTTAATTGGAACTAAAAGCACCTAACGTGTTAGTTATGTTACACAGGTCTGTATTACATGCTGGACTGTGAGAAGGGTTACTAGAAAGCAAGGATGCTCTTACTGACACATACATACTACAATGTAGAGTGTGCTAGGTTAGAAGAAGGGTAGGTATGATATTATAATTGTTCGGTCATGCAGAAAGATACAAAGCAAAGAAAATGTTTCTTACATTGGTCTGACTCCGTGTCAAGGCCAGCATCATTGGAATGGGGAGACATCACTGGAGATTCTGGCTCTGTTTCAGCGTCTTCAGGGGCCTGGTGCTGCGGCTGCTGTCACAGAGGTTTAACCAAAGGACCACCCACTGTTCAAACAGATAACAATTTTCATTTTCTAGTGATATAGTGTATATTACGGAGCCCCTAATAGGACATCCCAAATAAAAGATTTTCTGGAGAAAAAATATTTTTGCAGGTTCTGGATAATTCTTGTGGGTACAGGAATATTGTGGATGCACAAAAATTCTTGCAGATGCACAAAACTTTCATGCCAATGCACAAAAAATTCTAGCGGGTACGCAAACTAATTGTCAGTCTGAGATCTTGCAGATGCAGATAACATTCTTGCAGGTACACAAAATAATTCTTGCGGGTGCACAAAATGATTCTTGTGGATGCACAAAACATTCTTGCGGGTACACAAAATAATTCTTGCAGGTCCACAAAACATTCTTGCCGATACTCAAAATAATTCTTGTGGATGCACAAAGATTCTTACAGATGCACAAACTTTTGTGTGGGTACACAAATCATCTTCCTTTAACTGCATGAAATACTTTTTCATCTGCAAGAGTACTTTGTGTACCCACAAGAATGTTTGTGCACCCACAAGAATGTTTGTGCACCAGCAAGAATGTTTGTGCACCTGCAAGAATGTTTGTGCACCCGCAAGAATTATTTCTGCACCCGAAAGAATGTTTGTGCACCTGCAAGAACTATTTGTGCCCCCGCAAGAATGTTTGTGTACCCGCAAGAGTTATTTGTGCACCCGCAAGAATGTTTGTGCACCTGCAAGAATTATTTGTGCACCCGCAAGAATGTTTGTGCACCCGCAAGAATTATTTGTTCACCGGCAAGAATTATTTGTGCACCCACAAGAATTATTTGTGCATCCGCAAGAATATTTTTTTTTGGGGAAAAAATTATCTTTCGTATGTCCTATTAGGGGCTCCATAGTACATATCTTTCACAGAAGTGTTATTAAGATGTATGATGACAGAAATATTTGGATACCCACTTTCTATAAGAGTTCTCACCACGGACTCCTTGTTCAGTTTCTCCTGTACATCTGCCAGGTTTCTCCAGGTTTGCTACAATTCCATCCAGAGATCGCTCTGTGTTGTCTACCAGCTTCAAGGATGGGTTATTGCACATGTTTAAAGCCTTCTGCGTGGAAATAAGCTGGTTAATATTGTCTGAAAGACTGGAAATCCTGTCGGCCACAGAGACAACACATTTTTAATGCCTGGTTAGAGCTTCAGCCAGATTGAAGTATTTTGATTTGTTTCTTTAAAAGACCATCCATAAGTTTGTTTTACACAGCATCTAGTCCTTCCATGGTTTCCTTTTGTGTCTGGAGGAACGAAGGAGACAGGTCTTGAACGGTGCCAGTCCGTCTGCTGGCTGTCTCATTCAACTTAGTGTTTATCGCAGTCGCTGATTCTGCAACCTTCTTGTAGTAGTTGTCATAATATATAAGGATGTCATTTTCTTATTTGATATAACCAATTCCTGAGTGGTGTATCGCATGTCTTCAGATATTTTAATGGCTGATTCGGCCAGCGCTTCATGAGTCCTCTTGAGTTCCTCTGTCACAGGGTTCACAGGGTCTGGACTTTCATCTGACGTCTTAATTGAACTTCCCTTCCCTGTCTCCACTCCAGCACTAGAAGTCCAATCTTCTACCTCAGACCGTGCAGGTGAATTTTTTGGGATGCTGAACCAAACAGTCTTTTCCTTGAGGACACATTAAGGGAGGAAGCTATTTGATTTTTGACAGAAATATTAATCGCAGAAGGGGAATTACTTTGTTTCAAGGGATTCAGACATGGAGCTGAAGACAGAGCTTTTTCTTTCATTTTATCTCCAGAATTCTTCTTGGCATGGTTTTTCTTGATTTCTGGTGATTTCTCTGGGGATGTAGTACTCAATGGAGTACTACTGAACACATCCGAATTTGTCTTTGAGGCAGCTATGAGTTTCTGTACTTCTGCCTCGGTGTAAGGCTTCGGCTTCTTTGATGGATTGTACAGGTCTGTTTCTTCTTCTTCTTCTTCTTCTTCTTCTTCTTCTTCTTCTTCTTCTTCTTCTTCTTCTTCTTCTTCTTCTTCTTCTTCTTCTCCTCCTCCTTCTTCTCCTTCTCCTTCTTCTCCTTCTTCTTCTCCTTCTTCTTCTTCTACTTCTTCTACTTCTTCTTCTTCTTCTTCTTCTTCTTCTTCTTCTTCTTCTTCTTCTTCTTCTTCTTCTTCTCCTTCTTCTTCTTCTTCTTCTTCTTCTCCTCCTCCTCCTCCTCCTCCTCCTCCTCCTCCTCCTCCTCCTCCTCCTTCTTCTTCTTCTTCTTCTTCTTCTTCTTCTTCTTCTTCTTCTTCTTCTTCTTCTTCTTCTTCTTCTTCTTCTTCTTCTTCTTCTTCTTCTTCTTCTTCTTCTTCTTCCTCTTGCATCTTATGTAACAATGCTTCATCATGATCATCTGCCAAACGTTTGGAAGGACCAACTGATGAGGACTTTGTAGCCCCAGCGGATGAAGATGCCTTGGATTGAGATGCCTTGGAAGTGCCTGCTGATTGGGATGCCTTGGAAGAGCCTGTTGATTGGGATGCCTTGGAAGTGCCTGCTGAATGAGAAGCCTTGGAAGTGCCTGCTAATTGAGAGGCATTCTTTCTCTTAATTTCCTCCAATCGTTTATGAAGGGCCTCCCTTTCACCCTCTTTACCCTCTTCACTTGCAACTGGGGTCAATTGTTGGACTGCGCTTGAGCCCTTCCTCTCCTTTTCCAAAGAAAGTTTTTTGTTAAATTAATCACATATCTTCAACATAAACCCAGTTGATACCCTGGATTTAAAAGAAGTAGACTGGGCAGCAGGAGTGGTATGGGAAACAGGCTCCAGGGTCAAGTTGTTTGAAGCCCCCCTTTGTCTTGAACATCCACCTTGCTCTCAGTCTCTCCCCCTTCAGTCTCAGCATTAGAAGCTGTATGTCTCCCCATCCTCGAGGATAGGAACTGAAAAGAAAAAAAGAACTTAAATAAAAATGAAGGGGATCAAGGATATATGATATCAGACTTCTTCCTTACAGAACCAAAGTGTTCTGATTTAATGACCTTTATCTCTCTATTATATGGCATATAAGTATACAAAGGAGCACAAGAATTGGTCTGTACTGAGGGTTACCACTCTTAGAATGAAACTCGAGATTTTTTTGACCCTGCAGTGCAGTGGCTAGGGTATCAGACAGCATCTTCATGGTCTCATAGTCAACTCTTGAGGGTCAGTAGGGGTCATAGCAGGACCACTGGATATCTCTCTGCGAAGGGTCCCCCATTAATATCAGGTGGTTGCATGCCTTTTATCCCTGAGAGGAAATAAAAAAGAAATAAAGTAATTTATAAGAGGGTGAAGTTGCACATTTATATTATCCCTCTATCAGCAGGCCAGGAGCTAGGTTGGACAATGTATTATTACTATTACACATAGGAGTGGAACACTTACTTATACCCATATTATGTTTACTGTGTGTGAATTACCTGTGTATTGACATTTGTATTACTGATACATGAGTTCTGCCTAAACCCTGAATAAACCAGTGATAACTGGAATACATAATAAGAGCTTGATTTTCTTACTCACTATAGCCACTAGTAATATGATATTTCTCATATGACAACTTGATCATACACATATTCCTAGTATGACAATCTAGTACCCTTTCTTATATATAGGGTTAAAAAGAATAAATAATTTGTTCCGAAATAAAACTAAAAAAAGATTATAAATAGAACAGATTGAATTGTATTAAAATACTTAACTTCAAGTACAGAAAGAAGAAAAAAAAATTTAAAATGGGGTATTTCAATCCTACTTTGCACTTGGCGTCTTTGCAAAAATAGGTATGCTTACTCTTGCACCCATCTCCATCCCTTTTCTGTCACCCATTAGCAGTGACATAGTCTGAAAAGAAACAAGACATGAACTCTCACAGTACAGAGAAATACTATCAAAAAATATAAACGGAGAATGAAAAGAGAAAAAATAAGAACTCCCACACTACAGAGAAAAACCATATTATAAATAAATACAGGGAAAGAAAACCTCTAAAAGAAAAGAATGAAACACAATAAACATGACATCATGACATGGGAGGAGGAGGCTTCCTCTACACTGGACTTGTTCACTTCTTCCTCTGAAAGACCTGCCATAGCCGAAATGTCCCCTAAGGAGGGTAACTGCCCTGTACCCTTAGCAAAGAGGCTGCCAAAGAGTCAAAGTCTGATTTGGTTGCTCCTCCCCTGCCACGCCCCCTCCCTCTGCCCCTCCCCCTGGCATGGGAGGCTCCTCTGGTACCTCTACTGGAGGAAGGGACATTATAATGTAGGATCCTTTACTGTAGAGAAGGCTTAAGGAGGAGGAGCGGGAGTTGTTAAGTCCCCTTGGGACGGATGCTCCGAGCTTGGGGCCTTACCCTTTTTCCTCTTCGTGGAGAGATCTTTTTTTTTTTGCCCTGATTCACTGCTTTAACTCTTCCTTCACCAGCCTATTTCAGAATAAATGTTGGGTTGTAGTAGGTCACATAAGCTTTCACAAACTGTTGGAATAATTTGGATATTTCAATTAGAAGGGAAATGGTGATGGTTTCGGCTAGATAAGTTGATCAGAAAATGTAACATACCAGTTTTCTCTATCTACTGCTATCAGTGAGATACATCACCATAAAGGTAATGTTCTGATAAGAAAAATGTGATATTTCAGCATTCCCTATATCAATTTTGATGAAATAAAGTGCATATTGTAGGAACAACACAGTTCTTTTGAATTTTTCGGAACAGGTTGGGTGTAAGGAGACGTTCTTTCAGGTTACCATGGCAACCAAAACTAGGCAAAATCAATGTTTTTAGCATAATCTGACATATCTGTTGCCATGGTAACCAACATAAATGGCCAACAATGCTCAAACTTCACTCAAATTTTGGTGCCATTTTGTTGAGATTGAAAAAATGTATAAAATCGATTTTCACCCAAAAATTTATATTATTTGACATTTTTCATCACTTTCCAGCTTAAATTCTGATAAAATCTATGAAAACTTTTAAGTTATTTCAAAATTCCCTCCCAAGTTAGCAAGACTACCATGTAAGAAGTATCGGAGGTAGAGACTTATTCTTTGGAGTCTGCAAAGAACCCAACTCACCCTTTGGCTATAAGAAAAACTTTGGTGTTTCAGTGGAAATTAAGGAAGTTGCAGGGTGTTCAAAATCAGTCAAAAATCGACAAAAATCGGCCCAAACTATGCATAAACGTGTATGTAGTAAAGGAAGAGTTAAACAAACTGGCCGTCATGTAAGAGATTGCCTGTTGGCCGGCATCCCCTGCAAACATCTCAGGACTGAGGAAGTCACCATTGTCTTCGCCTGCAAAAAAAAATTTTCAAAATTTCAGCTTTGCAAAATAGGCTGAATAAAAATGGCGAGGGGAGGGATGTGGTCGGGTCTAAAAATGGTCCAAAAAAGCATGATGTGATTCGCACACAGCCCCAAACATACCCCAACCCTTGTTTCGACCCTCTTGTCGGCTGTCTCATCAGAAAAAAGTGCCTCTGACGGCCTAGGATGAATTACAGTTAACCTCTCTTCCTTCCCTCATACATAGCCTGCACTGTCATTGCATAAAAACAAAGAAAATCATCGATTATCTTACCTCAAACCCCGACATCGTGTCGCTTTCTGTTTTTGCAAATGGCTACTGGAAGCTAGTATATGACGTCAGGCTATGCGACATCCTCATGTCTATAAATAGACATGAGGAAATATTGCCCCTGTTTATTGCCAGTCTCCATCATATATGTAATAAATTGATGGTGGATAACTCTCTCCATTTTACCAATGATGGATAAAAGTGTGATTGGGCACCAGTTGCTTAAATTACTTAAATCTCCTTTCCGGGAAAATACATAGACAAAGGTGCACGAGAATTGGTCAGCACTGAGGGTTATCACATGAGGCGAAGCCGAGTGTGATAACCCTCAGTGCTGACCAATTCAAGTGCTCCTTTGTATTTATCTCAAGTTAATTTAGTCAGATATGTTCAAAATTCGATTTATTTGGCATTAGAAATGATTTTATCATCAGTTATTTGACCGTTTTGGATGTTTTCCCAGGGAGTGTGATACGGGGAAGGGTTATCACACTGTGGGGTGTGATACAGAGTTTATTTTATGTGAATAAGGTCACAAATCATAGAAAGTGTGCATATGGGGCCTTACATGTCATTCGCCAAGACATGTGCCCAGAAAAAGAATTCTCATAAGTATGCTTCTTTTACAATAGCAAGGACACATCTGACACAAATGCTAATGTGATTTTCATAATCTACAGGTCAAAATAGTCTGGACCTGAGATTTTCATGGAGGTATGAAGATTGTTTCTTTAGGAAATTAAGCCCTCAACATGGCTTGTAATTTAAATGTCATTCTCCCAGACACAATTTCGCCCAGACAATTTTGGTCATTTTGGGCACATTTTACCCCCTTCGAGCCCAAAATATGCATATGGGACCATCAAAACCCATATGTAACATGAAGATCTCATCCAGCCTGACACTTTGAGCCAAAGAAATAGAGGGGGAAACTAGAATTTGAAGAGTAGGGGCTGGAATACCTCCAAATTTCGTCATATGCAAACCTTCTATGATTTTCAACCATAACTTCTTCCCATAGAGATAGCATTGCGCGGCCGATCCGCACCCCCCCAGTGGCGTAACGTGTGCCGATCCACCACAGTGGGCCGATCCACCACTGCAGCCTCGCTTTGGGAAAAAGTAGTCCCAAACGGCATATAGGCAGCGTTCCTGGCCGATTTGGATTGAAATGGCGACTGACGACCACTAGTACAGCATTTTTGGGGAAATAGACGAAGAAACTCTCAAAATGATGACCCCCCAAGTATCTGACGAGCCTGATGTAGGTTCTTTTGATATTTCCACCATTGATTTTGGTTCAATCGACGTCAATACCGCTGTTCAAGCCTATTTTGAAGCAGCAGACGACAACGACGATTTTACATGCTCGTCAATGGCTAGAATGACGAGGAAACGATCAAAACCTGACAAGATTGGAGACTGGGAAAGGGAGTTGAAGAAACCTATGGTTGAAATGAAGACTGTAGTGGAGTTAAAAGATTTCATCAAGTTGTCAAAGAATGTCAACACTGTAAAGAAGACGACGCAGGTGAGCGATATTAAGTGCATTGACGAGTTTGCCGATATAAATATCGCAAAAGTAGTATATTGACGATGTAAATATCGCCATCATATCGTATTTTAATTGGGTTAGAGAAAATATGTATAGAAATTGATTTTTAAAGTGTTTAAAGTTATTTCATGTGTCTTATTTATTATATTACAGGTTATGACAGCCTTCCAAAGGTGGCTCTCGGAGGTGTGTATGGAGGAGAGACCCATAGAATCGATTATGGGAGGAGAACTGGACCAGTTTATAGCTAATTATATTCTGCAGAAAAAGAAGCCAGATGGTACAGATCACGAGCCAGATACACTGACTGCTATACATAGGGCTATAGCAAGGTAAATAAAAAATTTTTGTATCACCTGAGCAAGCCAGGAGTATATGGAAAATGTACCACAAAGAAAGAAATTGACCAAGGCGTACACCATGGTCGTTTAGTGTATTTTTGTAATTTGTTATGTACCTGATACGCAAAAAATTCAGAAATTTTGGCTAATTTATGTGTGTATTTTTTTTCAATTTTAGACACCTCAGCGAGGCAGATTATCAATGGGACATAATGAAAGACAAGGAATTCGAGATGTCTCGTGGAGTACTGAACTCTAAACGTATCCAGCTGAAAGGCCAGGGTCTTGGAAATAAACCTAACAGGGCTGAATCTTTGGATGACGATGAGATTGAAGCACTTTGGAGAAATGATGTATTTGGCACCTCCACCCCCCGTTCCCTACAGAATACCCTATATTGGATTTTGGGTGTTGGATTTGGACTAAGAGGGTCACACGAAAGTAAGCAAATGTAAGCTTTGGGGAGACGTAGAGATGTCAACTGAGGCTGATGGAACCTGTTATTTAGAGTTCACAGAAAGATGCACAAAGACCAAAAATGGGTCCATTGGTATGCAGCCCAGACCATTTCCCCAAAAATCCTGAAAGATGTCCAGTGCAGCTATACAAGCTTTTTGCAGGGCGTCGACCAGCCAGCATGTTGGAAGACCCTGGCCCCTTCTACCTGACGGTGAAAAATAATGCTAAAATGACCGATGCAATATGTTATGTGCACAGCAGTCCCTATGGGGATCAACACCATGAGAAAGATTGTAAGAGATAGCTGTAAAATGGCTAACATACCTGGCAAGAAGACAAATCACTCCATATGTAAAACATCCTGTGAGAAGCTGATCCAAAGCAACGTACCACCAATGAAGAAAATCCTTCCACAATGTTTGGAATGATCCAAGCTCCACCATCGACAAAAGCCATGGCGATGAGGAGACCGGCCGACCCCGTGGTGCTGCAGCCGGGAGGAGGAGGGGGGGACGCCGGGGAAGGTCCTTCGGGCCCAGCGGTCTCTTTTGATAGATTTGCTGCTGCGACTACCGGCATGTTTGCTGGGGCGAACATAACAGGAAATATCCATTTGAATGTTAATTATAATGTAAGTTCCAACAGGCAGTCCAATGTTGATGTGTCTCCAAAAATCCCGCCGATGAATGAAGATTAAATACAGTCTCACGTGCGCGACAGGGCGTCGCCATCTTGTCATGTTCACTTTCAAGTTGTAAATGGGTCAATGGCCTCGTTTCCAAAATAAAGATTAAGACGTTCGGTTAAAGAAAATGAACTGAATTTGTGTTTCTTTTATTTGAATTAAATGAGAAATGTATGATCAAAGTCATAAATAAGACGATTAAATTCTATATATAAAAAAAAACGAAGAAAATTATAAAACTGAAAAACCCGAACACGTACCATCTACCGGTAAAAACATAGTCCCGTAACGACACGACACGCCATGTCAACTAAAACTGTCCCTCATATTAGAATTTATAATACTTAGATATAACAGAGAAGTTTCAGGTTATTAGAGACTTAAAAATGTAAATTTATGGTTAGATCGTATTCCCCGTACAAAAAAGTACGAAACCAGCGCGTAGGCTGAGCGGTGCATCACTGCGCGGATGAATACAACTGTCATGGCCGACAAGAAGACGAAAACATCGCTTCGACAATTAAAGTTTGTTGAATTTTCCTTATTTCAACCTCTAAAAACATAAAATAAATATAGAACTAAACTCCCCTGGTGTCCTCGGTGGTCGATCCACCCCTCGGGAGTCGTCTCCCTCGTGGTGGATCGACCACCTCGTACACCACGGTCGTTTAGTTCTATCTATTTCTTGGTTAAGCCTATGGGGCTCTCGTATTCAACTTGAGATAACAGAAGTTAGAGTATTATCAATCAGAGATTTCAATTGTGGAGTGATTTCAAGCAGGAAGTCTTTCATGATATCAGAATTGACATAATCAACACCAGAGGACTTATGTCTCTCTATCATCTTAACATATTTCACTACGTCAGAAAGTAAAACTTCTCTAAACAGAAAGTCCACTTCTAGGTTATTAGGGTCGTGTAATACCTCTTCCGTGGTGATATTACCTGGGTAATGCTTAAAAGGTTCTGCCAGACGTTCTCCAACAGTGCCATAAAAGTCATTTATGAAATCAGCAGTTTTATCATGGGGGATGCTTTGACCTAATTCATTTTTTAGATGTATAGTGCTGTGGGATTTGCCTTCATTACCTAGAAGGTAATTAATGTGCTTCCAGAAATTTTTAGGATCATTTATATATTTGTCAAGCGTTTTTCTAACCCTTTTTTTACTCTCTTTTGTTATCTCATTGGATACAGCCATTCTTAGCCTTTTGGCAAGGAGGATGGATTCAGGATCCCCCCCGGGGTCCTATGGGCTTTCCGATAGGCCTCTTTTTTCTGACGTATAAGGCTCAGTATGTCTTGTGTGAACCATCTAGGAGTGTCCTTCCTAATAACATGTTTTTATTGGACATTTTTCGTTGAGAAACCTGATTTTGCTTTCTAAAAAGTCCCATTGTACTGTTGCGTCATTGGAGTCATTGTAAGGTTGCCAGTCAATAGCCTGGGTATGCTCTTGTAGTTCAATTTGTCGATACCCTTTATAAACTCTACCCGTGATTTTTGTAAAGATATTTTTATGTCCTTGATGTTTTATTATGATAAAGGCAGGGATGGGGTGTGAAATGTAAATATTACCTGTCCCATATAAACATATAAAGTTACTGTTGGAATAGATGTGGTCAATAAAGGTCGCACCAAGAGGCTGTAGTCTAGAAATGCCTGTGTCAATTAATTTCAAATTTTGATCTCTGAGCATTCTAAAAATCCTTTTTTAAGAACTGTGTAGTATATTCGCTGCCTGAAACATCTGAAACGTCCATATTTAAGTTGTCTTTTATTTATACTTTGGTAAAATATTTTATAGCCTCAAAACTCGTCAGTCATGCTGGAATGGCCGCCATCTTGAATCTCCACTCAAAAGAATCGGCAGCCCCCACGGATTAATTCATATATTAATCAGCTCCAGAATCGAATATCTGAATAGTACTCTCCGAGATCTTTAATTTGATAGGGTCATATGTTAAGATGTGCTGAATAGTTCCAAAGATTGGGCCTATTTACTGAAATGTCTGAGAATATCTGCTTTGAGAGGGCTGTTGTTATCTTTTTTGATGCAACATCACGTCACTAAGCAATGTCATGTTACTAGGAAACGTCATGTCATGTCACTAAGCAATGTCATTAACTCTTCCTTTACCAGACGCGCATTTTTGCGAGTAAATCGCCGATTTTTGGCCGATTTTTGGTACCCCCTCACTCCTTCAAAAATTAATGAAATTTTGGGATTTTCTCGGAAATTGCTCTATGGTATGTGATCTCTATGTATTTTAAACCACTAGTCTTTACTATGCATTGCCAAGATATGGTGAGCTTCTAAACATGGTTCAGAATTAAGAAAAGTTTGGGCTGATTCTAATGATTATTTATAATAAAAAATCATAAAAAATGTGAAATAATTTAATTTTTTTAATGAAAACCTACTTTTAGCAATTTTCCATGAAGAAAACGATGATACCAACATTTTTAGTGTATTTCGATGGATTATTGACAAGAATATTGGTTGCCATAGCAACTGATACCCTGAAAATAGTGATTTTATATAGCTTTGGTTGCCATGGTAACCAAATAGACCATGTACCATGTGACCATGCAACTTGGAAATTCTGAAAATCTTCAAAAATATCTACCGTGTACTTTTTATTTCATGTCAATTGATAAAGGGGGTCCTAAAATATCATCATTTGAAGTTTGATGAAATCACCATTTGACAAGAGATGCATGCTGCGTTATAGCCTTCATATCTGCCTTATCCGGACAGATACAGACAATCAGGATTCCATCAATTGTTGTCAATATCCTTACCTTGGACACTCATTACTCAGCTTCTAGTAGGAATATCAAGATGATTCAAACAGTATTTGAAAGACAATGACAGCCCCTATAGGCCGATTTTAAGCCAAAAACAATTTGGTAGAAGAAGAGTTAAGCTGCACCAAACTCCTGCTCCAAACTCTAGTGGCGAAGCCATTAGTTTAAGTCTATAAATGTAGCCAATATAAAAGCACCTTGATTTTAATTAATATAAATGTAATCTGTAAATTTACTCACAGTATCAACAGTTAACCTTCCTCTCCTACATCCACCCTGTACATCAGTTAAGATGTTAAGAAATTCGAGATGGGCAGAAATGTGATTATGTATAACATGTTTAAAAATCTTTCCTGGTAATGACAATAGGGAGATAGGTCTATGATTATTGACCTGGTCTTTTGCACCAGATTTAAAAATTGGAACTACTCTAGCTACTTTCAATGTATCAGGGACTTTCCCTAACAGTAACAAACTATATTCTACAAAGGGACACATTGGGTCCATCTGGAGGTCTGTATACATTAACAATAACAAATTTTCATTGGTACCCTTTTTTGGCAGTTATGACTTGGCATTCTATGGTATTTGAAGATATATTTAAACTATCATATTCATTCTCAGAGACTACAATCATAATCATTCCTTACATAGGTCATTACTCCACCTGCTGTTTTAATTTCACCCTTTTCATTTAACCATGTCCTATCATTTCTATACAATTTGTAACCTGATACTTAAAAATTCTTTGACATGTCTTTAGGTGCTAACCATGACTCAGGTTTAGTGAAAATATCTACAGATTCATCATTTAGGTAAATCAGAATATCATCATGTTTGTTCCTTACACTTCTCATATTGAAATGTGTTACTACTAGTCCTTACCCCAGATTTAACACATCATTATCCATTATCATAAATAAATAAGGACGAGCTCACATTAGGTAGAAACCCTGTTGTTTTTCCCCTGTGTTTCCCCCCGGGACCTACCACACAACATTCCCCCAGACCTCTGCATAACAATAAAGGAAAATAGAGAAAATATAATGTCTCCATAGAGCTTAGGCATCTTTCGCTGCTCTTATGGAAAATGCAATGGGGATACAAAGTGTATACAAAGTTGAAAAATAATCTTCAATACCATTATTTTATCTCACTTTATTCTTAATAACAAAGTGATGAATTTTAGCAGTATCGTCTGTCAAAAAATAGAGGTACATCATTATTAATATGAGTAAAGAAAACAGGGTTTTATCTTATTCAGTAGAGACTCTGTGATTCATTTAATTAAAGAGTTTGGCATGGATTCTTGGGATCTTAGATATTCTCACTTAAATCTAGCTTAAACAGAACAATTTTGAGAATCTTTAAGTGTGTAGACAGCATAGCCTTTTGAATGCACTTATTGTTTATAACAAGAAACATTCTCCCAACTCGCTATGGGATATTTTAATTTAAAGATTTAACATGGTTTACAAGCAACCTTGGCCTCGTGTAATTATCCTTCACTAACACACACTCGTCATGAATTATCCATTGACTACTTATTTTATACCACGAAATCAATAAATAATCAATAGAATACCAATAGATTCAAGTTGAAAACAAAAATTATTCCCCCTCCCCGGGACTCGAAGCCAGCCATAGTGTGTGTACACAGGTACATACACCTCCTCGTCACCTGGCAGCGGACAGCGACAGCCCCCGTCTCGGCTTGCTTTGAATGATTGAATGAATGCACTCGTGGTTATAAATGTATGTACATGATCAGTACATATACCTCGTTGCCCGGCAGCGGACAGCTAAAGGTTTGAATGCGTCTCGCGGTTATGTTTGTGTATAATACACCTCGTCGCCCAGCAGTGGACAGCGACAGCGCACACAGCGAAAAAAAAAAAAACGCGCCCGGACCGGGACTCGACCCGCATACCTCTAACGGCTGAGCGCAATGCGCTAACCACTAGACCACTGCGTCGCCTCCTTCAGCGGCTGTCTCGGCTTGTTTTGATTTCAACGCGTCCCGTGGTTATGGTAGCGGACAGCCCGCACTCGGCGCCCCACAGTTGTTATGGTAGCAGCAGCGACAAAGCTTGGTGGGGGGGTCACAACCCAGAATGCTGGGGATTTTTACACTTTGAATGTATAGAAGTTATATTTGAGTGACCTTTGTGTCATATCCAGACCTGGTTCTAGCCAGCCACCACCAGCCAGTCCCTGTAGCGCAATGCATAGGGAGTTAGACTAGGGATCTGAGGCTGCAGGTTCGAGCCCTGCCCTGGCCTTGGTGGGTTTTAACATGTAACATATGACATGGAAGGACATGAGAGGCGTGCGGGTTATCCATGGATAACCGCATGGCATGCAGGTTATCCATGGATAACCGCATGCCTTACAAAATTGATGTTACAGCCGACAGGGTGTGCAATATCGACAGGTATGTGCATGGGAATATCCAGCAAAAAGCACTGAGCAACCCAGAAATCGTGGTATAATGGTAGATATCACATCGGTCTCATGTAATGCCTATGTAGGGCATGGAAGCGTGTTTCCCCTTTAGCCACTCAAATAACAAGCTCTCTAAAAAAGTTTTTAAACTACCCAATAATTCTTAAATTCCTGAAACCACTTCTTCACAGAAAATAAAATGTGATCTTCTAAATTAAAACAGAGGGAAGGCTTTGAAGGAAGACAAGAATGAATTCTTTGTCCATTTCTTCATATTAAACAATTTTTTTTCTTTGCGTTTCATGCTGTTTGAATTCTCAGAAACAAAGACGATGAGAAAATGGGAAAACACGGGACTCATAAATAATCCCCCAAAAAGACGTTTAACTCAGAAAGGGTAGCCAGAGAAAAGCGACAAATTGTTTGCATGAGACAACAGGCCCCCACCAACGATCAATTGTTTTAATTATTTCAGTCTGCCTGAATTCATTGAATGCTACGGTTGTGTCAAAAATAAAATGCTTTGACTGAAGAAGCTTGGGACCTTCATGCAAAATGGGAGAGGAATGAGATAAGGGACATTTCCGGAGGAGAATAGAGAAAAAAGCACATCCCCTGCCCCTTCTCCTAATCACCTTCATTACCTTTATCATATAAGTCACAGCTTCTTACATGGCTATCCCTTTATTACCTAAAACATATCCATATCCCAAAACCGAATGCTTATACTATTCCTTACACAATATGCATACATCATGTTAACCTGCAGTGCATACAAAGAAGATAGACTGTCAAAAAATGTTGTCAAAATAATGACAGAATCCTCATCCCAAAGTTGCCAGGGATCCATCTTTATTTTCACAGAGATTCCTTGTACCACCGTTCTACCGCCTGGGGCTTCTTAAATGAAAACCTACACTGGTTAATATAATTATGGTGGTTCACTCTCCAGTCCTATGAAGATCCATGGTAGATTCAACGGTTAATTGTTACAGTGTAGAATAGCTGGCTAGATAAGGGAAAACATGCCTCCAGGGGGAGAAATGACTTTTTAAGACTTAAGTCACAGGCTTTCAAATGAGACATCTTGAGCCAAAAATGTTCCCAGTAGTTTTGGTGTAATTGTTTGTCAAACCTAGGTTGGTATACGTAGAACTAAAAATGCCAATCAAGCTCTAAATATATACATTATATCCATATTATATAACATAAATGTGACAGGATCTGCGAATAGGGCCCTTAGTGCAGGATACTAGTCTTAAGGTCCCTATTCCCAGTACATGCCACAAATATATATATATATATATATATATATATATATATATATATATATATATATATATATATATACTAAAAATGCAAGAAAATACAGTTTTGTGGAAAAATAACCAAAGAGATATGATATATCTATCATAAAATTGGTTCTATAGAGTATCTTTTAGCTCTTTTTTCAGTTCTAAGTTCCTGAACATGTTTGGCAAAAAATCCCATTTGGAATACTGGAGAGGTTTCCATGGCAACCATTGATTGTCATATATGTCAATTTTCCATGCCAACAAACATTCAGATTGCATTCCAAAAATAGAATTTTTCAGTGGAGATTGAATAGGTCTAAGCATACCCCTCGATTCCCCATCAGAAATTGCCCTAAAATATTTTTTGGCATATTTTTTCAGTGTTTTTGTCACATAGTGCACCCAGTACTAAAATCCCACTGGAGTCACGCCCCCCTTTGTAAAAAGATTTGGCAAGGGTTTACAAGGACAAGTGTTGGATAAGGACAAAGGGGAATAAGCTTCAACCTTTGTAAATACATGTAATGAAACCACAATGTGTAATTCTAAAACTGCCTGAGGAAGTTATGGTATTTGTTGTTGCTGGGTAATGGTTGCACTTCACAATCTAAAAAAGGTAGTTCTATGGACGTGCAACAACATAACCTGGAGGTTATGCATCATCTCCCTTAGTTTTTACATTTACCTTAATTGATGCATTTGCAGTATTGCACGTGAGTATTGTGCTTCTCACCATCAGCATCGAGTCACAGCCTCGGTTCATATGGTAGTAGCTGTCAGCTATGTGTACCATACCAATACATAGTACAATAGTATATACTACATATATACCAGTAATCAACCCTTTAGACCCGAAATTAAAGAAAATAGTGCTTCAATCCTCAAAAATTGTCCGATTTTGGCCAAATATTGGCTTCAACCTTCGTCTCACTTCAAACTTTTGTAAAATATTTTCTATTACTCAAGTTTTCAACTTTTAACTCCTCTTCTACCAAGGTGTTTTAAGGAGAATTTAGGCCTCTAGGGGCTGTAATTATCTTTCAAATACTGTTTGAATCATTTTGTGTAATTCTACACTACACAAAATTGGATGGAATCTCAGGAACCACATGAAATCTGGTTCTTAATTCATGACCATTAATGAGGAAGTCGAGGGTTATTGAGCAATTTACCTGTATTAGGGTTTTTATCAGCCAATAATACCGTAAGGCACGCACATCTGCCATTCCTAAAGTTAGGTATATTAGCGACCTTATCGGCCATTTTCTGGCTATTAAAAGACAGAGAGGCGCCAGAATCAGTATTAATGCAAATGGCCTTACATCGTTGCCCATTTTGATCAGACTTGATCTTCAGCTTCAGGATTGATGTCCTTAGGCTCTCATCCTCATACTCGGCTTCATCATCAGTGGGAGTAGCGGGTTTTGGAGTTGTTAGAATCAACTGAATTTACTTCTGATTCATCATTTGATTGAGAAGTAGTGGGGGACGTTCCATTGGTCGGATCCATTTCGGTGGGGGCAGGATCAGCTGGTGCTGGAGCACCTTCCCTGAATCCTATTCATCATAGTTGTTGTTAAGGCTGTCATTTTCATGATCAGATTGAGACCCTGTTTGGCTCCTATTATCCTTTCTGCCGGGTGTGGGGTCTCTAGACTTCTTTAGTGATTGCTGCACCTAATTATCTGGGATGGTGACGTCTGCTGGTACCATGAAGGAGACGTTACGGTTGTTGTTAAGTTGCCCAGAAACAGGGATGAAGACAAATCTCTTACTGCTTTCTGATAACCTGGATCTTTGGTTAGATCTATCACTGGATCTGTTTGGAAAAATTTAGTTGCTGTTGTGTTTTTTTATTCTCTAACCAGGTTTAGGTTAAGTGTATCGCTTCTAAATGAGGGTCTGTGTGCTTGAAGAGTGCCTGCATACTTGACTGATCCTTGAACTGTGCATAATTGATTGACAGTCACATGATATCCACTCACACTCCTTAACCACATATCTTACCTTCTCTACTGAATGTTCTAAACTAAGGAATCTGCTGAATACTGACTGATGTCAGAATGAACTTTTAAACTGGGGATATTGGATTAATTTGGTCTCAAAAGTCAGACAAGATACCTTTGTTTGTTATTTGCACACAGAGTACACAGAAAGATGTACCACCTATTGACTGGTAAAGAAAATGTAGTGTTTTCCAAACCCACGTTGATTGTATTCTAATAAAGAAAGACAATGACACACTACTCAGGTTCCAGCTAGTTCTTTATTCATCTCTCGTATACACCAGTAGACAAGTTTCGACACTAGTCGACTTATAGCACTAGAGTTGTCTCGGCTATTAGTAATCAACAATACTCTAGAGCAAGCTCTGTCGAGTTAAAGAATGCACGGTATCGACAGCTGTCAATACGAACCGTTAGGGTGTAATTACCTTACTCTCCCCTAGGTGCAAGCGCCGCCAGGGAGAGAAACAAACTATCACACAGGATCAGTAGAACTGGACACCAGAGTGGCCAGTCCAGGACTGAACCCAGGGAGACGACAAGACTCCCCTTTTATAGTAGTGGAGGGATCCATGTGACATGATATAAATAACATTGGATCCGGTCTTAGAACTGGGTGCCTCAACACGTATCTAATGATACCTTGATATGGATGGATGAGCATACTATAACTCTCGACGGTGGTCGAACTTCATAACCCACCGCCACACTACCCCCTCCTAGACTTTGTACAATAAGTAATAAAGTCTATACATTAACAAGAGCTCAAGATGGAACGATACATGTTATAGTATGAACAGGTTAATATACAATAGGTGACTATGAGAGTCACCTTTCGATAACAATTATATAAACAATGTAGTGTTTAGTTTAAATATCACAGCTAGTAGCCGGGTATCCATCCCACGTAGGAAGTCAATATGAAAATATTGTTTCATGGTCTGATTCTGACCAATCTAAGTCTGGTATAACCGGACAAAACTGTCTGGGTTATATCTAGTCCACACTACCTCGAAGAGATACTGCTTCCTGCGATGGAAGCCACCTTTAAGGTGTCCTTCGACCAAGGGGCCGAGGAAAAAATGGTATCACCGGGTTTTATGACTAACCAGGGTGATATCAGTCCCACTTTTGCTTCGTTGAGACCGGTGCTTCTGGGTTCAGGGTTTAAGTCCGCAGTCTTCTTATCGTGGGCCGGGGGCATTCCTGGATGGTGCAGCCATTCGGGGGCTGCACACCGCCGTCCAAGAGCTCAGAAAAAAAAATCCTGAGACTCATTGGGGGATCCATATCCTAATCACTCGACAACAGTCTCAGTAGATGGTGTCTCTACCGTTTC
This sequence comes from Acholoe squamosa, assembly GCA_949317995.1. NCBI lineage: Eukaryota > Metazoa > Annelida > Polychaeta > Phyllodocida > Polynoidae > Acholoe > Acholoe squamosa. The sequence continues at coordinate 64,468,590 of OX439044.1, forward strand.
TGTTGTCGAGGCTGCAAAGTCATTGGCTGCAAGCAGCCCTGCCACCGCCGTAGTGTTCTCAGCAGTCGACGCACCCTCGGGTTCTGTCGACTGCTCGCTAGGGGGAGCAGGCTGAGGAGGTGGCGAAGGAGATGTAAGGGGGTCCGCCTTGTCCATCTCCGATGACCAATCGTTCAACAAGGGCGGGGCATCTCGAGAGTCCTCGGAATCACTGTGCAGTAGTTGATCCTCGGCTTGAGTTACCGCTTGGTCATCATCCTCCTCCTCACTGTCACTGAAGATCTGTCGACCAGATCCCACAGAGACAACGTCATCATCCACCTCAATATCAGATACAGCCTCCGAAGTGACTGTGCATGGTACGGATGGGGCCACCCGAACTCCCGGTTCAGCCGAAGGCAACGGTGTCATACCTTCGAGTTGAGCCGGGATAACAACCCTTGAGGGTGTTGGTGGCTTCCCCACAGCAGCCGAAGGTCCAGGGACAACTGGGGCCATCAGGGTGCTAGGTGGCAGTGGTTCCAGGTCTCGGCCTGGGGTCCTGGGAGTCTCCTTCGATTGTGACTTGTGCCCCAGTGTCGACATTTGTGCACACAGCAGACCAAAGCCGGGTGACAGGGCGAGATTAGAGCGGTCTTGCAGCCGCAATTCTTCGACCTGAGGGATCCGGCCTCCTTCGAGGACGTACTTTTGTACACCCCTAGAAGCTATCTGCTGGCGAGGCTTGAGTGGTCTTATGGCTCGATCTTCATCAGCAACCCACTGGTGAAGGCGTATGCCAAACACTCGATGGAATTCCTGATCAATCGACTGCCATATTGCAAGCACCCCGTCTCGTTTAGACAACTCATAGTCAGTATCCGTTTGGAAATCAGACAGGCAAGCTTCGATGTCATTAATTTGGCCCTACACACCCTCCTTAGCGACTCGCTCCTGTTCCTGTCGAAGTTCCTGGAAGAAACTGCCCCACAGGCACTGACTGACTCAGGTGAAGAGTGCAAACAGGTAGGCGTTCGATTCCTCCTGAAAAGCATGCCCAAATTTGTCTAGCACCGACAAACCTGTCATCTCCAGAAGCCCTTTGCATTGTTCTACAAATGTGTAAGGGATTCCTGGGTCACTCCTTCACCAAAGTTAGGTTCAGGAAAGGATGCGGCGCAAGCAGCGCCAGGTTTCTCTTGGCCCGAAGCTACTTGAGAAAAGGTCACACCTCTTTCTGGGGGTGGAGCCAACTCTAAAGTTACTTTCGGATCTCCTCGAGACACAGAAGAAGTTGCTCCTGAAGTACAGGGTTTAGGAAGTCTGTTACAACTCTCCCGTTGCCCAGCACTAGTCGAAGCCACTGGTTCTCGAGGAACAACAGGGCGCTGTTTCTGAGCAGCCCCTGCTGCAGCATTATCAGAACCCACCGAGTGTGTTCGTTTGGCACTATTGGATCCGCCTCTGGTAGCGCCAACAGCACTCAGGTCTGTCGAGGGATGCTGCCTGCCCGTCTTCTTTATAATTCCTTCCTATAATCAGGATAGGCTCCAAAGAAAGCCAGCATCACTTCTTCAGGTACAGACGTCGAGGATTGTCCTTAGTGTTACTTTCTGACCGATAGTAAAACTTTTTGGACAGAAGATTACCAGCAGCGTTCTCCTCGACATTGGTGATGAGGTTTTGGACCAACTGTACCGCCAGTTTGGTGGAATACCGGTGAGGTTGTGGTTCACCTTCCCTCAGATGCCTCACCAAAAATCCCCGTTGACTCGTGACGAAGGGACCATTTGTGGCATCGTGTCGGTTTTGAAAACACACTGCCTGTCCTTTCCGGAAAGAACATCCAAACTGGGGTTGTATGGGTCGATGATGCTCGACCAGGTGCCGGGCATATCGAGGGTCACTACTGTATTTCCTAGGAGTGTGGCCATCTGGAGTGCAACCGACAAAGCAACACTCCTGACCAGGGTTGAAAGTGCGCCATGCAAATCCAATCCTGTAGCACTTTTCCAGGGGAATGCCTGATTCCGGGGAAGCATTGACAACCTGTTCGATCTTACTCACGTACCAATCGATAGGGTGTCCTTCATCCCATAACCATTCCTCATCGTCGCTGCCATCATCACTAACCAGAGGTGGCAAGACTATACCCTCCTTTGGGACTTTATAGTCTATTAATTTCCAGACCTCTCGGGTGTCCTGCTCACTAGCATGATGATCCCTGGTCCTGGCCATTAATTCCTGCCAAGTCCTCTGCGCACTGGTCTGTTTGGGAGGTGAAGAGATACCATCGACAGTTTCGACAGCACTCGATTCGGTCTCAACAGACTGTGGAGCATAGGTACTGATGCGTGCCTTCTCCTTAGACACCATGGCTTTAGGGGCTCCACCTTTCTTTGGAATCTTAAAGGTAGAACCCTTTGAGCCCGTTTTGCCGGTAGAAGCAACCTTCCCCACATCCTCCTTGGCTTTGGATTTAGGTTCCTTTGACATAGACCGCCTGGAGTGAGAAACATGGACCTCCATCGGCTCTGCAGAAGAAGAGGACGAGGAAGCATAACCCTTATCGTGCTTCTTGTCCTTCTTGGACTGCTTTGCTGCTCTTTCAGCGATTTTTCCGAGCTTTGTTGTCCTTGGCTTCTGAGCGCTGCAGTTTCTCCAAAGCCTTCTCGTATGCCTTACGAGCTTCCTTGGCTTCAGACTGAGCATCATCAGCCTGTTTCTCCGACTTGGTCTTCTTCTTTTTCTTCCGATACCGGCCAGTGCCGGTTTCGGAGTCATAGTCAGAAGACTCCATGTCGACGAGGGTCGAGTGCAAGCACTTTTTTTCCTGTTGTGGAGCAAGCTCCCAGGTAATGAAGGTATCTACCTTAGTCAATTCTATTAATAGAATCATCGACCCAGATCTCACGGAGTAACGGTTTCTTTTCCCACCGACCTATGTGTATGTTAGTTGCTAAATAACATGAAGTCTATGATCTAATTAACAGAATAAAAACGCCTTGTTTACACTCATGTCAGCTTCCTACGGACACAGGGAATATATTGATGTAAATATGAGCCTGCTACATGAGCAAAACTCACCAGACAATGCTGTACATCATTCCGCAGGATTATTTTCAGCTTTAATTCATGAAACCCGCCGCCTTTCTTGTAGGTAAGACCCAGTTAGAGATCAATCTTATCGTACTTCTCATTGTGTATTTTTTTTCATTATGCCTAGGTTTCTGGTAATTACTCTATCCACTGTTTCTCAATAGATTAGCAACATCCAAACCCCTTCCCCAAAAAGAGCTTAGGATTAGAATAATCAAACTCCGCCTGCGGAATCATAGAGGTTAACTAGTTGACGTACACGTGTGCCTCGTCTCAAGTTTTTTAGAGGTTCCTTTGAAGGTAAATTAGGCTTATTTACTCCTCCTTTATGTCTGGGGTTTAAGGGACCAGGCTCTGGTCCTTTTTTAATGCCATACTTGTTAGGAGAACCTAATAAATTAGGCTTCAAAGGCGTCTTCTTATGTAACACAGCACCGGGCTTACGCCGTGCAGTGTTGTTTACATTATTTGACAGTCTTGACTTCACTTGAATAGCAGCCGGTAAGTCTCGGCTGTTATCAAGTTTGGTCTCAGAAGTAGATTTGTTACTGTTCACATCGGTCTTCGGCTTGCGCCGGCAACGTTTGTGTTGTGGTAAGGCATCTAACACTTCCACCCCTCTTACTTCTCGATCAATTTTCTGTCGTTTCTGTCTATGATGACAGGGAGCATGTTTATTCTTTATACCATGCAGTGCCTTTACAAGAGGCGTTGAGGTAGTTTCAGTGTCAGCATTCTCACCTCGGTTCGGCTCGGCCAAGAGTCAAGAGTCGTCGTCTACAGATTGTTGTGGTTGCAACAACTCGACAGTTTGTGTAAGCTCCACCCCCAACCAACGGCGGAGTCTATCCACATTACTTTTATACAACCTACCATAGGCCGATCTCAGTATCACTGTGGATTCTGATATCACTGAGTCAACAGTGAAAGGCCCATCCCAGTTGGGTGCTAACTTAATAGCTGCTTTAGGGGTATGGTACTGTACCACCTGCTCCCCAACCAAGAAACGTCGAGCCCTTAGACTAATGTCGTAGCCAACCTTTTGCCTAAGGGCTGCTTTACCTGAGTTCTCTCTGACTAGCTGATAGCTCTGACTGAGATGATCCCTAAGATTTTCCACATAAGTGACACTACATGGAACATCCAGGCCACCATCTAAAGTCCCATAGATAACATCTGCAGGCATTAGAATCTCATCACCGAACACCATCATATTTGGACTACAACCAGTTGAACTATGTTCAGTACCATTGTATGCGCTGACTACATATTTAGATTGTTAGTCCCAATCGTCCATATGTTTGTCGACCAGCATAGTAAGGGAATCAATGTACGATTGAACCTTTCCACCTGACCATCACTTTGAGGCCTGTATGGATTGGTTCTCTGCTTGACTATCGACAAATAATCACACATTTCAGTAAAGAGATGAGATTCAAATTCTCCCCCTTGATTGGAATGTAGAAGCAATGGAATCCCAAAGATAAGAACCCAGTTATCCACAAATGCCTCAGCATACATTACTGCTGTGTGATTTGGTAAAGATATCGGACATACTTGGTGAAGTAATCTTGGATTACTAGCATACAAGTGTTCCTGTTAGAAATCCTGATATAATATCCATGGCAATTCTACCAAACCTAACACCAAACATTTCTTGATGAAGTGGAGATTTACCCAGACCTTCCCCGGGTTTGACTAAACAGCAATTTGGGCAATGTCTTTTCCCTTTCCAGGCCAGTAATACCTCCTCTTCACTTTTTCAAGAGTATGTTTGTGCCCAAAGTGTGCCGCTGTTCGATGCCCATGAGAGTAAGCCAATACCTCAGCTCTAAGCTGATGTGGTACCACTACTTGTATCGAGCGTCTAGCTCTACCTGAGGTAAATTCCATTGACCCAAAAGACCTTCTCTAAAGGTTAATAAAGGCCACTGCCCAATTAACTTTCAAGTTTCTGCACTCTCTATACACATTTCAGGTTGGTTTAGCCCCCAATACTAGCCATTTTGCCACTTTTGTAATGTCAGTATATGCTAACTGAGCATCCACAAGTTCAGAGAAAGACCAAAATATACTACCTATCGTCTTACTTTCGATAATACTGGTGGCAGCTATTACCGAATTATGTAGACCACAGTCGGTGCAATCCAAGCACTGTCATAGTCGAACAGGGATTCGACTTAAAGCGTCTGCGTTTAGATGCTTTGACCCACTTCGATGCTCAATTTGTGTGTTAGACAAACCAAACTCTGAGAGGTGAGCCAGCCATTGACCCATCATTCCTTCTGCTTCTTTAAATTTTAGAAGCCACTTCAATGAGGAATGGTCGGTTCGGATAATAAAATTTCCTCCATAAAGGAAATGTCTATACTTCCGAGTGTACACCACAACGGCTAATAATTCTCTTTTAGTTGTACAGTAGTTTCGTTGGGTTTTATTTAAAGTATTGCTTGCAAAAGCCAGTGGGACTTCTACTCCGTCCTGAAGTTGGGACAGAGCAGCACCGATGGCTATATCACTAGCATCCGTATCAAGTATAAACCTTCCGTCTGACGTAGGGAACTTAAGTACAGGAGTATTCCTGAACATAAGCTTCAACTCAGCAAATGACTTTTCTGCCTTTTCAGTCCAGTCAAATACTGCGTAACGACCTCGACCTCCTTTCAGCTTTGCTGTAAAGAGTTCCTGTAAAGGAGGTACCAGCTCAGCAAAGCCTGGAATGAAATCTCGGTAGTATCAGCAAAAACCTATAAATGATCTAACCTCTTTTACATTAGTAGGCTTTGCCCATGTCATTACAGCATCGATTTTGTCCGGGTTTGCCTTAATCCCAGACTTGGATGCAATTCGGCTGAGATAATTGGATCTTGGAGGAGCTTAAAAGGGGCTTACAAACACTAAACTTTGTGATCATACACTAATAGTTTAGACCCTTTAAATAGACTACCTTTCCAAGACCCATCCTTCATAGTTTTTACATAGGAAATCTCACAAGTTGGCTAAGTTTTAGTCAAACATTGGAAATAATAAACCTGTTTTAAGCAGAAACTTTTTGGGCTTATCTGATGCCCCTTAATTTCATCTCTAAATTGGTATCGCTATTAAACCACTTTGACACATAGGAGGTGCACAAATGGGGACTTGTCACTGCTTGGTGAGCACTTGGAGAACCCCTGGGCGCTTCAAAAAGTGCGCAAGGTGGAGGTCAGCAAAGTCAAGCAGGTGGCATGCCTAATGCTAGCAGACAAAATGGCACTGCCTATACAAACAGTCAAGGGGCGAGTTGTACCTCGGGTACTACCCCTAATGGAAACAGCAGCGGAGGTGGAAACACGGGGCTGGACAGTCCCAGTGGGGCTATGGTCAAGCACCGCCACCATTGCTAAATAACAGTAGTTTTAGTGGATTGGGAGGCAATCAAACCTTGAACGAAACCAAGGTGATTGAATGGAGCAAACAACAGTGTGGAAGTCTGACGTATGCTCACAACTCAGCCAGGAGGGTAGCCGTCATTCTGAAGGAGTATGATGGTACCTGACCATGGAAGGAATGGTTTGAAGACTTCCTCGATGTGATGAATTGTAATGGTTGGACGCCACATTTAGTTAGATGCCTAAAGACTGGCCTGGGTCGCATGGCCGTGGAGCAATGGCGTACATGGTACGGCCTAGTAGGAAGCTTTGATCAGTTAGTTGAAACTGCTAGTGGGCTGTTGTATAACATGGTCAAGGAGGATCCAATGGTTTGTTTTTGAAAGCAACTCAAAAGCCTTCGGAAGCTTTTAGAGCTTATGGTATGGAGCTCCACGCTCTACTGAGTAAGGCCAGACCCGGGACAGAAAACTAAGACTGGTATATAGACGATTTGATAACACAATTCTTCAAAGGGTTGAGAGACCGAGACGAGCAGATAGCTGCAAGAGACGCCTGGAAGGAGGGATCCATGTTGCATGGCATATTTAATGAAATAGATATGGCTGTGAAGAAACAAACCATGTTAGCAGGGGATGTTGCTAACATATCAGGACACACCCCCCATGGCCGCTGCGCTGCATCGACCCGAGGAGACGAACACCTCGGACGATTTCGAGTTAATTGACATTGAGCAGGAGGATGGTACATTCTGTGCAATGCAATTAAGAAGAAACACTTCCGGTAGGAGATATATTCCTAGGAAGGTGTTTAATAAGTCGAAGGATCAGAAGACAGTACACGAGACTTCGGTTGTGCCCAGAGCTAATGGCAAAACAACAACAAAGCCAGCTGATAGCACTTCGAAGGCAAGTGGTCAGTCTCAAGACATGACAAAGGTAATGGAAGAAATGTGCAAAAAGATAACTGAAGCATTACAAGCCAGTCGGTCTAGACCCAGATTTTATTCCCGAGTTTACTGCTGCAAAGCCAGTTATGGCGGCTTATTATGAAGCAAGTCTGCAGGATGCAGTAGCAGCAGATATTGTGGAAAATTAGAGGGGGTTGTATCCACGGCATTGGGTATAGCCCCATCTGGAAACAAATGCCAAAACGCTACCGGGGGTAAGCCGGTGGAAGAATTCGGATCAGATTTACCTGGAGCTCGGGTGACTGTGGGTGCACACCCCAGCATACTGACCGGGGCCAGGGACCCTAGTGCAGATATGTGTGTTGGAGGAGACAAATGTGCGAATGGCCACACTGGGGGAGAGGAAGGATGGATTAAAGAGTTGATCCAAGTGTGTGGGACACGTCTTCCCCTAAGTCATCCTTGTCTGGGGTTTTTAAGAGGACTCGGATTGAATTTTGGTGATTCCGGAGACTTTCATCAGTTTACCAGCAACCCATCCCCACTTGGAGGGAGACGGTGGTATATACCTGTAACTGTGGAAGGTCGGGTAGGAAAATTATTAGGGGATACTGGAGCTAGCCATTCCTGTGTGTCCAAAAGGTTCTTCAACTCGATGGCTGGCAGTCATGAAAACCTCAAAAAGGGGGTAAATGCTTGCACGGCTGACTGAAGCAGTATGAGGACTTTTTGGAGAACTTTTATGCCTATCCTTATAGGAGTCAAAGAATTCGTTCTTTCGCCTTCTATAGCAGAGGTTAGTGACCATGGAATCCTAGGGTTGGATTTAGCAAGCCCATATGGGGCCATGTTGGATCCGAGGGATGGAATGATGAGCATCCAGAACCCCTATGGCTTGCATGTACAGTGCATATTGAGACAAGTGTCTTCAGTAGCTTCGGTTATACACATGGTGAAAATCCCTCCGGGTACCACTTCTGATGTCCTATGTGGCGGATCAATGAGCCAGAAGGGTGAGATGGGAGTTTTTGAACCCGACACGATATATTTATCGAGCACCGGATTTGACTCAGTGGATACGTTAGTGGCAAATGCAGCATGGTCTATATTACTCATGACTAACTGAACTGGTTCAGTGATTTACTTTAAACGAAGTGACGGCGTAGGGGTGATGAGTTCAGTAGAACATGTTGCTGAAGCTGGGTTTAAGAAACCATTAAACCCTGTTAGTAAGCATCCTTTGGATGAAGAATTCAAGAAACTGATAGATAAATCAGATTTAAAGGATGCGGAAGATAAACGGCAAATAGGGGAACTCCTCCGAAGGTATGAGAATGCCTTCGGTATGGATGGAGGACCAGTAGGTAGGACCGATAAGGTGTTGCACACTGTTGATGTGGGTGATGAAAGCCCTTTAAAATTATGTATCGCAGACTTCCTCCGAAGAAGAAGTTAATATGTGAACAGGAAATACAAAAACAGCTGGAGCTGGGGGTAATCATGCCGAGCACGAGCCCTTGGTCCAGTCCTGTATGTATGACCACAAAGAAAGACGATACTATCTGTTTTTGTGTTGATTACCGCAAACTAAACGGAATAACAAAGAAAAACTTGTATTCCCTATCAAGGATAGAAGAGACCTTAGATAGCTTGGGTGGGAACCAATGGTTCTGCACTCTGGATCTACAATCCGGGTATTGGCAAATACCGATGCACCCTAAGGACATTCTCTAGTCACTTAGGATTGTTCGAGTATAATGTCTTGCCCTTCGGGTTGTGTAATGCACCAGCTACGTTTGAGGCTATAATGGAATCATTGCTCAGTGACTTGTTGTAGAAAAAGTGTTTGGTTTACTTGGATGATGTAGTCGTGTTCGGCAAGTCATTCAAGGAATGCCAGGTTAATCTACAATTATTCCTGGCTAGGATTCTAGCTAACAGCCTTAAACTCAAGCCTAAGAAGTGTAATTTGTTTAAGAAAACAATAACATACTTAGGAAGGATAATTACCGCAAGTGGGGTAAGTGCGGATCCAGAGAAGCTAGACGCTGTGGAGAATTGGGAAAGGCCTACATGTGCTAAGGAGGTTAGATCATTTTTAGGATTTTTTTTCCTACTACCGTGATTTTATAGCAAATTACTCTTGTGCAATCTTTCCTATGCAATGCTTAGCTCTTTGGACACCCGGTAGGGCTCGGGAACGCTTTCCATGGACCAATGAGCAGGAAGAATCTTTTAACAAAATAAAAGATTTTTTTAAAAACACACCGGTATTGAAATATCCCACACCCGAGGGACATTTCATACTAGACACTGATGCTAGCAATAATGCCATAGGAGTCCAATTAGCATTCGCTAGTAACACGTTAAGCATGACTCAGCATAACTATTGTACCACTAAAAGGGAACTACTGGTGGTAGTAGTGTATACGAAGAAATATTGATAAGCATTTCCTTTGGGGGAGTGACTTTACTTTTCGTACCGACCATTCATCTCTAAGGTGGCTTATTAACTTTAAGGACGCCAAGGGGATGATTGGACGATGCATAAGCAGATTGAACACCGCCCAGGTGAAAAGCACATCAATGCGGGTGCCTTATCGAGAAGGCCAATTCGAAAGTGCCAAAATGCCACTTTTGAGGACTGTGGGGCCCACAATGCTGTGGTTGCCGGGTAGGTATACAACTATACCACACCCTGGATCCCCTGGGAGGAGGCTGTATGTAGCGATTGTCTTGATTGGTCTCCAGAGACCATCAAGAAGTTTCAACAGTCGGATCCCACTACTGCACGCATCTTGGAATACTTACAGAAAGGTAGTAAGTCGGTAAGGCCAGTGTTATCTCTGGAGGACAGAGATGAATGTTATTTCTGGAGGACAGAGAAACGAGGCGATTTATTGCTCAATGGACCGAGCTAGAAATCCAAGATGGCATATTGTGCAGATGGAAAACCACTTCCACTGGCAATAAGCTATTGCAAAATCGTGATTCCTACCTCGATGAAGAGGGACATCATGTATTATTGCCATGGCCACCAAACAAGTGGTCATTTTGGGAAGAAAAGGTATATAGAACATCTGCAAAGATCTTACTACTGGCCAGGGATGAGGAGAGACCTTCTTCGCTGGATTGCAACTTGTCCCGACTGTTGTAAAAACAAACCAGGACCCGGCCTGAGCAAGTTACCATTGTCTCAGGAGCTGTTTGGTCTCGGATTTGCTCGGGTAGCAATCGACATAATAAGTGGATTCAATAAGACACCTAAGGAGAATACATGTATGATGGTAGTGACAGACTATTACACAAAGTATACTCGGGTGTTTCCCCTTCCAAATCATAAGGCCGCTACATGTGCTGAAGCATTTGTAAAAGGCTGGGTGCTACATTTGGTAGTGCCCCTTGTGATGCACAATGATCAAGGTAGGGAGTTCGAGTCAGAGTTATGGCAAGAAATGTGTCATTACTTAGCTATGTGCAAGCCCCGAACCAAACCATAGCGGCCACAATCTGATGGCCAGGTGGAACGGTTTAACAGAACTCTGATACAAGTTCTGAAGCTTTTGGTGAATAGCCATCAGGACGATTGGGATAAACAGTGTGATTTTGTAGTACACGCCTACAATAACACCGTCCATGCAGCCACCAATTGTACCCCTAACCTTTTGGTGTTCGGCAAGGAAATAATAATGCCTGCTGATTTGGTGTATGGAGTAGTTGGAATTAATCCGGAAGCTCCTTGCTGTGTACTCTTTGTTGAATCACTTTGTGACAGATTTAAACAGGCATACGAAGTAGTTTGAAATGAACTACTTAAGAATGCTAAATGGCAGAAGGTGGGTTATGACACTAATGCTAAAAGAATAAGTTTTAATCTAGGGGACAAAGTGCTAAGGTATTACAAGCCACTCAAAAGATTAAAGTTTGTGACACCTTTGGAGGGTCCATTGAAGATTATAAGCATTGTCTCCGAGTCCACGGTGATAATGAAGGATTGCTACGCTGGTAGAGAATGGAAAACCAATGTAGGGAAGCTTTGACTTTGGAAGGACGCGAAGCAGCAGAGACGGAATATGGATACCGACCCCCAGAGCCAACCCAGAGGAGGCCTGAGGTGATAGTAACCGAGAAACGCCCCAGAGATCGACCCAGGAAGCATCCGAGGACCAACATAGCTCCTGAATGGAAGAAGACGGGTCGGAAACGGCCAGTTCGTAAGAAATGGAAAAATGTCTCGCTGGGTGAAGGTATTACACATAGGAAAGGTCCTGCCGTGGCTGCGCAGGACCCGGAAAAGGCTGTGGGTAATGCCAGGAAAAATAAAATGCTGACCGAGGTCGTCAGACTTTGTCCCAGGCTAAGGGCTGCTGTAACCCAACCCAGTACACAACAAGTACCTGTGTGTGGTTTGCTTTAAGTGAATGTTGTAGCGGGTCAGGGCGCCAGATCTATATTCCCTCGGTGGAGTATCCCTTGAGTGGTGGTCGGATAATCCGGTACATTCGCTATCTAGCGATGTATTTACCACCAAGCTCCAGAAGATACCACCCCGGTAGTAGCATGCGTTTGGTATACCGAGCCGAGCCCCAGTCCGGATCTAGTCTACGTGAGGGCGCCACTGGTGGCAGCGGGAGATTGGACAACTAGGTCACCGGATAGCTCACAGCGGGATCTCGCGAGATGAAAGTTTTGATGCCATATTGGTTCGACCCAGTTATAACTAGGGCGGAATCGTGGTGCTTAGACACCATTGATTTTTGCTTCGCTTGTTCTGCGTCCTCCCGCGAGGCAGATAGGCACCGTATGCCTCCTCCACCAGTAGCATCTGCATCTTCGGAGCCAACCGACTCGACGGCAGAAGTCGTGGATATTTTGAATATCCCGTTGTATCATCCGGGATACAAGACAAAGACAGAGCATCTCGCCCACGTCGACGAGGAAGCAGGGATCGTTTATATGAGCTGGGGAACCTGCATCCCAATGCACTCTTCAAGGCGAGGAGGCTGATGTCCCTGGACAGCCAGGAGAGATACCCGAGGACTTTAGGACACTGATCATCAACTTGTGTTCTGACGAGCTTGCAGACAACATGCCAGTTTTGAAACTATAAACACCTCTCCGGAACCATGAACTTGGAGGAGGAGCAAGCACGGGCTGTGTTGGTATCTGATGGGATTTCCCGAAGGACCACACGGTTGTGGGAGTCGGAATCCGACATGGACACTGACTCCACCATCACGCCGTATTCGGTGGCAACAGTGCAAACTAAGAAATTAGTTCGAAGCCTGCAGCGAAGGGACTCCTAACTGAGTTGGACCTCGAGAACGAGGACATCCAGATAGCGGTCGAGAGGTCAAAGTCCGAGAGTGAGCCGGGTGCCAATATCCCAGAGGCAGCCGGTTTGGTTTCAGATGAGGACAACACCTGTCAACAAGCTGCTGTGGAGGAAAAGCGTTGTGAGCTTTCTGCACAGCAGAAGCAGCTGATTGCTATAGTCGAGCCCAGCTCAAGTCGGGTACTACCTCGGATACTGATACCACCACCGGTAGCCAAAGAAGTACCAGGGGTAAAGGAAAGGGGTCCGGTAAATTGGATTCCAGCCCTCAGCCCCCAGTTCAGCCCGTCAAGGGAAAGAAGAAAAAGAAGTTCTACCTGATTTGGACTGACCAGCTCAAATCCCAATTGGGTAAGGTGTATAACTACGAGGCGAGAACGAAAGTTCAGTGGGGACCCAGTGCCAACTGTAGCAAGTGCCCATTTGAGTCTTGCCAGCTCTCGCTCCCTGGAGAGAAGATCTTCAGCACCAAGCCTCGGTTCGCCAGGCATATCATTGAGCACCAAATGCACCACAAGCCCTTGCTGAGGTGTATCCCTGGTAATAGACCCAGCAGGTTGTGTGATGGCACCTTCGTGACCAACAGGCGCAGGGACATGGCTTTGCATTTGCAAAAAGCCCATGGAACTGGCCTGGAGAAGACCCGAAAGCATGCGGTCAAGTGCTTAACAAGCTGCTTGCAAACTGGGCCGGACTCCCAGCGAACCGAGTGAGGAAACTCGTGTTTGAGCCCGAGTTCTGCGCCTGGAAGAGTGTTAACATCACCACTTATTTCGCTGTGAACCCCTCAGGTTCAAAGTTTCAGCTTCTAAAGGGCATGCGAAGCTGAAAAAGTGGAGAGGTGATGACAGGAAGGAGAAGGAGAAGCAGGCTTGTTTGAAGGGAGCTGCCGGGGTGCAAACCCCAGGCACACCCCAGAAACGAACCCGTTTGGACCGATCTGGAAGCCCTGCAGGCTCTAATGATCAGTCCAGACCGGCCAACCCAGCTGATCGTCGCCAGTCCAGGCAGCAAGTCTCGGTGCTGGACATGCCAAACATCATGTGTGGTTAGCCAGGCCATACCACCACCCCTACCACCTGGTTTCTCTGCTGGAGCTTAACGACCTCTGGGTGTTGACACCAGCAGCCCGGATGATTGGCAGAGCTTCATGGGCCACAGCACTGGACACGGTGCATGGTGGGCGGGTGAGGACAACACAGATGCACAGCGCCAAGCATAACGGAAGTATATGGCAAAGTTCCCTGCTATGGGACCTGCAGGACCCGAATCCCAAGTCCTGACCTCCTAGGGTAGAGCTAAAGCTTGAGGGAGGGGCCGTGGTTGATGCGAGTCCACCCGACCACTCTCTGGCTATGGTTGTGGACGAGTAGGCGCTATGGTTGAAGGTTCTGTTGTCCCTAGTGCATGTGCGCCACCTGTTGCTGTACCCCCTCCTGCTCAGGTACCAGCCGCCGCTCCATCTGTGGACCCTTGGGTCCCCGTAATGGGGCTGGTGGCTAACACTCTTGCTTTACTCGAGGATCCAGAAACGTTTGTGGACCACCGGGACTAACGCACGTGCTGGATCCAAAACGATCTGAGGCACTTCACTGTCAGAAGTCTATCGAGTACTGGCGGGATGTGACCGAAGCCACCTTCAATCTCGTTTACAAGATGCAGAAGCATAAGGAGGATAAGATCAATGAGCAGGAGATGAAGCAAGTTGAAGAGGCTTACAAAGCCTGTGTCAAAAAGCGAAGGGAACCCGAGAAGCTTAAAGAGTTCCATGCCGCTGAGAACTTGAAGTACATAACAAGGTACAAGGAGACGGACCTGAAATTCTTCCTCTGCTTCGGTAAGCATCTGGACGACTGGGACAGCAAACTGTCGTCTCTGGTCGTCACTTTGTATGCTGACACCGGAGCAGCGGGAGGTAGTTCGTCTGAAGGCGTTGGTGATTTGAGTTCGCGTCTATTAGACGAGGACCCGAACACCGGGAACCTTAAGCTCCTCAACAAGGCATGTAGCAGCTTTGGTCAATACCAGGAGTCGGCTGGAAAGATGGACAAGGACGACGAGTCTACTGACTTTTTGTGTCCATCTGCCGGCTTCAGTGTACCCGAGGGTAAAGGCATCTTTTATATGTTGGAGATCACTCTCGGATGACCGACCGGAACCTACGGACTGTAATAACTACCTGCAGCTAGATGGACGCTACCCAAACCACTCGAGGACCACCACTCGAAAGGGGGGTCCATCTGCACATCTTCATCACAACAGGAATGTGGCTTGCCACCACACTAATGTCACCGGATGGAGCTGCAAAAACCAGTCATTCCAGGTTCGCCGGAAGTCAAATTTTTATTGTTCGGGTGATTCTACTATCCTGGTAGGACACCTATTAACTTTTTATAATAATTGTTTGTATATATTATTATAAAATATAAAACAAAACAGGGTTAATACGAAACTACAAAAAGTTTCAAGCACTCTCGAATATGTCTATAAATATTGTATAAGGTTAATAGTATATGTTAATAATTGTATAATTTTGTAATAATATTACTTAATAATATAGGTCGATGGTACATAAGGTGCCACTTCCTATCCGGTTATACTTATATACTTAGGGTTATATGTGACTATGCCTATTCATGTACATAATATTTATAATGCCCCTCTATTGTTATATTAGTTCTTTAACTACTATATCTTAGACTTACCTGTGTACATAGTTAATATATATTATACGAAGGTTTAAAATAGTCTATTGTACCACTTACCCTAGGTAAAGTCTAGGGGTGGTGGTGTAGGGGCCGGCATCGTTGTACATATACTAGTGCGGATCATCCATGAGATGTGCTCATGTGTTGCTTGTTCCTTCTATGCCAACCAGGTGTCGCTTCGCGATACCAGTTTGGTACAAGAGGGGGCAGCACCACACCTAGCATCCAGCTCCTACTAAGGAGCCAGGCGATCGGCAGAAGGGGACTGGACCTCGTCCAGTCCACACACGTTACTAGACCTTCTCAGGGGAACAATAAAGGCCATCCGAGCAGATGGAATGTTACGGGCTTTGCCCAACCCAAACCTATTATGTTGTGTATTGCTTATAGTCACTAAGCTAGCCTAAGAGCCACCCAATTCGATACACTGAACGAACTGTTACAACGGTATTACCAGTGTACCCACCGAAGAAGATGCCAAACTGCTGGTGACAGAATCTAACGAACTTTGTGCCAATGGCAACCTACGCCTAAACAAATTCCTCTTAAACAGTAAAAGGGTGATGGAGACCATCAATAATGAGAGAAGAAGTATCGACACTGCTGAGCTTGACTTTGACAGAAGTCCTGCTACCTCAGAAGGAGTAATCGGTTTACGTTGGCCCATCCAGAAGATAGTTCTCCTAGAACTTGACTAAATGCTCGATGAGCTTACAACGCCCAAATGCGAGTTGATATGAGGTAAAGTTGCTTTGATAAGAGTTTGAAATTACACATGGTATCAGAGTTGTTCTGTATAGCGTGTGCTAGTTTAATTATGTGTAATTTAGTGGGACCATAAAAGCAGATGAAAATACAGCCCCAAATACCACCAAACATTGCTCACCTGGCTCACCTTTGTTGATATATCACTCCTCAGTCATTTTCGAAGTCCCACAGGGTGTCTACTAAATATGTGTTAACCGCAGACTTACCAGAAATGATATTTGCTATGGTTCTATTAATGTGTTTAGCCTGAAATGTACATGTAGTTGCAATGTTTACAAACCCACTGTCAGGCTGACAGCAGCCATCGAGGCTGCCATCTTGTTCTCCCCATGGAGGCTGCCATCATGTATCCCAGAGTGCACCACTGGCATGCTCAGAGGCCACTTCCACAGAGAGATTTTGGAGCCGAAAGAAACCAAAAAAAGAACCATGTAGAAATATGATGTTTTAAGACCTCCCTGTAATTTTAGTAAGTTCTTACGGCACTTACAGAAGTATGATATGCTGAAGAAATAATTCTTTCAACACCATGTCATCATGACATGATGACATGGTGACATTGTGTCAGTCAAGAATTATTAAAACCAGGGCAGGGAGCTACAATTACATTGGTCAACTTTGCAGAGATTAAATTAAATACTGGAATTCTGCACCATGCAACATTTTTATTAACTATACGAATAGCACACACAATTCAGGTAAAGAGGCAAAAATATGTATGGTCATGTTTCCATCTCCACCCAAATAAATTATACATTGTTGTTTGACAAGGAGGAGAGCTCATGTCCTTGGATGGTCCTGTGTTCACAAGGCCATGGCAGATTAAAGAATTAATTTTTTTTGTAACTGTTGATATCTACCAATATGCCTTTTGTTTACTGGGTAAACATCCAATCTGTCTACAATGTATATCACAACACATATTTAATGTTCCATGCCACATTAAACATAAGTATTCATTGTATATTCATTTTCAGATCATATTGATTCTTCCATCTGTATTCTACGGCAGTCTGATTTGAAGAGTAGACAAATGCTATCTAAATGCAAAAGGAGTACAATAGTATATATCCTTGTGTATATACGGTGAGTCTTGGCACACTGTAGGTTCATGCCAAGTCTATCACGTGGATGCAAGGTCACCTTTGGGTAATTCAGCACCTTTGCCAAGAATCCAAAATGTAGTGTCAAGAACACCATAGGAAATGCACCCAAGGTAATACTTTGATTCAAATCTGTGCTCAAGGGTTTAGGTGGGAATTCTTTTGGTAAGCCATAATAGATCATTTTAGTAGGTTACCAGCTAGGTTCTAACATTAAAGTTGTACCTGCTTTTTTTCCCTACAAATCCCAAAGGTAAATGATAAGGCCCTATATAAGCCTTGAGTTAGACCCATGCACCTGAGTCATGTTAAACATTGCCCTCACATAGCTCCTAAACCTTCCACTTTTCCATGCATATATGACAGGGTTCAACCAAGTATTTATGCGCCATATGAAAGCAGTAACCCTGAAAATGACCCCACAGGTGTCATTCTGTGTGTACATGTAATTCCTAAGAGGAGGTACAATGATTACGACAGATGTACACAGAAAGTAAACGGAGAGTACATTGAACATGACTTTGGTGATTTTAAAGTCTATTCCCACTGGCTGTTCCTGGGGGCTTCCAGCTGCAGCAATGGCATTCCTCTGTTTGAGTGCCACCAGACCCACTTTGATGTAGCAACTGATGGTGACTGGCACAAAGATTAGATAGGGGGCTAAAAGGAGGTTGCCTGGGACACCTTGTACAGAGAGGGCTGCCCTGCAAGGACGTGCAAAGACACCCATGTGGTAGGTATCAGTGTATCCAAGTCCAATAGCAAACAAACAGTACAGACTGCAGAAGACCCAGATACTAATACAGATTGCAAAGGCTCTATTCACTGGCATTTTCATGTGATACTCTAGTGGGTAGACAACATAGATCAGGCGGTCAACAGCGATTACACCCAAGGTGACAGTGTTGATCATTGATGTGATATTACCAAAACACATGCCTAGAAAGCAACTGACAGTCCAGCCCCATGTATGGGGCAAATGCGTTGAGGCAAGGCTGAATGGTAGGGCACCTGTTGATGCCAAATCAGCAAGGGTGAGGCAGCCAATGAAGATGTTACTCGGGATCTCTAGCATGGCATATCTGTGCATGTATATGATCAGGATGGTACCACCATTGGTGGTAAAGACTACAAGTTTATCAATGATATTCCACACAGTGAAAAGAAGCAGGACAATATCCTCCTTCCAACAGGCCATATCGTGTCCAATATCAGTCAGATTACTAGACACATTGTAGTCATTTACAGTGGTTGAGACATTCATGTTGAAGGAGCTTACCATACTTGATGTGTGTATGTTGAGTGATGTACAGTGCTAGATGTGTTGAAGCAAAAATACAGATGTGTTGTCTTCGGTCTATGCTGGCCTGAACAGAGCTGAATCAGAATCAGTGGCAGCTTTTAAATGTATTGCTACTAAGTGAGTTCCTTCTCAGAATCAGTGACCAGGTGGTGTCTGCCAAGCAAAACTTTAGTTTACAGACAGTGCTACTCACATGTCTGGAATCGAAGCAGCTCAATGACATTTAGCTGCTTCAGACCCCTTTTGAGACTTCATTGTGTTTCCTGCACCACCTGTACCTATAGCTTTGGTTTGATTATATGCTAGGCTACATCCATACATTCAATTGTTATATAATGGATTTTTATGTACCAAGAGACATCAATGTGAGATTAGTACAGTACTTACCTTGACTGTATTGGGACACAATATGGCACACTTATAGATTTTGAGGCAACATGTCGGCATTGAAGAGTTAAAGGCCCTGTAGCAATTAGCAGTTTTGTATTGTTTGTTGAGCATGTGCTGAGATATTTAGTGCCTCTGGTGCTAGTGGATAAAGTGTCTGGCAAACAAAAGTAAAGTTTTTAAGTATTTATTGGCTTTCTGTTCTGTATGATAAATGAATGTGGCCTTAAACAGCCTTTCTGAGGTACAGTAATGTATCTTACACATGGAAATTACACTCCTAAATGGTGGGCATGATCCATCAATCCTTCTCTGCATTGACCAGAGCAATATCAAGAAATGAACATTCGATCATACTTTACTTGTCTTGAGTCTAATGTCCAACAATACACAGTAAAAGAAATTCCCTGACAGAATGGTGAATCATTGGCATCAGTTGGTTAGTCTGGTGAATCACTATAAAAATATGGTAAATACATGTTAGAAAACTATGGAGATTCCCCATAGAGTGAACTTAGTGTCCTGTAGTTTTTCAACAGGAATTCACTATATTCTTACCGAGGTGACCTCTCATATATCTTTGTATCACTCTACGGTTTAGCTCTGATCCAGGATTCAAGTGAAATATCTGAACAGTTCTCTACATACAAGTATTACTGTATACATAAAACATAAGCACCTTATACTCACTACCTCATTGGGGTGTCCAGGAGTAGACACTGTCTATCATTAGGATACCTTACTGCCTGAGTCCTTGGTCTCCTGATTATAGACTGGTCTGGGTGCATGTTTATAAAAGTCGATGGGAGTGGTGTTCCAAATTCACAGTTACACCAATGCACCTGATTCATGTTAAACATTGCCCTCACATAGCTCCTAAACCTTCCACTTTTCCATGCATATATGACAGGGTTCAACCAAGTATTTATACACCGTATGAAAGCAGTAACCCTGAAAATGACCCCACAGTTGTCATTCTGTGTGTACATGTAATTCCTAAGAAGAGGCACAATGATTACAACAGAAGTACACAGAAGTAAAACAGAGAATATATTGAACATGTCTTTGGTGATTTTAAAGTCTATTCCCACTGGCTGTTCCTGGGAGCTTCCAGCTGCAGCAATGGCATTTTTTTTGCTTGAGAGCCACCAGTCCCACTTTAATGTAGCAACTGATGGTGACACAAATATTAAATATGGGGCTAAGACCAGGTTGCCTGGGACACCTTGTATAGAGAGAGCTGCCCTGCATGGACGAACAAAGACACCCATGTGGTAGGTATTGGTGTAGCCAACACAGAAAAAATATTGATACTCACCGGGAGTCTAATGTTAGCCTCAGGCAAATGTCGCCAAAATGAGTATATTTTGATACTCAGGGTGAGCCTAGGGTGTAGGCATACTCCAGCAATACCTGACACTCTACTCTAGATTGTTTATGGCCTAGCTGTACCCTCTCTACTGCCCTACTCTCACAGTGCAGGAGTCTCTTTAGAGACAGGCTCAGGGTCAACTGGAGTAACATAATAGAAGAGAATAGGACCTTGCCTGAGTATCTCTATGAAGAGGGTCAGGCAATGCTAGATCCTACCTGAACAGGCTCCACCATTGCAGGAGTCTTTCTTACCAATGGTGTAATGCACTGCCAGAGTTTCCCAATACATAGGATCACACTTTACTGGATTCTACCTTTAGAGTGAGTCCAGCAACACTACCCAGTGGGCACAAACCAACTTAAAGAGTTACTAATCAGCACTGTGTTGTAGGGCTTACAGACAGTCTAAATTGTAATGGTTATGTAGCCCTGCATTTGTAGCCCTTATTGAACTACTAAGCTGTAGGGTGTATTAAACCCAACACATAATTGGTTTGTTAAACACTATAAAGAAATATAGAAATTAAGGTCACCGTTTGACAAAAGCCCATAATTTCATACACAGATGGTCAGATGGTCGAACATTCAACTTCCTAAGGCAGTCTAATTAATTGATGAATAGTTTGTGCATTCCTGGTTTCAGTGTCCTTTTTGCTCCTTGGTGGGATTTGAACCGTGTACCTCCTTATTGTGACTCCTTTGTGCTCCTATATGTGCTATCGGGGCAGGTGTTGAAAGCGACACTATCAATATGATATTTCAACCATATACCTACTACAGTGAGATGTCATTGGTCATATGAGGCCCAGTAGGCTAATAAGGAACACAGACTGGAGTGACCATAGTAAGGAAAAATGCCCATAGTAAGGACAAATGTCCACAATATCCTCAGTAAGTATTGCACAGTCCTACTTATATGTCTATTGCAACCTGGCTCACCAGTTGTAGAGGTGGCACAGCGTTAGGATTCTCGCTTTGCATGTGAGGGGTCTCAGGTTCAAGTCTCGGTGGTGCTGGGAAACATTTTTCTTTAACATCTGCCAAGTCAGAAAATAGCAAGAAAATAAATCGTTTACATAACAAAATATTTCGGGTTGAAAACTTGCAACTTTTGAAGAGCATCCCTGGGCTGGAATCGAACTCAAGACCTTCTCATATGAAGGTAAACATGTTACCACTACACCATCTTGACTTTGCTGAAAGATCTCCACTTGAAATCTCATATGATCTGCTCCCTCTGTGTGTTGAAAGCTGGTATTCTACTTTTTTCCAAGCCCCAAAACATTAGAAATATGCCTTGGACCATATGACTTAATGTTTTAGTGATTAATTCCTATTATATTCCTATATAGATAAGATTATATTCTTAGATATCATGGTTCCAAGGACTAGAGGATAATAGAAAGGATATTGAGTATGTGCAAGAATGGGTGAGGGGGGGGGGCTTAATAGGGAAAGTTTTTCTCACAAACCCATTATTAATGCATATTCATGCTCACATTGTAGCAATAAGATTGACTTACCGAGATTGACTTTACAAAAATTATCTATGGGGCTTGAACTCACCACCTTCAGATGCAGAGTTCAGTGCCATATCAACTGAGCTAATGAGGCACATGGTGTGGTGGGTGCTAGGATATGATATAATCTCATACATCAGTGTAAGGGCTAGACCCCTGCTTTGCTGGAGTATTCAGTTAGATTCAGACTGAGTATGGCACCATGCCTGAGCCTTGTGCCATACTCATACTGATCCTTTTTCCCAATG
The DNA here is from genome assembly GCA_949317995.1 of Acholoe squamosa. Lineage (NCBI taxonomy): Eukaryota > Metazoa > Annelida > Polychaeta > Phyllodocida > Polynoidae > Acholoe > Acholoe squamosa. Next base: position 64,490,695 of record OX439044.1, read on the forward strand.
TGTGGCATTGAAGCAGGCTCAGCATGAGTATGGCATGTCAGGGGAGAGCCTCTAGCAGAGGCTCTCATAATACTCAGGCAGCACCAGAGACTAGGTGAAACTCAGGCTGATCCTCTTTTTTCTGTCAGTGAAGTCCAATAGCAAGCAGACAGTACAGACTGCAGAGTACCCAGATACTTTCTTTTTTTTTTTATATTGATCGTGATCTTAAAAAACATGATTGGCCTGACCAGATTTTCCAACTCACCCATAATTATATGAATGCTTAATCAAAGTCACTAGTTTAAGAATATTAGTACAATATGGGGATGTGATATTTTAGGACATAGCGAATGGGAGAGTGCTTTTGCTGCAAAGAAAAAGCGGCAGACTGTGGAATAGAAAGCGAACAATATATATGTACACTAAACAAATGAATAATATATACAGATGAGATGGGAAAAGTCACAACATGATGAGTTGTCAGGGGACCCACCTTAATAAGGAAAATAAAGGGGAAGGTGAGGAGTTACATTAGAAGTGTGGGGATAGGTGGTGGAGTGGAGGAGAGGTTAAAAACCTCCCCTTTCTTGTATCATTTTCTTTCTCACGCCTTTTAGGTTTGTTCCAGTTTAATTTTAAAGGGTTCTTTAAGGGCTGGTTCCACAGGGTTGGAAGGGTCCATTTTCTGCTAATCCGACAATATTTCTCCATACATTTGCTATATAAAAATCTGTCGGATTAGCAAAAAATGGACCAGACTGACGCTGTGGAACCAGCCCTTTATTTATTATGTTTTGCATAGAAAGGGGAAGATTATCCCAGAAGGTGACCCCTTTATAATAGGGGGTACACCTTTAGCCTTCATTCTTTGGATGTTTATTTTCCTATCTCCACGTTTTCTATTATGTGTTGGGGGAAGGGGGAGGGGAAGTTTTTTTTCGATAAGGAGAAAAGGATGGTTAATAATTCTTGTTATCTTAAAACATTGAGAGAACCAAATATCGCACGAAAAAAATTTGAAAACATTTTTAGATTACAAGTATGAAACACCTTTTAACCCGACCTTTTCAAAATGTTCCAAAACATTAAGAAACATAGTTTCTGGTAATCTGTAGACTGGGATGTTGGGGCACACACAAACCATTGATGCCATGTTGATTTGATACTTTTGTGCTTGTATTTCCCAATAAACAGGTACTTACCTATTCAGTACTAAGCCCAGGATTCATAGCACCCGGACACATGGCCCCCTGACACATGGCACCGATGTCTAATGGCCCCTAGGATCCATGGCACCAGGACAATTGGCAGAAGTATGGTTGTACAAGCCATGTACGACCCTGTTCGACCCTTCACAAACCCTGTATGACCCTGTACGATCCCAGTATATTTCAGCACTTGGTCCTGTATAGTTCTTGTAATTTTGATAAAGGAGCTGCACTAAAGGAGAGCCTAGAAGGTTCTAGGGCATTGGTGCAGTTCCTTTATCAAAACTACAAGGACTTTGATCATGGTCTTTGACATGCCGCAAGAAAATACATACATGTTCTCTGACCAACCCATGTAAATTGACCAACCTTCAAAAAGTCCTCTGACCAACCCTAGCTAGACATGTCCCCTGACCAAACCCTAGCTAGACATGTCCTCTGACCAACCTTAAAAAGCTCCTCTGACCAACACTTAATAGATATGTCCCCTGACCAACCCTAAATACATGTCCTGTGACCAGCCCTAAACACATGTCCTGTGACAAGCCCTAAACACACCACCCCTCCTTTCCTCTATATGTCCCCTGACCAACCCTAAACACATGTCATGTGACAGGCCCTAAACTCTTCCTGTCCTCTGACCAACCTTTGGCCGTGTATATAACGTGTCTTATATACACTTCCAAGTAAGTGTATAAAAGACATGCTATATTCACGAGGTCGTCGTGTCAATATCATCAGCCGAGTAAGACAGGGTGGGAAAGGAGGATGGGGTGACATTGAGGTAGACCAGGGGCACTGTGTGTATCATTTAAATACTTATTCATTCAATATATAGGACCATGCATACATATTGTCTTCCCGTATTTATTCTCTTGCAGAAATTTACATTAATGCTCTTAATATGAGGGTTTTAATTTCAGAGCAAGTACATTTCCCATATAGAAATTCAGCCCCAGTCTCTCCTTCCAGTCTTTTCACAGGCCTGGTATCTGCTCAGTGAGCGTGGGAAGCCTAGGTCGGATGTTCTGTATTTTGACAACAGTTTTATTGATTATGAAATGAAAAGGGCTTAATCATCATGCTCCAATTATCAGACCTTCACCAAGGACATTAGTTTGTTGATATTTACTTGAACGAAAAAGTATGTACAGTGTGAAAATAAAGTATTATGAATTCTCTCGTATAAGCCGTGGCTTATACCAGAATCCAAATCTAAATTAAGCTTACAGGATTTGCCCAAAGTCTGGGTGCGGCGTATAAGAGTGTATTTAGAACTATGGAACAGTACTAAACCACCAAACGTCAGGCCTCATATACATACAGCTTATAGCTCTCTCCTAAAGTCAGGTTGCGGGTTATACGAGAGGTGTGGCTAATATGAGTGAATTTGACTATGTGTGGCCATTCGCCAGTCTGACTCTGAGATCCAAGCTATTTAGATCGTGCCAACCTCCCTGGCAGAGCCTGACTCTACAAACGTTGTGATTGATGAAGCCTGATGCTGATGTACTAAGATCTATTTATTGAATACAAGTTCCCTGAACCATACTTGGTCACCTGGTAATCTCTCTGTGCATTGCTTGGACTAATTCATTACAGTACATTTATTCAGATCTTTGTGATGTACATCATCTACACACCTTCATGCCCAATTCTCCAGAAGAAGCACAAATAAAATAGATATCATTTTAGCGTGATAAAAAGGTTCTTTTCAGGTTCAGAGATTTTCCAAATGTTGTTCTAAACATCAAAATAATGCCACAAACTGTGCTTTCCTTTGACATCCTATAAATACCTTAAGATTATTTCTAGTAAAAAAAATTACATTGAAAGTTAATTTATGTAACAAATACCTTTAAAAAGGCTGAGGGAAAAGCATTGAAATGGCATCACAGTATCACCTTTGACATTGTGATGACATTGGGCTATATGTAGAAAGTTGCGCTATAGTCCTTAGTGTCCCCTTTGACATCATTATGACATTATGGTTGGTATGAAAAAGGAGCAAAACCTAGGCACCGTTATCAAATTATGATGGCCAAAGTCCCCAATGATATAAATCAAAAGGTGGAATGAGTGAAACGTAAATGGATCAATATTTTGAGTGACCAGATGGCGCAAAAGGGTGTATGTTTGGAGAATCTACCTGTCCTTCCACGGAGACGAAGGTTGACTCTGTTGCGGTTCCCGGGGTGCCCGGCCAAAGGGGGGGTTCGGGGGCAGAGCCCCAATCAAGGATATATGCCAGATCTCATCTGAATTTGAATTAGATTCAGATGAGATCATCTGAAACTTATGGAAACTTAAATGGAAGATTATTATTCAGGTGAGAGCTCATCTGAAAACAGTCAAAAGTGTGTGACAGCATGGTCCCACCACATCCCTCAGGAACAGAGACAAAAGTGTGTCAGCATGGTCCCAGCACGTCCCTGAGGAACAGAGGTGGTGTGTATGTTTGTCTCCAGTGTGATGTCATTCTACTTCTGGCCAGGTAGAAATCCCCAGAAGTCAACCAGATGCCCAGATGGCAGGTAGCAGAACGGGTATAAGGTTATAATATAGGTATGTCAGAAAACATAGGCAGGAGTAGGCAGGTGTATGCAATCAATTTGTGATAACATCACCCAGAAAATTGTCGTGATTCCTCGTCAACCTGTGTGAAGTGGCTCACACATGTCGCTAGATGGAACACGACGTCGCTATAGCACAAGATCACCAGGAATAGCAATGGTGGTGATCACATGGCCTCACATCAGATGGCGAGGATGGTGATCACTCAGACTCACCAGGGATGGCGACGCAGGTGATCACTCACCTTGCTAGATGAAATACGCACCTCGTCATAGTGCATGTTCACCAGGGATGGCGAGGATCGTGATCACTCATCCTCATCAGGGATGGCGACATGAGTGATCACTCATCCTCACCAGGGATGGCGACATGAGTGATCACTCACTTCGCTAGATGAGACGCACACCACGTCATAACGCACATTCACCACAGATGGCAAGGATCATGATCACTCACACTCACGGGGGATGGTCACTCAGGAGATCATTCATCTCGCTAGATGAAACGCACACCATGCCATAATGCACATTCACCACGGTTGGCGAGGATCGTGATGACTCACACTCACCAGGGATGGCAAGGCGGTTGATCACTCACCTAGCTAGATGAAATGCGCACCACGTCATAGCGCAGGTTCACCATGGATGGCGAGAGTGGTGATCACTCAGACTCACCAGTCATGGCAATGCTGGTGATCACTCATCTTGTTAGATGAAAAGCTCATGATCATCGACATTGGTAATCATGCAGCCTCACATCTGCCAGATCAATGTATGTTTTCCCAGAGAAGGTATTGCCATATGTATCTTCCCTCTAACCACAGACAAGGTGTTCATGTAGATACTTCCCTATGTATTTTTCCTGTAACCAGAGAAAAGGTGTTTATGGATAGTTGCTTTTATTTTAGAGATACCTCTATCTAAATTCAATTGATATTTTCTCTATATAATCTTGTTTGATCCAACCCTGAAGTATTACATGGAAATCAGTGTGCAACAAAGCACATTTGATAAGTATGGGACTTATACTTCATGCCCACCCTTCCTAGATAGGCTACATGTTGAACAGTGGTGCTGTCTCAACAACTTTGGCAATGGTGGTGATAAGTTGCCATTCTGAGTGAGAGGGAGTGACAGATGATGCAATCCTCAGAGAGCATTGACTTGGAGTGACACAAATTCACGCATTGAGTGAGACAAAGGCTGGCAATGGTGGTGACAAGTTGCCATTCTGAGTGAGAGTGAGTGACAGATGATGCAATCCTCAGAGAGCACTGACATGGATTGACACAAGTTCACACATTGAGTGAGACCAATGTTAGCGATGGTAGTGATAAGTTGCCATTTTGTGTGAGAGTTGATGCCAGTGGCACAGGAGTGGTACATAATCACACAGTGAGTCAGATCCATGTTGGCGATGCTTGTGATAAGCCGCCATTCTGAGTGAGAGTTGACAGGCAGTGGCACATATTGACAGAGTGAGTGAGATCCATGTTGGCGATGGTGGTGATAAGCTGCCATTCTGAGTGAGAGCTGACCGGGAGTGGTACATAATCACACAGTGAGTCAGATCCATGTTGGCAATGCTTGTGATAAGTCGCCATTCTGAGTGAGAGTTGACAGGCAGTGGCACATACTCACGCAGTGAGTTAGATCCATGTTGGCGATGGTGGTGATAAGTCACCATGCTTTGTGAGGGATGACAAGGGGTGGCACATACTCACGCAGTGAGTGAGATCATGTTGGTGACTGTTGTGATAAATTGCCATGCCATGTGAGACTGACACACAGTGGCGAAAGATGACGCAGTGAGTTATCACTCAAAAAGGAGTCACCATTGATGACCAATCATAGCGACAGATAACAACAATTTGCTGGGCAGTTCCTATAGGAAGGATCCTAACTCAACTGAGTGCCTACATATGCCTACGCCACTGCCATACAGTATTTTCAATAGTACTGAATAAATATGGACAAATTTCCCCTAGCATTATAAGGCATTAAAGTGCTTTAAAATTTAGTGGGAGAAGAAAGCGAATTTCTACATTTATTCAAAGAGAATTTATTCCTGGGACAAATAAGACAAGGGCAATGATTAGCCGATTCTATAACCATTACAGTGGTCAATTTGACAGAAATTCAATTGAAAACTGGAATTGTAATGCACAACATTTTTATTAACCTAGCAAATAGCAAACAAATACAGTAATTGTATTATTGCTTAACAAGAGGAAAAGCTAAAGTTCTTGGGCAGTCCTAGGTTTGAATGTAAATCCTTCACAGTTATTATGCAAGATGATATAGTGAGTCCCCCATTAATCACAGACATATTACGTAAATGTATATAATACATTTACAAAATACTTAGAATAATTTAACTTGATGTAACATGAACGGAGATATAAAAAAACACATTTTGAAGTGTAAGTTTTTACTAGATTTGAACCTATCTATTGCATACCCAAGGGGTCATTGAACAACCAATCGTTACACACAATACATATCCCCTTGTCCAATCAGGTTGCTCCTTCTACACTGTAGCCAGCCAATCACACATCACCTTTCAACTTATGCCACCAAAGCGACGGCAGGGCCACATGTATACCACGTGTATGTTGACTAGTATCGTTTGTGTCCATGGGTGGGCCGTACTATGGGAGGGGAACAGGAGTGGGGAATTTGGTAACTGCTCATCTAATATGATGTGTTCGCATCTAAAATGATGTGATCGGCCAAGATAAGTCGGCAGTTCCCGGGAGTCAGTGTCCAACATCCGGGCTCCACTGCCGGGGGCCCATGGGCATGGGCCTGGGGCATGGGTGTCTGACAGCGTATGTGTATGACAATCCTTGTGCAGACGGCGTGGCCGTGTATGGCAAAAGTCTGCATGACACCGGACACTGTCAGTGTCACTCGGGTAGCCTCACGAAGCCACTCACTCTCATCCGGTACGCTGGGGTCGGGGTCAGAGGCCTCCACTAAGGAGTCCCCCACCACCACTATGACAAAATTAATCAAGACCCCCCAAAAAAGAACTGATTTTGCATCCCAAAAATCGGATAATTAAGCCTGTGGAATGATGCACCAGGGATTAAATGACTTGGCTATATAGACATAAAGAGCTAAGGGAGTGATCATTTTTTAACAATGGGGGGGTGCTGGTGGGTTTGAAGGGGGGGTCAGAATTTTTTCAACCCCTTGACTAGGGGGGTCAAAATAATTTCACCTGTTTTCAGCGAAAAAGCCAGCGCATTACAATAGGTTAGGGAGTGGTCATTATTTAACAACAGGGGTTGGTGGTGGTGGTGGTCAGGTCTGAGCCGAGGCTGACAAGTAACCCCAAACTTTGAATATACCCTGTACTAAAAAATATCAACATGCACACATCCATCTACAGCTTAAGAAATATACCAGGGCCATTTCTTACCCTGCTTCCCTGTGATCACTTGACCCTGACCACCCTCTACTGGTGTGCAGTCAAGCAGAACACGAGTTGATATTAGTGTGTGGGTGGTACTGAGGTGTGAATCCAACCCCCCTCCACCTATCCTTACCTACTGTACTCTTAGGGAAGCCACATTTAATCACGTTTTATGTCAGAAAATTGTTAATTTCTTGATAAGGAAGGTTCATATCTTATATATTTTAGTATTTTCTTGTTCAAAATGCTCTAAGCTTTTACATGGGCTTAGTGTTTTCTTTTGGAAATTTAACACCACAATCGGAAATAGGTTTCAGTGGTACCTTCAGGTACCTTTAATGGTTATCTGGTGACAAAATCAATGATTTTCTTCACATATATATTGTAATTCTTCATGCTGAGTCTGTTCCTGGGTAAATAAATGTTACTCTTTTATGTAGTGCTATCACCAAAGTAATAAAGGTAATAGAACATGGTGAAAATACACTTTTAATTTCTCTTTGATATAGTATTTAGATCTGTCCATTCAGGGCTATAAATGGCCACGGCCATACACCTATAGCTGGAGCCATATAGAGTACAGTCTCCAACCTGGTGGTGCCCCCCCCCTCGATGGCAGTCAAAGTTTTTTGCGGCCCCCGCACTGGAGGCGCGGAAAGTTTTTGCGCCCCTCTTTGATCGCTCGGGCTTTTTTGCTAAAAAGAGGGTGAATTTTTTTTAGCCCCCCCTCAATAAATTTTTTTCGCCCCACCTTGGGAGGAAAATTTTATGCCTCCCCTCAAACCCACCACCCCCTCTGTTGATAAATAATGACCACTCCCTTAAAAGGGCGTGTTCGCACAGGATTTTTGCCTCCCGAGGGGAGGGTTGTAAAAAAATTGACCTGTTGAGGGGGGCGAATTTTTTTTTGTGCGTCCATGTGCAAACCCACCAGCGCCCTTAGGGAGTGATCATTTTTTAACAATTATTAGACCCATTGTTTATCACAAGGATACTGGTAGGATAAACAGGGGGTGGGAAGTTGGTGGGTTTTCCCATGGACACGCAAAATTTTTCTAGCCTAGGGTAGGACAGGGTAAGAGGCCCTTTCAAGCCTTTGGGATAATATGCCCCGTATGGAGTGATTATTTTTTAACAACATGGCGGGTCTACACACTGACACATGGAAAAAAAATTGATCCCCTGCCACAGCGGCAGGGGATCGATTCCCCGTTGAACCCTAAACAGTTTTAATAGGAAATCATTGGCGTAGTTTTATGCTTCGCCAATTTATTAACATGTCTATATTGAAACCTGCACCTTCTTGAAGACGAAGAAAAGGTCTAAGAGTGCGGTTATGGCTTGATAACGAACCGTGGGTTATAAGAAAAAAGCACTGTCCAAGCTCAAATTATTAGATAATGTTTAATATTGCCATCTGTGTTATGTATGAGTCTTCTGATCCCACCTAATTTGCTGGATGAAATTCACAGAGGGAATATCTGAAGGCCCTGCCATGTATCTATGAACCTCCCTGATCACCAAAACCAGTAGTTATAGCCTTCAGAGCGATCCTGGTGGCAGTCCCCATCCCTACAAATAGTGCATGTTTTTCACACTAATCAAGGGATTCAACAAGGTGTCATACTCGTGGACTAGACTGTCAGCCTAGCCATAAAGAATATTCCAATAGAATGTTCGACAAAAGGCTGAGCATTTTACCCTGCATGTTGAAAGGCTGGGGTAAAAGGCCCACAACGATGGGTCAAAAGGCCCATGAATCTATTGATACTAAAGATAATGTTAATGTAAAGAGCCTGTGAAGCTGTGGGAATAAAGTCGAGTGAAATATCAGGTTTCCTTGATAGTCAATGAGGCTATTTGGTATAAGTACTACTGTTGTCTTGGGGTTTAACCAGGGTTATAATGGCGTATATCGATGACTTACTGCACTACCTGATAATATGAAGTCCTCCAATGGCAGTGAATGGAAAAGACACCATATAGCACAGAGGGGTGGCTGCTGGTGGGCTGAAAAGCTGGCTCCTGGCAGTGGTTCAATCCTTAGTGCTAGCTCCCTTCTCCCATAGAAATCCTATGTCCATACTGAAGACAGCCATATCCCACGGCATTGATACCACAAAAAAGGCCCCCCCCAAAGGCCCACCCCAAAGGCCCCCCCCAAAAAAAACCAAATGTTTTTCAATTTTTGGCAAGCTTTCAGCTTGCCTTTTTTTTATTTATAAAAAAATATCTCACTATAGTCACACCCTAATCTACATAATAAACCACACCTCTTTATGCTAATAAGGTCACGTGACTACTTGCATACAGCTGATGGTATGACATGTGGACAGCCAACTAATCAGAGGTCTCCATTTTGGCAGAAAATTAAAAAATAAAGTCACGTAACCAAATTTCAAAAATCCCACCAAAATGACGACCTCTGATTGGACCATTCAAATTAGGGTCATGTGACTTTATTTGCATAATAGAGGTCACGTGACCTAAATAACTAGCCAAAATGGCGGCACACCACAGGGGGTCTGGGTCACGTGACCATTTTGAATTTCCCACCAAAAGCGAGGGTTTTGATTGGTCCATGTTGGCGCCACACCACAGGGCTCTAGGTCACGTGACCCCCATTTGAATTTCCCGCCAAAAGGGAGGCCTCTGATTGGCCGCATCTCGGGTGAGTAATATCATGTAGTTTGCTATAGTCCCGTTCCGATACATTATATACTACTAACGAGTATTGGGAACCACTGGGGTTATCACAAGAGGCAAAGCCGAGTGTGATAACCCTCAGTGGTTCCCAATACAAGTGCAACTTTGTATTTATCTTATGTTATTTTGGTTAGATATGTTCTAATTAACATTCATTTGCCAAAGAAAATTAATCTTAATCTCTTTAATTGAGAATTTAGTGTGTTGTCAGGGGCCGTGAGATATGGGTGTAGGTTATCTCATGGAGGGTGTGAGATACGGAGCTACAGTGTTAGAGCTATGGGCCGTCAGTATCTCGGGCATATCAACATGAGATAAATAAGTATTCACTTTGTGTATTCATTGTCAGATCAAATCGATTCGATATTTATAATCTTTGGTAGATAATACGTCTGATATAAAGAGTAGACAGGGTAATACTTGTGCACAAGCTGTGGGTTATTTCATAGTGGAATTACAGTAGTGAATAATCAATATCAGCTCATGTTGATTCACAATCTGTGCTTGAGTGTTGTAGATGGTCCAAGGTTTGTTACGCCAAGACAGTGTCAGTTAACAAAGTAAGTTCTGGTAATAATTTTGCTTGTTCTCTGTATAAATCCCAAGAGTAATAGTATGCTAATATCAGCTAGTAATATAATAATATCATATATTAGGTAGAATTGTTACTTGTTCTTTTTATATCAGGTCCACCTTTAGTGCAGTCTTTTAGAGTGAATACTTGTAAATTGTGAAACCAAAAGCCTATATGAGCCCTGAGTTTGACCCATGTACCTGATTCATGTTAAACATTGCCTTTACATAGCTCCTGAACCTTCCACTCTTCCAAGCATATATGACAGGATTCAACCAAGTATTTATGCGCCATATGAATGTTGTAACCCTGAGCATGACCCCACAGGTATCATTCTGAATATCCATGTTCTTAATGAAAAGTGGGACGATGATAACAACAGAAGTACACAGAAGGTAAACAGAGAGTACATTGAACATGGCTTTTGTGATTTTAAAGTCTACTCCCACAGGCTGTTCCTGTGAGCTTCCAGCTGCAGCAATGGCATTCCTCTGCTTGATGCGGATATTTACAAATGTGGCAATGCTGTGATATGCATCGACTGTTTTTATTTCTTTTTGTCTTATGCATTCCTATGTTTGTACTACTACAGGTTGGCCATGAGTGAGATGGATTGATTACTTGTCAGGGCTGCATATCAATATGTGTAAGTATTATTCAACCAGTAGTGGGTTAAACCACCATAGTACTGAGCAGGCATGTATTGCTTGTGAGCATCTGGTGGGTTGTCCAGTGCCGCTGGTCCTACTGGATAAAGTGTCTGTCCACACTCAGTTCAGTTTACTCCTACAAATTTAAAACTTAACTTTTGTTTTAAACACATTTAATCCTTCAGCACCAGAGGCATTGAACAACTCACCACCTGCTCACAGAACAATACCAAACTGCTCAGTACTTGGGACATGTCAAGATATCATTGACAACTGCTAAGGGGCTTGTCGACTCACCACCTGCTCATTGAATAAAACCAAACTACGGACAGCTGAGAGCATCTTTGGATGAACAGATCGGTGTCAGCGAGCAACTTACTCAAGTACATAATTGAGATATCATTGACAACCACTGACCAGTGGTATAGGATGACTAACCACCTGCTCAGGAGCATGGAGCAGTTTCACTGTGTTAGACTGATACAAATACAGATGTCCATATTTCAAAATTAGGCCTAGACTGAACCGTCTCTCTCTGTATTCAAAATACACAGCCTAAATTTAAAAGATGGACATCCATAGTACAAATCTTTTATCACATCTTCCTATTTTGAATACAGAGGGATAGAGGGTTAGTAGGCCTTGAAATATGGATTTCAATATTAATTCTGACCACAGACTTCCATATTTACTAGTCAAACATGGTGAAACAGACTCATGGGGCTCTTTTTTTTTTTAGAGCAGATCAGGGTCCATGTGCACATTCCACCAGCTTCAGAATTTGGTTTGAAATAAATAATTTTGAAGTTGGCTATCAGTATTCATGATTAAGATAGCAAGGCATGGCATACTTGTAGTATAGTATGTATCGGAACGGGACTATAGCTAACCACAGGATATTACTCACTGTGGATGCAGTCAGAGGCCTCCATTTGGTCGCGTGACCCATTGCCATTGCAACGTGACCTACTCAGGGAATTAGCGACCACCTCTGAGCCAATCAGAGGCCAGCATTCTGGTAACCATAGCAACATGACCTACTTAGGGGATTAGCAACCACCGCTCAGCCAATCAGAGGCCAGCATTCTGATAACCATGGTAACATGACCTAATTAGGGGATTAGTGTGGTCACATGACCCCTTGTTTGTAAACAACAACACGTGGTGTCAACATGTGGTATAGTCATGTGACCCCTTGTTTGTAAACAAAGGGGCGGGGCTAATTATGCAAATAGGTGGTCACGTGATTATTACGTAAATGAGATATATCACATACATTTCACTTTTTTTTTTATTTTTTATTTTATCAAAAAATAAATACAGGTATATACATCTTTAATCATAATCCAGACTGTACATAGTGTCATCTTTGTATACGGTTTTCATGTAAGTGTTCTCTCGAAATGAAGGCATGGTGTGAGTCATACCCCCTGTCCACAATTCATCTAAATTAATAGAAATCCACTGAAGTATAATACCAAGTATGCCATTCAGTTTGTATGGACATAACGCTTCTCAGTAGATCGTTCTGTATATTTTCAAAATGAAACTCTCTACAGAGCACACGATCTAAACACTCTTGACAGAAGGTGTTGAATATTCTCTCAGAGTTATGACAACACATATCCTGTAAAAAGTCTGAGTTTTTCTCGTGAAGAAATATTAAAGCGTTAGTAGATTCTAACGTATACCGTCTTTTGATGAGAGGACAGGTTGATTGTGAAATTGATATGGTCTTATCGATCTGTCTGCGAAGACATCGGTCCCTCTCCAGAAAACATCTTTGAAACACTCTTTCAATGAATCAAATGTCTGATTGGAAATGAGTCCTTTATTAACAATTTGTTTTAACAACGGTGCTTTAAGAACAGCACATCTGTTGCATTGACTATTTCCCATGTGTAAAACGGTTCGCAAGTACACATATTCTCTTTTAACAATATACGAGTAGGCGAGGTAGTACCTTGAACGTTAGAGGTTCCAACCAGAAGAGTTATATCCATTGGCGATGGGGGTGGTGGTGGTAATGATGTGCGATCTTGTACAGCATCCAAGACATTTACCTCCATGTCCGGTGAGGTTACCCGCCTCAGCGTCTTTAGCCAAAGCTGCGATGTCTCTTGGTTTAGGTGTGACAAGTGGTGGCAGCAGCAGCATCAGCACCAGCAGCAGCAGCATCAGCAGCACCAGCGTCCAACCATCCCTATGGATCAATATAAAATTTGTTGTTAGCGACACCTATGAACAGATCAGCAAGGATCTCGATATGCGTGGGGGAAAATGGTGATGCTGTAGTAGTTTTTGGTTTCTCAGAGTTGATAGTTTGTAGAAAGGTCGGTGTTTCCATGATGAAGATGGCAGAGAAAGTGAGGGAACAAAATTTCACTCTCCCTTATGTACCCGTCCAGGAAAAGCCTCTCAACTGTGGTTTTAAATCGATCAAAGGCTTAAAAGAGATTTAATCCCATTTTCACAGAGACCTTCGCTTGGTAGGGTATCTGTCTGTTTTGATTTTCACCTGCCGTTTGCTGTAGGCACTGATCCCTTAGATCATTAAGTGTGGTCAGTCCCAGAGGGAAAAGAGAAAAGACTTAAAGGATCTGATCCCATAGTCACAGAGATTCTTCCTCGGTAGGGTATCTGTTTGTCACCCACCGTTCACCTCAGGAGGGTTTAACTTAGATCATCAAAGTGTTGTTTCATGGCGACAAGAGGAGCAGGAGGAAGAGGCGTTAACTTGTTGATTTTGTTAGACTTAATCTGCTTACCGCACGTGCGCCTTTGTAGTCACAGACAGAGTGGCAGACATGCACCCTGGGGTATTTTCCAGGTAGGTAGGTAGGAGCCGTAGTACCTCGTATATTAGGCTAGGTGCGACCCCTGAAGTTAAGGGTGTACCTCATAGGTAGGGGTTACTATAAATCACTACTGAAATGACCAAAAAATAAAGCTTGCAGATACACAATATTCGCCCAAGTTGGTGGGCACGCCTTATATGCGAGGTACTACGGTAGGTAGGTAGGTAGGCAGGGAGGTGTGCATGTGTCACCATTTTGGCGCCACGCGCGCTGCTGCTGCTGCGCACTCCACACCTTGGCTAGTGAGTGATCCAATTAAAACACTTTGACTTCTCTGTTACAAGATTATATTTTCCCCCTACTGTTAACCACCCCTTGTAGTTTTTGTATACAGACTTTGAACGCTTTAATCTCCTAATGATCCATAATCCCCTTATACATGGAAGTGGCATTAAGGTAATTATCACAGTTGTTACACCTGTTTATCCCACCTGATACCCTTATTCCAAAAGCATTTTTTCCCCTTGATGCGGGGTGAAAGGATCCAGGTGAAAACGGGATTAGATCATTCTCTCAACTATATAAAGAGCCATGATTTTTCTTGGAAGGGCAAAACACGTCCGCTGTCTCCTTTGACACCACCACCACTTCTACTACTGCTGCTGCTACCACCACCACCGTCGCTGTAGACACCTCGCCACCTGTTTACCACCTACACTCTAGGAGGAAATTCGAGCTGAGTCCATCACTCTCTTCATTATTTTCTTTTTGAGCTTTTATTTTATTTCACTCTCTTTTTGAAATATTCCACTTGAGATGGAGCGAGATTTTAAAAGAACGATTAGGGAACCCCCATCTATTTACTTATCTGAACGTAGAAATCAGCACATATTTCAGTCTCATGCCTCTTTTAAGGCGATGAATAATTTAATGAAAAGCAAAGGTGAGGAATTTAGTAGCAGCGCCAGTATCAGCAGCAGTAGTACCAAAAGTAATCGTAGTGAAAAGAAATAGCGAAAGCAGTAGGAGCAGAAGAAGAAGAAGTAGCAGCACCAGGGAAAGGAGTAGTAGTAGTACTAGTATTATTATTATTATTATTATTAGTAGTAGTAGTAGTAGTAGTAGTAGTAGAAGAAGTAGCTGATCTTCTTCGACAGCAGCAGCAGCAGCAGCAGCAGCAGCAGTAGCAGCAGCAGCAGTAGCAGCTGCCATAGAAGCAGCAGCAGACTTTGCAGCAGCAAAAGCAATAGAAACAGTAGAAGTAGTAAAAAAAGAAAAAAATAGGGGTAAACTGATGTCTTTAAAGAAAAGAATTTACTCCTTACTGTTTGATAACCATCCTCAGTGTACCCACTCGTTGGGCATTTCATGAAAATAAAGGGTGTTCAAATATGGTGAGAATAAGCACTATGAAAAAATTTGACGAGAACATTGGTTATTTGGGGGTAATCGCCGCTCCCACTCGGTGGGTGCGCGTGCTGGCCGACGTGAACACGATCTGGAATCGTTTCGAAGTCGTCACCTGTTATCCGGCCTATTACAATGAGACCGAATTGAAGAAGAAGGGGACATACTACTTTAAAGATTACATCCTAGTTTGTATTTGTTACCACTGTGTTGTTACCCCTGATACTTTTTTGGATACAGTTATGTTAAAGAGGAGAGTAAGGCAAAGCAACAAGCTTTGCCCAAATAATTAAAGGAAAAAGCAAAGCGACAAGCTTTGCCCAAAGAGGAAAAAAAGATTGCCCCTCCTTTATTTATTTTTTATTTTTTTTAAATTCTTTTAATAAATAATTTTAATTTTTTATGGATATATGACATGTGTAAAATTGAGTGAAAATATATTACATAAGAAGAAAAAAAAATATGAGAGACGGTGATGTTATCGGGTGTTGTAAAACGCAACAAGATAGAATAAAACTCGCTACGACTCTTTCCTGACAACCACTCGTCACCGAGCGTTTGACTGAGAAACACGTCACCGTCACCACGACTGTAGTTACCACCAGTTCTTCTACTACTACTTCTACTACTACTACTACTACTACTACTACTACTACTACTACTACTACTACTACTACGACCCATAACGACCGCTGAAAAATGTCAAGTGGTCAAATCACAACCTTCACCGAAATAGATTTCGATTCCCGACTACAAGGACCCTTCAGTTGCATCATCAGCGGTCCGTCTGGTTGTGGAAAATCACGCTTGGTGAATCGATTTCTGAGCGAGGTTAACAATTTTGTCACACCGCCGGTGGAAAAGATCTTTTACCGTTACGGCGAGTGGCAGCCCCTCTTTGAAAATATGCAAAAAGACTACGGAGTGGAATTCAGAGAAGGTCTTCACAGCAAAGAAGACATAGCGGGAGAAGAAGAAGAATCGACCACCCCTCGACCACACACTCTACTAATATTGGATGATCTGATGAGCAGTTGCAATCAGCAAGTGGTAGCCGACATCTTCACCAAATATTCCCATCACTGAGAATACGCTCCTCCCTGACGACCATAGACCATCAGATCGTGTTCGTTCCTCTAGATAAAAAGAGAAAAAGAAATTGATGGCTACTCATTGACTCAGCAGACATTACGGCACCCTTAAACACTTGGCAAAGTGTTCGCCGGAGGATTGTGAGCATTTAATAGGCTCTGGAAGCGACGATTTGATCACGAAGTTGAGAGAAATCTGTCAGAATTTACTGGAGAAAAACATTCGGCTCACCTAGAACCAACTGGAAAGTCTTTGAGAATCTGCTGACGTGTTGAGGACGGTGAGCAAAAAGCTACCACCATCAAAAGAAAGAGAAACGTCTTGGTTCAAAGGGGCGGTTTCCTCATTCCGGCTCTGATAGGCATGGGCTTACCCCTTATAAAAAAGCGTTCTCCATATATAGAGCCCCTCATTCAACACCTCACCACCACAGCTGCCTCGATGACGGACCCCGATGAGCAACACTACAAGCGCTTGACTCTCGTAGATCCTAAGTCGCTCTCAAAATTAAGAGGACCACCTGATGTCCCCACAGCTGCTGTTGCTACTGGTGCTGCTGCTGCTGCTGCTGCTGTTCCTACTGCTCCTACTGGTGCTGCTGCTGCTGCTGGGACTGCTGATGCTTTTGCTAATGATGAGCGTGAAAACAAGAACCCCTCCTCTTTCGCCAACACCGTATCCCCACCCTCCAATATGCCTTATTACTACAGACAGGCAGAACAAGGTCTTCATCCCAACGCCGCATCACACCAGGTGCTACAGTTTATCTACAGGGACTTGGACCTAGTGTTAAACGACCCCCACTTTGAAATCACGGGAAAAAATGCTGAAATATGAGAGGTTGTTGAATAGGTTATAATTCTTTCTCACAAATCCCAACAACCACACGATTCCTGCATCCTCTCTCGTACCACCACCGACCCCCCGAGCTTCCCTCCTTGAGGAGTTGCTGGACTAAGTTCCACAGAGGAAACCCAACGCCACCACCAAGGTGTTTAACCCTTTTGTGCCCATGATTATTTTGAGGAACCTGATTTTTCAACAAACTTGAGATACTAGCGAATATTACCTATATTATGTCCAGATTTAAGTACTTATTCAAATGATAACAAAGAGGGCAGTACAATAGCTTTCAGGAAATGTAATACAAAGCATAGTTTAGAGTTTTATATGAGCCACTAGGGAATGATGAAGTCAAAATATGTTGAAATGGGCTGATTTGGATGAAGGTGCCCTGGAAATCTTTTTTTTTAAGATTTTGGTGGGGAATAGACTATTTTCAATTCATAAAGCATTATTTTGACATTTCAAAGAGAGCTATATTGAAGGAAAATGAAAAAGATATGTATTATAAATGGATTCCTTGCAGAAAATCACAGGAAAAATATTTTATCAATATTTTTGGTATTTTTATCAATATTTTTGTATATCTAATGATTTTTCTGTATTTTATCATTATTCTCATGGCCAGAGCACGCACTTTTAATGTTTTTTAAGCCTATTTTCAATCAATTATTTTCTGCAATAGGATCTGTTAATAATTATTTACCCAATGCACCATGCCAATTTTGTTGTCGTTGGAAAGCCCTTGATACTAGGAGTCTTCTGATGTTAGAATTAACTTATTCTGACAAATATTAAACCCATGGTGGTCTATTGGACATATATACATGCTTTAGAGCGCACTTTTGCTAATCTGGGCACGTAAGGGTTAAGAGACTGCAAAAATCCGACGTGGTCAAGTGGAACGACGACGGTTCGGTGAGCAAGATGATGGGTCGAAAAACGGATCCCACCAGTCGAATTAGCAAAGTGGACTTACTGAACGACGCCAGCAGGTTGAGGAAGACAGCGTCTAGACCAGAGGGGTACACGCCATTCAAGCTCGTGCTTAGCATGGAAGATCCCACCGGTCCCTTGATCGGAAACCAAGTCTATAAAGCAGGGGGTCCTAACAAAACTTCGGACAGAATACCTGCCGGCAGAGGGAGGGAATGAGTGAGTTCCAATGAGGAAGAGGAAGACGCCGATGACGACTACTGCTACGAGGACGCCACTCCCCTTGTCGGTGCCGACTACTCTCGCCTCTTTTCCCGTCGTAAGGACGACAACTATGACGACGATGTTTACAAAACTCCGACTTCCAGCAGAAGATCCCCTGCTACACCTCGCCCTTCCTCTGTCAGGATGAGTAATCAAAGCAAGAAAAAGAAAGGATGCAGTCGCCAAGTGTACTCTGACTCCGACTCACCAAACTCCAGAAACATCATTTCCGCGACCAAAACTTGGCTTTCCTCCGAGACGCCTTGGGATCTCTGGATGCCTACACTAAACATAAAACCCATCTGGAGAAAATTCGCAAGGAACAAGACGATAACAAGGGGGAATCGATCAACAGTGGCAGTTAGATTTGATGGACATACAAGCTTTAGCGTCTCACAACGACGGGTTCCGGTACGTGGTCACGGCTGTCAACATTTTCTCCAGGTACGCGTGGGCGGCTCCCGTCAAATCCAAAGGCGGCGCAGCTGTCACCGAGGACTTTGAGGAAATGAATGCTGGTGTATACACCCTCACTCCGTTCAAACAGACAAGGGAAAAGAATTTCTCAACAAGACCTTCCAAGATCACCTGAAGAGCAAAGAAACAGAGTTTTTCACCAGCGAAAACTATGACATCAAAGCTAGTCTAGTGGAGCGTTTGAATCGAAGTCTGAAGGAGAAGCTGTGGCGTTATTTCACACACAAGCGTACATATCGCTACCTAGACATACTGGACGAGGTGGTGTCTTCTTACAATCGCACTCACCACAAGACGTTGAAAATGCCGCCTGCTGACGTCAGCGTGGAAAACAGCGAAACTATTTTCTACAGACACAACCTCCCTACTAAGAAACAAATCGAGGGAATATGGAAAAAGACGGACCCTCGATGCCCTGACAGCGATGTCATCGCTCCAGGTAACAGAATGAGAATGTTGAGGGCTAAAGGACCCTTCGACAAAGGGTACGAGGGAAATCAGAAGAAGGAAGTGTTTAACGTTGCTAAAACGTTGGGTAGCAGAGGGTTCGAACTGAAAGACGACACCGGGAAGGAGATAAAGGGCGTGTTTTATCTGGAGGAGGTTCAGAAGATCTCCAAGAGGCATTAAGGCAAGACTTACCTGACAAGGTGCTGCGCTATAAGACCGTCAAGGGTAAACGCTAAAGCTTTCGTACGGCTAGGTTACGGCGACAAGTTCAACGAGTGGATTCCTGTCAAGAAAATCTCTAGGACACTATGAACATCACCCTGCCTGGCAACAGTTCTATGGACAATTTCCCTCAGAACACTCTGACCTCTTTTCGAACCCACTTCGACTCACCCCTCCTCCTATCAGAGGACCACAAAGCAGCTCTTAGCGAAATCATCCTCCCAACAGAATGGAGCAATGTGCGAGACGACGACTTGATCATGATCGTTCCTCTGCGCACAAAGAGCTCACTGACTGAGATGAAAAGAGTTTTCAATGAGAGAAAAAACTTTCAAGAAAAATCCCGAGGTGGACTGGAAGACGGTGGACAGAGTGATCAACCTGCAGAAGATCATCAGAAGCACTAATCCTCTGACTAGGACGGAGAAGAACTTTGTCGACGAAATGGCAAACACCATGGTTCAAGACATGGAGAGAAAAAAGTGTGTGCGAACGTTGCTGCCACACATATTCCCTGTGACACCCATTTTCACAGCAAATAACTTCAGTTCATCGAGCACTTGAACCTTCTCATGACAGATAATTTAAAAGGTCAGAACTTCCTAAAAAAATCGTCTTCTCGTACGACTCGCTGACTAGACACGTCACCATCAACGTGCCCAGACACACTTGCATCCTTGTCACTGAACATCTGGCGCACATGCTAGGATTCAGGGTGAAGACTCATTTCGTGATGACGACCACTGGCGTCTACATGATGGACCCCTTCATGATGTGTACTCTGTGTACGTATACACCCACGCCATTCAAGACAGATTAGTGGGTGACATGCACGTACCTCTGGTACGCTGCGTTGCAGTCGACAGAAGTGGACAGCAGAAAGGGGGAATGCAAGCTATCAGTTTTCCACATTTGAATTATTTTCCCTTGAAGTCCAAAAGGTTGGACAAGGTCGGCATCTACTTAAGAGACAGATCCGGCCGATTCATACCATTCATGAGAGGAGAGGTGATGGTGACACTTCATCTTAGACCCATCAGACGTTAAAGGTGCAAACATGATACTAAACGAGCACCGTACTTTTTATCAAAGGGTACCGTCGGACAAGGATACAGCAATTACTACAACGCTCAATTCGGTAACGGAATCAACGTGTACAGCGGACAATCTTTCAAGAAAGGTCACGGTTTCGGTGGTGCCCTCTTACGACTCATGCAATTGGCCACACCCCTTTTGAAGACGGTGGGAAAAAACTCTGTTCCGTGCTAGCAGGGGTGTGGCCAAGGATATGATGGAGGGAGGTACTTTCAAGAACAGCGTGAAACACAGAGGAGTAGGTGCTCTGAAGAGTCTGGCGGGTAAAGTGATCTCTCTGGGGAAACAATGACGACCAAGAAAGCGGGGACCAAACGCCCGAGGCAAGCTCCTGAAACCGGAAGCGGTTCTTGCAAGAGACGGAGGGGGGACATTTTTGATCGCTAGGGAGGCGACCTATAAATATGTAGGGGCCGGTATCGTCGTATATATATTAGTGCCGTTCATCCGAGAGACGTGTTCGTGTGGTGCCTGTTCCTTCTATGCCAGCTAGGTGTCGCTTTGTGATACCCCGTTGGTACAAGAGGGGGCGGCACCATGCCTCGCGTCCAGCTCCTACTAAGGAGCCGGACGAGCGGCAGAAGGTGACTGGATCTAGTCCAGTCCAGACGCGCAGCCTAACCTGTAGACTAGAGTGGAATAAAGTCCTACCCGAGAGGTAGGGGTTTCTGGGGCTTTGCCCAACCCGAACTACTCGTGTTGTGTTGGTATTTCTAGTGGTAAGCGAGCCAAAGAGCCACCCAACATATAAGTCAATACGAACCATTACACTGGTGCCGTGACCAGTTGGTTCGGGGGTGGTGCGCGGCCACATTGGCCGAAAGCCTCGGGAAACCCGAAGCGGATCCCCCCAGCCCTGGGCTAGAGGGATTCGAAGAGGATGACTTTACATCCCAGCATCTGCTGTTAGACTGGAAACCCAGTCAACAACAAATGTATAATCCGGCGGGTGTCCGAACTGTTTTCTCGACACCTGGTCTGATAGACGGTGCCACGGGTGATGGTATCGTAAACTTGTATCCGGGTACACCCCAAATGGGAGTACCGGATACGGGATTGTTCAAGGGAATAGTAAAACCCCCAACATTAGACCTGAGTGATTGGTCCCAAGCTATAACTAGTAGACGCCAGCTGTGTCCTATTGTACCAGCAGGCTCGGCTAGCAACTTGGGTATGCCAGTGGCACAAAGCCCTGGAAAATGTACTGCGACCCCCCCAGTAGCAGTACCGGATGGTGCAAACGAGGTACCCCCATTAATGACATCGTCGGACCATGACAGCGACGATGGCAAAGCCATAAGGGACGCAATAGTCCCAAGCATGAATGCGAAGAATAAGCCTAGAGGTGCTGAACCGAAAAGCTCGGAAAGGCATCACTTAGGCCGATCGCTAGACGAAGGCTTGTCTGACTCCATGTTTAATCCTGGAGGCAGTCGCAGGTCTATATACGGACGTCGGATGGGCCCCGGGTATAAAACTACCCCGGCCTATTTGAAAGCCAAAGAACAGGTAGAGTTACAAGCTAAGCGGCAACATGAACAATTCATGGCGGCCCAATTAAAAATAGAAGAGGAAACTAAGTCTCGGATCGGAAAATTACGTTCCGAGGAGCAGGAGGCGATTCTAAAAGAATCTGACCTAAAGTATCGTCTAACTTCGGCAACCCATCGTTTGGAAAGGAAAGAAAGAGACGAACTCGAGAAGGAGAAAAGATTGGCTGAGTTGGAACTCGAGGAAGCCAATAGACTTAGAGCAATCGAAAAGGCTAGAGCCGAAGAAGTTGCTAAAGCCCGGGATGTAAACAGATTACAATCCGAGTTGCATGCCATGGAGGAGAAGCTGAAGAAACTTCAACTCCGAAAGGCGGAGACAGAGGCCAAATTGGTCTCGGAACAAGCCGAGATAAGGAAGGAGACCAACGAGTATCAAAGGTCTCAGAAAGAAAAAAGTGAAAAGTACGGCTTATTAAAGGATACTTTTAAGCGAGAGGCTTTAGCCGCTCAGGAAGAACGAAACCGAGCTGTGGCGGAAAATGAAAAGATTCGATCCGAAATCTTAGCAGAAAATGCACAGCTGAGGGAGGAACAGCGAAACCTAACCACAGATCTAGCTACCCTCACAATAAATAAGTCTGCCATGGAGAGTTATTTACAGGAGCAGGAGCAAGCGAATGCCCCTCCGGCGAGTAAGGACACAAACCCGAATTCGACTTTCGTTAAACAGGGCGACCCAGTCTCCTGTTCTACGCCGAAGCACCCGCCGTATAATCCTTTCATTAATGATAATGCGACGCGGAACGTAGATCAAGGGGGAGTTTATATCAGAACCCAAAATAAACATGGCCGAACTAGTAGAGTCCGGATAAGTGAAGTCCCCATAGTCCACAATTTGGACCCGGATTATATACCACGGGACGCCTCTGACAGTAGTGCAGAGACTAACGGATTCCATATACATGTGGATCCGAGTGACAGCGCGGGGTTGGGAGCTGGTAATGACAGCAACCAACCCAATCCATCAAACGATGGCAGTCATCCAACGGGTAACCAGCCTTCAAGCGACGGTTATCAAAGCGCACAAGGAGGGGGCGGTACCCCGGGTACCACAGGCTACAGTGGTACCTCGGGTCCCGGCCCTAACCAGGGTGGCGCGGGTTATACGAACCACAGTGTGCCACAGTGGACGTATACGCAGCCACCACCACCAACGCCTCCAGCGGGCAATACGAGCTTCGGTGGTATAGGGGGCAACCGAACCTTGAATGAAACAAAGGCGGTTGAATGGAGCAAACAGCAATGCACTAGATTGATGTATGCTCATAATTCTGCCCGAAGGGTAGCCGTTATTCCAAAAGAATATGACGGTACTCGACCTTGGAAAGAGTGGTTTGAAGACTTCATCGACGTGATGAATTGTAATGGGTGGACCCCATACGAGGCCAAGCCACATCTGGTAAGATGTTTGAAGGGCGGCCCGGGTCGCATGGCTGTAGAGCAATGGCGAACCTGGTACGGTCTCGTTGGAAGTTTTGAGCAGTTGGTAGAATCTGCTAGTGGACTTTTATGCAACATGGTCAAGGAGGACCCGATGGTCCGTTTCAAGAAACGTACGCAGAAGCCTAACGAAGCTTTCCGAGCATACGGTATGGAGCTCCATGCCCTGCTAAGCAAGGCCAGACCCGGTACTGAAAACCAGGACTGGTATATGGACGATCTGATTACCCAGTTCGTCAAGGGTCTGAGAGACCGAGATGAGCAGGTTGCTGCCAGGGATGCCTGGAAAGAAGGCGTAACACTTCACGACATATTTAATGGTATAGATATGGCCGTGAAGAAGCGAACAATGTTAGCCGGAGACATACCGAATGCCAGCCGCTCGGCTCCCCTGGCATCAGTAGTCCAGCAGTCTGAGGCGCAAGTCCCCTCAGATGATTTCGAATTGATTGAAATCGAACAGGAGGACGGAACCTTCTGTTCGGTCCAATTAAGGAAGAATACTACGGGCAGGAAGTATATTCCTAGGAAAGCTTTCAGTAAGCCAAGGGACTCAAGACCACCACCCGAGGTCAAGAGTGACCCGAAGGCCAGTGAGAAGGCATCCAAACCTTTAGTAAGCGCCGATAAAGTGAAGGGTCAGTCCCCGGACATGACCAAACTTATGGAGGACATGTGTAAGAAAATTACAGATGCCATCCAAGCCAGTCGGCAGAGACCCCGAGTGGATCGCCGAACTGTAAAGTGTTTTAGATGCCAGCGCATGGGACACTATTCATCTGAATGTACCGCTGCTAAACCGGTAATGGCTGCCTTCTATGAACCCGAAGACAACGGTGAAGGAAGGGAGAACACTACGGATTCCACTGACGTGGAAAACTAGTGGGGGTTGTATCAACGGCATCTGATACGACCCCAAGGAAGAACGAATGCCAAAATGCTACCGGGGGTGACCAGGTGGAAGATTTCGAATCAATTACACCTGGAGGCCGGGTGGCCGGGGGTGCGCACCCCTGCACCTTGGCCGGGGCCGGGGACCCTAGTGTTTGTATGTATGAGGGTGAGCGTATGGAGGCGAGTGGCCACACTAGGGGAGAGGAAGGATGGATCAAAGAGTTGATCCGAGTGTGTGGGACACGCCTTCCCCCAAGTCATCCGTGTCTGGAATTCCTGAGAGGACTCGGATTGAATCTTGGTGATTCGGGAGACTTTCGCCAGTTTACCAGTAACCCCTCACCCTTAGGGGGGAGACGGTGGTATGTACCCATATCTGTGGAAGGCCGGGTAGGAGAATTCTTGGTGGATACCGGAGCTAGCCATTCCTGTGTGTCCAAAAGGTTTTTCGACTCGGTGGCCAGCAGCCATGAGAACCTCAAAACGGGGGTAAATGCTTGCACGGCCGACGGAAGCAGCATGCGTACATTTGGTAGGACGTTTATGCCTATCCATATAGGAGGCAAAGAATTTGTTCTTTCGCCAACTATAGCAGAGGTTAGTGATGACGGAATCCTCGGACTGGATTTTGCAAGCTTATACGGGGCCGTCTTGGACCCGAGGGACGGTATGATGAGTATACGGAACCCGTATGGCTTGCATGTCCAATGCGTATTGAGACAGGTGTCTTCGGTCGCATCAGTGATACATACGGTGAAGATCCCACCGGGTACCACTTGCGATGTCCTTTGTGGCGGGTCCATGGCTCAAAGGAATGAAACTGGAGTCTATGAACCCGATACGGTGTACTTGTCGAGCGTCGGATTTGACTCAGTGGATACATTAGTGGCTAATGCAGCTTGGACTGTATTACCCATGACTAACCGAAGTGGTTCAGTAGTCTATCTGAGGCGAGGCGACTGTATTGGGAGGATGAGCTCGGTAGAACATGTCGCCGAAGCAAAATTCAATAAACCACTGAACCCTGTTAGTAAGCATCCTTTGGATGAAGAATTTCAAAAGCTGATTGATCAGTCCGATTTAGAAAATACGGAGGATAAGGATTGCCTGGCGAAACTCCTACAGAAGTACGAGAGTGCTTTTGGTAGGGAGGGAGGACCGGTGGGTAGATCCGATAAGGTGTTGCACACCATAGATGTGGGCAACGAGAAACCTTTTAAAATTCCGTATCGTAGACTTCCTCTAAAGAAGAAGTTAATTTGCGAACAGGAAATACAAAAACAGTTAGACCTAGGGGTAATCGTGCCCAGCTCGAGTCCCTGGTCTAGCCCTGTTTGTATGACCACTAAGAAAGACGGTACAATCCGCTTTTGTGTCGATTATCGGAAATTGAACGGTATAACAAAGAAGAACTCGTATCCTTTACCAAGGATAGACGAGACTTTAGATAGCTTGGGCGGGAACCAATGGTTCTGTACCTTGGATTTACAGTCCGGGTATTGGCAAATACCGATGCACCCCGATGACAAGGAGAAGACAGCATTCTCCAGTCATATGGGGCTATTCGAGTATAATGTCTTACCCTTCGGATTGTGTAACGCCCCCGCTACATTCGAGGCTATGATGGAATCCTTACTGAGTGATCTTTTGTGGAAGAAATGCCTGGTTTACTTGGATGATGTGGTCGTGTTCGGCAAGTCGTTCAAGCAATGCCTGGCGAATCTGCAATTAGTCCTCGACCGGATACTATCAAACGGTCTTAAACTTAAACCCAAGAAGTGTAATTTGTTTAAGAAAACCATTACATACTTGGGAAGGATCATTACTCCTAACGGAGTGAGTGCGGATCCGGAGAAATTGGAAGCCGTAGAGAATTGGGAAAGACCTACGAGTGCTAAGGAGGTGAGATCATTTTTAGGATTCTGTTCCTATTATCGTGATTTCATACCAAATTACTCTCGTGTGAGCTTCCCCATGCAGTGTTTAGCTCACTGGACTCCGGGTAGGGCACGGGACCCATTCCCATGGACCAGCGAGCAAGAAGAATCTTTTAATAAAATAAAAGATTTGTTTAGGAATACACCCGTGTTGAAATATCCCACTCCCGAGGGACATTTCATCTTAGACACCGATGCGAGCAATGATGCAATTGGGGCAGCTCTCTCTCAGGTCCAAGGGGGAGTCGAAGTGCCGATAGCATTTGCTAGCAACACGTTAAGCAAGACACAGCGAAATTATTGTACCACCAAGCGAGAACTCCTCGCTGTGGTGGTGTATACGAAGAAGTTTAAGCATTTCCTTTGGGGAAGTGACTTTACCTTAAGAACCGACCATTCGTCTCTTAGGTGGCTCCTTAATTTTAAGGACGCCGAGGGGATAATAGGACGATGGTTAGCTCATCTATCCGAATTCGGATTAGAGCATAAACAGATAGAGCACCGACCCGGTACTAAACATATCAATGCGGATGCCTTGTCGAGACGACCCATCCGAAGGTGCCAAAATGCCACTTGTGATGACTGCGGGGCCCACAATGCTGTGGTAGCCGGGTTGGTATTTAATCATACCACCCCCCGTATCCCCTGGGAGGAGGCTGTGTGTAGCTATCTTGATTGGTCCCCGGAAACCATCAAGAAGTTCCAACAGTCGGATCCCACCACTGCACGCATAATGGAATACCTACGGTCAGGTATTAAACCGGCAAGGCCGCTAGTATCCCTAGAGGATAGGGAGGCGAGGCGGTTGCTAGCCCAATGGACCGAGCTAGAGATCCGAGACGGCATACTGTGCAGGTGGAAGACAACTCCCACCAATGGTAGGCTGTTGCAAATAGTGATACCCACCCCGATGAGGAGGGATATCATGTATTATTGCCATGGCCATCAAACAAGTGGCCATTTCGGTAAGAAAAGGTCAATAGAGCGCCTACAAAGGCGTTACTACTGGCCCGGTATGAGAGGCGACCTGCTTCGGTGGATCGCCACTTGCCCGGATTGCTGTAAAAACAAGCCGGGACCCGGCCTGGGTAAGCAACCCCTATCCTAGGAATTGTTTGGTATCAGATTCGCTCGAGTGGCGATAGATATCATCAGTGGAATTAAAACGACGCCCCGAGATAATACTTGTATGATGGTCGTAACCGACTATTATACCAAGTACACTCGGGTGTTCCCCCTTCCTAACCACAAAGCCGCCACGTGTGCGGAGGCATTTGTGAAAGGCTGGGTGTTACATTTGGGTGTTCCCCTTATGATGCACAGCGACCAAGGAAGGGAGTTCGAGTCGGAGCTATGGCAGGAAATGTGCCATTACCTAGCCATTTGCAAGACCCGAACAAACCCATACCGACCACAGTCGGATGGGCAGGTAGAGCGTTTCAACAGAACCCTCATACAAGTGCTAAAGCCCCTGGTCAATACCCACCAGGACGACTGGGATGAACAGTGTGAGTTTGTGGTACATGCCTACAACAACACTGTCCATTCATCCACTAATTGCACTCCCAACCTGCTAGTGTTCGGCGAGGACATCATAATGCCCGCCGACTTAGTGTATGGAGTGGTCGGTATAGACCCGGAGGCGCCCTGCACTGTGTTGTTTGTGGAGTCATTAAGGGACAGGTTCAAACAGGCATACGAGGCCGTTCGTAAAGAACTGCTGAAGAGTGCGAAGTGGCAGAAGGTGGGTTATGACACCAATGCTAAACGAATTCGTTTTAATGTAGGGGACAAAGTCCTAAGGTATTATGAGCCGCTGGAGAAGCTGAAGCTTGTAACGCCTTGGGAAGGTCCGTTTAAAATAATTCGTGTCATCTCCGAATCCACGGTGATGATGGAGGACTGCCTAACTGGTAGGAAATGGAAGACAAATGTCGGAAAACTTCGGCCCTGGAAGGGACGCGAAGAGGCGGAGAGGGAGTTCGGCTACAAACCACCTGTATCTGTCCCTAGCGGACCGAGCGTGGTAGTACCGACGAAACGCCCTAGAGGCCGGCCGAGAAAGACGCCGGGAGACGAAGGTATGGTGAAAAAGAAGACGAAGGCCAGGAAACGACCTAATCGTAAGAAAAGGAAAAATGTCTCGCTGAGTGAAGGCATTACGTATGGGAAGGTGCCCGCTGTGGCTAAGCGGAATCCAGAAAGGGCCGTACGTAAAGCCGGGAAAAATAAGAGGCTAACCGAAGGCGTTAGACGCAGTCCCCGGTTGAGGTCTGCCGTAACCTAACTCAGTACACAACGAGCTGCTGCGTGTTGTCCGCCATAGGCGGGTAACATACGTCCCATGGCTGGAGATGCCGAACGTGCCCTCCCCGAGGAGCTGTATCCCGTGAGCGGCGGTCGGATTAACCGGTACATTCGCTTTGAAGCATTGTATACACCGCCAAACTCCAGCAGATAGCACTCGGGTGGTAGGCCGCGTCCCGCATGTCGAGTCGAATGTTAGTTCGGATCTAGTTCCCTAGGTGGCGCCGCGGGTGCGGCGGGAAAGGTTGGAACTAGGTCACCGGATAGCCACGGCGGGATCTCGCGAGGCGAGATGCGTGACGTCATACTGGTCATAACTAGAGCGGACTCGTGGTGGTTAGACGCCACCCGTTTTTGCTCTAGTTGTTGTTGGCGATTTACAGGCCCCTAGCTGTCGGTTAGCTTGCCTAACATCACCTTTTGTTGGACGAATCCTTCGGGAGGAGTCCAACACAGACGCCAAATTATTTGGAAGTCGCCCTCAGTGCTATGGCACAGGGGACGATTGACGCCGCGCGTCAGACTGCCAACGTTGTGTTGGAACTAGACGAGGACCCGAGGGTCCCGTCTCGGGTCGAGGAATCTATGGATTCTTCGACAGAGGAGGCCGCCCGGACGCTCTCGGCTATGGCCGAGGCCACCGACCGGGAGAGGATGCCACCTCCACCACCACCACGCCCGGAGCGCTCGTCTGCAGCAGCCGCTTCGGGTAGCAAAGTGGATGTCCTGGACATTCCAATGTATCCTCCGGGATTCAAGACTCGGATCGAACGTATGGCACACGTCGATCGCGAGGCCGGTGTTGTGTACACCTCCTGGGGGACCTACATCCCCATGCACGCCTCCATGTTCGGATGTGGACCAATGGCGGTGGAGCAGGGTGTGCCCGAGCCCATACCAGATGATTTCAAGACTCTGGTAATGGACTCGTGCAGTGACGAGCTGGCTGACAATATGCCAGTTTCTTGGCTCCGCAACTATCTGAAGTTAGCGGAGAATATGGCGGTCAACGAAAGTCTGGCCCGAGCCGTCTTGATCTCCGAGGGCATCACCCGAAAGGCCTCAGAGTTAAGGGAGTCCGAATCCGACATGGATACAGACTCCACAGTCACCTTGTCGTCGGTGGAAACCGACCGGGTCAAGCGATTGACCCGTAAACCTGTGCCTAAGGGTCCTCTCACTGAGAGCGATCTGGAGGCTGAGGATGTCCGCATCGCCGTCGAGAGGTCCACAACCGAGACCGACCCAGCTGCCGACATCCCGGAGGCACCTGGCGAGATCTCGGAAGAGGACATCTCGCGCCAGCAGGCTGCTGTGGAGGCAAAGCGAGCCGAGCTTGCCAAGCAGCAGAAGGAGCTCACCGCAGCTCGCCGGGCCCATCGCAAACAGCAGGCCCAACAGAAAACCAAGGTCTCTTCCGACTCTGACTCCCCGGTCAGCGGAAGGAGGAGCCCTCGTACAGAGGACAGGAATCGACGAGAGTCGGATTCCAGTCCTGAGATGCCGGCGCAGCCCACCAAGGTTCAGCCCCGGAAGAAAAAGAACGGAGCGAAAGCATCTCCCGCAGAACCCACACCCCCCACCAAGCCGAGGGGTAAGGGTCAGCCGAAGACGCCCGCCTCCACCACCACAACCTCAACCACCACAGTAGCCACCTCGGCTGCAGCTTCCACTGCCAGCACCAGCGGAAAAGGCGCCAAATCCTCTGCCAAGGCTTCGGCTGGTACCACCACCACCAGCCAAGCGAGCCGTAGGGGAGCTGGTATCTACACGGACAGTGAGGATAGCGACAGCGATCCAGAACTGCCCGAGTCGGCCAAATCTGATTTGGAGTCCGTGACAATGTGGGAAGAGATGACCACGGATGTCCCGAAAGACGACAATCAGAAATGGATGTGGAAGAATGCAGCCGAAGGGTTCAAAGAACGGACTCCTCGCTGCTTCGCGGACTGTGCCTACGACACGGTCCATTACATGTGTCCCGGCAATAAGGACGGTGACAGCGATGACGAGGAGTGGATGAAATCCGGCCCCTCGGATACGCCTGTAGGTAAATTCTACCTCATTTGGATTGACCAGCTGAAATCCAAATTGGGGTCGATTTACAGCTACGAGGCCCGGACGAAAGTTCAGTGGGCAATGACCCAATGGGGACCAACCGGCAGCCGCCGACGGTGCCCATTCGAGTCATGCCAGCTGGCTCTCACGGGTGAGAAGATGTTCGAGATGAAGCCTCGCTTCGCTCGCCACATTGTTGAACATCACATGCACCACAAGCCTGTGATGATGTGTGTGCTTGGGGACCGCCCGAGCAAACATTGTGATGGCTCGTTCAGCACTCACCGGCGCCGAGACATGGCTCTGCACTTGCAGAAGGCCCATGGCATAGGCCTGGAGAAAACCAGGAAACGAGCCATCAAGTGCTTCAACGAGCTCCTAGCTAACTGGGCCTCGTTGAGCATTAAAGACGTTAAGGAGCAGGCATTCGAGACCGGATTCTGCTCATGGAAGAGCGGCAACTTGTTGACCTTCTTCCAAATCAACTTCTCGTCCACGAAATTCGGGATGCCCAGTGAGGTGCACCTGAAGGTAAAAAAGTGGCGAGGAGATGATAAGCGAGAGAAGGCCAAAGCCCGCTCTAAGGGTCCTAACGGAGGCACAGCCACGGGTACTGTTGCTTCCAAGAGGACCCGAGCAGACCGGTCCGTGAGCCCTTCGGGTGGCAAGGACCAGCCAAGACCAGCTAACCCAGCTGATCGTCGCGAGTCGGGACAACAAGTCTCGGCTCTGGATATGCCCAGCAACCAGGCCCGTAGGTCGGGTAGCCAGGCAGCCACACCGGCGACTCCAGCCACCACCACCTCTACACCTGCACCCGCGGAACAACGCCCGGGCGAAGCCACTGGCAGCCAGGATGGTGGGGGCGAACTCTTCGCTCCCCCATCCGGGTATTCTTCTTGGTGGGCCGGAGAGGGATCTTCCGGCAAGCGCCCCACGTATAGCGAGTACGCGGCGAAGTTCCCCGCTATGGGACCAGCTGGATCCGAGTCGCAGGTCCTTACCTCCCTGGGCCGGACCAAACCCCGTGGTAGAGGCCGTGGTGGGCTTGAGTCCACCCGAGCTTCCCCGGGCGGTGGCCGAGGCCGGGGCGGTCTAACGGTTGAGGGCCCGTCTGCTCCTCCAGCAGGTACTCCGCCTGCCCCAGTGGAAGCCACCGCGCCTCCACCAGTCATTGCTCCACCAACGGGCCCTCGGGTACCCCTGATGGAGCTAATTTCGGATACGCTGTCAGGTCTTCAGGATCCGAACACGTTTGTTGACCACCGAGATGTCCAAACGGTTCACATCCAGAATGAGCTGATGGCGGAGTGGCAGGCATTGCACCGCCAGAAGTCAGTCGACTACTGGCGGGCGATGACTGAAGCCACCCTCAATCTGGTATACGAAATCCAGAAGAGGGAGGAGGACAAGATCAGGCAGCTGGAGAAGGACAGAGTCCAAGAGGCTCTCGAATCCTGCCGGCGTCAGCAGAAGGAAGCCG
Organism: Acholoe squamosa; assembly: GCA_949317995.1. NCBI lineage: Eukaryota > Metazoa > Annelida > Polychaeta > Phyllodocida > Polynoidae > Acholoe > Acholoe squamosa. Next base: position 64,523,065 of record OX439044.1, read on the forward strand.
AAAAGCTTAAGGAGTTTCACCAAGCTGAAAACGCCAGATATATCCATAGGTTTAAGGAGGCTGACCTCAAGTTTTTCCTGGCATTCGGGAAACATCTGGAGGAGTGGGACGGCTTACCGTCGTCCCTTATCTTCATACCAGATGTACCCCCGGATGCCCCACCGGTCCCGGCTACTCCACCGGTTCCGGCCACTCCACCGGTCCCGGCTGCTCCGCCAGTTCCGGCAGCTCTCCTGCTCCCGCCCCCTACTGTCACCCGGACTGTTACAACTGCCACGGTCGCTCGACCAGCATCCGAGGCAATAGACAGTCCATCCGCGGTGATGAGGGCCTTGAGCTTGGAGAGCGATACGCCCAGCGAGGCTTCTGCGGCGCTCTCTACGAGCAGCTGTAGCAGCTCGGCTCCATCTGCCTCAGTGGAGTCGGCTGAGAAGATGGACACGGATCCGGAAGATCTGTAAGTGTCCATCTGACGGTGTCTCCTTTGTACCCGAGGGTAAAAGCATTTAATATGCCAGAGGCACTGTTCCTTACACTGGACTCCTGATATCTGGAACGTAACCTGCAGCGAAGATGGACGCTAAACCCGACACACCAAAAAGGATTACCACACCTACCTGGGGCTCCATCTTCCCATCTTCATCAGGGCACAACACAACAGCAACGTGGCTTGCCACCACACATATGTCGCCGGATGGAGCTGCAGAAACCAGTCGTTCCAGATTCGCCGGAAGTCCGGTATATTGTAAGGGTGATCCTGCTACCCTGGTAGGACACCTATATTTGTCAGTATTATTATTTTTGTATAAATATATTTTTTATACCAAATATATATTCTTGTAATTAAAACAAACAAAATTTTTTCTCTCGGGTTATCTACCCCACCTCGGGTCGGTTAGTTAATACTGTAAAATTTTATTCATATCACCTGATTACTCGTCTACCACTTTTTAATGCGTCTTGTTTATAATAATAACACTATTGTAACACTGTTACTACATATCACCATAGGTCGATGGTGCATAAGGCGCCACCTCCTATTCGTTATTATTAATTATCATTACTTCGGGTTATATGCGACGATGCCTCATTATGTACATATTATTTATAATGCCCCTAGATGTTCTATATCCTATACGAACTGTATATATAGACTTACCTATTTGTATATGATATTACTGTATAAAGTTAAAACAATAGGTTTTTGTTAATTACACCCAACCCTAGGTATAGTCTAGTGGGGGTGGTGTAGGGGCCGGTATCGTCGTATATATATTAGTGCCGTTCATCCGAGAGACGTGTTCGTGTGGTGCCTGTTCCTTCTATGCCAGCTAGGTGTCGCTTTGTGATACCCCGTTGGTACAAGAGGGGGCGGCACCATGCCTCGCGTCCAGCTCCTACTAAGGAGCCGGACGAGCGGCAGAAGGTGACTGGATCTAGTCCAGTCCAGACGCGCAGCCTAACCTGTAGACTAGAGTGGAATAAAGTCCTACCCGAGAGGTAGGGGTTTCTGGGGCTTTGCCCAACCCGAACTACTCATGTTGTGTTGGTATTTCTAGTGGTAAGCGAGCCAAAGAGCCACCCAACATATAAGTCAATACGAACCATTACAAATAAAAGGAATAGAGGTCACCGGCATCAGTCTACCACCGACGTGAAGAGGGAACACAATGGCCTACGTACACGAAAACAGCAGCGAGTTCACGCTCTCGGAGCTCGACCTGCACGCCGTAGCGCCAACTCAAACTACTATCCTAAAGTCGACCTTTGTCAGGATAGAAACGAAAAAATCTTTGGGAGACGGGAGCAACATCAATTTCATCATCAGTAAGTCCCAACATTGCATGGACCTGAACGGAAATTACCTTCTTCTAGAATGCAAGGTGCTGAAACCGAATGGCAACACTCTGGACGACAACGACATGATGGCTCCGGTGAACAACTTGGCTCACTCGCTCTTCAAGGATGTCCAAGTCTCCATCAGAGGTTTCAAAGTGTCTGGTAACTCTGAGACCTACCCCTACAGAGCTTACCTGGAAGGTTTACTCAACTATGATAGAGGAGTCAAGGAGACCATCATGAACGTCCAAGGTTGGCACCAAGACAGGGCTGGTCATTTCGATGCTTTGACCAATGACAACCCAAGGTTCAAGGCTCACCAGAAACTGATCTCTAACAGTCGCTTTTCGCTGATGTCAAGACTCCACTTTGACCTAGCTCATCAACCAAAGTTCATAGCTGGAGAGACGGAAATCAACCTCACTCTGAAACAAGCTGCCCCTGATTTCTATCTGATGTCCCTTCGACTACCCAGTGAACAGAGTGGAGGTGACGACCTACGCCATCCCTGCAGGCAACAGAGATCACACCTACACGCACTCCAACACAGGTCAACTACCCAAGTCCCTGATGATTTGTTTCCTAGACCACGACGCCTTCAACGGAAATTACACCAAGAACCTGTTTGAACTAAAACATTGCAACGTCAACTCACTTCAAGTGATAGTGAACGACCAGTTCTAAGGTGCCGAACGACGCCTACGTCCCCGACTTTACCAAAAGGGAAGCGGTGAGGGAGTACCTAGCACTACGCACAGAAACGGGGATGTACGAGGGTTCACGCTCCTGCAGCATTTCCTACAACAATTTCCTGAACAGTTACACGCTGTTCCCCCTGGATTTAACACTGGACAGATCACATGACGGGTGTAGAGTAAACCTTATAAAAGCTGGTCAGTTGAGGGTAGAGCTCAGTTTTGGCGCGGCGCTGACAGCGACCACAATGGTATAAATATACTTGGTGTACGACCAATCCCATCACAGACTACCACATGAACTGAAGACAAGAAAGTGCATGAACACACTTGAAATAGACAAAGTGTTGAAGGATAAAATTCACACAAAACACCATTTTGTTTTGTTTTCTCTTGTGACACTATCCCCAAGCACCCTATCAAGAACACTTGTTTCATGAGTAACATGGATCCTCAACATTTACCAGGTCAACATTGGGTGGCGTTTTACGTGTCGAGGACAGGAGAGGTAAACTACTTTGATTCATTCGGCTTACCTCCACTGAGCGCAGGGTTCTTATCTTTCCTGAAGCGTTCTGCTCCATTCAAGTGGCAAAGAAACCATGTTCAACACCAAGACACTACTGCTGACACCTTTGGACCTCATTGTGTATGTTTCCTGATTGAAGCATGTTGAACAAGAAACCCCAAGAAATGCGTCATGCAGATGAGCAAAAACCCAAAACTGAGCAACTGTTCGGTGAGTCAGAGGCTCGCAATGATGATGATGTGAAGAATTCGGAAAAAGAGGAAACGGGATGCTGCAAGCATCTACAATTCATGCAGACTATCTCTGGCCGAAATAGTGTTGGATTTATCCAAACTAGTGCAATGTATGATGGAGAGAGTCAGTGACTGTGACACTTGCAAAGTGAGTCTTTGCGGCCTGTTCGGACGAAAGAAAAAATGATTGATTAAAAATGATGAAAAGGTGATTCATGAAAACAGAAAAAATGAAAATGATTTATTTTGTTGTGTTTTATTTCATACATATCTTATTTAAAACTAGTCAACTCATCATCATCATCATGCAAAAAAAAAAAATATCTCATTTGCATAATCCGCCCCGCCCCTTTGTTTATAAACAAGGGGTCAAGTGACTACACCACGTGTTGTTGTTAACAAACAAGGGGTCATGTGACCGCACTCATCCCCTAATTAGGTCATGTTACCATGGTTACCAGAATGCTGGCCTCTGATTGGCTGAGAGGTGATCGCTTATCCCCTAAGAAGGTCAGGTTGCCATGGCAACGGGTCAAGTGACCAAATGGAGGCCTCTGATTGGCTGCATCCTGAGTGAGTAATATCCTGTAGTTAGCTATAGTCCCATTCCGATACATACTGTACTACTCATACTAAGTGAAAGGCTTTACTGAATTGAAAAACAGATGTTATACTATAGTCAATGAGTCATTGAAATCAAACTTTAATACATAATCCAATACTTATGTGTATTCTTGTAAAATCAACATGGGACATGGGCTCCCCTAATCAAGTACACGTCTCACTTGCGTCCCTACTCCTCCCACGTCTCCCCCCCCCTTGCCCCCCTACTCCCCCAGCTTCTTGCCCCCTCCCCCATTTCCTCCCTGCCTCCTCCTGTTTCCATCAACCTCCCTATTTCCCCCTGCCTCCAAATACCTAAATCATATCGCATGAGGTGCCTAGATAATACAAGGGATGATTGCCCTGCTGGACCTATTCTCATGTTCACTAGAACCACATTAGTGAGTGATATTCCATACTCCCTCTCCCTGTCCTGTTCAATAGACCTTTCAGATTTTACGTACTACCTTACTTATCTTACCAATAGTGCACTCTGAGTGACTGGGACTGCTGTACATCTCACGAATCTGGAGTCTGCAATATACCAACATGCGCATCCTAAGACATCGGGTTCTAAGCAGTCTACCAAAGCAGTCTACATGAAAACCCATGGGACGCCAGCTAATCCTAATGGCCTGGTCAGATTGCCTGGTCAAATGTCTGCTTATGATCCCAAAACCCTAGGCTATAATTCAGTGTTTGTGGCAATAAAATCTTACCCTTACTAAGGGACGCAGCATATATAAGAAACGGCATTGATATTTGGTAAATGTTTCCTCAAATCCTTAGATATCTGAATTCGTTAAAAGTGGCTGAAATAGGAAGATCATTTTTGTTTTTCATTTTTTTTTCATGTTTTATTGTGAGTGTTCATTGCTGAAAAAAATCAATCCGGGCCTGCAGAACCAAAATAAAAACGAAAAAAAGGTTTATCTTTAAGGTATGACTATTGTAAAAATGGGAATATGTTTGAGAAAACTTTGGTATTTTACCTTGATATTCACGTATTGTAGGGTATTTTGAGCCACTCCCATAACATATTTTTCTTTTCTATCTAAAAACTTGAGGGGGGGGGGGGCAAACATACTTTGCCCCCCCCCAAACTTCAAAGTTGTGGGAGGTGGGCAACAGGCCCCCTTGTTCCGCCGCCTATGACAGTATGAGGTGGGAGCTCAGTGTTTGTATCATTTGAACTGAACTACGGCCACGGTGCTTGGAGGGTTGAGTTAAGTTGAGATGTTAGAAAAGTAGGGCTTCTGATAGAGGGTGAGTATGTAGCAGTATAGGAGATGCCTACACTGCCCACCTCACAACAGGTACACCCCCTCCCCCAGCTTCACTGGTACCCAGAGGTATAAACCCTCATTTTACCACTGTACAGAAAAAATGCAATGCATAGTGGTCGTAGGCTTTATCTCATGGTAAATACGCTGAATACCTACTTTGCCACTCCTCAAGTCACAAGGACAGGAAATGGAACAGGGAATACTGCTTACTCTTCAAACACAGGTTGCATTTTGTAGTGTGAAGTATATATACTCGCAGAGTGACGAGTTCAGGGTTATTCTAGTGGTTACTAGTGCCATGGGGCACAGGAAAAAAAATAGTGTTCAAAACCTTAGTCAGATGTTAGTCAAAAAGGCTAACTTTCTAACAATACCTAGTCAAAAGCACATGCCTTAGTGTCCAAGTTTTTCGTAGTCAAATATGACTAACCACGGCATTAGTCAAAGTGCCCAACTTGCCTTGGCTTGTCTGATTTTGACTAAGATTCCTTGGTGGTTTTGACTAAGTATGCAATCTAATACTTTTTGGTTTAATTCATTGTCACATCATTTAGGAAGCATGTGCAATACCTCATGTCATTTTCAGTAAAACCCCTGATTCAGGTTACTCTGGGTTTCCCACAAGGAACCTATCTAGACTCCCACAGAAGCGGTGTCACTATCTGTCTACCTAGTTTATTTAACGAATCATCAACCTATTTGATATAATTTGCCAAGCTTGATGTTATATTGAATTGTGAAAGCCTCAAATGTATACCGTGCATGAAAATCACCATCATTTTGACATCCATCAAACAATTTATGGTATGAAGCCACCAGAAAAATCCTGTTTCAAATCATGCTGCCACCTGGTGTGCAAAGGGAACACTTTAAATTTGCCAATATGCCTTAGTCAAAGTCACAAAGGGATCTTAGTCAAAGTGACTAAGATCCCATAGTGATGTCCAGTGGCTAAGATAAGTAAGCTTACCTGAAACTCCCAGCAGATACCTTGTTCAAGATTATGCTTGGAGGGAAAAAATGATTTGGGTAGTCAATGTGACTAACATAAGCTAGACATTGTTAGTCACACATTAGTCATATGCACTAACTAAGATTATTTGGCCGTTTTGACTAAGTTAAGTTAGACCAACTAACTTGGACTTTTTTCTGTGTGTTAGGTACCCCCCAAACATACTTACTTTATTACCTGTTAACTGCAGACTAACAGGTGGGCAATTAATAAGCCATCACTCTGGGGATGGAGGGCCAACTTGTGAACTGCCCTCTGCCCACTTACTTTATAACCTGTTTATGCCTGCATTCCACATTGGAGAAGGTTTCTTCCACCTGTTATTTGCTGTTCCTTACTTATTTAATATGTTCATGCTAGGGACGGGCCATTTATTGCCTGTGGGGGGGGGGATGGGGGTTTAGGGAGGGGACATTGTGAAAAAGGGGCCCTTGGTGGGAACAGGGGGAATAACTCAATAAATCTTCAAACCAAGGGTCAAACATAAATTTATATATTAATGCATAATGCCTATTGGTCGTCATGATGCATCAATACAGTCCTAGCGAGTAACTCACCAGGGCTACACCCATGCATCATGCTGATACTGTGGGGGGAATATGGTTCCGGACGGTTGACATTATGCACTCCTGCATCAGTGACCCCTAGCGGGAAAGGCCCACCATTCAGGTGGATCGTAAAGCCAGCTAAGGCTTGGGCCTCTTTTAGATTTTTCCCAATTTTTTTAACATTTTTTGACGATTCTTTTCCCCAAAATATTCACTTCCAAAATTGTTATTTAACATTTATGGATACATTTCCCCATTATTTCCCATATCTCAGGCAGGAAATCAACGTTTATAACAATCATCAGTGAAAAACCAGCAATATAATATATATGTGAGACCTTGGACACAGTGATACTGTAATCACGTATTTTAACCAAAAGTGCAAATGTGATCATAACTTTCAAATTGAACATCTCAATATTTGGGAAATCTCAGCAACAAAACATGATGACAAGGGTGTTTTGTCCTATAGTAGATCATAAAAAGCTAGAGATGGGGTTACAAGACCAATAGATAAGGCATGGTAACATAGCCATTTCTTATAATTCACAAGTTACATCCCTGTTAGCTCATCAATAATATGTCTTTTCTATGTAAAAGTGACAAGATCTATGTATTTTATAAAAGCAATGTACATGTAGATTGCATGATACTGTAGCATTTCCGATATTGCGTTCTTTCACACCGCACACGAAAGCCCAGAAACCTCTATGGAGGTTGCTTATAATATAATCACCCATCCTAACAAAGTGGTACTGAAGTCTCACATTTAGAAGCCTAGATATGGCCCTTTCAAGTGGTATAGTGTCAAAAATATCAGATTTTTCAAAATTGATATTTTATCATTTTTCCTACATATGGGTAGATATCTTTCAGAATCCTTGCTTACTAAACTGAATTTAGGTCCCAAATGCCTAAAAGACATAGATCTAATTTTAATGGTTATATAGAATTACATAGGAATAATATAGGATTCATAGATTATTAAATGTTTAATATGTCAATTATCTCAGTTTAATCATTTTTAATCGATCCGACTGAATTTTCCTACAGAAGTTCTGGAGAGGGTCACCTAGTTCAAATATGCAAGTGTTATATACCAAATGAAAGCTCTTGATGAGCTGCAAATGAATATGCCAATAAATAAACATTTTGCATGTGTGACTTCCGAATCGTTTTGTAAGGATGGGTCACTATTATCACTCACCCTCATGTTCGGTTCTGTAAACTTCACATTGTACAAATTCTAGAAGGATTCTCACACTCAAACTTCATCAGGCCTTAGTTTAGTCACCTACCTAACTATGTGTATGGAAGACAGCACTTGACACTGTTTAATTTCCTTATATTTTGATGAAATTGAGGAGCAGAATCTACACTTGGCTGAAGCCACCTTGGCCACGCCACCTAGTGTTAGATCCGAGAACTAGTTATTTTTAATGCTGATGGGGCCCTGTGCAGCATCCACTTGTTGTTTTTAGTTGGATAATGATAAATATGTCTTTTAGGATGGAAATTATGTGGATGCCTACTTAATATAATTTTATCTTAATTAGAGATCTATCCAAGTTTAGTCTAAGTTTTAGGGTGTTTTATGGCTCGAGGCCCAGTTCCAAAATTTATTTTCATTGTCCTGTGGGTGGCACGGACACGCCCCAGACGCGCAGAGCCCGGTTTCGCGTGTGTTCTCCTGCATGCACAAATTTCCCAGATTTCAATGTGTTACAAATTAAAGGTTGAACGTCCAAATTAATGAATGCCGTCAATAGATCACCACAATTGTGTACTGTTTGTGACAATAATTAATTTTAGGAGTCACCAGTTAACTTTTGTGATATTTCAGGGACTCTGACCCAGTAACCTAATGAACTTTGCCAGTTTGACCTGGTTTATTTTCCCTTATCAAAACAATCCAGTTTTCTCCAAAATACAGCTTTGGTGTTTTAGGCTATATAATTTAAATTATCAGACCCCCTAGGTCAGACCTTTAGTTACCCAGTCATACCATGCATTTATTCTAAACTTTATTATAAACCAATGCATTTTGAGCCAGAGTGGGAGCTAGATCTTTCCATAGAATTGGTGGGAAATGGCCATTTTGCCTCCAGCCCCACATTGCCCATAGGAAAATCTCTGTTTTTGGCTCTAAATGGCCAATTTGAGACATTTAGCCATTTATCTCCCACTGATTTATTAATTTAGATTCCTCTCCCCATACTTAGAAATTGTGAGATTAAGCCTTTTTTATTATTTGGGGTTTTCTGTGCTTCTAGCACCAGATAGCCTCAAAGATCCTGGCTGGTGATTGGCTGAAACCTGTCAGCTGACCAGCCAGCCAGGAAACAGCATCCAGCCCCTATATAAGCAGCAGATGTGAGCTGCTCAGACAGAACCTCCCAGGCTCTCACACTGCAAGGACCTACCCTATCCAGGGACAGCTATAGTCTAGGCCTTCAGTCCTTCAAGATCTTCAACACCACTAACCGGAACCTGCCCTTCCTAGGGACATCTTTAGTCCAGGTCCTGTCTTCAAGTTCTACATCTTTAATAACTCCAACAGGACCTGCCCTAACCAGGGGTCTCATCGTTAGTCCAGGTCCTGTTCCCTCATAGAACCTGCCCCTAATTTGGACTGGGGATCAACTTTAGTCCAGGTTGTATATGCCATTTATTTTCCAGGCCAGAAGACATTTTGAAGACTCCATGGGCATACCTTTAATAACTTGAGTCAGTCATAGACACTTTATTCACTAATAGATATATATATTATTTACTCATAGACATTTTATTCTCTCATAGATATTTATTCCAAATTCTAGTAATCTACCCAAGCGGCTACCCCTTTATCAAGTGACATTTATTCTGAAACATAGCCTACCGAAGCGGCTATCCCTTTAGTAAGAGACATTTATTCTGAAAGATAGCCTACCCAAGCGGCTATCCCTTTATTAAAGAATTCCCATAATTTTTCTAGATTGGCAGCCTACCTGAGCGGTTGACCCTTCATTATTAAGTCACTATTTAACTGTTAACTTTAAGCACTCAATCATTTATCAATTCACAACATCAATGCTATATCTGTACATTTTCATAACACAATTGATATAATAAAGAGTTGAACTGTATTTGAATTGTTGTCATCTGTTCTTGCAAGTGTTAATACCATCCGGTGGTCCGAACCCTATAAGTCACAAGTCACATTTAGAAACCAATGAGAACACAATGAGAAGTACCGCTACAATACGTTCTAGCTAGAATGGATCTTAGTGACATGGCATAGGTGTTCTTAAATCCGACATGGGTATCATACCCTATGCTCTCCGGGCTCTGAGTAAATCTATATAGGTAGAGTATAACGAATATTGGCTGCCCGCTATATTATTCTAGGACCTTTTGATGATGGAATATTTGTACTTTGGTCTCTCAGGTGGATCCTTTAGAGTCATGTTAGGGTGAAAGTCCAAATGGTGTCCGGTAATGAAAAATTAAAACCACAGGTAGTCGGGAGGTATATAAATGCTGTGCTTGAGGAGGTGAGCGCGAATTGTGCTTGAATTTTCAGAGATCCACAGTTTGACCTGGAATCAAAGGGGAAGATATCTAGATTCAGCAGCTTATAAGTAGGAATGGATTAAAATTCTGAAAAGTATGTTCTTAGTCAGATGGACTCTCACTGGGTGACTCTCTGGCATTCCAACTTAAACTATTAAAACCCTGAGGGGTTACCGTAGTGGCCCGTTTTAGCGCAGGTTCTCAAATTAGCGCAGGTCTCGTTTTAGCGCAGGGTAGATAGAGGTTTTAAAATTTGATTTTCCATACATTTTTATACTTCAAATAACCGCAGGTCTCATATAAACGCAGGGCAAGTCATAGACTGAAATATATTACCGCAGGTGCGCTAAAACGGGCCACTACGGTATTGAGGATCTGATCAAAATTTAGGGAGGAATCGGAAGTTGACAAAGGACCTTGCTAGTGCTCTCTCTCTCTACCATAAGGCTCTCGCTACCCAATTCATATGGGATATTTACTGGGTGTTGCATTCAAGGGAATTGTTCATCTGTATGGATTTTAGATGTTTATCTCAAACTAGCAATGTTGCAATGCATGTGTGAGATGTAATTCTTGGTGATAATGGAATTCACTCAGTCATTTAACTGGAGCCATGACCTTTTACAGGAAATTTGGTGGAGTTGCGAAAAAAGGTATTGAGTATTTTTTGGATCTGAAGGTGATAACGAAAATTATTCTGAAGACGTATTGTGATCTGTTGATGGATTAAATTTTATTGGTATTGATAATATTTTAAGAATTCAGAGTGTGTCATGTAAAACAGTAGGACCATAGACATTGTTCAATTGTATCAAATTTTGATTGAATTTTGGGTTATGTGCCAAACACTAAAATAGAAGTTTACCACTTAGGCGTCGTTGGAGATGTGACTGGATGTTATTGTTGAATTTGGACAACTTAAATAAAAACCCTTGGAGATGAATTACCTATCTGTGTCTTCTTTCCCAAATGGGCAGTGGGATTTAGACATAGCTCTACCACTCGAAGCTAGCCAATAGATTCCCCGACCTTATTGATTCCAACTTGAGTGGAGACTGGAGAAAGAGTAGTACAGGAATTGGTGGAAATCCAAGTAACGACTATAATTTATTCTGTTGGTGGAATACACCTTAGTACATAAAACCCCTCTTTACCCTCCTCCTGTAATAGCCCACTAGGGCCAATTAAAGACTCAAAATAAATATTTCCTCTCTGCCCACAAGCGTCAGCAACAGCCTTATATTATAAACAGGTAGCTATTGCAAGCGCTTTGTTCACCCTCTGGGATCAAAGATTCTCCATTTGATATAAAAATTCTTTTTGCTCATACCATAGTTTTAGGATATACTATCAGGGGAACCCCTTTATCAGACTGATAATGGAATTCAATTCAGAGAATGGAATGAAACTTTGATATCAGAGTTATATACTCTGATATTGCAGTTATAATAGGTGTGATATCATGCAAAGATAAAGATATAAAAAAACAAAAACAACTATGATATCAAAGTTACAATAAACTTGTGTTTCCCACCAAATACTGGAGTTTACGGAATATGTAAAATCACAGATACGGACCAACACAAAGGGTAATTTTCTATGTATAAGGGGTTTAAGGTGGGAAAAGGAATAGAAAGGGGAAATGAATATCACAATAATTATAAGACTCAAATGGCAATATTTTAGAAATACCCTGAAACTGTGACATCAAAATTTATTGAATTCTTGGACTACAACTTTTTAATGTCATTCATCTCAAAAGCATGATCTGCCTGAAAAAAAAATCTGGCAGCAAATACTACATGTATATGAATGCAAGTTAGCTGTAATATTATATAAAGAAGAATCAAAGAAACTCTGGCATCAAGGGTGAACGTTTGGTTTGCCACAGTATTTGCCACAGTATCATGTATGCTCCACTCTGTGTAGCCCATACCAGTTAATAGTACATCTGGTTGGAGAGTGTAGAGACCAGCAGTAGCCTAAGTAGGTCACCTGTTGTCTACACATCAGTGTGTCAGTCAGTAGGAGTTGCTGGTGTGCACACTCATTGTACATAACAACCAGCTTTACCAAGGCCTCACTATAGGTAAGTATGTCTTAAATACTATATACACACATCCTTGACACGTTTGGGCATCTCCTATGTGTTCTAGGATGGTCTGTGGTTTTGGTCTGACCCTGTTTTCTGGGTGTCCATTGTGTGCAGGGAGCATAGTGATAGTGGAGGCAGCAGTAATGGCTGCCAGTGTGGGACTGCTGTGGTCGGTCTGCCAGTGCTGGTGGCAGTTATTTTGGTCAGGCTATTCTGCTTTGTGGTCTGTAGTAGTACACTGTGTGGTTCATGTTCTCTGGTCTCTATGTTTCACCAAAACAACATGGCTGCTTCTGCTAAAAAGTATAACAAAAAAGCACAAAGCAACAAAAACAACAACAATGTAGGCCCGCAAAAGGATTTTGAAAGGAGAGGACTAGAATTATGTTCTATACGTCGCTGGAAATTGTAAAACGCCAGTAATTTGACCCTGTAATCCATTTATCGATACATTAATTTTCTGAATTATTATTGAATTTCTTGTAAAAAAAGATGAATATTATTATTTCCGGTTTTCCGTGGATTTCAACTAGTGATTATTTTTAGCTCTCAACAAAGTCTATTCTTAATGAAATTTACACACATTAAAAACAAAAGCCTCTTCTTTCTATTCCTACACTTTGGTACATGTTTCTCGACCAAAGTTGAAGGATATGAACAGAAAATCAGTTTGACAGCTCGTAAATTGAGGCCAATGGCGGCCATGTTGTCATGCAGAGGCAGTGACAGCAGGACTGCAGACACGATGATTTTTCTTCAAATATCCATATTTATCATCTTTTCTATCCAAAGCCATCCTCTAAAACATTGTATTTATATGTAAGTGAGATCTTGGTGGACTGTCAATTTTATTTTTGAGATTTTGATGCTGTAGGCAGGTTCAAGCTTTCCACCTGACTCCCGCCGAATTTGTGCGTATGGCGGCCATGTTGGATTCTTATTATGATGGGAAATACATTTGCTCCATTATCTTTTGAATACCGCCCTTATTTGATAAAATAACTGTACATGATTGTAGTATTACATGGATTCGATTAGCTGGTGAAAATTTATGGGCGAATCATTTTTATTTCTATGAGAAAATTGAACTCAAATGTTTGAAACACAGATTTCGCCCTGCTTTCCTTAATATATGCGACCAATTGACCCTGATTCGCAAAGGTCAGGTCAACTTCTAGCCCAATCAGCTGTCAGTATTAAAGAATCTCATGAATATTCAGCATAATCCATGGTGTTTTTGGGCATTTTTACGTCAGTCATGAACGGACCGCGCCATGTGGTTCCGACTGACCCGCCCCCATGCGCCGCCTTGCCGAGCTAAACAATGGATAGACAAGTGAATATATAAGCAAATGTCAACGGGCATGGGATATATTAAAGGCCTAGTTGAAAATGGGCAGAACCACCTCTGGGAATACGATGCAAAAATATCCCATGCCTGTTGACATTTGCATTTATGCCACGGCTCTACAGGGTTAATTTGCTTTTGAATGAGGAAACACAACCATATTTACTGATTTTGAAGACACCGAGTCATCATGTTTTTGTTGTTGTCTACCATCTTGGCTTGCCCAATGAAGTAGGTCATGTGATACAGAGCTAGCTGCTGGTGCCAAGCACTTTTAGTTTCGAATTTGGTATATATGGTTATTAGAAGTATTTTACCAAAAATAAATGACTGAAATCGTCTAATAATAACATGTTATGTAACCACCATATTTAAGATAGAAAATTTAAGTGATTAACATTTAAACCAAAAGTAAAAGGGTTTGGCACCAGCGGCACATTTACGGTCTGTCCCGCCACATCCCATGGTTAAGTGAATGACTCGCTATCAAAGTTATCCCTGGACAATTTATAAACCTCATTGTTGGGTCGGCCTTGACACAAGTACCTCCACTGATAACGCCGTGACATTGGGGGGGGGGGCTGCTGGTGATGTCACTGCCCCCTGGGAATATTTAGCATGGAGTGTTATATATAAATATGATGGCTGTTGCATATTATGGCCACTCCAAAAAAAACTTGTTTCTCATCACTGCCCTCGTCAGAAAAAATCGCCATTTGAGAATTTTTCTTCTCTGAGAAAAATGTTCCAAAAAATGAGCAGAAACAGTCAAGTTTGGTATGAAATGACCCAGCAAACACGCCTGTACTGGACCGGTACTGGGCCAATAATGGCAACAGTATTGGGCCAGTACGGCAATACGGTACTGGCCCAGTAAAAAAGTGCAATATGGCTTTCTTCCGGGCCACAACTGGCAAACATTACTGGCCCAGTACTGGGGCATTTAAGGGCCAGTACTGGCTTTATGCTAAAAGTGTATAATTATCATAGTTCAGCACATTTAAAGGCCCCACATTAAGGCTTTCCTTCACATTCTACCCCATTGGGGAAGAGCCCAGATGCAGTGTGCATTAAAGTTGGCCATCTATCTCAGAGTTTGTTGGTTTATGTGATCTGTTTCAGACACACAAAAGGTGTTTGGAATGACATGCTTTCTATCCTACCATTGTTTACGATATTTGGTTTTAAACTTAAAGCCTAGTAAGTTTCCAATGAAATTTGTTCCATGCTAAATAAGTTTGTCCTAAGCAGAGAAGTTTTTGACCATATACTCATAAAGAAAAGTTATACATCTCAATACCAAAATAATTGTAATACAAGCACTGGGGACATCTTGTGGTGTGGTTGGATACTAATCAAGCGATTTCTGGTGATTCTGGGCCAGTACTGGCATGCCAGAAGTAAGTTGCCATCATAAGTCCAGTACAAGGCCAGCACTGGCATGCCGGCACTGGTATACCATTACAAAACCAGAGCTGTGCCAGTTTGATTGAAGCTAAATGGCAATGTAATGGCTAGGTACTGGCAGTACTGGCCCGTTACTGCCATTACATGCCATTACAACGTCAGTACTGGCCCGGTACAGGCGTGTTTGCTGGGGAAGGCTTATGGTCCAGGGAATGCAGTTAGCTATCAATGATAGGCATTATCACACTTTTATAATGTCAATGATAACTTCACGCTGTAATGAAATGGTACAGAAAAAATTACATTAAAATCCTCCCTCGTCACTTTTTTCATGACTTGGTGATGAGAAACAAATTATTTTTTTTTGGAGTGGCCTATGCTGTGGTAAGCTGGGTCATGAGGTCACGACTTCCTGTGATAAATGACATCCAGCAGAAACATCACTTATAGCCATCCTTCATTGGTCATCTTGTCGAGGGGAGATTTAATTATACCCCCACTTTGTTTTGTAGCTAAGGAAACAGGTGGCAGCCATACTGGGGTTTGGGTAGAAGTCAACGTGACCCTGTCAACGGTGGTATCTGTGGATCATTTTCTCTAGATACAGGGCTATGCACATATCTGGCAACTTTTGAACCCGAGATGTCCTCAAGTAAAGTTTGCACGAGTCACCAATGAAAAAAAGACCTAGTTGCATATTTAGGCCTGCCATAAAAGATTTCTCTGTTGTATTTGTCATGGATTTCATCAATTGACGAGTCATGCCCGTCAGAATCTAAGCATGAGGTATCAGTTCCGGCTGCCCTCCCATCTTCAACGTGAGCTTGCACTCTCTACTCTCCATGCCAGGGGTTGTATTTAATTCAGCATCTGCGCAGTATGAATCCCCATTTTTTGTACACTTTAACCACTAATAAATTGCTCAGCACAATGGAAGTTGATAACATCATGCTTAATTTGGCAGGGGTGTAGATTGCTCAAAAGGCCAGCTGCGAATTATGTCATAAAATGACAGAATGACAGTATGATGGAACTTTATTGCTGTTTTTAGTGGGATGACCCTTTTTCCCCTTCCCCTTCTTAGGGAATGATCATTTTTTAACAACAGGGGGGGGGGGGGCTGGTGGGTTTCAGGGGGGGGGTCAGAATTTTTTCAACCCCTTGACCGGGAGGGGTCAGAATTTTTTCAACACCTCTGATGGGGGGGTCAAAATAAAATTTCATCTGTTTTCAGTGGAAAACCCCGCACGTTACTATAGGCTAAAAGGGGACATTCGCGCGTGATTTTTGTTCCTTATGGGGGGGTCGAAAGAATTTTACCCCCTCGAGAGGGGGGGGGGTCGAAATTTTTTTCGCGCATCCGCGTGCAAACCCACCAGCCCCCCTGTTGTTAAAAAAATGATGACTCCCTTACTGTGATCGGGCCTCAGGCTCTGTCTTTTCACCAGTGTATCCAGAAGGCGCATCATTACAATCATTACAGCGTCGACCAGTTGTCGCAGGTTGGCGAGGTGTTGGCATCGTCCACACAGTGTCGCCACTGTACTGCAGTTTCATTATCAGCTTACTCTGTCTTTTGGCCTGGTATAGGATGATTCACCCGATCCACTCTTAGGTATAGCATAGGATTTGTTGTTGTGGTAATGTCTGCTGGTAGTACTGTCAGCATGACGAGTGTTATTATCATAACATGATTGTTGGAAGTCACTGTTCTGCCCGTCATGGTTTACTGATGTCTCTTAGACATATAATTAACTGCTCGCTCATCACTTACATCTTCAAAACGATTCCCTCAGCAATGTACTTACTACTCAATGCTGAATGTAGCCATATCCCATGTCTGTCCTTTTGATGGCTGTTATCCAATGCTCAAGTTTGGGGTACCCATTCCATCATAGATACAGTACTGGACTTCCGCCTCCTGTGGAATTCCCTCAGCTTCTTAAAGCAACTTCATGATATCGTTTAGGTATCTCTAACAAAGGTGTTTCAGTAATATTGCAGTGCTGGACTCTTTATTGTACAATTAAGGTTGTGGATAAGCTGGAAAACCCGGGTTTTGTGTTGGGAAGATTTGGCGAATGACCAGCGCAAACCCTGCCCTGTGTCTGATAGCAAGGGGTATTTACATGGATCTGTTTACAATTGTTCTTTTTTTTCATCTCTCATTCTGTGTCTCCTTATTTGCCTCAAAACCAAGTTACGGCGGACCTATCCTTGATAGATGACAAACTATTGAAGCCCCCATATAGGGGATAGACTCCAAATATCCCAGCAGAACCAAGCTGGAAACCCGATATGTTTTAAGTGCTCTTACTTCCTCAAATCTGTCAGACATGTTTGATTTGAGATCTGCAGCATCTGCAGGACACGATGTGTATACTGATACATACCTCAGTATTCTATACTTGTTAGTGCTTGCTTTGTTGTTTTAACTATATACTGCTATAAATAAAAGTACCCACTTAGGTAGTTGAGGTCTAGACCACGAATTTGGCAGCTGGGTTTTTTGCTGTCCTTTCTTATAAGGATATACACCTAATGTTAAAAATGTGTGTTTCAGTGTGTTCTATCGAAAATAAGCTTTAATTTCATGTGTTAATTTTATAGGTTTTATGTCAACATTTAGGAGTAAAATGCTGTTGAAAAAAAGGTTTGCAAAAAGTCAGAGAGCTCTAATTGAAGTCAGTGTAATGTACTGAATGAGAAGGTAGCATATATTGGCCAGTTCGCACAATTTTCCTTTCATATATCATCTTAATCTTTGAAATGTGGAATACTATACAAAATATGTATTTCTGTGCTGTTTGTATTTTTTTCTCAAAAAAATACGGAAAAGGTGGTTTTCGGGAGAGTTAATGTCAAGGCTCGTAAGTTTTGCTTTGGCAATGGTGTATCCTTTTCCCTAAACATGTATGTGGATCATCTAGGCTAAAAGATCCTCTATGCTGCCTCACTGAGGCAGCATAGAGGATCTTTAATTTGATACAAGACATGACCACCTTTGGCCCTCAATATATTTTATCAATGGAGGTAAAATTTCTTTTTCTATTAGAACCTAATATATGGGTTACTATAAATATCAATATAAAGGTAATGTCGATATGATTTTCATCATCAAAATATTGCCGATAGTTAGATATGTAGAATATTGATGACATGCCTACATGATACATGAATACGGCCCTGGGTTTGCTGATCACGACCATTGACAAACTGGATGGCACTACTGGTATACGTCGCCATGATGCATGAGACTATTCACCAGGGCTTACTATTATTATATTCATAGGTAGATTTGCATGATGTATTTTCCCTTCAGAGTACATCTTATGAAGCTTGGCATATACCAGAAAATATGTAGCACAACTCCGTTGCTTAAGTCTGAAGCCCATTTTAACAAAATAAGTCTCAAAGTCATAAATAGGTGAAGTGTCAGTACGAAAATGCAGTTTTCTTTAAAGAGGACACGTATATCTACCCTCAGGAAATGTTCTCATTGGATAACATAAAGAAATATAATAGTTCTATGTTTGTAGTCCATGGTTTCCCTCATGTCATCTAAAACATCAACGTGTATGTATACATTGTTCTCATATACCTTATGACCATGATATTAACAAACCTTTTCATTTCTGGGTCAAGCATATTCATATCTGTCAAAGGTTTTAAGCAGAAATCAAATTGTTTGATTCTATGAAATGCATGAAATCGCGGCAATCAGCTACTCATCACTGTAAACAAATACTCTGGCCCCATAGGTGTTAGCTTTCTCCCTGATGGCTACATCATATTCAGATAGAGCACCAATGGTATTGGAATCCATGGCTGACCTATCGCATAGGTTCTGAATATGGTACTGAATACTTGCATGTGGGGTATGAGGGATCTTCTGTAATTGTAGGATACAATATAAAGTCTGGTTAGAGCTCCCATAAGCTGATCAAACCTCTTTGGGGAAGTACCCCATGAGGTGTTTCTTCGGCAAGAATTTTTCTTTCTTCTTTTTGACCCTCCTCTTAGCGTCGGTACCCCCATCAGAGTCCGTGGATACTGTGTCTAAGGAGATAGGAAGATGACCTAAGGGGGCCCTCTCACCACCAAACAAGTCAGTGTTGGTGGGTGCCTTGTCCTCCCCACAGGTGCCATGCTATGTGGTTGCCTCCATTTGCTTCTACAGTTAATCTCAATGTCATATTCTGGGACAGGGATCCTGTAGGTGCTTACTGTAGTGATGGGCTATTACAGGTGAAGGGAAAAGAGGCGTTTTAGGTGCTGAAGTGGTGCTTCCAATTAACCTTAAATATAGTTGATATTCCGGATTTCCACCATTTAAATCACCATCTTTTACTGATCTCCACTAAAAGTTATAGTAATTGCATTGGGGAATCTTTAGCTAGCATCAAGTGGTAGGACTATGTCTAAGTCCCACAGCCCATTTGGGAAAGAAGACACATTGGGACATAACACAGGGGGAATTATATATTTTTAATAATGGTACAAACAGGCATTACAATCTCAGTTCCAAATGAGTGGCACAAACCATGAGTTACTCACACCATTTGATTTGCATTAAAAGGAGTGAAGTGATACATACCACAGGTTGATGATCCCTACTCAGTCAGTGTAATGCCTGCATGCAGTGTGTGTGTGTGCTTTTTAAGATCCATAACTAGAGGTTGGGTGTAGGGTTAAAGCGGGGGAGCCCTACTTAAATGAAGACAACTAGGTTCTTTGTCTTGTTTAGGTCGTGTATTAACTCGTTAACTTGATGGTCAGTGGTCTGGTCCACCTCCGCTTCACTCAAAATGCCCACTATTATACCCTTCTTGAATTTTCCACTTCTCCCTGTTTCATTCACAAGGGTAATGAAAAAACCGCTTCCCTTTATCTATATAGTTGATGGAGGGAACTACTCCTATTCCAGGTTCCTCTTTCATCACCCCTTCCTGTGCTGTTGTGCACACATAGACCCTGCACACTGTGCCATTTGTTCGCGCCTTTTTCACTGGCACACCTGACATAGAATAGGTCAACCGCACATAGTCGGCAGTGCACATGCTGTTGAGTACTATCATAATTTTCTGGTACTCCAGGGTACCCTTGGCTCCGTCTATTTTCATCCACTTTTCCCTAATTGCATCCCAGCCCAAAATGACCGGATGATTCAACCCCTCGGCCACTATAAAAACGTGCAACACAGACACCTTGCCATCCATAAGAATAGTCATCTCACACTCCCCCCAGTTTTTTATCTCACTTTGATTTGCTGCACTAAGAGTTATATTGCTGATCAAACCCCCATGTCGCTTAAATTGTTTGAAAAACTCTGCTGACTCCAGAGACACCTAAGCTCCAGTATCGACAAGTGCTCTAGATCTGATTTTCCCAATTCTGATTGGACAGGTAGCTTTTTCACCTGTTCCATCCTCTGCTAATATGATCTTTCTCTTCTGATTGTACCTATTTTCCTCATACACCAGACATTGATTCTCCCCTCCTTCCTTGCTTCTCTGAGTTCGCTTTCTATACCACCCCTTATTTCTGCCCAGGTCTACGTGGGTGGCAGGAAGCGACCTCTCTACATGTTTCCCTGTTGCAGTGGTTGTTGTTGCTGCTGTTGTTGTTGTTGCGTCTGCACCCGCCATGGTTGACACCACTGTGGCTGCGGATACTGTGCCTGCCATTGTGGCTGTTGCTGTTAATGCGAGCCCTGCTGTGGTTGACGCCACCTCTCCCTAAGCACAGGACAGTTCCTCACCATATGTCCATACACGTTACAAGAGTAACACATGATACTTTGACAATCTCTCCTCATGTGGCCCTTCTGTCCGCACTGATAACATGTCAAGGTTGTATTTCCTTGACCTCGACTCCAAGACTGTCCCTCACCTTGACCTTGACCTTGACTCCATGACTGATTCTGACCTCTCCCTTGACCTTGGGGTCAACGTCCATTGGGGTGGGGTTATCCCCCCTCCATGCTTTTATCTCTGGCCACCTTTACAGCGTCCTCGATCCTTTTTATCTTGCTGTCCTTTTTCATTCTAAGGACTTTCTTGGATGTCCCATGGTCTAATACCCCATTGATGAAAGCCTCTATCATCATGATGGCTATGATCGGGTTATCGGTGGCCTCCTCCGGGAATGCCTCGGAAGCCACTGACACTATCCTTTCTCCAAATAGGGCAGCACTCTCCCCGGTACGTTGCTTGATTCTTCTTAGCAACACAGCTGAAATACTCTCATCTGGTTCGTCTGCAAATCATAGCCGTATTTCCTCTTCCAACTCAGCCCATGTGGTCACTCTGTCATCCTTCATATATCGGGTTATGAAGTCCCCAACAGGACCTTTAGCAGAACACAGCTAAGCGAATCCTAATCTCATTGGCGTCCTCTGTAGTGACCCCTGCCCTCTCTATGGTTCTCACCCAATCCTTATATCCTTTAGGGTCTCCCTTGTATGCAGGAACCCCTGAAAGCAGCTGGGTGACCACTAGCTCCTTGCTCATGCAATTTATTGATCGCACAACCTCTCCCTCGCCCAGGGCCTCTGCAGCCGCCAACTGCCCCTGCAGTTGTGCTTCACTCTGCTGTAACACATACATAGCTCCTTGCTGTTGGTTCAGGCGGGCCTCCCGATCCACATAAAGTCTCTGTAGCTCCTTCATTGTAGTTTGTCTTCACTAGTGCCTATAAATTGTCACACTCTTTGACTCTACAATTTCCCTAAAACTGAAATGTCACCTGTCCCATCATTTGTTCTCAATTTACTCTAAAATGCTTGCAACTTCTTCTCTAATTAAGCCTATGTGCCTCACACATGGACACCAGAGTAACACAAGGGACTCCTAGTGCTCACCAATGCCACCATTGGCACCAGCCTACACCGAGCCTCCCCCTAGTGGCAAAACTGGAACCACTAGCCTCAACTGTTCTAGTTTATACCCTTCCCATCAGGTTATAAAGTTGGAGGGGTTCCTCCAAGGCTGGTCCAGTCCTGTTAGGCTACTGTTGCATGGTAGAGAAGGTGAAGTAACAACTCAAGAGAGAGGCTGGTAGTAACTTAACTTTATTGCTCAAACTCAGGGGCTTTTATACAAAGTCAGAGAGCAGTTCCCCCTAAAACTGCCCACACACAATACCTGGAATCATGGTCCTTCATTAGTGATTCTTAGAAAACACACTTTACCTAAAAGAAGTCAATCACTGACATATATCTGATACCATATAAGAACAGTACTAAAAGTAAGTGACACACTTAAGCAGTTGTACACAATTCAATGGAATATACCCTTAATTCCAAGTATACCCCCTCCCACTTTGGGGTACCCACAATAACAAGACAGGCTAATTCTAAGAAAACCCAGTTCTATAAGTAGGTGTAGCACCCTTACTACTAAATGGCCCCACACCCATACAGTCTTACTCGGAAATGACCCTACCCTGGATCCTTAACTAGAAACCCAGATACATCACAGCGAGCTGCTCCCTCAAATCCACAGTAAACAACCCACATACCACACTGATACCATACCAGGGGTGTGGTGGACCACCAATACACGACCCTTTAAGGGGTCTGCACTCTACATACCTCCCCCCTTTAAAGATTTTTATCCCTCTGGATCAAAATCTCCTCAAACATTAGTGATATACATATATGTGATATAATACTCGGATACATGTATATAATCCTATATCTAACTTGCCTATATATCTTTTCAGATCTATTCAGACATTATTGCCAATTCTACGGGGTCTATTTGAACTCCATGATTCTCGTTTACAGTACCGGCTTGTGGTTGTCTAGACTCTGTGGTCTGTGGTCTAGATAGACACAGTGGCCTGTACTTACATACTACAATGATAATGACAACAATGATACACAATACTACAATGGATGTGACTGGACCATATACCACACCTTCCTGTGCTCTCATTCCACTACTATAATCTTGTGCCCAATTCTGCATCTCCACAAGTGGAACTTCCGCCCGCTCTTTGTACTTAAGAACTCTCCCCAATTTCTGATTAACATACGTCGGCCAAGTGAAATTGATCTTCCTATTAAAGTGGATAGTTTCTGCCCCTTTTACTAATCTACCTGTCCCCTTGCGGATTCCACTTACTCTCACAAGTATGTGGGTTGGTCCAATCATCTCCCTAACAACAGCGTGTTTACCTATACACCTGAGGGTTACAGGCATCTTCTTATATGTCACAACCACATTCTCCCCAAGGCCAAGAGAATACACCTCTGAGTTCTGTCCATCACGTTTCATGATCTCGATAGTGCAGAGACTCAGGGAGTTGTTTGTAACTATACCCCATTCACAAGTTGGTGTCAACAACTCCTCATGAGATACACATACCCGGGGCGTCTTTCCAAAACAACTATCTGGCCAAAAGGTTGCCCCCGTATCAGTGTTAATAGCCACATTTCTCTTGCCCTTGATTCTCCTTAGATATTTCCCATCTATAGCTACAGGAAAGTAATGAATTCTATACTCTAAATAGTGAACCCTGCCCAATGCCGGTAAGACTACTCGAAAGACCAATGTGCCTGCATTATTCCACAGAGGTTCAATATGTACATTCTCATAATACCATTCTTTAGGTGGGGTGTCAGTCCCCAGTCTCTGACCTTTATAAGAATAGATTAAAGTTCAGGAGGTGCTAGAGTTTCCTCTGTGAGCCAACCTCTCTCTAGTTCATGTCTCTGTTCATTGAAACGGTTCCACTGATCAAAGTACTGTTCATACACCAGTTCAAGTTCAGTAATTGTACGGTCCACAGACCTTGCAAGAGACAATCTCTGTACAAAGGTATCCAAACGCGAGACCCGCCGGCTGTAATTACTTAGCTCATCCTGCAAGTCTAATTGATACTGCTCAAGTGTTTGAATGTCTTGTCTATTTTCACGTACAAACTTCCTGGTACGGTTAACTATACTCATCATTTTGTCAAGTCTATGTACTATAATGCCTTCATTATGCACTGTCCCTTTAATTATCGTCTTGATCTCCTTCACCTCATCATCGGTGGCCAAGCCGAATAGGCTCTTCCCAAGGTACCCAATCGCGTTAATTAGGCCTCTCTTGGCCCTCTTCTTCCGGCTCTCAGGGCGCGCATGGGGCGGCCGTGACTCAGACGAATCCATGACTGCAGGCCCTTGCAGATCAATGGCACTAAGTCTAGCCTCCCAGGTGCGTTGGTCATCTGCCGAGACATGAGGGGCCACTAGCTGTATCCCGGTTCTCACCTCATTAACCCAGAACTTGATTGGCAGAGGCTTTGGGGGATTGATGACAACTAGAGTGGTCCATATTGCTTCGATTGTCCTGGATCGTCCTACCTTCTGAACTAGGACCCCATCATCCTTGAAGAGATCCCCACAGCTAAGGTGGACTAGACGGACAACAAGGAGGCAAGCTCGGGATGCTGATCCACCAAGCATTGCCGCTTCTGTCTATCAATGTCTTTTCTATCTTCGTCAGTCACCTGTGGTCTCCTCTTGCCCCTAATCGTAGGTCCCAATTGAAGTGCGTCCTGAGGAGAGGTAGTAGGCTCAGTAGAGGGAGGAGTGACTGATAGTGTCTCTGGCTCAGGTGTTATGTCCATGGGTGTTTGCCTGAGCTCGGCTAGCCTGGTACTCCTGCGTACTGGGATAGGATTAATTTCAGTCTCCCCAAGGCTGTCTACACGTCGGCGTTTGGAGGCTGGAAGCCGTTCCCTAGTTTGAGTTGCTGGGGTGTCAGGTTGAGTCCTTGTGGGTAGCTCCTGTTCCTCTGAAGTCTCAGGCTCTACTGGCTGGGGAGGAGGCGGGGGTACCCTTATATGCCTCCTCTGAGCCCGGGTAGGACGGGGTCTGACGTCATCCCACACACGGTCAGGATCCACCAGCTTTAGTTTGTCACGATTAACCACTCTTTGTTTTCCTGTCCTCTGGTTAATCACAGTGACCACAGGAGCTCTAACAGCAGTGACTAAGTACCCATGGTCCCATTTGGCATCAAGAGGAGCTCTCTCCTGGGCCACAAGTACAACAGTGACCTCTGCTACTAGAGACAGTATTTCTATAAGTGTCCGCCCTCTCGTAGGAATTATGTGTCCAGATATAGATTTAAGTCCCTCTGATTTCTTCATCAGTGGGGTGCGGTGATTGGCTCGACATAGCCCCATCCAAAATTGTTCATTGATTAATGTTCTGCAGGCACCAGTGTCAACCAAACAGTTAGCTGTGATACTCCCAAAGGGAATATTCACACATGCTCGGGTGTCCGGTGCCCCTAAGCGTTTTACCGACACCCCATGTACAGGTGAAGCTGAACATTGTTTGGCGATATGGCCAGCCTGGCCACATTTAAAACAATTGGGTGAGCCGTCCTCATTATACGCAGGCTTGCCAAACTTCCTTCCAGAGGTCCTCCCCCTTTGAGGTCGCTGATGTCCTGATGAGTGCTCCTCCTGGGGGTCTAGTTTCTTCTCCACCCGTCCTAATTGCTTCTGCATCCCGCGGATGGCACCCGTCAGTTCCTTTAATGTTTTTGACAGCTCATCATCCATGGTAGCTGATGCCTGGGCTAAAGGTAAGGCCGCGATGTCCATTGGTTCATCTTGGCGATGACCAGTTTCTGCCATGGCCATGGCACGGGCGGATGCATTAGCATAGTTGATGGCTTGCAAACTGGTGTTTGGTCGCTGTAGATGAACTTGGGCTCTTACCTCCCTGTCTCGGAGCCCACTAATGAACTTCCGTACCAATCTCTCCATAACCAGGGGTACAGCCAGCTCTTGGAGAGTGTAGGCCGTCTGAACATGGCTGATGAACTTAAGGCCATACTCTCTGCTATCTTGATACGGGAGTTGTTTCAGGAGGTCCACTTTATTCCGTTTGTGCTCGGGCTCATCTTCATCCAGAAATGCCTCTACGATATGGTCCTTCACGACAGCCCAGGTGACAGGTAATGGTGGATGGGCATTAGCACGTTGATCGATGAGGTCAGCTATACTATTTCTCAATGGACCTTTGCTTATATAGCCAACCATCTCCATGACCAGATTATCACCTGCATTTGTCCATCTCTGGGCAGCTGTGACAGCCTCCATCCATTCTCTCAGGTGATCCCTCTCTGACCCATCACAGCTCTCTATGTGCCTGCCATGCTGCTCCAACTTCTTCCTTATATTCTCTTCCTGTCTCCGTGCATTACGCTCCTGTTGAGCCTGGATTAGTTGCTGTGCTTCAGCCATTGTAGCTTAATGGTTAATTAGGTCAGTTAATAATCACCTCTTTGTTGTATGAATCTCTGTGCGAGGGCAGGTAGGTCTCTGATGGGGATGAACTGTGGTGCAGCCGGGGTGATCTGTATAATGATGCGTGGCCTGCGATCAATAATTAGGCACCTCTCTTCACGTACTTCTATTCTCCTTACTGTATCTACAGCCTCTCTCACCAGCTCGGGATCCACCTCCTCTATATAATATTCTGGAGCATACTCTTCTTGTTCTTCTCGGTCTTCAGATAGCCCATCTACTATCTGTCCGTCTATGTCATCTAAGGTGAATCTTCCAGCCATCTTCAGGACTACAGCCAATGTAAGGTGCTGTACTGTTCTGGAGTCTGCTGTAGTTAAACCAGCATGTTGAGTCTCGTCGTGGTCGCCACTATAAAGTTGAAGGGGTTCCTCCAAGGCTGGTCCAGTCCTGTTAGGCTACTGTTGCATGGTAGAGAAGGTGAAGTAACAACTCAAGAGAGAGGCTGGTAGTAACTTAACTTTATTGCTCAAACTCAGGGGCTTTTATACAATGTCAGAGAGCAGTTCCCCCTAAAACTGCCCACACACAATACCTGGAATCATGGTCCTTCATTGGTGATTCTTAGAAAACACACTTTACCTAAAAGAAGTCAATCACTGACATATATCTGATACCATATAAGAACAGTACTAAAAGTAAGTGACACACTTAAGCAGTTGTACACAATTCAATGGAATATACCCTTAATTCCAAGTATACCCCCTCCCACTTTGGGGTACCCACAATAACAAGACAGGCTAATTCTAAGAAAACCCAGTTCTATAAGTAGGTGTAGCACCCTTACTACTAAATGGCCCCACACCCATACAGTCTTACTCGGAAATGACCCTACCCTGGATCCTTAACTAGAAACCCAGATACATCACAGCGAGCTGCTCCCTCAAACCCACAGTAAACAACCCACATACCACACTGATACCATACCAGGGGTGTGGTGGACCACCAGTACACGACCCTTTAAGGGGTCTGCACTCTACAAGGTGGTGCCAGTAGCACTATGGTGTTTAGTCTTGGTTCCAGTAGACCTTCATCAACCCAACCCTTACACTACGCTTACTCACCAGAGGGCCCTAAAGTTCTGGCTACCTCTACTTCTGGACTACACTCCTAGATGGCAGAGCTGTATGACTAGTCAAGTCCCCATGAACACATTCTCCGATCCTTATTGAATTCAGCTTAATTCCCAATTACTTACTTTCCCTGGTAATCATCCACTGCTTTATCAAATATTGGCTTGGGATGGTCACCTTAATACAAAACTTCACTCACCAGCAATCAGCAGGTAAACCTTCCCCACTCCACTTTAACAGCTAGTTAGTGTAGAAATTAGGCTTTGATCTTTGCCAGAATGTACCATGCAATATACACCTATGATCTACTAATGGTTTACTACCAAATAACTAGGAAAGGCGGACTTAACAAGTCTGGGTCTAATTGACCTAGAGTCTGGGTCTACTTGACCAAGAAAGAAAATCAGGCTTAACGAGCCTAATGATTTTTGGACCTAATTGACCTACTTTTTAGAAACAATCAATTTTTCTCAATTTTCTTTTGCATGTAGGCTGTATTATGAAAAAACTGGAGGCGTTTTATCAGTTTATGCAAATATTGATTCTAGTACCAATTATCACCCATTAATTTATACTAATTAACCTCAGTAACCTTATGGCCTCTTCGAAAAACCATAAATGTCAGTTCAACATCATATGCAGTATTGCAATGGAAACCAGTAGTATTATTCTATAGTGGAAAGACCTGATATATTTTATGTATAAAAGCTATTGAGGGTGCTTCTGTTTAAGAAGGGTCCAAGGTACACGATCAGGCACTTGTTGCTATGGTAACGTGTCAGTCTCTAGTTCAGACCTGCGATAACTGCAACGGACTCCATTTCTGTTACGAGACTTGAAATAACTGTGCAGAGGAACAAAATATATTTTATTGTAAGAAAACACAGTCAGAATAAGGCTGGAGAAAACACCCCAGCCCCAATAAAATCACAAGGCTATGATTTACTAAAAATGACCATAACCTCCTCCAGCTTTAGAGTGTTACTACTATGGCACTTAATGATTCCAGTAGGTTAATGGCACTTTGATTACTTATAACAACGGACTTGAGTATTTCACGAGCCACGTGCGAGTCTCGCCCCATTCTTCTATTCTTCCTTCTCTTCTCCAGCCACACCAGCCAGTAATTAACGAGCTGACCTAATTATCAAGATCCTGCTCTTAGGCACCAGCTGTAGGGTTAAAGCGGGGGAGCCCTACTTAAATGAAGACAACTAGGTTCTTTTTCTTGTTTAGGTCGTGTATTAACTCGTTAACTTGATGGTCAGTGGTCTGGTGTGGCCTGTGGTTTGAGAGCTGCTAACCACACACACATCCGCTCAGACCTGCCCTGCATCTGTATGTGACGGACCAACTAAGTGGTAGCGTGAAGTTAGTCGCACATTATAAAAAAAAAGAAAAGGTTGCGGAATGAGGTTGTGATAATAATGACTATTTATTCATGGCAAGGTAAAAGATGAGTATGCGGTAACAAAACCCCACACACAAACAGTGGGAACCAGGCAAGTCATTGCCTAATCAGGGTTCCTCCCCCTAACCAAGGGCCATGTATGCCTGGAGAGTGAGTAAATGACACATGCTCCTCCAAGTGGGTAAACTCTGTACTAGAGTAGATGGACTCTAACAGATCACATCCGTCCCAACTTTTTGTGAAGCACCCTTGCAAGCTACTTCAGTCATAAGTCACTTCCTCACCATTAGTTGCAGCATCAACAGATGTGCCTCAGCCATCTGTCCCAACATCACTGTTGTATGATCATCACTAGTGCCTTGCTGTTTAATGGCGACTACTGATCTAGGCAGGTTGTACGGGTTAGGATGGTGTCCCGCACCCTTCCTGCTTGTTCTCCTTGGGACCGGTTCTTGCACCTGGCCACCCTCAGGTTCACTGTCACCTTCTACCTGATCTGGTACCAATTGTTCTTCGGCATTAACTGGTGGAATAGCCGCAGGAACAACAAGAAGATCATCTTCACTGTCAGATGTATTGTCTTCCACATAATTGGCCGGCTGGTGGATAGCCCGGTTACCTTGTACAACTATGTGACCATCGCTGTCCGCACCTATTGGTTCATGCAGACTCTGACAGTGGAGCAGGTCCCTTCGATTCAGGGTCCTGACATCCTCAGGATCACTGGCACTTTTGATTGTGTAGACATTACCATTTCTCTTTGTGACGATATATGGTTGTCTATCCCAGCGATCTTGGATTTTGTTTCGTCCCCTGACTGACCGACTCAATCGGAATACCCGGGCACCTACAGGAATATCAGTGTCTGCACTAACATCTTTATTATGCCGGTCTTGACGCTTCAGAGCAGCCTCCTCAATGTTGGATCCAGCCCTCTCCATTGCATCCTCAAGACGGCGCTGGTGTTCCTCCAGCCATGCCTCTACCCCCGTCACCCCTTCTCCAGCAGTAAGCCGCTCATTCCTTACATCATCCAATAGCTGGTCGATAGGGAGACGAGGCTCTCTGCCAAATAGTAGATAATAAGGTGAGTATCCAGTACTAGCATGTGGAGTGATGTTGTAGGCAAACACCAACTCAGGTAGGTGGACTGGCCACCTCCTCTTCTCTCCTGGGGGTAGTGTTCTCAGCAAATCATGCAGAGTCCTGTTGAATCTCTCACACTGCCCGTTCCCCTCCGGATAGTATGGAGTTGTCCGGGAGCGTTTCACACCATAGAACCTGCATAACTCTGAGACTACTTCTGATTCAAAATTTCGACCCTGGTCGGAGTGTAACCGACGAGGAACTCCAAATTTTACAAACCACTCATTCACTAAAAGTTTAGCCACTGTACTTGCTTTCTGGTCCCTTGTCGGAAATGCTATGGTAAACTTACTGAATACATCAGTCATTACCAATACATTCTCCCGACCGTCTGTGGGCATCTCGAGGACTGTGAAGTCCATAGCCACAATGTCCAGGGGTTGTTTAGCAATCAGGCTACCCATCATTAGCTTCCCAGTGCGTGGTGTCTTTGCTATGATGCACCGCTCACACCCTCTCACATGTTTTTCCACATCTGCTGCCATACCAGGCCAGAAACATCGCTGACGTACAAGAGCCAGATTTCTTTCCACCGCCTGGTGTCCAGCCTTGTCATGGAGCTCCCGAAGGATGTCCGGTCTCAAAGCCTGGGGCAGTAGGAGCTGTTTGACTTCCTCCCCCCTAACAGTCACTTTACGGAACCAGATGTCGTTTATCCGCTCTAGGCTGTCCCAGTCCCTAAGAACCCTCCGGACCTCCTTTGGATACCGCCCGAGCTGTCGAGCAGTTGGGCGATGGCTCAATCCAGACAGGTGTTTCAGCACAGGATCTGCTTCCTGTATCTGCTTAACATCTCTGCCCTCTAACACTGGGAGGGTGCTAGTCCCAACCATTTCACCCTTCAGCGACTCTCGAGCTTTGGTCTCATTTGTTCTGACTGTAATAAGCGTTCGTCGAACAGCTGCCTGGTGCACAGCTAATGGGACGCGAGTGTGCTCAACCACAGCATCCAAACTATTTACCTGTGATTTGCGACTGAGTGCATCTGCACTCTGGTTCTCCTTTCAGGAACGATACTTGATGGTAAAATTATAGGGGGCCAAATCTGCTGCCCAGCGCTGCTCGACAGCTCCCAGCTTGGCAGTTCCAAGATGAGCTAGTGGGTTATTGTCAGTTAGGACAGTAAACTGAGCTCCAATTAAATAATCACGCAGCTTATCTGTCACTGCCCACTTCAGCGCTAGCATCTCCAGCTTCATGGAACTATAATTCTCCATATTTCGCTCCGACTTCCTGAGGCCCCTTGAAGCATAGGCAATGACTACCTGCCTACCATCCTGTACCTGACTAAGCACTGCCCCAAGACCCTGATGACTTGCATCTGTTTCAAGGGTAAAAGGATGCTTGAAGTCTGGGTATCCCAGTACTGGTGGGCTCATCAGCTTCTGCTTCAATGCCTCAAAGGCTTGATCACATTCCTCATTCCAACGACCTCTGAATTCCTCATCACTCAAGGAAACTTTTTCTTTCTTTCCCTTCTTCCTAGTTCCACCACTGAGCAGGTCGTGTAAGGGAGATGCTATCTTGGCAAACCCTTTGACGAACCTACGATAGTAGGAAGCTAGACCCAGGAAAGATCGAAGTTGTTTTACCATTCTTGGCCTTTCCCACTCAAGGATTTCCTTGGTCAGGCTTGGATCGGTAGCCACACCTTCAGCTGACACTATATGTCCCAGGTATTTCACCTCCTCCTTGAATAGATGACACTTCTCTGGTTTGACCTTCAGACCATGCTTTCCAAGACGCTCCAGTACATTGTTTAGCCTCTGCAGAGTCTCCTCAAATGTACTACCAAAGACAAGCAGGTCATCAAGGTATATCAGAACATGTTGGTAGTTCACATCACCAAAGATACCGTCCATTAATCGCTGGAATGTTGCTGGGGCATTACATAAGCCAAATGGCATTCTGTTGAACTCATAGAGTCCACCAGTCCCAGCACGGAAGGCAGTCTTTGGCTTGTCTGCCTCAGCCATTGGCACTTGTAAGTAGCACTTGTAAGTAGTTGCACAACCCAGATCTCCCTCTTCTAAACTAAACACCATGGAGTGGTCCTTCAAGGTCTGACTCAGTTTAGCTCTCTGTTCCACTGTAAGGTTCTGAGAAATATTGAAGGGAAGATCTTCTACCCTAGTCTTCCGTCCTTCCTCCTGTGTCCGCCTCGCCCCTTGCATCCTGAGCTTACACTGCTCCTCAATGTCCCCACCAATGACAGTTGCCTCATGGATTTCCCCCAACCGGGCCCTGGCTGGTATCCAAACAGCCTCCCTGCCATGGTTGACAAGTGAGACATGCAGTGATCCCTGCTGAGACACTGGGCTAAGGCTTTCCTGTATACTCACATTTACAGGAAGACCAGCAGTGTCACTAGGCTGAACCAGTCCTGTGTAACTGTGCCACATTTTGCGGGCTGTAGCCTTCACAGTTACTACAGTTCGACCTGGGATCCTCACAGAATTCTTACCTGCAATCTTCAGACGGCTAATGATTCCTGTTGGATTAGCCGCCTTTGCCATAGCCGCTTGGCACAATGGTAAAACTCGTGCCCAAGATTCCCCTTCCGGCAGTGACTGTCTTATCTGTGCAATATATTCTGGTCCCATCTCCTCTTCCAAGAGGGCCGCCAATCTGTTAAGCAGATTACAACCAACGAGAACCGGTACCTCGTCCTCCCTCTTGTCAAGTGTGGCTTTCTTCACAAAGAAGCCAACATCTTTGATGTACCTTCCCAATACATACACAGTAATCTGGAAATATCCAGCACAGGGGACTCCAAGATTGTTGGTTGCCGTTATGGTTAGCCAACTACTTGGATCCACCAGTGCTGTTCCCTTGCCTGCCAGGTGCTGTCTATAGAAGGATTCCGTGACCGTGGATACGTTAGAGCCTGTATCCAGGAGACATGGAGCAATCATGTCGCCCAGCCCTAAACTTCCATATGGGCACTTACCTATCCCAAACTTCACAACCTCTTCAGTAGATGCACCTTCAGAGCCGGAAGAGTCCCCTCCCACTGTCTGGCTCCTGACAGTGGGGGGTTCTAGTTTCCCGCAGACTCAGAGTTCTGACCCTGTGGGGTCGAACTCTTGGTCTTAGGACAGTCCCTTCTCAAGTGACCACGCTCATTGCACTTGTAGCAACGAGGCTCCCACTTTTTCTTGGAGCTGGCAATATTCTTAGGTCCAGCTGGCTTCTCGGACTTAACCGCCAGCTGGTTACATACCCGCTGAGTGATCTGATCAATCAGATCTGCACTCAGCTCTGCCCTCTCCTCTGCGGAGCGCACCACCGTTGAGTCCCTGCCAGACCACTGCAGGGCCTTGTCCCTCAGCTCCAGGTAGCCCACATCCTTGTGAGCCTCTAGGTAGCGGAGGAGGTCCCGGCTCAGGTGTTTGTCCTTAACACCTAGAGCCAACCTCTCATTAAGCTCCGCGTCTACCAAGGGCCGGGTTGGGTCTCGGGCCCTAACCTGCTCCTGAAGCTTAAGGAGTCCGTGCGAGAAGTCGATGACGGACTCTGCACTTCCCTGCCTGCGGGTGAAGAATTTCTCCTTCAGGGCAGCCACTGTCATGCCAACACCAGCGAAACTAAACAAATCTAACAGGACCTTAAAAACGTCCTCGGCTGTTTTGCACTCAGCCCGGTGCCGCATCTCCCGCCGTGGCTGGCCATCAAGCTGCTCTAGTACGGCCGCCACCTTCTGAGCATCAGTTAGCCCCCCACGGGTAGTGAGGTGCGCCCTCATGTCCACCACCCATTCTTCGATCTCGAGTCCAGCTGGACCCGAGGGTGGTCCGGAAAAGACGGGGCGTTTCCTCTCCCTTTGGATAAACACAGGCATCTGCGATGCATCCCCACCCGTGGCCTCTATCAGCTCCCGCGAGAGCCTGTCATTGGTTTCAATGAGCCTCCTACCTGTCTCCCTCTCTTTCTCCAGCTCCATCTCAATGGCCTCCAACCTGCGCTGAAGCTCCTCCACCGACATACGGACCAGCCAGCCGTTCCAAAAATCGCGCGATTAATCTTTTTATACAAAGATTTTTCTCAACTGTATCACCCACAGTTACCTCACAACGACCCAGTTGTAACCCACTTAATTAACCACCCTTTGTTGTTAATCACCTAATCAGTATGTTTGGAGCAGACAGAAGAAAACACAAAGTCACTTGTTTACATCATAATTGGTGTCAATCAAACATTTGTAAACAAAACATTAGCAGGTACAGATAAGAGTAACAGTAGAGACGCGTTGTTCGCCGATGTCTTCTCAACTCGAGAGCTGTCTCGGTCCGCTTGCGGCGCCGCATTGTACCAACTTGTCTCCACCACTTCTCACTCCATCCCGTCCTGCCTCATCTGTGCATGGGGTTTATACCTCCATCTGCTTTACCAAGCCATAGTCAAAACCATGTAACCTCATCCCACCGCTGTCACCAAAATGTGACGGACCAACTAAGTGGTAGCGTGAAGTTAGTCGCACATTATAAAAAAAAAAGAAAAGGTTGCGGAATGAGGTTGTGATAATAATGACTATTTATTCATGGCAAGGTAAAAGATGAGTATGCGGTAACAAAACCAAGAATAAAATTAAAACCCCACACACAAACAGTGGGAACCAGGCAAGTCATTGCCTAATCAGGGTTCCTCCCCCTAACCATCTCTCATCAGCTGGGTGGTCAGTATGTCTTTGGAGGATCCTCCATGGGGAAAAGGGGCTTTCAGCCCTAAAAGCAGAAACAAAAGGGCTCCTGGTCCTTTTCCTTTGAAAGCAAGCCTCCCTCTCCCAGCACACAGGTTGAAGAGCAGCTCCCAAAGGGCCATGTATGCCTGGAGAGTGAGTAAATGACACATGCTCCTCCAAGTGGGTAAACTCTGTACTAGAGTAGATGGACTCTAACAGATCACATGTAGATGGGTCTGCTGACTGCTGCCACCCAGCCCTGCATGGTGGCTCCCTCTATGACTATACTACATGGGACTGAAAAGGCCCAGCCCTACTCCAGGTCAACCACACACACACAAACCCAGGCGAACAACTCAGCCCGCAAATAGTACATAGCCAGTACAGGACTAACCATTCAGAATAGTTTGTGGTGTCGTTCTTACCAAATTCAATCATGACACACCATGTTATATTATAATAGCAATTAATTCACACATGTAATTCACACTCAGCTCTTAATCTTTACCTTAACTCATTACCTTAATTAAATATGTTTGCAATAAG
Organism: Acholoe squamosa; assembly: GCA_949317995.1. Taxonomy (NCBI): domain Eukaryota; kingdom Metazoa; phylum Annelida; class Polychaeta; order Phyllodocida; family Polynoidae; genus Acholoe; species Acholoe squamosa. The sequence goes on from OX439044.1 coordinate 64,558,385, forward strand.
ACTTTAACAGTTTTCATAACAATCAAATGAATGCTATTTGTTCCAATCCAATCCATGGCCAAAATATCAAGCAAAACAATACTGATTTATATTCAGCAATAAATATTCCTTCATCAACATCCCTCTCAAAAATTTCTTTTTTTTATATATATATATAACTAGATTTTGTGATAGTTGCTAAACCATTTTAGCACATGGTTCATATGCATGACTATTGAATACACAACAAAATAGGATAAAAATATAAAAGCAAGCATACATATAGATTATGAGAAAATAACAGCAAGGGTACATCGATACACATATATTGACCCCTGCACATTCCTCCCCCCCACAACATAGATGTTCAAATATATAATTAGAGAAGAGGATTTATAACAGGAAGTAAGATAGAGCTCTAAACACAAATTCCTTGAATGATGCTTAAGACCCAGAAATTTAGAATGATGAATCATAAAGACCCTCAACGGTATAAGTTGACTGTTGAGCCCAGAAGAGATATAATCTTTAAAGGGATAGAACAAAAGAATATTTGATCATAAACTTGAATAGGACTCTATCTTTACAACAATATAACGTCGGTAATTCAAGGTTTGAGACCTGGCGTCTACAATTTATGGCTAGATAAGTACTCCCGTCACTCACATGCAACATATATATTACCTCATGTGTTGGATATCACAGCATTATAGATAAAATAAATGCTTTAGAGAAAACATAATTCTTATTTGGCCAATTATCATTCTTATAAAAAACACTCTCTAAACTGCAGGACAACAGAATTACAAATCCTTTTAAAATTCATAACAAACATAGCATATACTTAACAAGTTTGTTTTTTTACTAGACACATTCACCCGCCATGGCGATAAACTTCGTCAGCTAACAGATGTCAGCTGCTCGGTAAGTCTGAACAAACGCCAATTTCTACCCAAGGTAGATGTGGGATGATTTTCCCACAATTTGGGTGATAGAACCTTGGGGTGTCGGCTTTCAAATGCTCCAGGGTACCTGCCTCGAGGGGAGGAGAACCCAAGTTCCTCCTACAGGTCTGCAAGTGTCTTTACAGGGCATACTGGCATCCTCTCAGAATCAACAGCCCTTCATTGGTGCGAGTTGTTGGCCATCAATACCCTCAGTGAGGACCATGTGATCAGTCACTGAAGAACGTGTGTGTCTGTCCACTGCGCACAGTCTCTTAAAACACATTCACCTGTTGTGAGGGCGACCACTGTGTCATTGTCTGAATAAAGGTGATGTGACGATTGCATGAAAGCATGGCATGGTGTATAAGTTGGTCCTATGCAGCAAGCTCACAGACTTCACAAGGGCACATCTACCCTGGATGATGATAACAGCTCTCCATACCTCGTGCCGACCACATCTGCCTGAGTGAAAAGTGTTCTTCCCAACCATATGCCCTTGATTCTAAAACCGCCAGGTCTCCCTCCGTCCAGCAACATACATCTGTAACACTGTTCTGATAAGCCACCCCATATTCTGAGCACAGCCATTTTGATGTTGAGAATGGTGGAATGGCTGCCCCTTGCACAGGAAGTTATTTAGAAGCTGAATAAGAAACATAGCGTCGGCTTCCCAGCGGTCACTCAAGTGAAGTCGCAATACGCCTGCAGCAAGAACAGTTCAGTGCCCAGCTGACCATAGGAAGTTTAAGACACTAGTACAGACGACCATCACCTTGATAAAAGATCACAGTGACCCAGCTCTTTACATTGTACATAGAGGCGCGTATATTCACCTGGCGACACCGGCTAGTCCATACTAAACACCAAGTTTCACCATAAGCCGCCTCTACACTAAGGCTTCATTACCTTAGTAAGTCTTGTTAGCATACATATGCTTTTCAAGGACTCTTCCAATGGACTCTTAAATCCTTCACAATTTCTTTTTAATTGAGAAGGAAAACAGTGCTCAGAGCGCCACTGGAAGTGTCCTCCCCAATATGTTCCTCAAAACCCACACATCAGCGGTACCCTTCTAAATTTCAACCCTTTTATCTTTTACAAATAATGACACAAATAATAGACCCCTTCTCAAAAAAAACATGCATTCAAAGTAAGCAATGAGCCTTCCATTCTCTACCAGAATGGTAATTTTCTACCACCGTTATTTTACAAAAATTCTTTGAGCTATATATCTGGTGATCACTGGCGGTTTTATTTTAAAGAGTTATAGATGGAATATTCCGAATGAATCCCCTCCATGTTAAGGGAGACCAGATCTTCCTTAGAGAAATCTCTAAAGGCAAAAGATTCCTCTCCCAGGGTCCAGGAGAATAAGGTTTGTATATTTATAATCACATGTTATTACAAGTGTATATATAGTATATATACAATGCGTGGTATATGTATCATTGGAGGCCCCAGGCAACCATCATTCCAGCAGCACCCACTACTACTGGTGCTTCCACTTAGGGTTACACACACTAAAACCCTCCCTGGTTACAATGCTCTGGCCACTCCTCCACCGACGGAAACTGTCGATATTGGCCACTAGGGGGCACCACAGTGCTTATTGCACCCGTAGTCTCCCTACTTTGTTACTGTCTAGCTGTCAGTGTATTTCCACTGGACTTTAAAAAGAGGAATAAACATGAACCCCCCCCCCCCGCTCTTGATGGGGTATAACTATTTTGACCCCAATATGGGATGAAAATCATGTATGAACATGCTCGTTTAACCTATAGTAACGGCGGGGATTTCCACTGAAAACAGGTGAAATCACTCGGGCAGTACTAAAAATTGAAACACATAGACCAAACACATATCACAGGAAAGGTTATCCCCTCAGGAACATCACTAAGGGAGTGGTCATTATTTATCAACAGGGGGAGGGGGGTTTGAGGGGGGGCATAAAATTTTCAGACTCCTCCCGAGGGGCGGCTAAAAAAATTTTGACCCCCGATCTTGAGGGGGGGCTAAAAAAATTCACCCTCTTTTTAGCAAAAAAAAGCCTGCTTGCTACTATAGATATTGGTCTCTGGCTACAGCCAGGACAGCACCTGATCATAATCGAGCTATACTTATAGCACCACTCTCCGCGTCTCTGGCGGGGGGGCGCGCAAAAAAATTTTGACTGCCGTCGAGGGGGGGGCGTAAAAAATTTCCTCAGGTCCGCGCGAAAACCCACCACCCCCCCCTGTTGAAAAATAATTACCACTCCTTAACAGAGTTACTTGAACAAAAAAACAAGTGTTCACTAATTAGTATATATGCAGCTATTTGAATATTACATAAGTTCAACTTGAGGGCATCACAAAATCTCAACCGGTCATCACATATACTCAGTTCAACAAACACACCAAAGTTGAAGATATGCCTGATCAGACTAGATAGTTACATGGCAACCATTGTTGTAACCAACACAACTGTGGCCATGGGAACAGTGCATGTAACTAGTTCCTGGCAATCTGCAGCCCTCCCCTGTGTGTCGCATAACTACAAAATGCTGTAACACGAAATGGCCATAATCTTTTCCATTGTAGCTACAGTAGGTAGGTCAGTCCCAATGTTGGCAAGCCTTTTTTAAAAAAAAAATTTTAATTTTAATTTTTTAAAAATTTCCTCTATATATGCCCCATTGCAGGGTTTGTGCACCATCGGCATGCCTCAAGACCCTCAATCTCTATATGTTAATTCAGTTTATATTTCATGATATTATCAGGTCCAAGCTTGGTTTTGTTCAAAGCACTGGTGTGTCAGGTTTCTAACCAACACACTTTAGAATCTCTGCTAGACTCGACTTTGAGCATCCCTCACATCCAAGCCTCTCATGCTGTCTTGCTAGGTGCCTGAGGGCTGTGGCGGGGTTCCTATTCTTGGTCTTATGGAACTGGGCTATTAAAACACACTCCTTGGTGGAGAGTGTCACAGACCTATGCAGAAGACAATATACATTATGTCTGTCAACATCCACATGTCAATGAGGACCGACTTTCATGGCGTTCACTGACACATTCCTCTGTGAAATTGTGTAATGTAGTTCTCGCCATGAATATGACCTTAGCTGTCGAAATGGCGTTAAACATCTATTACTCACTCACTCACTTTATTTTAGTCACTGTGTCCTTTTCTTTGTCAGGCACTGCATTCAACCAGGCTGCAGCCTTTCCTTTTAAACTTAATCTAACAAATGCCAGATACTCTGGCTCATTCCAATGGCATACCACTCTCATTGCTTCCATGTCAGCAAAATTTCTATCAACATCCTCTCCTTCCAATCCTGCGAATGTTGGTAATGGAAACTGAGGTACCAGCATGATTTGTTTATCTAACCCTCAGTAATCAAAATTGTCCCTCTCAATCAATATTTGAAGGTTGTTTTTTTTAACACAATTATTCAAAGCTATATTCACCTTCTGCGGTTTGTGAGTTGAAGATTTGATGCAGGAAAATTGGCTGCTATGGTTCGAGAGGCACTCACAGCCAATTGAACCATCCGTGCACTAGCATTTTTTTAGTATGTGTACATGCATTTGTCTATAAAGCATTTATAGAAATTCAATGGATCCATGAACCTTTCATACTCGCATGCATGCTACATTCCCAATCAGTGTTCTATAAGATTTAATACCTTGCAAATCCTAACCAATAACTCCAAGTGTTAAGCAGCCTCCGAAGGTGGCCAGACCACTAGGCAGGTCATGGTTGTGGTAGCCAGTCTCCTCCTGGTCTTTGGCAGAGGAAAGGATCAGCTCCCTCTTTAAATATGGTATCGACTACATGGACTACTGCACCTCTCGCAGCTGGTTACTATAGTCATATAGTGTTGATGGGATTAGACAGTTACAGGTCGTTTTCAGCCCATTTGGATCATTATTTCCTGTAAAAAGGCTTGTTTTAGATCAGCATAGCAGATGACACTTCTGGTGATTATTTCATCCAAAGTCTTTGGACACTATACAATTATGCCCCTCTCAGTGCTATGGCCTCTAGTAGGTTATGATGGGGAAGTTTAATCACTTCTGTATGTGTGAGGATGTTGGCTTGTGTTAACTGGTGTGGGTGGAGGTGGAGCGCAGGTCCCTCCATCCAAGCTGATCGGGACTAACTGCTCCCCGGCCCAGCGATGTGACCCGCTCACAGTAGGTTTATCTATTTTTATAGATTTACATGTCATTTCTGTTTCATATCTGATACAGATGGAACTAATCTAATGTGAATGTTAAGAAATTGATGATATTCTAGCAGTTTCTTCACACGGGCCAAATGGGAAATGCAGTCATTTGGTCACTGTGGTTGTTGGTGTAGGCATAGATCTACAAGGATTACCACTAAGCCAATTTTGTCTGTCACCAGGCATCCCCCCTGTGGGTCTACTGTGGTTTTGGGGTGAGAGTCTTGGTCGGTGCCTGGAGGATCACTCCTCCTTGTAAAGCTTGAGTAGGACCACCTGTGGTTGTGGGTTGTGGTATATGGGGAGGCAGGAATAGCTGGATCCCTCTAATGTAGGCCTTTAAATTCCAGCCTCAACACAAGCACAAATGCTTCCTCCAATCCCCCACGATTTTCTCTATCTCAAATTAGTGATTTCTTCACGTTTTTAATGATTCTAAAATATTTCCATACTCGATTTAAAAATTCCCACCGCCAAGCTCCTTTGATTACTAGCCTGCCCTGTATTGGCCTTCCTATATAGACCTAGATCCTGTGAGTGGGACATATGGACTGTGGTGGTGGAGGTGGATTGTGGAGAGTAGGTGTGGGGTGTTGTGGGTCGAGTTGATGATCATGATACATGGTGGGGTAGGGACTGCTGGATCCCTCCTGTATGCCATGTGTATGCGATACCCTATATATAATGCCTGTATTTAGATCTGATACAGACAAAAATGATGTCAAATGTTTCCCTTAGCAAGGGTTTTCATAATGACTTTTTCCAAGGTGTATTTTTAAAACAACCATGCAGCTGTACCCATATTGAATGGCACTTGTAATGCATAGAGGTAAAATAGACTGCCAGGTGGACGTTTCTGGTTCCCCTGGTGATGTAGTCCTACCTCCTGGTCGTGGGTTATTTACATGTCTGGATCATGTGTTGGTGGTGGTTAGATGCTGGAGGAGAGATTCCTCCCATGTATCGTGTTAGCCCTACCTAGTTGTAGTTGGTGATGGGTTGTGTGGGTTGTACTACTGATGGAAGGGGGTATATATATGTCAAGGATCACAGACTGTTAGAAGAAGTTGGAATATAATGCAGGGTCTCTGCGGTCGTTTTTGTGTTGTTAAGAGCTTTCTCCCACTCAATATCAATCAGAACAGGTCAATATCCATATAAAGATTCTGCAAACCCCACAAAGTCGCTCTGATGTTGGAGGAATTTCTCTCTTTCAATATAATTCAATGTATGCCTTTACACTCACATGTAGCTAGCACTGCACTGGGGCATTATGCTGACCACCATGGCCCCTAATGGTGGTAGTGTTGTAGTGGTGGATGGGGATGGGTCAGGGCAGAGGAGAGACGTGGGTCCCCTCCGTCTGAACTGGCTGGGCCAGACTGCTTCCCGTCCGTCACTGTGAGCTGCTCACCGCCGAGCTCTCAGCTGATAGGCTGGTGATAGTCGTACAAGTGGGTTGCGGATCTACCAGACTGAATTCTCTCCCATATCCATGGAGCTCTAATATTGATAATTATCACTTTATAATGATCCTTCTGAGACTGGAAGGTTTCTTCCCCCCCCCAATATGATTCAATATAGACCCCCTTTTATATGTTTATAGATCTATGGTGGTGATGTGGGGTGCATGTGAGGTGATATTCAGTGGGTTATGTATTGCTGTGTGTGCTGGTGATATTGGTGGCTGGTTCCAATCCAAGATGTTGTGTAGACCTATCTGCTACCTCCTTGTAAATATAGGCCTTTGTGCTATGTCTGTATTCATATCTGATATAAAGAGAACTGCCCTTTTAGCAAGGCCTTTGGTCATTTACATTTCTAATTGACAATTTATTATACTACAGCCTGTGATGAAGGATGGGTATGGGAAGGGTAAATATAGGCCCACACCTATATACCTGTGTAAAGTGCTGTATGCCCATATGTAAGTTGGAATTCAGGATCTCAATCCGACCATCCCCCTATCTCATTCAATAGAGGTTCTTGTGAGATTTTCTCCTGCCCCTTCCCAATAAAATGGTTAAAGCTAGGCACAACCCCAAGGCATTATTGGCTCCTATGTTCAGAGTACTAAGTTATATTCAGAAATAACTATGTCTAAATAAGGCTATCCTATATGTACCTCCCTTCCTTACTTATAGGTCTGAGGACCAGAATATGTCCAGAGACCATAACCATTGTAGACAAAGGAATGATGTATCCTAACACCAGGATTCCAAGCATGTAAGATAGGGGCAGATAAGTCCAGTACAACATGCAACCCAAATGGTGAGGTTTTCAAGTTGTAGCAAACTAAAGGAAGCATAGAGGTCTGCCATAGAGGTAACAAGCCCCCAGCTGCCTCATGTCCTTTCTTCTAAACAGATACTTATAGAACATTAGAATGTGCCAGTTAACTTCCATGAGAAAAAAGGGGGGCTTTTTAAAGTTTGTTTCCTTATGTAGTAGCAGATCTGCTTTCCTTATGATAAAGAATGAACCTGTCAATTATCTCTGACTCTGCTCCCTCAAGGGCTAGAAGTATATGGTCACCTACAGACGTTGAGCCCTTTATTGCCATTAATTATGCATTGTTGGTCAATACCCTCATGGTTTCAAGGTAGAAATTCTTTTTGAATGTTACTTTGGTCAATGATTCAGAAACAACATGAATTAAATGTTCCTGAACCAGACCAAACCAATCCTGAATGTGGAAGTTACATTACACCTTACATCATGGAGTAGAACAATAAATACCCCTCAATCTTATCTCAAAGTCTTACCATAATGAACCAACATGCTGTGTGGTATCCTGTACTGCCTGTAGTAGACCAACCAGTGGTGATATCCTTTTGGTCAAACTTCACTACAGTGAGGGCATCTAGTGCAAAACTTGAAATGCACAATTCCTCAGAAGGTATTGCAAAGATAAAATGAAATATTTATTACCTGGCAGATGTGGAGTTGGTCACCCTGTGAGGGTTGGCGGACAAGGCTTGTACTTGTTAAAAAACAAAACAAAACAAAACGCCCAACCACTCTTGCCTGGTAGAGATCCCACCGCATGTCAATTGATGTGGGATATCATTGATATGGTCCATCTACTAAGGCTGGTTGACCAGGTAAATTTCACCAAAAAATAAAATTAAGTTACCTGCGAAATGTCGCTTAGCCCTATGCTCAGCAGTAACTTACCAATGTCCTGTGCTTGGCAATGCAGATAATTGTCATCAGATTTGCAGCCATGAATTCCACGACTTGCAACCATGTCACGCTAAAAACACAATGTCAACTACCTTCCTAGTCATTTTGTATGACTTGATTGCATTTTTATCAGGGACCCTTTCGTACATTGTTTGAAATGATGCACTTAGATTAGAAGACCCAGTTTATTGTCTAAAGACCAATAATCATAAACCTTAGCAGATAGAGGAATATCATAAAACTATTTATTCAATGAGGTCCTCATACAGTGAAGCTGATGGAAAACTCTTCTGATTCCCTCCAGATACAAATCCTACCATGCAAAGTGCATATGAATGTATCTCAGATTTATGTCTAATGCTGCTTGAACACATGCCACTTCTTCTTTCACTGCTTGCAGCAGCAGAGCCCTTTCCTGATTAACTTCCTCTTGTAGATAATGTATGGCGAGAGGTGCACCCTAGTCATGGAGGTTATAGCCACTTTCAACCTGCACACTAGCTCCACTAGTGGTGTATTACTGAACCCTTTTAAATACAAAGATATCTTATGATCATCCTTTCCTCCTAAATATTGCACCATGGTTGAATGTACTGAAGGGACAGTTCTGTCCCATTTCTATCTTCAATTGACATAATTGCTCACTATATCACCAGACAGCCTATGTGAACTTTGATTGATTGTTTATTTATCTTTAGACTGAGGTGATACATATCCTTGGAGTAAGAATGTGGCTGTTTTATCCCACAGTATTTCTCAATATAAAGTCTGCCAACAATATTAATCATTAATAACAATATAATATGAAGTTATGCATGCAAGAATGTTCCGTTATGTGGAGAACCATGGCAGCTAGTGCCAAGTTGGGTTGTAGGGCTGTCTATCGTAGACCCTTGCCCTGCTGTCTGACTCTCAGAGCAAAGTCCCTTACAGACTCACCCTTCTCCTGCTGAAGCCCGTTCAAATCTTTATACTGCAACCAAGGTGGTTGCACTATATTGCCAAAGACTTCGGCCACTATTGTCTTTATTTTAATCACTGTGTCTTTTTCTTTGTCAGGCACAGCATTCAACCAGGCCGCAGCCTTTTCTTTTAAACTTAATCTAACAAATGCCAGATACTCTGGCTCATTCCAATGGCATACCACTCTCATTGCTTCCATGTCAGAAAAATATCCATCAACATCCTCTCCTTCCAGTCCTGCAAATGCTGGTAATGGAAACTGAGGTACTGCTATGATTTGTTTATCTAGCCCTCAGTAATCAAAATTGTCACTCTCAATCAATATTTGAAGGTTGTTTTTTTAACACAATTATTCAAAGCTATATTCACCTTCTGGGGTTTGTGAATTGAAGATTTGATGCAGGAAAATTGGCTGCTATGGTTCGAGAGGCACTCACAGCCAATTGAACCGTCCGTGCACTAGCATTGTTTTAGTATGTGTACATGTATTTGTCTATAAAGCATTTATAGAAATTCAATGGATCCATGCACCTTTCATACTAGCATGCATGCTACATTCCCAATCAGTGTTCTATAAGATTTAATACCTTGCAAACCCTAACCAGGTACGCCAGGTAAAAAGGCATGCCTCATAGCAGTATAGCAGATGACACTTTTCTGGTGATTATTTCATCCATCCAAAAGTCATTGGACACTTTGAAATTATGCCCCTCTCAGCACTATGGCCTCTAGTGGGTTATGATGGGGAAGTTTAATCACTTCTGTATGTGTGAGGATGTTGATGTGTGTTAACTGGTGTGGGTGGAGGTGGAGTGCAGGTCCCCCCCCATCCGAGCTGATCGGGAGTAACTGCTCCCTGGCCCAGCGACGTGACCCGCTCACGGGTAGGTTTATCTATTATTATAGATCTACATGTCATTACTGTATTTATATCTGATACAGATGGAACTAATCTAATGTGAATGTCAAAAAAATTGATGATGTTCTAGCAGTTTCTTCACACAGGCCAAATAGGAAATGCAGTCATTTGGTCACTGTGGTTGTTGGTGTAGGCATAGATCTACAAGGATTACCACTAGCCAATTTTGTCTGTCACCAGGCATCCTCCCCTTTGGGTCTACTGTGGTTTTGGGGTGAGAGTCTTGGTCTGTGCCTGGAGGATCATTCCTCTCTTGTATAGCTTGAGTAGGACCACCCGTGGTTGTGGGTTGTGGTATATGGGGAGGCAGGAATAGCTGGATCCCTCTAATGTAGGCCTTTAAATTCCAGCCTCAACACAAGCACAAATGCTTCCTCCAATCCCCCACGATTTTCTCTATCTCAAATTAGTGATTTCTTCACGTTTTTAATGATTCTAAAATATTTCCATACTCGATTTAAAAATTCCCACCGCCAAGCTCCTTTGATTACTAGCCTGCCCTGTATTGGCCTTCCTATATAGACCTAGATCCTCCTCCTATGTGAGTGGGACATATGGACTGTGGTGGTGGAGGTGGATTGTGGAGAGTAGGTGTGGGGTGTTGTGGGTCGAGTTGATGATCATGATACATGGTGGGGTAGGGACTGCTGGATCCCTCCTGTATGCCATGTGTATGCGATACCCTATATATAATGCCTGTATTTAGATCTGATACAGACAATACTGATGTCAAATGTTTCCCTTAGCAAGGGTCTTTCATAATGACTTTTTCCAAGGTGTATTTTTTAAACAACCATGCAGCTGTACCCATATTGAATGGCACTTGTAATGCATAGAGGTAAAATAGACTGCCAGTTGGACTTTTCTGGTTCCCCTGGTGATGTAGTCCTACCTCCTGGTCGTGGGTTATTTACATGTCTGGATCATGTGTTGGTGGTGGTTAGATGCTGGAGGAGAGATTCCTCCCATGTATCATGTTAGCCCTACCTAGTTGTAGTTGGTGATGGGTTGTGTGGGTTGTACTACTGATGGAAGGGGGTATATATATGTCAAGGATCACAGACTGTTAGAAGAAGTTGGAATATAATGCAGGGTCTCTGCAGTCGTTTTTGTGTTGTTGAGAGCTTTCTCCCACTCAATATCAATCAGAACAGATCAATATCCATATAAAGATTCTGCAAACCCCACAAAGTCGCTCTGATGTTGGAGGAATTTCTCTCTTTCAATATAATTCAATGTATGCCTTTACACTCACATGTAGCTAGCACTGCACTGGGGCATTATGCCGACCACCATGGCCCCTAATGGTGGTAGTGTTGTAGTGGTGGATGGGGATGGGTCAGGGCAGAGGAGAGACGTGGGTCCCCTCCGTCTGAACTGGCTGGGCCAGACTGCTTCCCGTCCGTCACTGTGAGCTGCTCACGGCCGAGCTCTCAGCTGATAGGCTGGTGATAGTCGTACAAGTGGGTTGCGGATCTACCAGACTGAATTCTCTCCCATATCCATGGAGCTCTAATATTGATAATTATCACTTTATAATGATCCTTCTGAGACTGGAAGGTTTCTTTCCCCCCCCCCCCCAATATGATTCAATATAGACCCCCTTTTATATGTTTATAGATCTATGGTGGTGATGTGGGGTGCATGTGAGGTGATATGCAGTGGGTTATGTATTGCTGTGTGTGCTGGTGATATTGGTGGCTGGTTCCAATCCTAGATGTTGTGTAGACCTATCTGCTACCTCCTTGTAAATATAGGCCTTTGTGCTATGTCTGTATTCATATCTGATATAAAGAGAACTGCCCTTTTAGCAAGGCCTTTGGTCATTTACATTTCTAATTGACAATTTATTATACTACAGCCTGTGATGAAGGATGGGTATGGGAAGGGTAAATATAGGCCCACACCTATATACCTGTGTAAAGTGCTGTATGCCCATATGTAAGTTGGAAGTCAGGATCTCAATCTGACCATCCCCCTATCTCATTCAATAGAAGTTCTTGTGAGATTTTCTCCTGCCCCTTCCCAATAAAATGGTTAAAGCTAGGCACAACCCCAAGGCATTATGGGCTCCTATGTTCAGAGTACTAAGTTATATTCAGAAATAACTATGTCTAAATAAGGCTATCCTATATCTACCTCCCTTCCTTACTTATAGGTCTGAGGACCAGAATACGTCCATAGACTATAACCATTGTAGACAAAGGAATGATGTATCCTAATACCAGGATTCCAAGCATGTAAGATAGGGGCAGATAAGTCCAGTACAACACGCAACCCAAATGGTGAGGTTTTCAAGTTGTAGCAAACTAAAGGAAGCATAGAGGTCTGCCATAGAGGTAACAAGCCCCCAGCTGCCTCATGTCCTCTCTTCTAAACAGATACTTATAGAACATTAGAATGTGCCAGTTAACTTCCATGAGAAAAAAGGGGGGCTTTTTAAAGTTTGTTTCCTTATGTAGTAGCAGATCTCCTTTCCTTATGATAAAGAATGAACCTGTCAATTATCTCTGACTCTGCTCCCTCAAGGGCTAGAAGTATATGGCCACCTACAGACGTTGAGCCCTTTATTGCCATTAGTTATGTATTGTTGGTCAATACCCTCATGGTTTCAAGGTAGAAATTCTTTTTGAATGTTACTTTGGTCAATAATTCAGAAACAACATGAATTAAATGTTCCTGAACCAGACCAAACCAATCCTGAATGTGGAAGTTACATTACACCTTACATCATGGAGTAGAACAATAAATACCCCTCAATCTTATCTCAAAGTCTTACCATAATGAACCAACATGCTGTGTGGTATCCTGTGCTGCCTGTAGTAGACCAACCAGTGGTGATATCCTTTTGGTCAAACTTCACTACAGTGAGGGCATCTAGTGCAAAACTTGAAATGCACAATTCCTCAGAAGGTATTGCAAAGATAAAATGAAATATTTATTACCTGGCAGATGTGGAGTTGGTCACCCTGTGAGGGTTGGCGGACAAGGCTTGTACTTGTTAAAAAACAAAACAAAACAAAACGCCCAACCACTCTTGCCTGGTAGAGATCCCACCGCATGTCAATTGATGTGGGATATCATTGATATGGTCCATCTACTAAGGCTGGTTGACCAGGTAAATTTCACCAAAAAATAAAATTAAGTTACCTGCAAAATGTCGCTAAGCCCTATGCTCAGCAGTAACTTACCAATGTCCTGTGCTTGGCAATGCAGATAATTGTCATCAGATTTGCAGCCATGAATTCCACGACTTGCAACCATGTCACGCTAAAAACACAATGTCAACTACCTTCCTTGTCATTTTGTATGACTTGATTGCATTTTTATCAGGGACCCTTTCATACATTGTTTGAAATGATGCACTTAGATTAGAAGACCCAGTTTATTGTCTAAAGACCAATAATCATAAACCTTAGCAGATAGAGGAATATCATAAAACTATTTATTCAATGAGGTCCTCATACAGTGAAGCTGATGGAAAACTCTTCTGATTCCCTCCAGATACAAATCCTACCATGCAAAGTGCATATGAATGTATCTCAGATTTATGTCTAATGCTGCTTGAACACATGCCACTTCTTCTTTCACTGCTTGCAGCAGCAGAGCCCTTTCCTGATTAACTTCCTCTTGTAGATAATGTATGGCGAGAGGTGCACCCTAGTCATGGAGGTTATAGCCACTTTCAACCTGCACACTAGCTCCACTAGTGGTGTATTACTGAACCCTTTTAAATACAAAGATATCTTATGATCATCCTTTCCTCCTAAATATTGCACCATGGTTGAATGTACTGAAGGGACAGTTCTGTCCCATTTCTATCTTCAATTGACATAATTGCTCACTATATCACCAGACACCCTACATGAACTTTGATTGATTGTTTATTTATCTTTAGACTGAGGTGATACATATCCTTGGAGTAAGAATGTGGCTTTTGTATCCCATAGTATTTCTCAATATAAAGTCTGCCAACAATTTTAATCATTAATAACAATATAATATGAAGTTATGCATGCAAGAATGTTCTGTTATGTGGAGAACCATGGCAGCTAGTGCCAAGTTGGGTTGTAGGGCTGTCTTCCGTAGACCCTCGCCCTGCTGTCTGACCCTCAGAGCAAAGTCCCTTACAGACTCACCCTTCTCCTGCCGAAGCCTATTCAAATCTTTATACTGCAACCAAAGTGGTTGCACTTTATTGCCAAAGACTTCGGCCATTATTGTCTTTATTTTAATCACTGTGTCCTGTTCTTTGTCAGGCACAGCATTCAACCAGGCCGCAGCCTATCACCGGCAAGTAGTCTCTGCGTTGAGGCAGGGGTTCCACCACTGGATCTGCGACGAAGCAAGCTGTCCCTGCGATACGCCATCAGAGTCAAGGCAAATGAGAGAAACCTCACCCACGATACCATCTTCTACGAGGACCACAGTGTCTTTCGTAGAAACAAGAACATGGCAAAGCCTTTCTCAGTAAGGGTGAGAACCCTGATAAGAGAGGCCCGAATTCCCATCACAAAGGTCATGAAGGAAGGACCTGCCAAGTCCCCTCCTTGGGAACAGGCAGAAGCCAAGATCCTTTTTGACCTGAGCAAACACAAGAAAAGCGAAACTGAAAACAAGGTGTACTTGGAGAAATTGGCAGAAGTCTGCCATCACCATCAAATGTATACTGAGGTGTACACTGATGGCTCTAAGGACGGAAACCGAGTAGGCTTTGCGGCTTGTACACCGGAAAGGAGCACTACATGGAAGGAGCAGCATCTTCACTGCAGAAGCGCATGCCCTCCTAAGTGCACTGGAGTGGATGAAGGTGTCTACGCGCAATGCCTTCATCATATTCTCTGACTCGAAGTCATGCCTGCAAACTGTATGCCAGCATGACCCACGAAACCCAGTGGTGCAGCAGATGAAACAATCTATCTCGCACCTGACTCAGGCCCAGAAAGAGGTCACCCTCTGTTGGCTCCCCAGCCACATTGGGATAGAGGGGAACGAAGCTGCAGACCATGCAGCTAAGAAAGCCCTGAGCCGGGAACCCGGCTTGGCTCCCATCCCCTCTTCAGACCTGCTCCCTATGGCCAAGGAGTTCATAAAGAAAGAGTGGCAGAAAAGATGGAGTTCTGACCACAACAACAAGCTCAGAGCCATCGAACCTTCGATTGGCAAAGAGCATGACCACACTGGCCTGACCAGAAGGGAATCAACAAGACTGACCCGTCTTCAGATAGGTCACTCTCTGCTGACTCACGGACACCTCATGAAGGGTGAAAACCAACCCACGTGTCAGCAATGTCAAGTACCTCTGACTATGGAACACCTGGTGCTCTCATGTCAGGCAACAAAGAGGAGTAGGGACAAGCACCTTCATGGTTTGTCCATTAACAGTGTGTTTACCAGCACTGGTAAAAAAGAACTTCTGACCTTCCTCAGGGAAGTGAAGATGTTCGAGAAGCTCTGAAGCGGGGGGGAAACACCTCCCCTCAAGTATCGGTCAGGTGGGTTGGGGGAATGATCCTCCGGCCCGGCTGGAAGAGTAATCTTGCAGCCAGGTTGGAAAGTGGCTCTCTATGCGCGTCAGTCCGTGGTAAGCTGGCCCGATTGGTATAGAACCATGACTGTCCGGCCGGTGTCAGGATAATGGACCGGTCAGATGATGTGTCAACAGTCTGTGGCACAGCGTCTGGGTGAGGCAGCACGATAAAGAGGGGCCTTGAGCCACGAGCAGTGTCTCACTGCTACGAGCCGTGTCCCACTGCTACAAGCAGACTCCCAAACACACGCACGTGCACACTCACACTCACACGCAAAAGAATGGACTAAATGTCTGATAACCAATGAGGCAGTCCCATGAGGCCTACGGCCTTAGGACGTTAAACAAATCAATCAATCAATCAATCAATTCCTTTTAAACTTAATCTAACAAATGCTAGATACTCCGGCTCATTCCAATGGCATACCACTCTCATTGCTTCCATGTCAGAAAAATATCCATCAACATCCTCTCCTTCCAGTCCTGCGAATGTTGGTAATGGAAACTGAGGTACCGCCGTGATTTGTTTATCTAACCCTCAGTAATCAAAATTGTCACTCTCAATCAATATTTGAAGGTTGTTTTTTTAACACAATTATTCAAAGCTATATTCACCTTCTGGGGTTTGTGAATTGAAGATTTGATGCAGGAAAATTGGCTGCTATGGTTTGAAAGGCACTCACAGCCAATTGAACCGTCCGTGCACTAGCCATATTTGATACTGGCTAGTTTCTTCAGATTGTGACCGATCCTCAGTGCCAGAGCTGGCTTCCCCATTATTGACACATCATCAAGGGAGGTCTGTAGCTCGCACAGTTCCTCTGTGGCTTTTATGATGGAGTCAAAGCCCTTCCGCTTCACTACCTCATCTATTTATTGGACATTGCTCTGTATCTTTAAGCGTCCCAGCTGCCATATTCTCTGCGCTATATCATTCTTTCTTCGGATGCCAAGCTTCTTAAAGAGAACACTACCAAAATGTAAGATCAGGCTGTCCTCAGATATTGCTCTGTAGACTTCATCATGATGCATCTTCCCCAGTATAGGATCTAGGTAGTGCCCTGAACACCACACTCTTTGATTTTTTTGGTTGAATGCAGTAGGCCTCATGGGACTGCCTTGAGGCCTACTTGGGCTATGGCAGGCGGAGGGAAAGAGGGGTGGTTGTCTTCTAATGTTGGGGAGGTTGTTGTTGTTTGTTTTGTTATATCTGGGGGAGGAGACTGGAGGTGGTGTTGGCTTAATATTTTGAATGGGGTTTTTCCTGAAATATAGTACACCCTTGAAATGGGGTGAACCTTTATAATGGGATTTAACTAGCTTTGAAATGGGGTAGCTTAGAATATAATGATCGAACTCGGATTTCCACCAGTTATGTTTTCACCTCACTCCAATCTCCACTCGCAGTTTATATTTCTCCACCAATCCATCTCCACTCGCGATGTTATTATATTCTTGGGGAATGATCTCGTGCTAGCATCAAGGGTAGAGCTTTGTGTTTAAATTCCCTAGCCCATGTGGAAAGAAAACACAATTGGGTACTTCATCTCCAAGGGTTTTAATTGAATCGAAATATGTGTGCCAATTCAAGGTCCAATACAATTTAGATTCCAACGTCGATTTTACATTTCAATTTAGAAGTCCTAAACATACGCCTTTTAAAACAGGAAGGGTTTCAATAAATTAAATCCAATCAATGACAAACTCCAATTCCGCGTTGTCAATATCTAAGATCATCAGATAATAATTGCACCACATTTCATAAATAGCCTCATACACCCAATCCGGGGCGGAAACAATTTCCATCGGGGGTACAGGTGCGCGCAGGCACACAATTACAAACCTTTACAAATTTCAATCCTCATGTCCAAGTCCAGAGATGAGGTTAGTTTCCAAGCACAAATTCAATAATAATTTGAAATGCCTAAACTTCTTTATAAATATCAATCTCCATATGTCATCACAAATAACATGAACTTTTGAAGTCCATCATGGCATAACTCCAGGTTAAACCAATAATCGCAAATGAATATCACAATCACAAACTGTTGATATAACTGTTGGCATAACTTCAAATTAAATCAATAACTCCATGGTGAGATGTTTCAAGTGAGCATTGAGAATACAACAATGTGTAGTGAGACCAAATGAAAGCTAAACAAATCTAAGTCCTTCAGATGTGTGGTTCCTCTATGTATGTATCAAGCAGATCTCTTAGTTGGTGTGTTTTAGATCTCCAATTGAATGAAGTCAAGACCCCAATAGATGAAGTCAAGACTCAATTGGATACAGTTATAATCCTCAATGTTGTGAGCCCAGAAAGCACTCCAAAGCAGTGACCAAAGCTCCAGTAAATACTATTCAGAATTTCATTTGATTCCTACTTGTGGGCTGTCAAATATAAATTTCTTCCCCTATGATTCCAGGACAGACCGTGAATCCCTTCCTTTGGTACACAGTCTGCACCCCACCTCTGCAGTTCCAGCCTTATATACTCCCAGACCACCGGTGGTTTTGGTCTTTTGTCATACGACACCCCTTGGACCTTGGTCTGGTAGTGCTCTAACAGATTACTCAGAGGACACACACACAATCCACCCATAAGGACTTCACCTCTACTGCTGCCACCGGGACCCCCAGGAACTACTTGGCTCCAGTCCAAAACAATGACTCAGCCCTCACAGCCACCTCCAGTATCCTATAGGGCTATAACACACCGCACCCACTCTAGACTTCATGTGACTGAGGACTTATAGTAACATTCTTTGCCTGTTCCCGGTGACATGTCACATTCAAAAGTTTCCTACCTCTAGATCATGCTTTATAATAACCATTCATATATGCTACCGGGATATAGCTAGTGTGAAGGAACCCTGTGTCTCTATATCATTTCCAGGATTACTATTGTAACTCCCCAAACAATAGCGATTGATTTGTCACTCTTCTCAATTCCCTATAACTCACAAGGCCCCCCACAGTTACAATCAAGGTCCTCTTTCGAACCTGGTTGTAGCATCCTTCCGTTTTGGCCTTTTTCCAAACACACACTCACTCTTTCTTACACAGCTGTTTTTCCAATACCTGGGTTCCTTCACCTAACTTGCCTTTCCCCCTTTTGAAACAGAATATGCAACATACAGTACCTGCTACATTATTTTTCACTTGGTCTTCACTTTTTTTTTACACACACAGTTACTCATGTCATATTTTTCTTTTTTTATACATGTATATACATATAAGTTAATGTGTTGATCCGAAGTACCGGTAATAATAATAACTATATCGTTATATTATTAGACACGTTATAATAATAAATATGGAATAATAAGGAGATATTGGGTTTGGTGAGAATTGATTTTGTCAATACCAATCCTATACATGCCTTTATTAAAATAAGACAATAATTTACAATATACAATAAATAGCAATATATAGAATAACAATATAATACAATATAATAGTAATATACAGATAATACAATATCACAGTAAAGTTTAAAATTTCCAGCACCACCCAGCGTGGTGTATGCTGTCCGCGTACATGAAGCCAATTGACGGTTAGTTCAACTGCTGGAGCTTATATACTGGAGGAAAATGTTATGTGTGACGTCATAGAAAATCATGCGCCCAGACAAGTAGTACCAACGTATCACTCATTAATTATATATATATATACCTGGGAGTATATAGTCCCATAAGTTAATGTGTTGATCCGAAGTACCGGTAATAATAATAACTATATCGTTATATTAATAGACATGTTATAATAATAAATATGGAATAATAAGGAGACATTGGGTTTGGTGAGAATTGATTTTGTCAATACCAATCCTATACATGCCAACAACCGCCAAACACAATGTAACACATTCCATAATAAAACATTAAAACATTACATCTAAAGCAAGCAAGCTATCCTTTGACTCATGTAGATATTTAAAAACAGCATTAGATTTCCAGTTTGCTTGCCTCATAATATCCTGAACACTCAAGCCTGCATTTTTCAACAGGGTAGCACCACCGTGCCTAAGCGAATGACTTGAAACTTTAACAGACAAACCACATTGAAAAGCAATAGACTTTAACCTCGTATTCACATAGTTATATTGCAATGGTCTAGATTGAAAAGAAAATAGAAACCTGTTATGTTTACAGGCTCTAACACACATATTAATATACCTAGCCAGGCACAAGTCAGAACTATCATCTCTTTTTAGATACAGAACATATGGAGACTTGCCAAACTGGTCCGTTTTAGAAGAAATAACTCTGATCTCTATACAATCAGAAGACACTTTAACATTCCTTCTTAATAAGTTATGAGGCGACTGGACTACATGTCCAATCCTGAACACACCCCTGTAACATAACAATATAGCAGACCAAAATACCACATCTTCCATAAGACTGAAATCAAGTTTATATTTAATTTGCACCATATCTCTAGGACTCAGAGGGTAGGTTGTACTACCGGACCCCTTACACAGCCTCTCTATCCCATCGAGGGTCTTTTTAACCACAAAGTTATTACTATAATCCATATAACCTTTTAATTTCTGGTAATACCACACAGCAGACAAATAATTCCTGACTGAAATAGGTTTCATAAAATCCGACAGGTACACACAATACAAAGAAGCTTGAGAAGGAGAACAAGGAAAAAGGTTAAAATTAAACCTCTTACAAAATTTTTTGTACCTACTAAGTTGCTGCCTACAAGTTTTACGAGTGGATTCAGCCACACCCTTATACAAGAATTTTTTCCTTCTCCTCTCCAACTCCTTGAGGTCTGCAATCATAACAGCACATGTTATATTCAGTCAAAACATCTTTACATTTCTTTGGAACACCCCTGTAATTTAGCCTAGACAAATGGCCAGCTAAAATGTTTTCCTCAGACCTAATATACGTGGAATATATTTCAATATTATGAACAAAGCATAGCCAAAAGATTTCTCTCAACCAAGACATGCACAATTTATTCTTGGATCTACCGGTATTCAACATGGCTAAGACCTGCATGTTGTCCGTGATACAATGAACTCTAGTGTTACTAAACTCCTTCACCCAGCGTTTTAGGCCCACCATAACAGGGTAGAGTTTGTATATATTTCTGTGATGAATCTTGAGATTATCAAGTTTAGGGGCCTGAACAAAATGATCCACACAGTCTAACATAGGATTAGAATCATTCCAAGTCCCATACAAATAGTCTTTACCAAACCAGGCACCAAAGCCCTGTATAGATGAATCGATATACATAGGGGTACATGCATTATCATTCAAAATGATATTTTTGCAGTTAAAAATCCTACAAAAATCCCTCCACCACAATAGGTCCTTCCGAGTTTCCTCATTTAACCTAATAACACCTCTATTTCTAGCCTTTGCACAAAGATCAAACAATCTCCTGCTAAAAGTTCTGCCACCACGTACTACCTGAGCGCAGAAAGACATTAAACCACCAATCTTCTGGAGAGTCTTCTTAGATACAAATTTTTTACCCAAACATTCATCTATTGCTAAACTCATTTTATCTAATTTCTTTTGTGGTAGAGACAGCTCCATGCAGGTTGAATCAATGGTTATACCTAGGAATACACACACTTGACTGGGCTCAGTCACCTTTTCCTTTGATACAATGAACCCCATATATTCCATACACTCAATAAGGATGTTCCTCTTATGTAAACACTCCTCTTCACTTTGGGCTATGACAATAAAATCGTCTAGATAATTAACTATCCTATCAACATCATAAAATTTAGCTACAGCAGTAAAAAAATCAGATATCCTATTAAATATATATGGAGCACACTTTAACCCAAATGTCAACTGGTTACTCTCGAAAAATTCATCTCCACCACCAAAATTCCAACTGAAACCCTGATAACCCACATGTGGACCATACACACTAATACTCCTGTAAGCAGACTTCAAATCCACCACACACATGTAGTCGTTCCTATCTAGTTGACAAGTAACAGTGTTAATAGAGTTGTAGGAGAAACTTTTAGACATGGTGTTCATAAAGTTCTTAATAGATATCTCTGCTGGCATGCTACAATCCGTGATAGGTCTCAATTTACCATTACACTTTTCCACACCACCTAAAGAATGAATACATCTAGGCTTATCAACTGTCTTTGTAACCAAGCCCTGAGCTAACTCATCCCTAATAATATCACACATTTCGCTATAAAATCTACCTTCTAAGATAGATTTATAATTTTTACAATCATACGTAGTATCACAACCTAGGTCAACTATTTTGAACCCCTCAGTAAAACCACACCATAGAAAATCAGATTCTACCTGGTTTATATTAATAATATTTGACTGTCTCAAAAAACTCGCCAGTCTGCATGGTAAAATTTGAGCTTTCCTACCATAAATGAAATGCTCACAATCACAAATACCATTGACACAACTATCATAGACCCTGATGCTGGGTCTATTAACACACTCCACAGTAAACAGTGGTTCGAACTCGCCCTGTGCTGGGCCACTATATGACATAAAAAGATTCTTGTTAGAAACACAAGATTTATTAACATCATTTTCATTATTTTTACCCGAAATGACTGGAACGGGGGGCTCAGGAAGGTCTACCACATGTACTAAATTAAAATCAGGCATCAACATATCAGATTCTAACATAGGACCTTGCCTAAGAAGAAAATCCTAATCTTTCTTGTTCTTCTGGCATTTGTCTTTGCCATGATTTGACATACCACAAACATCACAAGCGTGACGATACCTGCACGGGTCTTCCCTGCAACCCTCAGCCCTGTTGAAAGCATAACAGGTTTGGTTGGACTGCTTAGACTTGAAAGACTTAGTTTTAACCACACTCGCCTTCTGAGCCTGTACCGTTCCATCATAGGATAAATGCCTAAGGATATCCTCACTTTTCACATCACCAAAAGATTCCACACCCTCACAATTCGCCCTGTTCTTAACCGACGAGTCGTATGCTACGAGAGCCTTCAGAGTGTATATTTTAGTAGAGGATTTCTCCACCAATACTTCTATATGTTTAACTACATCGAAGACATCTTCATCCTCCTCTATCAACTGTTTCATCATTCTTACGTTAACGAGCAGTAGTTTCTCGATACTATCTAATTTTTCACCATTCTTCAAAAAATCTCTCTGATCAAACATACCTCTAGACTTTGGTGTATGTCGACGACCGTTCTTTGAGGAGATAGACCTAATAGAAACCGATGAATCCGTCGAATTACTACGGTATGAAGACGACCTGCTTGAAGATCCAAGATGGCGACGTCCTTTTTTGTCGCCGTGGAGACTGCGGTAGTCAGGCGAGCGCTGCCGGCCACGCCCCCGTTGCTTGGTTACTGCGTTGTCAATGGAATGTTTATCAACACCACCACGTGTCCGAACCGTCTCTGTCTCGCCACCCGCTGCTGTAGTAGATGTACGTCTAACCACCTGCCCCTCCAATAGGAACTTGATATCCACTAGCTGCTGTTCCATACGAGCAGTACGTTCTTCCAACTCCCCAATAGACGTCTGCTCAACGGGCGAATCCAATGAACCCCCTGTAGCAGTTGGGGAAGATGGTCCTTGACCACCCCCATCGGATCTCACACCGCTCGAATTCCTCGAATTGGCTATATTCCTAGATTTTCTAGGCGACTTCTTGGTTTTAGACCTTGGTCCGCTACCAGCTGCTCCTTTCCTACCCGTAGTGTATGGGTGAATACCGTATTAACTTGAAAAAACGGGTAAAACCGTTTAAAATTTCCAGCACCACCCAGCGTGGTGTATGCTGTCCGCGTACATGAAGCCAATTGACGGTTAGTTCAACTGCTGGAGCTTATATACTGGAGGAAAATGTTATGTGTGACGTCATAGAAAATCATGCGCCCAGACAAGTAGTACCAACGTATCACTCATTAATTATATATATATACCTGGGAGTATATAGTCCCATATATGTTTCGCATGTACGCAGTATCGCAATCACACCCTCAACCCAAATACAATCATCCTATTTAAAATATCTCACTCCCTTGGTGTACATACAAACTCCCTAATATCTCATGCTCACAGTGTTTGATATTTATATTACAATACTCATACACATAGTTTACAACATAATTATGCGATACTCGTACTATACACAACCTTGTTTACATAAAAGATCTTATAATAGCAATATTGCGTCCATTGACACAACCTTTGCTACCATTCATCTCATATTTCATCATTCATTTTTTTTTTACTCAGTGAATTTTGCTTTTGTTTAAAATATATTCCAAAATAAAATTTATAGAAATACACTCTAAAATAAAATTTTACTTATCACCAATATTGTCTCTCTTTTAGGTCACTTGTTGTCGCTATTGTCCTTCTTTTGATTCACCGACTCTCTCAGAACATCACGATTGTCGACTGCAACATCAGGATTATTGATGACACATCAAACTGTTGATAATGACATCTGTCACTGTTCTGGCTTCATGTTGCAATTTCATGGGATTGTTCTGGATTCATACTAAACAGTCATATGAAGATATTGAGAAAGGATCACAGGCGCGGATGGATGCAAGTTCACTTTCATAAATGACATCCGCTTATACATCACACACTTTACGCCACACCAATCAGAACTGTCGGCCCATAATTCTTGATATCACTTGTTAGTTTGATCGACAGTCTTTTATAATTCTGCACCATTCACCCCAGCAAGCAAGCGTGTGGGGCCATCGACACAGATGAGGACAAGGTAACAAGGAAGGTGGACGGCTTTCCGAGCTTTTAGTGATCACTCAGGTTTTTATCACAATGTTTATACTGCCCTTTTAGTCCATGTTCATCACATACAGGTCCTTCTGAAGCACTTTATAGCACATGATCACCGATGATAGCTCGTATCAGTACTATCACTTACTGCTCGCTCAGTCAGGGTTTAGCATACCCCTAGAGCGCGCCACCTTGTAGAACTGAAAATGTCTGTGGATCGTTGAGCTGGTCCCTGTAGACTGCAGGATGCCCGAGGTCACCCGTATTTGTCACCCCCATTGAGGATGTAAGGCGGAGACAGGATGAAGCGGACGTGTATGTGGCCAGCACCTCGCAGACCACAGCCTCGTTGTACCAGTGACTATCAATTATAGAGTCAATATACGACCCCAACATTGATCAGCATTCACCGATTCCACCGTACAGGTTCCTTCGTAATTCAGCTCACAGAGTCTAGCAGTTACTGTGGTGCTTGCCTGTCACACGTAATCCAGTAACAAGGTTCAGAGCACCTCAGCTTGACTCTCAATAAATCCAAATGGTTTATATTCAGCCGCCCTGGTGGCTCGATGCTTGGGAAGGCGCAACTGCCCCTGGATTGCACCTTAGCCTGGGCTATATATCCTTAGTGACCTGATGCCTGGGAAGGCGCAACTTCCCCCGGGGAGCATCATAGTTTGGACTATACACACACACTCTGGTGAACTGATGCTTGGAAAGGCACAACTCTCCCAGAATTTCATCGTAGTTTAAATGACACATCTTGGTGATCTGATGCGTGGAGAGGCACAACTCTCCCGGAACAGCATCATGGTTTTGGATCATGCGTCTGATCAGCAGCTCTGTTGATCTTAACTTTCAGTGAGTTGACACATATATATTATCATCTTGAAAGACACAGTTCTTATAAAATTTGCACCAAAAGCTATTGAGTTCATTAAGCACAATCCAATGGTGACAGCGAAATCTATACATATTCACTGAGTCCATAATTCCTCTATACTCTTTAGACACAAGCATGGATCAATTCTTTTTGAAGATGGAATTCTCAAACAATAATAATAACTCCCTTTTGTTGTGGACTATTGATACAAGCTACATCAATTAGTTAACACACATTTGTTATACAACCAAGCATTTGATATTTGTAATGGATAAAGAATGGAATTTTGACACAAGCATGCTTTGAAATTCATACACACATACACATTTCTTTTTTTACAATACACCAGTATGAATATACTCGAGTTTTGTACCTTGTTGTTGTACACCCTAAGTACTTATACATGGTAAGCTCTTTATACCTTTTTAATGACACACCAATCAACCTCTACCAAATACCTGTCTCGCCGGGAAAGACGCCTGGCAGTTTTACACTAACATAAGCACCCATGAAATCAGTTCCAGTTAACTTGCCATAAATATTGGCACTCTTATAATCATGCCAAGGCACTTGAGATTCTGGCTCCCTCAATATCGACAGTGGTATCAAAGAATTTCCTCAACCAGAGTTATTTATCATCATTATTTTTTTTTTTATTTTAGATTTCTAATATTATTCAAGAAATGAGAAAGTTATCACACGCGTGTGCAGCAAACTACATGGTTTTCTGGAAACATTTAAGACACTGCCAATCATCGGTAACAGAAATGATGTCCTTCTCACTGACCCTATGGCAAATGCCACGAGATCACAGAAGACTCTTTGAGGAATACGCAGTAACTGTCAGCCAAGTTCTATTTCTTTGAAAATCCATTCCCTCGGCATATGCCTCTTCCCCATATCATGACATTTTCACACTGAAATCTGCACCTCTCCACAAGATACTTGATATGATATTACAAAGATGAGCACCCAAAGAACATCTACACATGAGTTTTACTTCCCCAAATGATGAATACCACTCAAAACTGGAGGAAGGATGACATGGATATGCCATGAAAGATGGATACACATCACACTAAGAGTTTTAAAAGAATTAAAGAGTTTTAGTTGGTCACAAAGAGTTGACTCATACTTATGTTTAGCTCTAAATAATATAGTTTTTTTTACAAGAGTTATGAAATATCATTATTACATGTTTGATTGACGTGTGACCTACACCAATTCGCACCCCTGACCTCAACTACCAGCTTTTCTCAAGGTCTCTCTATGAGCTTGGTGCTCCTCGGTCCTCCTGATCTTTATTGATCACACCTTATCCCACACCTATCAGGGAACTTGCAATTTACATGAAGATTATTCTCTACTCTGCAAACTCTGGACAACTGGTTTTAATTCAGAAAGACCCATAATACTGCACAAGAAGCAAGGTTCTAAAACCAGATTACAAGAAGGACTCAAGAGCAGTTTACTCATGAATCAGATAACAACAAGGACTCAAGGAAAAGGTCTTACTCATGCTACCAATCCAACAAACATTTTCCACTCACTTTAAAGAAAACTTTTATGGGTGTTATTGATTTAGTATATATATATATATCAAAACTCTAGCATCGAATGATGCTATACCTTGCTATCTTGCGTAGCAGATAATTAATTTTTTTTACAAAAGAGACCAGAATTTGTGAATACAGAGTTGCATTAATGATACCAGCAAGAGATTTTTTTTTTTTTTAACATGGTGTCTTGAGAAGATTTGAAGACAGAGATAGGATGGCATCCTGCTGCAGACAGGAATTCATCAACTCCCTTTTGAGGACGACTTTAACCACGTCCTTATGGATCAGGCTGGATTTTATAGGTAAGAAACAAGAAATAGCATAGTCACGCATTCTGAACTCCCTTAGTGTTTGAATAAGACACCAGAAAACAGGCAGATGCACCCTCCGAGCATTTCAATCATGGATCAGAGCAGGAACCGCTCAGCTTCAATGATGCTGATTTCTTATCACCTCTCGGCAAACGCACCAGTTCTTTGTATGAATAATTCAGTCGGGTGGTCTACTTGACAGACAAGCAAACCCCTGACATCCATCCTGGTGTGCAGTACACCTGACAACTACATATTCCATTATGAGCGGCAAGTCAGCAGCTTTTAAACTCACTGCACAGGTAAGTGGGTCATGGCTCACACAACACTTGGAAAGAAAACAGGCAGAACAGGTACAGTATTGCCGTCGACTACAATCCAGTCCAAACCATCAGTCATCCTTCCCACTAGAGAATATATATGAGGATCATAACACTGGCGTGGGGGAAGATTGAGGATGCTGTATGGTTGTAAATCCCGGAGTCTATATGACTGCAGATCATAAAGACTGCACAGTTGAAGATCATAAAGGTCATAGAGACGATACACTTGAAGGTCACAAAAGTCGTACATCCTTAGGTCACAGAGGTAGTACACTTGAAGATCATAGAGGTCGTGCACTTGAAGTTCATAGAGGTAATGCATTTGGAAGTCATAGAGATCATATATTTGGAGTTCATGGAGATTGTTCACTCGCCAGTCTTGAAGACCAGAGACTGTGATGGCGGTGTTCAGAGTATTCATGATCACCAGACTTCACAATGCTCTTGATGGAAAATATTCTGATGATGAGAAGAATTGCGACTTCAGAGTCGCACGGCCATCAGGAGGTCCTATTTAACTGTTTGATTTGTCTGGATGACTTTGATCCCATGGTCACTTTCACTCTCATGGGCCACCCGATCAAACTTTACAACAGCACTTTTGGGTTTCCTCTCTAAACTCCCTCTTACATAATAACAGTTCTAGACGGCAACCAATATTTCAACTTAAATACTTTAAACACATTGTTTTACACTCCCAATACATGTATATACAGATATATATTCACCTTAACTCCTTTCCACCCTCACAATACCGACATCCATATTCAACCTATTGTCCCCATGAGACAGTGCAGACCTTGTCCCTTTAGTGTCAAGTTGGAGCACTAGAGGCTCATAAATACATCCAACTCACAAGAATGTCACAAAAGAAAAGAAACACACCCGGGTCTCTTGCATGTTACAAATACACCTATGGCATTTTGCAAACTCTTGACTCAATACAGGTAAGTTTGACCGGTACACCAATTTACTGACTTGTTTTCTCCCCTTTTGCTGTTTTTTTTTTTACCTATAAAGAACATTCCTTTTATTAAAGGAATATAATTGCCCCTTAACTGTTTATATTTGAAAGAAGGTATTAGAAGGCATATTGTCTATATAGAAAAATAGTTAATGTAGTGATGAAGAGTTCTTCAATAGTCTAGAGATCATGCAGAAAAGAATCATAGAGAGTACTCCATTCACATTTCGGAAGTGAAGACGCACGCCATGAAAGTCAATGTTCGCCACATAGGGTTAGGAACTAATATCTTGGCATAAAGACACTATTCTCCACTCTTAACTTCCGCTCGCTTTGTTCTCGATAGACCTGAATAGCCATTCATCGATGTTTGCACATTCTACATTTCTGCGTCGGATGGTCCTGAGGTTGGCACATAAAACACCATGGGCTAATTTCCTCGAACATATGCAACTTCCCTACCACATACTTTTGATAATTTGCATTAACTGCTTTTCTCAGTTTTTCAGGCAGAGTTGCGATGCACCAGCCTCCTCGAACAATACATGCTATAGCTAGAGTTTCTAATGGTTTTACACTGGTCGCATCTTTAGGTGGTAAAACCCAGTCATAACATCCCAATTCCTCATCCTTTGCTGGTACTCGCCAGATACGCCCTATCTTAAAGTACTCCAATTGCATTTTGTCGACATTTCTAGGATCTCACGATCCACCCTCCTGGCTTTAGCTAACCAATTACTCTCTCAAAGCACGGGAAAACTCTCACTTTGAGATGACTCATGATAGATTGAAGACAGAGTGTATAAAGACTAGCAACATAGTTCCTGAGCAGTGGGGCTCTAAACTCCTCAAATTATGGCATCACAAACACGTCATTCTCAAATCCAAACCACAAAATTCTCAATACATATCCGCAGTTATCCAGAAAAGAAAACTGTCAACACAGTGAACGTTCCCAAATCATATGTGATAATACAGACAACTCTGGTGTCGCACTCCCCCTCTCAAGTAAGATGACTCCGGCCACTATGGCATATCGGCATCAACTTGACCTTCCTCAGCGAAGTGAAGATGTTCGAGAAGCTCTGAAGCGGGGGGGGGGGGGGAAACACCTCCCCTCAAGTATCGGTCAGGTGGGCTGGGGGAATGATCCGCCAGCCCGGCTGGAAGAGTAATCTTGCAGCTAGGTTGGAAAGTGGCTCTCTATACCTGTCAGTCCGTGGTAAGCTGGTCCGATTGGTATAGAACCACGACTGTACGGCCGGTGTCAGGATACTGGACCGATCAGATGATGTGTCAACAGTCTGCAGCACAGCGTCTGGGTGAGGCAGCACGATAAAGAGGGGTCTTGAGCCACGAGCAGTGTCTCACTGCTACGAGCCGTGTCCCACTGCTACAAGCAGACTCCCAAACACACGCACGCACACACTCACATTCACACGCGCAAATTGAGTTTGAGAAAAGAATGGACTAAATGTCTTATAACCAATGAGGCAGTCCCATGAGGCCTACGGCCTTAGGACGTTAAACAAATCAATCAATCCACTGTTGGCAAGCCTAAGGCAATTGTATGCAAAGACATACTGAAAAGAAAAGAATCCACAGAGTAAGAAGATGAGAAGATTCAAGAACTGATGTCATCACTGGTTCTCCAGAGTATGAGGCTATGTCTCAACCATCATGGATTCTGTCAGATGCATCCTCTTCAAGAGACGGCCCACTACTGACCACTCGATCTGGATCGGCGGTATTTATATACACACCTATGTATCCCACCTTTAGCACCTTGTATCCCACGCAGAAAAGGAAACACATCAAGCACTGCTTACCAGGCAGCTTTCAACGAACTGCGCGACGAGTATAAGGACTATGAGACCATCTTCACTGATGGATCTCATATGGCAAACAAGACAGCCTCAGCAGCTGTAAAAGGCCTAGACTCTTACAAAGAATGCCTTCCAGATGAAGCATCTATCTACTCGGCAGAGTTGCATGCCCTGTACCTTGCACAAGACCATGTAGAAACCTCAGAGGCAAAAGACCATCTGATCCTCTCAGACTCCCAGTCATCACTTAAAGCCATGCAAACAGGTGCATGGAACCACCCTCTAGTAAACAAAGTGCTGGAAAGACACCACCAGTTAACAGAGGAGGGAAAGAACATAAAATATGGTTGGGTCCCTGGCCATGTAGGGATTCAAGGAAATGAACAAGCAGACTCAGCTGCCAAGGATGCCTTGGGCCAGGCAGTAGTAGAAATGCCACTTCCATCAAGCGACCTGAAGCGCAAGATCAACAAGTACATATATAACAAATGGCAAACATCATGGGATGCAGAGGTGGGAAACCAACTCCAAAAGATCCAAACAAAGGTGAACATGACCAAACCCTACAAGTGCAAGTCTAGAAATGAAGAGAAAACTATGAGCTGCCTCAGAATAGGTCACACAAGACTGACCCATGGTTACAGAATAGGGAGAGAAAACCCTCCCAAGTGTGCCCGCTGTCAGAACCCCCTGACAGTGGAGCACATCCTCATCGATTGCCAACAGTGTCCCTACAGGGCACAATACCACGCTTGTACAAGCTTGCAAGAACTATTCGAGAAACACAAACCAGAGGAAATATTGGGATATATTAAAGCCCTTGGGCTGTACAATAACATCTAGTTGAAACCAGATGATTACTTCCCCCACATAGACAAATCATACCACCATTTCCGCTGATAGTGCATATCAACCTGTGAAGCACAGGATAGCCACTTAGTGCCGCTAAAGTGCTGTAAAACACAAATCAATCAATCATTTAGCACCTTGTAGTGCATGGTCACATCCAACCTCCATTGTTGTAGATGACATATTTCTTGCCATAATTGCTTACTCTAATATATATATATATATATATATATATATATATATATATATATATATATATATATATATATAAAAGTTTTGGCCCTCGAGAAAAGAGGAAAAATACTACTTAGAAAGATTAGACATGAACAGGAGCCGTCATCATACCAAAATAGATGAGAAGATGAGGAAATAGTGAAATCCTAAGACGCTCTCGGAGTCTCTGTTGTCTCAGTTCTTCACAACGATTCCATAAATGGCAACTGTTTCCTATGCCATCCCAAGATCTTAAATGTTATCCAACTTCCTAAGGATATGACACTGCTAAAAGAATTAAGATCTTGATACTGATGACGAAGCCACTCAGGATAACAAGACATGTCCATGGACGTACTCCAACACCATAGAGCATATAACAAGGTCTACTGAACCGGTGGTGCCCTTCCTGCAGCCAACTTAACTCGATGGTATTCCAGTGGCTCCATGCACCTCTTGGGGCTCCAACAGAAAATTACTTTTCTCCTTTTATTGGGAGATACCATAGATTTTTTTTTTTTTTACTAAAATTTTAATAGTACTTTCCTGGATATTTCTACATAAAAGACTTAATGGCACCTTTGTTATTACTCCATGCTGCTTACCAATACATCATTAGGCAAGATGGCTGAAAACAATGAACGAGAAAGAAGATCACACACTAATAGTTTACACTTTTAGTGGCGTTTGAGAGAACAAATCAAAGAAGACTACACTGTCCTTTCAAAAAAAAGAATGCGACAACTCTAGGGTTGTTCTGCAATTTCTACTTCAAGAACTCCGTCCTCTTGCAATAGTGACACTGGGCTGCTTTCAACACATCATCAAACAACATCATCAAAAGTGGAGAAGAGATCCTCACTCAACACATTCAAACCTGACAGTAGAGAAACACCTTATGGCGACCTGGCAGGCTCCAATCCTACCTTTCTCTCAAGAGTAACGATCCATCACCACTTCTCAAGTGCCCAGGACTGACCTTGGTCATAGCTCGTTTTCACATAGGTGGACCAAACAATTGACCAACTTCACTAAATCATCAACATCACCAGCAGAAAAAGAAAAGGATCTCTGACACCAGTGATACTTCACTAGGAGTGCTGTACATCTAGTGACATCCTGCCCCTGCTGGACCATTTCAAAAGAACTCATTTCCCAACAAAAGATAGTGTCAAGTAAAAACTCGCTCCTGCCGCAGTGAAACCATTTTGTGGGTAAGGAAATACCAGCATTCCTCACATACTCAAAATCCAGGTAAGCCTTCTCAGAAAAAGAATCAAGATTAATTCAGAATTTAAGTGAAAAAGAGTGAATAAGAATCACCCGTCCGCCAGGCCAGACTTCCCAATTCGACTGACAACACAGGTTAGAAAACATCTCAGATTTTCAGCGGAACCTTAATGTCCCGTGACTTATCCACAAAGGATGGCCTCGTGCAATGAGCTGGCACATGTCACCGTCGATGATGACTAAACCAGCAATGGAAATAATAATCCTTTTGGGAGTAATAATTTTGGAACAATTGAAATGAGAGAAAATAATTTGAATTAATTTAAGAGATAGAACAACTTGAATGGATGAATTCCTTCAAGGCATTCATAAGAACACTACAACATACCGCTACAATCACCTGGGTCCTAACATAGACTCCTGAACAAGAAACAGGAGACGAAGGCATGAGCTTTTGAAACAGTGAGATTGCCTAAGGGCAAACCCTGCAGTAGCTCCAGTCATTCCCAGGAAATTTTCGTCGAGAAACTGCCTTCAGACGTCACAATTCCTACCGACTTTGATATCAACCAGGCTCATGAGATTCCTCCATTCCATTCCAACACCCACGCAAAGGAATTTTAAGAAAATGCAAGAAAACATTATAGGACACCATTCTCGCGGACTTGATCCATGAGACTCTCGGTCTCTATTCTCTCCTCCAGATTCAGAGGCAACTATAATGGACCGGTCAGATGATGTGTCAACAGTCTGCGGCACAGCGTCTGGGTGAGGCAGCACGATAAAGAGGGGCCTTGAGCCACGAGCAGTGTCTCACTGCTACGAGCCGTGTCCCACTGCTACAAGCAGACTCCCAAACACACGCACGCGCACACTCGCACGCACACACACGCGCAAATTAAGTTTGAGAAAAGAATGGACTAAATGTCTGATAACCAATGAGGCAGTCCCATGAGGCCTACGGCCTTAGGACGTTAAACAAATCAATCAATCAAACAATCAATCAAACAATCCAGGCTCCAAAGCCATAATTCTGCCTTCCAGGCTCCAAAGCCATAATTCTCTCCATCTCCCGCAGTGGGGCAAGCCAGAATTTTCAGAGAAACGGTATGACTGGCTAGAATAAGTACTTCAGGTGTTCTCTCTATAGGACAATCACGACCCCCTTACCACAATGGGCAATCCTTCTAGTGTACTTTGATGCCGCAGAAACCAGACTGATACAAAAGAAGAAGAAGACAATGAATCATAAGAGATTTTCATATGAGTTATACAGCTTCTTTATTATTATTGTTTATTTATTATTACTATTATTATTTTTTTTTTTATTTATACTTTTTTTTAAACACACCCACTGGTGGTTACTCTATGCACTCCAATAGCAGCAAAGAAACATCCCGAGACCTCAGGAAGCTGCAAGATGAAAGAGAAAACAAAAGATATCATCACATACCAAGAGCTCCTTCTCAATGATGGTATCTCAACTGGTAGACAATAAACTCGACAGCCCGATGAAACAGATTCTGACAGACGAACCCCCTAAGACGCCTCCATGGGAGCAAGAGACACCAAAGGTCATGATGACTGAAGGCAATTGAAAGAAAAATGGTGACAAGGGCTTCCGACCTCACCTGCGAGTCCATCGCACCCCAGAGTTGCGACACACCCAAGGGACATCCCAGACGCGGGATATCACCTAGAGGTCTGATTGGTGCGTAGATAATCCGATTGCCTCCCAGGACAGCGTGCCTGTGAACCACTGAAGGTAAGATGGTCACAAGGACATCCGACCCGACATGTGATTCCGTCATACCCCAGAACCGCAACAAAATTCCAACAATAACGCACCTGGAGTGTGGTACTATTTTTAAAGATGTATTAATACCTTTTCTTGGATATAAAATGTTATTGATACTGTGCTTATATGAGAGATTGCACAGTACTTCCATGTGAATGGAGATATTCAAAAGGTCCGACATAAAAGTTTGCCCACTCAGGTAGGCAGGGATAGGAGTCACTTTCACCTCCTCAAGGAACATTCATGACTTTATAATTATTCTCCTTAGTATAGTCACACTATATCCCACTCGAACCACTGTACTTTTCTCAACCAACTCCTCCAAATTTTCTGCCAGCACGGCCACTGATAGGTTAACTTACAGGCAGATGAACACCGTTCTGTTCTTAATTAACCCTTACGTGCCCAGAATAGCAAAAGTGCTCTCTTAAGCATGTACATATGTTCAACAGACCACCATGGGTTTAATATTTATCATATTAAGATAATTTTAACATCAGAAGTCTCGTGATGTAAAGGGCTTTCCAACGGTACCAAATATGTCATGGCACATTAAATATATGACTATTGATGAATCCTATGGGGGAAAATAATTGATTTGAAAAAGGCTAAAAATGCATGAAAAGTGCGCGCTCTGGCAATAAGAATAGAGGGAAAATACAGAAAATACACAAAAATATTGATAAAAATACCAAAAATATTCATAAAATATTTTTCATGTGATTTTCTCCAAGGAATCCAATTGTAATATGTAATTTAGTTCAACTTCAATCAATATGGCCGTCTTTGAAATGTTAAAACAATGATTTATGAGTTGAAAATAGCATATTCCCCACCAAAAAAAAAAGAAAATAAATAAAAAAAGATTTTCTGGGTACCTTCATCCGAATCAGCCCGTTTCAACTTCATGTACCATCATCATTCCCTACAGACTCATATAGCACTCTAACATTATGCTTCATATTACATTTTCTGAAAGCTATCCAACTTCCCTCTTTGTTATCATTTGAATCAGTACCCGATACTTTAATATGGACATGATATAGGTAATAGCCTCTACCATGTCAAATTTTGTTGAATAAATCAGCTTCCTCAAAATAATTCTGGGCACAAAAGGGTTATACAGATCATATACCAGAATACTCAGGCACCTCTCGTGCCTACCCTATCTCTCTCTTTGTGGCTATATATTAATTTCAGACATCACTGCCTGAACTCTCCTGACCTTAAAGTGTTTATTTTATCTAGATCTGCATAATTCTTCATCTCCCAAACCAATAACACATAACAACATGAGTGTAGCTGAGACAATGAAGACAACAAAGCAGAAAATAGAATCTCTCAGCAAGTCTTAGAGGATAATGTAAAGGTAGCCTGCAAATGAAAGTCAAAGAAACAGTCATTATTAGTAACAATGGGCAAATGTCATTTTGGTCAAGACTCCTACGTGGTACTTGCACACACAAATGCCAGTTCATTTCCACACCTCAGATTCTGGAAAAAGAAGAAAAGAAAGATCACACCTTAAATGCTGAAAAAGAAAAGAAAGCTGGAGTGTGATTATTTGGGAACATAAATGCAAACCCTTCAGAAGGAAATAATGCAGGTTAAGTAATCTCCCGCACTCAAAAAGAACCTCCGCTGTCGGCGGATGGCCACCTGAAAAGTTTCTGTCAAATGTCCAAAATGCCCAAGCGCGTTCACAAGTTCCACAGACATGGAACATATCTGTTAGATTGGTAAATTTCGTTATTTCTGAGTTTCAGATACTTGATATTAAGCTATATTCTCTACTCGAGTCATATTTCCTCTATAAGGAAGTACCCTTGTCCACAAAAGTTTGTCATAAACACACTGTATGTGGTTCTGATAATAATGAATGAAATTCCCTTTCTCAAACAATTGAAATTCATATCCTCTGGACTCTGCCAAAGAATTACTCACAAATAAACATAATTGACAAGCTACACACCATACACAGGGCTGTTTAGCGCACACCACAACCCAATTAGTGAGTCGCGCACAATAAACAACATTGACAAACACATATTTAGCATAGCTAATAAGTCGCGCACTATAAGCAACACTGACAACTTAAACATAATAAGTAGTGCACCATAAGCAACAATGACTATTAAACATCAATGTGGTTAGTAAGCTGTACACTATAGTCACCACTGATAGCTACATTTACCATAGCATAATCAGTTAGTGGCCCGTAATACGCAAAGCTGGCAATGACACATCAACATAATAAACCCAATTAAACCTTGTTAGCCTTTTCTGATTTCGCTTTTCTGATTTCAAAGCGACAAATTTTCAAAGTGCCAACCACAAATTCCATCAATAATTCGCAGGATGGATCCCAGACACGTTTCCTTTGCCATAATCATGATTTTTAATCATCGGAATGGCCTCATGATATGTATCTTATAGAACTCCTCAACTCCTTCCTCAGATGTATAAGATTCATCATCCTCACTTCTTTATGAGGGAACTGAAGGATCAATAAACTTCTTAATGCCACTATAGCGACTCTCAGACACAGTGTCTTAGGCAGCTCAACATTGCTTTCACAGACATACAAGGTCCTCGTCCGCGAACTATTTTGGGAATGTTTGCAAATTTCATAAATCATATACGCAAATTTCATAACTCATTCACACCTTCATACACAAATTTCATAACTCATTCATACCCTAATACACAAATTTCATAACTCATTCATACCTTCATACTATGCTGGCTCACAGTCACACATCATACACACAATGTTTTAGAATCACTCACACAGTCCATGAGTCTGTTGAAAAGTTACACAATGATAGACATGGTACAAAGTTACACATTCACACCATGTATGCTTAAAAATTACACATACACACCAAATGCACACTCAACAGCCAGAGGTGCACCATAAGTGTGTTGAAAAGTTACACACACACCATAAGTGTGCTGCAAAGTTATACACTGGCCTCATATATGTTCCAAAGTTACACTCATACACCCTATACACCTTTATAGAAGTTACGAGCATGTCATAAGTGTGTTGAAAAGTTATAAACACACTGCAAGCGTGCTACAAAGTTACACATTGACACCATTCATGCTTAAAAGTTACACATACACCATACTGACTTCATCATACACACGAGGGGGACAGGAAAGGAGAGATAAGACCCCTTTAAGTGGGCTAGGGAGGCCCTAACGTGTTGCCCTCACTCCATGTTGATGGGCAAATTAAAGCTGTCATAGCTCCACAATTTTAAACCTACCCGTGTGGCTATCTCCAAAGCCAAAATTCCATGATCACTGGTCAAATCTCCAAAGTTGTATGTCCAGTGGGTAAATCTCCAAAGTCCCACTAAGTAGCACTGAAGTCCCACTAAATAACAATGATCTCCTTTGCTCTGCACAAACACAACAGTGAAAGTTTCACATCCTATGGTGAAACGCTCTAAGAGTTTCACTCTCACTTTCATAACCGGTAATCCATCGCAGCACAAACACAACACGAGTAGCTCCTCGGCACCTAGAAAATGTCAAGGTGGTCGGTGGTCAGTGTCTGTGTGCCCGACGGCCATCGACCTCCCTTTGCTGTGGTGAGTGTTGTATCTCCTCATGGCTATACTCCCATCGATCTCCGTGGTGAGTTTGCCATGTTCACAAGCAGTCTCAATCTGAACAATTCCACTCCAGCAAGAATTTATAAAATTCTAATGCTGGGTCTATGTGTCGGTGTCCGGTCCAGAGAAACACGTCCTCTCCCCATGGTGCCTGTCGCCCAACTGCGGTGGACGTGTGTGGTGCCACTCTCTCCAGACAGGGTCGTGACCTCATTTTCATAGCGTCCCCTGCCCTCTGGCGTTCTGGACATCGGGTAGTCTGTAATAAACACCTCCTTGGCGACAATTCACAGAGTCTAAAATTCATGTTCCCATCAAATATTTAAGTTATTTATTTTATGCCCAATATCAGCTACTGCTTTTGTTTGCTATTTGGATAGGTCTAAAAGTGGTTTCTGACTATTACACCCAAAGGAGACAGGGCTCTCATACAAGAGTACCGTACTTTTCAAGCAACTTCCAGACATCTCCTTATTTGGTAATGTCTTGGCCGCATCCGCTCGGTTTAACTCCGCAGTATTACATCAGCAAGTTGTTTTCAACATTTCAAGTTTCAACAAAATGGCGTCCCCTCCAGACATCTCCTTATTTGGTAATGCCTTGGCCGCATCCGCTCGGTTCAACTCCGCAGTATTACATCAGCAAGTTGTTTTCAACATTTCAAGTTTCAACAAAATGGCAT
Source organism: Acholoe squamosa (assembly GCA_949317995.1). NCBI lineage: Eukaryota > Metazoa > Annelida > Polychaeta > Phyllodocida > Polynoidae > Acholoe > Acholoe squamosa. The sequence continues at coordinate 64,597,154 of OX439044.1, forward strand.
CCCCTCCAGCAACGATCTCCATCATACAGAGAAGTACCATTTTCTTATTATCCCCTCAGTGGTGGCAATTTTCTTTCATGCCCGCCATTTTCACTCTAAAAGCTCATGGTATTGAAATGTCGCTCATTCGGTGTACCAAATTTTAACACTGATTGCACCAATAGCCGTGTTATTTCTCGAGCTACTCAAACAGCCGGTATTGACCGTCTTCAACAGGTCAGCCATTTTGTTCCAATTTCACCAGATCACCAATGTTGGATCTATATCTGCCAATTCCAAACTTTTGAATTTATGACTCCCAATTTCCTCAATTTACGCGAATTAATTCTCATTTTCAGTCCCCATATTCATGGCAAAATTTCTCGGGCCGAATCATCGTCAATTTCCCATGGACAGCCCCGATGGGTCTCCATGCGGTCATCACAGCCTTTTGAGCCAGTCCCCCCACTTCATGAAGGTACCATTCCATGCTTTTTTCTCAATAATGATGGTCTAAATCAGTAATTTCCTCACATTTCAATTTATAACCTCTCAATTCCATTCAAAAATGAATCCATATTGGCCCACTCGAAATAATTTAGCCTACACAAAGCAATGCCATACTGATCTACTCAAAATGACTCAACTCACAATTTTCCCAAAATAATTTCATATTGAACTATTCAGAATAATTCAAAATCTTTTGGATGGTAATGGTGCACTCGTTTCTTTGTTTTTCTAACTTAATATAACTGCCGGCAGAGTTCATCAATCACTCTGCCGGCATACACACTTTCACTCACCTTTCAATCAACAATCACTTCCTCCTTGTATTCAATAATGATCTAAAATTTCTATGATACTCTCACTCGAGAGTGTTAAATGCATGTGTCCTTATTGGATTCGCTCCCCAACTGAAGCATTCCTTCCATTGAGCGACCCTTATATATCGCTCTCGCAGTCAGACTCACTCCCACTGTCTTCAGTGATAGTGTCCAATAAGGAGTCCCAGGTTTCTGTTACTGAAGAAATTTTGACATTTTCATGACTAGGTTCCAGTGCCATTATTACATTCTCGGCACTTACCTCGTCGTCTCCGGTGAAGCCTCTCCTTTTTAATTCTTGAGCATCGCGAACTAGTCTCCTAGCCTCTCGGCGCGCATCGCGGGCCTCACGCGTTTCTTGTTGTTTCTTTAAACGCTCCAAACGTGCTCGCTCTTTTTCACACTGGTAGGCTATTAGCTTGGCCTGTGTTTGTTTCTTGCGAGTGTTTTGGACACTAGCTATCTCCTCTGCCACCAAAGGCAGAATGGATCGCTTGTCATTCCAACTATTTACAGCCTTCTTTTGACATTTCGCGGTGCGATATCGAGTCTCTGGGTCGCAGATGACATCAGAACTCGGTGCATTGACATTTTTATTTGCCTTCTTGCCCCTCTCTATACTATCGTCACTGCTAAGACTCTCATGATCTAAATTAGCTTCCACCTTCTTTTCTCCCTCACCCTCAATTTCCTCAGAGATTCTCCCCGGTTTATTTGCAATTCCTCTGGATCACTGTCGCTGGCAGCAGATGCTACAGTCTTAACTCCTTCTCTCACCTCAGTCTTATTTTCTGAAGTGCTAGAATGTAATCGTTGTCTTGACGACTCAATGGCTTTAATTTTCGCCCTCTCTCATGAGCGATCAGTGTCCTTTGAACTTTCTTTGTTCAATGACACTGATGATACCTTTGGACGTGCCCCGCTCGGGGTCGTCTTACCTCCTAAGCCCTCAACCTCAGCAACCTTGCATTGCATCTTTGGACGTGCCCCACTCGGGGTCGTCTTATCTCCTAAACACTCAACCTCGGCAACATTGCGTTGCATCTTTGGAACACCCGAACTAAAGCTGACGAGCTGGGCAGTAGGTTGTCCGCCTGCCAATACTGCATCGGCTCTATAGGTTTCTACCACCCCCGTCTGTGAGGATGGCCCTTTATATAACAGAGGCGTGGCAGAGTTAGGTGAACACTCCCAACTACAGCCTGAGTGCCACTAGATATCTCGCCGCCCCTGGGTTCGGAATGTTCATATAGCCTTATATTGGGATTCCCTTCTGAACTGCCATCACTGTTCTCTTCTTCTATCTCCTGGAGCTCTACATTCTGGGGAAATGCTTTGATTTGCTTGCTTCTTATAGTCTCTCTTGCGTCATCTTCAGGTTCGCTGATCTCCTCCTCGAGATCACTACCACTTTTCTTGTCATCCTCAGATGGTATCTCTCTCTCTTCTCTGAGATAAGCTCTCTTCAGCTTATTCACATTTACCAAGTGATCAATGGCCCGTCCAGTTCTCAATGACTGCAGCCATACTCGCTTGTCATCTATAGCCTTCTCAACTCTTTAAGGTCCCCTGTACCTATTAGAAAATTTGGACAAGCTGTTTTCGGCACAACTTGGATCATAATAATATACCAAGTCGCCCTCTTCTAGTTGCACAGGTCGGGCATTTTTGTCCAACCGTGCTCTCATGGCCTTTTCATACTTTTTAGTATGCTGCCGAGACACTTCATCGAACATTTCAATGCAGTGCTTGGTTCTCAGGAACCAATCTCGATCTTCACCTACCACCTCAAAGCCATTGTCTTCAGGATACCCTAAGGCAACATTATCTTGCCCAAATAACAATGCATACGGCGAGAATCCAGTCCTGACACTTATGGTTGACCTGGCTCTCCATAATGCTAGAGGTAGCTTTTTTTTTTTTTTGAGGTTTGAAAATGTTTTATTGTCAAGTCACGATTCATACAGAAAGTGGTAAAATTAGACAATAATGTGAATCCCCGCTCAGTTATTACATTAAATGGTTTGCACATAGTTCAATGAATAAAGATGGGAATTTATACAATGAAGGATGAGAACAATAATATAAGCAGAAAAGATGAAATCTATATAACAAACAGTATGTACTATGTACACAAGTAGCAACCTCTATAATCGTACAATACAATTTCAAAAAGAAGGGAAGCAGGCATGGTACACTAGTTTGTTACTATCAACAAGTTTTATACTAGCATATATTACACTATACCAACAGGATATATATGGACAGATGAGTAGATACAAAACATATCTTAAACAGATTATCAGGAGATATACAGCATAAGAGTATAGTCACTGTGAGCTCATGGATGAAATTCATGCAGTGTAGTCTTTCAACAGCTCCAGATGAATAAAGTCTAATAGAGGGTGTAGTCAGTAAACAACAGCTCCCTCTACTCAATCAGGATAAGGTGTAGTCTTTCAACAGCTGCCTAACCTGTATCTCTTTCATATTACTCATCCAGCTCATTCGGCTCATCACCCATTAACATCATCTTGGACAAGTCTTGTATCTGCCTAATTCTTGCTTTAAATTTAAGTTTACTTTCACTGTGTTGGACATCAGCTCGGAGATTGTTCCATAACTCAACTCCTCTATATAGCAGTGAGGTTGTTGAATCCCATGTTACATGCTCTGGGAATGACTATCTTGATCTTTGATTCGGACCTCATACCTGGCCTTCTGATTTCCTCATCGACCCAATCTGGATTTCTTGGTAATTTGTACATGAAGCTAAGCAATAGTTCTTGTCGTCTCCTCATCAGGAGTGGAATATTATATCCCGTTCATGGAGCTCTTCTTCATTAAGATCCAAACCTCTGAAACAAATTTTAAGGCCTTTCTTCTGCATTCTGTCCAACTTTTCAAGCAGGCCTTCATTAGCCCCCTCCTAGACAAAACAAGCGTAATCAAACACAGACATTATGGTGGTTTTATAGACTGTTACAGCAACTTTTTCAGATAACATGTTTCTGCATTTACTGAATCTAAAAAGATGGTAGTTAATTTTACTATTTAAGTCCTTTAGCGCAGGTTCAAAACTCAATAGACTGTCTAACTTTAGTCCTAAGTAGCAATAGTTATTCAGGGTTTCAAGTTCTTTGTTATACAAATATAGTTTTTGGCCCCTGGACTTTGGTAACTTTTGGCATGAACCATACAACACAACTTTAGATTTATCAGTGTTAGCAGTAAGCCTCTTGGTTACAAACCAGGATTGTAGTCGATTTAATGCCCTTTGTAACCTATTGGTTATAGTTTCGATTTTGTTGTTTGAGCTATATATAACCAAGTCGTCTGCATAAAGATAATGTTTGCAATCAGCAAGAACATCACTGACATCATTTATATATAGTATGAACAAGAGCGGTCCAAATACAGACCCTTGCGGGACACCAAATCATACTGGGGCTTCATTAGAAACAAAGGAAGTATACTGGCTTCTCCCTGTTAAGTAACTCATTAGCCAATTGAGTGTCGTGTCATGTAAACCAAGTTGTCATAAAATTTCATCAAGATAGACGTGATTAACACAATCGAACGCCTTACGTAAGTCAAGATAACAAACTCCAGTCAAATGGCCTCTATCTCTATTTTCATAGATATCACTCACAAGTCTGAAGACTGCATCTGCAGTCCCCAGTCCCAGTTTATTAAGTCGTCATCATAGTCTTCATGTAACCAAGTTTCACTCATTCCGACTATATCAGCACCATCTAAATGGTCAAATATTTCCTGCCTTTTGTTAAACATGCTTCGCATATTTAGATGTACCATTTTCAAGCCCTTCATATTTAGAAAATCATTTAATCATGTAGTTGTTGCCATTACATAAACAAATACAAGTAGACAATAATTTATATAAAAAAAAATAATATTGTCTTATGTAGGCGCTCTGCCCTTGCATTACACTTATTCCCATTTGGCTTCCCACGGCTGATCTTGATCCTATGGGCGCAACCTAAGCTAGGAACCTTTCCGACACCATTCTCTCCTTATGGAAGAGAGACAGGGGACATGGTGTCCTCCATGCTTCCCAGGTCCTTCTTTTCAAAGTACCTGATCACATAGAACTGTGCTCAGTATAGATGGAATACCAACCTTACACAGGCCAGACTGTACATTGAGCCGAGCGCGGTGGCCTTAGACAGCCAATAAGGACTTAATACCATATGCGACCCGACCGATTGGTGACCCAGTCGTTAGCGATCCCTAAATCCAGTAGAGTGTATTAGACTCCCCAGTAGGAACCGACGGTCTGATCCAGCCAGATCTTAGCTAACCTGTACGAACTTTGACCGTTTTCACCAACCTTGCCTGCTTATTGCCCCACTGGGACAATGGGGCGGAGGCTGTCACCTCCGTACCACCTATAGCCACTTGCCATACACTGCAGAGGGCGCGCCTACTAAACCTCATACAGTGCTTTTAAAATGGTAGCCCGACTATAGGCCAACTAGACGATACCACAGTAGGATGTCAATTCATCCTTCGTTAGACATGAGGGCCTTCAGTATCTCTCTTGCACTTAAAATGCCTATTTTACATGCCCCCGGGCCCTCGTGGCTCCACTGTCACCTGTTCCAGGGACGGAGCCTATCCCCTTTGCCTCCCTGGGGCATTCGGGAACTAGTGAAGCTCTGTTTACACATGAGCCGTCTAGTGATTTCTCTAAATAACTTGGCCATGTAACTAGTTCCTCGATCACTATGAAGTCTTTCTACCTTTCCATACCTGCACACAATTTTCTGCAGAAAGAAAGTGGCAGTGGTGGTGGCTGTCGTGTCCTTGGTGGGAAAGGCCTCCGGCCAACCTGTCAACAGGTCAATAAAGGTCAGTATGTAAGTAAATCCCCCTTCTGATTTTCTAAGAGGTCCCACATAATCTGTCTGTACTACCTGAAAAGGGAACTGAGGTGTGTCCCATGTCTTGGCATGTGACTTAAAGTTTCCGCAAAGCACACCTCTCACATGATTGGGCATACCTTGCTGCATCCGCAAAAAGGTTTTTCCAATAAAATCTCCTGACTAACTTATTGTGTAGAGCCTTGATGCCCACATGACCGCCACAGAAGAAATCGTCATGCATCAAATATAGCACTCGATCTATCAGGGCAGTAGGCACCACCATTCGTGGCTCAATGATAATCTTTTGCCTTGGTCCCTTCTTTTGAACATTGTCATACCTACACAAAATGCCATGATCATTTATTCCCATATGGTCCGACTGGCATAAAACAGCTTGAGCCTCATCCCAATTATTGGGTAACTTGTCATTTAACAGCCATTCCATGAGCTTTCGGCATTCAGGATCTTTCCACTGCGCTTGTCGAAATTCAGCTGCAGGGATCTCATCATCCATTGAATGACCTTCCTCCAAGGATACTTCTGTATGTTTATTCAGAGGTTTCTTAGTCTTGTCAGAGGGTCCTATGGCCAACAGTTCACACCCTACCTCTGGCTTAAACTCTTCCTCATCATCTGAATCGGCTACGGGGGTATCCTTTAAGACCACGCTAGACAGATAATCAGGAACATAATGCTTATTGGCAGGCTGATAAGTAATCTCATAATCGAAATCACTTAAGGCCAAAGCCCACCTTTTCAAGCACTTTGATGAGGCTTTATAAGCCTGCTGAAGCAGCAGCACCAAGGGCTGGTGATCAGTAACAATAGTAACCTTTCCTCCATGTAACATGTTCTCATGATTCTTTAGGGTCTTGATTCTCATTCCGTGATAGGATAATTTCTTTCAGCCTTATTCATGGTGTATGAATAATACACTACAGGTCGCATCAAATCGTCCCTTAATTGACACACTACACCTCCGCAAGCATCGTCAGAGGCGTCGGTCAAGACAAAGAAATGTCCTGCTATTTCAGGATGTATCAGCAATGGGGGGCTTACCAACACGCTTTGTATTTCTTTGAACACTTCCTCACGATAATAATTACACAGTCCCAGAAAGGATCTCACAGTGTGCTTGTCATGAGGTCGCCCAAATTCCTGCACCTTTCATGTCACTTTGGGTTGAGTGGCCAATCCTTCAGGACTCACTACGTGTCCCAAGAACTTAATCTCGCGTCGACCCCACTTACACTTAGAAGGTTTAATGGTCAGCCCTGCGCAGTGTAATGCTTTCAGGACCTGATCGATACTACTGATGTGATCACTCACTGTAGGATCAAAAACCACAATATCGTCTAAATAAGCTAGACAAGTACATGGAGTTAATCCACTCAAAGCCATGGACATTATCTTTGTGAATTGCCATGGGATTTGTCTCATGCCAAAAGGCACTCTAGTCCACTGCCATACGCCTGAGGGTGACTCAAAAGCTGAGTACTTGCGACTATCGGGATGCAAATCGCACTGGTGATACCCACTCAGTAAGTCTATGGCAGAAAAGATGATGGGTTTCCTGTAAGCTATGTACAGAAATAATTCTCGAGCTGTGGGCATGGGATAGGTTTCATCCTCCGTCATAAGGTTCAGTGTGCGATAATCTGTGCATAATCTTGCTGAACCATCTTTCTTTTGAACCACTACCAGAGGGCTTCTCCATGCACTGTCACTGGGTTCAATGATGCCCATCCTGAGCAGTAGCTTAATCTGCTCATCTATTATGTCCATTTTGAGTGGTGAATACCGATATGGCCAGGTGGTACATATTCCCTGCTCCTCGTTCACCTTTATTTTCATGGGAGACCAGGTACAATGACCCAGCTCCTCCATATTGAAGGCAATGGCATCCATGTTTTCTGCTAGCATGGCTACCTACCTACCCACCACCCATGTTGTTAAAATAAACAGCCACCTACCACTTTGTTTTATACTACAGTGTCACAAGAGTTTATTGCTACTGTGGTGTTTGCCATACCAACCAAACTCATGTAATCTAGGTCATGTTTTGCATAAATTAGTATAAATTATCTCTCAGCCAATCAGAGCTTGGGAAAGTAGGTCACATACCCATAAGACCAATAGTCACCAATAGATCTTCGTCAAATAGGTTGTCTTTGCCTCCTAGTTAATAAATTCTTCAAAAGTTGAGATATATTTGCTTTTCTTATGTATTCTGGTCCACAAGGCTTAGAGCTTTAAGGGGAATCTTGGTTTGGACTATCTGTGATGTATAATAAGTCACCGGCAGGGCTTAGAATGGCCAAAAAGAGTGATTTTTGGGACAAAAACAATGAGCTCATTTTTCAACTTGCTGTTAAAAGATTTTAAAGAGCTTTATGCTTATTTATTTTACTTAATAAGTTCCCTCTAGGGTAGAGAAATCTTTAGTAATAGTGGGGGACCTATGCACAGTCTTGCGTGAACACTAGGTACATTTACCCTTTGGTGTAACTCTCGTGAGGACACGTCTACGACCTTTTTAAGACACCCTTGACTCTATATTTATATATCACATAGACTAATCATGTAGAGACATAGCACCAACCTTCATAACACACAAAAAATATTTAAGCTTGTTGAATTATTCTGGTCTTCAGAGGCCATCCACATATTCAGCCATACTGCAAGATGCTTAATATTTAACTATCCTCATTATGCGCTAATTGTACCTTGACATAATAGGAACATTGCATGTTAGTGTGAATAGTCTGTCTTACTGAACCTCGGAGCTTTTGCATAAAATCCAAGGGTGTGGACACATCTACGACCATGGACACGTCTACGACCATGGACATGTCTACATTTTTACCACAAGGTGCTTGATACTTGACTGTACTTGTTATATGTTAATCATACCTAGATATGAGGGGAACATTGTATAAGAGTGTGGTCATTCTTCCTGATTGGATCATTGAGCTATAGCATTGAAGACAAGTGCATGGACACGTCTACGACCAGGGACACATCTACGACCATACATGCAACCATAGAGTTTTTTCAGCAAATGTGTATTCACCACCTCGGCGGCCCTGGTGGAGATCCTAAGTGTAACCACTCACAGCAGTCTAGAGGGAAGCACTATGGTACCGATCTACTAGTCTGTACAAAATCCTGATTTTCTCCAAATCCTGGTGCTTCATCAAAAAATCCTTTTCACCATTAATATTAGAGATAGAAGGGAGTATGCGGAACTAATAATTACGAATGTCTAATTTATAAAAATGTTAAAGATCTTATGTGGAAGTGTGGTCTCTGCGAGATTTGACTGTGATTTTGCTAGCTTTCCTATGGCGATGTACTAACCTTTAAAAAATCCTGATTTTCTCCTAATCCTATTGCTTCACCAAAAAAAATCCTTCTGGTCAGTAACAGTAGAGATATATGGGAGTATGCGGAACTAAGAATTATTAAGGTCTGAGTTATATAAATATTAAAAATCTAATGTAGAACTGGAAGTATGTCTGACTTGAGTTGGGCAAGCCTCACACTCACTGCTCTACCCCTGCAAATCCTGCATGGCACTTTCTTCTACTTCCACATAAGATATTTGATATCTATATAAATTGGACATTCATAATTCTGATGTTCGAGAAGCTCTGAAGCGGGGGGGGGGAAACACCTCCCCTCAAGTATCGGTCAGGTGGGCTGGGGGAATGATCCTTCGGCCCGGCTGGAAGAGTAATCTTGCAGCTAGGTTGGAAAGTGGCTCTCTATACTCGTCAGTCCGTGGTAAGCTGGCCTGATTGGTATAGAACCACGACTGTCTGATAATGGACCGGTCAGATGATGTGTCAACACTCTGCGGCACAGCGTCTGGGTGAGGCAGTACGATAAAGAGGGGCCTTGAGCCACGAGCAGTGTCTCACTGCTACGAGCCGTGTCCCACTGCTACAAGCAGACTCCCAAACACACGCACGCGCACACTCACATTCACACGCACACACACGCGCAAATTAAGTGAGAAAAGAATGGACTAAATGTCTGATAACCAATGAGGCAGTCCCATGAGGCCTACGGCCTTAGGACGTTAAACAAATCAATCAATCAATCAATCAATCATAATTCTTAGTTCTGCATGCTCTCCTCTATCTCTATTATAAGTGTCGAAATGGATTCTTTAATCAAGCTACTGGATTGGGAGAAAATCGAGATTATGTACAGGTTGATAGATTGCCACAGTGCATTCTCTATGGCAGCATGAGTAGGGTGGCCAGTGGGAGATCTTGAACACCATCAGCCACGGCAAACTGACGTCACGTGAAAATACTCTATACTGCAAAGTCATTGATATCTAACAGTAACATTCATATGTAAATTATACCTTGATGTAAGAGGAACATTGCCTGTTAATATGGTTATTCTGTCTTACTGCATCTCTGAGTTGTGGCAATTGAATACAAGGGCATGGACACATCTACAACAATGAAATTTGACATTATGATAATGGTATGCTAAGATATATATTTAACCTTCCCCAATATATGGGGCCCATAGCCCAACATATGTACCTTAAGCACACAAAGGGATTTCACACTACTGCTATATTTATTTTTGACCCCCCTGCTCACCTATTTGACGATGATCTGTGACTATCAGTCATATATGGTCACTTCCAGTCTCAAAACTAGGTCACTTCTGGTTCGTAAGTAGGTCAAACCGATTTCAGTAGCTCTTTCTATGCGCTGAGTTTGCACCTATATACTACTACTGTATATCTACGTCGTGGGGCAGACAGTGTACTATGAAAATGTAACATGGTGGGACTGGGTGATGATCAAATGTTTCCCTTAAGTAGCAAGGGAACAGACCAAGGGTATTAATTGAAGTGACGAAAGGTTCAGCATTATTAGTGTTTGCCCTCTAGAGAAGGAAGTGTATGTACATTGGAATTGAATCAAAAAATTATATCCAAATGAATAAAAGCCAGATGAAATATGATTTTACAGTAAACTAAAGGAAAATGTTGCTGTAGTCAGGGTGGTTCTTATTTTGATATGGGCTATGTGAGAGTCTCTAATATACATGAGGCATTGCAGTATTATCAATGCTGTTATCAAATGGTGGAAGTTAGGGGGGCGGGGTTGTTTGCAGAGCACAGAGATGGATGACTACAAAGAGTTCTCAGTGAGTTGATTCATTTACAGCTAGTCACTGTACTAAAACCCTCAACCAGAGTGTGCAGACAACACAACACGGCCTGACTCCTTCATCTCACAGGTTGTAATTTCCTGCAGAGTGAAACAGAGATAGCTAACTTTGTGAAAATGGGATCAGAAAGTGCTGTTTTTTTTTATGAAAGGCGTCTGTGGGTTATGCTAAAGGCGAAAAATATTGACGTTTGTAATGGAAGCCAGTAGTAGGAAGGACAATGCGCTTGTACCTAGCGCCAGTTACAGACAGAGCGCCCTCAATTTGTCACTCACCAAGTACATGTTTCATGCTGCCAAATGCAATCTATGCTGGCAGAGTGTGCAGTATTTCCTGTTCCTGTAGACTGCACGCGCTGTTTCCTTTTCCGGTAGTGGGGCCGGAAAAGGAAAGGGGGTAGTGAGTAAGAGCGTGTGAAGGGTGCCCCTGGTGTGTGCATCAGGAACTAATTTAGTCCCCACTCTCCTTTGTCCACCCAGAAATACAATATATTTTTACCAAATCAAGCCTGTTTTGGTCATTTTGGACCAAAATATGACAACACTAGGCCACAAATTGTATGTTTGTGCTGTTTGAAAAAAAAGTTTCTAGTCCCCACTCTCCTTTGTCCACACAAAAGCACATGGCTGTTGTGTTGTGTATAACGAAGTGGTCATTATATGTACAAGAGGGGAGGTGGTGGGTTTTCATTGATGTGGGAAAACTACCTAACAGCATTTAGATTCTTTTACTGCCCCTCACTTAGAACTGATTTTGCAAAATGAGCCCCCCCCCAAATTAGGTTATAGGCGACCGCAGACAGGCCAGATTCGATCGGTAACCAGGGAGTACCGACCCGATCTGATCGGGAAGATCAAACTTGTTTGATATTGACCAACTGGATCGGACGTCCACGCAGACACTTCTGATTGTCAGGATGTCGACCCAGTCGGGCCCATCTGCGGTCACCTTATGGGTTGGACCAGTCTACAGTTGTTTTTATCGTGACTGACCTGCGCAAGTGGGAAGGGGGGGGGGACTTTTGCCTACAAAAGCTATGACATGTGAGGAGCACAGAATAACATATATGACTTTTAGTTTACTACTAAAAGAGGGCTAGCATGGCGATTTTCAAAGCCCCCTTTAAAATGTCGTTCTACTGTTAAGCTGACCGCAGACGGGCCTGACTGGATCGGCCGATCGAGAAGTCGGGAAGGTCTGCGGAGGACATCCGATCCAGTCTGTCAATATCAAACATGTTTGATGTCCCCCGATCTGATCGGCTACCTTTCCCTAACTACCGACCGAATCGGCCCTGTCTGCGGTCGCCTTTACCGGGTACTAGCTGGTACTGTATACAAAAACAAGGGTACCGGCACCGGTACCGGTACCTGCATCAATTACGCTTTTCTGCATGCGTGCCAATGATGTTCATGTTAGCAAATCCTGAAGCTGTGGTTTGGGTTTGCCAACAGGCAGTACATCCACTTTGGGATTTTGCCCCACTGAAAGGGTTCTTTTCCAACTGCCCCCCCCTCCCCACTGGCAATAAATGACTCAGCCCTTTATATTGTTGTAATATGTTTGTCAGCTTGCACTGCCATCTGGTGTCTACATAGAAATACTGTATGTTGCGCCATCTAGAGGATGGGAAATTAGACTGACACAAGCCTGTCCCGAGTATGAGAGTTGCAGCAGGTTGCCAGCTAAGTTAGCTTCTCTCCCTGTACTGTTATATTACTCTACTGTCACTCTCCGAGCACAGGCCGGTCAAACCGTGGTAGACTGGAAGACCACGGTTTCACCAAGGATTGAAGAGTGTGAGAGACTGTCGCCAAGCAGAGGCAATCCTAGGCATAGTAGTAGTAGTAAGAGGGAGTGAAGGCTCTAGTCCGAAGTCTCCTTTGCCACCCGTGAAGGGCCTAGGATCAAAGAGGGGTACCTCAGTAACCAGCTCTTGTTCCAACTCTCCTTTGTCCACCTGGGGTGCCAATACACAGGTAGAAAGTTGGGGGAACCAGCAAACGCAGGTTCACCCTCTGACCTTATGTATAGAAGTAAACAGGAAGCCTCACTGGAAGCGGGACTGACCTCGTGTGGAAGACGACACAGTGGGATTCATATACCGTATTGGCCTTTATAAGTGCTGGGGAGCTCATTGATTTCAACCTGGCTCTACCCCTGGACCTTATTTGAGACCAGCGCTTATTTAAGACTTAAGTTGTAATGGATTTTCATATTTCAATACCCCTGTACCCCCCGCGCTTATTTGGGACCGGTGCTTATTCAAATACCCAGCGCTTTTACAGGCCAATATGGTAGTCTAAGACCACTATGCTTTGCTGCTTCTTATATGGTGGTGCACCATATTGGAAGGAAGATGGAGCATGTCATTGACTCGTTTAATCATCTGGCATCTCAATTTAGCACTGTTCCCGAATAATCACCAGGTGTATGGGGATGTTGAGATCAAACCTAATCACTGAAAATGGTCTTTAGATAACATAATTATATTCGAAGTAATGTTTTTGGGCTTTAATATAAACTAGAAATAACCGTGAAAATCTGATTTTGAGAAACAAATATATAATCTCTCAACCACTAGACATACAGTTTGCCAAGCGAGTAGCCATGGCAGTCTGTCCATGTTTATACTACGTAAATGGACCAAGTGGACTAAGTTACATAAAATTTGGGAGAGTGGCTGCTGCTGCGGTAGGTGGGGGCAGAAAACTGGCATCTCGCCTTCCAAATCACAGCTCCATTTTCTCTGCTGAAGCCTGTGCCATCTTTCTTGCAATGAGATGCATGAAGGATGGGCCAGGGAAGAAATTCATCATTTTCAGCGACTCAAAATCCTGTCTAGAAAATCTTCAGAACCTCAACTTGGATCACCCTGTGATAATGAAAATTATCAAAGGTTTCATCAGATCCAAGGAACTGGGATATGACATCCGATTCTGTTGGCTTCCAAGTCATGTGGGAATCAAAGGCAACGAAGAAGCTGATAAAAGGGCTAAACATGGCCTTAACTTTGAGGAACAGCCTTGCCTTCTACCGCCATCTGAATTTAGGCCAGTTGTCAAGAAGTATATTCTTGACCTTTGGCAAAACCAATGGGTAGAGAACCCTGGATGGAAACTCTTTGAATTTTGTCCCACAGTGTCTGGTGTCTATCGACCTGCTCTCAAGAACCGTAGAGACCAAACGGTCTTTACTCGTTGCCGCATCGGTCATTCGCGACTCACTCATGCCTACCTCCTGAAAGGAGAGGAAGCACCTGAGTGTGTGGCATGCGACACAAAATTGACCATCAAACACATCCTATTGGATTGTGTTGATTTTACGCCTATCAGACAACATTTCTACAATGTAGCTGGTCTACAAGAACTTTTTACCACCATCAAACCTGATCTTATCATCAACTTCCTGAAAGCAGCTGGACTGTACAGGCTTCTTTGATTTTATCGTGCACACTTGTGATTTTATCTTGCACTGTTGTGATTTTAGCTTTCACCTCATCCTGCCTGAAATAATAGCAACTTGTTCCATTTACACAATAGTTTTTGAAATATTTAATTGCTCATAGATCCAAAACTTGTTTGGTATAGGTTTCTCGCCATGAATATGACCTTAGCTGTCGAAATGGCATTAAACATCCATTACTCACTCACGTAAAATTTGGAGGCTCCCCTTATAGGCCAGGATACCATACGATAGAATAGTATTAAGATTGGTTGTTACTCTTTACCTAAAGTTATCAGAAAATCTTCATTTTTGGGTTAGAAGTAGCTAACATACGGAGCCCCAAATAGGACATACCAAAAATAATTTTTTCCCAGAAAAAATATTCTTGCGGATACTGAAGAATTCTTGCGGGTACTGAAGAATTCTTGCGGGTACTGAAGAATTCTTGCGGGTACTAAAGAATTCTTGCGGATACTGAACAATACCCGTAATACGGAGCCCCTAATAGGACACACTAAAAAGATGTTTTTTCTTGCAAAATATATTCCTGCGGATACAGGAACATTCCTGCGGAAACAGGGACATTCCTGTGGAAACAGGAACATGACATGCTCCATCATTGCTCCAATGAAGCAGTTTTAAGAGCAGAATCTGAAGAATTTCTCGCAGCAGTTTGCCACCTTTCCCTTGAACACATGAATGCTTTCAGGTAGAATCTAAATGATTTCTTGGAGCAATTTGGAGATATTTGTATATAAAATAGAACACCAACCTCATTTACATCAACCTATAGAATCTTGCAGCAATTTTCCCAAAAAAAAATGCTGCAAATCCACTCATTTCAAATTTTAACTGAAAATCTTCTGACTGCAATTTTCCAACCCATTCCAAAGGTAGAACCTGAAATGTTTGGTGCTATGCCTCCTCCCCATCCCCTACAATACCGAAATTCAGAACAGAGAATCTGAAAATTTTCCAGGAGCAATTTGCCCCTAAAGGTCCCAGAACACACCTATTTTAAAGGTTAAATTTGAAGATTTTCTTGCAACAATCTGCTACAGAAATCTTCAAAACACACTAATGTTTTGAGGCTGAATCTTAAAAATCTCCTCAAAGTAATTTGCCCCTTAAATCCTTTAGAACACAAGCTTTTTTCTTTTTTTTTTTTTTTTTTTGGGGGGGGAGGGTGCCTCCCCAAACCCCCAAAATAACCAATTCTGGCAAGTAGAAGCTGAAAATCTTTCTGAGAGCAATTTTTCTTTCAATTTCATTGAAAGTGCATTGCTACAGTAATTTGTATGTTTGCTCCAGCACTTTGTAATCTGCCCACCCCTGCCCACAATAATTGTTAAAGGAGCTCTGAAACAGCAATGTCTTCTGTGGCAGATTTTCTGTGCAGAATAGTCAGTAGTAATTTATGAGAAGGTGGAGAGGTGGGTTTGACGTGGGCTAGATGTAGAAAACTTTTGACCCCTCCTCGGGGAGGGGGCATAAAAATGTTGGTAAATCTTGGCGACCAATGGGCATGAGGTCTACATCAGCCACCCTTAACGGGTTAAGATCAATGACCGTCCAATGAAGTCTTACTCACAAACTGGATTTGTGCTATTGAATAGGAAAGGGCACCTTCTTCTATCCAGGGATGCATCTGCAACTGTATGTAGCCCATCCATATAAACTGATTAACATTGATGTTGAGGGGCAGGTCTGACAGCTGTTGCCAGAAGGGGTCCAGTTAGATTGCATCTAGACTGCCATCAACCCTGACCGCCTGTTGTGTGTTTAGTAGAAATGGTGCGAAAGGGTGGCCAGCAGGCAGTATATATATGGGGGACCCTTCAGTGAGTTAGACCCTTAACCTATCAATCTAAGGCAAAAACTGAATTAATTGGCACTGGGTCTGCATAGAACTACCTCTAAAAATCATTTCTCAAAATCTCATAAAGAGGACGACACACAGAAAAAGTATGACATTGTTATCCTCAATGCTAGATTCCTTCAACTGATCCAGGTATGTCCCAAATCCTCCCTCCAAAATATCGGCTAAGGGGGCACATGATACTCTTTTCACGGGGACCCAGCAATCTGATTGGTTGTTGGGTATATCCAAGGGCATCAGTGGGTTTGGTTTATTTGATGTTAAGTTGAGGGTGTCATCGTGTAATTACAGAATTGATTGAACCCCCCGAATAAAGGTATGTCTACTGTCATACTAGTAATTGTGCATGATCAAGTTGTCATATGAGAAATATCATATAACTAGTGGTGTATGGAGTAATTACCTCAAGGCTCTTATAAATAGTGTTATTTCCAGTTGTCACTGGTTTATTCAGCTTTAGGCAACATGTAAGAAATATCAATCATACAGTAGTTAGTATGTAGGTAATTTGTACATACAGTCAATATACAGTAAGTTATAAAGTATAATGTTCTGTTCCACTCCACCTGTGAGGTAATAATAATACAATGTCCAGCATAGTTCTAGGTGGGTTCCCACACCTAGCTCCTGACCTGCTGCTTAGAGGAATAATGTAATAATGAATAACTTTACCCTCTGGTGGAAGTCTTGAGGAAGATACCCTCTGGCCACTAATGATGGAAACCAATGCCTGTCTAGCATAGTTTCACCATAGTGCAGTGGTATAGCAGGTAGCAGGAGATGACTGGAGATGTTACCTCTAGAGCGGTTCTTGGTGTTCTGTCCTCTTGGAGGTGCAGACAGGCTATTTGTAGCAAATCTTGGAAAAGCACCTCCAGACTGACTGGGGCCAGTAGCATCTGCCTAACTCTGCAATTGTTAGAGGGGAGCCTTTCATGTGTCACTGGGTGCACAAAGGGCCCCCATGGGCGCCGCTGTGTCCCCCTTTGTCTTGGTCGGTTCTGTAACTTCAAACCCTCATATCTCGGTCGTTTACGCAGCTACAACCGCCATTTTGCGCATGCGCGGAGTTGAATATGCCAAGTTTAAACTGCCCGCTGGATAGGCGCGTAACTTGCGCCGGTTTGTCTGTAGTGCACTCAAAGCTCCATTCAGTCTCCATGGCGTAACTTCCTTAATAATGGGAGTTCCGCCTTGATCTTGGGCTCATTTTGACCGTCTAATTATGGGCTTTCCATAAATGTTTTGATATTTGACCTAGCTTGCTCAGGAGCGACGCTAGAGCGACCGGACGGTTATGGCATCGTGCTTATGTAACCCATTGTTCAGTTATTAGAGTGCTCAGACACTCATGACGGCGTCAGCGGTGCTCAGGCACCTGTGACGGCCAGTTGCATCCACTTACAACTTATTAGTTTGTGCACTGGACCATGAGGTCGCACACTGAGACCCTCATTTTTATTATATTGTGCAGTGGACCATTAGGTCGGAGCCTTTGATGTCAGAAACTCTGTCTAACTGACTCTGGCTGGTGTGCAGTGGGGCATGAACGCTCTTATACAAAGTTTGAGTGCTCTTATAGCTCTTAGAACCAACCTATGTATTAATTTCATAGATATTCTTTGATTAATACAAAATATGTTACAATTTATGGAATAATAAAATGGTATATCATAGAATACTCCCTCTCCCCCGAGAGAATGCGAAACTCCGTCATTTCGCCGAGGGAATGTACACTTTATACAATTTTTACCTTATTTTGGAGTTGTATACTGTTTGTAAGAGGATTTGAAGTAATGGGGAGTGCTTCAAATGCAATTTTTGTGGTAGAGCTTTGTCAGTATAAACAATTTTCTCCTGGGTATAAGTACATTTCCGAGTTTCTATATCTTACCATACCTGAGCTTATTTGCTTATGTAACATCAATTTTGGGCATAATTTTCCATTTTTATGTACAACATACAATCTGGCAAATAGTGTGCAATTTTGGCATTCAATGTTCAATTTAGCGTGCAAATTGAACATAAATGACAATTTTAGTGTGCAAATTTACAATTTCGCGTGTAATTGCGTTCAATTGACAATTTTAGTATGCAAATATATAATTTTCGCGTACATTTGGCAATTTCAGTATGCAAATATATAATTTTCGCGTATATTTGGCAATTTTAGTATGCAAATATATAATTTCGCGTACATTTGGCAATTTTAGTATGCAAATATATAATTTTCGCGTATATTTGGCAATTTTGGTATGCAAATATATAATTTCGCGTGCATTTGGCAATTTTTAGTATGCCAATATATAATTTTGCGTTCAATTGATAGTTTCTGTATGTACATATATAATTTTGCGTACAGCTTGGATACACATAAAAATGTTGATTTCTAAAAAAAAAAAAATCTGATTTTCAGTGTATGAATTGGGTACAGACATACAGTATAATGTGCAACATACAATTCAAGTGTGTAAATTGGGTACAAACTTACAATCTAGTGTGCAAACATACAATTTTAGTGTGCAAATTGAGTACAAGCGTACAATCTGGTGTGCAAGCATACAATTTTAGTGTGCAAATTGGGTACAAGCGAATAATCTGGTGTGCAAACATACAATTTTAGTGTGCAAATTGGGTACAAGCGTACAATCTAGTGTGCAAACATACAATTTTAGTGTGCAAATTGGGTACAAGCGTACAATCTAGTTTACACTATACAATTTTTGGTATTTGAGACAAATTTTTCCGAGGACCGGAAAAACAAAGTACTTCATGTACAATAGGCTTGTTTGTCTCTGAGTTACTCTTTGATTTTGCTAAATGGGTGTATTAATTGGCAATTTCGGCAGTGGGCCGCTGCTTAATTGACTTTTCCCTAGCCTTCTTGAGTATGTGTCCCTGAAAGAGATTATTTGGTGAGTATCTTAAGCAAACATTTTTCATGTCAACAATTTTCTCAATATTTCTTTTTTTTTCATTCATTTTTTCAACAATTTTCTTGGATACCTAAAGTGTGTTACTTTAAGTAAATCTTGGCATAGTATACAAGTGCTAGTGGGTACAAAAACTGTCTTAGTTATCTACCTGCATTCATGTATATTTTGTGTTGGATTTGTACAATTTACAATTTTTAAATTGCAATTTCGCAATTTTGCGCGTATATGCGCGCATTAATCATCGATTTTGTGAGAATACCATAGATTTTCATATTATACATCAACAAGTGGCTGTGTATTTTTTTTTCTAAAATTTTTTCTAATACTTTGATAATTTCATTGACAGTGGAGGTGTGTCAGGAGTGAGATGTGAGTCTCCTCCCTGGTGTGCTCATGCAGTGGTGGCACTTGAGGTGTTAGGTGCCAGATTCTGGCATGTGTCTGTGGCAGTGCCTAGCTTGGTGTCAGTGGACAGTTCAGGGTGGGGGGGGGTGTGTGTGTGTGTCCATTTAAGGAGTGGGTGGCTGGTATTGGAGTATCAGTTCCTCTCTGGAAACCTCTGCTGTAACACCATGGCCCACCTTCAAACTATCTTTGCTTTGCCTGTCTCCCAGGTGATGGTGGTGGGGAGTCCGGCTAGGGCCCTGGTGGAGTCTAACCAGACCATACACTATGGTTACATAGTGAGGAATTTCAGAGAGATCAGTGAGCATGGTGATGTGTTGGTGGACATGTATTCCTGCCAATATTTCTTGGGCTCAGCATTGCGTCGGGGGGCCACTGTGGCCCTTTTGGCTAGGGCCTTGAGTAATCTAGGGTTCTGGCCCATGGACTCGAACTTCGGACCGCGGGAGCGAGTCTTGTGGGATTATTTGTTGGCAGTGTCCTTCATTGATCTCGCGGCATCCGGGGATCCATCCATGGCCGCCGAGTATGGACTGGGGATGATGGAGGCCCGGCTCGTTGAGTGGGAACAGGACCACGGCCATATGTATGGATCGGACTCGGACTCGGACTCTCCCATCGATGTTGAACCCGAGGATCTGTGGTAGGATCCCGACTGACTGAAACCTAGGGTGTAAAAACCCGCCATCCCCAAAGGCCCTTTTCAGGGCCGGCAAATTGTCCGAAAAATTCTGAATACTGTCTCTGATATGTTGTCTCCTGGTGGTGGACTGGGGGCAGTCTAGGCTGTGGGCAGTCTAGGCTGTTTCCACAGTCACCGGGGAGGGCTGGTGGTTTAGAAAATTAGCAATAGTCTGCATGTTTGACCTTGCGGTCTCCTCCTGTTGTTCGTCAATAATTATATCTGTTGTATTTTCCAGTGCTGTCATGGTCACCGGGCTGGTGCCACAATCATTTTGGAGAAGCATGGAGTAGTACAGTCCTTTGCTTTTAAGGGCTGGTATGGTACTGAACCTAGTGCGCCAAGGTAGGTGTATCACCTGAGGGAGGTGATAAGCAAATTCTCCTCTCTGTGTTGTTATAACTGCTGGTCCATTCCAGGTAAATATAGCCTTACACTGCAAAAAAGGTGTTTAAAGATACACACCAAATTTTCTCAACACCAATATTTAAACATCTAAACACTTGAAGTGTTTAGGTGTTTAGCTTTTAAACACTTATTCTCAAACACCTAAACACTGAAGTGTTTAAGTGTTTGGCATTTAAACACTTGGTTAAACACTTCCTAGTTAAACGCGTTTAAAATTAAACGCATTTAACACTTAAGAAGTGTTGAGAAAAGTGGGACAAATAAGTGTTTAACCAAGTGTTTAACTTCTAAACACTGGTGTTTAATCCCTAAACACTGTTTTTACAGTGTAGGTAGTGGGAAGGTTTTAACCACTATATCCTTATAGGTCGGGGCAGCTGCTGATTTAATCTCATCAAATTCATGTGGTATTGGCCTCAGGGGTAGCGCGAAGTTTGAGTCTCCACAATATATTTTAAAATATATTGTGGGATTTGTGCACTTGGCCACATTTTTCTTGCCACAGTGTGTCTGTGCAAATTTCTTAAGGTACTTCATTATTCTGTAGGCTGAGTAGATGGTCAGGGTGAATAATATAGCAATTATCAGGGTGTGGGTTTCCTGAATTGTGAGGAAAGGGGTGTGGGTTTCCTCTGTAGGGGTTAATTTGGTAGGATTCTTATCTGGGAGCAATTTGTGTAGGCTAGCGTGCGACATCAAGAGGTCCTCGTAGTCACGTGGTACATGTTATCTAGTCACATGATCTAGCATTAATCTCGATCCAGATAAGTAAGGCCATACAAACCATGATTACATACTCTAAACTCTAATAGAACTAGAAACAATTAAAGGGCTAAGGATACTGTCCCTACGCCGTAGAACTACTTTTGCCAAAACTATTAGTTTATATAAATTGGATCGAGGCTATTTGCTCTGACAGTGACGCTCGCGAGTCTGCAGTACGAGGACTTCTTTAGAATCACGATTTGCGATTTGTGTAGGGGCAGCTCGGTGACTAGTCTGAAGGCTTTGGCTGTAGGCAGGTAGGCTACAGTCCCTCCTAATCTGTATAGTTTGAGTAGTATGTATACTATAAAAATGTGAGCTGATATCCCTAGGAGGAGTCCTAAGCTTTGGAAGATTGGATGCTCTGTAACTCGACGTAGGTATGATTCCTCGTAGCGTGTTTCCATTGCCTTATCAAGGTTGGAGGCATCTTTTAATAATGTTTTGGCAAAGGGCTCTAGATTTAGTTGAGTAATATCATCCATGATTGGATTTTCCTGTAGTTTTTCTAAGGTTCTAGAAAGGTTTACTACTGGGAAATTTGGAAGATTCTCTCTTTCATCTGGTTTGGTTTCAGAAATTTGGTTAAGTGCTGCCATGAATGGTAAATTAATTGTCTTGAGAATGTAGTGAAATGATAAGGTTGAGTTACAGGGCAACCTTGTGTTTGGAAGAGAAAATTCTCCTACACTGATTGTGCACCCACAGGGTACACCTATGATTGAGTAGGACTGGGCTTTTCGAGTTTCAGACGTTTTACCATGGCAGTTGATAAAGTAATGGGGTTCATTAGTAGTGACCAGATACTCATCTTCAGAAATGGAAATAGCATGGGTGGTAGGTGTTTGCAGTGGTGAAACTGTAAACTTGCAATGTTCCTTAATCTGTTGAGCCTGGTTAGTAAAAATGGCTACAGGGCATGTAGGCCTGTGTTTATAAATTCTACCATTTACATCTCTGCATACCTTTACTGTAGTACCTTCGCATGCCTGCATATCTGCTGAGTCCAATTCGATGAATAATGATTCGTCGTAAGATACTGCTAGAAACTCAGTTGTGGTTTGCAATTTGGTGACTCCTCTGGTGGGGGTCTCCTGTGTGTCTATAGGCATGGGGGATGTAATCATTTGGTACAGTTTGTAGGTAGAGGTGGTAGATTGAATTATAATGTCCAGATGAATATATATATATGGTGAGCTGAGTAAGTGTATGAGGTCAGCTTCTGTGAATAATAGAAATCTAAGTCATTAATTGCGACTTGTGCTCCAGGGTGTGTAATCCTAAGTTTGTTATTAATGTCAATTAAGTATTTAGCAAGGTCTGAGGGTGGTACTATATCAGGGGTTAGGATTCCTGATGATAGCATCCTCAGGGCTGCATTTGTCCTTTGCAGTGATTGAACTGTATTCATTCTTGCTGCTATGATAATTAATCCATCATTTAATACTTGCATCTTTTCCCTTTGAGTTTTCTCGTGCCTTGAATATGAGTCAAGTGACCTGGACATGTTAGAGGCCCACAGGTTGACGGTGTCACCTATGGTGTTGATTGTGCTGTCCAGTACCTTCTTATCTTGGATGTATGCTTTAACAAACTTATCTTGTCTGTCTGTGATCTTTTCAATGAGACTAGCTGCTTCCTGATCTTGTTTAGCAAATTTCCTTAGTATTTCATCTATGTTCTTGAGCTGTCCCATTACTTGGTTTACATCTTCTACTGTGGCTAGACCTAGCACACCGCGAAACAGGGGTGCTAGAAAACCCAGTATGGCCTCTCTTTTGGCCTTGTCCAATGTGTTTATGGGGTTGGATAGGAACAATTTGATGGAGGCTAATGTTTCATTTATCTCCTTGTCTGCAATTTCCAGCAAGGTGTCAAGCTCTTTGGCTTGTTGGATAATTTGACCAGAGGTATGATCTTGTAGAGTAGGAGTGGTCAAATGGAGTATTCTATCCCTTATGGATCCTTGGGTAACGGGTGCCCGAGGTATCTTGTAGGGGATAGCTAACAATAGTGTTGTGGTTGTATGTCCATTGACCAATGGTTGAGGGCTAGGTTTGAATACTACTCCTATGTTTTGTCTCACCACAGGTGTATAACCTGCAGTAAGTGGTTCTATAGTATATAATAACAGCATAGTTAGCAGTATGGGTGAAACTCTCAGTCTCCCCATGGTGCTTGTGTAAAGCAAGTTTGCTGTTTAAAGTCTTGTCAAATTTGTAGTGATTTGGTGCTGGTAAAGTCTAAGTGTATGGTGCAACACTTTTAATGAAGTGGTTCAAACTGTACCTTTGCAAGATTGAGCTGTCTTGGCAATATGTCCAGTGAGTCTATAGAGATTGGCCAGTAAATGGTAAGGTCAGGTTGAAGGTGAAGTAGGTGTGTTCTTTATCCTAGTGCAGTCTCTCCTAATGGAGAAGTGGGCTGGCTAATTCCCAAGTGGGGTCCTGTAGACTTGTGTTCCAGACTGCAGCTGGATGAAGACTGATGGTGGGCTATGGTCCACAGTGCTTCTTATGTAGCCTACCCTACCCACATCCATTGTGGGCCTGGTATTGTTTCTCTGGAGCAGGTGCACCTAATCTCCAGTGTCTGCTACTGTGGGGCTCTATTGTATACTCTGTGTACTGGTAATTAGCTCCTCCTGTCATCCAGGACAGCCATTCATGACCGTCTAGACAGTTGTCTGAGGGTAGCTTATAAGGCCAATTGATCTCTATAGACTGCTGTGTTGGCATAGCGCGCTCTTTCATGTGGGGACTAGGCTTTAGACACTCCATTGTGTTACCCTTACTCTTCTTAGACTTCATGTCTGCTTTACTTGGAGGGTCCCAGTCTTTGACCATTCAGAGGCAATAACCTACTGATATATTTACAAATTTGATTGGCTTTATATACATATAAGTAATTCATTATCAGTCACACATGTCTTATGTGTGGATGAAGAGAATTTGTAATACACTTTGAAAATCTTATGTTTGTTTGGTATCTCAATCTGTTATTAATTTCTTGAAACTGCACCACACCTACATGTTTTTCTTAGTATGTGGTGTGCAGGCCTAGGCTTGATAGGGCCTATGCCTGTGGTTTCTCTTGTAAGGGTGATATCATTTTTGTTCCTTACAATTTTGTTGTAGTATTTGGCCTCATGTGGAATAAGCCTGTGTGCAAATTCATTGTTTCTGACAGCCACAACCTTTTTCAGTCTGTCTATGTGCACTGGTCTGGCCACCAATAGATTGGTGTCCAAGTTTTTGAGTTTGGCACTTGTCAAACTAGGTCTATCTACTACAACAACAAGTGTACACTACCTGTATAAATGGTAGAACGCCTTGTCCATAGCAAATTGTCTGAATTTCTTGAAGATAACAACACATTTTCTGGCCGACAGGGGGGTTATACAAAGGGGTACTGCACAGTTAAAAATCATTGGGGACTTAACTGATGGTATTTTAAGGGAAAGGAATAAGGGTAATAGCACAATAGCAGTTTTTATTGATTTCAAAAAGCATTCGACACTGTTGACCACCTAACCTTTATTTCCAAATTATTTAAATATGGTAGAAAATGAAAACTTCTGGGATAGATTCAAAATTATCTTAGCAATAGAACACAAAGATTGATGGCAAATGGCACATATTCAAACAAACTTTTTCTTTTTAGTTTGAATTTACTTTATTTGTCTTAGTAACCTAATAGTACATTTCTGAAGGTAGAAGCAATACATTCTCAATTACAAAATTCCACATTTCAATAATCTGATTCATTGATGAGCAAAGGGAACATGATGTATACATTAGGCTATGAACATGAAATTCAAAGCAGACTGCATGCATAGAGTGGTGGCATTCGCCATAAACCAAATCAGTAGGTCTCAGGTATCAGATAACTTAAGGATATTATCAATCATCATAATATCATGGAATAAGAGAACAAAACTAATAAACTTAAGACAAAAAAAGAAGGCAGAGGACCTAAAGCGTGTGCGGGTTGGTACTTCTGGTCGTACCTGACTTATAAATCTGTATGAAACATTTGACACATAAGTAGTATATATACATTTAATAGGGACATAGAGGGGGGACTGGGCAAATTGGCTGAGCAGACTCTGTTATCATGAAAGATCAGTACTATAGATAAGCACAAAGTATATAGTAGTAAACTGGTCAGTCCTCATCATGGGATAGTAAACCTTTCAAGAAAACCAATGTGTCGTTTTTAAATGTTGTAAAATCAACAGTATTTCTTCTATCCTTGGATAAGGCATTCCAAGTAACAGCACCATGGAACTCAACACTTCTAGGGTTTTGGGGTAATAGTTTTAACAGTTGGTGCATCATGTAGGCAAGTAGCAATACCTCTATTATCTACATACATGTCACACCTCAACCTGTGTACATATAATTCACTAAGTGAGCAACTCTTCTATCTTCCAACAGATTTACACCTGTAGTGTTATGTACATGTTTTGTATTCATCAAAATTTGAAACCTTTAAACAAACCTTCGGGCATCTATTTCCAGGTGATTGTCATAAGTTGTCATGAAACAAATTATGTCAGCGTATTCCATATAGGGTAAAAAAGTTGATTTATAAATTTGAATAGCCAGTTTGTTATCAAGATATCTCCTCAATAAACAGAGTTTATAAGTCTTATATGCTATGGTTTTAACCCGATTGTTCAAATGTAAATTATAATGCAGAAGGGGATCCAAGGTTATACCTAGATATTTATAACTAGGTATAATTGTATTCAGTCTTCTTGTACTCGAGGAAAAGAACATAATTTTAGTTTTAGTAACATTTATGGAAAGCTTGTTTTGAATACACCAGGTCTCATATGCCTCCAGGTCACTTTGCATGTACATTTTAGCAGTTTCAAAGCAGTTTTGGGATGAAGATAAGACAGTGTCTTCAGCATATAGTCTGACACTAAAATCTTTCACACATTTAATAAAATCATTGACAAAGATCAAAAAGAGAAGAGGGCCAAATATGGAACCCTGAGGGACCCCACAGACCACCCTCTCCTGCCTGAAAGTTTACCATTAGCAAAACTTGTTTGAAATCTGTTATGTAAATAATTCTCAAACCAATGGTAGGTATTTGAGCGTATGCCATAGTGATGAATTTTAGTTAAGAGGACAGAGTGGTCTACGGTCTCAAATGCTTTCCTCAGGTCAATAAAAGCAGCCACTGTTGAATTACCCACATTTAAATTTATTTTAATATTATCTGTGAACTTAGCCAGTGTATCAACTGTACTGAAACCTGATCCAAAACCTCCTTGCTTAGGTGTAAGTATATTTTCTTTTATCAGAAAACCATAAAAACTTCCAGTTAACTGTGGTGTGCCCCAAGGGTCAATTTTGAGACCACTACTGTTTTTGGTGTATAATAACAATGTAGAATATTGTTGTACAAATAGTAAGATATCCTTATACGCAGATGACACTGCCATTTATATCTCAGGGAATGACTGTGTTCAAATGTCTAGGTTACTGCAACATGATTTGTATAGATTTCAGCACTGGTGCCAGGAGAATAAGCTCACTTTTAATGCAAGAAACAAAGTACATGGTTTTCAGTCATACTCAGTTGTATGCAAGGTGAACTGTTGCATAAAGTGCTATATTACACCTACCTTGGTGTTAAACTAAACCCTAAATTGTCATACAAAAAGTTTGTTGAACACCAAGCCAGGAAAGTTGATTATAGATGTTATGTATCATGAACAATTTCAAAATACCTAGACAAAGATACTATGTTGCTGATATACAAGACTTTTATTTTGCTAGTAATAGAATATGGAGATATCCTCTATACTTGTATGAATGATATATCTTTACAATGCCTGCAAACATATCAAAATAGATGTTTAAGGGTTAATGTTCCTTTTAGAACCCATACACATTTCATCACAACTACACACATAAAAATTATTCACAAGACAGATGCCATATGCATGTGCAAAATGCTGCTTATGGAAGAGCACAGCATCAAAAATACATAAACCATAGAGGAGTAGCTACCAGCTATGGGATGGGCCTGTTCTGAAATATGAAACACCCATATTGAGTACATATATGTCCAGCTTGGAATATATTTTAGCAAAAGTAAGGAATCATCTTGATGTTAATACAAGGATCAATTTAAAGAGACAACAAAATCTATCATAAATCACAAATTTCCATATCCCTTAAACCCTGTGTAAATAATTTCTATGGGTTATTCTCTTATGGGTTATATTATTGCATTGTTTAAGCCTTTTTGATATTGATACTCTCTTTCTCTATATATTTTGGATACAACAAATTCCTGTCTCATGGTCATATTGTGCCTTTCCATATCTTTTTTCCATTAAGCTTAGTACTGACTATGATTCTTAATAATTATACTCAGGATAAAACACAGACCTCAATACATCCAAATAGTAGAAAAGGTTTTCCATGGTTATTTTGCACCATGACATTATAGAAATTTTTCTGTAAAGAAGAATTAGCCCAAATTAGCTTAAGTTGTTTAATTTTGTTATGTTACTTATAATATTGAGCTGTCACAAAAAGATATTGTCAATAACTGGAAGGTTGCTGTCATAAATGTGCTGCATAATCATAAAAGTGGCCTGCCCTTTATTCACTGGTAATTCATGAATCAAATTGTCCTTATTTCTTCTTGTATGACATTATTATGTAAGAGATAAAGGGCTATCAAATCTCAATATAGGTTTTGTTTCATAAAGACAAGATGTTTCTGTAGTACAGTGGCCCACAAGGGTCAAATTGAAGTTGAAGCAAAGAGTTGACTTTCACAAAAAAGTTAGAGTCCAAAACCAAAATCAATGTTCAAAGTCAATTTCATTTCATTGCTGTCAAGCTGTCAAGATGTCAACTCATAAAAACCAACATGTATCTTTTAGCATTGTATGGTGCACTCTATGTCTTTCTATATGAACAAAGTCTATACCAGCAACTACTGGGTAGCAAATGGTTCCACACCAAGAAGCTGCTGGTTCCAGCAGCCCGTAACTGGTAGTTCCCACCCATTGTAACTGGTGGTTCTACACCTATCCGCTACTGGTACTGGATTCCATACCAAGTAGCTGCTGGTTCCCACACCTAGCACTTGGTGGTTCCCATGCACATTAGTTGCTGGTTCCTGTACCCAGTACATGCTGGTTCCAACATACAGTAGCTACTGCTTCCCACATCCAGTAGGTGCTGGTTCCCATATAGATTGGTTCCCAACCCAATAGCTGCTGGATCCCACACCCTTGCTGATTCTTGCACCCAGTACATGCTGGCTTCCACATAGAGTAAGTAGCTGGTGGTGGTTCCCACATCCATTAGTTGCTAGTTCCTACACCCACTACCTGCTGGTTCCCTAATACAGTGCCTGCTGGTTCCCACATCAGCTAGTTGCTAGTTCTTAAAACAGTAGCTTTCAAAGTCAATTAGGTCAGGATAGGTCAAATATGGTGAGAATAGGTGAAAAGTAGGTCAATCAGGTCAGGATAGGTCAAGTTAGGTCAAATATGGTGAAAAAAGGTCAAGTTGGTCAAAAGTAGGGCAATTAGGTCAGGATGGGTCAAATAAAGTCAAATATAGTGAAAATAGATCAAATTGGTCAAAAGTAGGTTAATTACGGTAGGACCAATCCCCTATGCATTGCGCCACAGGGACTGACAGGTAGTGGCTGGCTACAACCAGGTCTTGATATGATACAAAGCCCGGAAAGGGGACGACTGCGGGTGGTCCGCTACCATAACCGCGGGACGCATTCAAACATAGACAAGCTGAGACGGCTGCTGAAGGAGGAGACGCGGTGGTCTAGTGGGTAGCTCATTGTGCTCAGCCGTTAGAGGTACGCGGGTAGAGTCCCAGTCCAGGCGCATCTTTTTTTCACCGTGTGCGCTGTAGCTGTCCGCTGCCGGGCGACGAGGTGTATGTACTGATCGTGTACAAGACTATTTTTCACCGTGTGCCACTGCCACACAAGACGCATTCAAACAAAGCCAAGCCTAACAAGGCGCCGAGGTGTGTGTACTAATCGTGTACATACATTTATAACCGTGAGACGCATTCAAAGCAAGCCGAGACGGGGGCTGTCGCTGTCTGCTGCCGGGCACCGAGGTGTATGTACCTATCGTGTACACACAATGGCTGGCTTCGAGTCCCAGGGAAGGGGAACAATTTTTGTTTTCAACTTGAATTTATTGGTATTTTATTGATTATCTATTGGTTTCGTGGAATAAAATAAGTAGTCAATGGATAATTCATGACTTGTGTGTGTTAGCAAAGGCTAATTACACTCAGGCTACGCCCTCGTGTATTTATCCTTCACTAACACACACACGTCATGAATTATCCATTGATTACTTGTTCACTAACAGGTCAATGGCCCCTCATATCCATAGAGTAGTCCCTGTTATTCAGGTAAGTATGGCGTTTATAGTATCCTGCCGACATGTCAATGTTTGAGGTGGTTTATAATGCCGCTATTATTGGCACTATATGGTGTCATGGACTGCCTACTACGCAGAGCTAAAAGTGAGATCTTCCCGAACCTCACGAATGCAGCTCATCTACTTCCATATTCTGGGCACCATAGTCAATATGATTCATGAATAACATTGGTCATTTATCATGTTAGCTTTGCGGAAACACAAAATACAATTATAGATATAATGTAGATTATGTTTGATTGAACCAGGAGTGAGCGTTTTACACTGTTTAATCTTATATGTATCTGATAAGTGATATACTCACAGAGGAAGATATTGCAGCATTCACAGATTAGACACCAGATGTCTACACCATAGACAGCCGCCATAGATCTTGTCACACAACCACGCTGCTGAGACACCAGAGCCGCAGTGTAGAGTCAGGTGCTGACCACAGCTCCAGGAGTCAACACTCAAGCTACCCACCCACCATCCATCCCTGAACAAGGATTACTAATACTGAATAAAGCAGTTGCCTTGTCTAATGTTTTAACACAATTATATATGAGCTCTACATGTTATCTCATTCCTGGCATAACTACCCGCCTTGATATGTACCACTTTGAAGGAGCTGGGTGTGAGTATTTCCTTGTCCAAGAGCGTCCTAAACGGTTGCCTCTACCCTATCACATCTCTGTCAACCCAATGAATCAGAAACACTCACAGAACTTGTACTAGCCGACCAATCTCTGAGTCAGACATCCAATATAGATATATATTCATATTTCTGATATCTGTATCTGTGACAGCAGACATAAAGAAATCTGATACTGCAGGTTGTACGTCTGACATTGCAGGAAACAGCTCAGACTTATCTGTAACGTTGGATATGTGGGAATCCTGTGAAGTATATATTGGCTCAAGTTATATTATGTGTAATGGGAGTGTCAAACTTTATAGAATGTAATAAAATGATCTAAAATGTATCACTGTCTTTATTTGATATGTTTATGGAGTGACAAGCTCGACAGGTATATATATATATATATGTGGATCAACACGGAGAAAGGTATGCCCGCGCACCCTCTCGGGGGCAATACCTTTTACTGTGTTGATCCAAATATATATATATATATATATATATCCCTTTCGTTTGAACCATGACCCCCAATATTTCTTCTTGTAAAATGTCTGTATACATGTCCTTTACACATTCAGAAGGTCTCATAAATAATTCAAAAGAAGGTCATTCATTACGACACAAAACAAAAAGGAAATCTTTCCCGTTCATTTCTAGTCACTTGCCAAACTATGAAAATGGACACCATGACATAGGGATTTTATTTTTGCATTTTCCTATTCCTTAAAAATATATCAAACTATTTCTATGCAGAGGTATTTGAGGCTATCAATAGCAGATCCAACATTGGTCAACATGTAGCGTTTGTCTTAACAAACGTCTCGACACATAATTATTAGGCCCACTTTTTATTTATAAATGATATACTTGTCATACCCTGTGAACTAAAGCATATCGTTATCTAATTTGATTTATATTTTCTCAACGTAGTCATTTGACAAATATCAATGAACAGGAAATAGACTAAATAGAATAGGGAAAAAAGAGTTTGGAGACTCATTGTCATTGACTGATATGAGAGAACAAATGAACTGTACATCCTGGGATCAGATGATAAATGTGACAGAGAGATGAATTACTAAGCCACAAAGATAGAATGTGGAAGTATTGATCTTCACAAACACATCTGGGAATGATTTAAAGAGCATATCTAGAGCAAGATCAGCATATCTTGTCTCTTCTTTTAAAACTGTGAGTTGTGGGGCGTCTATGGGAGGGGCACACCGTCTCAGGTCTCTTCTTTTTAATTCTGCTAAACTGCTAAATTCTAAATGACCGATGCTGAGCCAATAATTTTTGTTACATACTTTTTGTATATATCAAATGGAGCAGTGGGGAGGTGAACTGGGTAATTACCAGATGTTCCCATATCTTATATCTTGAACTGTACTGCGCATTTGCGCTGTCATAAACTTCTGCCTTGCTTGATTCAAATCAGAAGATACTTGAAACTTGCATTGTACAGATACCGGCACAACCTTTGTGTTTTTTTTTTCTTACCTTCAATAGCTGAGGAGGGTCAATTTGGCCCAAATCGAAAGTCATGATGTATTTGTCGCATGCAATAGTACTTCTAATATATTGCCCATTGAAGTGGAGATTATATTCAAGTTGCTTTATGTGTAGATTGAATGTTGGCTCAGTAAGAGCCAATAAAATCGCCATATAACCAACAAATCTGATAACGTTTGTTCTGCACTGAAATATATAAAGAAGTAGGCGGATAGGTTAACTTAATGCACAAAAAAATTAACATAAACTTTATTATACCGAAACCTTCTTCGTATGCCAGTTACTGAGAAAAGTTAAATTTGATTCAGGCAAAGGTAAGAAAAGACGCATTTTTATTCGACCAGTAAAATATGTATGGTCGGCTGGGTATCACCTGCCATTATGTATATCCATGCCTAAATCCATGCCTAGATAAAGGATAGTCTGTATACATACAACTATTACCTGATTACCCTGATATACATGTATAAGGGTATCATGTAGGAGAGGAGGGAGAGGAGAAGGGTCTATTCAATCATGCATGCTTGGTTTCAATCAATGTCCATTCAGCAAACGCTGTCAGTGAGGGTGCAAATAACACTTATAAGGCTATCTTAAGAATGCTGAGGGTTAGATTGCATTAGATTATCATCTGGGTACCATCTGAGTTTTTGTCACCATCACGGACCTGAAAGTGTTTCAGGTCCGTGTCACCATGAACCAATATTGATCAGCAAATTATACTGTCGGACATTAATCCAGCACCATCCGACATTCTGACCTTTTTATCCTTACTTCTAGGTGGTTTTTCTCTTCATTTCCCTCTTACATGAGCTAGTCTCTGGTTGCCTGAATTGGCATGTCTGCAATAGAAGTTAATTCAAATTGAACCAAACTAATCTGAAGTTACGTTAATAATGCAGAGCTAGCACTAGCAGTTACAGAGGCTAACAAAAGAAAACACTTCTAGGATCAAATGGCTGTCAGCTTATCTGACATGATAGAGACGGGAGAAATTAGACTTGTCAGTTACGCTAATCCAAGTGTGCAACATTTGAAGATGCGATTAAAATAAGACATTTACTTCATTCCCCTTATCCTACCATTGAACCACTTCAGACGTAAGTTTTATGACTGGACACCTAAATACATGTCGATTTAGATGCCTTCAATATTGCCTATAATACCATGGTAGACTGCTATATACCTTCACTGAGAGATCCAGCTTTACTCGTCCTATATAATTATGCAATACGTACGAAAGTCATTTTGCATATAAATTGGTATTTATGTATTGATAATAACAATAAAGTATTGCATTCAAATGATCATGTCCTCCTGTTTCTTGATACTACTCTCAATGAGAAAAAAACAAACAAACTTGGCTGCTTTGGTGTTGAAATTCAGATTTTTATTCAGTATCAATGACATGTCCTCTCATCTTGTATGCTGTGATTTTAACCATGAATGCTACCCACAATAACCTGATACTTCATAGGGAATGTTTGTTAGTAAAGCTACCATAGAAACTGACCCCTTCTAGCTTCTCTTGTGGATATAAATACTGTACTCATATGGCTGTAAATAGGGCAATAAAAGTTTAGTACCCAAAAGAAGAGCACCATGATAAGATTTTTGACACATGTACACACACATTATATAAAGGAAAAAAATCCACAATGCCACCCAACGCTCCCTGAATCTCACTCAAGAAGACCGAGAGAAGGCCAAGCCCATCATAGACATCACTGAAAAGACTCCACTGAAAATCAAGTTTAACTTACAACCAAAAGAGAGAAGTGAACCTACTGCCACTGTATCAAAAGCACTAAGTACTGGCAAATCTGACACAGAACTCTCCGTAGAAACATCACCTGAAGCAAACAACAAACCAAATATGCCAACTTCAGGTGACCTACTTTAAAATGACCTACATACTTCACGCTCAGATGAAGCAGAATCTTCTGAAGAAGAAGAGGACAACCAACAATACGAATCAAATGAAGATAACAGCACCCAGTCAGACAGCACCAATGAGCCCTGCATAAGCAAGGCCACCAAGCGCAAGAACACCAAAGTTCTAAGCCCAACTCCCAGTCGCAGCCCCACACCTGTGTCCCCACGTAAAAAAACAAACCCTGCACTAAAAATCAAGACCCATAGAAGATCAAATGGAGGGAAAAGATCCAAGTGTGAAGTCGCCGACATGAAAAAAACAAGACTACAATCAAGTGTCTCTACTTACCCAACCACACACCGCCAGCACCACAAAGAACTTCAGGAGTACCCTGACCGCCATCACCACCGCGGTCATGAGTACCATGACCACCATCACAATACCGACACCTGTCATCACAGCCGCACTTTAGATGACAGTGTGATCTACCACAGAGAAGTCCTATTCTACATAGTCAAGATGGCTGAAAACATTGACACACACATTGACAAAGATCTCTATTACTCCCTACAGAAGTACAAATACATCCGTTAAAACACTACTTATGCTTGCATACCAAAATTCTTTTTTAGGTAGCAATATAAAGTTCATGTACCCGTATTTAAGGACTTTTTGGTACAATTTATGGTATATACTATATATACATTTTAATATTGCATTGGTTATTTATTCATAATATTACTAGAATGTTTCTTGTTAATAATTCAATGTTACGGATAAAATATCGACCAGTGATAAGCCCTACATATATAACTACCAAGACAACAACACAGTAAAAATACAGTGCCTCCACCTACTGAGAAAACACGACCTGTTGATTGGCCTACATTACCATAGCAACAGCCTATTTGTCTACATTGTGTCCTACTTTATGCTCAAAATAGTGTACCTTATAGGACACATATTTATTACCTTAATTGCATACTAGCCTGATAAAAAACAATTAAGTTATTCACACCACGTTGCTCAATGAAAAAAGCCCCCTAATTAGGTGTAACAAAAATCCCACTAATAAAAGTTACATCCATGTTCAACGAAATTTCCACCTTTCTGGTTTTGTGTGTATTGCTCAAATTTTCACAGTTTTTTTTCTTTTCTACATAACCTTAAATGTGCAACTTGTTTCAGGAATTGTTGAGGTGGCCCCGGTAACATTAGCTTGAGTTGGTGGCTAGGTAACCTAAACACCCTTTCATTGTTAGCAGGAGAACACATGGTGCTCTGTTTTTTATTTGCCTACTCTTCTTGATGTGTTAGACTCATGACTTCCCTGAGAACCTTTTGTTTTATAAACAGCTGCGATAATGCATTTTATGCTGTAAGTCAATGAGCGTGGCTAAATGCTTAACATCCTCACGAATAACAAAAACAATAACTTCTTTTATCAGGTATGTCTTAATACTGACGGCCGTATAGGGACATAGAAGAACAAAAACTCTACTGTCTTATCGATGAAGGATTATTTATGTCTTTATCTATTCAAACTACCAAAGCTTATCAGAGATCCTTGATGCCTCCATATATATATATATATATATATATATATATATATATATATATATATATATATAAGTTAACTCGCTACCAGGGAATAAAATACCGGTAATAACGATAATAATAATGTTGATATATACAGTAGTAATAATATATGAGAAGTAGTATAATAAATGATCATATCACAGACACATGAGTTTGGTGGGTTACTGACCTTGGGGCTATCAGCACCATACATGCCTTTATTAAAACAACTATAACAATTAGTTGACAAAGCATAGTCAGTAAAATGCATAATATAATAACAGTAGTATAGTAATAACAATAGTAATAACAATAGTAATAACAGTAGTAAAAATTTAAAAATCAAGGAAACACCCAGCGTGGTGTTACCTGTACAGGTGAATCAATCCAATTGACCGTTACCTTGAAACTTCTCCTTATATACTGGAGGAGTGTTTACCATGACGTCATGCTATGACATCATAGATACCAATGCGCGCTGCAAATAGTCCCTAACCGTTCGCGGTTAATTATATATATATACACGAGTGTATATAGTTCCATAAGTTAACTCGCTACCAGGGAATAAAATACCGGTAATAACGATAATAATAATGTTGATATATACAGTAGTAATAATATATGAGAAGTAGTATAATAAATGATCATATCACAGACACATGAGTTTGGTGGGTTACTGACCTTGGGGCTATCAGCACCATACATGCCAAAACACATAAAAACACGCCAAACACATGTGAAAACACATACCAATCAACAATGCAATTGAGATTGGCAAAGTCTATCTAATTCCAAAAGTTCATTTTTATGATTATGTAAATATGTAAAAACAG
The DNA here is from genome assembly GCA_949317995.1 of Acholoe squamosa. Classification (NCBI taxonomy): domain Eukaryota; kingdom Metazoa; phylum Annelida; class Polychaeta; order Phyllodocida; family Polynoidae; genus Acholoe; species Acholoe squamosa. The sequence goes on from OX439044.1 coordinate 64,633,452, forward strand.
AATTAGATTTCCAATTTACCTTCTTTTTAATAGAATCTACACTAAGTCCTGCATCCTTTAACATAGTAGCACCACCATGCCTAAGTGAGTGAGTGGAGACTGAACCTTTGATACCAGCACGTATAGATAAAGATTTCAACCTCGAATTAATATATTGGTACTGTAGAGGAACACCATTAATTTTGAATAATAACTCACTTCCACCCCTACCTGTGCACAATTTTCCTAAGTCCCTACAAGGACATAACAGTGAGGTATCATCCCTACATAAATATACATTAAAAGAATGGCAACCAAGCTGGTCCGTTTTAGAAGTTCTAATGCGAAGACTAGCATAACTTTTACATACTTTAACACCACCTACCCTTAGTGTATGTGGAGAAGATACCACATGTCCTATCCTGAGGACACCTCTGTAACATAAGAGAATAGCTAACCAAAATTTCAAGTCAGCCCTGTTGGAGAGATCCAAATAAGATCTAATACATAACATTTCCTTCGGACTCAATGGGTGAGTAACCCTAGCAGGAACAGAATAATTTCTCTCAATACCATCCAACACCTTTTTTAGCATGAAATTACCGCTATGGTCTAAGCCACCATTAATTTTTTGATGATACCAAATGGATGATAAATAATTTCTTACAGAAGAAGGTTTCATATAACTAGATAAATATACTGCATATGTAGCAGCCTGTGAGGGAGAACAAGGAAATTTAGGTAAATTAAATTTATTACAAAATTTTTTGTACCTGTTGAGTTGTTGTTTCCTTGCTCTCCTCGTGTTCTCTGACACACCCTTCGCTAAAAGACACTTTTTTCTTTTTTTGTAACCTTTTCCATTCTGGAATTAAAGCAGCACATTTCATTTTCATGGAGAGAAGTTATACATTTGTCTAGAACACCCTTGTAAGCAAGTCTAGAAAGATGGTCGGCCAGGACATTGTCTTCTGACTTAATATAGGTTGCATACACCTCCACATTATTGATGAAACAAAGCCAAAAAATTTCTCTAAGCCATTCCATACAAAGCTTATTTTTTGACCTACCGGTATTAATCATAGCTAGAACTTGCATATTATCAGTAATACAGTGTATTCTTTTATCTTTACAGCTAGATATCCAACGTCTAAGTCCCATAAGAAGGGGATATAACTCGTATACATTTATATTTCTATGGTGATTTCTCAAATTGTCTAGTATTGGAGGTTGTGTAAAATGACCACTACCTAGACTGAATTTATCGTAAGATGTCCAGTCACCATATAAATAATCTTTATCCATCCAAGCCCCGAAGCCTTTCATGGAAGAGTCTGAGTACATAGGTGTATCAATACCATCATTTAGAATTAACCTCCTACAGTTAAAAACTCTACAAAAATCCAACCACCACTGAAGGTCACGTCTGGTACATTCAGAAACCCTTATATAGCCCCTAGGCTTAGCTCGAGCACACAAATCGAAGACTCTCCTGCTGAACGTTCTACCACCCTTAACCACCTGTGAGCAGAACGACATGTAACCACCTATCCTCTCTAAGTTCTTTTTAGAAATAAATTTCTTATTAACATTATCCAATAAGAGATTTTCCATTTTTTCAACCTTTTCAATAGGCAAAGACAGTTCCAACTTAACTGAATCTATGTTAATGCCTAAGAATTTACAAACTTGAGATGGGTCGGTCACCTTTTCTTTGGATACTACAAAACCCATATATGTCATACACTCCATTAATAAATTCCTCTGTCTAAGACATTCATCATAAGTATCAGCAATTATGATAAAGTCGTCCAGATAATTTACAATTTTTTCTACACCGTAGAATTTTGCCACTTCCACAATAAAATCAGAGATTTTATTAAAAATATAGGGGGCACATTTCAGGCCAAAAGTTAACCTGTTGCTCACATAATAACCCTCACCATGTCCAAAATCCCATCTGAAACCTTGCATGGCCGTGTGAGGTGCATACACATTTATGGACCTATAGGCTGACTTTAAATCCACCACACTCATGAAATCGTTCTTATTCAATTGAGCAGTCACCGTGCTAATATTATTATAAGAAAATGTCGAGCTAGTAGTATCCATAAAATTATTAATAGATATTTTATCAGGCATACTACAGTCAGTTATGGGTCTTAACTTGCCATTTGATTTTTCTACACCACCTAGGGCATGGATACAACGGGGTTTATCTACACTTTTAGAGACTAGACCAGCTTCTAGTTCATCTAACAATATACCACAGTACTCATTATAGAATTTTCCCTCGAGGATTGACTTATAATTTCTGCAATCATAAGAAGTATTGCAGTCAGGATCCACTATCCTGAACCCCTCAACAAAACCTTGCCATAAGAATAGCGCCTCCTTGTCATTTACATTAATAATACCTTTCTGGGTTAAGAAGGAGGCAACTCTGCAAGGTAAAATTTGGGAATTTTTTCCATTGATATAATGAACACAATCGCATACACCATTTATACAGCTATCATACACTTCGATGCTAGGTAAATTTTCAATAGCGACAGTAAAAAATGGTTTAACCATGCCCTGTACTGGGCCACCATACGATATATTAATATCATCTTCAACATTTAATTGTAGATTTGCTACACATTCCACATAAGGACTATAGGCACCTGAGCTCTCCCTGATATAATCCAGAGAGACCAAATCTACTCCTCCAGCATCAAAAACACCAACACCCCGAGCTGGAGCAGCGGGTGGGGGCGAACTAGGGTCTACCAAACCTACTATACCTGACTTTGACATCGATACACTGTCACATATAGGACCCAGCTCACCTGCAAAATCCTAATCAGACTTGCTAACATGACAATCTAACTTATTATGGCCTGCTTTAGTGCACGAGCTGCACACATGCCTATATTTACATGGGTCCCTAGAGCAACCCTCTGCCCTGTTAAATGCATAGCATGAGTTCGTAGAGACCCTAGCTTTAACAGAATTTTTTGGTTTGATTGAATAAGCCCTTTGGGCCTGAACTGTCCCATCATAGGACAAGTGACGGAGAATATCCGAATTTTCAATCATAGCAAAGGCATCTAAACCATCAAAATTGGCCCTATCCCTAACGGATTTGTCATATGCCACCAATGCTTTAACTGTGAAAATCTTTGTATCTGATTTTTCAACCAACATCTGAAGATGTCTAAGCATGCCCTCTACATCGTCCCCGTCCTTGTAATAATCTATAATGAATTTGATATTGACCAGTACAAGCTTTTCAATGGTGTCGACTTTATCACGTTTTTTAACGAATTGTCCGTGGTCAAACTCACCAAATTTTTGCTTGGCATGATGGCGATGAATTGACGAGTCCATTGACGACCCTCTTGACGAGCTGGGACTCCTATGACGAGCGGTATACGATGATTTCGACCTCGTTTGACGACCCCTACGTCCTGCTCTGGTCCACTCGCCGCCATCTTGGTTGCTATGGACGCTGTCGTTGTCAACGTCCCGCTGTAGACCACGCCCCCGTCGCCTTGGTTTCGCGTCTCTCGAATCTTGTTTGTATACAGATGCACGTGCTTCTGCCGCCCCGCTGTCCGCTCCGCTCGAAGGATTCATCTCGTCCTTACGGGCCCCTCGGCTAGCAATAACGTCACGCAGCATTTTCTTTATATCCAACAGGTCTTCTTCCATCAAGTCCAGCCTCGTCTGGTCAACAGTCTCCTTCTCTCTAGCCTGTGGCGTGTTAGGCTGTAAGGGCTCCAGACCCCCACATAGAGAAGTTAAACTGCTCGAAAGTCCTAAATTGGCCGATTTCACCGTTTTCTTCGCCGATTTGGCCGATTTCTTAGAAGTAGTAGTACTTCTAGTTGATTTCCTCCCCATCTTGATCAAAAAATCAAGTATCAACCAAGAAAAACCGTTAAAAATCAAGGAAACACCCAGCGTGGTGTTACCTGTACAGGTGAATCAATCCAATTGACCGTTACCTTGAAACTTCTCCTTATATACTGGAGGAGTGTTTACCATGACGTCATGCTATGACATCATAGATACCAATGCGCGCTGCAAATAGTCCCTAACCGTTCGCGGTTAATTATATATATATACACGAGTGTATATAGTTCCATATTTATATATGCATCTGCCTTAGGGTAGGTTAACCTAAACTTAAAGACGTCCATACCTTGAGACATCCAACCAACAATATCGCCATATCTATGGGTTTTGCATTTGGATTACCAGCTGGTAAATTCAATGCACATCAACAATTAGGCAATGTTGATCCCGCGCTTAAGCCATTTGAATGGTCTATTTGTGGGATGGGCGTCTCAAGGTATGTGCAGATCTCTAGGTTAATCTAGCCTATTAGTTATTCATGCATATCCACTATCGTGTCTCTAGATAAATCTAAGATTGGAGATGAAATTCGTTTTTCCTGTGGGGACAATAATCCACTCAGCAATTCAAGCGATACCATGCCTAACTCAAATATAGTTCTAGGCATACCACTGACAAAAAGCCAGTTCATGACTGCTTGAATTCAGCTTTAATTCAAATCAAGAACAGCGGTTATTCAAATCCCTGGAAGGATGTAATTGCCTGGCAGAAATGGCAACTCATAGTGCAAATGATAACTCATCTCATTCTTTCTCACACACGTTTTGGTATGGCCACCTCAAAATAATAAAATACATACTAGACGAGATGACTTCCTTATGAATCCCCTCCCTATTTCTGTTACAATCAATGTAAATATTAAATGCAAATGATGGGTTACTGGTGCATTTAAGCATGTCATAAGTTTACTTTCGTCGCCTTCCAGGGACTTTATGGTCTACCACTCATCCCGGACACCATCCACTACAAGCTCAAGTAGAGAGGAACGGGAAACACTTAGTCCTCCTTGAGCAGAGGGTTAACAGTCTATCGATGTCTAGAATCATAGACAGAACCATTAGCGAACTGGAACTTTAATGGAGGAGTCCCAGCTTCAGTTCCAACTCTATGATAGGCCGAGAGGTGAACTAGAGCGGGGTTGGCTTACTGAAACGACCCTCCCAAGAACAGACCTAGACGACATCTGAACAAACATTAAGAAGATAGGCTATGAAGTGCCCAGTCCGGAATGGTATTATGAGAACGCTCAGATTGAACCACTTTGGGCTAATGGCGATCAGGTGACATTTTATGTGGACTTACTCGGACTCACTAGGGTGCCCTATTTAAGGTTCCAATTGAATTACTATCCTGTTGTATTTAATGAGCAATATCTGCATGTGGTTAGTGGGGCACCCGAAATCGCTGTGAACACTCGCACTGGAGGGATGTTCCTACCTACAGACTGTATTGGGGAGAAACCGAGAGTCTGTATCCAACAGAAGGAGGTACTCACCCCAACCTGTGAAAGCGGGCTTATCACCAACCAGACCCGTAGTCTCTGCAGTGTGACTGTAAGCAAGCGTGGTGAGCAGAGATCTGGGGTATTCCCCCTGAACATTGGACATTATGTTGTGGTTATTTACGAAAAAACACCGGTCATGATGAGATGTGAGGGTAAGGCTGCTACTAAAGTAAAGGTGGTTGGGGCAAAAATTGTGGAAATTCCAGGGCGTTGTGAATTAGAAACTTCAGAATGGAGGGTTAAGGGTACCAAGACGGGGGCAAGTAATCTGACAAGTAGCTATCAGAAGAATGCATATATGCCTTCCCTGAACTTTACATGGCCGGCTGAGGTAAATCAGGATGTTGTCCGGGCTCTTAAGTGGACGGAGAGAGTGGAAGTACCTTTGGTAGACATGAAGGATTGGGGTACTCCCCTCCCAGGGGGTGCACTAGACACCCCCTTTCCTGTACAGCTTGTAGTAATCAGTGTTATAGGGGGCATGTTTCTTGCGATGGCCATAATTATCATCCTTGGATGGTATGCCAGGAGGAGAATGAACAAACAGGCTGCATGGGCACCTGATGCGACCCACCGTCGGTGCGAGGCCCCGGGAGAAGGCTCACCCGAGATCACTGAACTTGAGCTCGCCTCCTTAATGGCCTGACCCAAGAACTGTCCCCTCGCTTCTTGTATCTATCATGCCTTGTGTAACATTAATTAGGTAACATATTAAGTAATCTTTGCAAGAAACCCTCAGGAGTTTGCTGCACAGTGGCATCAAACTTTAAGTGGGGGAGGTATGTAAAGTCAGGAGTGTTCTGCCTCCTGAATTTAGCAGGTTTCTATAATAATTATACTTATCGATATGAATATCTGGGTATGGTGTATAAGTATACATGTATGCACCCAAGAAGGAGAGGTCAGTAGAGTATGTGTCATGGTCCACCACCCCCAGGGAACAGATGGGCCTCCTTGGTGAGTGGGGGCAATATAAGTTAAGCGGATCCAGCTGGGCGATTTATGAGATGGTGTACATCTCATCCCCTCCCCCTCCTACCTGCAGGTGGGAGGTGTGAATTGCCCTATTCAGCTATCGGAGATTGGGGATATATATTTGTGGGTTGTAAAGTTGGTGGTCAGCTAATGGGCAGGGACTCTCCCACAAAAATTGCCCACCGGAAGAACCTTTCCTGTCTTCTGGCTCATTATGCACCTGTGCCGGCCATAAAGTTGGGTCTGGGAAACTGAGGGGGAAACCCCTAATTACACCTATTTCATTTAAGTGTCTGTAAACTTTATAAGCACCCACCGCCGGAACAACCCTTTCCGATTCATGTGCAGGACCTAGTTGCCACCTTTAAATTTGGGGAAGGAAAAGTTGAGCGAAGGAATATTCTACAATATGGTAATTGTTGTGTACTAAAAGTTGAGGCCCATTGAGGAATGCACGTAATATGTTATTAGAACTTATTAGAAGTTATTCGGAGTCTGTGGAGGGCCATTTAGTGACCCTAAAGGGGATAGTATAATTGCACAAACATTTTATGGTATAAGTGCACGATGACTATAAGATGGAGGAGGTGCGGGCAGGAGTTGGTGAGGCACACCTGCGGCCAAGGTAATTACATGAGGGTATTGGGTTGTGACAGGAAACACCCACCTTCCTGGGATAGGGAGGGGGGGACCTGGTTATTTGATATTCCCTAGGGGGAATTTAAAGGTCTATTACTTTACTTGTATGTGTATATGTCTGTATGTATTCCCAACCTGTATTTAATGGACAGTCTCCCCAATCGGAAGCATGATGTTCCATACCGGGCAGGGAGGTGTGTTTATGACGTAGGTGTAATGCGTGAGGGAGAGACGGAGGTTCCCCCTGCGGGGGAGTGAACCCCCCTTAAATAAAGCTGTCTAGGCAGAGATAGGGCAGAACACTTTGGGTTGCCGTCTAGAACAGGACTGAGCTCCTGGGGACCTGAAGGTGGAGGCTATCTTGGAACTGTATTGGTGACTTTGTCTTATTGACTGAAATAAGATTCAGTTAGTTGGTTGTTGGAAGTTGGAAGGGTTATACTGTATAACAGTATAATTGCCAGTAGTAAGTTCTATAGAGCCTGAAGGAGGTAATATTAGTATCATATTAAGTGGCAGTCATCAAACCAGGAGGACCGGGCAGTTGAAGTTATATAAGCAGAGACTGAAATTATCCAAGATTAGATCCAGGAGGATCACTTGTGAAACAGGCTACCTTGTACCAGTATATAGGGTGCCTGATTTTACAATAGGGTTCACTTATTATTGATTGATGTTGCTTTGAATAAAGCCAGTTTATATATTCAGATCAATTCCACCAAACACATGTCTCTGTTCAATTATTATTATCATAGCTATTGTACATCTCGTGGTAACCATAGCAACCGAAAGGAATTTATTATAATGCTATTATACCGGAATTTAACTAATATTGGCATAATTAATATTATCTCTACCGGTAGTAATTACCCGTACTACCAATGCCCCCTAGTTAACTGGAGGTTATCTGACAAGGGTGGGTTGGGGATGGGGGATGGATGTTATCATGGTCTGGAATGCTATCAGACCATGATAACATCCACCTGGAAGAGAACAGACTTTTCAACCCAGGGCGTCTTATCATGTGGGCCTTTGCTCAGACCTCATCAGTGAGTCAGTTAGAAACTAAAACACACTGGACACTTAGGTACATCAAATAAAGCTGAATGACCTTGCAGACCCTAAGTACTTTGCTAACAGGATAGCTTTACCATACACATTTCACCAATTGAAAGAAAGATTAATTACTTGTATGACTAAAACAAGCCACATTGAATCTCTGTATGATACCACTATACTATAGAGGGAGACAGCAATGACTAGTGCAGGTTCGCTTTGATGCAGACCCCGTTGGAAGGGTAAACTTCTGCTGGAGCATCACATGAAACCAAAAACACTTTTTCCACTAGAGAGTTAATGTAGAAATGGATCATTTGATTGGAGTTGCTATGACACCACATCTGTATTGTGACTAATCACAGTCTTGTATAGATTTTCATATTGGTGTCAAAACTTGAAGCATGACAGAATGTCTATGCTATTCATAATGTACTCCCTCATGGGTTAATACAATGAATACTTAATCATGTTTTAAAGGTTGTGTGAAACTATCACATTCTTAGGGCATGAGGAATGTGCATTTGGAAATGTTCCTTAATCTTGATGAGGAACTGACAGCTATACACAAGTTTCCAGAGGCATCTCTGTCCACTTTACACTCTACAGATGTATGAAGCTGTTCTTCAAATGAGGTTCACAGGGATTGTTTTAAAGCACTTCTACCATCAGGAAGCTTGGAAATATCCTGGGTGACAACTGTCAATCTTGGTCTGCTTCATCATATTTCATTGATTGACACCAGGAACAATGCCCTGACAGAGATTTGACATGGTGTAACTATGTGTCAATGGTGATTGTGAGGTAGAGGGCTGGCTACACAGCTGGGTAAGTGTTAGATTCATTCTGCCAATGGCTTATGTGTCATACATTTATAAATGCAGTTTAAAAAGGTTTCACTTGCTATCCACAAGTATATGGCAAAGTACTAAAGAACAATTGTAACCTCTTTGGTATAAATCAATCATGTCATGAGCAGTAGGGTATATAAGCATAAAATAAAAGCTTAAAGGTGTGGAATAGGCACACGTTCATGGTTACTGTCAAGTCAATGTATTGCAGATACTATAGAAAAGAACCATGGCAGATCTAATATACAAAGAAGTATGACATATTTGACATGGGTCCATTGTGGTAAATCAATGTATGATACAGCTTTAGGATACTGGGGTACATCATTGTCCATGCATGGTGTGTGGAGGATGTGTGTCTAAAAGATGTGAATAGATTGCTATCCAAGCTTTGGATGGGTAAGTTAGTTCTTGTAATATGATATTCAATGTTCATGGGTTAGAACTACACTGTTCAACTTGGAGAATCTGAAACTCGTCAGTGGTGAAGAATATAGGTCCTCAGATTAAAAAAAACTAAATCTACAACTTAGATGATAAAAATGACGACTTTAGTTTGTCATCCTAATGACCTAAGTAGTCAGTATTCATGACAATACTGACAATAGTCATGATGGGAATGATGTGTTGGCAACATCAAACAGCCAGGTCCACGAAGACTTACTTTATAAATTATTGAAATTGACACCAAACCTAGATGGCACATAATATCCAAAAAAGGTAAGTTTGAAAATTGAAGAGAATGGGAAAAACTCTGTGTGGGTTACTTAAGGAAATACTGCCAGATGAAACAGATCATCTATCAAACTGTTGAAGGGGTTAAGCTTCTCAGTGAGCTGCTTCATGCTTGAAGTAAACATCACCATCACAGACCTAACACTGATTGACAGCAGGGTGCTTAGGACAAACAGCACCAACACAATCCTGATACTGATTGACAGCAGGATGCTTAGGACAAACAGCAACATCACAGACCTGATACTGATTGACAGCAGGGTGCTTAGGACAAACAGCAACATCACTGACCTGACATTGATAGACAGCAGGGTGCTTAGAGCAAACACCAGCCTCAAAGACCTGACACTGATTAATGGTCTAAGAGGACTGACTAATGCATTTATGCCGAGGGGAGTTTCACTGATGCAGGAAGATGTATCAGCTTAATAATACATATACATATCAATGAGTGTTGTGCCTGGGAATTGTTAGAGCTCAGATGGTGAACTTGCACATACCTGTATTGCTACACATTTTGTGGTTCGCTTGGTGGAAAGATGACACTATATTCAGTGTGTTCTGGGTGGACCATCTATGACATAAGTAGAACTGGCTTGGAGTAAACAACATTGCAGACATGACACTCCATGCCAGCAAGGTTCCTCATATATACGGTGACCATCTCATATCTGTCACTGAGATACCCAGTGAAAAGGGTGAATTAAGTTTGCATTGAAGTAAAGATCTATATGTGATTGAAGCCTAAGAACTAGCTGTAATAAAGTCTGAAGTCAGTATATAGGCACCAAGTATTTATTAACCTTTTCATGTTCTGGGCACTAATCAACAATAACTGTAATGGTCTACCATCCTGGGTTTCCATTATTTGGGGTAATCATTGAATCAAGTTGGTTATAATTAAAATGTGTTGATTATGTGTTTACCCTTCACTATTATACCCTGCATACGTAATTAGCAGGTGACAACTGTCCAGTATATATATATATATATATATATATATATGGGACTATATATACTCATGTATAAGCATATGATTAACAGCGGCTAGTGATGCGCCCGTCCAGGACTACTTGTTGCGTGCAACAATACAACTCTCCATTGGTAACCATGGCAAAGATACCCTGTGCAATATGACAGCGCATTTTCAAGTACTCGCCAGTCGGGCTCAAGAATTCATACAGTGCACAGCACACCTATGATGGGGGTTGGCAAAATATTTTATTTTTGGCTGCCAAGGTTGATTAAGGGCAATTTGACTTTGAAAGCGTCTTTCTATTCTGGCAACGTTTATCGCCGAAATTCTGGTCAAAATGGGCCGGAAAAAATCAAAAAGACTTCAGAGGGCGCCACCACTGACAGTACGAGTTCCAAGAGTTCTTCTTCAGTCTCAAGGTCAAGATCCAGACATAGAACCAAGAAACCTCGGGGAGAATCTTTTAAGCCACAAACAAAAAATTGACAACTTGGAACATTTATTGATTGTCAACATTCATTTAGTAAATGTCAAATATGAACAAGGTGAAGATATCAGATAAATGCATGATCATATTGAGATGTTACTGGAAAAGAGTGCCACAAAAATCTATACTCTCAGTTCTCTTGTAAATTATGCTAAGAGTGAAGGATAGGGCAGATAGAAAAGGCATTAACCCGTTTGAAAGGGTGGAAAATTCAGACATACGCCACCTAAGTTATGATGGTACTTTCACTGCCCAGAACTAGCAAAGACCAGTAAAACTAGTTCAAAAAAGGTTACCACCTCAAAAAAACCCTTGTTATGCCTTTAATAGGCCTGAAGGGTGCAAACTTAATCCATGCCGCTACAGGCATGTTTGCAGTACTTGTGAGTCTAACAGCCACTCAGCTGACAAATGTTCACAAGCTGATACTGACAAATAGGATGTTCCCCCTGGGAAGGGTCCTTCCCCCATTTCAGCTGGCAATGGGGAAGTAGTTGTGGTAGAGGATTTTATGGTTGGCAATTTTCCCGCAGTTTGTAATCTTGATGAGATATTTCCGGTCTCAGATGATGTAGACATGTTCAATTTTGCCCGCTGTGAAAACCCAAGTAAATATGGGTTTTATTCTAAAAGTGTTCCCAGTGTTGTTGATTTCAACCAAATCTTTGATGTGAATTGTCAGGATAGTTCAAAAATTAAAGTTTTCCAGAGTTGCATCGATGGTAAATGTCATTGTGAACATTATATTGGTGGCCATAGGGCCCAAATATTGCCATGTCGTTTGGCATGTTTTTTATGGCAGGAAGGTGTTGTGAATTTACCCAAAAATGACTTACACTATTTATGGTCAGGTTTTGTTGAGAGCTTCAAAATTGTTGATCCTGAGTGCAAGGCTGAGTATGAGTATGTCAATTATGAAACAATTTTTCAGGGTAATTTTTAAAAAGAAATGTGTGCAAGAATTACAGGATGGTTCAGTTATTTAAGTAACCTCCAAACCTAGATGCATACATGCCCTCGGTGGAGTCCCAAAAAGTAATGGTAAATTGAGGCCTATTACCGACTGCAGCTTGCCAGCTAAGAAAAGTAAAAATAATTTTATGGATACAACATTCAAACCATTTTCTTACAAATCCATAAATTCTAAGATTTTAGTCTAGGTGCTGACTGTAACATAGTGTAAAGTCAGAAGTGTTCTGCCTCCTGAATTTAGCAGGTTTCTATAATAATTATACTTATCGATATGAATATCTGGGTATGGTGTATAAGTATACATGTATGCACCCAAGAAGGAGAGGTCAGTAGAGTATGTGTCATGGTCCACCACCCCCAGGGAACAGATGGGCCTCCTTGGTGAGTGGGGGCAATATAAGTTAAGCGGATCCAGCTGGGCGATTTATGAGATGGTGTACATCTCATCCCCTCCCCCTCCTACCTGCAGGTGGGAGGTGTGAATTGCCCTATTCAGCTATCGGAGATTGGGGATATATATTTGTGGGTTGTAAAGTTGGTGGTCAGCTAATGGGCAGGGACTCTCCCACAAAAATTGCCCACCGGAAGAACCTTTCCTGTCTTCTGGCTCATTATGCACCTGTGCCGGCCATAAAGTTGGGTCTGGGAAACTGAGGGGGAAACCCCTAATTACACCTATTTCATTTAAGTGTCTGTAAACTTTATAAGCACCCACCGCCGGAACAACCCTTTCCGATTCATGTGCAGGACCTAGTTGCCACCTTTAAATTTGGGGAAGGAAAAGTTGAGCGAAGGAATATTCTACAATATGGTAATTGTTGTGTACTAAAAGTTGAGGCCCATTGAGGAATGCACATTATATGTTATTAGAACTTATTAGAAGTTATTCGGAGTCTGTGGAGGGCCATTTAGTGACCCTAAAGGGGATAGTATAATTGCACAAACATTTTATGGTATAAGTGCACGATGACTATAAGATGGAGGAGGTGCGGGCAGGAGTTGGTGAGGCACACCTGCGGCCCAGGTAATTACATGAGGGTATTGGGTTGTGACAGGAAACACCCACCTTCCTGGGATAGGGAGGGGGGGACCTGGTTATTTGATATTCCCTAGGGGGAATTTAAAGGTCTATTACTTTACTTGTATGTGTATATGTTTGTATGTATTCCCAACCTGTATTTAATGGACAGTCTCCCCAATCGGAAGCATGATGTTCCCTACCGGGCGGGGAGGTGTGTTTATGACGTAGGTGTGATGCGTGAGGGAGAGACGGAGGTTCCCCCTGCGGGGGAGTGAACCCCCCTTAAATAAAGCCGTCTAGGCAGAGATAGGGCAGAACACTTTGGGTTGCCGTCTAGAACAGGACTGAGCTCCTGGGGACCTGAAGGTGGAGGCTATCTTGGAACTGTATTGGTGACTTTGTCTTATTGACTGAAATAAGATTCAGTTAGTTGGTTGTTGGAAGTTGGAAGGGTTATACTGTATAACAGTATAATTGCCAGTAGTAAGTTCTATAGAGCCTGAAGGAGGTAATATTAGTATCATATAAAGTGGCAGTCATCAAACCAGGAGGACCGGGCAGTTGAAGTTATATAAGCAGAGACTGAAATTATCCAAGATTAGATCCAGGAGGATCACTTGTGAAACAGGCTACCTTGTACCAGTATATAGGGTGCCTGATTTTACACTGGCAACCACGACGAGACACTAGCTGATTTAATTACAGCAGGGCTCCAATGAACATTATTGAAGGTCTGAGAGAGAGTGAGGCCATTCTCTGCCACAACGCTGTGTTCAAGCTCGCCTGCTTTGCCGAGAGGTCTCCACCCTACACCGCCCCCGGACTCTCACACATCCGGGTAGAGAATGGGCACATTGGAGGGGTCGTCGAGCTGCCGGACAGACCAGGCCAGAGAGGGATCTTCCTGTGGGTGAAGATTGACAACAATTTACTACCCTGCGGTCAACGTAACCTGAGCAAGCGATACCGGTAAAGAGGCATTAGTAGTGGTGACTAGAACAAGATGGCGGATCAACTAGTACAGGTACAGCTGCAGAGGCAGGAGCTGAAGGAGACCCGCGATGTCCGTCGCAGGCTGGAGCAGCATGCACGCTACATTGGATCCGTGGACAGCACGGACCGCCAGCAGGTGCGGATGTGGCTGGACGCCGTCACGGGTGCCAAACAATGGACAAGGGCCAACGACCAGCTCACCCTGGAGATGGTGGGATATCTGGCCACCGGAGACATGGGAACTACCATCATGAACATTGTCGATGGGTTAGATGCTGCTGACCAGACTTGGGCCAATGTACGAGATAGACTCACGGAGCTGTACCTGGACGAGGATGAACGTGAGTACCGGAGGGAACGGGTAGAAGAGATGAGGCAGGTGCCGTACCAGGACAGCCGGGAATATGGGAGGAAATTCCAGGCGGCTGTAAACCGGGCTTATACGGCTGAAGAGTTAGAGGTGCCCTTGGTTGCTGATCAGCTCATCAGGCTCTTTATAAAGGGGCTGAGGGACAAGGATGTCCGTATGCAGGTGCACCTTGACCGCCCAGCTACCCTCGACCAAGCCGTCCAGAGCGCCAACGGCGTCGCCAGGGCAGTCGGCAGGGCCGAGGTAGAGTGCAGACAAGAAGTCCCAATGGATATCAGCGCGCTCCCTCGATGTCCACCCACTGACCCCTTTAAGGAGGAGGTCCTCAGCTCATTGAAACAGCTGGAGGGCTCCTTTAAAGGACTGCAGAAACAGGTCAACAAGATTGAGAAAGTCCAAACCCAGCAGCTTGCAGCAGCCTGCCAGCCACCACCACCACGCATGGAGACAAGGCAACAGGCTCCCCCAGCAACAAGGAGGCAGCAGATGTGGGGCAGACCCTCCTGGGTTGATGGACAACCTGTGTGCTACAACTGCGGGAACACCGGACACTTCTCCCGCGAGTGCGGCCGGCAGGCGGGAAACGAGTAAGTGCACCGGACTCTAGGGTGTGTGTAAACATTCCTATGGAAGACCTCACTGCACACACACTCATAGACTCTGGTGCATGCCGAAGCCTCATGCGACAGGACTTCTGGAGACTTCTGTGCAAGAGGCTGCATAGAGCTCCTGTAGCAGATAAAGGAGAGGGGTTACGAGGATTGAGTGGTCATGCCATACAGACAATAGGTAAGGCTTCCATTTCTATTTTTGGAAAGCCCCTTTCAGTGTACATAACAGACACTCTACATCATGATATGCTGCTGGGGGATGATGGGTTTCGGTTGCTAGGTGCCGTTTTGGACTATAAAAATGGTACGGTTAACTTGGCAGAGGCTGCTATGACATGCAAGCTATCAGGGGCGGGAGACAAAGCAATAGCGGTAGTTACCACAGACACAGAAGCATGGGTGAGGAGATGGCCCCAAGTGTTTGCTGCCGAGGGGGCCCCTAATGGCCGTGTGCCCAGTGTGGAGTTAGAGATTGACACTGGTGATGCCCGGCCTATTCGACAGAAACCCTACCGGATCCCCCTGACGAAGAGACGGTTGGTAGAAGCAGAAATGGATAAGATGCTTGCTGAAGGAGTGATACGACCCAGCTCCTCTCCATGGGCATCACCCATCACCCTACAGTTAAAGAAGGATGGATCGATACGTTTCTGTGTAGATTATAGAAAGGTAAATGCGGTAACTAAGAAGGACTCTCATCCGTTACCGCATATTCAAGATATATTTGATTCTCTGACCGATGCCAAGGTGTTCAGTACCATGGACCTCAAATCAGGGTACTGGCAGATTGCGGTCAGAGAACAAGACATAGAGAAAACTGCATTCTGCAGCCACCGGGGGCTGTTCGAGTTCACTAGGATGCCCTTTGGACTTTGCAATGCACCAGCAACCTTCCAACGGACCATGAACCGGGTTTTGGCCCCCTACATTGGGATTAGCTGCATGGTGTATATCAACGATATTATCGTCTATAGCAAGACGGCGGAGGAGCACCATAGACATCTGGAGGAAGTGTTCACGGTGCTTGAAGCCAATGGGCTTAAGCTTAAGCCTAGCAAGTGCCACTTCGATGTGGAGCGGGTAGAACTGTTGGGGTTTGTAGTGACGAAGGACGGGATAGAGACAAACCCTGACAAGGTGGCCGCCATCGAGGACATGAAGCCTCCAGAGGATGTCACGGGTGTGCGCTCATTCCTAGGCATGACAGGGTATTATAGACAATGTGTAGAGGGGTATGCAAAGCGGGCGGAACCGATGGTACGCCTCCTACACAAGAAGGTACCCTTTCACTGGGGTGAGGAACAACAGGCGTCCTTCACCGAACTGAAGCGGGCTCTGATGTCATCCAAGGTAATGGCTCACCCACGCATCAACCACCCCTACAAATTGTTCACTGAAGCGTGTAATTATGCGGTGGGAGCCATCTTGGTACAAACAGACGATGACGGCCTTGAGAGACCCGTTCAGTACATCTCCAAGCAGTTGGAAGGTGCCCAGCTGAATTGGGCTACCATCGAAAAGGAGGCTTATGCGGTAGTGTATGCTCTAACCAAACTCAGGCCATATTTATATGGAGCCCAGTTTGTGATATACACTGACCATAAGCCCCTCAAGGCCTTGTTTCTATCGGAGGTTAAAAACACTTAAATTCAACGATGGGCCGTACTCATAGCGGAGTACGGAGCCCCGATAGAGTATCGGAAGGGGAAGAACAACATCAGAGCTGACATGCTGTCACGCATCAGGACAGCGGAGATAGGTGCGATAGATACGGTAGATGACTGGGTGGCAGCCGACGACCTGGGAGGAGAAGATCCCACCCAGATCCCGTGGGAGTTCGACAAGCTGGAGAGGGAACAGCTTCTGGTAGAACAGCGCACAATGAACGAGTATGCGCTGGCCAGTGAACCGGAATCTGGGTATGAACTGAAGGATGGACTCCTGTACACCACAAGACCGCCTCCCGGAGGAGCGGTCTTCCCACGGTTGGTTCTGCCCCCTAGTGCCAGGCATAGAGTCATACAGAGGGCTCATACCGAGGTGGGTCATCAGGCGGTGAGAAAGACTCTGGATAGGTTAAACGAGGCTTACAAGTGGCCAGGACAGCGTGAGGATGTCCGCAGGGTGTTAGACCAATGTGCTCGGTGTGCCGTACACCATGACAAGAGGCAGTACCCTAAGCCATCTGAGATGCCAATTGCTGCTTACCAAGGGCAAGTTATCGGGATGGACCTGGTAGGAAGACTCCCCGAGACCCCCTATGGTAACAAGTACCTATTGACAGTCATCGACCACTGTACCGGATGGGTTGAAGCCAAGCCCATCCCCAGTAAGTCCTCTGAGCATGTTCTGAGATACCTGGAGCAGGAGTACTTGCCACGGTTTGGTTCGCCTGAGATAGTCATTACGGACCAAGGCCTGGAGTTCAACGCTGCCCCCCTGAGACAATACATGGAAGCGGTTGGCATTGAGCACCGGCGCAGCAGTCCGTATAACCCTCAAACCAATGGAAAAATTGAGAGATTTCACAGGACAATTAAAGGGGTCCTCCGTAAGTTAATGAACAATCACTCGGCTGACTGGGAGGACCGCCTTGGCCAGGCACTGTGGGCACATCGGATGCAATGTCCACAGTCACTGGCTACACCCCTTTCTTCCTACAGTACGGTCGCCGCCCCCGGGCTCCGCTAACCCGCATGCTAGGACGGACAGAGGGGAGTGACCCCAGGGCCATAGGGGAGCGGTTGGATGAACTAGCAAAGGCATTCTAGTGTGCAGCATGAGCCACTGAGGAAAGCCGCAGGTACAATCGGAAGAGACTGGAAGCAAGAGCTAATGCTGGTGATGTAAGGGCAGGGGACCATGTAGTGATCCTTGCCCAGGAACGCGCCCCCTTTGACTCTATGTGGGATCACCAGTATGTGGTGACCTTAGTACGGGGACCCGTCATCACAGTCATAAATGAACACACTGGAAAGAGGAAAGTAGTCAACAGAAACAAAGTACAGATTGTTGAACCTGACATGCTTTGGGATACGGTCCAACCACGAGTCACAAGAACAAAGAGGAACCGTCCCCTGGGTCGTGTACCTGTTGACATCGACGAACCGCAGGCAGCTGCACCGGAGGACCCAACCGCAGCTGAGGAGGATATAAGCGAGGATGAGGAGGTGGGCCAGCCAGTTGCAAAACGACCACCACGGAGAGCAGCTGAGCCAGCAGACGAGGCGCCACCTTCACAAGTTCAACGGAGACTTCCCCCCACCCTCTGTGGCAAAAGACGCAGCGAGTACCAGATAGTTACCAGGAGCCAGGTTCGTAGACACCTTGGTCCATCCCTACTGGGAAAGCGTGAAGGGGACATTGAGGACAACGAGGAGGCCAAGAGACAATGTATATCTTTTGTGTCGGTCTTCTGTGCCTAGCTAGGCCCATCTGGACAACAGACCTCTTCACTGATGATGGTGTGCTGATCGAGCACAAGGGAGAGGCAAGGACGGTAGGAGTTGTGTGGACTACGGTAGTGACCATAAACGCCCCCTCCCCCCTGCCCATGCCGGCGTGGGTAGACCGGGTGAGACAGGGTATTCACTCCGCAGGAAACAGCCTCTCCGCTGGGGATAAGCAAGTCTGGGAGGCTCGGCTGTCGGCCCTCATCCTGCAAACACGTGTGCGGTATGAGGACAGACAGCTACTAACATCTTCACAGCCCACCCGAAGGAAGAGGGGCCTTTTGAATATTGCCAGGGAGTTGAGCAAAATACTCTTCGGTTTATCCACTGAGAAGGACGTGGACGAACTAAGAAGGATTATGACGGCGGCTACCATGGACCGCAGTCTGATCCATCATAACCTAGAGAAGCTGGTTAGCGTGGTCAACCAGACTAGGAGATATGTTAAGGAGAACCGGATGGACTTGCAAGCCATCCAGAAGCATGAGGAGCCCTACAAGCTCAAGTAGAGAGGAACGGGAAACACTTAGTCCTCCTTGAGCAGAGGGTTAACAGTCTATCGATGTCTAGAATCATAGACAGAACCATTAGCGAACTGGAACTTTTAATGGAGGAGTCCCAGCTTCAGTTCCAACTCTATGATAGGCCGAGAGGTGAACTAGAGCGGGGTTGGCTTACTGAAACGACCCTCCCAAGAACAGACCTAGACGACATCCGAACAAACATTAAGAAGATAGGCTATGAAGTGCCCAGTCCGGAATGGTATTATGAGAACGCTCAAATTGAACCACTTTGGGCTAATGGCGATCAGGTGACATTTTATGTGGACTTACTCGGACTCACTAGGGTGCCCTATTTAAGGTTCCAATTGAATTACTATCCTGTTGTATTTAATGAGCAATATCTGCGTGTGGTTAGTGGGGCACCCGAAATCGCTGTGAACACTCGCACTGGAGGGATGTTCCTACCTACAGACTGTATTGGGGAGAAACCGAGAGTCTGTATCCAACAGAAGGAGGTACTCACCCCAACCTGTGAAAGCGGGCTTATCACCAACCAGACCCGTAGTCTCTGCAGTGTGACTGTAAGCAAGCGTGGTGAGCAGAGATCTGGGGTATTCCCCCTGAACATTGGACATTATGTTGTGGTTATTTACGAAAAAACGCCGGTCATGATGAGATGTGAGGGTAAGGCTGCTACTAAAGTAAAGGTGGTTGGGGCAAAAATTGTGGAAATTCCAGGGCGTTGTGAATTAGAAACTTCAGAATGGAGGGTTAAGGGTACCAAGACGGGGGCAAGAAATGTGACAAGTAGCTATCAGAAGAATGCATATATGCCTTCCCTGAACTTTACATGGCCGGCTGAGGTAAATCAGGATGTTGTCCGGGCTCTTAAGTGGACCGAGAGAGTGGAAGTACCTTTGGTAGACATGAAGGATTGGGGTACTCCCCTCCCAGGGGGTGCATTAGACACCCCCTTTCCTGTACAGCTTGTAGTAATCAGTGTTATAGGGGGCATGTTTCTTGCGATGGCCATAATTATCATCCTTGGATGGTATGCCAGGAGGAGAATGAACAAACAGGCTGAATGGGCACCTGATGCGACCCACCGGCGGTGCGAGGCCCCGGGAGAAGGCTCACCCGAGATCACTGAACTTGAGCTCGCCTCCTTAATGGCCTGACCCAAGAACTGTCCCCTCGCTTCTTGTATCTATCATGCCTTGTGTAACATTAATTAGGTAACATATTAAGTAATCTTTGCAAGAAACCCTCAGGAGTTTGCTGCACGGTGGCATCAAACTTTAAGTGGGGGAGGTATGTAAAGTCAGGAGTGTTCTGCCTCCTGAATTTAGCAGGTTTCTATAATAATTATACTTATCGATATGAATATCTGGGTATGGTGTATAAGTATACATGTATGCACCCAAGAAGGAGAGGTCAGTAGAGTATGTGTCATGGTCCACCACCCCCAGGGAACAGATGGGCCTCCTTGGTGAGTGGGGGCAATATAAGTTAAGCGGATCCAGCTGGGCGATTTATGAGATGGTGTACATCTCATCCCCTCCCCCTCCTACCTGCAGGTGGGAGGTGTGAATTGCCCTATTCAGCTATCGGAGATTGGGGATATATATTTGTGGGTTGTAAAGTTGGTGGTCAGCTAATGGGCAGGGACTCTCCCACAAAAATTGCCCACCGGAAGAACCTTTCCTGTCTTCTGGCTCATTATGCACCTGTGCCGGCCATAAAGTTGGGTCTGGGAAACTGAGGGGGAAACCCCTAATTACACCTATTTCATTTAAGTGTCTGTAAACTTTATAAGCACCCACCGCCGGAACAACCCTTTCCGATTCATGTGCAGGACCTAGTTGCCACCTTTAAATTTGGGGAAGGAAAAGTTGAGCGAAGGAATATTCTACAATATGGTAATTGTTGTGTACTAAAAGTTGAGGCCCATTGAGGAATGCACGTTATATGTTATTAGAACTTATTAGAAGTTATTCGGAGTCTGTGGAGGGCCATTTAGTGACCCTAAAGGGGATAGTATAATTGCACAAACATTTTATGGTATAAGTGCACGATGACTATAAGATGGAGGAGGTGCGGGCAGGAGTTGGTGAGGCACACCTGCGGCCCAGGTAATTACATGAGGGTATTGGGTTGTGACAGGAAACACCCACCTTCCTGGGATAGGGAGGGGGGGACCTGGTTATTTGATATTCCCTAGGGGGAATTTAAAGGTCTATTACTTTACTTGTATGTGTATATGTCTGTATGTATTCCCAACCTGTATTTAATGGACAGTCTCCCCAATCGGAAGCATGATGTTCCGTACCGGGCGGGGAGGTGTGTTTATGACGTAGGTGTGATGCGTGAGGGAGAGACGGAGGTTCCCCCTGCGGGGGAGTGAACCCCCCTTAAATAAAGCTGTCTAGGCAGAGATAGGGCAGAACACTTTGGGTTGCCGTCTAGAACAGGACTGAGCTTCTGGGGACCTGAAGGTGGAGGCTATCTTGGAACTGTATTGGTGACTTTGTCTTATTGACTGAAATAAGATTCAGTTAGTTGGTTGTTGGAAGTTGGAAGGGTTATACTGTATAACAGTATAATTGCCAGTAGTAAGTTCTATAGAGCCTGAAGGAGGTAATATTAGTATCATATTAAGTGGCAGTCATCAAACCAGGAGGACCGGGCAGTTAAAGTTATATAAGCAGAGACTGAAATTATCCAAGATTAGATCCAGGAGGATCACTTGTGAAACAGGCTACCTTGTACCAGTATATAGGGTGCCTGATTTTACAATAGGGTTCACTTATTATTGATTGATGTTGCTTTGAATAAAGCCAGTTTGTATATTCAGATCAATTCCACCAAACACATGTCTCTGTTCAATTATTATTATCATAGCTATTGTACATCTCGTGGTAACCATAGCAACTGAAAGGAATTTATTATAATGCTATTATACCGGAATTTAACTAATATTGGCATAATTAATATTATCTCTACCGGTAGTAATTACCCGTACTACCAATGCCCCCTAGTTAACTGGAGGTTATCTGACAAGGGTGGGTTGGGGGTGGGGGATGGATGTTATCATGGTCTGGAATGCTATCAGACCATGATAACATCCACCTGGAAGAGAACAGACTTTTCAACCCAGGGCGTCTTATCATGTGGGCCTTTGCTCAGACCTCATCAGTGAGTCATTTAGAAACTAAAACACACTGGACACTTAGGTAAATCAAATAAAGCTGAATGACCTTGCAGACCCTAAGTACTTTGCTAACAGGATAGCTTTACCATACACATTTCACCAATTGAAAGAAAGATTAATTACTTGTATGACTAAAACAAGTCACATTGAATCTCTGTATGATACCACTATACTATAGAGGGAGACAGCAATGAGTAGTGCAGGTTCGCTTTGATACAGACCCCGTTGGAAGGGTAAACTTCTGCTGGAGCATCACATGAAACCAAAAACACTTTTTCCACTAGAGAGTTGTAGATTAGTGTCTCAACACTTCAAATAAATCGGGATACATAGTTCTTGTTAAGCTTGTGCATATATACAATAAAGAATTTCACTCATACTTGAAGCTTAATGTAGAAATGGATCATTTGATTGGAGTTGCTATGACACCACATCTGTATTGTGACTAATCACAGTCTTGTATAGATTTTCATATTGGTGTCAAAACTTGAAGCATGACAGAATGTCTATGCTATTCATAATGTACTCCCTCATGGGTTAATACAATGAATACTTAATCATGTTTTAAAGGTTGTGCGACACTATCACATTCTTAGGGCATGAGGAATGTGCATTTTTAAATGATCCTTAATCTTGATGAGGAACTGACAGCTATACACAAGTTTCCAGAGGCATCTCTGTCCACCTTACACTCTACAGATGTATGAAGCTGTTCTTCAAATGAGGTTCACAGGGATTGATTTAAAGCACTTCTACCATCAGGAAGCTTGGAAATATCCTGGGTGACAACTGTCAATCTTGGTCTGCTTCATCATATTTCATTGATTGACACCAGGAACAATGCCCTGACAGAGATTTGACATGGTGTAACTATGTGTCAATGGTGATTGTGAGGTAGAGGGCTGGCTACACAGCTGGGTAAGTGTTAGATTCATTCTGCCAATGGCTTATGTGTCATACATTTATAAATGCAGTTTAAAAAGGTTTCACTTGCTATCCACAAGTATATGGCAAAGTACTAAAGAACAATTGTAACCTCTTTGGTATAAATCAATCATGTCATGAGCAGTAGGGTATATAAGCATAAAATAAAAGCTTAAAGGTGTGGAATAGGCACACGTTCATGGTTACTGTCAAGTCGATGTATTGCAGATACTATAGAAAAGAACCATGGCAGATCTAATATACAAAGAATTATGACATATTTGACATGGGTCCATTGTGGTAAATCAATGTATTATACAGCTTTAGGATACTGGGGTACATCATTGTCCATGCATGGTGTGTGGAGGATGTCTGTCCTAAAGATCTGAATAGATTGCTATCCAATCTTTGGACGGGTGAGTTAGTTCTTGTAATATGATATTCAATGTTCATGAGTTAGAACTACACTGTTCAACTTGGAGAATCTGAAACTCGTCAGTGGTGAAGAATATAGGTCCTCAGATTAAAAAAACTAAATCTACAACTTAGATGATCAAAATGACGACGTTAGTTTGTCATCCTAATGACCTAAGTTGTCAGTATTCGTGACAATACTGACATATGGCCTCATTGAATACGGGCAGAAGCACCTGTGGGAATACGATCCAAAATTATCCCATGCTCGTGGACATTTGCTTATTTATTCAGTGTGTTCTGTGTGGACCATCTCTGACATAAGTAAAACTGGCTTGGAGTACACAACATTGCAGACAAGACACTCCATGGCAGCAAGGTTCCTCATATATACGGTGACCTCAGCCATCTTATTTGGTAGGTGATATGTGACAGTCTTCTATTAAATCACTGGTATCTTTGTTCTAATATATAGACCTAAGAATCTTCTGAGAGATTGAAAGGCAATCCTCATTTGCACATGCTCATGTTGATCTTACATTGTCCAGCCTGATATTTGGTTTGGTTATACTGATAGACAACTTCTAAACCTCCACTTAGAGAGTGAATGAAGATTTACAAAATGGCGAGAACCGCAATGGAGTGCCAAATGTAGTAAATATTGTTGTGTTTCCTTATTTAAAAGCAATTTAACATTTGGATATTTCTCCATGGGAGTCCTCATGACTGAGGACACCTTCGGTTCCTAGCCATGTCAGTGTCCTCATCGACTGGAGGTTATCCGACCAGGGTGGGTTGGGGGTGGGGGATGGATGTTATCATGGTCTGGAATGCTATCAGACCATGATAACATCCACCTGGAAGAGAACAGACTTTTCAACCCAGGGCACTCCTGCCTCAGCCATCTTATTTGGTAGGTGATATGTGACAGTCTTCTATTAAATCACTGGTCTCTTTGTTCTAATATATAGACCTAAGAATCTTCTGAGAGATTGAAAGGCAATCCTCATTTGCACATGCTCATGTTGATCTTACATTGTCCAGCCTGATATTTGGTTTGGTTATACTGATAGACAACTTCTAAACCTCCACTTAGAGAGTGAATGAAGATTTACAAAATGGCGAGAACCGCAATGGAGTGCCAAATGTAGTAAATATTGTTGTGTTTCCTTATTTAAAAGCAATTTAACATTTGGATATTTCTCCATGGGAGTCCTCATGACTGAGGACACCTTCGGTTCCTAGCCATGTCAGTGTCCTCATCGACTGGAGGTTATCCGACCAGGGTGGGTTGGGGGTGGGGGATGGATGTTATCATGGTCTGGAATGCTATCAGACCATGATAACATCCACCTGGAAGAGAACAGACTTTTCAACCCAGGGCGTCTTATCATGTGGGCCTTTGCTCAGACCTCATCAGTGAGTCATTTAGAAACTAAAACACACTGGACACTTAGGTACATCAAATAAAGCTGAATGACCTTGCAGACCCTAAGTACTTTGCTAACAGGATAGCTTTACCATACACATTTCACCAATTGAAAGAAAGATTAATTACTTGTATGACTAAAACAAGCCACATTGAATCTCTGTATGATACCACTATACTATAGAGGGAGACAGCAATGAGTAGTGCAGGTTCCATTTGATGCAGACCCCGTTGGAAGGGTAAACTTCTGCTGAAGCATCACATGAAACCAAAAACACATTTTCCACTAGAGAGTGAAGAAGGCAATAATTGTAGATTAGTGTCTCAACACTTCAAATAAATCGGGATACATAGTTCTTGTTAAGCTTGTGCATATATTCAATAAAGAATTTCACTCATACTTGAAGCTTAATGTAGAAATGGATCATTTGATTGGAGTTGCTATGACACCACATCTGTATCGTGACTAATCACAATCTTGTATAGATTTTCATATTGGTGTCAAAACTTGAAGCATGACAGAATGTCTATGCTATTCATAATGTACTCCCTTATTGGTTAATACAATGAATACTTAATCATGTTTTAAAGGTTGTGTGAAACTATCACATTCTTAGGGCATGAGGAATGTGCATTTGGAAATGTTCCTTAATCTTGATGAGGAACTGACAGCTATACACAAGTTTCCAGAGGCATCTCTGTCCACTTTACACTCTACAGATGTATGAAGCTGTTCTTCAAATGAGGTTCACAGGGATTGATTTAAAGCACTTCTACCATCAGGAAGCTTGGAAATATCTTGGGTGACAACTGTCAATCTTGGTCTGCTTCATCATATTTCATTGATTGACACCAGGAACAATGCCCTGACAGAGATTTGATATGGCGTAACTATGTGTCAATGGCGATTGTGAGCTAGAGGGCTGGCTACACAGCTGGGTAAGTGTTAGATTCATTCTGCCAATGGCTTATGTGTCATACATTTATAAATGCAGTTTAAAAAGGTTTCACTTGCTATCCACAAGTATATGGCAAAGTACTAAAGAACAATTGTAACCTCTTTGGTATAAATCAATCATGTCATGAGCAGTAGGGTATATAAGCATAAAATAAAAGCTTAAAGGTGTGGAATAGGCACACGTTCATGGTTACTGTCAAGTCGATGTATTGCAGATACTATAGAAAAGAACCATGGCAGATCTAATATACAAAGAAGTATGACATATTTGACATGGGTCCATTGTGGTAAATCAATGTATTATACAGCTTTAGGATACTGGGGTACATCATTGTCCATGCATGGTGTGTGGAGGATGTGTGTCCTAAAGATCTGAATAGATTGCTATCCAATCTTTGGACGGGTAAGTTAGTTCTTGTAATATGATATTCAATGTTCATGGGTTAGAACTACACTGTTCAACTTGGAGAATCTGAAACTCATCAGTGGTGAAGAATATAGGTCCTCAGATTAAAAAAAACCTAAATCTACAACTTAGATGATCAAAATGACAACTTTAGTTTGTCATCCTAATGACCTAAGTTGTCAGTATTCATGACAATACTGACATATGGCCTCGTTGAATACGGACAGAAGCACCTGTGGGAATATGATCCAAAATTATCCCATGCTCCTGGACATTTGCTTATTTATTCAGTGTGTTCTGTGTGGACCATCTATGACATAAGTAGAATTGGCTTGGAGTAGACAACATTGCGGACATGACACTCCATGGCAGCAAGGTTCCTCATATATACGGTGACCATCTCATATCTTTCACTGAGATACCCAGTGACAAGGGTAAATTAAGTTTTACATTGAAGTAAAGATGTTAGACCTATACGTGATTGAAGCCCAATAACTAGCTGTGATAAAGTACAAGAAATCAGAAGATTAGAAGAAACGCCACATTGACCATCGGTTCCCATTAGTGCAGCCTAACATTCATGGAAGTTGGAAATTAATAGCTTTGCCCAAGATCACCCATCCTGTGATCGCAATAGTGAAGTTTAGTTGAGAGTCTTTCTGTGTCAACTGGGATTACTGCATCAGTGGATCTTGATTCCCGACAAATTGCTGCTGTCATACTTACTGGCCTTGACTAAGGATGATTTACATGCCAGCTTACAAGCTTTCTATGCTGAGGACACCTTCGGTTCCTCGCCATGTCAGTGTCCTCATCGACTGGAGGTTATCCGACCAGGGTGGGTTGGGGATGGGGGATGGATGTTATCATGGTCTGGAATGCTATCAGACCATGATAACATCCACCTGGAAGAGAACAGACTTTTCAACCCAGGGCGTCTTATCATGTGGGCCTTTGCTCAGACCTCATCAGTGAGTCATTTAGAAACTAAAACACACTGGACACTTAGGTACATCAAATAAAGCTGAATGACCTTGCAGACCCTAAGTACTTTGCTAACAGGATAGCTTTACCATACACATTTCACCAATTGAAAGAAAGATTAATTACTTGTATGACTAAAACAAGCCACATTGAATCTCTGTATGATACCACTATACTATAGAGGGAGACAGCAATGAGTAGTGCAGGTTCCATTTGATGCAGACCCCGTTGGAAGGGTAAACTTCTGCTGAAGCATCACATGAAACCAGAACACATTTTCCACTAGAGAGTGAAGAAGGCAATAATTGTAGATTAGTGTCTCAACACTTCAAATAAATCGGGATACATAGTTCTTGTTAAGCTTGTGCATATATTCAATAAAGAATTTCACTCATACTTGAAGCTTAATGTAGAAATGGATCATTTGATTGGAGTTGCTATGACACCACATCTGTATCGTGACTAATCACAATCTTGTATAGATTTTCATATTGGTGTCAAAACTTGAAGCATGACAGAATGTCTATGCTATTCATAATGTACTCCCTCATGGGTTAATACAATGAATACTTAATCATGTTTTAAAGGTTGTGTGAAACTATCACATTCTTAGGGCATGAGGAATGTGCATTTGGAAATGTTCCTTAATCTTGATGAGGAACTGACAGCTATACACAAGTTTCCAGAGGCATCTCTGTCCACTTTACACTCTACAGATGTATGAAGCTGTTCTTCAAATGAGGTTCACAGGGATTGATTTAAAGCACTTCTACCATCAGGAAGCTTGGAAATATCTTGGGTGACAACTGTCAATCTTGGTCTGCTTCATCATATTTCATTGATTGACACCAGGAACAATGCCCTGACAGAGATTTGATATGGCGTAACTATGTGTCAATGGCGATTGTGAGCTAGAGGGCTGGCTACACAGCTGGGTAAGTGTTAGATTCATTCTGCCAATGGCTTATGTGTCATACATTTATAAATGCAGTTTAAAAAGGTTTCACTTGCTATCCACAAGTATATGGCAAAGTACTAAAGAACAATTGTAACCTCTTTGGTATAAATCAATCATGTCATGAGCAGTAGGGTATATAAGCATAAAATAAAAGCTTAAAGGTGTGGAATAGGCACACGTTCATGGTTACTGTCAAGTCGATGTATTGCAGATACTATAGAAAAGAACCATGGCAGATCTAATATACAAAGAAGTATGACATATTTGACATGGGTCCATTGTGGTAAATCAATGTATTATACAGCTTTAGGATACTGGGGTACATCATTGTCCATGCATGGTGTGTGGAGGATGTGTGTCTAAAAGATGTGAATAGATTGCTATCCAATCTTTGGACGGGTAAGTTAGTTCTTGTAATATGATATTCAATGTTCATGGGTTAGAACTACACTGTTCAACTTGGAGAATCTGAAACTCATCAGTGGTGAAGAATATAGGTCCTCAGATTAAAAAAAACTAAATCTACAACTTAGATGATAAAAATGACGACTTTAGTTTGTCATCCTAATGACCTAAGTTGTCAGTATTCATGACAATACTGACAATAGTCATGATGGGAATGATGTGTTGGCAACATCAAACAGCCAGGTCCACGAAGACTTACTTTATAAATTATTGAAATTGACACCAAACCTAGATGGCACATAATATCCAAAAAAGGTAAGTTTGAAAATTGAAGAGAATGGGAAAAACTCTGTGTGGGTTACTTAAGGAAATACTGCCAGATGAAACAGATCATCTATCAAACTGTTGAAGGGGTTAAGCTTCTCAGTGAGCTGCTTCATGCTTGAAGTAAACATCACCATCACAGACCTAACACTGATTGACAGCAGGGTGCTTAGGACAAACAGCACCAACACAATCCTGATACTGATTGACAGCAGGATGCTTAGGACAAACAGCAACATCACAGACCTGATACTGATTGACAGCAGGGTGCTTAGGACAAACAGCAACATCACTGACCTGACATTGATAGACAGCAGGGTGCTTAGAGCAAACACCAGCCTCAAAGACCTGACACTGATTAATGGTCTAAGAGGACTGACTAATGCATTTATGCCGAGGGGAGTTTCACTGATGCAGGAAGATGTATCAGCTTAATAATACATATACATATCAATGAGTGTTGTGCCTGGGAATTGTTAGAGCTCAGATGGTGAACTTGCACATACCTGTATTGCTACACATTTTGTGGTTCGCTTGGTGGAAAGATGACACTATATTCAGTGTGTTCTGGGTGGACCATCTATGACATAAGTAGAACTGGCTTGGAGTAAACAACATTGCAGACATGACACTCCATGCCAGCAAGGTTCCTCATATATACGGTGACCATCTCATATCTGTCACTGAGATACCCAGTGAAAAGGGTGAATTAAGTTTGCATTGAAGTAAAGATCTATATGTGATTGAAGCCTAAGAACTAGCTGTAATAAAGTCTGAAGTCAGTATATAGGCACCAAGTATTTATTAACCTTTTCATGTTCTGGGCACTAATCAACAATAACTGTAATGGTCTACCATCCTGGGTTGCCATTATTTGGGGTAATCATTGAATCAAGTTGGTTATAATTAAAATGTGTTGATTATGTGTTTACCCTTCACTATTATACCCTGCATACGTAATTAGCAGGTGACAACTGTCCAGTATATATATATATATATATATATATATATATATATATATGGGACTATATATACTCATGTATAAGCATATGATTAACAGCGGCTAGTGATGCGCCCGTCCAGGACTACTTGTTGCGTGCAACAATACAACTCTCCATTGGTAACCATGGCAAAGATACCCTGTGCAATATGACAGCGCATTTTCAAGTACTCGCCAGTCGGGCTCAAGAATTCATACAGTGCACAACACACCTATGATGGGGGTTGGCAAAATATTTTATTTTTGGCTGCCAAGGTTGATTAAGGGCAATTTGACTTTGAAAGCGTCTTTCTATTCTGGCAACGTTTATCGCCGAAATTCTGGTCAAAATGGGCCGGAAAAAATCAAAAAGACTTCAGAGGGCACCACCACTGACAGTACGAGTTCCAAGAGTTCTTCTTCAGTCTCAAGGTCAAGATCCAGACATAGAACCAAGAAACCTCGGGGAGAATCTTTTAAGCCACAAACAAAAAATTGACAACTTGGAACATTTATTGATTATCAACATTCATTTAGTAAATGTCAAATATGAACAAGGTGAAGATATCAGATAAATGCATGATCATATTGAGATGTTACTGGAAAAGAGTGCCACAAAAATCTATACTCTCAGTTCTCTTGTAAATTATGCTAAGAGTGAAGGATAGGGCAGATAGAAAAGGCATTAACCCGTTTGAAAGGGTGGAAAATTCAGACATACGCCACCTAAGTTATGATGGTACTTTCACTGCCCAGAACTAGCAAAGACCAGTAAAACTAGTTCAAAAAAGGTTACCACCTCAAAAAACCCTTGTTATGCCTTTAATAGGCCTGAAGGGTGCAAACTTAATCCATGCCGCTACAGGCATATTTGCAGTACTTGTGAGTCTAACAGCCACTCAGCTGACAAATGTTCACAAGCTGATACTGACAAATAGGATGTTCCCCCTGGGAAGGGTCCTTCCCCCATTTCAGCTGGCAATGGGGAAGTAGTTGTGGTAGAGGATTTTATGGTTGGCAATTTTCCCGCAGTTTGTAATCTTGATGAAATATTTCCGGTCTCAGATGATGTAGACATGTTCAATTTTGCCCGCTGTGAAAACCCAAGTAAATATGGGTTTTATTCTAAAAGTGTTCCCAGTGTTGTTGATTTCTACCAAATCTTTGATGTGAATTGTCAGGATAGTTCAAAAATTAAAGTTTTCCAGAGTTGCATCGATGGTAAATGTCATTGTGAACATTATATTGGTGGCCATAGGGCCCAAATATTGCCATGTCGTTTGGCATGTTTTTTATGGCAGGAAGGTGTTGTGAATTTACCCAAAAATGACTTACACTATTTATGGTCAGGTTTTGTTGAGAGCTTCAAAATTGTTGATCCTGAGTGCAAGGCTGAGTATGAGTATGTCAATTATGAAACAATTTTTCAGGGTAATTTTTAAAAAGAAATGTGTGCAAGAATTACAGGATGGTTCAGTTATTTAAGTAACCTCCAAACCTAGATGCATACATGCCCTCGGTGGAGTCCCAAAAAGTAATGGTAAATTGAGGCCTATTACCGACTGCAGCTTGCCAGCTAAGAAAAGTAAAAATAATTTTATGGATACAACATTCAAACCATTTTCTTACAAATCCATAAATTCTAAGATTTTAGTCTAGGTGCTGACTGTAACATAGTGTAAAGTCAGAAGTGTTCTGCCTCCTGAATTTAGCAGGTTTCTATAATAATTATACTTATCGATATGAATATCTGGGTATGGTGTATAAGTATACATGTATGCACCCAAGAAGGAGAGGTCAGTAGAGTATGTGTCATGGTCCACCACCCCCAGGGAACAGATGGGCCTCCTTGGTGAGTGGGGGCAATATAAGTTAAGCGGATCCAGCTGGGCGATTTATGAGATGGTGTACATCTCATCCCCTCCCCCTCCTACCTGCAGGTGGGAGGTGTGAATTGCCCTATTCAGCTATCGGAGATTGGGGATATATATTTGTGGGTTGTAAAGTTGGTGGTCAGCTAATGGGCAGGGACTCTCCCACAAAAATTGCCCACCGGAAGAACCTTTCCTGTCTTCTGGCTCATTATGCACCTGTGCCGGCCATAAAGTTGGGTCTGGGAAACTGAGGGGGAAACCCCTAATTACACCTATTTCATTTAAGTGTCTGTAAACTTTATAAGCACCCACCGCCGGAACAACCCTTTCCGATTCATGTGCAGGACCTAGTTGCCACCTTTAAATTTGGGGAAGGAAAAGTTGAGCGAAGGAATATTCTACAATATGGTAATTGTTGTGTACTAAAAGTTGAGGCCCATTGAGGAATGCACGTTATATGTTATTAGAACTTATTAGAAGTTATTCGGAGTCTGTGGAGGGCCATTTAGTGACCCTAAAGGGGATAGTATAATTGCACAAACATTTTATGGTATAAGTGCACGATGACTATAAGATGGAGGAGGTGCGGGCAGGAGTTGGTGAGGCACACCTGCGGCCCAGGTAATTACATGAGGGTATTGGGTTGTGACAGGAAACACCCACCTTCCTGGGATAGGGAGGGGGGGACCTGGTTATTTGATATTCCCTAGGGGGAATTTAAAGGTCTATTACTTTACTTGTATGTGTATATGTTTGTATGTATTCCCAACCTGTATTTAATGGACAGTCTCCCCAATCGGAAGCATGATGTTCCGTACCGGGCGGGGAGGTGTGTTTATGACGTAGGTGTGATGCGTGAGGGAGAGACGGAGGTTCCCCCTGCGGGGGAGTGAACCCCCCTTAAATAAAGCCGTCTAGGCAGAGATAGGGCAGAACACTTTGGGTTGCCGTCTTGAACAGGACTGAGCTCCTGGGGACCTGAAGGTGGAGGCTATCTTGGAACTGTATTGGTGACTTTGTCTTATTGACTGAAATAAGATTCAGTTAGTTGGTTGTTGGAAGTTGGAAGGGTTATACTGTATAACAGTATAATTGCCAGTAGTAAGTTCTATAGAGCCTGAAGGAGGTAATATTAGTATCATATAAAGTGGCAGTCATCAAACCAGGAGGACCGGGCAGTTGAAGTTATATAAGCAGAGACTGAAATTATCCAAGATTAGATCCAGGAGGATCACTTGTGAAACAGGCTACCTTGTACCAGTATATAGGGTGCCTGATTTTACACTGGCAACCACGACGAGACACTACCTGATTTAATTACAGCAGGGCTCCAATGAACATTATTGAAGGTCTGAGAGAGAGTGAGGCCATTCTCTGCCACAACGCTGTTTTCAAGCTCGCCTGCTTTGCCGAGAGGTCTCCACCCTACACCGCCCCCGGACTCTCACACATCCGGGTAGAGAATGGGCACATTGGAGGGGTCGTCGAGCTGCCGGACAGACCAGGCCAGAGAGGGATCTTCCTGTGGGTGAAGATTGACAACAATTTACTACCCTGTGGTCAACGTAACCTGAGCAAGCGATACCGGTAAAGAGGCATTAGTAGTGGTGACTAGAACAAGATGGCGGATCAACTAGTACAGGTACAGCTGCAGAGGCAGGAGCTGGAGGAGACCCGCGATGTCCGTCGCAGGCTGGAGCAGCATGCACGCTACATTGGATCCGTGGACAGCACGGACCGCCAGCAGGTGCGGATGTGGCTGGACGCCGTCACGGGTGCCAAACAATGGACAAGGGCCAACGACCAGCTCACCCTGGAGATGGTGGGATATCTGGCCACCGGAGACATGGGAACTACCATCATGAACATTGTCGATGGGTTAGATGCTGCTGACCAGACTTGGGCCAACGTACGAGATAGACTCACGGAGCTGTACCTGGACGAGGATGAACGTGAGTACCGGAGGGAACGGGTAGAAGAGATGAGGCAGGTGCCGTACCAGGACAGCCAGGAATATGGGAGGAAATTCCAGGCGGCTGTAAACCGGGCTTATACGGCTGAAGAGTTAGAGGTGCCCTTGGTTGCTGATCAGCTCATCAGGCTCTTTATAAAGGGGCTGAGGGACAAGGATGTCCGTATGCAGGTGCACCTTGACCGCCCAGCTACCCTCGACCAAGCCGTCCAGAGCGCCAACGGCGTCGCCAGGGTAGTCGGCAGGGCCGAGGTAGAGTGCAGACAAGAAGTCCCAATGGATATCAGCGCGCTCCCTCGATGTCCACCCACTGACCCCTTTAAGGAGGAGGTCCTCAGCTCATTGAAACAGCTGGAGGGCTCCTTTAAAGGACTGCAGAAACAGGTCAACAAGATTGAGAAAGTCCAAACCCAGCAGCTTGCAGCAGCCCACCAGCCACCACCACCACGCATGGAGACAAGGCAACAGGCTCCCCCAGCAACAAGGAGGCAGCAGATGTGGGGCAGACCCTCCTGGGTTGATGGACAACCTGTGTGCTACAACTGCGGGAACACCGGACACTTCTCCCGCGAGTGCGGCCGGCAGGCGGGAAACGAGTAAGTGCACCGGACTCTAGGGTGTGTGTAAACATTCCTATGGAAGACCTCACTGCACACACACTCATAGACTCTGGTGCATGCCGAAGCCTCATGCGACAGGACTTCTGGAGACTTCTGTGCAAGAGGCTGCATAGAGCTCCTGTAGCAGATAAAGGAGAGGGGTTACGAGGATTGAGTGGTCATGCCATACAGACAATAGGTAAGGCTTCCATTTCTATTTTTGGAAAGCCCCTTTCAGTGTACATAACAGACACTCTACATCATGATATGCTGCTGGGGGATGATGGGTTGCGGTTGCTAGGTGCCGTTTTGGACTATAAAAATGGTACGGTTAACTTGGCAGAGGCTGCTATGACATGCAAGCTATCAGGGGCGGGAGACAAAGCAATAGCGGTAGTTACCACAGACACAGAAGAATGGGTGAGGAGATGGCCCCAAGTGTTTGCTGCCGAGGGGGCCCCTAATGGCCGTGTGCCCAGTGTGGAGTTAGAGATTGACACTGGTGATGCCCGGCCTATTCGACAGAAACCCTACCGGATCCCCCTGACGAAGAGACGGTTGGTAGAAGCGGAAATGGATAAGATGCTTGCTGAAGGAGTGATACGACCCAGCTCCTCTCCATGGGCATCACCCATCACCCTACAGTTAAAGAAGGATGGATCGATACGTTTCTGTGTAGATTATAGAAAGGTAAATGCGGTAACTAAGAAGGACTCTCATCCGTTACCGCATATTCAAGATATATTTGATTCTCTGACCGATGCCAAGGTGTTCAGTACCATGGACCTCAAATCAGGGTACTGGCAGATTGCAGTCAGAGAACAAGACATAGAGAAAACTGCATTCTGCAGCCACCGGGGGTTGTTCCAGTTCACTAGGATGCCCTTTGGACTTTGCAATGCACCAGCAACCTTCCAACGGACCATGAACCGGGTTTTGGCCCCCTACATTGGGATTAGCTGCGTGGTGTATATCAACGATATTATCGTCTATAGCAAGACGGCGGAGGAGCACCATAGACATCTGGAGGAAGTGTTCACGGTGCTTGAAGCCAATGGGCTTAAGCTTAAGCCTAGCAAGTGCCACTTCGATGTGGAGCGGGTAGAACTGTTGGGGTTTGTAGTGACGAAGGACGGGATAGAGACAAACCCTGACAAGGTGGCCGCCATCGAGGACATGAAGCCTCCAGAGGATGTCACGGGTGTGCGCTCGTTCCTAGGCATGACAGGGTATTATAGACAATGTGTAGAGGGGTATGCAAAGCGGGTGGAACCGATGGTACGCCTCCTACACAAGAAGGTACCCTTTCACTGGGGTTAGGAACAACAGGCGTCCTTCACCGAACTGAAGCGGGCTCTGATGTCATCCAAGGTAATGGCTCACCCACGCATCAACCACCCCTACAAATTGTTCACTGATGCGTGTAATTATGCGGTGGGAGCCATCTTGGTACAAACAGACGATGACGGCCTTGAGAGACCCGTTCAGTACATCTCCAAGCAGTTGGAAGGTGCCCAGCTGAATTGGGCTACCATCGAAAAGGAGGCTTATGCGGTAGTGTATGCTCTAACCAAACTCAGGCCATATTTATATGGAGCCCAGTTTGTGATATACACTGACCATAAGCCCCTCAAGGCCTTGTTTCTATCGGAGGTTAAAAACACTAAAATTCAACGATGGGCCGTACTCATAGCGGAGTACG
The DNA here is from genome assembly GCA_949317995.1 of Acholoe squamosa. Lineage (NCBI taxonomy): Eukaryota > Metazoa > Annelida > Polychaeta > Phyllodocida > Polynoidae > Acholoe > Acholoe squamosa. The sequence goes on from OX439044.1 coordinate 64,669,618, forward strand.
GAGCCCCGATAGAGTATCGGAAGGGGAAGAACAACATCAGAGCTGACATGCTGTCACGCATCAGGACAGCGGAGATAGGTGCGATATATACGGTAGATGACTGGGTGGCAGCCGACGACCTGGGAGGAGAAGATCCCACCCAGATCCCGTGGGAGTTCGACAAGCTGGAGAGGGAACAGCTTCTGGTAGAACAGCGCACAATGAACGAGTATGCGCTGGCCAGTGAACCGGAATCTGGGTATGAACTGAAGGATGGACTCCTGTACACCACAAGACCGCCTCCCGGAGGAGCGGTCTTCCCACGGTTGGTTCTGCCCCCTAGTGCCAGGCATAGAGTCATACAGAGGGCTCATACCGAGGTGGGTCATCAGGCGGTGAGAAAGACTCTGGATAGGTTAAACGAGGCTTACAAGTGGCCAGGACAGCGTGAGGATGTCCGCAGGGTGTTAGACCAATGTGCTCGGTGTGCCGTACACCATGACAAGAGGCAGTACCCTAAGCCATCTGAGATGCCAATTGCTGCTTACCCAGGGCAAGTTATCGGGATGGACCTGGTAGGAAGACTCCCCGAGACCCCCTATGGTAACAAGTACCTATTGACAGTCATCGACCACTGTACCGGATGGGCTGAAGCCAAGCGCATCCCCAGTAAGTCCTCTGAGCATGTTCTGAGATACCTGGAGCAGGAGTACTTGCCACGGTTTGGTTCGCCTGAGATAGTCATTACGGACCAAGGCCTGGAGTTCAACGCTGCCCCCCTGAGACAATACATGGAAGCGGTTGGCATTGAGCACCGGCGCAGCAGTCCGTATAACCCTCAAACCAATGGAAAAATTGAGAGATTTCACAGGACAATTAAAGGGGTCCTCCGTAAGTTAATGAACAATCACTCGGCTGACTGGGAGGACCGCCTTGGCCAGGCACTGTGGGCACATCGGATGCAATGTCCACAGTCACTGGCTACACCCCTTTCTTCCTACAGTACGGTCGCCGCCCCCGGGCTCCGCTAACCCGCATGCTAGGACGGACAGAGGGGAGTGACCCCAGGGCCATAGGGGAGCGGTTGGATGAACTAGCAAAGGCATTCTAGTGTGCAGCATGAGCCACTGAGGAAAGCCGCAGGTACAATCGGAAGAGACTGGAAGCAAGAGCTAATGCTGGTGATGTAAGGGCAGGGGACCATGTAGTGATCCTTGCCCAGGAACGCGCCCCCTTTGACTCTATGTGGGATCACCAGTATGTGGTGACCTTAGTACGGGGACCCGTCATCACAGTCATAAATGAACACACTGGAAAGAGGAAAGTAGTCAACAGAAACAAAGTACAGATTGTTGAACCTGACATGCTTTGGGATACGGTCCAACCACGAGTCACAAGAACAAAGAGGAACCGTCCCCTGGGTCGTGTACCTGTTGACATCGACGAACCGCAGGCAGCTGCACCGGAGGACCCAACCGCAGCTGAGGAGGATATAAGCGAGGATGAGGAGGTGGGCCAGCCAGTTGCAAAACGACCACCACGGAGAGCAGCTGAGCCAGCAGACGAGGCGCCACCTTCACAAGTTCAACGGAGACTTCCCCCCACCCTCTGTGGCAAAAGACGCAGCGAGTACCAGATAGTTACCAGGAGCCAGGTTCGTAGACACCTTGGTCCATCCCTACTGGGAAAGCGTGAAGGGGACATTGAGGACAACGAGGAGGCCAAGAGACAATGTATATCTTTTGTGTCGGTCTTCTGTGCCTAGCTAGGCCCATCTGGACAACAGACCTCTTCACTGATGATGGTGTGCTGATCGAGCACAAGGGAGAGGCAAGGACGGTAGGAGTTGTGTGGACTACGGTAGTGACCATAAACGCCCCCTCCCCCCTGCCCATGCCGGCGTGGGTAGACCGGGTGAGACAGGGTATTCACTCCGCAGGAAACAGCCTCTCCGCTGGGGATAAGCAAGTCTGGGAGGCTCGGCTGTCGGCCCTCATCCTGCAAACACGTGTGCGGTATGAGGACAGACAGCTACTAACATCTTCACAGCCCACCCGAAGGAAGAGGGGCCTTTTGAATATTGCCAGGGAGTTGAGCAAAATACTCTTCGGTTTATCCACTGAGAAGGACGTGGACGAACTAAGAAGGATTATGACGGCGGCTACCATGGACCGCAGTCTGATCCATCATAACCTAGAGAAGCTGGTTAGCGTGGTGAACCAGACTAGGAGATATGTTAAGGAGAACCGGATGGACTTGCAAGCCATCCAGAAGCATGAGGGAGCCCTACAAGCTCAAGTAGAGAGGAACGGGAAACACTTAGTCCTCCTTGAGCAGAGGGTTAACAGTCTATCGATGTCTAGAATCATAGACAGAACCATTAGCGAACTGGAACTTTTAATGGAGGAGTCCCAGCTTCAGTTCCAACTCTATGATAGGCCGAGAGGTGAACTAGAGCGGGGTTGGCTTACTGAAACGACCCTCCCAAGAACAGACCTAGACGACATCCGAACAAACATTAAGAAGATAGGCTATGAAGTGCCCAGTCCGGAATGGTATTATGAGAACGCTCAGATTGAACCACTTTGGGCTAATGGCGATCAGGTGACATTTTATGTGGACTTACTCGGACTCACTAGGGTGCCCTATTTAAGGTTCCAATTGAATTACTATCCTGTTGTATTTAATGAGCAATATCTGCGTGTGGTTAGTGGGGCACCCGAAATCGCTGTGAACACTCGCACTGGAGGGATGTTCCTACCTACAGACTGTATTGGGGAGAAACCGAGAGTCTGTATCCAACAGAAGGAGGTACTCACCCCAACCTGTGAAAGCGGGCTTATCACCAACCAGACCCGTAGTCTCTGCAGTGTGACTGTAAGCAAGCGTGGTGAGCAGAGATCTGGGGTATTCCCCCTGAACATTGGACATTATGTTGTGGTTATTTACGAAAAAACGCCGGTCATGATGAGATGTGAGGGTAAGGCTGCTACTAAAGTAAAGGTGGTTGGGGCAAAAATTGTGGAAATTCCAGGGCGTTGTGAATTAGAAACTTCAGAATGGAGGGTTAAGGGTACCAAGACGGGGGCAAGTAATGTGACAAGTAGCTATCAGAAGAATGCATATATGCCTTCCCTGAACTTTACATGGCCGGCTGAGGTAAATCAGGATGTTGTCCGGGCTCTTAAGTGGACTGAGAGAGTGGAAGTACCTTTGGTAGACATGAAGGATTGGGGTACTCCCCTCCCAGGGGGTGCATTAGACACCCCCTTTCCTGTACAGCTTGTAGTAATCAGTGTTATAGGGGGCATGTTTCTTGCGATGGCCATAATTATCATCCTTGGATGGTATGCCAGGAGGAGAATGAACAAACAGGCTGCATGGGCACCTGATGCGACCCACCGGCGGTGCGAGGCCCCGGGAGAAGGCTCACCCGAGATCACTGAACTTGAGCTCGCCTCCTTAATGGCCTGACCCAAGAACTGTCCCCTCGCTTCTTGTATCTATCATGCCTTGTGTAACATTAATTAGGTAACATATTAAGTAATCTTTGCAAGAAACCCTCAGGAGTTTGCTGCACGGTGGCATCAAACTTTAAGTGGGGGAGGTATGTAAAGTCAGGAGTGTTCTGCCTCCTGAATTTAGCAGGTTTCTATAATAATTATACTTATCGATATGAATATCTGGGTATGGTGTATAAGTATACATGTATGCACCCAAGAAGGAGAGGTCAGTAGAGTATGTGTCATGGTCCACCACCCCCAGGGAACAGATGGGCCTCCTTGGTGAGTGGGGGCAATATAAGTTAAGCGGATCCAGCTGGGCGATTTATGAGATGGTGTACATCTCATCCCCTCCCCCTCCTACCTGCAGGTGGGAGGTGTGAATTGCCCTATTCAGCTATCGGAGATTGGGGATATATATTTGTGGGTTGTAAAGTTGGTGGTCAGCTAATGGGCAGGGACTCTCCCACAAAAATTGCCCACCGGAAGAACCTTTCCTGTCTTCTGGCTCATTATGCACCTGTGCCGGCCATAAAGTTGGGTCTGGGAAACTGAGGGGGAAACCCCTAATTACACCTATTTCATTTAAGTGTCTGTAAACTTTATAAGCACCCACCGCCGGAACAACCCTTTCCGATTCATGTGCAGGACCTAGTTGCCACCTTTAAATTTGGGGAAGGAAAAGTTGTGCGAAGGAATATTCTACAATATGGTAATTGTTGTGTACTAAAAGTTGAGGCCCATTGAGGAATGCACGTTATATGTTATTAGAACTTATTAGAAGTTATTCGGAGTCTGTGGAGGGCCATTTAGTGACCCTAAAGGGGATAGTATAATTGCACAAACATTTTATGGTATAAGTGCACGATGACTATAAGATGGAGGAGGTGCGGGCAGGAGTTGGTGAGGCACACCTGCGGCCCAGGTAATTACATGAGGGTATTGGGTTGTGACAGGAAACACCCACCTTCCTGGGATAGGGAGGGGGGGACCTGGTTATTTGATATTCCCTAGGGGGAATTTAAAGGTCTATTACTTTACTTGTATGTGTATATGTCTGTATGTATTCCCAACCTGTATTTAATGGACAGTCTCCCCAATCGGAAGCATGATGTTCCGTACCGGGCGGGGAGGTGTGTTTATGACGTAGGTGTGATGCGTGAGGGAGAGACGGAGGTTCCCCCTGCGGGGGAGTGAACCCCCCTTAAATAAAGCTGTCTAGGCAGAGATAGGGCAGAACACTTTGGGTTGCCGTCTAGAACAGGACTGAGCTTCTGGGCACCTGAAGGTGGAGGCTATCTTGGAACTGTATTGGTGACTTTGTCTTATTGACTGAAATAAGATTCAGTTAGTTGGTTGTTGGAAGTTGGAAGGGTTATACTGTATAACAGTATAATTGCCAGTAGTAAGTTCTATAGAGCCTGAAGGAGGTAATATTAGTATCATATTAAGTGGCAGTCATCAAACCAGGAGGACCGGGCAGTTAAAGTTATATAAGCAGAGACTGAAATTATCCAAGATTAGATCCAGGAGGATCACTTGTGAAACAGGCTACCTTGTACCAGTATATAGGGTGCCTGATTTTACAATAGGGTTCACTTATTATTGATTGATGTTGCTTTGAATAAAGCCAGTTTGTATATTCAGATCAATTCCACCAAACACATGTCTCTGTTCAATTATTATTATCATAGCTATTGTACATCTCGTGGTAACCATAGCAACCGAAAGGAATTTATTATAATGCTATTATACCGGAATTTAACTAATATTGGCATAATTAATATTATCTCTACCGGTAGTAATTACCCGTACTACCAATGCCCCCTAGTTAACTGGAGGTTATCTGACAAGGGTGGGTTGGGGGTGGGGGATGGATGTTATCATGGTCTGGAATGCTATCAGACCATGATAACATCCACCTGGAAGAGAACAGACTTTTCAACCCAGGGCGTCTTATCATGTGGGCCTTTGCTCAGACCTCATCAGTGAGTCATTTAGAAACTAAAACACACTGGACACTTAGGTACATCAAATAAAGCTGAATGACCTTGCAGACCCTAAGTACTTTGCTAACAGGATAGCTTTACCATACACATTTCACCAATTGAAAGAAAGATTAATTACTTGTATGACTAAAACAAGTCACATTGAATCTCTGTATGATACCACTATACTATAGAGGGAGACAGCAATGAGTAGTGCAGGTTCGCTTTGATGCAGACCCCGTTGGAAGGGTAAACTTCTGCTGGAGCATCACATGAAACCAAAAACACTTTTTCCACTAGAGAGTTGTAGATTAGTGTCTCAACACTTCAAATAAATCGGGATACATAGTTCTTGTTAAGCTTGTGCATATATTCAATAAAGAATTTCACTCATACTTGAAGCTTAATGTAGAAATGGATCATTTGATTGGAGTTGCTATGACACCACATCTGTATCGTGACTAATCACAATCTTGTATAGATTTTCATATTGGTGTCAAAACTTGAAGCATGACAGAATGTCTATGCTATTCATAATGTACTCCCTCATGGGTTAATACAATGAATACTTAATCATGTTTTAAAGGTTGTGCGACACTATCACATTCTTAGGGCATGAGGAATGTGCATTTGGAAATGTTCCTTAATCTTGATGAGGAACTGACAGCTATACACAAGTTTCCAGAGGCATCTCTGTCCACTTTACACTCTACAGATGTATGAAGCTGTTCTTCAAATGAGGTTCACAGGGATTGATTTAAAGCACTTCTACCATCAGGAAGCTTGGAAATATCCTGGGTGACAACTGTCAATCTTGGTCTGCTTCATCATATTTCATTGATTGACACCAGGAACAATGCCCTGACAGAGATTTGACATGGTGTACCTATGTGTCAATGGTGATTGTGAGCTAGAGGGCTGGCTACACAGCTGGGTAAGTGTTAGATTCATTCTGCCAATGGCTTATGTGTCATACATTTATAAATGCAGTTTAAAAAGGTTTCACTTGCTATCCACAAGTATATGGCAAAGTACTAAAGAACAATTGTAACCTCTTTGGTATAAATCAATCATGTCATGAGCAGTAGGGTATATAAGCATAAAATAAAAGCTTAAAGGTGTGGAATAGGCACATGTTCATGGTTACTGTCAAGTCGAAGTATTGCAGATACTATAGAAAAGAACCATGGCAGATCTAATATACAAAGAAGTATGACATATTTGACATGGGTCCATTGTGGTAAATCAATGTATGATACAGCTTTAGGATACTGGGGTACATCATTGTCCATGCATGGTGTGTGGAGGATGTGTGTCTAAAAGATGTGAATAGATTGCTATCCAAGCTTTGGATGGGTAAGTTAGTTCTTGTAATATGATATTCAATGTTCATGGGTTAGAACTACACTGTTCAACTTGGAGAATCTGAAACTCGTCAGTGGTGAAGAATATAGGTCCTCAGATTAAAAAAAAACTAAATCTACAACTTAGATGATAAAAATGACGACTTTAGTTTGTCATCCTAATGACCTAAGTAGTCAGTATTCATGACAATACTGAAAATAGTCATGATGGGAATAATGTGTTGGCAACATCAAACAGCCAGGTCCACGAAGACTTACTTTATAAATTATTGAAATTGACACCAAACCTAGATGGCACATAATATCCAAAAAAGGTAAGTTTGAAAATCGAAGAGAATGGGAAAAACTCTGTGTGGGTTGCTTAAGGAAATACTGCCAGATGAAACAGATCATCTATCAAACTGTTGAAGGGGTTAAGCTTCTCAGTGAGCTGCTTCATGCTTGAAGTAAACATCACCATCACAGACCTAACACTGATTGACAGCAGGGTGCTTAGGACAAACAGCACCAACACAATCCTGATACTGATTGACAGCAGGATGCTTAGGACAAACAGCAACATCACAAACCTGATACTGATTGACAGCAGGGTGCTTAGGACAAACAGCAACATCACTGACCTGACATTGATAGACAGCAGGGTGCTTAGAGCAAACACCAGCCTCAAAGACCTGACACTGATTAATGGTCTAAGAGGACTGACTAATGCATTTATGCCGAGGGGAGTTTCACTGATGCAGGAAGATGTATCAGCTTAATAATACATGTACATATCAATGAGTGTTGTGCCTGGGAATTGTTAGAGCTCAGATGGTGAACTTGCACATACCTGTATTGCTACACATTTTGTGGTTCGCTTGGTGGAAAGATGACACTATATTCAGTGTGTTCTGGGTGGACCATCTATGACATAAGTAGAACTGGCTTGGAGTAAACAACATTGTAGACATGACACTCCATGCCAGCAAGGTTCCTCATATATACGGTGACCATTTCATATCTGTCACTGAGATACCCAGTGAAAAGGGTGAATTAAGTTTGCATTGAAGTAAAGATCTATATGTGATTGAAGCCTAAGAACTAGCTGTAATAAAGTCTGAAGTCAGTATATAGGCACCAAGTATTTATTAACCTTTTCATGTTCTGGGCACTAATCAACAATAACTGTAATGGTCTACCATCCTGGGTTTCCATTATTTGGGGTAATCATTGAATCAAGTTGGTTATAATTAAAATGTGTTGATTATGTGTTTACCCTTCACTATTATACCCTGCATACGTAATTAGCAGGTGACAACTGTCCAGTATATATATATATATATATATATATATATATATATGGGACTATATATACTCATGTATAAGCATATGATTAACAGCGGCTAGTGATGCGCCCGTCCAGGACTACTTGTTGCGTGCAACAATACAACTCTCCATTGGTAACCATGGCAAAGATACCCTGTGCAATATGACAGCGCATTTTCAAGTACTCGCCAGTCGGGCTCAAGAATTCATACAGTGCACAACACACCTATGATGGGGGTTGGCAAAATATTTTATTTTTGGCTGCCAAGGTTGATTAAGGGCAATTTGACTTTGAAAGCGTCTTTCTATTCTGGCAACGTTTATCGCCGAAATTCTGGTCAAAATGGGCCGGAAAAAATCAAAAAGACTTAGGACCCCCGGGAGGTTGCAGGAGGTCGAACAGGGGAAAAGTGTCTCCTTTGCCTGTTGTTACTGGGCTGCCCACCGACGAAATGCCCGTCGATGACATTGCTGAGCTGAAAACCCGTACGGAGACGATTGAGACAACCCTGGAGTCAATATTGGCGAAGTTGGACGAGTTATCTTCAGAGGGCGCCACCACTGACAGTACGAGTTCCAAGAGTTCTTCTTCAGTCTCAAGGTCAAGATCCAGACATAGAACCAAGAAACCTCGGGGAGAATCTTTTAAGCCACAAACAAAAAATTGACAACTTGGAACATTTATTGATTGTCAACATTCATTTAGTAAATGTCAAATATGAACAAGGTGAAGATATCAGATAAATGCATGATCATATTGAGATGTTACTGGAAAAGAGTGCCACAAAAATCTATACTCTCAGTTCTCTTGTAAATTATGCTAAGAGTGAAGGATAGGGCAGATAGAAAAGGCATTAACCCGTTTGAAAGGGTGGAAAATTCAGACATACGCCACCTAAGTTATGATGGTACTTTCACTGCCCAGAACTAGCAAAGACCAGTAAAACTAGTTCAAAAAAGGTTACCACCTCAAAAAACCCTTGTTATGCCTTTAATAGGCCTGAAGGGTGCAAACTTAATCCATGCTTAATCTTCTAAAAGTGTTCCCAGTGTTGTTGATTTCTACCAAGTCTTTGATGTGAATTGTCAGGATAGTTCAAAAATTAAAGTTTTCCAGAGTTGCATCGATGGTAAATGTCATTGTGAATATTATATTGGTGGCCATAGGGCCCAAATATTGCCATGTCATTTGGCATGTTTTTTATGGCAGGAAGGTGTTGTGAATTTACCCAAAAATGACTTACACTATTTATGGTCAGGTTTTGTTGAGAGCTTCAAAATTGTTGATCCTGAGTGCAAGGCTGAGTATGAGTATGTCAATTATGAAACAATTTTTCAGGGTAATTTTTAAAAAGAAATGTGTGCAAGAATTACAGGATGGTTCAGTTGTTCAAGTAACCTCCAAACCTAGATGCATACATGCCCTCGGTGGAGTCCCAAAAAGTAATGGTAAATTGAGGCCTATTACCAACTGCAGCTTGCCAGCTAAGAAAAGTAAAAATAATTTTATGGATACAACATTCAAACCATTTTCTTACAAATCCATAAATTCTATGATTTTAGTCTAGGTGCTGACTGTAACATAGTGTAAAGTCAGGAGTGTTCTGCCTCCTGAATTTAGCAGGTTTCTATAATAATTATACTTATCGATATGAATATCTGGGTATGGTGTATAAGTATACATGTATGCACCCAAGAAGGAGAGGTCCGTAGAGTATGTGTCATGGTCCACCACCCCCAGGGAACAGATGGGCCTCCTTGGTGAGTGGGGGCAATATAAGTTAAGCGGATCCAGCTGGGCGATTTATGAGATGGTGTACATCTCATCCCCTCCCCCTCCTACCTGCAGGTGGGAGGTGTGAATTGCCCTATTCAGCTATCGGAGATTGGGGATATATATTTGTGGGTTGTAAAGTTGGTGGTCAGCTAATGGGCAGGGACTCTCCCACAAAAATTGCCCACCGGAAGAACCTTTCCTGTCTTCTGGCTCATTATGCACCTGTGCCGGCCATAAAGTTGGGTCTGGGAAACTGAGGGGGAAACCCCTAATTACACCTATTTCATTTAAGTGTCTGTAAACTTTATAAGCACCCACCGCCGGAACAACCCTTTCCGATTCATGTGCAGGACCTAGTTGCCACCTTTAAATTTGGGGAAGGAAAAGTTGTGCGAAGGAATATTCTACAATATGGTAATTGTTGTGTACTAAAAGTTGAGGCCCATTGAGGAATGCACGTTATATGTTATTAGAACTTATTAGAAGTTATTCGGAGTCTGTGGAGGGCCATTTAGTGACCCTAAAGGGGATAGTATAATTGCACAAACATTTTATGGTATAAGTGCACGATGACTATAAGCAGGTTAGGTCAATCCATGAATTTTTGCAGCTCTGTGATATTTTGCAGTACCTGTGGAATATGGCACGTGCCCTAGATATAGCAGGTACTGCCAAATATGGCGTATATACCGAAATACAGCAGGTTTCCATTGCAAAATATGGCATGTATCTTAGATATGGCAGCTACTGCCAAATATGGCATATGTCCCTACACACAGTAGGTCTTCCTTGCAAAATATGGCATGTACCCTAGATATAGCAGGTACTGCCAAATATGGTGTATGCCCCTATATTTAGCAGATGATATGAAAATTATTGATTATTAATTGATGTTTAAATCAAATGATTGAGATTTTCTTGCTAATGCACCGAGTTAGATACCTGAGAACCTGTATGGGTGTAGATAGGATAATGAGCTTGCACATATTACTCTCAAATTTGACCACAAATTATGATTAAGACACCACAAATTGCCTACACTTTTGAATCACCAAAACTTACCCAGATTTCGATCACAAAAACTGAATTTATAGAGTAATGATAGATATCATAATGAATGAAATGTACAAAAATATGTAGGTCTATGAATGATCTTCAGAATACACATGCTTCTAAAATGTTGTTTTTAATATAAGTTCATATAAATAGCAATTTAAAATGCCTACTGCAGAATCTAGCACCTACTGCTAAAAATGGCAGTAGGTGTAGATCACCTACTGCCATTTTTGGCAGTAGGTGCTAGATTATGCATGTTACGTGAAAAAGTAAGCTTTTACCAAACCTGATAAGATGGAGGAGGTGCGGGCAGGAGTTGGTGAGGCACACCTGCGGCCCAGGTAATTACATGAGGGTATTGGGTTGTGACAGGAAACACCCACCTTCCCGGGATAGGGAGGGGGGGACCTGGTTATTTGATATTCCCTAGGGGGAATTTAAAGGTCTATTACTTTACTTGTATGTGTATATGTTTGTATGTATTCCCAACCTGTATTTAATGGACAGTCTCCCCAATCGGAAGCATGATGTTCCGTACCGGGCGGGGAGGTGTGTTTATGACGTAGGTGTGATGCGTGAGGGAGAGACGGAGGTTCCCCCTGCGGGGGAGTGAACCCCCCTTAAATAAAGCCGTCTAGGCAGAGATAGGGCAGAACACTTTGGGTTGCCGTCTAGAACAGGACTGAGCTCCTGGGGACCTGAAGGTGGAGGCTATCTTGGAACTGTATTGGTGACTTTGTCTTATTGACTGAAATAAGATTCAGTTAGTTGGTTGTTGGAAGTTGGAAGGGTTATACTGTATAACAGTATAATTGCCAGTAGTAAGTTCTATAGAGCCTGAAGGAGGTAATATTAGTATCATATTAAGTGGCAGTCATCAAACCAGGAGGACCTGGCAGTTGAAGTTATATAAGCAGAGACTGAAATTATCCAAGATTAGATCCAGGAGGATCACTTGTGAAACAAGCTACCTTGTACCAGTATATAGGGTGCCTGATTTTACACTGGCAACCACGACGAGACACTAGCTGATTTAATTACAGCAGGGCTCCAATGAACATTATTGAAGGTCTGAGAGAGAGTGAGGCCATTCTCTGCCACAACGCTGTGTTCAAGCTTGCCTGCTTTGCCGAGAGGTCTCCACCCTACACCGCCCCCGGACTCTCACACATCCGGGTAGAGAACGGGCACATTGGAGGGGTCGTCGAGCTGCCGGACAGACCAGGCCAGAGAGGGATCTTCCTGTGGGTGAAGATTGACAACAATTTACTACCCTGCGGTCAACGTAACCGGAGCAAGCGATACCGGTAAAGAGGCATTAGTAGTGGTGACTAGAACAAGATGGCGGATCAACTAGTACAGGTACAGCTGCAGAGGCTGTACCTGGACGAGGATGAACGTGAGTACCGGAGGGAACGGGTAGAAGAGATGAGGCAGGCGCCGTACCAGGACAGCCGGGAATATGGGAGGAAATTCCAGGCGGCTGTAAACCGGGCTTATACGGCTGAAGAGTTAGAGGTGCCCTTGGTTGCTGATCAGCTCATCAGGCTCTTTATAAAGGGGCTGAGGGACAAGGATGTCCGTATGCAGGTGCACCTTGACCGCCCAGCTACCCTCGACCAAGCCGTCCAGAGCGCCAACGGCGTCGCCAGGGCAGTCGGCAGGGCCGAGGTAGAGTGCAGACAAGAAGTCCCAATGGATATCAGCGCGCTCCCTCGATGTCCACCCACTGACCCCTTTAAGGAGGAGGTCCTCAGCTCATTGAAACAGCTGGATGGCTCCTTTAAAGGACTGCAGAAACAGGTCAACAAGATTGAGAAAGTCCAAACCCAGCAGCTTGCAGCAGCCCGCCAGCCACCACCACCACGCATGGAGACAAGGCAACAGGCTCCCCCAGCAACAAGGAGGCAGCAGATGTGGGGCAGACCCTCCTGGGTTGACGGACAACCTGTGTGCTACAACTGCGGGAACACCGGACACTTCTCCCGCGAGTGCGGCCGGCAGGCGGGAAACGAGTAAGTGCACCGGACTCTAGGGTGTGTGTAAACATTCCTATGGAAGACCTCACTGCACACACACTCATAGACTCTGGTGCATGCCAAAGCCTCATGCGACAGGACTTCTGGAGACTTCTGTGCAAGAGGCTGCATAGAGCTCCTATAGCAGAGAAAGGAGAGGGGTTACGAGGATTGAGTGGTCATGCCATACAGACAATAGGTAAGGCTTCCATTTCTATTTTTGGAAAGCCCCTTTCAGTGTACATAACAGACACTCTACATCATGATATGCTGCTGGGGGATGATGGGTTGCGGTTGCTAGGTGCCGTTTTGGACTATAAAAATGGTACGGTTAACTTGGCAGAGGCTGCTATGACATGCAAGCTATCAGGGGCGGGAGACAAAGCAATAGCGGTAGTTACCACAGACACAGAAGAATGGGTGAGGAGATGGCCCCAAGTGTTTGCTGCCGAGGGGGCCCCTAATGGCCGTGTGCCCAGTGTGGAGTTGGAGATTGACACTGGTGATGCCCGGCCTATTCGACAGAAACCCTACCGGATCCCCCTGACGAAGAGACGGTTGGTAGAAGCGGAAATGGATAAGATGCTTGCTGAAGGAGTGATACGACCCAGCTCCTCTCCATGGGCATCACCCATCACCCTACAGTTAAAGAAGGATGGATCGATACGTTTCTGTGTAGATTATAGAAAGGTAAATGCGGTAACTAAGAAGGACTCTCATCCGTTACCGCATATTCAAGATATATTTGATTCTCTGACCGATGCCAAGGTGTTCAGTACCATGGACCTCAAATCAGGGTACTGGCAGATTGCAGTCAGAGAACAAGACATAGAGAAAACTGCATTCTGCAGCCACCGGGGGTTGTTCCAGTTCACTAGGATGCCCTTTGGACTTTGCAATGCACCAGCAACCTTCCAACGGACCATGAACCGGGTTTTGGCCCCCTACATTGGGATTAGCTGCATGGTGTATATCAACGATATTATCGTCTATAGCAAGACGGCGGAGGAGCACCATAGACATCTGGAGGAAGTGTTCACGGTGCTTGAAGCCAATGGGCTTAAGCTTAAGCCTAGCAAGTGCCACTTCGATGTGGAGCGGGTAGAACTGTTGGGGTTTGTAGTGACGAAGGACGGGATAGAGACAAACCCTGACAAGGTGGCCGCCATCGAGGACATGAAGCCTCCAGAGGATGTCACGGGTGTGCGCTCGTTCCTAGGCATGACAGGGTATTATAGACAATGTGTAGAGGGGTATGCAAAGCGGGTGGAACCGATGGTACGCCTCCTACACAAGAAGGTACCCTTTCACTGGGGTTAGGAACAACAGGCGTCCTTCACCGAACTGAAGCGGGCTCTGATGTCATCCAAGGTAATGGCTCACCCACGCATCAACCACCCCTACAAATTGTTCACTGATGCGTGTAATTATGCGGTGGGAGCCATCTTGGTACAAACAGACGATGACGGCCTTGAGAGACCCGTTCAGTACATCTCCAAGCAGTTGGAAGGTGCCCAGCTGAATTGGGCTACCATCGAAAAGGAGGCTTATGCGGTAGTGTATGCTCTAACCAAACTCAGGCCATATTTATATGGAGCCCAGTTTGTGATATACACTGACCATAAGCCCCTCAAGGCCTTGTTTCTATCGGAGGTTAAAAACACTAAAATTCAACGATGGGCCGTACTCATAGCGGAGTACGGAGCCCCGATAGAGTATCGGAAGGGGAAGAACAACATCAGAGCTGACATGCTGTCACGCATCAGGACAGCGGAGATAGGTGCGATATATACGGTAGATGACTGGGTGGCAGCCGACGACCTGGGAGGAGAAGATCCCACCCAGATCCCGTGGGAGTTCGACAAGCTGGAGAGGGAACAGCTTCTGGTAGAACAGCGCACAATGAACGAGTATGCGCTGGCCAGTGAACCGGAATCTGGGTATGAACTGAAGGATGGACTCCTGTACACCACAAGACCGCCTCCCGGAGGAGCGGTCTTCCCACGGTTGGTTCTGCCCCCTAGTGCCAGGCATAGAGTCATACAGAGGGCTCATACCGAGGTGGGTCATCAGGCGGTGAGAAAGACTCTGGATAGGTTAAACGAGGCTTACAAGTGGCCAGGACAGCGTGAGGATGTCCGCAGGGTGTTAGACCAATGTGCTCGGTGTGCCGTACACCATGACAAGAGGCAGTACCCTAAGCCATCTGAGATGCCAATTGCTGCTTACCCAGGGCAAGTTATCGGGATGGACCTGGTAGGAAGACTCCCCGAGACCCCCTATGGTAACAAGTACCTATTGACAGTCATCGACCACTGTACCGGATGGGCTGAAGCCAAGCGCATCCCCAGTAAGTCCTCTGAGCATGTTCTGAGATACCTGGAGCAGGAGTACTTGCCACGGTTTGGTTCGCCTGAGATAGTCATTACGGACCAAGGCCCGGAGTTCAACGCTGCCCCCCTGAGACAATACATGGAAGCGGTTGGCATTGAGCACCGGCGCAGCAGTCCGTATAACCCTCAAACCAATGGAAAAATTGAGAGATTTCACAGGACAATTAAAGGGGTCCTCCGTAAGTTAATGAACAATCACTCGGCTGACTGGGAGGACCGCCTTGGCCAGGCACTGTGGGCACATCGATGCAATGTCCACAGTCACTGGCTACACCCCTTTCTTCCTACAGTACGGTCGCCGCCCCCGGGCTCCGCTAACCCGCATGCTAGGACGGACAGAGGGGAGTGACCCCAGGGCCATAGGGGAGCGGTTGGATGAACTAGCAAAGGCATTCTAGTGTGCAGCATGAGCCACTGAGGAAAGCCGCAGGTACAATCGGAAGAGACTGGAAGCAAGAGCTAATGCTGGTGATGTAAGGGCAGGGGACCATGTAGTGATCCTTGCCCAGGAACGCGCCCCCTTTGACTCTAAGTGGGATCACCAGTATGTGGTGACCTTAGTACGGGGACCCGTCATCACAGTCATAAATGAACGCACCGGAAAGAGGAAAGTAGTCAACAGAAACAAAGTACAGATTGTTGAACCTGACATGCTTTGGGATACGGTCCAACCACGAGTCACAAGAACAAAGAGGAACCGTCCCCTGGGTCGTGTACCTGTTGACATCGACGAACCGCAGGCAGCTGTACCGGAGGACCCAACCGCAGCTGAGGAGGATATAAGCGAGGATGAGGAGGTGGGCCAGCCAGTTGCAAAACGACCACCACGGAGAGCAGCTGAGCCAGCAGACGAGGCGCCACCTTCACAAGTTCAACGGAGACTTCCCCCCACCCTCTGTGGCAAAAGACGCAGCGAGTACCAGATAGTTACCAGGAGCCAGGTTCGTAGACACCTTGGTCCATCCCTACTGGGAAAGCGTGAAGGGGACATTGAGGACAACGAGGAGGCCAAGAGACAATGTATATCTTTTGTGTCGGTCTTCTGTGCCTAGCTAGGCCCATCTGGACAACAGACCTCTTCACTGATGATGGTGTGCTGATCGAGCACAAGGGAGAGGCAAGGACGGTAGGAGTTGTGTGGACTACGGTAGTGACCATAAACGCCCCCTCCCCCCTGCCCATGCCGGCGTGGGTAGACCGGGTGAGACAGGGTATTCACTCCGCAGGAAACAGCCTCTCCGCTGGGGATAAGCAAGTCTGGGAGGCTCGGCTGTCGGCCCTCATCCTGCAAACACGTGTGCGGTATGAGGACAGACAGCTACTAACATCTTCACAGCCCACCCGAAGGAAGAGGGGCCTTTTGAATATTGCCAGGGAGTTGAGCAAAATACTCTTCGGTTTATCCACTGAGAAGGACGTGGACGAACTAAGAAGGATTATGACGACGGCTACCATGGACCGCAGTCTGATCCATCATAACCTAGAGAAGCTGGTTAGCGTGGTGAACCAGACTAGGAGATATGTTAAGGAGAACCGGATGGACTTGCAAGCCATCCAGAAGCATGAGGGAGCCCTACAAGCTCAAGTAGAGAGGAACGGGAAACACTTAGTCCTCCTTGAGCAGAGGGTTAACAGTCTATCGATGTCTAGAATCATAGACAGAACCATTAGCGAACTGGAACTTTAATGGAGGAGTCCCAGCTTCAGTTCCAACTCTATGATAGGCCGAGAGGTGAACTAGAGCGGGGTTGGCTTACTGAAACGACCCTCCCAAGAACAGACCTAGACGACATCTGAACAAACATTAAGAAGATAGGCTATGAAGTGCCCAGTCCGGAATGGTATTATGAGAACGCTCAGATTGAACCACTTTGGGCTAATGGCGATCAGGTGACATTTTATGTGGACTTACTCGGACTCACTAGGGTGCCCTATTTAAGGTTCCAATTGAATTACTATCCTGTTGTATTTAATGAGCAATATCTGCATGTGGTTAGTGGGGCACCCGAAATCGCTGTGAACACTCGCACTGGAGGGATGTTCCTACCTACAGACTGTATTGGGGAGAAACCGAGAGTCTGTATCCAACAGAAGGAGGTACTCACCCCAACCTGTGAAAGCGGGCTTATCACCAACCAGACCCGTAGTCTCTGCAGTGTGACTGTAAGCAAGCGTGGTGAGCAGAGATCTGGGGTATTCCCCCTGAACATTGGACATTATGTTGTGGTTATTTACGAAAAAACACCGGTCATGATGAGATGTGAGGGTAAGGCTGCTACTAAAGTAAAGGTGGTTGGGGCAAAAATTGTGGAAATTCCAGGGCGTTGTGAATTAGAAACTTCAGAATGGAGGGTTAAGGGTACCAAGACGGGGGCAAGTAATCTGACAAGTAGCTATCAGAAGAATGCATATATGCCTTCCCTGAACTTTACATGGCCGGCTGAGGTAAATCAGGATGTTGTCCGGGCTCTTAAGTGGACGGAGAGAGTGGAAGTACCTTTGGTAGACATGAAGGATTGGGGTACTCCCCTCCCAGGGGGTGCACTAGACACCCCCTTTCCTGTACAGCTTGTAGTAATCAGTGTTATAGGGGGCATGTTTCTTGCGATGGCCATAATTATCATCCTTGGATGGTATGCCAGGAGGAGAATGAACAAACAGGCTGCATGGGCACCTGATGCGACCCACCGGCGGTGCGAGGCCCCGGGAGAAGGCTCACCCGAGATCACTGAACTTGAGCTCGCCTCCTTAATGGCCTGACCCAAGAACTGTCCCCTCGCTTCTTGTATCTATCATGCCTTGTGTAACATTAATTAGGTAACATATTAAGTAATCTTTGCAAGAAACCCTCAGGAGTTTGCTGCACAGTGGCATCAAACTTTAAGTGGGGGAGGTATGTAAAGTCAGGAGTGTTCTGCCTCCTGAATTTAGCAGGTTTCTATAATAATTATACTTATCGATATGAATATCTGGGTATGGTGTATAAGTATACATGTATGCACCCAAGAAGGAGAGGTCAGTAGAGTATGTGTCATGGTCCACCACCCCCAGGGAACAGATGGGCCTCCTTGGTGAGTGGGGGCAATATAAGTTAAGCGGATCCAGCTGGGCGATTTATGAGATGGTGTACATCTCATCCCCTCCCCCTCCTACCTGCAGGTGGGAGGTGTGAATTGCCCTATTCAGCTATCGGAGATTGGGGATATATATTTGTGGGTTGTAAAGTTGGTGGTCAGCTAATGGGCAGGGACTCTCCCACAAAAATTGCCCACCGGAAGAACCTTTCCTGTCTTCTGGCTCATTATGCACCTGTGCCGGCCATAAAGTTGGGTCTGGGAAACTGAGGGGGAAACCCCTAATTACACCTATTTCATTTAAGTGTCTGTAAACTTTATAAGCACCCACCGCCGGAACAACCCTTTCCGATTCATGTGCAGGACCTAGTTGCCACCTTTAAATTTGGGGAAGGAAAAGTTGAGCGAAGGAATATTCTACAATATGGTAATTGTTGTGTACTAAAAGTTGAGGCCCATTGAGGAATGCACGTAATATGTTATTAGAACTTATTAGAAGTTATTCGGAGTCTGTGGAGGGCCATTTAGTGACCCTAAAGGGGATAGTATAATTGCACAAACATTTTATGGTATAAGTGCACGATGACTATAAGATGGAGGAGGTGCGGGCAGGAGTTGGTGAGGCACACCTGCGGCCCAGGTAATTACATGAGGGTATTGGGTTGTGACAGGAAACACCCACCTTCCTGGGATAGGGAGGGGGGACCTGGTTATTTGATATTCCCTAGGGGGAATTTAAAGGTCTATTACTTTACTTGTATGTGTATATGTCTGTATGTATTCCCAACCTGTATTTAATGGACAGTCTCCCCAATCGGAAGCATGATGTTCCATACCGGGCAGGGAGGTGTGTTTATGACGTAGGTGTGATGCGTGAGGGAGAGACTGAGGTTCCCCCTGCGGGGGAGTGAACCCCCCTTAAATAAAGCTGTCTAGGCAGAGATAGGGCAGAACACTTTGTGTTGCCGTCTAGAACAGGACTGAGCTCCTGGGGACCTGAAGGTGGAGGCTATCTTGGAACTGTATTGGTGACTTTGTCTTATTGACTGAAATAAGATTCAGTTAGTTGGTTGTTGGAAGTTGGAAGGGTTATACTGTATAACAGTATAATTGCCAGTAGTAAGTTCTATAGAGCCTGAAGGAGGTAATATTAGTATCATATTAAGTGGCAGTCATCAAACCAGGAGGACCGGGCAGTTGAAGTTATATAAGCAGAGACTGAAATTATCCAAGATTAGATCCAGGAGGATCACTTGTGAAACAGGCTACCTTGTACCAGTATATAGGGTGCCTGATTTTACAATAGGGTTCACTTATTATTGATTGATGTTGCTTTGAATAAAGCCAGTTTGTATATTCAGATCAATTCCACCAAACACATGTCTCTGTTCAATTATTATTATCATAGCTATTGTACATCTCGTGGTAACCATAGCAACCGAAAGGAATTTATTATAATGCTATTATACCGGAATTTAACTAATATTGGCATAATTAATATCATCTCTACCGGTAGTAATTACCCGTACTACCAATGCCCCCTAGTTAACTGGAGGTTATCTGACAAGGGTGGGTTGGGGGTGGGGGATGGATGTTATCATGGTCTGGAATGCTATCAGACCATGATAACATCCACCTGGAAGAGAACAGACTTTTCAACCCAGGGCGTCTTATCATGTGGGCCTTTGCTCAGACCTCATCAGTGAGTCATTTAGAAACTAAAACACACTGGACACTTAGGTACATCAAATAAAGCTGAATGACCTTGCAGACCCTAAGTACTTTGCTAACAGGATAGCTTTACCATACACATTTCACCAATTGAAAGAAAGATTAATTACTTGTATGACTAAAACAAGTCACATTGAATCTCTGTATGATACCACTATACTATAGAGGGAGACAGCAATGAGTAGTGCAGGTTCGCTTTGATGCAGACCCCGTTGGAAGGGTAAACTTCTGCTGGAGCATCACATGAAACCAAAAACACTTTTTCCACTAGAGAGTTGTAGATTAGTGTCTCAACACTTCAAATAAATCGGGATACATAGTTCTTGTTAAGCTTGTGCATATATACAATAAAGAATTTCACTCATACTTGAAGCTTAATGTAGAAATGGATCATTTGATTGGAGTTGCTATGACACCACATCTGTATTGTGACTAATCACAGTCTTGTATAGATTTTCATATTGGTGTCAAAACTTGAAGCATGACAGAATGTCTATGCTATTCATAATGTACTCCCTCATGGGTTAATACAATGAATACTTAATCATGTTTTAAAGGTTGTGCGACACTATCACATTCTTAGGGCATGAGGAATGTGCATTTTTAAATGATCCTTAATCTTGATGAGGAACTGACAGCTATACACAAGTTTCCAGAGGCATCTCTGTCCACTTTACACTGTACAGATGTATGAAGCTGTTCTTCAAATGAGGTTCACAGGGATTGATTTAAAGCACTTCTACCATCAGGAAGCTTGGAAATATCTTGGGTGACAACTGTCAATCTTGGTCTGCTTCATCATATTTCATTGATTGACACCAGGAACAATGCCCTGACAGAGATTTGACATGGTGTAACTATGTGTCAATGGTGATTGTGAGGTAGAGGGCTGGCTACACAGCTGGGTAAGTGTTAGATTCATTCTGCCAATGGCTTATGTGTCATACATTTATAAATGCAGTTTAAAAAGGTTTCACTTGCTATCCACAAGTATATAGCAAAGTACTAAAGAACAATTGTAACCTCTTTGGTATAAATCAATCATGTCATGAGCAGTAGAGTATATAAGCATAAAATAAAAGCTTAAAGGTGTGGAATAGGCACATGTTCATGGTTACTGTCAAGTCGAAGTATTTCAGATACTATAGAAAAGAACCATGGCAGATCTAATATACAAAGAAGTATGACATATTTGACATGGGTCCATTGTGGTAAATCAATGTATGATACAGCTTTAGGATACTGGGGTACATCATTGTCCATGCATGGTGTGTGGAGGATGTGTGTCTAAAAGATGTGAATAGATTGCTATCCAAGCTTTGGATGGGTAAGTTAGTTCTTGTAATATGATATTCAATGTTCATGGGTTAGAACTACACTGTTCAACTTGGAGAATCTGAAACTCGTCAGTGGTGAAGAATATAGGTCCTCAGATTAAAAAAAAAACTAAATCTACAACTTAGATGATAAAAATGACGACTTTAGTTTGTCATCCTAATGACCTAAGTAGTCAGTATTCATGACAATACTGACAATAGTCATGATGGGAACGATGTGTTGGCAACATCAAACAGCCAGGTCCACGAAGACTAACTTTATAAATTATTGAAATTGACACCAAACCTAGATGGCACATAATATCCAAAAAAGGTAAGTTTGAAAATCGAAGAGAATGGGAAAAACTCTGTGTGGGTTGCTTAAGGAAATACTGCCAGATGAAACAGATCATCTATCAAACTGTTGAAGGGGTTAAGCTTCTCAGTGAGCTGCTTCATGCTTGAAGTAAACATCACCATCACAGACCTAACACTGATTGACAGCAGGGTGCTTAGGACAAACAGCACCAACACAATCCTGATACTGATTGACAGCAGGATGCTTAGGACAAACAGCAACATCACAGACCTGATACTGATTGACAGCAGGGTGCTTAGGACAAACAGCAACATCACATACCTGACATTGATTGACAGCAGAGTGCTTAGGACAAACAGCAACATCACTGACCTGACATTGATAGACAGCAGGGTGCTTAGAGCAAACACCAGCCTCAAAGACCTGACACTGATTAATGGTCTAAGAGGACTGACTAATGCATTTATGCCGAGGGGAGTTTCACTGATGCAGGAAGATGTATCAGCTTAATAATACATGTACATATCAACGAGTGTTGTGCCTGGGAATTGTTAGAGCTCAGATAGTGAACTTGCACATACCTGTATTGCTACACATTTTGTGGTTCGCTTGGTGGAAAGATGACACTATATTCAGTGTGTTCTGGGTGGACCATCTATGACATAAGTAGAACTGGCTTGGAGTAAACAACATTGCAGACATGACACTCCATGCCAGCAAGGTTCCTTATATATACGGTGACCATCTCATATCTGTCACTGAGATACCCAGTGAAAAGGGTGAATTAAGTTTGCATTGAAGTAAATATCTATATGTGATTGAAGCCTAAGAACTAGCTGTAATAAAGTCTGAAGTCAGTATATAGGCACCAAGTATTTATTAACCTTTTCATGTTCTGGGCACTAATCAACAATAACTGTAATGGTCTACCATCCTGGGTTGCCATTATTTGGGGTAATCATTGAATCAAGTTGGTTATAATTAAAATGTGTTGATTATGTGTTTACCCTTCACTATATACCCTGCATACGTAATTAGCAGGTGACAACTGTCCAGTATATATATATATATATATATATATATATATATATATATATATATGGGACTATATATACTCGTGTATAAGCATATGATTAACAGCGGCTAGTGATGCGCCCGTCCGGGACTACTTGTTGCGTGCAACAATACAACTCTCCATTGGTAACCATGGCAAAGATACCCTGTGCAATATGACAGCGCATTTTCAAGTACTCGCCAGTCGGGCTCAAGAACTCATACAGTGCACAACACACCTATGATGGGGGTTGGCAAAATATTTTATTTTCAGCTGCGAAGGTTGATTAAGGGCAATTTGACTTTGAAAGCGTCTTTCTAACCTGGCAACGTTTATCGCCGAAATTCTGGTCAAAATGGGCCGGAAAAAATCAAAAAGACTTAGGACCCCCGGGAGGTTGCAGGAGGTCGAACAGGGGATAAGTGTCTCCTTTGCATGTTGTTACTGGGCTGCCCACCGACCAAATGCCCGTCGATGACATTGCTGAGCTGAAAACCCGTACGGAGACGATTGAGACAACCCTGGAGTCAATATTGGCGAAGTTGGACGAGTTATCTTCAGAGGGCACCACCACTGACAGTACGAGTTCCACAAGTTCTTCTTCAGTCTCAAGGTCAAGATCCAGACATAGAACCAAGAAACCTCGGGGAGAATCTTTTAAGCCACAAACAAAAAATTGACAACTTGGAGCATTTATTGATTGTCAACATTCATTTAGTAAATGTCAAATATGAACAAGGTGAAGATATCAGATAAATGCATGATCATATTGAGATGTTACTGGAAAAGAGTGCCACAAAAATCTATACTCTCAGTTCTCTTGTAAATTATGCTAAGAGTGAAGGATAGGGCAGATAGAAAAGGCATTAACACGTTTGAAATGGTGGAAAATTCAGACATACGCCACCTAAGTTATGATGGTACTTTCACTGCCCAGAACTAGCAAAGACCAGTAAAACTAGTTCAAAAAAGGTTACCACCTCAAAAAACCCTTGTTATGCCTTTAATAGGCCTGAAGGGTGCAAACTTAATCCATGCCGCTACAGGCATATTTGCAGTACTTGTGAGTCTAACAGCCACTCAGCTGACAAATGTTCACAAGCTGATACTGACAAATAGGATGTTCCCCCTGGGAAGGGTCCTTCCCCCATTTCAGCTGGCAATGGGGAAGTAGTTGTGGTAGAGGATTTTATGGTTGGCAATTTTCCCACAGTTTGTAATCTTGATGAAATATTTCCGGTCTCAGATGATGTAGACATGTTCAATTTTGCCCGCTGTGAAAACCCAAGTAAATATGGGTTTTATTCTAAAAGTGTTCCCAGTGTTGGTGATTTCTACCAAATCTTTGATGTGAATTGTCAGGGTAGTTCAAAAATTAAAGTTTTCCAGAGTTGCATCGATGGTAAATGTCATTGTGAACATTATATTGGTGGCCATAGGGCCCAAATATTGCCATGTCATTTGGCATGTTTTTTATGGCAGGAAGGTGTTGTGAATTTACCCAAAAATGACTTACACTATTTATGGTCAGGTTTTGTTGAGAGCTTCAAAATTGTTGATCCTGAGTGCAAGGCTGAGTATGAGTATGTCAATTATGAAACAATTTTTCAGGGTCATTTTTAAAAAGAAATGTGTGCAAGAATTACAGGATGGTTCAGTTGTTTAAGTAACCTCCAAACCTAGATGCATACATGCCCTCGGTGGAGTCCCAAAAAGTAATGGTAAATTGAGGCCTATTACCGACTGCAGCTTGCCAGCTAAGAAAAGTAATTATTGATTGATGTTGCTTTGAATAATGCCAGTTTGTATATTCAGATCAATTCCACCAAACACATGTCTCTGTTCAATTATTATTATCATAGCTATTGTACATCTCGTGGTAACCATAGCAACCGAAAGGAATTTATTATAATGCTATTATACCGGAATTTAACTAACATTGCCATAATTAATATTATCTCTACCGGTAGTAATTACCCCTACTACCAATGCCTCCTAGTTAACTTCAATACAGAAGTTCCTCTCAGGAACTTCTGTATTGGTATAAACATAATAGTCCAGTCATATACTGGATGTACCTAGGACAAATTGCAAATTGTATCTCCCATGGTTTTTCAGGTTCCTTACAGGTACCCAAACATCATATAAACTGTCATACAAAGTCATGTTGTTTATCTAACCTGTCCCAGGCCTATCCCTTGCCATACCATGATACCAACTCACAAACTGTTCCATACGCTGCATATACATGCCCACAAGGACTGTATGCAATATCCCCATAATGCTTCACACCTCGAGAATAGTTCAATCAGCCTCCAGGACCTGTCCCACATTGGCACATTGGTTGCAGTCCATACAGTGCAGCTTGGGCATCAGTCTTCATGAGTCAAATGTGAAGGTACTACCAATGTCCACTTCAGGACCTGCCCCACATTGTTGCATTCTCACATAGGCTTGTCTCTGTTTATACCTTGCATATACCTTGATAGCGAAGGCAAGATTGAAGAGTGAAGTTTAATTATACCTCAAATTAAAATGGCCAATTAGATGGTTCAGAGGGAAATGGGGGAACGAACACAAAGGTCAACAGTCAACCTGCGAGAGATATAAAGGCAGTCACTGAGGTGTAACTCCCAGATGCATTTAGTATCTGTACTATTAGTCACTAGCATTTTACAGAACCTACGCTCGTTCAATGGCAAACCAGAATGTAAATTGTGAGTGTGTTTTACAAGACACATGTATGTATCTAGTATAATCTTTGAGGTGTACATGGAATGATAAAGGAGTACAGCTAATCACACACATGAGTAGGGCAATGGAGCTACTTTATTAGCCGAATCACATAGTCCTTCATGTTTACTGGGTGAATATTCCCATGTAGCCATTTTTATACACGGGTGTTATTTGGTTGCCTATGCACATAGAACAATAATGATGTGCCCAGAATAATAATGTTTCTGTACACGTAAAAAATCGTTTCTGTATACCCAGGAATAGTATCTGTAGGCCTACCGACAAGAATGTTTCTGTCCCACAAGAATTGTTCCTGTGCCTACAAGAATTGATCAGTACCCGCAAGAATTGTTCAGTATCCACGAGAATAGTCCAGTATCCGCAAGAATTGTTTAGTATCCACAAGAAGAGCACAGTATCCGCAAGAATATTCTTTCTGGTGAAAGCGTTATCTTGGGTATGTCCTATTAGGGGCTCCATATTACACACAGTGACCTGACTCACATAAGGCCTTTCAGAATTTCCTTAAAATTATCCGTGATAAAGGGCTAGTGAATGCCCATAACTTGGGCCCAAAGATGGCATTTCAATTGAAATAATGGCCGATACACTAGGAATACCAAGCCTAACTGGATTTTAGATATATCCATAATATTGAAGGCATACTTACATCTAATGCGGGTTGTCCATGGTCCAACTGTTGAGAGTGTAACTGGAAAATGAGTCCTAGAGGACCACGCTCCACCCTCCACCTCCTACCTCCTAACTCTGACGTCACTGATCCAGAAACAGGTGATGTGTCTACACTCTTCATACATATGTTTCGTAAGTGATATCCTGCTGTACATAGTATTTGTAGTTTGAAAGTGGTTGGAGATAATGTAGGTGTTTGATGATACACACCCCATTTTTAAATGGTGTGTGGTTCCTTAACTATGTAAACATCTATGATATTCAAACACTTGCAGCTCAACACCATCAAATTCTAAACACTTATCTTGAATACTACACACCTAAACACTTACTCACCATAGTGTTTAGGTGTTTGGGTTTAAACACATGTGACCAGGTAAGCAAAAACACCCCTCTGCAGGGAAAATCATTATCAAAGTTCATCTCGAGATCTTTATAATGAGACATCATTGGGATAAATATTCCTAGTACTTATGTCAGAACCCCTCCTTGAACATAGGTCGTCATTGATATATGAAATCGATGATTAATCTCTAATTATATTATAGACCATAATAAAAACAAAATAAATCAGCCTTTTTCATCAAAAATACATAATAATATGATGATTTTTATCATAGATTTTGATCTAGAAGGAATTTTCCATTTCATACAGTCTCTATGTGTTTAGTCCTAAACACTTACTTGAAAGATAACATCACAGTGTAAGTAAGTATGTATGTATGTATGTATGTATGTATAAGTATTGAATGAATGAAAGGATAGGACTTAGGTTTATTAATATCCCTATATGTTTTTTTTTGTGTGGTTTTCATTTGTTTTTTACATTGAATAAAATTCACAGTAAGTTCCCTTATTTGAGGATACTATCATCAAACCACAATATATCATGTACTCTAGTCCCACTATACTACATGCTACTAAATGGTTTCTTGAATACACATGTGTCTATCTGCTGGTACCCCCAGTGCTACATGCACCACTGGGTATTTATAACTGGTCCATCTTGTACCTGACTGCCAAGGTGTGACTGGGTACAGTGGCTCTGATCTAGTTGACACATAAACTACCCTCACTCTGTGTTGTGTAAAGTGGTGTATACACGGCATGTTTTTCAGCAGACTAGAGGAGACAAGACTACTGCACACATGTCTGCAGTTGTTTTGTCTGCTCAAAATGTGCCATGTATACAGGCTTAAGACAAATGTCTGCAGTTGTCTCCACTTGTCTGCAAATATCAAACATGTTTGAAAAATTTTGTCTGCTGTCTGCTCAAACCTGGTCTTGTCTGCTCAAAATGTGCTGTGTATCAGGGGCAGTAGACCTGTTCTGACTAGTCTGCAGTAAATTGACCAATAAGGGCAGCCCTTTGAGTCATGTGATAAGTAGCTACCATGTGACTTCTGCCACATTTACTCTAGCTTTGCAAACTCCACCAGGATTTTACTCAAGACTTCAGCAGACAAGTCTGTAAAATGTGCCATGTATCAGGTCCTGCAGACTCCTCCATACAAGCCACAACACAAGCAGACATTTGTCTGCTGATGTTTTGTGTGGTCTAGTCTCCTCAAATCTGCACTGTGTATACACCACTTAAGGTGTCATACACCCCAACCCTTGACCCACATAGCTACAAACCTGTGACCTATATAGTTCAGCCAATGGGAGTAGAGCACAGGTGGCAGTTGGCTGTTTCAATTAGTTAGAATTGAGGCGTTTGTGGTATGGCCGAGGGATCAATGCTGGTTTGTAAGGCCACCCCCTATTGGTCCTGCCTATGTGGGTCAATGTTGATTCCTGAGTCATCAACTTACTACCCTCTCAAGCATAGTTAAGGATTGGTACCTAGCCAGACCTGGCTGGGGTGGAAGGGGGTGGAGGGAACAAGCTAAGGTTGTGTAGTTAGCGTTTGAGGTCACCCCCACCCACAATGCACTTCGTATGGTTAGAAAACTGCTGCCCGAATGCCTCGAGTGAGGCACAAGGTAAGTGGATGTTGCTAGGGTTGTTGTAACTCATTATATGTACAGTTCAATTTTATTTGGATTGTATTACTTAGTTTATAAATATAGAGCCCTAGCCAAGGTGTGCTATATGATATAAATGATATTATATTGCTATATATCATAGTCATTTTACACATTGACCACCTCATTGTGATTGTATACTTATATATGTTTCTCTCTTATGTGCATCTAGGACACCTGCAGCTGACTGAGGAAGAAATCAGAAGTCACAAAGGGGACCATGGTCCATTCTGCCATACATCTCATGCAGCCCATATACAGGGCTACAAGGGCTGCCCCTACCTCCCTACCCACTCCTCCTGCACCTTCCCCCGTGTAACAGCCCTCACAGGCTGCTCCTACCTACTTACCTACTCCTCCCACCCCTCCCCCCGTGTTCCAGCCCTCACAGGCTACTCCTACCTCCCTACCCACTCCTCCTGCTCCTCTTCCCGTGTACCAGTCCCTACAGGTTGTCCCTCCCTCCCTACCCACTCCTCCTACTCCTCCTGCCGTGTACCAGCCCTCACAGGCTGCTCCTACCTCCCTACCCACTGCTGCTGCTCCTCCTCCCGTGTACCAGGCCTGATAGGCTGCTCCTACCTCCCTACCCACTCCTCCTGCTCCTCCTCCCGTGTACCAGCCCTCACAGGCTACTCCTATCTCCCTACCCACTCCTCCTGCTCCTCCTCCCGTGTTCCAGCCCTCATAGGCTGCTCCTACCTCCCTACCCACTCCTCCTGCTCCTCCTCCCGTGTACCTGCTCTCACAGGTTGTCCCTACCTCCCTACCCACTCCTCCTGCTCCTCCTCCCGTGTACCAGCCCTCACAGGCTGCTCCTACCTCCCTACCCACTCATTCTTCTCCTCCTCCTGTTTACGTGCCCTCACAGGTTTTCCCTACCTCCCTACCCACTCCTCCTACCCCTCCTCTCATGTACCAGCCCTGGCAGGCTGCTCCTACCTCCCTACCCACTCCTCCTACCCCTCCTCCCGTGCACCAGCCCTCACAGGCTGCTCCTACCTCCCTACCCACTCCTCCTGCTCCTCCTCCCTTGCATCAGCCCTCACAGGCTGCTCCTACCTCCCTACCCACTCTTCCTGCTCCTCCTCCCGTGCATTAGCCCAATTGGGCCCTCCCTACCTACCTACCCACTCCTCTTACCCCTCCTCCCGTGTACCTGCCCTCACAGGCTGCTCCTACCTCCGTACCTACTCCTCCTACCCCTCCTCCCGTGAACCAGATCTCATAGGCTGCTCCTACCTGACAGAGGAGGAAGGGAATGGCTTGGGGAGGGAAGGAACGGACTGAAGAGGGAGGGAATGGACTGAGGAGGGAGAAAAACAGACTTATAGGAAGGAGGGGACGGACTGAGGATGGAGGGAAAGGATTGAAGAGGGAAGGAATGGACTGAGGATGAGGGGAATGGATTGAGGAGGGAGGGGAAGGAATAGGGAGGGAGAAAACAGACTGAGTAGGGAGGGAATGGACTGAGGAGGGAGGGAACCAGCTGAGGAGTAATATGATTGACTCAGGAGGTGCAGAGTCCATGTTCTTCCAAGCTGCAAGTAAATAAACAAGATATTTAGTTATCATTATGCCATTCCTGAAACCAATAGTATATCTAATGTATATATGATACAGATTGTCTTGTGTGTTATTTAATGAATAAAAAACGGCACCACCAGTAGATGGATGGGCTTCTGCTTTGGGGTTAAAATTTAAGTTAGATTATTCAAAAAAGACATCATGCTACCAAATAAATATATATTCCCATTGGTCTCTTGTAAACTACATGTTTAGGATATGTGTAATACATATGGGCAATATATAAATTCTACCTCATAGTCTACAGCAGTATAGTTGTATACCAAGCTAACCGGGCCCTAATAAATATTCATTCAGAGGCCCAGCAATTGATGTCCACTGAGTCAGCGGAGGGCTCGGCCTAGTCTTCCTGGGCCCCAGATATCAAGTTACAAAAAGCAAAGGCATGGCATATGATGTTACATTTCAAAAACAATACACAACAAGTAGGTAGGTCCTCGAGTTAAGATATGAAAGACCAACCCCACAAAAGACTAGGGACCGAGTTTTCATTGGGGGCTTGGGAAACTACTCTGAAAGTTCCACCACCACAACACCCATGCCACCGCTTACCATCGCTCCTTTAGCGATGGTTCCGTCAGTATAGTTGTAGTTTTCTCTAGACCTACATTTGTATTAACATGTGGACAGTACACATGTATGTAGTACAACATGTTCTCTCTGTGGTCAGCAGCTGTGTGTAACTGTAAGTCAGTACCTGCACTACAATAGGTGAGCAGGGCTAGGTTAGTAATAAGTAGGTCAGGTCACTGATTACCCCTGACTTACCACCAGGTGGAACTATCAGCTCACCTATTGTCTTACTACCAGTACAGCCCAGTGTTGCTATGGTGACCTTCAGTCAGCACCGCCACTTAGCGCCGCCCTGACTGGACTGAGACACACTGTACATGTGCTATAGGACTCAGTATGGAAGCCTAGTGGAGCCGCCATTTTGAATTTCACTGGTTGAGGTAAAACCCACTGATAACATATACCATGGTGGGTACCTTGTCCCTGGTTAACACCCACTTCCAGGGACATGCTGGTCCCATCTTATAAGTTGTTATCTGTGTGTGTTGCCGGAACCAGCTCCAGACCAGCTAGTGGCCAATATGCACTTTCCCTGTCCTATAGGGCACATGGTAATCCCTTTATGGAGGTCGCCATATTTGTTCTTAGTCCCTGACGCCATCTTGGAATTTTCAGAAAATTCTGGGTAATCTCTTATCTGCACTCTCATCAACACAGAACAATGGCCATAGATAAGCCTGATAGGGGAGATAAGCTGCACACTGCCCCCTATCTTAATTACTCTAAGTACCTCCCCATTGCTTTAGGTGTGAAGGGAGGGGATTCACCTGATAGGGAGACAATGGCTTAGTCTTTACTGTTGTGCCCTCTTAAAACTTTTAAAGTTTGACTTCTCTTGTATTTAAAGTAAGGAAGTACGTCTGTGTTCCCTCTTGTATTTAAAGTACAAATGCCATATAAAGCTTATCTTGTTAAAGTTTAAGCTATTTACTATCTTTAGGTACACATTTTAAAATATATTGTAGCAGCGGGGCGGGAAGCGCTAGGCTTTCAGCGGGACTCTGCGGGTCGGGCTGGTTCGGTCCCACACCACGAGGGGGCGCGGTGCCCGCGGTTGCTATATAAGGCCCGCGGGACCGCGGCCTCGGCAGTCTATGACTCCCAGCTGTCTGGCGCGGACGTGACCCAGCCTCCCCAGCAGAGTCCTATGTAGACTTCAGGAACGACGTCGGCTGTATAACTGATGAGATCTGATTAATAGATGAGATACGCCTTTATACTTGTACACCTTTATTCACACAATATACGGGTTGAGTTTTTCCCAAGCATAATTGAACGACTTACTCCTGTGTTCGTCTAATTCGCTACATTGGTGACAGCGGTGGTTCTTAAGCAGAACCCACGATTATGGCTAATTTAGGCGGCGCAGGTTGTGAAATATGTCCAGTGACGGCTTAACTAGGGAAGAGAGAGAAGAAATGATGGCGGGGTGAGGGGGACCTTCGTGCAGATAGATCAAGACGTGATGATTCGTCTGGGTCCCGAAAACCGACTCTCGTCTTGGAGTCCCGCAGTCCCGCAAGGTCCCGCAGTTCCGCAAGGTCCCGCAGTCCCGCAAGGTCCCACAGTCCCGCAAGGTCCTGCAGTCCCGCAAGGTCCCGCAGAAGCGTTGGGCGCCCTGTTTCGTCGCCGAGAGGAATTGCCTGATCGTCTGGACCACCCACGGCTGCCGCGGGCCCAGTATTCGGGAAGAGAATCAACTATTCAAATCTCTGGGGAGCCAGGAGGGGCTTGGGGGGGACTGCCCTCAGGGCCACCGAGTCCGGGCCCCCAGCCGGGTATCGCCGAATCAGGACCCTTGGGCGTGCCACCCGATCGGCCGCGACCATCCGTTACGACTTTGGCTGATCACCTGGGCCGAATTAACGTTGACCCATCTCCAGTGACCACCGGGGATGGTGCTCTTACCTACCGTCCTATTGGCGGCCGGGGGGATCCGTCGGCGTCATTGGATTGGCGGGACGACCGGCCCTGCCGGGAGTCGGTTCGCCCCTCCCTTCCCGATTCATCCCAGTGGTCTTCCACGTCATTGCCGGAGGCCAGAGTACCGTCAGGAGACAGCGTAGTCTCCTCCAGAGGCGACTTAGCACCGGACGCCTCGTATCCCCTCCCCATCCCCAGTTCAGAGGAGGAGAGACCATCGGAAAGCATGCGGGCCATGCGGGAGGAAGAGCAGAGACAGGCCGAGTGGGTACGAGAATGGCGGAGAAGGGAGGAGGCTCGGAGACAGGAAGCTCGAGCTCCTCCGAGGTCCGAGAGTATGACGGCCTCACCACACCATGCCCGGGATACCGTTATTTCGGTTCCACAACCATTATCTAGCCACCCGCAAAGCAGCCCCGCCCCACCACCGACTTTACTACCACGGGCGGAGGGGATAACGCACCCAGGGCAGGTGAGGCCAGAATATGGGGAGGTTAGGCCCCGAGGCGACTTGATGATCACCAGACCGCCCGCGCCTGCAGGGGAGGGGATGACCACCCACCATCCCAGGGGAGAACTGGTGCCAGAAGGAGGACCTGCCTTGGTGGACTGGAAAAGATCCATCTCGGCGCACAGCTCACTTCCCACCCCGCGAGCGTGGGGTTCCATCGGGGACAGGGGGGCGACCACCACACCCGCCCCAAGTGACCGACTGCGTCAGGCAGTGGGGGGAATGATCGGAGATCCCCGGGCAGGGGGTTCTGCAAGGGATTCGGCTCTCAGGCAACTCCTTGGAGTGGGGTCCCGGTGACCGGCTGACGAAACCAATTTTTATGCCGGGCAAGTTCGATGGCTCCGGCCATCTTCTCGAATATCTGTCTCACTTCGACCTTTGTCGACGGGCCAACGGATGGGGAAACGCGGACGCTGGCGTTTTCCTAGGGTTGTCCCTCACCAGCATCGCACGTCGCCTCTTGGCGGGTATCGACCCCGGCACAGAAACCGGCTACCTGTGCCTGCGGGATGCCCTCGTAGCCCGGTTCCAGCCACCCAACCAGAGTGCAGTCTATAAATCCAAACTAAAGGCCTTGGAACGAGCGAAGGGCGCTTGCCTTCAAGCCCATGCCGAAGAGATACAGCGATACATGCGTCTGACCTACCCGGGCGCCGACGAAGCTACAATTGATGTGATGTCCAGAGACCGCTTCGTCGAGAGCCTACCTGATGAGCGACTCCGTCAGTGGATTCATCAGACGATGCCTGACGACCTGGCGGGGGCCGTTCAGGTAGGCCTCCACGCAGAAGCGTGCCTGCACTCCGGCGAAGGTGATTGAGGGGCGGCGGCGGCCAGGGTCTCCTCGACTACAATGGCGGAGGAATTGGCAGCCTTGCGCAAGAAGGTAGAGGAGGGACAGGTACTATCCGAAGCCGTGATGGCGCGAACAGACGCAGCTTTCAAGAAGCTGGATAGGCCATCCGAGGGCAGGAGGAGAGAGCGACCGAGGGGCGATCGCCCTGGGGGCCGTCCCCCCCTCCGATGTTTCCATTGCGCTAAGGAGGGCCATATGCGCATCGACTGCCCGGAGTGGCAATCCAAGGTCCGGGAAGCGGAATCAGCAGCATCCCGCACAAAGAAGGAACCGTCGGAAAACTCGGTCCTGTCTGACTCCCAAGTCAGGGCCGATGAGAGGAGGCCGCCGTCGCGGACGACAGACCACCTAGAAATACAGGGGAGACTCGAGATGAGGGGTGCTGGCCTCCTGGTCGAGGGGCGAATTGAGGGGGAGCCGGTGCAGTGCTTGGTAGACACCG
This sequence comes from Acholoe squamosa, assembly GCA_949317995.1. Classification (NCBI taxonomy): domain Eukaryota; kingdom Metazoa; phylum Annelida; class Polychaeta; order Phyllodocida; family Polynoidae; genus Acholoe; species Acholoe squamosa. Next base: position 64,703,846 of record OX439044.1, read on the forward strand.
GGGCGACCATCAATCTCGTCTCGTTGGCCTGGTGGCACAAGAACGGAGGTAGCAGGGAGCTGCCTTCATCCCAAGAAAGAGTCTTTTCTGTAGAGGGACTACCACTCCGGCTGATGGGGGAGTGGGTAACCTCCCTGGAGCTGGGCCCATACACGTGGCCAATAGTATTACAAGTGGCAGATATGCCGACGGAGGTCATCCTGGGCTCCAATTTCTTGAGGAACACTAGAATGATCGTGGACATGGCAGGGAAGAGGCTCCTCGTGGCGCCGGAGGCTTCGCCTTCCCTACCGACTAGCGCGTCCTGCCGGATCGTAAGCCGATACACCACGGTGTTGGCCCCGGGATCGGAAACTGTGGTGGATGGCTATGTGGTGGGAGAATGGGAGACTGATAACTTGGGCCTAGTAGAAGGACTTCGAGAGAAGGAGACCAAGAGAGGGCTGCTGGTGGCCCGCGGCTTGATTGACCCCCGGGTGAAGGAGGCTCCCCTGCGACTGTTGAACCCCGGGCAAGACCCCCTTGTCGTCTATCGAGAGATGGAGTTGGCGACAGTAGAAGAAATATGCGGTCCTCCCGCAGAGAGCGACACACTAGACACTGGCTACTGTCGGGTGGTGTCGCCTGGGGACCCCCGGATGGAAGAGGTAGTGGAGGGCCTGGTGAGCGGATTGACGGGGAACCGCCGGGAGGAGTTGTCCACGCTCTTAAGGAAGCATGCCGGGGCCTTCCAATTGGAACCAGGGAACATCGGCAGGGCGACTATGGTGGAGCACCGCATCCGGACGGGTGGCCATCCACCATTGAAACAGCCGCCGAGACGTCTGGCACCCCACCGCAGATCGCTCGTAGACCAGGAGGTGGATAAAAGGCAGGGATGATCGAGCCGGCGGAGGGACCTTGGGCCTCCCCGGTCGTGTTGGTCAAGAAGAAGGACGGATCCATGCGGTTCTGCGTGGATTATCGTCGGCTGAACAAAGTCACCGTGAAAGACGCGTACCCCCTTCCGCGCATTGATGATAGCCTTGATACCCTGTCCGGGTCCGAGTGGTTCTCCACAATGGATCTGGTCAGTGGCTATTGGCAGGTCGCCATGGCGCCAGCGGCCGCCCAGGGAGCGGCCCCTGCCGCCGCAGCCGCTCAAGGAGCACCCCCAGCAGGACCCGAGTGGGCGCCGCCACCGCAGGAGGACTCCCCGGCTCCGGTAAGTCAGCCTGACACTACTCCATGTCTAGACCGAATGCCCCCTTTCGGGCAGAGCCCCCTCCCCCGCCAGTAATTGAGGCGGAGAAGGGGATAAGTGGTGGTCATCATGAATGTAATAACCATCTTGTTCGTACCCGTCTCAGTTCGTCTATAGCTGTAAGCAAACTTTATCCTTTGACTGTAATTCGGGCCCTCAGTACTGAGAAGATTCAGGAAAAGCCCACCCCAAGCCTCCCCCAGATGCGAGAGGGGAGCACACTGGACACCCACATAGCTGTTGCAGACCACCTAATCACCTATTGTTTCTCGTCTGTTGCAGCACGCGCCTACTACTGGCGAGTAGTCGGGCCGGTGTGGGGTCCTCCGAGCCGCGGCGGTCAGCTCCTCCGGAGGGAGGCTGGACTTGTTGGCCCCAGCTCCCGCCGGGACTTGTTGCGGTTGGGACCCAGCAAGGTAGGCCCGAGGGCGGGCCCGAGCTCCAAGGGCGAGGTTGAGCTCAGTGGTACGGAGGTGTTGGGGCCGTTGCCCCCCGGAGATAGGTTGGGGCCGTTGCCCCCTACGAGTCGTTGGGACTGCTGTTCCCCCCAGGTTGGGACCGTTGGAGAGAGGTTGGGGCCGTTGCCCCCTACGAGTTGTTGGGACCGTTGTTTCCCCCGGGTCGGGACCGTTGTCCCCCCCCATGTGTCAGGACTGTGTAACCACCCTATGGATGGGACCGTTGTTCCGGGTTCCGGTGTCGTTTGTGTGTTGCGGTTGCTAGGTTACCGAGTTGTTGCCGTCCGAGCTGATGACGAGATTTGTTTGGAAGTTATTACGACTGTTGATTTATATTTGAGCCTGAGTGCGCTTGATGTCGCAGGGCCAGTAATAGTAGTACTTATTATTCTATATCACCTTAGTAACTGGCTGTCTATAATTCTAGTAACCCTACCTGGTAGAGGGCGTACGGGGGCGCCATTTTGCGATGTCGTAGCCGCTTTACTTTGTACACCTTCCCATAGTTCTCTTTCATGTATAGTGTTTAAAGTAAGGAGGGAAGAGTGTAGCGGCGGGGCGGGAAGCGCTAGGCTTTCCGCGGGACTCTGCGGGTCGGGCTGGTTCGGTCCCGCACCACGAGGGGGCGCGGTGCCCGCGGTTGCCCGCGGCAGTCTATGACTCCCAGCTGTCTGGCGCGGACATGACCCAGCCTCCCCAGCAGAGTCCTATGTAGACTTCAGGAACGACGTCGGCTGTATAACTGATGAGATCTGATTAATAGATGAGATACGCCTTTATACTTGTACACCTTTATTCACACAATATACAGGTTGAGTTTTCCCCAAGCTTAATTGAACGACTTACTCCTGTGTTCGTCTAATTCGCTACAATATCTACAGATAGTCAATTAGGAAGAACCAACCAAAGTATACTATACAAAGAGACCACCTGCTGATCTAGCCCCGACTACATGTGCCACCTAGTTGATTTTCTCAGTACTAGCAATGCGCTAGTCCCATATACCCCCCTCCTCTACTCATTAGTCAGACACATATCCTAGACTAGGAGCAGGTACAGTAGAACCCAGCCATCTGTATAAGACTGCCCTATGTATAAGAATGGGAACTGCCAGATATTACTTGTATAAGCCCATACTTGTACACAGGAAATAGTTTATGTGTGGCATCACTGTAAATAGTTATTAAACACATTACATGCATTACAGTGATTACTATAATGCCCTCCTCCTGTTTACCAGCCCCATAGGCATAGGGCTGCTCCTACCTCCCTACCCACTCCTGCTATCCCTCCTCCCGTGTACCAGCCCCATGGGACTGTTCTTTCCTCCCTGCCCACTATCCTATCTCTCCTCCCGTGTACAAGCCCCATGGGGCCGTTCCTTTACCTCCCTACCCTCTCCTCCCGTCTCTCCCCCCGTGTACAAGCCCCATGGGGCCGTTCCTTTACCTCCCTACCCACTCCTCCCATCTCTCCCCCCGTGTACAAGCCCCATGGGGCCGTTCCTGTACGTCCCTACCCACTCCTCCTACCCCTCCTCCCGTGCACCAGCCCCACGGGGCTGGTCCTACCTACCTCCCTACCAACTCCCTCTACCTCTCCTCCCGTGTACAAGCCCCATGGGGCCGTTCCTGTACCTCCCTACCCACTCCTCCTATCTCTCCCCCCATGTACAACCCTATGGGGCTGTTCCTACCTCCCTACCCACTCCTCCTACCCCTTCTCCCATGTCTGAGCCCCATAGGACCGCCCCTACATCCCTACTGACTCCTGCCTCTCATCCAGTGTACTAGCTGCAGGGGGCCTTCCCTACCTCTCTATCCACTCCCTGCCCCTCGTCCGTTGTAGGGGGCCCTAAAGATTGCCTCTACCTTTCTACCAGTTCCCCGTGCTGTCCTAATGTCTACAAGCCCCTCTTTAGTAGTGGCCATTACCTCTCCATCTGCCTATATTGCTAAAAATGTACATCTCCAGATCTTGGGATTTACTGGGATTTACACAAACCAGTAAATGTGGGTTTCACGTAAACCCCTGTAAACATAATGTATAGAATAGTCAAGTATTGCTTAAAGTTACCAAATTATTGCCAACCTAGGGTTGACCTTTACACAACGGCTAGGCACAAGAAACTCCAGACCTCAGACATGTTCTTCATTGCTGGCCACTCTCTCCCTGCCTCCACCTTGGATGGATAAGTGACCTCATCCCCTCTCTAACTGTGTGCCCAAGGAACATCACTCTTCACAATTAGATGGTTTCACCTTTAGTCCTGCTGCAATTAGTTGATATAGGACCTAAGCCCATGGATTTAGCCATGCCAGGCAGATAAATTGAAAGAATGCTAAGCAAATAATGACCATAGCGTGAGGTGAATAACAAAAATGAATTTCCCAGTTTGTGGGAGTAGTAGGAGGGCAGCAGAAGCTGCCTCAAAAGTGATTTAATGCAAGGTCATTACTAATGGCTACAACTTGCTTTTTCATGTTTATACATATCTTAGGATTCAGGAAAGTGCTCTTGTACTAATGAAATCATGTCCATATAATATGAAACTTGGACTGTTTGAAACCCCTAATTATAGTGATGAGAGATGTGGTTTAACAGGGATGTTTCCTTTCTGTGCTTATATTGGGTTATAAATGGACTGGCAGTCCAATGGATGCACAACTCCTCTAATAGGTCTGTGCAATTATTTTGGTAGCCATGGATCTATGATTTAATAATGCAGGATAATGGTATCTTTTGACACCTTGTTATAGAGGAATAAGGTCACTTTGAAGGGAAGGGAGTGTGAATCTATTCCCAAATAAAGGCCTGAGTCTTTTTCGGGTAATAGATGCACACCCACTCCCCTTCTGCATACTACTTCTGCTAATGTTGTATTCACCTTTGTCCATCATGAACAAAGTATGTGATTATGATTGATTGACCAATAACTATTTTCAAACTCAAAACTCTTCTGCGTGCCTTATTCCTTAATTACCCTATATTGCCAGAACAAAACAAGAATGTATAAAAGGAACCTTGGTAATCTATGAAACATGTACAGTCCAGTAACAAATGGAGAGAAAACATGCAGTACGTACCCTGAAACAATGTCAACTACACAGCAGAATGATAGGGTGCCATTAATACCAACGACTAAGCAGATCTGTTGTTATTACTGGCACCCCCTATCAAATCCACCATTTGACATTAATTTCAATTTGACTGTTTTTGGAGGCAAATGACATTCTTACGTACGGAAAATATCCCTAAAGTTGTTCTGAGATTCAATTTGAATGGAGTAAACATTGGCATCAAGATGAGTACAAACTTAGCAAAAGCCATGAAACCTCCTTTCTGCTGGTTGGTGAATCAGTAACTGCAAAATCAATGGGAAAATCGCGATAAACGTCTATTAAAAGTAAACATGATTTACTGTAGTAAAGACACATCTGACACATATCAAAACATGATTTCCATGATCTACGGGTCAAAATAGTCAAGATGTGTGTTTTGCATGATGATACGATAACTATTTATGCAGAAACTGAAGCCCTAAACATAATACTCTCGAGTCTCTGTCTCACCAGTTTGATGCAACTACGTTCGGTGAGGTTTCTGACCGAGGTTTCTGACTGGGGAGGTTTCTGACCAAGGTTTCTGACCTGGAAAAGGTTATGGCCAATTGTGCCACAAATATATGGGGTGGCAAGAAATTTATCAATCTAAAATAAAGTCAGGATAGGATCAATCCTATATTGACTGAAAAAAAACTATACCTTTCTGTGATGGAATTCAAACTACAGGTCAATTCATGTTTTTATAGCTGCCGGTCAGAAACCTCCCCGGTCAGAAACCTCCATCAGGTCAGAGAACTTCTAGAAGTGGCTTCCCCTTAAAACAAAGAAGAGAGGGCAAATAAGTAAGGAAAAACAGTAGGGATAGAAAGATGTCCATCTAAGGAAAAGGGAGGGAAGGCTGAAGATCAATTTAAGTTGCATACTAGCACTGTATTCTTCATCAAGACATCGGTCAGAAACCTCCCCGGTCAGAAACCTCCCCGGTCAGAAACCTCCCCTGTCAGAAACCTTCATTATGTGAAGCTCTCTGACTGGAGAAGAGATGGCCAATTGTGCCATAAATAAAAGGGGTGGCAAAAAATTGTCAGTCTAAAATAGAGCCAGGATAGGATCAATCCTATATTGACTGAAAAAACAATGCCTTTCTGTGATGGAATTCAAACTACAGGTCAATAGATGTTTTTATAACTGCCGGTCAGAAACCTCCCTGGTCAGAAACCTCTTTGGCAGAGGAGGAAGTCAAGAAAATCTTCCTTCTTGGTTTGTCCTGAGTCTGGAAAGGAACGAAAAGCACAGGGAAGGGTGCCCTGGACCATAAGGAACATGGGGGAAGTAGAAAATAGTACCTTTCTGTGACCACTTTCAAACTGGAGGCTAAATTAACTCTGTAACTGCCAGTCAGAAACCTCGGTCAGAAACGGTTAGAAACCTCCCAAAACAAAGTTGTATCAAACTGGTGAGACAGAGCCTCTGTATGTCACTGGCCTGGACACAACTCTCGCCAGGACATAATAGGGCAGATCCACTGAGCAATGTTTGGGCCTTTTTTGAGAGGATTTTAGATTTGAGGAGCTACAGTAATTATTTGAGTCACATCTGATAGAAAACATCTTGAGTTTTAAGTAGAGGGCAAATTTATGTATATCGGCCTATAATTTGATGAGTTATGGAGGCTTGAAGTTGGACAATACACCAAAAATACCCTTTTTAGTCCAATTTTCCATCATTCACACCTATCTATTGTTAAGCTAGGCAGTATTAGAGTGTGATAAACCTATTTTGCCTTTGGTGAGAGGTCATAGCTATCTATTAAAAAGACTTTTGCCATGTCCCTTCCTCAACTGTCTTTCACACATGTGTTATCATATCTAACTGTGAGCATCCTCACATACATAACACTTTTTTTACACCTTAAACTTCCATGCTAAAAAAGTATCCTCACTGTTTTTATTACCTGTGTTGAGCAGGGTCCCTAGGGGGGTTTTGATGGTAAATAAATGAAAGTGCTGGTTTGCTGCAGATACAAGCTAGGCCTCATAAACCAAAATTCAACTCCCCAAAACGTTACGTATGTGAGGTACACTTTCAGATGTCTGTAGGCTATCTGAATAAATGATTCTTTATTTCTAGTCTATTCTAGTGTAGAATGTATATGAATTAACTGATTAAAACAAAAATCATGGCTCAAGTCTGCATAGTAAGGCCACAGAGGGGGTCTTTTGGTATTGGTGTGGAAACCCTCACATACGTAACGAAAATATGTGGAGGAGAAAGGAAATGTTTCCAGTTGCCCTGGCAGAAATGACCGACCACTGGAAGTCATCAGAGGATCTCAAATTAGCTAAGCTCACAGTCTACTGTGATTTTGCAGCTCCATTTACACTAAAATTTCTCAAAAAGGTAAGGAATTTCAATCAAATTCTCATATAATAGTGTGTGGTGTATATGTGAGGGTCTGCAATTGTCTTAGATTGCATGGAAATGATGTATTTTGGGTTTTATTTCCCTCTGATTGAAAGTCCCAATCCATAGACTGGCCATAGCAGCTTGGTAATGCCATTTAATATGGCCAGGAAGCCCCATACTCTTTAAGACTTTATTTTCCTCACATACGTAACGTTTTCACTGGGTAATGGAAATTGCCCTTCCTGAGCTACTCCTGCTGTATATGTATCCCCAAATCATTATTTTTTGTTGAAATTAGGGCTTACCTTTACTGCTAGGGTTCATTAGGTCCAGTTTGGATATTTTGAAATGACACCCCAGCCTGTCTGGGGTGAGAAGTGTAGATTATTTTTCAAAATTGTCACCTCCTACACGCCAAAAGTGCATTATTTAGCAAGATTACCTGCTCTTACCATTGTTTATTTACTCCTAGACCTACAATCAATCAGTTCAGTACATATAACCTCTCTTTTGGTATGGTCAATGGGCACGACTTGTCGTGATTTGAGCTGAATTAACCCCAAAAATAAATATAATGGCATATACAAAAGATTTTATCGGTGAATATTACAGAAGTTGGGCAATAAAAATCATGCATTGGGGAAGGTTAAATAAGGAAACTAAAGGTACAGCACAGCAGCAAAAGATTGACTCTATAAGGAGGAGGGGAGATTCGTCTAACGCCCTAACTTTGTGCAGAATGGCACCCCTCTATATTATGCAAAAATAAATCTACTTTGAATATTATGAATGGTAATTCAAATAGACTTGTTACCCTATGATATGAGCCATAGAACACATACATCGGCTCATAATTCCTTTATTTTCTAGTCTTAGAGAAAATGGTATGATTTTTCCAGTATTGTTAGGGCGTTAGACGAATCTCCCGGGCGTGAGACGAATCTCCCTACCATTATGATAGGTATATCTCTGGCCTAGGTGATAGTAGGAAAACGCCATTCACAGGTATTATTCCTTTCATATATAGGTACTTACCCATCATAAAGAGGATAGTTAAATCTGAAATACCTGGTAGTTATATTGCCTACAAAAACAGGGCGTTAGACGAATCTCCTGGGCGTGAGACGAATCTCCCTTCCATTATAATAGGTATATCTCTGGCCAAGGAAGTAGTAGGAAAATGCCCTTCACATGTCTTAAACCTTTCATATATAGGTCATTAGGGATGTTAATCAAGATAGTTAAATATAGAAATTCTATCAGTCATATGTGCATACATGTAAAACTATGTGCAGGGAGGGCGTTAGACGAATCTCCATCTATAACTACCCCAGCATGCTTCTACCCATCTATGCAGCTCTGTGTTTGACCAAGGCTCCCAATTTTTTTATGGATATACAGGTAGAAGTTATGCTTTAACTTAACATATTTCATTAGTCCATGTAGCATAATTATATTAGAGTTATACCAACATCTTTGGGCATCACACGAATCCCCTCGAAAACTTGCCAAACACTTTTTTGCTTGCAGCATCAAAATAAATCAGTCTATACATGGCCAAATGGTCTTAAAAAATTCTTTGAATAATTCTAAACATACCTAATATTATACATCTGCCCTCCTGCTTTAAAAAAAAAAAAAATTTCGCCTGTATATGTAGATTTTTTAATTTTCTCGTTAAAAAATGACCCTTTTTGGCTAGTTTTAAGCCCCTGACTCCCAAAATATACCTCAGATACATGTTAAACCAGGGTTCCCCATGTAACTCCACCCAAGGGCTATCAGAATAAATGATAATAACACATATAGGTTCAATTTTGAATGATTTATTAAGCATAGAAGGCAAAACGGTCAAATGACGACAAGTGGTGCCTATCGACCGTATGTACTTTGCCAGCAGTATTCCTTTCCCCCCCCCCTCAGCATTTTCTTACATATACGTGAGGTGTTTGCTATATGTGTTGCACCTTACACCTCCAAATAGAACTTTTCAAATAAATTGGTTGATAATCTTTTAAAGTGTCCCTATCTAATATCCTGGATAGAATTAAGGCACTTACCATTTAAGTTTCTGCAAGTTTCCCACAAATTTGAAAACATTGTGTATGTGAGGTTTTGTTCATATTGGTTACAATGTGTACTTCAGACCCACCCAGGCTATACATAATTCACCATTAGATGCACATATGGTTCCCCAAACTAAAATATTAGTAAATATAGCAATCCTGCAATTTTTTTTTTCAAAATGTTTTTATGGTTGCTATATTCTTGGGTAAGGCTGCACTGTCAGTCAGTAATGATATTGGTGGGGTTCTAAACATACACAATTTTTTGTTCCTACTTACTTCTCATCCCGCATTAGTAAACTGTAAATATTAGAGCATAATTCCTTGATATTACTCACCTTAGTTGTTCAACAATTGTATTCAATCTTTTGCGGTCTGCAAGTTTCTTGCCCAAGCGCACGTTCCTACTATCTTCTCATCCCCCATTGAGAAACTGTAAATATTAAGCTAATGGATGATGGATATCGGGGCCCACGGGCTGTACATTCTGTATATACCCGAGCCGCACTGCCGCAGGCTGTACATTCTGTATATGTACAGAATGTACAGCCCGTGGGCCCCGATATCCATCTTCTATTAGGTTTATACCACCATTTCCTCCATTTTGTATTAATTTCTTACCTGAGATCCAAAGATTATAGCCACGAGAAGACATTTTGTAAAAGCAAGCGATACGGCCAGGGTCCGCTCTGCGCCAAGCTATTGTTTTTGTTCCTTGCCAGGAGTCGTACCGCTGTGTTTACACGCACTTTTCATATGGAATCCAACCATGACAAGTCCAGATATTAAAACATACATATCCTTAGATAGTCTAGATGATCACTTCATACTTATTATGTCCAATATATTTAAAATAAAAAAAATCTATTGTTTTTTCAAACAGGTCCGAAATTTTCGGCGTCTTCCTTGTACGGCAAGAAGTGGACCTATATCTACATCCGGGCCACTGACACAGTTTCATCAGACAAGGAGGCGGGTGGGAAGGGCCGGACTGTGACTCGCTTACGATAGAAAAATCAATGGATTCTTATTTATATCGAAGAAAATGGAGAAAATTACCACGCATTCCTCGTCTATGGATTGAATACTTCTTGGGATTTTAATATTATAACATGACAAGCTTGGAATTAAGACGAAAACTGAGTGGAAACATAGGACTAGGACCTCAGGTTAGAACTTATTTACTTTCGCATTGCATTTCATCACTGTACAGTGTGGCGCTATGGCTAAGGCCTTCGCCTACCTCCACTGCGGCCGGGGTTCAATTCTCCTAAGAGTTGGGACGATTTTTCACATTGAAACAATGGCTAGACTGACTTTGTATGTCCGCCAGCATTTCCCAAAATATTCTAAGTCCAACTTGACCCCGAAAAAGTATATACCAAAAATTTCAAAAATGCACATGGGTGGTTTATGCAGAATAATGCATGGGTGGTTTATACAGAATAATGCACATAAACTGCATATAAAACCACCAGAAGTGCCAGAATAGTGGTATAATAGAGCATAATTGCTTGATATTACTCACCTTAGTTGTTCAACAATTATATTCAATCTTTTGCAGTCTGCAAGTTTCTGAGGAGGCAGCCCAATGAGGATGGATAATTTAACAAGTCCTATACAAGAAATAGTGATGCAGATGATCTGTGCTGTTTAAAAGTATTGCTCTATCCAAATCATCACATACGTAACGTTTTTTTTTCTTTGGTATTCAGAAGTACCTTTGCAGATCTGGACCAGAATGTATATGTATTGTTGGAAAAGAGTGACATCTTTTTGAAAGTAGGGACACTCTGGATAATAGAGAGTGTTTTTCATAAAGATCTAGTTATTTTTAAATGTATGAGGGAAAAGTGAAGAATGCTAGTCTACATATTCAAAACTTTCACTAACCTCCATATTTAGCGATGAGGTGTAATAAACCAGGGCTTTCAATAAAATAAAGTGTTGTTAAATAGTATTGAGTTTGTGATTTTATTTGTTCTCAGGCAGGTGAACATCCTTCACTGAATCACCCCAATAGCACTTCCCAGTCCTGCTACTGCAAAGGATGTGCAATAATAAAAAGTCCTATACCCTGGGGGTCATTGCACAAACAGGTAACCTTCGTTATGTAAAAAGGCCTTTGAAACAACGAGAACTACAAAGATAGGATTCCAGACCTGTTGCCCAATTGTTCTGCCTTTTCCCAACGAGAGTCGTTGTCACAACGTAAGATAATTTTCCTTCCTCACTGTTATTTTGTCACTGTGACAGCGAGACTGCCGCACAGCAAGAAAAAATGCAGGGGAAACAGCGAAAGTTGACCCAGTTCCCGCTCTACATCACTTCCGGGTGGAAATTTTGCTCTGGTTTTGTCGTGGACGCTAACCAGAATGTACAGCCGTTGATTATTGCTCATCTCTCCAAAAAAGTAAGTAAATTATCGATCAAGTGGTCTGAATGCTGTGTTTCATCCTTATCTTCATATTTGTCCTTCATACAGTGTCATAAGGTTGTTGTTACAAAGAAAAAATAGAGTTACCTCGATTTTTTTTCTAAAGCCAGCTTGAGCGATAATGAGGGATAAAGGGCCCGAACCTAAGTGAAACGTATTCAAGTTAAGTTAGTGTTGATATACCCCCTCCCCCTCAGCTTCACCTTGTCCTTTTCAGTTATCCTATACCTCGCTTTCATATCATTTAATTTTTTTCCACCTTTTTCTTAGCTTATATTAAAGGAGAGGGAAATGTACAATCCCAGCAGCAGCAGCTACGATGAAGAAGAGGTTAAGCAACCAGCCACTGTGGTTTGAGCATATGATCTCCCTGACTTAAACTCCTGCTTCCAAGGCTACCAAGGCTATAAAATGAAGGAACAAGAAGAATACGAGAAAGAGGAAGAAGGAGGGGACTATAGTAAAGAGGAACAGAACGTTGTAGAGCATTCTAGTTCCCTCTCCGACGAGGAGTCTCCCTCTAAACCAGCTCATAAATGTAAAAGCAAAGCGGGTTCTCCTAACCTAACTTTGCATGGAATAGCATGCTGTCTGACATGTTTTGGTCTGACGCGGAGAACCGTGCCATGATGTACTCGTGTCACAATCAGAAGGCACTCCTCTGTGCTTGAGGACCTAACAGCTTTGAGACAAGAAAGGAAGGCTGGGATACCATTCATGGTAAGAAAGTACTATTTACTCTGTTCTCTCTGTGGGTGTATTCTTCGTTTTTCTCTAGATTATTTTGTTTTATTTTAATCTGCCAAGAAATGTTAATAATTTCATTGTGTCCTTGTTTTTTTCCATTTTCCATGAAACACCTTGAAAAATGACAGGAGATTAACCTTTCCCTTTCTTTTTAAAGCAACAGTTAACAGCATCCAGAATTCACAGAGAGAACTCCCTAAACTAAGGCACCACCTCAACGACTTTGCTTGGAGAGCGAAAGGCGAGGTAAGCTTAATGCTTTTTCCTTGTCCTATCTTTTTCAGTGTAGATAAAGTTGTTCTTTTAAAATGAAACTAGCACCTTTAACTTCCTGAAATAATATAACTTTTACTTTGTAGTTAAATTCCCTGAGCTCTATTTATCCTATCTTTTTCATTGCTATCTGTGAGCCAGCAAGGAGAAATGGGGGTTCCTGCAGGATTTAGTACCTGTTTTAGCCACCAGGGGCACCAATATGGGCTAGAATAGCAGAAAATATGCCTAAAACTATTATAGGGTACCTTTTTATGGAGAATTCAATGATTTTAGATAAAACATTTTATTTTGGGTGGAAAGTTTCCAAATTAGGCATGTAAAAAGAATGTTTTTGGGCCTAAATAGGCATTTTTGTTGATGTCTGTTGCCATGGAAACATGAGTTTCGTTCTAAATAGGAATATCAATTTTCCCATTTGAAAGAACCTTTCACTAGGTTTACTATGGTGAAAACAGAACGAAAATATCATTTCTAGATCAAAGGTTATAGGCAAAAGAAAAAAAAAATTATGCTAATTTAGCTAATTAGTATAAATTATGCTAATTATAGATGTATCTCATGATCAATTAGGCATAGAGCTTATTGCCATTCAGGGAATGGTCACACCTACCTACGTTTAGCAAGCCATTCCTCTAAGACTAACAGGAGTATCTTCTCTTGCAATATATGACTGAAAAGCCAGTGATCTGAATTTTAAAGTTGACTTTTAGCAAGGAGCCCCCTTTCCCCTTGCCTCTACACATCTTATCATTTATTTTTAACTTAATTGCAGAACCAGGATTGATGCAGGTAAATCAGTTGAAGGCTGCTCGCTAACAGAGGTACTATGCCTAAAGTACAAAGGTGTGGAGAGAATAGTAGGTGAGAACAAAAGAACCCTTTTCTCTGTTTCTGACATTTTTGTCCTGTTTTGTTATAAACTAAAACCCAAAAATTTGCTCTGGAATACTCTGATAAAGGAAGAGTTAATCAGGAGATCTCTGTTCAGCTTACTTATACCCCCAAGGACAATTCCCCCCAACCAGGGTTGAGACGCAGTCCAAGGTTAGCAGGGAAAAAAGGGTTGAGGAAGCAGTAAAAAGCTCTGTTTCTCTCAAGACAAGACAGCGGAAAACTTACCTCTCAAAGAGAACTCGGCAGAAAAGGACACTCGTTTGGCTTGTTTGGAGTCTATGCTATCCACGAAAACCCTATCCACTATGGAAGAGAACCGCCGTGCATCTGAGGAAAAAATATCTTGTGCTATATCAATGTGCACGGACGTGTCGGAGAAGTTGGGGAATGACAGAGAGAAGATAATCAACACCCAAGCAAGGTGCAGTCGGAATGTTTCCCAACTAATAAAGTGTAAGTTTTCTTTATTCAAAGTTAATTTTCACAGAGAGAAAAAATTCACTTGGGAGCCTAAAATTGTCACATAATAAAAGAACTTGTCCACTCACTTTGTGTGGCACAGTGGAAAAAAAAGTAAAATAAAACCTGCCTACCATATATTATGTCAGTGAAAAAGTTTGTTTCCAGATATCCTTTGTAATGTTGGTCTATTTTAAGAAAGTGCTTTCCCTTCTAAGTTTTCAGTGGTCGGTAAGCTTTTTGACCAAAGCGAAATGGTCACATGTTCTCTCACATTGGAAACACAAACTCCAGAACTCCCTTTTCTCATTACAGAGCCACTAGGTCTTACACCAAGCTTTTCTACAGCCCCAACAGGTAGTCAGTCTTAACCTCTTTATCACAACATGTTCTCTTTTGTAGATTAAGTAACACAATGATATAAAATAATAAAATATAATAATTATAAACTATAAAGAGGTTGACTTGAATAAACTTACACACAATTTTCTTTTTTTTTTACTTTCTTGTACTTCGTCTTTTTCATAAAATTCCCTCTCTTGTGTTTATTGCTCTCTCTCTTGCAGTTGACTGTGTGGATACTTCGTCAAACACACTTGGAATGGGTCCTCCAGCAGCCCCAGGGACTCCTCTGTCACTAAATCAGGGTAGAATTGTCTGTCAAATACTAGGACAACCTGCTGTCACAAATTCAGACGAAAACTTATCACAACCCTCACCTGTACCAGGAATGTTATTCAACATCCCCCATCAGCCCCATAACCTTTATTCAGGGCCTAGTTCTACTGTCTGCCCAGGACCTGCTGCACCTTCCCACTTGGACAATGTGACATATCCTCCTATCACTTCAGGAGACAAAGCAGCCACAACGTCAAGATACCACTGCCCAGACTGACTAGGCTACTGTCGCTCCTGAGACTGACCAGGCCACTGTCGCGCCCAAGACTGACCAGGCTACCGTCGCTCCAGAGACTGACCAGGCGACTGTCACTTCCAAGACCGACCAGGCTACTGTCACTTCAAAGACCGACCAGGCTACTGTCATTCCGTAAACTGAGCAGGCTACTACCCCTCCAGAGACTGATCAGACTGAACATGTTGCTTCTTTTCAGCAGTCACAACGTCAAGATACAACTCCCGAGACTGACCAGGCTCGAGAAGTTGCTAGGATTCAGGAGACGAAACAGCCAGAACCTGAAATTAATCCTGAACCAGTTCCTACAAACCAGTCTCAAAATTCTGGTGTATTGCCTGAACAAAATAATCCAGAACCGGTGAAAAAAAGTAACTGCAAATTAGAAGCGACAAAAAGCACAGGTGGCTTCAAGACAGTTAACACACGTGGAAAGGACAGCAATGATGATTCAATTATTGATGTCTTGTCTGATGGCCAGGACCTGCTTGTAGAACTCAAAGTAATTGTGTCATCCTGCGCCCAAACGAGAGACCGACCACCTTTACTGGCAAAGCGACACTATTTAGACATTAGTACAGGGGGTGTTATAGTAAGATATACAGCCTATCAAACCGGTAAGGTCAAGGAAGAGGCAGACACGTCTGACTCTGATCCAGACCCTAAAGTAATGGAAGCTGCTAATGCTCTTGGCAGGATGCACCTGATCACAGACATTGAAGGAAACACAGCTCAAACCCCAAATGAAACAGAAGCGACCCCACAAGAGCAAAAGAGGGCCAGTCCTTCTACCCGAAAGAGGGTCCCTGATCAAGCTAAAAGGAACAACAATAAAAAAACAAAGAAAACTGGTGGCAAGACTAAATAAGCAGAACAAAGACTCTTGCATACACACAACGAGTTCACTGAAACATTTTATTTACCTTAAACTGCAAGGACAACAAAAGACAAGACCCCTTTTGTTAAGTTATGTTTCAGCTTTACATTTTATCAGACTGCCTTCATCAAGACTGAGTATGTTAGAGTTATATGTTGAAAAATATAAGGACAAGACAAAAGTATATATCTTGCTGAAGCTTTTCTCTGTGTCATTAAGTAACTGCAAGAGAGGTAAGACAGAAGATAGGGGTTATATTATCTTATACCACGATTTCTGGGTTACACAGTGCTTTTTGGTGTCTATTCCCATCCACATATCTGTCGATATTGCACACCCTGTATACTTTAGCATCAATTTTCTAAGGCATGTGGTTATCGATGGATAACCCGCACCCCATGCAGTTATCCATGGATAACCGCATGCCTCTCATGTCCTTCCATGTCATATGTTACATGTTAAAACCCACAAAATATTCCAGGCCAGGGTAGGGATCGAACCTGCAGTCTCACAGCCAAAATCCAACTCCCTATGCACTGCGCCACATGGACTGAGAAGAGGTGGTTGGCTAAAACTAAACCAAACAAAGGAGGTCTAGCCGGGCGCCGAGGCGTGTGTACCGATCGTGTATACATAACCAAAGGACGCGTTCAAATCAATCCAAGCCGAGACGGCCGCTGGAGGAGGAGACACAGTGGTCTAGCGGTTAGCACGTTGCGCTCAGCCGCGTGAAGTACGCGGTTCAAGCCCCGGCCCAGACACGTCTTTTTTCGCCGTGTGCGCTGTCGCTGTCCGCTGCCGGGCGACGAGGTGTATTCTACACAAACATAACCGCCAGACGCATCTTTTTTCGGCGTGTGCGCTGTCGCTGTCCGCTGGCAGGCGAGGAGGTGTATTATACACAACCATAACCGCGAGAAGCATCTTTTTTCGTCGTGTGCACTTTCACTGTCCGCTGCCGGGCGAGGAGGTGTATATCTAGTCTAACAGTTAGTAACACTGTCTGAGCGCATCTTTTTTCGCCGTGTACACAAACATAACCGCGAGACACATTCAAAGCTTTAGCTGTCCGCTGCGGGACGACGAGGTGTATGTACACTATTTTTTTTAGCCGTGTGCCACTGCCAAGGCTAGCCGAGACGGGTGCTGTCGCTGTCCGCTGCCGGGCAAAGAAGGTGTATGTACCTGTGTACACACACTATGGCTGGCTTCGAGTCCCGGGGAGGGGGAATAATTTTTGTTTTCAACTGGAATTTATTGGTATTTTATTGATTATTTATTGGTTTCGTGGTATAAAATAAGTAGTCAATGGATAACTCATGACTCATGTGTGTTAGCAAAGGCTAATAACACACACTCATCATGAGTTATCCATTGGTTACTTGTTCATTATGTCTTAAGACAATTCGCACTGCAGGGGTCTATATGATAGGAACGTAAAAGTCACACTGTATTTCCTCTAGTCATTCACTTCACTGGACAAATATCTTGTATGTGTGAACATAGTTTAATTACT
Organism: Acholoe squamosa; assembly: GCA_949317995.1. NCBI lineage: Eukaryota > Metazoa > Annelida > Polychaeta > Phyllodocida > Polynoidae > Acholoe > Acholoe squamosa. The sequence continues at coordinate 64,721,203 of OX439044.1, forward strand.
CAGATCAATCATAGTTATAAATTGTTATGCATGCTTTAGAAATAAGGTACTTATTACAGGAAATAGTAGGCTCTTGTTATCTGTGTAGTTTCGTGCATGATGTAAGAACCAAGCCGTCCTGGCTTTCTTAGGTTACATCGATCTAGTGTGCTGGGGACTTTTTCCACTGTTTCTTTCGTTGTTATTTTGTTATGGCGAGATGTCATATCACATTTTGTTTCTTTTGTTGTTTCAAGAAATAAAAAAGATTTCAGGCAAAATGTCTCAAAGTTATTCTCTCACCTTATGCCAAACAAACTATATAAAATGGTAGTCTAATGAAAGTTTAAAAAGCTAGACTTTTAAATAAGATCACGTGAAGATCACGAGAATAGTAGCAAAAAAATCGCTGTGCACAGGGGGTGACACTGTTTTTCCACTAAGTGACGTCATTGAACAAGTAATCAATGGATAACTCATGACGCGTGTGTGTTAGTGAAGGATAATGACACGAGGCCGGGACTCGATGCCAGCCATTGTGTGTACATGTACCTCGGCGCCAGGCAGCGGACAGTGACAGCCCCGGTCTCAGCTAGGCTTAGCAGCGGCACACAGCGAAAAATAGTGTTTGTACACGATCGGTACATACACCTCGTCGCCCGGCAGCAGACAGTGACAGCGCACACGGCGACAAAAGAAGCTTCTCGCGGTTATGTTTGTGTATAAAATACACCTCGTCGCCCGGCAGTGGACAGCGACAGCGCACACGGCGAAAAAATATGTGCCCAGACCGGGGCTCGATCCATGTACCTCTCACGGCTGAGCGCAAAGCGCTAACCGCTAGACCACCGCGCCTTCTCCGTTCACTGCGTCTTGCTGTTATATTTGTGTATAATACACCTGTTAACATGTCACATGTGACATGGAAGGGATGTCACATGTGACATGGAAGGCGTGCTGTTATCCTGGATAACAGCACGCCTTACATGGATAACAGCATGCCTTACATGGATAACAGCATGCCTTACAAAATCGATGGTAAAGCCTACAGGGTGTGCAATATCGACAGATATGTGGATGGGATTAGACCCCAAAAAGCACTGTGTAAGCCAGAAATCATGGTATAAAAAAGGCTAACGTCATGGTGAGAGTATCCCACTTTAATATCAGAAATGGACAGCGCCGAGGAAAGGGTAAGCTGTTACACCTGTGCTTAATAGTCCTTTGTGTTGCCTAGTAACTACATATCAAAGAAATCTTCCTCCCAAGTGTACTTTGAGAGGTGAAAACGGGTTTTCTTTTGTATGTGTATGGCACCAAAAATTGCACAACGATATTTCATTTTTGTTATGAAGGCTATTCTCGTTATGATACTGGTCTAACTTAATGAACCTTAAAGAAGGATTCTTTCTTTCTGTGAAAAACAGGGTAAAAAAGGGAAAACTGTTCCTAACAAGAAGAAAGGCAGCTTGTTCTCAGACCAAAGGACAATGCATCTGTAGATTCTGAAGCGTCAAATGTATTGTACACTCCTTCACTAGCAGTTGACACCTTACTGGAGACGAAAAAATGAAAGTGGGTTATTGGGTGCTTCTCTGGACGAAAACTCAAATGCGAGTTCTTTGGACAGCGAAGGAGAGGACCTCCCTTCGAGGGAAGACTTACCGGTTACCACCGACAGATGGAAGAAGCAACATGTCGAGGCCCTCATGAATGCAATGAACTTAAACAGGGCTGCACTGAACTTCCATTTTTCTGGTCCTGGATCAGGTAGAGAAATATGTCAACAGCCTGGAGAGATGTTGCATTGTTTCATTTTGGGCTTATTTGTTTTATTACCAGAAAGGTTTAGATCGCCTCACACACTCCCTTATATATCAGTGTCGCGCACAGAAATTGGCATGGCAAGATGGGTTTTTGGCATACTGACATGGGGACATGGGGGGACCCCCATTCACACACCCTTATTATTTATGAATTTTTTTCAGTGTACATTAATATGGAGGCCAGAACTCAAAGGACTGTGCAGCAGTGCCAGGATAAAACTTCTGACTTCACCCAGAAGCAAAAGCAGAAGGTAAGACAGAGAAAAATAAGAAACATACATCTTACATATCATTGTGTTATTTTCTTTTGAGTCTCTTTGTTTTTACAGTACAACAACTTAAGGCGTGAGGTAAAGAAGACGGGGAGCGGTCCACTGCCAAAGAAAATGCTAATGTCACAGACGCAGGCTAAGGCTCTCGATTATCTGAAAGGGGAGGCCGTGAGTGTGAGTGATAAAAAAACTATCCAGGATTGAACATAAAAATAATTGAACCCAAATATATCATGTAAGGCTCAAAGGGTGGTGTCTCTTTTTCTTTTGTGAAAGGTATTTCTGGGATAGCAGCCATGGAGCTCAACCCATCTGAAAGTACATCCAAGCCATCAAAGAGGAAGACATATGGAGGCTGGAGTGACTTAAGTAGAGCAAAATCAAGGATGAAGCTTACTCAAGTTCCCAAGAAACAAAAGGACAAGGAAACTCAGAGGGAAAAGAGGCAGAAGAAGCAGGAGAGAAAGATAGAGCACGAAAGAAAGATGAAGGAAGAGAGAAGGAAAGAGGACACAGATGAAAGATGGAGAAATAAAGTGAAAGAGGAAGAAATAACGAGAGCGCAGCCTAACACTACACAAGAAATCAGAAGGAAGCCAGAAAGAGAGAGGTTAAGTGTACAAAGGTGCAATGGCTAGCTCTGTGTGAGGAGAAGGCTAAGAGGAAGGCAGAGAGGGAAAAGATAAGGGAACAAAGGAAAAATAAGAAGAACTAAGAGACTACTTTCCATGTGTCGATATTAGAGAAATGCTAAGCTACACTCATAAGTCATTACAAGAAGACAAAATTTAAAGTGACAAAGACACTCTGATTGAGATATCAAGGTATTCAATGCTATCTCCCAGCACCTAACTGCTAACTTGATATTAACTGAACGCCAAGGAGGGTACCAGAAAGACAAATCTACTACGGACTCCATAAGCTTCTTTGTAAATGACGTACTAAGAAGTCGAAATATAGGATATATTACTCTAGCTGCATTTATTGATATCAAAAAGGCTTTTGACTCGGTTAATTATTTGATATTATTAGAAAAACTTGAACGTTATGGTATAAGGAGAAAAAACTTGGAATTAATTAGAAATTATTTAACTAATAGAAAACAATGTACCATGGCTAATAATATTAAGTCAGCAGAATTACCCTTGACCTGTGGAGTACCCCAAGGATCAATCTTGGGTCCTTTATTTTTCTTACTATATATTAATGACTGCATACAAAGGGATGATATACACAAAACTATGTTATATGCTGATGATAGTGTATTATATGTGTCTGGACCTAGTACTGATATACTAGAGACAACTCTACAGCATGCTTTAAACAAATTCATAACCTGGTCGAATAAAAACAAATTAACTATTAACGAGAGCAAAACAAAAATTATGACCTTTTCTTCAGCTCAAACTCTCAAAAATCTACGTAAACCTAACATAGAAATAAATGGAAAAAAGCTACTGAATGTCAACTCGTATAAATATTTGGGAGTACTGATAGACCAGGAAATGAATTTTAATCTACATGTGAAGACATTAATGAAAAATGTTCGCTACAAATCATTTCTATTGTATAAAATACGACATATGCTATCACATACAGTGTTCCTACGTGTGTATAAAACCTATGTATTACCAATTATTGATTATGCTGATATCTTCTATGATGGTGCCAATGGAACCCTACTTGAAGAACTCCAACGACTGCAAAACAAATGTATTAAAACATGCCTTGGTCTGAACATCTTAACATCAACAGATAGAGTTCATCATGTAGCAAATCTTCCTAAACTTATTTATAGAAGACAATACCATTGCAAGATGTTTGCACACAAAATGGTTAGACTAGGTATTAATGTTAGAGTTGCAAATAGACAGACTCGCCTACATGATGCACCTGTACTTTTCTATAGTAATATCAATTGTAAAGCCTATGAAAAAGGTCCAGAAGTAAAATGCGCACAATTGTGGAATACCCTACCTACTGTAGAGGTACACTTTACTAAACCATAGGAGTTGGGTACCGTCTGACGTGGCGGGTGAGTCGAGTCGTCGGACGTTCCTCAGGTTCCGGATAGGTGGCAGCACCGATCCGGGTCTGTGGGGACATCTGACGACGAACACCTGGGTCCGTATATAAAGCCCAGGGCTCAGCCGCTGCGTCAGAGGCCCTTCTGGCCTCCACACTGTGTAAACCACTGTCTTTTAATATTAGCTGCCTCTTTGATATCATCCGGCAGCCGTGAGTGTGCATTAAGTAATAAACCTAACCGTTGGCATACACTTGGAATACTGTCTTACTCTTTCTTTCCGAACCGTAAGACCCGAACCCCCCAGGTCCGTAAGGCCACAAACCCTTACACTGGTGCCGTGACCAGTTAATTCTGGTGTATAGCCCGGACGTTATAACGTCCGAACGGCTAGTACATGGGTTAGACACCCTTAGGGAAGCTAACCCAGCAGGGCAATCACTTGCCCAAGAGAATGGAAATGGATCGCTAATGCTCCAAGCCCATTCGGACTCACAAGATGCGGAATCAGCATCTTGGAGAGATCCCGGACCCCACTATAATGATAGTGAAGAGAATCTGCCAGACTCTGTACGACGCGAACAGTCCATACAGAGACATAGTAACTTAATAGGCCAGCATTCAATTGTTGACGAATTATGTGATTCGATGTTCGAAGTCGGTGGTAGTACTAACCCAGAACATCCGGCACCAATGCGAAAAAGGGTAACATTCGGAGAACTACCTTATAGGTTACCCAGGCCCGAATTACCAATTTTAGATTATAGCGCTATAGATGGCGACTTAACCTATGCGGTACCGGAAGGTGAAGAATTAAAACGACCGGATGTCCTGTTGTTGAATGAAACTTATGTAACTTTGAACGAGAATTTAAATACCTTGGTCAAAGCTAAGGATGAAGTATTCCATGAAAAACTTCAGCTGGAAGAGGACCTAACTGGCATGCGAAAGGAATTCGAAGCCAGAAGGAGCGAGTACATGAAAGAACTCGAGAATGAAGAACTAAAACTTCAATCTATGAGAGAGTCATTCAATAAAGAATATGATAATAGGCACATTCGTATCCAAACATATATAGATACGAACGACCAACTAAACCTTGATAAGACAAAATTCGAATCCGAAATTCGCCATTATCAGGATGAGTTGGATAAATTGAAACTTCAGTGCAGTAAACAAGCTGAAGACAATGAAACCATCCGGGTAGGCATCATAGCTTACAACAAACAACTGGAGGAGGATAGACAGAAACTCACAAATGAGCTTCAGGAATTGCAGGCCACTGCAATAACTCTAGATAAATATGTAGAAGCAGCCCAGTTAACTATAGGTAATATAGACCCAGCTGTGGTATCTACAATGTTGGGAAAGACATCTAAAGATGCAACCCCAATTAGATACAGCCCATTCGTTGATGATGGGGCTGACAAGAATGTGGTATCCGGAATCTATAAGAAACCGGATAATGCTGCAGTAAATGGAACCGCATCTAAACCAGTAATTCCAATGCTGGATACGATAGGTCCGGCACCACCCATACCAGATTTGAGTCACAAAATCAAAGCGACTCACGATGGTGCTACAGGGAATAATAATAATTCACCCGTGGCACAACCAAGAGCACCCGGACCAATGAGGCATATGTTGACACCACCTTCATATTTCCCCCAACCCGGCCACAGTACACCAGCAGTACCAAGATTACCGAATCCACCCCCAGGTTCTGGTAATGGTCCTACTGATGGACGTTTTCCGAGACCAAATCCGCCACAAAACAATATCAATGGCGGTACGTATCAACCGAGAACATCTTCCTATGGATATAGAAATAATTATAATCCATCGGGAAGTGGCAATTATCAGAATGGTAATAGCTATAACCAGGGATGGAATCAAAATGATTCTTACCCTAGACACGCTTCTTCTGGAAACACCGGTCACAATAGTGGATGCCCTGGTGGTTCATCTGGAGGCTATAATAATAATGGTCCACCAGGAGGAAACCCTCCAGGCGGCCCAGGAGGATCCGGATTCGGAGGATCAGGATCAGGAGGAGATGGCAGGAAACCTAACAGGAGAACTTCTATGCCTGCAGGGATGCAAACCATCTTTGATAGAAGCCAATGTATACAAAACCTTGGCATTGACTGCTACCGAAAGGGAGCAGACGGCATGGAAGTCATGAACTGGAGCATGCGAGAAGCAGATAGACTACGCGGATGTAATAATCCGGCACGTAGGCAGGCACGGATACCCCCTCCATATGATTCTAATGATCCATGGAAGGACAGGTATCAAGCTTTTTTGACGAAGTCAATTGTAGTGGCTGGACAAAAGAAGAAGCTCTGCCATATTTGATCTGTTGGTTAAATAAAGGCGGAAAAGTAGCCCTCAACCAATGGAGAGCAGCTTATGGAATATACGGTACTTATGATCAATTGGTCGAATGTGCCGCATACCTGTTTGGATCGATCGTTAGAGAAGATCCGTGGGTAAGCTTCAAGAAGAGGACACAAAAACCTAAAGAATCACACAAAGTCTTTGGTTTGGAGCTACAGGACTTGCTTTCGAAAGCACGTCCAAATTGGGCTCATGATGATGATTGTTATCTACAAGAATTGTTTATACAATTCTACAGTGGATTGCGTGATCCGGATCACAAGCAAGTGGTCTGGGACTCTTGGAAAGATGACACTTCCTTCAGTGATCTGTTCATAGCAATCGATGGACATGACATGAAGAAACGTTTGGTAGGTCTCGGACCTAATCCAATAAGAGCAGCTCCATTCCAATACGGAGGTACACCTGCTCCGGTATACGATACTTCCCAATTAGCTCCGGTTGAATCGAATGAAGTTGATGAGAAAGATGAATATGTCTCCGATGAAAACGGAGATTATATTGGTTCAGTCCATGTAGCTGGAAAGTATTACCGACAAAAGCGGTATAGGAAAGTACATTCGAGAGGGAGAGGAGGATCTGTTGCTGGTAAAACAGCTTCCGGATCAACTCAACCTGGCAGTGTAGCCTCTACGGCGAACCCAACCGTAGCAGCCACTGTTGCTCCTACTAACATGATGGAAACATTATTAGCCGGATTAACAGAAGCTCTAAAGAGACCGAGAGTTGACAAATCTCAGAGGAGATGTTTCAGATGCCAGAAACTGGGGCATTATGCTCCAGAATGTATGGCTGAGAAACCTGTCCCTCGTAGACAGGAGAGTGTCTCTGGAGTAAGTACAGAGGAAAACTAAGGAGGGGTCTCCCGAGGGGCAAAGAAGGGGATCCCAGTGACAAATCTTGCCATGATATCACCATCCGTGATGATAGTTCGCATGAAGTAACAAGATCGCCTAACACCGAGGTGGTTGTAGACACCCGGAAGGTTAGGGAAGCTGATATAACAGGTGCTATGGGAGCACAGGGGAAACCCAATATCAGTAACGAGGCAGGCGGCTATTCGTTAGCCAAGGTCTGTGGTGCCCACCTGCCCCCGGGTCATCCTTGTCTGGAATTCTTGAAAGGATGTGGATTGACTCCTGGTGTGAAAAATGACGTTCCGATTGTCACGGACATGCCCTCTGTTCTAAACGGAAGGCGGTGGTATGTTTGCCTTACTGTTAACGGAAGGTCTGCCGAATTCCTTGTGGATACGGGAGCTAGCCACTCTTGTATCTCCAGGGGGTTCTACGACCTTATACCGGATGAACATGATACTCTCAAATTGGGAGGAAGTGCTCAGACGGCCGACGGCAGTACCTTGCAAACGTATGGTAGAACTTGTGTGAGACTACAGTTAGATGGTATACATGACTATGTCATGAGCGCCACCGTTGCGGATATAGCAGATGAGGGGATACTCGGGTTGGATTTCGCATCCCTGTATGGTGCTGTATTGGAACCCCAAACAGGAGTGTTGAGTGTGAGATACCCGTACCCCGTGAAGGTTAGATGTGCACTGAGACAAGTGAGCAGTATGGCTAGTGTGGCACAAACTGTGCGAGTCCCTCCAGGAGTAGCCTGTGATGTGCTTGTAAGAAGTGATCCTGCAATGCGTAACAAACCGGCAGTGATAGAACCGGATGTAGTTACTTTGTCAGGTATTGGATTAAATTCTGTAGACACGATAGTAGCGAATGCATCCTGGTCGGTAGTACCTGTCTCCAATACTGGAAACACGACTATCTACTTGAAAAAGGGACAAGTTTTTGGAAACGTGACCCTTTCGGAAACTGTAACGGATAGTAAGCTAAGCTTACAGAAGGTAACAGGGGATGACGAAATTTCGGAAGACTTATTTAAGTTGTATGAAGAAACTTCATTAGAGGATCCGGAACACCGGAAAGAGTTCTATGATATGCTCTGTCAGTATCATACTGCCTTTGCCAAACCTGGTGAAAAACTAGGTACGACAAATAAAGTATTACATAAAATAGATACTGGAGATGCCGAACCCTTTAAGATACCGTATAGACGGTTACCCTTAGCAAAAAAGAGAGTAGCTGAGGATGAAATAAATAAGATGTTGGAACAGGATGTAATAGTCCCTTCCAATAGTCCATGGAGTAGTCCTGTGTGTATGGTAACAAAAAAAGACGGTACTATCCGTTTCTGCATAGACTACAGGAAGTTGAATGGAATAACGAAAAAGAATTCGTATCCATTACCGAGAATAGATGAAACCATTGACTCCTTAGGAGGAAACAGTTGGTTTTGTACCCTAGACTTGCAATCAGGCTACTGGCAAGTGGGAATGAACCCCTCAGATATGGAGAAAACTGCATTTTCGAGTCATATTGGATTATTCCAATATAATGTAATGCCGTTTGGACTGTGCAATGCACCTGCAACATTTGAAGCAATGATGGAAACAATTCTAAGTGATTTATTGTGGAAAAGATGTCTTGTATATCTTGACGATGTCATAGTCTTCGGGAAAACATTCGAAGAGTGTTCTAATAACCTGAAAATGGTACTAGAACGTATTATCTCTAATGGTCTCAAATTGAAACCTAAGAAATGCCACATGTTTAGAAAGTCCATAAATTATTTGGGCCGCATCATCAGTGATGAAGGAATAAAGGCTGATCCGGAAAAAATCGAATCAGTTACGAATTGGAATAGACCTAAAACACCCAAAGAAGTGAGGTCCTTTTTAGGATTCTGTTCCTATTACAGGGAATTTATTCCGAATTATTCTAGAGTCAGTTACCCATTACAAGCAATAGCTAACTGGACTCCAGGAAGTACCAAGGAAAAATTTCCTTGGACGCATGAACAGGAAACCGCTTTCCAAAAGCTAAAGGATCTGTTCACGAGTACTCCCGTATTGCAATATCCGAACGAAACGGATCATTTCATACTGGATACTGATGCTAGTAATGATAGCATTGGTGCAGCTCTCTCGCAAGTCCAAAATGGGAGAGAAGTACCAATTGCCTTTGCCAGCAACACACTGAGCAAGACTCAGCGCAATTACTGCACAACCAAAAGAGAGTTGTTAGCAGTAGTCGTATATACCAAGAAGTTCAAACATTTTCTATGGGGAACGAACTTTACTTTGCGTACGGATCATTCCTCTTTAAGGTGGCTACTGAACTTCCGAGATGCTGAAGGCATGTTAGGCCGATGGCTAGCCCATTTATCCGAGTATGGGCTTGAACATCAAAAGATTCAGCATAGACCCGGAGTTAAGCATTTAAATGCTGATGCTTTGTCTCGAATACCAATCCGGAAATGTGATAATCCGGATTGTACTGATTGTGGAGCTCATAGGGCAGTGTTAGCAGGGATTCGAAGACCATTCGTACCCCTAGTTGCCAGTATACTGGATTGGTCTATGGATCACATACGACATTTTCAGGAAGCTGACTCGATAACTGCGCAGCTACTGCAATTAGTACCAAAGGGTATACGTCCAGTTAGACCAGAGGTCTCTCTGGAAAATCGAGAAATGAGAAGGTTTCTTGCTCAATGGACCGAGCTTGAAGTCCGGAAAGGCGTGTTATACCGTTGGAAGCCATGTAATAATGGTGATAGAATCATGCAAGTGGTGATACCACATGCCATGAGACATGACATTATGTACTTCTGTCATGGACATCGGACCAGTGGTCATTTCGGAAGGAAACGCTCGCTAGCACGACTTTCCAAGAAATACTATTGGCCTGGCATGACACGGGACTTGCAAAGATGGGTAACCACCTGTCCGGATTGTTGTAAAAACAAACCCGGACCCGGGATGGGCAAACTTCCCCTATCCCAAGAACTTTTCGGAGTTAGATTCGCAAGAATCGGGGTAGATATTATTAGTGGATTTAATACAACCGCTAATGATAATACCTGTATGATGGTAGTGTGTGATTATTATACGAAATACACTAAAGTATTTCCACTACCGGACCACAAAGCAATTACTTGTGCCGAAGCTTTTGTAAAAGGTTGGGTACTAAGCTTCGGTGTACCATTAATGTTACACAGTGACCAAGGCAGAGAATTCGAATCAAATCTCTGGCAGGGTATGTGCGAATACTTAGCTATTTGCAAGACTAGAACCAATCCGTATAGGCCACAAAGCGACGGATTGGTGGAAAGGTTCAATAGAACCCTCATCCAAGTCCTAAAGTCACTCGTTAATGAACATATGGATGACTGGGATGAGCAATGTCATTTTGTGACACATGCTTATAATAGTACGGTACATTCAAGTACAAATTGTTCTCCGAACCTTTTAGTATTCGGAGAGGATTTGATAATGCCTGCTGACCTAGTTTTTGGAGTCGTAGGAATGGACCCTGAACTACCTTGCCATGTAGTTTTTGTGGAATGTTTAAGAGACAGATTTAGAAAAGCATATGAGTCTGTCCGAATTGATTTGGAGAAAAGTGCCAAATGGCAGAAAGTAGGATACGATACCGATCTAAAGCATCGGAAATTCCAATCCGGAGACAGAGTCCTCAGATTACATGAACCGCTTAGACACATAAAATTAGCGTCTAATTGGGACGGTCCCTTTACTATAACACAAATCATCAGTGATTGTACCGTAATTATTAAATCCGACCTTGGTCGACTCTATAAGTCAAATGTGGCATGATTAAGGAGATGGTCTGGGAGGGAGACCTCCACAGAAATGTATGGTGAAGGTTCCGGAAAGATCCTGAACCAGAATCGCATAATAGACCAGGTAGAGAACACTACAGTGAAGCGCGGCCGCGGTAGACCCAAGAAGTGTTCCGAATCAGTGACACCCACGCCAACACCGATTAAGCGTGGGGGGAGTTAAAAAAGTCTCGGCAGGTGAAGACAAAAAGAAGAGGAAAGGTGTTTCTAAGGCTAAAAAGCACCTAGAGAAAGCTCTTCAGACTGTCAGGTCCGATAAAGAACTATCCGAGAAGAGGAGATACGTTCGCCGCAGCCCCCGAATTGCCCAGAGGACTGCAGTGACCTAACCTGTATACACAACGAGTGTAATGTTTACATTTAGAGGAACGGATAACAACTGACCCTAAAGGCTTATTTGTCGCCCCCGCATGATGTACCAATGGGTAGTGGACGGATAATCCGGTGGATTTGCTTAAGCTTTCCATAATCTCCACTTAAATCCCCAGTCGAGTCATCGGGGTGAGCGATAATTACCTAAAAACAATCAGTTTGTTGATGTACCGCCTGTAGCACGTGCGTTTCCGCATGACGTCACCGTGTCCAGTCTCGGCTGACCTCTCGTGACCTCGCGGACCGCGGGGAAATGACGTCAAGAAAGCTGGCCTGTCGCCATATTTGTTTTCGGTAACGTTCAAGACGGTCGAGCTCGCTCCCTTCTTGGATTTTACCGGCTAAGCAAACCCCCCGCTGCTCCTCCAGAGTCTGTCTCCTGGTAGACAGACTCCGTTTGTGCCGGCCCCGGCGCCGTAAAAGCCGGAAAAAGGAGTAGTTTACTCCCGTGGGCGATTCCCCAGTCATGGCTGAGGAATCCGTAGCTGCAGCCAAGCTATCCGGTGACCCGGATAAGCTGACTCCGTCCGCAGAAGCTTTTCCGGAAGCTTTGTCGCCTGTTACACAGGAAGAGAGCGAGATGATGGACGTGGAGGAACCCACGGATCGCTCGTTCGAGGAGAAGCTGGCTTCATTCTCACTAAATGAGCCAGAGAAACTACTATCTCCACTCCCGGCCGAGGGATCCGGAGCGACTGCGAGTGCTGAACCCGCAGCGACAGAGTCCGAAACTACCCAAGTTGACGGACAGAAGGATGAGTGGAAGCCAGCAGTGGCGGAGCCTTTTCCAGCTAGTTATGATGGTCGCTACCTGTATGTCCACCCGGAACTGCAGGCACAAGTGACCTACGCGGACGGGACACCAGTCAGGATGGACCCGAAAGTCAGGATAGCTATCGAGGGCGTCATGGCTCCCGAACAGCTGTCCAGGATGCCTCCCGAGTGGCTTCGAGACTGGCCGTGGTTCCAACGGGGACTTATGGTGGACGCTGGTTTCCGTGAAACCGTGTACGCAGCTAACCGAGCCTTCGAGCTCGGAGCGTATCCGAAGCCTGACAAGTCCCTGTGGAACGTCAAGGCTACGAACATTAACTGGGTAGGCTGTGTCTGGGATACCGATGGCCAGACCTACCCACGCCCTAGTGCTATCCGGACGCCGTGCCGGACCACTAAGGAATTCCGGGAGGCCGCTGCTAACTTCGAGCAGTGGGATGACGGTTACTACATAACCGAACAGGAATTGGTGGATGTCCAGAACAATTCACTAATCGGATTGGACCGAGCTGCAGCCCTTCGGACGGTTATTGTCCGCCGTATGACTGCCGAACAGGAGGCACAGGAAGAGGCTAAGAGGGCCGCGGAAGCACCCGCACCTCCTATCCCCAACCTGAATCTTGCCACCAGAAGCTCCGCCAGTGCTACATCAGCTACCGGCAGCACTACTACCCCAGTAGAAGCCACGACCTCCAGCACACCCGGAACCCAGGAACCGGAAGAAGACTGGAAGGTCAGTAAGAACCGACGATCCGCTGCTCGGAAGCTCAAGAATCTCCCGGATTCTGCGAGAGCCGAGCCGAAACCCAGCACCTCAACCACTGGTAGTACTGCCATGGAGGTTGAGTCGTCTGACGAGGAGTCGGTGCACGAATCCTCGGTTGAGTATGATGAGAAGGCCACTCCATCAACTCAAACCGAGGCTGAACGTTGGGCTAACGCCAAATCCGGATTCAAAACCCGGATCCCGACGTGTTTCTCCGACTGTGCGTACGGAGTTAAGAAGGACGGCTCTACCCTCTATGCCTGTCCAGACTCAATCAATAAGAACGATGAGTCGGATGATGAAGATTGGATGCGTCTTTCGGACGAGGACCCCAATCCGAGCAAAGCCTATCGAAAGATGTGGCTTATGCTAAACCACACCGAAGGGTATTACACTTATACCCAGAGGAGGAAGCTGCGTTGGGCTTTAGAGAAGTGGTACGGCGACGATCAAAAGTCCTGTCCCTTCTCTATCTGCCAGGATGCGAGTGATGTCTCGATCCGGACCTGGAGTACTCCAGCCCGGTTCCAAAGGCATCTGGTAGAGGCCCACTTCCACCATCACCCGGTTTACATTTGTGATCCGAGTTATGGTAAGAAGGGCAAGAAGTGTACTACGAAGGTGCAATACAACCGACGTAGTGATCTGGCTAGACACCAGAAGAAATGCCACGCAGAAGGTTTGGACGGGGCACGGAAGCGCATCATGGAGCTTCATCAGGAACTCATGAAGGAGTTCGACAGCCTGAGCGAGGATGCTTGGTCTAAGATCCGACCAGGGGACCAAGTCCTCTGCGAAGTTCCGAAGACCAAGGATTCGAAACTCCGAGCAAAGATAGTCCTGACTCCTGGAAAGGGTAAACTGGACATGCACGAGTCTCTCTGGCAGAAATGCGAGGAATCCGGAAAGGATGCAAAGAGAGCTCGTGAAAGGAGCAGGAGAGATCAGAACCGTGGCGGCAACGGTAATGGTCAGAGCACGACGAAACCGAAAGTCAGAGCGAAGACCGTTCCAGGTCCCCTCTGGCAAGGCACCCCGCAGAGCAGGCTCAGGGCACTCCGGTGTTCAAGAAGCCCGAACCTGCCGGATACGCTGGAGCCGTATCTAAACCTGGGAAAGTGAGTTCTCGAAACTTTCCGTCCTTAAACCAGGGACCTGGACCTGAGAGCCAGACCTTGGTGGTAGGAAAGGATGGTCGCCTTATGCCAAAGAAGACCACCGCATCTGCTGCCGCCGGATCTGCATCCGCTCCAGCCGCCCCACCAGTTACCTTTACCCAGGAGCAGTTAAACATGTACCTGCAAATGGGACTGAAACAGAATGTACCACCTGCCTTCTGTGTACCAACGACAGGTGTGTCCGGGAGTCCTAAACCCTGAAGTGGTCCACAGGCCGCCTCGACTCCTCCCAAGGCTGTCGCTGCACCTGAGAAACCAAAGGACGCTATTACCATTAAAACCGGTAATGCGGAAGTTTGGTTCGAGAAGTCTCGCCAAGGGGAGGCAGATGTCCAAAAGGCCATCTACACCCATTGGGAGAAGAGCGTTCGTGAGAAAGCGATCGAGTTTCATCAGGGTCTCCTAAACGAAACTCTGTTGTGTATGAAACAGGTGGGCGACGCTGAAAAGCAACGTCTCGAGACCCTCATCCGGGACGATGTGAAGGCCCAGGAGGAGGCTGCCGCAGCTGCCCAAGAAAAGGCAGCTATGGATGTACACGTGTTGGAAAAGCGTGTAAAGGAGGAGATCACTCGGAACACCAATCTGAACACTAAGTTCATGAGGGTGTTCGGAGTCGACTTGGACGAGTGGGACGGCACTCCCGAGTCGGCTTTAGCTCTTCTGAAGAAGAAGCATGCTAAGAAATCCGTTTAAAGCATGCTAGGGTTATTTCTTCCATATTTTTTTCCCAACACCAAATGACCAGATATAGTCTTTGCGGAACCCTATAGATCTGCGAATGTTTTATTCACTAGTTTATGAACACCTATGGTATGTGTTCCGGGTTCCTTTGACCAGTCTATTATATAATTCAGGTTGTATAACATTTATTGCACCCTGAATAGCCTATTCGGATTTATAATTTCATCCCTGAACAATCCGATAGTAGACTTGCTGCTGTGAGACGTATCCGGATGCCAGTTCCAGACTCCTGCTGTTACCCGTGCTAACCAATTACTAGGATGGACTTTACGATTTACCTCTACAACTCATCTGTACTCCCGAATGGACTTATATCACTACTACTATTACTTCCGGATCAACCTGTATCGGACTATTATTCTACTTATGCCAACTAAGCTTAAAAAGGATTACGTTTTCTACATAGTTGACACATCCGGACTATTATTCTACAATCTACACCATTCGGATATACTATAAACTTTAGCACTACTAGAGGATTGTGGGTAGCTGCCCCAAATCAACTACCGTGTTCACTCTATATAAAGGAACCATAAACTTTAGCACGTCCATCCCGTGGTTAGCTGACCACACCTACCTACTAGTACCCGGAGGATACAGCAGAAGACTTCAGCAGCATTAATAATTCCTGTATATTGTGTATAATGTCATATTTCTATTTTTCTATAACATTACATGTATGTACATATCCACATGATACATATTATAATACGGGTACATAGACATTTCCTGATACGGATCTCTAATTACTATTAGTATTTATATTATAAGATCCGTTAAACTTCACCAGAAAACACATATTATTGTCCTGCGAGACAAAATTATATAATAAGTATATTGATCTGGTGCTATAAAGATTGTTAGATACACGGTGATAATATATCATTATCATATTCATTACCACACCGTGAAATTTTTTTCTTTTTTTTCTAAGTGTATGGTATATATATCCCTATTCGTACTACTCACGGAATCTTTAACGGATTCGTATAATATTAATATACGACATGTCATTAGATAGTGATGTTACTATAACAGTCTTCTTTAAGACTACATATTCAAATGTGGTGTCAATACTACAAACACACATACGGATGTTATTATGTGATATATTTTATTATCGACAGTTCCGTTACACATAGCTGTCATCATCACATGTATACGATTCATATTACTTGTCTTATTAGTTATACCGTAAATATAATATAATATTATGTGGTATAATAATTTAGCAGACAGTTCCGTTTCACATAACTGTCTCTTGTTCAAGTAATTCGTATAATATTACAACATCCTAATCGTTATATGTAACTACATTTCACTATCGAATATATATATATGACATCCGGTTCACAATTTATTTGGTGTTAATGTTATACCTATGGTTGTACCTCTATTACTAAAGGTTTAGACATGTAGAAATGTTATCCTAGTAATATTATATGTATAACACCCTCCTAAAATGTCTGGGGGAGTGGTGTAGAGGTACACTTTACTAAACCATAGGAGTTGGGTACCGTCTGACGTGGCGGGTGAGTCGAGTCGTCGGACGTTCCTCAGGTTCCGGATAGGTGGCAGCACCGATCCGGGTCTGTGGGGACATCTGACGACGAACACCTGGGTCCGTATATAAAGCCCAGGGCTCAGCCGCTGCGTCAGAGGCCCTTCTGGCCTCCACACTGTGTAAACCACTGTCTTTTAATATTAGCTGCCTCTTTGATATCATCCGGCAGCCGTGAGTGTGCATTAAGTAATAAACCTAACCGTTGGCATACACTTGGAATACTGTCTTACTCTTTCTTTCCGAACCGTAAGACCCGAACCCCCCAGGTCCGTAAGGCCACAAACCCTTACACTACAAACACTCGAAATATAAAAGAAATAGGTACTTTCAAAAACCTGATGAAAAAGGATGTAATGGATACTATCCCATAAATAAAAAAATGTAATTAATTCTCATTGATGATGATAAATTATATTAGATACAACATTGTGACTGTGATTAGAAACAACAATTTCTTTTTTAAATACACCCATTTATTGTTTAAATACAATTATATATACCGCCATGTACCAAAACTCAATGTCAAACTTTTTTAGGAATCTATATATGTAACATACTATGGGGAGAGGCATAATAATATCTCTTGATACGCCTCGACCCATGAACCTATTGGTCTTCATATATGAATATTTGTGTATAATCAATTACTGTATAGTCTGCTCGTTGATTCATATGTCTATGACCAATAAAGTTCAAAGTTGTTAAAAAAAAAAAAATTATTTAACAGGTAGATGTACTGTTATCATAATACATAAACAGAAGAAACTGTGATATGATCTTTGTGTTTCACTTTCTAGCCTTACTAAGATACGCTTAACTTTATTATACATTCATACTCAGAGCAATTAACATGAGTTTCATTTCACTTGACGTTAATATATTAACAAAATATAGTGGAAGCAAGGATAACAGAAAGGAAATGTCACAGCCCACACAAAAAGTTCAGAAGTACTCCTTCATCCTATCATTTTAGGGTCCTCCACAATTCTGATCCTGTGGTCTAGTGCCACATTATGGAGTCCAGTATCCTGGGAAAATGGAATGAAACATAAAGAGACAAAGTTGTACCACAGACACAAAGAAAAAAGACTTCTACACACACAGAGAAAAGCTGTTTTTGTTACTATCCTTTTCTTTATGACAGGCAAATACCCACTCTATTTGGATGTCAGCCTAGAAAATAATCAAAATAAAGGGAAAAATAGCTTGAGAGACTGCCCTCCAATGCTGCTTCAGTACGCAGATACACTGTTCCACACAGACGCGGCTCTTCCGATGCCAGGTGTTGAAAGACCTCTGCTTAGGGCCTTCCTCATCCTTGAACGGGGTATACAGGTTCCTGCGCAAACCATATCTGAAAAGCAAAAAGACAAGTGAGACATGGGACAGGAGAGAATTAAAGAAAACAGAGAAAATGTAAAGTTGGCTCACCCGGCATCTCCAAGTATAACAAAATCACCCCACGCCTCTTCTTGGATTTCATCTCCCACAGGACTGGAGGCCAAAGCATAGGCGTCATGTACAGACCCTGGCCACCTTGGATCAATGAAGAGAATATGCTTGTCATAGTCGCATACTACCTGGAAAGACATAAAGAGAAAGGGTGAGCTTCTTTGAAAGAAAAAATTGTAGACAAGAAACGTTCTGCAGACAATGAAGTATAAATATAATGCAAAGAGAGAAAGACAGGGAAAAAAATACCTTGTCAGAGATAAAATAAAGACAGAATAGAACTTTTGTAGCGTTTATGGAGTGGTAACCGTTTCTGTTAACGAATGCACTCTCATTCTCAGACAGACGTACCCAAACACAAACGGGGTTGGTTGTTCTACCTCATGGTCCTGCCACTTCACCTTGTGCCGATACAACTTTAAAGCTAAGTCCAGCTTGGCCTCAAATGATTGGGGCCACTTGATGAAGGAATGCCTGTTCTGATAGAAGAACTGAGAGACATCCTTTACGGCCCTGCAGACTGCCAAAGTTGAGACTTTTTGTGAGTCACCGGTTAGGCAGTAGAAGCTACCAGTGGCATAGTATCTCAGGACTAGACAGAACTGAAAAGAAAAAATGTACAATATGTGACCCATCCTTACAAAACGGTTCGGAAGTCGCACATACAAAATGTTTAGTTATTGATATATTCATTTACAGCTCATCAAGAGCTTTCATTTGGTATATAACACTTGCATATTTGAACCAGGTGGTCTTCTGCAGATCTTCTGCTGGTAAATTTAGTCAGACCGATTAAAATTTGATTAAACTGAGATAATTGACACATTAATCATATAATAATTTATGAACCCTATATAATTCCTATGTATTTCTAAATAACCATGAAAACTAGAGCTATGTCCTTTTGGCATTTGGGGCTTAAATTCAGTTTAGTAAGCAAGGATTCCGAAAGATATCTACCCATATGTTGGAAAAATGCTAAAATATCAATTTAAAAAAAATCTGATATTTTTGACACTATACCACTTAAAAGGGCCATATCTTGGCTTCTAAATGTGCGACTTCAGTACCACTTTGTTAGGATGGGTCACATATAAAGAAAATTATACAATGAGGCCGTAAAAGAGACATTAAATATAACAAATTAATTTTAAAGAACAAAAAAAGAAACAAAGCCCCATGGGGCCATATATTATTGAGATAAGGGAAAATAACACCTTGCAGATACAACCTACAGCAAACTTTACCCCCCCCCCCCACAAATCATCATTTGTTTGACAGATGTGGTAAAACCTCATGCACAAAGCCATTTATTAACCCCCCCCCAACATAGAAAATAGAGAGCAGCCATGAAAAGGAATAAGTTGAAATACTCACTCTGTCCAAGTGAGGCAGACCTCCAGCTCTCTTGCTGCCCTTGAAGATACTCTCTTTACTGTACAGCTTGACAAGCTTACGAACCATCTCCTTGCTTAATCGGTACCTTGCAGTGAACTCTTCATCACTGAACATGGTGAAGGGAGTATCCCGAGGTCTGATTTTCCTCTTTTTCCTTCCTAGTCGGTCTCTTGGTATGTCCATGATGGTGACTGTTTTGTTTTTCCCTCCTCATCTAACAGTGTTTACACTGGTACCCACCTGTGACTGTGCACAATGACCGTCCTATAGGGATCAATGCTAAAGAACGAAAAGGCAGTAGGTCCAGAGTAACTGCCTTTTTTTTTCTCGTTGTGAACTCAGAGATGACACACAATGACCTTCTAACAACGAAAAAATGATTATGCAACAGTTGTTTTCTTGTTATGGAGGTTTTCATCACAACGAGACAAAAAAAAAACAGCGAGAAAATGTTTGTGTCATGGTTTGACCAAAACTCAGCGGGAAAACCACCATTTACGCTGTTTGTGCAATGACCCCCTGAGGCCTTAGGCATCCCATGGGGGGTAAATAGCGATCATAGTTAGGATAGGTAAATATGTTAATTCTGAAAAGGAGGAGAAGGAATGATTTTCTGTGTGTCCTGGCGAGAAAGGGGGCTATTTCCACTAAAACCACTTCTACCCCCCCCTCAGGAAAATGTTTTCAAAGGAATTAAGTTATTTTTTTTAACATTCATTGTGTACTACCTATAACTAATTTCTAAAGGCATTTTCGAACCAGTTTGCCCAAGAGTTTCTTTAGAGTGAGGGGTAGTACAGCAGAAATTCGCCAGGACATTTCTCCCAAAATATACTAAAGACACCCCCAGGAAGTCAACTTAAGCACCTGATTCATTGTCAAACCATGAAATATCAGTTACTATAGTGGAACAATACATGTATATATTGATGTGTGATGAAAAAAATTATGTTTCTTTAGATTTCTTTTAAGGATTTTGGTTAAATTTTGGCATATTTTAAGGCCCTGGAGGCTAGAATATCAATTTCCCACCATATAAACCTTTATGTGACACGAATAACTCATCAAGTCTGATAATATGAGCAAAAAGAAAATATTGAAAAAATCCAAGTCCTAAGGATATAGGCCTGTGGAAATCCAAAAAAGCCAGAAGTTCCATTTCTATAAAAATCAACCATTGCCATTTTCAAAAATTACATTTTACATAAATTCCTTATAGATTTCGGCATCATTTGCATTTGTTATTAGGATTTTTTATCAAATTCTTCAGTTAACACACAGCGTTTCCTTCATGGCAAGGCCAGGTTGTCTGCATCCCAGATTGGGATCTTGAGTGTAATGTTAAAAATACCCCCTTGGCCCCACAAAGCCATACAAACAACTTTCTGTCTAGCCCTACAAAGTGTTGAAATCATATTGAGGTTTTCTGTCCCACTATGTTCACATAATGTCTCACCAGATATCCACAGAGCACATATTCTCCACACAAACTATCACAATGTGTTCATTGAAAAATTGTACCTTGTAAACAAAATGTAATTTGTGGACACTTTGTTACCATGCCCTGTAGACAAACTGTTTTTGTGGATACTTTGTGATCAAAATTTGTGGTAAAAAAATATGTTTTGTGGACAATTTGGGTTGATAGATTGTGGACAGTCAGTTTGTAATAAGTGGACACCTTGCTAAAGTTGAATGTGGTCAGTGTGGTTTTTGTGGATGTTCTGTGGTAAAATATTGTGGACCAATAGTGATTTGGACATTTTGTGACAAAGGTATGTGGACAACCATACTTTGTGATGATAGATTGTGGACAGAATGTATTTTGTGGATATCATGATATGTTGGTTGTGGACAAAATTTATTTTATGGACACTCAGTAAAAACAGTCTGTGGGCAGTACATTTTTTATGGACACCTTGCACTGGGCCTTTGTGGACAAAATATGAAAAGATGTGATGTGGACAATATGTGTCCTGTGGCTAAAGTGAAGCACAACACATCCCCCTTCAGATCAGTAACAAAAATGAACGGTCCCTGCTGCCATAGCTACCGGCCAGGAGCCTTTAGGTAAGAGCTATTGTCTACTCCTTTCAAAGGGGAGGGTTAATTCCAAAACCAGGTGAAATATAAAGAGAGAATAATAATGAATTTTCATTTTAGGGCCTACTTCAAGACCATCCATTGGTTACCCCCGAGCACACGGTAGTAGTAGGGGAGCAAAGAGTTGAATTAAAGGAGAAAGGTGAAAAGTATTACATTAGTAAATAGAGGTGAAAATAACCAGTAATGATTCTCAAGGATTGAGTAATGGTTAAAAGTAGCAGCTATCTATCCAATCTTGCAGTTGCAGAAGGGAGGTAGCAATACAGGCAGGTCAATAGCAGCAGCACTAGTCAAGGGGTAGTGTTCATAACAATATGCCCACTCCATTCATTCGGCTATCAGTCTGATTACTTCTTGTTTAACCTGTCAGAACTATATGCACATTCTCTAATCTGCCACCTTATAGTCCAGCCACCCATTGCCTCAGCTAATCAAAATAGCCCTACCTGCCGTGTGTACACTTCTGCCTGGTGGGTTCCTCCTATCTTTACCCTTCGTACAGCTGATGTTGGCAGTGTCTATGGACACCAATTGGACAGGAGTGATGACAGTCTTCTTAGTATTTGCACTGGCACCTAGTCATTGCAAATACTTTAAAAGTTATGGTGCGGAGTGTGACGTCACAAGTTGGGTGTGAGATAATAGGCCTGTATGCTGGCCCCAAGTCGCATATGGGCAGAGAGCTTGGTGAAGATTGTGCTGTAGCTCGGAATTAACCATGTTTGGAATCAAGACATAGTTTCCCATCACATATTGTAGCAAAAACATTGCTGATGAGACTTTCAATGTCGATAAAGAGAGAAAAAAAATTAGCATTGAGCTGTACATATTTAACTTTTGTTTGTCATAATTCAGACTGTATATGGTGTAATCTTGGTGTGCAACTTTGGAGCATATACCCTCTTGAAATAAAGGATAGGTGTAAGCCATATTCCCTATCCACATCTCATCAATATTACAAGTGAAATCCACTGAAGAACTATACCAAGTACTCCATTCAGTTTGTCTGGACATGATACTTCTCAGTTGAGCAGCTGGTACACCGGGGTAAGGAACTTTGCTACACAACATTCGGTCGACACACTCTTGACAAAAGGAGTTGAATGTTTCCTATGAGCAATGACACATCTTTCCCAAGAAGTCTGAGTTCTCTTCTAGAAGAGAAAGCAATGTGTTGATCAATTCTAACACATACCGCCTTTTGACGAAAGCACATGTGTTCTCAATACTCCTATAGCTCTGTTAGGTTACCAATCACTCTTTGAAATACATCTTTGAAACACACACTCAATGAATCAAATACAGCATTAGAAACGAACATTTTATGAACACCTTGGTTTAACAACGGCGCCTTAAAGAACAACACATCTGATGCATCTATTAATTCCAAAGTGAAAATGGGGTCGCAAGTATACATTGTCTTGTTTTTTTTTTTTCAACACTAATACACGAGGTAAGCCGGTGGACGTAGTAGATGAAGTTAACACAACAACAAAGGACATTATTTCACGGGCTTATCTACATCTAATTTTTTATTATTTTTTTCCCCCTTTACTGTTATTTATTTATTTTATTTTTCTTTCATTTTCATGACTCTAAAGGACTCGTCGTCAGTCTGTCACAATGTATGCGACATTTCACATATAGGTAACTCAGTCCCTTTTTCTCTAACGTGTAAGTGTGCATTTTGTGAAATTTGTTTTTTTTTAAATTGTATTAACAGTATGGTTTTTTTTTTGTTTCAAAAGAACATTCAAGAAGTCTTTGGGCTCTTGAACGTTTGTTTTTTCATGACCCCTTTTGCACTCCATTTTTTAAATTTTTTTTCACCTATCGAGTCTTTATCGTAACAAATGTAAGTCTTGGAGTTGAGACTTAGAATCCCATCACCCTCCCACTCAGATTTGAAAAGACCCCGAGTTCTCTGATCGTGAACGTAACGTCTCTGACAACAAGCGAAGGGGGTCCATTCTTGCACACCTTTGGTTTTTATCTTTACGAAAGGGTCTAAGTGGTCATTGCACACCCCTTTTGGAATCCAGTTCCATTTCTCTCTAAAGTATGATTTTCTCAGGTAGGGTTTTACAAGTTGGTCCAATGGTTCACCGCTGACAGCGATGTGATAAAGAGCATAATCACGCTGATCGATAAATTTATCCAAAAAGTCGAATGCGAACTCTAACATTTTCAACTTAGCGTACTGGTACATCATGAACCCTATTTGAATAGGAAGATTTTTCCTGGCTGTTTTCGGTTGCAGTTCGACTTCAAAGAGATCTGTGGTCAACTCTGTACTCTTTTTGAACCGCCACAAATTGGTTAATAATTCGAAGGTTCGACCTCTAGTGTATTTCACAGCGGTGTGTTTTTCTTTGTTGCAAATTGTTTTACCGTACGTGGTGTTTCCAATCAAGTTGTAACAGTCTGACAGAATTTTCTCATTAACATTCGCATCACCACGTCTTCGCACCGTGGTTACTTCGTCTGCGAAACCGGCAAGGATTGTCTAGGAAAGTATGCTATGAACATCTGCACTTCGGTGACTATCAAACCATGATCCAAATACCACTTAAGAAGAGGTGTTCCCAAGAGAACCTTTTTTCCATGGTAACTACCTATCAAGGATCTCTACGGAGCGTTCAACAGGTTTTCGTTGTTCGCAAAGTCTGACATGTGAG
The DNA here is from genome assembly GCA_949317995.1 of Acholoe squamosa. Taxonomy (NCBI): domain Eukaryota; kingdom Metazoa; phylum Annelida; class Polychaeta; order Phyllodocida; family Polynoidae; genus Acholoe; species Acholoe squamosa. The sequence goes on from OX439044.1 coordinate 64,745,460, forward strand.
TTTCTATGTTGGATTTCGAAATGGTAATGTTCTTGAAAATAGAAGTCATTTCTTCGAAGTATTCACGTAGGTGAGGAGGAGTAGTGATGTCCACCTGAATCAAAACGAACGTTTTCCTGTCTTTCACAGAGGATATGATGTCACTCTCTGTCATAGGATTTCGAAGCACTTTCAAGTCGTGGACCCTCCAGTGTTGTTTGGATGCCATAACCTGCGGATCCTGGCATTTCATCTTCCTAGCTTACTCTAGCTGTTCTGTCAAGTTTCTCTTCCGTGTCTGAAGCACACAGATATCTGTGTGGTTTGAACTCAGTCTTGGGTCGTCTCACCAGGTAATAACCTGTGCAGTGTGCTTCGCTCATGCAGCGCAAGTACAAAGAGTTAGCGTCTACACCTAGGATGTGTTCCTACATTCTCGCTTCTTCACCGTACTTGTGTTCCCTTATCAGCGTGGTACCCTTTTCGTGAAATTTATAGAAGATTATTGAAGGACCCCCGACCAGATTTTTTTTTTAATCAGAGAGTGGAGGTGGAGGTCGAACTGGTGGAAGATTACGAACAGTGTCTCTGTGGTTTTAAAAAGGAACCGTAAAGTCAAACCCGGAAGGGAGATTCCGTCTTTGAACAAGTCAATGTTTAGCGTGATTATTCAGGGCTTCGTGTCTTTGTTGTTGTAGTAGATCAAGATCTCTGAAAGTTTGCATGTTCTGTTTGGACCAAACTTTTTCACATTTGGCATAGTCAGATTCAGACATCTTGGTGCCAGTCAGTTTGCTGTCAAATGCAGATCTTGGTGTAGTGTTCTTTTTTTCCAGTTTCCTGGTAGATGCCATCAATTTGTAAGGAAAGTGACCTTTGTGCTGATTTCTGGTGAAAGCTAGTAAATAACTTGCGTAGTCATAACCAGGTTCCAAATAGTTTACTACGTCCAAGAAAACATTGTGCTGAGTGTAAATCACCAAGTATTGATTACTTCTCTTTATGACACTGAATTCTTCGATCTTTCGGTCTTTGGAGAAGAACGAGTGAAGCTGTACTTTGATCAGATTTAAGTCATAACGCCCCGAGTTGAAACCTACGACCGGAACTTGGCGGAGATATCTCAAAAGTCTCTTCTTCAGTTCAACTAAAGGGTGTCTTTTGTGAGTTTCAGTGAAGTCACTGCCAGGAGGACTGAATGCCTCCTCTAGGTATAGAGCTTCAGCTAGCCTCTCATCTAAATTCGCTAACATCCGCGGGTAAAGTTCTAGCACTGCTTCCCCGATGACCTTGGCGGTTCTGGTTTTTCAGGTTCTCTAACATGGGTATGTCCCTGATGATCAAAACTGGGAAGGTTTCAGGTTTCGCAGTGGAATCGAACTGATGCAAGAATTTTGAAGCATGTTTGCCAACTTGTATAAGTAAAAGGATATGCGGCGAAAGACGCATAACTTGTCCCTGTTGGGAAAATCTAACACACCTCCTCTCTTTTTAAGTCGACCCGATTGGGTAACCCTACCCCCTATGGGGAATTCTCTGGGTCCCATGTAAATGCAAATGTTCAAATTGGTGGAAAAAGGAACTTTCCACTTGGTGTCAGAGTCTCAAGGTTTCTGTACTTCTTTGGAAGTGATAGTTTTTTCCATGAGGGAGAAAAACTCTTCCAAAGTTTCTGAATTAGTTATGGTGGGGAGGAGATGTAAAAGAGTCGTGTTGTTTTGGGAGGTGTGAAAGTAGAGTAGTTTGTTTCTGTTTTCTCTGTGTTGTAAAATTAACCCTTCTGACAAACCCACTTTGTAATGAATCTTTGCGCATAGTATCTACAGCGTCACTCAACTCACCGGTTGGTAGTCTTAAGTTTGTTACACTCACCCGAGCCCTGTGTGTCCTGACTCCTGTTTGTATTGCGGACCAAATTATTTGTCAATATTTCCTCACTCTGCGGTATAGTGCATATTATCGTAGGAATAGTCACTCCATCCAGAGATTCCCATCGACAGGTAATTTTTTACCTTCGCCGCATAGAGGACAAAATTTTCCCCACATTTTCCACGTGTCTGTCGTAATTGTACACCCTTTTAAATTATTTGAAACACTTTTCTTTCTATCTATCTACCTGTAAACCTATACACAGTATACCTTCACAAAGTATATACACCTTTATACACAACATATAAAATATATGTCAACACACACGTCTCAATCAAAATCTATCAAGAAATTCAAGGATAATCTCTTTTTTGTCACCCAGTTCTCTCAGCGCCTTGGTCGAAAGTGTCACACAGTCCTGTGTCGGAGTTTTCTGAGGTCCTTCCTACCTGCACACGTGGATGACATTCTTACCCTTGTAGTAGCTGACAGCTACATACATCTTGCTTTCTGGATCCAGGACGACGAACTATGTGATGTGATTGGGGAGTCCTTGGGAGACCGATCTGTCGCATATCCGTACCTCCTCTTGGACGTCAGTGACATTCGCTATTAGCTTGAGGAGTGCGTCAGCAGTGAAGGTCACTTCCCTGGTGGGCGTTGAGGTGCACTTTATGGTGCTGTAGTGTTCCTTGGAGTGCCTAACCCCGTCAAGCCAGATCTCCAGCTTCAAACTGTTGACGAAAAACTCCAATCTGGGGACTGTGGAAGGTGGTGATGGTACACAGTTCACTAGCAGTTTTCTCTTCTTGGACGCCTGGTCGCCACTCTTGGTAAAACTCCTCTTGATACCCATAGAGGGTTTCAAAGTAGGAAGAGTAGGGCCATCAGTGTGAGCTGAATCAATGCATGCGCTGGTATCTCGGGACTTCTTGGAACCGGTTAACCACACGCCGTCGAAGGCGGTCCAGAAAAAAAGAGTTCCAGCAGGATCAAAGTCGGCTTTTGAAATCTTTTAGAAAAGAGCTCTAATCCTATGATCACAGAGATCCTCACTCGGTAGGACATCTATAAATCTGATTTCACCTGCCCTCCACAGGTGAACCAAATCGTAGGAGGATCCAGATAAAAGTTTGTCTGAATAGGATCAGAAAACTTCAAAGAGTAGTTGGTCCCATTTACACACCCCCTGTTAACAAGGGGAGGAGTAGAAATTAAGGACTCTCTTAATACCTTAACGAGCAAGCCTGCCTTACACCTGGAAAGCGTATTAAGATAATTATCACAGGTTTTAACTCCCTGTAATCCCACCTAAATATAGTTATAACAATACCTTTCCACCTGTTTTATGTCAACAGATCTAAAGATAAGTTGCTACACAGAATGGAAGCAATCACCCGTAATCCCACCAAATACTCTTGTCACTGTGTCTTTCCTCCTGTTTGATGTCAACAGATCCAAGCTGATAAGTCGCTACACAGAAAGGTAAAGGCGGTGGGGAGTATCCAGCTGGAAATAGGATTAAATCACCCTATATAAAGCACCCCGATTTTTCTTGAAAGGATATATCACTGTTGACCACTACGAGTACCGCGCCTACTACCACTTCCTCCACCGTCACCAGCACCGCCAGTCACCTACCCGCCGGCTGCCTGCCTACCTGCCTGCCTACCGACCTTCATTGAGTGCTTTCTGAAGTTTTTGCAGACAAGATCCTTCCTCCCTATCTTCCTCTGATGTATGTGAAGTGAGTGTACATGCTGAAGGTGTCACGGGCTAGATGAATTTTGGATAAAGTCACCATTTGCTTCATGAAATAGGAAGGAAGCTAGTTGGATCTTGGAGGAAATTGAGAATCTACTTGGGGATTTCCAATGATCGTCTGGAGAAGCTGGTCGTTATCAAGATGGTGCAGGAGATATGTATGGAGATGTTCAAAACTTGGTGGTCTGAAACTATGCCTCATGCCAGATGGGGAGAACTCCAGCATGCCTACATCAGTGTTCATCGACAATATATGTTGCTTCAGTCGCAGAACTTTTTCAAGATGTACAACTTGGATTACAACAACCCCAATCTGTTTTTAATGGAGAGGTACTTTATCACCATGTCTGAATCTCTATCCAGGGAGTGGAAAGATATTGGTTTGTATTTAGGATGGATGTCTGAGAAACTAACTACCATCGCTCAACAACCAGAACTTAAGATCTATCTCTCCACTCCTTCAAAGTGTTGAAAATGTGGCAAGCTGAACCCAGCAGTACATATCATCAGCTCATTTGAGTGCTGATAGATGACATTAGGAGGGTGGACGGGACCAGATATATATTGCTTCACTTTGAAAACAAAGAAAAAGAGATGACGCGTGGAGGATGATTGTGGAAAGTAAATCGATTTTAATGATTTATGGCATACTTACATATATCAAGCCCACCCTTCTAATACAGTAACCGCAGACAGTTTCCACCTGTCGGAAGGGAGTGGTGAATTATCAGACATTCTTCTACCTGCCTGTTGGCCTCGGAAGGTATGAACCTAGGTCCACTGAGCAAAAATTTGCTGATGGAAATCCTAAAGAAATTAAACTCTCTGGACAACGAGTTACAGCTTCTCAGAATGAACCTAAAAGTGGGGAAATATGTCTTTCCTTTTGGACAACCAGCGTCAGAGGACACAGTAGATAAATGAGGAACAACATATGTGTAGAGGCAAGGAGAAAGGGTCCTCAGTGCTAAAAGTCAACTTTAAAATTCAGATCACTAGCTTTTCAGTGTTATATTGCCGAATTGGTCATGAGATACATTTATTATTAGCATAATTCATGCTACTCAGCTAAATTAGCATAATATTCTTATTTTTTTTGCCTATAACCTTTGATCTAGAAATGATATTTTCGTTCTGTTTTCACCATAGTAAACCTGGTGAAAAATTCTTTCGAAAAAAGTGCCCTATAATAGTTTTAGGCATATTTATCCTATTCTAGCCCATAGTGGTGCCCCCTAGTGGCTGAAACAGGTACTAAATCCCGCAGGAACCCCTATTTCTGTTTGCTGGCTCACATATATACACCAGACACCACCAGGGACAACATATATGAACCGGAGAAGGACTACCCACAATGTATCACGATTCATGTATAGATAAGACACCAAGGTAGTTTGTATGTGAGCTTGTATTCACCGACTTCTAAATATAATTAAACAAAATGAAAAATATGAAATAAAATTATGACAAATAAAAGTGAGGAGGCAAGTTAAAAGGACTGTCTGAGGGGGATGAGTACCAATTCTGGCCACCAGGGGGACACCACTATGGCCTGAAACTAGCAGACATATTTTCTCATGTAATACATCACTGGAAAGTTCATGGCCTGAATTTAAAAATTGACTTTTCCCCTGGGGGACCCTTTTTGCTTGGCTATACACAAAAGTTAAATGTGTACTGCTCTATGTGTGGGTTCTATCGTATTCCTATCCTATATTCAACTATGATATGTAGAGAGTGTGGACTTGTATTTAATGATGTGTCAATATAATTGCTCGAAAATGAAATTATGACAAATAAAAGTGGAATTTGTACTACTCCATATGTGAGTTCTATTGTATTCCTATTTAATATATAACTACCTTATGTAAGTTTTATTTCCAGTGGACCTGCCCCTGCCCCAAGGGGGGGGGGGGTCTTTGGTTAAAATAATTAATTTCCCCCCCAAAAAAGGGCCTCCCCAAAGGCCCCCCAAAGACCCCCCCAAAAGCCCTCCCCTAAATGTTTTTCAATTTTTTTTTTCTTTGGCAAGCTTTCAGCTTGCCTTTTTTTATTTATAAAATATCTCACTATAGTCACACCCTCATCTACATAATAAACCACACCTCTTTATGCTAATAAGGTCAAATGACTACTTGCATACAGCTGATGGTATGACGTGGGGACAGCCAACCAATCAGAGGTCTCCATTTTGGCAGAAAATTTAAAAATAAAGTCACGTAACCAAGTTTCAAATTTCCTGCCAAAATTTCGACCTCTGATTGGACCATTCAAATAAGGGTCATGTTACCTTATTTGCATAATAGAGGTCACATGACCTAAACAGCCAGCCAATCAGAGGGTGCCATTTTGGCGGCACACCACAGGGGGTCTGGATCACGTGACCATTTTGAATTTCCCGCCAAATGGGAGGGTTTTGATTGGTCCATTTTGGTGCCACACCATGGGGGATCTAGCTCACATGACCCCCCATTTGGATTTCCCGCCAAAAGGGAGGCCTCTGATTGGCTGCATCCAGGGTAAGCAATTTCCTTAGATTAGCTATAGTCCCGTTCCGATACACTATATACTACTTGCCCCTGTATGCAAAACACTGTAAGGGTTGCATTCACGGTGCATAGTTCAAGTGGACAAGGTGCATTATTGTACTATAGAAAGAGTGAAGTATTACTCTAACAATTCCCTTCAGCTTCCCTCAAGGTATGAAGGATCTAACTCTGTTCTTACACACCAGTCCAGATTAAGATAAATTGTTATAATTAGTTTCCACCTCTTTGCTCCTGTGATACATATGGTAGTGCAAGGAAGGAAAAGAAGGTTCGATGTTAGAACAAAGGGGATGGGATTTGGACTAATGGATATAGAACTAGAGACACATACTTTGTGGGTAGGAATCTAAGGTGCAATGGTAAAAGATGAAGATGAGTACAGGAAAAGCTGTACAATAGAGGGGAATTGAGATGCACCTTAGTTGAAAAGCAACCTGCTGTATGAAGGAACGATGACCTCTATGAGAGTCAAAGTCATACAAATTCAGCAAATGATTTCCAGGTGTGACAGGCTTAACTTTCTCAATGCTCAATATGTGGCTGTGTCCTGAGCATTACGGCTGAATATGAAATTAGGTCTGTGTTCTGACCAACCTAGAAAGATAAAGTTTATATCCTACACGGGACTGGTGGGCCTAGCCTATAAAGAAGGCCAGGCTTAACATTCAAGTAAAGTACTTAGGAAGGATCATAATATGATTATGCGAGTCAAGGGTAGGGAAAGCAAACATAGATGGGAGGGATGCAAAATGCATGGGAATAAGGAGAAGAGAGAAAATTATTTGACAGAACTAGTTGCCTTTATAGAATTATCTAGATGCAAGAAGCAAGAAAAATAAGCAAAGGGAAAAGCTATTCAGGGAATATCATACAGGAAGAATGTATAGGTAGACAGGTATGCTGACAGGCACTAATTAGGGGGTGGTGTCCATAGCAATGTCCCTGCCCCATCCATTCTGCATAGCAGTATGATTACTTCTTGTTTAACCAGTCAGGACTGTATGCACATCCTGGCACCCCATAGGCCAACCCACCGAGTGTCTCAGCCAATCAAAATAGCCCTACCTCATTGCTGCTGTGTGTTCACTTCTGCTGGGCGAGTTCATCTAATGTTTACCCTACAGTTGGCGTTGGCATAATATTGTATGTGGGCACCAATTGGGCAGTGTGTTAGGGCAAGTTGACCCTCCTTGTATAGACAGCGTCCAGGGAGGGATGCAGAGTGATAAAAGTGCTCTTACTGTTAAGAGGTCTACTAGCACCTAGTCCTTTACTCACAGTTTGGGGGTCTGCTGCACAAAATACCATGAGTACATTGCCTTAAGTATTGCTGGATATTATAGATACTGCTCAAAATAAACCTATATTATCAGGCTGTCAGTCAAAGCCTATGCAATGAAGACATTGGTCCCAATACTACCATAAACCATAGGTTTGTGCCCATTTGCTACATTTTGGTGGTTTTTATATCATATTTAATATGCTAAATCTTAGTGACGAAGGTCCGTTGTGTCCTACAAACCTTTGCATGCACTATTGGATTTGGTGAAATGCAAATATATTGTTATGCAGATTTTACATTTATTTTGTAGTTAAAGTGTGAAAGACAGAATAATTGTATAGCAATATCGCATAGTGAACCCAAAATTATAGGTCATGCACATTTTTGGGCAGGGATATTCCATATTACATTAGTAATGATGATAATGAATTTTTCTCCCTCATGGGTACATCGGTTGATGTTCCTCTTCTGCATTTACAAGTCCCCTTTCCGCCAGCCAACAGTCATACATAAGAAAATTGGACAAAACTTGAGTTCAAAGAATGTTGGATGAGAAACAAGCATAATTTATCCTGGCTTCAAATTTTCATAATCCTCCAAAATAGCCAAGAGCAAAGCTGCCTATTATAACATTTTACTCATCAACCTTGTCTGTGGTTCCACATCGGGTAGATTAATTTTGAGACGTCCACCCCCAATAGATAGCCATACCATCTAGTTTGCTAGTGAATCAGCATTACCAACTGGTATATTCAATGATAATGAACAGTTTCATATTGTTGATGCAGGAGTAAGTCTATTTTTTCATTACAATTCTGTTTGTCGGACGTCCCAAGGTATGTGGCCGTCTTTTTAGGTTTATCTACTCTACATATTGTATCTTACACTGAGAGGGGGAAATGCTACTGTCCAGTGAAGTCAGGGACCGGGGTGTGCCATCGGTGTTTTTGTAATCTTGTTATAAGTTATCATATATGCTGAAATATGTTTCCTTTAGGTTTCATGAATAAGGTACAAGCATTGACCTATTCTATATGGATTAAAATATAATAATTTATATTTCTGAGTATCACACCATGCAGTGTCAGTCACATGTGTTGGAACCTTATTGTTAGACCATGGCAAAGATTTTAGAGTACATTGCTTCTCTTTCTAGAAAACAGTGGTAAGTGCTGTCAGTACAAATCCAATGACCCAATGTGGATTGTACTGTACCCACTACAATGGTCTTTTTAGCCCAATTACATTTGGGGCTGAGAGTGTAGATGTGTTGTGATTGGAAAATGATGTCAGTTAACACAAGTCAACTTAGGACAGGACTAACAACTTATAGTTCCAAAGTGAATTCATGGTCCTTCATGATTTAATGATTGCACCACAAAAGGAATTGCATATAAAGGGACTGAGACAGTGATGACGTTAGAGGGAGTATTTGAAGAGATGAAATCTAATGAGGAGGAAGGTTGAGGTTATGAAGGAAAGGGAATACAGAAGGATGCTCTTTTAATTTCAAGGACCCAGGATGCAATTCCTCTCACTAATCATTTCCACTGCACCTCTCCCGCTGATTTGAAAATAGAAAAAAGCTTCATAGAGATATAGATCAAGATCAAATTGCATATGACCCAGAAAGGCAGTGGGGAGACCACTGCACTTCAAGGAATACTTTATGCTTGTAATGAAATGTCAAGATTAGAAATTCAATCTTTTCTTCACAAAAGAAACATTCCCTCAGGAGAGTTTCGCAGATCTAAAGGCTCACATCTTCAGCCCTTATCAGAACGTGTTCTGTCTTGTGTTTCATCATTTTTAGGCTGTTATCAGCTTCTCTAAATTTATCTTTACTGATAACCGGTTTACATTTATTCCAGTGTAAATGGAATTCAAATGAATATCTTTCGTCCTTTAAATAACCTAAGGTTATGGTGCCGGTATAATGATTGAGGCAAAGACATCTTTTCTGCTAAAGGAGGAAACACCTTCCTCGTAGAGATCTAACAACGGTAAAAGTTAATAAGCTGGCTACTGGCATGAGGATAACTTAGCTGTATAGGTATAGAATAAGACCCCATCATAATCAGTGCACTGAAAACCCGCCGTTATTGAAAAGTCGTCATAAATGACTAGTTTAGGGCCGTCAGAGGGTCGTCGGGCCTTTAAGACTACCCTAAGTCGTCATACTGACTACCTTGGCTTAACCAAGGAGGGTTCCACTATGCATTTCTGTAGCATATTTGATGACCCCTTGGATGTATACACAGAGAGAAGAAATGGAGTCAACCCAATAGAAATGGAGTCAAGATTTCCCTAATATAAGGTTAAAAAACAATCTATTAGGTGCATCCTTTTTTCATATTTTGTCACTTTAGTACTCTGTTTTATAGATTCAAATCCTTCATATGATGCACACCAATACCTTTGTAAGCTATTGTAAGTTTCAGCAGGAATGCATCCTCATGTGAATTGGTGAGCATCAAATCGTGACACAATGGTCTTCTTCCATCCTCCACTGCTTCGTATACACGGGGGGGGGGCAAACAATCACACCAACCACACTTCACATTTTTGTCATAATGATTTAGCACTGATAGGTTACTTATCAGCACTGGTGTATTATGCCCACACTTTAGGCCTGTGTAAATGCCCTGTGTAAATGCCCTATACAACCCTTAAAGGGGAAACACTTTATTAATATTCCCTGCAGTCTTATCATCGTCTGGGGACTACTGGGTCTAGCACTGGTTGAACATACCATCATGATACTCCCCAGCACAGATTCCATTTGAATATTTATATTAACTATATCATATGGAAGAGAAGTGCCGTAAAACCTCCCTCAGAAGCCGGCCTCCTTCAGAAGCCGACCCTCTAACTTCAGGACAATTAGAAGCCGACTTTTTACCCAATTTAAACAGCTTTTAACTAAAGGCAATGCATTCAAAACCTCCCTCATAAGTCGACCCCCCACTTTCCAAGGATTCTATAAGCCGAATATAGCCCAAAATCCCAAATTTTAGTCGGCTTCTGAGGGGGGTTTTACGGTAGTTGTAATTAAATTCCACCTTCTGGCTTCTTTGATACATATGGTGGTGCTGTCGGGTGACTTGATGAGATTGCACATGTTTATGTGAGGCAGGGAAAAGGTATATTCAATTGAACAAATCAGTATGGGGATCAGGCTAATGTATATATCCGCCCAAAGACGTGGATGACCAGATGAAGGATACATGTAAGAAGTGATGTTGAAGCACAAAGGGTATTTAATTGAAAAAGAACGTGGGAAGTTGAAATACTCATCCAGACCCAGGGTGTATATGCCCTGGAGGCCATTGGAGGCCATTCATTCCCAACCACCCCTACACCACTTCTATAAACAATTAATTTTTGGCAACCCAATAGGTAATTGATTCCCTTAGGTCAGTTAGTTCTGTTTTGGGAATAGCATCTCGGACAGAAGTAGTTCCCAACAATCCTTTCACAACAGCCTGCTGGCCTCAAATGTAATGATCATTCCACGCTGTTATAAAGTGTTAAATAATATAATTATTTTCTTTAATAATATGATTTCACAGGTGCACATGTCATCACCATAGTGCGTTCTGAGGCTTGAAATAAAGGCCTTTACATAGGAGGTTTCTAAAAAAGCATCCCTTTTGATTGCTCAATTAAAGAAGACACAGCTTTATAGAGTTATAAACAGGACCTATGAAATAGGCAGCTGGAATCATGACAACAGTGCCTATGTCTTCTGTGCATGTTAATTAATAAATACATAAATTGTCCTGTGCCTAATTGTAAGTGCCTAATTAAACGTTGCTGCAAGACCTATCATGAGACAGAGCCAAGGATCCTCTGCAGATTATCATTGCAGCTTGAAGATTCCATATGATATTGGCTTTACTTATTTGGTAAGTTCCATCTATAGGAATTTCCCCGTTAAATGAAGACATGAAGACATATTAAAGAAAGGGACCCGATGGTAATTACCAGAACATTTCACACACTGCTACCCAGCATGGTTTCTTAATCAATCTTGCTTTCTCTAGAGATTAATATAAACATTAAATGTTAATGCTTTGATACCGGCGCATGACATCAGGTTCTACCTCTCCATGCGTGGGGTACTTCATAACCCCTTCAATGCAGGATGGCTTTAGATATACATGATAACATTATTTGGTGTGTTGTACCACTGGTATATTACTTCCCAACACTGTATTGTTGCACCAAGCTAACACATTAGACGTGTAGATTGTGAGTATGATTAATTTTTCAGTGCGATATTCTCTAGGGCTGCATTTCTACATCATTAGCCATTAATGCATACCACAGCGCTTAAAGTTGTAGTGCAATGTTTCCCTGCAGTTTTCATATCACCAGGGGAATGCTACACACCATTCATTATGTTCTCCCCAGGATGACTCAGATTTAAATAATTCTGTTCATTATCTGAAATGTAAGAGAACTCATTGTAATTAAAGTCCACCCTATTGTTTCTGTGATGCATTGGATGTTACTTTTGTGTGACGTGAGGAGACTGATCACACTGGGGTATTGGGAAGGGAGAAAGGGAAGTTTCTTCTAGTAGAAGAGGAACACTGAGGCAGAGATAAATATATATATTATATATATATATATATATATATATATATATATATATATATATATATATACAGGATATAATACAATGAAAGCAGATGAAGGACCGGTGATATGACATGTAGCATATCAACATAAAATTGCAATGTGCTTCTGTAGCGTGATGAGCAAACTCACATTTATCTTAGTAATGTGCTTTAGCAATGGGAAAAAATATGAGTCATCCTCATGTGGAGCTTTCATAATGAAGTGCTTCTAGCATGAATCAGTTTTCAAAGCTAGATTTTAATCATACCATGGTTAGTGTGTAGTAATGGTGGCTAAATCTCAAATTTTTCTAGCCTGTGTAAACACTGGAATAGCTGATTATTTATTGCCATTATGTCTTTATTGAATTACCTTCAGCAATTTCCATGTGCCGTAGGAAAACTAATGCTTAATTGTGTTATAACTATAGCATGTGGTGTGGGGACAAGGCTACTTATATTTTAGTGAGGCGTAGTGAGATAAATTGGAGACAAAAAAGATAGAACTTTCAAGAGAAGCAGAAGGAGGGCACGGTTTCACCTATAGAATATTTTTGCAGAACGTGAATGTGTGAAGATGGTGATGTATCTTTGAATGAGATAGATATACAGACTGTTGCTGCAGTGAATGATAATGATTATTGGTACGTGGGTGAACTGTCAAAGGTTTGGTCAATGGGAAAAAAGGGAAATTTTGTGACAAAGCATATCAACTTCATGCTGTTGATATTGTTATGATTATGGCACTCTAACTACTACCTACCAACGTTTGGAATAAGCACAGCTATATCAATATCAAAGTGTATCTGACAACATCCTTAAGTGGGTGTTCCACCAAAGCCGATTTATTCCTGATTTTGAATCAGGGGCTTATCGCCCATCTTCCTTATGCATTTCTGTTCACTTCCGGACAAATTTAGAAAAAAAAATTTTACTGGAATTGTGGAGAAATACATTGGGTATCTACTATATAAAAATTGTGAATTTTGATCCGTTATTTCTCTCAAAGCCGATCAAAATTGGATTAATCTTATCTTTGTTTCAAAAATGGTGCTATCCAATAGGAGTAGCAGTGTTGGGGGTACATATCCCTTGAGAGATTAGATAAATATTATTTTCACAATGTGCATTTTTATAAGCTTGAAACAATGACTGCCAAGAATTGTTGTCAGTGAAATGGCTTTCCCCATGTTTATTCACACGTGAACCATGCTAGGTCCCAGCAAACAGTTTTCTCCTTAATCTAAGATGGAAATAATTGAATTGATTGATCCTTTGCGTTTTCTTTATTTTCTATCAAAACAATCTGTCACTTTGTTGTGCTCACATTTTACTCAATCTCATTACTTTCCACCCAAGTGGTGTCTGCTTGCAGTTATTTCCCCTGTGCTTTTCCTTCCCTTTAGTGTTTGAGGGTTGAAAGAGAAGGAAACACATAAAATCTGCTTCAGTTCCTTCCTGCTTCACAAGTAATTACCCTCTGTTCTCCTTCAGAGCACATAGTTTATTTCAAATACTTTTGTTGTAACATAAAAACTACATATATATTATAGGGGCGTAGGAAAAGGGGGGGCTAGGGGGGGCCAGGGCGGCCCAGGCCCCCCAATCCCAGAGGAGGTGGGGCCTGAATATGACTGGGCCCCCCCAATATTTGTCAAGACCCATGATAAAATGCACAAATTTCCCCCAATTTTTTCACAAATATGGTAGCACAATGGAAAAAGGGGGAGCCTGGGCTTTAAATCACATGCAAAAGTCATCAAAGATATTTTAATACATATATCTTTGGTACCCATGAATAAGTCACAGCCCACTCTATCGATGAATTTCGATCAGTGCGACAGGGCCCCCTGTGCTTGGCCCTGGGCCCCCCCAATCAAGATTTGGTTCCTACGCCTCTGTATTAGAGTGGCCTGCTCAAGTGCACAATACTAAATTATGCTAATTAAGCTCAGCTTGTGATTTACCATTTGTGGATACATAATTATGGACCCTGTCAATGTGTTAGTAGAAAAAAAATACTCTTTTCTTCCATTTTCAGTCTGCACGAATATGGAACCTGTGAGTATATATGACACCCTATGCTAAATGGAAAAGTGCTGAAACCCATTATCAAACTATGTTCAGCTGAAACAGTATGTATAGTCATTTTCCATAATTGAAGGCTGAATAACACATCCAGGAATGAGGGTCATAGTAGATGTTGATACTGACAAAACTGCCGTAAAAGGGTTATCCATCTAAGGGGAAATTTCCCACCTTTTGCTCCTTCTAATTTGCATAAATTATGCTAATTAGGGTTATCAGCACATGTGTAAAGGTCTAATTATATGTATGACTATATTTTATAGGAAACTAAATGCCAGTTAAAGAGCTATCATCATGTCTTAGTCTGGAAAAGGGCTTTTGACTGAATCGGGTCTGCTTATGGAGCTATCTAATTAGAATATGCAAATTAGGTCAGCCAATGCAAAATTTATTTATTTAGACTGAAGGCTATAATTATTTACAGGTGGGTTTCAGCTATTCTATGTGGCTTTAAAGCCTTTAAAATTCTTTTAAACTTCATTTGCTGACATGTACTGGGAAGAGGAGTCTTATTGCCCCCTGCACTAAGACCCCTTCTTGCCGATCGTGTCACTGATATTATTTTTTTTGTGGAATTAAATAATTAATTAGTACTTTTTATTTTCAATGTCAATTTATGAGTAGAAACGTTTTTTTTTCAAAAAAATGATGTTTCCCCTTAGAAACGAATTCAGCACGTCAAAAAAACCCAATATGCAAACTTACATGATTGCTGCCAAACGTGCCAATGTTGGTCAAGTTTGGCTCTATCTATTAGACTACTAACACTTTCGTGTCCAGAATCATTTGAGGATTTTTCATTATTTAACAAGTGTATCACTTTGTTTAGGGCATAGCATTTCTGGTCGGGTAACCAAAGTACCAATATATTCCATTTGTTGTCATGAAACATTCCATTTTTGTCATTTTGAATCATAGTCCTATTTGGTTTCAGTTGTGCTATATATCCATAAGGCGGCTTCCATAAAGGTTGTACGCACCCAGGTATTTTCTATATAGATTGGACATGGTTTGGTGTATTCCTGGGACACCTGTTTTCTTGAGAGGGATGTCACATTCTATTAAAACAGTATCCCAAAGTTCTGCTTCAATGATACCCTGCATGTAAGCATTAACTTGGCTTACTCAGATTTCCGAATTCTGAGAGAAAATACAAAATGTATTGATAAATGGTAAAACATTGCCTTTAGATAAGTAGAAGAATATTTTAACTTTGGTAACATATGCACAGTGAATTCCCCACTACCTCATTAGTTCAAAAAACTACATCAGCAGCATAATGAGGCAATGTCAATGATGAAACATGAGGAGATCAAGAGTGTACAGGAAAGGATATATACAATCCCTTTTAATTTCTATATTGTTGAACACCCTTCACCCACTTATCATTTCTAAAGCACATGATTAATAAGAAGATGGTCATTAAGTGAATGATCATTATTGGTAAGTGGGTGAACTGCCAAAGGTTGGGTCAATGGGAAGAAACAGGATTGTGTGACCACAACAACTTCATGCTGTGAATATTTCTACTACTATATGTACTCCCACCACAACCTACCACAATTTGGAATAAGCACAGGTAAACAAAAAAAAGTGTGTCTGACAATAATCTCAAGCGGGTCTTGCGATAAAGCCTTTTTATTCCAGATTTTGTATCGGGGACAAATCTATCAAATAAATATCATTTTCACTATGATAGTGGATAGAGGAGTGCATTTGGAGCCGAACTTTTAAAATGCAGCAAATGAACTTGAAACAATGACGGCCAAGAATAAAGTAAACTGACTTTCCCCATTTTGTTCACACTTAAACCATGTTAGCTCCCAGCAAACAGTTTTCTTTTTAATCTGAAATGGAAATAATTGAATTGAGTGATCCTTTGTTTTTTCTTTATTTCTATGAAAACAATCTGTCACTTTGTTCTGCTCACATGTTTTTAGTCGCATTACCTTTCATCGCAGTTGTGTCTGTTCGTAGTTGTTTCCCTGTGCTTTCCCTTTCCTGTGGTCTTAAAAAATATGCTTCAATTCCTTCCTGCTTCAGAAATAATTCCCTTTTGTTCTCCTTTAAAGCGCATGGTTTAATTAAAATACTCCTGTTCTAAACTAACAACTATACGTCCTAGAATGGCCTGCTCAAGTACACATATGCTAATTCAGCTCAGCCTATGATTTGTCATGTGTGTATATGAACCCTGTGAATGTGTTAGTAAAAAGAAACATGTTTTTAGTTCTAAAGATCAAAACCCAATATCAGTCTGCGCTAACATGGAATCTGTGCATATAAATGACAACCAGTGCCAAGTGGAAAAGTGCAGAAACCATGTTATGACATTATGTTTGGCTAAATCCAGTCAACTTCCATGACTGAATGCTGAATAACACATCCAGGAATTAAGCTAATGGTAAATGTTGATGTTAATGAAACTGTCATGAAAAGGTTATCGATCTATGGGGAAGTTTCACATTTGTGGCTTAAATTCATCCTGTATATTGACGGGTCTTTACAGGGCCAGTTAAGGAGACAGAATCATGCAGAAAACCTTATATATCCCTCTAGGCTGATCAGGCTACATATCTAAATAAATTCCAATTTTCTATTGTAGCTTCCTATTCCCTGTTCACACCAGGTGACAAGCCAGGGTCCTTGATGCTTGGTTTGCAGGTTATCTAGCCATCTCCAGTCAGGTCTCTCTGTGGTGTAATGGCTGTATAATTGAAGTCCGAAAATGTCCGAACTTTTAGGGCAAATGAGCAGGCAAAATGTCCGTGGGCATTGATGGATAACCTCTGTTACCGTTTTATGTGAGTATAGTTCAGGGATAGAGAAGGAGGCCTCTACAGTAAAATCTACCATATCATCTATATAGACAGGGCTAGAAAAAGGTTCTGGAAAAGGTGTTTTTTTTTCTCTGAATAGAACTTTCTCCATCCACTCTAGCCTATCACCCACTCACCAACTGGCCCTGTCTCCCTACTTTGAGTTCTACAGGGCAGTCTGTCACATAAAGCCTTAACCTAGATAAGTAGGGTTGTCTCATACCCAGACACCTTATGATAGCCTGACTGCTAACCATGACACCATGCTGTATGACACTATATCCAGAATATTGTTAATAGTGTAGCCTGTGGCAGCTGATGGAACTCTGTGCCACCTAACAAATCAACACAGATCAAAACAAACCGACGGTGACCAAGGACTGAAGCCAACTTGGAGACATCATAAGGGTAGCATGAATAGTATATATCTTTAGTTCTATTAGAGCTTATAGTATGCCATTTCAGATCCCTCCTACTGCCAACTGCCTTCTGAAGAAAAAAATCCAATGATCCTCTGTCTTATCTAGAATTTCATGCAGTCAATATGTCACTTTGCTTGTTCACGTGTTCTGAAACTTATTACTAATTACCTTTTGTCTGCTTGTGATTCATAATGAGACGTCTGTTTTCCCTTTTCTGTGCTTTTTTTCCTCAGAAGTTAAGAGAAAAGAGAAAAGAGATAAAGCTGCAACATCTCCTTCCAGTTTAGCAAATAACCCCACTTTGTTCTCCATTAAAGCATGTGGTGTATTCCCGTCCTCCTACACACGGTACAGAGCAGACTATTCAATTTATTATCTATATAAAGAATCGACGGAATTGCCCTGAAGATAACTTCGGTGTTGAATAAACACTTGTATCTACATGATTAACACTGAGGTAAACGAGTTGTCAAAGGCCATTCTGTTGAGTGTATGCAGAGTTAGATTCAGTAGTAATTTGCTTTAGCTTTAGTTAGCCAGGTGAGGAAGTCAGAGTCATGTCCTAGACTTGTGGTTGAGCATTTCTCCTTGACTGGCTGTGTAAAAACAAGTAGAGAGCCCCCGGAGACTCATTATATGGATTAACACATTTTGAGGACTTTTGAGCAAAGAAACTGGTCAGCCCACATTTCACCAACTGAGTCCTGAACTAATCTTTCTTAAATTTGAATAGGGACTTGATTTAGTGTTGATCAAACGCATCTTATCCTCTCTTGTGTGGCCATCATGCTCTCTCTCTCTCTCTCTCTCTCTCTCTCTCTCTCTCTCTCTCTCTCCCTCTCTCTCTCTTTCCTTCTCTCAAGGGGTTCCTCTGAACATTAATTGTTTGTGCCCTCGTTAGTTAGAAATCCCCCCTCCAGCCAAGGCAGACATCAGCCCAATTGAACCATGGGACAAATGAATCAGGACTTGCTTGAAGTGCATTTGAATTAGGTTTGGTTTCAAGATTGGCTGATTGCCTCAGTGAACATCTATACTTCTATGTTTACTTTCTTTAGTTCACTACCAAATCAATGAAACTGTTTATTTCTTTAAAAAAATGATATGGATTATCTTATTTGTAGTCTGAATATCTCTGTCTAATACATTTCAGACCTAGAAGCCTACTCATTTTAATCTAAAGTATGTGAATTAGAAAGAATGAATTACTATCATGATATGATATACTTCAGAAGGGCCAAAATTCTACTGCCTTCAAAACAAATGTGTCCTATGATAAGGCTGTGCTAAAATTTAGCTTTATTGATATTACAATGACTTCAGTTACTAGGTCCACCAGAGACAGACAAAGTAAAAACAGTCCTGACATCAAGGGGCATAACTGGATTTGGTCGGGTGCCCATCACATTTAAATGTTTGACAACCATCAACTGGAAGTGAATTTGTGTGTACTAGTCCATTCCATGTCCAATTTTCAATTACCAACCAATCAGGATGAGAGCTGTCATCTGTCAGCTTCAGAACCAGACCTACATCTGTGCATTCCTACTTCCTTTAATGTTTTTGGTACTTGAGATAGGCACTGGTTTATGCTCATCATTTTACATCCTGTTAATTGCACAGAAGATGTTCACAAATAACCTCTGCCAGTGAAGCTTCAAAAGACTGTAACAGTGTAGAAAACACTGCAGTTGACTGCATATATATATATATATATATATATATATATATATATATATATATGCAGTCAACTGTAGTGTTTTCTACACTGTTACAGTATATAAACGTATTCTTTTCACCAAGTCAAGAGAATTAGGATCTGATGATGACAGGTTTAATAAGGTGTGGGGGGGGGGTTAATTATGATTATGAAAAATCTGAAATACAACTGTCCATAGTGGACTGGATTCTGGTTTCATAGAAATGCTGTTTTGCCTTTTTTTCCCTATTTAATTTGTAATAACGTGATATAAAGTGATCTTAATTAGAAGCACAAAAAACTGTCTCTGCCAATGTGACATGAAAAGATGATCTATAGATTTCTGGTTTGAGGAGGAGGAGGAGGGAGGAGAAGGGGTAGCCAACTCGTTCCTTTACACCAGTTTGCAAGATTTTGCTTATCATGATGCCCTGACAGCTTTGCTTACATCATCATTGTTGGTCGACATCTGCCATAGCATCTTTGCAACCCAGACTTCTCTGTATAAGAAGATAAAGTGAGTGCAGATTGCATATGATGCATTTGTGAAGGTGTGCAGCCTTAATTAGAAATGAACTGCCCCCCTCCTACCCGAGGGAGACTTCACCCCAATTTAACCAAGGGGCAGAGAAAACACAGTTTGATACAAACACCTTTGAATTAGGTCTGATTTCATGGCTAAAAAACTGCCGGAGTGATCATATGGTTGTTGATCTTCTGGAAATGATTTTAAGCATTTTACAACTGTCCATCGTCTATTGGTCACCATGCAGAGAAGGCTTTCTTACTTATCAAAATATCACAACTTGTCCGATGTTAGTTTAATACGATTTAGACGAGAAGGTTTACTGCTTCCACTTTAAATAGTTGAAATTGCCTTTTGAGACAATTGAGCTTTGATATCAATGTTAGAAAGACTTCAGCTGCTAACCGTACGTCACTCTTTAACATCAGCTTTAACTAGGGGCGGAATGATCAAAGTAGACACAGTGTGGGCATTAGGGCACTGGCTTGGTTTGCTTGGGTAACCATCAGATTTAATTGTATTGGCAACCATCAAGTGGAAGTGAATTTGTGTGCAGTAGTCCATTCCATGCCAGATATTCCAATTACCAACCAATCAGGATGAGAGCTGGCATCTGTCAGCTTCAGAACCTGACCTGCATCTTTGCACTCTTCATAAAAACCCTTACTACCTTTCACCTTTCACTATATCTGTCCTCAGTACTTGAGACTGGCCTATCAAGTTTATCCTTATTTATGCTAATCGTTTACATTATAAACCTATAGTCTATTTTTGAATTTAATGTTACTAAAATGTGTCAATATATCCAATAAACCATTTAGTCACTCAATATTTGAGAAATTCCTCAAGTAAATCATAAGAAATATTGACAAGTCGTTTCTAGACAGACAGAGGGGTGCTAGACACCATTGCAAATTACGTTGGTAATTTTGGTCAAAAACTAATGAAATGCTACCTCTTTAATCGCCTGGTATTTGCAGCTGTGGCCCTGCTTAATATTATGATTAGTTAGATGAATTCGTACGAGAAGAACAGTCCTGTGACACCAGAGTAGTTTGAAATACTACATGTCAGGCACAGATGCTGTCAACGGCATCTGTTAATGTGATGTCAGATCTGTCAATGTGACATGAGAGGATGACAGGTTTCTAGTTCCAGGAGAAAGGTAGAGGAGGAGGATGGAGGAGGAGGGTGCCACTTTTTTCCTTCACTTTTTAGCAGTATGCAATATTTCTCTCATCAAGATACCCTGACAGCCTCTCTTACAGAATCCTAATTGGCCCAGTGCTCTTCCGATCATCTTTGCAACTCAGATTTCTCGCTCAATCATCAGGGGTCAAAATATCAATTTTGTAACACAATATGCAAAGGAAAGCCAGGTCCATGCTCTTCAAAATGCACCAAAGATCAAGTCAATCAGACCAGGGGTTGCTAAGATATTGAAGTTTAAAGGCTTGGGAGTTGGTTTCATATTCGCTGATTTAGGTAGCAAAACTTTAAACCCTGTTTTCTGAGATTGGAGGCAGGAGGAGCTAAGCCCAAAAGTGGCTGGTCAGCTCACATATTATTATTATATATATATATATATATATATATATATATATATATATATATATATATATATATATATATATATATATATATGGGGTGATTCAGCGAAGGATGTTCACCAGCCTGAGGACCAATGAAATCACAAACTCAATATTACATAGAAACACTTTATGTTATTGAAAGCCCTATATCTTGGCTTACCAGAAAGGTTGATTCAAGTCACCAACTTCTAATGTGTCAGTTTTTATAGCCCTTGGTGTAAAACCATAATTTTTACCCTCACATATGTAACATTTTTCAACAGGCTGTAATTAAAGCTATTACATATCATCCTATCTGCATCACATTTCATGTCCAGAATGTTACTGTACATGGGTATTTTATAACCTAATTTTTAGATTCAGCAGCCCCAAGTTAGGTATAATTGGTATGTTTGGTCTCTTCTTTCTGGCTGCACTTAATAAATATGTCATGATATGGCTTCATATACAGTATTCCAAAGGTGAGGGTCATGTCTCAAAGCTGTGATACATTACCCTTCACAGGACATACCATGCACCCAGTACAATGCAAAACCCTGGTTTGTTCATAGGACACCAGCTGGTACCTGGTCAGTTTAGGGATTGTCCAGTAAGCAGCAGAAACAAAATGGCTGTCACCTGATGAAGGGAGGACAAAACATGTGACACGTAGTGCGGTTCAGCATTCATCTGTCACACTCTGTACCTGACCTGTGTTAGAGAATAGGGAGTAACTCTGGCAGGAATGGCACCTATTTCAGTATTAAATATAGATTTAAACATACTTTTCCTCAGACTGGTTACCAGATATTTTAGACAATCCAGGGACCTGAGGGAAGTGACCCCAGGGTGTCTCAATGATTTGGACATATTCTACTACTGCCTCCACTTCTAAAGATCGACTCTCTTTGCCCACCCCTCGAGTGTATTGCTCCTATAGAAAAAGGAAGAGCTGGCTAAAAATGCCCTTGTTTCCAGTCCTTTCTTTTCATGTAGCTATAACTTGTCCCTTCTGTTGCTTACAAGTGCTCATTCAAGTATTGTGCTAAAAAAGGGGATTTGAGTAGATATCTAGTTGGGAGAATTCAGTCAGTATAATATACTATAGAGTATGTGACATGAGTAGGTAGCTGATAGTGCAGCTCTCTGTTTTACACAAGGAAGGTGACTTTTCAGACTAATGTGGTCAGTGCAAGTTGAATGGTGAAGCAGAGCGGGACTTCTTTTGAAAAGAGGGTACCTACTGACAGCTCTTTTTACCATAGGAGCAACACGCTTCAGATACACCCCTAACCTTCCCCGACCTAACAGCTACATATGTCAGTCTTTATCTGCTAACTGTCACACTTACAGTGCTGCTACCTAGTGGGAATAGACTGCACTGGCAGGTCTCGGAATTAATGGGGGTGGGGGTGGATCAGCAGCAGTGGTACCATGTAACACAGAGAGACAAGTGGTTGGCCCTGGGTCAGCCCCTTAGGGGCTAGGAGCAAAGAGTTGGGGGCAGAAATTGTAAGAATAAAGGATTAACTGGATGATGCAGAAATAAGGGTATAAGATACACATGCATAAACCAGACTGTTCATCTTGGCCAGTTATACAGACCTAGTAAGAATCGTAGTGATAATGTTGTGATCTAATTCCAATATTGTTTTTCCTATACACTAAATGAATTTTTATGAAGGAAAGGCTTACCTCTGAATGAATTTCTAAATCGATTTTCATTATACAGAGTGTAATATTTGACATAATAAAAAGAAGACCTTTCAAACCATTAAAAGAAGTCGTTCACAACTGTAAGAAAGAATACATTTTCAAACAGGCCTTCCATAGTAATAAACATAAATTCTTCCCCATTGTAATTGTGTCTTGAAATGCAAAATGCTTTCACTTGAAAGTCTGCTTTTCGTGATCCAAAAGAATTTTGACTTGCTTGAAAAGTGCAGAAAATTACATTTGCTACTTTTTCTTATGTGGCCTCTGGCACTTGGAATAACAAGTCAGAAGTTGCAATAATAGATATATGCTGCCATTGGGGATGTGTGCTTTGAGCTTGTCTCAAAGCGCTCCCTTTAATCACAATTCTCCCTAGACTGGAGCTGCCTACAGACTGCCAGTTTCACGGCACATCTTTGGTTCCCACAATGCACAGACTGTGACTGTGGTTGTGTGTCCCCTGAGGCTTCCCTAAATTACACCCACCACTTATTGGTCTGAAATCCCTCCCTCCACTCAGCCTAGGACAAAGGAAAAAAAGGTCTGTTTCCAGTTACATGGCTGAAAGGGCTAGGGTCGGTAGGTTGGACTTTTTTTTCTTTTTTTTTTCTTTTTGAGTTTGTATACCAATGTATGGTTAAATATGCCAGGTTGTTTTATTTTACCGTAGAAATATGAGAAGTTTTTTTCAAAAAGAAAATGTGAGAAATATGGAGGTGACATGCCTTGTAATACTGTTAAATCAAGACCCATAGAAAAATAGATAGAAAATTTTGAAAAATGGGAAGAAAAACATCAAAAACAGATGGAAATTCACGAAAAATTCTCAAAATAAAAAAATAAAATTTTGGCCCTATTTGGTAGGGTCGGTCTGGTAAGTGGAAACAAACCGGTTTTTTTTAGACCCTAGCATGCTACCTTCAAGCCCAAATCCCCCTTTATCTTAATTGATCTCACTCCCCTTAATACATCAATTGGTTTTCACAAGATGATTGAAGATTTATCTCCCTCCATTTCTTCTTTTAAATTCCCAGCAAATTGTCGTCATCTGTCGCCATGATTGGTCATCAATGGTCAGTCCTTTTTGAGTGATAACTCATTCCGTCATCTTTCGCCACTGTGTGTTAGACTCACATGCCATAGCAATTGCTATTCCTGGTGATCTTGTGCTATAACGACGTCGTGTTCCATCTAGCGACATGTGTGAGCCACTTCACACAGGTTGACGAGGACTCACGACAATTTGCTGGGTTAGATTAGATTAGAGTTTCTTTGACCTTGAATATGATGTTTATTCATATCATTACTCATATTCCACAACTACACTCAGTATTCAATAGTACTCATAGTATTTTCATACAATTAACAGTACCAGCCAACTATGATGCATGTTTTGAAGAGTAAGGCAATGGACTAACCTTTATAATCTATTTCAGAAACATGTATACCTGCCGTGTACACTGACAGAGACAGGGCGCCACTCTACCCTTCCACATTCCTCTTATTAACAACCATCTATAATTCAAACAAAGTCTTCTAAGAGCTGCTTTGAGACCATTGAGATCATGCATCATATTGATCAATGTTGCTGGTTGCTGTTGTGTGTCCTTTGTTCGACTATAGATGATCGGGTTACCATGCAGCAAGGATTGTATCTAAGCTTCTTGTTACCAGTGTGCACAGGAACCACCTGAAAAGGGAACAGAATCAAGGAAGAGAAGGAACCCTCTAGCAGAAGACATTATAAACACTAGATGTGCTTTAGGAGATCACAGAACCTAGTTGACAATATTCTGCTATGACTGGTATTTGATTTTTCGAATTCTATTTACAATAGGCTCAGACATAAGCTTTGTGAAACAAAGCTAGATAGAGCTTATATATAAGGTAAACTTTGTTTAATCAAAAATATGTTACATGTTAAATTCATTACTGAATGATATCTTAAGATGTGTTTTCTTTTCAAACTCGCCAGAGAATTGCCGGATTTCTATAGCAGCGTGTTTTATGGGTGTGTGGCAATGTACATATCATGATTTATATAGTGTTATATCCTCATTGTTGAATATCACTTTAACTTGCTGACATTCACATTCCTTTGTTTAAACCAGGTTAATGGACAAGGTACTCTTTTCATGATAATTAATTTCAGCCTCATTGCTTATAATGCACAAAACAAACTCGTATCTGCTTTGCAATCCAAGGCCTTCACGTATGTTCTTACTACCAGCAAGCTTGAACTAAAGGGTCAAATAAGATGGTTTTACTATATTTATCATTTACAGAGATAGGGGGATTGAATCTGTATATACACTGTAAATGAAATGTCATCAAAATAACCTTGGACATTTGTGAACCATCGGACTGCCACCTGGGGCTTCTTGTAAAAACTACACTGGTTCCCTGCCAATAACGGTGGTTCACTGTTCAGTTATACAAGGATCCCTGGTGACCTCAACACTAATATAAGTTATGTGCATCTATTTCATTAATGTGACCGTGTTTTTGGTAACTTCAGAATTTCCTTTTCTTTTAAGAAAAGGAAATTTTATTTGAACAGCAAAATGGGGTACACTGTTAAAATGATTCCCTAAATTTAGCATGGAAACTCTGTAAAGTTTCATGCTGATTCATAATAATTTAAAAGAATGTTGATTTCCCCGATAATAACAGTGCTTCACCCTCCTAAGGTTCCCTGTACAGGGACTCTCTGCAGTTTTCAATGGGAATTCACCATATTTTTACGGTTATTCACTGGCAATGCAGGAGCCAGTGAATCACCGTTGTTTAGGTTCTACATATAGCACAGTGAGGACAGGAGTGGCAATTTCCATGGTAGTTGTTGTTACAGATGTAACATTTCACCATTATCGACAGACAAATCACAAAGATCAGAAAAAAATTGTAGTGGTTCCATGGACGGATGAAGAACAATATGGCGCACACTTTGTTATATATATATATATACCCTGGTGGAGGTTGAATGAACTAGAGTATAGAGATATAGTTTCGCATCTTGTAAATATATAAGAATATTATATACTACAATATTGTACACATCTTTCTTTTTACTGTGTAGAAATGAATAGCAGAATGGGAAAAAAATGAAACAATTTCGTCTAATGGCTGTAAATGAAATTTGAAATAAATATCTCGAGACTTTTTTTCTTTATTTTGTGGATATTCCCATTATTGAGGTCTACGGAGTTGCCCAAGTTGTACAGTTTTAAGGGATTGTAATTGATGTTCCCCTAATGCTGTGTCTCTTAGTATTAGACTCGAAAGGTCATTTTAACTTTTATCTAAAGCACCTAGTTTCCCTTCACAGATAATATGTAAAACGGAAACTATTTCCAAGCACCATGATATTGCAGACTGGAAGTTTCATAATCTCTCCCTTAATTAGGTAATACCCTAAGATTATATACCTTTTAAAAAAGGTCCCTACTCCAAAATATCAAAAATAAAATGTGTGATACAGGAAGTCCACGAATGAAGGTCACTCCGGTGGAGCTGTGCAACATTAACACTATGATAGACATGCAGCAGGGTGACAGCAGACGGAAAGCACCTTCTACAGACTTTGCCCCATGCTGGCACATGTCACATTGAATTTGGTAAGTCTATGCAGACCACCAAAACAAATAACTGATGCTGACGTAGTCTGAGAGGCATAGACTGCCAGCAAAAATATCCTCAAGCAAATCCCTCCCTGAAGGGAAAGCGGGGAACATTTGGCAACATTCCCCTTCACATAGCTTATAAATACCTCAAGTAAAAAGTTGGCAAGCTGGAGGATAAAACAGTATCACAGCCATCTAAGTTGTTACTCTACTGCAAGAATAAGTTCTAATATGGTTCTGGGGTCCACATGGAACTCACCCGAAAATGGCACGTTTTGTTGATTAATGAAAGAACACCCCAGGCTTTTTCCATAACATTTGGTAGGCATGTAGATATTTTGGGTGTTTACCACATAAAAGAGAGAAACCTCAATCAGTCAAAATATCTTTTTTATTGACGACATTTTGTCATTGTTCTGTTTTTTCTCCTATGAACTAAGTGTTAAATAGACATATCAAGATTGATGTTAATAACATGATAGCCACTTAACATCCTAATGAATGAAGATGCAAAAGTTAAAGTTTGTAGCTTAAACCATCGTTGTGTGCAGGAATATTTTTAGTCTCCATAAGACGTCATGATATGAATTCTTTGTATTGCTACTAGTGGGTACATGCAGTGCTGTGCCTGTTTTACCAAATGGTGTTTCATGATAACACAGGGACCTTTCTTAAGTGGGTCCTCCACTGTGGCCGATTTCGGCCCAATTTCACATAGCCTCCCATAGGGAATCGCAGTGTACCTTTGGGCATCATCAGGTATGGTGAAAGAATTCTACATTTTTTCATCTGGAACCATCAGCCACCATTGCAGGTGAAAAAGTCGGACCCAATGATGGCCAATGCAAAAGCGGAAATATGTAAAATCCTAGATATTCTTGGGCCCAAAATCTATGAAGCCAATAGGACCTGACAAAATATTGGACCACTAGTAAACTGATCGTGCAAGTAGATTAGCTCTAAAACTACCCAAATAAAGCAATCTGATATTTTATCCCCCCAACTCACTAGCGTCATGCATGAGAGAAAAATGGGGCCAAAAGACAAGAAAATATCTGTCCACTAAGCCAAGTCATCGATGACTTTTGAGATCACCAGGTATATTGAAAATACTATACCTCAGGAAAAGCTCCTTCTACAGACCTTGACCGATGCTGGCACTTGTCACAGTGAGTTTGTAGTCCAGTCGTATACTGGATGTGCCTAGGACAAATTGCAAATTTTATCTACCATGGTTTTTCAGGTTCCTTATAGGTACCCATACAAACTATCAAACAAAATCCATTGAGGGGCAGACCATTTCTTTTTTTTTTTTGGGGGGGGGGTCTCTCAAATTTCAGACCCAAATTTATAGTTTTCATATGACATACACTAAAAATACATATAATTAATTCTTTTTGATATCCAGTATTATATCATTGTATCTTAGCAAGTTGATTTGTACTACACAAAGTGTTTTATGTATCTATGAAAGCAGTATGTAACATTTAAAAAAACGATATGTAACATTGTATTACAATATCACTTTCTGTTTTCTATCCATCATAATCAATTTAAAATACACTTTAGAATACAGCTATTTATCTGTCAGGGCAGTACAGTAATAGATCTATAAGATTTTGAAACATAAAATTGACATTACTCTTATCAGAAATAGATTCCCCCCACCCCCAGAGATTTATCCTGCACATGTATACTGGTATATGGATCCATCCTGCTAAGTGAACACTTTTGCACTGCTGAGTCCAGTGTTACTGTAAACTTCTAGGTATCATTGCATGGCCCTTATAGAATTAGTAGTCCAACTACATTGGCAACATGACCAACCAGTTACTGGTAAAATGGTGCCGCAAAATATAGGTACAAATATTTCCAGAATTATGACCCTTTGCTTCAAGGGAAGCTTGTCTTGGACTTTCATCTTACTCTGCAGCTCCTGTAATTTGGGTCATGGAAAGGTGTGTCATTTTTTGCCAGTGAAAAGCACTGAGAGAACACAGATGCACAGATTACGGGAGACATCCAACATCAGTATTTGCTCTGATAAAATACAATCAGAAGGAAATGTGTTTAGGCTTGGGAAATAATCATGGAAGAAACATGGAAGGGACAGTTAGAACGACAGAACTTGCATCTAAATATCTACAGATGATATGCCCCCAAAACATGGAGCATTGAAGTTCTACAGCACATCAAGAGGCTTTATCTCACAAAATGTAAATGTAGTATCTCTAATGAATACATATCCGGACTATAAACTAAAAGACAACTTCTGAGCTGCTCCTTTAAGTGAACAGAAGATAGTAAATGTCCTCACTGACACACTTAGGCAGAGAGGCTGACAGATTGAGGGTGACCAGAAACAACTATTATAGCATGATTTATAATATGTTTTTTCCTCACATCACCAGGTGACAGTCATCTCTTTCACCCTGTCAGTGAACAATGCCCACACAGACCAGGTACCAGCTTGTGTCCTGTGCACCAATCAGAGTGCTGCATTGTAATGGGTGCATAATCTGTCTGTATATAGTGTAAAGCTTACAGATATGACTTCCACCTGCGGCAGGAGATAACTGTGAACAACCAGCGAGTTGATATTGGTATCTTTATGTGTTGCCCTTTTTTGTTGAGCTGAACCCCTTCAAACACACATATAAGAGTGCAACTCTCGATTTTAATGAAGTTGAAGGTTAATCAGGAAATGGCAAAGCAGTCACGGTCTTTATAACAGACATACATTTGCACTTGGGTTCAATGCCAGCAGAGGGAATAGCATGTACACATGGTATCTTAAACTTTGCTGTCTTCTTTTCATCTAGATGAACTGTTGTCTTTGTCTGGCACTTGCGTGTACCTACTGAGTATCGCATATCATTTTGTCAACAATTGCATCCCCTGAACACAACATGGGGCTTTGCATGCAATCAGGGTCTGTTTCAGTCTGACTATTTTATTTTCAAATCCTGTGTGTTCTATTAGTTCTAGGTTCTTTTGATGTTTGCTCCATTTCTTTACTCAAACTAACATTCACACTGACGAGGGAAAGTAGTTTTATGTAGCTCACACAGAAAACCATGATGTTAAGGTGTCACAGATGGCAAAGACAGCAGTATCCTAAAGCCAGAGGCCCTGAATAGAAAAGCCCGGCACATTAGCTGAAACCTCCAGTTTGTTGCATTTCATTGTAAAGCTCTATCCTAAGCCACTGCTACACTGACCAATGGTTTCATTGAGACCAAACAACTGGGGGCTTGGGCTAATGATGGTAATCAATAAAGGCAAGCTTTATTTGTGATGTGGGTTCTATTCTTATTTTGCATTGACTTTCATTGTATTCTGCCCATGTCCACGAATGTACTGAAGTTTACAGTTCAACTATCACATTTCATTTTGTCAACAATCCCAGCTCTTGCAATGTGACATGCAGGTTTTTTTTTCAGTGCGACATGTTTTCACTGATTTTGGTTTTTTATTAGCCAATGATTTCTTTTGATCTGTGCGTCCTCTGTTTAAAGAAAAATGAATTCTTCTTTGTCCAATCAGGTGTTGGTGAATACAAAACAAACATTAATTTAATGATGAAGAATACAGTTCTTTAAAAAAAGTCATGTAATTGGAATCCCTCTTGCTACCAGGCAGCTCCTTAACTTTTAATAGACAGAAAAATAAACTGTTCTTAATGAAAAGAATTAATGTTTATATTCCTGATGGATGAAAAAATGACATAGACTTGATGTTATATCCATCTGCCATAATGTATCGAGAGTCAGCTTACCAGTCTACACTTATATGCCTCTGCAACCATACACAATTTATGCTTTACATAATCTATTCTTAGCTCTGCCATGGAGATATTTACACAGTGTCACAACATACAAAGACGGTATCTGGTGTGGCTGCAGCCATCATATATTGATGTTGCTGGCTGTTGTTTTCTGTCCTTTGTTGGACTACAGATGATCAGGTTACAAGTGTAGGAACCACCTGAAAAGGGTGGGGAAAATTTGATTAATTGGGGTACACAGGCTGTGTCCTCTGGGGCATATTATATTTTATTGGTAAAGGACAAAGTGAGGGAAAATAAATCTTCTATTGAACCATAACTTCAATTCAGTTCTTTTGTTTTTGTTTTTTTATACTTGATCATTGCTTTAATGAACTGCTATGTTCATTTAAATAATGCTATAGAGCAGACCAAGTTTTATTGATTTTTCAAAGGAAAGTCACAAATGAAACAGTACAATAACTTCATGGATCTTGACAAATGTCAATATGAACACAATCTATATTTTGCTAGATTTAATGGAAAAAATCAGCCAATTTTCAGGATGGCTTCTTTTAGTCATCTTAGCATTGAATAAAAAGATCCTGACATACATTTTAAGACATCTGCTATTGTAGGGCCAGGTAGGAGTATTCTCTAATGCAGTCTATGACGTCACAATAGACAGAATACAGCCTGGCAGGTACTGCACAGTATTGCCTATCTACCTACATGCTCCTAATGGTTATCTTTTGATAGTGCTGCCATATTTCTCTTTTTTATTCCAAATGAAGGCTACCAAATCAAGTCATCATGAAAATAGGGTGATCTCTGCTTTAAGGTTTTAAGGGGATAAATAAACTGCAGGAAAAAAGGAAGGAATATTTTTTCCTCTCCTGAATTCTATATAAGTCATGTGTCCATTGATAACAACCTAAAGGTTACAAGAAGCAGGCTGGGCTTAAGGGATTGCCTGCATCGTCCTTGTATTGGTGAATGTGTGATGTCACTGATAGGAGTGTGATGATATATCAGTGGAGGATACAGAGTCAGGGAGTTCACCTTTGAACCAATAGTGTACATGGATTGAGTTGGTTCTATATAGTTGAATTCAATTCTTAACAAATATAAAGCATTCTATATTTGCCCAAACTGTGGTGTCAAAGGAGTAGGCCGGGGGCTGATAGGGCCCACCATGCACCCCCCCCACATCCCAACGTGACAGGTATTTTCTCAATCCTTAGGGTCCCATGAACAAGATTCAAGATGTTAACATTGATTATCTTGGGATGCACTACCGGTTTTTGCTCATTATCCATGTGCGGGTTCAGACCACTTTTGGGTCAATTTTGCTACCATGTTATTCAAGGGGTATGCTCAATCCCTAAGCTCTAAGACTATCTTACCTTGTCCTGAAGCTATTGGTCTCGTTGGAAAGAAGACATAATAAGCTTTTCATTAAGCCCTAATACATGTTTTTAAGTTCAGATTTGAGTGTACCAGACAGTCGGGAAGATGGAAGATTGAAATCACAAAGTTCCTTTTTTTAACTGAAAAATGTAAATGCACTTCAGATACATGTATAAAACTTGCTCTTATCCCCATCTAACCACAATATCTAATATGATCTATGTAGCCCAAAACTTTCTGAGTAATATGAGACATTTTGCAGCATTCCTTGTTAACTATGACCCACGTTATTTCCTTAGAAGCGAAGACACTACTGTGAGTCAATACAATACTGTTCCATTTCAAAAATCTACCTCTTTATCTAAATGGATGTTTTTCCATGCTAAATCTTTGGGGATAAGAGCAAGTTTTATACATGTATCTGGAGTGCATTTACATTTTTTAGTTAAAAAGGGAACTTTGTGATTTCAATCTTCTGTCTTCCCGACCGTCTGGTACACTCAAATCTGAATTTAAAAACATGTATTAGGGCTTAATAAAAGGCTTATTATGTCTTCTTTCCAATGAGACCAATAGCTTTAGGATCCAGACAAGGTAAGATATTCTTAGAGCTTAGGGATTAAGCATACCCCTTGAATAACATGGTAGCAAAATGGACCCAAAAGTGGTCTGAACCCGCACATGGATAATGAGCAAAAACCGGTAGTGCATCCCAAGATAATCAATGTTAACATCTTGAATCTTGTTCAGGGGACCCTAAGGATTGAAAAAAATACCTGTCGCGTTGGGATGTGGGGGGGGGGGGTGCATGGTGGGCCCTATCAGCCCCCGGCCTAGAGGCTTAGTCGTAAAACTCTAGAGGTGGTGCTCAAAACCACCTACTCCATGGAGCTCAGGGAGGGGTATGTGTGTTGCCAGTGATAGGTTTGTGGGTGATGTAGCAAGGGACTTTGTAGTCACAATCAGCTGGTTGAGGCTTTCTGAGGCCACAAGGATCAGACATGGTGTATGTTATGTATAGCCCATTTGAGGCTTTTACTCTGTAAGTTTTGTTGTGCCTTCCACAGATTACAGCATTCAGAAGTATCGAGGGGTACATATAGTGTACAGACATGGCAGGGGATTTGATTGAATGGTGAATGAGTACATATGCGATAGGCCTGTTGTACTACACAGATATGAAACCAGCGACATATTATTCAGATTAATTCTCTTTTACCTGAACTGCAGCAGATGGGTGATGTTGCTCTTCTGATAATATGTACCAGTATTGTTCTTTTTTAAATGCAGTGCTTTCAGATGAGTGCAGGTCTAAAATTAGTACAGTTCTGCATCTGAAACGAAAATAAAATCTCTCTAAGGGCTCTCAAATGGTTGCAGGTCCGCTATAAGTGCAGGGGCAAACAGGTACTTGAAATTCATAATTGTGTCTTAAGGATGAATTCTTAGTACACACAAGTATAATTCTATTAGGGGTTTTCATGTCATTGATATCTTTGTGAATTTCTCTGTTTCTAATTACCTTAGAAACATAATTTTCACATCAAAACATTTACGAGGACAAGGAATACAATGGAGTCATTTCTGATATTGTCAGAGGCAGCCATTTTGAATTTTTAGTGAGGCAAGCAATTAAACAGACTCCGATTATCAATTGCAGCAGACAAGAATGTTCAAAGATCTCCCCAGTAGTCCAATGATGGACACAAAACATACCTATCTGATGTCAATGAGTTCTTTAGTATGATATAGAAGATATTAGAATGCCCATATTTATCAAGGTTATATCATGAATGGCATCTGAAGAGATGAACATTCATTTCATGAGAAGAGAGAATTCAAATAACACCAAACCACACCAAACGGGATATATTCTGTATCTATCTCAACCTGTTGAGGCTGACAAGGCTTTGGCTAATGAGGTAACCATGAGGGGTCCAGTACTTAAATATATAGTGGTCACGGTTTTAAACGGGACCAGGTGACACCTACTGGAGGCGGTCTACTCAAGATGTTACTTGCAAAACTCATAGAAAGAGTTCCATCATGTGCAGGCATTAGTAGCATGTGGGTTAGTTGCTCCAATGGCTGTTGGACAACCACATCTGGAGCTTAATTCAAAACATCCTGGGATCCCAACCCCAGCGATCTTAGTGTAGGCACATATCATAAGACCTGGCTGGTCTACCCTATGTAATGCAGTGGTTGCAGGCCTGTCCAGAATAGCTAGTCCTGGGATCACTTCACTATTCCATTTCCAGGGCACAATGCTTCTAATAGGCAAGCATAAATCATACATTCATGGGAACAACTCTTGAATACTGTACAGGGGTCAACTGCACCCTGTGCGTTTCTTCTTGTTTAAGACTAAACACATAGAGACTGGATGTGTTTAAACTCAAACACCTAAACACTATGGTGTGTAAGTGTTTAGGTGTGTGAGAAGTTGGTGTGTAGTTTTCAGGATAAGTGTTTAGAATCTAAAGGTGTTTAGCTGTAAGTGTTTGAATATCATAGATGTGTAGGAATCACACACCATGTAGATAGTGTGGTATGTATAAACACACACCTTTTTGCAGTGTAGGGCACTGTAAGGTAATTCTTCCCTTCTCTCTCTTTGTCCTGGGGGAGGGCACAATGCTTCTAATAGGCAAGCATAAATCATACATTCATGGGAACAACTCTTGAATACTGAACAGGGGTCAAATGCACCCTGTGCTCTTTTGTTAGCCCATATGGGGACGGGGAATGATGATATAAACACTGTTGTGAAGAAGAGTGACTCCACAGCTATTCCTTTATTTTGGGACTCTTACCCCTGTGCCCAGTCAGTACTTCTTGGAATAGTGTAGGAGGGCTGAGGCTAAGATCGATGCGATCTTAGTGCTGGCTAGGAAATATGGATGCAGTCTAATCTTAAGATCACTTAAAAGGATAAGGTAGAATAATTCCTAAGATCGCTGAGGTTGCGATCCCAGGATGTTTTGAATTAACCTTCTGAGATTGAGGAAATGGATGATAGTGTGTCAAGAATAATTTAATTGATTGTTTATGTGCACCACTAATAATGAGGATCACGACCTCACAGTCAGAGGCATCTCCAGGTTGTGGTAGATTCGGTATAGAAGGAAATCATTGAAGAAACTGCTTGCTTCTAAGCACCAGGGATCAAATGGTACTGAAATCTATAAGCACTGGGGCTGTTAAACAGGTCACTACAGGAACTTGTAAATTGTATTGGTATTGTATACAGTGTAGGGCAATCTATAAATGCTTTACCCCCCACCACCTCCCAATAGAAACTTTTAAATGTCTCACCTGCAATGACTAGCCACCTCTGAGAGTGCCAAGCTCAATCACAGTGTGTATAGAGTGTTTGAATTGTGCTTATCTTACCTACAGGGCACAGGTACCTGTCAGGGTACCCAGTTCAACCTTTAGGGACAGTGTATTATGTACTAATAGGGTGTTTCAATTGTGTTTTCTCACCTACGATGCACAGGTATCACTGATTAAAACTCATAGAATCTATAGAACTTATAAACTATAATTATAAACCTGCTCCATCATAAGGCAAAAGACTAAGGACTTTGCTTTACCAAAGCTGTTCCTATGTACCTAGCTATATAACAATAAAGGCCAAGAGAAGGGAATTCTAATTACATCAAGCCACACCAAATGTGAAATAGGAAAATCATTATTGTTATCGATTATGTTGCTTGAATTAGAAAGTGTTTAGCAAGTGCACTTTTACTTAAAAGCAAAACATGTACTTGACCATGATTAACAGTGATGGTGGGTCTGTGTGGGATGTGGGGAATGCATCCCCTACACTTTTCAGGTCAGACTGATAAAGTGAAAATAACCAAGATTTTCCCATTCATCCCAAACACCTTTTAGGCTGCTCCACCACTACTGATAACAATTGACTTGTCTAAAAAAAAGACATTGTGCGTATACGTAATGTATAAGGATCCTTGTACCCCTATTACACAGATAATCATATAACCCATTGGAAGTTTTGGCCTGGAACGTGGACTCAACAACAGTAACTTTACATGCCAATATGAAGGTAGTAGATTGTCCTATGGGCCCAGCTATTGCTGAAGCTGATTACCAGTGGTTACCACTGATAACAGCTATCAGATGGGTGCCCTTGATCCCTGCTGATTTGAACCGAATTAAGGAATTTGGTTTGACTTGCTGGCAATAGCAGGAAGCCACCATTCATTACACCCCAAGAATAGGGTGTTTCTGCATCTATACTAAATATGATGATGTCATGATGATGGTGAGGACTTATTAACAATCTTTGTCAGTGGTCAACATTTCTCTTTAAAGGGAAGCAGTGAGATTTTGGTGGTGGGTCGAGGAGATGGTATTGGGAATGCATGATCCCCTTGACCCATGCCCTGTGCAAATCATTATCCATGTCTGACATAGCTAATATATCTTTCCAGACCTGCCTGTGTCCCCTTGACCAAACCTTTCTGCTTGTGCCAACCTTTTATTTCTGAATGTGCTGATTGGGTCACCTCAAGGATAAAATGACTTGGAGACAGCAAAAATGCTTATTACAAATTCAAGAGAAAAAAATGAATTCATTGCAGGATGATGTCAGACTCACTCCTATGATAATAGATTTCATGTGCATATCATGCAAATATGTAACCTGTAAAAGGAGAAACGTTAGAGGCCTTCTTCAAATTCTGCATTAGCAAACTATTGCTTAACTCATGATGAAAAGGATGAAAGGGTACTCAATAGGCTTGATTGTCTTATTGCAACTGAAATGATAACTTTGTTCATAGGGGTCATTGTCTTCCTGTTGCGATATAAAACATGCTGCTGATGAACACTTGATAATCCTAGCCACAAAGGAAAACCAATGAGCTACCTGATGGATTCGAATGAACTCTGGTAAGGGTAGATAGAATCATGATGCATGGTCAGAAGTGCACTCTTGCAAATATACACATCCTAGGAAAATATTGAAAATCCAATTCAGAATCATCATATTTTTTTTGTGATTAGTTCAGCCAGTTCAGAATCAATGCAGTAGAAAATCCCCTCTTTTATTGACATGAAGATTACATGCCCCTTCATGCAGCGTCTTTGCCATCTTTGAGACACCATTCATGATGGCCATTCTAATCCATTCTATATAATTATACTAAATAACTCCAAGGAGGTTGGATTGGCTCGCCAATATTGAGTTACCTTTTTCATTATCAGTAATTGATAAATTGCAGTTAAGGACTCAGCCCAGTGGCTCCACCTTCTGCTAATCACTGAGCAACTCTTAACCCTCAGGACTTCGTGGTACCTTGATATATTGACTTACCATATGGGGTGATTCAGTGAAGGATGTTCACCAGCCTGAGAACCAATTAAAATCAGAAACCCAATATTGTCTAACAAAACTTTATTTTATTTAAAGTCCTATATCTTGGCTTGTTAGAAAGGTTGATTCAAGTCACCAACTCCTAATGCGTCAGTTTTTATAGCCTGTGGTGTAAAACCATAATTATTTACCCTCACATACGTAACATTTTTAAACAGACTGTAAAAAAAGCTGTTGAATATCAACCTATGTACATCAGATTTCATGCCCAAAATGTTACAATACATGCCTTAAGGTGTATCAAAAATGAAATCCCTGTACCAAAAATTTTCATTACACCTTATCACTAAATATGGAGATCAGTGAAAGTTTTGAATATGTAGCCTAGCATTCTTAACCTTTCCCTCATACATTATGAAAAACACTCTCTATTATTTAGAGTGCCCCTTCTTTCAAAAGATGTCACTCTATTCCAACAATATATACATTCTGATCCAGATCTGCAAAGGCACTTCTGAATACAGGTATGTGAGGATTTGGATAGACCATTACTTTTGAACATCACAGATCATCAGCATCACTATTTCTTGTACAGGACTTGTTAAATTAGTAGTTCAAAGGCATATCTTAACACATTAGACTATAAAGTGACATGTACTGGGAAAAAGAACCTAAATGCACCCTGCACTAAGGGCCTTTTTTGCAGATCCTGTCACTATGGGTCATTTCCATCTCACTCTGAGTGTATGCCATCCTCATTGGGCAGCCTGTCCTCCTCAGAAACTTGCAGACTGCAAAAGATTGAATACAATTGTTGAACAACTAAGGTGAGTAATATCAAGCAATTATGCTCTAATATTTACACTTTATCTTTGGGGGTTGAGAAGTAAGTAGGACTAAAATATTGTGTATGGATAAAACCCCATAAATATCATTACTGACTGGCAGTGCAGCCTTACCCTAGAATATAGCAACCATAAAAAAATCTTTGAAAAAAAATTGCAGGATTGCTACATTCACTACTATTTTAGTTTGGGGAACCATATGCACATCTAATGGTGAATTATGTATTGTCTAGGTGGGTCTGAAGTACACATTGTAACCAAAATGAACAAAACCTCACATACGTAACGTTTTCAAATTTGTGGGAAACTTACAGAAATCGAATTGGTAAGTGCCTTAATTCTATCCAGGATATTAGATAGGGACATTTTTATAAGATAATCATCCAAACTTTAAAAAATAATCAATACTTCTCACCCCAGACAGGCTGCGGTGTCATTTCAAAATATCCAAACTGGACCTAATGAATCCTTGCAGTAAAGGTAAGCCCTGATTCCAACAAATTTCAATGATTTGGGGATAAATATACAGCAGGAGTAGCTCAGGAAGGGAACTTTCCATTCCCAAGTGAAAATGTTATGTATGTGAGGAAAATCAAGCCTTAAAGAATATGGGGCTTCCTGGCCAAACTAAATGGCATTATCAAGCTGCTATGGCCAGTTTATGGCTTGGGACTTTCAATCAGAGGGAAATATAACCCAAAATACATCATTTCCATGCAATCTAAGGCAATTGCAGACCCTCAAATATATAACACACACTATTTCATGAGAATCTAATTGAAATTCCTTACCTTTTTGAGAAATTTCAGTGTAAATGGGGCTGCAAAATCACAGTAGACTGTGCGATTAGCTAATTTGAGATCTTCTGAGTGACTTCCAGTGGTCAGTCATTTCTGCCATGGCAACTGAAAACATTAAAATTTTCCTTTCTCCTCCACATATTTTCGTTATGTATGTGAGGATTTCCACACCGATACCAAAAGACCCCTCTATGGCTTTATTATGCAGACTTGAGCCATGATTATTGTTTTAATCATTTAATTCATATACATACTACACTAGAATAGACTAGAAATAAAGAATTATTTATTTAGATAGCCTACAGACATATAATAGTGTACCTCACATACGTAACATTTTCGGGAGTTGAATTTTGGTTTATGAGACCTAGCTTGTATCTGCAGCAAACCAGCACTTTCATTTATTAACCATCAAAACCCTAGGGACCCAGCTCAACACAGGTAATAAGAAGAGTGAGGATACTTTTTTAGCATGGAAGTTTAAGGTGTAAAAAAAGGGTTACGTATGAGAGGATACTCACAGTTCGATATTAAAACACAAGTGTGAAAGACTCTCATCAAAGGCAAAATAAGTTTATCATACTCTAATACTGCCTAGCCTAACAATATATAGGTGGGAATGATGAAAAAAATTGGACAAAAAAAGGCATTTTTGGTGAATTGTCCAACTTCGAGCCTCCGTAACTCGTCAAATTATAGGCTGATATGCATAAATGTTCCCTCTACTTAAAGCTCAAGATGTTTTCTTTCAGATGTGACTATAATAATGAGGAATAGTGGCCTACAGTTTTTACTGTAGCTCCCCAAAGCTAAAATCCTCTCAAAATAGGCCCAAACATTGCTCAGTGGATGTGCACATATATTATACTCAAATTTATACTATGGAACATTTATCCATTGTTGGTAACATATGGTACATAGACAAAGGTGCACAAGAATTGGTCAGCACTGAGGGTTATCACACGAGGCGAAGCAGAGTGTGATGATCCTCAGTGCTGACCAATATGAGTGCTCCTTTGTATTTATCTCAAGTTATTTTAATCAGATATGTTCAAAATTCCATTTATTTGGCATTAGAAATTGTTTTATCATCAGTTATTTGACCATTTTGGATGTTCTCCCTGGCAGTGTGATACGGGGGAGGGTTATCACACTAGGGGGTGTGATACAGAGGTTCTTTGTTAAACCTAAGGGGCTCTTGTATTCAACTTGAGATAAAAGTCAGTGCCTTACCTCATTTACATATTCAACTCTTAGATGCAAACTGGTATATTGTCAACGAGTCCGTAAATGATGAATAAGGATGAATACAGACGAATCAGGAATCCAGTTTGATATCCACTTTATTCATTGAAGTCCACGAGGTATAGTTGGTGATACAGTATAAAGGTGCCCAACAGTGTCCAAGCCTAGCCCTTGAGCCAAGGGCCTTGGTCTCACGTGAGTGTGTGAGGTATGAAGTATGGAGGTGGAAAGATGAGTGAGCTGCTCCCTCCACAGGTATTTGTAGTAGGAGCTGCTCACCCAGCTCATCCTAAAAATAGTATCAGGTGAGCTAAATATAGTAACTGGGGAACTCCAGTGCAGGTATGTAGGGGGGATCCCAAACATAGCACTGGGGTTCACAGAGTTCAGTGTGGTTCTAAATATAGCTGCTGGGAACTCCCGGTATGCTGTGAGCTGCTCATGATCAATGGGCATGTCCTCCAGCAGGAGGAGTTGTTTCTAAACATTGTCTGCTAGGAATTTCCAGCATGCAGTGGGCTGCTTGTGATTGACGGCGTATCCTCCAGTGGGAGGAGGCGGGGTCACTGAGTGCAGTTGACACCGCCAGCCTTTGGTCTATGGGTATGGCTTGGCTTGTGGGTAGACTCGGACACTGGGTTACATGGTAGAGTCAAAGGTGAAAAATAAATATGATAAGTACAATACCTATAACGGTCTACTGACAAATCCCCACATTCCTACTCGATTCCACGCGAGGTTTTAAGGAGGAAGTTCGTGAGAAAAGGTCTACTGACAACATGTTTGATGTGTAATAATAGGTATTACATCTTATCATTTAAGTTGAAAGTTTACAGTATTAAGGAGATATTTAATATTGGTTTTTGATTGAACATGAATAATTTATAAACAGTACAAAACGAAACTGTGCCAAAGAGGTGTTGTTTGTAATTTTGACAAGAAGAATATGAAAAATTCAGGTCGTGGTAGGATACAAGGGCTGGATTATTTATCTAGTACTAAAGTTCACACGAGGATAGAGGAATAAAAACTATCCTAAAACATGCAGTTATTGGATTTAAGGCAGACCTTGAGGTAGACACGTTAATACTGAAGTTTGTTTAAGTACCGGTAGGCACTTATTATTTAGGTCTTGAGCCAATATACAATACAACATAATAAATAAAAACAGAGGTAAGGTAATTGATGACTGGCAAGTCGATCAATCATTCCTTATAATACTGGTAAGGCTTAGGGAGTCTGAAGGCTTTTAGGTGGTATGTTTAAGCAATTTTCTAAAAAAAAAATTTTGGATTTTTGGTCTTTTATTTATCTGTAGAAGTTTCTGTTAATTTTGTAGAAGGTTTGTCTTAGTCAATGGAAAATTTAGCATGTTTAGCCTTCAGTCTACCTGGGGTTATCATTTGCTGAAAAAGGACAAGGTTAATACAAAAAAGATGGTGGCTCTGGCTGATATTTGGATTGGATCTCAGTTGATCCTGCAAAAATACTGGTTGCCAGCGCTTCCTTGTAAAAATTTTTAGAAAAGTATAAACTAGCTAAAACCCATAAATATTTGACATGGTTGGGTTTGAAAAAGGTACAGTGTGAAAAGAAAAAGAACTTTATGGCATCTTAAGATCACAAAAACCTGCTGCCTGGCTTGTGTTCTTCATAATGTTCTTATAAAGGAAAATAAATGTAAAAATGCAGCGTGTTTTCATGGTTATGTATCATAGCCCTATACAAACAAGAAAAACTGGCTTTAAAAATCAATTGACTAGGCTGACTGAGTCAGTGTTCATGGTGTCCATGGGCGGTCGGTGAGTGAAG
This sequence comes from Acholoe squamosa, assembly GCA_949317995.1. Classification (NCBI taxonomy): domain Eukaryota; kingdom Metazoa; phylum Annelida; class Polychaeta; order Phyllodocida; family Polynoidae; genus Acholoe; species Acholoe squamosa. The sequence goes on from OX439044.1 coordinate 64,787,214, forward strand.
TGTGTCTCTACACTTTTAGTCCATAATTTTAAAGACAGTTTTAAAAATAAATAAAATAAATAAAGGATGGTTATTGAAATTATTTTCTCCTTCTATGGCGACTTTGGTTTGCAAGACCCTTTGGTGGTGGGTCTTGGTGGTTAAAGACGTTTGGGTTGAGAGAGCGACCTAGTGAGGGTCTTCTCCTGGATTTGGATTTTTTGGTGTTGGGGACAAAGTTTACGATTTTGCTGAAGTGCATTCTGCTAGGCTTGCCTGAGTCAGGCTGCAAATTCAGATCGGAACTGTATGCAGGGTCCATGTCTATTGGTTCTGCTGAGAGGGAGGTGCTAGAGTCACTATCCTCCTCAGATGAAGCTTGGTTAATTTTGGGTAGGGGTCTCCAGACCTGGGTCGAGCCAATTGTTTTGAAGGTTTCTGGTCTATTGTCTTTGTTGATACTGCATGGGCAGCTGTAGCTGTACATTAGGTGGGGACAATTTGTTCCCAGGGTGGCAAATCTAGTAGGTGGCCCTATTGGAGAGCAGACTCGTGTGCTCCAATGGGGCAGGCCGGTGGGAATGGGCGTGCCTGGCCTGCTGCTGGAAACTCCTGCTGGCCCGTCAATACGGTCTCCGCCTCCTCGATTAGGTCGTTGGCCTCTGTATTGAAAAACAGAACAAGAGAGGGGGGATTTTTAGTTTTAGGGTCGATCATAGTGCATGGATCACAAGGGGACCAACAAAAATACCAAATTGACAGGTAAGGCAGTGAATTAGGCAGTGCATATTGATGTGCAGTGTCACCGGGCCGGTGTAGACTCATGGCCAAATGTGAGCGGGAAACTGGAATATCCAGGGTCCAGGTTAGTTCTGCTGCGCGGCACGGGTAGCGCCACTGCATGGGGATCTTTTCTTATTTAGTTCAAGCGATAAACATTGGCTGGCGCCACTGAGCTGGCGTTTGTCCAGCGTTCGTGTAAGGGCATGGTCAAACGGCATGGTCAATGGTGTAGACTTGCTATGGTCTCGGTCGGTTATGTGTAAGGGATGTCTCAACTTTGGATTAGGTGATTTTGGATCCTAAGGTGGGTTTGGTGTGATGAAATTTTGAGTTTTGGTGGTGCGCTTTTCGAAAAATAGGGTCCGAAAATTAACTTTATGCTCCCGCGGTGGGTCTTGCTATAAAGGGAGCAGGAGCTATTTTGGGATCAGAAAGCGACTTATGACCGGCAAGGAGAGCTATAACTTTGGATTTACTTGCGGCTCGAAAAACCACGGAGAAACCATGATTGTGCGAGCGCAGCTCGTGGTGATGCCTTCAGGAATGCTCTTCCTGCTGTTGGTGCTGGTGGGCACATTCGGGTAAGTGCTGGTACAAGATTTCGATTTTTGGGTGGTTTTGTGTATTTGGGTGTGGTGCCGGTGGTCTGACGCCGTGTTTTTGGTTTGTTTCAGGATTGTCCTGGTGTGGGTCCATATCGGGGAGGTACCGGTACTTTGTCACCGGGTCCATGGGCCACCCGATGGCCCAGAGGGAGGGGCCAGTGGGCCCTGTGTCGTATTCTGATGACTTGGCCGGTACGTGTAATTTTGATTAAGTCGGTTGCTAGCCTGAATGTGTTTGAAAATTTTATTCACAGATTTGAATCTTGTTTTTGAATTTTGAATTTTGAATCGGAATTGGAATTTGTTAGAATTGTGGGTTTTTACAGTGGGGGTTTTGGGTTGCTTTTTGCAGAGGTAGACGCGAGAGCGATTTGGTGTGGCGTGTCTGTGCCGAAAAAGTGAAAGATGAGGACGGCTTAAGAAAACAGAAAGGAAAAAGGACTAGCTGTGGAAGGTGGCAGGCCTAATGCGGAGATGTGATTTGATGCTGTGATTATATGATGAAAAACTGTGATAACCATATGTGCCATGAGCCTGATTTGCTGTGATTTCATTCCAATAATATATTTGAAAGTCCACCACCAGTTAGAAGTTATGTTGTTTGTTCTGGGCTTCTGAATTGGCAAGGGCGGGCTTTCAATTCTCATGCGGGTTGTTATTGTTAACTTGGGTCGAAAACAAGTCTAGTGATATTGCTAACACGTGCTTATGTTATTGTTTTGACGCAGATATTGATTGCGGGTGTCCTGACTGACGTTAAGTTGTCATGCCAATGTGGGAAAAATGAAAGAGATCTGACGTTGGGGAGGCCAACGGCAGTGGTGAGACGCAGCGCTGGCGTTCTGACGCAGCGTTTGGCGGGGAACCAGACGCGACGTCAGAAGCAAGATGGCGACGTCTCATCGTGCAGTGGGCCTTCACAGTGAGTCGAAATAACCGTGTTGTTGTGGGTCGAAACTGTGCTATGGTACTGGAGATGTTAAAATGGTTTTAATTGTGGGTGGTGTCGGTTTTAGAGCTATTAAGGATGGGTATGATCCCCACATGAAGGTGTTAGATGGGGCTATCCGGTGGATTGGGCGACCGGGAGAGTCCATTACCAGGTTATATGGGGGATGGCCGGTGGTTAATTGATCCCCACATGAGGATCAAAGAGGTTTCTGATGGAAACTTACCGCTGGTTGATGTTGAGGGTGGTGTGAGCATCATCTCCGGTTGCCTGTACATGTATTTGTCTTTCTTTGGCTGATGCCGGAGTGGGGTGTACTTTGTGAGCTCAGCCGGGGAGTCATGGCGATCAGCCGGCCAGGACTCACAAGGTAGTTGTATGGCGGGGTCAGTGTCACTAGATGCAAGTTGGAAATCGGGTTGTCCTTCTGAGGAGATGACCACTGTCATGTGGTGAGCTCCTTTTAAGACCCTGTACAGCGGTATTCTCCATAGAAGTGGTACCGGAGGATAGCGCTGCAGCGGGATCTGTCGGACTTGTCCCCCGATTATTGTCCTGATGTCAGACTTCCAATGGAGATCCAGGTGTCTGCCCAGGGGTGCCGTAAGGCGAGCTGGGGAGACCTTAGGGGCTGTGATGGTGGGGGCCCAGAGATTTTGTCCATAGATCATCTTGCCAACGGTGAAATCAAAAGTTTGACCGTTAGCATGAATCTTGGCCACAATTGAAGGTGTCCTGTGGCTGTCCTGTTTGCAGTAGGGCCAGTGTCGCAGGCACCTCTTGGCGGTACTCCATGTGATGTATAGGAGGGTTGCCATTAAAATCCAGGTGAACATGTCCTGGTAGCGGTCAGGCGACTGTACAAAATCTAGATCGGTGTCTGGGGTCGTTTGAGGGGCTGGCCAGTTTTTGTTAGCCTGGCGTATCAGATCTTTAAAACGATCCCAACTCTCCGCATTAGCCATCTTGGGTGTTCGGGTTGCTGAGACTAGTGTGATAAAGCGCGCCAACTGATTGACACGAAGATGGTTTTTAAGGGTTAATGCGCAGCAAAGTAGTGCCAGGAGGGGTGATACCAAGTGTATCCAGGGTGAGAACTGGAGGTGATATCCCAGATGCATCAGGGAGTTGGTGGATAGGAGGGCGGATTGGTCCTTAAGTCCCTGTGCGGCTCTTTTAAGGGTTAGGGTGTCTTGGAAGAGGGGTGCTATTTTTTGATTGTGTAGGTGTTTTAATTTTTCAAAATTGGGCAGGTGAAGGGTCTGGGTAGTGGTTGCCATGGTGATGCCGGAAACATTGGCTGGAGGTTGACCAAAATGTCGCCACAGTGGTAAATTGAAATAGGCCTTTGATATGGGTTCTAGGGTGAAATTTTGGGTGCAAGATAAATCAGAATTGGTTAAAATCATGCCGGCATTTTTAATGGAGCACAGGCATGGGACTGAGATGACTGAGTATGCGCTATTTTTAATTTCGACTTGGCCTGAATCTGTGCATTGGAGCATGGAAGTGGGATGGTCAGTTATTAATAGGAAAGTGCTGTGAGATAGGGGTTGGATAAGATTTGGTATGGGTGCTGCCATGTGTGCTTTAAAATTGCAGGTATGGTGCACCGCCTCTGGTAGATCTAAAAATAAGGATAGAGTGCATGTGGGGTGTGTGGCTGACAATAGGGGTAGGGGTAGGTTACAGCTGATAAGGTGGCCGAGGTCACACATATCCAGGTCAGCTTGTGTAAACTGTATATAGTGTGAGTGGGTCTTGGACATAGCCAAGTAGCCGGGAAGTGGCTCCACCTGGGTGTGACCTACTGACTTAGTGTCGGAGGTGTCGAAAGGCATGGGGAAGGTTTCTATTCTAAATATAGAAAAGGTGCTTCCCCCTCTGGTTATGGGTACTGGTATGGTTATTAACAGGCTCGAGTTATGGCTCCAGTGCACATGTACTCGGCGCTGATAATAATAACTTATGGGTAGGCCTTCTAAAATAATGCCGTGGTGTGCCTCGTGCAGGAGGCTGGATAAATTGTTTAAACCTAAACTGAGGTCGTCTTGTGTGATGATGGACTGGGGTAGGGTGCCTTCAAGTAGATTATTAATGGTTAAGAGCAGATTCTCCAAGTCGCTTTGGAGGTCAATTAAGGATTCTATTTGTGAATTTGCTGCTGTGAATAACATGGAATAGAAGGTGTCTTGTCTGGATTGGAGTTCTAATTTTAATAATATTGATGAGATGTTTGAATTTAGATGCTCTAATTTTCCAGAAATGAAAGATAGAGCATCATCAGTATCGTTTTGGAATTTTGAGAAGATGTTGACAGAATTGTAATTAAATTCCGAAATATTTAACAAGAAATGTGTGGCTAATTCTACCACGTGCATTTTGGTGGCTAACTTTTTATCCAGGTCAGACATTTCAGAATTCAAAATATCAATTTCTGGTTGAGTCCCGAGGCCTATTGAAGCTCTTAAAATGTCACCAATGACTTGGCCGGGGGCATTTCTGGCTTTTCTGACGTTTGGAGGTGAAATCAATTTTGACAAGGTTTTTAGTGTTGTTTTTGACTTGGAGAATAGGCTCTGTATCATGTTATCTAGGGCATGGGCTGTGTGCTTAATATATTGGGGTGCATCAGTGCTGATGAGTGGGCTGAGTAGTTCTGGCTGACTTAGGTTCTGGTCAAAGGTCAAGTTCAGGCTGAAGGTCAAGGGATAATCCATGTAATTGGCTAGTAATGTTTGGGGTAACTTGGTAAACAGTGCGCCATAGTTGGGTCTGAAGATGGTGTTCAGATTGTTATCTGATGTTGAGGTGCAGCCGAGGAGCAGATGTAAGAATATACAGACTGCTAGGATGGATGCTGCTCTAGAAAAATGAGAAAAATTGAGAAATTTTGAGGTTTTTGGAATTTTGATGGTGGGGTTCACTTAAAAATAGCATTAGCTTAGTCACAAAAATGGGATGTTAGTATGGTCAAGTATTTACAAAGGTCGGGGATTCCGTGGGTGGTGGGGTTGTTGTTACATGGATGGTTTTATGCAGATGGACTGGTGCCTGTTGTCACCGTCAGGGGCGGCACACGAGCTTGGGCATGGAATCTGTTTATCTCAAAAACAGCAAATTGGAATACCAGGCTGGCTGTATCCCTTATGGCCAATTCGCGTCCAATTCTGGAGTATTGGCGGGGTAAGTCCCTGAGGGGCTGTTCTGACGCTAGAAGAGTGCGAGCACATAAGAGTGCTATGTATGATGCAGATCTATGGTTAAACCTGCCCCATGGAGGCCGGCGGGGATTATCCCCAGCTACAGCGACCATGAAGGCTTTTATGGTTGCTGCTATGGAGTGATTGTTCATGTCCAGCTCCTGTCTTAGCACAGGGCTGCTGAGGTAGTGTTTAATATCTTCCTGGGCGAGGAAGGTGATGAGGTGTTGCTGTTCCATGATTATGCTCCTAATTTCAAAAGGATCCATGAGATCACTCCTGATCCCATGTGGTCCAAGGAGGCTGTGTATGGTCCATGTAGCATTTGGGCCGTGCTTATTTGCCGGTGGGTCCAGGCTGTAAGTCATAAAAGGAAAAAAGGGGTCTAAGTGGGCTGTGGATGGGGGGAGAGGTAAAGGTGGGGAATTTGCTTGGCTGAAGAGGTTTAGTAAATTGGATTATCAATGTTAAAAATTATAGGATAGTGGAGAAGTTCTTCCACATTTTACACACACTTAAGGCTCACACCGCCATTGGTTAATAGGGGTACCTGGGCACCATGATAATAAAACTACTATCATGTACAATGCTAGAACGACTGTTAAAAATCCTAAATGCTAAAATAGACCCATAAGATAATCCTACCTGGGCTGGTTGCATGATGGGTCTGCCATGGTCCCTTCCCAGACACTTGTTGCCGTGCTTAAGGTGTGGTGGTATTGGTTGTGGGTTGTGTTGTGATCAGATGTGGGTGGGCAAGCGCTTATAAACCTGAGATTGAGTTTGGCTACTTCTCAGTCTGAGATCTCCCATAGGTGGTATGTCTTGCCCTGAAAGAGGCGTAGGCCAAATATTATTGGTGGATGCAAGTGGGGTTGTACGGTCCCATATGCAAATTAGGGTTATCCTGGCCTGGATTGGTTGGTGGTGAGATATTGTCTAAAGATAGCATATTGGGAAGCTTGGCGGGGGGTGTTTTATCCCTGGCCAAGGTGATATGGTTGCTGTGGCGTCCCTGTAACTTTTAAAGACCTTGAGGGCAGTGTGTTATTGATTTGTATATGTGCCACCACAGCACTTAAGGGTTGGCAGAGACAGCGGTGTAAACATGGGGTGTGGGTGTCAGAGGTCCATCTTCCTACAATAGGTTTATCATTGGAAATAGTGGTCTTGAAGTGGTAACAAGCCGTCGCATGTGTGTATTGAAGTTTATACACAAACCGAGGATACGGCGCTGCCTTGGGCGGTCGGTATGTGGCGTGTGTAACCTAACCTAATTATTTGATAATCCATTTGCCAGTGTTTGGCGTTCCACTTAGAAAGGGTAGGTGTGTGTATATACAGTTAATCCAGGCGGTGTTGATTTTGGATGCATAGGAATTTTTATGGCTGTTAGTATAAATAGGTTGGGCGTTGGTCTGTGACTGTTGCTGTCAGTGTGTTTAAGTGGTTGGTGTATTAATGGTTGATTAATTTGGTTGGGGCGCGTGGCGCCTGTGGGGAATGAAGGAGGGTTGTTTATATGGATATTTGGTGTTTGACACAACGACTTATGGCCTATAATGGACGCTTAGAAATTTTTCTTGATTTTCTGGAGGGCATGGGGCTGAAGGAGATTATTCCCTTTTTGGCTGGCCTTCCTCTCTTTTTCTTTGTTTTGTGAGTGGTGAGACTCACATTGGAGGGGTCGTCTTGGTCGGGGTCGTGAAGTGAGCTTGTGGGCCCTGATTGTAGCCTTTTTATGATGGCTTTGGCGCTAGCTCTTGTGATTGGTCTCCTCAGCCTTGATACATGTACTGATTTCTTCAGTATTTTTCCATCTTGTAGCCTTTTTAGAATAGCTGTAACTGGTGAAGTCATCTTCATTATGATGTAGGGGCCTGAGTATGTGGGTTGCAACTTTTTTGATGTACATTTGACTAGTAGGGTTGGTATATGTAAATATACCAATTGGCCTGTGTTATATGAGCTGAGTTCTGCTGAAATGTCATGTCTGGCTTTCATCTTTTTGTGAGCAGAGATCATGTTTTCTGCAGCTTTCATTTGAATATCATCCCTAAACTGTAGTAGGCTGGTCATAATTTTCTCCCTGGTACTTGAGTCTTTTTCAGTTTTAATCAAGGACAAAGCTGCTTCAGTTGGTAGGTGTGTCTGCTTGCCAAAGACTAACAAATTTGGCGAGTAGCCTAGGGCGCTGCTTATAGTATTATTGATACTGAAGATTACAGCTTGCAGGAAGGTTCACCAGTGTTTTTGTGATTTTGATACAAAGGCTCTGAGGGATGATTCTATGGTTTGATGTTGGCGCTCACAGAGACCTTGGGACCTAGACCAATGTGCACTTCCTGTTACATGTTTGATGCCGAACTTTTCACAAAAATATTTGAATAATTTTGAGACGTATTGCTGGGCATTATCTGTGTTTAGTACTGAGGGAGTGCCATGGATACATATGACTCTTTGGAAGAAACCAAGTGCTACAACTGCAGCAGTATTTTCTTCACTTGTCCAGGCAGTCACATGCCTGGTGGCATGGTCGGTCACCACATGTATGTAGTGAGAGCCATCAGCGGCCTTGGAAAAAGGGCCTATTGTGTCCATGGTGACGTGAGAGTATGCTGTGAGTACTGGGTCACGTAGTTTCATTGGAGTTTTCAGGTTTTTGGGTCTCTTTTTGGTGGTCAGGCATGTGTGGCAAGTACCGCAGAAGTCAAAAACTTCTTTAAACATTGATCTCCAGTAATACCTAGCCCTTATGGCTGTATAGGTTTTGACTGGACCTAGGTGTCCACCTAGGGGAGAGCAATGGGTTGCTTCCACTAAAGATTCTGTCCACTTTTCTGGAATTACAATTTGCAGTGTGGGCTCTAGGGTTTTACCCAAGTTGGTATCAGTAATTCTAAAGAGGACTTCATCCAGTAAGATGAATTGGTCGTGGTTACGTAGTATTTGATTCATTAATCCTGAGTCGTGTGGCAGGCTACCTTTTTCAATGTAGTTTGCCATGGAGGATGCAAAAAGGTCTTCTTTTTGGCTTTTAATCAGTGTTTCTCTAGAAGGTGTCAGGGATTGGTGTTTACAGATTTCCTGAATTGCCCTTTCAGCTAGCGGTAGCACACGGCGGGAGAGCTTAGCTCTCTTGGCGTTTGCAGCTTTGATGGAGACCCTAGGTGACCTAGATTTGGCGGGCCTGCCTCTGGGGCGAGGACTGCTGCACTTAGGCTTGAGTGGGCGGGTCTTTTTACTGGGCGCTGATTGGCTGGCTGCTGGAGGTGTGTCATCCTGGGACTGGGACTGTGCTCGAGTGAGTACACACAGGTCAGGATTCACACCTTGCTGCCTTTCTGGGGTGCCCTTTCTTGCTATGACGCCTTTTGGTGGTTTATTTGTGCTTCCCCAAATTTTGCCTCCTTTTAATATCGATCTAGGAGGTCCCAAACAGATGGGATTATTGGGGATTGGGTCGTCTGATCTGAAAACCTTTGTCATGGATATATCTGAAAATTGTACCCTCTTTGGTGGGAGGATAATTTTTCCTTGTGATCTAATTGGTATTGGATCATCAGAGCCAGGGGGATATTTTCTTCTAGACAGGCAATCTGCCACTAAATTGGCTCTACCTTGTAGGTATTTTACTTCAAAATCATAGGACATAACAGTATCTATCCATCTTGCCAATCTCCCATTGGTGATATTCTCCTTTTTGTTGAAGAGGGAGACTAGGGCAGTGTGATCTGAATATACTTTGAAGTGAGTGCCGTCCACATAATGGTGGAACTTTTTGACAGCGAAGATTATCCCAAGTAGCTCTTTGTCAGTTATTCCATATCTGGTTTCCTGAGGTGTTAGACCTCTCCCAGAGAATTCAATGGGTCTATAAAAACCATGTTCATCTACCTGTGTAATAAGTGCTCCTAAGCTGAAATTGCTGGAGTCTGTGAAGATGATAAAGGGTTTGTTATAGTCTGGGAATTTTAGGACTGCCTCAGTGCAAATTGATGCTTTGATTTTTTCAAAGGCTGTTTGGCATTGAGTGGTCCATTTGAAGGTACCTTTTGTGGCTTCATATAAGGGCTTCATTATATGGGCAAAACCTCTAATGAATCTCTTATAGAATTGTGCCATTCCATTGAAACACCTAAGGTCGTGGATGTTTTTAGGTGCTGGGAAGGTTTTGACCGGTGAGATTTTGTCTGGGGAAGGTGAGATGCCATGTTGATCTAGGGTAAAACCTAAGAATTCCATTTTGGTGGTGCCAAATTCACATTTTTCTGACTTTAATTTGATGTTTCCTTTGATGAAAAGTTTTAGCACTTCATCTAGGTCTTGCAGGTGTCTTTCCCATGTGGGGCTGTATATGGCCACATCATCCACATAGGCTACTGCATTTCTGTATTTGCACTTCATGAGCAATTGTTCCATTACATTCATGAATGACAAACCAGAAGTTTTTAAACCCATGGGTAATACTTTGGCCATATATCTTGTGCCATTGGCGGAGAAGGTTGTTAAAGGCCTTGATTCTTTAGCTAGAGGAATTTGATGGTAGGCGCTGTATACATCCAATTTGGAAAAATATTTAGCACCTGTTCTGCCAACTTGTTGCATGAGGTCGTCTGCTCTGGGGAAGGAGTAGGAAAAAGATTTTAGGTTTTGGTTAACCCATCTATAATCCACGACTATTCTCCATCCTGAGGCCACAGACCTGTCTCCCTGGGGTTTGGGTACTAAGAAAGCTGGGGAGTTCCACTCACAGGGTTTGGTGCATTCTTCAATGACACCTTGCTGTAAATGTTTATCTAACAGCTCTCTTTGAAAAATCTCTTTCTTGGGTGACATTCTGTAGGATGGTCTGTTGCAGGGTTTGAAATCAGGGATTAATTCTAATTTGACCTCATTTTCAACATTTAATCCTATAGCACTTTCATTTAATACAAAAGCCTCTCTATTTGATTCAACAATGTCTTTGATTTGTTGTTTTTGGGCCTCAGTGAGCTTGTCACATATTGTATATTTTAGAGGGTCGTCCCCTTTGGGTAGCTGATCTAGGGGATCATCTCCACAATTGATGGGGAGCATGTCTTTGTCAGAGATTATGCTGTTGAGGGAGTGTTGGCTGTTCAGTTTTCCAATGGGAATGGCTTTGTCTAGATTGTTAAGTGCAAAAATGCCTAGGTTCATGTGCTTTTTGATATTGATGGAAAAATCATTTGGGTTGGCCACTGTTACCGGTATGATTTTTCTTGTTGACCTTGGTTCAACAAGGGCGTGTTTGATTAGTACCGGTAATGTTGTGTCAACATTTTCTGTGATGCCTGTTTTACCTATTAAGGAATCAGGTCCTATGACGATTGCATTGAATGTGGATTCAGAATTTGGTGGCATGGTTAGGCCTTTGGCTGCTCTTATGAAGTGTGGTGAAGGGGACTTGGTCCCAAAGGAAATTTTGGCCCTATATTTGGTCATAAAATTAACGCCAAGAATTATGGGGTGATTTAGCTTTGGAACAACATGTAGTCTTGTTTTAAACTCTGTGTTATTGATTAGGAAAGTTATAGTGATGGAATTGTTGACCTGAACTGAGGATTTATCAGCTAGTAGGATAACCATGCGAGATCTCCTACCATGTCTGAAATTGGGGGTTGATATGATTTTATCTGCCATTTTCTGGCTGATAAAGGAAAGGGAGGCTCCAGAGTCTACAAGGGCTCTGTAAGAACTGCCATTGATATCAACATTAACTGCGCCTTTAGTCAATTCAGTATTAATGTAAGAGGTCTTACCTTGCTGCCCATACTTACTGGTCTCGACTTTTAATTGGAGGGTGGAAATTCTCTTGTTCTGGTTCTCATAGAGGTCCTCACTGTCTGATGAGGAGTCTTCGTCACAATTCACAGGCTGGGGGCCGTGGTTCTGTTGTTCTGCCGAATTTAATTCTGCTCCATTATTTGTGTGTGAAATATGGCATGTGGGGGACGTTCCAATTTTGTTGTCCGAGGTGGGGGCGGGGCTGTAAGATGCATGGTGGCCCTCCCCTGTATCCTATTCAATATTGTCATTGTAGTGTTCTCCTTGTCCAGAATCAGGAGGTTGGTTGTCAGGATGGTTGTCTCCTGTCTTTTTGTTGTCATTTCTGCCTGGTGTTGGGTCCCTGGATTTCTTTTGTTGCTGGGTCCAATCATCAGGGATTGGGAAATCTGCTGGGACCAGTAGTTTCTGGAAGGACACCTGGCGGGTGTTGGTGGGGGTGGAGGCAACAGGGATGAAAACAAAGTTGTTTCTTGTGTCGCTGGATTTGGACCTGCTTCTGTTTCCTTCCTGAGATTTGCTCCTGCCTGGCGACTGATACCTGTTCTTGGAGCCTGATCTGCTGTTTGAGCCGGATCTGGGGTTGTTATAACCTTGTTGATTTTGGTTGTATCCTGATTTAGGTTTATCGTCATACTGCTTAATATTGCCATTTCCAGGGGGCTTGTTGTTATAACTGTTGTTATTGTACTGGTCCTTCCTGGATCTGTTATTGTTGTTGTTGTTGTTGTTGTTCCTTTGCCCATTGTAGTTATTATAGTTCATGGCGCACAAGTCTGAAGATTGGTTTGAGGCATGGGCTGCTTTGGCTGCTTCCATGACCAATTCTTGTTTTAATGCTGCAGTCTCGGCTTCCCTAATGCTTTTGGGGCTGTCTGAGAGTACAACGTTTTTTATTTCATCTTTGAGGCCATTTATGAGATAGTCCACTTGTACAGATTCATCCAGGTTGCTGTTGGATAGCAATAAGGTCATATCTGCTATGTATTCCTCCACGGTCTCTTTGGGTTGCTGCTTTCTGTTTCTATATCCTTTGATTATTGTGGCAGGGTCAGGCTGGTTGAATCTGCTGAGAAAGGCGGCATAGACTGCCTCAGTGTCATACATGATTGGTTTGTCAAAAATGTTTGTGAAAAACCATTGTGCTGCTCTGCCCTTTAAAAAGGTATACATACAGGATGCATGCATTGTTGGGCTGCGGGGGTATGCATTTCTTATATAGAATTTGAATTCTGCCAGGAATCTGGCTGCAGACCTGTAGGGCGAGGGTTTGTCAAAGGGTTCTGGCTTGTTAAAACAGCTTAATTGAGCAGATGTGAGTCGCTCAGGTTCAAAACTCCTGTATCCAGTAGGAGCGGAGAAATTGGATTGTCCTAGATTTGGTATCATTGGTGTGGACTGAGCTGCAGGCTGGTGGGCAGCTGCTTGGGCAGGTTGAGTGTTTGTAAACAAACTATACATTGGTATAGGGTTGTTGTAGGGCGTGTGTGCCTGGTGGGGTATGTATACATGGTTGTAAACACTGCCTGAAAGTGATGTGGCGGCTACCGGTGATGGACGAGTGGTAGAGGGCGCCATCTGGTGGGTTGTGGCTGAACTACCAAGACCTGCATGTGTCGCGCCTTGTTGGGTGGGCGTGGCACCTGTCGCTATCATTCGGGTTGTATTTTGGAAAAGGCTTGGGGGGCTGAGCCTGTATCCTACCGGTACAGATGTCGGCATTCTGGTAGAGGTGCTCATAACCTGTGAAGGTTGGCCTGAAGGGGGTAGCCTAGTGTTGGTGGGTGAGAAAAGGCTGTTTTGGCCTTGGCTGGTAGGTGTTCTTGTCCTATCAATGGCCCTGAATATTTCAGATCTCATTCCATCAATATTTCTGTTGATTCTGTCAGACAGATTGGCTGACGCTATTTCAGACCTTCTCAGTACATCAGCGTTGTCCTGAGCTGCTCTTCTTTGTATTTGGCCAATGTCATTCTCCAGGTGCGATTTCCAAGTGTCCATGTCATTCAACCTGTCATTTATTCTTGACAGTTGGCAGGAGGAGTCGTCTCCAATCCTTTTTATTTCAGCGGACAATAAGTTCATTTGTCCTGTTAATAGGTTGGAGAGGGAGTCATTGACTGCCTGGGTGCATTCTCTGACTATGTTCCTCGTCATGTCATCCTGGTTGTATTCTGGAGGTGGAGCTGCAGTGGCCATGTTTGGGTAGGCAGGTGCTCTGTGCAGGTGGGGGAAGGTTACTTCTGTGTCTTCTTCAGAGGTGGATTCTGTTTGTAAATGGGCGGGGAAGTGACTGTTTCTGTGTAGTATGGGAGTAGTGGCCACAAGGTCGCCTCTTCTAGCTGCAGAGTCCAAGCTTCTTTGAAGTCTGTAAAATACAGGTGTATTTGGCCTTTGAGGGGAGGATGATTGCACTCTTCTCCTGGGTCTATGGGTGGGGTATGGCCTTTCAAAGGATCTGGCTCTTGGAGGCGTGCTCAGGGATGAATTTGGTGCTGGAGGTGTCGCCTTGTCTTCCTCGGAGGTAGAGTAGGGGTAGTAAGGCCTAGGGTTTCCTCCAGGTGGATTGCTATCAGGCTGTGGGTTTTGGTGCGGCCTTAGCAGATTGGTGGGATTGGAGTTGTCTTGCCACTGCTCTTCTAGAATACGGTTTATCCTGTTTAGAAAAACAGAGGGACTCTCACCACACTGGTAGCTTGGTGTAGCTCCGGTTGGTATCTGTTGTGCACGTCCTGTGTTGAGTCTGTTTTCTCTCCACCTGTGGATTGCTGAGTCTAGCCTGCTCCTCCAGTAATTGTCTGCTACTGATGGGTGGGCTTGGATGTCCGGTACAGTAAGGTTGTCCCAACTTAGGTCAGGTGTACGCTGTGGGTCAGAATCACTGCTGGATGAGGGTGACCGTCCGGCAGCTTCCAGGGCTTCCTGCAGGCTATTGGATCTTTCCTCTAGATGGCTATCTAGGTGGAGGTAACCAGGTGATTGATTTTCAGGTGTGCTGTATGTGGTACTTTGAAGACCACCTAATCTTAGGGGTGGTGATTCTGAGGGTGAATAGCCAGGTAGGGTGAGGTTTAAACCTGGTGGTGGGGCTCCTGCTGGTGTACTGGTAGGTGCACCTGTGTTGGTGTCCACTATGGTAGATGAGAAATGTAAGGTGTTTGAACTCACAGGTGTCTGTTTATGTGTGCGTCTATGGGCTGGTAGCACTGGGTCCAGCTGGAGCGCGTCTGGCGAGGAGTCTATCGGGGCGGCGTACTGTGTACTGGTGGCTTCTTGCTGATCTCTGTCTTGAGATGTAGGGATACGTTGTGGGGCTGGCTCCTTTGGTAGGGTCTCACTGTTGTCCATAGCTCATGAGAGGTGGTAACTTGTGGGATGATACGTGAGGGTTTTCCACCATTGTCAACGAGTCCGTAAATGATGAATAAGGATAAATACAGACGAATCAGGAATCCAGTTTGATATCCACTTTATTCATTGAAGTCCACGAGGTATAGTTGGTGATACAGTATAAAGGTGCCCAACAGTGTCCAAGCCTAGCCCTTGAGCCAAGGGCCTTGGTCTCACGTGAGTGTGTGAGGTATGAAGTATGGAGGTGGAAAGATGAGTGAGCTGCTCCCTCCACAGGTATTTGTAGTAGGAGCTGCTCACCCAGCTCATCCTAAAAATAGTATCAGGTGAGCTAAATATAGTAACTGGGGAACTCCAGTGCAGGTATGTAGGGGGGATCCCAAACATAGCACTGGGGTTCACAGAGTTCAGTGTGGTTCTAAATATAGCTGCTGGGAACTCCCGGTATGCTGTGAGCTGCTCATGATCAATGGGCATGTCCTCCAGCAGGAGGAGTTGTTTCTAAACATTGTCTGCTAGGAATTTCCAGCATGCAGTGGGCTGCTTGTGATTGACGGCGTATCCTCCAGTGGGAGGAGGCGGGGTCACTGAGTGCAGTTGACACCGCCAGCCTTTGGTCTATGGGTATGGCTTGGCTTGTGGGTAGACTCGGACACTGGGTTACATGGTAGAGTCAAAGGTGAAAAATAAATATGATAAGTACAATACCTATAACGGTCTACTGACAATATCATTAGTTTAGTTACATTTACCTCATTTACTGTTGTTATTGTAACAACACTCCACCTTATGAATTTCCTAATCAGTGTTCTCATTATCTGCATCACTCAACTTTGGATCTCACATCATGGCAGTCAGGAATGGGATGTTTAAATGTCACAAAGCATTTGACATGGCTATTCCAAATATCACAAAAGTACCTCCTAAATGATTGGCGATTCTGTCATGAGTCCATCAGGATAGTGTTAATAAAAATGCACATACTGCATGATGAAGGAACGGTTACTGATGAAATGACTGACCGGACTGTAGTAGTTGCCAGGAGTCGTTTGTAAGTGTTACTAATTCTTATATCAACCATTTTATGTAATCCATTGATAGTTAATATCTATTTTGCCAAAGTGACCGATGACTACAACCCGCATGGCTTCATCAATGATTACCAATGCCATACAGCTAACACAGTTTCTTTTTACATGAGTATTCATGTTTCCTGACGACACTTTATAAGGTAACAATATAGATTTGCTTACCCCTCCATTTGCCTTTTTACTGGTTGACTATTATATATAGGCTTTACATCGATTTAAGAAGCCCTGCATGCACCTAAACGGGCCCTCTGACAGTCTACAACCATTTAATGTGAAACAGCATTTCCATGAAACCAGAATCCAGTCCACTATGGACAGTTGTATTTCAGATTGTGCATGATCATAATTAACACCCCCCACCCAGTTAAAACTGTCATCATCAGATCCTAATTCTCTTGGCTTAGTAAAAAAAATACGTTTAAATATATCCAGTCAATTGCAGTGTTGTCTACACTCTTATAGTCTTTTGCAGCTTCACTAGCAGAGGTTATTTGTGAACATCTTCTTTAAAAATTAACAAGGTGTAAAATGATGAGCATAAACCAGTGCCTATCTCAAGTACCAAAAATGTTAAAGGAAGTAGGAATGCACAGATGTAGGTCAGGTTCTGAAGCTGACAGATGACAGCTCTCATCCTGATTGTTTGGTAATTGAAAATTGGACATGGAATGGACTAGTGCACACAAATTCACTTTCTACTTTAATTGCTCTGTCTCTGGTGGACCTAGTAACTGAAGTCATCGTAAAATCAGTAAAGCTAAATTGTAGCACAGCCTTATCATAGGACACATTTGCTTTGAAGGCAGTATTATTTTGAGCCCCTTCTGAAGTATCATATCATGATAATAATTTATTCTTTCCAATTTACATATGTTAGCTGAAAACGAGTAGGCTTCTAGGTTTGAAATGTATTTGACAGAGATATTCAGACTACAAATAAGATAATCCATATCAACTATTTTGAGAAATAAACAGTTAATTGAATTGGTAGTGAACAAAAGAAAGTAAACATAGAACTATAGAAGTTCACTGAAGCAATCAGCCAATCGAGAAACCAAATCTAATTCAAATGCACTTCAAGCAAGCTCTGATTCATTTGTCCCATGGTTCAATTGGGGCGATGCCTGCCTTGGCTGGAGGGGGGATAGGTCATTTCTAACTAATGAGGGCACAAACAAATAACCTTCAGAGGAACCCTGTGAGAGAAGGAGAGAGAGAGAGAGAGAGAGAGAGAGAGAGAGAGAGAGAGAGAGAGAGAGAGGAGAAAGAGAGAGAGGAGAGAGGGAGAGATCAAGACACACACACAGATGTGTTCGTGCCACCTATTGGGGAATCTGAGATATATATTCAACATGGCTTCCAGATTTCTAGGAAAAACTTGAATATTGCATATCTTGGCTTCTAATCGTGTTAGGGACACAAATGAAAGTTCCTAAAGTACATTTTTTTTATGTCAGGCTAAGACTCAATAGCCTCCAGCACTGCTGGACTATTATGATAAGGAGTAATTGGATTCCTTGTATGTTTTAGTCATCTGTCATTGATCCCTCCACCTTTATTTACATATTATATAGATACAGTCTGAATGACCTTTATTGAATGCTGGCTACGTGCTGATAACCAGGGGTTTATCTCTTCTTTTACCGAATGTGCATTTCTGCTGATTTATCGCAGAATTTGATGCCCTCTCCCTCAAAAATCAATAGGATTTTCTTAGAAGTTGCTCTATGGTATGTTGTCCCTATACTTCTCAAACCACTAGTTTCTACATTGCATTGCTGAGATTAAATGAGCCCCTAAACATGGTAGAGAATTTAAGTTTTGGCCTATTCCATTTAGTAAAACAAAATTATGGCAGAAAATCAAAATATGCAAAATAATTAATATAATGTTTTTAATAAAAAAACTACTTTAGGCAGTTTTTCTTCAAGAAAAAGATGGTTTTTAGTGTATTTTGGTGGATTCTTGGCAAAAAATAGTGGTTACAATAGCAACAGATACACTGAAAACAGCGATTTTACATAGATTTGGTTGCCATGGAAACCAAATATAACATGTCCCATGTAACAATGCAACGTGAACATTCTGAAAATATTCAAAAATATCTAAAATGTGTTTTTTTTCCATGTCAATTAATTGAGGGAGTTATGAAATATAATTTTGCAGAAGATGAATGCAATGTTATCAGCATCATATATGCCTTATCAAGATAGAGACAATCAGGATTCCATCGATGTCCATATTCTTGCCTTGGATACTCATTACTGAGCTTCTAATAGGAATATCAACATGATTTAAACAGTATCTTAAAGATAATGACAGCCCCTATAGGCTGAAATTCAGCTTAAAACACCTTGGTAGAAAAGTTAAGGAATGCAGAATTCATATAGCAGGCCATTTTAGGTGAGTGTGATATTTTCAGATTGACATATTTCTGTAGAAAAAACTTGCAAGATTTTTTATTCATCAAATGGATTTATGTAGATTTACCCTCATCTCACATCTCAGCCTCTGCTATAAGGGTGCTAAGAGATTGGTAGACCCTACACCATACAGACTGATTAACATTGATGTAGAGGGGCAGTTGTGGCAGTTTGCTGACGCCAGGGGTCCAGTTTGATTGGATCTAGCCTCAATATAGCAGGCGTCCTATGGTGTCTTTATGGGGTCTAGTGTGAAAGATCCAATACATGTCTGTCAATTTAAAGGAGGCCCTGCTAAACCGTATACCATTCACAAGCTTTATGATCATCTACAACAATATCCAATATGTCAAATAACTTGTGGTTCGGTTCTGACCAGAATCTTTAAATTCGCTTTATGAGACTTACATATGGATGTTCAAGCATCCAAAAAGGAAATGAACATGTTGGAATTAGTTGATACTATTGATCAACCAGTTGTCAACAACTAAGGACTAAGGTACAGTAAGAAAGACAGAACTTGCATTTAAATATCTACAGATGATATGGCCCAAAAATACGGAGTACTCAAGTTCTACAGCAGATAAAGATAGTTAATCTCATACAGTACAATTATAATATCTCTAATGCATACATAACAGGACTATCAACTAAAAGACAATTTCTGAGCTGCTGCTTCAAGTGAATAGAAGATAGTAAATGTCCTCAATGACACACTTAAGCAGAGATGCTGGCAGATGGAGGGTGACCAGAAACAACTATTATAATATGATTTGAAATATGTTTTGTCCTCACATCACCAGGTGACAGTCATCTCTTTCACCCTATCCCTAAACAATGCCAACAGACCAGGTTCCAGCTGGTGTCCTGTGCACCAATCAGAGTGCTGTAATGGGTGCATGACTGTCTGTATGTAGCGTAAAGCTTGCAAACATGACCCTCCACCTTTGGAATACTACATAATGAGGTAACTGTAAACAACCAACGAGTTGATATGGGTACTGTTATGTGTTGCCTATTACTTGGTTAGCTGACTTCAAATATACAGAGTACAGTGGAGTTCTTTATTTCAATCATACAGAGGGAAATATCAAAACACAGGTGGTACGGTCAATGTGTAATACTGTGTATGTATCATACCATTCAAGCACAAGAAACAGAATGTCTAGGTCAAATGATATGAAAGGACAAGTCTGATAACCTGTATTTCATTGTTTTCCAGCTTAAGCTTAACCATGGAATGGCAAAGCAGTTATATATTAGACTGAATCTGCACTTGGATTGAATGCCAGCATAGGAGATAGCATGTACACATGGTATCTTAAATTGTGCTGTCTTCGTTTCATCTAGACAAACTGTTGTCTATGTCTGGCACTGGTGTTTACCTAGTGAGTATCGCATGACATTTTGTCAACAGTCACATCCCCTGAACAGAACATGGGGCTTTGCATGCAATCACAATCTGTTTCAGTCTGACTAGTTTTCTTTTAAATCCTGTGTGTTTCATTATTTCTAGGTTCTTTTGATGTTTGCTCCCTTTATTTACTCAAACTAAGATTCACACTGATGAGGAAAAGCTTTTACAAATAACCATAATGTTAAGGTATCACAGGCAGCAAAGACAGCAGTATCCTGAAGACAGAGGCCCTCCGGATGAAAGCCTGGCACAGGAGCTGGAACCTCTGTTATATTGCATTTCATTTGAAAGCTCTCTCCTTATCAGTACTTGCTACACTGACCATGGGTTTCAGTGAGACCAAGAAACTGGGTGCTAGAGTCACTAGTGGGAATGAACAAAGACAAGCTTTATTTGTTTCATGTGTTCTATTCTTATTTTACATTGACTTTTGTTTTATTCTGCCCATGTCCACAAATGTACTGAAGTTTACAGTTCAACTATCAAATGTCATTTTGTCAACAACCCCAGCTCTTGCAATGTGACATGTAGGGTCTATTTCGGTGAGACATGTTTTCACTGTTCTTGGTTTTATATTTGCCAAAGGTTTCTTTTGATCTGTGCATCCTCTGTTTAAAAAACATGAACTCTTCTTTGTCCAAACAGGTGTTTGTGAATACAAAACAGACATTAATTCTTAACTATGGAGAATACAGCCCAGCAAATTGTCGTTATCTGTCGCCATGATTGGTCATCAATGGTGACTCCTTTCTGAGGGATAACTCACTGCGTCATCTTTCGCCACTGTGTGTCAGTCTCACATGGCATGGCAATTTATCACAACAGTCACCAACATGATCTCACTCACTGCGTGAGTATGTGCCACCCCTTGTCATCCCTCACAAAGCATGGTGACTTATCACCACCATCGCCAACATGGATCTAACTCACTGCGTAAGTATGTGCCACTGCCTGTCAACTCTCAGTCAGAATGGCGGCTTATCCCAACCGTCGCCAACATGGATCTGACTCATTGTGTGATTATGTGCCACTCCCAGTCAACTCTCACTCAGAATAGCAGCTTATCACCACCATCGCTAACATGGATCTCACTCACTCCGTCAATATGTGCCACTGTTTGTCAACTCTCATTCAGAATGGCAACTTTTCACCTCCATTGCCACATGCCTCTCACTCACTGCGTGAGTTTGTATCACTCCTAGTTAATCTTCTCTCAAAATGGCGACTTATCACCACCATTGCCAACATTGGTCTCACTCAACACAAGAATTTGTGTCACTCCAAGTCAATGCTCTCTGAGGATTGCATCATCTGTCACTCACTCTCACTCACAGTAGCAACTTATCACCACCATTGCCAAAGTTGTTGAGACAGCACCACTGTTCAACATGTAGCCTATCTAGGAAGTGTGGGCATGAAGTAAAAGTCCCATACGTATCAAATGTGCGTTGTTTCACACTGATTTCCATGTAATACTTCAGAGTTGAATCAAAAAAGATTATATAGAGAGAATATCAATTGAATTTAGAGGTATCTCTAAAATGAAAGCAACTATCCATAAACACCTTTTCTCTGGTTACAGGAAAAATACATAGGGAAATATCAACATGAACACCTTGTCTGTGGTTAGAGGGAAGATACATATGGCAATACCTTCTCTGGCAAAACATACTTTGATCTGGCAGATGTGAGGCTGCATGATTACCAATGTCGATGATCATGAGCTTTTCATCTAACAAGGTGAGTGATCACTGGTGAGTCTGAGTGATCACCACTCTCGCCATCCATGGTGAACCTGCGCTATGGCATGGTGTGCGTTTCATCTAGCGAGGTGAGTGATCACTCGTGTCGCCATCCCTGGTGAGTGTGGGTGATCAAGTTCCTCACCATCTGTGGTGAACCTGTGCTATCACGAGGTATGCGTTTTATCTAGCGAGGTGACTGATCACAATCCTTGCCATCCGTGGTGAATGTGCATTATGACATGGTGTCTCAGCTCAAGGATAAAAAAATGACATGGACTTGATATTATATCCATTTGCCATAATGTATAGAGAGAGTCAGCTTACCAGTCTACACTTATATGCCTCCGCAGCCACACACAATTTATGCTTTACATAATCTGTTCTTAGCTCTGCCATGGAGATATTTACAAAGTGTCTCACCATACAAAGACGGTATCTGGTGTGGCTGCAGGCATCATATTGAGGTTACTGGATGTTGTTGTGTGTCCTTTGTTGGACTAGGGATGATCAGGATACAGGTGCAGGAACAGCATCCACTCTTTTACCATGCAGCGTGTTATCCGAGAGATGCCTGAGGGGTATAATGCTATTTCAACCAAATATTTTTAAAACCCATGTTAAAATTACCATTTTGATTGATTTTTTGCAAAATCGGAAAATCAGCCCTCATGGGTTCTGAAATATGGACCATCTGTTTAAAAGAAGGGTTGGAAGATATTGGGTCAGAATGTACTGATTAATACATGATACAGTTTTCCCCCTCAAATTGGGATTTGATTGCTAATTTGCAGCCAATTCTTTTCTTTTCTGTTTTGGGTAAGCAAGATGTATCTCTAAGGGATAACATAATTATACTGTCTGGTAAAATTAACCCAAATCATCATGATGAGATTTGATGAGCAATGCCAGTCTTATGGGTTCTGATATTCATATTGACTGACTAGCAAAAATTACAATATTTTTCTGCTTTATTTTTTTTTCTTCTCCTTGTTATATAAGCACATACTATTCTACCTGAGTGACAAGAGCCACATTATTCCATAGTCACAGTTACAACTAAGGACCAGATGATTCATAGGTTGCCTAGCAACAGAAATCAACAACATTCTGTGCCAAGCAAGGAGCACTTGGAATGAGTCTACCACAAGGAAGGGACCTCTGGGATGGTGTTAACACTGATTTCTTTTGTGTTAGATCAGTTGTATTTGTCAATGATATTTGGTATTCCTGTTTCAGCAACAAACATGTGAAATCTACAGCACAGAATAGCAACAGCCTTCAAGAGGTTCTTTCCCTAGTAACAAGGTGGACTACCCCTACATTTGCCCTACATTACCCCTACATTTGCACACTATATGGGCCCTCTGGCAATCTACCCACGATCACCAGCAAATAAGGGGTGAGTCCAATAGCTCGTCACTCAAATTGGACAAATGTGTAATTAAGATCTATTAGGGAAAATGGCAGCATTGGATAAAAATAAGCTATCAAGGAATAATATTTTATATAAATCCCATACAACCATGCATCAACACGAGTGCGCGCAAGCCAATAATTCAAGATGGCAATAACGTTTTTTTTCCTTTAAGGGAAGAGACAGAGAGACAGAGACAGAGAGACAGAGAGAGAGAGACTAGGTTGCAAGTATACAACTTCAGTGCGCTTTTTGTCTAATCAAAGCTTGTAGTAATTCTCACCCACATTTTTGATCGCTCTTATTAGAAGATGGGATCAGTCCCATTGGTATAGATATGTGCAGGAAATACATTTAATTCTGCATAGACATCACTCAACCTTTCATATTTCAAAAACAGGAAGTACTGAGGTTTCCCACGAACTGCACTTTAAGATGGTTAGTCTCATGCAATACAAATTACTTCTCTCTCTAACACATAAACATCAGGTCAGTCAACTAACAGAGACAGTTGCTGAGCTGCTGACTCAGCCCAAGTAAAAGAATCGCACAGCTATTGTCAAAGGAGGTATCACATGTTTTGTCCTCCTTTCACCAGGTGGCATTCACATCTTTCTGCTGGTTCCTGGACAATACCTACACAGACCAGGTACCAGCTGGTGTCCTGTGCACCAATCAGAGTTAGGCATTGTAGTGGGTGCATGGTTCGTCTCTGTGCAGGGTAATATGTCAAAGTTTCCAGACGTGCCCCCTGCTTTCAGAATACTTTATATAAAGTGCATTTGTGCTACCAAAGGAGGCCTTTATCAATGAGCTGAGTCCTTTAGACATACAGTGTGCAATTGAACTCCTAATTGAAACAGATAAGCTCTATAGTAGGTTAATTTACATCATGCTGGTTAAGAATCTGATAGAAAAAGACGTTTGCCTTGCACTGATGTTTATTCACTGAGTATCGCAAATCCCATCATCTGAACACAACATAGGACTTGACATGCATACATGTAGGATATGTTTCAGTCTGACTGGCTTTCTTTTAATTGATGTCTGTACCCCATTTGATTTCATGTGTGCTGCGTTTGTTTATTCAAACCCAGATCCACACTAATGGAGAAAAAGGAAGGCAATGATAGCTTTTGTTCTGCCTAAGGAAATAAACAAGATGTTCAGGTGTCAAAGAAAATGACTACCAGCAGAGTAACTATGCTTAAGGCAGCAATAATACATTCGAGGAGCCGACATCTAACATTACCTATCTGTGTAGAAAGGTAGTAATACCGACCTTGACAGTTAAAACTAGTCCTGTGTGATAAGATGAGAACTCGACCGTTACCATCCAACCAGCATGTACTTTTGTATAATAAAGCTATCATCAGTTATCCACTAATCGCCAACTTTTTGTTGTCACTATGTTCATGTATTGGCTATAATACCCCCTTGCTGAAAAATGACACCTGCACATGCCAGTTACTATGCCAATTCTGGTAAAAATAGGATGGAAAGTATATTGAACATAATTTAGATATCACTTTGCATCCACCTCAGCTGATTTTCAATGCTGAAAATAAAACTCTGACAAGTTAAATGTAAGATTCACAAGTCAATCAGAATGGTAGGAAAACAAAATTCATAATTTCTTCTTTATTGTTCATCACAGTCAGAAACTCAGGTTACCAGTCTACACTCCCTTCCGTGTGTATAGATGCAACCGTACACAATCTATGATTCACAGAATGTCTTCTTAGAGTTGCCTTGGGGCTGCTTACCCAGTGTCAAACCATACAAAGACGGTGTATGTCATCGCTGCAGGCATCGTATTGATGTTGCTGGCTGTTGTTGTGTGTCCTTTGTGATCAGGTTACCAGCGCAGGAACCAACTGAAAAGGGTTGGTGTGAAAAATGGATGAACAGAGATACACAGGCCTTATCCTCCTATATCACTGTTAAAGGTCAATGGAACTAATGCAATGTCTATGTTCTTGGGTTTAATTAAAGTCTAAGATTTATCTATCTTTGGCTAAATGTGATGCTGAGAGAGAGGCATATAAACTCTTAACTACAGACCAAAAGGGAGGGGGGGGGGACTTTGGCTGACACCCCAATTTTAAAAGGTCTCTATACATTACTGATACATGCAAATGTATGCTATCTGTGATAGTATTGAAGGTATTGTTGTATCAGGGAGAATGTAGAATGCTAAATGGAGAGAGACGGTTTAATTAAGTTGAATTGAACTCTTCACTAGTGTAAGCATTTGCAAGGCTTTCGCTAACTGTGCTGTAAAAGGGGGATCGGAAGCAAAACCTGTAAAAGCTCACTTATACAGATTACAACTTATCTACCTGAAGAGCAGGCGATGGGCAATGTGGATCTATTGATTTAATGGCTCCTCTAAAATAAAAAAAAAATGCTACCTTAAGGTAGAACCCTCACTATGCACATGACTTGTAACTTTGATAAGGAAGATATTGCGTGTTATTAGTACAGAAAGCAAGATACACAGGACATGTAAAAATAAGGAAAAGATGCAGGCACTGTCAGGACATTTATAGATATGGTATCTGTAGGAATGTCTGCAAACTGGTGAACAATGAGCACAACAGATGATTGAGCATTCTAGTGCTGGATCCCGGATCTGGAAAAGGAGGGGCCCAAAAGGAGGGGGTACACCCCCTATTTTTGTTTTTGTGCAAACCTGTCGGTCCAGAATATGTAATTAAACTCTCAAGTACTGGGAAAAAGGGGGGGGGGGGGCTGCACGTTCCCCCACGCCCCCCTCTAAATCCGCCATTGCAGCCTCTAGCTGCACTAGTCAACAGAAATTGTGACAGAACACAGGAAAAGGTAACATTATGGGGATTTAGTGCTATTTACAGAATCTAGGTAGCAAACCCAAGTGAAATATATACCACACCATACCACACAATACCACACCATACCACACCATACCACACCATATCACACAATACCACACCATATATACAAACCGTGTGCTGTCATATTTATGCCATATTGCATTTATACCACCTTTTCCTCCATTTTGTATTAATATCTTACCTGATATCCACAGAATATAGCCAGGAGAAGACATTTTGTAAATGCAAGCGATACGGCCCAGGCCGCTCTGTGCGAAGCCATTGTTTTTGTTACTTAACCTATATCTACATCCGGGCAACTGACACACTTTCGTTGGACAAGGAGGCGGTTGGTATACCACAATACCACACCATACCACACCATACCACACCACACCATACCACACAATACCACACCATACCACACCATACCACACAATACCACACCATACCACACCATATCAGACCATACAACACCATACCACACCATACTACACCATACCACACCATACCACACCATACCACACCATACCACACAGTACCACACCATACCACACCATACCACACCATACCACACTATACCACACCATACCACACCATACCACACAATACCACACAGTACCGTTTTGTGGTACGGTGTCGTATTTTGATCTTATGGTAAAGTATTTATGAAAGATTTCAGCCAAGTTGAATTTCGGCTAAACGACATTTCGGCCATCCGTCTTTTCGGCCACTTATTTTTCGGCCATATGACATAGGGCTATAAGACTTAAGGCTATTCGTCTTATAGGCTATGTGCCTGGAAGTCGTTGGCAACAGCACATTTCTGGGTAATTTGAGTGTGCTGAACACGAGAATCACTTTTGCCAAGCTGAAAAAATGGCTGCTTCGGGGTCAAAATGCCGAAAACTAAATGGCTGCCATTTGATTATGAGAAATATCAAAAAATGAACAATAACTTTCATTCCTGGCCGTGTTTTTCATCTAAATGAAGGGCATGGATAGCCTATACCATACCAAGGACTCTCCAAGCTGTATTGTCAACTTCCATCCCCAGATATCCCCCAAAACAAGATGGCTGCCTTGGTTTTTTGAGATAATCCAGAATCCACACAATGCTCAGCACTACCCATCATGTTGTACCTCAAAATGAAGGGATTCAAGAGACTGGGTCAGTTCTAGTGATCATCATAATTGATATTAGGGAATGGCCACGATTGGTATCAGAGAATAAAGGGGTCGGGGTATTTCAAAGATAATATACAGGGGAATGGTAAGGGAAAGGGCAATATTGCAAAATAGGTAAAGGAAAGCAGAAAGAATGAGGATTGGGTTGGAAAGCATAACACAATGGGACCTTATCATATTGGTATTTCTTTCATTCGGCCAGTGATCTACATGTGTGTTAGCATTATTCGTCATAAAAGAGCAGTAGACTGGTGCATGTCATGTATGTTAATGCCTATGTTAGGCAGATGGAGGAACCAAAATAATCACAAACGGTTCTGATTTGGAATAATTGTCTGCATGTTACAGCGATGTTTATGATGTTATGCAAATATTCACATTGCCTGAGCTAACAAAGATATCAAGTCATAATATGTGACACGATCTGTGAAAAGGGCCCTTCGTGCAGGGTGCTTTAAGGTCCCTATTCCCAGTAATGTAATTATATTTTTTTAAATTGTTTATGGCATCTCACCTGGTGATGTTAGATACAATGATGAATTTTATTCACCGTTACAATTTCAATACTTCTCCAACATGTGAAATGGGGACAACCGTAGACATTTCTCTTTCTATTCCTTATTTACCACTTTATGTATATCTGGTACTCGCTTTATGACTGATAACACCTGGCTCTGCCTGGGCCAGCTACAGGAAGTATGTCAGGTGCTGCCCCCTGCTGACTTCCTGAACCTCACCTCCTGTTGCTGGATTCTCCTGTGGTACATCACAGATAGGGGACCAGTGACAACACCCACCAAGCCATTCACCATTAAGAGCTGTCCAGTCTCCTTTCATAACATTAAGTCTCCATATTGTACAGAAGTGTCAAATCATGGGTCACTTAACACATAAATGTAATTTGCTGTATCTTTGGTTTAGTTTGGAACATGTATTAAAGATCAGCAATTTAGGTTGGTCGCTACTCTTCAGTGACAGTACATATAATTTCCTCTTTTTTGGTGTGTAAGTACCTTATATGAAAAGAAAAAGGGTGGGGGGGGGGGGGTCCCACGCTACTTTTTGAAATGTGGAATTTTCAAAAATAATTTTTTTTATATTCTCTAAAATGAGGAACATAGGTGTAAAATTTCTCAATTTTCCTTCATATTAACCACAAATCACAGAAACATAAAACCTCAGACAGAGAAAGCCTATTTGGTCTGAAATCACAGAATGTGTGCAAATGGGAATTTTGGTGAAAGTCAGCCCCCTACACTTAGGATTTTGATTTTTCCCCAATTTCTTTTGGGTCATATGTTTGGGCTCAATGAGTTCTTGATGTTATATATGGGTTTTAGTGGTCCAATATCAATATTCTGGGCTCCAGGGGGTTGAACATACCTAAAATTGACCCCTTTCAGCTTGGAAAATCAATAAAATCGACAAATTTCATAATTTTTTGTAGAATGAGGACTAGGTATGTGTCTGTCCACTTTTATTATGTAGATTATAGAGTCTTGTAGTGAAATAGGAGCAAAAATTATGTTCCTGGTCGGAATTTTCTATTCTTCTGGAGCATTTTACTTTTTGTAAAGTGGTCTGTCCAGGCGATAATTTGGTCATTTGGCCTCCCCCATTAAATACCTAAAGGTGAAATGGGTTCAATTATGCCTTAAAAGATTTGCTACATGTTAGGGGTAAAGTATGTTGAAAACAAAAATTGATTTCCTCCATAAACTTCACTGTGAGGGAGCAATAAGTGATTTTCCTTGAAAATCCCCTTTTTTCCTTGTTCATGTTCCTTCCCCTCCTGTGTAGGATTAACACATTTACCTATCCTAACTAAGTCAGTTATTTACCCCCTACATATACCTAAGTGCCCAAAGTATAGGGCAATGGATTACTCTCCATCCTTTCCAGTAGCAGAGATGGGAAGTGCTATTTTGTCCGGGCGAAATCGTGTCCGGGCGAGTGACCATTGAATAACATGCCATGTTGAGGGGTTGATTTCCTACAGAAATTAAAATTTTATCTTAATGAAAATAACAGCTCTAGACCATTTAGACCTGTAGATTACAGAAATCACATTGTTATGTATGTCAGATGGGTCTTTTATATCATGAAATGGGTGTACTTATAATAAATGTTTGTAGAGATTCTTGGCATATGTCTGGGCGAATGACATTTGAGTAATATGCCATGTTGAGGGCTTTATTTTCTACAGAAACAATTGTTATATTACCATGACAATCTCAGATCCGGACCATTTTGACCTGTAGATCATGAAAATAACATGTTTCTTTATGTCAGATGTGACCTTATTATTGTAAAATGAGAATACTTTTAACGGTTTTTATCATGATTCTGCCTACATTTCTTGTCCTCATACAAAATATAATATTCCTGCCCCACCTCTGCACAATAGGGATATTCAAATATCCTCACTATGCCTGTTATTTACCCCCTACATAAACTTTTGTACTCAATGTATGGGGTAATTGATTGCTGCAAAACCTTTGCAGTGTCAGGAATGGTAAGTGTTTTTTTGTCCAGGTGAAATTGTGTCCGGGCGAGTGACCATTGAGTAACATGCCATGTTGAGGGTTTGGTTTCCTATAGAAATAATCATTTTATCTCATTGAAAATCACAGATCTGGACCATCTTGAGCAGTAGATGATGGAATTCATGTTGTTATCTGTGTCAGCTGATTCCTTGCTATCATAAAATGAGCCTACTTTTAATGGATCTTGGTCACAATTCTGAACATAATGTCCAGGCGAGTGATGAACTACAAGGTATTTTGAACAGAAATTACAGATTTTTTCCCCATCAAAACTATATAACACCTGAAAGAACATGCCACGGGCATTGTATTCCATATAATCAATAGTTCCTACCATAGTCTGTTCAGCTTTTATATAGAACAGAAAGAAATGAATATCTTAGAATCTGAGATTTACTTGAATTCCAGGCAAGGCCCTATAGGAAAATGACCTGAGGGAAAGGCAAAAAGCCCATTACGTCTGACTACAATACTCCAAACCCAACCATTAAACCCAGTACTACAAGCAAAATTATAATAACAGTGGACCAGAAGCATATCATAGGTCATTTTGAATCAATAAAGGGAAAAAAACCCGAATGGTCACTCGGGAGGACATCGTTTCCAGGTAGATAGGTTCTGGGCATTGCCATAGTAACGGTTTTCATATTTAACTCATAATATTTCATGTGCAGTTACCCCAAGACCTATACACTATCCATAAAAAATATTTTTGAGATACTACATAATTTCTTCTCAGACCTCTCAAAACTCCACCAAGGCCTATCTGCACACTTTCTATGATTTTTGACAATTTATGTAAGATAATTACCGGTACAAGAGAAATGTTGATATATGGCATGGCATTCCTGGTAAAAGTGCATTTTTTTTGGAACTAGAAGGAACAATTTGGCTGAATCTTATAACATTTTTGCCTAAAAACAATATTCAATGAACATAGAATTTCTTTATGGTCACGTGCATATTTTTAGGGTTTGGAACCCTTGAAATAGAAAAGTACTCCAAAAATGAACAAAATCTCATATTTGTAGCATTGCATTATTGGTAAAATGGAAACAAGTGTAATATTAAATAGTTTCTAACTATACCTTTGGATATTCTGAGCATCATAATCACCCCATATTTTTGAATGTTATAAATATAAGCCACAATAAAAAGTTGGGAAAATCTGAATTAAATCTAGATGCAAATATCCACAAATTTCAAAGTGCCATAAAATGCTTAATTCCTAAGGCTATTGGAAGAGCATGTCTCCTAAAAATGGTACAATTCTGAGCAATATAACCTATATGCGCTGAGACCTGTGCACTAGGTTCATTTTTAACAAGTAGCCACCAACCTTAACATGATTATCTTAATGGGCATGGATATAAAAATAGACGCACAACATGATGCCCTAGCAAATTGTGAAGCTATAGTCAATTTTAACTTAAAGGTCACACATGAAGAATGTCACTGCATAATAATGCATAATTCTTCTGTTGTAAACACAGATTACAGCTGTGGTATAATTGTTGTAAAATAATGCTCAGAACAATCCGATGTGTTGAGATAGTCACAAAATAAACAGGATCCTGAAACATGCATTCATATTTATGCACAGCTTATACATATCAACGAGCTTTTCGAGGTGCATTACCAGACCTAAATACACTTTAATATGTGTGTTGCTGATGCAGTACTTTCAATCACAGGCCAAGAATCTTATTCTCTTGTCCTGTCACAGTGCACATAACTTCTTTCATTTCTAACTCATCATTTGTCATCTAAGAAAATACAATTACCCATTATATGCTTCAACTACTACATCCTTCCTTTTTTACTACATGTTCTACAGTTCTGAAGCTATTAGATCTCAACTCTCATCCTGATTAGTTTGGAATCGGACACAGGGAAACCTAAACTAGAGGTTTTCAAATGCTATCCAATGCCCATACTCACACTATCACCTTTCTCCCCATGAATTGTGCATGTTCAATATGTGTACGCATATAGTACTTGCCTCTATGATAAGGACCAATCTTTAGCCACATCAATAATGTGTGTGATCTGATTACCACTAACTTTAAAATGTCAGGTACCTCATTCTGTAATAAGTCAGTACACTATGTGTGACCCATCAAGGGAGAGACCCCTCCACGGGGGATTTTTAATTCCCCATTTGGCCACTAAGGGACATTGGAGGGCAAAATTACTCTAAAATTATTATAAAAATACATGAAGCTAATTTTTGATGCAGAACATAATGGTTTCATTTAAAATGCACAATTTTCGTTAGAAATGGCCCATATCTGGATGGTAAAATGAACATTTTTCATGAGAAATCAACCTATATATGCCTGTTCCTGGTTGTCATGGCAACCGTTCCAATAATCAAAATTTGCAGATTTTTATGCCAATTTTGGGGGATACTCACCAAAAACCCAAAACTAAAAACAGAAATGAAAAATTCCATCTAGATCTAAATCTATGAAAAAAAATCACCATATTATTATGTATTTTTGATGAAAAAGGCTGATTTATTGTGTTTTTATATGTGGCCAGGTGAGGGAAAACATGCCTCCGACCTGCCTTATCTACCAACTTTCTATGTTTCCATGGCAACCAAGGTTCCAAAAATGGAACATTTTCAGTGGAAATGGAATGATTCTAAGCATACCACATGATTCCTTATCAAAAATTGGTCTAAAGCTTTTTTTAGCATATTTGTCAGTGTTTTACCCATATAATGCCCCCTGGTGGCCAAAACCAGTTCAAAAAATCCCCCCAGTGATGCGTTCTCCCCCGTTGGGCCACATATTTAGAGCTTAATCATCGATTTCAGATATGAATAAAGACCTATGTTCAAGGAGGGGTTCTGACATAACTACCAGGAATATTTAACCCAATGATGTCTCATTATAAAGATCTTGAGATGAACTTTGATAATAAATTTCCCTGCAGAGGGGTGTTTTTGCTTGCCTGGTCACATGTTCATAAACTGAACATCAAATGGGTATGCCTTTACCACTTGTCAGCATCAATGTGTAGGTATAAATATGGTTGTGGCCATCTTTAAGTAAATCGGATGTAAAAGACCCACTGCTTGCATAACCTATAGTTATGTGAGCATTATGCCCAGATGCCTACATCGTCTTACTAATCTACCTCCACACACCTCTGAAATAATGTTATAGGCATAAAATCAGGGCACATAAGGAATGCCTGCCTGTGACTTACCCAGAGTATTACCTGAACAACTCAGATGATATTTGGTATCTATTGAATAGTTGGTAATATATAATTGAGTAATTATCACGGAACCAACACTGACATTACTACATTGGACCGACTCTGGATTGACGTATAATCCTTCAGCCAGATACAATCAAAGTCTCACCTTCATCTGGCCTCAAGCCAACATATCTTTAAGAATCTTTTATAATCTACGTATCATGAGGAGCAATTATCAGTCAATGGTTTCGACATAACTTAGAAGCTGTTATTACTACTTGTTGATTAAATGTTTCAAAGTAAAAACCCACCCAGCAAATTGTCGTCATCTGTCTCCATGATTGGTCATCAATGGTGACTCCTTTTTGAGTGATAACTCATTCCGTCATCTTTTGCCACTGTGTGTTAGACTCACGTGGCATAGCAATTGCTTTTCCTGGTGATCTTGTGCTATAACGATGTCGTGTTTCATCTAGCGACATGTGTGAGCCACTTCACACAGGTTGACATGGACTCACGACAATTTGCTGGGCAGTGTCTCTTTTATGGTATTTCAATCATGAGACATGGAGGAAGTAACTGCCGTTACTTTATTACTAAGGTCTAAATTTGTTTTTGAGATTATAGTGACAAGCAAGAATTAACGCCTCATTAAAAGTACAAAAAGGCCTGCCATTGAAGAGTCTTCAAGGCTTTCATAAAATTTCAACTTACCTTAAGCAAGTTTTAACCCTCTCACCCTTGAATTTCCAGGGCTTTTTAAGCTTATTTCGACCTATGTTCACTATCTGCCTATATTATTCCCAAACTCAAGATAAACCAGATGCAATTTGAGGAGTGGGTCTTACTCTGACATAGTAAGTTAGAAAATTCATTTTCTGACCTTTTGAATGCTGTTGAATCCTGAGTCTAACGGACCAGCAGTTGCCAAGATATCACATTTTAAAGCAGGTGGTGTCATCTACTCAAACATTCTGTACTTCTTACATTGGTCAGAATGAACAAGAGTGTATCTCATGAACCATTTAGATGGGAGTGGCTGCAAAGTGAAGTTGATTGCTTGGACTACCACCATGAAGAGTAGGGTATATGTGAATTTTCAATTTTTTGATATTGTCTTTTAGGCTGGAATGGAGCACCTTAGAGGAAGGCTCAGTCCGGCTCAATTCGACCTGAATTTGGGTGACCTTTCACCTCTCCTCAAGGTCTTTTAAGATCAACTGTCATGATTTCAGTCAGGAGCAGTGCCTTGACCCATTGCTTGACTACATCTGGCGAAATAAGGAAAGAGATTCATCAAAAACTCCTTAGATGGTGGCCTATGGCCCTACCATGCCTTTTAGGGGGTCATTGGCTCATGGGAGTGAGAGAGTTAACTGGCATTGGTCGGGCTAATTTTTACTAATCTGACCAAATTTTTCTATGCTTTTGCAATGTTAAAAATAGTTGGATTAGCAAAAATTTGCCCGATTGCTCTTAGTAGAATAGCACTTTAGGTTGCCTCATTGACACCTGCCTTAGATCCACAGTAACATCACATTAAACCCAAATTTTAATCTTTTTCGATTAATTGTACTGCGTAGAAACCCAGGGTAAATAGGTTCCAGATAACCATGTTGAATTTTTCAACCTTCTCTTTAGTGGGCCGGACTGTCATAGTGACGGAGTCTAGGTGGAACCCTAAGAAAATTATATTTTGCGTAGGCGCAAAAACTGATTTTCCTGTATGCACTACGAACCCCAACCTATCTAGTTCTTGGGCTAGTTTGTGGGTCGTCTCCCTGCATTGTGCCTCTGTCTCCCCCAGTACGAAGGAATCATCTATGTACTGGAAACACTCATGTCCCATCTCCCTGAGATTGGAGAACACTGGGGTAAGAATCTTAGTGAATATGCGAGGGGCACAAGCTAGCCCATTGGGCATAGCTTGGAATTCATAGAGGTTATCTTTCCAAAGGAATCTAAGAAATTTTCGATCTTCTTCTCTGACTGATACAGAGTAATAAGCGTCTTTAAGGTCAATGGACGACATGTAACAGCTGGGTCTCAGCATCTCTATCGCTGTATTCAGGCTGGTCATTTTAAAATGTTCATACTGAACCGATTCGTTCATTTTCGAGAGATCTAAAATGAGTCTAAAGTCACCATTTGGTTTTGGCCTGACAAAGACATTTGAGATGAATTGACCCTCTGTCGGTTCGACCATTTTTACTACCCCTTTGTCTAGCAGTTTGGCTATTTCTTTGTCGACATGGACCTCCTTATCAGGGCCTAAGACATAAGGGAAGGGCGTTCTGTCCTGACAGGGTACGAGGTCTTCGAACGGTATGGAAATCCCTTTCACCATGCCCAGTACCCAGGGGTCTCTAGTTATTCCCATCCACTGGCTGACATATCTAGATATGCTCCCAGCTACAAAGGTTTTAGCAGTGTGAATAAACATAAGGGGACTTGCCTGCTCCTCCAAGGGCCCTATTTCTGAAAACCCGGCTTCTTTCCGGCTGCTGCAGCGGGTGGGGCCGGGGGCCGAGGGTTGCGCGGGACGCTGAACCGTGGTGCCGTGTTGTAGCCCATCTGCGGGAAGACTACGGGCATTCGGGGGAAATTCATCCCCTGCATGCCCATGGCGTTGTTAGGCCATTTAGGTGGGTACGGCCTTCGTTGCTGTGGCTTCGCAGCGGGTTTGGCCTTCCCGGGGGCAGTCTTCGGCTGGGACTTTTCCAGCTTCTCCGCCATCTTATGGGCTGCATCCACTTCCTTGATGGCCTCTTCAAGGTTACCACCGTGCAGGTATTTAGGATCGTTGCCTGCCTTCTTTAGGAGGTGTTCCCCATACTTGGGCATGATGACCGGCTTGAGGAGATCCTTTCGGCGAGCCGTAATAGCGTTGATCGTGCTGACGATTAGCTGCAAGCCATCTATGAATGGCTCTCCGCAGTCATCCAACTTAGAGTCTGACGATCCTCGAGAGAGCCACAGTTCGATGACTGGCTGGAAAGCTAGCATCGCTTTCACCAGATGCATCTGGAGCTTCTTCAGTGCTTCGTCCCTCTTGAGGTATTCAGCACTGCCCGGCCTGTTCAGCAGTGCCTGAAGTGCAGGTTCCAGGTCAGGTGCTACTAGCTTGGCCGCGTTGTCTGGCTGCGGATACGACCAGTGGACGAGGTCGAGGTCCGCCCGTGTCCTCTTCTCCGAGAAGAGCGACCCCAGGAAGTCACTCACTAGTGGCGAGAGGTCCTTCCCTTTCTTGGACTTCTCCTTCTCCTTGATGATCCTTTCCATCATCAGGTCATGAAGCTTGCCCGGTGGCAGCATGTTGGAAGCTGCTGGTTCCGGCTCCGACTCTTCAGCTGCGTCTTCCTCTTCCTGGGTCGTGGCCTGAGCCTGACCCTGCATCATCTGCATCATCATTGATGACAGCATCTGGCCCATTAACATACCCGAGTTGGGACCCTGAAACATGGCCGAGAGGTCGAACGGTGTCGCCGTGTTACTCCCAGCCCCGACACTGTGAGTGTCAGTGGTGTCGGTGCTAGGGTTCGTCGTCACCGGCGTCGCGGTGGCGGCGTCACCATCGGTGAGCTCGTGTCACTCATAGCGTGGCTACGGGTAGCACGTCTACCGGTCTTCCTTCCACTCATTTTCTGTAAACAAGCAGAGAAAGCTCTATCAGTAAATTGAAGAAACCCATACTTCTACAATAAGTTTCCTAATATATATATATATATATAGATATAGTAATAACTGCGCCACCAGCAGGATTCGAACCCACGATGCCTTGATGTGCGCAGAGAGTGGGGTTCGAACCTGCGTTTTCCGACAGCGAAACGCGTCCGTGCGCCTAACTGCGCCACCACCAGGATTCAAACCCACGACGCCTTGATGTACGCCGAGGGTGGGGTTCGAACCTGCGTTTTCCGACCGCGAAACGCGTCCGTGCGCCTAACTGTGCCGCCAGCAGGATTCGAACCCACGACGCCTTGATGTACAGTGGCGCCCCCCTCCAAAAGACGGCGACTGGAGGAACTATTCCAGCGCCTTAACCCGCTCGGCCACGGCGGCAAGGGTCTGGCCTGGCCGTGTATGAGGGGTGTCGCTCCAGCTCAGGTCATCGGGGGACGTGGTCAACTGAGCGATTTCTGAGCGAATGTGAGCGATTTAGAGGCTACCAGGGCCAATAACTCGTCCTAGACTGATCTATGAGCTGCCGGGGGGCAGCAAATCGATCATTAAGGCTCTGATAAGTGTAAAACTGGACAGTTTGGCACCAGGGGGTGCAAGTTAGTCCAGAGCTGGGTCAGCCCAGCTAGAAAGACGCCACCGTGACCTAGTTCCCGGCGTCGATCAGGGCACGAGGGGAGGCAGTACAAAAAACCTAAATAATTATGAATCTGCTGAACATCCGAGGTTCCGGGGGGAACCAAGGGCTGCAGAATACTTTTATATAGGTTCCCTGAAACAGGGAGCACTAGATAATAAGAAGAACTGTACTTACCAGGCTAAAACAGTGGTGAACTGTAAGAACTGACTGTTGTTGTTGCCGCGTTTTCCTGAACTGACTGCGCATGCGCGAATCCACCTCTCGTAGGTTACCGGAAACGCTTAAGGTTTCCGAGGGATAATTACATGATAACAAATATACATATCTACACCTGCCCTCTGGACAATAGGTTTATAATCTATCCTTCCTCAGATTTGTTAACATCATCTCTGCCTGTGCTACACACATTTAGTCCAGCCTCACCCATCTGTACCACCTCAAATGAGATCAGTCCTAGTCACTGTCAGCTCATTGGAGGTGCTTAGAACCTTTTGTTCAGGCTGCTGATGGTCAGGTCACTAGTGGATCAGCAAGTCATACGGGAATGTCTGGTAAAGGGCCCAGCTAATGCCAGAAGACCACATACCTACAATATGTTATACTCGTTCTGTCTGATAAGCATGAGAACACTATTATTATGTACACATTGAATGGTTGGGTAATGTACTCTAAATACTTCTATTACTGCAATGTGATCACGAAAACATGTCCTGATAAAGATAGAGAAACATTCTATCCGATGTGTTGCTATACTCTGCAGTTAACAAATCAAGTCACAAAAGATATCTAACTATAGTCGCATCAGCCAACCCTCAAACCCATGTAAATGGTGAGGCTCCACATGTCAGCGCGTTAGGAAATAGAAAACATTGGCCCCCGCCAAGCAAGCAGGAGTCTACACACAGCAACATTAATGTAGGGGAGCTCGCTTAGCTGAAGCAATACTTTGGCTGACCTACCATGTGCCAAGATAGAGAATGACTGTGAGACTGTGCATACAGACCTGACAGTCTACACAGGATGAAATCAGGAAGACGCAGGTCACAGTGGTGCCTGGAGCAGCCAGTAGTATCTACTCTCCTAATAGATAGCTTCATTTGAGATCCTTCTAACTTCCACTATCTTTATAACTATTACCAAGTGTATGGCCAAATATTTATCATGGAGATGCACATATTATTTAAGCACTCATAATGCATAATTAGTGCAGTGTGCCCGGCATCGGTCGTCATAATGCGCCAATGAACTGCTGGCATTTAATCAAGAAGCTTCAATAGATAGGAGGTGAAACTCAGAGCTTTACCTATGGACACAGTGTAACAGCCCCCCCTCTACCCCCCCCTTCAAAGTAGGCTCCCTTTTGTGTTCAGTATTGAGTCCTATGTAGGATAAGGGGGTTTATAGAGATGTCAGGAATCTTTATCAGAGTGATATCAAATGGAAACAAGGGGCCACCTATACCAGAAAATCCTGCTGAATCCAAAATTTGTGATCTTGTTTCTCAAAATTTGACCAAAGGTACCTAAAAAGGAGGTTTGATGATGAGAATATTTTAAAAATGTACAAAAGTTATATTGAAAATGATTGGAACTATTTATAGATGCAACATGCTAATCAAAGTCAATACCTGAATCTACATATCCTAATGTGTGCCTATCTCAACCTGACAAGTACTCTACCTGTGTATGGCTCTGCCTCTCCCACATACTGCCTATCCCTTAGTCTACCTATCACTCATACTACCTATCCCTTGAAACATCCAGAGTTTAATTAGGTTTTCTCTCAAATGGCTTAAAGGATTAAAGGTTACCCTTCACCTTTGTACCTAATTTTCTCTGTACATTCTTACCATTAGTCTACCTATCCTCAATCTGCCTATCATTCACTTTACCTATCCCTCATGGTGACTATCCCCCAACTCTTCACATCCCTCATGTTTGACTGGCACATCTGTGATATTACCTAGCACCAATGTATCTTTTGAATATGCTCACCTTACAAGGTACCCTCTGTACCTATCTCTTAAACTGTTTATTACCTATCCTCCTTGCTACCCATCCTCTTCAATACCTATCCCTCAAGCTCACTTTATAGCTTTCCTACCTATCACAGCTTGATTAGCTGGGATAGCTCACAACCAACCTTCATTTTGATCTCTTAGTCTACCTATCCCCTAAGGAACAAATTTAACAGTCTACCTCACACATACATCTACCTATCGCTCATGCTATATATCATTGAGGTTACCTATCCTTGAGGCCGCCTATCCTTCATGGTATATAGCCCTCAGTTTTTTAACTTGTCAAGTGGGATAGCATGAACGATATGCAGCATGAAGGATAGGAAGAGGGGAATAAACAGCATACATGTAGGATAGGAAGTTAGCTAGTCTAATGATAGCCATGGTGAGGCATTTTAGAAAAGCATGATAATTCAATGGCCTGAGGGATATGTAAGGTAAACATGAGTGATATGCAGACTTGAGGATAGGTACAATGAGTGATAGGTATATTTTACAAGGCATAGACTATAAGAGCTACTATAAAGGTAGAAAGAATAGCATACAAGGTGAGAGATACATAGATAAGTGGT
Source organism: Acholoe squamosa (assembly GCA_949317995.1). Taxonomy (NCBI): domain Eukaryota; kingdom Metazoa; phylum Annelida; class Polychaeta; order Phyllodocida; family Polynoidae; genus Acholoe; species Acholoe squamosa. The sequence goes on from OX439044.1 coordinate 64,826,697, forward strand.
TAGGTAGGCAGAGGGCTATATACCATGAAGGATAGGCAGCCTGAAGGATAGGTAACCTCAAGGATATATAGCATGAGTGATCAGTAGATGTATGCTTGACGTAGACTGTTGGATTTGTTCTTTAGGGGATAGGTTGACTAAGAGATCATAACAAAGGTTGTATGTGAGCTATCCCAGCTGATCAAGCTGTGATAGGCAGGAAAGCTATAAAGTGAGCTTGAGGGATAGGTATTGAAGAGGATGGGTAGCAAGGAGGATAGGTAATAAACAGTTTAAGACATAGGTACAGAGGGTACCTTGTAAGGTGAGCATATTCAAAAGATACATTGGTGCTAGGTAATATCACAGATGTGCCAGTCAAATATGAGGGATGTGCAGATTTGGGGGATAGTCACCATGAGGGATAGGTAAAGTTAATGATAGGCAGATTGAGGATAGGTAGACTAATGGTAAGAATGTACAGAGAAAATTAGGTACAAAGGTGAGGGGTAAACTTTAATCCTTTAAGCCATGTGAGGGAAAACCTAATTAAACTCTAGATGTTTCAGATGTTTACTTGTCATTCCATATGTGTCTGTTCCTGAAACATATGAATCGCGATTTCCCTGCCCCCCCCCCTTAGACCACTCCTTCTGTATCTGCCACTGAGGGGGGTGATAAATACACTGTAAGAAGGTTATGTTTTATAACAGAGATGTTTCTTGTAAGCTCACAGAGGAAAGTGCTGTACTCTCAAATACTGCGACTCTTACTGTAATACTAAGGGTTTGCAGGTGTAGATATTATGTGTACAGTGAGTGATCCTGTATAATTACTCTGGGTGCAGTATCCCCTACGCCAGCCAATCACCCTAGTGTCCCTTCAAAGGGATTACCAAAATAACCTTACATACCGGTATACTTTCCCCCACTGCAGGCCAGTAGTTTATCATAATTATGTGTAGTATGTACAGTCTTATATTGCACACCTGAATCGAATATCTTCCCCAGAGCTTAATAATGAACTGCAAAAATTATGATGATAACCTCAACAGGTTCAATCTAGCGTTGTGCACCAATGATATTGTACAAGGTCACCTGAGAAGAGACTAGGGACAACTAATAATATGCATACTTAAAACCATAACTGTGTCTAAATCTGAAATACAAGTCCCTGGACTCTAGGGTTGAAGCTAACATAGGCCTACCTCTAGGCTATTTCAGTGTTAAAACTGAATGACCATGAAATGGTTTGGGTGAGATGATTCTCTACTTCTCTTACCCTCAATAGTGCCTCACTTCACTGGGATTGGAGACAGTTGTGTTTTCATTAGGCATGCATGGTTTATTATATCAATGCATGCATGGAGCACACACATAAATGATATTATGGGGATGATTACCATAAACTGACCCTGGCCCTGGTAGCAGAGTATATAGCATACCTGTATAACATACCTGTATATACAATACAATTGTTATTGATTAACATAACCCCTTGCTGTAACTCTACAATTAGAGTTTCTGTAATTTTACAGCAATAGTTGCTGGAACCTCAGTTTCCAGTAAATATTTCTGTAAATGTACAGTATATTTTATGATTCATTTATAGGAGAATTTGCTGTCTATTAACAGAAAATGTTGATGTTTATTTACAAAACATTTCTCTGTAATATTACAACACTTTTTACTGTTAATTTACAGCATATGTTTCTGTAGAACTGATTGATCTTACTGTATGATCACAGTGACTGTATGATTACTCTGAATTGTTCTGTAAAATTACAGCAAAAGGTACTGGAACCAAAGTTGCCAATGGATTTTGCTGTAAAATAACCCTGCCTAATCACTGGAAATTGAGTTCAATTCTGTATATAATTATTACACCTTTCAATTTCATACCACCCTTAATCAGTTACAAACAGCACCCGGATCATTAAGTAATAAATCTAACTAGAAAATATCTAACTACAGTAATACGAGATGCTCAAAGAGGGGTTAACAGGTGTTTGTATTTACAAGGGGAAATATACTAGTGGATACTGAGTGTTTGTATTCCACCAGGCTTCCCTTGCCCACTTAAAAGGGCCTATTTCTCCTTTTTCCTATCCACTTGGATGTGTGTGGTGCACATATGCGTGGGCACCGAAACATTCCTCTGTGAAATTGTAATCTAGTTCTCGCCACCCAACAGATATATCTCTCAGATACCAATATAGATCGTGATGGCAGACAACACTACCCTCACTGTCATCTGAGGTGATGCTCCTGTTACACCACATTAAACTCCAATTTGCCACTAACTTTGTGACTAATTGTTACGGGGTCTTTTTGAGTTAAATCTGCCAGGAGGCATGTTGGAAGTAATTGGGGACTCTTTGCTTTTGTCTGTGTTCATGGAACATCTTGTATCATTGCCTTCCTCATCCCACACACCTATCTTCCATGATGGGAGCAGATAGCATGTGCTATCATTGACTAGCCTCTGTCATACACCGAGGCATACTCTTTGATACATCATTTCTCACTAATAAATAATGTATCACTGGCTGAAGCGGATAGGGGACTCATGAACCTTTTTTCCTTTATGGTCATTAGAACCAGAGACATTGTTTTCAAAGGAGGGAGGATGGAATACAATGCATTTATATGGTTTCAATGCCAAACGATCATGTGACCAGCTGCAGTGAACAGAGCTTATCATTGTTGAGGCTCTTTATTTAAAAGCTTTCAAACCTGTGTAGCCATGACATAAATGCAAATGTCCACTCAGCCATACTAATGGTTTGTGCGATACAGACAGCATCACCTCAGGACTATAATGCAAATATTCCATGGTTGTAGATATTTCCTTATTTAGTCTTTTCAGATTGCTGTGGTGCTTATACATCTATTCCTACCTGTCTTTGTTTTCTTTGTTTCTGTTAAAAATACTATTTGGCTATCTATTTCTGCCAGTGACATAACTTATACAAATTCCATTGCATAGGTCACTCCAGGAGGTTGTTGCACAATACATGGGAATAGACCTATTCTCCTTGTTGCAGGTATAAAGTGTTGCACAAATGTTTTCTCGCTGTTGCTTTTCCTCCTCTTTTTCACAGTGAGAAAAAAAAAATGTTGCACAATCATATTCTCGTTATGAAAAAAAAATCATTGTGCACCATTTTTTTATATCAACAACGAGAAAAAAAGGCAGTTAGTCAAGAGGTACTGCTTTTTGTGATTTTAAAATTGGTCTCTAAGGGGACCATCATTGTGTCATGGAATCTATAGGAGATGTCAGAAAAAGCCAGTATATGTCAGAAGATGTCTTAACATTATTAAAAGGGGTCATAAATAATCAGAATAGGTCGTTAAATTAAAGAAGAGCTCAGAAATAATCAGCACATGTCATGGAATTATTAAAAGGTTTTGGAAATGATAACTAGAACTTCAGGTGAGGTCACCTAGGCCTATTTGCAACAACGAGATATTTTATCACTGGAGATATTACCCATGTAGCAAGCCCGCTTAGGGCGAATTCAGTTTTAGCTCCCGACAGTTTTTGTCCTCAGCAAGTTGTGTGGGCCACATAAGGCTAACTGATTTGGGCACAGAGCAGCTTCAAAATGGGCAAACACTTTGGGCACAGATTGGTTTCAAGGTGGGCACCCCGAATCGGGCATATATCAGTTCCAAAGATAATTCCCCAGACAGGGTTGAGGATGGGTTTGCACAAGCATACTGAGCTGGGAGTTCTGAACTTTGCCACTAGATGACCCCACTATGTTTGATGTACAGCTTTCCCCCCATGTCAGTATTGATTTTCTTTAGTATGATATAACAGAAATAGGCTAATGAATCATATAAATCATAACAGTACACAAGTTTTCTCAGAGTTTGGATCTACTGGCAAAATACATTTGAAATGTGCAAAGTTAGGTGATGTCAGCAGTTTTTAATGTGACTACACCATTCCTGTGGCAATCATTTTATATTGAAGTATGCTACCCATTGGGAGGCTCTATGAACTTGAAGGCTATCATGTTACTGGACTAGGTCTGGTTGACATGCCTTGGCCAACTAAGTTTGAATTGATGGGATGGTTCTACTGTATTATGATGACGGAGAGTAATATAGTATCTTTAGTCTCCATCCAACTATGGAGGCCAAGGGGAGAGGCTAGCACCTGGAGGCTAGCAGAGCATTTCCAGGGTTCAAAATTTTAGAAAATGAGGAAAAAATAGATTTTCTATAATATCTATCCCAGATGGGGCCACCTGATCAAAGTGGTCAGCCCACTTTCAGCCACACCAAAAACCCATGTTGACCCCAAAATGATAAATTTTGACGAGATGGCGCCATGTGATCAAAGTGGCCAGCCCACTTTCAGCCACACCAAAATCTATGTTGAACCCAAACCCACTCTGAGACTGATCTGTGCCCATATTGGTTAGCCCAGTGTGGCCCACGCACCTCACTGAGGACAGAAACTGTCAGCAGCCCATCAGTTAGCCCATTGCGGCCCACATCAGAAGCCACACCAAATAAAGTGTGGGCCACAGTAGGGCCACACCACCTTTGCTACCTGGGTAGGTTATACATATACATATAGAGGTCATTGCAGGGTACAGTTTCAGTGCCATCTAGCGGATACTTTGGGAACTCCCATTCATAATTTCGGCACTGATTTCCAAGAAAAGTATACAATGTGTCACTGGTTTGACATAGGAATTAGGTAAATAATATGTTAAACCATCTACACGAAACTTTACAGCATATAAATCAGACTATAAATACTAAAATCCAAAACTACAACATTGTTGCCAAAGTAGGTCAAGTTTTGCAACAGTTCCCTGTGAAACAATGAGAAAGCAACGATTCTTGTTGTGAAAAGGCAGAACCTATTGTGCAACAGTGGTGAAAATGTATTGTTGTGAAACTCGTTGATTTGGGGAGTTTTTCAACAATGAGAGCACACCGTTTGTGCAACTACCTCCAGGAGGATATTTCATACAAGTTCTAAATGGTAAATGCAAGAAATACCCTCCTTACTACGTTTTTTCATTTGAGGAACTCTAACATCGTAAATGTTGAGTTAACATTTCTCAGTCACTAATACCATAGACCCTGACTCACCTAGATACATTTACTCAAGATACAATACTCCTGGTTTATGTCCCTTTATGAACTGCACTTAAGCACCATCTTTGTCTGGAGGTCCAAAGCACCAACCAATACAAGTATCACTCAGGCTTCCCCCACAGGGACACTCAATATGATGAGGGTCGGATTGCACTTACACCCTACAGGTCCCATGAGGAAGGATGGTAAACATTGGTCACACCAGTCAAGCAGAAGTGTACACACAGCACGCTGAGGTAGGGGCATTTTCATTGGCTGAAGCAAAAGTGTGGCAGGCCTATCATGGGCCAGGAAAGAGAATGACTATGGGAATGTGCATACAGACCTGACAGTCTACACAGGATGTAATCAGAAGGGACAAAATCACAGGGGTAGGGGAACTTGTGCCTGGAACAGCCAGTATATCTACTGTTATATTCTAAAAAGTCACCTTCCCAATGCTTACAACTGCACTACTTCCATCACCTATTTTCACTCCCTTTTTTCCCTACCTGTCTGCAAATTGTATGAGCATATATCTGGCATACATGTAGCTTTATTTCAGTATGTGTGGCTGATCCTATTTGTAAGAACTTGATGTTTACTAAGATAGAAAAAGGAATCAAAGCTATAGAGTAACAAGATGCGCCCCGTGAACAATTGTAACTGGTTTTATGCCTGCACCATCAGGCCTGATAACAGGCTCTTAGCAAGTCTGCTCTCATTCTGATTAGTTATTACTTAAAAATAGTGACCATCAATTTGAGCATTACAGCTTCAATTCACTTTGTTGTTGTTGTTGTTGTTGTTGTTGTGTTTGTCAAAACATTTAATTCTGGGCAGTCCCCATGACCTCGAACTTCAAATCTCTAATCTCCGCCCAGATATAAATATTTTGGTAACAAGGATTGTATAGGAGATAGTGAGATCGCATATATGGATGAAGGGCAGTGGTCAGTGACTGGCTCCTCTTCTAATATCTGTCCTCTCCCAATAACAACCTGCCTTCAACCCTGACAGCCCCTTCAGTCATTTACCTAAAAGTCCTTCCGCTGACATTGAAATCAAGGCAGCCACATGTCTCCTCATTCTCAGCGACTAGTCATTATAAACCCCCATATGTCACTCCATATGTTATTGCTCTACTGACACTGGCATATTTCCTGCATAAAAAAGTTTCCTTTCAATAGGAATGTTGCCTTAAGTAGGAGCTAAATTACAACACTAGTGATCTCTATTCAATTCCAATCTAGGCCTTATATGTTAAGTAAGAGTTTACAGGGTCTTTGAAAGAAGTAAAAAATGTTAAATTATTTTTTACTTTGCCAAATGTATGTTTCTTTCATGAACTTTTGAAGAAGGTACTATACGATACTGTTTGGAACAGTTATTGCAGAGACTTTGTCATCGGCCATGTTTATAGAGACATCTTAGAATTATGGTACAAAAAGGACAAACAAGTGTTATTACTCAAAGGTATTTTTTTTCTCTTTCTCATTAACCACTTGAACACTTGTCCCTTTCTTGGCACAAAGAGGAAGTACGACAGGTGCTGTCCCCTTGACCTTATCTCCCTTTACTGATTTCCAGGTTGGGTACCAGTGGACCAATATCTGAACGCTATTTCAGCAATTGATGGGTCATTGACTCTTCTAAAACTAATGAGCAAAGGACATAATGTTATTATAGCTATAATCGCTGAGAACAAGGATTTATCCAAGAAGATCATACATGATGGGCTTGTTGGTTTAGTGTCACAAATGGATTTTCAAGTACAGAGGAATGAGATGCAATGGTTAATAATATTGCAACTGTTGGATATTTGAGACTAGGCCTTTCTGACTTCTTTGCGGCACTTCCATGATACATTTACTTTAATGACTCTCCACCAACTGCTCAGAGATTCATTTATTTTCAGTTGAAACCCAATTGCCATCACTCTTTCAACATTGCTTTGATCAAAGCAGATTAATGCAAGAAACGAAAAAAGCCTTTAATGGAATATGAATTCAGTGTTTGATGAGAAATAAAAGAAACAATCCTCATTATCTTTCTTTTGATGAGAGCTGCGAGCAGTGATACAAATTCAGAGATCTTAATTTGATCCGAATCAAAAGATATGATTCGCGATTTTCCTTTTTAGACATGTTTGCTCATTTGGTCAATTCTCACGAAAATGGAGCACGAGCTCACCATAACGTTCTCTTAATAAGGGGGAAATAGTTATGATATACATAACTTTACATTACTGCCAGCAATACCTTGCCGTTGGTACCTACTTATGCATGTTTACCATCAATATATATGCCAATATAGGGTCAAATATGTGTATTTTGAATGTTTCAATGCCAGGAAAAAAATGATAGAATATTTCTGATGTCATATGTAAGATAAATATGAGGTACAGAGTAAAATCATTTGTATGGAGCATTGTAGAATCACAAAAAGAAGATTTTGATAACTTCAAAATTATTTGTCAATAGAATCATTAGAGTTTGGCAGGAAATAATTATGTAGTTGTGTAACTATTGCATCACCGTACATAGGTACATTATATAAGATAATAGGTATTAGAGAATACTCCTTTGGGATAAATAAATACCTCAATTTGTAGATATTGATAGGGGGAACATAGGGTAAAACACAAAATTCTCCAAAATGTAAACATAAATGATCAATACCACTGACAAGTATGTGTGGTGTACCTACTGGCATCACTGTATGTAGGTCCACTAAAACTATTATAAGATAGAGCCTGTTGATATTTAATGAAAAAATTCTGGCACATAAATACTTTGTTTTGGGAATATATGTGCAAATTATCATACATGAAGGGTGATTTCCCTACAATTGATAAAGCAAATCAATGGAGACATCACCGTACGTAGGTACATCCCCATGGATTGGTCTCATGCTAAAAATGAAGGTAATAATAAACAGGATGAAGGTGCAATTTATTTTTAAATATAGCTCTATAACCAGTCATTCAATTTGTCCAGGAAACAATGACTTTCCTAAAGCATTCTTATTCATGGCAAGCAGAATCCATGGGCCATCACCATACGTAGGTACACAGCCATGAGTAGGTCCCTCACCATGTGTGGTCACAATCAAAGTGAACCCATTATTAATTATGATCAATAGAATTGAAAGGTATAACATTTCATCTATTATTCAGCCTGTATTGATTAATAATAATTCTTGATGTCATGCTGGTTATTTGATACTATAGCTAATTATTTGGTTTGCTCATGCATAGGATACATCACTGTACGTAGGTCCACTTTCAAACACATAAGAATTGTTAATTTACAGGATTAGTGTTCCCAATTTCTGCAGGAATCTATATTGCCCTTTAGCTTTGAGCCATAAATAGATTGGAATGGTTCAGGAGGTTCACGATTTTCCCTTCCCAAGCTCTGTACTCCATTTTCGTGAGAATTGACAATTTGTACATCCCTTGCGTATTTGGCTTCCCTTACTGAATTTTGTATTGTTATACAAGAATTTCAGAGCACAAGTTTACGCTTCTGCCCTTCTAGTAGCCATAAATCCTATGTTATCAGCAATAAGTTTTACTGATCCTATAGAGAGAGAGACAGGGCCCCATCAATAAGCCATCTCAAATGCTTTTCTGATCTTCTATTACTTAATATCAATATTATGCTCTCCATAAGTACTTTCGTTTATTCGACGATTTGGGCATTTTGAGTGCCCTTTTGGTCATAACCAGCAATATATAGGTATAACCGCATTATTTTGACACTTGAATCTAACACATAGTGACACTTAGTACAATCCCTATTATATTTATATTAATATATATATGATAGTGTCTACCAGGGTGGTTGACACATATCTATGTCATACATGTCTTATATTATTAAAGTCAAAGACAAATTTGCCAAAGAGAGAGACAGTGAGAGCTTTGATGGTTTTGTGGCTTGCCATCGTCGTGTCGGATGTGTATAGCATCATTACTGGCCTTGGTGCGCTAAGATCAGAATGGCTTGTGTTGCTAGAGGTAATCACAATGTCTGGCACAATAACTCAGCTGTTAGAGCACTGGACTCAGGCTTGAAGCTTTTGCAAGTTGACAGGTTGAAGCTCACCCAGTATGAATGGTCGATTTTTCCGACTCATTTCTTGATTTGTTTCATTGACGGATGCAATCCAAGAGGCGTAGCCAAGTGGATTGTATCCAGTGGATGAAATCCACGAATGGATCAATAAAGATAACATATGGTCTTGTCATACTAGTGATTGTGCATGATCAAGTTGTCATATGAGAAATATCATAAGACTTAGTGGTATATAGTGTAAATACATTAAGCTCTCATAAAATAGTGTTATTTCCAGTTGTCACTGGTTTATTCAGCTTTAGGCAACATGTAAGAAATATCAATCATACAGTAGTTAGTATGTAGGTAATTTGTACATACAGTAAATATACAGTAAGTTATAAGGTATAATGTTCTGTTCCACTCCACCTGTGAGGTAATAATAATACAATGTCCATCATAGTTCTAGGTGGGTTCCCACACCTAGCTCCTGGCCTGCTGCTTAGAGGAATAATGTAATAATGAATAACTTTACCCTCTGGTGGAAGTCTTGAGGAAGATACCCTTTGGCCACTAATGATAGAAACCAATGCCTGTCTAGCATAGTTTCACCATAGTGCAGTGGTATAGCAGGTAGCAGGAGATGACTGGAGATGTTACCTCTAGAGCGGTTCTTGGTGTTCTGTCCTCTTGGAGGTGCAGACAGGCTATTTGTAGCAAATCTTGGAAAAGCACCTCCAGACTGACTGGGGCCAGTAGCATCTGCCTAACTCTGCAATTGTTTGAGGGGAGTCTTTCATGTGTCACTGGGTGCACAAAGGACCCCCATGGGCGCCGCTGTGTCCCCCATTGTCTTGGTCGGTTTTGTAACTTCAAACCCTCATATCTCGGTCGTTTACGCAGCTACAACCGCCATTTTGCGCATGCGCGGAGTTGAATATGCCAAGTTTAAACTGCCCACTGGATAGGCGCGTAACTCGCGCCGGTTTGTCTGTAGTGCACTCGGAGCTCAATTCAGTCTTCATAGCGTAACTTCCTTAATAATGGGAGTTCCGCCTTGATGGGCTTTCCATAAATGTTTTGATATTTGACCTAGCTTGCTCAGGAGCGACGCTAGAGCGACCGGACGGTTATGGCATCGTGCTTATGTAACCCATTGTTCAGTTATTAGAGTGCTCAGACACTCATGACGGCGTCAGCAGTGCTCAGGCACCCGTGACGGCCGGTTGCATTCACTTACAACTTATTAGTTTGTGCACTGAACCATGAGGTCGCACACTGAGACCCTCATTTTTATTATATTGTGCAGTGAACCATTAGGTCGGAGCCTTTGATGTCAGAAAGTGTGTTTGTAACTGACCTGGCTGGTGTGCAGTGGGGCATGAACGCTCTTATACAAAGTTTGAGCGCTCTTATAGCTCTTAGAACCAACCTATGTATTAATTTCATAGATATTCTTTGATTAATACAGTAATATGTTACAATTTATGGAATAATAAAATGGTATATCATAGAATACTCCCTCTCCCCCGAGAGAATGCGAAACTCCGTCATTTCGCCGAGGGAATGTACAATTTATACAATTTTTACCTTATTTTGGAGTTGTATACTGTTTGTAAGAGGATTTGAAGTAATGGGGAGTGCTTCAAATGCAATTTTTGTGGTAGAGCTTTGTCAGTATAAACAATTTTCTCCTGGGTATAAGTACATTTCCGAGTTTCTATATCTTACCATACCTGAGCGTATTTGCTTATGTAACATCAATTTTGGGTACAATTTTCCATTTTTATGTACAACATACAATTTGGCAAATAGTGACAATTTTGGCATTCAATGTTCAATTTAGCGTGCAAATTGAACATAAATGACAATTTAGTGTGCAAATTTACAATTTCGCGTGTATTTGCGTTCAATTGACAATTTTAGTATGCAAATATATAATTTTCGCGTACATTTGGCAATTTTAGTATGCAAATATATAATTTTCGCGTATATTTGGCAATTTTAGTATGCAAATATATAATTTCGCATACATTTGGCAATTTTAGTATGCAAATATATAATTTCGCGTTCAATTCACAATTTTAGTATGCCAATATATAATTTTGTGTTCAATTGATAATTTCTGCATGCACATGTATAATTTTGCATACAGCTTGGTTACACATAAAAATGTTGATTTTGGTTAAAAACCTGATTTTAGTGTATGAATTGGGTACAGACATACAGTATAATGTGCAACCTACAATTTAAGTGTGAAAATTGGGTACAAACTTACAATCTAGTGTGCAACATACAATTTTAGTGTGCAAACTGGGTACAAGCGTACAATCTGATGTGCAAACATACAATTTTAGTGTGCAAATTGAATACAAGCGTACAATCTGGTGTGCAAACATACAATTTTAGCGTGCAAATTGGGTACAAGCGTACAATCTGGTGTGCAACATACAATTTTAGTGTGCAAATTGGGTACAAGCGTACAATCTAGTTTACACTATACAATTTTTGGGATTTGAGACAAATTTTTCCGAGGACCGGAAAAACAAAGTACTTCATGTACAATAGGCTTGTTTGTCTCTGAGTTACTCTTTGATTTTGCTATATGGGTGTATTAATTGGCAATTTCGGCAGTGGGCCGCTGCTTTTAATTGACTTTTCCCTAGCCTTCTTGAGTAAGTGTCCCTGAAAGAGATTATTTGGTGAGTATCTTAAGTAAACATTTTCATGTCAACAATTTTCCTCAACAATTATTTTATTTTTTTTTTTTCCATCCATTTTTCCGACAATTTTCTTGGATACCTAAAGTGTGTTACTTTAAGTAAACCTTGGTACAGTATACAAGTGCTAGTGGGTACAAAAACTGTCTTAGTTATCTACCTGCATTCATGTATATTTGTGTTGGATTTGTATAATTTACAATTTTTAAATTGCAATTTCGCAATTTTGCGCGTATATGCGTGCATTAATCGTCGATTTTGTGAGAATACCATAGATTTTCATATTATACATCAACAAGTGGCTGTGTATATTTTCTAAAAAAATTTTTTCTAATACTTTGATAATTTCATTGACAGTGGAGGTGTGTCAGGAGTGAGGTGTGAGTCTCCTCCCTGATGTGCTCATGCAGTGGTGGCACTTGAGGTGTTAGGTGCCAGATTCTGGCATGTGTCTGTGGCAGTGCCTAGCTTGGTGTCAGTGGACAGTTCAGGGTGGGAGGGGATGTGTGTGTGTCCATTTAAGGAGTGGGTGGCTGGTATTGGAGTATCAGTTCCTCTCTGGAAACCTCTGCTGCAACACCATGGCTCACCTTCAAGCTATCTTTGCTTTGCCTGTCTCCCAGGTGATGGTGGTGGGGAGTCCGGCTAGGGCCCTGGTGGAGGCCAACCAGACCATACACTATGGCTACATAGTGAGGAATTTCAGAGAGATCAGTGAGCATGGTGATGTGTTGGTCGACATGTATTCCTGCCACTATTTCTTGGGCTCAGCCTTGCGTCGGGGGGCCACTGTGGCCCTTTTGGCTAGGGCCTTGAGTAATCTAGGGTTCTGGCCCATGGACTCTAATTTCGGACCGCGGGAGCGAGTGTTGTGGGATTATTTGTTGGCAGTGTCCTTCATCGATCTCGCGGCATCCGGGGACCCATCTATGGCAGCCGAGTATGGACTGGGATTGATGGAGGCCCGGCTTGTTGAGTGGGAACAGGACCACGGCCACATGTATGGATCGGACTCAGACTCCCACTCTCCCATCAATGTTGAACCCGAGGATCTGTGGTAGGATCCCGACTGACTGAAACCTAGGGTGTAAAAACCCGCCATCCCAAAGGCCCTTTTCAGGGCCGGCAAATTGTCCGAAAAGTTCTGAATACTGTCTCTGATATGTTGTCTCCTGGTGGTGGACTGGGGGCAGTCTAGGCTGTGGGCAGTCTAGGCTGTTTCCACAGTCACCGGGGAGGGCTGGTGGTTTAGAAAATTAGCAATAGTCTGCATTTTTGACCTTGCGGTCTCCTCCTGTTGTTCGTCAATAATTATATCTGTTGTATTTTCCAGTGCTGTCATGGTCACCGGGCTGGTGCCACAATCATTCTGGAGAAGCATGGAGTAGTACAGTCCTTTGTTTTTAAGGGCTGGTATGGTACTGAACCTAGTGCGCCAAGGTAGGTGTATCACCTGAGGGAGGTGATAAGCAAATTCTCCTCTCTGTGTTGTTATAACTGCTGGTCCATTCCAGGTAAATATAGCCTTAGGTAGTGGGAAGGTTTTAACCACTATATCCTTATAGGTCGGGGCAGCTGCTGATTTAATCTCATCAAATTCATGTGGTATTGGCCTCAGGGGTAGCGCGAAGTTTGAGTCTCCACAATATATTTTAAAATATATTGTGGGATTTGTGCGCTTGGCCACATTTTTCTTGCCACAGTGTGTCTGTGCAAATTTCTTAAGGTACTTCATTATTCTGTAGGCTGAGTAGATGGTCAGGGTGAATAATATAGCAATTATCAGGGTGTGGGTTTCCTGAATTGTGAGGAAAGGGGTGTGGGTTTCCTCTGTAGGGGTAAATTTGGTAGGATTCTTATCTGGGAGCAATTTGTGTAGGGGCAGCTCGGTGACTAGTCTGAAGGCTTTGGCTGTATACTATAAAAATGTGAGCTGATATCCCTAGGATGAGTCCTAAGCTTTGGAAGATTGGATGCTCTGTAACTCGACGTAGGTATGATTCTACGTAGCGCATTTCCATTGCCTTATCAAGGTTGGAGGCATCTTTTAATAATGTTTTGGCAAAGGGCTCTAAATTTAGTTGAGTAATATCATCCATGATTGGATTTTCCTGTAGTTTTTCTAAGGTTCTAGAAAGGTTTACTACTGGGAAATTTGGAAGATTCTCTCTTTCATCTGGTTTGGTTTCAGAAATTTGGTTAAGTGCTGCCATGAATGGTAAATTAATTGTCTTGAGAATGTAATGAAATGATAAGGTTGAGTTACAGGGCAACCTTGTGTTTGGAAGAGAAAATTCTCCTACACTGATTGTGCACCCACAGGGTACACCTATGATTGAGTAGGACTGGGCTTTTCGAGTTTCAGACGTTTTACCATGGCAGTTGATAAAGTAATGGGGTTCATTAGTAGTGACCAGATACTCATCTTCAGAAATGGAAATAGCATGGGTGGTAGGTGCTTGCAGTGGCGAAACTGTAAACTTGCAATGTTCCTTAATCTGTTGAGCCTGGTTAGTAAAAATGGCTACAGGGCATGTAGGCCTGTGTTTATAAATTCTACCATTTACATCTCTGCATACCTTTACTGTAGTACCTTCGCATGCCTGCATATCTGCTGAGTCCAATTCGATGAATAATGATTCGTCGTAAGATACTGCTAGAAACTCAGTTGTGGTTTGCAATTTGGTGACTCCTCTGGTGGGGGTCTCCTGTGTGTCTATAGGCATGGGTGATGTAATCATTTGGTACAGTTTGAAGGTAGAGGTGGTATATTGAATTATAATGTCCAGATGAATATATATATGGTGAGCTGAGTAAGTGTATGAGGTCAGCTTCTGTGAATAATAGAAATCTAAGTCATTAATTGCGACTTGTGCTCCAGGGTGTGTAATCCTAAGCTTGTTATTAATGTCAATTAAGTATCTAGCAAGGTCTGAGGGTGGTACTATATCAGGGGTTAGGATTCCTGATGATAGCATCCTCAGGGCTGCATTTGTCCTTTGCAGTGATTGAACTGTATTCATTCTTGCTGCTATGATAATTAATGCATCATTTAATACTTGCATCTTTTCCCTTTGAGTTTTCTCGTGCCTTGAATATGAGTCAAGTGACCTGGACATGTTAGAGGCCCACAGGTTGACGGTGTCACCTATGGTGTTGATTGTGCTGTCCAGTACCTTCTTATCTTGGATGTATGCTTTAACAAACTTATCTTGTCTGTCTGTGATCTTTTCAATGAGACTAGCTGCTTCCTGATCTTGTTTAGCAAATTTCCTTAGTATTTCATCTATGTTCTTGAGCTGTCCCATTACTTGGTTTACATCTTCTACTGTGGCTAGAGCTAGCACACCGCGAAACAGGGGTGCTGGAAAACCCAGTATGGCCTCTCTTTTGGCCTTGTCCAATGTGTTTATGGGGTTGGATAGGAACAATTTGATGGAGGCTAATGTTTCATTTATCTCCTCGTCTGCAATCTCCAGCAAGGTGTCAAGCTCTTTGGCTTGTTGGATAATTTGACCAGAGGTATGATCTTGTAGAGTAGGAGTGGTCAAATGGAGTATTCTATCCCTTATGGATCCTTGGGTAACGGGTGCTCGAGGTATCTTGTAGGGGATAGCTAACAATAGTGTTGTGGTTGTATGTCCATTGACCAATGGTTGAGGGCTAGGTTTGAATACTACTCCTATGTTTTGTCTCACCACAGGTGTATAACCTGCAGTAAGTGGTTCTATAGTATATAATAACAGCATAGTTAGCAGTATGGGTGAAACTCTCAGTCTCCCCATGGTGCTTGTGTAAAGCAAGTTTGCTGTTTAAAGTCTTGTCAAATTTGTAGTGATTTGATGCTGGTAAAGTCTAAGTGTATGGTGCAACACTTTAAATGAAGTGGTTCAAACTGTACCTTTGCAAGATTGAGCTGTCTTGGCAATATGTCCGGTGAGTCTATAGAGATTGACCAGTAAATGGTAAGGTCAGGTTGAAGGTGAAGTAGGTGTGTTCTTTATCCTAGTGCAGTCTCTCCTAATGGAGAAGTGGGCTGGCTAATTCCCAAGTGGGGTCCTGTAGACTTGTATTCCAGACTGCAGCTGGATGAAGACTGATGGTGGGCTATGGTCCACAGTGCTTCTTATGTAGCCTACCCTACCCACATCCATTGTGGGCCTGGTATTGTTTCTCTGGAGACAATGCATTAATCTCCAGTGTCTGCTAACTGTGGGGTCTATTGTGTAGTCTGTGTACTGGTAATTAGCTCCTCCTGTCATCCAGGACAGTCATTCATGACCGTCTAGACAGTTGTCTGAGGGTAGCTTATAAGGTCAATTGATCTCTATAGACTGCTGTGTTGGCATAGCGCGCTCTTCCATGTGGGGATTAGGCTTTAGACACTCCATTGTGTTACCCTTACTCTTCTTAGACTTCATGTCTGCTTTACTTGGAGGGTCCCAGTCTTTGACCATTCAGAGGCAATAACCTACTGATATATTTACAAATTTGATTGGCTTTATATACATATAAGTAATTCATTATCAGTCACACATGTCTTATGTGTGGATGAAGAGAATTTGTAATACACTTTGAAAATCTTATGTTCTTTTGGTATCTCAATCTGTTTTTAATTTCTTGAAACTGCACCACACCTAGATGTTTTTCTTAGTATGTGGTGTGCAGGCCTAGGCCTGATAGGGCCTATGCCTGTGGTTTCTCTTGTAAGGGTGATATCATTTTTGTTCCTTACAATTTTGTTGTAGTATTTGGCCTCATGTGGAATAAGCCTGTGTGCAAATTCATTGTTTCTGACAGCCACAACCTTTTTCAGTCTGTCTATGTGCACTGGTCTGGCCACCAATAGATTGGTGTCCAAGTTTTTGAGTTTGGCACTTGTCAAACTAGGTCTATCTACTACAACATATGGTCCCATAAAAAGGGGTTGAAGTTTCTTACACTCTGTGTTGGTCAGGATTCTTGGTATGTTTAGGTACACCATGTCGGTGACCTTGATTTCCTGTGGTGTAAGTTTCTTATCATATCTATCCTTCCTTTCCTTTTGTAGCTTGGCGACCCTTTCTATAGCTTTACTCCTAGAGGTATCTTGATTTGTTATCATGTTAGCTACATGGTCTGCTACGGTGGATATGTCTTCCTGTATCCCCAGCCCTAAGTCCATTGGAGTGGCTGGGTTTCTTCCATGAAGTAGGAAGAAAGGGGTGGATCCTGTGGTTTGGGATTCAGTGTTGTTTAATGCAAAGGTTATGGGTTCAATAAATGAATCCCAATTGTTTTGGTGCTTTGAGCAGAATGCTCTGAGCGCTGTGCCTATGCTAGCATTGAATCTCTCTACAAGCCCATTTGATAGTGGCCTGTATGGTGAGGAGAATTTATGTTTGATCTTGAGGTGTTTGGTCAACTTTGTGAACTTTGCACCTGTATAACATGTTCCATTGTCTGTTTGAAGAGTGGCTGGTGTTCCATGATGACAAATTATATTCTTGTAGAACTCTGCTGCTGTTGTCTCAGCTTTTAAGTCAGTAGTAGCCCAACCTGTTGCATATCTGGTAGCATAATCTATGCAGACTTGTATATGTTTGTTTCCCCTGGCAGTTGTGGGAAGTGGTCCCACCGCGTCGAGGTTTAGGAACTTCATTGGTGAAGCCATGTACTCTCTCACTGTCATTGGTGTTTTGTGTGAGTGTACTTGCCTTTTTGCTGTGAGGCATGTGTGGCAGGTGGAAACATATTTTGTTGTGTCTGCTAGCATAGACTTCCAATATACCCTAGGTCGGAGTGCTGACAGCATCCTACTTGAACCAAGATGGCCGCCGGTAGGTGAGTCATGGAAATACTGTAGTGTACTTGTTACCCATTTCTGTGGTATAACAATTTGAAGTGGTACAGTATTGGTTTTTCTCCAATTTATGGGGCATATATGGACTAATGTACCATTTACCAAGGTGTATGTCTGGCCTTGGTTGATGATTCTGTTTCCTTGTGCTTTTGGTGCAGGCAAGGTCCCATCCTCAAGATATTGTATGAGGGGCAATAGGTCATTGTCCTTCCTTTGTTCCAAGCCAAGGTTTGTACCTGAGATGTATGTGTCGGGAATCTGATCCAGTAATTGATTTATATCTAGCACATGTTGTTTTATTCTGTCTCTTTCTTTTTCTTTTTCATCGACTATTGGCCTATCTTGTGCCTTTTGTTGGGGTGTGTCACTCTTGTTTTGGTGTGTAGGCTCCTTTGGAGGGCCTATTCTCGCCTTGGTGGGAGTGGCAACCTTCTTCTTTAAAGGCACAATTTGCTTTTTGTCATTCTTCTTTGTCTCAGAGTTCTTTGATTTAGTAGATGCAGTGTCTTTTGTGACATTTTTCCTGGCAGGTGGGGTTTTGGTAGGTTTGTTTCCTGTGACCTTTTTCTCATTTAGAATAGTTTGTGATTGTGTGGGGGGTTTTGGTGTGCCCTCCTGAATCATTTCTCTAGTCTTTGAGCGTGTGGTCATAGGACACAAATGGTTTGATGTTTCCTCTCCCTGCATTGATTCAAAGAATCTGACTGATTTGGAAGTTGCTTGAGTAATAGCATATATTGTGTCTTCTGAATCTTCATCATCTGAGTCAGGTGGGGTGAAGGGTGGCTCCTTAGGAGTTGCCTTCACCATTTGATTGAGTGATGAGAATTCAATAGGCTCGAAGTCATTATCTGGAAAGAGTTGTGAGTATTCTCTCTCACAGTGGCAAAACACATAGTGTGTAGATTGCTTCAAGATACCCCTAATGGGTGTCTTTGGCCTTTCAATGGTGTTGGGTGGATCATCCCTTTTGAATGGTACTTTCTTTGTTACTTTTGCAAACTTGGTTCTACTGGCTGCTCTAACTCTCCTTGGTGGGGGTGGAGGGTTAGTCATGGGTCCAGAGTCTGGGTATTCTCTTCTAGACATAGCATCTGGTGGTGTGTTATCATCACCTTTCACGTGTTGGATGGTGAATGAAAATTGTTGTATGTCTAGAGCCCATCTGGCCCATCTATGTGTGAGTCCTGTATTGGTTAATAGTGGGATTAGGGCTGCATGGTCTGTGTATAATTGGAAGTGTCTAGTCTCTAGATAGTGTCTGAAGTGTAATACTCCGTACACTACTCCCAGTAGTTCTCTCTCTGTGGTATTGTAATTTCTCTCATGTTTGGAGAGGGTTCTACCTGCAAAGGCTACTGGTCTGAGCACTCCTTCATTATCTCTCTGTGAGAGTACAGCTCCTAAACTCACATTGGAAGCATCAGTTGCCAAACTGAACTCTTTCTCATAGTTTGGATATCTGAGAAGAGCATTGGTACAGAGGGCATGCTTTAATGTTTTGAAAGCATTATCTGCATCCTCTGTCCAGACAAATGCTTTGAGATGTGTCTGTAGATCATACAATGGTCTAGCAATTTGGGCATAACCTTTGATAAACTTTTTGAAGTATTGGCATAGGCCTGTGAAGGATCTGACATTTTTGACTGATTTTGGTGTTGGGAAGGTTTTGATTGACTCCACCTTTGTGGGAGATGGTTGCAGTCCCCTGGGTGTGACTCTCATTCCCAAGAAGTC
Source organism: Acholoe squamosa (assembly GCA_949317995.1). Lineage (NCBI taxonomy): Eukaryota > Metazoa > Annelida > Polychaeta > Phyllodocida > Polynoidae > Acholoe > Acholoe squamosa. The sequence continues at coordinate 64,846,141 of OX439044.1, forward strand.
TATTCTGTCTATGAAGTATTCACATTTTGATTTCTTCAGTTTGAGTTTACCAACTCTTAAGCTGTTGAACACATCTTCCAGGTCATGGAAGTGTTGTTCGATTGATGGTGATAATACCAATATGTCATCTAGGTATGGTAGGGCACATTTGTATTTGAGTTTGTTCAGAATTAATGTGACTAGATGGCAGAATCCCGCAGGTGCGGTCGCTAAACCCATCGGTATCCTTTCGTAGACATATTTTTTGTCATTTGCTATGAATGCGGTTTTATGCTGGTCCTCCTGTCTTATAGGAATTTGAAAAAATCCCTGTTGGGCATCTAGCTTACTGAATACTCTTGGTCTGAGTGACCCTATCATGTCTAGAGTGTCATCGGCCCCGGGTGTAGATAAGGCTTGATTTATCGTGTTCTGGTTCAAATTACGAAAATCTGTGACGAGCCTATGGCCTCCCGATGATTTTTGTACTAAAAAGGATCTGGAAGCCCAGGGGCCCTCAGCACATTCTCTCAGAATGCCCTGTTGTACTAGCCTTTCACACTCTTCCCCTATTGCGGCCTGTTTTTCTGGTGTTTGTCTATATGGTAGGAAATGACATGGCACTGCCTCAGGTTTTACATGTATTGAGTGGGTATACAGGTGTGTAGCACCAATGTCTCCATCTTTTCCTACAAATATATCATCATACTTGGTCAGCAGTGATTCTAATCTATCATGCTGATCTTTGGATGTGAGCACAGATTTTGGTGGAACATTCTCTTCCAATTCTGGCTCGAGGTCATGTGCCTCACTATGTATAGCAGCTATTTCAGAGAGTCTGATTGAGTTGGGTTCAGGGTCAGCATATGTGGACTCACAGTCTGAGTCTGTGTCACTGAATTGAGTTACATCCTCAGGCCGTATGGCTGAGATGGATTGATCAGTGTGTGGGGTAGTGTCTGACACCTGTTGAGGTTTTTCTAAATCAAACTCCTTGACTTCCTGAAATAGAGCTATGATGGCACCCTTTTTGATTTTATGTGGGCGCCTGCTGGTGTTGAGTAACACTAGGGGATGTTTGTTATTTTCCCTGGGGGTTACTGCTGCCCTTTGAACTAGATATGGGGCATTGTTATTTCTTTGGAGGTTATCTACTACTCCAGTTTTGCCTTGCAGTGATTGAGTAGAAGTAATTTTACCCAATACTGCAAGTTCAGAGAATGGAGGGATGGTAAAATCCCTCACTGCCCTAATGGGTTTGAGAATTTGTTCAGGATCAACATTAAATTCAATTTGAGATTTTGTAGTGCTTAAGAAATCTGTGCCGAGTACCACGGGCTGTGTGAGGTTGGGTATTACAGCGAATTGGTATTGGAATCTGACACCTTGGATTCTAAAGTTCAGCATAGCTGAATGTCTAACATGACACACCGATCCATCTGCCAAATGGATGTTGATTTTAGATTTCCTCAGTTGGATATGAAATCTCTTTTGGAGGTCCATGAGGAATGATTGTCTGACACAGGTGATAGTAGCACCTGTATCAACCAAACATTGTACATCTGAAACATCATATAGATTTGCATTGATACAGCCATTTTGAAGAAGTACAATAGAAAGCTTGGTACTCTCACCTGTATCCTTTGATGATGAATTTGGTGGGGTGATGTGTATCACTGATGGACGTCTCTGTCTGTTAGATGGTAGATTGGCACTAGCAATTGTCTCTGGTTGGATTTTTGTTAATCCTGATTGATTGTTTGTATTTGGGGTGTCACAGTGCACTGGCCCATCGGCACTGTGACATCTTAGTTTTCCTGGTTCTGTGGGGTGGTTGAGATGCTTGCCACCAGGAGCTTGGAGATTTGATCCATTACATGAGGTGGTATTTGGGGGTTACTGTGTTGGTTCCCCTGGTAACCTCTTGTGTCAGGTTTGTAATCCTCCTGGCGTGGGTTGGAACCCTGGTTATATTGACCAGAGTTGCTGTATTGACCGGAGTTGTTGGATCTCTGGTTGTTGTAGGCGCCATTGTTGTTGTAGGATCCACTGTTGTAGTTCCTGTGTGGACTATGGCTTCTACTGTTGGATCCTTGATTATAGGATCCAGAGTTGTAGCTTCTATGTGGACTATGGCTTCTACTGTTGGATCCTTGATTATAGGATCCAGAGTTGTTTGAACCCTGGCTGTTGTTGTAGGATCCAGAGTTGTTGTAGGATCCAGAGGTGTAGTTCCTATGTGGACTATGGCTCCTACTGTTGGATCCTTGATTATTATAGGATCTGCCATTACTTGGGGTTCTGTCTCTCCTATCACTGTATGAAGAGTTACCATTGTTGGAGTTGGAAGAGCTGTTGTCCTTCCTACTGTTGTGACCCCCCAGGTTGTTGTTGTTGCCCCCCCTACCTCTACCTCTATTGGATTGGTAGTTGGGGTCATAGTTATTTCCTCTATATCTACCGGTAGGGTCTTTTGATGTAACCTTGGCCTCCTGTTGCCTTACATGGGCACTAGACATTAGGTTAACATCTTCGTCTGCACTAGCGCTGATTTCCTGGACCTTTTTCTTAGTAGGCTGTGGGTTAGACTCTGCCTCCCTTACCTTCCTAGATCTTTCTTGGGTCTCAACCTCTAGGGCTAGGTCTAGGGCTTGGTCAAAAGAGTCTATTTTCTTGTTTTCAAGAGCTACAGAGATCCAGGGCCTCATGCCTTGGGTAAATGCCTTGCTCAAGATTTCATCGCTTTGGCGTTGGGCATTACACACTTTCCTGAGATGGCATGCCTAGTCTAGGACAGGTTCATCTACCTTTTGTGCACGGAGTGCTGTCCTTGAGATGATATTGTCTCGAGTAGCAAAATACTCTTTTAATTTATTCACTACATTGGTCCATGTCAACATATCAGGTGTGGCACTTTCCCTGAAGGATTCAAACCAAGCTAGTGCTTGTCCTTCAAGGTACTTGGGTAAATATGTTACCATGGTGTCACTGTCTGTTACTTTGTACTTATCCTTCAGATATTCTGGGAATTTGTGATCAATAAATAATGCTGTTGACATGAGTGGTGATGGGTGTGAAAAGGTTTTGGGTTTTGTTACCTCATGTAGCCTCATCTTTCTGTCGTCTTGTTGTTTTCTGTCTATGAGTTTGGTCATGTTGGACACCATGGAGATTATGATGTCATCCTTGGATCCAGAGGCGGATGGTGTGACAACAGGTGTGATGGCAGGTGTGGGAGGCTGTGGGGTCTGGGATGATACCATCTTTATGAGATCTGCTATCTGTTGTTGTTGTCTCTCTAGGGACTTCCGCTGATCTTCCATGGCCTTCTGTTGAGCATCTATTGCTGCATTCCTCTCTGCCAGTTGTTGGTTGAGGATCCTCTCCCTTTCCTCCTGCTGGGACTTGTTGGTCTCTAGGGCAGTAACTGCATCTTGGATGGCCTTCTCATAGGCCCTTATCTTCTCAGCTGTCTGATTAGGTTGGGGGCCTTCATCGGTGTCCATGATGGAGGGTGTGGGGGAAGTGTCTCTGGAGGAGTGGCTGTCAAAGGCCGGAGCTGGGGTGGAGGATCTAGATGAGGGTGTGGATCCACCCCCTGAGGCAGATCCTTCTTCCCCTGAGGTAGATAGCGTGAGTTGAGCGTCCTGTAGAGATCCCTGGGAAATGTTGGATCCCTGAGAACTGGTTGTTCCCTGAGTAGACAGGGTGGGAGATGTGGGGTCTACTGAGTGTGGGTCTGTTGTACTGGAGGCTGATTTGCCCCCTGTGGGTCTCCTAGATCTAGGTGGGAGGGAGACCTCTTCAACAGGCCCCTGACTACGTAAGGTCTTTGTGTGTTGTTCTGCCAGCTTGACTGATAAGACCTTGATGTGTGGGGTGGACCTCACTGACGTGTGGGAGACCTCACTGACGTGTGGGAGACCTCACTGACGTGTGGGAGACCTCACTGACGTTTGGGAGACCTCACTGACGTGTGGGAGACCTCACTGACGTGTGGGAGACCTCACTGACGTGTGGGAGACCTCACTGACGTGTGGGAGACCTCACTGACGTGTGGGAGACCTCACTGACGTGTGGGAGACCTCACTGACGTGTGGGAGACCTCGCTGATGTGTGGGAGATCTCATTGATGTGGGAGATCTCACTGGTATGTGGGAGATCTCACTGGTATGTGGGAGATCTCACTGGTATGTGGGAGATCTCACTGGTATGTGGGAGCTCTCACTGGTGACCTTGGTGGGCATGGTGTCGAGGTCACTGGGTGGGTGGAGTGGGTTTTACTGTGTGTATGATTGTTTTTAGTAATGTTGCCAGCTTTAATTTTTATGAGCTTGTGAGAAATGGGATCTTAGTAGGATGTTCTCCACCACTTTGTCATGGTAGAGTTTATGCATGATCAAGTTGTCATATGAGAAATATCATAAGACTTAGTGGTATATAGTGTAAATACATTAAGCTCTCATAAAATAGTGTTATTTCCAGTTGTCACTGGTTTATTCAGCTTTAGGCAACATGTAAGAAATATCAATCATACAGTAGTTAGTATGTAGGTAATTTGTACATACAGTAAATATACAGTAAGTTATAAGGTATAATGTTCTGTTCCACTCCACCTGTGAGGTAATAATAATACAATGTCCAGCATAGTTCTAGGTGGGTTCCCACACCTAGCTCCTGGCCTGCTGCTTAGAGGAATAATGTAATAATGAATAACTTTACCCTCTGGTGGAAGTCTTGAGGAAGATACCCTTTGGCCACTAATGATAGAAACCAATGCCTGTCTAGCATAGTTTCACCATAGTGCAGTGGTATAGCAGGTAGCAGGAGATGACTGGAGATGTTACCTCTAGAGCGGTTCTTGGTGTTCTGTCCTCTTGGAGGTGCAGACAGGCTATTTGTAGCAAATCTTGGAAAAGCACCTCCAGACTGACTGGGGCCAGTAGCATCTGCCTAACTCTGCAATTGTTTGAGGGGAGTCTTTCATGTGTCACTGGGTGCACAAAGGACCCCCATGGGCGCCGCTGTGTCCCCCATTGTCTTGGTCTGTTTTGTAACTTCAAACCCTCATATCTCGGTCGTTTACGCAGCTACAACCGCCATTTTGCGCATGCGCGGAGTTGAATATGCCAAGTTTAAACTGCCCACTGGATAGGTGCGTAACTCGCGCCGGTTTGTCTGTAGTGCACTCGGAGCTCAATTCAGTCTTCATGGCGTAACTTCCTTAATAATGGGAGTTCCGCCTTGATCTTGGGCTCATTTTGACCGTCTAATTATGGGCTTTCCATAAATGTTTTGATATTTGACCTAGCTTGCTCAGGAGCGACGCTAGAGCGACCGGACGGTTATGGCATCGTGCTTATGTAACCCATTGTTCAGTTATTAGAGTGCTCAGACACTCATGACGGCGTCAGCGGTGCTCAGGCACCCGTGATGGCCGGTTGCATTCACTTACAACTTATTAGTTTGTGCACTGAACCATGAGGTCACACACTGAGACCCTCATTTTTATTATATTGTGCAGTGAACCATTAGGTCGGAGCCTTTGATGTCAGAAAGTGTGTTTGTAACTGACCTGGCTGGTGTGCAGTGGGGCATGAACGCTCTTATACAAAGTTTGAGCGCTCTTATAGCTCTTAGAACCAACCTATGTATTAATTTCATAGATATTCTTAGATTAATACAGTAATATGTTACAATTTATGGAATAATAAAATGGTATATCATAGTCTTTATACCATGGTTTCAACCATAAACCTCTATATTATGTATAATTTACCTTGAAAATCAATGAATTCTGATGCGAGTTGGGGCAGACGATGAGGAAGCCATTCCACCATATTGGATTTCTTGTGTGTCAATACTCTGTGTTGTCCATCAACAATAACATTCAATTACCACCTCCTCGGGTTCACACAACAAAGAATAGGCCTTCCTCTTATCATTTCCATGTTTCGATAAATGATTTTCAAGCTATATTCCCTGAAAATGGTGAAAATATGATGGTCCTTTTCACCACAGCTTCTTCTCCGAGAAGTTCTTTCTCTATACACCTGACAGCGGGACTGCAGTATGGCATGGGATGTTCACACTGTGGCGTAAGACGCGCTGCCCGCTGTCTGCTATGGTAAAGGCTACAAGTCAGCTCGCTGTCATGGTATGTTTCGGTTTAGTGTCAACATCGTTCTTTATAGTCGTGGATACATGAACTTCTTTTATCATTAAACTTGAATGCAAATTCGCCATTACCATGGTATAACTTATATATGACAGGTAATGTATAACCATACCTATTGATCGAAACAAAAAGCTTTATATTGATTTGAGGTAATCGATTACTATGTTCAATTCACTAGGTCATTATGATCTGTATCCCTACATCAGCCCAAGGAAAAGTGTGAGAGGGTGGTAGATGCCCAATCAAAGAGACCCCCTAAGGCAACTGATATGCTGGAATAGTAGTCAGGTAGTCCTTCCACTTAGGGACACACACATAGGCTGTCAGTCAATATACAGTTGTGTATTCAGCTGACTGGGGCGAGCTGGCACATCCACCTTTACCCTTTGCATACAGCAATCCTGGCCTCCTGTGGGTGCTTTAATGGCATATTGGCCCACCTGATTCTTACTAGTTTGCCTATCCGAAAAACTGCAGTCATTGCATGGATCTGCAATAAAAGCAAGTATAACAGAGAATATAATGCAGTGACCTATTTTGCAGTAAGAAATTTCATGTGTATAAAATCCAGAACGTCCTTCTTCCAGGCACTAAAACTAGACTTGCATTTATATGAGAACCTGTGCAAAAGCGGGCCACTACGATGCCCCTTGATACCTTTGTTGAAGTTTTGCTCATTTCTTTTTCAACATCTCTGATAGGAAATAATTCAACTTTCTTTTAAATCTTGACAATTAGACCCAAAGGCACGTCTTTTTTTTTATTAAGGGGCATTTTAATTATTAAGGTCTAAATGATCTTATTACCCGAGGCAATACTAAAGCGCATGTAAACATTTAAAAAAGACATAAAAACAGTCAGGATGGTATGTTTGAAACATGAATTTAGCTCAATTACCAAAGGTTATTGAGGATGAAGTAAACAGTCAGTATGAGGGTGTCTGATATTTTCATATTCATATTCCGAACATTGTTATACAGAGACTCACTGAGTGGATTTCAAGCATATATGAACAAAGGAGTTGCACAGTCAATGGCTCTGACAATGTGTTCAAAGGTTTTAAATGTAAACCTGTGTGACCCTTTTAATGTTACCTGCATTTACCAAACATGTGCATGGATAATAGAGGTATAAATGTTGACTTTCCAGCTACCCTGATTATACTTAGCAGGCATGCAATGGATGGAGCTGTGTGATGTATTATTATATAGTCCTGTGGAGGAGACGCCTCAGAGAGGTGGAAACTATCAAAAAACGCTCAATTTTCTTTTTTGCAAGAAAGATTCCCGCATCCAGAGTTTTTAAGATATTTACATTCTGTTTTGTTATCTGAGGAGACCTTGTTATTGATCACAATCCATGTAAATATGATGAAGATTGATAGAATAGTTCCGGAGTAAGAGCAAAAACATCTTATTTTGCCTGGTGGGCTCTCGAGGGCTGAATACTGCATTCTGGGTAATAATTTGCAAAGTGAGATGAGAAAGCCAAGTGGTTTTTTTTATACCCAGGGATATTTATCCTGTGAAGCTACGTAAGCGGTTCCAGAGCCACAGTCATCTAAAAATAAAAAAGAAAATCACAAATTTGAGCATATATTTATATGCGCCCCATCACACAGCAGAAGCACTTTTTCCCAAATTGTCCCTTAGTGAGCAGATAAAATCTGCACCATGTAGGTTAATTCATCCATGCCCACTGACGCATTGCACAGTCTCTACCTCCTAAAGCAAGCCCATGATACAACATTTTGAATAGGGACTCTTTTATAATACTTCCAAAAACATTATACATGACTGACAAGATCAATCACACATGTTGGCCACAGCTTTCAAATACTTCCTGTGGCATGTTCTATTCTGTCCCTAGCCCTCCCACTCTTTCGACCTCACTCCAAATCACTCTCAGGCGCACACACACTCTCTCTTTCTCTCTCTCTCTCTCAAGCACATTCTCTCCCTCCCAAGCAATTTTTCCTCAGGGCTCACTCCTTTCCCCTACCTCTAAATCACCATATACCCTTCTCTCCCCCATAGTCTCCGTCTCCAATTAACATTATTTGAATGAAAATATCAAAGACAGACCAGTAATGTCAACCACAGAGGCAAAAGGGCCCTTTGGAAGTTAGAATTAAGCATGGAATGGATTAGGTTCTTGGGAGGTAGAAACCTGACAGTCTGAAATAAAAAGACATCATGATCTCTATTTTTCTTTATAGCTAATAACTCTAAATCTGACACATTGCAATGTCCAACTGACAAGATTGGCTGGGATGGCCAGAAAACACCGACAGCTTAGAACTGCCTCCAACATTCAGTTGTTTCTCTTTTTAAACAGCACAGTTTTACAGGACCTCTCTTCTAACATCAAGCAGGACAGGGGCAGGTGGTTATGGTGGGGCGCTACTATTTGATTTGAGCCTACTGCACAGGTTCCTGCGCATATAGGTTGCATTCATCAGAATCAAACCATTTTTGGTATGGGCATACTAGTATCAGCCCTTAATGTTCAAAAAATTTTTGAATGGTTCTGATCAAAATTGTGTATTCTATGACACTTTGGGACATTTTGGGACATTTGAATCTAGATTTTTCTCATGATTCTCTAACATTCTTTTGAACCTTAGAATTATAGCACTTACAATACCAAGACAATGCCCTAGAAGTTGTAGGTTCTTCACAGTGATCAAGATCATATAATGAAGCAGCCCAATGACTTATTATCTTACGTGGCGGACAAAACAACCAGCTTGGCACTGGCACTACACCTGGTGTACTACTTTGGCACCTCAGTAGGCCACAGGATGAACCCCAATAATGACCTTAGAAAATAAGTTCCGTTCCAACAAGAAGTGGGGTACAACATTTTTGTGGTTTTGTATAGGTAATGACCCTAAGAATCATATATCAAAAGTTCTCCACTCACCTTCCTGCAGTTTTTGCGTAGGTCAAGGTCAAAGGTCGAGAATTTCCCTCTTTATTCCTATATAAAGCTGTAAAACCCAGTCATTAATTGTATGTTCTCTGTGGACTAGGCTAAAAGGCTAGAGGAGAGTATTATGGTTTACTCTAAACCAGAAAAACATGCCCAAATATAATTGATATATTGGTGTGAGTATAATAGAAGTGCCTGAAAAATGGGATTTAAAAATCAGTAAAATATGAAATAAACCCCTAATAATCCACCACAACACTCAAATCAGTTAGATGGTGGATGAGGAGCTTAGCAGCCATGACCTAATTAGGTTATTTAGCCTTGACCCATTTAATTAGGTCAAAGGTCACGGAAACAATATTTGCCATATCTCTAGATCTAGGAGGGCTCTCTGCACAATTGTAAGTTCTAAATACGGATTTCTGACATAGAGGAATCAATTGGACTAGGTTTAAACTGACTGGGATGCACTTTTAAGTCTCAAAATCTTAAATCAATATGGAATGTCTGTGTGAATACCAATTTGTGGCGAGAATGATTTAACCAGATAGCATCACAGGTAATGTTGTAATATCCTATTTGTGATGGGTAGAGGGGCTTAAAATAATCATAATGTAGGCTGTTATGTGTTTAATAAGCTTGCAATAATTAGGTTGTTAGGCCTTGACCAATTTCTTATTAGGTAAAAGGGCAGGAGAACTATATTTGCCAATATCTCTGGTTCTAGCAGAGCTTTTTACACAATTTTAAGCTCTAAATAGGGGTTTATGACATAGAGGGATCCATTGGAACTTGTTTGAACCTCCTAGGATGTGCTGCCATGTGTATAAATCAGAAATCAAGAATTCCTTCACCTTTTAAAGAAACTAAAAACTGTGCCTAGTACATGAAACCTGGAGGGTAACTACTAGGGAGGGGCACTCAATTTACCTTTGATGGGGTGTACAGCCAGCCCTGTGACAAACAAATCCATGGTGATGGTGATTTTGGGATAAAGGTGACCCTTAATCCTGAGGTACAACTATGATCAGAGGGATTTACCTCAAAAGGGATAGATTTTCATGAAAACTAGACCCTAAGTGAGATGGATTGTCATAAAAAAGTGGCCTTGTCAGCTGTACACCCCTGTCCCTGACATATATAGTGAGTGCCTCCCGTTTTCTTTTTGTACTGTTCTATAAGGCAGGAAGGCGAGTTCCCCGGTCAACAAACCCAAGCCCAAGGTACAGATGTTACAGATCCAGGTACGGCTTTCCAAACCAAAATCAATAAATTATAGAATGATTTGCAGGTGGAGAGAGCCAGAGAGAAAATGGTCCAACAAATGGCAAAACGTAAGGAATTAGAACTTGAACTTGCATCAATCAGGGCTCAGAATATGCAAACATTGTTGGACATCGATAGGGGTGAACGAGCATGTAGTGGGCTCATGGCTGCGTTAGATCCTAGTGACCCCAGCAAGGAACCTCATAAATTTTCTCTCCTCTCGGGTGATCATGCGGGCAAACCTGAATCACAGGATGAAAAAATTCACAAACGACCGAATTTGGAGACTAATTTGATTCGTACACAGGCAGAGGAGATTGATATTGGTAATTCTGGCATTTCGTCACAGCAGTATGTGACTGGGGTCCAGGGAGGAGACCGAATGCACCAAGCTTTGTCAACTTCCAAAATGGCTGTTGTAGACTTCCAGATTGGGCTTCTACAGACGTTTCTACATCAAATATCAGTGTCCCACGGCCCTCTGCAGGCGAACATGGCCTTCACACAGCTTCAGGTAACATAGATTCACAAGTTATGACTGCTAGTTATCATCTTGGGGGCTTCAATACCCAGGAAAACAAGTAGTGTTAGTGCACTTCCAGGTTTATCTACATGTTTGCAACAATTGAATGTACCATTGGGTGAGGTAGCAGGGCCTACACATATCAGTTCCAGTAGTGTCAGTGCACCCCCAACTGGTTTTCAACATTTAAGTGGTATGCATGTGGGGGTTGACACCGTACCCTTGGGTTTTCGTCCGACAGGCAGTGTTGAGGGAGCTGCAGCCCTTGGGGGAAGTGTTCCCACTGGTTCCAATTATTCACCTGCAACCTTATCTGAGTACCAGGAATTCCTACAGGCAACAAAAGTGGGACGCGCTGAGCAACAACAATGCGCTCTTCAGCAACAATTGACATCACTTCAGATGGGTAACCTTTCTAACCATCAACTGTCAGCGCCTCAATCTACTAGACCAGCACAACAGAATCTGAAATTCGGTTCCTTTACTCTCAACTCAGCAGGAGTCTCAGCCGGGTCTCTGGACCTAAAAAGGAATTTTGGTAGTCTCTTTGAGGTCCAGACTTCAGACCGGGGTATGTTACAGGAAGCCGAGTTTATATCAAAATTAACTGACACGAGTAAGAAAAAGCGTTCTAATAACTGGTTACGTCCCGATCATCAAGTATGAAGAGATGACATTTCAAGAATTCATGTATGGCATGAACTGTGTCAGAGATAAGATTAGGCAGGCTAATATTCCAGAAATCAATGTTCTCGATTATGAAACACATATGTCTTATGTCTCTCTAAAGGGCCCAGCAGGTGCATTCAGCGCAAAGGCACTTGCTCAATATAATCACAAGGTTGTAACTAGGTTCATTGAAGGGAAAATTCCTACTTTTGTAGTAGCTGAACCGGCCTCAGTAGAAGCCCATCTTAGTGCAGAACATATATGGTATGTTGAGAATCTTCTTGGGAACCAAAAATCTCAGAATAGTCAAGATTCCAAGGTAACTCAAGATGGGGTCGTAGACAAGGTGGCAGCTATCGCTCCAACCAAAACCGCGATCCAAAAAAGGATCATATTTGCAGGAAATGGAATTTCACTTTGTGTGACTACACCGACTGCTGGTGGACTCACATTTGTTATCACTGTCAGGGACCCCATAAGGGGAAAGAGTGTAATCTTGATCATAATCAGACAGGTAGTCAAAGCCCAAACCAAAATACTCAAGACTTGGGAAATTTTCTACCGTTTCAGAATTTCTCTCTTTCAATGAAGATACTTATAGTAGTAACCTCCAAAATATTTGGCCTAACTCATACCAAGATATTACTTGTTCTCCAAGTTTGAGTGGTTTGTTAGATGTTTTCGCAATTTATGCCCCTCTTTGGTCAAGTGGTGGTATCTCTCATTGGGTGTGCAGTGTCAGGGCCCAACTTTCCCCTAATGGTTGGTGAGAAATACTCAGTGGCAGTACACATATGGTGTTCAGCCGGGGGGGCTGGGACCCGGATGCCCATTTCATTCTCGATGGTATATGTCACGGCTTCAAACTAGTTGACCCGGAGGCTCAAATTGGTATATACTTTGGTTCCAATTACAAATCTGCTACTATCACTGCAAATTATGTAATGGTAAATTGTCAGCTGTCAATCAGGTTGCAAAATGTGTTCATTCACTAGGTGAAGTACCCAAGGCCGCAAGTAGTTTCAGACCTATCACAGACGCTAGCAGGCCTGTAGGCCTATTAATTAACAGTTATATGCAAAAAACTTTCTCATCATTTACCTATAAGTCCATTGACGTTGTATCCGAGTCGTTGAATCACAATGACTTTATGGCAGTGACTGATTTAACGCAGGCATACCATTCAGTGTTGATCAGGCCCTGTGACAGAACCCTTTAGGGTTTAGTTTGGTCAATGAGCGACGGGAATATTTTTATACAAGACAAATTGTTGTCAATTTGCACACGAGTCACCCCCTTCATATTCAACAGGCTGACTAGTGCTGTAGGGAGGTTTATGGCAGCAAAAGGATATTTCTGTTGTAATTATCTTGATGACATACTCGTAAAAGCCTCCTCTTATGACGAGTGTGTGCAAGCCCAGTTGGAGTTACACAGAATCCTCAGGTCCTTAGGTTTCCACAAAGCATACGATAAGATTCATTCTCCATCGTGGATTCAAACCTACCTTTGTATAGAGATTGACCGGACACAAATGAAATTAAGGCTACCTGAGGAGAAAATCAGAAAGTTGCACAAGGAGTTTTCACTTGTCAGCGATGGTCAACAAAAAAGCAGTTACAACACTTGTGCGGCACAGTATGCACGATACGCTGGTCCGTGGGGGTCGGACATTCTCTCACAGGGTAATTGCCTTACTCAAGTAATTCAAGCTGACTCACTATGTTACACAACTATCCAGAATTACATAACTGGTGTCCTGTCCTTGAACAAGTACTTCGGCTATAAATTATATTAGGTCGGATTTTGAATTTATCAGTACCCTAGCAGGCATTAGAAGAACACTTGGCGTCCCTACACCAGTCCATTCCTCTTTGACCCTGGAGAATTTGTTAAACACGAGTCAGGCAGTAGACTGGACAGACCCTAACCAAAGGTCAATGTGGGCTTGTCTAACTCTGTGCTTTCGAGACCTCTTGAGGAAAAGCAATGTAGTACTGGACACGATTAACCAGTCAGAAGGTTATTTTATAAGAAGAGATTCAGTTACTTTTGGGGAATGGAACTACACATCTCTAGTTCAAAGACAATTCAGTTCCGTCAACAGGTTCATACAGTTCCAATCACTTCTACCCCCCAACTCACCACTCTGTGCAACTTCTCTCTTGCAACTACATTTCCAAGATTTTCCTACCAGTGATCCATCATCACCTATGTTCCTCGTGTACAAGAAAAAACACTGACATATAGCATGGTTTTGTCTTTCATTAAAAACCTGATGTTCAAAACCAAACTCAACCCAAACCGTGCAGGAATGCACTCATTGAGGAGAGCTGGCACTCTGTATATGTAAAGCATGGGCCTCAGCATCGGAGACATGTCAGCATTGGTTTATCTCACAAAACCTTTTTTTTTAAGGATTGACACTAACTTGGTTGTTTCTCGCTGCCTTTCACATGCTCTGGTGATCTAATAAGTGTCCAGGTTTCTTGTAATTTTTCATACTTTATTATCTACTTGATCGTTATATGTTTAATTTTCATTGTTATCAAAAAAGAAAAAAAGAAAGATGTTTATTATATAAGTTAACTTTGTTTCTCGGAGGTTGCCGTGTCTTAGGACAGCCTGCCCAAGTCCATATACTCATCTGTCACACTCTGTCCCTCCTCAAACCAATGTTACCATTCAACCAAACATTAGTTGAATGGTGTATTGGTGAGTGTGTGGGGCATATGGGCTTGGCACTGGCACTACACCTGGTGTTCTACTTTGGCACCTCAGGTCACATGTTGTGATGTCACACACATGATTCAAGAATGCTGTGTAGCGGTTGGGGGCTGTGTACAAATGACGTCATGCAGGAGGGGGGGAGGGGGGGTCCCACTTGCCATGACCAAGCATGACAAGGGGGGAGGGGGGGTTATGGGCTGCATGACATCATGTCATCAAGAAATCACAATATGCTTTGGTTTTGGCAAGAACAAAAACTTTTGTAAAAGGATTTTTAAAGGTAGGGAAGTTTAATGCATTCATCTGACATAAATTTATTACCTATAGGCCCTACATGCATGCATTCCTCAGACATCTCACTCAATGAGTGTCACTGCCATCAATGTAAAATCAAGGTGATGTCCAGGCCACTATAAGGGGGCACTACTACTCTATCCTACCTATACCAATTTAACCCTTTTTCAAAAGGGCCACTGCTGCCCTCAGGATCTAAATGATGCATCTAAAATACCCCTGAACTGCTCCTGTTGCCTTAGGGCAGCATCCATAGTCATCCACAGGCTTCTTTTTGAAAAGGTGTGATATTCCCCCCCCCCTTCTTGAGATGTCAAGGGAGATGTAAAGGGGACCTCCCCCCAAGCTTACTCTCCACATCTTTTTCTGAATGGAACTCTATCGGACTCAACTTATTTGCAGATTCTAGAGTAAAATGCTGAGGTGACTCGATTGCTTTGTAAGATCACAAATTGGAACTATGATTGCAATCGATGGTCTCCTGAGAATTTCTGAGTTTTTTTTCTATTAGGCCACTCACTAAGTTTAGAGTGTTCTCCCTGAAACCTATTTCTAGTACACTTGTATATGGTTAAAGTTACAGATTAAATCAATACATTCAAGCTCTTGAACTATATGATCCTTAATAATAACTGTTCTTGATTTTCTCTTCGCTGACAAGTGTACAACTTTCACTGTAAAGAAGGCAGACTATTAACTGTATTGGACTATTGATCTAGACAGTTTTAAACCCTTTTGTGACAGGAAATACTTGTGTATGATCACTACCATAGTACTCCGTGTATAACTATGTAATGGTTCGAGTTCTTATATAACTTTGGTTTAATTCGAGATATGTCAATATCAAGTAAAACCAGACAAGTTAGCTCGGGTTTGTGCAACCGGCACATAGCGGCCAGAGATCGAAGCGACCTCTGGTCCTACCGGTGGTAACCGCACCGATCGACCCGCCCTCTCGAATAGGGAGCTAACACTATATATAACACTCCATGAGCCCTTACAACTACAAGGCATGGAAATGGTACATCCTGCATATAGGGACCCATACATTATATAAGCTGACAGTGTTTGGCATGTTTCTCTGTTCATTTGTTGATCAGTGCTAGTTCTTTTTTCACTTTCCATTCATGTTATTCTTTATTGGCAATTCACACCCACTATATGTCCCTTTGAACCATTTTAATTTGTTTATAGCCTATAGGCCTTCACTATTCATGCACTTTGGGGGGGGGTATCTCTCTGCATGACGTCATGCTGAGGGGGGGTCAAGTGTTGTATGACGAAACATGACAAGGGGGGGAGGGGGGGTCAAAAATGGTCCAAAAATGCATGACGTCATTTGTACACAGCCCCTTGGGGCTGTTTGCTGTTGGCTGGATGTTAATTTTTCTTTTCTATGTTCTTTATTAATAAATAGGCCATGTTTTAGGACAGCGTGCCCGAGTCCATATACTCTTCTGTTACACTCTGTCCCTCCTCGAACCAATATGAACTTTATTCATTTTTGTTATAAAATAATAGAAAATTCACCCTTCTCTTTTCTGAAAATGAGAAATCTACCCCGAATGCCGAATTAAAATCAAAAATTCTTAATAAATAAGGATATCAGACCGTTTACCATGTTAGGTTTCATATCTCTGTATTAACCTGAGACACATTTTCTCTGATTTCTAGGTGAAGATTAAAGTACTTTTATTTTTCAAAAATCTGTAGAAAAATAAGTAGCTCGTGACCCCCTAGTTTTCTTTTCATAATCCTATTCTAAATGATTTTTTGTACCTCTTGGAGAAAAATGAAGAAAATCTAGGATCTTTGGTTGTGCTAAATCTGAGATCATAATCACTGATGGACTATGTGTTTCCATGGGTAGGGAAAAGTCAGCATATTTCAATCGTGGTAATGCCTATTTAAATCTTCCTACTGACTGTTTTTGAACCCCTGAAGTTGCAGTATACATTGATCTAGATATCAGGTTAAAGCTAAGATAAAGGGATATATGAATCTAGGAATGGTACTTCAATATTTTGAAAATCTTGTGACTGGTTGCTATGGAAACCATGGCTAAAGCGTTTGAAATCTTCAATAATTCTCTACCTTTCACCACTGACACAGCCATTGAGGAAATTCATTTTAGAATGCACATGAGAGGTCCATAGATGTCGTAAAACAAAATTCCACTTCTTTCAGAGAATCCCGTAACTGTAGCACCTTAACTTTAAAGAATATAAGTCATCAAATAGGCTGCCAGATTGCCGGAAAATGGCATTTTTCACTAGACCCTGCCCAGAGAACTATTCAAACAGTAGACTTTCTTTCCTTTCAATTGTATCAAATCCTTGTTCAATCAATTGTTGAGACACTAAAAAGATTTGTCAAAAACGCAAATGATTATGTTGTATAGTGCATGATTGAACTAAATTTCTTGAAGTATTGACACATGGGGGCCCTTCAGTTAGTAGGACTGGTGCACCCTCGAGCCAGTAGCAAAGTACGTAGCTCCGACTGGTCCAAGGTTGAACCTGCTTTGAGGGTTAGATTACCACGTACTGATTTTTGCGATCCTTGCCAGAGGGCAGAATCCTAGATTCCACTAGATGCGAAGATGTAGATATGATATATGGTAACTCCACCTCAATTGACAAGCTAAATGGATCTTTTACCAGTCAAGAATTTTTTTTCAAACCTAAGCACACTCTACTACATGTACCTGTATCCCCACTGACTTTTAACCTCACATCCTCAGAACCTTTTTCAGTATTATATATAGGTAAGGATAACTGTTGCTCAGCTTGCCATAATGTTCGGTGCAATTTCATTTCTCATGCAATTATGAGCATTAAGAAATTACTGCTCCTCACTTGATTGAAGGTATTTGAGATCTTGGTAACCCCCACCATCTCACACCTAGATACATCAGAGATCATCAGAGAGTTTGGTTCCAAAACGCAATAAACACCAATCTGGAAAATATTGAGTTAAGATAAGAAAACAACAGTGTAGGGTAAGTGAAAAAATATTGCAAAATCATTTTTTTTCCAAAACAGTCACCATTTGGCACCTAGGGGCCACCTTAAATCCCACTTTCTTCCAAAACGCAATTATGTCCACACCTGCTTTGTCCCAAATCGCAATAAATCCACTAAGGCAGACATTGTCATGACATATTTGTTCAATAATATCCTTATTTCTATGGGATTAATGATTTATTAATGTTATATCACTATGTTTTCTGAGTTTTATATCCTTATTCCTAATAAAAACCAACTTTGCTGATGAGGAGAGAGGTATATAGATGTGAAAACCATATTGATGGTTTTATTGCATTTTGGAACAAAACAGTGTGGATTTATTGCGTTTTGGAACAAAACAGGATTGATTGCGTTTTGCAAAGAAATAAATGATAAATGACCAATTGTCTGTAAAAGAACAATCAGTGCAAAAAAGTACTTGTAAATGATTCATTTATATCCAACTAAATGAGAAAAGTCAAATATAGAAAGGAAAGCATTTGTGGTCATTATATGGATACAAAAAAGTGTCATGTTGGATTTATTGTGTTTTGGACCAAAACGGTTTGGGGGCTTTAATGCATTTTGGAAAAAAAATGGGATGAAATCACTGAATTTAGCTGTGAAGGAAGACTCAAAGATTTCAAAACTAAATGTGGAGGTGTTTTATCTACTTTTCTATTAGATATTGGAACTCATAAAAAATTACCATCCCTCTTCAATTTTTTGGAATGATAAATGTCTCAGTATCTCAAAACACCCAAAATGGATTTGTTGCGCTTTGGAACCAAACTCTTCAATTATAGTCATTTATGCTTTATCTAAATACTGGTAATCTTATTTATATAAAGGCTTCAGACAACAGCTTCACATTCAAATACCTGTATTATTTTGTCATCACTCTCAAGTGACATCTCTAGCGTTATTCAAGTCCAACCACTTCAAGATTTTCTTTTAGATAACATCATCCCATCATTAGTAGAATTGGTACATGGAAGCTAAAGCATTTCCTTTTCTGTCCACCGAAAGTTTACACTTCATTGACCTATAACTGCATCACACACATATAGAGGCAGGGTACCAATCCACTGGCATGGCTGTTTATTCTATCCACTGGTCACACCTACTCTATTCAAAGAGAGAACACCGAAGTCCGAGCCGAAGCTGAGAAGAAGCCTCAAACCTTTACCATGCCCTGGAACAGCATTAGAAGTATACCAAGAGCCATTTCTGGCCCTGCTTCCCCATGATCAGTGGACCATGACCGCTCTCTACTGAAGTGCAGTCAAGCATGACATGAGCTGATATTACTGTGTTTGTGGTACTGAGGTGTGAGTCCAACCCCCATCCACCTACCCTTAGTTACAGCACCATTAGGGAAGCCACATTTAAACATGTTTTATGTGAGACTGTTGTTAATTTCTTGAAAAGGAGGGTTCATGTCTTAGATATTTTGATATTTTCTTGCCAGAAAGGCCTTCAGCTTTTACATGAACTGAATATTTTCTTTAGGAAGTTTAACACAAAAATCGGAAATGGGTTTTAATGGTGTATACAGGTACTTATTAGGGTCATATGGTTACAAAATCCATGATTTACTTCACACATATACTGAACTTCTTCATGCTGAGTATGTTACAGGGTAAATAAATATTCCTTGTTTTTATGGTTCTATCACCAAAATCATAAAAGTAATAGAAAATGGCGAAAAAACACTATTCATGTCACTTAAATATTGTACTTAGATCTGCCCAAATCCCCATTACCATGTGTTTCTCAGGGCTAGAAATGGCCATGGACTTACATATATGACTGGGGCCACAAAGAGTGCAGTCTTCAACCTGGTGTAGTCAACCCTACTGGCTCTTTTCTAACACCATCTATAATTCAAACAAGGTCTTCTTATAGGTGCCTTGAGGCCATTCACCCACAAAGAAGCTTACAAAGATGGCATCTGTCATTGTCACCACTGCCTTATTGATGTTGCTGGTTGCTGTTGTGTGTCCTTTGTTAGACTACAGATGGTCGGGTCACCAGTGTGTGCTGCAGCTGAAATGGAATACAGGGAACACGATCAGCAAGGTTTAGCAGAGCTTGATGCATTATTAATGCTGGTGAAGCATCAAACTTAGCAAGATTATTAATCAAATTTTTAATTAGGATCCAATGGGGGAGGGTTTAGCAGGAGTCTTTATGTGGGGGGCAATTTGTTCTTTTACGGGTTACAACTGTGGCATTGGCCACAATGCAGGCTGGAAGCTGATTTATGAAGTTATCATAAAGAGAGAGAGTTTCTGAGATTGTGTGTCAATTTGTGGAAAGTGTTGCCATATTTTTTGCTCGTCCCCCATTTGACTCTCAATGTGAAGAGAGCCGAAGCTGAGAAGAAGCCCCAAACCTTTACCATGCCCTGGAACAGCATTAGAAATACACCAAGAGCCATTTCTGGCCCTGCTTCCCTGTGATCAGTGGACCATGACTGCCCTCTACTGGAGTGCAGTCAAGCATGACATGAGCTGATATTACTGTGTTTGTGGTACTGAGGTGTGAGTCCAACCCCCATCCACCTACCCTTAGTTACAGCACCATTAGGGAAGCCACATTTAAACATGTTTTATGTGAGACTGTTGTTAATTTCTTGAAAATGAGGGTTCATGTCTTAGATATTTTGATATTTTCTTGCAGGAAAGGCCTTCAGCTTTTACATGAACTGAATATTTTCTTTATGAAGTTTAACACAAAAATCGGAAATGGGTTTTAATGGTGTATACAGATATTTATTAGGGTCATATGGTTACAAAATCCATGATTTATTTCACACTGAACTTCTTCATGCTGAGTATGTTCCAGGGTAAATAAATATTCCTCATTTCTATAGTTCTATCACCAAAATCATAAAAGTAATAGAAAATGGCGAAAAAAAACACTATTCATGTCACTTTAATATTGTACTTAGATCTGCCCAAATCCCCATTACCATGTGTTTCTCAGGGCTAGAAATGGCCATGGACTTACATCTATGACTGGGGCCACTAAGAGTGCAGTCCTCAACCTGGTGTAGTCAACCCTACTGGCTCTTTTCTAACACCATCTATAATTCTTCTTATAGGTGCCTTGAGGCCATTCACCCACAAAGAAGCTGACAAAGATGGCATCTGTCATTGTCACCACTGCCTTATTGATGTTGCTGGTTGCTGTTGTGTGTCCTTTGTTAGACTACAGATGGTCGGGTTACCAGTGTCTGGTGGAGCTGAAATGGAATACAGGGAACACAATCAGCAAAGTTTAGCAGGGCTTGATGCATTATTAATGCTGGTGAAGCATCAAACTTAGCAAGATTATAAATCAAATTTTTAGTTAGGATCCAATGGGGGAGGGTTTGGCAGGAGTCTTTATGTGGGGGGGGCAATTTGTTCTTTTACGGGTTACAACTGTGGCATTGGCAACAACGTAGGCTGAAAGCTGATTTATGAAGTTATCATAAAGAGAGAGAGGTTCTGAGATTGTGTGTCAATTTGTAGAAAGTGTTGCCATATTTTTTGCTCGTCCCCCATTTGACTCTCAATGTGAAGAGACAAATCCTTTTATGGGAATGTGAAATAACCTAGACATTCTTACCATAAAGAGGTGCTAAAATAATTTAGACCAAGGGTGTGTTTGAACATAGAAAATACTCATGGTGACTTAAAATGTACCAAAATATGTCTATACAAATAGCAAACTTCTTGGTGCCAAGTGTAGGTAGGTCCTAGTGTATAGATACTATGGTGTTCATAGTATGTTAGATTGGACAAGTTTTGGAAAAAGACAACTGGGGTCTGGACCCACTGTCAAAGCAGAATGTGATATTAGAACATCTTGACCTGGAACTGATTGATGATCCCTACTACCTGCACTTCTACTGCCTGTGAGCTTTATTACCCATAATTCCCTGATGACATTTCCTTCCCTACAGGGCAGCTGTTCACACTGGGTACTGAGAGATAGACCCTCAGGGTGTTCTGATTGGCCCTAGGGGATCCTGTAATGGCTTAGATGTTGGGAGGTGGTGTTCACCTGGGGCATAGAAGGCTTTGATTATGTGAACTGCCTGGTTCTTGGCGCCTTCGTCCAACCCACTCTAAGACATCACCCACAAGTAGAATCAATCTAGTACTCATGCATTAGGCCCCAGGAAGCTGATGAAAGTTACATACTGTCTCAGAACATCAGACAGTATGAAACCTCAAATTTTGAAAATGAAATATCTATTGCTTAGTACACATAGATAAGGCATATTCAGATCTATTAAGGCAGCGGTCTAGATAGTTTAGAGGGAATGATAGAAAGATCAGTGTGCCTGCTGCAGACCTCAATGTCCTGCTTAATTTTCAATCAAATGGATTTTATCTAATTAAATACATTAAAATCTAAGACACCTAATGAGATACAACGTGTCCATATACAGACAGTTCATGTACTTTATGTTCACCCTGCAAAGTACCCTTAAATAGGTAGGGATGTGAGTGGACAGCCATGTTCTGAAAGAATGGTATACTATCATCATCAGATTATAAAAATGACTCACTTACTACATAAGTGCATATAATGATATTTTCTTCTCTACAAAAGAAAAATGATATTGTCCTCATTAACATTCTCCTCATTACAAAGAAGGCAACATGGCTTCACAACAAGAAAAAGACAAGACCCTTAGATTGATATCCTACAGCTAATACTGTCTGACATTCCGAGGCCATCCCTATATGATCCGGAATTTCCAGTTGATGCATATTTCCATGTGTTATTAAATTGCTTACCATGTTATTGAATTTCTTGTTTCATCATTTGTGACATGATCTGCAAAAAGGGACTTTATTTCAAGTCACATTTTGATGATGGTTGTAACACACGATGAGAAATTCTTAAAAAAACTCACCGTTGTAGCATTGTAGCACCGTTGCAACATTTTCTATCAGTTTGTTATTAAGTGACCATATCTGCACGAGGTCCTTATCATCCATCAGAGAGTCCAATGTTTAGGTTCAGTCACTCAGTTTCTCTCTGATAAAAGTGTTCTCTTACTTAAGCTTTGTATTTTTGTCACCAAAGCTCTCTTATAAGAATTGAACACTTTCGGATCCTGTTTTACCAAAGTTTGCTTTTAGGCTTTTCGCTTCATTTCACTGTGTGAGGAATTACAACTTGTACACCTCTATGCATTTCTTCCTTTTCTACTATATAAGTTATCCGCTATCAGGGAAGAACATATCGATAATAAATGGACATTAATATAATATTATAGGTGATACAGTATATGAAGAATATAATGATGAATATATAATAATGAATGATCTCATCACAAAGAAACAAGGGTTTCGTGGATTACTGACCTTGGGGCTATCGGCACGATAGATGCTGTTATTAATAAGACAACCTTAATAATTAGTTGACAAAGGTATAGGTCAGTAAAATTGAACAATGATAACAATAGTAAAAATTGAAACAAGGAAACACCTGGCGTGGTGTTACCTGTACAGGTGAGATTTGCCAACTGATGGTTGACGATTCCCCCTTATATACTAGAGGACTGTTTACCATGATTGTAAACTAATTTTTTTTACAAAATTTCCTATACCTTTTAACTTGCTGTTTCCTAGTTCTCCCAGTATTCTCTGACACACCCTGGTCCAAAAGATACCTTTTTCTTTTTTGCAACCTCCTCCACTCTGGAATCAAAACAGCACATGTTATTATCATGCAGAGTGGTAATACATTTTTCAGGCATACCTTTATAAGCAAGTCTTTACAACTGGTCAGCCAGAATATTATCCTCCGACCTATTATAAGTAGCATAAATTTCTACATTGTTGATGAAACACAACCAAATTTTTTCTCAACCATTCCATACAAAGCTTATTTCTTGATCTACACGTATTGATCATGGCTAGAACTTGCATGTTGTCCGCTATACAATGTATTATTTTGTTTTTGTAAATAGAAATCCAACGTTTTAAACCCATCATAACAGGTTACAAAAGGTCCTACCAACTTTAACTACTTAAGAGCAGAACGACATAAGTCCACCTATTCTCTCCAAATTCTTTTTTGAGATGAACCTCTTATTAACATTGTCCAATAAGATTCATTTCATTTTTTCTACTTTATCCTTAGGTAAAGATAATTCTAAATCTTTAGAATTTATAAGAATACCTAAATATTTGCACTCTTGAGACGGTTCAGTGACTTTTTCCTGTGAGACTACAAAGCCCATGCACTCCATACATTCCATCAATAGATTTCTTTGACTGAGACAATCCTCATAATTTTCAGCAATGACAATAAAATCATCCAAGTAGTTAACAATTCTTTTAACACCATAAAACTTTGCTACTTCCACAATGAAATCCGATATTCTATTGAATATATAAGGCGCACACTTCAGACCAAAGGTTAATCTATTGCTAACATAATACTAATCTCCATGTCCAAAATTCCACCTGAAACCCTGCAAAGTTGCATGGGGACCATATACATTTATAGTTCTGTAAGCAGATTTCAAGTATTCCTATCTAACTGAGCAGTCACAGTACTAATATTATTATAGGAAAAAGTAGAGCTAGTAGTGTCCATAAAGTTGTTGATGGATACCTTTTCCGGCATGCTACAATCTGTTATTGGTCTCAACTTGCCATTGGATTTTTCTACTCCACCAAGTGAATGGATACACTGAGGTTTGCTTTCAGACTTAGAGACTAGTCCCCCATCCAATTCATCTAGTAATATGCCACAAAATTCATTGTAAAATCTTCCTTCAAGAATTGATTTATAATTCTACAGTCATAAGTTGTTTTACAGCCTGGGTCTACAATCTTGAAGCCTTGGACGAAACCATGCCATAGGAAATTAGTCTCAATATCATTAATATTAACGAGACCTTTCTGTTGGAGGAAAGAGGCCACCCTACATGGCAAAATCTGAGCTCTCTCCCCAAAAATATAATGAACACACATACATACACCTTTTATACAACTGTCATACACCCTGATGCTGGGTAAACCTTCAACATTTACAGAAAAAAAAGGGTCCATTTTCACCCTGTATGTGGTCATTATATGTAACATCTGAGTTAACAATATTATTAACCTTTTCCACATTTTCCAAAGAATTAAAATCTTGGAATACACTTCGATTAACTGTGCTAACAAGAATCTCCTGCTCTGTTATGGGTTCAGGTGGTTGAGTTAATTCACTGACCCCATCCCCGTTTTCCACCTCCTGTACTGGAGCGCTATGTGGAGGCGAGCCACCATCTGTGGATCAACACAGTAAAAGGTATGCCTGCGCACCCCCTCGGGGGCGTACTTTTTACCGTGTTGATCTATTCTACCACACCTACTACAGCTGAATCAGACATCAAACACACATAACTGCCAGCCATAGGACATTGGCTACCCACATACTCCTAATCATTTCTAGATTTTTGACATTCAGTTTTGTTGTGTCCTGTCGCTATACAACTGCTACAAATGTGTTTATACTTGCAGGGATCTCTCAAACATCCCTCGGCCCTATTGAATGCATAACATGGGTTGTTTGAAACCTTAGATTTAACCCCATTTTTAGATTTAGAGGTGTATGCCCTCTGGGCTTGGACCGTACCATCGTAAGAAAGATGTCTAAGAATATCGGAATTTCCAATCGTACCAAAGGCTTCGATACCATCACTATTAGCCCTAGCTCTAACAGATTTGTCATATGCCACCAGGGCTGCAACAGTATATATCTTTGTTCCAGATTTCTCTACCGACATTTGCAAGTGTTTCAACATCCCCTCCACCTTCCTTATAGGCATCAAACACAAAATTCAATTTGACCAAAACCAATTTCTCAATAGTGTCTATCTTATCACGCTTTTTAATGTAATTTTCGTGGTCAAACTCACTGGTTTTGGTAGCAGAATGAAGCCTAAATGCAGTAGAGTCAGTTGATGACCCTCCTTAAGAGTTACGCACACCATGACAAGCAGAAAATGACAATTTAGACCTCTTCCGACGACCTTGGTGAGTGACTTCTTCCCATCTTGACCCGTTGCTATGGACGCTCTGTGAACATTGTCGTCTCTCCCTGGAAACACGGCTGCGTCCTTGACGACCTGATGTCATAACTTGCTCATAAACATCAGCATGTGGGAGCCCCGCCCCCTTGGTCGTATCCAACATCTCTTCTCTCTGGTCCCCTCTAGTAGCAATTACATCATGCAGAAGACTCTTGATTTCGTGTAATTCGCCCTCCAGCGAGTTAATTCTGTCCTTGCCCGTCTGGTCAGTGAGTGAAGCCTCCTCAAACCCGTTAACATGGCGGGGTGTCGAAGGTACCTGAGCCCCACAGGATAAGTCGACATCCCTCGAATATCCTCAGTTGGCCGATTCTGCTGCCGATTTGACCAATTTCTTTGAAGCATCCAACATGTACCTAAATTATAACATGAAACATGTGTAAAATTTATGTGCAAAGGAAATGTTACAAAATTTGATATTTCAGACCTCTGTTAGCATTCATTACACTGATAACCTTTCATGTTGCATGGCATTGATTTTAATGTCACATTCATTCTCCCTGTTTCCTAACCTTTTCTCCATCAGTGGTTTACAGGTGCAAAAGTCAGGCCTAATTTTACACTCATTATTACCTCTGACAATATTGTAACATCTACGCATGGAGAAATGTTGAAAGGCCTTAGAGAGATAGTGTAGCTCAATATGTCCCAGGGACCTAGTACAAGAACATGTATCTGACATTATAGGGGTGACAGAGAAGATACCGCTATATTTTTCTTTCCTTTTTCTTCTTTTGACGTCACACTGGCAGGGAATACATGACAGGGAGAGACAACACTAACAGCTCCTCAAAGCAAAATGGATGTGTTCTTGTGATATTTCACAGGACAACAGTTGTGCATATAGAAGGTCATTGATGTCAATATGATTCATAGTCCTATGTAAAAGTAAGTGTACAATGATGTGATGGATCCTGTTCATACATACTTCTCACATATAGCTAAGTGTAATTTTTTTCTGCAGTTACAACAATGGTTTCAGAATTATATCCTTAACACTGCAAAATCGATGCTAGTTACCACATACTGAATACATGATTGTTGTGGTGTTTAAATGCATGTAGTTCTTGTTTTAGAGATCAAATTCTCTCAAGCTGAAGTCGAGCAAAATCCAACCTCTTCTTATCCTCTCACTGCCATTTGTCTGAGATGATTCCTTCTGTTACACCACATTTAACAACTGTGAAGCACAGGATAGCCACTTAGTGCCGCTAAAGTGCTGTAAAACACAAATCAATCAATCAAACCACATTCAACTCAAATTTACAGTATCTTTTTGATTAACTGTTCCAGAATAAAAACTAAGTATCCTTTTATACTTTAATCTTCCTGGAGGCATGGGGGAAGTAATTGGTGACACTTTGTTGTTTTTGTCTGTTTGGAAATACCTTATAAATCTTATAACACCAATTAGTCAAGAAGTATGTTTCATAGGAGTTCTAAACAGTGAAATTGATATACTATTATGACCTTCTGTCCCCTTTGTATCAGGTAATGAACCCCATTGGATTATCCCCATCATTACAAATATTGTGAATATTTCCATTTTTTGTCACTTCCCCTACCATAGAACCTGATTTAATCTTTACCTAGATACACTTGTTCTTGATACATTTTTTCCAGTCCATGATCTTTATGGGATGCACTATGTTCATAGAATCCTTAAATTTAAACACCAACTTACTCAAGGTGTCTAGTGACCCAAAATACCTGACAGTAATAGCATCACTCAGCATTTCCCCACAGGGAGACTCAATATGACAAGGGTCAACCTGCACTCACACCCAACAAGTCCCATGAGTAAGGATGGTAAACATTGGTCACACCAGTCAATCACAACTGTACACACATCAGCAACAAGGTAGGGGCATTTTCATTGGCTGAAGTAATATTGTGGCTGGCTTATTATGTGCCAGGATAGAGAATGGCTGTGGGACCGTGTATACAGACCTGACAGTCTACACATGATGTAATCACAAGGGACAAGATCAGTGAACAGGGGTAGGGGAACTTGTGCATGGGACAGCTAGTATATATCTACTGTCATATTCTTGAAAGCTGCCTTTCCACCTTACTTACGGCACACCAGTTTTTACTAACTTTTTGGACTTTTTTAGGATTCCTAGAACTAATTAAAGAAAAATGTCCACAACATGGATTATTTGCATACTTTTTTGCATGTGGCGGGCCTTATGATGAAAAAGGCTGCTTAATGAAAACACTATGTCCTGAAGCATGATTACAACTATTGATCCATTACAATTGGCAAAGAAAATGTAATTATGTATGGTATCAAATGAGATGTTTTATAGTTTTTTAAGTGTTAAAATTGAAAAAAAAATTCCCCTAAATTTCCCCATTAAGCTGACAGACTGGACCTCTTTATACCAGTGTCCAGTATTTTAGGGTGACCTCTGTTACCACCAGCCTTTGATGGCCCTGGGCAGAAAATAAAAAGAATATTCTGGTCAATGTCAGACTAAAATGAAGACCAATTAGGGATATAGATATGTGCCAGATCATGACTTGATATATCTTCACATCTCTGCACTAGCTGCATTTCCCTGTCAAAATCTGAAGTAGTTTTTTTAAGGTGAGTGACCCCCGTTACCATGATTAAGCATGTATAATTAAGGTGGAAACAAAAATAACCAATACTAGTCCAAAGGTAATGAGAAAAGGAAACTGTATACCAAAAATCAGATTGATTGATGGTATATCTAATTTTCTAGAGAGGAAATACTTTAGAAAAGTGACCTCCATTACCGATGACCTCCGTTACCGCCCACCCCATTTTCGGTTACCTCCATTTCCATAGCCTGCCCAGCCACAATGTTAGCTTTAATATTCTAAGTTAGTCAACTCATTTTTGACTCACCTTGAAATCCAAATATTAGCTAAACCTTGGGTACAAGGTCATGATACATTTGACCTTGGCCAAGGTCAAGGTCACCCTTTTCAAGGTCAAACACCTAAATCTGTCAGAAATTAGGTAGGAAATCATGTTTATGGCTATAAAATTGGCTTTAATTAACTTTTTGCCATGCTGTTAAGTATAAAAATGGCCACATCTTTGAGTGCTTTTTCATGGTTCCAACAATTTAGACCTTAGACAAGGTCAAGGTCATCCTTTTTCAAGGTCAAAAATTAGGGAAATTAAATTTATGTTCATAAAATTGGTTTAAATTCACTTTATGTTATACTTTGGATTACTAAAGTGGTCTACTTGTTGAGTGCCTTTTCAAGATCATAACATGGTTGACCTTGGCCTAGGTCAAGGCCATCCTTTTCAAAGTCAAACACGCTCAATTCAGCTGAAATTATGTTTATGTTTATGGCCATAAATTTGGCTTGAATTAAGTTTTTATCACCCCTCTGAAAACCTAAAATAGTTGTCTCTTTAAATACTTTTTCAAGGTTCCAACATTGTTTACCTTAGCCTAGGGCAAGCTCATCATCTTCAAGTTCAAACACCTAAATCTGGTTGAAATCAAGCAGGTAACTAAATGCTGAGTGCCTTTTCAAGGTCATGACATGGTTGACCTTTGCCTAGGTCAAGGCCATCCTTTTCATGGTCAAACACCTGAATTCGGCTGAATTTCTCAAGGGAATCATCTTTATGGCTATGAAATAGACTTTCCATCTCTGGGTTTCCCAAATGCAGTGCTATAGTGCTGCATTTATGCAGTACAGGCAGTTTATTGGTTTTGAAATCCTTTAAAAAATTAAAGTGGTCAGCTTGACTAATTTTTTCCCCCTATCTTTTGTATTTTCCTGGTGTTCCGGGTAAGCGTAGAAAAAAACCCAACCTGTTCAGTTCTCAATAATGTCTACCTTTCAAAAATTAAAATGGTCAACTCTTTTTCAAGGTCCTATCATTATTGACCCTAGCCAAGGTCATCCTTTTCAAAGTCAAATCAGCAAGGGGATAAAAGTTATGGCCATAAAATTGGTTTAAATTCACTTTTTGACATTCTTTAAAATTCTGAAATGGTTTACTTCCTGATTTCCTTTTCATGGTCATAACATGGTTGACATGGTCAAGGTCCTCCTTTGAAAGGTCAAACACCTTAATTTGGATAAAAGCAGCAAGGACATTGCATTTATGACCATACAATTAGGTTAAATTCAATTCATGGCATGCTTTAAAAAGTACTTATGTGGTCTACTCCAAGACCAAGGAAGGCCATAATGTGGTAGATCTTGCTCAAGTTTAATGTTATCACTGGTTATCTTTTCCAGGTCAAACACTAAGGTCTTTTAGTCATTAAGGGAATCATATTTACAACTACAAAATTGGTTTCTATACACTTTTTAACATGCTTGGAATTCTAAAGTTGACATGATTGACCTAGGTAAATAGGTCAAAGTTGTGTTCCACAAGGTCAAGGACACTTAAATGTGAATGACTATAGTGTTTGGTGGAAGATGGATTTTTAGCCAGACCCTGAGTTCTCTGTAACTGTTAAAATATCAACTATGAATGAAATTGAGATAATCAAGATGGCTGCCAGAATTTGATTCTATGTTCCTTATTGATCTTCATTTTAGTCTGGCATTGACCAGAATATTCTTTTTATTTTCTGCCCAGGGCCACTAAAGACTGATAGTAACAGAGGTCACCCTAAAATACTGGACACTGGTATAAAGAGGTCCAATCCTTCAGCTTTTCCTTGCTAATTTCTGCCAAATTTAGGCATTTGACCTTGAAAAGGGTGAACTTGACCTTGGCCAAGGTTAAATGTGTCATGATCTTGTACTCAAGGAGTAGCAATTTTTGGATTTCAAGGTGTGTCAAAAAATGAGTTGACCAACTTAGATATGGCCATTTCTAGTAAAAAGTAACTTAAGGAGTGGACTATCTTTTTATCTTAATGCATGTCAAATAGTGAATTTAAACCAAATTTTTATCCAAAAATTTAATTCTCAAATTAAATTTCAATCAGATTTAGAGGTTTGACCTTGAGAAGGATGACCTTGACCTAAGATAAGGTCAATGATGTTGGAACCTTGAAAAAGGACTCAAAGACTTGACCATTTTAGGATTTTAAAACATGTCAAAAAGTGAATTTAATCCAATTTTGTTGCCATAAATATGATGTCCTTGCTAATTTCTGCCAAATCTTAGTGTTTGACCTTGAAAAGAGTGACCATGACCTTGGTCAAGGTCAACATGTCCTAACCTTGAGAAGTTACTCAAGGAGTAGATCTTTTTTTTTTAAAGTTCAAATTGTGTTAAAAAGTGAATTTAAACCAATGTTATGGCTCAATATGAGATATCCTCGATTTCTCATTTTGTTTGAGCAACCAGGTTGCCATGGCAACCAGCCTTTCCAGAAAAAAGTATGCCAATTTATAAGATGGGTCCCATTTTGCACGAATAGTCAAGAAACAACCTAGGGGCCATTGACAGATGCAACTCTTTTTTTATTCTAAAAAGGGATTTTTTGATTAAAAGAAAATAGAAAATAATTGCAGAGGAAAAATATCCAATCTCCACGCCAGGTGCCTGGGGGCTGTTTTTCCCTATCTTGCGGACCTCCGTATGTCATATACGGATGTTCGTATATCATATAATTCAGTTAAGTGTATTTCCTTATATATACGGAATTTTGTGTTCAACATGCGGAGGTCCGTATTTATATATGGAAAAAACCCTGTATTTCCCTATCTTACGGACTTCGAGAAATCCTTTGAAACGCCGTATGAACAGTCTCAAATACATGATGGTGGGGTACCCCCTCGTATGTTCTTTTACGTCATACGGACCACCGTATGTCACATGCGGACCCAGAGAACATCCGTATGTGTCCTTAATTTCCCTCTGAGCCCTTTGTGGGGTTATGACCTCTGACCTTGACCCGGAAGTCACCAAGTTTTTATTTGGCCGCCAATTTCGAACCAGTTCTGATCTGCTCGATAACATGGCAATAGGATGGATACAGAAAGCCAAAAGGGAATACTACAAGAGGCTCGATCCCTTATCTTTCTTCACAGACCGAAAGTTTGTTCAGCGTTACAGACTGACCAAGCCAGTGGTACGGATGCTTACAGAGAAATGGGTTTCCACAAAGAAAGTGAAAGAGTTGAGGGGTAAACATGCTGTGCCTTACAGGATAAGAGTAAGTTTCTAACACTTTAGCACGTCCCCCCCTTCCCTCTCTCCTTTTCCCCTCAGCTTTCTCTTTGTGTAATAATATTGGATGTTTACTTTGCTTGAAAACTTGGGCCACATAGAATCAAAGGAAAAACACATGAACAACTTAAAAATGAATGGAGGCCTTGTTTCACGTTAATTAGTTATTTAGTCAGTGGCCTACACCCGTCTTTCTCTTTCAATTTGCAGTTCTGCGTTGCCTTAAGGTACTTCTCCACTGGGGCAACATATCAGACAATAGGGGACTGCCATGGCATAAGCAAAAGCGTGGTGGGATGCTCAGTCAAGGATGTGGCTGAGTACTTCCGGACTCACATCAGTGAATACGTGGTCTGGCCAGACAGCTTCGACGACAAGAATGCCAAGGCAACTGTTTTCTATAAGAAGACGAAGAAGCCACGTTGCTTTGGTATGGTAGACGGGACCCATATCCTTATTTTGTGTCCAAAAGGTGTGGTGAATGACGAAAACCAGTTCTATTGCTACAAAGGCTATTACAGTATTAATGCTATGGTGAGTATCATTTCAAGTCTTGTTCAGCATTGTTCTGAGTTGTTTTCCACTTCCTTTTCCTCAGAGGAACTTATCCGTAGATACTGTTAAAAACTCTGAAAGACGTGATTAAAACTTTAGCTAAAGTAATTGAACTATGATTAATTGAACTTAAAAAAGCAAGACAAAGGAATTTTTCTGTCCTTCACCATGGTTAACACATATTTGCAGATCATCGCAGACTATGATGGGTTCATCTTCCATGTTAATGCAGCAAACCCTGGAAGTTGTAACGATATCTATGTCATGAACGGCTCTCAGGTCAAGTACCTCAGGGAGAGAGGAGACTTCAGGGGATATTACCTCCTAGGAGACTCTGGGTAAGTTTTGTGCTTACCAAACTCTTTCAGTCACTTTTTTTGTAAACAAGTCTTTCATCTGTTGTCCATATGTACCTATTTTATATGTCCTATTGAAACCAATGTGAGCCTTGACTTAAAAGAGAAAAAAATTATTTTATTCTTATTTTGCAGCTATGCTCTGACTGATTATGTCTTGACTCCCATTAAATATGAGAAGACTCAATCCGACATCGATTACAACAAATGGCACCGGAAGACAAGGTCTTCTGTGGAGAGGACAATAGGGATATTAAAGCAGAGGTGGAGGTGAGTCCTTAGAGCTCAGATTATTATATTTCTTTGGTTTATAACACCATATATAATTATAAAGAAAGAAAATATACTAAATAAAGTACATTACATGATTTTATTATTAGACTTTAAACAATTGTAAAGGAATCGTGACTGACATTCTTTTCGGTTCTTGCAGGTGTCTTGACAGCAGTGGGGGTTACCTCTACCATGACCCTCCTACAGCAGGAGCCATTATAGAGACTTGTGTGGCTCTGCATAATTGTGCTAAAGCGGCTAAGGTCCATCTTCTGCCCGATTACCTCGCGAGGGACAGCTTCCGCAGGATCAGAAACCCTGTTCCCCAACCTGAACAGAGGAGACCAACAGAGCGTGTGGCCTTCCACAATCTGCGGTCTACCTTCGTCAACAAGTACTTCGTCCAAGAAGATATAGATGAGACACACGCGGAAGAGGGTGAACCCACTCCCAAGGATGAAGATTTTCAACAGGAGGGACTACAGTTTCCTGACCACAGAGACCCACAAGTGGCACCTCAGGTAGCTCTTTTGTTGGACCAGATGAACGCACTGATAGAGGAATACTATGACGCTAACTATCTGCATTGAAAGTTTAAATGGACCTAGGCAGCTTTCTTGTATATAAATGTATATATTTTTTTTGGATCTCTAATTTATTGTGTAAATAAAGGACTATTCTGCAAATGCAGTATTAAAAAATGACGTTTATTTCTAAGAGTAAACAGCATGCATATCAAAATCAACTTCCCCTTTGTAGAAGAACACATATGGCAATGGGTGAATAATAATAGTGTTCACACCTAACATTACCTTTGCATTGTGTAGCCGTATGT
The DNA here is from genome assembly GCA_949317995.1 of Acholoe squamosa. NCBI lineage: Eukaryota > Metazoa > Annelida > Polychaeta > Phyllodocida > Polynoidae > Acholoe > Acholoe squamosa. The sequence goes on from OX439044.1 coordinate 64,879,975, forward strand.
CAGGAAACCTTATGACTAAATGTATCTTAAAACATCTTTCCATTTCTTTTTTCATTCATATTAACATCCAGTATCCAGATTCTGACATAAAGAGTCTCATTTTTTCATTTGTATGTATACAATTAAAAATTTAAAGTGTTATCCTGAATTAATGCAACAATACCTCTTTCGAACAATATGTATGGCTATGGGTGAATAATAATCTTCTTCACACCTTACATTATCTTTTCCTTGTGTATTCCTATGTCAGGAAACTTTATCACTAAATGTATCTCAAAACATCTTTTCTGTTCTTTTTATAATGAAATCAACATGTACTCCCGTGATTCTAAAATATGCAGTATCATGTTTGCAGTTTTAAGTTCAAAGTTTAAAAATGACACTGATATCCTTAACAATGCAACATTAAAAAGTGTACGATGAACGTTACCTAACTTTTAAGACAAAAACAACATGACTAGTCTCTGTTTGTCGTAACATTGACATGAGAGTACTGAGGTATAATAAAACTCGACATAACAGCCTGTCTTTTATGTCCATTAAAATCTTAATTACCTATTCTAACTGTTAGTCTGTTAACAATTCTTGACAACATAACATTAGTCATTATATTTTTTGGTAGCCTTCCTGCTTCTTGAGGATCTTTTCACAGGTACACCTCTCTTTTTGTTTTGCCCTTCATCCTTCTCAGAAGCTTCTGTGTCTGCCTCTGAAGCTGCCTCTGAAGCTGCCTCTGAAGCTGCCTCTGAAGCTGCTTCCTTCTGGTGATGGCCTTCCTTCACGATAACCTTAGGGTTTTCCACTTCTCCTTCTACTTCCTGAAGGCCATCTTTAGTCACGATGACAAACTCGTCCTTGTGCAGAACTGAAAAATGGGGGAGGCTGTTGTCTTCAGGATCTATGTAGTTAATAGCTGAAAACAAAATTACCATACAATTTCTCACATAAGCCGCACCTCTTACCAGTATCCAAATCAAAACAGGCTTTTAAAATAAACCAAAAGAAGGCTAGCGGCTGACAGCAGGGTATACTTTACAGGAAAAGAGGAGAATTACTACAATTTTCCAGCAAGTGAATAAATTTATCCCTTTCAGATTTTACACTTAAGTTTGGCTTACTTTCTTATACACGTTTCATTCTAAATTTAACATTTCATCTCTCCCTTTCTTTCATGAAAAATAAAATAATGCTTACCTTCGCCGGGAACAGCTAATTTTCTTTGGCCCTCTTCGAGGTCGAAAAGTAACCCGGGGCTTCCCTCGTCCCGTGTCTGATAAGGAGGGGTTGTTCCAACTGTAAGAAGATCCAAAATAATAAAGTAAATACTTATATAAAAAAATTATTTCATTTCTACATAATGATATACCGTAAAATTTAAGGCTGTAAGACTATATTTAAAAAAAAGGTAAAAATGAGAAAATTATTTCATATGAAAACCCATATAGATATTTCCTTTCATTGAAACTCTTCTAGACTTACCAGGAGGAGGGTTGGGATGAGTTAGGAAGGCAGATATAACGAAAGTATCTACTTCTGAGGTAGGGTTCTCATTTTCTACTGTCTCCAGGGCTTTGTCACAATAAAAGGGAGAGACTAGTGTTACAAACCTAGTTTCTTGTTAGGTTATTTCTCTTCGCCCTGATCTCATATCTCCATATAATTTACTTTGATTTCAAATAAAGTTAAGGGTTAGTTATGTTACACACACATGCTGTACATGCTGGAAAAGGTTATCAAGAAAGGAATTGTCCACATGCTGCCCCGTACATGCTTCTCTGTTGGTAGTGATAGGATATTATTACATTGTAAAGCACAAAGAAACAAAGTAGAAAGTATTTATACCTTTGTCTGAAGCTTTGTCCGGGCAAGCATCCTTCGTACCAGGAGACAATACAATACATTCTGGAACTGGAGATCCTGGAACCACTTCTGCGTCTTCACGGGGCTCCTCCTGTTCCTCCTGTGCCAGAGGTTTAACCAAAGGACGTCCCACTGTTGAATAGAATGACAAACAGTTTCATTTATTTGTCTAAAATGAAGAAAAGATAAAAAAATTGTTATAATTAATACACATACGGACCCCCCTATGTTGTATTAAACTGTATATTTATGAGCTGCATTGCTTTGCATTGTCATAACATGTCCACCTCCACTTTTATGAGAAAAACGTTTTTAAATAACTATTACATGCTCCCTATTCGTTTAGCTTTTCATAAGGAAATAAGATGAATGATTTCAGAAGCTAGACATTTTAGTTGACTCACTTTCAATAAGAGTTCTGGCCACGGATTCCTTGTTCAGCTTCTCCTGTATATCTGCCAGTTTCTCCAGGTTAGCTACTATTCTATCAAGAGCTCGCTCTGTGTTGTCTACTAGTTTCAAGGAGGAGTTGTTGCACAGGTTTAAAGCCCTCTGGTTGGAGGCCAGCTGGTTCATGTTCTCACTAAGTCTGGCCATACTGTCTGCCACGGACAATACCCCCACACTTATTTTTCCCTGAGCTTCTTCCACTGACTTACAATGCTTGTCTAAAGCATCCGTCATATTATTGACAGACTGTGCAATTTTTGTTTGTCTTTTCACCAGACTTTCAATAACTTTGTCTTGAACTAATTCTAATCCTTCCATAGTTTCCTTTTGTGTCTGTAGGAAGAAAGCAGACAGCTCTCGTACAGTGCCAGTCGATCTGCTCGCAGCCTCATCCAACTTATCTAACACCAACTTGGTGTTTGAATGTATGGCAGTCGCTGATTCTGCCACATGCTTGCAGAAGTTGTCATATGACGATGTCATTTTCTTATTGGATAAAACCAAATCTTGAGTGGAATATCGCATATCTTCTGATATCTTAACGGCCGATTCCGCCAGTGCTTCATGAGTCCTCTTCAGTTCCTCTGTCACACGATGTGAACTTTCATAGGACGTCTTAATAGAAATGCCCTTACCTGTGTCTATTCCTGCACTTGATGTGACATCTTCTATTTCAGACTGACCTGGTGAATAGGGCATTTTCAATTCGGATATGTTTTCCTCATCAGGTTGTTTTTTTTTGGATCCTGAATCAAACATTTTTTTTCTAGAAGACACATTCGAAGTAGAAGCTATTTCATCTAATACTTCCACAGTCTTCATGGCCTGCAGACGGGGGGATGTACGACGTTTAGCTAAAGAGTTAGGTTTATCTTTTTTTTTCCCTCCACAAGTCTTATCAGCAGGAGTTTTTTTTATTTCTCGCGATTTATTAGTCAATGGGGTACTAGTCTTGATGTCCGAATCTTTCTTTGATGCAGCTATAAGTTCCTCGACTTCTTCTTGGGTGTACAGCTTGGCCTTCTTTGCTGGATTTTCTAGTTTTGTTAGACTAGGCCTTTTGTTGTATTCATTCTCTAGTTCTTTATCCAAGTCATCATCGTCATGCTCGAGAAGAGGTGGGGTGGCATTTAATATACCAGAAAAGGAATCTGCCCTCCTCCGCCTCCTACCCTGAAAAACAGGAGAAGGTTCTTCCTCTCCATCGTCTTCTTCTTCTCCTTGGGTGTCTTTTAAAGGTGGGTCAGGTAAGAGATGAGAGGCACAGGGTAGAGAAGAATGAGCTGAAGAAGACTTTGAAGGCCGAGCGGATGAAGAAGGCTTGGAAGCCCCTAGTGATGAAAATGCCTTGGAAGAGCCTGCTGATTTAGACGGCTTAGATGTAGAACCAGAAGGTTTTGAAAAAGAGCTTGAAGTTGACGTCTCAGGACGTTGACCAGAGGCGGAGGTCTTCTTCCCCTGACTGTTTTTGTTAGCATTCTTTTTCTTTATGTCCTCTAATCTTTTCTGAAGCTCCTCTCTTTCTTTCTCTCTTGACTGATCGGCTGTAACTAGGGTGGACACTTGGACTCCAGTTGAGCCCTTCTTCTCCTTCTCTAAAGACAGTTTTTTTGTTGAAGGAATTACATATTTTTAACATATACCCAGTCGATACCCTTGGTTGAAGAATAGAAGACTGGCTAGTCGCAGACGGGCGAGAGACAGGGTCTCTTTTGTTACGCTGAGTCAAGTTGTTGGAAGACTCGCCTTCTTCTTGATCGTCTACCTCGCTCTCGGTTTCTCCTCCATGAGTGCTCACAGCCTCCTCTGTCCCTGCATTAGAAGTAGTATCTGGCTCCCCGTCCTCCAGGATAGGAACTGAAAATGAAAAAAGAAAAGAAAAAAAAATGAAGGGCATCAAGGAAATATAATTTCAATAAACAGAAAAACCTTTATTCTACATATAACAGACATTTCAGTTCAAAATCGGAAGATTATTTTGGGTGACTCATAAATGGGGTTTATACCCTATGTATCTCAACAAAACACCTAAATATGGACGCCTTGGAATAGGGCACATGTTTAACAATAAAGAAAACTATGAAACAATCATCTGAAATTCGTTATACATTTTTTTCTATACTGAAATATCAACCTCAAACATATGAAATGTTGCAGGCATCTGAAACTCTGACATGTCTGATATAAATTCATATGAAGATGAGAAATGAGGTATTTGAAAGCAGTTATTTTAAAAGCAGCTTCATCCATATGGTACCCACCTCCGTCGATGCTGTCAAGCATTTGACCCATCAAAGCAGCGGAGAGTGAATCTGAAGGCATCTTCATCTTCTCATAATCGACACGAGAAGGCCGGTCAGGGTCATAACAAGACCACTGGATGTCTCTCTCAGAAGGGTCCCCCCCTTTCAGATCGGGTGGCTGCATGCCTTTTATCCCTGACAGAAAGAAAAAGAAAAAATGAAACCAAACAAAATAATTCATGACCATATTATAAAAATAGTATATGTGGGAAAAGCATAAACTTTACTTGACAATTCCTTAAGTCTGCTCACTGTCTTTCCTTATGTTAGTATGTATTAAAATTATACAGAATAATATCAGATATAGTGTAACAAGTTTAAACATATGGATGAACATTTTCATCAGAGAGGTGAGACTCACCAAGAATAACCTCTGTCCCACAGTAGTCACAAGCAGCTTGTTCCAGGTCTGTGAGGTAATCAGAATCGTCCTTTTGGCCGCTCCCTGTTTTGTACCGCGCATCTATGTCCTGACGCTGAAAAAAGAAAGGAGGAAAAACTATATTCAAAGAAAAATAACAATAAATTCGATAGAAATAAACAATAAGAAAGGAATTTTTTAAAGTCATTAAATTTAATTAATATACTTAAAAACTAACACAGAAGACAAAAAGTGTAAGGAAATGATGATTTCAAACGTACCTTCCGCTTGGCATCTTGGGAATAATAGGTTAATTTGCTTTTGCACCCCTCGCCATCCCTTTTTTGTCCCCCGTTAGCATTAACGTAATCTGAAAAGAAAGGAGACATAAACTGTCACAAATAATGAAAATTAAATAAAAAAAACTATCTGAAAGAGACTGTGAAGATATGTTCCCTGAGGAGGGAAACTGACCTGTTCCCCCTTGAGAAATAGCCCTCAGTAAAGAGGCTGCTATAGCATCAAAGTCAGTTTTGGTTCCTGCTCCCCCCCCACGTCCCCTCCCTCTGGCCCTGCCCCTACTCCTGCCACGGGTGGCTCCCCTGCTGCCTCTACCAGAAGAGGCAGGGAAATAAGTGGGATCCTTGTCTGAGTCTTTATCCTGGGAACGAGATAACCGAGGAGCAGGAGCAAGAAAGTCGCCATGGGACAGGTGTTCTGAGCTGGGGGCCTTCCCCTTTTGCCTCTTGGACGAAATGTCTTTTTTGTTCTGATTCATAGCTCTACAAAGGAGGGAAGTCATGTACGATATGGCCTGTTGGCCTCCATCCCCTTCGAACATCTCGGGGGAGAGGAAATCCCCATCTTCCTCTTCTCCCTGAAAAAAAGAGAAAGAATGAACTCTGAGTGATTGTGAAAGAACAGTAAAACAGAAATTCCTTAGTAATTTAAATTCACCTAAGAAGAGTGCTTTTTAATTAAATATACGACCTTGGAGACGAGATAACATATGATGTCCAACAAGAACATGAAGACTGACATGCCTGCTGGAAAACTCGCGTTGAATATAAAAAAAATAAAAGCCTTTCCCTCTACTTCAGAACCGGTACAAAAAAAAACAAAACAGACAGGACATAGCAAGTTCGTAGTTAGAACAGGCTTTAAAGTAAGAAAGAAAGAGATGTGAACACCCAGGACGAAAAAGAGTTAAGCTCTACTTCTTCTGTTAGACATAGCTTGACTTAAAACCCCTGTTTTGAATTAAAATCATCGATTAACTTACCTCGAAAGAAGACATCGTGCTTGGGTAAGGTTTTTTTGCAAATGGCGACCGAAAGGGATTTTCCGCATGTACATGACGTCAGACCACGTGACATACGGGAACCCCGAGGATACCCATGGGGTTTCCCCGGTATTTAAGGTATGTGAGACAACATACGGACACATATATAAAGATACGGAGGGAACATACGGACGTCCGTATGTGTACCCCCGTATGTGTCCGTATGTTAGGGAATAAAGCTGTAAATATATGGACGGGTGCCGGAACACTTTTTTGTAATGTATTTATTTATTGTCCGCCATAAATCCCTATTTAAGAGTCCGTTTATAACTATATTTTTAAACATAAGGAAAGACAGGCCCCTGGGAGGGCTGAAATTGGATTGTGCAACCTATATTCGAGGGCTTATATTTTGATAACCAGGGAACATTTATGTTCACTTCTTTTTTTTTGGAAGTATCAGGATGACTTCAAGTTTTTGTTGGTACCTCACGCTTACCTCTGTGAATATATCCAATCTTAGACATTTTCTCTCCCTATTTGCAAGACTTAACTTAGAATGTGCCTTATGACTTTCACTACCCATCTTATAACTTTATGACCATAAAATATCTCATATTTTTCTCTCGCATGTAGCTTTCTTTTAGTATGTGTGTCTGATCCTATTTATGATTATTGAGAACATAATATTTCTTATAAAATAGGAAACATAAAGTTATAGAGTAACAAGGTGCATGAAATACTGAAAGCTATTATACACGTTTAGGCACACCTTCCAGCATAGAACCCCTGTTTTATGTACTATCTATGATTCTTCCACTGAAATGTTGGGGTATTCATGAAAATAAAGAAATTAGAAAGAATCATAAAAAGACTCTCACCTCTATGGCTGAAAACAGTGCAAAGTTTGGGGTACATGTAAATCAGAGTGTTTTATTTTACTCTGCTAACTGCTATATTGAGGAGTCATGTGGTCCTTTCATCTTAGTCGAGACAATACGTACTTAAAAAAAAATAACCCTTCTGAAAAGGTATGTTTTCTACTGCATTTGTTATCTTTCTTGTAGGATAGAGGTCCTTCATTTAGTCTTAGCTGAAGACAGGGCAAGATTCACCCAAAGATAGCTAGAATTCAAATCAATGTTTGTTGTCATGAAATATGTAATTGCCTAGCTTCTCTATCATGCTGAACTACAAGAATTATTACACTCGACTGAACCAGCTTGGTTTGAATCAAGTTTGCCTTCCCAAGAATTAAATAAATAAAAAAGATTATAATTACCACAATACACCACAGCCAAGATCATGATGATAATGGAACATGTGTAAATATCCACTAGCAAAAATACAGCTAGTCTTATCATATCCAAGCAAGTTATTTTTTTTCAAGTAAGAAGCTATAAAATATATTTTTTAGTCACTCCATTTCTCACTGTATGCATTAATCCACAAAAGAGATTCTGTTCTCTGCAGAGATCACTGCCTTCAGACCTCTCTTATAAGAACCAATCACTTTCTGATCCTATTTTACCGAAGTTGGCTTTAACTGCTTTCCCCTGCTCTGCAGGAAATTACAACTTGTAAGATGAAAGATTCTGTCTTTCTCAGAATATTTGCTTTCTGAAACTATGCATGTTGGCAAAGGGGGTCTGTGTCACATGAATTCAATGTTGTAGTAATTATATAACTATCAATCAATTTGTGTACTGACTTATTTTCGTCTCAAGTATTGTACTGCTTCCTATTGCATGTTTTTGCAAGTATCTTGAAGCATCAAAAAACTGCATCCCTCCCTTTCGTATTACACACTTGCCATTGGTATGTTCACATTGCAAAGTATGTAATATTACCCCTTCTATGAACAAGCATAATATTATGATATTGTGTGCACATCTAAGTATATAGAGCCAAGGAGTTATCTAGGAAATGCCTGTGGATTGTGTCTGATGCAACAGTTTCCGCTTACTGAACTGGAGTATCAAACTTAAAGTAAGAACAGCATGAGAAAGTATCTCCTGTTGAGTGCTATCAATGTTGCATCATGTGTGCATAAACATGGGAAAGGTGGAAAGCCTTATGGAAAGCACATTTCACCTGGAGAAGTTGTTGCGGCCCTTCTGAAAAGCCAATGTGACTATAAAAATGTCCCTCTTATATCCTTCCTTCTCTTTTATCTAACAGTTCAGAAATCTGTCATCTCATGATGTCACATTGACAAGACTGACTTGACAGAAACAGAAAACATTAACAGCACCTCAATCCATTAGCATAGTTTTTAAAACAACATCACAGTCTTACATTGCCATTCTTGTCTAAAACCTGCAGCTTCATGTGTATAAAAGGTTATTGTTATGATCTAATCTATTGTTCGGTGTCAAATGAGGTGTTTTATTATATCTCATGCAAATCCCACATCAAGATAATTGTAATTCCCCATGTTGATGCAGCTACTAAAAGGCTTGATCATTGACTGCACCAATAATTCACAATTTAATACTGGCTTAATGTATCATAGTGTATTCCTGAACACCATGAGTAATGGTGTAATCAGGTTACAAAATGGGGGAAACATGAGAGATGGGTAACTAAATCTGTATGAAGCCCACTCAAATCTACTGTTTGGATAAATGCTAGAAAATATCAAAGTGTTTGCATCATTTTAACAGAGATTTGTATCTGTGTCTCTCTGAATTGTACAATAATTTTAGTTCAGTGAATCAAATGATTCACAAGTGTATGACGTATTAAATGCTTCTGCACTGTCCATTATGAACAGGTGTCTATGAACTATTATCAAAGGAATATGACATTTATGATTATATCATGTAAGAAATCAACAAACTTAAAAAAACAATGTCTAAGTGTTTGTTAGTTTAATAGAGGCAGAGCTTTATTAGATCAGTGAAGGCAGTTCAGGATTGTGCTGAGTGGATGGATGACTGTTTCTGATTCTGACAGATGTCTGCTCTCATCTTGATTAGTTTGGAGTTGAAAATATTGGACATCAAATGGAGCAATCCAGCTTCAATACACTTCTATCAGGTGTTTGTCAGAACATTTAAATCTGGTTGGATGATCAAATAGGGCTGTGGGTCCTGCTTGAATCTTTCATCTCTACTCAGATGTAAATGTTAAGTGAATCTGAGTGGAAACGTACATAAAGGATGCCCATGTCTGCTTACTCTGATCTACTAATCACTCAGATTTACTTCTGCGGGATCAAAGGAAGGAGCTTCTAAAGGTACATGACTGTAGGGGTTGCCAGCAGGCCCTAATTGGGAGAGGACAGTGGTCAGATGACTGACCACTCCACCTCAATCTCTTCTGACCTATGTTCTTTTAAAATTGACCTCAGCCATGATTATATCTCACTAATACCTATGCAAGTTTAGACCTCTTTGATACAATCCCTTTCACCAAACATTTACATCTTGATACTACGAATGTAATGAATATTGAGTTACATGCAGAAATACCTCCTAGCCAGCATTCCCGCATGGGCAAAAAAATGTGATTCCTGTGGGCTTCTTGGCTAGCCCAGACGTGAGTGCAAGCTGGTATATGTCTGAGTTGCCAGATTGGGCCGAGGTGGGCGAGTCCGGAACCCTCTTTTCACTATTATTTATATGTAACTTTCTCAAGGTTTTGCAGTGTTTATATGTGTATGGGTATAACACACATTACGTTCATCAACCCATGGGACTCAGACCCAGGTCACAGGGTGTGATGGAGGGATTTGGATGGCAGGTGGCAGCACCTGCCTTCAGGTCCATCAAATACACAAGAGGGCCCAGCACTCATGTGTTACACATCACATTATGAGTCTGAGTTTTGCAGGCTTGTCCCATATATATAAGGGCGGTTTTCTTGTTTCCACTTCAGTCGTGGTCAAGACCACTGCTCACATCCTAAGGTTGTTACCATAAGGGTAACCAAATGCCATAAGCATGTAGCCTGTAGAGGCTGGATGGTATTTAATACACTTGGTTGCTTACCCAGAACTTCTCTTTTTGTTTTTTCTTAACCTAGCTGAAAAGTCGAACCACTACAAAGATGCATCTCTCTCAGCTATCTCTCTACCATTTCAACTACAACCATCACAGCAGCCAGGTTAGATCAGTAGGAAGAGCACTAGACTCCATATCCAAAGGTTCTAGTCCAGAAAGGTCCTCACCATTTTTCAGGTGGAGACGCAAGCTTACTTTATAGAGAATGCGAACAGAATGATATGTTTTTATGCAGCTTAATGCACAATATTCAAAAAACAAACCAACTTTAATTGAATATAAAATTCAGTTTCTGATAGCAATCCTCATCATCATTCTTAGGAAGAGAGCTGTGATACAAATTCACATATCATAATTTTGATCTGAACCAAAGGAGACTCTTTTTACATGTTTGCTCATTAATGTTGTACATCACTCACCCATTAGGCCTACTGAGATGTTATATAGTGTTTTGCATAACATTGCAGGAAACAATTCTACCTTCTGCCCCTGCTATCAGCCATGGCTTTTACTTATCCTATTCTACCAGCCAGGAGTTTAACCTACCCTATAGATTGAGAGCCAGGACCCCATGTGTATAAGCTGTATTTTATAGTTGAGGTATCGTGGTATGAGCAATTATAGTACCCTAACCACATAAAAGGAGGCAGCGTTGTGCCAGTCAGGGACCATGGTGGAGGGATTTTGTATGATACTATGCACATGGTTATGGGAAACTGAAAACCAAATGCCCTTTTTATATTATATGTGCAGAATGTCTGTTTGCCTTTTATATCATTAGCATAACCACACTCCCCACTTGCGTGCATTGGAGGAGTTCCACTGTAGTCAGTGCTTGCATATGGGCTGTTCTCTTCACTACTCTGAAGGAAGGTCCCTTCAAATCAAGTAAACTGGGGTTTCCTCATGATGTTATAGGCTACCCCAACCATTTTATCAAATAAGAGGAGGGATGTGACATCCTTTTAATACAACTGCTGTTGAATAGGAGTTCCCTAAACCTGATCTATGAGAATGATAAATAAGTAGAGAATGTTATATTTCATATAAGAATGATGTATGTAAGTTTCTAATAACCCTTGCGGATTTGGAGCCTAACTATGGCCAAAATAATTTCAGTCAATATGAAAAAATTGTCTGACGTCGGCAAAATCATCACTGGGCCGTCGGGCCAGACTGCCAGTCTGAATATCTGACTGTTATTTGGGGACTTTGGGCTACATTTGGGTTTTTACAGCTTGCAAATCGGACCATTATTAATGTTTTTACAGCGTAAAACAAAAGTCATTACATGAGCTACGAATATCGTAAGCAGAGAAAGTCAGATTTCTTTAAACTGCTCTGAAGTTTGTGCTTTTTTTGCAATATCCTTGTGAGAATATATATGAAAAGCTTTCATTTTATAGAAAAACTGTGTTTGTGAGTTGTCATTAACCCTTGTGGATTTGCAAGTGTTTGTATGTAATGTTTGCCCACAGGTAACCACTCTACTATTTTGGTCTGGCCTGATAATTTCTCTCATTGATAGCTTTAAATACCTAGAATAGAAGGCCGGAAACAAACCAGGATTCCTGCTATTTGTAGGCCTACACAGGTGTAAGAGGCTTGTGAGCTCCCAACAGTTCGTAGGTGTGGGTGTAACCTAACCTAATTATAATTGGAGAGTATGACAGAAAAAAACATTGCTTGTTTACCTTGTCAACGAACCGTTACACTGTGGGTGAAGTGATTAACACTGAATCCAGAGAAGTTCATTTGATCCTCTTCATTGCACAGCTGACATGAGTGTTCATACAGGTGGTAACAATGATACACTTGCCCAATATCTGCCCCTGAGCCTGTTCTGATACAGACTATACTACTTTGGGTGAAGTTTTCTACACATGAGCTGTTGTTCTGATAGGAGACCCGAGCTCAAATACAATAAATCAACCGTTGCCTTAACACTATGGATATTTTAATCACTTTTTAAGCTTGAAGGCCCTGATCATCCACTGACAAAACTGACAAAATAAACAAAATAAGCTGACGGCCGTCAGTCACTAATGGACATTGTGAAAGCAGCATCCTTAGGGTCCCCGGCATTCTAGTTCTATTGTTTTCTTGGTTCCTAAGTCAGCCCTAATCTTTTTAGGTGGAGTGAAGGGGAAGGATAATTCATTTCAGCTCAAAGTCTGACAAAAATACCCATAGCATTGAGGCCAAGAATCCGTCAGTCCTTTATGCTTCATGCACTTGATTTCTATCCCTGATGCTGTGAATGTACTCTTCCTCAGATGATCCGTACGTCCCTTTCCATCATAGTCTTCATTTACTGACATGAATTGAGATGCTCCAGGTTATATCTGGTGTATCCTGACTATTGATGGGGTCTACAATTCTGATCCAGTGTATTTTTACACATTCAGCTTCTCTACCAGCATCTGACAGGGGCAGAGGCAACTCTTTTATGATCAATAAAGCTTAACCAGTTGTAATGATTTACAAACTATTATTTTATGAGGAATTGAGAATGCCATCTATTTCCTGTATTACATATTTATCATGAGACCGACTCCCATGATCACTCTCTAACAGTGGCAGTAAGGGGGTGTCACGTCTTGCTCTAGCTGTATTTACACTAAGCTAATAGACTAGTCGTTCCTATGCATCTATAAGCAGGTATCACAGGGAAAATGGAAAGTGGGCACCATTGGGTGAAGTGTAGGTTACCATTGTAGTTAACCTCGAGGCTGCTACATATGCAGCATGAATATGCCTACATGGGGATCTACTTAGACCTCTACCCACTACATCAATACATGTCGGTCTCTGGAGCAGGGGCGTAGGAAAAGGGGGACCAGGGGGGCCTGGGTCCCCCCAATCATGAAGGAGGTGGGCCTGAGTATGTCTGGGCCCCCCCCCCCAATATTTTCCAAGAACTCATAAACACAATGGAAAAGAAGCTAAAACTTTACATCTCAATTTAGATTATTATGGTGATGTCATAGGGAGAATGGGGGTCTGAGCCAAAAGTCAGATCCAAAATTTACCAAAAATCACTTTTCTATATATGCATATATAGACGTCATCATGCATCAGCCGACGATTCAAGGTGGTCGCGATGGTGCCCTCGCCGGGCCCCCCAAATGAAGATTTGCTTCCTACGCCTCTGTGGAGCCTCTGCCTTTTTAATCACTGTTGTTTTCCCAAATCATGGCACAGTGTGTAAATCTTGAAGGAGGTTTGCTGTGCGCCACTCTGGTTTTATGTCCTATTCATTTGAAATAATGCCCAAAACCACAATTACATTTCTACTGTTACACAATTATTTGCCTCTGCTAGACACACCTCCCAGTAACACATTAGGACCTGGAAAGGATCCTTCAATGACTCATGCATGTGTCACACTAATAACTGCTACCAGTAATTATTATTTTAGCCATTGGGGTCTGAAAGTATGCCCTTTGATACAGATTGAAAGCAGAAAGAAAATATATTGATCAAAGATGAACATCAAAACAGGACCCTTGCTTCTTTGTCTTAGGTTCATAAGGATTCTGACGTAGCGTTGGTAGGATCCTTAGCAGAATTAGTTTAACCAATATAGTCACACAACTAACTGTAAATGGACAATGGAAAGAGCTGTTTTAATTTGAGTACCTTTGTTCTGCTGCAAAATAAAGAATCCCATTAAAACGATTTTTAATATACTGGACCATCAATAGGTGAGGCTCCACTACATGATCTTTTGGTACATTCTCACCTAATTCTATCCCTATAGTGCCTAGGGTATAGGGTGTTGACATTCCTATATTGTAAACATGAGATTTCAGGGGTTATTTTATGGGTGATCTCTCTCCTTGTGTGCCATATTTACCAACTAACCTGCACCTGCACAGACTCTGTGATTGGGTGGGAGTTCAATATGTAAACATCAACACAGCAAAATATAAATAACAACACAGCAGTCACACAGATCGCAGGGTCTTGTACTGTAAAAATCAAACCTGTCTGATATTGAGTTGCAGAGAGTCATCAGTGTGAAAGTCTGCAATATTTACATTAGGTCAACTTGATTTAGTAAACAAAAACATCCTTTGGCAAAAAAATGTGCCTGACATTGTACACAAAGCCTTCCCCACATAAACAAAAAGCTCTCTAAATCTTCTATTTACACCTTGAAATAATAACAAATACCACTCTATAATCTGTGTTTGTGTCTGCTTTTGTGAGAATAGCTCCGATTTTTGGCAAAAATCGCGTAGTGGAGCCTCACCTATAGTAATCCGATCCTTCCAGAGCACAATTTGGGAAAATAAGAACCTTCCCAAACCTTACATACCTGGTTGAAAGCAGTATCTTTGTGAAGTAAAAGACAGGTGATGTACAGATATCTTAAATTGTATTGACTTTTTTGTATGGGTCTGTCAAAAAAGTGATGGCCTTCTATATGTGACAATAGTTGGCCTAATAATTGAAATGAAAACAGATATCATAGAGCATTCCTTCTACTCTTAAACAATCTCTGTCATGTTCTACAAATTTACTTTAAATTACCCATCATATAGTAACCTGCTTGGTAGTAAATGGTACTTCTAAGTATTACTGTCATCTATCATTTGAAAACTGTATTAGAGTGTACAGTTACAGTGAATATGTTAGGACCTGTAAAGCTGTAAAAGATGGAGAAGGTGGGACGGGGCCTTGATGACTCTCGAGAGGCCAAGTCACCTCTTCAAAGGGTAAGGAGATTGGATTGATCAGTACAGAAGGTTTGATGTTAGGGCATGGGGGAGGGAGATCAGGGGAAGGTCAAGATGGCAGCCAGGGGAGGTGGGTGTCCTCTAAACAGCAGGGGAATAAACTGATGTCTTTGCCTCCAAAGCCCTAGCTGCCTGCTACATCTAGACAAGATTCACAGCCACAAAGTGATGCCATCACCACTCTGTGTAAGCTTCCCTGTGGAGGCAAAATAGTGATAGGTCTGAGATAGAAAGAGGTGGAGAGAGATGGAGATGGGCCGAACTGTGGGAGGGTCCTATTATCACCCATTTGTCAATAAAGCCAGCATTTTCTAAAAGCTTCTTTGGGGAGCTTATTCCAAGAAGAAAGTAGGAATGAGACTCTAGTTGTCAAAGAAAAATGATTTCCCATTGCAAATGAGAGTTATGCCCTTGTCCCATCATACAAACACAGAGATACATCGAAAATATGTCAAACCGTCACCTTTCAAAGGTTGTGGCCTCTGTCATTACCTTGATCATGGTGTAAACTAATGCTGGTTGAGTCAAAAAAAGAGAAACCTACAATAAAAGCAAACCTCTTCATGGGATGTGTTAGTGGGCTATAACAGGCAGATGGGAATGAGGGTAGTATGTGGTATAGTTGGGATAATAATATACTCTTAAAATTGTGTAGCGTCTGAGTTTCCTGCCATAAATACTATATCAATCCCTTCAAACCTCCAGTGTTAAATACTTGTTCAAACGGGGAAGGTAAACTAGCGTCAAGTGGTACAGCTATGTCTAAGTCCCACTGCCCATTTGGAAAGAAGACACATGGGTAGAATCATCTCCAAAGTTTATTGACATCAGCAGAAAGGCAAAACCATCAGTTTGCAATCCATTTGAATGATAAGTGGCTGCTCATAATTCCAATACATAACCATCACAATAATTTCAAACACCAAATGGTCACATTAATAAATCAGCTGGCTTCAGACATCAGCCCCATCACTCCTTATATCCCGTAGTCAAGTTCCGAATATAACCGGAGCATGAAAGTTTCACCTCAATGTATACAAGTTCAACTCCACTTCCTAGAATCTCCAATGCATAAGCAGTGAGAGAGCATATGAGGAATACTCATTCATTTCCCATAACCTCCTAATTAAAAGTCTATCATTGCAGTAGGCTGGGTAGGGGCTAAGAAACTCCCAAAGTAATTCTAATTTCCCAGAGAGCACTCCAATATGAACAGCAAGCAGCAATGTGGTAATCCTTAGAGTTTGTAATTAAAGCTGCCAAATATAAATGTTTTCCCCTTGATTCCAGGACAAACTGTTGATCCTGTTGGCTTCTTTACAATTCGCGCACCCCTCCTCCTACACTGACCTTATATACCTCCTCTCATGTCTTCATCCCAAGCTTCTCTGCCAGCTACCTTACTCTACACCGTTTAGAGAACGTGCCTCCAGGGGGATTGTTAGTACTGGTTTTGGCCACCAGGGAGCAGTATATGGCTAAAACACTGACAAATATGCTAAAAAAAAAGCTTTACACCAATTTTTGATAAGAAATCCAGTGGTATGCTTAAAATCATTCCATCTCCACTGAAAATGTTCCATTTTTGGCATGTTGGTTGCCATGGAAACATAGAAAATTGGTAGATAACACAGTTTCTGGTTGTCATGGAAACCACTCCCCTATTCCAATTGGGAATTTTTGCCACAAATTTCTTTTTTAGAATCCCCTCAGAAACCCAGAACCAAAAACAGAGCCCAAAAATCCGTCTAGAAACAATTTTATGACAAAAACATCACTTTTATTTGGTTATTATTCTACAAAACTGAATTTTTTGCATTATTAGTGTTTATGATAGGATATAATGCATTTAGAGATTATTTCCTATTTTCAGTTGGACAAACCAACCTAGGTTTGACGAGCAATTACAGCAAAACTACTGGGGATATTTTAGCTCAAGATATCTCATTTTAGAGCCCATGGCATATTTTCCCTCACCTGGCCAACCCCTGATGTTACTCTCGCTGATCAGTTAGAGCACTTTTCCCTATCATGCTGACATCCCATCTCCATTGGACCACGTACCCTGGCATGCACCTAACACCCTATAGGGGTGTACTGGTCGCTAGTCAATTAATACTCTAATATGTAAGCCAGCAAGCAGAAATGGGGGTTTCTGCAGGATTTAGTGCCTGTTTTAGCCACCAGGGGGCATCACTAGGGGCTGGAATAGGAAAAATATGCCTAAAACAAAACATTAGGGTACTTTTTCATGGAGAATTCAATGAGTTTTGATAAAACGTTCAATTTTTGGTGGAAAGGTTCCAAACAAGGCATTTAAAAGAATGTTTTTGGGCCTAAATAGGCTTTTTTGTTGATTTCTGTTGCCATGGAAACATGATTTTCATTCTAAATAGGAAAATCAATTATCTCAATTATATTATTTAAAGGTATGTTTCACCAGGTGTACTATGGTGAAAACAAAACAAAAATACCATTTCTAGATCAAAAGTAATGCGCAAAAGAATTAAAAAAATATGCTTATTTAGCTAATTAGCATAAATTATGCTAGTTTTAGATGTATCTCATGATCAACTACATGTACAGCTTATTGCCATTCAGGAAATGGTCATAACTATCCAAATTTAGCAAGCCATTTCTCTAAGACTAACAGGAGTATCTTCTCTTGCAATATATCACTAAAAAGCTAGTGATCTGAATTTCAAAGTTGACTTTTAGCATGGAAAACCCTTTCTCCTTGTCTCTGCACCTATACGGATGTATTCTTCATGGGACTATGTACCCTGGCATATACCTGATACCTTATAGGAGTGTACTCGTCGCTAGTTATTCAATACTCTATAGGGATGTATTCCCCACTGGTACTGTACTTACATTGAACACCCAGTGGTCTTTGCTCCAACAGGCCCTCAAGCACCACTCCCTGGTCTTACTTTTACTTCCTTTGTTTTCACACTACCAGTCTGATGTTTCCCAGCAGGCTGTTGCAAAAAGATTTGGAAACGATTTTGTCGGAGGTGGTATTCCCAAAATGGAACTGACTGACCTCAGGGAATCAATTCCCTGTTGGGTTGCCAAAAGATAATTGGTCATAAAAGTAGTTTAGGAGTGGTCAGGAACTGGTGAATACTTCCTAATCGAGAACCAATTCCCAGCCAGTTCCTTTCTCCAATCCCCTGGCCTTTCGACTATGGGAAGCATTCAGGTGGAATTAATCATGGAACCAGTTCCTCAACTTTTTGCAATGCAGTCTAATTCAGAGTAAGTCAATTCCATTACAGTATAAGGTGGGAATTGGTCTCCCTGGGTGGAGAATCAGGAGGAACTGGAAGATGCATTAGTTACAGTGAGAATTGAATTCCAAATCTTTTCGCAATAGCCTCCAGGTCTCTGTATCGGGATATACTCCCTCAACACAGACACACACACAGTATAATTGTTTAATTCCCAGTCATTTTAAAAGCATTATTATTCTTAAAAGCATTTCCCCTGGTGTTATTTTCCTGATATTACACTACAAAGCTCAGAAACTCTACAACAGTAACGACTTTAAGTCCTCAGGTTGACAATACCTAAAACTACAACCTTAGGTCGTCATGGGCTCGTCAGAGGTGACGACTTTAGGTCGTCAGTGACGACCTAAAGTTGTCACTTTGGCTACCCTTTAAAGTCATTATCAACCTGGGTAGACATTACAGATATTCTAGTATTATCTTTTACCATTTCACATTGTCCTTTTTGTAAATTATATTTTAACCTCTCACCCATTAATCAGCATTTATTAGCAGTAGTGGGGGATTCCGATCCTCATATTATAGGTTTAGTTGATCTGGAGGCCATTTCTTAAGGCACTACGATCGCACACAGCACTACGACTCCAGAATGCCAAGGCTATTCCTATGGAGACATTGGTACGACTAGCAGGGTACAGTCATAGTCTGTTGAGAAATAGCCCCCAGTGCATAGTACGGTGTGGGTACACTGATCTGCTATATTATATGTTAGATACAATCAATCACTAAGGATACAGCACTAGCAATAGCCATAAGAGAGGTGTCATTACCCAAATGATCTATCTCTTTTTTTAGATTTCTACAAAAACTTCCCAATTCTTTTTACACATATGTTGTATCAAATGATACTTGTCTTCCCCTTTTCATAATGTAATATACAATAAGTACAAATGTAATATATTTGAGCCGTATACACCAAAGAGACCATCAAATATACTACAGAAATGCATAGTGGGGGCCTCTTCTGGTATATAGACAAACTAATGTTAATGCCAAGGTGGTCAGTTTGATGACTCAGGGTAGTCATAATGGCCTGACGACCCTCTGATGACCCTCAACTCTTTCCAATAGCGGCAGGTTTTCAGTGTACCATTATTCCCTATTTTCCCTTTTTGTTTTCTATCTCCCGTCATCTTCCCGGAAACCCCCCTAACTCATTAGACTTTGTAAAAAGTGAGTTCAAGATCATGATGTTTACAATAATGTGTATATCAAGAGCAATGCAGAAGGATAGGCTACACCTTGCTGTACACATTGCAAATGAGAAAATTTAATGCTAAACATTTTAACATGTTGCATTGGGCAAGTCATTGAAGCAGTCCATCAAGGACCACAGTCCATATATGGGTAGAAGTAACGTCATATCTAGCTATGGGTATTTACAGCTACTATATGAACATAGTGATAACAAGACACTGGCAACTAGTGCATAATTGATGATAGCTGTTAACTCAGCGAGTAGCTAGTTGGTAATGCTGGCAGGTTTACTAGCACTTGGCTGTATATATATATATATATATATATATATATATATATATATATATATATATATATAACGACCATCAGGTGTACCACCTTAAGTGACAGGGTGTGGTACTACTGCATACATTATAGGTGATTATAGCATAGTGAGCGATAATGGATGTCGTATGAATGGTATAATGTACAATATATTAATGGAGTAAAAGCGGTCTACTTTTCACATTAATATAAAACATCTTGACCTGGGATTGATTGATGACCTTCACTAACTGAACGTCTCTTAACAGAGGGGGCATAGTTACCTAGAATTCACTGATGTCACTTCCTACCCCTAGAGGGCAGGTTCACACTCGTTACTGACAGATAGGCCCTTAGGGTGGTCTGATTGGTCCTAAGAGATCATATGATGAGTCTCCTTTGATGTTAACCAGGGATGGAGAAGATGCTTTGATTACCAACAACTGCCTCCTGATGCTTCCTTCCTCTCTCAGGCATCTTCAACCGATCCTATGGACCAATCTGATGCTCATACATTTTGCCCTGGGCAAGGCAGAACTGAGGAAGGTCTGATCATATGAATATTGTCTGATAGGAATGGATAAAATGTTTTTGTTAGGAGTGATTTCATTTCATTTCAAATCAAAACTCCTACTTCACAGATAATTCCTCCCTGTAATTATGTTGTCTCTTTGTCTTTGCCTCAAGTCTTAAAGCTTGTTTCTAAATCCAAGTACCATTATGATAAATGTCTGGGATAAAATACAATTTTAATTGATAGTT
The DNA here is from genome assembly GCA_949317995.1 of Acholoe squamosa. Classification (NCBI taxonomy): domain Eukaryota; kingdom Metazoa; phylum Annelida; class Polychaeta; order Phyllodocida; family Polynoidae; genus Acholoe; species Acholoe squamosa. Next base: position 64,900,538 of record OX439044.1, read on the forward strand.
GATATCCCAAGTGAGTTTTGACTGTATCAGATGGTTAATGAGAAGTTATATGTGAAACGAAACAAGTATTCACGACATACACCCAAGCCAGAGGAAAGACCCATTGACCCGTTTTATTGGTGTCACTAATAGACATTAGAATACACCTTGACATGCAGTCCCCTTGGTGAGATTTTTGCTGACTATGTTGCTCTTTTTGTAATTCAATCATATTTACCCCTGTAACAACAATTAATACAAGACTTTGTCTTTCTCTCCGCCAACCCATTACCCTGTATATCCTCCTTTATTGCCAAGTGCATGGAAATAAACATCTAATTCCTTATCACTTTAAGTGCAATATATACTGAAGTAGCAGATTTTCCTGGGCGTGGCCATAGCTAAAGCTGATTACCAGCGGTTACCACTGATAACATCTATCAGATGGGTACCAATTGCCCTCCAAGAGGACCGCAGTGAATCTTTGGGGTTATTTCATTGGCTTATAATCCAACCAGCTAAGTCGGTATACAATAGAGGCAACTCGTTTAACTGGGTGAACTTCAATGCAAACCTGTCACTTTCCCTCCTTCGCTATTTCCCTAGGTTCCGGTGAGGTACAAGTGAGTCGTGACCTTGCCAGGGGACCTGAGGCAGCGAGCCTTTCTCAAATACAATAAATCAATTATGTAAACATTCAAACAGCTGTGGGAGTGACAGCAGCTTGAGCTGTGATGGGAAAGGTGGAAAGGTTCAGTAAGAGCAGGAAGACATGATAGGTATGGGTAGGAGCTATGGTGCTGTTAGTGGCAGGAATAGTGCACTTATGTTTTGTCTTTAAATAGCAGCCTTGGATTCTCTCACTATCTCAAGAGAGGGGATTAAATGTTGTCTTGGCCTGAAATACTTTTTGATCATTTGGAAGAGGTAAAAAGAATGTCTGTATTAATTTAACTGTTCCTTTACCAGAGTATTTTAGGACAAATTTTGGGTTGTAGTATGTGGCATGACCTCTCAGAAACTGTTGTCATTATGTAAATATTCCAATTAGAGAGGAAATTGTGATGGATTAAGCTAGGCTAGTTGATCAGGAAGTGCAAGACCCAAATTTCTTTATCGACATTAATAACTGAGAAATGTCATCATCAATGTGGGGTTCTGATGAGAAAAAGTGATCATTCAACCAAACTTCAAATTGCAATATATCAGCATTCCCTGTATCAATTGTGATGAAATTAAGTGCATATTGTAGGAAATATCAATTTCTTTTGGAATTATGGTAAATAATGAATTTTAGAAAACATTCTTGTTGGTTACCATGGCAACCAAAAGTATACAAATTCAGAATTTTTAGCATATGTGTTGCCATGGTAACCAGCCAAAAAGGCCAATAATGCATCAAAATACCCTGAAAATTTTGAAGTCATTTTGTCTGGTATGAAAAAATGTACAAAGTCACTTTTCTCAAAAAAAAAAAAATTATTTTTTGACATTTTTCATGATTTGTAGCTTAAATAATGAATAAATCCATTGAAAAATTTCATGATAATTCAAATTTCTATATCAGGTTTGCAAGACTGCCAAATAAAAAGTATAAGAGGTAGAGACTAATTCTTTGGGCTCTGTGGAGGATCCAACTCCACCTTGGACCAGGAAAAAAATCAAAGAGTTTCAGGGGATTTTGAGGAAGTAACAGGCTATGCAAAATCGGTCAAAAATCGGCCAAAACTATGCATTAATGCGTATTTGGTACAGGAAGAGTTAAGTGGCTCAAATACCTGAGTTGAGAACACAAGTTTGTCCCTGTTAGCTTCTGTCTCATATATCATGCTGCTGTCACCTGTGTACATCATTTGTACCTCTCTCTATGTGTCTTCTTGAACCTACTCACTTTTGTCTCTTTTACCATGATGCTAAATATTTACTGCTTTCTTCTGTCTCATCTCATATCTTAGCAGACTTACCAGTTCCGATGTAACGGTCACCCAGTCAACACAAAACTTTATCCAACATAGCCAATTGGTAGATGTTGAATGTCTTTTTAAAAAACAACTTAAAATGTTTTTTCTTTGTAACGTTGGGCAAACATATAGATGTAATTTGCATTGTTTATCATGGTATAATGCGGCAAAGGATTGTATGTATACCTCTCTTTAGATTAGATGGTAATCACAGCATGGATTCAAATCCTGGTGTCAGGAGTTTTGAAAATGCCCAGCAAATTGTCGTTATCTATCGCCATGATTGGTCATCAATGGTGACTCCTTTTTGAGAGATAACTCACTTCGTCATCTTTTGCCACTGTGTGTCAGTCTCACATGGCAGCGTGATTTATCACAACAGTCGCTAACATGATCTCACTCACTGCGTGAGTATGTGCCACCCCTTGTCATCCCTCACAAAGCATGGTGACTTATCACCACCATCGCCAACATGGATCTAACTCACTGTGTGAGTATGTGCCACTGCCTGTTAACTCTCACTCTGAATGGCGGCTTATCACAACCATCACCAACATGAATCTGACTCACTGTGTGATTATGTGCCACTCCCAGTCAGTTCTCACTCAGAATGGCAACTTATCACCAACATCGCTTATATGGATCTCACTCCCTGTGTGATTATGTGCCACTCCCAGTCAACTCTCACTCAGAATGGCAGCTTATCACCACCATCGCCAACATGGATCTCACTCACTCCATCAATATGTGCCACTGTTTGTCAACTCTCATTCAGAATGGCAACTTTTCACCTGCATTGCCACATGGCTCTCAATCACTGCGTGAGTTTGTATCACTCCTAGTTAATCTTCTCTCAAAATGGCGACTTATCACCACCATTGCCAACATAGGTCTCACTCAATACGTGAATTTGTGTCACTCCAAGTCAATGCTCTCTGAGGATTGCATCATCTGTCACTCACTCTCACTCACAGTGGCAACTTATCACCACCATTGCCAAAGTTGTTGAGACAGCACCACTGTTCAAAATGTAGCCTAGGAAGTGTGGGCATGAAGTATAAGTCCCATACCTATCAAATGTGCTTTGCTTCGACTGATTTCCATGTAATACTTCAAAGTTGAATCAAACAAGATTATACAGAGAGAATATTAATTGAATTTAGATTTTAGAGGTATCTCTAAAATGAAAGCAACTATCCATAAACACCTTTTCTCTGGTTACAGGAAAAATACATAGGGAAATATCAACATGAACGCCTTGTCTGTGGTTAGAGGGAAGATACATATATGGCAATACCTTCTCTGGCAAAACATACTTTGATCTGGCAGATGTGAGGCTGCATGATTACCAATGTCGATGATCATGAGCTTTTCATCTAACAAGGTGAGTGATCACCAGCATCGCCATCACTGGTAAGTCTGAGTGATCACCACTCTCGCCATCCATGGTGAACCTGCGCTATGACGTGGTACGCGTTTCATCTAGCGAGGTGAGTGATCAACCAACTTGCCATCCCTGGTGAGTGTGAGTCATCACGATCCTCGCCAACCGAGGTGAACATGCGCTATGGCATGGTGTGCCTTTCATCTAGCGAGGTGAGTGATCACTCGTGTCACCATCCCTGTTGAGTGTGGGTGATCAAGATCCTCACCATCTGGGCTGAACCTGTGCTATCATGAGGTACGCGTTTTATCTAGACAGGTGACTGATCACAATCCTTGCCATCCGTGGTGAATGTGCATTATGACGTGGTGTGCGTCTCATCTAGCGAAGTGAGTGATCACTCATGTCGCCATCCCTGGTGAGGATGAGTGATCACGATCCTCGCCATCCCTGGTGAACATGTACTATGACGAGGTGCATGTTTCATCTAGAGAGGTGAGTGATCACCCGCGTCGCCATCCCTGGTGAGTCTGAGTGATCACCATCCTCGCCATCTGAGGTGAGGCCATGTGATTACCACCATTGCTATTCCTAGTGATCTTGTGCTATAGCGACGTTGTGTTCCATTTAGCGACATGTGTGAGCCACTTCACACAGGTTGACGAGGAGTCACGACAATTTGCTGGGTGGCAATTCTATTTTACTCACCTTAGAAGGTAGGTCAAACCTAAATGTGATTTTACATTTTATAATATAATTGGATTAGATGTATCAAGAGGTTTCTTTGATACTAACGTGGACAAGAAATCACATGAAATCGTTCTAAACTTATTAAGGACATGACGTTTTCAGATGATTCTACGTAGGATATTTGTCTCCTTGTGCCACCCTTTGCAATGTCTCCTGGAGAAGGGTTGTTGTTTGTTTTACACATTGTCCAAATTGGTGTGCAGAGAGGGTTAATATTGATCAAGGATATTTTTATCAAGGTTGATCAATGTTATTTCAAGGTTGACCAATGTTATTTCAACATTGATTTGATGTTTTGTACCCACTGGGAAGTAGAGAACCTTGGCACTATGGATCCAACAACTGCATGGAAGACCATGATGGCAGGGATCCAGTTCATGATATCTGATCAAGTGACTAATATACAAAGGCATATCCAGTATTTCAAACTTGGTAAACATGTAAGGTACAGCCATTTAAATTTGAGATTAAAGGAAACCATTAATGCACTATTAAAATAATATGCGTATATGGTTTTCAGACTTTCAATTTGATAACCCAATCTAATGAATACACGATGTGAGGATAAAAATTGAATGTTTATTATGTGACGCCAAGAACATCAAACCATTGTTGACAGAAATCTGAAATGTTGAACTAATGCTGTGAATTAATTAGTGGATCTCTACAAATTGGAACACAGAGTATGAAAACATATATTTGATACTTTGAAAAATTCATAAGAGTCCAGTAATAGTTAATGATGCTTAGACACTGAAGGACCCTTGAAAGAAGATGCATTTGCCTGTCTTCCTGACTTTCAGAAAGTAAAATGTTACATTTTGAAGACGGCATCAAGGTCTAGTCACATGTGGTTGCAGCAGTGATTGCCTCCTGTGTTTGATCTAAATATCCATTTATCTAAGACGACTCCATAAATGTGTCTAAAGCAACAGATACCTAATGTTATACTAGTTTAAAATCATCAAAATGATTTGGCATTTTGAATCTAAGTTATTCACTCAAGTTTCTGGCAAGCTAAAGGTCTAATGTTTTTACCGAACAGCTCCCTGATGCTCACTTTATCTTGCAGCAGGAGCGGCGGGCAGTACATTAGCTAGATGCGCCGCCCACATGGCCCCAGGCCACAATCCCATTTCATGCCATTACAGGATTATTTACCTCTGTCTGTGTTCTTGTCTGAGTGTTTTGTATGGCATGTAATGCTAGAGCTGTAGGGCACACCTCCTTTAAGCAGTAAGAAAATCACAATGTAGATACTGAATGATGGAGGTTCTTCAACAAGTCAGCCATATGAATGTCACATTTAATAAAGCAAAGCTTTGGTGGCCTCAATCAGGTTTTTGGTGATTTGGGTCAAGCATAGGCCTTTGGGTGTAGATTATAAGCAAGAGACCAGGGACAGAGTACACTAAATGGCTTTGGAAATTTCAGAAATATCACAAGACCCTTAACCTTAACTTCGATCTGATAATGCTTCCCCTCTTGCATTGATATTCTAATCATGGCTCAGCTCAATCTGGCCCCAGCTCGACCACTAGCGTGAGTCGTCTCTGGCACCTAGTGTTTGTGGGTAAAAGTTTTTTCCGCTGGCTGCTATAGTGCTAGTTTGTAGGCAGGTACCTAGCATAGTAATCTTCCCCAGAAAAGGGGGACCATCATCCCCATACACGATAGAGGTATTTCCTAGAATCCCGACCGGGCGAGACTGGGCTCAGCTCTAGCATTAGCACTTTTTTAAATGCTTATCAGCTTGAACCCATCTTGCTACTGAACTTTATTATTACCATTACCAGTTGCGAGGACCCTGCCTCATTTTGCAGGTACTGAATTAGCTCTGAGGATATTGTAATATGTATGCATGGAGAAAATGTTGAAAGGCCTTAGGGTAATTGCAGTGTAGCTCAATATGTCCCACAGCCCTAGTACAAGCACTTCTGACATTATAAGGGAGACAGAGAAGACCCTGCTTTATTTCTCTTTCCTTTTTCCCACCACCAGTCAAAAACTGTCATCTATTGAAGTCACACTGGCAGGGATGACAGGAACAGAAAACTAACAGCATCTCAATGCAACACTGCTGTGATCTTGTGATATTTCACAGGACAACATATAAAAGGTCATTGATTTCAATATGATTCATTGTCCTATATTGGAGTAAGTATGAAATGATGTGATGAATCACATCTCACATCTAGCTAAGTGTATTTTTCTCTGCATTTACCACCATGGTTTAATCACTGAGAGACTCAATATGACAAGGGTCAACCTGCACTCACACCCGACAAGTCCCATGAGTAAGGATGGCAAACATTGGTCACCATTCAAGCAGAAGTGTACACACAGCAGCGATGAGGTAGGGGCATTTTCATTGGCTGAAGTAATATTGTGGCTGGCCTATCATGTGCCAGGATAGAGAATGACTGTGGGACTGTGCATACAGACCTGACAGTCTACACAGGATGTAATCAGAAGGGACAAGATCAGTGAACAGGGGTAGGGGAACTTGTGCCTGGAACAGCCAGTATGTAATGTCCTATGCTAGAAAACTGCATTTCGACCTCACCTACAACTGCACTACCTCTACTATCCCCCTTTCACTACCCATCTGATAATTGTATGACAATAAAATATCTCATATCTATCTTTTGCATGTAGTTTCCTTTTAGTATGTGTATTTGATCCCATTTATGATTATTGAGAACATATATTTCTAATAAAATAGAAAAATCAAAGCTATAGAGTTATGAGGTGCATGGAAGACTGAAAGCTATTATGTGTTAGGCACACCCTCCAGGATAGAACACCCTTTGTATGGGCTGTTCATGATTCTTCCGCTGAAATGTTGGGGTATTCATGAAAATTAAAAAAGATGATTCATAAAAACTCTCCCCTTTATGGCTGATAACAATGCAAAGTTTGGGGTACTCGTAAATCAGAGTGTTTACTTCACTCCTTCATTCAGTCTTAGCTGAAGATAGGGAAAGATTCGGGCAAAGATAGCAATAATTCAAATCAATTTGTGTTTTCAAAAAAAGTATAATTGCCGAGCTCCTCTATCATGCTAAACCACCAAAATTATTATACTGGACTGAACCAGCTTACAATTGATTTGAATCTTGTAAAGAAATAACGCGAAATTGCATATTTACCAAACCATACCACAGCAAAGATCATGATGGTAATAAAACATGTGTACATACCTACTGGCAAATATCCAGTTATCATATCCAAACAACCATTTTATGTAAGTAAGTATTAAATGAAAGGTTCTGTCTTTCTCATAGTATTTGCTTTCTGAAACTGTGCACCTTAGCAAAGGGGGGCTGTTTCAAATGAATCCAATGTAATGTAGTACATAACTTTCAAACAATTAAATTTTGTGTACTGACTTATTTTCTTCTCAAGTCTTGTATTGCTCCCTATCGCATTATCTTGAAGCATCAAAAACTGCATCCCTCCCTTTTGTTATACACGCCTGCCATTGATATGTTCACATGACAAATTATGAAATATTACCCCCTCTATGAATATCATATTTCTACCTACCCATCACAATTCCATGTAACATTTCTGTTCAGGTATGATATGATATGGGTGTGAACATGTATGTATATATAGAACCAATTTGAGAAATCGTACAGTATACCTATATGCTGATGACATGCTGTTGTGTCAGTGCAGGGAAACGATCTGCAGCAAATTACTCTTAAGCTACAAGATGATTTAATAACATAAGAGGGATTGTTTAAAAGGAACCAACTAACTTTGAATGTTAAAAAGACGAATTATATGATCTTTGGGCAAAGACCCTGGCTGAAAAAGATTATCAACAGTTATTCTTTGGCAACACACAATCAGAAAGAGTATTGAGCTTTAGGTTCTTGGGTGTATATCTGGATCCTGTGTTAAATTTTAACAAGCATGCAGAGGAGATGAGTCAAAAGATGTTACATGAGATATTTTCAATGTCTAAACTAAGACCATATTTAGACAATGACTCGTTATTAAGAATATATAAAGCAATGGGGTTATCTTATATGATGCAGCTGGTAAACAAATTCTAGAAAAAATGCAGATAATCCAAAATAAGGCATTATGAACAGCACTGGGTATTGATCCCAGATTCCCTACCTATCAGACCCATCAGCAAGCAATACTTTTTTTTCCATTGGCTCCGCACTTAGATGCACTTACTTTATTTTATGTAAAAACATCAATCCAATGTCTCTCTATTAAATAATAGAGAAATCTATACACGGAGCCACGATGCCACAGTTTTTCTTACTATTAAACCGACATATGAGACAAGTTGGAAAGGTATATTCTATACAGGTGCCATGGCTTGAAATGACTTTTCAGTTATATATAGAAGGGTTTTTCATCATAGTATTGCTAATTTGACTTATTATTATATGGAAAGTTATTATTTACAATGGGTGCCCACCCCCAGTTGTATAAACTCACACTAAATACCAATGGTAAATTGTAAGATTGGAGTTCAATCAAGAATAGTATAGGTTCCCGCTTCTTGGTTGAAGACGCAAATCATTGAAGAAATTTGTACTATTTTGAATTACTATGTTCATTTAATATCTATTAAGCCGATACCTTGTTTTAAAGAAATCATTACTTGTATAATTAAGCTTTACCCTACAACGTTTTGGAAACGAAAATATTTGCTGGTTGCTAGGATCACTTTTAAGCTGTATTTATGCCTTTATCTCTGTTACCAGTTAATCTAAAAGTAAACGGGCTGATACTCAAATAAAAAAAATCTAGAAAATGCCTGTGGGTTGTGTCTGAGGCAGCAACTCTTGCTTACTCAGCTATAGAATTAATGTAAGAACATAATGATTAGGTATTTCCTGCAATGTGCTGTCAATAGTGCATCATGTGTGCATATACATGAGCCAGCAAGCAGAAATGGTGGTTCCTGCGGGATTTAGTACCTGTTTTAGCCACCAGGAGGCATCCCTATGGGCTGGAATAGGAAAAATATGCCTAAAACTGTTTTAGGATACTTTTTCATGGAGAATTCAATGATTCTTGATAAAACGTTTTATTTTGGGTGGAAAGGTTTCAAACAAGGCATGTAAAAGAAACGTTTTTTGGCCTAAATAGGCATTTTTGTTGATTTTTGTTGCCATGAATACATGGTTTTCATTCTGAATAGGAAAATCAATGATCTCATCTGAAGGTATGTTTCACCAGGTTTACTATGGTGAAAACAAAACGAAAATACCATTTCTAGATCAAAAGCTATGGGCAAAAGAATTAAAAAATTATGCTAATTTAGCTAATTAGCATAAATTATGCTAATGTTAGATGTATCTCATGACCAATTAGATGTACAGCTTATTGCCATTCAGGAAATTGTCATAAGTACCCATATTTAGCAAGCCATTCCTCTAAGACTAGAGAGGAGTATATTCTCTTGCAATATATCACTAAAAAGCTAGTGATATGAATTTTAAAGTTGACTTTAAGCACGGAGCCCCCTTTATCCTTGCCTCTACATTTAACTTTGAGAAAGGTGTCTCTCTGAATTGTGCAATACTTTTAGTTGAATGAATCAAACGTTTTGAATGCTTCTTCACAGTCCATTAGAAAGAGATGTCTATGACCTGTTATCAAGGGAATAGGACATTTATGATTACATTTTGCAAAAAAAAAAACTGAAAAAAAGCAATGTCTTAGTGTTTGGTAGTTGTATAGAGGCAGAGATTTATTGGATGAGTGACGGCAGTTCAGGGTTGTGCTGAGTGGATTGATGGCTTCTGATCCTGACAGATGTCTATTCTCAACATGTTTTGTTTGGAATTGGAAATATTGGAAATCAAATGGAGCAGTCCAGCTTCAGTACACTTCTGGTTGAGAGATGAAATAGGGATATGGGTCCCCCTTGGCCCCTGGTCTTTAAATCTTTCATCTCTACTTAGATTCAATATTCAGTAAAAGGTATCATATCAGAGAGGTCTAAACGCATGGATATTAGTGATATTAGTTAGATATGAACAGACATGGATGAGCTCAATTTTGGTGAAACATAGATCAGAAGAGGTAGAGATGGAGTGGTCAGTTATGGGTCTCTCATCTGACCACTCTCCTTTCCCAATTAGGCCTTGTTAGCAACCCCTACAGTCATGTACCTAGGAGCACCTTCCTCTGATCCTGCGGAAGTAAAGCTAAGTGGACATTTACACCAAGGATGCCCCTGTCTGCTTACTCTGGCCTACCTGTCACATTGGTGTCCCTGTTCTACCTACAATTATCAAGGAATATTTCCTGTCAGACTAAGTTTAATTCTCATATGACTGCTGTCATAGTATTAAAAAATCACTAGTGACCTCCATTCCAGTCCAATATTCTTCATATGTGAAGCAGAGGCTTACAGATGGTGACTGCATCTTGGAGACAAGTAGACCTAAGTCCACATAGCCCAATGTATGTATGTGTCACTGACATATGGAGAGGGGGGGGATGGAAGAGACATAATGAAATAGAATTTCTGAAACAGTTATTCTGTAGGCTTTATATAAGTGACCCTTTTTGTTAAAAAAACTTTAGATCCCCACAGTACAGAATGAACAAGCCAAATAAGTGTAACTTTGAAATTTTAGCCGATCCACCAAGCCGATTATATTGTCACAATGCTAATTTTAGAGTCAATGTTCTATGGTTGAGGAAAGTATCTAAAGGAATTTGTGTACATGAAACCTTATTATGTCTGATCCATAAATCAAGCCACACCCCATGCCTTTTTAACCACTTGCTTCTTACTCCCACACAGCCTACTTGCACAGATGTAATTATCTCCACACCAAGAAGAGGTACAGCAGGTGCTGACCTCATTTCCTGTTGCTAGTTTTCAGGTTGGATAACACTGGGCTGGTCTGAAAACTACTTCATCTATCCAACATGTAGGATTATTGACTCTTCTCCAGTAAATAGGCAACAGACATGATTTACGTTGTAGCAATTTAAGAAGAACCTATCTGTTGGTTGTTATGTGTATGGCATCACAGAGGAATGAGATACATTTTACTTTCAGACCTATCAACCCACTGCTCAGGAAGTTATTCATTTAGTATACGGATTTTGATTTGATACAATCAGTTTTTGCTTAATACACAAAATGCCAAAAAACTTTAATGGAATATGAATTCAGTATTTGATTTGAAATAAAAACAGCAATCCTCATTATCTTTCTTATGATGAGACCTGTGAGCAGTGGTCCAAATTTACATATCATAATTTGATCTGAACCAAAGGAGACTCTTTTTAGATGTTTGCTCATTTGTACATCACCAACCCATTTTGCTTCTCTTACTGAGATTTTATACAGTGTTTTGCAAAACATTGTAGGAAACAAGTCTACCTTCTTCCCCTGCTATTAGCCATGGGCTTTACTTATCCTATTGTACCAGCCATGAGTTTAACTCATCCTATAGATAGAGGGCCCAGATCCCATATGTATGAGCTGTACCCTATAGTTGAGGTATTATAATATGAACAAATTATAGTACTTTAACCACATACAAGGGGGTAGTGTTGTGTCAGACAGGGACTTTGATGGTGGGATTTTGTATGATACTATGCACATGGGTATGGGAAACTGTAAACCGAATGCCCTATTTGAAAATATATTTGAAAAAATGTACCTGTTATATTGAAAGGTTTGCATTTCATATCATTCAGTAAGATTACGCAAGACTCTCTTTTCTGTTGAAAATTACCAACAGGGCAGGGATAGGTGGCCACAAATGTAGGTTACCAGTAACCATAAGGTCATAAGGTGCACACTATGTTAAGCACACAACCCCAACATGAAGAGATCATGATAGAACCCTGGCAGTGGAACTTGAATCTGGACATGTACTGCAGCGAAGTTCCCGACAAATCTTAAGGTGACCATATGAGAGAACTATTTGGTCCTTTCATTTCTCTAGGGAGTGATGGGGACAATGTTTGCCTGCAGACCACCACCCTGTGACAGGGGAGGCACCTAGGTTCAACTTGTGCCATAGGGTAGGTTAACCTAAAGAAGTCCGTTCCTGTACAAGTTTTCAATAAGGGATTTGTAATACCTAATAACTCTTAGACCAATAGTCCCTCATGCTTCCCCGAGCTACTGTACCTATCAGCATTCTGAATTGATTAAGTGTCTTCCGTGATTATGCACTAAAGTGGCATTGTTAAAATTACTGCATCATAATGAAAATGTAGATTTTGTTTAAAATGATAATCTGAGACAATCTTATACCCATGGATATTGAGAATTTCATCAAAATATAGCTTGCATTAATAATCATGCATTATAAAGGCTTTGTTTCAGCTCTAGAATAGACTTTCACTATGAGCAATAGTCATCCATTCCTAGAACTTATTATCACGCCCTCAGTATAAAATAGTTCCTCTTTATATTAATTAGAGTAGGGTTACAGTAAAGGTTGAAATGTACACATCAGAGCATTTTCCAGTGAAATCTTCTATCACAAACTATTCTGGCCGTAAATCTTGTGATGCAATCCTATTTCATCAATGGATTCTATTCAATCAAAGTTAATGCATAGATATGTGTAAGGAGTGGTTGGCTCAAGGTGAAATGGTGTTAGTCCCATAGTAAAAGTTGTAGGTTCTAGGAAACAAGTCCTAAATCAAAAAAAAAAATGTTTCTGTACTTTTCCTTATGCATTTATCTAATGATGATATTCATCTATGCCAAGAGTCAATACATAGCATTATGTGAGCTATTCTAATGTTTAAAAGATACAAACAATCTTGGAGAATTCTGATGAAATGACTGGTTGGTCATGATAAAAACGAGTCAAACAATAAAGTTAGGATGGCTAGAATTTGGAATAATTAAGGCTTTGGAAAGAATGGAAACTATTGGACCTAAAATGACAATCTGAATAAATGTGGAATCAAGACAAAATATTTTAATTACAGTTAAGTAGATTAAAAGCTATCAATATATTGCCCAAAACGGTAGAGATAAAACACTAGTCACAGGTCAGCACTAGATATATATTTCTAAGCTAAATCTAACTAGGCACACTTACCAAAAACGTAGCTAGAGCTTGGCTCGACGGCTGAAATTTGGAGCAAGCTTTACAAAGGGTTCTGGTTTGGTTGGTGCTAAAGTTCAATCTGACTATGAAATGCCAGCGGCTAATCAAACATTCCAATTTTGTCACGTGATGACATCGGTTTAGAACTAGTAATATCTGGCAATGATAATAAGGGCCTGCAGCAGTTCTGCCAATCTCCCCCTCAGACACTTTCTTTCTCAGTCACCTTCTCTTTCTCTCAGCCATTCCCACTCAGTTACTCACCCTCCACCTTCTCAGTCACCTCTTGTTCCGCACTTCTCTCACCCCACAATGTCTGTCTCCTTTGGCTGTCTATATCTGTCTCTGTTTGTCTGCATCATTTCTCTGGCTTTCTGTAACCCTTTCTCTATTTCTCCCGCTACCTCTTTCTATCCCAGACCTAGATATCACTATTTTGCCTCAACATTTTGTACTCTCCCATCATCACTAAGCTTTCATATCATCTTCATGGTATTTACTGTGAGGGCTGTGACAAGTGTGGTCCAATTAACAGAATGTGATAGGGAAAATGATTAGTATAGACAAATCAGTAATGTCTACCACAGAGGTAGAATGGTCCCATGCAAGTTTTAATGCAGTAAGGAATAGGTCCTCATACAGAAAAAAGAAATCTGGCAGTCTGAAATAAAAAGAGAACATGTTCTCTTTCTTTCATTCTAGCTTCTACCTCAGAAATCTGTCACTTTGTAATGTCACACTGACAAGGCTGACATGGCTTGGGCAGAAAGTATTGACAGCGTCCTCTGCAAACCTCAAGGTTTTACCATATAACACAGTCCCATAACACATTTCTTCTAACACTTAGCAGGGCCAGGGCAAAGTTGCGTTTTATAAGAAAGTGAGGGGGCAGGTGTGCTAAATTTAACATCATAACCATAGATATCCTGATGGATGATAACCAAGGTTATCCTGATAGATGATGACTATGGATATCCCAATATCTGTAGGAATATGAATTTCAATGGGTAGGGAACAGTCAGCCGTTTGCCACTGCAGAAATGCCTAGGCATACTTTTTTACTTATCAGTTAGGGTAGATTAACTTAAAGACAACCACATACCTAGAGTCGACAACCTGTCAGCTAGATTTTCTCACTCTCACATGTACTGCATTGGTCTTGAACCCTAATGTTATTAAAATAGATGTGTTATAGTACCCCATAGAATGATGTCCTGGAATATATGAAGTAATTGTCATTGCATGATAATACACTAAAATTCCCATGTTTGAATGGTTTTTACCATGACCAGCTGGCCATTTCATCAGGCTTCTACAACTTTGGTTCGATAATTTGAAGATGACAAGTGCTCACATATACAACATTTTGACTCTAGGAATTGATAAATATCTTTGCTAAATAATAGCATAAGGAAAAGTGCAGAAATGTTAAATACGTTCTGTTTAGGACTTATTTCCTAGAACATACCGATTTCACCTTGAAATGACCACCATTTCACATTGAGTTGACCACTCCTTATACACCTATTTGTACATTTAATTGAATAGAAACCAATGATTATGTAGGATTACATCACAAGACTCATGGCCAGAATTAGTTTGGGATAGGAATCGTCACTGGATTATGCTCTGATGCACACATTTCCATCTTTACTGTAATGCTATGGTTATTACTGTGTAGAGGAAGTATTTGATACTGACATTGTGATGATAAATTATTATAGCCCATATTGAAGGTCTATAAAAGAACATTAAGAACAAAGCCTCTATAATGCAGGGTTAGAAATACCACTTCTATTTTGATGAGATTTACAATATCCATGGCCATAAAATAACCTCCAATTCCCATTCTAATTGATCAACTGTAAAAACATATATTGTCTTATGATGCAATAGTTTTAATTACGCCATTTTACTGCATATCTATAAAAGCCATTTATTCTTTTTTTCAAATAATAGTTTAATGATCATAGCACCAATAAAAGGGTTGTTATCAAGTGGTCCAAACAAGAAAAACAAGATCAATGAATTGATCACTTATCAGCCAATACTGCCTGACTTCCCCTTGGTGTATATTCAGTGACCACCCTTCCTTGTATGAGCAGATAGCATATCTTTGCTATCCCTTTCAGAAGGTTATGCTTTGTCATACATAGACTGATCCATCTTTGTGATTAGCACCTGATATGGAAGAGGTTAGGGGTATTGCCTTAACTTTTCCCTCTATCTGACAGGGATCCTTTCTCGAATACAATAAACAGTCATGTAAACAGTCAAAGAGCTGTTGCCCAGAAAGGTGGTGGAGCTATGGAGGGGTAGAGAGTCAGGTGGAGTGACGGGGAAGGCTTACCCAATTCTTTGGGGGCAAATTTGTTGCCGGTTATTGCCAACTCAGCAAGATAAGAAGATATCTTACAAGCCAGAACCAAACACTACGTGTTTGGCTTGACCTCTATGAAATATTTTATAGCCTAAAATACAAAGTACTGCTGCTGTACCTAAAGGGCTGTGTCTTTGTTTGCTGGTGCTAGGCAACCTAGGAGTATGACAAAATGCCTCTATACCTATTTATTTTGCCAATTGATGCATTAGGCGATCCAGGGGTGCTAATAATTGTTATGTTGACTGCGTCTGTATAGTGGGATTAGATATGGATAAATACCTTCTTTTCTGCCTATTCTAAGGCATGGAATGATTTTGTTTGCTGTTGATGGGCAACCAAGGGGTCCTGGGTAAATGTCACTTTGATGAACGGAACCGCCAGTGTCTGTTTAATTGGGGTAGGTAAGGGCTCAGTAGCTTCTATACCATCTCTTCTGACTGTTGCTAGGCATGGAATGTTTTTGTTTACTGTTGCTAGGCAACCCAGGGGTCCTAGGTAAATGTCACTCTGACGAATAGAACCTCCAGTGTCTGTTTACTGGGGATAGGTATGGCTAAATGCCTTCTCTACCTATCTTTTCTGCCCATTGCTGGGCATGGGATGTTTCGTTTACTGTTGCTAGGTAACCCAGGGTCCTAGACACATGTCACTATGACCAATATAACCCCCAGTGTCTGTTTACTGGGGATAGGTATGGTGAAATATCTTCTATACCTATCTTTTCTGCCCATTTTGCATGGATAAATACCTTCTTTTCTGCCCATTCCAAGGCACGTGATGTTTTTGTTTGCTGTTGCTAGGCAATCAAGAGTCCATGTCACTTTGACCAACAGAAGCCCCAGTGTCTGTTAATCAGGGTAGGTATGGCCAAATACATTGGAACCTTAAATACAGTGGTTGTGGCTGCTTAGAGGTAGTGGGGGAAATGATTGACATCTCTGATCCCAGGTCATCTCGTGAGCTCAGGTCAAAGGTCACACCTGTCAATCATCTCCAGATTTTGTGGATACTTTAATATGAGCTCAGCTTTCAATCAGCCCCTTACATACACATATGGTTAGCTTCAATGGAACTAAAGTATCAGATGCATAAGAATACATCTTCTTTAGCTCTGAACAGCAAGGGAGAAGCAATTGGAACATGTGGAGACCTGCAATATGACTAAAACCAAATGCATCAGATATATGACCAATAATCATGAATCGTCGTTATCTGGGCTGCCAGGGGGTTCTAAAAAATATTTTGGACCAGCCTAAAAAGTTTTAGGGTACATATAGTACAGGTGTTGGGGCTTACAGTCCATATATGCGGGTAGCTTAAATATCATTTTTAAATCCACAGCATGGGACCAAAGTTGAGGGTCTCTCTAGGGTCTAATCTCTAGTGATTATACAATAGATCTAAGCCTTAATAGAGTAAGATGTTGATATTAACAGGCTAAGTTACTCTCATAAAGGTCCATTGTCATATAAGATATTATAATTAGATATGTTATACACTGGTGGCAGTCTCTATGGGCTCTCTAGGGTCTAGGGTCTCTCTCGGGTCTAGGGTCTCTCTAGGGTCCAATTGTTAGTGATTGTACCATAGCTCTATGCCTTAATAGAGTAAGATGTTATTATTAACAGGCCAGGTTACCCCCACAAAGGTCCATTCTCATATAAGATATAATAGTTAGATACATTATACACTGGTGACAGATTATAGGGCCTCTCTCAGGTCTAGGGTCTCTCTCGGGTCTAGGGTCTCTCTAGGGTCCAATTGCTAGTGATTGTACCATAGCTCTAAGCCTTAATGGAGTAGGGGGTTGATACTAACAGGCCAAGATACTTTGATATAAAGGTCAATTAACATGTAAGAGATTATAGTTAAATATATCATACACTGGGGCCAGACTGACATTAACGGTGATTAAGGGTCTCTCTAGGGTCTAACATGAAACTACCCCAACTCTGTCACCCAAACTGTATGGAGTACCCAGGCCAAGATATAGGAGCTAGACTTCTGATTTGTTTTTCATGCATCTAGGAACATGTTAAGGCTCTGCATGGTGTATCTATTTCATCTCTGTTCTATTGCAATAATAGAACATGGTTGCTATGTTAGGGTCTCTCTAGGGTCTAGTGTAGAACTGCCCATGTACCTTTAGTGACCCAGCATAAAAAGTACAGTGGCCACATATTCCTATTTGGTCTTAAAATTTTCCCTGTGCTCAAGGGGAAATACCAAAACCAAAAAAGGAACCTATGCCCCAGCAATTTTTATTATTTGCAAGTTGCATTTGAGATTTTTGAGTTTTTGCTCCAAAAAACCCTCATTTTGGTCAGTTTTAGCCCTCTAGCTCCCTAAATATGCCTCGTAGATAGGCAAAACCCATATACCCCTTGTAGCTCTGTCCCATCCTGACCAGAATAAATGCTAAAGACACATACATTACTTAATTTCAAGTTTTTGTTGAAGGGAGAACAAGAACAGGCCAGTTAACGATGATTCGTGATTATCAGTCATATATAAACACTTAGTTTAATTAATAACAAATAATAATAATAATAATAATAATAATAATAATAATAATAATAATAATAATAATAATAGGACTGGTTTCATTATGTTTCAGGTGAATTTTACTCCTCATCCAACTTTTTTTTATATCAAATGTATAGAGGAATGGACCCAACCAAAGTAGTCGAACCAGCACTTCATATTGAGTTCAGTCGAGGGAAATTAAGTATTGTCCTGTTTGATACATGATTTTCAAGCATTACATAAAGACAGTTTCAACTGAGAAAGAAAATCTACCATGATCCACAAGTATCCTATAACCATTGGTACATCGACTGTTGTATATCTCAAGATGCTTTCACTACTTCTTTTTCTTGGGCTGTCACTTTGAATAAAATTATACTCTTCCTCAGATAATCCAGTCACCCCTTTTCTTTTGTAGCCCTCATTGACCGTTATGAATTGAGATGTGTCTGATTATATATAGTGTATTCTGACTATTGATGGGGTGTACACTTTTGATCCAATGTATTTTGTGTACACATTCAGCTTCTCTACCACCATCTGGCAGGGGCAGAGGCAACAAACAAACTTAACTGGTTGTAATGATTTAAAAAACTTATAAGGAATCAAGTATACCATCTATTTCCTTTATTACATATTTATCATGAGACCAACTCCCATGTTCAGTTTCTGACAGTGGCAGTAGGAACTTAATAAACGGGGTGTCATGTCTTGCTCTAGGTGTATTTACACTAAGCCGGAAGACCAGTGGTTCTCATGCATCTATTTATAAGCAGGTCCCGCAGGGAAAATGGAAAGTGAGCACCATTGGGTGAAGTGTAGGTTACCATTGTAGATAACCCCAGCCTGGATGCT
Source organism: Acholoe squamosa (assembly GCA_949317995.1). Taxonomy (NCBI): domain Eukaryota; kingdom Metazoa; phylum Annelida; class Polychaeta; order Phyllodocida; family Polynoidae; genus Acholoe; species Acholoe squamosa. The sequence continues at coordinate 64,919,453 of OX439044.1, forward strand.
ACATATATAAACAACATGAATATTCCTGTATGGGGATCTACTTAGACCACTACCCACCATGTGTCAGTCTTTGGAGCCTCTGCCTTTCCTATCACTGAACATTTTTTTCCCATTGTTTTAACAGGCATTGATATTTCTGGTGACAGAATGAAGTGTACCACATCTGGTTGGATTAATTTACTGATTGTCTAATAAGGCATGATTGGAACTTCACTTAAACACGCTCTTAGTGGTCTGAGGGTCAGTGTGCACATCATGATGGATCCTAGTGCTGACAGGTCGGAGGAGCCTGATGCCATCATCATGTGTACCTCCGAGGAAATCCAGTGTTTACCAATGGATATGCCTAATTCAACTTGAGGAGCTGACAGGTTTAGAGGCACCTCTTGGTTGTAGAGGGCATCTCTGTTTTGACTGGTTTGATTGGTGAGAAGCTAGGATCTTTGTGAAACTTTGTATGTATGTATATGCTTAATTGCTGCTAGCCTTATCTGATTGGAGGAGCTGACTGGCTTAGAGGCACCTCTGAATAAGGGTAGCATCAAAGCTTGAGATTTAGAGGTATCTAGTATTACTGTGATATATTAGTGTTGAAAATTTGGCATATCCATATGTGGTGGAACACATCCCTTTGGTGTTATTGTTATTATTAATATTAGTAATACTAAATATAATGTATTGTTTTTATCACTTTGTTTGTAATTTCTTTCTTTCTTTTTTTTTCCTTTTCTTAATTTTCTTAATTCTGAGTCTGCCAACACTTTCTATAATATGTGGCTTGGATATGTGTAAATATTGAATACTAAATATGTAAATATATCAATGACAGGTTATTGATGTTGTCTAAAAACAAACAAATTCACTAAACCTGTGGTTAGATACTTTTTATCTTGTATAAATTTCCTGAAAACACAAATGTATGTATTGTACGGAGTAAAATTGGTAATTAGTATGTTTCTAATTTTTACCGAACACTCTCCCACTGCTGTTGCTCACTCTACTTTATGTAATTAATAGTCCCTAGGTAACATTAGGTTGGTATCTCCCTAGGGGCTCTATTCAGGGCCCTGAGTCATTGTGTTTTTTGTCTGTGTTTGTGTATCTGAGTTTATGAAATGTCTACCATGTTATTGAAGGAATAAGTTTCAATTTTTTTTTGTAAATGTTGGTGCATATTCCCTTCTTCCTGGAAGGTTGGAACAGTGGTTTCCTCCCAAAAAAGCCAAATTCTCTTGATGTAAATGACCTCAGACCCATAAGTTTATTACAAACCCCAGATAAACTACTTGAAAAGATATGTAAGTATGTAAGCTTCTACAAGCATAATATATGAATGAAGATGAACTATTACGTCCATATCAGCACGGTTACAGATCAGAACACTCGACCCAAACTGCAATCACTGAGCACCTCTACACTATTATGAAAAACATTATTCAAAATAAGAAAGCTTATTGCTTATATTTAGATTATAAAAAAGCTTTTACATGGTTTCTCGTTTTAATATTTCTTCAAAATCACATGCTAAAGGCTTGGACGATGGGACTTGTAAACTTTTCAAAAAAGTATCTAACAAAATTCAATTGACAACAATGTACTTTGGCTAACAATTATATTTCTAAATTACAAAAAAAAAATCACGTATGGGGTGCCTTAGGGTTCAGTTTTGGGTCCAGTGATTTTTTTCAGTGTATATAAACTCGTTAGCTAAATGTGGGAATTTAAAAATCACCTTTTAAATACGCTGATGATGCGGTTTTTATTGAGACAAGCTATATATTTAGTATAAGCGGATGGTGTGTCAATAATTCCCTTACTATTAATGAAAAGAAAACTAAATGGATTCTGTTTAATAATATCAACCACAAGAATAGTGTATTTGCTCTAAATGGAACAGTATTGGAACGAGTCTTTTTTCTTTCTCTTATCTTGGATTAACTCTTGATCAAGAACTCTAATTTGTTGAACATAGCATTATTTGCATTAATAATATCAAGAACAAATGCTCTATGCATTGTTTATAAGGTCAAACTAAAACATCCCATAATGACCACTGAACAAATCAGAAATGTTAGTGGATGCAAAGAACTATGTGATAGAAGAGACACACACTTATTATATCATGCCTTCTCACTAGCCCAAAAAGCTTGTTTTATTAACAAGAGAAATTACCAACTTGGTTTCACACTGGAAAAAGGTTAATAATCCCACACTCTCTTAAACCAAATTTTGTCAGAAGTGTTTTTAATAGAGCAAGGTGGAATCAATTGAAACCCAGGTATACACACATTCAAACACTGGTGCAGTGTAAGAAAGAAATTTCTAAAGATTACCCGAATTCTTTCATATAAACAAATAATGCCTTAAATGTCACATGGTATCTATTTTCTCATCTCATCTCTTCATTATGACACTGTTGTTGATATATTGTACTTGAGGAATGATCTTCCATAGATCAGCCATTGATAATTTTCAAACTAAATTGATCACTCAGGTTGAACTGCTGCTCCATATATATACTATCATCTCGACATTAAGAGGGAACAACCACAATGCATGGGTACCAATCATTTAATACTCTTCTTTGTAATTGTATTAATTCCAAAATGAAACACTTTAAAAAATTGGATTCAATCTTGTTAGGGTCTGATGTCTTTTTCTGTGTGTTGATCTGTGAGCTAATGTAATGTGCTGTAGGAGACATAGTGATGTCCCATTTGAGATGGGAGAGAAGCAGGGGACTAATGTCTGGTTACATGTGCCTTTGGAAGTAATTACCTCCTCTGAAATAGATCTCTAAGTAGATCCTCTTAGCTCAATTCTCCTTAGACCAAAGATGAGTCCATCAATGCCTAATAAAAGATAACTATATGAAGTCACACGAGTTGAAGCTCACTGAAATGATTTGGCATTTTAAAATCCTGTCTACCTCCTGGCCTGAAGCTTCTTGGTACTGGTAGCATCTCATTCTTACTGGTAACTCATATTAGTTCTGGCAGCAGCATAGATTAACAGATCATTGGCTAGGTATGTAGACAACATACATATGAATCAAAATGCCCATGGCTTACATTGTGGTCGATGCACCCTTAGAGGGGCCGTCTCCAGAGGGGTGGATTGACCACAATGTAGGCCCTATGCCTGGCAATTTAGGTCTGTATTTATTTCATGTTATTGGTAAAAACATTACAATAATTTAGTATCTAAATAAGTACCATGATCTGCTTTTGCAGTTGTAATGATCCACCAAACTTATACTATACGGAATCAAGTATACTATCTATTTCCTCTATTGCATATTTATCAATAGACCAAATCTCTTATTGTCTCATTGTTTAAGGTACATGAGACATCTGAAGTAGCATTGGTAGAATCCTAAGCAAAATCAGTTTAAGGTGGCTAGCAGGGATAGACTAAAAGTAATTAGATTCCCAGCATATTCTCATAAAGTGATTTGTCACATAAATCCAAATATTGACACATGGTCCAAGCCATATTTCTAAAGTTTCAGACGACTGAAATAAAAATGTAAGGATATGAGTAGAATATTGACAGATAGACCATATACATGTAGTTTATTGTAAGTGATCACCTCAACAGCCACTGTGGTGCATATGTTATGTCTCTGCCTTCCAGTCAGAGGTCCCAGGGTTAAATTCCCTGCCATGCCAAGCCTTCCAATATTTCATTTATCCATGATGTCAATGCAACACAAAGACCCCTGGTGTCCAGATGCTGAACTAACAATCCCTGCTAGCCATCTTAATCAAGATAGTCATGCAATTACCTGTGCTGGTAAATGGACAATGCAAAAAACTGCTCACTACCCAAATAGCGTCCTACTTGTGCTTTAGTTAGTCTTTTTTTCTACTGCAAAATAAAGAATCCCCATAAAAGATTTTTCGATATACTGGACATGTCGATGTCATTTGATTCTGCCAGATGATGACTGAGTAAAATAAAAATGTGCCCGCACCTTACATATACCTGGTTGAAAGCAGTATGTAGGTGAAGGAAAAGACAGGTGATATGGGGTGATTCAGTGAAAGATGTTCACCAGCCTGAGAACTAATTTAATCAAAAACTCAATATTATTTAACAACACTTCATTTTATTGAAAGCCCTATATCTTGGCTTGTTAGGAAGCTTGACTCAAGTCACTAATGCCTCAGTTTTTATAGCCTGTGGTGTAAAACCATAATTCTTTACCCTCACATACGTAACGCTTTTAAACAGACAGTCATAAAAGCCATTAAAAATCCTCCTATGTACATCAGATTTCATGCCCAAAATGTTACAATACATGCCTGTAGCAAAAATGAAATCCATGCACCAAGAACTTTTTATTACACCTCATCGCTAAATATGGGGATCAGTGAAGGTTTTAAATATGTAGCCTAGCATTCTTAACCTTTCCCTCATACATTTAAAAATAACTAGATCTTTATTTAAAACACTCTCTATTATCTAGAGTGTCTCTACTTTCGAAAAGATGTCACTCTTTTCCAACAATATATATACATTCTGTTCCAGATCTGCAAAGGCACTTCTGAATACCAAAGAAAGAAAACGTTACGTATGTGAGGATTTAGATAGAGCAATACTTTTAAATATCACAGATCATCTGCATCACTATTTCTTGTACAGGACTCGTTAAATTAGTAGTTCAAAGGCATATCTTAACACATAAGACTATATTATGGGTCATTTCCATCTTACTCTGAGGTCATGCCATCCTCATTTGGCAGCCTGTCTTCCTCAGAAACTTGCAGACTGCAAAAGATTTAATACAATTGTTGAACAACTAAGGTGAGTAATATCAAGCAATTATGCTCTAATATTTTATCAATGGGGGATGAGAAGTAAGTGGGACTAAAAAATTGTGTATGGATCAGGCTTGGAAAACGTTGGCAATCCTTCACTGTAGGTTAGGGAAAAAACGTTGGCCCATCCCCCAACATCCCAGGTCGAATTTCATATGCTTTAAGGTTATGAATAGAAAAGTCAATTTGTGCAAGACAATTATGATTTGTGCAAAAAGGTGAACCTTTATAGTAATAGACCTTATAAGTACCCAGGTATATGTATGAACACAATCAAAACAAAGTTGTGTATGATGAGATATGCTGCATTAATGTTAAAAATTATTTCCAATTATGCATTTTCTGTTGACTCCATCCCCCTCCCTCACCTCCCCACCTGCATTACTCCCACTGTTGGAGGATGGTCCAACATCTGCACTAATCTCTTATCAGCCATCACTATGGCAACCAGGAGATAAAAACACTCACTGAGGACCAGTGCCCAACAGTGGAGAGTTGTCCAACAGTGGCCCAGACCCCCAGTGTCCACCATTGGAGAGTTGTCCAACAGTGGCTCAGGCTCCTCCACATACAGTGTTATCAGTGGAGATATGGCCAACGTTTTTCTCCAGTCCAACAAGACTCTAGATAATAGAGAGTGTTGGCATCATGTTACCTTTTCCAAAGCCTGTGGATAGAACCCCATAAATATCATAACTGACCGGCAGTGCACCCTTACCCTAGAATAAAGCAACCATAAAAAAACTTTGAAAAAAAATTTGAAGGATTGCTACATTCACTACTATTTTAGTTTGGGGAACCATATGCGCATCTAATGGTGAATTATGTATAGGCTGGGTGGGTCTGAAGTACACATTGTAACCAAAATAAACAAAACCTCACATACGTAACATTTTTAAATTTGTGGGAAACTTGCAGAAATCTAAATGGTAAGTGCATTAATTCTATCCAGGATATTAGATAGGGACATTATTATAAGATTATCAACCAATTTATTTGAAAAATTCTATTTGGAGGTGTGTGGTGCAACACATAAAGTAAACACCTCACATACGTAACAAAATGCTGAGGAGGGGGGGGGGAAAGGAATACTGCTGGCAAAGTACATACCAAAGAGAGGTTATATGTACTGAAATGATTGATTGTAGGTCTAGGAGTAAATAAAGAATGGTAAGAGTAGGTAATCCTGCAAAATAATGCACTTTTGGGGTGTGGGAGGTGAAAATTTCGAAAAATAGTCAACATTTATCACCCCAGACAGGCTGGGGTGTCATTTTAAAATATCCAAACTGGACCTAATGAACCCTAGCAGGAAAGGTGGGCCCTAATTTCAACAAATAACAATGATTTGGGGATAAATATACAGCAGGAGTAGATCAGGAAGGGCAATTTCCATTCTCCAATAAAAATGTTACGTATGTGAGGAATAATCAAGCCTTAAAGAGTATGGGGCTTCCTGGCCAAACTAAATGGTATTACCAAGCTGCTATGGCCAGTCTATGGCTTGGGACTTTCAATCAGAGGGAAATATAACCTAAAATACATCATTTCCATGCAATCTAAGACGATTGCAGACCCTCACATATATAACACACACTATTTCATGAGAATTTGATTGACATTCCTTACCTTTTTGAGGAATTTCAGTGTAAATGGAGCTGCAAAATCACAGTAGACTGTGAGTGACTTCCAGTGGTCAGTCATTTCTGCTAGGGCAACTGGAAACATTTCCTTTCTCCTCCACATATTTTCGTTATGTATGTGAGGATTTCCACACCGATACCAAAAGACCCCCTCTGTGGCCTTACTATGCAGACTTGAGCCATGATATTTGTTTTAATCATTCATTTCATATACATACTACACTAGAATAGACTAGAAATAAAGAATTACTTATGTAAATAGCCTACAGACTTATAAAAGTGTACTCACATACATAACGTTTTTGGGAGTTTAATTTTGGTTTATGAGACCTAGCTCGTATCTCCAGCAAACCAGCACTTTCATTTATGATGGCAGCGAGGGGAGGTGGGACATTCTCTGAAAACCAAGGGAATAAACTGTTGTCTTTGCCTCCGGAGCCCAACTGTCTCCTACATTGAGATTCACAATTCACAGCCATATATATATATATATATATATATATATATATATATATATATATATATATATATATATAGAGAGAGAGAGAGAGAGAGAGAGAGAGAGAGAGAGAGCTATGTCACACAGTCACCTCACACAGACATGGCCAACTCAGGAGGGAATCATCCACTTACAGACTGGCCTTTTGGCAACAGTTCACAGGGTTTGGCCTCTGTCTGCCCCAGTTCTTTGCTTGTGGTGTAAAATAAGTCCTGGTTGAGCCAAAACCTAAAATGAAAGCAAACATCTTCATGGCATGTGTTAGTTAGACTTTGTAAAGAAATGAGTTCAAGATCATGATGTTTAAAATAATGTGTCTATCTAGAGCAATGCAGAAGGATAGGCTACACCTTGCTGTTCTCATTGCAAATGACCAAATGCTGATGATTTTGGCATGGTATGTTGGGAAAGTTATGGAAGCAGTCCATCAAGGACAACAGTCCCTATCTGGATAGAAGTGTTATAGAACATCTTGACCTGGAATTTGTTGATGACCGCTACTTCCTGTCTATGTCTCTTACCTGTTGGGCACAATTACCCACAATCCCTCTGCCACTACCTGCCCCTGGAGGGCAGGTTCACACTTGCAACTGACAGATAGGCCATGAGGGTGGTCTGATTGATCCTAAGAGATCATGTGATGAGTCTTCTTTGATGTTAACCAGGGCTGCAGAAGATTAAAAACAACTGCCTCCTGGTGCTTCCCTCTTCTCTCAGACATATTCAATCGAACCTATGGACCAATCTGCTGCTGATACAGGTGGCCCTGGGCAAGGCAGAGATAAGGAACGTCTGATCATATGAATTTTGTCTGATAGGAATGTATAACATGTTTTTGTTAGGAGTCATTTAATTTCAAAACAAAACTTCTGCTTTACAAATAATTCCTCCCTGAATTCTTTTCTTTAGGTTACTTCTTTGGTGTTACCTAATTGGACCTTGTTTCTAGATCCAAGTACCATTTTGTCTGGGATAAAAACTAAACTGTAGAATTTTTATTGATGGTTGTTAAGTGTATCAGATGATTAAGGAGAAGTTATTATTATGTGACAAGAAACAAGTATCCAATAGCTTTTCTCTTCACTGACATGCACTCAAGCCAAAGGGAAAATCCATTGACCCAGTGTTTGGGGTCACTAATGGACATTAGAGAACGCCTTGACAATCACGCCCCCTGTCCACTTGAATAATGCAGTTACAACCTTCTTGTACTAAGTGGGGGGAATAAGTGATATGATCGTTCATTTTGTGATAGAAGTGTAAGATTTGGTCCAGATGTACCCTGTAATGTACTTTTTCATTTCAGGAAGGGGGACCTGCTGATTTCATAATATCCAGGTCATTTTTAATGTCCTGAAATAAGGTCAAATAGAAATTAAGAAAATAAGCATTGATTTTGAAACATCTTAATACTGGTAAAATTACTTCCATTTTGCAATCATAGTGTGTCCCCAGACATGTTATAAGCCCTTGAATAAGTTAATTGTAGCATTCTGAGCTGAGATGACCTCATTTGCATAATTTGCATGCTAGTGCCCCATAGCTAGGTCACGAGGAAATTATTGTGACAAAAATGTGAAATTTGTCATACACATACTTTGTTGGGTACCTTTTTATCTCAGGAAGGGAAACTTACTGATTTCATAATATTCAGGTCAATTTCAGATGTCCAGAAATTAGGTCAAATAAAGAATAAGGAAATGAAGCAAAGATTTTCAAAGCATCTTGATACTGGTCAAATTACTTTACAATCAGAGTGTGTCTACAAAGATGTTTTATTTCCCTGTATAGGTGGATTTTATTATTCTGACATAAAATAACCTCATTTGCACATTTTGCTTACTTGTTGCAAAAATGTTAAATTTGTTGCACAAATGCTTTGTAAGGTAGTTTTTCATCTTGGCATAAGAGACCTTTAATATTTCTATTTTGAAGGTCATTTGTGTGACCTGAAATTATGTCAAGGGGAATGTGCTGCTGGTTCAGTAGATGGCATGACAGAGTGCCCCTGTTGAACTGATTCTTACTGTAGCAACAAGACTTACAAGATGAAAAAAGTGTTTTGATCTATTTCAGAGGGCTATTCAGAGGGCTACTCTATAATCAAAATATGCATCCATTCATGGCAAAAGCATAAGGATTATCTCAGATAAGTATGTGTATGACAAATTTCATATTTTTGTCACAATTATTTCCTTGTGACTTAGTAATGGGGCACTAATATGCAAATTATGCAAAGAAGGTCATCATAGGTCAGAATAAATAAATCAACCTATTCAAGGGGTTATAAAGGGGACACATTTGGATCGCAAATTGGAAGTAATTTGACCAGTATTAAGATGTTGTGAAAATTAATGCTTATTTCCTTATATCTTATTTGACCTAATTGCAGGTCATCAAAAATGACCTAAAAATAAAAAATCTGACAGGTCTTCCTCCTGAAATAAAAAAGTACCCTACAAAGTACCCCTGTGGCAAGTTATACACTTCTTTCACAAAATGAATGATTGTGCCTTTTTTGTCGCTTATCCCCCCCCCCACAAAAAGGATCACTTTTACACTTCTAGTGTGCAACATATATACATACTGGCAAGGAGTAGATTGACTCTGTAGAAGGTAACCACAAGTCATTTATAGTGGTGACCTCCAGCTTTTTTCATATTCACATGTATTCCCTAGGCTTAGGAGCCTAATATTGTTTAAATACAGGTGTTATAGTATCCCATGCAATGATCTTCTGGGGTATATTAAGTAATTGTCATTGTACAATGATTCACTTAAGTACCCATGTTTGACTTGTTTTTATCATGACAATCTGGCCATTTCATCTGATTATAGGCATAGATAAATGACTTAACTAGATGATAGACTAAGAAAAAGTATCTCAATATGTCCTAGAATCCTAGTGCAAGATCATCTGACACTATAGGGGAGACAGAGAAGACACCTCTCTATCCTTCTTTTCTTTTTCCCCACCACCAGTAAAAACTCATCTTTTGACATCACACTGGCAGGGAATACATGACAGGGAGAGACAACACTAACAGCTCCCCAATGCAACATTGCTGTGTTCGTGTGATATTTCACAGGACAACAGTTGTGCATATTGAAGATCATTGATGTCAATATGATTCAGTGTCCCAAGTAAAAGTAAGTGTAAAATGATGTGATAGATCCCATTTATATATACTTCTTATATCTCATTTTCTGCAGTTGCTGGTTTAATCATTGGCTGCTGAGATATCCTTAAGATTGTAAAATTGATGCTGGTTACCAATAACATACTAAATCCATGCTTGCCATGAGTAATAAATGTACATGTTCATCCTGTTTTATAGAACAAATTCTCTCAAGCTAAAGTTGAGCAAATTCCAATCTCTTCTTATCCTGTCACTGCTATCTTTTTGAGATGATATCTCCGGTTACACCACATTAAACTCCAATTAACAATATCTATTTGATTAATTGTTTCAGAATAAAAACTTCATTTAGTATCAATTTCTACTTTGATCTGACTGAGGCATGGGAAAAGTAATTGGTGACACTTTGTTGTTTTCTCTAAGTATTCGTGGAACATCTCGGACCATCCCAATCACATCCCACGTGCACATCTTACATTCTAGGAGCACATTAATTTTATCTTTGGTACAAGAGGGATGCAGGAAAGGGGCGGGCAGGGGGCCCAGGGCCCCCTAGTAATGAGAAGGCCCTAGTTGCCTCTGTATAAGCTTATATAAAATTATAGCAGGCCCCCTAAACCAAGACCCCTGGACCCCCAGTAATAAAACACTGCTTCCTACGCCTTTGTGTAAGAAGTCTAAACCCCTGTCATACAAAGAAGCATCATATTCAATAGTTTATTTCCCACTTAGATACCTAGATACACTTGTTCTGGATAATTTTTTCCAGTCAAAGACTCTTTATGGCATGCGTTATGTATCATATAAATAATACTTTAATCTAAACACCAATTTACTCCAGGTGTCTAGTGATCCAAAATACCTGACAGTACTAGCTTCACTCAGCATTTACCCATAGGGACTCTCAATATGACAAGGGTCAGCCTGCACTTACACCCGACAAGTCCCACGAGTAAAGATGGTAAACATTGGTCACACCAGTAAAGCAGAAGTGTACAGACAGCAGCAATCAGGTAGGGGCATTTTTATTGGCTGAAGTAATATTGTGGCTGGCCTATTATGTGCCAGGATAGAGAATGATGATGGGACTGTGCATACAGACCTGACAGTCTACGCAGGACTGCTAACTGCTACATTGAGGGGTCCTATGTCCCTTTTATCTTAGTTGAGACAGTTCTGCAGTGAAAGGGACACTAGTGTCAATGGACTATTCTGGGTAATTTCTTTGCAATACAGGCTACTCAATAGTAGGGGGGGTCACTCAACACCGAACCCCGCCTCCTCCAGTGGCATATCTAAACGACACGCCCCTGTCCCTCATTGGTCCACGTGGCGAGCTGCTCTCCGCCTGGTATTGCACCACCAGATGTTGCACCTGACGGAGAGCAGACGTAATCATTACGGGAGCTGCTCAGCTCAGTATATAATATGCTGCATGAGCAGCTCCCAGTATCTCTACCTTACATCTCTTCACACCATACCTATACCTCATATCAGGACCTAGGACAGGTTGAGCTATAGGCTCAGGGACAGAGCTTGGACACTGGCGAGTGTATCATTGTCACCACCTGTATGAACACTCATGTCAGCTGTCCAATAAAGAGGATGAAAGTGGATTCAGTGTTTATCACTTCACCCACTTGTAACAGTTCGTTGACACAATGGTGGAGAACTCCTCAGAATATCCCACTACAATTTTCTCTCATAACCATGAGCAATAGTGAGACAAAACCCAAGGAGCCAGCTTCTGAACATGCCTTTACATCACCTGGGCTAGACGCGCCCAGCCCACCCGCATCTGCATCACACCACTTCCAGAGAGAAAATTCCTCACCTGATGCACTCAAATTGGACCCAGTTACACCCACAGCCCTTCAACCACATGTAAACCACTCTGTGAGTACTGGTACTGAACAATTTTCCTCAACAATTGTAGAAAACAACACTGCAGCACACACAAGTACACCAGTATCCATTTCTGCACCAGGAATAGATTCAACATTACCCGGCTACTCACAACCAGGCACATCACCACTACTGCTATCTGGTATAACGAACCCCAACTCTGACACACCCATCATAGGTACACCAGACCATCTGTACCTAGACCCACATCTGGAAGATAAACCACAAGACCTGCAAACCACCATGGAGGATATTGTATCACAACAGCCACATGTCTCAGCCAACACCACGCCTACCAGTAGCAACCCAACACAGGTCGGTATTGATACAGTGACTACCTGTACAAGGTCTGCAAACCAACCATCCCTAGTTTGGGAAAGCCCTGTGGTCATAGACTCAGATTCTGACACCTCCCTAGATGCTGATTATTAGAGAGACAGAATTGGATAGGCCATATCGAGGTGGAGATCAGCATATGAGAACGGTGTAGGTAGAGCAAACCACTTTCCTCCTAGCACCTACTCTGAAAACCAAGTGGTAGGAAATACTTCTAATTTTTCAGCCCACATCAATAGACTCTTAGAGCACCATTGGCCTGACCCCAATAGTGACCAGCCCAGAACCTACCACCACCCATCCTCATCCGAGGAGGAGGACTTATACTACCCCCCACCTGTGTACACACCCACCACCCAGTGCAGGACAAGGTTTGTAGACTCAGCAAGCAGACCCCAACCTAGACACAGGAGAAGGACACAATCTAGCTCGCCTCTCCAGAAGAGAACACCCACTGGCTATAGACTTTTGAGAAGTGTGGACGGTGCCACCAACAGGTCTCACTTAGTGGCAACCACCCCCCTTTTTAATAGAGGAGCCAGAGCACCTTACAATTCACTTCAAGTCATCAGCTCTTCTGGGGAGGATACAGAAGTCACCTTCCCCCAGAGCTGGCCCCACAATGTCCAGAGGCCAGCCCCTCTGTTACGATCAGGACGACCTGAGGGGAAGTCTGTTCAGAGAATGCACTCAGGCGATTAGCAACTCTTTCTCTGAGCTGCTCACCAAACAAGTGAGCACCTTGTCTACTGAAATTAAAAGAAGTGGACAAGAAAACTCCGACCAATTGACCAGGGTTCACCAGAGACTAGATGACATAAACTGTTGGAGGGAGCACATGGAGAGTGAGGCTGCCCACAATCTCAGAAGAACAGCAGAAGCCAATTTGGATGTCCTAAGAAGGTCAGAGGATTTTACATACCAAATGACTGAGCAGCTCAGCAAGAACATGGATTCCATGAAAACAGAGCTTTTTAAAGCCTTGCAAGGTCAGTCAGTCAAAACCAGTAGTTCCACAACTAATCAGACCCCACCCAGCATCCAGCAGCACTCAGGCCCACTCCACCATAGCCCACCATACCCAACAGCACCCAATTACAGCCCATCCCATCTAAATATCTGGCTGGAACCAGGCTAAGCCCACCGAATGCTTTCCAGGACAGCGCCAATAACAACACAGCAGCTGCCATGCCCACCCCACAAGCCGCACTGTACCAAACAAACAGGGCCAACTCAGTAGACTCACACCAGGTGGCAGCAGCAACAAACACCCCAGCGCTGAACCCAAACAGTTCCAACTCGGGGCGGGTAGTCACCTCCACACACCTCCAGGTTATGTAGCCAATCAGCCCACCCAAGTGTGATTGTCCTACCCCCCATGGTACCCCCAATTAGCACACCCACACCAGTGATACCAAACCTAGGGCACTCCGCCTTCAACCCAAACACAGAATCACCGGGCGTGAAGGACGGTGAAAAGCTCAATCTGCTCAACTAGGTTCATTTAACAAGCCAGAACCTTTTGTTTTGACAAGTCCTCACCCTATAGGTCTGCAGGGAGGTTTCTGACTGAATTCAAATTTTTCATCAGAAAAATCCACCCCAATAGACCAGACCTACACGCCCCCTGCATGTACACCTTCCTCAAAGGTAGGGCACAGTCACAGTGTACTCTTGGTTCATGAATCCCATCCCCTTGGGAACACGCATGCGCCGGTTTGTTACAAGCTCAGGGCTCCCTTATAGCCTAAGGTGTTACCAAATGACAGCCTATTGTAGGAGAGCAGCTCTTTGACATCCTGATCCGTGTTTATACCTCTGTTTACCATTAGTACTGGAATCTTTGGTGAAACATCTAATTAAGTTAACAAGACGAATCCTGTGGGTCATGACACCAAAGTAGCGTCCCCAAGTCAGCTGATTGCAACATCAGCACCCAACTAAAGCCCCCTCCCACAACAACCCAAACAATATTGTGTCATTCTAGACCACCCGATCCTGTTAGCTACAAGATCTAAATTTGCATAGGGGCCGCGCAGCCCCCCAGCATACATCCAATAGCAAGGCCCCAAGCCATATTAGGGAGAGACATACCTCCATAGGACGCTTGTGATTGAGAAATAGCCACCCTCATGATCAGCTTATAAGCCTCATCCCACCCCAACCTTATCCACTACTCAACAAAATGCCAAACTCACCACACCCTTTACCAATGGAGCTAGTATCCAGAGACCTCAGAGCCTAAATGTCAAGACTGCCATCCAACCAGCCCAGGTAGGACTTTATCTTATGTGTCCATTAGCAGCGTCATCAATCATTCTAGCATGAACATGGTGGATACTGCCATCATGATGCCCAGATACCCATTACATGCCAATGGTAGTGTGCGCCCAGAGTGCTTTGTAAAATGCAAAAGTTGAATTTGCAGTCCACTTCATACCATTTGATAACAGCTTGACTATTTCTTTGTGATAATCATTAACCTGTTGGCAACACCCCCCTCTTCCTTCCCCCCCCCCCCACACAACCTATCTTGCCTTATACTAACCTCATTTCAATATTATTCAACAGCTTTGATGCTCCTGAGATTATGCATTGGAAGCAAGGCCATGGATCTGTTTGAGATCAGACTGACCATTATGGAGCATAGATATATGTTCACTAACATAAGCAGAACCAAACTGAAACTCTACTTGTCAAATAAAACTGTGCAGAGGGAACTTAACCCTTGGGACCCCATTGCGTCGTTAGCCACCAAAGCTATAATTCTAGCTCTGTGTGGTGACCATCCCAATGTACCAAAGTGGGATAGATTCAGCAGTGTAACCTCCAGGAGGAGAGTGCATGTGCACTGGCAGAATCATAACATACTCCATATCACTGTACCAATACCCATAGGACTTGGGAAAAACACCTACTCTATTTATAGAACAGAGGCTTTCCCAGTTCCATTTGATACTACCAATGTCAACTCCACAGGGTATACAATAGTACAATCCCTACCAACCTAATAGCCATGTCTAAATCCCACTCACATTACATTAAAATGGACCACACAGACATGGATATGTGTGAAATCGGCATTTTTATAAGCTGCGACCTACCCCTGCCCATGTTATCACCTCGCCACCCTACCTGCGCATTGTCTCTATTTTTAAACCTACCTGAAGCAGTTCATCACACCTGTAATTTCCAGGCCCACATTTCCAGGCTCACATGACTGCTCAAGTCCCCAACATTATCAAACCTATTTCCCACAACTCTTACATGTTAATCACCAACAAGTCACCCTCCATTCTTCAGTGCTCTCTCAGGTCAATTAAATATAAAAAATGCAGCCCATTCTATAGACTCTGTGCCATGCTGGTGCTCTCTGAAAAACCATGGCATGATTATGGTTAATTCAAACCTATCATGCGTCCACAACATCCCCCTGGTCCCCATCGCTCAGGTACCCATTAACTTGCCACTGTGGCGGCATTTTGGAAACTCACCAGCTAATGTTTCTGGTGTAACCATAGCAACTACCCCATCAGCCTTAAGACTACCCAACCTCCAGAGTCTTAAGGCCCTATATAATCAAAAACCCCTACCCCCAATTAGGGACGTACTCACCTTAAGGGAAGCTGCAGCAGGTATCCATGATAAATCTTCAATACTGTCTACAGAGTCCATAACACACCTCGGGTACCATCTTGAGTTTTCACCTTAGTTACACCTGCTGTCACCAGCCATAGCTATCCTCTGCTGTGTCCTCATGTGACGTGTGCCAATGCACGTGACACACCTGGCGCAGCTCCTCACTATTCACAGTACTCCAATCATGGCAGACCCAGCATCCTGGACCAAGCTGAAGAAACTGATAAAAAAGGCCAACCATGACTGGCCATCGGGTCCAACCACCACAATGACGGTGGAACCAAATTTATGGACCCAACTACCGAGACGATATGACACAATGATATTTGTGGCAGTCGTCTTGACAGCTCTTTATCTCATCAGGGCCACCTGCAGGAAATGCCTCCGACACTGGCTGTATGGCTGCCAAGATCCATCAGACGGCACGGCTGAATTTGTCCTCAAGATTCACTCTGGAGGAAGGACCTTCAGTTTCCCGCTAGCAAAGATGATCTATGGTAGAAACCTTTGGTGAACCTCCATTGTGGCAACCAGCTAACACCACCCACACTAACCAAGCCCATAGGCCGCCATCTTGACACCTCTTGGAAAAATGAGGTAACCATGATCATTGCTGGCAGATTAAGAACAGTCCGTCTGGAAAGGTACCCTCGATGCCCACTACTCTGGAGGATCCCGCTATCATTAATACTGAGCTCAAGACCACACACGTCCCATTGCTAACGGATTGGTCCCTGTCCTCTGTTTTCTGTTACCAACAGGCCAATCGTCAGACTTGGAGGCAGCCCTAACAGCCGAATCACCAGCCCCGCCAGAGAAAGAAATTGTGTTGGGCCAGTAGCTTGGCCTCACCACAGGCCACAACATTGCAGGCCGACCCCCAGCACCACCATTTCAGCAGCCTGCAGGCCAGGCACACCTATGCCAACAATACCTTCTGCTCTGCAGTGAGGGGACAAACCTCAGCAGCAGCACTCTGCATCCCCTGCTACTACATGCCTGAGGGTTTTCTATGCCCTTGTGCCTTCAAAAATACAGTGCACCCTGCAATGAACAACAGCAAGCAGAGGTCTTCACTGAGGTCAATATGCCGACCGTCTCCTACAAGACCACCAAATGACTCAGATAGTAGAGACTCAGTGACATCAGAAGCCGGAGACCTAGCCTCCGTCGACTTGGATTTTAGTGACTTAACACTATCCAGTTTCCGCCAAATCAGGCATAAACCCAAAAGAAGAACTGAGGGCCGTTATATGCATAGAGACCCTAGACAGCACCCTGACCTGCCCCCAAACAGTTTCCATCCTGGGCAGCAATTCAGGCGCTGCCAATGAAACCTTTATACATAAACATTTTGCACCCTTTAATTCACGATTGTAGGGACACAATTCATGTACCCCCCCACACACACCTATACTTTTGCGCTTACTTTTCAATGAAAGTCATACATTCTATTCTTTGCGAAACCTCTCACCAATAAGCCTGTACATATTTTCGGCCAATTATTCCTTTACAAAAAGGATCTTATGAGCGACAATACAATGTGACCTTTGTCCTGTGTCTCTTGGTGCTATAAGATGCTACCCACTCTGTATTTTTCAAACTCAACTTTGTATTGTATTTATGAGTTTTAGCCAATAGTTATTTCGTTTGGTCAGTAGAAGCAACCCTTTTGATTTTGGCACACCCTAACTGTAACAAGGTTGAGAGTCTCACAGAATCCTACCTCAACCACCCCCCCTTTTTTTTCTCATTATCTTTTGGCACTCAAATACCTGAAAAACCTATTAAACACAAGCTGGGGCCAATAGTCCCAAAGAATACTAACTTGACCAACCATCTCAAAAGTGTGAAAAAAAAAGCACAGAAAGTCAGTCCCAGATAATACTACCTTGACTTTTCTGACCCCCCCCCCTTCCTATTGAGACAGTCTGCTGGTATTTTGTAATCTTGACAGCTAAAATGCAGATGATATTTTTGGTGCCAAGATTATAACCTCGTGTTTTAACTGTTATACCCTTTATTTTATGCCTGTATATTTCTTTTCATCCTGACCACAAGTTCAAGTAGCCATGCATGTATAATGTAATTAATATTTATCTTGCAAAATAGGTTTACCAGCACCCAAGTGCCTCAGTAGCTTAGTAATTTTTGTAGAAGCAACAACTTATATTTTCTTTGATCCCGCAAATATCTGGTCGAAAATCATAGAAGGTTTGCATATGACGAATTTGGAGGTATTCCAGCCCCTACTCTTCGAATTTTAGTTTCCCCCTCTATTTTTTTGGCTCAAAGTGTCAGGCTGGATGAGATCTTTGTGTTACATATGGGTTTTGATGGTCCCATATGAATATTTTGGGCTCCAGGGGGGTAAAATGGGCCCAAAATTGCCTGGGCGAAATTGTGTCTGGGCGAATGACATTTAGGGGCCTAAGTTACAAGCCATGTTGGGGGCTTCATTTCCTACAGAAACAATCATCATACCTCCATGAAAATCTCAGGTCCAGACTATTTCGACCTGTAGATTAAGAAAATTACATTATCATTTATGTCAGATGTATCCTTGCTATCATAAAAGAAGCATACTTATAAGAATTATTTTTCATGATTCTGGGCACATGTCTGGGCGAATGAGATGTGAGGCCCCATATGCACACTTTCTATGATTTGTCACCATCTGAATGTTCCCTATTTATTCAAAGTCTCCTTTAAAAGCGAGCTTTTTGTACACATTGTTACAATGTATCCAATTGAACCATATCATAACATTATTTCCTAAGTCCCCTAATACCGAAATTTGTCAATGGACTCGGCAAAGTCCTATATTTTTTTTACATTATTTTTCTACCATTAACCTTGTGCAGAGACAAGTAGGAATGTGGGGATTTGTCAATGGACTATTCTGGTATTATCATTATTTTACACCTTTATTAATTTCTTTGCCAACCAGGCCCTAGGTCTGTCCACAAGCCTACCACCTGCCCCTATCTATTTACTCAATAGTAGGCTGGGTCACTCAACATTGAACCCCACCTCCTCCAGTGGGATCCAGTGAGCTGCTCACATGTCACCCCAACACGGATGTCATGACAGCCAGACCAGATTATTCCGGCCACGAACCCACTGGAGGTAATGCTATTTTGGACCAGGACATATCTAAAAGACACGCCCCTATCCCTCATTGGTCCATGTGCCGAACTGGTGCACCTGACAGAGAGCAGACGTCACCATTATGGGAGCTGCTCAGCTAAGTATACAATTCGTCGCATGAGCAGCTCCCAGTATCTCTACCTTACATCTCTTCACACCATACCTATTCCTCATATAAGGACCTAGGACAGGTTGAACTATAGGCTCAGGGACAGAGCTTCAACACTGGCGAGTGTATCATTGTCATCACCTGTATAAACACTCATGTCAGCTGTGCAATAAAGAGGATCAAATGAACTTCCCTGGATTCAGTGTTTATCACTTCACCCACTTTAAACGGTTTGTTGACACTAGATTCTTACAAACAGTAACCCCTCTGAAAAAGTGTGTTTTCTACTGCAGAAATTGTTATCTTCCCTGTAGGACAGAGGTCCATCATTTAGTCTTAGCTGAATACAGGTCAAGTTTCAACCAAAGATAGCTAGATTACAATTTTTGTTTTCAAGCTTCTCTATTATGCTGAACGAACAGTATCATTACACTCGACAGAACCAGCTTGCAATTGATTTGAATCGAGTTTGCCTCTGGAAGGCCAATCAGTCTATAAAAATGTCCCTATCATATCCTACTTTCTTTTTTGTCTAACAGGTCTGAAATCTGTCATCTTATATTGTCACATTGACAAGATTGATTTGACAGCAACAGAAAACAGCACCTCAATCCAATATCATAGTTTTTAAAACTGCATCGCATCATGTAATGGCTGATACAATCGTCACTATAGATTAGTACCAGAACCAAATAACCAAATAACCAATAAGGAAACCAATAAAAACGTTTTTTAAATGTAATAAAAAAAATGTTTTTTATGCCAAGTGGGATGCCTAGCATAGCCTTTATTTAAACTGGTATACACTCCATTTCTACTATAAACATTGTAGTAGCCTAGGCACCTGGCCTACTTAAAATTTTTCTGGGACTGTGGAGGATAATTTTCTTTCTAAACATTTCTCAGAAACATCCTCCTTCTCTCCCCAGCTTGTAACATCTAAAGTAACAGGAAATGTTGATTGAAATATATACTTCTAAAAGATGTGACTAGCTTGTAACTTGACATCCCAGGAAAATGTTCAATTTTTGCTAATTTCTTTTTCAATATCACGATGCGATGGGAAATCTTTTTTCTTTGTCAACTGGAGTAATATTGACTTCATTCGCAGTTTCTTTTTGAAATATAATGCTGATTTTATTGACAAATGGGTTATTATAGGGCCCTACTGCACATTCTCTCAGACACCCTCTCTTCCCTCTCAACCATTCACTCTCAGTTACTCTCAGTCACCTTTTGTTCTTTGCCTCTCTCCCCACAATCTCTGTCTCCCTTGGGCTATGCCTGTCTCTGTTTGTCTGCATCATTTCTCTTGCTCTGTCTCTCTGTAACCCTTTCTCTATTTCTCCCACTGCCTCCTTCTATCTCAGACCTAGATATCACTATTTTCCCTCCACATTTTGTACTCTCCCATCATTACTAAGCTTTCATATCATCTTCATGGCATTTACTGTGAGGGCTGTGACAAGTGTGGTCAAATTAACAGAATGTGATAGGGTGAATGATTAGGGAAGACAAATCAGTAATGTCTACCACAGAGGTAGAATTGCCCCATGAAAGTTTTGATGCAGTAGGGAATAGGTCCTCAGACAAGAAATAGAAATCTGACATTCTGAAAAAAAAGACATCATGTTCTTTTTGTTTCTTTCCTCCTTTCTGGCTTCTACCTCAGAAATCTGTCACTTTGTAATGTCACACTGACAAGGCTGACATGGCTTGGGCAGAAAGCATTGACAGTGTCTTTTGCAAACATCAAAGTTTTACCAAACAACACAGTTCCATCACTTTGCAGGACCAGGGCAGAGTATGTGTTTTACCAGAAAGTGAGGGGGGAGGTGTGCTTAATCTGATACCATAACCTGACGGATGATAACCATGATAATCCCGATAACTGTAGAACTATTAATTTTATTGGATAGGGAACAGTCAGCCTTTTACCGTTCCAGAAATGCCTAGGCATATTTCACTTATCAGGTAATGTTCTGTTTATTACTGACCCCTACTTCGTGTGGGGGCCATTAACCCATGACTCCTTTTTCCTTCAGGGCAGGTTTTTGCACAGGGTGTTGACAGAAATTTTCTTGAGCAGATCCAATTGGCCCTTAGACACTATGTGATGAATCTGCTTTGAATTCTTTGGGTGGACTCTTGCAGGAGCAGGGTTAGATTACCATTTTCTGCCTATTGTCATCCATACCAGAGGTAATTCAACCTCAAATGAACATTTAATGCACCTTTTACACTATGTCTGATATGTATACTAGAGGTGATGTGTGCAAACTACATAGGAGGAGGCAGCAACTACTCTTGACGTACATGTTTAAACTATCCAAACGCCCTGATATGATTGATGAGACTCTAAGGCGGGAAGGATTGCAGTCTGAGGACAAAATACGCTTCAAGTTGATGAGGGTCCAGAACAGAGGCTATCTAAACTCTCCATTAAGCAGAGGCGTTACGCTATGGAATAACCGCTCTGCTTGGCATCAGTGTAGTCCCAATAAAGTAGCTTTTAAGCATAGGATTATGAAAATTGTTAATTTAATGAAACCAGCTGTATCGTCAGCAACTGCTATTTTTGAATCTTAATGCATTCGACTCTTCTACATATCTGGTTATTGATGTTGGTCTGGCCTGGGTGGAGTGGTGATTAAGAGAGGATGGGTTGCAATGACCTCACCTGTTTTTGCTGTCTGCTAGATTTTTGAGAAGTAGGGGGGATGGGTTGTAATGACCAAACCTACCACCCACTTCTTATGATTATTGTAGGACTTGCTACTGGAATGATTCAACTTATTTATTTTTTAAAAAAATTGTGTGGCTATGAGTATGGTTGAAGTATGTGTTTTAACATAGGAGGGAGTTTGGGGTATTGTCGTTCCTGTCTGTTAATTCTGCCAATGCTTGCTAATAGAGTTGTCATTGTTCCATCAATGGTTTCATCATATGATATTGTACCCCTTTCTAATACCTTCAATGAGACTTCTCATCATTGTCTCGCTATGTCAGAAGCAGCTGCTGTTTCTCTTCATATTATTAAAACCATAAGTTCCCCTTATAAGCTTAGAAATCCCTAATACGGAAATATTAAACTTGAATGAATACTAGGTGGATGAAAATCTGCCATCATAAATATTTCCTCTTATAATCCGGATCAGTTTCTCTCTGTATAGTATGGTATACCTCTCTTTGTACATATTGTTTTTCTTTGTTATTCTTATACTTTGTGTTTTTTCATCCTCACCATTTTACATGTATCATTATTCTCATTATCTATGTATTAACAATTGAAGAATTCATTGAAAGAAAGGAAAGCAACTATGTCAGATTTTATCACTTATGTATAATTTGTGACTTGGCAATAAAACCCTTCAAACCTTTAAAAATGTCCTGGTTGTAGAGAGATGATCTATAAAGCCTGAGCCAGACATATACATTCATAATTTAGAAATGGGGTTATTGCATTACATTAATACTATAAGAACTTAGATAGGTTGATAATAAACAACTTTGATGCCCAGCATTGTGGTTTACCAAGCCTATATATATATATATATATATATATATATATATATATATATATATATATATATGGGTCAGATTTTTTATTTCTACCCAGATTCTTTATTTCTACCCAATATAGACAAGAGGCTCGTAACAACTCAAAGTCAATATCAATTAAATGTACTGTATTATAATGGGTGGCCACCATCTTGGGGCCCTAAAAACACTGATTCAACCAATGTAGTCATTACATGTCAGTTTTTGTAAGCCCCCTATGAAAATCATCAATTTTCATGTACTGATTGTCACATTCTTTTTGGGTTCTAAATAAAGTAATTTTAGAATAAAAATAGAGCTTCGGCTTCAGCAAAACCAGATTCCTCAGAAAATGTTATCCTAGACTTGTTTTCACTTAATTTTCTACTCTTTTAGTCCTATCTCCTCAAATATTGTATTTAGAGCATTTGTGTGTATTATCCTTAATGTTATCATTTTCCCTGTTTCGTCACAAATGAGGAAATAAAATTTATATAGAGTAGGAGAGGTTAAAATGTCAATGTAACAATGGTCATATTTATCTTTTTTTCAAATAAGGTTTTGTGATGTGGTTGGCTGATTGCAAATGGATCCAGAATTTTTACACTAATATGACAACCAAAGGTACCCCCTAAAACATGAGTAAAGGGTAAATTCTATCTCGTTCCCTTCCTAACTTTTTGGTGCTTGTAAAATAAACTTGACCATCATTACAAAGGGGTCCTATTCCATCAAAAGGCATCAGGCAGTGATAGGAATCATCAACCCAACCATCAACTAGAATGAATTTAGCAACTAACACCCCTAGCGAATAAATGAAGTTTTGATAATCACAGTATTTGGGACACCCTATATGCATCAAAAGTTGGAAAAAATGATAAAAAAAGTTGTTTATAAGAGTATTTTTAGACTTTGAGAGTCCATATCCTAGGGAATAATGATGGCAGGTACAAATATGGCTCATTCCCAAAGATCTAGGACATGGGGGGGGCTGATACTGGAATTAACAAACTCAGTATTTCTTAATAATGTTATATTTTATTGAAAGCCCTATATCTTGGCTTATTAAAATGTTTCAATCAAGGATCCAACTCCTAACAAGTCAGTTTTTATCACAGATGCCATAAAACCTTCCGAAACCGTGAAGTGTGAATGAACGAACATAGTTGCAGCATAATTATAACTACTAAATACAAGTCTAGCTGCACCAGATTTCGTGTACAAACTGGTACAATATATATCTTTATGTATACCAAAGGGCTAAAGCAAGGCTTGGAAACTCTTGAAATTTCATGTTGGCAAAAATATTGGAAATCATGAAAAATTAGGAATTATTTCTCCCAATTACTAACTTTATCCTAGCTCATTATAAAACACTTATAGAATAATCATATTAACTGTCCATTGTGTCCAGTGTGTGTACCTCATATACTTTGAGACTAGTATATAATTCACTCACACTTCATATATTTTGAGACTAGTATATAATTCGCTCACACTTCACGAAATTCACTCACGCTTGACGTTTCATCAATCTTTATAAGAAAGGCCACATCTGAACTTTACATCACCATATACCTATGGTATTGCATAAACAATGAGAAAAGAAGTTGTACTACCTATCTAGAGTCATTTATACACACATAAGACCCACAAAGTTTCTACACTTCTCGCAAAGTTTGCATACCTTGTGGCAGAGATATATATTTTAAAATACACCTAATACTCTTTTTTGATAACTCAGACAGTTCTATTGTGCAATATAAATGATACAAACACCATACAAGATGATAGGCTGACCTCATGGAACTTTAACCATCCAAAAACTCTTGGAAACCTATGCGATTCACTCACGCTTCATGTTTCATCAACCTTTACAAGAAGGGCCCTAGCTCAGCTATACATGATCATATACCAATGGGGTTGCATAACCAAGGTTATCTAACTATCTGAGCCTCAGCAGTGCTTTTTTGCTCATAACCCCCGTGCGTTATATAGCTATAACGCACTCTCAGACCTTTTCTTTGTCTTCAAGAAGCTGCTGGTTTCAATCCGGACATGTTAATAAATTGAGGAATATACAAAGTCAACTCCTCCATACGTTTCCAGTTAAAACCGTTTAGGTTCAATGGGGAATCGATCCCCGGCCGCTGGGGCAGGAGGCGAGCTCGCTGTCCACTATACCAAGCCGACCAGTGCTAGAAACCACTGCACATGGAGGATTTGAAAAAGTTTTCCGACATACCTGAAGTTTACACACCTCGTTAGCCTAGAATATATGGAGCCTGGTGGAGTTATTAACAGAGAACCATCCTTAGATATCCTAGATGAACATGCCATGCCAAATTCCTCCATTTTCTTCGAAATAAATAAGAATCCATTGATTTTCCATAGCAATACGCGACTGACCCGGCTGACCTCCTTGCCGGAAGTGGGTTCAGCCGAAAGTAGGTCAGGTACATCCGGGCACCTACCCGCTCTGTCAACAAGAAGCAATGGCCGTGTACCAGGCTGTGTGCGTTGGATCGGTATGGAAAATCAATGGATTCTTATTTATTTCGAAGAAAATGGAGACAAAATGTAGGCAAACACCAACTAGAGATCGTATATTTGGCCCTGCTAGAATAACAGGGCTTGACATGCTTGGATTCTACCCGAAAATTCGTTGGAAAGACGAGGGTCTGACAGGTGGAGTAAAAACAATGGCTACGCTGGCTTGGCAAACCATGCGGATAGGATGCACTTACAAAATGTCTTCTCCTGGATTAATTCTTGGGTTATAAGGTAAGAAATTGATACAAAATGGAGAAATATGTTCGATAAACGCTTTAATGTATGTTATGGGTAAGCACTCGTGGATTTACCGGTTAATAATCCACTCGTGCTTACCCATAACATACATTAAACGCTACTTATACTACCTGTCTAGAGTCATTTACATACTCTTTTCAATAACTCAAACATGTCTATAGTGAAATAGACCATACAAAATGCTAGGTTGAGCTCATTTATATAACACTTTATCTTTACCATCAAAAAACCCTACACGCTTCACTTTTTTTCAAACTTTACAAGAATTGCCACAGCTTATTATACAACATGATATACCAAAAAGAACACTGAGACAACAAATAAAGAGGCTGTACTACCTATCTAGAGTCATTTATACACACATAAGGCCCATCTTTTAATGACCGGTAAAAGACCGTGAAGTTTGAGTGAATTTGTCATACTAGTTATTGGCATGATCAAGTTGTCATATGAGAAATATCATATGACCAGTGGTGTATGGAGTAAATACATCAGGCTCATATAAAAAGTGTTATTTCCAGTTATCACTGGTTTATTCAGCTTTAGGCAACATGTAAGAAATATCAATCATACAGTATTTAGTATGTAGGTAATTTGTACATACAGTAAACATACAGTAATTTATAAAGTACAATGTTCTGTTCCACTCCACCTGTGAGGTAATAATAATACAATGTCCAGCATAGTTCTAGGTGGGTTCCCACACCTAGCTCCTGGCCTGCTGCTTAGAGGAATAATGTAATAATGAATAACTTTACCCTCTGGTGGATGTCTTGAGGAAGATAGCCTCTGGCCACTAATGATGGAAACCAATGCCTGTCTAGCATAGTTTCACCATAGTGCAGTGGTATAGCAGGTAGCAGGAGATGACTGGAGATGTTACCTCTGGAGTGGTTCTTGGTGATCTGTCCTCCTGGAGGTGCAGACAGGCTATTTGTAGCAAATCTTGGAAAAGCACCTCCAGACTGACTGGAGCCAGCAGCATCTGCCTAACTCTACAATTGTTTGAGGGGAGTCTTTCATGTGTCACAGGGGGACAAAGGACCCCCATGGACGCCGCTGTGTCCCCCTTTGTCTTGGTCGGTTCTGCATCTTCAGACCCTCATAACTCGGTCGTTTATGCGTTTATAACCGCTATTTTGCGCATGCGCGGAGTTGAATATGCCAAGTTTATAATGCCTGTTGGATAGGCGCGTAACTCCCGCCGGTTTGTCTGTAGGGAACTCGGAGCTCCTTTCAGTCTCCATGGCATAACTTCCTTAATAATGGGAGTTCCGCCTTGATCTTGGGCTCATTTTGACTGTCTAATTATGGGCTTTCCATAAATGCTTTGATATTTGACCTAGCTTGCTCAGGAGCGACGCTAGAGCGACCGAACGGTTATGGCGTCGTGCTTATGTAACCCATTGTTCAGTTATTAGAGTGCTCAGACACTCATGACGGCGTCAGCGGTGCTCAGGCACCCGTGACGGCCGGTTGCATTCACTTACAAGTTATTAATTTGTGCATTGGACCATGAGGTCGCACACTGAGACCCTTATTCTTATTATATTGTGCAGTGAACCATTAGGTCGGAGCCTTTGATGTCATAAACTCTGTCTAACTGACTGTGGCTGGTGTGCAGTGGGGCATGAACGCTCTTATACAAAGTTTGAGCGCTCTTATAGCTCTTAGAACCAACCTATGTATTAATTTCATAGATATTCTTTGATTAATACAATAATATGTTAGAATTTATGGAATAATAAAATGGTATATCATAGAATACTCCCTCTCCCCCGAGAGAATGCGAAACTCCGTCATTTCGCCGAGGGAATGTACAATTTATACAATTTTTACCTTATTTTGGAGTTATATACTGTTTGTAAGAGGATTTGAAGTAGTGGGGAGTGCTTCAAATGCAATTTTTGTGGTAGAGCTTTGTCAGTATAAACAATTTTCTCCTAGGTATAAGTACATTTCCGAGTTTCTATATCTTACCATACCTGAGCTTATTTGCTTATGTAACATCAATTTCGGGTACAATTTTCCATTTTTATGTACAACATACAATTTGGCAAATAGTGTGCAATTTTGGCATTCAATGTTCAATTTAGCGTGCAAATTGAACATAAATGACAATTTTAGTGTGTAAATTCACAATTTCGCGTGTAATTGCGTTCAATTGACAATTTCAGTATGCAAATATATAATTTTTGCGTACATTTGGCAATTTAAGTGTGCAAATATATAATTTTCGCGTATATTTGGCAATTTTAGTGTGCAAATATACAATTTTGCGTACATTTGGCAATTTTAGTGTGCAAATATACAATTTCGCGTATATTTGGCAATTTTAGTGTGCAAATATATAATTTCGCGTGCATTTGGCAATTTTTGGTGTACAAATATACAATTTTTGCGTACATTTGACAGTTTTAGCATGCCAATATATAATTTTGCGTTCAATTGATAGTTTCTGTATGTACATATATAATTTTGCGTACAGCTTGGATACACATAGAAATGTTGATTTTCTAAAAAAATCTGACTTCAGTGTATGAATTGGGTACAGACATACAGTATAATGTGCAACATACAATTCAAATGTAAATTGGATACAAACTTACAATCTAGTGTGCAAACATACAATTTTTGTGTGCAAATTGGGTACAAGCGTACAATCTGGTGTGCAAACATACAATTTTTAGTGTGCAAATTGGGTACAAGCGTACAATCTGGTGTGCAAACCTACAATTTTGTGTGCAAATTGGGTACAAACGTACAATCTAGATTACACTATACAATTTTTGGGATTTGAGACAAATTTTTCCGAGGGCCGGAAAAACAAAGTACTTCATGTACAATAGGCTTGTTTGTCTCTGAGTTACTCAATGATTCTGCTATATGGGTGTATTAATTGGCAATTTCGGCAGTGGGCCGCTGCTTAATTGACTTTTCCCCTAGCCTTTTGAGTATGTGTCCCTGAAAGAGATTTATTTGGTGAGTATCTTAAGTAAACATGTTTTATGTCAACAATTTTCTCAACAATTTTTTTTTTTTCATTCATTTTTCCAACAATTTTCTTGGATACCTAAAGTGTGTTACTTTAAGTAAACCTTGGCATAGTATACAAGTGCTAGTGGGTACAAAAACTGTCTTAGTTATCTACCTGCATTCATGTATATTAATGTTAGATTTGTACAATTTACAATTTGTAATTTGCAATTTCGCAATTCTGCGCGTACATGCGCGCATTAATCATCGATTTTGTGAGAATACCATAGATTTTCATATTATACATCAACAAGTGGCTGTGTATATATATTTATTATTTTTTCTAATACTTTGATAATTTCATTGACAGTGGAGGTGTGTCAGGAGTGAGATGTGAGTCTCCTCCCTGGTGTGCTCATGCAGTGGTGGCACTTGAGATGTTAGGTGCCAGATTCTGGCATGTGTCTGTGTGAGTGCCTAGCTTG
Source organism: Acholoe squamosa (assembly GCA_949317995.1). Classification (NCBI taxonomy): domain Eukaryota; kingdom Metazoa; phylum Annelida; class Polychaeta; order Phyllodocida; family Polynoidae; genus Acholoe; species Acholoe squamosa. The sequence goes on from OX439044.1 coordinate 64,948,509, forward strand.
GTGTCAGTGGACAGTTCAGGGTGGGGGGGGGTGTGTGTGTGTCCATTTAAGGAGTGTGTGGCTGGTATTGGAGTATCAGTTCCTCTCTGGAAATCACTGCTGTAGCACCATGGCCCATCTACAAGCTCTCTTTGCTTTGCCTGTCCCCCAGGTGATGGAGGTGGGGAGTCCAGTTAGGGCCCTGGTGGAGGCTAACCAGACCATCCATTATGGTTACATAGTGAGGAATTTCAAGGAGATCATTGAGCATGGTGATGTGTTAATCTGTAATTACTCCTGCCACTATTTCTTAGGCTCAGCCTTGCGTCGGGGGGCCACTGTGGCCCTTCTGACTAGGGCCTTGGGTAATATGGGTTTCTGGCCCATGGACTATAACTTCGGGCCGCGGGAGCGAGTGCTATGGGATTATCTGTTGGCGGCATCCCTCCTCGATCTTGCGGCATCCGGGGATCCATCCACGGCTGCCGAGTATGGACTGGGGATGCTGGAGGCCCGGCTCGTTGAGTGGGAGCAGGATCACGGCCATATGTATGGCTCGGACTTGGACTCGGACTCTCCCATTGATGTTGAACCCGAGGATCTGTGGTAGGATCCTGACTGACTGAAACCTAGGGTGTAAAAACCCGCCATCCCAAAGGCCCTTTTCAGGGCCGGCAAATTGTCCGAAAAGTTCTGAATACTGTCTCTGATGTGTTGTCTCCTGGTGGTGGACTGGGGGCAGCCTAGGCTGTGGGCAGTCTAGGCTGTTTCCACAGTCACCGGGGAGGGCTGGTGGTTTAGAAAATTAGCAATAGTCTGCATGTTTGACCTTGCGGTCTCCTCCTGTTGTTCGTCAATAATTATATCTGTTGTATTTTCCAGTGCTGTCATGGTCACCGGGCTGGTGCCACAATCATTCTGGAGAAGCATGGAGTAGTACAGTCCTTTGTTTTTAAGGGCTGGTATAGTACTGAACCTAGTGCGCCAAGGTAGGTGTATCACCTGAGGGAGGTGATAAGCAAATTCTCCTCTCTGTGTTGTTATAACTGCTGGTCCATTCCAGGTAAATATAGCCTTAGGTAGTGGGAAGGTTTTAACCACTATATCCTTATAGGTAGGGGCAGCTGCTGATTTAATCTCATCAAATTCATGTGGTATTGGCCTCAAGGGTAGCGCGAAGTTTGAGTCTCCACAATATATTTTAAAATATATTGTGGGGTTTGTGCGCTTGGCCACGTTTTTCTTGCCACAGTGTGTCTGTGCAAATTTCTTAAGGTACTTCATTATTCTGTAGGCTGAGTAGATGGTCAGGGTGAATAATATAGCAATTATCAGGGTGTGGGTTTCCTGAATTGTGAGGAAAGGGGTGTGGGTTTCCTCTGTAGGGGTTAATTTGGTAGGATTCTTATCTGGGAGCAATTTGTGTAGGGGCAGCTCGGTGACTAGTCTGAATGCTTTGGCTGTAGGCAGGTAGGCTACAGTCCCTCCTAGTCTGTATAATTTGAGTAGTATGTATACTATAAAAATGTGAGCTGATATCCCTAGGATGAGTGCTAAGCTTTGGAGTTGGATGCTCTGTAACTCGACGTAGGTATGATTCCTCTTAGCGCGTTTCCATTTCCTTATTAAGGTTGGAGGCATCTTTTAATACTGTTTTGGCAAAGGGCTCTAAATTTAGTTGAGTAATATCATCCATGATTGGATTTTCCTGTAGTTTTTCTAAGGTTCTAGAAAGGTTTACTACTGGGAAATTTGGAAGGTTCTCTCTTTCATCTGGTTTGGTTTCAGAAATTTCGTTAAGTGCCGCCATGAATGGTAAATTAATTGTCTTGAGAATGTAATGAAATGATAAGGTTGAATTACAGGGCAACCTTGTGTTTGGAAGAGAAAATTCTCCTACACTGATTGTGCACCCACAGGGTACACCTATGATTGAGTAGGACTGGGCTTTTCGAGTTTCAGACGTTTTACCATGGCAGTTGATAAAGTAATGGGGTTCATTAGTAGTGACCAGATACTCATCTTCAGAAATGGAAATAGCATGGGTGGTAGGTGCTTGCAGTGGTGAAACTGTAAACTTGCAATGTTCCTTAATCTGTTGAGCCTGGTTAGTAAAAATGGCTACAGGGCATGTAGGCCTGTGTTTATAGATTCTACCATTTACATCTCTGCATACCTTTACTGTAGTACCTTCACATGCCTGCATATCTGCTGAGTCCAATTCGATGAATAATGATTCGTCGTAAGATACTGCTAGAAACTCAGTTGTGGTTTGCAACTTGGTGACTCCTCTGGTGGGGGTCTCCTGTGTGTCTATAGGCATGGGTGATGTAATCATTTGGTACAGTTTGAAGGTAGAGGTGGTAGATTGAATTATAATGTCCAGATGAATATATATATGGTGAGCTGAGTAAGTGTATGAGGTCAGCTTCTGTGAATAATAGAAATCTAAGTCATTAATTGCGACTTGTGCTCCAGGGTGTGTAATCCTAAGTTTGCTATTAATGTCAATTAAGTATCTAACAAGGTCTGAGGGTGGTACTATATCAGGGGTTAGGATTCCTGATGATAGCATCCTCAGGGCTGCATTTGTCCTTTGCAGTGATTGAACTGTGTTCATTCTTGCTGCTATGATAATTAATGCATCATTTAATACTTGCATTTTCTCCCTTTGAGTTTTCTCGTGCCTTGAATATGAGTCAAGTGACCTGGACATGTTAGAGGCCCACAGGTTGACGGTGTCACCTATGGTGTTGATTGTGCTGTCCAGTACCTTCTTATCTTGGATGTATGCTTTAACAAACTTATCTTGTCTGTCTGTGATTCTTTCAATGAGATTAGCTGCTTCCTGATCTTGTTTAGCAAATTTTCTTAGTATTTCATCTATGTTCTTGAGCTGTCCCATTACTTGGTTTACATCTTCTACTGTGGCTAGACCTAGCACACCGCGAAACAGGGGTGCTAGAAAACCCAGTATGGCCTCTCTTTTGGCCTTGTCCAATGTGTTTATAGGGTTGGATAAGAACAATTTGATGGAGGCTAATGTTTCATTTATCTCCTTGTCTGCAATTTCCAGCAAGGTGTCAAGCTCTTTGGCTTGTTGGATAATTTGACCAGAGGTATGATCTTGTAGAGTAGGAGTGGTCAAATGGAGTATTCTATCCCTTATGGATCCTTGGGTAACGGGTGCCCGAGGTATCTTGTAGGGGATAGCTAACAATAGTGTTGTGGTTGTATGTCCATTGACCAATGGTTGAGGGCTAGGTTTGAATACTACTCCTATGTTTTGTCTCACCACAGGTGTATAACCTGCAGTAAGTGGTTCTATAGTATATAATAACAGCATAGTTAGCAGTATGGGTGAAACTCTCAGTCTCCCCATGGTGCTTGTGTAAAGCAAGTTTGCTGTTTAAAGTCTTGTCAAATTTGTAGTGATTTGGTGCTGGTATAGTCTAAGTGTATGGTGTAACACTTTAAATGAAGTGGTTCAAACTGTACCTTTGCAAGATTGAGCTGTCTTGGCAATATGTCCGGTGAGTCTATAGAGATTGACCAGTAAATGGTAAGGTCAGGTTGAAGGTGAAGTAGGTGTGTTTTTTATCCTAGTGCAGTCTCTCCTAATGGAGAAGTGGGCTGGCTAATTCCCAAGTGGGGTCCTGTAGACTTGTATTCCAGACTGCAGCTGGATGAAGACTGATGGTGGGCTATGGTCCACAGTGCTTCTTATGTAGCCTACCCTACCCACATCCATTGTGGGCCTGGTATTGTTTCTCTGGAGACCATGCATTAATCTGCTAACTGTGGGGTCTATTGTGTAGTCTGTGTACTGGTAATTAGCTCCTCCTGTCATCCAGGACAGCCATTCATGACCGTCTAGACAGTTGTCTGAGGGTAGCTTATAAGGTCAATTGATCTCTATAGACTGCTGTGTTGGCATAGCGCGCTCTTTCATGTGGGGATTAGGCTTTAGACACTCCATTGTGTTACCCTTACTCTTCTTTAGACTTCATGTCTGCTTTACTTGGGGGGTCCCAGTCTTTGACCCTTTCAGAGGCAATAACCTACTGATATATTTACAAATTTGATTGGCTTTATATACATATAAGTAATTCATTATCAGTCACACATGTCTTATGTGTGGATGAAGAGAATTTGTAATACATCTTGAAAATCTTATGTTCTTTTGGTATCTCAATCTTGTTTCTAATTTCTTGAAACTGCACCACACCTAGATGTCTTTCTTAGTATGTGGTGTGCAGGCCTAGGCTTGATAGGGCCTATGCCTGTGGTTTCTCTTGTAAGGGTGATATCATTCTTGTTCCTTACAATTTTGCTGTAGTATTTGGCCTCATGTGGAATAAGCCTGTGTGCAAATTTATTGTTTCTGACAGCCACAACCTTTTTCAGTCTGTCTATGTGTACTGGTCTGGCCACCAATAGATTGGTGTCCAAGTTTTTGAGTTTGGCACTTGTCAAACTAGGTCTATCTACTACAACATATGGTCCCATAAAAAGGGGTTGAAGTTTCTTACACTCTGTGTTGGTCAGGATTCTTGGTATGTTTAGGTACACCATGTCGGTGACCTTGATTTCCTGTGGTGTAAGTTTCTTATCATATCTATCCTTCCTTTCCTTTTGTAGCTTGGCGACCCTTTCTATAGCTTTCCTCCTAGAGGTATCTTGATTTGTTATCATGTTAGCTACATGGTCTGCTACTGTGGATATGTCTTCCTGTATTCCCAGCCCTAAGTCCATTGGGGTGGCTGGGTTTCTTCCATGGAGTAGGAAGAAAGGGGTGAATCCTGTGGTTTGGGATTCAGTGTTGCTTAATGCAAAGGTTATGGGTTCAATAAATGAATCCCAATTGTTTTGGTGCTTTGAGCAGAATGCTCTGAGTGCTGTGCCTATGCTAGCATTGAATCTCTCTACAAGCCCATTTGATTGTGGCCTGTATGGTGAGGAGAATTTATGTTTGATCTTGAGGTGTTTGGTCAACTTTGTGAACTTTGCACCTGTATAACATGTTCCATTGTCTGTTTGAAGAGTGGCTGGTGTTCCATGATGACAAATTATATTCTTGTAGAACTCTGCTGCTGTTGTCTCAGCTTTTAAGTCAGTAGTAGCCCAAGCTGTTGCATATCTGGTAGCATAATCTATGCAGACTTGTATATGTTTGTTTCCCCTGGCAGTTGTGGGAAGTGGTCCCACCGCGTCTATACCCTAGGTCGGAGTGCTGACAGCATCCTACTTGAACCAAGATGGCCGCCAGTAGGTGAGTCATGGAAATACTGTAGTGTACTTGTTATCCATTGCTGTGGTATAACAATTTGAAGTGGTACAGTATTGGTTTTTCTCCAATTTATGGGGCATATATGGACTAATGTACCATTTACCAAGGTGTATGTCTGGCCTTGGTTGATGATTCTATTTCGTTGTGCTTTTGGTGCAGGCAAGGTCCCATCCTCAAGATACTGTATGAGGGGCAATAGGTCCTTGTCTTTCCTTTGTTCCAAGCCAAGGTTTGTACCTGAGATGGATGTGTCGGGAATCTGATCCAGTAGTTGATTTATATCTAGCACATGTTGTTTTATTCTGTCTCTTTCTTTTTCTTTTTCATCGACTATTGGCCTATCTTGTGCCTTTTGTTGGGGTGTGTCACTCTTGTTTTGGTGTGTAGGCTCCTTTGGAGGGCCTATTCTCGCCTTGGTGGGAGTGGCAACCTTTTTCTTTAAAGGCACAATTTGCTTTTTGTCATTCTTCTTTGTCTCAGAGTTCTTTGACTTAGTAGATGCAGTGTCTTTTGTGACATTTTTCCTGGCGGGTGGGGTTTTGGTAGCTTTGTTTCCTGTGACCTTTTTCTCATTTAGAATAGTTTGTGATTGTGTTGGGGGTTTTGGTGTGCCCTCCTGAATCATTTCTCTAGTCTTTGAGTGTGTGGTCATAGGACACAAATGGTTTGATGCTTCCTCTCCCTGCATTGGTTCAAAGAATCTGACTGATTTAGAAGTTGCTTGAGTAATAGCATATATTGTGTCTTCTGGATCTTCATCATCTGAGTCAGGTGGGGTGAAGGGTGGCTCCTTAGGAGTTGCCTTCAGCATCTGATTGAGTGATGAGAATTCAATAGGCTCGAAGTCATTATCTGGAAAGAGTTGTGAGTATTCTCTCTCACAGTGGCAAAACACATAGTGTGTAGATTGCTTCAAGATACCCCTAATGGGTGTCTCTGGCCTTTCAATGGTGTTGGGTGGATCATCCCTTTTGAATGGTACTTTCTTAGTTACTTTTGCAAACTTGGTTCTACTGGCTGCTCTAACTCTCCTTGGTGGGGGTGGAGGGTTAGTCATGGGTCCAGAATCTGGGTATTCTCTTCTAGACATAGCATCTGGTGGTGTGTTATCATCACCTTTCACGTGTTGGATGGTGAATGAAAATTGTTGTATGTCTAGAGCCCATCTGGCCCATCTATGTGTGAGTCCTGTATTGGTTAGTAGTGGGATTAGGGCTGCATGGTCTGTGTATAATTGGAAGTGTCTAGTTTCTAGATAGTGTCTGAAGTGTAATACTCCATACACTACTCCCAGTAGTTCTCTCTCTGTGGTATTGTAATTTCTCTCATGTTTGGAGAGGGTTCTACCTGCAAAGGCTACTGGTCTGAGCACTCCTTCATTATCTCTCTGTGAGAGTACAGCTCCTAAACTCACATTGGAAGCATCAGTTGCCAAACTGAACTCTTTCTCATAGTTCGGATATCTGAGAAGAGCATTGGTACAGAGGGCATGCTTTAATGTTTTGAAAGCATTATCTGCCTCTTCTGTCCAGACAAATGCTTTGAGATGTGTCTGTAGATCATATAATGGTCTAGCAATTTGGGCATAACCTTTGATAAACTTTTTGAAGTATTGGCATAGGCCTGTGAAGGATCTGACATTTTTGACTGATTTTGGTGTTGGGAAGGTTTTGATTGATTCCACCTTTGTGGGAGATGGTTGCAGTCCCATGGGTGTCACTCTCATTCCCAAGAAGTCTATTCTGTCTATGAAGTATTCACATTTTGATTTCTTCAGTTTGAGTTTACCAACTCTTAGGCTGTTGAACACATCTTCCAGGTCATGGAAGTGTTGTTCGATTGATGGTGATAATACCAATATGTCATCTAGGTATGGTAGGGCACATTTGTACTTGAGTTTGTTCAGAATTAATGTGACTAGATGGCAGAATCCCGCCGGTGCCGTCGCTAAACCCATCGGCATCCTTTCATAGACATATTTTTTGTCATTTGCTATGAATGCGGTTTTATGCTGATCCTCCTGTCTTATAGGAATTTGAAAAAATCCCTGTTGGGCATCTAGCTTACTGAATACTCTTGGTCTGAGTGACCCTATCATGTCTAGAGTGTCATCGGCCCGGGGTGTAGATAAGGCTTGATTTATCGTGTTCTGGTTCAAATAACGAAAATCTGTGACGAGCCTATGGCCTCCCGATGATTTTTGTACTAAAAAGGATCTGGAAGCCCAGGGGCCTTCAGCACATTCTCTCAGAATGCCCTGTTGTACTAGCCTTTCACACTCTTCCCCTATTGCGGCCTGTTTTTCTGGTGTTTGTCTATATGGTAGGAAATGACATGGTACTGCCTCAGGTTTTACATGTATTGAGTGTGTATACAGGTGTGTGGCACCAATGTCTCCATCTTTTCCTACAAATACATCATCGTACTTGGTCAGCAGTGATCTTAATCTATCATGCTGATCTTTGGATGTGAGCACAGATCTTGGTGGAACATTCTCTTCCAATTCTGGCTCGAGGTCATGTGCCTCACTATGTATAGCAGCTATTTCAGAGAGTCTGATTGAGTTGGGTTCAGGGTCAGCATATGTGGACTCACAGTCTGAGTCTGTGTCACTGAATTGAGTTACATCCTCAGGCCGTATGGCTGAGATGGATTGATCAGTGTGTGGGGTAGTGTCTGACACCTGTTGAGGTTTTTCTAAATCAGATTCCTTGACTTCCTGAAATAGAGCTATGATGGCACCCTTTTTGATTTTATGTGGGCGCCTGCTGGTGTTGAGTAACACTAGGGGATGTTTGTTATTCTCCCTGGGGGTTACTGCTGCCCTTTGAACTAGATATGGGGCATTGTTATTTCTTTGGAGGTTATCTACTACTCCAGTTTTGCCTTGCAGTGATGAGTAGATGTGACTTTACCCAATACTGCAAGTTCAGAGAATGGAGGGATGGTAAAATCCCTCACTGCCCTAATGGGTTTGAGAATTTGTTCAGGATCAACATTAAATTCAATTTGAGATTTTGTAGTGCTTAAGAAATCTGTGCCGAGAAGAAAACGGGCTGTGTGAGGTTGGGAATTACAGCAAATTGGTATTGGAATCTGACACCTTGGATTCTAAAGTTCAGCATAGCTGAATGTCTAACATGACACACCGATCCATCTGCCAAGTGGATGTTGATTTTAGATTTCCTCAGTTGGATATGGAATCTCTTTTGGAGATCCATGAGGAATGATTGTCTGTAGCACCTGTATCAACCAAACATTGTACATCTGAAACATCATATAGATTTGCATTGATACAGCCATTTTGAAGAAGTACAATAGAAAGCTTGGTACTCTCACCTGTATCCTTTGATATGAATCTGGTGGGGTGATGTGTATCACTGATGGACGTCTCTGTCTGTTAGATGGTAGATTGGCACTAGCAATTGTCTCTGGTTGGATCTTTGTTAATCCTGATTGATTGTTTGTATTTGGGGTGTCACAGTGCACTGGCCCATCGGCACTGTGACATCCTAGTTTTCCTGGTTCTGTGGGGTGGTTGAGATGCTTGCCACCAGGAGATTGGAGATTTGATCCATTACATGAGGTGGTATTTGGGGGTTACTGTGTTGGTTCCCCTGGTAACCTCTTGTGTCAGGTTTGTAATCCTCCTGGCGCGAGTTGGAACCCTGGTTATATTGACCAGAGTTGCTGTATTTACCGGAGTTGTTGGATCTCTGGTTGTTGTAGGCGCCATTGTTGTTGTAGGATCCACTGTTGTAGTTCCTATGTGGACTCTGGCTCCTACTGTTGGATCCTTGATTATAGGATCCAGAGTTGTTTGAACCCTGGCTGTTGTTGTTGGATCCAGAGTTGTTGTTGTAGGATCCAGAGTTGTAGTTCCTATGTGGACTATGGCTCCTACTGTTGGATCCTTGATTATTATAGGATCTGCCATTACTTGGGGTTCTGTCTCTCCTATCACTGTATGAAGAGTTACCATTGTTGGAGTTGGAAGAGCTGTTGTCTTTCCTACTGTTGTGACCCCCCCCCCCCGGTTGTTGTTGTTGCCCCCTCTACCTCTACCTCTACCTCTATTGGATTGGTAGTTGGGGTCATAGTTATTTCCTCTATATCTACCGGTAGGGTCTCTTGATGCAACCTTAGCCTCCTGTTGCCTTACATGGGCACTAGACATTAGGTTGACATCTTCATCTGCACTAGTGCTGATTTCCTGGACCTTTTTCTTAGTAGGCTGTGGGTTTGACTCTGCATCCCTTACCTTCCTAGATCTTTCTTGGGTCTCAACCTCTAAGGCTAGGTCTAGGGCTTGGTCAAAAGAGTCTATTTTCTTGTTCTCAAGAGCCACAGAGATCCAGGGCCTCATGCCTTGGGTGAATGCCTTGCTTAGGATTTCATCGCTTTGGCGTTGGGCATTACACACCTTCCTGAGATGGCATGCATAGTCTAGGACAGGTTCATCTACCTTTTGTGCACGGAGTGCAGTCCTTGAGATTATATTGTCTCGAGTAGCAAAATACTTTTTTAATTTATTCACTACATTGGTCCATGTCAACATATCAGGTGTGGCACTCTCCCTGAAGGATTCAAACCAAGCTAGTGCTTGTCCTTCGAGGTACTTGGGTAAATATGTTACCATGGTGTCACTGTCTGTTACTTTGTACTTATCCTTCAGATATTCTGGGAATTTGTGATCAATAAATAATGCTGTTGACATGAGTGGTGATGGGTGTGAAAAGGTTTTGGGTTTTGTTACCTCATGTAGCCTGATCTTTCTGTCGTCCTGTTGTTTTCTGTCTATGAGTTTGGTCATGTTGGACACCATGGAGATTATGATGTCATCTTTGGATCCAGAGGCAGATGGTGTGACAACAGGTGTGATGGCAGGTGTGGGAGGTTGTGGGGTCTGGGATGATACCATCTTCATGAGATCTGCTATCTGTTGTTGTTGTCTCTCTAGGGACTTCCGCTGATCTTCCATGGCCTTCTGTTGAGCATCTATTGCTGCATTCCTCTCTGCCAGTTGTTGGTTGAGGATCCTCTCCCTTTCCTCCTGCTGGGACTTGTTGGTCTCTAGGGCAGTAACTGCATCTTGGATGGCCTTCTCATAGGCCCTTATCTTCTCAGCTGTCTGATTAGGTTGGGGGCCTTCATCGGTGTCCATGATGGAGGGTGTGGGGGAGGTGTCTCTGGAGGAGTGGCTGTCAAAGGCTGGAGCTGGGGTGGAGGATCTAGATGAGGGTGTGGATCCACCCCCTGAGGCAGATCCTTCTTCCCCTGAGGTAGATAGCGTGAGTTGAGCGTCCTGTAGAGATCCCTGGGAAATGTTGGACCCCTGAGAACCGGTTGTACCCTGAGTAGACAGGGTGGGTGGTGTGGGGTCTACTGAGTGTGGGTCTGTCGTATTGGAGGCTGGTTTGCCTCCTGTGGGCCTCCTAGATCTAGGTGGGAGGGAGACCTCTTCAACAGGCCCCTGACTACGTAAGGTCTTTGTGTGTTGTTCTGCCAGCTTGACTGATATGGCCTTGATGTGTGTGGTGGACCTCACTGACGTGTGGGAGACCTCACTGACGTGTGGGAGACCTCACTGACGTGTGGGAGACCTCACTGACGTGTGGGAGACCTCTCTGACGTGTGGGAGACCTTTCTGACGTGTGGGAGACCTCACTGACGTGTGGGAGACCTCACTGACGTGTGGGAGACCTCACTGACGTGTGGGAGACCTCACTGACGTGTGGGAGACCTCACTGACGTGTGGGAGACCTCACTGACGTTTGGGAGACCTCACTGATGTTTGGGAGACCTCACTGACGTGTGGGAGACCTCACTGACGTGTGGGAGACCTCACTGACGTGTGGGAGACCTCACTGACATTTGGGAGACCTCACTGACGTTTGGGAGACCTCACTGACGTTTTGGGAGACCTCACTGATATATGGGAGATCTTACTGTTGTGTGAGAGATCTCATTGATGTGTGGGAGATCTCATTGATGTGTGTGGGATCTCACTGATGTGTGGGAGATCTCATTGATGTGTGGGAGATCTCACTGATGTGTGGGAGATCTCACTGATGTGTGGGAGATCTCACTGGTTTGTGGGAGATCTCACTGATGTGTGGGAGATCTCACTGATGTGTGGGAGATCTCACTGGTATGTGGGAGATCTCACTGGTATGTGGGAGCTCTCACTGGTGACCTTGGTGGGCATGGTGTCAAGGTCAAGGTCACTGGGTGGGTGGAGTGGGTTTTACTGTGTGTATGATTGTTCTTAGTTGTGTTACCAGCTTTAATTTTTATGAGCCTGTGAGAGATGGGATCTAAGTAGGATGTTCTCCACCACTTTGTCATACTAGTTATTGGCATGATCAAGTTGTCATATGAGAAATATCATATGACCAGTGGTGTATGGAGTAAATACATCAGGCTCATATAAAAAGTGTTATTTCCAGTTATCACTGGTTTATTCAGCTTTAGGCAACATGTAAGAAATATCAATCATACAGTAGTTAGTATGTAGGTAATTTGTACATACAGTAAACATACAGTAATTTATAAAGTACAATGTTCAGTTCCACTCCACCTGTGAGGTAATAATAATACAATGTCCAGCATAGTTCTAGGTGGGTTCCCACACCTAGCTCCTGGCCTGCTGCTTAGAGGAATAATGTAATAATGAATAACTTTACCCTCTGGTGGATGTCTTGAGGAAGATAGCCTCTGGCCACTAATGATGGAAACCAATGCCTGTCTAGCATAGTTTCACCATAGTGCAGTGGTATAGCAGGTAGCAGGAGATGACTGGAGATGTTACCTCTGGAGTGGTTCTTGGTGATCTGTCCTCCTGGAGGTGCAGACAGGCTATTTGTAGCAAATCTTGGAAAAGCACCTCCAGACTGACTGGAGCCAGCAGCATCTGCCTAACTCTACAATTGTTTGAGGGGAGTCTTTCATGTGTCACAGGGGGACAAAGGACCCCCATGGACGCCGCTGTGTCCCCCTTTGTCTTGGTCGGTTCTGCATCTTCAGACCCTCATAACTCGGTCGTTTATGCGTTTATAACCGACATTTTGTGCATGCGCGGAGTTGAATATGCCAAGTTTATAATGCCTGTTGGATAGGCGCGTAACTCCCGCCGGTTTGTCTGTAGGGAACTCAGAGCTCCTTTCAGTCTCTATGGCATAACTTCCTTAATAATGAGAGTTCCGCCTTGATCTTGGGCTCATTTTGACCGTCTAATTATGGGCTTTCCATAAATGCTTTGATATTTGACCTAGCTTGCTCAGGAGCAACGCTAGAGCGACCGAACGGTTATGGCGTCGTGCTTATGTAACCCATTGTTCAGTTATTAGAGTGCTCAGACACTCATGACGGCGTCAGCAGTGCTCAGGCACCCGTGACGGCCGGTTGCATTCACTTACAAGTTATTAATTTGTGCATTGGACCATGAGGTCGCACACTGAGACCCTTATTCTTATTATATTGTGCAGTGAACCATTAGGTCGGAGCCTTTGATGTCATAAACTCTGTCTAACTGACTGTGGCTGGTGTGCAGTGGGGCATGAACGCTCTTATACAAAGTTTGAGCGCTCTTATAGCTCTTAGAACCAACCTATGTATTAATTTCATAGATATTCTTTGATTAATACAATAATATGTTAGAATTTATGGAATAATAAAATGGTATATCATAAATTCGTTGAAACGTGAGTGAATTCTGTTATCTTCCTGGCTTGGGTAATTCTTGAAGTACATCAAAAAAAATCCTATGGAGGTTACCCTCTTAGGGTACCTGTTGATTGTATATAATAAGAAAAAAATCTGTTTTTTTGTAAGAGCCTGGATGGTAACTTTCACTTTCATGGTAAAAATTCACTCACGCCTCATCAGGTAAACTTCATGTTTGAATGCATATAGAAGATAAATTATGCCCCAGAACCCCCCAAAACCATATTGAAATCTTAGCTATGACCCGCCCACTAAAGAATAAAAATATTATTGGTGGTGTAGAAGTGTGTCACTTGCTGTTATAAAAAGTGTTAAAAATACATCTCAATGAGCTGATTTAAACGAAAGCTTTACAAAAAGCTTCACCTAAAGTACTTGTAATTGTCATTTCAGTCAAAGAACCTCAAGATGTCTTTCTAATAACATTGGAAGTATAGTGATACATAGGGGAAAAAAGACGTTTTTCTGTTCTTTAAACCCTTACCAGATATTGAACTTTAACTGCATCACATCGTGTATAGCCAAGCAAAAAGGGTCCCCCAGGGAAAAAGTCAATCTTTAAATTCAGGCCATGAACTTTCCAATAATATATTACATGAGAATATATATCTGCTAGTTTCAGAGTTACGGCTCTATTAACTTAGATGGATACCGACCTATTCGAATCCCAGATGATATGTATAATTAGACATAATTCTGCAAATTAGGGAAATTGTCATATTCTTCACATTCTTTTTCTCATAAAATTTGATCTGATTATCAGATTTTTACCATCTTTTCAACATATCGATCCTTGTGGGTGTGGCTACCAATAGGCTTTTTTGATTCCTCAATTTTGAGTGAAAATAATGTTTCCATGGCAACCAATACCAACAAAAGCACTGATTTCTGCCCTCAAATGCCCAAAAACGTTCTATTTACATTCCAAATTTGGAAGGTTTTCCTTAAAAATGGGAATTTCCCTTTAGGACGATTGTAATCTACATAAAAAAGTAGTATATAACTATTTTTGGTTTATTTTCTCCCTTTTAGGCCATAGTGGTGTTCCCCTGGTGGCCAGAATTGGTACTAATCCCCCTCGGACTGTCCTTTTAACTTGCCTCCTCACAGTGTCATGTACACACACAGTGCAGGGTACTAGTCTAACCTCTTGGCTATGTTTCCAGCCACCATCTATACCTGACAACACAGGGACAGAACACCAGTCTACGCTCCTGGCACTTTCTGTTTGCCATCTGTAATTCAAACAAGGTCTTCTTATAGGTGCCTTGTGGCCATTTACCCAGCACAGAAGCTGACAAAGATGGCATCTGTCATCGTCGCCAACACCTTATTGATGTTGTGGGTTGCTGTTATGTGTCCTTTGTTAAGCTATAGATGGTTTGGTTACCAGTACATTGTGCAGCTGAAAAGGAACGTGTGAAGCCTGATCAGTAGGGTTGAGTAACTTTGATGCAATGCGTTATGTCCTATTCATGCTTGTAAAGAAAAAATGGAGTGCAACATCATACTTTAGTAAGATGATCAAACATCACGTAATCACTCATGGTTACATTGGAGCCATGCCTTAGAACAGAGCTCTACCAATAGCAAACCTCCGTTGGAGGCCATTTGTAGGTAGGTGCAAGTGAAACATAATATAATTGGACTTGGTCCAAGGTATACAGGGTATGGTAGATTTGACACGTTTTGGAATGAGACAGATGTGGACTGAATCTCCTATCAGCATAGCATGATATTACATCTTGACCTGGTAGTGATTGATGTCCCCTAAGCCTTGTACTTCTACTGCCTGTGGGACATAAATACCCATAATTCCCTGATGCCACTTCCTGCTCCTAGACGGCAACTTTTCAAACTGAGTGTTGACTGACAGACACTCAGGGTGTTCTGACTGGTCCCCTGAGATCATCTAATGTGACACTTTGATGTGCTTGGGTATGGTTCACCCTGGACATAGAATGCTTTGATTATGTGAACTGCCTGGCTTTTGGAACATTCTCCTGACCTGCCATAATGCAATATCTACACATAGCATCAATCTTGCACTTATACATTAGGCCCCAGCTAGCTGGTGAAATTCTCATACTGTCTTGGAATAGCAGACAGTATGGTGCACTGAGGAGTAATTTCACCTCAAATTAAAAAATGAGATATTTATTGGTTAGTTCACATGAATAAGGTGTATTCATGTATGTTAAGGTAGCAGTCTAGACAATGATAGACAGATCAGTCTGTTTGCAGGGCATTTCAAAACGATATATATATATATATATATATATATATATATATATATATATATATATATATAGCTATGGTTTTGAAATGCCCTCCTGGTGTAGAATTTAATGGTCTCTCTTTTAAAACAAATTGTGGGTTTGCATAGCATATATAAATTTTTCAATTTAGATCCTTCCCACTCCATAGCTCTTATGTAAACAGTCAAGGAGCTGTTGGACAGACAAATTATGGAGCTATGGAGAGGTAGAGAGTCATAGGTGGAGTGAAAGGGAAGAATTATCCAATTCTTATTGCCAGATAAGAAGATATCTTACAAAGGGGCTGGTTTTACCATGTGTCAGGTACATTTAACTCCTCATCCAATCATTTTCTTTATATCAAATGTATAGAGGAAAAATGGACCCAACTAAAATAGTGTAACCAGCCCTTCACATTAAGCTCAGTCAAGGGAAATTAATTATTGTGCTGTTTAATACATATCTTTCAAGCATCCCATAAAGACAGTTCAAACTGAGAAAGAAACTCCTACGTGAGTCCCAGGGTTGCACACACATATATATCGTAGCAGAACCGCTACACATATAAACTGTTATAAAAACTTGTACCGAGATATTTATAACACCCATAATCAATATATACATGGTTTCATGGTAAATGTTTTAAAATATACACCAGATTCAGGAAAAAGGTGTTTCCCTGTACTGGTTTACAGGATTTCCTTGTTATATGACCAATATCTACAGAGTTTCACTACAATTGATATTATGGAGATTCCTTGTAAGTATGTCAAAATGTGCATTACTATAAATGCTTTGATATATATACTTGGTTTTACCGTATTCAGGACAAAGGTGTTTTTCTGTACTGGTTTACAGAATTTCCTTGTCATATGGTCAATATGGAGCTTCACTGAATTTTAAATTAAGGAGATTTATTGTAAAATTGAACAACGAATCTCTGTCTATTCAATGAAGTATTTTTACTGTGCATGAGTATCCTATATCAGTTGGCATCTGAAGATGCTTTTCACTACTTCTTTGTCTTGGGCTGTCACTTTGAATAAAATTATACTCTTCCTCAGATAATCTGCACGGTTGTAATGATATCATAAGGAATCAAGTATACCATCTACTTCCTGTATTGCATATTTATCATGACACCATTTCCCATGATCAGTCTCTGACAGTGGCAGTAGGAACTCAATAAAGGGGGTGTCGCATCTTGCTCTAGGTGTATTTACACTAAGCTGGTAGACCAGTCATTCTCATGCATCTATAAGCTGGTCTCGCAGGGAACATGGAAAGTGAGTGCCATTGCCTAATAAAAGATAAGTAGACCCTCTTAGCTCAATTCTCCTTAGACCAAAGATGAGTCCATCAATGCCTAATAAAAGATAAATATATGAAGTCACACGAGTTGAAGCTAACTGAAGTGATTTGGCATTTTGAAATCCTGTCTCCATCCTGGCCTGAAGTTTCTGGGTAGCATCTCATCCTTACCTAATACTCACATTAGTTCTGGCAGTAGCATAGATTAAAAGTTCATTGGCTAGGTATGTGGACATCATATATATCAATGGCTCATGGGTTCTGCTGTGGTCGATAAACCCTGAGAGGGGCTGTCTCCAGAGGGGTGGATCATCCACAATGTAGGCCCCATGGCTGGCAATTTAGTTCTGTATTTATTTCATGTTATAGTGGTATAAACATTTAATTCATTTAGCATATAAATAGGTCACATGATCTGCTTTACCGGTCATAATGATTCACCAAACTTATATTATATGGAATTGAGTATACCATCTATTTCCTGTATTATATATTTATCATTAGACCAATGCCCTTATTGCCTCATTATTTAAGATTCATGAGACATCTGAAGAAGCATTGGTAGGTTCCTTAGCAGAATTAGTTTAAACTGGCACTAAAAGTAATCAGAAGCCATTTATTCTCAGAGGTTCAACATGGTATGTACTTTTCAAATATGCAAAAATAATGTTGGGGTCCCAGGCATATTTTTGAGATACAGAAGCTTTAATCTTATATAGGATTATTATAGTGTTTTGTCACATAAATCCCCAGTTTCATATCCAAAAGTAAGTAGATTTGTTTATAACTTAGTCAGTACTTAGATCATAAGCATAGCTTTGCAGTGCTTGCATTATTGATTAATGGTCCCAGCCATATTATTAAAGTTTTGGATGATTGAAATAAAAAAAATGTAAGTATACGGGTAAAATATTGAAATAAAATCATTATAGTTTACTGATCAGCTCAACAGCCACTATGGTGTATGTGTTATGGCTCTGCCTTACACTCAGAGGAAGGCCCAGGGTTAAATTCCCTGTCATGCCAAGCCCTCCAGTCTTTCATTTATACATAATGTCAATGTAACACAAAGACCCCTGGTGTCCAAATGCTGAACTAACAATCCCTCCTTGCCACCATAATTAAGATAGCCACACAAATTCCTGTAATGGTAAATGGACAATGGAAAGAAGTGCTTACTACCTAAAAAGCCTCCCTACTTGTGCTTTAGTTTGTGTATGTTTTTTTTTCTGTTGCAAAATAAAGAATGCCCATAAAAGATATTATTTTGATATACTGGACAGCAAGTTGATATCATTAGATTCTACCAGATGATGATGGAGCAAAATAAAAACGTGCCAGCACCTTACATACCTGGTGGAAAGCAGTATGTAGGTGAAGGAAAAGACAGGTGATGTACATACATCTTTAATTGTGTTGACCTTTTTGTAACTTCATAGTTGTGGGTCTCTCAAAAATGCTAGCCTTACATTATATGTGACAATAGTTTGCCTACTGATTTCAATGAAAACAGAAACCATAGAGTATACCTTCTACTTCTAAACAGTCTCTGCCATATTTTACTAATTTACTGTGTATTACAGATCACATAGTACCCTGCTTGTTAGTAAATGATAATATTAAGTATTACTGCCATCTACCATTGGAAACACTAATAGAGAGTACAGTTTAGATATGTCAGGACCTTGCCATATTTTAAGGAAGGACCATGACCATAAGATGGAAGCTGTAGAGTGATGAGGAGGGTGGGGTAGGAATACTCTCCAGAGGCTAAGTCACCTCTTCAAAGGGTAAGGAGATTGGATCGATCAGTACAGAAGGTTTGATGTTAGGGCATGGGGGAGGGAGATCAGGAGAAGGCTGAGATAGCAGCCAAGGGAGGTAGGATGTTCTCTAAACACCAGGGGAATAAACTGATGTCATTGCCTCCAAAGCCCCAGCTGCCTCCTATATCTAAACATGATTCACAGCCACAAATTGATGCCATCAACACTATGTGTCAGCTTCCCTATAAGCACCCACACCAGGTCAGACGAGAGTTATGTGCTTGTAACATCACACAAGCACACAGATACATAGAGAACTATGTCAAACTGTCACATCATACAGACTTGGCCACCTCAGGAGGTACCCATCTTCTTACAGACTGGCTTTTTTTATAACAGTTCACGGGTTGTGGTCTCTGTCTGCCCCAGTTCTTTTCTCATTGTGTAAAATAAGTCCTGGTTAAGCCAAAAACTAAGAGAAACTTACAATGAAAGCAAACATTTTCATGACATAGTTAGACTTTGTAAAAAAAAATTGAATTCAAGATCATGATGTTTACAATAGGGTGTCTATCTAGACCATTGCAGAAGTATAGGCCACACCTTCTTGTACAAATTGCAAATGGCCAAATTCTCAATATTTTGGCATGGTGAATTGAGAAAGTTAGGGAAGTAGTCCATCAAGGGTGACAGTTAGTATTACGATAGAACTGATATAGAACATCTTGACGTGGAATTGATTGATGACCTCCACATCCTGTATGTCTTTTACCTGTGGGGCATAATTACCCATAATTCCCTGATGCCATTTCTGCTCATGGAGGGCAGGTGTTCACACTTAGTACTGACAGATAGACCCTGAGGATGTTCTGATTGGTCCTAAGAAATCACATGATGAGTCTGCTTTGATGTTAGCCAGGGGCGAAGAAGATCCTTTGATTACTGATGACTGCCTCCTGGTGCTTTCTTCTTCTCTTAGACATTTTCATCATCCAAATCTATGTACCAATCTTGGCCCCGGGAAGCTCTGATCATATGAATATTGTCTGAGAGGAAGTTCTTTTATTTGGCTTTACCTCAAGTCTTAAACCTTGTTTCTAGATCCAAATACCATTATGAGTAAGTCTAGGATACAAACTAAACTGTAGTGAACAATATTTTGGTTCATAGTTAATATCCCAAGTGAGTTTTGACTGTATCAGATGTTTAATGACAAGTTATATGTGACAAGAAGTGACTTTTCCTTATTTTCTCTCTGACATACAATACAGCCAAAAAGAGCACCCGTTTACCTGGTGTGGGGTCACTAAAGGTTATTAGAGTACACCTTGACAGTCAGGTCCCCTGGTGGGATTTTGCTGACTATCTTGATCTTTTTGTAATCCGATCATCTTTAAGGTTGGTTGCTTCTCTTAGTGTAAAGTCAACATGAAATTTTAGTTTTTAGTTTATAAGTAAATCAAATCATATAGATTTGAATTATGAAAAGAAAAATGGGTCCCAAACTACTTTTGAAAAATTTAAGTATTTCAACTTTTCTCTCTAAAATATCAACAATTATTCACAGAAATATGAAACTTCACACAAAGAGAGCCTATTTAAGGTAAAAAATTACAAAAATACTTTTTAGACATACGGCATGGCATTCCGGGTAAAAGTGCAAAGTCTTCCCAGCAAATTGGTGTTATCTGTCGCCATGACTGGTCATCAATGGTGACTCTCACTCAGAATGGCAACTTATCACAAACATTGCTAATATGGATCTTACTCCCTGCATGATTATGCGCCACTCCCAGTCAACTCTCAGTCAGAATGACAGCTTATCACCACCATCGCCAACATGGATCTCACTCACTCAGTCAATATGTGCCACTGTCTGTCAACTGTCACTCAGAATGGGGACTTTTCACCTTCATTGCCACATGGCTCTCACTCACTCACTGCGTGAGTTTGTGTCACTCCCAGTTGATCTTCTCTCAAAATGGCGACTTATCACCACTATCGCTGACATGGATGTCACTCGCTGTGTGAGTGTGTGCCACTGTCATCAACTCTCACACAAAATGGCGACTTATAACCACCATTGCCAACATTGGTCTCTCTCAATGCGTGAATTTGTGTTTCTCCAAGTCAATGCTCTCTGAGGACTGCATTATCTGTCACTCACTCTCACTCAGAATGGCAACTCATCACCACCATTGCCAAAGTTGTTGAGACAGTACCACTGTTCAACATGTAGCCTATCTAGGAAGGGTGGGCATGAAGTATAAGTCCCATACTTATCAAATGTGCCTTGTTTCACACTGATTTCCATTTAATACTTCAGAGTTGAATCAAACAAAATTATATGGAGAAAATATCAATTGAATTTAGATAGAGGTATCTCTAAAATGAAAGCAACTATCCATAAACACCTTTTCTCTGGTTACAGGAAAAATACATAGGGAATTATCTACATGAACACCTTGTCTGTGGTTAGATACATATGGCAAAACTTTCTCTGGCAAAACATACTTTGATCTAGCAGATGTGAGGCTACAAGATTACCAATGTCAATGATCATGAGCTTTTCATCTAACAAGGTGAGTGATCACCAGCGTCGCCATCACTGGTGAGTCTGAGTGATCACCACTCTCACCATCCATGGTGAACCTGCGCTATGATCTAGCTTGGTGAGTGATCAACTGCCTTGCCATCTCTGGTGAGTGTGAGTCATAATGATCCTCGCCAACCGTGGTGAACATGCGCTATGGCATGGTGTGCGTTTCATCTAGCAAGGTGAGTGATCACTCGTGTCGCCATCCCAGGTGAGTTTGGGTGATCACTCCTGTCGCCATCCCTGGTGAGTGTGGGTGATCAAGATCCTCACCATCTGTGGTGAACCTGTGCTATCACGAGGTTTGTGTTTCATCTAGCGAGGTGAGTGATTACAATCCTTGCCATCCATGGTAAATGTGCGTTATGACGTGGTGTGCGTCTCATCCAGCGAAGTGATTGATCACTCATGTCACCATCCCTGGTGAGGATGAGTGATCACGCATGTTGCCATCCCTGGTGAGGATGAGTGATCATGATCCTCGCCATCCCTGGTGAACATGCGCTATGACAAGGTGCATGTTTCATCTAGCGAGGTGAGTGATCACCTGCGTTGCCATCCCTAGTGAGTCTAAGTGATCACCATCCTCGCCATCTGAGGTGAGGCCATGTGATCACTACCATTGCTATTCCTGGTGATCTTGTGCTATAGCGACATTTTGTTCCACCTAGCGACATGTGTGAGCCACTTCACACAAGTTGACGAGGAGTCAAGACAATTTGCTGGGTTATTAAAAAGGAGAAAGAATTTTGCATTTAATTTTACATATTTCTGCCTAAAAGAGAATTGAAAGTCATCAGAATGTTCTTAGACTTTCTCAGAAAATACCTTACATCAATACCTTTCTTATGAAAATAATTTTTACATAATATTATGGTCCCATGCATAATTTTGGGGTTTGGGACCCTTGAAATAAAAAAGTACTCATGAAATGAACAAAATCTCATTTTTGAAGCATTGCATTATAGGTTAAATGGCAACAAGTATATCAGGTTTCCAGCTATCCCCTTAGATGTTCTGAGCATTATGATCACTTTGACAATTTTATTTAAAACATTTGAGGGTTAGAGATATAAGCCATAGGAGAAGGCGGAAAAATCTCAATCAAATCTAGATGAAAATATGCACAAATTTCAAAGTGTCATAAAATGCTGTATTTTTATCCAAATGACCTGAATTCGATTGTGAATACTGATCATGAGGACTAATATGAGAACATGCCTACCAAAGATGGTGAATATCTGACTAATAAAACATATATGCGCAGAGACCTGCGAAGTAGGTTCATTTTTAACACGTAGCGACCGACCTTATCCCTCTAACAAGAATCACTATAAAACTCCCACATTGTCTTTCTCTCTGCCTATCTATTACCCTGTATATCCCGCTTTGTTGCCAGGTGCATGGAAAGGAAGCTTCTAATTATTTCTTTAAGTGCAATATGCAATTGAGGCAACCTGTTCAGCTGCGTGCTCTTGATTTCTTATGATTATGCTCTTCTATGCAAATCTGTGCCCCCTCGTTGATTATGAACCAATAAACCCACGTGTTCTGGTATATATAATTGATTACTAGCTTATTAATTACCATAACCAAACTGCAATATAAGGTAAAGGTGGGAGTTGCAAGGACCCTGCATTATTTTGTAGGGACAAGAAAGCTGGAAGGAAAGGGTAGTGGTGTGATGGGACTTTAAGGACTCTCCAGAGACCAAGCTACTTGTTCAAAGGCTAGGCAGATTCGATTGATAGGTACAGTAGGTTTAATGTTAGGACATGTGGGAGGGGGATCTGTTTTGGTGGAGAACACATCAAGGGGAGATTGGGATATTCTCTAAACGCCTGGTCCACACACGGAGAATAAACTGCCGTCTTTTCCTTCAATGTCTCAGTTAGCTCTTACATCAATTTTAGACAAAATTGTATAAAAGTCTTTTTCGACTAGTTTTATTTATCTACTACTAGTAATGGCTATACACTATGTGCCAACAATGGTTTAATGTACACTGTGTAGATGATGTTTAAATCCAAAACATAGCTCTAGGCATTGTCTTGCAATATATTTTGGAATTACATTATCATCCCAAATATGTTTAGCCAAACAATACATTAGCACATGTGCTAAGCTCAAGTGTTTATAAATTCATGTGTTTAGGTTTTATATTTTGTGTTTAGATGCCTATGTTTTTTGTTCATTTTAATGTCTTAATGAATTGATGGAAAGCAGGGGTTCGCAGATGTAGGCATTAAAAAAATAAAGGATTATCTTATTTTCTTTGTTTTTTCATTTACTTTCTTGTGAGACATAAGCAAGTAAGTACAAAGTCTACACAGATGTAATAAAGATGCCACAGGTATACTGGTATATACACACACACACACACACACACACATAATGCAGTGTATATATATATATATATATATATATATATATATATATATATATATATATATATATATATATATATATACACTGCATTAGACCTGAAAAAGTACAGCAGATTGGCAGGATGGAAATTGCTTCATCCTTTCCAAAAATAAACATGAAATAGGTGTCGGTCATGGAAATTATTGACTATTTTATTCTAATCATGGTGCTTTAAGATGATTTTGGTCAGTTTTCTATTCTATTCTCTTGACATTCTTTGAAGCGAAATCATGAACAACATGGGTTTCAGGGACATGTGTCACAACAATTGGGTATTGTTGTGTGTAGACAGTCCATTAAAAGGTTATACTTCAACCTAGTATTCAATATGTTTAAACTCTGTATACTGACCTGTGTAGCAAAAATGTTTTTGCATTTAGAATAAAAGTTTTTATTTCAGAAATGTGTAGTCGAAGAGACTACTAACTGAACTATAATTATGTACAGATGTTAAACATGTTTGGACCTAAAAGTCTAAACAGCAGTTTTGTAGTGTAAATGTGACAGCCTAAAAGAATATACCTTTATGGACAGTGTAAGGCATAGAAAAAAATTTTACTTGTTTAAAAAATTGTGTGTTCTAAACCAGCCATGCTTATGACCATTACTGGTTGGGTCTTTCTTAGGAATAGGATTCTCTCAATAAAACACTTTTCAAATTCAAACCCTGACTTTGTAGTTTTTAATTCTATTTTTAATCTGGTCTGTCTTAAGCACACCGCTGGTAGCCATTTGCAAAAGCTACTTCCCAGAATAATAGTTCTCTCTTGATTAGCATGGGGGCTACTAATACCTCTCATTTGACATTGTTACAACCCCCCTGGTTCGTACAGCCGCATAGGGGGGTCCAAGAGCCAAACGTAATTAGGTTGGCCGGGTGACCTTAGGTTTTTTAACTTAGATGAATCATTGAGTAGGAAAAGAATATATATTCTTTATCATATTTGAAATATTTGAAAGTTCTAGGTGTGCCATATAGGCAAAGTACAGTGGTATGTATATAAGTGATCTTTTCTACATTTATAGCCCGTTCCCACCCCGTACCCTTGAGAGGCCTCACTGACCTTGCACTAGGGGTCACTAATGGACATTAGAGCACACCCTGCCAGTAAGGCCACCTGGTGTGGTCAATTGGGACCTCACTGAGTCTAACACTCTGAGGATAATTAAATCAGTTTTATGTCTAGTCTTCTTTTAGCAGCACAAAGAACGAAATTCCAAAAGGTTTCTATGTATGCAGCTCATCCATAATTTCTTTTTTGTCAGTCCTTCTTTTTCTGAGCACCATTGTAGATTGAGCCAGATAGCCCTAAAGTGGCAATTTTTGTCATAGAGTGCTTAAAATTGAGAATTAGACCAATATATGACCAAATATGCCCTGTACAAATTTCTGACCTTTACCTGCACCATGTCTAGAGATATGAGGGATTGCTTACTGTCCTACATGTAGGACAGTAGGACTTAGGACTGCTGTCCTTTGAAATTTGTGTTCTTATGGTTGTCATGGAAACCACAATTCCTGTATAAGAGTGCTGGAAACTGACAAATAGGCTTATATATGGCTATTTATGCCATACAAGAAATTTCAAAGCTTTAGCTATAGCGGATCCAGAGATCAGCACTGTCCTACATGTAGGACAGTAGGACTTTGGGCATCTATCTCCTGTGAAAAGGTCAAAATCTTTACCAGAAGGTAATTTCCTAAGTAGTAGGTATTTTGGGACATCTGTGTAATGTCATAAAAGTACCTAAGAATACCTATATGGAGCATTTTCGGGGGCCTTGGGCTTAGAACTATAGGATGCAACATTTTACTTCCATATCTGTTAAGTTTACTTGCGGATATAGACCTCTTCCCATTATGTCACTTAGGCCTCCTACATGTAGGACAGTAGGGCTATCTGGGTTAATTTTGGCCTAAGCCACAGCCTTAGTCTGACGGCCACCAAGTTGAGCTATTCACATACCTGAGTACATCTGCCCTCAGACCAATGATGGTCTTGTGAGCCAATCAACAGAAGCGTAACATGAGCAAAGATATATCTCTAGTTGCTACTGGTAATCAGCGTTGTGATAATAACATCATTCTGCCTAGTCCGAGGCACGTTTCCATATATTCTGACTCTAACATAATATCTCTACCATGTGTTGTCTCACAATGGTACGGGGAAATTCGTTTTGATTGATTTGAAATGAAAACAAGTTTTGGACTTCCTTTTCCTATATCAAAATTGATAATTGCGGGCATCAATATGATTATGTACAAATTACACTGTTATGTAACCTACATGATGATGAAACATCGACTGATATGTGAATATGTCACAATGTATTGCTCTTAAGAAATATGCAATAAGATATAATGTCCAGGTCTCTTTTGTCATAATTTCCAACTCACTGATTTTATCCTCTGTGGCAGACTATGTTCTTTCAACACAAGTCACTGTCCACATTTTACCATTCTCCTTTGGCCTCAGACAGCCGGGTACACTACAAGTGGGTCATGACCCTGACAATGAGCCTGTGCTGGCAAGCCTTTGTCAAATATGATAAATCAATTATGTACACAGCCAAGAAGCTGTGTGGCAGGTAGACCGGGAGCAGGGCTATGCAAGATAGAAGAGAGTGTAAAGGGAATGAGATGATTCAAATGTGTAGGTCTTTAGTCGGTTGCCTTGACATTTTCAACTATTTGAACACTGGTCATCTCAAAGTGGCTTGCAATAGGTATGTCAATAACTACCATTTTGGGGTTTCCTTGCAGACAGCCTGCAGACTCTGCATCTCTCTGGTGTCTGGTAGCAGAACCAGTGTAGCACTAACAATTCATCTCAGTCTGATTTGAGAATTCTAGTAGATGTGGTATTGAAATTAGAAAAAAAAAACTGTGTTCGCTCAACAAAGTTTTGTCAGTCTCCTTTGAACATAAAGAAATGTATGCCTACAAATTGGTCAGCACTTCAATACGTAATGAAACGTCCATAACCATATAATGTCTTTGTGGAATATGCCAGTCCCCTCTGACGGAATATGATGGAAAGAAATATTTATCTCATGGTTGATCAAAGAAAGTCAATAGAATTTACCATAATGATAGTGCAAAAGTCATTGTCAGACTTGTCACCATTTTGAAGGCAGACTAAGATAGTTTGTAAACCCCTTAAATGAAGAGAAGTGTATTGAAATAGAAAAGTTTAATTGGGAAGGGATGGTACAAAGAAATCTGGACTATAAAACCAGTATGTCTATATATATTGTTCTGAATGGAAGTGGTCGTCCTACGATCCTAAACTAATTCTAATGAATGCATTACCCTTAATCAGTTAAACAATTTAGGAATAGGTGATAATGGGAATTCTGCAGCCTTTTTCATACCTTCTCAATTGTAAAACATGCAGTTACCACAGTATTTTCGATTTTATCCAAAGTCAATGTCTTTTCTCTTAGCTTTCCATGGTTTGACAACTTATGTCAAGTATCTTCTGGCACTCTTTTCACTTAATTATCAATTACAGAATATGCTTGGAGCTTGAGATTACATAATAGCAGTCAAGGCTTTGGTACTGAAAATAGGTGAACTAACATACAAAATTGCTGGTGTGAAATCTATGGCTATGTGGTCACATCTAAGTTGGTGTGAACCCCATTCTGCATAGTCTGATGTATCTAATGCAGTTAAAGGAAACCCCTTTTCTTATAAATTATGTGAGCCATGGTTTCACGGCATAAATCCCAATGGGGTAATCAGTGGCTGTCCCCAGACAGCCACTTATAGAGGCTAGACGGAGTAAGGAATTTGAACCTGAGACATGTTATATGGAACTTTGAAAGTCTGTTTTTGTCGGCTCGTGTGTGAGTCGGTGCAGCGCAATATTGGAGCTTGCAGAGAGAAGCAGGAGAATGATATCTGGTGACATATAATTACTGGAAAGTTGGCATGAACACATCATGCTGGGAATGATTAACCAGACCCTATAGATGAACAAACAACAGAGAAAAAAGGTTTATCGGAGAATTCTGGTTTAGGCTCACAATCCCTCCTCCACTGGTGGACTATAACAAGAGCCTCTTATTTCAACCCTCTCTTAACTAAAGACCATTCACTGATTATCTCTCATAAAGGCAAAGGAGTTCCTAAAGTCAGGCTATATAAATATCACAGACATAAAGTGCCATATTTCTGAACTTACATGGAATTAATCCAATTTACCTTTCCCTGAAATCTTCTATTTACTTCATGGTATTACAACCTCTCAGTCTGTACATACTTCTTGTTCTGTTGTTACATCTTGCCTTTTGATGCTCACTTCTTTTGTTCCTAGCAGCAAAAGCAGCTTGGGCCACATTAGATAGATCCATATACAACTTAGCCCAAGGCCACAATCCTATTTCATGCCATTACAAGATTATTTGCCTCTGTGTACATTCGTGTCTGAGGGTTTTATATGGCAGGTAATGCTAGAGCTGCAGGGTACACCTCCCTAATTCAGCAAGGGAATCCTGGACTGATGGAGGGGATGGATGGACCATCTGGTAGCACTCATGCCTCTGAATGGTACAATGAGACATGGTGGTAGAAGTGTTTCAATGTTGAACGTGTATACTTAGTTTAAGTTAGAGATTGTATCGCATCTGTTTGTCTACTTTTTTAATGACATTTTCCTAGGGCTTTTTTATGTATCACTATTGAGAGTTCTGATGATCGAAGTATTGAAGATATGTTTATTCTGAACATTGAATGGAGACGCCACCTGGACTGAAAGGTTCTGCTGCTTAGTTTTATCAGAATACACCCGCGAAGATGTGTTCAATTGAAAATACTAGGTAGTATGAGGAAAACATGGTTAACCTCCCCCTATAGGTGTCTGCAAGGCAGGGAATGAGGAGTCTTGACCAGTCTGTGACCGTCCATAAGTAGCAGTAGAAACAGGATAAGGGGTGTTTCATGTCTTGCTGTCCATGTATTTGCACAAAGTTGGATGAGCAGCCTTTACATTGCATCTGTAAGAGGGCTCGGCAGGGACTATGTAAATTAAACACCATTGGGTGAAGTTAATGTAACCATCGTAGTAGACCCACATGTACAGCATGAATATTCCTACATGACATCTAATTAGATCTCTATCCACCACATGTTAGTCTTTGGATCCTTATCATGTATAGACAGAGTAGGATGGTCCTTGTATCATCACAATGGATTATTGGTTATTGATTGATATCGTGTTTGCTTATGCTAAGGCATCAACTGCACAATTTAAAAGAGAAAAACTGAAATGATGTTCAAAATCTTAGTCAATGTTAGTCAAACGTTAGATCAAATGTCTAACAAAAGCTAGTCCAAATCATGTGCCTTAATTTCAGAGTTTTTCTTAGTCAAATACCACTAACTCTTATTCAAAGTGTCCAACTTGCCTTTGCTTGTCTGGTTTCGACTAGGCTTGATTGATGGTTTTGATAGGATACACAATATTATAACTTCAGTTTAATTCAAATAGTGAATGTACACTCTATATGAGATTTACAGCTCACAACTCACCGTCTCATCAACTAGGAAGCATATGAAATGCCTCACATGATTTTTTATTAAAACCCCCCCAACCAAGTTGCTCTGGGTTTGGCACAAAGAATCAGATACAACTGTCGATGATCTGACTACCTAGATCATATTACAACTTATCAACTTATTTGGTATTTTTTGCCAAGCCTAATGTTGGATCAAATTGTGAAAGCCTCAAATGTGTGTAGTGTCTGAAAACCATTATCATTTCGGCATCTATGGAACTTTTCATGGTATACACCCACTGGAAAAATCCTGTTTCAAACCAGGCAGCCACCTGGTGTGTAAAGCAATACCAGGCATCTATCCCTTAGTCAAAGTTACCTAGGGATCTTAGTCAAAGTGAGTTCATCCCTTAGTGAAGGTTGCTAAGATAATTAAGCTTGCCTGACACTCCCAGCAGATACCCTGTCCAAGATTGTGTTTGGAGAGTGAATTTAATTTTAGTTCAGTGTGACTAACATATGACTGACATGTTTTGTCACAAAATGGTCAAATTTTGACTCAGTTAAAGTTGGTATATCTGCTAAAATGACCAATTTGAAATTCAATGAAAACACAGCTAAAACACTTCCATACATGGATCTATTGTCCATTATGTGCACTACATCTACAAACTGCTGGTCTATAGTATTCAACTTGATAGCTCAAAATACAACATAAGAGGATTTATGGCGGGAAAAGGAAATCGCTTGACCAAAGTTGGAGTTTGCATGTTATTTGCACCAGATGGCAGGAGGGAGACCAGGAATGGTCTGTGGTCAGTGACCCAGTGGCATTACACTTGAACCAAGCACCATATTTTAGCACTAGTGAGCAGCAGCATTACTGAGAAGTTGTCACTCTGTAAGTATATGTTTCAGCCTACATAACTGCACCCTTTGCTTAAAGAGTGATTATCATTTGCAGTTCCATTTCCTGTTCTTGTGACTGAGCTAGGAGCATGGTGGGAATTACATATAGTCTAGGACCACTATACTGTCAACGAACCATTACAAGTCAATGTTGTAATTAACACTGAATCCAGAGAAGTTCTTTGATCCTTGTTTATTGCATGATGCCAGAGTGTACATATAGGTGATAACAATGATACACTTGCCAGCGTGCAGGCTCTGCCTCTAAGCTCCTAGCTCAACCTGTCGTAGGTCCTAGATGTTAGGTAGGTTGTACGTGGTATAATGTAAGTAGAAAAAGATGAGCTTAGAATAGATGGTTAGGAGCTGCTCACCAGGTCTTAAATACTAAGGTGAGCAGCTCACAGGGTGGTGAAATATCCTGGTAGGAACAGGTCAGATCTGGTTGGGTCTGATCAGATCTGACGAGTCGCCATACCCGGTAATGATTCTATTTATAGATGGACCAATCAGGATGAAGGGAGGTTGTGGAATTTCCCTGCATCCTAGAAATGCGTCCACAGGTATGTTGGTATGTTGTGATACTCCCAGTGAGTTAGTGCCCAGAAATAGGATAGGTCCGGCTCTCACAACATCCTGGTATGGGTGATGTAAGAGCAGCTCATTGTACACACTGGGGGGAGATTGAGCTGTAAGCTTGTGAGCAGGTCCTGAGCGTATATGGCGAAGTATTTTATAATTGCGTGAAATAATGAATAATACCCAGAATGGTCCATTGACAATACCTTGCTGCTTCCTTAACAGTCGTACACTCAGGGTTTATACCTCAGGGCATCAGAGTACAGGGGCATTTGGACCTGCCTCTTTCCAACCTTGTGCTAGTCCCGCCAACTCCAATCCTGAGTGCACTAGTACTTAGCATAATATAAAATGACACTGGTAAATACCAGCATAATCCTGAACGTGACACTCTTCAAGCAGATATTTCAGACTGCAAAAATGCAACCTAAATTTGAAGAGTGAGCAGTATTTCCAGTTCCACCCCCTGTTCCTGTAGTTGGAAGCATGGCATGGTGTTAGTTATATATAGTTTACTCTCACTGTACCTTGTTGCATACTCTATGGTGGTACCCTGAGTGTTTATACCTTAGGGCACCAGAGTATCTCCTACCCACCTAGTGGTAGTCAAACCAAAATGAAATCAGCCATAACCTAGATGTACCTTCATGGGGAAAGTAATTTAATGAGGAATTGCCAGGGGGGGGCTAGAAAGATTAACACTTAGCAACATGATGTTACTGCCATCTGTTTCAAAAATCTTTTGAGGGTACATCTGGGATTAAAGGCTAAACATAACCCGTATTAGCAGTGCTATTGCTATCAATGCGTTGACAGAGATAAGGTGATATTTAGAAATACTTGCTATCAAAGTAGTACTGAGGCCCTAATTTTCAGGCTGTGACACCTTTAATGCCTTAGGACTAGTGAGAAAGTATCATTTATGATAACAAGAGGATGGATGAATTGATTATAGAAATTAATTTCCATAATGCCCATCCCAAACAACTTAAGATGGACAGAAAGAAAGGCACATATAATTATACATTCATGTAAGGGCAAGGAAATGAGCCATTACCCATGGTTAGAGGGGATAGAACGGACAATCTTGATACATAGGAGAGGAGAGGAAAAATACCAGATCTGATCCAAATCTGAAGACTTTGTCTCCCATTTTGACAAATGACCACTCCCTGGGGTACCAACAACTGCCCTCACCTGTCCTTTGTTCCCTGTTGGCTGTGCCAAATGTTTCAACTGGACTATATCCAATCTGTCTTATTTGTTACAGTTACAATATTATACAAGTGATTTTCCTTTGGCACCCTTGGTTTATCATATCCTTTCAGTAATGCATATTATATGTGTCCCCAAACAGTATATTTTCTTTATGTTGATAGTGGGTATACAACTACTTTTGTTCACATACCAGCTGAAACTATGCATTTTGGATAAAAAACATAGGAAATAACAAAAAGTATGGGTTGTTGAAAGTTCGCCTATAAAGTGAACTTACAGCCAAAATCCAGACTTTCACTTCCTCATAAAACCTTATCATGGAGTCATAAAAGTGGTCAATGGGTCATAAGTCTGTCTTATACATAATTTGACCTAATTAGTTACAATGTACACAATGACCCTTTAAGCCAGAGCCAAATGTGCTAGAGATGAATGAAGTGAATTGATTTGACATAAGGGCACGAACCTCATCTGACCTACAATATGAAAATGCTGTTATTCTAGAGGAATGTCCCCCTGAACCCAACTAGATGTTGCTGTACCAAAATTTTCTTCTGGGAAATTAACTGTCAAGAGTCCACACCAGCTGCCTGGATCTGTTACCTGACACTCCAAAAGGTAAACCTTATTTCACTTACAGATGCCCTCTATACTTTTACATTCTGCACTCCATAACTCCAATGCCTGTACAGAGTGGTGTGCAGTTGCAGGTTCTAGTGCCTGACCTGTTAATTATAGCTTGATGTGTGTGTATGTGAGTAACAGCCCTGTGCACTGGTGTTAAATCATTTATCTTTATTGCTGACAGAGGTTAATATAAATGAACATATATGTGAAGTATACATGAAAAACGATAATTGCGAGAAAATAAGAGGGCCTGATATTATCCATAATAAAAACTAGGATAGGAATAAATCAACCCATACGCTTTCAGCTGATTTTCCATAGAAAAACCTCAAATTAAGTCTTGATATTTTAACAGCTTGTTCCGGGCACTAGATACATCACATCCATCAGCAAAATAGAAAATATTTCACACATTAACGGACATGCCCACTTTGAGTTAGACCAGCTAATTGTCTTTCTGTTGTTGTTTTTTTTTGCCTATTATTATTCACTTGGTTAATTACTGTCACTCTTGGTTAACCTCCTCCTCTATTATTTTGTCTTCTTACCTCATCTCTTAGAAGACTTACTGGTTCTCATGTGACGGTCAATAGTTTGTCCATTGTTTGTGTAACATAATCAGTTTCTCATCTCAGTCTGATATGCTCTAAAAGTACCACACCATCCCCTTGTAAGGCATTATCTTAATTTAGGTAGCTAACACGAGGGATCAATTTTTGTGACTAGAATTTTGGATTATTCCATATCAGAAAACCGTGACCACCTTTTAGCGACCACTATATTCTGTATTTAGTGACCTGAATGTAGATATGGCCTGATGTTTTCTTCTTACACAGTGTCCAAACTAGTGGGCAGATCCAGTGTAATGTAACATTACAGGAAGCAAACAGGCGGGGGTACTCGGGTCTGGTTACATGGGCCATTTGCATCAATTACCTCCTGGATGTGGATTGAATCTACTAATTCAATTCACATTACACCTAACAGCCTAATGGGAGTTCATAAATGTGTTAGGCTAGAATCAAATGTTTTTGTATATAAAATTCCATCTAGCTGTTGCCCTCAAGTTTATGGCTAGCCCACTATATACTTTTCATCCCTAAGAGCTCACTGATGCTCACTTCTTCTTTGCAGCTTTTGCAGTGGGGATGGACCGAACATTAGCTAGATCCACAACCACATGGCCCCAGGCCACAATCCCATTTCATGCCATTACAAGATTATAGATCTGCCTCCATGTATTCTTGTTTGAGTGTTTTATATGGCATGTAACGCTATAGCTGCAGGGCACAACTTCTTTAACAGAAAGGAAATCACACAGTAGAACCTCAATGGATGTTCTTCAACGATCCATGTATGCACATGTGTAGCATAAAGCCTTGGAAGGACCAGTCAACACTGTCATTGATTTATGTCTTCGGTTGCAGATTGTAAGTGGCAGGGCAAGGCGGGTTACACCTAATCGTTTTATAAATATCACAAGACCCTTACCCTTAGTTTCCTTCTGACGACACTTAAACTTTTCATGGCTTAGAATTGCCATTTTCTTTGTAAAATTTTGCGTATTTCCTATGGCTTCGTAGTGAATATTACTAACATTTTCTCTGTTCAAGTTGCAAGAGGAGGTACCGTTACGTGAGCATAAAATGTTGAATCAATGTTCAAATAACATTAATCAAGCTTCAATGTTGATTAAACAATCCCACTGGCTGGTGGACGTAACCAGGACCCTACCCTTTTTATACTGGAGGAACTGTACTATGCAGGCAAGCTGGAAAGAGGTCTTGGGGGTGTGATGAGACTTTGAAGACTCTCCAGAGGCCAAGTCACCTCTATAAAGGGTAAGCAGATTGGATCGATCGTTGTAGAAGATTAGATGTAAGAGAATGCTGGAGGGGGGTCTGGTGAGAGTGGGCACTGCAGCAAGTGTAGTTGGGGATATTCTCTGTTCACACAAGGGGAACAAACTGCCGTCTCAGTTGCCTCCTACATATAGACGAGATTCACACTCACAATGTGGTGTCAACAACAGTGTTTGCAAATGTACAGAGATATATACAATCCTTTGTCAGAGAGCTATCTAAAAACATGTAAGTGAAGGCAGTAAAATATGTGGATCAACACGGTAAAAGGTCACCCGCGCACCCCCTCACGGGTGTACCTTTTACCGTGTTGATCCACAGTTATGTATAAATCTTTGGAAAATATATTCACTTTATATGTAATTCCAATTATCAATGATGCTGAATATTCCTATGAACCTATGCATCAAGAACATTCCAGCCTGCATGCATGATCTTGAAAAAAAATCAAAGAATGAGGACTCGTATACTTATGTGATGACTTCCTGTACAATGTACACCATGCTACATGTCTCTTTAGTGACTCTTGTGTGGTAATGCTTCTATTTTGAACATGTATGTCAGTCCTTCCCCCAGACTTATGACTCATTTATAGATGTTCATCAGCTGAAATATTATGATGGCATCGTCTCTACATGCTCTGTCAGCTTCCATTGCCGACTCAGAGAAGCCCCAATGACCTTGTATTTAAGGTCACTAATGGACATTAGAGCACATCCTGACAGTAAGGCCACCTGGTGTGGCCTATGGTAACTTAGTCTAACACTCTTTGTCATTAGATCATCTGGCACTCTAGATGGTCCTTCTTAAACAACACAAAGAACACAATCCCGAAAGCGGTTTGTACAGGTCATTCCCAAATGTGTTTTAGCTTTTCTGATCGTCATGGTAATTGCCATCATCATTTGGCCCAGCCACAGCCTTATATAGAGTGTCTCCCACCAAATAGCGCCAGTCACAGGCCAGATCATTCCTCTGGAACCATTGGGGTTGCTATGAACCGATGAGAGGACAGAGCCATGCACATACTTTCAGTTTAGGATTCATATGGTACTACAACAGTCAGGTTCTAAGCCTACAGCACAAAAATTGTCTGGTAAGTACAGATTTGATGCCTAACTCACCCCCAACCTGCCCCCCTTTATTTTCGGGGGTTTTACCCGCCTGACCTAGCCTGGGGATGATGATGTAATCTAGGTCAGGGTGGCATCCCTCCTGCTGGCTTCTCCAATGCTGGACTGCTTTGCACCCTGTGGTTTAATGTCCTTTCCTAAGGCTATTCTGGCCTTTCCTAAGGCTATTCTGGCCTGCCATGGTAATTTATAAACTGACAGACCTGGTTTTCCTCAAGTTCAATGTGTTTTCTTTTCAGCTTATATGCTCGGAAAAGTTCAGGGAATGCCTCAGGAAACGGGTCCCCCTACCATTCACACTAGCATTCTATGCCCTACTCCCGTATTAGGCAAGCCTCCCAGTGTCATGACTGGCCTGTAAAAGAACTGATCAATAGATATGTGAGTATTATCACCATGATCCACAAAGATATTGTGGCAGCAAGCGCTGGGCTTGCCGGGGAAGGCTGGTTCGGTCCCGTAGACGTCACGGGGCCACTGCCTCTTCAGGGTAACCATTTCCCTAACCTTACATTTATGTCTCTGGTTTTATGTCCAACTGAAATACGCTGCAATATATCCATTAGTATTTTTCAAATTACCCTGCAATATTAAACGACACCTTCATTATCTTGGATGATTTTCATTGGTGTCATGATCTAGATTGCTCTTAGGAACTCTGCAATGTTATAATAATTACCAGCTCTCTTTGTTCATAATTTCCAACTGACTGATTTTACCCTCTGTGACACAAATCACTGTCTAAAGTTTATCATTCTCCTCAGGTCTCTGACAGCATGGCATGCTACAAATGAGTAATGACCCTGACAGTAGGCTCGCACTGGGGAACCTTTGTCAAATATGATAAATCAATTATGTACACATCCAAGGAGCTGAAGGGCAGACAGAGGGGGAGGCACTCCTATGCAAGGGTAGTAGAAAGTGTAAAGTGTAAAGGGAATGAGATTATTACAATGTGTGAGTCTTTAGTGAATTGCCTTGATCTATTCAACTACTTGAACTCGGGTCATCGCAAAGCGACTTACAATAGATCTGTCAATGACTACCCTTTTCAGTTATTTCTTTGCAGACAGCCTGTAGACTCTGCATCCCTCTGTTGTGGTAGCAGGACTAGTGTAGCACTAACCAGTCTCTTCTCATCTCAGTCTGATGTAGTAGCATCAGTCCCATCCATTTATCCCCCTATTACGTCCATACTGAGAGCGTTCCTTTCTCTTCCACTGCATTTAAGGTAACCGATTTTGAATGCAGACACCTCCCAGGATTAAGGAAGATTAATAGAACTTGACAAGATTGATTGTACAAAACTTATTAGACTTGTAACCATTATGAAGCTATGGTGTCAGCAGAAGGTCATGTGATTAGGGCATGTAATATGAGCTCAATGTATTTAACTGGGGAATGGAAGTGGTCATCTTACCACACTTTACTAATCCTGAAGAAGAATAATTCAATCACCTTCAACGAAAAGCATCATTTAGTAATAAATGTTAATGGAGCAGCTGAAGCTCTTTTCATAGCTTCTATCAAAGTAAGAAAAAGAAGAAGACCAGGAAGGTTGGAGTTGGATGCTCACTTCTTTTTTTTTTCTTGCATCAAACGCAGTTGGGAGTGCATAGACCCATGCAGCAAGAAAGGGTGACTTCCATAAATAAAGTTGTGTTTAGATCAATCATAGTGCAAGGTTCATAGCTTTGCTTGTAGTGTTCATATATGCAAACAGGTTACATCAAGAGATTCACAAGACAATTACCCCTAAAATAATGTACATCACATGGTAGGAGTGCTAAAAACTATTTGTATTCTCATAAGGATAAACTCCGCAAAGTCCCACTTTATCAACAACTTCTTAGAACAGTCACCCTTTCTTGCTGTATTGATCTATATCTAGATCCACAGCTGACATGGTCCCAGTATACAATTCCATTCTATGCCATTACAAGATTACTTGCCTTTGTTTGTTCTTGTCTGAATGTTTCATATGGCATGTAATGCTATAGGTGCAGGGGATACCTCCATTATTCACCAAGGGTATCACAGACGGACAGGATGGGAATGCTTTAATCAAGGCATTTGAATGGTACATGATTATAGAGACTTAGTGACAGCAGCTTTTTTTAGGCTAGACATATATATGTATACTTAGTTTAAGGTAGAGATGGTATTGCAATACATCTGCTGTTCTGCTAGTATTTAAATAGGAAAAAGAGCATATTACCTTTCCTATTTTTTTTAGAGGAGGGCATATCGGTGCCAGGATAAACAAGTAGGGCTTATTCAGTGGAATGAATATTCTTGAAGTTGGCACTTCTCTTTATTGGTTGTTCCCTAATCCCTGGATGTTCTGATGACCGAGGTATTGACCGTTTCCATTTTGAATGCAGACACCTCCCATACTGAGCATGTTTCCTGCTTACTCATACATGAACAACCCTAGTTCAGGTTGTAGTTATAGCCTGTGTGTAATGTGAATTCTGAATAACTAGAACATCCTATTTCAGATCCCCCTTGTCCTGAGTGTGCCTTACTAGTGAAATGTTATTGGTCTGCCTCTGACATTCATTAGGAGTTCTTGAAATGAATAACATTATGTGTGTTTTTCCATTAATTATTTCTGTCCCTAAAGGTGGAAAGAATGAATGTGAAAGAATGATCAATGGCTGCATTTCCGTCTTACTGGGTACATTTGACCAAATAAGCCGTAGTTGATCTGAGAAAACTCCATGTTGTTGGGACTAGATTCAGCTGTAGAGAGACATGACTTTGAGGACTCTGCGTAGCCATATTCGCCTGCCCAGAGGGTAAGAACCTTTGAATTGACCAATACACAGGGTTTGATGTTGAGGCCCGAAGGACTGAGGTCTGGGGAAGTGGGAGTAGGAATCGAGTATTAGTAGGAGTGTTCCCTAAAATCTGGACCACACCAGGGAACAGCCTCACTGTCTTTTTCAATGCATCTTACAGTCCACCTGCCTTAAGGGGTGATTACGGATTGACTACATGAAGTGATTTTACAAGAACTAAATAGCCATGTCCCTGCATTAAACTCCTACACTACCGCCATGAAGGGAAGGGGGATGTAAAGACCCACTAAAAAGTTCCTTTTATTCAGTTTTTTTTTTTCATTTCAATATAATGCATTTGTGCAGACAGACAAAGAAAGAACTACAGATTGAGGCTTCAACATCAGCTTGGTATGAAGTAACCTTTGTCGGGGGTTGAATATTGAAGTATAAAAGCGAAGTCATGCCCGCCTCTCCTTATGGTATAACATGTTATTTCCTGGTGATGTTACCCCACCTAAGGCTAAACCTGAATCATAACCAAGTTGGAGTGATTGATTAGCTTCACCTCTGGATAGGAGCTGATTTCCCTGATGACATTTCCCTCTCAGAGGGCAGGTAGTCACAAAGAGTGCTGACACATCTAGACCTGTTCTGATTGGTCCTCTGGGATCATACACTGCAAAAACGGTGTTTACATTTTAAACATGTTTAGGCCTAAACACGTTTAAAACCTAAACATATAGGTCAATTAGGTGTCTCATCCACTACACATTTAGGAAATGAACACTTTTATTCTAACTACATAAACATTTCTGCTAAACATGTTTAGATGTTTAGAGTTTAAACAGTTGAATAATAGGTGTTTAGATTTAAACATCATTATGTTTAGATACTTGGATGTTGAATTCACACCAGGTAGCAGCACTACCTTTAAATGGACTATCTTTACACAATTATAATCAATTTTTGTGACAAATGTACCCAAACCGCATGTTTATTATAGTTTCTATTCATTAAATGTCATGAGAATAGAAAGGGCAATAGAAAGTTGACTAGATTCACATTACACCATCATCATTAGCATGAAATAATCAATAAGCTTAATGACTGACACCTATTTCATGTAAATTCTGGAATAGACAAAGCAATTTCCTTCCTGCCAAGCTGCTGTACTTTCTCATTCTGATGCAGTGTGTACATACATGCACACATAAATATATGTGGCTGACATCTTTGGAGCCTTTGACATCTAAACACAAATATTCATAAACATCTAAACACAAAAATTCATAGATGTCTAAACACAAAGTTTAAACCTAAACACCTAGATTTCTAAACACGTGAGCTAAGCACATTGTTTGGCTAAACATGTGAAGTAAATTAATGTGATTACAAAAACGTTGCAAGAATATGTTTAGAATTGTGTTTAGGATCTAAACACCATTTTTGCAGTATACTGGAGCTCTTCGTACAGGTTCAGTATAGTGGTATTAAGAGGAATACACATTGACTTTGATTATGGTGAGGGATTCTCATCCTCACCTTATTCATGATTCATATTCTGTAGAAAGGCAATGCATCTATGTAGGTTGCATAAATCATTCCTGGTGCTTATCGCCAAATGTTATTTGACATTTAACCAAAATGATGGGACACAGCAAAACCCTTACCCAATCACCTCTGGGTCTTTGGGGGTAGAATTGAAAATATTTTCCAAGTATGCTTGTTAATAAGTGTAATTATAATAGCTCCTACATACACTGGTATAATATAGCACTGGTCCTTTACCAACTTAGGGACAAAGGTTTTATTGCTATTGTCATCTAGATTTCCTGTGATACATAAGCAAAGTACTTTACTGTACTGTTTTCAAGGACTTTAGTGGGGAAAATACACTGGATCACTGCATCACAAATATAGTGATTTCCTTGTGCAACTGCCAGTGTAATTGGACTTTTCAATAGGGGTTTTTACTATGTGTCCATTGGGAAAGGACGGACACTCAGATGGCCTTTCCATTAAAATGGGGAAAAAGTTAGGTAATTATGACTGATGTTTTATTTATTGACTTTGCTCATCTCAATTTGCTGTTTTACCATGGTCACACAGGGCGGGATTATTAGAGCTTCATCAAAATAGGTGGGTATTGAAAGGGTATTGTCAGTTTTTTTGTTATTCCTGCACACACAGTCATGGTCTCAGATTATGGTTAGAACATATATTGCTGAAGCAAACAGGATGTAAACATTTTGAAAATGTATTGTTTTGGTTTCATTTTCCAGGCCCCTAGCCTGAAGAAAAAAAATCTTTCAAGTTTCCACTATTATGTTTTCTTTGTGACATTACCTGTAGTGAATGACCAGATTTGTGGGCTTCAATCACTCCAGAAACATTTCCACGACAAGGTTGAAGTTACAAAGCCTGTTGTAAAATGTTTCATTGGTCCTATTTAGGTAGGCATATCTGCTTTTTAATATTGTAATTCAGTATTGTAACTTCTTGCTGCCCCTTCATGTCACTTCCATTATGCAACAAAGTGCTGCAATGATAGAGCAAGTTTATGAATTAGTTCAGAAACGACTCCTGGCCATTCTATGATACGAACTTATCCTTCTTACCCCTGATGTCAATGTCTTTGAATGCTTCTGTCTCATACCTCTCCCATACTTCAATAGACATAAAGATTCTCAATCTGTGCTCTTATTCAACCATAATCTGTCACCATTGATCCATGTCTTAATTCCCTCATGCCCAAATAGTCCAAGTCAGCTGCAGCCAGGATTGCCTGGCCCTTTTCAAATAATAAGAATAAATCTGAATATGAATGTCCGAGAGGAGGTAGGGCAGACAATAAGAAGGAGTTGGGTGTGGTGTGTAGGGTTAGGGGAGAGACTGTAGTTATTCTAAGGTAGGGTATTTTACTTGGCTTTATTTTCAAATTCCAATCAGAGAATGACTCGGCCTATATCATGCAACCAGCAAAGGATGAGTGAGCATCTGTTCAGATAGATGTGCGGATATCATTTTGTGTATTTACAAATCAATGGGAAGGCAAACTGCGACAAAGGCCATCTTTGAAGAAATTATTATTGCTCACAGAATAACTATAATAAATATTTTTCAACGGAATATGCCTATTGTAAATAAACAATAGCATTGTTCTTTTGAAAGATTAGGCAAAGATCGTCTGAAATGCCATTAGCGAAAAGTCCTCATTGTCGCAGACCCCTCTTTAGAAATAATAGGCTAGTCTCAAACTTTTGCTGGATGTTGAAGCCCCTGGAAAGCGTGTACTAAAGAAAGATAGTAGTTCCCTTCTTTTGAAGGAATCTGCTTTACTGCTTTAGTGTGTTTATAACATACCAGTCTCATGTCCTAAATGCCATCTGGTGTCTGTCGAAAATACTACAGATAAACAGTCTTGTATCTCAGGCTGATGGAATCTGTAAGCACCACCCTCAACGACAATCTCTGCTGCTCATCTGCCTCTGCTGCTGCATGCAATGTATCCTGAGGGAGGTGAGGTGAATGTCTCATTTCTGTATAATGAACCAGTCAGGCTTAGCACAGACTGTGCATGCTATTTATAGTGGCCCTAAAGAAAATATTCCTTTTCCTTAATCCAGAAACTAACTCCTGTCACCTCAGCACTATATCATAATGCGTGGATGGGTTTAAGGTCTTATTCCACTTCAGTCAACTCTGCAAAAGTCATGTGTGGGAAGTATGCACATACAAAGTCTAAAAAGTTTAACAGGTACCACTTATTTAGTTTAGCACTAAATGCTTTTTATTTGGTTTAGCACTAAATGATTGTTGATGCTAAGAAATAATCAAGAAAACAACAATTTTATTCACCATGATTTTTTTCTCAGTGAAGGGGCAATTAGAGCAAAACCCTGCCTCCTATGGGGTTAGCCCTGATTACTTCATTTTCTTTAAACATTTAAACCTTATTAGCCTTATAAAGTTCTTGCATGTACATCAGATTTATTTCTCCGTAGATGTAAATGCAGTACAATTTTCATTACACAACTTGTACAGTATGGCTAATTAGTTAATTATTACTACCGGTCAGTAAAACTGTTGTATGGTAGCAACATATAAAGCAAACAAACAATGTCCATTATGAGAAGCAATCATGTTGATAGAAGGTTTTAACCTCACAGAAACAGGTGACAATATATACGTTAATGCCTTTTGAAGTTGTCACGTGTGCACTTTTTGTACTGTCCAAAGCCCGATTCCCAGGTGGGGTGGAAGTTTGCCTCGTATAGGTTGCCCTCCTTAGAGAGCAGATACTCAGTGAATTCAGGTTTGGAGAATTTCTTGAAATTAATGTCGTACATCACCTGCTTAGCCTTCTTAGCCCATACCTGATTGACGTTGATCTGCTTCGCCTCCATTATTATGTCGAATGGATCGTCCATTTTCATGAATTTTGCAGCCAAGTCTTTATTACCACACATTTCGGCCTTTTGAACCTGGAAGGCTTGCTCCACAGAATAATAATGGAAGCCTTTATGCACTATGGGGGTCTTGTGGAGGTTGGACAGTCTGTGACATTTTCTTTTAAACATCAGTCTGTCAGGTATGGCCATTTGCTTAGCATTCTCCATAGTAAAGTATGGATGGGGAGTGTGTGTAAATTGTTGGTGTGCAGGTCTTCTTTTCTTATAGCCCTTTGACGAAGCTGAGCGTTGTGGCCATTTGCCTTGGCGAGATAACAAGGACCTAAGTTCAATGAATTGACATTGCTCCAATTCATTGAACTCATCTCCTACAGATACTTTATCATAGGCCAGTTTGCCTTTCAGGTTTTTTAACCCTTTCATGAGCTCACCTTTATAATGGGAACTAGCAAACACCATTCTTATTTGTTGACCGGGTTTGTTTTCATCCGCCTCATGGGTG
Source organism: Acholoe squamosa (assembly GCA_949317995.1). Taxonomy (NCBI): domain Eukaryota; kingdom Metazoa; phylum Annelida; class Polychaeta; order Phyllodocida; family Polynoidae; genus Acholoe; species Acholoe squamosa. The sequence goes on from OX439044.1 coordinate 64,991,391, forward strand.
CCGCCATCTTGGATTTGGGGTTTGGCGGGCCCTCGCAATTTGCTTATTCTATCGCTTCAGCTCCAAAATTTATTTTGGTATCCCTGAAAATTTTAGCCATTCTTTCCAACAAATGTTCCCCGTCCAATTCCTTGAGGCCTTTAATAATCACAATTTTCTTCTTGTTTTCCATCTCAATTTTCTCAAAATGTCTTGAATGGTTCACTAATACTTGTGTTTGAGCTAATGCTGTCGATGAATGGGCCTTCATGGTGTCTTCTGTCACTGTCAATGTGTTGTAGAGACGCTCCATGGTATCTTCAGAGGTGTTCAAGCGACCTTGAATGCCCTTCAGTGTGTCATTATTTTAGTGATGGATTCAGTAAACCCATCCACTTTAGTCCTGAGGTCTCTTGTTGTTTCATGTATCTCTGTCACCTTTGCACCCAAGCCGTTGACGGCCATGATGACATCAAATAAAGAAGCATCGCCTCTTAAAAGGTCAGTTTTCCGCCTTGTCGGTTTACTAGACATGATGCTGGTACAATACACAGGTAGCAAAATACTTCCTATGAGTTTCTGACAAAATTGGTGACTGTTGATTGAAATTTAAATGATGAAATGCGTCATTCCCATCGGAGATGGTGTCTCCCCCGTGGTAGCCACTAGCCGCTATGTTTTCTTCACATTTTCATTCTCGTGTAATATTCTAAAACCAATTGATAAATGTTATATTCCAGAAAGAAAATTATTCTACTTGTCCAAAAAATCATTTTCTAAATTATTGTCTCATAATGCATTATGATAGCAAACAAGAATTAAAAAAGGGACAATGAGCAGATGACCATGTAACGGATAAATTTGATAAATTTATACTGCATCAGATTTTAGCAACTTTAAACAAAGCTGAAAGATGATTGTCTTCACATGTGCCCTATGCAGTATGTGTGAGATGTTAATGACAAGCCTCCCATTTCAGGTCTCTCTAGGCTAAAAGAAAACGGAACACCAAAACCAAACTAACCTTTATTGTGTCTTAAAGGCAGAGGTGCAAAGGCGATTATACTACAGAAAGGTCAAGGAAAGAGAATGCTGCCTGCATTTCTCACATTTTTCTTGAAACATTAAGCTTTATTGCCAGGAAAAAAACTGACAGTTACATAAAGCAATGTGCAACTTCAATAGAAAACATATTATTACAACATAATGATAGCAAAATGAATATAGGTAAATAGATTTAATTCTTCTGCAGGCAAGAAAGGTCCCTCTCAGCCCATTATGTTTTTTGGATGATACTTCTTGGGGGACCCTTTTCTATAAAGGAATATAAACCCAAATTCTAGTGCACAAAAATAGTTAGGTTTAGACCAACATAGGACTCTTATATACCAAAGTTGTTTATCACCATAAGTTATACTCAAAGATAAACCATGTTTCCATTACAAAGGGGCTATAGGTGTATGGGTATTCAACCAGTTTTTACGTTCATATTTGAATTATAATGCACTTGGCAGGAGCCTGATGGGAGGGATCCAAATTATTCCACACCATCATGCCATAGTGCTCTATAGACCTGTAGTAAACACTGCCATGTGGAGTAAGACGTGTCATTACAGGTGTTTGGTACCTTATAGTGCGAACATCTCTGTTATCTATATAAGAGGGGTCCATTGTAAATCTTTTAACAAATCGTTGTTTGCTAACATAAATAATATATCTCCATAGTCGAAATAAGGTAGGACCATTGTTTTGAAAACTTTCAATGCAATATCCTGGGTCATAAAAGACCGTATACATGCCAACATGATATGTTTTGTGAGATATGGTTTTCAGCATCTGCCTAATATGTATGCCTTACTTTAAGTGGGGGTCAAGAGTCACACCCAAATATTTGTAAGAAGGTACAACATGTAGTTTCTCTTTCTTCAGTGTTACTGACACATCAAGACCATTTAGCCTCCTTTTAGAGGCAGTAAAGCACATTACTTTTAATTTTTTTGGTATTGACTTATTCTGTGAGCACCAGAGTGAAAACATGTCCAAACTATCTTGAAGTTTTTACTGAGTATTTGCAACTGTTTGTTCCGCATTGTAAATCACTGTGTCATTGGCACATAGCCTAACATTTGAGTTTTTGAGACAATTTGAAAGATCATTGACATACAAAATAAACACGAGTGGCCCAAGAAGAGAGCCTTGAGGGACACTGCAGACCACCTCATCCAGACTTGAAACTAACCCAGTAACTCTAGTCTTTTGAGTTCTACCACCAAGATAACTCTTTAACCAAGATAAATAAGAATTTTGAATACCATAATTTTCCAATTTGCTAAGGAGAACGAGGTGGTCTATGGTGTCAAATGCTTTTTGGAGGTCAATAAACATTGATATAGTGGGAATTGCAACATTCAAGTTCCAAGCAATATCGTCAGTAAATTTTGTCACTGTTGTCATAGTAGAATAGCCTGGGAGAAAACCTCCTTGATTTACTGTGAGAATATTGTGATGGTCAATGAATTTAAAGATATTAGTGTGTACCGACTTCTCAATCGTTTTACAGGGTGTTGGGGTGAGAGCTATGGGTTTATAATTTTCAACACATTTGGCATCACCTGATTTGTATATAGGGACAATAGTGGCTACCTTCCATGATAGAGGTACCATACCAGTTTGGAATGAAGAATTGAACATATCAGTAATTTTTGCAGGGATAATCTGAAATGCATCCTTGACAACAGCATTAGATATGTTATCAATACCTGATGACTTTGAGTATTTATTCCTTTGAATAAATCTTTAACCTCATTTATAGTGGAGACAAATCTGGTGATATCAAACTGACATCTATCATCGTATGAGCGCCATGGGTTATGCATTTCACAAGAAAGTTTTGTACCAATATTGGCAAAAAAGGAAGTTATATATCCCAGTATGGCAGGTGGATCTAAATTAAGTCCTGTTATGTGATCTTTTAGTTGAATAAAGTCATTATGTGACAGGGTGGGAATAATTTTCCTGATATTTCGCCAAAAGCGTTTAGTATCTGCCTTAGAAGCATTTGATTCATCTTTGACAAATTGCCTTTGTGCAGCTCGAGATCTTTTATTGGATTCTCTTCTTGCCTCATGAGCCTTTTCCCAGTCACTAGCTCTTTTGGTTCATTGCGCCTTGGCCAACAAGTTGTTTTCATCTCTAGTCAAATTTACCAGATGGTCAGTGATCTAAGGTTTATTTTCCCTTGGAACATTTATGTTTTAATGGGGTACATCTTATTTAATGACTCATCAATTTTATCAACAATATTACCCCATTTCTCAGTAGGATTGTTTGAATCATCAAACAGGGACCAATCACTATTTAGTAGGTCACTTTGCAGGTGTAACTTATTGTACCTCTTATATGCTCTACCATCAAATGGAACCTTTGGTTCATACAAGACTTCCTTCTTACATAACAGGTAGACAGGTACATGGTCAGAAATATGCACATTTATGATACCAGACTGACTAATAAAATTTGAATTTGTGAAAATGACATCCAGCAAGGAGCTACTTTTACCATCTGATCTTGTGTGCTCTTTGATCAGTTGTACCAGCCTGTAAGGCTTAATAGCTGCAACCAGGTTGTTAGCATGAGTCTCATTTTTAGACAAATCAACATTAACATCACCAGTAATTATAAGCTCAAGTCGTTTAATGGGGGAATGAGATCCAGAGTATAGCTTGGTAATGAATTCTGCCTTATCAGCTTTCAGAGGGCGATAAACATTTAATAAGACCAACTTTTTGTTATTGGGTTTCTCTATTCTAATACATTGTATCTCAGTATCCTTACAGCTTATCTTAAGATGGCTCAAGTCAAATGCATCATGCTGAATATTAGTGTAGGGGCCAGCTCTGGCTGTAAGTCCATGGCGGTAGGCCATCTGCCCCGTTCCAGTTGCACCAGCCCTCAGGGGCTGGTCAGCTGGTATAAGCTGCCCCCCTTGTGTATTATACCGATCCAGATGTAGGTGGAAGGTAGAGAATGTCAGACGGGGAAGTAGCTCAGCGGTAGAGCTTCCGCCTGCAGGTTGGAGGGTCCCGGGTTCGATTCCCGGTTTCTCCAAGACGTTTTCCGCCGACCTCTACACTGGTGGAGAAACCGAGTTGGTCCTGACCCGTGTGAGGGGGGACTACGAGAACTCGGTACCTGGGCTGGTATGACACGAATGACGATTCAATTTGCTAGTACTGGGGAGACTTGGAAACAGGTGGCAGGTATGCGACTCAGTACTAGTCCCGGGTATCTGGTACCTATAGGGTACTGAACCCTATATTGAATCTGGTAGGGAGGAGTGTAGGGGCCAGCTCTGCCGTAAGGCCAGCAGCCCCGTTTCTGGAGATCCCAGCCCCCAGGGGCTGGCATCCGGTGGTAGCTCCCCCCTACGTGTGTGTCATACCAATCCAGGTGTAGGTGCCTGGAACGGTATAATACAGATACGCTTCAACCCTGGCAGTACTGTGTACTGGTAGGTCAACTGGGAAGTCAGGAGTGCCTCACACTGCTTGATAAAGCCCAATCGATCTGGTTGGGAGGAATGCTTGGTGCTGGTTGGCCATGGTTGAAGCTGGTTGGGAGGAGTGTAGGGGCCAGCTCTGGCTGTAAGTCCATGGCGGTAGGCCATCTGCCCCGTTCCAGTTGCACCAGCCCTCAGGGGCTGGTCAGCTGGTATAAGCTGCCCCCCTTGTGTATTATACCGATCCAGATGTAGGTGGAAGGTAGAGAATGTCAGACGGGGAAGTAGCTCAGCGGTAGAGCTTCCGCCTGCAGGTTGGAGGGTCCCGGGTTCGATTCCCGGTTTCTCCAAGACGTTTTCCGCCGACCTCTACATTAGACTTTATATAGACATACACTCCCCTGGCATCTTTAGGTTCATCTGGGTCAATAATGGGATCTATCCATGTCCTGTCATTATGGTGTAAAACATAACCTTCTAATCGTACACTTCCTGAGTTATGGTATTCATGTAACCAAGATTCTGATATACATATAATATCAAAATTAATGTCATGTAGTTCCAGCAATAAACGTGGATACTTTGATTTTAAACTTCTTGTGCATATGTACAAGCTTTACACGAAATCAAATGTAAAAACCTTCTTCTTTCTATGCTTGCCTGAAAGCTAAGCTATGACATTACATACATGTTCTGTTCTTGAAATCTGGCTTCCTTATGCCAATCTTTCTTGCAATAATAGCAAAGGGCAGTACACAAGCAAGATCCAAACCAACATGACCTGAGGCCACGATTCCATTTTGTGCCATTACAAAATTATGTGCCACTCTTATGTCCTTGTTGGAGTATATTACATTTGATATTTTTCGCGGAAGGGTTATTTTAATGTGTAGGATTCAGTGCTACATATTTTTCCAACGTGGGGAAAAAAGGAGTGTTTTATATGGCATGCAATGCTAGAGCTGCAGGGGACACCTCCTCTTTTCCTTCATGGGAATCACAGACCAATATGGTAGACAGGAGATGAATACAAGATATGGGAATGATTTACAGAGATTTACTTTCAGCAGCCATTTTGCCAGTGAGGTAGGCCTGCATGTACACTTTTGATTTCTCCAGGTTGATTGTAATGTAGGCTTGGGTTGATCTACCAGGGATATTCGTAAAACTGAATGGTGAACCACGATAATTGTATGGCAGGGAACCAGTGTAGTTTTTTTAGAAAAAGAAATAGGTGGCAGTTAGGTGGTACAAGGAATGTCTGTGAAAACACCGATGGACTTTTGCTTTTAGTGAGGGATTCCGCTGTTATTTTATCACTAATTTTTTTCTGTACAGTGTTGTACATTACCATTCTTTGGGCCTTCATTATAGAACTTACACTTTCCCAAAGCATGAAGAATACAATGACTCCTATTTGGATGACTGATTGATTTATGAGTCTCTTTTAGAGTGTATATTTACCTACAAGGCTACAGCGATCCAGAGACTTGACATCGGTGCTCACACCTTGGGAACTGTATCAACACTTTGCAGTGGAATAATGGCATACAAAATAACAGCTACATTCTTTAGATTTCAATAAAGTCTGATTAGTGCTCATGCACATCTAGATAGGGCAAACATTCAAATTGGCTTTTTAATTGAATTGAGAAAAAGGTTAATTGAAACTTATGTTTTGTTACTTGTGTTAGCTTTGCCCATCTCAATTTGCCATTTTATCAGTCAAACGAGACAGGTTTATAAATGTACTGAACGTAATCATGATACAGGGGAATTGAAAGAGAGATTGTTTTATTTAGCGCCTCCCACGCCGCGTAGCGGTGGTACCGCGAAGCGGTACGGGAGTGCGCTATGATGATTGCATTTGCCCCATGTGATGAGATCTCACAATACAAAATTACTGAATAGAGAAATTGATAATTGTGAAATCTTCTTTATGTCTGCTTTTATGAGACATGTCATCAAACACTGGTATACCAACATTAACGGCGGGAGGCGTTTTTTTACGTGGTCACAACCGCATTTTTTGTTTGTTTGTTTTTTTATTGTCTGCATATACATTTATAATTCAATAGGCGATTTAAAACATAGTTCTGTAAGGCAAACAGGATATAAACAGTTCCAGATTAAATGTGGACAGATGAAGTGAAAGGGCCCTCCCTGCAGGATTTTTAGTACTGTGTTTGGCCACTGGGGGAGCTACAAAGGCCATTAAATGTGAAAAATAGGCCAAAAATTACTATTATGTACTTTTTTAACATAGAAAAAGATGGTTTTCTCAAAAATGTTCTATTTTCTGGCACTTCCTGTCTATTTGGAATGTAAATGGAACATTTTGAATCCAAAAAGAGGCTAAAATAGGGGTTCTCAGGTAAATGTGTTACCATGGCAACCAAAATTAAGGTTCCACATAGAAAAAAAATAATGTCAATTGAAAGAATGATTCATCATGATTCATGTGCTGAAAAAAGCATATAGATACCATTTCTAGATCCAAAACTGTGCCCAAAATTATGAAAAGGTTTGGTCATTTTTGATTGATTATTTAAATCATTATGCTAATAAGTTGCCAAATCCAATGCAAACAATGAATAATACAGCTTATTGCCTATATGTGGCCCAACAGGGGAGAACGTGCCTCCGGGGGGGGATTTTTAGTACTGGTTTTGGCCACCAGGGGGCAGTATATGGGTAAAACACTGACAAATTTACTAAAAAATCCTTTAGACCAATTTTTAACAAGGAATCCAGTGGTATGCTTAAAATCATTCCATCTGCACTGAAAATTTACCATTTTTGGAATGTTGGTTGCCATGGAAACATAGAAAATTGGTAGAAAAGGCAATTTCTGGTTGCCATGGAAACCACTCCCCTATTCCAATTGGAAATTTTTGCCACAAACCTTTTTCAGAATTCCTTCAGGAACCCAGAACCGAAAACAGAGCTCAAAAGTTCCCTCTAGAACCAATATTATGACAAAAACATGACATTTCTTTGGTTATTTGTCCACAAAACTGTATTTTTTGCATTTTTAGTTTTTATGATAGGATATAATGCACTTAGAGCTTATTTCCCATTTTCAGTTCTACACACCAACCTATGTTTGACAAGCAATTACAACAAAACTACCAGGGATATTTTAGCTCAAGATATCTCATTTTAAAGCCCATGACTTAAACCTTAAAAAGCCATTTCCCCCCAGGAGGCATGTTTTCCCTCACTTGGCCACATATTGATACAGTAATGTTATTCCATTTTTGTGAAGCAATATCTCCAAGACCAAAAGGGCTATCTGCAAGGGTGATACCTCATTTTAAAGCTGATAACTTCAATTTTAAATGTCACATTTCATCTCGGAGGACCCTTTCCCCTCATCTGTCCACAAATATGCTTGTGAAAGTTTCTTTCTGTAATGCATCTCCGATTTCCAATATTCTTCTTATACATTGTTCTTGTTTGCTTCATGACCTTCAACACGGGATCAGAATCTTCAGCTTTAATCATTCTGGGAGCATTTTCACTTCAGGAATGAAATTGAGATGGACATGGTTTCAATAAGACACAGGCAAAGTTTAATGACCGTGCAGATCTGGAAATGTTATCGCATATGCGATTTAGTTGCCACATTTCATGATGCCTGCAATACTGTAACTATACCCCACCTGTTAGACTCTACAATGTAACTTTGGCTGAGACTTGTGCAGTAATTCAAATTCAGTGATCTGTGTGTGAAGGGCACAAAGATAGGGAGGAAAAGTAAGGAGAATTCACAGATACTATGAAAAGAATGTGTTGGGTAATGCTTTTAGGATTCTTTAGCTTTAACCAGTACCTTATGGTTATGTCTCACCACTGTGGTGCAATGCTGATTGTGAAGGTTTCTGACTGGCCATAAAATTGCTGGATAAGGGGGAATTCCAAAGGGGCCTGACAGAACATGTTATCCTGGACATGTTTTAGGTATAATTAATTCTTAGATATCCTTTATAAGGATGCAATTGGCTATTATCTGTCCAGAAATGAAAGTTTCTAACCGGCTGTCAAGAAATCCCATTCTTCCTGTTAGCTACCATATTATATCACAAGGTTTTACCAAACAAGTTTTAAATAATAGTATTTAACACCTAAAGTTCTGAATAAAATTAGTTAAATATTGGTGGTAGCCATGCCATAGGCTATTTTCAACATAAATGAAGGTTTCTGACCAGCCAGAGTTAAATCTGCTTACCAGTGCCTAAGTTTTATTATTTAACTATTCTTGTTGATAGAAATAGATGGAGCTTACTATCACTTAATATCTATTTGCTGAGAAATTGTAATATCATGCTATGGTTGACTAGGAGTATGGGATTTAATGAGAGCCAGTCAGATACCTCCGGTCAGAAACCTGCATTTCTAAACAGACAATAGGCAATTTCAGCCTCATAGAGGGTATTTAAGATTCATTTTTACTTGAAAAATGTGTAGGAATATCTAGTCTGTAAGTTCCCTATGAAATTCACCTTTTTCTTGCAACTTTATGACCAGTCAGAAACCTCCTGATCAGAAACCTTCACACTCAGAATTGCACCACAGTCATGAGACATAGTCATATTTGGCTCTTGGAAGGGACCCTCTCTGTCTTACGCAGTTAGACTGCCATCACTTGCTCCCTTAAATGGCTTTATACCTGTCACACATTTGAACTTCTCTTGTCACAAGCTCCTATCTACCATTGCTCCCCGATTGTTATGCTTGTTGCGGTTCTTGTGAAAGTTATCAAAAGGTGCTTATCGCATAGTTCTAACGAGTGTATTCATGTATTCACCAATCCTGAAAGCAGCATGGGGAAATATCCTGAAGCCATCTGGTTTCTGCTGAAGGAACTAGCACTAATCAGTCCCTTATGACAGGCTGATGGAATCTGTAGGCACCACCCCAATCCACATTCTTTGCTGCCCATCTGCCTCTGCTGCTGCATACAAATGTATCCCGGGGGCGAGGTGGGTGTCTTATTTCTGTGTAATGAAGCAGTAACCTTAGTCAGACTTAGCATAAACTATCATCGTCGTCGTCGTCGTCGTCGTTGTCGTCGTCGTCGTCGTCGTCGTCGTCGTCGTCGTCATCATCATCATCATCATCATCATCATCATCATCATCATCATTAATATTACCATCATGTCGCTATATGTTTATCACTGACAGATGGATATATATGGTATATAAATATATTGTGCACTGGGCACTTACTGATGATATTTGAAACCATAAAGGTAGGTGGTACAGTAATGTGCTGACCGCCCCGTAAATATAGGCCTGAATAACTGATGAGAGCATTATTAGTATAAGGACGTTTATAACTAAGTGAATCACCAAGCTGTATGTAATAGAGAGGTGCCCAATGCCATCTGTATTGTATATATAAGTATGCATGATACGCTAGTATGAAGGTGAACATCACCTCTATTTTTATTTACATTCCCCACTGACACATTGACTGCCATTATACCGCCATGATATATATCTTTTGTATAGATTAACAACATATTGGAAATAATTTACTATTTACTTATTCTGAGGGTAGGCCGACCCAATATTGTAGCTGGAAAACATGTGTTGAAGTTGTACAATAAAAAGATTGAACTTGAACATGAACTTGAGTGTCTGCACATTTTTATATAATAAGCTGGTTTAATGTTACCTTGAAGGACTGTGAGACAGACAGTGGCAGCAAGATTTTATCTCCACTCTTTGGCTACTATACAACAGAACGAAAGTGGGTAAGGACAATTATAAGGAGTTATACCATGGTTATCAAGTTGTTGAACGATCTTACATTGCCGACAGGGGACAACGAAGTTCAAATAGTATGTACTAAATGAACCCATGTTGACACTTGGATTGAGAGGACATGACAGCAAGTTCACAGGAACACATTTAATGCCATCACCTACCTTTACTTCTATCACCTACCTTTAATTTGCAATGATTTGACTTTTATATTTGACAAGATTGATGACAGAAAAATTGAATTGGTGGACATGTTCACCGACGTGTTGACTGTGTTGCAGATGGTTTGTTTATAGAGGCGAGACACAAGTTGTTACGTTGGCCTATGGTCTGAAGCCATTCTGTATAGTGTGTGTGCTACTTAGCAGCGGTTCTACTATGAAAATGCCCCTGGAACACACATCAAGTTAACACTTTGCATCCAGGCAGTCTGGTCCAATCACCGAGAAACCAATATGGTGGAAGACGGATCACGTCAACTATGCCTTTAATATTGCCATAGTTTCACAAAGAAGAATATTGCTGGCTATCTGAAAAAGGGAATTTGTCTATAGTAGAGGAATATGTACTTAAAACAGCATTCAAGATTAGTCTTTAGCTATGTAAAACGGTGCATATATTTGTTCACAAAATCAAGATAGTTTTCCAGAAAATGAAACTGGGGAACACCCAAATAATTCATCTGCAAGGCATTTCAAGGTCACAAATCATAGAAAGTGTGCATATGGGGCCTTACATGTCATTCGCCCAGACATGTGCCTAGAAAAAGAATTCTTATAAGTATGCTTTTTTTACAATAGCAAGAACACATCTGACATAAATGATAATGTGAGTTTCTTGATCTACAGTGTATTGTTTCTGTAGAAAATTAAGCCCTCAACATGGCTTGTTACTCAAATGTCATTCTCCCAGACAATTTTGCCCAGACAATTTTGGTCATTTTGGGCACATTTTACCCCCCTGTAGCCCAAAATATGCATATGGGACCATCAAAACCCATATGTAACATGAAAATCTCATCCAGCCTGACACTTTGAGCCAAAGAAATAGAGGGGGAAACTAAAATTCGTAGGGGCTTGAATACCTCCAAATTCGTCATATGCAAACCTTCTATGATTTGCGACCTCAAAATTATATCTAAAGCTATGATTTTTAAATGCCTCCACAAATGATATGGCCACTGGGATGTGATGAATGCATTTACACGATCATGATTTTGTTCAGCAGCAACCATAATTTATGGTGACTGAAGAATTGAATAAGTGAATGCCCTTAGAGACAAGAAGGGACTGAATATAAGATGATAGGATCCCAGGGGGAATTTGAGTGATGAATCTAGCTGAGATAAAGGGCTTTGTAACACAATAGTTTTTTAATAGATAGGAATGTCATGGTTTTCCAAAAATGTGACATAATCTGCAAAAAAGGGGCTTAGTGCAGGGGGTAGAAGACCCTCCTTCCCAGTTCAGGTCACAAATGTTTCCACTTCCTATGAATGAAATCATCTGAGAAGAACTTGTGCAAAGACAACAGGGTTAACACTCTATGCTATACTTGATCTGCATATAATGATCATACATGAGTAATATAGTAAATGGACGTTATCATTGGGAACACATATATGGATCCATCCTTTTCTGTATTAAGACGCATAAGTAGTTCATGGAATCTGGACTTTGTGGATGGATCTTACTTTTTTCTGATCATAAAGCTTTATCTAATGTGCCGTTTAATTCTATTTGATCTGAATAATTAATCATGAGTTGTAAGTGTTTGTCAACATTTAATCTTTATATACTTACTATAGTTTCAATTTGATTTGTTATATGACCTTTGATTTAATATTCATTTATAATAAAGTTTTTTTTTCTAGAATTTGATACTACTCATACTCCAGTTCTAACCGTATCAATATACATTCAATGTCTGTATACCCCCCAGTGGGAAATGTTACTACCTTTTGTGAAGCATTATTGGCAATGTTTGTTTGTTGTTGTTTTTTTTGTTTGTTTTTTTGAGTAAATTTATCTTTATTGCGGTAGATGTTTATGTATACAGTAACTTCTTACTTAGAGTAATAAATGACTGGATTTGATATCTGCTCAAATATTGAAGCTTCATGATACCCAAGATGCAGAATATTTTTTATTTTATGTGAATAACTTCTTCCCATAGAGATAGCATTGCAGGGCTGATCCGCACACCCCCAGTGGCGTAACTTGTGCCGATCCACCACAGCGGCCGATCCACCACTGCAGCCTTGTTCTGGGTGCATGTAAACATTCAAAATGGCTGACCGGTGCTTGTACGGGGAACTACGGTAACGGATTTTGCTAATTTTCAGTTAATTAGACACTCTAAAAACATAAAATAAATATAGAACTAACCTCCCCTGGTGTCCTCGGTGGACGATCCACCCCTCGGGAGTTGTCTCCCCCTCGGGCTAACTCGTGGTTGATCGACCACCTCATACACCACAGTCGTTTAGTTCTATCTATATACTGAATTGAAAAATAAAAGCAGGTCTGGTACCCAGAGTGAAATACTGTTCTGCTCGAATGAACGATAGAAAGATGGATGGAGAAAGTGAGAACAACATGGTGTATTGAGGAAAACTCCGCATGCTGGGGGTTTAAAGCAGGGAGACTGGTGTTAGCGAAGAGTATGTCATGGTTAATCATGTTAACTACGCCCTAGACATAACCCTTCCATTCTTTCCTTCTCATTTTTCTCTTTTTGTTGCAGTCGCCGGCGGTGGTATAATAGAAGGGCTGATTAAGAATTCAAAATCAGTCATTTTTGTCATCTGTACTGCATTAGTTCTGTCTGTACAAGCCCTGGATACATATAAATGCCATTTCATATGCCATCCACAGAACAAATTTTGCAAAAAATACATAAACGTGTAGAATCTATAGAGTAATCGATGATATATAATTTTACATTTTTGATAACGAGTCTCCTGTTGGTGTGGCTCCATCATAACACCTGACCTATTTATCCATGTCCATGACATAAAACCTCTCAGCAGGTATGACGGCATATTGGCGTTATGTTGAAATGACCTCTTGGGCTCGAAGGTGACTTCTGCATCACTAGCACTTTTCTATATGAGACATAGTCCTCATTGGATTATCGATGGATGTGTACAGTTGGCAGCAGTTGCAACTCAGCCGCCTTATGACTTCTTAACTTTGCACATACAAGTCCATATTATTTTTTCTCTCTGAGCCCTCTACTTCTTGTGCCTCACGATCAATAGATACAGTTTTATAGCATCCTGACATCTGTCTTGTTTCACATTCTCTCTTCACCCAGTTTAGTATTTGCCTGTAGCCCATTCGACTTTCCGTCTTGAAGCATTTTGTTCTTATGTCCACATATTTGAACTTGCTAAACCTACATTGAAACTGGTATCCTGAAGGTGTATACCTTTTTATGCCTTTACTAAAGACGTCCACATACCCTGAGATATCCACTCAAGGAATTCGTCTTGATAAATAAAACTACTCCTGCATCAACATTATGAAAACATTGATGAACATTGAATCTGTCAATTGATAATGTTGATTCAGTATCAAGTCCAATGGTTTGGCTATTTTCTGGGGATGGAAATCTCAAGCTATGTGGATGCCTTTAGGTTAACCTACCCTGTATGCTGGTACACCAATCAGGTGCTGGAAAGCAAACCTGTGAGTACTTGAATACATAAGCCAGTCGATCTATGGGTATTATATTATTCCCTCCTACATTCTTACCATTTGGCTCTAAACGGCATGATATTATGTTTTTATTCTGGTAAAAGGGATGAGCTACTTTTTCTGAACTTAAAGTGTTAAAGTGATATCGCATGCAAACTTGCCATTCAAGTGTGATAAACAGTTTTACATCATGGTTCTGCTAGGTAGCATCAATTGATATCAGGGAAGGAAACCCACTGCTAACAAGTGAGTCTTGTGAGTGTAGTGAGTCCTTAAGGGACTAAAATATCAAATGACGCATTCCCTGACTTTGCTCACAAGTCCAGCATTCCAAGGAGAGGTCTTGTTACATTGTAACTGTGCTCTAGGCAGTAATTATCTCCTGTTCGTGAATTATTAATGTGGACATCCTACAGCTGTTCAGTTCTCCATATGATAAATATAACACACATTAAGGGGCTACACAACCATCAATTTTGCACAACTTTTCAGCAAAAGTTCACTGAAGTGTGACATCATAATAGTTAATTGAAATGTGGTGCGAGTGCTAGGGAATTATGCATGTTATCTCAATAAACCTGCATAGCTACAAACTGCACATCTTTTAAGGTTTTTGAAAAGAGTCACAAGGAAGAATGGTGTCAACCGTCTTCAAAGGGCGACTACTCTAATGTAAAAGAGTAGTATTCAATGAAGATAATCATATTGCTATGTAACATGGTGCATAATTTTTCATAATTAGAACAATGTAAACATCAGTTAACTAAGCTGAGAAACACCAATATCATCTGTGACAAGAAGGTCACTGCAATGTGATTAATACATCCACCTCATCATGATTTTGTTTATCATTGTCTCTTATATATTGTAAAACTGGGAGAGGGAAATCCATTAACACTTACTGACTGCCATTAAAGACTATAAGAGACTGAATATGAAATTACTGGATCCCAGGGATAATTGGTAGGTGATAAATGCTGCTTGGAACAAAGCCTTTGTAACAGGGATAGTAATCAAGGATTACAGGGAAAGTCTCAAAAGGTTTGTGCCGATTACAATAATGTAGTTATTTACAATAATGTAATTATTTACCTGTTGATTTACTAACCAGGGCTAAATTGCACACAATATAAAACGCCCTAGGATAGATTAACTAAAAGCCGTCCACATACCCTGGGACATCCACTTCCAGGAATTTGCCTTGAAAAATAAAACCACTTTATAAAAATGTTGATGAACATTGAATTGGTAATGTTGATTCAGTATCAAATCCAATGTTATGGCTATTTTCTTAGGGTGGATATCTCAAGCTATGTGGACGCCTTTAGGTTAACCAACCCTTTATGCTGGTACACCAATAAGGTGCTGGAAAGCAAACCTGTGAGTACTTAAATACTACATCAGGTTGATCTATGGGTATCATATTATTCCCTCCTACATTCTTACCATTTGGCGCTGAAAGGCTTATTATTATGTTTTTATGCTGGTAAAAGGCATGAGCTACTTTTGCTGAACTTTGTTAAAGTGATATTGCAGGCAAACTTGCCATTTAAGTGTGATACACAGTTTTACACCATGGTTCTGCTAGGTAGCATCTATTGATATCCTATTATGGTAACACCAGGGAAGGAAACCTACTGGTAACTACTGATTCTTGTTGGAGTCCTTAAAGGACTAAAATATCAAATTGACGCATCCCCTGACTTGGAAGGGTATTATTTCAGCTTAACCTAGAAACCCTGAGTAGGAGGTGCTTGAGGAAATGGATTTTATGTTATGTGACGTGTCATCTGGGTGTCACTTACAACATTGGAATTTGCTCACAAGTCCAGCATTCCAGGGGGAGGTCTTGTTACATTGCAACTGTGCTCTAGGCAGTACTTATCTCCTTTTTGTGAATCCTTGATGTGGACATCCTACAGCTGTTCAGTTCTGCATACTAAATATAACACTCATTAATGTGCTACGCAACCATCAATTTTGCACAAATTTTCAGCATTAGTTTACTGAAGCGTGACTTCCTAATAGTTAATTGAAATATGGTGCAAGTGCTAGAGAATTATGCATGTTATCCCAATAAATCTGCATAGCTAAAAACTGCACATCTTTTATGGTTTTTGAAAAGAGTCATAAGAAACAATGGTGTTAACCGTCTTCAAAGGGGGACTATTCTAAAGTAAAAGAGTAGTAATCAATTAAGATAATCCTATTGCTATGTAACATGGTGCATAATCATACTTGCTCACAATTTGGACAATGTAAACATCAGTTAACTAAGCTGAGAAACACCAATATCATCCGTAACAAGAAGGCCACTGGAATATGAATAAAACAGCCACCTCATCATGATTTTGTTTATCATTGTATCATCACTATAAGAGACTGAATATGAAAAGGTTTGTGCTCAAAATAAGGACATGTTCCTATTGTGTCCATTAAATATGTTGTTCTCCTTGACATTCATTGGTGTACCGCTGTATTGTGAATCAGAAGAGAGCATAGCATGTATTAGGATAATTATATGCTGGTGTATTTTAACAAACATACACACTATCAGTCACTTACTCAGTATCTTATGTCACGATAGGCTACCCAATGTCATTACAGCCCTTGGATGCCTCCTTTACTGTTTGTTGCAACCCCTCCTTGAACATAAATCTTTATTCAGATCTGAAATCTATGATTAAGGTCTAAATATATTATGAACCATAATAATGTCTAAAAACACAATAAATCAGCCTTTTCCATAAAAATATATGAGAATAATGGTGATTTTTATCATAGATTTTGATCTAGAAGGAATTTTCCATTTCCCTTTTCAGTTTTAGGTTTTTGGTGAGAATCCCCGAAAATTGTAATAAAAATCTGCAAATATTGATTATTGGAATGGTTGCCATGGCAACCAAGAACAGGCATATAGGTCGATTTCTCATGAAAAATGTGCATTTTACCATCCGAATATGGGCCATTTCTAACAAAAAAGGTGCATTTTAAATGAGACCATTGAATTCAGCATCAAACATTAGCTTAATGTATTTTTGTAATGATTTTAGAGGAATTTTGCCCCTCCAATGCCCCCTGGTAGTCAAATGTGGAATTAAAAATCCCGTGGAAGGGTGTACTCCCTTGATGGGTTACACCTATATTCCTCTCTGTGCACTGCACTTCTTGTGCCA
This sequence comes from Acholoe squamosa, assembly GCA_949317995.1. NCBI lineage: Eukaryota > Metazoa > Annelida > Polychaeta > Phyllodocida > Polynoidae > Acholoe > Acholoe squamosa. The sequence goes on from OX439044.1 coordinate 65,008,517, forward strand.
CAGAATGCAAAGTTTTTAGCATCGTGATATCTGTTATCTTCCCGTTACCTTATGTAACATAGGTATGATAAATAGAACACCTCTTCATGGTTTTGTTCAACATCATATAATATGCATGGTAACACTTGGGGAGGGAAATACCTCAACACTTAGTGAGTGCTGTTACAGATTATAAGGGGCTAATTATAAAATGAAGGAATCCCTGAGAAGATTGGGAGGGGATAAAGTGGCCTTAGAGCAAAGCCTCTGTAGGAAGTGGATGTAGAAATAGACAGGCCCACATGTAAAGCAGGTATTCTACTGCTGTCGGTTGGCCAACATTTTACTAATCCGACCAATTTTTCTATACTTTTCTATAATCAAAAATAATCAGATTAGCAAAATTTCAGCCGACTGATGGCAGTGTAATACCCGCTTTATGTGAGCTGTCATCTGTACACATCGTCAATACCTGACATTATTGACGGTTAGGAACAATGCCATTCAAAGCATGAAGAATCACACTTAATAATGCAATGAAGATGTGTAATTATTTAAAGCATACTGTAGTAAGGCATAAACCCTATCAGATATTGCCAAATCTTTAAGTGAATAGATCGAACTTCCAGTTCCTTATAAAGCATGAATAAGCTTTCTGAGAGAAACCTCATAAAAGTGGACAAGGACTCCGATGATTATCTTTTTCCCTCTTTTCTATATGTGGATGACATATTGTAAGTATAGTACCTAGGACCCTAGGTGCAACTGTAGGATGGAACTCATTACATTACCCTATTTTTATTTTTCTTCTGGATCATTTCCCGACCTTTTCCATCTTAATCAGCCTACCTGTGTTCTAAACCACTTGCCTACCCTTAGTCCCTGTTTCTGAATCTGGGGCTGTTACCTTTAACATTTGTGACACGATCTGCGAAAAGGGGGCTTAGTGCAGGGGGGACTAAGACCCCTTCTTGCAGTACATGTCACATTTTGGTCCTGTTGAGTCTCACTTCCACTGTTTAGATTATGTGGTCCCCCATCCCAATCCTGACCTTCCTTAGGTGGGGATCTAATTTGTTAATCACAGATACATGACGAAAGTAATAAGCTTCAATTTGGATATGATCAGCTTCAGTTGTCTAGCATGCAGTGGGTCCGAAACACAGTAGGGAGGAATGATAGATAGCTGTGCATAAAGGTGATGAAACAGAAGCCACAGCCAATGACTGGAGATCCAGGTTCATCCCTATAAGGCCATGCCAATATAATATAAAGGACTTGGGTTCAAACTACCTGTTCATAAATGTTAACAGGTCAAAAGTCGTAGAAAGGGTGATTTTGCCCCTAGGGTGCCCCTGGGGGTCTCTGAAACCAAACCAAGGAGTATCTCAAAGATATTTTTTTGGGATAATGTTTAGTTGTTGGGGTACCTCCTCACAAAATATTACTAGTTAGATATGAGTATGGTTGATATGGCAACACCCCAAATGTATATACCCTGGAAACAGTGTCTTCCCTAGAGATTCTTGGGGGTAATTACCCTTAAGGACTCCCATGTGAGCAGGAATATATGTTTAATCCACTGTTATGTTATTATTCTTGTCCTACTGGGTCTAAAGGTTTAGTTCATAGAGTTTTAGTTAGATATTCTGAGATTTTGCTTTGGCAATGGATCATTATCCTCTAGGGCTGATATTGGATTTTAAGTAATTTCCAGGGCATAAAATATTCATAGTCTGTCATTCTTCTTAAAAGGAAGGCAGAGTTAGGTAGGAACTATTAACTATAAGGAATACAATGCCTATGATATGTGCTTTCAGATGGTATATAGGTTTAATAGGGGGAAAATCTGGGAACACTGAAGAATTTCAATCAAACATGGCATCTTACTCAAAAATCACTAGCGAAGACAATCATGTACAATATCCACAGCTCACAATCTTTGATCTTTGAATATTGATGGTAGTGGGGGCTGATCTGAGATAACAGAGTAGGGTTCTGCCACTTTACAAACCCGCCACCTGTGGTAGTGGGAATCAATGCTGTTAATGTCATATGAACCAGCACAGGGGATCAGTGTAGCTGTAGGCAAGGTAGGATGTGAACTGCCAATGATAGTCCACCATACAGCTAGGTAAGGGTCCTGAAGGCAGTACCCACACCTACTGCAGTTATAAGTCCCCTATGGACACTTTATAAAGGCCCTGAAGCGTTCAGCACTGACAGAATTTGGGCCTTAACACTATGGGGAATTTCGTCATTTCAGACCCTCCCAGCTGTTGATGGAATCTTTGTGTACAAAACAAAATAAACTGACATCTGACTGATGGCCAACTGATGGCCTACTGACAGCTGTCAGTCACTGATTCAGTTCACGGTTTTATCCCAAATCTTTTAATTTCCATTATCATGGGGAATTGGAATAAAAAAAAGGCTAGCCGTCATTGATCAGCTGCATGTAGCTGTGCCCTGATGACAATCATGGCCTTCTAGCTTAAACAGTGATGAAATTACAAATAGCTTTAAGCCTCGCATTTTGTCAGTGTTACACACTTCAGGCACATGATGTCTGTCCACAGCACTGGTTATACTATTGTATGTTCCTGATGTTTAATACCTTTGCTGTGGGAGTTTTAAAGAAAATTAGAATTTTGGGCATTGACCATGCTGGATAACTTAGAACTCTATGCAGGCCAATTTTCTGAATTATCTGACAATAAATATGAAACACAATCGAATTTCATTTGCAATGTGTATAAAATGACCTTGATATACTCTAGACTTTAAATGTAGTGGTGGTAAATGTAACAAGGTTAGGCACAGAGAGATACAGAGGGCCTCATTCTGTTATAGCTACAGTGGTGTAAAAGAAAGGTCCCTTTCAGGTCTCAATGTGATTTATACACACTTCATTTCATTAGACCGCCTAAGGGCTTAAGTTTTGCCCATTGTGTGCAAACAGGATACAAGCTTTATTCCATCTCTTTTCCATTAAATAATCAAACTATCTACAAAAGAACTTTGCCTTATGTCCACAACATAATCATTGACTCATCTAATCAATGTCGGAAACATAAAAAGGGAAAATACATTAGTAAAATTACAGCCCATAATGGGGATGATAATTTAGCATGTCTTTCAAAAGGACCATTGTATTGTTGCCCCAGGTACACATCAGCCACAGAGATTCACTGTAATTCTTCGTGTATAGGACACACCTTATGTAGAGGACACAGCCTGACTTTGTGGAGTTGACTAGGATTTTAATCTAGCATTCAATATAACCTTTTTTTTACTTGATTGATTTTCAAATTTCAAAGAGCACGCTGTGAATTTGTGCAAAACATAGGAGAGGTTTGGGGTAACCCCACCCCCCATCTCCCTCACTCTACCTAGGTCTGAAAGGGTCTATAAGCCACATCTGATACACAAGGATTTACAGAAATCCTTGATTTACATGTTTGATTGCTGCCTTGCACTCTTCCCTTTAAGCCTGTCCCATTGCCCAAAACATGCCATTTTACAAGTACCTGGCCTGAAAGATGCCTTTATTACTCCCAAAGGTGCTATCAATTGTCAGGATGGGTTGGCATAGCCACCTTTAACAGTGCTTGCAGGCTGTCTGTGTATTCACTATGGAGCACTGACCGGCATAGTAAGTACCATGATGTCGAAACTCATCATTACAAATGGTTGCTAATTGCAAAAGGAATGGACAGCTTTACGTCTGATGTAGTAGTTGATATTCACAGAGCATGAAATAGTATGCCCATACCCTCTGCAATAAAGGTCATTATTCATTTATTAACTGTAACTAGAACTAGATAATTGTTGACAAATCACCACATCTTTATGATTACAGGCTAATTGTACATTGCATTAAGTCAGGGTTTACCTGAACATTTTGACCTGTTAATTAATGACCATAATTATTATTATACATAATTATTAGAGATTTATGTAGATACAGGAATACAGGATTACCTATTATTCTGAGTAATATATGTTTTATCTCTATAATACTATATGAGTCTACCTTGTTTATCACTAGTCATATATCATGAGTCTTGAGCATATGGGTCAGGTCGCCAGAAAGTGTAAGATTATGCCCTTGAAGGCCCTGAAAAACTTATTTTCTAATTACTTTGTATAACTTTAACAAAATTGTCAAGGTATATCTCCTCAGCTCAGAAAACCAAAAAATACCGATCTAGGCCATCCGGTTCCATTTTTATTGCTTGTTTTGTGTCATGTAACGTCCGGTACCAAAATAATGAAATATGGAGGTAATTGAAGTTGCTCTCAGTAATATAAGAATGTCCCATTATGCATAACAAACACATGAAATAACAAGGCCAATATGTCTATTATTGACTTCAATTACAGAATGGAACAAAATTTGAGTTATGCATGTACAGCAGACTGCCTCCTACATGATGATAAAAGTACCGGACGTTACGTAACGTCCGGTACTTTTATCAGAATTATTTCACATAAGCTGCTCTCATATGGAGACAAATGCTGCTAGACACACAATTTCTTCACCAAAGTAGGGGATGATAGGGCCCTTCATATGGGTAATAATAAAGATTTTGAAGCTTCATGTTTTCCATGTTTTATAACCGATTTAGATTTAAGTACCGGACGTTACAAATTACAGATTTCCATTTTGAAAGACACATCATGAAAAATTCTCACTTAGTAACATGTCCAAACCTCATGAAAATGATACCTATGATCATATACAATACAAAAACTAACTTTGGGATACTCTATAGTGTTCTTTATTCAATACAGGACACTTGTAAAAATTACCAAAAGTATAAAAAAGAACAAATTTGGCCGTTTTTTCACTTCGGCAGGCTATAAGTCCTAAAGTTTTTGATGGATGACCACAAATTTACATTTTTCTGATAGCCCTAAGTGTTCTCTATCACATGAGTCTATCTAAGACAAGATTAGTTCACAACTTCTTTTTCCAGAGGCATAAAAGTCCAAAATGACCCCAAAACACAAAATCTACTGCTTTCTGGCGACCTGACCCATATATGGGGATAAAACGGTGACATATAACAGAAATATCATCTTCACTCAATGAAGGAACATTGTCCAGATTTTTAAGACTGAAATTAGTTTACCTGATTTTAAATGTATCATGAAAGCCTTTTGTTGAGGCATTGCAGTGTTTCAATATCATGCAAGATGGTCACTGATATGTGATTAATAGTTTCTTGTCATCACAATTTCATTCAGCAGCATCCAGTTTGTATGGTAACACTGGCAGAGAGAAATCCCTCAACACTTAGTGATAGCCAGTAGAGACACAAAAGCACTAAATATAAAATGATGGGATCCCGGGGAGTGGTTAATGGTGCCGAGAGCAGAGTCTGTGAGTAGAGTGGGTGTAGGAATGGGATACACATTATGTGATCTGTCATCTACGTGTACACCCCAGATACTACATGTGAGGGAGATTTATGGACAAAATCACTGCAAAGAGGTCATTCAAACCAATTAACCTAGCCGAAATACACACCCTCGATTATCAGTGGTCCTTTGCATGGACGGTGAGGTATATTCACTAAAGATAGGCATAAATGAAGAAAACACTGAAGATAGCTTTGTGGATATCTTCACAATTTCATTTCTCTGTAAGCAGTCATTACCAGTCATACATTTGCAATGATATCTTTGAAAAGATAGGTTAGATATAATGATTCTCATGGTATCTTTTAATTTTTGATATAAAGATATCTTCAGTTTCTTTTGGAAATGGCATTTACTTATCTTTTCCATCTGAAGTTATCTTCACCATCTGTGCAAATAACTACTGAACACATACATCTATGAATATTATCTTTACCCCAAAGATGTTAAAGGAATATGGTAATGATGTAGAAATCTGAGTTAACTAATTTGACAGACCATCAAAATTAATGGAATGGAGTCAGATTGTACATCTCAACTCTTTTCAGTAGCCAAACGTGTGCATATTGTAATCCGTAGTTCTTTTTGTCTGAACTGAGATGACTCTCAATTGTTGAGGTAATTCCTTTGAGGGCCCCAGGGATCAGTGCTTAGGGTGTGCATGCTCAGACTGCTGCTATGCTTTTCCAGCCAGTTCTATTTGACAACTTAAGATTCTGCTTGGCCCCTTTTATGCATGTATATTGTAGCTAGGTAAGAAGTCTATCATATGTAGCTGTTACAAAGTTAAACACCATGGGACCTGGCTCCTTTCTAAGCCAAATGTAGGCATAATTCCTCTTACAGATGCTGAAAACACACCAAGCTTTCAATGTCATGTAAGAAGGCATGGTAATAAGTTCATCCAGACACACTATATAGGCAATCCATTCTCCTTGCCTGTCCACTAACTGATCAGATAAGAATGCTAGCTGAGACTAAACTTTGTGCCCATCATCTGCTGCCCAGCCTAATGCTGCCTTTGAGGCAATGTCTATAGACATCAATGGGGTATCAGTAGGCACACAATTAAAGTAGAAGAGACAATTGGTGTCATCACCAAATATGTAACCTCTGAAAAAATATTGAGGCACTTTCTTATGCAGAAAAAAAAAAGATTTAAGGAAAGGGGGCATGCTTTTAGATGCCAATTTTATAAGAGCTTGGGTTGGGTTGTAGGGGGGTGGACTATTACTTAATAGAGCTGCTGGCCCTCAAAAATAGTAATCATAGACCCACTATACTAACCATCTTCCATCATTCGCCCTCCTTAACCTTTTCCATCTTAATCTGCCCCTCTGTGTTCTAAACCACTACTCTGCCTGAGTCCATGTGTCTCAATTTGTGGCTCCTACAGTCTTAACCTTACCATACCCACTCTCCTCAGCCTTAGATCATACAACTTCCAAGCCTTTCAAGAGAGCACTCACTCTACACTATCCAATAATATTCCTGACATTGGGATCTCATAGGCCAATCTCAATCACATGATGGCGTCAATAACCCTCGACTCAGATACGATCAGCTTCTGTTGTCTTGTATAAAGTACGGCTGAGGAAACATGATAGGATCAGTACTTCCCAAACAGGGCCAATTTCTCAGAGCTTTCGAGGCATTTTTCGGACACTGCATAAAGCTGCAACATTGGGAACCACCTGTTATATGGCCTCTTTTATGCACAATATTTCCATCTCACACATCGATCTGTAATTGGGGATGGATGTGAATTAATATAGTAATTTCACACATCCTATAACCAACATGTACTAATACATGGGCCATAGAATGTAGAATGCCCAACCTACTACACTGACAGGTACATTTCCAGTGATTAGAACTACTGTAAACACCACATAAGTAGTGTTCAACCTGGGGGTCAAGGGTTAATTAGTTAATAAAAGCCAGTGAAACAAAGAGTAGGATCTCAGATAGAGGCATTCAAACTTGTGCAAGGACAACCCTGACGGATTGCTGGCACTATGTGGTAGAGGTTTAGAGGATTCAGACCTTCCTCATAGATGTGAATTGTGTGCCGCTGACTTAGGCATTTCCTACTTAAGGCACCAGGGGGCTGAACTGGAGCTTACATAGGCAATTACTTATCCATATTTGCATTAACACTGATGGTATTGCCTCCAACACTAGTGGCAACACCACTAGTTCTTTTATAAATCCAGTGGTGCACAGGAAGACGTCCCTTTCAGGTCCCAATGTAATTTATACACACAAAGGGCAAAGGGCCTGTTAATATTGATTCCCTAAAAAAACATCTTTTATCAATGGTAGCTTCAAAAGGAATTGTTTCCAATCACTGCTGCACCTTTTTTTTCTCTATTAATTGCAGCTTATTCAAATGCCATTATCTCAACTGGCTGTGTCTCACCACTTTGATGTTAGGGGAGGTTTCTGACCGAGGTTTCTGACTGAGGAGGTTTCTGACTGAGGAGGTTTCTGACCAAGGTTTCTGACCGGGGAGGTTCCTGACCGGGGAGGTTCCTGACCGGGGAGGTTCCTGACCGAGGTTTCTGACCGAGGTTTCTGACCGAGGTTTCTGATATGGCCGATTGTGCCCCAAATATAAGGGGTGGCCAGAAATTTGTCAATCTAAAATAAAGTCAGGATAGCATTAATCCTATATTGACTCAAAAAAACTATACCTTTCTGTGATTGAATTTAAACTACAGGTCAATAAATGTTTTTTATAACTGCCATTCAGAAACCTCCATCAGGTCGGAGAACTTCTAGATAGAAGAAGTGGCTTCCTATTAAAACAAGGAAGAAAGGACAAATAAGTAAGGAAAAACAGACTGTTGACTGATAAAAATATGCCTTTCTGTGATGGGTCAATAGATGTTTTTATAACTGCTGGTCAGAAACCTCCCCAGTCAGAAACCTCTTTGGCAAAGGAGGAAGTCAAGAAAATCTTCCTTCTTGTTTTTTTCCTGAGTCTGGAAAGGAACAAAAAGCACAGGGAAGGGTGCCCTGGACCTTAAGGAACATGGAGGAAGTAAAAAAACGATACATTTCTGTGACCAATTTCAAACTGGAGGCTAAATTAACTATGTAACTGGCTGTCAGACACCTCTGTCAGAAACCTCAGTCAGAAACCTCCCCAAATGTAATTGCATCACATTGGTGACAATGAGTCACCTATAAAAATAATAAAACATTTGTTAATTCCTTTGTTGTCCAAGTCAGTAAAGATAGTTTGCTTTCCCAGAAACTTCAGGTATACATATGATTATTTACATTGCAGCAAACAAATTTTCGCATTAGTTCTGCAATATAGCATGAAATTGTATTTTCAATATTTTATAAACCATACATTGAACCCTATTAACGTTTAATACCATTTAGTTGCACATCTTTTAGTGGGCTTGACTCATTAACATCTGCTACTGCTCCTTTTTATCTTTTTCCTTCAGGTCCATCCTAATTCTGCTAACATGTAATTATAAGAGCCTTGTCTGAAGAATCCTTTTATCGCTCCCTAAGGTGTCATGAATCTTTTGCGCTAGTTGCACCTTGAGCCACCATTCACGGTGCTTACAGGCTGTCTGCAGACTCAGCATAAGGCAGTGACCAGGATATTAAGCACCACCATCTCCCACCACAGGGTGACCTCATCACCACAAGTGGTGGCTAAATACTGTCCAGAGGGCACTTGGGCAGAAATGAAAAGATGTACATCTGACATGATAACCCATACTCACTGAAAGGTATGGTGTGATCAATACCAGAATCAGTTTACAAGGTAGTTCAATCTTGATACCATAACCATATGAAATGAAAATTGCACAATCAATTTACTATAGGGGGTGTTAGCCAAAAACTTCCTGGCAAAGTCTGAATAAGTATACTCTGAAGCCTATGGCAGGTTAGGGCCATATCATTGTTTTACAGACGCAATGAGTATACTAACAACTGGAAAGCTACAGACAATAATGGTAATTAGAATGCCTATATATGGCTTGTATTGTTTTGAATATGGGTCAGGTCGTCAGAAAGTGTAAGATTCTGCCCTTAAAGGGCCTGAAAAAATAATTTTCAAATTACTTTATATAACAAATTTGTGAAGGGATATCCCTTCAGCTCAGAAAACCAAAAAATACCAATTTATGATGTCCGGTTCCATTTTTATTGCTGGTTTTCTGTCATGTAATGTCCGGTACCAAAATGATGAAATAAGAGGTATTTAAAGTTGCTCTCAGTGATATTTACAATGTCTCATTATGCATAACAAACACATGAAATAACAAGGCCAATATGTCTATTATTGACTTAAATTACAAAATGGAACAAAATTTGAGTTATACATCCACAGTAGACTGCCTCTCACATGATGATAAAAGTACCGGACGTTACGTAACGTCCGGTACTTTTATCAGAATTATTTCACATAAGCTGTTCTCACAAGGAGACAAATGCACATAGACACACAATTTTTTCCACCAAAGTAGAGGATAATAGGGCCCTTCATATAGGTAATAACAAAGATTTCAAAGCTCCATATTTTCCATGTTTTATGACTGATTTAGATTTAGGTACCGGACGTTACAAATTAAAGATTTCCATTTTCAAAGACACATGATGAAAAATTCTCACTCAGTAACATGTCCAACCCTCATGGAAATGATACCTATGATTATATACAATACAAAAAAATAACTTTGGGATACTCAGGATGTTCTTTATACAATACAGCACACTTGTAAAAAAATACAAAAACTCAAAAAAGAACAAATTTGGCCGTTTTTTTCACTTCAGCAGGCTATAAGTCTGGAAGTTTTTGATGGATGACATTAAATTTACATTTTTCCGATAGCCCTAAGTGTCTCCAGAGCCATAAGAGTCCAAAATGACCCCAAAACACAAAATCTACTGCTTTCTGGCGACCTGACCCATATACCTTGCTGGAACAAAGCTAAACAAACATTACAACACATGTGGACCTTTAAAGATATCACAGTAAATAGACATTATGCTTACTTACTCTGGCTAAGCTGTTCAGAGATGAAGCTGGAAGAAGAATCTCCTGAGGTGGGTGAGGGCTGAATCATGATGGTCAAGCTAACATATGGGCTTGTATGTTAGCACCACTGACAACGATGATTCCCAATTTGAGATAGGTCTGGGACTGTCTGAGAACTGCCAGCAACAGTTTAAGAAAGTTTCTCTACACTAAATGTATAAAGTCCATAATACAGCGCGTTACACTAATTTGGATATAGTAACTAAGTAACTCATTGCTATCATAGGACTCGTTTGTGGTATTGAGGGATATCACATGAAGACCATAGGCATGAGTGTTATATCCCTTGATACCACACATGAGTGCTATGATAGCTCAATGCCTTACTAAGTTTATTACACTATTCATCAATAAACTGTCAATAGATAGTCAATAGAATATCAATAAATGCAAGTTGAAAAAAATTGTTCACCTCCATGCCAGGACTGGGACTCAACGCCTTGCTCAATTCTCCAGATATTCTATAGAGGCAAAAAGGTTGGCCAGGCCGGGAGGCAAAAGCCTGTACCATGGGTTTGGAGCGCAACTTGCTGTCCACTATACCATTGCCACACACGTTCAAGCCTCCTGGCAGCCGTTAGTTTGTTGTGAATGCTCTGGCCATTGTGGCAGGGTGGGGTCACAACCAATACTCCAGAATATTTCCACACATTGAATATATACTAATAATATGTGAGTCGCCTCCCCAGGCTTTGTATCATATCATTGACTTGTACAGATCTGGTTCTAACCAACGATTTCTGGTCAGTCCCTCTGGCGCACTGCATAGGGAGGTGGCATTTGGATCAGTTGGGTATTGGTTTGACTCTTACCTTTGGCAATGAAATTCTTGAACATGTGACATATGACACATGACATGTCTCAAATCATGCTGATATCCACCCCAAATAGTGCTGAAATCCACCCCTAATAGTCTTGATATCCACTAGCATATGCCCACATTATGGTGCAAAATATTGAACAAGTAATTAATGGATATGTCACGATGCGTGAGTGATATCAAACAATAACATGTAACAAGGGGGCGAAGCCCCCCAAATTGCATGTTATTGTTTGATATCAGTCACAAGTCATGACATATCCATTAACTACTTATTTTATTACACGATTAATCAATAGATAATCAATAGACTATCAATAAATTGAATTTAAAAAAAAAATTCTTCACCTCCCCATGGGACTCGAAGCCTGCCATAGTGTGTGTACACGCACGGTTTGACAGCTTGCACTGCAAAAAAGAAGAACCAGACCTGGATGTGAACTGTACCTAGGGTTAAGAGCGTGACTCACTAACCAATATACTATCAGTACACACAACTTGCCACCCGACAGCTGCTGGTTTGGTTTGAACACATCCAGCAGTACCGTATATATTCGTGTAAAGGCCTGGTCAATTTGCCACTAAGTAAGGAGGTTTAGGTAGAAGATGGTACTAATACAAGAAGGCCTTTTACAAGGAGAAAATATGGTATGTCGCTGTCTTGGTTATGGGTCAGGTAGCTCTGGCCACTATGGTGTTCTCCTAACCAAATTCTACTGCAGCTATTCTCGTCAGTCCCTGTGGCGCAATGCATAGGGAGTTGGATTTGGGATCAGTAGGGTATGGGTTCGACCCCTGCCCTTGGCAATAGAATTATCATAGGTTTTGACATGTGACATGACATGTAAGGTGTGCTGAAATCCATGGATAACAGCACTTGGTGCCTGTTATCCATGGTTATACCATGATTTCGGAACTTCCGGTGGGTTTATATGCAGTTTAGCCGTGCATTATTCTGCATATACCACACATGTGCATTTTTGAAATTTTTGGTATATACTTTTTCGAGGTCAAGTTGGACTTGAATAATTTGGGAGTCGCTGGCGGACATAGAAATTTAGTCTCGCCATTGTTTCAATGTGAAAAATCGTCCCAACTCGTATGAGGATTGAACCCCGGCCGCAGTGGTGGTAGGCGAAGGCCTTAGCCATAGCGCCACACTGAACGGTGAGGAAACCAAATGCAAAGGTTGAAGACTACTAACCTGATGGTGATAGGTCCGTATCTGCAGCCGCATTTCGTATCTAATCCAACCATGACAAGTTTTCAAATTAAAACATACATATCCTTAGACATTCTAGATGATCCCTCCATACGTATTATGTCCAATATATTCAAAATAAAGGAGAATCCATTGATTTTCCCAACGTACGCGAGTCGCGGTCCGGCCATTCCCACCCGCCTCCTTGTATGGCGAAAGTGTGTCAGTGGCCCGGATGTGGATAAAGGTCATCCGCTCGCCATACGAGGAAGATGCCGAAAATTTCGGATCAGTTTGGAAAATCAATGGATTCTTATTTATATCGAAGAAAATGGAGAAAATTAGCACGCATTCCTCGTCTATGGATCAAATACTTCTTGGGACTTTGATATTATGTCATGGTTGGATTCCATACGAAAAGTGAGTGTATACACAGCGGTACCTCTCCCGGCAAGGAACAAAAACAATGGCTTCGTGCAGAGCGGACCCGGGCCGTATCGCTTGATTTTACAAAATGTATTCTCCTGGCTATAATCTTTGGATATCAGGTAAGAAATTAATACAAAATGGAGGAAATGGTGGTATAAACCTATTAGGTCATGGATATCGGGGCCCCACGGGCTGTATATGCTGTATATACAGCCCTAGGGCCCAGATATCCATGATCTATTAGCTTATTAACAGCACACCTACAAAGGTCATGATGCATGCATCATGGCATGCAATATCGACAGGTATCAGAATGGGAATATCCACAAAAAGAACCCAAAATCACAAATGTCATGTAATAAGCAGGAATATCAGAACGGGAATATCCAGAAAAAGCACACCAAATCGCAGATGTTGTGTAATAAGTGATGATATTATGAACTGGTGATTTAGAAAACCAATGGGTGTGGATTAGGGAGAATCATGTTTCATCTATATATACATCCTGGTATCAGGAATCAATCCTGACAGTGCAATGTGAACCACCACAGGTGATCAGTATAGTTCTAGGCAGAGTGGGTAGTCATCCCCTTGTTTATGCAAATAGGCCTATGGCCTAAACGATGCTTAGCTAGGTCCTAAACCCTGTGAAGGGTAAAAGTTCAGGGTTGGCTAAATGGTGGATTCACCAACCGGCTGAAAACATAGGACTAATTCAACTCAGACCAAAAAAAAAATGAAGTTATATTTTTTTTTGCCATTCTGCCTAAGGCTTTATTGGGCATTGACACTTATACAAATTAGCAATAATTACCGACAGGCATTCACCTTATCAATATAAATAGGTCAATCTCCTCCAAAGTGCAACTGGCAAGGAAATGAGAAGCTGTGTGTAGACATCAATCTTACCTTTATATCAACTGTATCGGAAAAGATTCTAATATACTATAATAAACCCGTTTTGTCTGAGTATGTGCTATTTACTGAAAATGTGAATCTTTGCAGATTTTGAGTCTTCATTCTTGACTACTTAAGGATTGTGTGTAAATACCTTTTTAGCTTCCCAGGTCACTATAAATGCCATCAAATTATGCTCACTTTAATAGTCTGTTATAACAGACTGTTATAACCTTATTATAACCAACAGACTGTTGTGTGACATACTGGGAATAGGGGCCTTAAAGCACCCTGTACTAAGGGCCCTTTTCGCAGATCCCATCACTGTTATAACCTCATTTCTCGTTATAACAGTCTGTTATAACTGAACATTTGCATACATGTTTCGAAACCTCAGCAAAAACTTTATAACTGTCAATTGGCTGGTTTCAAGCCTCCTCCAATTTACCTTTCAGCAGTCACAGTCCCAGGTAGTAGGACGATAACAGTCCCTACCCTGGCATGTAAAGATCGCCTACAATGGAAGTCCTACCATCCCCACCGTGCTCCACCTTAGTTCTGTGCTACCTGGTTTAGTGTTATTGATGTGGGCAAGAGAGAAAAAACATTACCCTCAGACTACTGTCAATATTTGCTCAGTTTAAAACCATTGCTATAGAAATCCATTACAGCTCTGGACCTCTGTGTAGAAGGTTGGATAAGGAAGGGCAGAAAGGATGGAGGAGAGGAAAGGGTAGGCACAGAGACCTCAGACTGAGGGACACTAAGGGACCTTAGCAAAATCAGAAGCAACCACCTAGACTTGACCAGGGGTTCAAATGATGATGTTCTTGAATTAGTTTCATATACATATCACTTGGCTTTGATAATCAGCTAGAAACCTGAAATGCTTGGGATAAGATTGCAAAAAATGGATAAAATAGACGTATTGGGGTGTCTTATGAAATCCATGCGATGTCCGCTTTCTTATCAACACTTTTTTGGAAAGAATAACATGTGAGTCTTCTTCTCTATTTCCTTAGGTGTCATGTTCTCTATATTTTGTCTTAAATATGTACTGCTTTTTTAGTCCATTTCATATATTATGGACGATAGGATGCAATGGCAGGGCAAAACATGATATACCCTCGTACATTGTCATTGTCCTCATATGTATACGTTTTCTTGACCTGCTTAGTTTAAAAGTTCAGTTCATAAAGGTTGCTGAATCTATATTCATGTCCACTAAGAGTATCATTAATGGCAGATGCAAATTGTTCCAAGGGTTCACTTTCAATTAGGAATGTAAGGTTCTAGACATAACACTTCTTCAAAACACAGAAAATACATTATAACTTATACAGATACCCATTAAAAGTATTAAAAGTAATGGCTACATTCTTTAGATTTCAATGAAATCTGCTTTTACAACATGCACATTTTAAAAGGACAAACATTCAAATTGGCTTTCCAATCAAATGCAAAAAAAGTTTAGTAATTTAATCTGATGTTTTGTCCATCTCGATTTGCCATTTCAACATGGCAGATGTTAATACTGATAAAACTTTTTTCATGATATAGGGACATGGAAAAAGACATAAGTTTTTGTTATTTTCTACATAACATAAGATTAAATATGATATTTTTAACATAGTTCTGTGAATCAAACAGGATTTAAACAGTTCCAGATTACATATACTTGTAAGTGTTTCTTTTTGTAAGGCATCTCCAGTTTTAAATCGTCTTCTTATCCAGTGTTCTTGTTTGCTTCATGACACAGGATCAGATTCTTCAGCTTTTATCATTCTGGGGCACATATTTATCATCAGGGATAAAACTGAGGTGGACATTGTTTCAATAACACACATGCAAAGGTCAACTACTGTGGATATCTGGATATATGTTATCGCATACAAAATTTTGTTGCACCAAAGTGATGAATCTGATGCTTGGAGACCTATTTTGTTAATTTCCTAAATTCATAAAGCAAAATGCTCTGTTTCTCTCTGCTCTGTTTGTCATTGAGTCTCTGGTACTTGTGTAATGTGGATTCAGGACAAACATGGATGAAATAGCTGGACAATGTAGGCCTAGTTGTATCCTGTAGCCTGAGAAGGAATCCCTCTAGAGTGTGGGCATTAGTGCCTAAAGAAACTTTTGTGACATTTTTAAAGCCTTATTACTTTAAATTCAAGATATAAATCTGTTTGATGTATTTATCCTGGGTGATTTTTATATTAATGCTCTTGCCAATGATTGTCAAAAGCGTCTTTTGTATGAAACTTTTGATGAATTCAACACGGTTCAATTGTCTAATCAAATCACAACCACCAGTGGGAAAAATACCTGTATAGATCTAATTTTTACAGATTGTGATGATATAATTTCATCAGGTCTGCTCAGTATTCACTTATCTGACCATTTGCCTATTCAAATGTTAAAGAAACATACTTCAGTCACTTCAGTCAAACATGGGTTTAGATCTTTTAAGGGGCGGTCATACAGAAACTTTGATTTAAACAATTATAAACAAGATCTTGAAAAATGTGATTGGAAGATTGGTGATTCCGAAGATCCTGTCTTTTGCTGGGATATATACGAGAACATGCTTAAAAGAATGCTTGATATTCAATGTCCTGTACTAGAGTTCAAAGTTAAAAATAAGACCGACCCATGGAAAACAAGTTATATTATTGAAAGAATAAAGGACAAAAACAATTTGTTAAAAGAAGCACGACAATCAACCAATATTGGTGTGTGACACCAAACTAGATTGTTACAAAATGAGGTCAATAGCGAGATTGAGCAAGGTAAGGTTGACTACTACAATAATTTGTGTGAAGCCAATATAGATGATTCTAAAAGGTTTAGGTCATTACTTAAGGAAATCGTACCTTCTTCAAAACATTCCAATAAAAGTTTAAATCTTGTAAATGAAAATGGAAACGCCATACCCATAAAAGAAACATCATCATTTGTAAACACATTCTTTTCTGAAATTGGTCCTAAGTTAGCCAGTAAACATGATACTGATTATAGTTTTAATGATTAAGCATGTCTTGTTGATATCCCTGATTTTGAATTCACTCGAGATGAAATTATTAAATGCGTACAAAACCTCGATGTTTCAAAATCTTCTGCTATTGAATATTTACCAACCAATATTTTCAAGGCAGCTGTGCTGGCAAATCCTGATAGACTGGTAAAAAATAGAAGATTATGTGTTGAAACATGTATTATTCCACCTTCTTGGAAAATTGCGAAGGTCACTCCCTTGCCTAAAGGAGGAGACCTGACAAATGACTCGAACTATAGACCAATAAGTGTTTACCTGTTGCTGGCAAGATCTTGTAGAGATTGATGCATACAGCTATGGTGACACAATTTTTGTGGACAGATGAGGAGAAAGGGTCCTCCGAGGTAAAATGGGATATTTAAAACTGAAGTCATTGGCTTTAAAATGAGGGATAACACTTGCAGATAGCTCCTATGGTTTCAGAGATATTGCTTCACGAAAATGAAATAACATAACTATACCAATACAACCAATAAGCTCTATTATTCATTGTTTTAATCAAATCAGGCATCTAATTAGCAGAATGATTTAAACAATCAATCAAAAAAATGGCGAACCCTTTCTATACATTTTGGGCATGACTTTGGATCTAGAAATGGTATCTTAATACTTTTTTCTGCATATGAATCTACATTAATCATTCTATCGATTGACATTAATATTTTTTTCTATTTGGAATATAATTATGGTTGCCATGGCAACCCATATATATGAGAATGCTTATTTAATCCTTGTTTGGGATTCAAAACGTTCCATTTACACTCCAAATACACAGGAAGTGCCAGAAAAAAAGAACCATCTTTTTCTGTATAAAAATTATATAATAGCAGTTTTTGGTCTATTTGTACGGAGCCCTGGAAAGGACATCCGTTTTGTACATATTTTTATCTGAAGTTCGTTTTCGCAAGTTTATATTTTCGTTTTCGCAAGTTTTAATTTCGTTTTCGCAAGTTTCATATTCGTTTTCGCAACTTTTATTTTCGTTTTCGCAACCTTTATTTTCGTTTTCGCAACTTATACTTTTGGTTGCACAATTTAATAGCTTTTTTGTGCATGATCAATCAATTGTGGATGTTATGATGTGGAAACAAAGATATAAGTTGTGGAAACCAAAAATAAAATTTGCGGAAACGAAAATAAAAAGTTGCGAAAACAAAAATAAAAGTTGCGGAAACCAAAATACTTCTCGCGGAAACAAAAATACTTCTCGCGGAAACGAAAATACTTCTTGCGGAAACAAAAATACTTCTTGCGGAAACGAAAATACTTCTTGCAGAAACGAAAATACTTCTTGCGGAAACAAACTCTAGAAATAAATGTTTAGAAAACAGATGTCCTTTCCAGGGCTCCGTATATTTGTCATGATTTTAGCCTCTGTAGCTCCCCTTATGGCCAAAACCAGTACTTAAAATCCCGCAGAGAGGGGCCTTTCCCCTCATCTGCCCACACATATTGAATCTAATAATATCTTGTCGTAAAAGCATGGGGGGTATAAAAAACAACAACTTTGGACTCTGTCACTAAGTTTGTAGATCATGTTCTGAAACAAAGAAATTTTGGAAATATAACTTTGGCAGCCTTTATAGATATTAAAAAAGCTTTTGATTCTGTAAATTTTAATACATTGTTAAAAAAGTAAAATTCTTATGGTATCAAAAATAAAGATTTGACACTTTTAGAAAATTATCTAACCTGTCGACATGTCAAACTTGTAAATTTTAGCGATGGGCCATAACAATGTTAACAGTTTACTGATGGTCTATTGCCACCTTTTACGGTCAGTTACATTCCTTTGTATGGCTTGTATAGTTTTGCATTCACTGCACATTTTCCCATCAAAACATATCGATATCAGATCAATATAACTGATTTCTGTACTCTTGCCATGCTGAAGTCAAACTTGTCCTCGATGCAAATGTCTTTAACTTGTTAAAAAAAAGTATATTTGTCTTTCTTCAGCTGCTACAATGCATTAATCCAATATGCGACATAAGAGACCAAGAGATGTTGATGCAGCTTATTGAAATTCATAATATCAGTTTTTCTTCAAATTGCTTTTTTTTTCTTATTGCTCCTATGGCACATAGCAATTATAAAACATTCACCCACTGCATGGCACCCTTAAGCAAGTATCTGAATAAAGCATGTTGAACAAGCCTTCATCAGGAGGCCATTTCTTAACACACTATGACTGCTGTCCTTTAAATCGTAGTGAGAACCTAATAATTTGGCCTTAACAGTACCATGCACTAGTAGTCCCTAATGTCTGCACCAGTATGACTACCCTACTAAACTTTATGTAATTACTGCATAGCTGCTTATCGTAGTGAGCAGTTGTAGGCCAGTTCCTACGATAGCCTGGCATATTCATTGCATTTTTAAATTGTAGTGGCTGTGTGCAGTCGTAGTACATTGAGAAATGGCCTCCAGACACCATTCAGCATTCCAGTAGTCCTCTCATGACATTATTACATTTGAATGCTTACAGCCAACCCAGCAGCAAGCCACTCTTACACTTTTAAGCACATCACATGTCATGGTTCAGTTTGCGTGTTTTGTTTCTTGGGGCCGAGTCATTCATTTCCAGCTTGGGGGGGGGGGGTGGGCTAGATGGAGTTTGAGAGACTGGGAAAAAATGTTTTCTAACCCCCCTACCAACATCATGAAAAGTTATCATGAGCCCTAGCCCCCACTAAGAACTGATTTTGCAAAATGCCCACACCCAAATATCTGATATATGTGTGTGGAATGACACACCGTGATGAGTACTAGAAGTTGTCCATATTTAGTCCCCCCAGTGTAAAAGTTTATTTGGTTCTCTTCTCCCCTCCAAGTACCAAGGGGCTCTTTTTCAAACCTGTAAAATCTGTAACAACATGCATTGATAAGAACATGAGACATGAATTAGAAATAAAGCTGGTCTGGTACCCAGAGTGAAGACCCTGATCAGATATAATGAACGATAGGTGGATGGATGGAGAAAGGGCCTCTCTTTTGGTTGCAGTGGCTGTCTTTGGTACATTAGAATGACTGATTAAGAATTCAAAATCTGTCATTTTTGTCATCTGTACTGCATTAGTTTTGCAGACTGAATGCACATGTATATCATAAGCCCTAGGTCTATAGAAATGTCATTTCATGTGCCGTCTATAAATGAAATGAACAACTTTTGAAGATAATACATAAACGTGTAGAATCTAGACCTATAGAGTGATTGATGCTGTATTATCACTATGCCATATTAGTTCAGCTCAGAACAAACCCATAAGCATAGGCTGGTATATTGTTACTTTGAAGGACTGCGATAGGTACTGGGAGTGAGGTCTGGTTACATGAAAACTAGACTCCATGCAGTAATTCCTGTTTGTGAGTGAAATCCTTGATCTGGACATTCACTTCTCCTTATGCTAAATATGACACAATATTGTGCTAAAAAACATCATCCATTAGCATAAATTTTTATCAATAGATCACTAATGCTGGACTTGTTACTAATTAATCACTATCTTATCAAACTATGATGCTTATTTCAAGTGAACTATACATGTGATCTCAATGAACCTGCATAAATGAACTACACATGTTTTGATCTTATTGCATTAATAGTAGAGAATCACACTTTGTATGAGTATAAAATATATATATGCTGATGTGTAGGTACTGGAAAACAGTAGTATAAGGGCTTATATAATGCAATGAAGATGTGTGAGGAGGCAAGTATTAGTACCAATTCTGGCAACCAGGGGGACACCACTATGGCCTAAAAGGGGGAAAAAATACCAAAAATAGTTATAAACTACTTTTTTATGTAGATTACAAGCGCCCTAAGGGGAAATTCCCATTTTTAAGGAAAACCTTCCAAATTTGGAATGTAAATAGAATGTTTTTGGGCATTTGGGGGCAGAAATCAGTGCTTTTCCATGGTTGCCATGGAAACATTATTTTCACTAAAAATTGAGGAATCAAAAAGGCCTATTTTGTAGCCACACCCCAAGGATCGGTGTGTTGAAAAGATGGTAAAAATCTGATATTCAGATCAAATTATTTTTATGAGAAAAAGAATGTGAAGAATATGACAATTTCCCTAATTTGCAGAATTATGCCTAATTATACATATCATCTGATATATCTCGTGAAATATACAAGGTAGACCTTATTTGGGATTTGAATAGGTCGGTAACCATATAAGTTAATAGAGCCATAACTCTAAAACTAGCAGACATATTTTCACCTGTAATATATCATTGAAAAGTTCATGGCCTGAATTTAAAAATTGACTTTTCCCCTGGGGGACCCTTTTTGCTTGGCTATACACATGTATTCTCAGCCCGAATTGTAAATAGGCAGTATATAAGGCCTTAGCACATACACTGGAACCCTAATCAAGTCAATGGGTTTGTACTAACATCAACTCCCCCTGTAGTCTCGTATAATTGGCTATCCACTGTAAAACTGGTGTACTGGGCTGACAGTGTCTGTAATGTTATTCGCGTGAAACCAACAAAGGTCTGCACTTTCACTTATTTGGGTGATTCTTGTGTGGAATCAGATTAAATGCTCAAAATGGGTATTTGTAAGTCATGATATTTAAAGCATACTGTAGTAAGGCATAAACCCTACACTCTCAGCCCAACGACCCAGTTTTACAGTGGAAAGGTTGTTATTGGGCACTACAGTGGGACTTGATGTTAGTGAGTGAGTGAGTAAAAGACGTTTAACGCCATTTCAACATCTAAGGACATATTCATGGTGAGAATGACATTACACAATTTCACAGAGGAATATGTTGGTGCCCATGCATATGTGCACCGCACACATTATGAGGGGATAGGAAAGAAGAGATATAGACGCTTTTAAGTGGGCTAGGGAAGCCCGACTTGATGTTAGTACAAACCCATTGACTTGATTGGGGTTCTAGTGTAGGTGCTACAGCGGTATCTACTGCCTATTTACAATTCAGGCTGAGAGTGTATCAGATATGGCCAAATTTTCAAGTGAATTGATCCCACTTCCAGTTCCTTATAAAGCATAATCAGTTTTCTCATAAAAATCTCATAAAAGTGGACAAGGACTCCCATGATTATCCTTTTCCCTCTTTTCTATATGTGGATAAAATTGCATGACTAGGACCCTAGGTAAAACTGTAGAGGTAGAATTCATTACATTCCCCTATATCTATTATTTTTCCGGATCATTTCCCGACCTCTTCCATCTTAAACCCCTACCCTACCTTAGTCCCTGTTTCTCAATCTGGTACTGTTACCCTTAACTTATTGGTCCTGTTCAGTCTCACTTTCTGTGTTTAGATTATGTGGTCCCCTATCCCAATCCTAACCTTTCTTAGGTATGGATCTAATTTGTTAATCACAGATACCTGATCAAGGTAATAAGCCTCAGTTTGGTTTCAATCAGCATTAGTCGTCTAGCATGCAGGGGGTCTAAAACACAGTAGTCAGGAAAGATAGACAGCTGCGCATAAAAGTGATGAAACAGAAGCCACAACCTACAAATGGAGATCTTTGGGTGCTGGACTACTGGCTGTAGAAGGGCAATGCCCTCAGTCCAGGTTCAATCCTTATAAGGCCATGTCATTAAAAGATAAAGGACTTAGGTTCAAAACTACCTGTTCATAAATATACAATATCCACAGCTCACATTCTTTGATCTTTGAATATGGATGGTAGTAGGGGCTGACAGAGTAGGGTTCAGCCACATTACACACCCGCCACCTGTGGTAGTGGAAATCAATGCTGTTAATGTTATAGTTCCATATATATATATATATATATATATATATATATATATATATATATATATATATGGGACTATATACTCCAGGTATATATTTATATAATTAATGAGTGATACGCTGGTACTACTTTGTCTGGGCGCATGATTTTTCTATGATGTCACGCATAACATTTTCCTCCAGTATATAAGCTCAAGGGGTTGAACCAACCGTCAATTGGCTTCATATGCTCGGACAGCATACACCACGCTGGGTGGTGCTGGAAATTTTTAACTTTACTGTGATATTGTATTTATCTGTATATTACTGTTATATTATATTATATTGTTATTCTATATATTGCTTGTTATTATTATATTGTAAATTATTGTCTTATTTAATAAAGGCATGTATAGGATTGGTATTGACAAAATCAATTCTCACCAAACCCAATGTCTTCTTTATTATTCCATATTTATTGTTATAATATTCTATTTAATATAACAATATATTTATTATTATTGCCGGTACTTCGGATCAACACATCAACTTATATATATATATATATATATATATATATATATATAAAATGCTGATATGTTTACATAGGAGAAGAACATAATAATGGATATTATCATAAGGTAGTGCAATATGATAAGTAGGATGAAAACATTTAGATCCTGTGTGCATATACTAGCAGTAGTGGCCCGTATACCAGCCACCTGTAAGTGGCACTAGGTCAAAGCAATTATGCATTACCATCGTCCGGTTTGCTCCACTTAAGCGCATACCAATTCAAAGTTATGTAGAGGTACACGTTATTAAACCATAGGAGTTGGGTACCGTCTGACGTGGCGGGTGAGTCGAGTCGTCGGACGTTCCTCAGGTTCCGGATAGGTGGCAGCACTGATCCGGGTCTGTGGGGACATCTGACGACGAACACCTGGGTCCGTATATAAAGCCCAGGGCTCAGCCGCTACGTCAGAGGCCCTTCTGGCCTCCACACCATGTAAACCATCATTCCTTAATATTAGCTGCCTCTCTGACATCATCTGGCAGCCGTGAGTGTACAATAAGAAATAAACTAACCGTTGGCATACACTTGGAATACTGTCTTACTCTTTCTTTTCGAATCGTAAGACCCGAACCCCCCAGGTCCGTAAGGCCACAAACCCTTACACTGGTGCCGTGACCAGTTAATATGGTGTATAGCCCGGACGTTATAACGTCCGAACGGCTGGTACATGGGTTAGACACCCTCAGGGAAGCTAACCCAGCAGGGCAATCGATTGCCCAAGAGAATGGAAATGGATCATTAATGCTCCAAACCCATTCGAACTCGCAAGATGCGGAATCTGCATCTTGGAGAGATCCCGGACCCCACTATAATGATAGTGAGGAGAATCTGAGAACTCTGTACGACGCGAACAGTCTATACAGAGACAGAGTAACTTAATAGGCCAACAATCACTTGTTGACGAGTTAAGTAATTCGATGTTCGAAGTTGGTGGTAGTACTAACCCAGAACATCCGGCACCAATGCCAAAAAGGGTAACATTCGGAGAACTACCTTATAGATTACCCAGGCCCGAATTACCAATATTAGATTACAGCGCTATAGATGGCGACTTAACCTATGCGGTACCGGAAGGTAAGGAATTCAAACGACCGGATGTCCTGTTGTTGAATGAAACTTATGTAACTTTGAACGAGAACCTAAATACCTTGGTCAAAGCTAAAGACGAAGTATTCCATGAAAAACTTCAGTTGGAAGAAGACCTAACTGGCATGCGAAAGGAATTCGAAGACAGAAGGAGTGAGTACATAAAGGAACTCGAGAATGAAGAATTAAAACTTCATTCTATGAGAGAATCATTCAACAAGGAATATGATAATAGGCACATTCGTATCCAAACATACATAGATACAAACTACCAATTAAACCTTGATAAGGCAAAATTCGAATCCGAAATTCGCCATTATCAGGACGAGTTGGATAAATTGAAACTTCAGTGTAGTAAACAAGCTGAAGACAATGAAACCATCCGGGTAGGCATAATAGCTTACAACAAACAACTGGAGGAGGATAGACAGAAACTCACAAATGAGCCTCAGGAATTGCAGACTACTGCAATAACTCTAGATAAATATGTAGAAGCCGCCCAGTTAACTATAGGTAATATAGATCCAGCTGTGGTATCTACAATGTTGGGAAAGACATCCAAAGATGCAACCCCAATTAGATACAGCCCATTCGTTGATGATGGGGCTGACAAAAATGTAATATCCGGAATCTACAAGAAACCGGATAATACCGCAGTAAATGGAACCGCACCTAAACCAGCAACTCCGATGCTGGATACGATAGGTCCGGCACCACTCATACCAGATTTGAGTCACAAAATTAAAGCGACTCACGATGGTGCTACTGGGACTAATAACAATACACCCGTGGCACAACCAAGAGCACCCGGACCAATGAGGCATATGTTGACACCACCTTCATATTTCCCCCAACCCGGCCACAGTACACCAGCAGGGCCAAGATTACCGAATCCACCTCCGGGTTCTGGTAATGGTCCTACTGATGGACGTTTTCCAAGACCAAACCCGCCACAAAACAATACTAATTGCGGTACGTATCAACCAAGAACATCTTCCTATGGATATAGAAATAATTATAATCCATCGGGAAGTGGTAATTATCAAAATGGTAATAACTATAACCAGGGATGGAATCAAAATAATTCTTACCCTAGATATGCGTCTTCTGGAAACACCGGTTACAATAGTGGATGCTCTGGCGGTTCATCCGGAAGCTATAATAATAATGGTCCACCAGGAGGAAATCCTCCAGGCGGCCCAGGAGGATCCGGATCCGGAGGATCAGGATCAGGAGGAGATGGCAGGAAGCCAAATAGGAGAACTTCTATGCCTGCAGGGATGCAAACCATCTTTGATAGGAGCCAATGTATCCAAAACCTTGGCATTGACTGCTACCGAAAGGGAGCAGACGGCATGGAAGTCATGAACTGGAGCATGCGAGAAGCAGATAGACTACGCGGATGTAATAATCCGGCACGTAGGCAGCCACGGATACCCCCTCCATATGATTCTAATGATCCATGGAAGGACAGGTACCAAGCTTTTGTCGACGAAGTCAATTGTAGTGGCTGGACAAAAGAAGAAGCTCTGCCATATTTGATCTGTTGGTTAAACAAAGGCGGAAAAGTAGCTCTCAACCAATGGAGACCGGCTTACGGATAGTATGGTACCTATGATCAATTGGTCGAATGTGCCGCATACCTATTCGGATCAATCGTTAGAGAAGATCCGTGGGTAAGTTTCAAGAAGAGAACACAAAAACCTAAAGAATCACACAAAGTCTTTGGTTTGGAGCTGCAGGACTTGCTTTCAAAAGCACGTCCAAATTGGGCTCATGACGATGATTGCTATCTACAAGAATTGTTTATACAATTCTACAGTGGATTGCGAGATCCGGATCACAAACAAGTGGTCTGGGATTCTTGGAAAGATGACACTTCCTTCAGTGACCTGTTCATAGCAATCGATGGACATGACATGAAGAAACGATTGGTAGGTCTTGGACCTAGTCCAGTAAGAGCAGCTCCATTCCAATACGGAGGTACACCTACTCCGATATATGAGACTTCCCAGTTAGCTCCGGTTGAATCGAATGATGCTGATGAGGAGGATGAATATGTCTCGGATGAAAACGGAGAATATATTGGTTCAGTCCAGGTAGCTGGAAAGTATTACTGACAAAAGCGGTATAGGAAAGTACATTCGAAGGGGAGAGGAGGATCTGTTGCTGGTAAAACAGCTTCCGGATCAACTCAACCTGGCAGTGTAGCCT
This sequence comes from Acholoe squamosa, assembly GCA_949317995.1. NCBI lineage: Eukaryota > Metazoa > Annelida > Polychaeta > Phyllodocida > Polynoidae > Acholoe > Acholoe squamosa. The sequence continues at coordinate 65,035,001 of OX439044.1, forward strand.
CTACGGCGAAGCCAACCGTAGCAGCCACTGTTGCTCCGACTAATATGATGGAAACGTTAATAGCCGGATTAACAGAAGCTCTAAAGAGACCAAGAGTTGACAAATCTCAAAGGAGATGTTTCAGATGCCAGAAACTGGGGCATTTTGCTCCCGAATGTATGGCTGAGAAGCCTGTCCCGCGTAAACAGGAGGGTGTCTCTGGGATAAGTACAGAGGAAAACTAGAAAGGGATCTCCCGAGGGGCAAAGAAGGGGATCCCAGTGACAAATCTTGCCATGATATCACCATCCGTGATGATAGTTCGCATGTAGTAACAAGATCGCCTAACACCGAGGTGGTTGTAGACACCCGGAAGGTTAGGGAAGCTGATATAACAGGTGCCACGGGAGCACAGGGGAAACCCAATATCAGTAACGAGGCAGGCGGCTATGAATTAGCCAAGGTCTGTGGTGCCCACCTGCCCCCGGGTCATCCTTGTCTGGAATTCCTGAAAGGATGTGGATCGACTCCTGGTGTGAAAAATGACGTTCCGATCGTCACGGACATGCCCTCTGTTCTAAACGGAAGGCGGTGGTATGTTTGCCTCACTGTTAACGGAAGATCGGCCGAATTCCTTGTGGATACGGGAGCTAGCCACTCTTGTATCTCCAGGGGGTTCTACGATCTTATACCGGATGAACATGATACTCTCAAATCGGGAGGAAGTGCTCAGACGGCCGACGGCAGTACCTTGCAAACGTATGGTAGAACTTGTGTGAAACTACAGTTGGATGGTATACATGACTATGTCATGAGCGCCACCGTTGCGGATATAGCAGATGAGGGGATACTTGGGTTGGATTTCGCATCCCTGTATGGTGCTGTGTTGGAACCTCAAACAGGAGTGTTGAGTGTGAGATACCCGTATCCCGTAAAGGTTAGATGTGTACTGAGACAAGTGAGCAGTATGGCTAGTGTGGCACACACTGTGCGAATCCCCCTGGGAGTAGCCTGTGATGTGCTTGTAAGAAGTGATCCTGCAATGCGTAACAAATCTGCAGTGATAGAACCGGATGTAGATACTTTGTCAAGTATCGGATTAAATTCTGTAGACACGATAGTAGCGAATGCATCCTGGTCGGTAGTACCTGTCTCCAATACTGGAAACACTACTATCTACTTGAAAAAGGGACAAGTTTTTGGAAACGTGACCCTTTCGGAAACTGTAACGGATAGTTAGCTAAGCTTACAAAAGGTAACAGGAGATGATGAAATTTCGGAAGACTTACTTAAGTTGTATGAAGAAACTTCATTAGAAGATCCGGAACACCGGAAAGAGTTCTATGATATGCTCTGTCAGTATAATAATGCTTTTGCCAAACCTGGTGAAAAACTAGGTACGACAAATAAAGTATTACATAAAATAGATACTGGAGATGCTGAACCCTTTAAGATACCGTATAGACGGTTACCTTTAGCGAAAAAGAGAGTAGCTGAAGAGGAAATAAACAAGATGTTGGAACAGGATGTAATAGTCCCTTCCAATAGTCCATGGAGTAGTCCTGTGTGTATGGTAACAAAGAAAGACGGTACTATCCGCTTTTGCATAGACTACAGGAAGTTGAATGGAATAACGAAAAAGAATTCGTATCCATTACCGAGAATAGATGAAACCATTGACTCCTTAGGAGGAAACAGCTGGTTTTGTACCCTAGACTTGCAATCAGGTTACTGGCAAGTGGGAATGAACCCTTCAGATATAGAAAAAACTGCATTTTCGAGTCATATTGGACTATTCCAATATAACGTAATGCCGTTTGGATTGTGCAATGCACCTGCAACATTTGAAGCAATGATGGAAACAATTCTAAGTGATTTATTGTGGAAAAGATGTCTTGTATATCTTGACGATGTCATAGTCTTCGGAAAAACATTCGAAGAGTGTTCTAATAACCTAAAAATGGTACTAGAACGTATTATTTCTAATGGTCTCAAATTGAAACCTTAGAAATGCCACATGTTCAGAAAGTCCATAAACTATTTGGGCCGCATCATTAGTGATGAAGGAATAAAGGCTGATCCGGAAAAAATCGAATCAGTTACGAATTGGAATAGACCTAAAACACCCAAAGAAGTGAGGTCCTTTTTAGGATTCTGTTCCTATTACAGGGAATTTATTCCGAATTATTCTAGAGTCAGTTATCCATTACAAGCAATAGCTAACTGGACTCCAGGAAGTACCAAGGAAAAATTTCCTTGGATGCATGAATAGGAAACCGCTTTTCAAAAGCTAAAAGACCTGTTCACGAGTACTCCTGTATTGCAATATCCGAATGAAACGTATCATTTCATACTGGATACTGATGCTAGTAATGATAGCATTGGTGCAGCTCTCTCGCAAGTCCAAAATGGGAGAGAAGTACCGATTGCCTTTGCCAGCAATACACTGAGCAAGACTCAGCGCAATTACTGCACAACCAAAAGAGAGTTGTTAGCAGTAGTCGTATATACCAAGAAGTTCAAACATTTTCTATGGGGAACGAACTTTACTTTACGTATGGATCACTCCTCTTTAAGGTGGCTACTGAACTTCCGAGATGCTGAAGGAATGTTAGGCCGATGGCTAGCCCATTTATCCGAATATGGGCTTGAACATCAACAGATTCAGCATAGACCTGGAGTTAAGCACTTAAATGCTGATGCTTTGTCTCGAATACCAATTCGGAAATGTGATAATCCGGATTGTACTGATTGTGGAGCTCATAGGGCAGTGTTAGCAGGGATTCGAAGACCATTCGTACCCCTAGTTGCCAGTATACTGGATTGGTCTATGGATCACATACGACACTTCCAGGAAGCTGACTCGATAACTGCACAGCTACTGCAATTAGTACCAAAGGGTATACGTCCAGTTAGACCAGAGGTCTCTCTGGAAAATCGAGAAATGAGAAGGTTTCTTGCTCAATGGACCGAGCTTGAAGTCCGGAAAGGCGTGTTATACCGTTGGAAGCGATGTAATAATGGTGAGAGAATCATACAAGTGGTGATACCACATGCTATGAGACATGACATTATGTACTTCTGTCATGGACATCGGACCAGTGGTCATTTCGGAAGGAAACGATCGTTAGCACGACTTTCCAAGAAATACTATTGGCCTGGCATGACACGGGACTTGCAAAGATGGGTAATCACTTGTCCGGATTGTTGTAAAAACAAACCCGGACCCGGGATGGGCAAACTTCCCCTATCCCAAGAACTTTTCGGAGTTAGATTCGCAAGAATCGGGGTAGATATTATTAGTGGATTTAATACAACCGCTAATGATAATACCTGTATGATGGTAGTGTGTTATTATTATACGAAATACACTAAAGTATTTCCACTACCGGACCACAAAGCAATTACTTGTGCCGAAGCCTTTGTAAAAGGTTGGGTACTAAGTTTCGGTGTACCATTAATGTTACACAGTGACCAAGGCAGAGAATTTGAATCAAATCTCTGGCAGGGTATGTGCGAATACTTAGCTATTTGCAAGACTAGAACCAACCGTATAGGCCACAGAGCGACGGATTGGTAGAAAGGTTCAATAGAACCCTCATCCAAGTTCTAAAGTCACTCGTTAATGAACATATGGATGACTGGGATGAGCAATGTCATTTCGTGACACATGGTTATAACAGTACGGTACATTCAAGTACAAATTGTACTCTGAACCTTTTAGTATTCAGAGAGGATTTGATAATGCCTGCTGACCTAGTTTTTGGAGTCGTAGGGATGGACCCTGAACTACCCTGCCATGTAGTTTTTGTGGAATGTTTGAGAGACAGATTTAAAAAAGCATATGAGTCTGTCCGAATTGATTTGGAGAAAAGTGCCAAATGGCAGAAAGTAGGATACGATACCGATCTAAAGCATCAGAAATTCCAATCCGGAGACAGAGTCCTCAGATTACATGAACCACTTAGACACATAAAATTAGCGTCTAATTGGGATGGTCCCTTTACTATAACACAAGTTATCAGTGATTGTACCGTAATTATCAAATCTGACCTTGGTCGACTTTATAAGTCAAATGTGGCTAGATTAAGGAAATGGTCTGGGAGGGAGACCTCCACAGAAATGTATGGTGAAGGTTCCGGAAAGATCCTGAACCAGAATCGCATAATAGACCAGGTAAAGAACACTACAGTGAAGCGTGGTCGTGGTAGACCTAAAAAGTGTTCCGAATCAGTGACACCCACGCCAACACCGATTAAGCGTGGGGGAGTTAAAAAAGTCTGCCATGGAGGTTGAATCGTCTGACGAGGAGTCTGTGCACGAGTCCTCGGTTGAGTATGATGAGAAGGCCACTCCATCAACTCAAACCGAGGCCGAACGCTGGGCTAACGCCAAGTCCGGATTCAAAACCCCGATTCCGACGTGCTTCTCCGACTGTGCGTACGGAGTGAAGAAGGACGGCTCTACCCTCTATGCCTGCCCGGACTCAGTCAACAAAAATAATGAGTCAGATGATGAAGATTGGATGCGTCTTTCGGACGAGGACCCCAATCCGAGCAAAGCCTATCGAAAGATGTGGCTTATGCTAAACCACACCGAAGGGTATTACACTTATACCCAGAGGAGCAAGCTGCGTTGGGCTTTAGATAAGTGGTACGGCGACGACCAAAAGTCCTGTCCCTTCTCTATCTGCCAGGATGCGAGTGATGTCACGATCCGGACCTGGAGTACTCCAGCCCGGTTTCAACGGCATCTGGTAGAGGCCCACTTCCACCATCACCCGGTTTACATTTGTGATCCGAGTTATGGTAAGAAGGGCAAGAAGTGTACTACGAAGGTGCAATACAACCGACGTAGTGATCTGGCTAGACACCAGAAGAAATGCCACGCAGAAGGTTTGGACGGGGCACGGAAGCGCATTATGGAGCTTCATCAGGAACTCATGAAGGAGTTCGACAGTCTGAGCGAGGATGCTTGGTCTAAGATCCGACCAGGGGACCAAGTCCTCTGCGAAGTTCCGAAGACCAAGGATTCGAAACTCAGAGCAAAGATAGTCCTGACTCCTGGAAAGGGTAAACTGGACATGCACGAGTCTCTCTGGCAGAAATGCCAGGAATCCGGAAAGGATGCAAAGAGAGCTCATGAAAGGAGCAGGAGAGATCAGAACCGTGGCAGCAACGGTAATGGTCAGGGCACCACTAAACCGAAAGTCAGAGCAGAGGACCGTTCCAGGTCCCCTCTGGCTAGGCACCCCGCAGAACAGGCTCAGGGCACTCCGGTGTTCAAGAAGCCCGAACCTGCCGGATACACTGGAGCCGTATATAAGCCTGGGAAAGTTAGTTCTCGAAACTTTCCATCCTTAAACCAGGGACCTGGACCTGAGAGCCAGACCTTGGTGGTAGGAAAGGATGGTCGCCTTATGCCAAAGAAGACCACCGCATCTGCTGCCGCCGGATCTGCATCCGCTCCAGCCGCCCCACCAGTTACCTTTACCCAGGAGCAGTTGAACATGTACCTGCAAATGGGATTGAAACAGAATGCACCACCTGCCTACTGTGTACCAACGGCAGGTGTGTCCGGAAGCCCTAAACCCAGAAGTGGTCCACAGGCCGCATCGACTCCTCCCAAGGCTGTCGCTGCACCTGCGAAACCAAAGGACGCTATTACCATTAAAACCGGTAATGCGGAGGATTGGTTCGAGAAATCTCGCCAAGGGGAGGCAGATGTCCAGAAGGCCATCTACACCCACTGGGAGAAGTGTGTTCACGAGAAAGCGACCGAGTTCCATCAGGGTCTCCTAAACGACACCCTGTTGTGTATGAAGGAGGTCGCGGATGCTGAAAAGCAGCGCCTCGAGACCCTCATCCGGGACGATGTGAAGGCCCAGGAGGAGGCTGCCGCAGCTGCCCAAGAAAAGGCAGCTATGGATGTACACGTGTTGGAGAAACGTGTCAAAGAGGAGATTACTCGGAACACCAATCTTAACACTAAGTTCATGAGGGTGTTCGGAGTTGACTCGGACGAGTGGGACGGCACTCCCGAGTCAGCTCTAGCTCTTCTTAAGAAGAAGCATGCTAAGAAATCCGCTTAAGCATGCTACGGGTTATTTCTCCCATAATAATTTTTTTTTCTCCATCACCAAATAACCAGATATAGTCTTTGCGGAACCCTGTAGGTCTGTGAATGTTTTCTTCACTAGTGTATGAACACCTATAGTATGTGTTCCGGGTTCCTCTTATGACCAGTCTATTGTATAATTCAGGCTGTATACCCTTATTGCACCCTGGATAGTCTATTCGGATTTATAACTTCTTCCATGAACAATCCGATAGTAGACTTGCTGCTGTGAGACGTATCCGGATGTCAGTTCCAGACTCCTGCTGTTACCCGTGCTAACCACTTACTAGGATGGACTTTACGATTTACCTCTACAACTCATCTATACTCCCGAATGGACTTATACCAACCACTACTATTACTTCCGGATCAACCTATACTGGACTATTTTCTACTTATGTCAACTAAACTTAAAAAAGGATTACGTTTTCTACATAGTTGACACATCCGGACTATTATTCTACATTCTACGTCATTCGGATTCACTTATAAACTTTAGCACGTCCATCCCGTGGTTAGCTGACCACACCTACCTACTAGTACCCGGAGTACACCAGAAAACACACATTATTGTCCTGCGAGACAAATTGTATAATAAGTATATTGATCTGGTGCTATAAAGGTTATTAGGTACACGGTGATAATATATTATTATTATTATATTCATTACCACACCGTGATTTTTTTCTTTTCTTTTCAAGTGTATGGTATAAATGGTCCTATTCGTACTACTCACGGATTCGTATGTTAATAATATACGACATTTCATTATATAGTGAAGTTACTATAACAGTCTTCTTCAAGACTATATATATTTAAATGTGGTGTTAATAACTACAAACACACATACGGATGTTATTATGTGATTTATTTGTTATCGACAGTTCCGTTACATATAACTGTCATTATCACATGTATACGATTCATATTACTTGTCTTATTAATTATACCGTAGATATAATATGATATTATATGGTATAGTAATCTAACTAACAGTTCCGTTTCACACAACTGTCACTTATTCAAGTAATTCGTATAATATTTCAACATCCTTATTGTTATTTGTAACTACATTTCACTATCGAATATATATATGACATTCGATTCATACTCAATTTGGTGTTAATGTTATACCTATGGTTGTACCTCTATTACTAAAGGTTTAGACATATAGAAATGTTATCCTAGTAATATTATTATAACTATAACACCCTCCTAAATGTCTGGGGGAGTGGTGTAGAGGTACACGTTATTAAACCATAGGAGTTGGGTACCGTCTGACGTGGCGGGTGAGTCGAGTCGTCGGACGTTCCTCAGGTTCCGGATAGGTGGCAGCACTGATCCGGGTCTGTGGGGACATCTGACGACGAACACCTGGGTCCGTATATAAAGCCCAGGGCTCAGCCGCTACGTCAGAGGCCCTTCTGGCCTCCACACCATGTAAACCATCATTCCTTAATATTAGCTGCCTCTCTGACATCATCCGGCAGCCGTGAGTGTACAATAAGAAATAAAACTAACCGTTGGCATACACTTGGAATATTGTCTTACTCTTTCTTTTCGAATCGTAAGACCCGAACCCCCCAGGTCCGTAAGGCCACAAACCCTTACAGTTACATAACACTTGTACATTTCAAAGTCAGCTGTATGGAGACACATTTGTGAGGTTTTTTAATGTTTAACAACAAGAGCTTCTAAAGATCAGAATTTATCATGTAGACCATGAAGGTTATATATACAGATTTAAGTAAAAGAAGGATAATACAAAAATCTGTCAGTTTTTTTTAAAAAAAAAATATATTAGAAATGGGGAGAAAACAATTACACATATTTTGAGTTCACCATATCGTACCAAGCTAGAAAAACTTTACTTTTTATGAGTAAGGCCTTTCAGGTGGCCAAGGAATTTATTTTGAAAATGTACAGTTTCAGGTTTTACACTTGGCTTTGCTTTTTTGACCTTTTCTTTTCAATTTTTCTTAATAGATGTATTTACCGGCATCACTGTAGGTGTAGTAGCAGTAGGGCTTGAGATTATACCACTTGGGCTTGATACTGGGGCGTTGGGGATTATGTGGAGGTGTAGTAGCAGTGCTGGTAACCATGGTAGCATGTTGTGTACTTATTGGTGAAGATGCTGTTATAGGTGCAGGTGCCTGCCGCTTTGGAGAGCTGGTTGGTACATCACTGGCTGTCGGGGTAGGTGTGGCTACTACTGAGGATGTAGTTACTGCTGCTGCAGCAGCTGTGGTGTTGATCAGGGTAGTAGTATGTGGAGTTGGGGGTCGTGAAATGGGTACATTGTAGCACTCTCTGAGTTTACGTCACACTTTCATCAAACTTTTACTACCCATGTTTTTGCCTCTATAGGAGCCATTGGCTAGGGTTTTAGAGTTCATTACAACCCCAGCACACACCTTACATAGAGGACAGACTCTGACTTTGGGGACTTGACTAGGATTTTGAATCTAGCATGTACCCTTTTTTATACTCGGTTGATTTTCAAATTTCAAAGATATACGCTGTGAATTTGTGCAAAACATAAGAAAGGTTTGGGGTGACCCCACCCCAATCTCCCTCACTCTACCTAGGTCTGAAAGGGTCTATAAGCCACATCTGATACACAAGGATTTACAGAAATCCTTGATTTACAAGTTTGATTGCTGCCTTGCAGTCTTCCCTTTAAGGTCGTCCCATTGCCCAAATGTACCCGACCTGAAGGATGCCTTTATCACTCCCTAAGGTGCTATTCATCATCAGATTGGGTTGGCATAGCCATCTTTAACAATGCTTTTAGGCTGTCTGTTGATTCACTATGGGGCAGTGACCAACATACTAAGTACCATGGTGTCGAAACTCATCATTAAAAGTGGTTGCTAATTGCAAAAAGAATGGACAGCTTTGCATCTATATATGAGTCTAGCTTGTTTATCACTAGTCATATATCATGAGTCTTGAGCATTTGTGACCCATCAAAGGAGAACACCCCTCTGTGGGGATTTTTAATTCCCCATTTGGCCACCAGGGGGCATTGGGGGGGGGGCAAAATTGCTCTAAAATCATTTAAAAATATATTAAGCTAGCTTTTGATGCAGAATTCAATGGTCTTGAAGAAACGTCCCATATTTGGATGGTAAAATGAACATTTTTCATGAGAAATCAACCTGTATGCCTGTTCCTGGTTGGCATGGAAACCATCCCAATAAATAAAATTTGAAGATTTTTATGCCAATTTTCGGGGATAATCACCAAAAACTCAAAACCTAAAGCAAAAATGGAAAATTCCTTCTAGATCAAAATCTGTGATAAAAATCACCAAATTTTTATGTACTTTTTTTATGAAAAGGGCTGATTTATTGTCTTTTTACACATTATTATGGTTTATAATGTATTTAGAGGTTAATCATCGATTTCAGGTATCAATAACGACCTAAGTTCAAGGAGGGAGTCTGACATAACTACTAAGAATATTTAAGCTAATAATGTCTCATTTTAAAAATCTTGAGATGAACTTTGATAATGAATTTCCCTGAAGAGGGGTGTTTTTGCTTACCTGGTCACATATGGGGATAAAACGGTGACATATAACCTTCATTGAGTGAAGATGATATTTAATATCATCTTCACTCAATGAAGGAACATTGTCCATAATTCATAAAAATTTATTAACTCTAAGTAGAACCTGAGGATTCTTGACAGATCACCACATCCTACAAGATAATCATACATTGCAATATGTCAGAGTTTACTTGAACATGTTGACCTGTTAATTTGTGGCCATCATTATTACAAATGATGAAACATGTAAATAGATTGAGGAATACATGATTAGCTATTATTCCGAGAGATAAATATTATATTATTTATACTATATGTCTCTGTGTAATACATTATGCATCACTAGCATATATTACTGGTCTTGAGCATACAAACTGTAAAGATGGTGACACATAACATAAAAAATATGATATTCACTCAATAAAGGCTTATTGCCCAGATTTTAAATACTGTCAAAATGTCTTTACCTGATTCTAAAGGTATCATGAAAGCCTTTTGTTGAGACATTGTAGTGTGTAAATTCCATGCATGAGAGTTTCTCAATTTTGTTGAGCAGCATCTATTATGTATAGTAATACTGGGAGAGAGAAATCCCTCAACCCTTAGCGATAGCCAGTAGAGACGTGAAGGCACTAAATATAAAATGACGGGATCTTGGGGAGGATTGGGAGTGGCTAATGGTGCTGAGACTAGAGTCTGTGAGTAGAGTAGGTGTAGGAATAGGATACACATTATATGATCTGTCATCTACGTGAAGACCCTGAACACTACATGTGAGGGAGGGTTATGGACAAAACCACTGTAAAGAGGTCATTCAAACCAACCTAGCTAAAATACACCCTCAATTATGAGAACACACACATCGACAAATATATTTTCTTTATCCCAAAGATGTTAAAAAATATGGCAATGATGTGTATGAATCTGAGTTATCTAATTTGACAGACCATCAAAATTAGTGGAATGGGGTCAGATTGTACATCTCTTTTCAGTAACCAAAAGTGTGCCTGTTGTAATCCCTAATTCTTTTTGTCTGAACTCAGACCTCTCGGCTGCTGAGTCAAATCCTTTGAGGGCCTAGGGATGGGTGTTAAGGTATGTGTGTGCTCAGACTCCCACCATGCTTTTTCAGCCAGTTCTATGTACCAACTTAAGGTTCTGGTTGGCACCTTTTATACACGTGTGACCAGACAAACAAAGAGACATTATTGGCTTGAATATTCCTAGTAGTTATGTCCTAGTAGATCTGAAATCTATGATTAAGGTCTAAATTCATTATGAACCATAATAATGTCTAAAACACAATAAAATCAGCCTTTCCCATGAAAAATACATAACAATATGGTGATTTTTATCCTAGATTTTGATCTAGACAGAATTTTCCAATTCTGTATTCAGCTTTAGGTTTTTGGTGAGAATCCCCGAAAATTGTTATAAAAATCTGCAAATTTTGATTATTGGAATGTTTGCCCTGGCAACCAGAAACAGGCATATAGGTTGATTTCTCATGAAAAATGTGCATTTTACCATCCGAATATGGGCCATTTCTAACAGAAATGGTGAATTTTAAATGAGACCATTGAATCCTGCATCAAAAAATTAGCTTAATGTATTTTTATAATGGTTTAAGAGTAGTTTTGCCCCTCCAATGCCCCCTGGTGGTCAAATGATCATTAAAAATCCCCTGCGGAGGGGTGTTCTCCCTTGATAGGTCACCTGTATACTGTAGCTAGGTTAGAAGTATATCAAATGTAGCTGTTGCAAAGTTAAACACCCTAGGACCTGGCTCCTTTCTAAACCATATGTAGACAAAATTCTTCTCATGGATGATGAACACACACCAAGCTCCCATTGTCATGTGAGAAGGCAGGGTAATAAGATCATTCAGACAAACTACACAGGCAATCCATTCTCAATGCCTGTCCACTAACTTATAACAATGCTACCTGAGACTACTTTTTGTTGGGCCCATCATCTGCTGCCCAACCCAATGCTGCCTTTGAGGCAATGGATTTTCACCTATATAATGGCCAAACCCCTATACTTATGACAGGAGACCATGTAACTGGACCCTTGAGGTTACAGACATCAATGGAGTATCAGCAGTTATACCACGATCTCTGGCTTACACAGTGCTTTTTGGTGGATATTCCCATCCACATATCTGTCGATATTGCACACCCTATAGGCTGTAACATCAATTTTGTAAGGCGTGCTGTTATCCATGTAAGCCGTGCTGTTATCCATGTAAGGCGTGCTGTTATCCTGGATAACAGCACGCTTTCCATGTCACATGTGACATCCCTTCCATGTCACATGTGACATGTTAAAACCCACGAAATCTTCCAGGCCAGGGTAGGGATCGAACCTGCAGTCTCACATCCCAAATCCAACTCCCTATGCAGTGCGCCACAGGGACTGACGAGAGGTCGTTGGCTAGAACTAAACAAAACAAAGGATGCCTAGCCGAGGCGTGTGTTCCGATCATGTATACATAACCGCGGGACGCATTCAAATATATCCAAGCCGACACGGCCGCTGAAGGAGGAGACGCGGTGGTCTAGCGGTTAGCGCTTTGTGCTCAGCCGCGTGAGGTACACGGTTCAAATCCCGGCCCGGGCGCATCTTTTTTCGCCGTGTGCGCTGTCGCTGTCCGCTGGCGGGCGACGAGGTGTATTATACACAAACCTAGCCGCGAGAAGCTTTTTTCGCCGTGTGCGCTGTAGCTGTCCGCTGGCGGGAGAGGAGGTGTATTATACACAAACATAACAGCGAGACGCGTCTTTTTTCGCCGTGTGCGCTGCCGCTGTCCGCTGCCGGGCGACAAGGTGTATGTACCGATCGTGTACACACAATGGCTGGCATCGAGTCCCGGGGAGGGGGAATAATTTTTGTTTTCAACTTGAATTTATTGGTATAATATTTATTGGTTTTGTGGTATAAAATAAGTAGTCAATGGATAACTCATGACTTGTGTGTGTTAGCAAAGGCTCATTATCCTTCACTAACACACACGCGTCATGAGTTATCCATTGATTACTTGTTCAGCATACAATCAAAGTAGAAGAGACACTTGGTGTCATCCCCTCTGAAAAAGATGAAATTGAGGCAAGAAAAGGGGGCATGCTTTTAGATGCCAATTTTAGATAAAGAGCTTGTATTGGGTTGTTGGGGGTGGGCTAACAGTCCTAGAAACATAAACTCACCACAACTAACCATCTTCTATCATTCGCCCTCCTCAACCTGTTCCATCCTAATCTGCCCCCCTGTGTTCTAAACCACTACTCTGCCTGAGTCCATGTATCTCAATTTGCGGCTCTTACAGTCTTAAACTTACTCTACCCACTCTCTTCAGCCTTAGTTCATGCAACTTCCCAGCCTTTCAACAGAGCACTCACTCTATAGTATCCAATACAACTCCTTACAATGGGATCTAATTAGCCAATCACAATCACATGATTGAGTCAATTAGTCTCGACTCAGATTCGATCAGCTTCTGTTGTCCTAGATGCAGTAGGGCTGGGGAAACATGATAGCATGGACTGGTTCAATTTCTCAGCCTGAAACATTTGCTATCCCTTTATTTAAAGTGCACCATGGGGAATTACTTATTATGTGGCCTCTTAGTCTTACATACACGCTATTGTTATCTCACACATTGATCTGTATTCGAGGATGGGTTGTGCACCATTGCTAAGTTATGGACAGCTAACTTAAGCATTTCCAAGGGGGCTGCTTTGGAGCTTCCTCAGTTACTTATTATCCATACTTGCATCATCACTGATGGTAGTGGCAAAGCCACTAGTTCTCTTATAAATACAGCGGTGCAGAGGGAGGGGTCCCTTTCAGGTCTCAACGTTATTTATACACACTCCATGTCATCAGAGTGCCTCAGGGAGTTGGATTGGCTACAATTTAGAGATAACATCTGGCTGTAATAGCAAATGACTTTTAAACATTAATCGACTAAAATACATCTTTTATCAATGATGGCTTTAGAGGGATTGTTATCAATATCTGCTGCAGAAATCTACAATCACTTCTTTTGACTAAATCGACTAAATCATCTAATAGTGATATAGCATGAAATTATGCTTTCAACATTTTAAAACCTTACATCAAACCCCATTGATGTCCAATACCACATAAATACAAATATTTTAGCGGCCTTGAGTCATTAACATCTGCTACTGCTTATTTGCATCTTTTTCCCTCAGGTCTATCCTGATGCTGCTAATATGTAATTTTAAGAGCCTTGTCTGAAGAATCCTTTTATCGCTCCCTAAGGTGTCATCAAACTACAGCTAGTTGCACCTTGAGCCACCATTCACAGTGCTTCCAGGTTGTCTGCAGACTCAGCATAGAACAGTAACCAGTATACTAAGTGCCACCACCTCCCACGACAGGGTGACCTCATCATGTGGTGGCTAAATACTACCTGGAGGGCACTTGGGCAGGAAATAAAAAGCTGAACGTCTGACACGATAGCCCATGCTCACTGACAGTCATGATGTGATCCCTGGTGCACAAGTAACGGTATGACTATAAATGCTAAAAAGACACAGACGGTCTGGTATGGTGAGAAATTGGCAGTAGTGGCCTGTGACAATACGTCACTATACATGAAGGGCAATAAGCTTGAGTCCCCATCTGACTACACCTACCTGGGTGTAAAGTTAGATATAGAGTTGAAGTTGGATTCATTTATGAAAACCACAGAACTTAAAGTCAGACAAAAGATATTTAAATTGGGAAAAATATGCTACCTCATTGACAAAGATACCGCCCTCACTGTATACAAACAGACCATACTCCCATACTTGGACTACTGCAGTTTTTTAATGGATGGCGCAAAGAAAAACAGAGTAGATCAGCTACAAACCCTCCAGAATAGAGCACTACGCATCTGTACTAAGAAATATAGTATACACTTCCATACTAACCAACTCCATGAGGAGTGTAAAATTGAAAAGCTCAATGCTAGAAGGGTCAAGCAACTTGCTTCCATAATGTATAAGCAATCCATCAGCTTATAGGGCTTTGCCCTTTCAGAAACACAAGGACTAGAGTTGATCTCAAGGTAAAATTGCCATCCTATAAGCGCTAGAAACAAATGTTTAAAAGGTCCCCGCAATGCTGCGGTGTCAAGCTCTGGGATCCGCTCATGCCAGCCATTCAACAGGCCAAATCAGTGGCAAGCTTCAATAACCTCTTTAACAAATACAAACTTCCCAAGCACTACCAGACTAACCACCTGGTAGTGTCTGTTGACTCTTGACTTACCTGACTCTTGAGTCTCAACATACCTCACTGGTTTCCCTCACTGTTTTCCCCTCCCCCTGTCTCATTTGTATCCCATTGTATTATATTCCTCAGTATACCACCTGCAGAACATGTGAGTTGATATTCGAAACACTCTCTCTCTGTCCACTAACTACTGCCACATATAGATGGTAAATTCACAAACTCATCTCACCTCATTCATCACACTGTATCACTAGTACAATTGCTCAGCAGTACCTGACAAACACTGCTATTTACATGAATTATCATTTATGGTACATTTGGCAAGTAATAAGCATAGTATATATATTTATGTGTAATGACCATGTTCGATTTCTAAGGTCAATTCCAAATTCATATCTTTACATCTAAACACAGCATAGCCACAGCGAATATCTAATGCGAGAACGTGATGTAACAAATGTCATGAAAATGAATGTTATAGTATTTGCAAAAAAAAAAATCAATACCAGTTTAAAATTTTGTTCAATCTTGATACCTTAGGCATAGGAAATGAGAATTGTCCAATGGATTTATAGCGGGTGAGAGCTAAAAACTTTCTGACAAAGTTTGAATGAGTATACTCTGAACCCTATGGAAGGTTAGGGCCATATCATTGTATTAAAGACACAGGTAACATCATAAGAACTGATTAGTGCAGAGGTTAATGATAATTAGAGTGCTTATCTGTGAATCATGAATTGTAATTAGAAAACCTCATTTGCTTCGTCATATCTGACCTGCTCAGTCTTTCTCATGACTAACGTGTATACATATTCTATGTGGGCTATAACCTGATCATGATACTCCCTAGGATGTTATGAATATTAGAATCAAAGCAAAGTCTCGATATATGAGTTGCTATATGCATATGGCTTGTATTACTTTGAATATGCCTTGCTGGAACAAAGCTAAATCAACATAACAACACATGGATGCACCTTGTGCGTTGTTACTCTGGCTGAGAAGCTTGAAGAAGGAGTACCGGAGGTGGGTAAGGGCTATATTATGAATTAAGAATGCATGTGGATTTGTGTGTTTGCATCACTGACACTGATAATTCTTAATGTGAGGTAGGTATGAGACTGAGAAGAACCAGCATTTTTCTCTACACTACATAAAGTCGATATATCATTGTAATGAAGACCACACACAATAAGTTTGCGTCTATGGCTTTATAACGATGCATCCACAGAACATAATATGTGTGCTTTACATAGCTCACCATCATTAATGTTATCTTTGTACAGTCTTTTTATACCATACATAAGTCTTGTTGTGATGAAGCGCCAGTTTAGTTGTATGGATAAACTTTGCTAGAATATATCTAATATTAGGCAAATCTATTTTTCTGTGACTGGCAGGGCCTAGTCGACTTAATTGCAGATAAGGAAGACCACCCAGTCATAAATGCACTAGATGTTTCCAAATTAAAAATTATGCAAAATTTAATGGTAAACTCTCTCTGATATTGCAAACTTAATGCTAAATAAAGTGTTCATATTCATGATATGTGTTCTGTCTTCCAAATACTGTCCTAGCACAAACTCAGTCTACTGTGCACACATACATTGAGCAGTAGATGATGAAAGGGTGGTGGTAGTGGGGTGCTGGCCTAAGATGACAGAGGACAGCTCAGGCCAAGCCTGACCAGTTGCCTGTGGTAGCAGGAATCAATGCTGACAGTGCAACCCTGGAAGGGTTGGCTAAAAGGTGGATTCACTATCCTGCTGAAAATGCAGGACTATTTCAACTCAGGCCCCTCAAAAGAGTTGGATTTTTAGTAACATGGTCAAATTTGTTGTGGTCAGTAGGTCGGATTTCTATCATTTTCTTATTATCTAAGGCTTCATATATAGTCCAAGTGAAAACAGGCAAAAGGTTCGCCCTTTGAATATACACCAATTGAAATTGGTCTCAACTATCTTACATTAAATTTGATACTGTTTTCAGTTTCATCCTTGCTTAGCACACCAGTCAAAGTTCAGATCAGATACATGTCGGCTCCATGTTACTCCATTCACACCATGATTAGTTTCATCTAAAGGATCCTTTGCTCCATGTCACTCAAGCCAAAGGCTCTTTTCAGGAAATGAATGGTACTCTGGTGCATGTGCAATCAACTTAGCCAATCAAAGATATTCTTCAACTTTCACATAGAATGCCATCGATCTCTGTTTTCTATTCTGCCAGCTAGTTCCTCCCTCAGGCCTTATGGGGCCTTGACAGTCATACTAAGTAGCAATACTTACCAACAGTGCAACTGGGTGAGAAGCTGTGTGTGTAATAGCAATAGACATCAATCTACCTTCATATTAACTGTGTTGGATGTATCATAATCAACCCTCTTTTTCTGAGTATTCGCTGATTTTGAGCTTTCATTCTTGACTTTGTAAGTATTGAGTGCAAATGTGACATGTACTGGGATTAGGGACCCTAATGCACCCTGCACTAACGGCCTTTTTCGCAGATCCTGTCACAAATACTTAAATGCCAACAAATTATGGTCACTTGAATAGTCTGTTATCACAGCTTACAATGCACAACTCCCTTCTAATGCATGGCAAATGCAAGCATAGATGCTTGCTGATGGCACTTAATTATCTAAATTTGTGCAGTTAGAATAATCGTGAAAAGAGGCGAGAGCAAGAACAAAATATATTTCTGCTTACACCCTTCCGAAATTATTCATTTCCCAACTTCCATACCTCCATTTGCAAATAGGTTTCGAAATCTTAGCAAAACTATATTACTGTCAATAGTCCAGTTTCAAGCCTCCTCTAACCTGTCTTTCAGAAGTCACAGTCCCAGTTCACAGGAGGCTGCCAGTCCCTACAATAGAAGTTCTAGCTCCACCTTAATCCTGTGCTGCCTGGTTAAGTGTTATTGATGCAGGCAAGAGAGACAAAACATTACCCTCACACTACTGTCAACATTTTGCTTTCCTTGAAAATCCAATATATGTCTGTGCCTCTGAGTAAAAGGCAGGTGAACCAAAGGAAAGCTTGGGAAGAGAAAAGGGTAGATGTGGAGACTTAGTATAGAGGGGGCATAGAGTCCCAACCACATTGGAAGGAACATCAAATACTGGACTGTTGGTTAGAATGTTAACATCCAAACAGTTAACAACATCAATAAAATATTTACAACAATAACATTGAAACCTTTTCAGGCAGTTCAGAACAACATTCAATCACAAGTTATTTGACAATGCTGCATCGATATTAAATAAAATGTACCAGATATCAAGGCTATGTCACATCCTTGCAGTGCTAGCTGTGACATATCATGCTAGCACACAACTGAATCAACATTGAAGCGTCAAAACATTCAGAGGAGTATCATGCCATTTCCAGTATAATAGGGAAAATCAGTTTAGGTACATGTAGTCAGCAAAATATCCCAAATTGAATCTCCACCTGCCTAATTCATGTCAGTTGGCAGTGTTTGTTTTAGTGTCATGCAAACTGGCCATCTTGATTTCCGTGCCTTGATTATCATGCATGCTGTGCACCAGCTACATATTACATACACATGACTATATCACGAAACCAGGTGTTGTAGAAGGCAGTCCACAGTCATGAAAGATGATAGAGAAGTATGTGGGAGGTATCCTTATAATGTACTTTGTATGAAATGAATGTTACCCAACCCACAGCCCTGCTAATATAAAGTGTCTGATATCGCAACACTGCTAACATAAAGTGTCTGCCATCCCATTGTATGTTAGGAGGGGGCTTGATCCATCAGGGAATCATCAGCGAAGCAATGTATGTTTTACTCTACCACTTTTGACCTTATAATAATATGGTCAAACGAACTTCCGGACAGCCCATATGACTAATGAAACCCTTTTTTAAGTCTAGCTATAGGAGTTAAGTACTGTGAGGGAGTCTTTGGTATGCTCCCCCTGCCACAGTGCTGTACCTATTAGAACCCTCCGTAGAATAGGTATGGGTAGGGGCAGAGTGAGTCCTTATTTATGCCTGCTTTTAAATTCAAAACGTTCTACAAATAGACTGGAAGTTCCAGGAAAAAGAACGTTTTTGAGAAAACCACGTTTTTCTGTGTAAAAAAAATGATATAAAAACTATTTTTGGTCTATTTTTCACATTCCTAGCCTTTGTAGTGGCCAGATCCAGTACTAAAAATCCCGCAGGAAGGACCCTTTCCCCTCATCTGCCCACAACTATACATGTGATCTCAATGAACCTGCTTGAATGAACTACAAATGTTTTGATCTCATTGCAAGAGAAACAAAAAAATTCTGTTTAGAGGTATGATGACTCAATCTCACTGTACCTTTACTTATTTGGGCGATTCCCGCTTGGTAACAGAGTAAATACTCAAAATGGGTACTTATTAATAAGAATGCATACTGTAGTAAGGCATTAACCCTATAATATATGACCATATTTTCGAGTGAATAGATCCCATGTCGCATTATTTATAAAGCATTATCAAAGTTACCTTTGTTCTAAAACACTACTTAGTCCATAATTCTCTATTCGGGACTGTTACCCTTAACATACTGGTCAGTCTCACTTTCAGTATTTAGATTATGTGGTCCCCATTCCTAGCCTTACGTCCTTTAGGGTGGGATTTAATTTGCTAATCACAGTAGCATGATGGAGGCAATCAGCCTCAGTTTGTGTAGCATGCCAAATCAATATAAGATAAAGGACTTGGGTTCAAACTACCGGTTCTAAAATGTACAATATCCACAGCTTACATTCTTTGATATGTGAATAGGGATGGTAGTTGGGGCTGAACAGAGTGGGGTTCAGCCACTTTACACACCTGCCACCTGTGGTAGTGAGAATCAATGCTGTTAATGTCATGTGAACCAGCACAGGGGGTGAGTGTAGCTGCAGGCTGGGTCGGATGTAGACCAGGTTTTGTAAAACTCCAAAAATTACCTCAGTTGAAAAATGGCAAGGGACGAAAAATGACCCTGTTCTGTCTGCTATGGAAAAAGCAATATAAATTTGCTTTTTCGGGTCATTTTTATTTAACTATCCATAATAAAACCATCATATATGAAAAGAGGAGAATAGATAATGGTAGTCTAGAATACCAAACTACATTTTAGCCATTTTATTTTACATTCTATTTGAGTTTTTGCAGTGGGTATGAGGGAAAATAGCTCTCTGGGCTCACAATAATGCAAATGATAAGTTTGTATCAGATTTGGGATTCATCAATCATACATCACTGGAAAGGCCAATATGTATCCTAGTTAAATCTGAAAGCCATTATAGGGGAGAGGCCACTTATCTAGGTCAACTGTTAAGGCAGAGAGAGGGGGAAGGGGAGCGTTAGGGGGCAGGGTTATAAATGACACTGGGTCAAAAATGACGCAGGGTCAAAAATGACCCTGGGGTGAAAATTCTTCAAGTAGGGTAAGTGGGGGAATGGTGGGGGGCAGGGTCAAAACTGACTCCGGGTCAAAATTCACCCAGGATCATTTATATACTTGAGCTTAGACCTTGTAGTCCACCCTACAGAGGTAACCCAGCAAATTGTCGTCATCTGTTGCCATGATTGGTCATCAATGGTGACTCCTTTTTGAGTGATAACTCATTCCGTCATCTTTCGCCACTGTGTGTTAGACCCATGTGGCATAGCAATTGCTATTCCTGGTGATCTTGTGCTATAACGACGTCGTGTTCCATCTAGCGACATGTGTGAGCCACTTCACACAGGTTGACGAGGACTCACGACAATTTGCTGGGAAGTGTCCTGACAGCAGGACTCACATCCACTGCAGTCTCCTATCAACACTTTGTAATAGAATTCGGGCCTTATTAAATGCTATGGGGAATTCCGTCAGTTCAGGTGCTCCAAGCTGTTAATGGAATTTTTGCTTACAAAACAAAATAAACTGATGTCTGACTGAAGTCCAACTGAAGGCAAACTGATGGCCGTCAGTCTATGATGTATGTTATATTTAGAGAATAGACAACAATATTCTTCACATGGAGACTGTAATGCATGCTCGAATGCATCTGCATGCATTATAGAATAACAAACGGTCAAGATGTGAAGAAAGAGTTGTCTATTGTCTTTTTAAAACATTGAACATTACTTTAAAACAGTTAAACACCCACTCAAGACACATCTTGACCAATCAATGGCCTTTTATGTACAGCTACTGTGACCTTGCTCAGGTGTGCACTGTACTCCTATAATGCAGTCAAGGTCACTTTTATCATGCAGCAGAGCACTGCTCACCATTTTATAATGGTTCATGATTTAGCTAAAATCTTTAAAATTCCATTATCACTGCACACCAGCAGCCAGCAGGGGGTGATGGGGAGCTGCCATAACTGCATGTGACATCATGACCTCATGACCTAATTGGACCCAAAATGAGGCTAGCCATCATTAGCTGCCTGTAGCTGTGCCCTAACGACCATCATACCTTTCTAGCTTAAACAGAACCCCCCGTAGCATTAAGCCCAGAATTCTATCAGTGCTGCATGTTTCATACATGTATGTGATATCTGTCCATGGCACTAGCTGGTTATAAATACAATTGCAACTTCCTGATGTTAATACTGTGGGAGTTTTAAAGAAAATTAGAATTTTGGAAGCATTGACCATGCTGGATATCTTAAAACTTCATGAAAGCCTATTTGGTGTGATTGGAGAGAAATTATTCTGAATTATCTCAAGATAGATATGAAACACAATTGAATTTAATTTGCAATGTGTATAAAATGACCTAGACAGACTATTGACCTTAAATGTTATAGTGGTAAATGTAGTTACCCCCTGTGTGATGTCAACAGCTGCAGTAACAAGGTTAGGTACAGAGAGGTACGGATTGCCTCATTCTGTTATAGCTGCAGTGGTGTAAAAGGAAGGTCCCTATCAGGTCTCAATGTGATTTATACACACTTCATTTCAGTAAAATGCCCAAGGGCTTAAGGTTCCCCACTGTGTGCAGACAAAATGTGGATGTTACCACAAAGGCTCTGTAAACACCTATCCACTGAGGATATAAGTTTCATAGCATTTCTTTTCCAATAAACAGTCAAAATATCTACAACAAACTTTGTTACTTTAAAGTTTTGTTAATGTGGGCAAACCATGTCCACGGGAGGTTGGGTAACCCCACTCCCCACCTCCCTCACCAGGTCTGAGACGAGGTTGAGAAGAAGACCCAGACTTGGAACATAGTCTCTACTCAAGAGTATCACATATCTGTACACAGCATTAGAAGTATACCCAGGGCCATTTCTGACCCCGCTTGCCTGTGATCAGTGGACCATGGCCATCCTCCACTGGTGTGCACCCAAGCACAACATGAGGTGATATGACTGTGTGTGTACTACTGAGGTGTGAGTTTAGTCCCCCTCTTCCTATCCTTACCTACTGTACTCTTAGTGAAGCCACATTTAAACATGTTTTATATCAGAAAATTGTTAATAGCTTGAAAATGAAGGTTCATATCTTAAACATTCTAATATGTTCTTGTAGAAAAGACTTTGACCTTTTACATGGACATAAGATTTTCTTTAGGAAATTTAACACCAAAATCACAAATATGTTTTAGTGTTGGCTACAGGTACACTTTATGGTCATTTGGACACAAAACCCATGGTTTACTTCACACATTTACTGTGACTCTTTATGTTGAGTCTGTTCCTGGGTAAATGATTGTTCCTTTTTTATGTAGGGCTATCATCAAAACCATAGAAATAATAGCAAATTGTAAAAAAATACTCTATTCATATCACTTTAAAATCATCATTGGCCCCACAATCATGTTGTATGTAGGGCTAGAAATAAGGAGTGCAGTTTTCAACCTTTTCACTTGAAATTAGTGGGCATGGAGAACAATGGATTTCACACCTCTTACATATTGCATAAGGCCCCCTGTGGTATATATCGCTTACAACCCTTTCCTCGTAGAATAACCTATACATATTTTATGCAAGGGTTTATGGTAATTCTTGCTTTACAAGTGCAATTGCTGCCTTGTACCTATAAGCCTGTCCCTTTGCCCAAACCTGATACCTGGCCTGAAAGATGCCTTTATCACTCCCATAGCCACCTTTAACAGTGTTTGTCTATTGATTCACTATGTAGCAGTGACTAGCATACTAAGTACCATGGTGTCCAACCTCATTGGTACAAGTGGTGGCTAATTGCAGAAGGAATGGACAGCTTTATGTCTGTTATAGTAGTTGATATTCACAGAGCATATATGTCCATACCCCCTGCCTTAAAAGTCATTTTCATCTATTAACTCTAAGTAGAACTTGATGATTCTTGAATAATCACCACTTCCTACGAGCTAATGTATGTGTCTGTGTTATACCTTATCCATAACTGGTCATATATCACTGGTCTTAAGCATACAAACATTTACAGACAGTGACATATAGCACAATAAATTATCATCTTATTGCCCATATTCTAAAGGCTGTCAAAATTTGTTTACCTGATTCTAAAAGTTTCATGAAATCCTTTTTGTTGAGACATTGCAGTGTTTCAGTTTCATGCAAGATGGTCACCGATATGTGATAAATAATTTCTTTTCATCATAATTTTGTTCAGCAGCATCCATTATGTATAGTAACACTGACAGAGAAATCCCTTAACACCTTGTGATAGCCAGTAGAGACGCAAAGGCACTACATATAAAATGACGGGATCCCAGGGAGGATTGTAAGTGGGTAATGGTGCTGAGAACAGAGTCTGTGAGTATAGTGAGTGTAGGAATAGGATACACATTATGTGATCTGTCATCTATGTGTACACCACCAACACTACATGTGAGTGTGGATTATGAACAAAACCACTGCAAAAAGGTTATTCAACTAGCCTAGCTGAAATACACACTGTCAATTGTGAGAATACATACATCAATGTATATTATCTTTAGGAATATGGCAGTGATGTATGAATCTGAGTTAACTAATTGGACAGACCATCAAAATTAGTGGAATGGAGTCAGATTGTACATCTCATCTCTTTTCAGTAGCCAAAAGTGTGCCCATTGTAAACCGTAATTCCTTTTCTAACTCAGATGACTCTCAGTTGCTGAGGTAATTCCTTTGAGGGCCCAGGGATGGGTGTTAAGGTAAATGCATGCTCAGACTGCCGCTATGCTTTTTCAGCCAGTTCCTAGCTTAAGGTTATGGTTGGCACCTTGTATACTGTAGCTAGGTAAGAAGTCTATCAAATGTAGCTGTTACAAAGTTAAACACCCTAGGACCTGGCTCCTTTCTAAACCCAAGGAAGGCAAAATTCTTTTCACGGATGCTGAACACAAACCAAGCTTCCATTGTCATGTGAGAAGGCAGGGTGATAAGATTATCCAGACACACTACATAGGCAATCCATTCTTGATGCTTGTCCACTAACTGATCAGATAACAATGCTACCTGAGACTACTCTTTGTGCCCATCACCTGCTGCCCAACCCGATGCCGCCTTTGAGGCAATGGTGAAACCCAGACTTAAAACAGGAGACATGTAATCAGACCCTTGAGGCTACATACATCAATGGGGTATCAGTAGGCACACAATTAAAGTAGAAGAGACAATTGGTGTCATGCCCAAATATGTAACCTCGGAAAAAGATGAAATTGAGGCACTTTCTTATGCAAAAAAAAAAGATGCAAGGAAACGGGGTATGCTTTTAGATGCCAATTTTAGATAAAGAGCTGGGGTTGGGTTGTCGGGGGTGGACTATTAGTTAACAGAGTTACTCGTCATCAAAAATAGTAAACAACAGTCCTAGAAACACCGAATCACCACTATACTAAACATCTTCCATCATTCGTCCTCCTTCACTTTTTCCATCTTAATGTGCCCCCCTGTATTCTAAACCACTACGCTGCCTGAGTCCATGTGTCTCAATTTGTGGCTCTTACCGTAGCCACTCTCTTCAGCCTTAGATCATGCAACTTCCCAGCTTTTCAAGAGAGCACTCACTCTACATTATCCAATACAATTCCTTACATTGGGATCTCATAGACCATTTACAATCACACAATGGAGTCAATTAGCCTCAACTCAGATACAATCAGCTTCTGTTGTCTTGGATATAGTACAGCTGAGGAAACATGATAGGAGGGGAACATCTGTGCTTCCCAAACAGGGTCAATTTCTCAGCTTTTGAAGCATTTGTTGGCCACTGCATAAAGATGCACCATGAGGAACTACCTGTTTTAAGGCCTCTTTTATGCACAATATTGACATCTCACACATCAATCTGTAATTGGGGATGGATGTGAACTAATATAGTAATTTCACACATCCCATCACCCATGTACTAATACATGGGCTGTAAAATATAGAATACCCACTCTAGTACACTGAGAAAGGTTCATTGCTAGTGATTAGAACTACTGTACAAAACACATAAGTAGTGTGCAAGCTGGGGGTCAAGGGTTAATTAG
This sequence comes from Acholoe squamosa, assembly GCA_949317995.1. NCBI lineage: Eukaryota > Metazoa > Annelida > Polychaeta > Phyllodocida > Polynoidae > Acholoe > Acholoe squamosa. The sequence goes on from OX439044.1 coordinate 65,060,355, forward strand.
TAAATAAAACTGTGTGACCAGCCAATAAAAGTCAGCGAAAAACAGAGTGGGAACTCAGATAGTCATTCAAACTTGTGAAAGGACAGCCCTGACGGATTGTGGGTACTTTGTGGTAGTGGTTTATAGGATTTAGACATTCTCCATCAATGTGAATTGTGTGCCGCTGGCATTTCCTATTTAAGGCACCAGGGGCTGCACTGGAGCTTACATAGGTACTTATCCATATTTTCATTATCACTGAAGGTATTGCCACCAACTCTAGTGGCAATAACACTAGTTCTTTTATCAATCCAGTGGTGCACAGGAAAAGGTCCCTTTCAGGTCCCAATGTAATTTATATACACAAAAGGCAAAGGGCCTGTTAGCATCTTTTATCTATAACAGCTTCAAAGGTATCATTTTCAATCAGTGCTGCACCTTTTATCTCTATCAATTGCAACTTATTCAAATGACATTATCTCAACTATAAAACAAAAACGTTTGTTAATTCCTTTATTGTCCAAGTCAGCAAAGACAGTTTCCTTTCACAGAAGCTTCAGGTACACATATAATTATTTACATTGCAGCAAATAAAGCTTCTCAATAGTTCAGCAATATAGCATGAAATTATGTTTTCAATATTTCATAAACCATACGATGAACCCTATTAATGTCCAATACCATATAAATACACTTCTTTTAGTGGCCTTGACTCATAAAATAACTGCTACTGCTCCCTTTTATATTTTTCCGTCAGGTCCATCCTGATCCTGCTAACATGTAATTATAAGAGCCTTGTCTGAAGAATCCTTTTATCACTCCCTAAGGTGTCATCAATCTTGCAGCTAGTTGCACCTTGAGCCACCATTCAAGGTGCCTACAGGCTGTCTGCAGACTCAGCATACGGCAGTGACCAGCATATTAAGCACCACCATCTCCCACCACAGGGTGACCTCATCACCACAAGTAGTGGCTAAATACTGTCCAGAGGGCACTTGGGCAGGAAATGAAAAGCTGTACATCTGACATGATAGCCCATGCTCACTGACAGGCATGGTGTGATCACACCATAATCAGTTAAATATGTAGTTACATCATGATTCCATAATCACATGAAATGAAAATTGCAAAATGAATTTATAGTGGGTGAAAGCTCAAAGCTTGGATTCACGACAAAGTCTGAATAAGTATATTCTGAAGCCCATGGAAGCCTATGGCAATTAGAATGGCTATCTATGAATTATGAATTGTAGTTAGAAAACCTCATCTGCTTCGTCATATCTGACTTGCTCAGTCTTGCGCATGACTAACATGTATATTCTATGTGGGCTATAACCTGAGCATGATACTCCCTATGGTTTTATAAATATGAGAATCAAAACAAATTCTGGATATATATAGTTGCCTGGTGGCACATGTTTATGGAATGTATTGCTTTCAATATGCCATGCTGGAAAAACAGCTAAATCAACATTACAACACACAGCAACTTTAAAGACATCACAGTAATAAACACCTTGTGCTTTGTTACACTGGCTGAGGTCCTCAAACATTAAGCTTGAAGAAGGAGCAACTGAGCTAAGTGAGGGCTGAAATATGAGGGTCAATAATGCATGTGGATTTGTGTGTTTGCATCACAGACACTGATAATTCCAAATGTGAGATAGATATAATTATGAGGGTGTCTGAGAACAGCCAGCAGCAGTCCAGGCTAGTTTTGATATACTACCTGAAGTCAACAATCTTCCAATTTGGACATAGGGCAACCTTATGTGATGATAATCATTATGACCTGGTGATTTAGAAAACCAACGGGTATGGACAAGAGAAACTGATGTGTACATCATGTTTTATTATCTATACAGGTCTTATTCTCTTGTTTTTTCCTACATGATGGAAAGTGTTTACTCATAATTGTGAGGAGGCAAGTTAAAAGGACCGTCAGAGGGGGATTAGTACCGATTCTGCCCACCAGGGGGACACCACTATGGCCTAAAAGGTGGAAAATATACCAAAAATAGTTATATACTACTTTTTTATGTAGATTACAATCGGCCTAAAGGGAAATTCCTATTTTTAAGGAAAACCTTCCAAATTTGGAATGTAAACAGAATGTTTTTGGGCATTTGGGGGCAGAGATCAGTGCTTTAGTTGATATTGGTTGCCATGGAAACATTATTTTCACTCAAAATTGAGGAATCAAAAAAACCTATTTGTAGCCACACCCACAAGGATCAGTGTGCTCAAAAAATGGTAAAAATCTGATAATCAGATCAAATTTTATGAGAAAAAGAATGTGAAGAATATGACAATTTCCCTAATTTGCAGAATCATGCCTAATTATATATGATTATCATCTAATATATCTTGTGAAATATACAAGGTAGACCTTATTTGGGATTTGAATAGGTCGGTAACCATCTAAGTTAATAGAGCAGTAGTTTTAAAACTAGCAGACACATATTCTCATGTAATATATGATTGGAAAGTTCATGGCCTGAATTTAAAAATTGACTTTTCCCCGGAGGACCCTTTTTGATTGGCTATACACAATTATCAGCTTTAATGTAAATATCATTATTTTTCATATCATACATTAGGCTTGTCATGATGAAGCACCAGTTTATTTGCATGGATAAAGTTAACTATAGAACATGTCTAATATTAGGCAAATCTATTTTTTTTTCTGTGACTGGATGGGCCTGCTTGTCTCAATTGCAGATAAGGAAGACCCCCCAGTCATAAATACAATAGATGTTTCCAAATACAAATACTAAATTTAATAGTAAACTCTCTCTGATATTGCAAACATAATGCTAAATAAAATGTTCATATTCATGATAATTATGTACATTATGTCTTCCCACCACTGTCCTAGCGCAAACTCAGTGTACTGTGCACACAAACATTGATCAGTAGATGATGAAAGGGCTGAAGTGGAGTGCTGGCCTAAGATATCACAGGAGGGCTGAGGCCAAGCCCTACCAGTGGTCTGTGGTCGCAGTAATGAATGTTGACAGTGCAATGTGAACCAGCACAGGTCATTGGTATAGCTCTAGGCAGACTGGGTAGTCATCTACTGGATTATGCAAATAGGCCTACGGCCTGAACCATACTTAGAGCTAAGTCCTAAACCATGGTATGGGTAAGACTTCAGGGTTGAGGTCTGTAGGTCGGATTTTTATTTATTTTTGTGTGTATCTAAGGCTTCATATAGTTCTAATTTGCTAAGTTTTCACTGGAAACAGGTAAAATGATCACCCTTTAGATACACAATGATTGAAATTGGTCTAGTCTATTTAACATTTAGTTTAATACTCCTTTCATTTTCATCCTTGCTTAGCACACAAGTCAGCCAGGAACAGACATGTAGGCTTTTAGCAGCAACAAGCCTACCTTATCAATACATTTCACAGTTAGGGAAACATCAGTAGCGATCCATGTTACTTGAGTCACTCCATGATTGGATTCATCCAAAAAAAAAGCCCTGTTCAATGTCACACACACCAAAGGCAATCTTCAGAATGCTTTCACCTTCTCCATATGTCCAATGTCAGTAGCCATCAACTGACACAACTCTTTTCAGAAAATGATTGGCTTCACCTGAAAGGCCCTCTGGTGCATGTGCATCAACCGAGGCAATCATGGATATTTTTTCAACTTTCACATGGGTTGTCATCGATCTCTTTTTTCCATTCTGCCAGCTAGTACCTCCCTAAGACTTTATGGGGCCTTGACAGTCATACTAAGTAGCAATGTAATTTCCAACAGGAATTGACCTCATCACCACAAATAGGTTAATCTTCTCCCTAACTGCAACTGGGTAGGAAATGAGAAGCTGCCCAGCAAATTGTTGTGACTCCTCGTCAACCTGTGTGAAGTGGCTCACACATGTCGCTAGATGGAACACGACGTCGCTATAGCACAAGATCACCAGGAATAGCAATGGTGGTGATCACATGGCCTCACCTCAGATGGCGAGGATGGTGATCACTCAGACTCACCAGGGATGGCGACGCGGGTGATCACTCACCTCGCTAGATGAAACACGCAGCACCTCGTCATAGCACATGTTCACCAGGGATGGCGAGGATCGTGATCACTCATCCTCACCAGGGATGGCGACATGAGTGATCACTCATCCTCACCAGGGATGGCAACATGAGTGATCACTCACTTCGCTAGATGAGACGCACACCACGTCATAATGCACATTCACCACGGATGGCAAGGATTGTGATCAGTCACCTCGCTAGATAAAAACGCGTACCTCGTGATAGCACAGGTTCACCACAGATGGTGAGGATCTTGATCACCCACACTCACCAGGGATGGCGACACGAGTGATCACTCACCTCGCTAGATGAAACGCACACCATGCCATAGCGCATGTTCACCATGGTTGGCGAGGATCGTGATGACTCACACTCACCAGGGATGGCAAGGCGGTTGATCACTCACCTCGCTAGATGAAACACGCACCACGTCATAGCGCAGGTTCACCATGGATGGCGAGAGTGGTGATCACTCAGACTCACCAGTGATGGCGACGCTGGTGATCACTCACCTTGTTAGATGAAAAGCTCATGCTCATCGACATTGGTAATCATGCAGCCTCACATCTGCCAGATCAAAGTATGTTTTGCCAGAGAAGGTATTGCCATATGTATCTTCCCTCTAACCACAGACAAGGTGTTCATGTTGATATTTCCCTATGTATTTTTTCATGTAACCAGAGAAAAGGTGTTTATGGATAGTTGCTTTCATTTTAGAGATACCTCTATCTAAATTCAATTGATATTCTCTCTATATAATCTTGTTTGATTCAACTCTGAAGTATTACATGGAAATCAGTGTGAAACAAAGCACATTTGATACGTATGGGACTTATACTTCATGCCCACACTTCCTAGATAGGCTACATGTGGAACAGTGGTGCTGTCTCAACACCTTTGGCAATGGTGGTGATAAGTTGCCACTGTGAGTGAGAGTGAGTGACAGATGATGCAATCCTCAAGAGAGCATTGACTTGAAGTGACACAAATTCACGCATTGAGTGAGACAAAGGCTGGCAATGGTGGTGATAAGTTGCCATTCTGAGTGAGAGTGAGTGACAGATGATGCAATCCTTAGAGAGCATTGACATGGAGTGACACAAGTTCACGCATTGAGTGAGACCAATGTTGGCAATGGTAGTGATAAGTCGCCATTATGTGTGAGAATTGATGCCAGTGGCACGGGAGTGGTACATAATCACACAGTGAGTCAGATCCATGTTGGCGATGCTTGTGATAAGCCGCCATTCTGAGTGAGAGTTGACAGGCAGTGGCACATACTCACGCAGTGAGTTAGATCCATGTTGGCGATGGTGGTGATAAGTCACCATGCTTTGTGAGGGATGACAAGGGGTGGCACATACTCACGCAGTGAGTGAGATCATGTTGGTGACTGTTGTGATAAATTGCCATGCCATGTGAGACTGACACACAGTGGCGAAAGATGACGCAGTGAGTTATCACTAAGAAAGGAGTCACCATTGATGACCAATCATGGCGACAGATAACGACAATTTGCTGGGTGTGTGTGCAATAGCAGTAGACATCAAAATTACCTTCGTGTTAACTGTATATGTATATGAAAAAATGCCCATATACAATATTTCCCCTCTTTAGCTGGGTGTTAACTCTTCTCTAAAAATAAGCCAAAACTTCACAAAGTTTGAGTCTTCATTCTGAAGTACTTAACTGTTGTGGGTAATTCCTTTTGTCAGTATCCTGGTCACTATTATTGACATCAAATTATGGTGAACATAACAGCCTGTTAATATCACAGCTTGTAATGCATGACTCTCTTCTTATTCATGGCAAACACAAGCATAAATTAATGTTTAGGGATCGCACATGAACTGAACATAATCACAGAAAGAGGTCAGAACACGGGGTATAAAATGCAGAAGTTGTTGTTTGATTATGCATCTGCCATTCTCATTGAACAACATATTTCTGATTTCTTGCCTTCTCTCTGAACCCCTTCTAGTACTTTGGACATCCTACCATCCTCACCATCCTGCCTGGTTAACTGTTATTTATGTGGGCAAGGGAGAAAAACACGGCCCTCACACTACTCTTAACATTTGCCCACTTTAAAACCATTATCTTGAGAATCCATTACATGTGACTGCCTCTGGGAAAAAAAAAAACATGTGGACGAAAACAATGCTTGGAAGAGGAAAGGGCAGATGTATAGACTAAAGGGCTGGGGGGAATTGAGTGCCAACCACATTCGAAAAAACATACAAGACTGGAATCCGGGGTTAGATTGTTGATATCATAGCAGTTGATGAAATCAATAAAATATTTACCAACGACTGCATTTTGAGGCAGCAAAAACAATATTCAATCACAAGTTATTAGAGAATGCCACACCAATATAAAACAACATGTACCAGATATTAAAGCTACGTCACATCCTTGCAGTGCCAGCTATGACATCTCATGCTAGCACACAACTAATACAACTAAAGCTTTGTTAGAATATTCAGAGGGGCATTGTGTCATACCCAATCTTATAGGGAAATTCATTCTAGGTAGATGTAGTCAGCAAATATCGCAAATTGAATCTCCATCTGCCTAATTCATGTTATGTAGCACTGTTTGTTCTAGTGTCATGCAAACTGGCCGTCTTGATGTCCATTCTTTGATTAACATGCATGTCCATCAGGTACATATTACACATGTGACTATATCACACAATTCTTAGATTCATACCAGGCTTTTTAGAAGGCAATTCACACTCATCAAAGAAGGTACAAGTAAGAGGGAGGTATCCTTGTAGTGTACTCTGTATCAACTCTAAAATGATTGTTAACACAACCCACAGCACTGCTAATATAAAGTGTCTGCTATCACAGCACTAATGATATAAGGGTCTGTCATCCATACCATATGTTAAGAGGGAGCTGAATCTGCAAGGGAATCTTCTCTCAACTATGTCAGGCAACCCTCTGTCACAAAAGAAAATTCCATAAGCAAGTGAAGGGTGTTAAAATACTGGGCAAATTTATTGATGCTGACTTTTTACTCTCATAATGACATGGTCAAACAAACCTCCTGGCAGTCCCAATGACTAATGAAATCCTTTGTAAATCTACCAGATTTGTAAAAGGCGACAAACTAGGGGTTTCTTGTGGCTTGATGTGTGGGTATGGGCAGCTTGTGTCCATATGTGTGGGCTTGGGCCTACATGCTTGTCTTTTGTCATGGGATCCCCCCTCAGTGAGCCACATCTGTAGGCTGTTGCTCCTATTGTAAAAAGAGCTGTGAGTATATGCCCTCTTTTCTAAACAAGTCGTGCACTGCTTCACCTAAGTACTTGCACTCACCACATTAGTCTGAAAAGTCACCTGCCCTGTTTAAAATAGAGAGAGCTACACCACCAGGTACCTACTCATGTCACACGCTCTATAGTTTATTTATAGTTTATAGTACTGACTGACTTCTCCCAACTAGGCACCTACTCAAATCCCCCTTTTTGAGCACCGTACTTGAATGACCACTTGTGAGCAACAAAAGGGACAAGTTATAGCTACATGAAAAGAAAGGACTGGAAATGAGGGCATTTTTAGCCAGCTCTTCCTTTTACTATAGGAGCAACAGCCTCCTGAGTGATCAGAGGCCATGGTTTGTCTGGCCCTGCCTATGGGACAATACGTTCACTGCTGTGTTGGGCAAGCAGCATATAAATACCTGTTTAGCTGTCTGGACAAGCAGCTTTGAAATACCTGTCCAAACAGAAAAGAATATATATATATATATATATATATATATATATATATATATATCCGACAACCATAGTAACTATTAGCACTATTAGAGGAGGTAATACATCAACCAAACCAAACCAAAATCATAGGTGTGTAACCTTTGGCATCTGGGGTAAAGTAAACGAGTCATTGGTGTTTAACCTGTTGGTCACTTAATCCAGATATCCAGTCAGCCACTGTCAGTTTATAAATTTTTGATCATGTGTCCCCAGTATTCGATAGCTTTCTCAGGAGCAATTTCTTTTACTAATGCAAGTCCCATAGCGTTTTTCTAATCATGAGATCAATGAGGTTTTTAAAATGACTTGTTCTATGGGCCCCTTCATATCATGTTATCACACTTTATACGTTGTTTTTTGGGTTTTTTTTTACACCCCTCCCTAAAATAGATATGGTGGGGAGGGGGGATGAGTGCTCTCTTTGAAGGATTAGGGAAGGCAAACAAATAGACCGAATAGGGAAGTTACAGTAAGGGTGTGAGCCATAATTTGAGATACATGGAACCATGCAGTCACTGCTTGTGGGTTGTCTGCAGACTCACTGTAGAGCAGTGACCAGCATACCAAGTACCACCATCTGCCAAAAACTACCAAGAGGGCACCTGGGCAGGAAATGAAAAGCTTTATAGGCCTACATCTGGCATAATTGCCCATGCTCAGTGACAGTTATGATGTTAGAGCTACCAGGTGCAAGTGTTGGGAATCATTTTGCAAGCTGGTTCCGTCTTCATACCAGAAGCACACAATATGAAGGTTGTGCAATGAATTTATAGCAAGTTGGAGCTAATAGTTTGGATTGCTAACAAAATCTGAATAAGGATATGTAAAGGCCTATGGGCTTTATCATTGCTTAAAATACACAGATAACATCGTGTAAGAACTGTTCACAATTTAAATAGGTTAAAGGTAATTAAAATTTATATAAATGAAATGTAATTGTAATGGGATAGCCAATATCTTTTGCATTGACTGCTATGACCTGATCATGTTATTCGCAGAGGATTGGATATTCCTAATATAAGTGGATCAACACGGTAAAAGGTACGCCGTGAGGGGGCATACCTTTTACCATGTTGATCCACATGGCTCTGTCTCACCAGTTTGATGCAACTGAGGTTTCTGACCGAGGTTTCTGACCAGGGAGGTTTCTGACCGGGAAAAAGATATGGCCAATTGTCCACAAAATTATATGGGGTGGCAAGAAATTTATCAATCTAAAATAAAGTCAGGATAGGATCAATCCTATATTGACTGAAAAAACTATACCTTTCTGTGATGGAATTCAAACTACAGGTCAATTCATGTTTTTATAACTGCCGGTCAGAAACCTCCCCGGTCAGAAACCTTCATCAGGTCAGAGCACTTCTAGAAGAAGTGACTTCCCCTTAAAACAAAGAAGAGAGGGCAAATAAGTAAGGAAAAACAGTAGGGATAGAAAGATGTCCATCTAAGGAAAAGGGAGGGAAGGCTGAAGATCAAGATAAGTTTCATACTAGCTCTGTATTCTTCATCAAGACATCAGTCAGAAACCTCCCCGGTCAGAAACCTCCCCGGTCAGAAACCTCCTCGGTCAGAAACCTTCATTATGTAAAGCTTTCTGACCGGAGAAGAGATGGCTAATTGTGCCATAAATATAAGGGGTGGCAAAAAATTTGTCAGTCTAAAAAAGAGCCAGAATAGGATCAATCCTATATTGACTGAAAAAACTATGCCTTTCTGTGATGGAAATCAAACTACAGGTCAATAGATGTTTTTATAACTGCCGGTCAGAAACCTACCCAGTCAGAAACCTCTTTGGCAGAGGAGGAAGTCAAGAAAATCTTCCTTCTTGGTTTGTCCTGAGTCTGGAAAGGAACAAAAAGCACAGGGAAGGGTGCCCTGGACCATAAGGAACATGGGGGAAGTGAAAAAAACAGTACCTTTCTGTGACCACTTTCAAACTGGAGGTTAAATTAACTCTGTAACTGCCGGTCAGAAACCTCGGTCAGAAACCTGGGTCAGAAACCTCGGTCAGAAACCTCGGTCAGAAACAGTCAGAAACATCCCCGAACGTAATTGCATCACATTGGTGAGAATGAGTCTGATATGAATAAACTTTGCTGGAATGTAGCTAGATTGATTTTACAACACATAAGGATCTTTAAAGACATCACAATGAATTGTGACATTTTTGTCCTCAGACACTGACATTGATGATATCCAATATGTATTAGAACTATCTGAAAACAACCAGCACCAGTTCAGGTTTCTTTATATTATTATAGTCCACAGTGCACCAATTTGGAAATGTGGAAAACTTATGTGATGCCTAACCCTCTCTGATTTTGCAACCTTAATACAAAGTGTTATTGCTTATGATATGCCCTCTGCCTTTCTAATAATGTCCTAGTACAACTCAATGCATTGTGCGCACATACATTGACCAGTAGGTGATGAAAGTGACAGGGGTTTTGGTCTAAGATAAAAGAGGAGGGCTGAGGTCAAGCCCTAACAGTCCACCTATGGTAGCAGTCCACTAGCACAGATGATCAGTGGGTCTTTAGCTTCACATCTCACTAGACTAGGTAGTCATCCCCAGTATCATTAAATGTAGACGATCTAGGGACTAGAGTATATAAGGACTAGGACTATGAACACATGGATGAGAACAAATGTTTTGTGGCAACACAGGGTTTCTTTAACCCATGTTGTGAAGGAAAATATGGAAATAGTTTATAGCAAGGGAAATAAAAACAAAAAGACTGGAACTAGCTGTTTAATTTTGCAAGTGCTATTTGTAAACACTATTGACACCTCTCTGCTTATACTCTCTTACCCTTTTACTGGCCCCTCTCCAATAGTGCTCTGCTTCACAGTCAGACTGTACCTCAATCTCTATTTGATAAAATGTTTAAACCTTCAGCAATTCGCATACTCATTGTTAGTCTGACTTTTCCCTATATTTCTTTTTAATTTTTATCTCAAGGCCCCTCCATATTTGCTTTCAACAGTTCTTGTCAATTTTCAAAGGGAGGTGCAAGTCCCTAATGTGGCAGGTAAACATCACCTGCTGTGGAAGTCCTACCATCGCAAAGACCCTCCGCCTCGCCTCTGTGCTGCTGGGTTCAGTGTTATTGATGCAGGCATGAGAGAAAAACGCTGCCCTCACACTACTGTCAACATTTGCTCAGTTTAAAACCATTACCATGGATATCCATTACAGCCCTTGGCCTCTGTGTAGAAGGTTGGATAAGGAAGGGCAGAAAGGCTGGAGGACAGAAAAGGGCAGGGATAGAAACTTTAGAATGACCTTAACAAAATTGAAGGAACCACTAAGATTTGAACATAGGGTCCATAGGATGATGCTTTTGAATTAGTTTCATGTTCACATTACCTAGCTTGGATAACCAGCCAGCAACTTTTGAAATAGTTGGGATAAGATTGCAAAAATGGATAAAATAGATGTATTGGGGTGTCTCATGAAATCCATGCAATGTTAGGTTTCTTATCGACATTTTTTTTTTAAAAAATAACACAAGTCTTCTTCTCCATTTCCTTAGGTGTAATGTTCTCTATATTATGTCTTAAATATGTACTTTTCCCTGTTTTCTAGTCCATTTCATATATTATGGCCACTAGGATGCAACAGCAGGGAAAAACATGATATACCCTCATGTATTGTCATTGTCCTCATACATACATTTTCTGGACCGACTCAGTTTGAAAGTTCAGTTCATTCCTGTAATTTTTTCCTCTGTAAAAAACAGAAACAAAGAAAAGCTGATTTCAAATGCACCACTCAATATCAAGCTTACATACACTGTCAAAATAGCTGTCAATATATCACCAGTGGATATTTCACCATAATTCCCATGGAGATTCCATCACTGTAAAAGATAACTGTTTAATCTTTGTCAAACTGAACAGTGAATCACCATAATTGTATAACAGAGAACCAGTGAAGAAACTCCAGGTAACAGTAAGGTGGTACCAGGAATCTCTGTGAAAATAACAATGGATTTTTGGCAATTTTGGGAGAAGGATTACGCCTTTACTTCAACAAGAATTTGTATGCAGAGTGTTTTACACTACCGTTCATTGTGCCTTTGTTCTAGACATTACACTACTTTAAAACATAGAAAATACATTACAACTTATATGGATGCCCAATTGATTCAAGAGTCTTTATTTAGAGTATATATATATATATATATATATATATATATATATATATATATATATATATATATATATATATGGGTGGGGCTCCAGAAAATGTCCAATTTTGAGAAAAAATGATCAAATTTTTTAATTACCCTTAGACTTCTATAGTTTTACATGTCTGTGGAGGAGGTGATAAGCCATGAGAATGCTAAATATTGTGAAGTTGGGATTTTTCCATCATTTTCTACTTTTTAGCTCAAAATGCATATATTTTAAGCATTAAGAGGGGTGTTACGTTCATCAGATTTGATTAAATGAGATAAAATTGTGGAAAAATGATTTTCAAACAATATGCCATGATATATATTCACTGGAACCTGGTAGAGATGTATCTCTTCTATGCACAGAATATCATATATAAATTTTTCCTTCGTTTCCACATATCTTGTGTCATGCTTAAAATATCAGGTAAATTGAGAAAATGATGGATTTGCTCTAAGTTCATTTAAAAATTCTTGTAAACAACAACAAAAATATAAAATTGAACAATGTTCCACTAACTGACAATTGGAAATGATTGTATTCACTTTTATTAGCTATACCTAAAGATATTTCTTTGATCTACTTATGCATTATAAAGGATTTTATCTTTGATAAGTCATTAGCCTGAATCCGATGAACGTAACAATTTTGGGGAAAATCATGAAATATCTCCTTAAAGAATATATCTATCTGGAAAATTCATATCCCATGCTGATTAGGTTGATTTTCTCAGGCTTACTGGTTGTTTAAAATTTTCTTCATGGATGATTTATGCCATACATATGCTATCATCAGTTTATCCGATGAACGTAACAGTCTGATGAACGTAACACCAAAAATCTGATGAACGTAACATTAATCCGATGAACGTAACATAAATCTGATGAACGTAACATTTATGATTGCATTCCTATTACAGCAAAACGATAATCTACATTGAAAAAATTCTTACACTAGCTGGTGCAGTTCACTACTTGGGTACCCTATTGATATTTGTTTTAACTATTATTGAAGAATTAGGCAAATTAGAGGTAAATCATCCATGTGAATCCGATGAACGTAACATAAATCTGATGAACGTAACATTTTCAATTTTCTGTCTTTTATCATACTTTGAAGTGGAATTTCCGGAATCAAATGGCAAGATCCTTTCCAGGCCCCCACCACACACAGTGTCAACTGAATTTCATCTTTATATGCCTTATATTTATATAATAAATTATTCCCCAAAGAAAATAGCCTTAAAAGGGTCATTTTTCTACCCCTCTTTGGGCCTCATTTATGGAGAGAAAACAGTAAAATATTCAGATTTTTGCATATCTGCTCCAATATGTGGGTATCAGACTTCTACATACTGTCAAAAAACTACCTCAAATGCATTCTATTCATATAGATAACACATTTTTTAAATAAAAACATGATTTTATGAGAAAAACTCTATTTTTAAAGATTTTCATCAGATAATGAAAAAATTTGAAAATTTTCTTGAAAATTCACGGTGATGTACAGAAGGGTCTCTAAAATATGTTGTATTAATTGCAAAATGGGTTAATACGATGTGAATAGAGAAAAAAATTGAATGAAAATCATTTTTCTCTCAGGGGACATAGATTTTTTGGTATTTTTCAAGCAAAATATGGGTAAATTCAGAAAATAACAGGAAAAATATAATTTATTCCTTAGTTATTACATAAGTACTCATTGAGATCTTTGTAAACATGCTGTTCATATCACCTGAAATGATCTTATTACAGAGTTATTAAAGAAAACATGACAAATTTGCTTAATGGACATTTTCTGGAGCCCCACCCATATATATATATATATATATATATGGGTCAATCCACCGAAAGTGGGCACCTGGGTCTTTTTTGGTCTTTTTTGGATACAGGGGGCTGTAAAATTAAAAGTATGTAACCATTCTTCTTATTTCTGGTTTCATTTCAAAGAAAACACCTTGGGCTTCAAAAGAAGGGCAAGTTTACATATGTCGGCCTTCTATTTTTTTAGATATGGTGGCCCAAAGTTCAAAAATGGCCAAAAATTGCCTTTTTATTCAATTTCCACATCATCCCAGGGTCTATACCATCAAGCCAAACAGCAACAGACCAATATAATTTTATCTATTCCTTAGTGGGGGGTCCTATCTAACATTTTCATTTTGTTTGGAGATGCTGTGGTTGGCATTCCTTTTCCCCTGTTCATTTCTATAATCAAATACAGGCGCTGTACTGGGCGTGAGCAAAATGAAAGTACACTGGTAGGCCTACTAAAAGACTACCCTCAATCTTCTTATTTCCCACCAAGATTAGGGTCATCATAGGGGATTTTCTGGTACAGAAACTTAGGGTCTACTTGCAGGCATGACTGTGCAGTACATATTCAAGTATTTTCAAGTCCATTTTGCTCACGCCCATTACATTCAAATTCCTGCATCCAGGACAAATACTATCAAAGTTTTCTTTCTTTCAACCAGCCTAACTTGAAGATCTATTGTTAATAAGTTATTTTAAAAAAAGACTGGAGTCTCTACATGCCTTGGTTATGCCAAAAAGAGGGGTTAACTGACAGATGTAATGGGCGTGAGCGTAATGGGCGTGAGCGTAATGGGCGTGAGTAAAATGCACTGCAAGCATGTTGGCAGGCTTGATGCATTCCAAATGCATCCTATAAGTATTCTTAGATTATTTTTATTGCCTAGATTAATTCTGGGTGAGGTTATATTGCTGAGTTGGTGTCTGAAGCCTGGGAAAGTTGTTTCGCTCACGCCCATTACGCTCACGCCCATTACATTCATATTATTTCCTTATGTATTGTAAATATCCATATTTTTTTCCTATTTTCTTCATAGTGTGTCTTTGGGACCTTTTGTCAAATATCCTAACTAAAAATCATGTAGTTCTGACAAATATTTCTGTGATGTAGAGAAGAATTCATTTTGCTCACGCCCATTACATTTTCATAATTTTGAATATTTGCATTAAAAACTGACCGCTTGGGAGTTAGTGACTTGAATGAACCTTTCCTAAGAGCCAAGATATAGGGCTGTCAATAAAATTAAGTTTCATGATCTAATTCTTAGTTTTTAAAAATGACCCTCTACCATGGACAAGTGCCCACTTTCAGTGGATTGACCCAGATATATATGGAACTATATACACTCGTGTATATTTATATAATTATTCGCGAACGGTTAGGGACTATTTGCAGCGCGCATTGGTATCTATGATGTCATAGCATGACGTCACGGTCAACACTCCTCCAGTATATAAGGAGAAGTTTCAAGGTAACGGTCAATTGGATTGATTCACCTGTACAGGTAACACCACGCTGGGTGTTTCCTTGATTTTTAACGGTTTTTCTTGGTTGATACTTGATTTTTGGATCAAGATGGGGAGAAAATCAACTAGAAGTGCTACTACTTCTAAAAAATCGGCCAAATCGGTGAAGAAAACGGTGGAATCGGCCAATTTAGGACTTTCGAGTGAGTTGGATTCGTCTTGTGTAGATCGGAGATCTGCATCCCCCCACCACGCTAAGGGGTTGGAAGACAATCAATTCACTGACCAGACGAGTAGGATGAACCTGTTGGAAGGCGAGTTGTGCACCATCAAGAATCTACTGCAGGATTTGGTTGCTGGAAAGGACGGAAAAGACGAGACGAAACCGATGGAGGGGGCGTGGCATAATACACGTGCGAATGTTTGTCAACGACCGGTGACGTCATCGCATCAAGTGCGCAGCCGCGTATCCAGGCAGCGGTCCCCCAGCGTCCTTAGCGACGGTTCGAAATGGGACGAAGTCGTGCATCGTGGTCGTCGTCGGAGATCAAAATCATCTTTTTCTACTCGTCACAGACCTCGGTCGTCTTCAGGAGGGTCGTCAGTGGATTCCGCTACATCCAAGCTTCACACCAATACCAAATATGGTGAGTTTGACCATGAAATGTATGTAAAAAAACGGGAAAAGATCAATACCGTTGAGAAATTGGTGCTAGTCAATTTGAATTTTGTCTTGGATTATTATAAGGACAACAGTGATGTAGAAGGCATGTTAAAGCATCTCCAAGTTCTGGTTGAAAAGGCTGGTACAAGAATGTATACAGTAGCAGCTCTATTGGCATACGACAGGTCAGTTAGGACCAGGGCAAATAAGGATGGGATAGAAGCTTTTGGTGTTATAGACAATTCGGACATTCTGAGACACTTATCATATGATGGTACTGTCCAGGCACAGAAAGCATACACCACCAAGTCTAGGAATGGTGTCAAACAAAAAGTCTCAAATAATTCTTGCTATGCCTTTAATAGGGCAGAAGGTTGTGTAAGGGACCCCTGCAAGTATAGACATGTTTGCAGTGCTTGCAGTTCCTCTGGACATGGTAAAATTGAATGCCAAAAATCCAGGAGTGAATAGGAAACTGTAGGGGGTCGGTGTCCCATAGCTTGTAATGAAATTTGTTTGATGCCTGACCAAGTTATGGTAGGTGTGGTAGATATCGACTCGCCCTCACAAACTCCAGTACAGGAGGTGATTGATACGGAGATGGTTAAGGAGTGTATTCTTTCAACTGAGCCCGTAGCAGAACAAAATATTTTCAAAGAATTTAATTCGTTGGAAGATAATACAGAGGTTATTGGTTATAACCCAATACAGGTTGGTAACGAACCTCTATTT
Organism: Acholoe squamosa; assembly: GCA_949317995.1. Classification (NCBI taxonomy): domain Eukaryota; kingdom Metazoa; phylum Annelida; class Polychaeta; order Phyllodocida; family Polynoidae; genus Acholoe; species Acholoe squamosa. The sequence continues at coordinate 65,077,017 of OX439044.1, forward strand.
ACGGTTAGTGTCTCAGATTTGCCCAGCATCAGGGTATATGACAAGTGTATAGAAGGTACATGTACGTGTGTTCATTATATTGGTGGGGAGAGAGCTCAAATTTTACCATGTAGGGTAGCTTCTTTCCTTCAACAAAATGGTCTCATTGATATTAGTGGTGTAGAGGCTGATTTTCTATGGCGTGGTATTGTTCAAGGGTTTAAAATTGTGGATCCGGAATGTCGTACTACCTATGACTGTAAAAATTATAAGTCAATCCTCGAGGGAAAATTCTATAATGAGTACTGTGGTATATTGTTAGATGAACTAGAAGCTGGTCTAGTCTCTAAAAGTGTAGATAAACCCCGTTGTATCCATGCCCTAGGTGGTGTAGAAAAATCAAATGGCAAGTTAAGACCCATAACTGACTGTAGTATGCCTGATAAAATATCTATCAATAATTTTATGGATACTACTAGCTCGACATTTTCTTATAATAATATTAGCACGGTGACTGCTCAATTGAATAAGAACGATTTCATGAGTGTGGTGGATTTAAATTCAGCGTATAGGTCTATAAATGTGTATGCACCTCACACGACCATGCAAGGTTTCAGATGGAATTTTGGGCATGGAGAGGGTTATTATGTGAGCAACAGGTTAACTTTTGGCCTGAAATGTGCCCCGTATATTTTTAATAAAATCTCTGATTTTATTGTGGAGGTGGCAAAATTCTACGGTGTAGAAAAAATTGTAAATTATCTGGACGACTTTATCATAATTGCTGATACTTATGATGAGTGTCTTAGACAGAGGAATTTATTAATGGAGTGTATGGCGTACATGGGTTTTGTAGTATCCAAAGAAAAGGTGACCGACCCATCTCAAGTTTGTAAATTCTTAGGCATTAACATAGATTCAGTTAAGTTGGAACTGTCTTTGCCTATTGAAAAGGTTGAAAAAATGGAAAATCTCTTATTGGATAATGTTAATAAGAAATTTATTTCTAAAAAGAACTTAGAGAGGATAGGTGGTTACATGTCGTTCTGCTCACAGGTGGTTAAGGGTGGTAGAACGTTCAGCAGGAGAGTCTTCGATTTGTGTGCTCGAGCTAAGCCTAGGGGCTATATAAGGGTTTCTGAATGTACCAGACGTGACCTTCAGTGGTGGTTGGATTTTTGTAGAGTTTTTAACTGTAGGAGGTTAATTCTAAATGATGGTATTGATACACCTATGTACTCAGACTCTTCCATGAAAGGCTTCGGGGCTTGGATGGATAAAGATTATTTATATGGTGACTGGACATCTTACGATAAATTCAGTCTAGGTAGTGGTCATTTTACACAACCTCCAATACTAGACAATTTGAGAAATCACCATAGAAATATAAATGTATACGAGTTGTATCCCCTTCTTATGGGACTTAGACGTTGGATATCTAGTTGTAAAGATAAAAGAATACACTGTATTACTGATAATATGCAGGTTCTAGCTATGATTAATACCGGTAGGTCAAAAAATAAGCTTTGTATGGAATGGCTTAGAGAAATTTTTTGGCTTTGTTTCATCAATAATGTGGAGGTGTATGCAACCTATATTAAGTCAGAAGACAATGTCCTGGCCGACCATCTTTCTAGACTTGCTTACAAGGGTGTTCTAGACAAATGTATAACTTCTCTCCATGAAAATGAAATGTGCTGCTTTAATTCCAGAATGGAAAAGGTTACAAAAAAGAAAAAAGTGTCTTTTAGCGAAGGGTGTGTCAGAGAACACGAGGAGAGCAAGGAAACAACAACTCAACAGGTACAAAAAATTTTGTAATAAATTTAATTTACCTAAATTTCCTTGTTCTCCCTCACAGGCTGCTACATATGCAGTATATTTATCTAGTTATATGAAACCTCCTTCTGTAAGAAATTATTTATCATCCGTTTGGTATCATCAAAAAATTAATGGTGGCTTAGACCATAGCGGTAATTTCATGCTAAAAAAGGTGTTGGATGGTATTGAGAGAAATTATTCTGTTCCTGCTAGGGTTACTCACCCATTGAGTCCGAAGGAAATGTTATGTATTAGATCTTATTTGGATCTCTCCAACAGGGCTGACTTGAAATTTTGGTTAGCTATTCTCTTATGTTACAGAGGTGTCCTCAGGATAGGACATGTGGTATCTTCTCCACATACACTAAGGGTAGGTGATGTTAAAGTATGTAAAAGTTATGCTAGTCTTCGCATTAGAACTTCTAAAACGGACCAGCTTGGTTGCCATTCTTTTAATGTGTATTTATGTAGGGATGATACCTCACTGTTATGTCCTTGTAAGGACCTAGGAAAATTGTGCACAGGTAGGGGTGGAAGAGAGTTATTATTCAAAATTAATGGTGTTCCTCTACAGTACCAATATATTAATTCGAGGTTGAAATCTTTATCTATACGTGCTGGTATCAAAGGTTCAGTCTCCACTCACTCACTTAGGCATGGTGGTGCTACTATGTTAAAGGATGCAGGACTTAGTGTAGATTCTATTAAAAAGAAGGTAAATTGGAAATCTAATTCTGTTTTTACATATTTACATAATCATAAAAATGAACTTTTGGAATTAGATAGACTTTGCCAATCTCAATTGCATTGTTGATTGGTATGTGTTTTCACATGTGTTTGGCGTGTTTTTATGTGTTTTGGCATGTATGGTGCTGATAGCCCCAAGGTCAGTAACCCACCAAACGCATGTGTCTGTGATATGATCATTTATTACACTACTTCTCATATATTATTACTACTGTATATATCAACATTATTATTATCGTTATTACCGGTATTTATTATTCCCTGGCAGCGAAATAACTTATGGAACTATATACACTCGTGTATATTTATATAATTATTCGCGAACGGTTAGGGACTATTTGCAGCGCGCATTGGTATCTATGATGTCATAGCATGACGTCACGGTCAACACTCCTCCAGTATATAAGGAGAAGTTTCAAGGTAACGGTCAATTGGATTGATTCACCTGTACAGGTAACACCACGCTGGGTGTTTCCTTGATTTTTAAATTTTTACTACTGTTATTACTATTGTTGTTACTATTGTTATTACTATACTACTGTTATTATATTATGCATTTTACTGACTATGCTTTGTCAACTAATTGTTATAGTTGTTTTAATAAAGGCATGTATGGTGCTGATAGCCCCAAGGTCAGTAACCCACCAAACGCATGTGTCTGTGATATGATCATTTATTACACTACTTCTCATATATTATTACTACTGTATATATCAACATTATTATTATCGTTATTACCGGTATTTATTATTCCCTGGCAGCGAAATAACTTATATATATATATATATACATACAGAGATCCATCGGTGTTCACACCGGGAGAGCTGAAGCAACACTTTGCAGTGGAATAATGGCATGAAAGATAATGGCTACATTCTTTAGATTTCAATGAAATCCGCTTTCAAAATATGCACATTTGAAAAGGACAAACATTCAAACTGGCTTTCCAATTAAATGGAAAAAAGGTTTAGTAATTAAAACTGATGTTTTGTTGTACACATGTGAGTTTTGTTTTGCCCATCTCAATTTGCCATTTCATCAGTCAAACAGGACAGATGTTAGTACTAATAAAACATTTTTCATGATATAGGGACATTGAAAAAGACATTAGTTTTTGTCATTTTCTGCATAACATAAGATTAAATATGATGTTTTAAACATAGTTCTCTGAAGCAAAAAGGATATAAACAGTTCCAGATTACATATACTTGTAAAAGGCATCTCTAGTTTCCAATGTTCTTCTTATCCAGTTTGCTTCATGACCTTCAACACAGGATCAGATTTTTCAGCTTTAATCATTCTGGGGCACATTTTAACATCAGGGATAAAAATGAGGTGAACATTGTTTCAACGAGGACTCCCATGACTCTAGGATCATTTGCATGACTATGATCATTATCAGGTTTCTAGATTTATCAAAGTGAGGCCTCCAATATCTGTTGGAAATACAGCATTGCTGTAATAGCTGCTCGGTCATATTTTCTGAATTCATTTACTTGTGGTTATGTATTCTATTATCATTTAAAAAATACAGCATTGTTGTAATAGCTGTTCTGTCGTATTCTCTAGATTACTCTAGTTATTGCATTATTTCTGAAATATTCTGGTTAATTGCAGACAAATAGTGAGTAACTCCTGACATATATTGACTAATTGCTGACATATTGTGAGTAGATACTGACATATGTTGACTAATTTCTGATATAAAGTGATTAAATACTGACATATATACTGACTGATTGCTGACAAATTGTGAGGAATAACTGACATATATTGACTATTTTCTGACAAATTGTGAGTAAATACTGGCATATATTGACTAATTTCTGACAAATTATGTGAGTAAATACATGGCAGTATTTACTCACAATTTGTCAGCAATTAGTCAATATAAGTCAGTAGGATACAAGGATGTAAAGGTAATGGATACAAAGGTAAAGGATGCAATTATTATGAAGGCTTAAGGAGGTTTAAGATACTTAAAAAAAAAGTAACTGATAGGTACAACATTGTTGTAGTGGCAGATGACCTCTTGAAGATAAAAGATGGATCAGGTTAGGTCTAAGACCTAAAAGACCCGAGTTTTTAATGCAATTTTCAATGCAATTTTCAATTCAATTTTCAATATTCACTTAGATATTGACAAATAGTGAGTAATTACTGACATATACTGCTGACAAATAGTGCATATTATTGAGGTAGCCCTATGGTTATTAACATCCATCTGATAACTTTTGAACATCAAAATTCGCCATATATGGCTTGGATCCCTGTGTTTCTGAACACCAAGATGGCCGACACACATGGAAAACAATAGAATTGGGTAGTTGAGGTGTCCCTACGGTCACTAACATCCATCTCATAACTTTTGACGATCCAGAATCACCATATATGGCCTGAATCCCTGTAAAATGGCCAACGCATGGAAAATGAAAGAATTGGGTAGTTGAGGTTTCCCAATGGTCCCTAAAATCAATCTGATAACTTTTGAAGATCAAAATTCACCATATATGGCCTGGATCCCTGTGTTTCCGAAAACCAAGATGGCCGACACACATGGAAAACAATAGAATTGGGTAGTTGAGGTGTCCCTATGGTCATTAACATCCATCTCAATACTTTAAACATCAAAATTCCCCATATATGGCCAGGATCCCTGTCTTTCTTAAAACCAAGATGGCCAACACACATGACAAAACAATAGAATTGGGTAGTTGAGGTGTCCTTATGGTCATTAACATCTATCTGATAACTTTTGAAGATTGAAATTCACCATATAATTATGGCCTGGATCCCTGTGTTTCCGAAAACCAAGATGGCCGACACACATGGAAAACAATAGAATTGGGTAGTTAAGGTGTTCCTATGGTCACTAACATCCATCTGATAACTTTTGAAGATCAAAATTCACCATATATGGCCTGGATCCCTGTGTTTCCGAAAACCAAGATGGCAGACACATATGAAAAAAAAAAACAATAGAATTGGGTAGTTGAGGTGTCCCTATGATCATTAACATCTATCTGATATTTTTTGAAGATCAAAATTCACCATATGTGACCCATCCTTACAAAATGGTACGGAAGTCGCACATAGAAAATGTGTAGTTATTGGTATATTCATTTACAGCTCATCAAGAGCTTTCATTTGGTATATAACACTTGCATATTTGAACTAGGTGTACCTCTGTGGATCTTCTGATGGTAAATTCAGTCATATCAATTAAAAATTGATTAAACTGAGATAATTCACATATCAAACATATAATATTTTATGAATCCTATATAATTCCTTTGTAATTATATATAACCAAGAAAACTATAGCTATGTTTTTTTCGGCATTGGAGGTTAAATTCAGTTTAGTAGGCAATGATTCTGACAGATATCTACCCATATGTTAGAAAAATGATAAAATATCAATCTTAAAAAAATCTGATATATTTTACACTTTACCACTTGAGAAGCCTATATCTAGGCTTCTACATGTGCGACTTCAGTACCACTTTGTTAGGATGGGTCACATATATGGCCTGGATCCCTGTGTTTCCGAAAACCAAGATGGCCGACACATGGAAAACAAAAGAGTCATTGAGTATCTGGTACTCTTGTAATGTGGATTCAGGACAAACAAGGATGAAATAGCTGCACAATGTAGGCCTAGTTCTATTCTGTAAGGAATAAGGAATCCCTCCAGAGTGTGGGCATGAATGCTATTGGGTGCTTAAACTAAATGCATTCACAAGCCAATCCCTAAACGCAATAGAACTCACTGGAAAATACAACCTAAGCAGAATTCTTCAAATCATAAAAGAAGTATAGACCTAAATACTTTGAAATGTTAGCACATCATATTTCTAAACACTTTGTATGTGTTTAGGAGGATATTCTGCTTACAAAAATGTAACAAGATTATGTTTAGAATTATGTTTAGGATCTAGACACCTTTTTTGCAGTGTATGTCTTTCCATGTTTTTTTTTTCCAAAGCTAGTTCACAAATACATGAGGAGATGACTTGTCACTGTTTTATAGAATCGTGATAATCATGTTAAAAGATTAGGTAAATTATACATTATACTGATGTCCTGTGTCACAACCATACACACTAGCCCCAGTGCCTTACTCAGTAATTTATCATGGAGGAACCACCAACTGTCCGTACAGCCCTCTGAGGCCCCCATTACTGAATCCTGTAAGTCACTCCATCATGCCATTGTTACATTACCCCAATAAGCACATCACATGCTATAGTTTGCTTACTATATTTGTATTTCCTCTGCTGCTACAATGCAATAATCCAACATGAGATATAAGAGACCAAGCGATGTTGTTGCAGCTTATTGAAATTCATAACATTAGTTTCAAGTACCGGTAATAGAATTTCTCAATATTCAGTTTGCCGCACAGTATGAAAGTTTATTGGGTTTTGTTCTCCCCTCCAAGCACCAAGGACCAAACTAAAATCTAACAAGCCACCGCCCCTCCATCTGGCAATAAATGACACGGCCCTTATTCTGTGACAACATGCATTGATAACAACATGGGGCATAAGTTAGAAATAAAGCGGGTCTCATACCCAGCCTGAAATACTGCTCTGATCAAACTGGATGATAGGGACATGGATGGAGAAAGGGGCTCTCTCCTTTGGTTGCAGTAGCCATCTTGGGTACATTAGAATGGCTGATTAAGAATTCAAAATCTGTCATTTTTGTCATCTGTACTGCATTAGTTTTGCAGACTGACTGCACATGTCATAAGCTCTGGGTCCATAGAAATGTCACTTCATGCCCTGTCTATACATGAAATGAACAATGTTTGCAGATAATACATAAACGTGTAGAATCTAGGCTTATAGAGTGATTGATGCTGTATTATCATCCTGCCATATTAGTTCAGCTTAGAACAAACCCTAGTGGATGAGGAAGTGGGCTTCAGGCAATATGATGTGTCTTCTGGGTGTCACTCGCAAATTGGAATTAGCTCCAGAATTCCTACATCTTCTAATTATTTGAATGGAATACAACATTAGACATTTTGCAGACTGAGGAAATGAGGAAAACTAAGGTAAGAAACCCAAATGATGTGCTGTGTTAATATTGGAAAGAGGTCATTAATGCTATTAGACCACATTAGGGTTTGCATGTATTCTGTGAGTCTGCATGTTTCTGCGTAAGCTTGTGCAATGTTACTTTGAAGGACTGTGATAGGTAAAGCGGGGGGGGGGGGGGGGGTGAGGTCTGGTTACATGGTTACTAGGCTCCAGGCAGTAATTCCTGTTTGTGAGTCCTTGATTTGGACATTCACTTCTCCTTACACTAAATATGACACATTATTGTGCTGCAAAACCATAATCCATTAGCATACCTTTTTTATCAGTAGATCACTATTGCTTGACTTCTTACTAGTTAACCAATGTCTTATCAAACTATTATGCTAATTTCAAGTGAACTATGCATGTGATCTCAATGAGCCCGCTTAAATGAACTACAAAATTTTTGATCTTATTGCAAGAGAATAAATTCTGTTTAGAGATATGATGACTCAATCTCACTTAAAGGGTCTTTTGTTACTCATTATCTGATTATGATTTTATAATCACAATGAAATATTGTCCAACAGTGCCACAAGGAAGTAATATGTTGGTCATCTGCAGAGAAGGATTTGCCAATAGTAAAATAGTAGTTAAAAAAGATAAATTTACAAAGTTGTTTATCTAATAACACCCTGCTCATCTGAAACAAGATGACCACTGGGATGAGATAAACACATTTGGTTTTGCATCATGGTTTTGTTCAGCAGCATTCATATTGAACTATAGCACCCATGTAGCAAGCCCAGTTAGGGGCAAAGTGGGCCCTAAACAGCCAGACCAACGTGAGCCCATTGGGCTGCCAGTGGTTTTTATCCTCAGATAAAGGTGTGGGCCACGGTTCCATGGCGCATGGCCCTTAAGACAAATGGCCTATAGTCAAATAGCCTGTGGTCATATGGCCGAAATCCATGTGGCCTAAACGACATGTGGCCGAAAAGTCACATAGCCCAAAAGACATATGGCCTAAAAGGCAAATGGCCGAAATTCTAATGAACCAGACCATACCACACCTATACCACACACCATACCACACCATACCACACCTGTACCACACACCATACCACACCTATACCACACCCCATACCACACCTATACCACACACCATACCACACCATACCACACCTGTACCACACACCATACCACACCTATACCACACCCCATACCACACCTACACCATACCCCATACCACACCATACCACACCAATACCACACCAATACCACACTATACCACACATATACCACACCAATACCACACCATACCATACCATACCACACAACATACCACACCTATACCACACCATACCACACCATACCACACCTGTACCACACACCATACCACACCTATACCACACCCCATACCACACCATACCACACCTACACCATACCCCATACCACACCATACCACACCAATACCACACCAATACCACACTATACCACACCTATACCACACCAATACCACACCATACCATACCATACCACACAACATACCACACCTATACCACACCATACCACTCCAATACCACACCATACCACATACCACACCTATACCACACACCATACCACACCATACCACACCAATACCACACCAATACCACACCAATACCACACCATACCACACCAATACCACACCATACCACACCAATACCACACCATACCACACCAATACCACACCATACCACACCAATACCACACCATACCACACAAATACCACACCATACCACACACCATACCACACCATACCACACCAATACCACACCATACCACACCAATACCACACCATACCACACCAATACCACACCATACCACACCTGTACGACCTATACCACACCATACCACACCAATACCACACCATACCACATACCACACCTATACCACACACCATACCACACCATACCACACCATACCACACAAATACCACACCATACCACACCAATACCACACCATACCACACCTATACCACACCAATACCACACCATACCACACCTATACCACACCAATACCACACCTATACCACACCAATACCACACCTATACCACACACCAATACCACACCATACCACACCAATACCACACCATACCACACCTGTACGACACCTATACCACACCATACCACACCAATACCACACCATACCACATACCACACCTATACCACATACCATACCACACCATACCACACCATACCACACAAATACCACACCATACCACACAAATACCACACCATACCTCACGAATACCACACCATACCACACCAATACCACACCATACCACACAATACCACACCATACCACACAATACATAGACAAATGTTCACGAGGGGGAGAATTTCTCATGTGCAGTTCAGCTGCCGTATCGCACGACGCCCGTAGGTTGGAGTGCGATGCGGCAGCTGAACTGGTATAGGGGTCGTATGGTGTGGTATGGGGTCGTATGGTGTGGTATAGGGGTCGTATGGTGTGGTATGGGGTCGTATGGTGTGGTATGGTGTCGTATGGTGTGGTATGGGGGTTGTATGGTGTGGTATGGGGGTTGTATGGTGTGGTATGGGGTCGTATGGTGTGGTATGGGGGTTGTATGGTGTGATATGGGGTCGTATGGTGTGGTATGGGGTCGTATGGTGTGGTATGTGGTCGTATGGTGTGGTATGGGGTCATATGGTGTGGTATATAGACAAAGGTGCACGAGAATTGGTCAGCACTGAGGGTTATCACACGAGGCGAAGCTGAGTGTGATAACCCTCAGTGCTGACCAATTCAAGTGCTCCTTTGTATTTATCTCAAGTTAATTTAGTCAGATATGTTCAAAATTCGATTTATTTGGCATTAGAAATGATTTTATCATCAGTTATTTGACCGTTTTGGATGTTTTCCCAGGGAGTGTGATACGGGGAAGGGTTATCACACTGTGGGGTGTGATACAGAGTTTCTTGGTTAAGCCTATGGGGCTCTCGTATTCAACTTGAGATAAGGGGGTCGTATGGTGTGGTATGGGGTCGTATGGTGTGGTATGGGGGTCGTATGGTGTGGTATGGGGTCGTATGGTGTGGTATGGGGTCGTATGGTGTGGTATGGGGGTCGTATGGTGTGGTATGGGGTCGTATGGTGTGGTATGGGGTCGTATGGTGTGGTATGGGGTCATATGGTGTGGTATGGGGTCGTATGGTGTGGTATGGGGGTTGTATGGTGTGATATGGGGTCGTATGGTGTGGTATGGGGTCATATGGTGTGGTATGGGGTCGTGTGGTGTGGTATGGGGGTCGTATGGTGTGGTATGGGGGTTGTATGGTGTGGTATGGGGGTCGTATGGTGTGGTATGGGGTTGTATGGTGTGGTATGGGGGTTGTATGGTGTACGTGGTATGGGGTCGTATGGTGTGGTATGGGGTTGTATGGTGTGGTATGGGGTCGTATGGTGTGGTATGGGGTCGTATGGTGTGGTATGGGAGTCATATGGTGTAGTATGGGGGTCGTATGGTGTGGTATGGTGTTGTATGGGGGTTGTATGGTGTGGTATGGGGGTCTTATGGTACAGATACAAGACAAAAAAGAAATTTCGGCCATCTGTCTTTTCGGCCATCTGTCTTTTCGGCCACTTTTTTTTCGGCCATATGACGTGGGGCTATAAGACTTAACGCCATTTGTCTTATAGGCCATGTGCCTGGATACCGTGGGCCACACTGGGTACCCCAATTTAGGCACAGATCAGTTTTGAAATGGGCAACCACATTGGACACAGGTTGGGCTGATAATGGCCTCCCAAAATGAATGAAGATCAATTTCAAGGCAAGTTACCCAATCTGGGTTGAGAGTGGGCTTAGATAGGGCAAACTCACCTGTGGCTTTTGGGATTTGACACCAGATGGCCCAGCTATCCCACATACACATTTATTACCCATACAGAATTGATTCTCTAAAATATAGAACAACTGGTGTATACTACTAAATAAGACATTGGATAACAATGTTGAGAATTTATCATAGTTTGGAAATCCTTAGATATTAACTTTAAAATATGTTCAAATCAAGGTCATCCTAGTAGTTATAAGGTGACTACACTATTCCTATTGCAGTGAATGTGATATAAGGATCAATCATGCTACCTACAGACACTATGAGCTTAAAAGCTCTGATCTATGCCCCTCCATGGTGCATGTAAGAAGAGAGGCACTGAAGATGGCCATGATGGATTATTGAGTGCAAACTGATATATGTGCTCTTTTGATGCAATCACCAGTGCAGTAGAATAGATGAGTACCACTGGTTATTGGTATACTTGGTGGGGGGGGGGGAGAGCCATGTTCAATAATTGACTATGCCTAATTGAAATCATTTGAATTTGCATTAAAAAAATATGGCCGAATCGGTCAGCCCAGTTTGAGCCACATCAGAAACCCATGTTGAATTCAACCTGAGACCGAATTCATGAGCCCATTTTAAAACTGATCTGTGGCCAAATTGGCTAGCCCAGTGTGGCCTAGACACTTTGCTGAGGACACAGCCCATTGGGTGACTGTCGAGCAGCCCTTTTTGGCCCACACTGGGCACCTGCTGTAAGCCCCAATGGGGCCACACTTGTTTTGCTACCCGGGCAGTTGAGAAAACACAATTTGAAACGTAATCTGCTGCCTATTCATAACTGAGAGCCATTTTAGGGGAGAGGCCACTTATCTAGGTCAACTGATAAGGCAGAGAAAGGGGGAAGGGGAGCAGTGGGGGGGGGGCAGGGTCATAAATGACACTGGGTCAAAAATGACCCAGGGTCAAAATTGACCCTGGGGTGAAAATTCTTCAAGTAGGGTAAGTGGGGGGATGGTGGGGGGCAGGGTAAAAAATGACTGGGTCAAAATTCACCCAGGGTCATTTCTATACTTTAGCTTAGCTTGGTAGACAGCCTGGATATAGTCCATCCCACAGCTAGGTAAGTGTCCTGAGAGCAGAACCCACAGAAACTGCAGTCCCCTATTAACACTTTGTAAATGCCCTGAAAGATTGAGCACTGATAGAATTTGGGCCTTATTAAATGCTATGGGGAATTCTCTCAGTTCAGGTGCTCCAAGCTGTTAATGGAATTTTCGGTTACAAAACAAAATAAACTGATGTCTGACTGAAGTCCAACTGATGGACAACTGATGGCCAACTGATGGCCATCAGTCAATGATGTATTTTATATTTAGAGAATAGACAACAATTTTCTTCACATGGAGACTGTCTGTTGTTCTACAATGCGCGATTGCATATGTGACATGTACTGGGAATAGGGACCTCTATGCACCCTGCACTAAGGGCCCTTTTCGAAGTTAAGCACCCACTCGAGATACATCTTGACCAATCAATGGCCTTTTATGTACAGCTACTTTGACCTTGCTCAGGTGTGCACTGTTAAAGGCATAAATAACAAATAGAGGTTCACGAGTTGATTCTAGGGGCAGATAAGAAGCACGAGACCGTAGGCCAAGTGTCTTCTTATCTAGCCCCTAGAATCAACGAGTGAACCTCTATTTGTTATGTATGACGTTTATACCATGGTTTGCACAATAAAATTAAATATATTTACCTTATAAAGCAATGGAAATCAATGATATGTGTTGCGAGTCGACGTAATCCGTCCTCCGCCATATTGGTTTCTCGGCGAGACGACAAGGCCGCTTGGACGCAAAGTGTTACCTCGGCGTGTGTCCTATAGGCATTTTCATAGAGCTACCGCTGGTAAGGAGTGCGCGCGACAGCCAGAATACCCATAGAGCATATGCCAACGTGACAACTTGTGTCTCGCCGAGGTAAATAATCCGTGCGCTACGCAGTCAACATGACGGCGAAAATTTCGCTCGATTCGATTTTTATATCATCAATTATGTTACATATACATGTCAAATCATGGCGAATTAAAGGTAGGTGCTAGAATATAATGTCTACTTTCATCCTCTATACGCATTAAGCTTCTAATGCTATAGTCTTTTTATTATCGAATTAAATCTATCATGTCAACTTGCTGTCATCTCGTTTCAATCCAAGTGTCAACATCCGTTCACTTAGCGCGTACTATTCGAACGTCATTATCCGCTCCCGGCACCGTCAAATCGTTCAAGAATGTGATAACCATGGTATAAACTCCTATAATGCAGTCAAGGTCACTTCTATCATGCAGCAGAACACTGCTAACCATTTTATAATGGTTCATGATTTATCTAAAATCTTTTGAATTCCATTATCACTACACACCAGCAGCCAGCAGGGGGGCGATGGGGAGCTGCCATCACTGTATGTAACGTCATGACCTCATGACCTAATTGGACCCAAAACGAGGCTAACCATCATTAGCTGCCTGTAGCTGTGCCCTGACGACCATCACACCCTAGTAGTATATATCGGAATGGAACTATAGCTATAGTAAGGATATTACTCACTGGGCATGCAGCCAATCAGAGGCCTCCCTTTTGGCGGGAAATTCAAATGTGGGGTCACGTGACCTAGACCCCCGTGGTATGGCGCCAAAATGGACCAATCAGAGCCCTCCCTTTTGGCGGGAAATTCAAAAATGGTAACATGACCCAACCCCCTGTGGTGTGCCGCCCTCTGATTGGCTGGCTGTTAGGTCACGTGACCTCTAGTATGCAAATAAGGTCATGTGACCCTAATTTGAATGGATCAATTAGAAATCATCATTTTGGTGGGAAATTTGAAAAATTTGGTGACGTCACTTTATGGTTTTTTTTTCAAATTTTTTGCCAAAAAAAAAACAAACCGAGACGTCTGATTAGTTGGCTGACTGGCTGGCTGGCTTGCTGGCTGGATGTCCACATGTCATACTGTTAGTCAGCTGTATGCAGCAAGCAAGTAAGCAAGTAGTTACGTGGTGACCTTAATAGCATAAACAGGTGTGGTTTCTTGCCAAGAAAAAGAAAACAAAAAAAAAACAAAAAAAAGGCCGGGAAATATTTGGGGAGGGGAGGGGGGCCCTTGGGGTGGGGGGGCTTTCGGAGAACCATTGGGTTGGGGGGGCCTTTGGGGTGGGTGGGTCCCCCTTTTTTTTTAGTAAACCCGCCCCTAGTAAAAATAAAAACTTAACAAACAAATCTATTTCATTTTTTTATTTTGATAAATAATATTTACACTTTATTATTTACAAGTTGCAAATGCAAGTTCACACTCTCCACATTATATAAAAGAATATCGGAGAGGAACATGACAGAACTCACACATTGAGATGTACACATGTCCGACTTTTGTTTGTCATAATTCAGACTGTACATGGGGTAATCTTGGTGTATAACTTTGGAGCAAGTACCCTCTTGAAATGAAGGATAGGTGTAAGCCATATTTACCATCAACATCTCATCGATATCACAAGTGAAATCCACTGAAGCGCTATACCAAGTACTCCATTCAGTTTGTCTGGACATGATACTTCTCAGTTGAGCAGCTGGTACACCGGCTACACAACATTCGGTCGACAAAAAGAGTCGAATGGTCCCTTTGAACAATAACACATTTTTCCACAGAAATCTGAGCTTTCTTGCAAAAGAGAAAGCAACATGTTGATTGATTCTATCGTATATCACCTTTTGACGAAAGCACATGTGTTCTCGTCATGGAATTGATATACTCCTATAACTCTATCTGTGATGCTACCAACCACTCTTTGAAACGCATCTTTGAAACATACACTCAAAGAATCAAACACATCATTACAAACAAACACTTTATGAACACCTTGGTTTAACAACGGAGCCTTAAAGAACAAAACATCTGATGCATCTATTATTTCCCAAGTGAAAATGGGATCGCAAGTACACATTGTCTTGTTTTTTTTTTCAATACTGATACACGAGGTAAGGCGGTGGACGAAGTAGATGAAGTTAATACAACAACAAAGGGTATTATCTCACCGGCTTATCTACATCTACATTTTTTTTTTATATTATATTTTTTCTCTTTTTTTTTATCATTTTCATAACTCTAAAGCACTCGTCGTCACTCTGTCAGAATGTACGTGACGCTTCACATATAAGTAACTCAG
This sequence comes from Acholoe squamosa, assembly GCA_949317995.1. Taxonomy (NCBI): domain Eukaryota; kingdom Metazoa; phylum Annelida; class Polychaeta; order Phyllodocida; family Polynoidae; genus Acholoe; species Acholoe squamosa. The sequence goes on from OX439044.1 coordinate 65,092,665, forward strand.
CCCCTTTTTAGCTATCGTGTAAGTGTGTATTTTGTTTTCTATTACTTTAAAATTTGTGTTAACAGCGCGGATAGTTTTTCATTTCAAAAGAATATCCAAGAAGTCTTTGGGTACTTGAACGTTGTTTTTTTTTATGACACCCTTCGCACTCCATTTCATTGATTTTCTTTCACCTGTCGAGTCTTTATTGTAGCAAATGTAGGTCTTGGAGTTGTGACTTAGAATTCCATCGCCCTCCCACTCAGATTTGAAAAGACCCGGAGTTCTCTGATCGTGAATCTAGCGTTTCTGACAACAAGCAGGGGGGATCCATTCTTTGACACCTTGGGTTTTTATCTTTACGAAAAGCTCTAAGTGGTCATCGCACACTGCTGTTGGAATCCAGTTTCGTTTCTCTCTGAAGTATGATTCTCTCAGGACGGGTTTCACAAGTTGGTCCAACGATTCGCCGCTGAGAGCCATGTAAAGACTGTCAGTGTCCTTTTGACAAAGAGCGTAATCGCGTCGATCGATAAATTTATCCAAAAATCGAATGTGAACTCCAACATTTTCAACTTGGGGTACTGGTATAGCATGAATCCTATTTGAATAGGAAGACTGTTTTCGGTTGCAGTTTGACTTCAAAGAGATCTGTGCTCAACTCTGTACCCTTTTTGAACCGCCACAAATTGGTCAATAATTCGAAGGTTCAACCTCTAATGTATTTCACAGTGGTGTGTTTTTCTTTGTTGCAAATTGTTTTACCGTACGTGGTGTTTCCTATCAACTATCAACAGTCTGACAGATTGTTATCTTTTTCTTGGCAAGCTTTCAGCTTGCCTTTTTTATTCATATAAAAAATATCTCACTATACTCGCACCCTCATCTACATAATAAACCACACTTCTTTATGCTAATAAGATCACCACGTAACTACTTGCTTGCTTGCTGCATAGAGCTGACTGACGGTATGACGTGTGGACAGCCAGCCAGCCAACCAATCAGAGGTCTCAATTTCTTTTTTTTTTTTTGCCAAAAAATTTAATTTTTTCAAATTTCCCACCAAAATGACGACCTCTGATTGGTCCATTCAAATTAGGGTCACATGACCTTATTTGCATAATAGAGGTCACGTTACCTAACAGCCAGCCAATCAGAGGGCGGTTTGGGTCTCCATTTTTGAATTTCCCGCCAAAAGTGAGGGCTCTGAATGGTCCTTTTTAGCGCCTCACCACGGGGGTCTAGGTCACGTGACCCCACATTTGAATTTCCCGCCAAAAGGGAGGCCTCTGATTGGCTGCATGCCCAGTGAGTAATATCCCTAGATTAGCTATAGTCCAGTTCCGATACATACTATACTACTCACCCTTCTAGCTTAAACAGTGACAGAATTTCATGTAGCATTAAGGCCAGAATTCTGTCCATGGCACTAGCTGGTTATATATACTGTTGTAACTTCCTGATGTTAATACCATGGAAGTTTTAAAGAAAATTAGAATTTTGGAATCTTAAAACTCCATGAAAGCCCATTTGGTGTGATTGGAGAGAAATTATTCTGGGTTATCTCACAATAGATATGAAACACAATTGAATTTCATTTGCAATGTGTATAAATTGACATATACAGACTCTAGACCTTGAATGTTATAGGGGTAAATATTGTTACCCCTGTGTGATGTCAACAGCTGCAGTAACAAGGTTAGGCACAGAGAGGTACGGAGGGCCTCATTCTGTTATAGCTGCAGTGCTGTAAAAGGAAGGTCCCTATTAGGTCTCAATGTGATTTATACACACTTCATTTCATTATAACACCCAAGGGCTTAAGGGTCCCCATTGTGTGTAGACAAAATTTGGATATTACTACGAAGGCTCTAGAAATGGCCACAGCCCTACATCTAGGCCCGAGGCCATAAGGAGTGCAGTCTTCAACCTGCTCACTCTGAAATTAGTGGGCATGGAGAACAATGGAATTCACACCTCTTATATATTTCATACAGCCTGTGGTATAAGCTGGTCATTGTACTTGGACAGCAGTGTTCAGCACAGGGGGCCTATGAGGCACATATGTCCCTCCCCACTGCCTTAAAGGTCATTTTCATTTATTAACTCTAAGTAGAACTTGATGATTCTTGGCAAATCACCACATCCTACAAGCTAATGTATGTGTATGTGTTATACCTTATCCATCACTGGTCATATATCGCTGGTCTTGAGCATACAAAGGTTCACAGAAAGTGAAATATAACACAAATATCAATAAAGGCTTATTGCCCATATTCTAAAGGCTGTCAAAATTTGTTTACCTGATTCTAAAAGTATCATGAAATCCTTTTCTTGAGACATTGCAGTATTTCAGTTTCATGCAAGATGGTCACCAATATGTGATAAATAATTTAAGTGTAGTAACACTGGGAGAGAGAAATCCCTTAACACCTAATGATAGCCAGTAGAGCCAGTAGAGTCTGTGAGTAGATTGGGTGTAGGAATAGGATACACATTATGTGATCTGTCATCTATGTGTACACCCCCAACACTACATGTGGGTGTGGGTTATGAACAAAAGCACTGCAAAATGGTTATTCAACTAGCCTAGCAGAAATACACTACCTCAATCGTGAGAACACATACATCGACATATATTATCTTTATCCCAAAGATGTTAAAGGAATATTGCAGTGATGTATGAATCTCAGTTAACTATTTGGACAGACCATCAAAATTAGTGGAATGGAGTCAGATTGTACATCTCATCTCTTTTCAGTAGCCAAAAGTGTGCCTATTGTAATCCCTAATTTTTTTTTATCTGAACTCAGATGACTCTCAGTTGCTGAGGTAATTCCTTTGAGGGCTCAGGAATGGGTGTTTAGGAACATGCTTGCTCAGACTGTCGCTATGCTTTTTCAGCCAGTTCTTAACTTAAGGTTGTGGGTGGCATCTTTCATACATGTATACTGTAGCTAGGTAAGAAGTCTATCAAATGTAACTGTTACAAAGTTAAACAACCTGGCTCCTTTCTAATCCCAAGGTCGGCAAAATTCTACTCACAGATGCTGAAGACACACCAAGCTTCCATTGTCATGTGAGAAGGCAGGGTAATAAGATCATCCAGACACACTACATAGGCAATCCATTCTGGATGCCTGTCCACTAACTGATCAGATAACAATGCTACCTGAGACTACTCTTTGTGCCCATCAACTGCTGCCCAACTCAATGCTGCCTTTGAGGCAATGGATTTTCACCTATATAGTGTCTGGTTACATGGTCTCCTGTCTTAAGTCTAGGTTTAACCAGACCCTTGAGGCTACTGACATCAATGGGGTATCAGTAGGCACACAATCAAAATAGAAGAGACAATAGGTGTCATGCCATAATATGTAACCTCTGGTAAAGATGAAATTGAGGCACTTTCTTATGCAAAAAAGAAGATGCAAGGAAATGGGGTATGTTTTTAGGTACTCAATGCTTCTTTGGCAACTATAGTTCCCAGTGGGGTGGAGAGAGTTAATCAGCCCCCTGTATTCTAAACCACTACTCTGCCTGAGTCCATGTGTCTCAATTTGTGGCTCTTACAGTCTTAACCATACCGTAGCCACTCTCCTCAGCCTTAGATCATACAACTTTCCAGCCTTTCAAGAGAGCACTCACTCTACATTATCCAATACAATTCCTGACATCGGGATCTCATAGACCAATTACAATCACATAATGGAGTTAATTAGCCTTGGCTCAGATACGATCAGCTTATGTTGTCTTAGATATAGTATAGCTGAGGAAACATGATAGGAGGGGAAGATCCGTGCTTCCCAAACAGGGTCAATTTCTCAGATTTTGAGGCATTTTCTGGCCACAGCATAAAGATGCACCATGGGGAACTATCTGCTACTGTTCCCTTTTATCTTTTTCCTTCAGGTTCATCTTGATCCTGCTCACATGTTATTATAAGAGCCTTGTCTGAAGAATCCTTTTATCGCTCCCTAAGGTGTCATCAATCTTGCAGCTAGTTGCACCTTGAGCCACCATTCAAGGTGCCTACAGGCTGTCTGCAGACTCAGCATAAGGCAGTGACCAGCATATTAAGCACCACCATCTCCCACCACAGGGTGACCTCATCACCAGAAGTGGTGGCTAAATACTGTCCAGAGGGCACTTGGGCAGGAAATGAAAAGCTGTACATCCGATATGATAGCCCATGCTAACTGACAGGCATGGTGTGATCAATACCAGAATCAGTTTAAAATGTAGTTCAATCATGATTCCATAATCATATGAAATGAAAATTGCAAAATGAATTTATAGTGGGTGAGAGCTAAAAGCTTGGATTCCCAACAAAGTCTGAATAAGTATACTCTGAAGCCTATGGAAGCCTATGGTAATTAGAATGCCTATCTATGAATTATGAATTGTAGTTAGAAAACCTCATTTGCTTCGTCATTTCTGACTTGCTCAATCTTGCCCATGACTAACATGTTCATTCTATGTGGGCTATAACCTGATCATGATACTCCGTAGGATTTTATAAATATCAGAATCAAAACAAATTATGGATATATAGTAGTTGTCTGTTGGCACATGTTTATGGAATGTATTGCTTTCAATATGCCATGCTGGAAAAAAAGCTAAATCAATATTACAACACACGGCAACTTTAAAGAGATCACAGTAATATATACACCTTGTGCCTTGTTACTCTGGCTGAGATCCTCAAACAGAAAGCTTGAAGAAGGAGCAACTGAGGTAAGTGATGGCTGAAATATGAGCTTCAAAGATGCATGTGAATTTGTGTGTTTGCATCACTGACACTGATAATTCCAAATGTGAGATTGATATAATTATGAGAGTGTCTGAGAACAACCAGCAGCAGTCCAGGCTAGTTTCGATATACTACCTGAAGTCAACAATCCTCTAATTTGGACATAGGGCAAACTTATGTTATGATAATCATTATGACCTGGTGATTTAGAAAACCAACGGGTATGGACAAGAGAAACTGATGTGTACATCATGTTTTATTGTCTATACAGATCTTATTCTCTTTTTTTTCCCTACATGATGGAAAGTGTTTACTCATAATTATCAGCTTAATGTAAATATCATTATTTTTCATATCATACATTAGGCTTGTCATGATAAAGCAACAGTTCATTTGTATGGATAAAATTAACTGTAGAACATGTCTAATATTAGGCATATTATATTTTTTTCTGTGACCTGAAGGGCCTGCTCGACTCAATTGCAGATAAGGATGACCCCCCAGTCATAAATACAATAGATGTTTCCAAATTCAAATACAAAATTTAATAGTAAACTCTCTCTGATATTGCAAACCTAATGCTAAATAAAATCTTCATATTTATGATATGTACATTCTGTCTTCCAAACACTGTCCTAGCGCAAACTCAGTGTACTGTGCACACATACATTGATCAGTAGATGATGAAAGGGCTTAAGTGGGGTGCTGGTCTAATATAACAGTGGAGGGCTGAGGCCAAGCCCTACCAGTGGTCTGTGGTAGCAGGAATGAATGTTGACAGTGCAATGTAAACCAGCACAGGTCATTGGTATAGCTCTAGGCAGAGTGGGTAGTCATCTACTGGATTATCACCCTTTAGATACACACCAATTGAAATTGGTCTAGTCTATTTAACATTTAGTTTGATACTCCTTTCAGTTTCATCCTTGCTTAGCACACAAGTCAGTCAGTAACAGATATATGTAGGCGTTTAGCAGCAACAAGCCTACCTTGCCAATACATTTCACAGTTAGGGAAACATCAGTTACAATCCATGTTACTTGAGTCACTCCATGATTTGATTCATCTGAAAAAAAGCCCTGTTCAATGTCGCACACACCAAAGGCAATCTTCAGAATGCCTAGACCTTCTCTATATGTCCAATGTTAGTAGCCATTAACTGACACAACTCTTCTCAGAAAATGATTGGCTTCACCTGAAAGGCACTCTGGTGCATGTTTATCAACCGAGGCAATCATGGATATTTCCTCAAATTTCACATGGGCTGTCATTGATCTCTTTTTTCCATTCCGCCAGATAGTACCTCCCTAAGACTTTATGGGGCCTTGACAGTCATACTAAGTAGCAATGTAACTACCAACAAGAATTGAAAAAAACTATGCCTTTCTGTGATGGAATTCAAACTACAGGTCAATAGATGTTTTTATAACTGCCGGTCAGAAACCTCCCCAGTCAGAAACCTCTTTGGCAGAGAAGGAAGTCAAGAAAATCTTCCTTTTTGGTTTGTCCTGAGTCTGGAAAGGAATAAAAAGCACAGGGAAGGGTGCCCTGGACCATAAGGAACATGGGGGAAGTGAAAAAACAGTACCTTTCTGTGACCACTTTCAAACTGGAGGCTAAATTAACTCTGTAGCTGCCGGTCAGAAACCTCGGTCAGAAACGGTCAGAAACCTCCCCGAACTTAGTTGCACCAAACTGGTGAGACAGAGCCAGGTGTGTACCCTTGGGCATCTGGGGTCAAGTAAACGAGTCATTGGTGTTTAACCTGTTGGTCACTTAATCCAGATATCCAGTCAGCCACTGTCAGTTTATAAAATTTTGATCATGTGTCCCCGGTATTCGGCAGCTTTCTCAGGAGCAATTTCTTTTAATAATGCAAAATATGGCTGCCTTCTGTAACTAAAATTGTTGTTTCTAAATGCATAACATGACCACAAAAGGATCGTCAACTTTTTAGAACTGCCCTCCGGGCAAATTTATTGATGTTTATTTTTTACTCTACCACTCACAAATGACATGGTCAGACGAACCTCCTGGCAGCCCCAATGACTAATGAGATCCTTTGTAAATCTAGCCATAGGAGTATTGTTAGTAAGTACTCTGAGGGATGTAAAGAGTATAGTATAGTATATAACATGTAAAATCAATACTGTACCACCCAAGCCAATATTAGACAAAATTCTTAAGACATTTGTCTCTATGTTGGCAACATGTTTGACTCTTGCACTTGATTTGTCGAGATTCAGAATTCTCCCATGTTGCCATTGCAATGCATTGACAGTATTTACCGTATTTACATGAATATGATACCATACCTCCTTTTATCACTTTTAGCTGTTCAGAGTTACCTAGTCAGATGCCAAATCTTGGTGATTAATTTAGCACATGGCACTCTGACTAAACAAACTTTGATACTACACACACTATTTATCAGTAGACAGTGTGCTTCTTTAATCAATAATAAGGCATCCATAGCAATTAATGGAGCTTCTTACAGCTTTAATGATTACATTCTGTCTGTTTTGACCTTCAGGTCCTAATTATCTTCCTGATATTCTTAGGATTGGTAGGTATCAACCGGAAACCAGGCAGCCATCTAACCCGCACATTCACAGAAGTGCATGTCTCATAGGTCAATACACATATACTGCAGGCCTCGGCTAATGTTAAATATCTGCAAATCATGATGGTTATGTCGTAGTGCCGAATTTGCAACCAGAGCTACCAGGATGAATAATTATGTGAAGATATTGGTTGACATAGACTTGTCGGACAATACAGATATGGACTGTTACTTTAGATGTGTTGACCCACCTCACCACCGTTGCTGTGACACATTAGCTCATTCCTAGCTCCTTTTTGTTTGTCCTTGCCTCATCAACAGTACTTCTACAACCTCTGAACATCTACAGGAGTAGTCTGATAGTAATAGTTAATATACATCCACCATTACAGTAGTACTCCATGTTCCAGGGTTATCCCCTGTGCCTATTGGCTTAACCTTCCCTGAGCCTCCTGCACCACCTCCTCCTGCCCTTGACCCTTACTAGTGCCCTGCCCCCTGCTGCTGTCCTTGTACCTGGTGTCTGTTTGTTGTAACTGCCTGTCAATTAGTGTCTTCTATAAGAAGCCTCCCACCCCTGCATCCAGTTTCTTCCTCTCCCTATATACTAGCTGTATCGATCTATATGACAGACAATCCCCAGGTCTATCGCCATTGACCCTTTCTGTGTGAACTGTCTGTTGACTCTGTAGAGGCTGGCGGCTGATCATTGATTGTGGACATAACAGCTAGGGTGACAGGTAAAGCTGTGCAGAATGTATGCTCTGTACATGTGTACAGAGCATACAGTGACACCAAGAACAGAAGAACCATGAGGATTTCGGTAAGGGAGGGGGCAAGCTGGAATTGCCCAGGTCAAAATGGGTTTCCTCAAATATCTAGGGTAGGTAGGTCATATTAGTATATTTTTTTTTTATTTATCTTTTTTTTTTTAAATTTGTATAGAAACGTATGGGCAGACATGTTGGATTCTATGATTTTACAGTAGAGCTATGAAAAGCACAAGGAATGTGAAGCTCATGTAAAAAAATATGAATGAATGTTATGAACTTTATACCAATAGATAAGGACCTAGATAAGCTCCATGAAAACCTGATGAATAAAATATGAAAATCACAGGAAAAATGCCTAAAAATTGCAAAAAAAAAAATTGGTGCTGCAGTGGTGAGTTATTAACCAAGGCTGCAGATATATATTTGAAATTACAGTGAGCCATTTTACAGCCAATAAGATGCTTAATTGATGAGAAAAAAAAAATCCAACCTACCGACCCTAGATTGAAACTCCCTGTCAATGCTTCTTCCTATTTCAGAATGGTGTGCTTTCAAAGGAGTTGGGACTCCACGGGCACCAATACTGTCATAACGCATATTCTGCTCCACCCAAGCCACCCAAGCCACCTATGGGAGTGGGAATCAATGCTGTGAATGTCATGTGAACCAGCACAGGGATGATGCAGAACGTTTTACTTCAATAAACCCTAGAGCAGTCCTTAACCTTGGGCATGATTCGTTTCTCTGAGTAGTTTCAGTACTCAGTTATGTCTTAGTCAATATGAGTAACTAGCTGAACTGCAACCTCATTTACATTTTAGTCCACCATTTATAAGAATTCAAAACAAAGAACATATAGGAATAAAACAGAAAATTATACCAACTGCTGTGTAGACTGTAAGTGTGGCTGGCAATGACTGGCTAGTGACGCACTGACACCTCTAGGTTAGTAACAAGGTGTAGGCATGGAAGTGCCACCTACCATGGCACACCTCTGCCATGGTACTACTAATAATGAAGTCAGAGATGAAGTATGTGTTGAAGGTTATGTGGTGGTCCCGAGTCATCCTCGAGGTACCTTCGTGGTCCTCGTGGGCGACATCAAGACCACCTCTCTTACCTGATGCCTGGGGGCGCTGGAGTCCAGTGCCACGTCACCACACGGTCACGTGGCCCTCGAGCCGTACGGCCTTCCTCAGGGTCAGTCCAGTCGTGACGAACCATCGTGAGCGATGGTTGGCGGCTGCCCGACTACCATATTGTGATACTTCTCTGTGCTGTTGCACAGAGAAAGTAAATGTGGGTTTGATAACTATAGACACTAGAAGGCTGTGCTAGTCGTCTAGTGTCGAGAGTGCTTTGTAGTTCAAACACTACTACCTGTAACTGTCATCGAGAACGGCTGATGCCTATGCGTTATTGACAATAAAGTTTTAACTGGAACCTGAATAGTTGTTCTTCGTTGTCTATCGAAAGATTCGATTAGCCTCGAGGGGTAGAACACTACAGTTACATGGTGATTTATTGTACATTAGAAATGGACAGAGCATCAATTACTGAGTCTTGAGACTGGTTTCCAGTGGCTGCACCAGGATTTATATCCCAACACTGGGGCAACACAGGAAGTCAGTGTGTCCATGGTGACTGGCAGGTAATAATTTACATATATTAAACATGGCATGTATACAATTGGTAGATACAATGTAACATGGATGCTGATTGGTTATAACAAGCTGCCACACCTCAAAGGTGTGAACGCTGCTGTTTCCTGAGGTAGGGAAAAAAATATATATTCTCCATAACAGTAAGTATGTAAACCATCAAGGTGTGAAAGCTGTCATTTTCTGACAGCAGAGAAAATGTAAAATGTATATGGTAAGTATATAAGTCCTTAAGCTGTGAAAGCTGTCATCTTCTGACAGAAGAGCAAATGTGAAGATGTCCATATTTGGTAATAATGACTTACGGAGTGCCTCATTCTGTTGTAGCTACAGTGGTGTAAAGGGGAGGTCCCCTGCAGGTCTTAATGCAATTTATACACACTTCATTTCATTGAAGTGCCTTAGGGCTTAAGGTGGCTTACCGTTAAGGCTTATGAGAAGCATTTCAGTATAAATAATCAATACTCATACGAGGCTGCAGGTATGAGGGATAATAATGCAAAATACAGATTTGACCTCATCTCTTATATATAAGGATATACACATGTCTCTTCCTTATGAATACTGGTGATGTTCTTGTCTGCTTCAATAATGCCCATAGTACAGCAAAAATTGTTCAGTGCATTTCTCAACATCATATTCCAACGGACATAATAAGTATCTGTTATGTAAAGCATTCATCATCGCCAGGTGAACTCCTGCTCACACTAGCTCTCTTTTGAATTACCTCCTCCCTTAGCTTATTTTTGAGTATGTATGAGTAGGACGGTAAATTGTGAGGGTTTGAGGGAATATGTCTTTGTTTCAAGTTATATTTCTTTCAAAATGAAATCCCTTATCCTCTACTCATAACTCCCTGCAATATCTTGAATGCCCTAAATAGTGTTAGAGACATTACCGTTATCAACCCCAGGATGGCCCAGTAGTGTATGCATCATTCTTGCCCCCACTCATTAACCTCGTGTTGAACAAACATTTTAATTTCACATTCAGACATGTGTGGATAAGTCTATTTTGTACAGTAATCTGAAGAGTATGGTTAAGTATCAGTGTTAGGTGGTCCACATACTGAGGCAGAGTAGAATGAGAACGCTTCGGGACGCATGTCTCATGAATATTTTTCCTTTCAGTAAGGAATTCCTCATTCAAAATTTAGGGTAATAGCCTAAGGCTTATGAGAAAGATATAAACAACATAAAGGTAACAACATAAAAATATACAAGTTATGCATTGACCATTCTCAATCTACAGGGAGCAGCTGTGGATCAACACGGTAAAAGGTACTCCTGCGAGGGGGTGCGTGCGCATACCTTTTACCGTGTTGATCCACAGCTAGTCCATACTGCAACAAGTAAAACTCCTGCCAGAACAGTTCCCTATTTACTGATGTCACCCTGCCTGTACTGCACAGTGCCCCAGGCAGGTTCAGTGTTATTGATGCAGACCTGGGAGAAAAACGCCGCTCTCTGGCTTCTGTCAACATTTACTCTGTTTAAATGCATTACAGTGAAAATCAATTACAGATCACTGCCTCTGTGCAAAAGGACAGGTTTGGACAGTAGTGCTGGAAGGAGGAAGAGGGGGATTATCAGATGAAAAGATATAGGCAGGCAGACAGTATAGAAAGACAGACATGAGAGAACAGTGACACTTACAGCTACCTTGATCCAACTTGTTTATTAGTTTAGGCTACAATGGATGGTAGGGGTGAGCAATTGAGAAAGGTTTAATTCAAAACCTTAGGCAAAACGCTATGACAGATAGGGCTAAGGTTTCTGACCGGTTTCTAACCAGACATGACGTTGCAGGAAATAACTTATAATTCCTTAAAGAAACTGGCAGAACATGTAATCATGTACATATTCCAATTAAAGATAACTCTGAAATATCGCCTATGAGGTTGGGAAAGGCACTTTATCTGTCCAAAAATGAAGGTTTCCTTTTATACATGTATCTGACTTGGAGTTTTGGAATACTCTAAACACTCCTGCTGGAAGTGAAATTAGATTTAACAGGGTGTTTAAGAACAACCCTACATTTTGGAAGTCTTTAGTCACAACGTCAGAGCTCTCTTGTTACAAAAATGTACGGGGGAAAACCTATACTCAAATGGCATTCTGGGGTGCCAAATAAAAAGGTAATATGAATTGGGATTTGATCACTCTTAATGTTGAATTGTGCTTGAAACTGCAATGACACAATTTTGAAGGCTCTGGTGTAGTTCATACCCCATACTTCTTCTTAGTTCGTAAGGGTGTAGTTGCAAAGGACTTGGTACTCCATGGGCACCAATGGTGTCATAAATCATCTTACATGTCAGTGTAAACACCATCCACTGCTCACATTTACATTGATCTGTGAGTGGGATTGGTTTGGGAGGCTGACCTGAGATAACAGAGTAGGGCTCAGCCACTTTCACCACCAGCCACCTGTGGTAGTGGGAATCAATGCTGTTAATGTCATGTGAACCAGCACAGGGGATCAGTGTAGCTTCCAGGATTGACAAGATGACTGAAGTCTAGGTTGGGTCACTTCAATAAACTATGTAGTGGGCTTTGATCCTGGATCCGGATCATTTTCAACGGCTAGTATGGATGCTCAGTAATGTCTAAGCCAACATGAGTAATGCAATTTCTATCTAAACAAGATTTTCAGTTCCTTCCCATTCAACTAGTTATAATTGTAGTCAGAGAGGAATAAAGACAGAAAATGCCAACTGCCATGTAGGCTGTGTGTGTGGGTTGCAATGACCGGCCAATGGACCACTGACACTGTTAGGGTACACTGAGAAAATTCTTCCTGACAAAGTGACATGTATACCCATGTCAACTTGATTTGACACAGAGAGCACAGGTCATTGGGACATGTGCACATATGTCACCATGACAACTGTAGCACACAGTAATCCTCATATGATTTGACATGCCTTAAAATGCCATGTCATCTGTGAGTTGACCAGGGTCACGGCCATGTCGAAGGCACTTGACATGTGATGGTTTGACATACATAATTGTTCTAGGATATTCCACTAGATGGAGCAAACAACCATTTTGGTACCAGGACTAATCACTACCAAGAAGTACTACCAACACTTGAGACATTTGATGTATCTGTGTCATTTTGTTTTCATGAAGAATAGATCACTAAGGTCTGTAAATACTATCAATAAATGGTAGTGAATTCTATTTCGTTGTTAAATCTGCATTTGTTATTGAATATCAAAATAGACACCCACCATCCTGAATACTCCAACTGGAGTGGTTAGACACCTTATGTGTGGGTCAGTGAAAATACCAAAGGACTGTATTCTAACCCACAATCTATAATCTCAGTATCTACAGTACAGGGAGACATATGGCATTGCCATGCACCTCCATGCCCTTGTCTTATGGACTGCATAGAGGTCCTCAGTCAAGTAGGAGTTCTGTAGATAGGAAAAAGTGCCTTAGTGTTGCAGGCCTGTGGGACTATGATATCCCCTGCCTTCTATTATAGGCCTCCCTTGATTGAACCATTGGTACATAGTTATTGACTGCTCTTGACCCTTACATAATTGTCTCACAGTATTACCTAGCACTCAGGTGAATGGATCAGAAATATGTGACGTGTCTTTATTACGCATGTCAAATGGAGTTGACAAACCAAATATGAGAGGGTCAACCTCATTTGACATGCCTTCATACATGTCATCTGGGAGACAAATTGTGACCTGTGCAGTATGTGTCAAAGCGATCAGTGTTCTTTCCTCTGTGTAGTATAACAAGGTTAGTCACAGAGAGGGACGAAGGGCCTCATTCTGTTATAGTTATAGTGATGTGGCTGGGGAGGTCCTTTCAGGTCTCAATGTAATTTATACACAAATCATTTTATCAAAGTGCCTGAGGCTTTAGGTGCGTCTCCATTCGTGTCTAGGAGAAGTATTTTTTCTGCACAAATCTATACTGATACAAGGATGTTGGTATAAGCGGGGATATTGCTAAGATTTGATATATACAGACATACAGATGTCCTTTCCCTTTGGATTTGAGTGCTACTCATGATCTCCATGTCTCCCTTAATTAATGAACATTCACCTGTTTTACCAACAAGAAACTGTGGCTGAGTAGAATTCAATGCATTCATCAATTTCAGATGCATATCTACTAACAATAGCTCTCTTAAGCATTGCTTCCTTTAACTTCTCTCAAAATGAGATGGCGAAGTCTCTATTCCTGACATCCCATCATGCTCTAGATAAAGTCAGAGACAGTACTGTCGTCATCTTCAGGATGATGTAGTGATGTAGCTGTTATTCTTACCACTGGGCAGGTTTTCCTGCAGCCTCTACAGGGCATTGGCCATCATACTTAGTACCCCATAAATTACCTCCTGGAGATGATCTCATCACCACAAGTGGTCAGTAAATACTGCGCAGAGAGCTCCTAGGTAGGAATGGAAATATGTATTTTTTCAGCTATTGTAAACTATGACGACTCATTATCAGAGACTAATAAACATGATGTTCCATAATATTGGAGGGAATTTAGAGAGAAGTGAGTATTAGAGAAGCAGGAATTTTGACTCAAGATAAGTAACTATCATAATTTGAAACAATCAATACCAACTAAGATCCTCTTTTGCCAATCTTGTAATAAGGTAAAACAATTACTGATATAAAGGGTAACACTGCAGTTTGGGTTTGGTGCACATTCTGCTTCTTAAGTCTGAGAGAGCCTATTCCATTATCACAAGGAACTTTAGGTGAGGACATCATGGGTGCAGGTATTGAAGAGGTAAGGTTAGGTGAATAATCCAATGCTAGTACTGGTCATGTGACCAAATCATTCGTCACTGCCTGACAGGCTGCCAGTAATGCCACCATCACCCCCTTTGAGGGCAGTGAGGGTCTGTTCATAGCAGTTATTAGGGTAATCCCAATAGGTGCACTAGAGTTTTATACGTCTGCTGCATATGCTGTACCTTATGATAGAGAGAAGATTATGGTGATGTTTAATATTATCAGATCAGTAGGCCTGCTCCAAGTAGGCCTTACTTTCCTTAAACAGGATCAATGGCATGTCATGAGGTCTGACATGCGACATGTACACACATCTGAAGAAATCATACTTGATTTACTCAGAACATCTCAGGTAAAGTGAACCTTTGAAACTTTTTTGTGTCGATAAGGCATTTTGTGAAAAAGATGTAGGTCTCAGACATAACAGGATTGCATGATTCCCTTCATTATATATTTCAATTTCAGAATTCTGCACATGACAGGCCTTTTGATTTGTCTACAGCCTCTGGCATCATGGGATTGTGAGGTATGAGCAGAAGTATGTAACATGTCCTCAAAACCAACTAAGCTTTGAATAGCTTTTTTTCTGTTTACTGCATGAGCGTTTTTAGCCTTGCCAACACATTTTCTAATAAAATATCTTTCTAAGACATAGCTGGGTTGCATGACACCTCTTAGTCACAATGCTATGCATGATGAGCTTTGTGATGTATATTAAAACATAGGCGATATTTGCATGATAGTTCTCGATGTTCTCTGGCCCAATTATCTTTCTAGATAGTTCCTCTTTTTGCAGTCTACAATC
Source organism: Acholoe squamosa (assembly GCA_949317995.1). NCBI lineage: Eukaryota > Metazoa > Annelida > Polychaeta > Phyllodocida > Polynoidae > Acholoe > Acholoe squamosa. The sequence continues at coordinate 65,107,976 of OX439044.1, forward strand.
TTTCACAAGGTCTGCAGCCATAAGACATGCCCGGAAGACATGCAGTACTTCAGTCAAAAGGATGTAACTTGGGGGTGCAGTATTTGGTAGCGATATTTGTATCTGTTTAAAATCATTTGTTGCAATAGATAATTGTGTTAGATAGGCAACACTGTGAAAAATATCTGTTGACTCTACAAGGGGTCCTTGTAAAAACTGAACAATGAACCACCGTAAATTACACTGTATAATCTCCAGGTGGCAGTGTGGTGGTACAAGGAATCTCTGTGAAAACGATGTGAACAAAGGATCTCTGGCAACTTTGGGATACGAGATCCTTCGTTAGTTTGGCGATATTTTTTTTTACAGTGAAGGTTTGTCGGTCTAATTGAACTTGGCTGATTAAAATGATTTAGTCCATGATATTGAGCCTTATTCCTTCCACAGCAATATCTATTCGATGTCACTTGACACTGACATTGGGTCTTACCCTTTGCTACACAGAGAGAAGAACACTGATCGCTTTGACGCATACTGCACAGGTCACAATTTGTCTCCCACATGACATGTATGAAGGCATGTCAAATGAGGTTGACCCTCTCATATTTGGTTCGTCAACTCAATTTGACATGCTTAATGAAGACACGTCACATATTTCTGATCCATTCACCTGAGTGCTAGGTAATACTGTGAGACAATTATGTAAGGGTCAAGAGCAGTTAATAACTATGTACCAATGGTTCAATCAAGGAAGGCCTATAATAGAAGGCAGGGGATATCATAGTCCCACAGGCCTGCAACACTAAGGCACGTTTTCCTATCTACAGAACTCCTACTTGACTGAGGACCTCTATGCAGTCCATAAGACAAGGGCATGGAGGTGCATGGCAATGCCATATGTCTCCCTGTACTGTAGATACTGAGATTATAGATTGTGGGTTAGAATACAGTCCTTTGGTATTTTCACTGACCCACACATAAGGTGTCTAACCACTCCAGTTGGAGTATTCAGGATGGTGGGTGTCTATTTTGATATTCAATAACAAATTCAGATTTAACAATGAAATAGAATTCACTACCATTCATTGATAGTATTTACAGACCTCAGTGATCTAATCTTCATGAAAACAAAATGACACAGATACATCAAATGTCTCAAGTGTTTGTAGTACTTCTTGGTAGTGATTAGTCCTGGTACCAAAATGGCTGTTTGCTCCATCTAGTGGAATATCCTAGAATAATTATGTATGTCAAACCATCACATGTCAAGTGCCTTCGACATGGCCGTGACCCTAGTCAACTCACAGATGACATGGCATTTTAAGGCATGTCAAATCATATGAGGATTACTTTGTGCTACAGTTGTCATGGTGACATATGTGCACATGTCCCAATGATGTGTGCTCTCTGTGTCAAATCAAGTTGACATGGGCATACATGTCATTTTGTCAGGAAGACTTTTTTCAGTGTAGGCACTGTCTATCGGATGGTCACCTGTCCACTCAATGTCCTTTTGTGGCATCAACTTCAACATCATGAGAGTTCATTTGAAATTGCGCATTCTTCTGCTGAACTGAATTTCATTGCATCTCAACTGTTCCTAATTTCTCATGTGAATTAAATGTATGGTTCATCTAGAATATCATCATCATGATGAATGGATCATCGAGATAGCAATGAACTCCTCCCTATCCAAGAATCACGGAATAAACTGGATTGGTAGCTGTGATGCCACGAGCCTTTTATTGGATTCCTTAATTATAACAATCTGATTATTTGACACTGAGCCCCTAACTATCTTCCAGATAGACTCAAAGTTTGTGGTCCTTGACCAGAAACTGGGATGGCATCCGACTCACACATACTCAAGCAAAAGAAACTATCCCTCCAAAGGAGTAGAATGAATATAGTAGAGTACATCTTCTGAAATGCTTGTTCCTACGTTTGCCTTGCTTGCCTCAGTATGTGCCCCCTAGTCCGTGTGAAACAATGCAGGCCCAGATGGGTATCGATCTAATTCCTGCCATTCCCAGAACCACATGACATTGTCCTTGACTTTTACCCAGCCTCTTCGTCAGTGACTGTGACACTTGGCATTTTACCTGGTATCTGCTTCACATCAATCCTACCTTTGACATCCTACCCTGTCTGTAATAGTACCGCACCATCTGAATTCTTCAAGTATAGGTCATAATACTGCCAGGCCCCACCCATGACCCTCCTCATTTAGACGTCTCAACATCATCAATGCGTAACCTCATAGGAGTCTCTGTTCTACGTCACCTGCCGCCTATAACAGCACCTGTCAGGCCACAAGTAAGAAAAATAACATGCCAGAAATCAATAAAGAGAAATGCTCTGTACATACTCGTTATGTTGTAGATTTTGAGTCTTACTACTTGCTTTATCTTATTTTTTTATCCTTTATTTAGGCCTCAAGGCCATCACACAATTGGTTCAAAATTAAAAACATCAACATATGTCCCATCACATCTACTTTGAGATATGCTCCTGAAATCAAACCAAAATCTACCTACTTTTTCAGCAGCCATGGGATTCCGCAGATTCTATTCATCAAATTGTTACACAAGATATCCATATTTCTCTGAAGTAGCCCATAATGCCAAACTTCTCTTTTTTCAAACCATTGAAAGGTATGGCCTACTTGCCATCGTTATTGGTGTCTCCCTACTTTTAGTACTCTCCCATTCTACCTTTAATCCCCCAGGCCCAATTCATATTACCGTCACAGTGGGCCCCATTGTGACCGTGGTCACAAATCATAGAAAGTGTGCATATGGGGCCTTACATGTCATTTGCCCAGACATGTGCCCAGAAAAAGAATTTTTATAAGTATGCTTCTTTTGCAATAGCAAGGACTCATCTGACATATATGATAATGTGATTTTCTTAATCTACAGGTCAAAATAGTCTGGACCCGAGATTTTCATGGAGATGGGACTATATACTCCCAGGTATATATATATAATTAATGAGTGATACGGTGGTACTACTTGTTGTGCGCATGATTTTTCTATGACGTCACACATAACATTTTCCTCCAGTATAAAAGCTCCAGCGGTTGAACTAACCGTCAATTGGCTTCTTGTACGTGGACAGCACACACCACGCTGGGTGGTGCTGGAAATTTTAAACTGTTTTATCCGTTTTCCCAAGTTAATACGGTGTTTAACCTACCAATATGGGTAGGAAGGGGACAGTTAACAGCGTTCAAAGGTCCAAGACCAAGAAGTCGCCTAAAAAACCAGGAAATATAGCCAATTCGAGGATCTCGAGCGGTGTAGATTCCAATGGGGGTGGTCGGGGACCATCTTCACCAACTGTTACTGGTGCTTCATTGGATCTACCCGTTGACCAGACATATATCGGGGAGCTGGAGGAGCGGACCTCTCGTATGGAGCAGCAGCTTGAAAATATCAAATCCCTACTGGAGGAGCAGGCAGTTAAACGGACTTTTACTTCAGCGGTTGGCGAGGCGGAGACGGGTCGTACACGTGGCGGTGTTGATAAACATTCTATAGACAATACGGTATCCAAGCAACGGGGGCGGGCCCGGCAGCGCTCGCCTGACTACCGGGCTCTCCACGGCGACAGGAGGGGACGTCGCCATCTTGGATCTTCGAGCAGATCGCCTTCAGACCGTAGTGTTTCCACGGATTCCTCAGATTCTATTAGGACTAATGCCTCATGGAGCGGTCGTCGACATGCTACAAAGTCTAGAGGTACGTTTGATCAAAGAAATTTCTTGAAAAAAGGTGAAAAATTGGACAGTATCGGGAAGTTGCTGCTCGTTAACGTCAGGATGATGAAGCAACTGATAGAGGAGGGTGAGGATATTTTCGATGTGGTTAAGCATATTGAAGTTCTAGTGGAAAAATCCTCTACCAGAATATACACGTTGAAGGCTCTCGTAGCATACGACTCTTCAGTCAAAAATAGGGCTAATGTTGAAGGAATGGTGTCTTTTGGTGATGTTAAAAGTGAGCATATTCTTAGGCACTTGTCTTATGACAGAACGGTGCAAGCTCAGAAAGCGGGTGGGGCTAAGCCTAAGTCGTTCAAATCAAAACAATCCAACCGAACCTGTTATGCCTTCAATAGGGCTGAAGGTTGCAGGGAAGACCCGTGCAGGTATCGGCACATTTGTGAGATTTGCAACTTGTCAAGCCATGGCAAGGATAAATGTCAAAAGAACAAAAAAGATTAGGAATTTTCACTTAGGCAAGGTCCTACGTTAGAGTCTGAATTTTTGATGCCTGATTTTAGTGTAGTACATGTGGTAGACCTTCCTGAGCCCCCCGTTTCAGTCATTTCGGGTGAAAATAATGAAAATGATTTTAATAGATCTTGTAGTTTCAACAAGAATCTTTTTATGTCATATAGTGGCCCAGTACAGGGCGAATTTGAACCACTGTTTACTGTGGAGTGTGTTAATAGACCTAGCATCAGGGTCTATGATAGTTGTGTCAATGGTATCTGCGAGTGTGAGCATTTCATTTATGGTAGGAAGGCTCAAATTTTACCATGCAGACTAGCTAGTTTTCTGAGACAGTCAGATATTATTAATATAAGTCAGGTGGAATCTGATTTTCTATGGTGTGGTTTTACCGAGGGGTTCAAAATAGTTGACCCAGATTGTAATACAAGTTATGATTGTAAAAATTATAAGTCTATCATAGAGGGTAGATTTTATACCGAAATGTGTGGTATAATTGAGGATGAGTTAGCCAAGGGCTTGGTAACGAAGACAGTTTCAAAACCTAAATGTATTCACTCCTTAGGGGGTGTAGAAAAATCTAATGGTAAACTGAGACCCATCACTGATTGTAGCATGCCAGCAGAGATATCTATTAATAATTTTATGAGCACAACGTCCAAAAGTTTCTCCTATAACTCCATTAACACTGTTACTTGTCAATTGGATAGAAATGACTTTATGTGTGTGGTAGATTTGAAATCTGCCTATAGAAGTATTAATGTTTATGGTCCGCATGTGGGCTATCAAGGTTTCAGGTGGAATTTTGGTAATGGAGATGAATTTTTCGAGAGTAACCGTTTGACATTTGGTCTAAAGTGTGCTCCGTATATATTTAGTAGAATATCTGATTTTTTGACTGCTGTAGCTAAATTCTATGGTGTAGATAGGATAGTAAACTACCTAGACGATTTTATTATCATAGCTCAGTCTAGAGAGGAATGTTTACGTAAAAGAAATATCCTCATTGAGTGTATGGAGTATTTAGGGTTTGTTGTGTCGAAAGAGAAGGTGACTGAGCCCAGCCAGGTGTGTGTTTTTCTAGGTATAACCATTGACTCCAGGTGTATGGAGCTGTCCCTACCACAGAAGAAGCTAGATAAAATGAGCCTAGCAATAGATGAGTGCCTAGGTAAAAAATTTGTATCTAAGAAGACGTTACAGAAGATTGGTGGTTTAATGTCTTTCTGTTCCCAGGTAGTACGTGGTGGTAGAACTTTCAGCAGGAGATTGTTTGATCTTTGTGCAAAAGCCAGAAATAGGGGTGTTATTAGACTTAATGAGGAAACCCAAAATGACCTGCTATGGTGGAGGGATTTTTGTAGAATTTTTAATTGTAAAAATATCATTCTGAATGATAATGAATGTACCCCTATGTATTCCGATTCCTCTGTACAGGGCTTTAGGGCTTGGTTTGGTAAAGACTATTTATATGGTACTTGGAATGATTCTAACCCTATGTTAGACTGTGTAGGTCATTTTGTTCAGGCCCCTAAACTTGATAATCTCAAGATCCACTACAGGAATATAAATGTATACGACCTCTACCCTGTGATGGTGGGCCTAAAGCGCTGGGTGAAGAAGTTTTCTAATACTAGAGTTCACTGTATTACAGATAACATGCAGGTCTTGGCTATGTTAAATACCGGTAGATCCAAGAATAAATTGTGCATGTCCTGGTTAAGGGAAATTTTTTGGCTATGCTTTATTCATAATATTGAAATATATTCCACGTATATTAGATCTGAGGAGAATGTTTTAGCTGACCATTTGTCTAGGCTAAATTACAAGGGTGTTCCTAAGAAATGTAAAGATGTTTTGACTGAATATAGCATGTGCTGTTATGATTGCAGACCTCAGGGAGTTGGAGAGGAGAAGGAAAAAATTCTTATATAGGGGTGTGGCTGATTCTACTCTTAGAACTCGTAGGCAGCAACTTAGTAGGTACAAAAAATTTTGTAAAAGGTTTAACTTTAAACTTTTTCCATGTTCTCCTTCTCAAGCCTCTTTGTACTGTGTGTATCTGTCTGATTTTATGAGACCTATTTCGGTCAGGAATTATTTATCTGCTGTATGGTATTATCAGAAATTAAAAGGTTATGTGGATTATAATAATAGCTTTGTGGTTAAAAAGACACTTGATGGGATACAGAGGCTATGTAAGGGGTCTGGTAGTACAACCTACCCTCTTAGTCCGAGTGATATGGTACGGATTAAATCTAAACTTGACTTCAATCTTATGGAAGATGTGGTATTTTGGTCCGCTATATTGTTATGTTACAGGGGTGTGTTCAGGATTGGACATGTAGTCCAGTCGCCTCATAACTTATTAAGAAGGGATGTCAAAGTGTCTTCTGATTGTATAGAGATCAGAGTTAATTCTTCTAAAACGGACCAGTTTGGCAAGTCTCCATATGTTGTGTACTTAAAAAGAGATGATAGCTCTGACTTGTGCCCGGCCAGATATATTAAAATGTGTGGTAAAAAATGTAAACATAGCAAGTTTCTATTTGCGTTTCATTCTAGACCATTGCAGTATAGTTATGTGAATACGAGGTTAAAATCTATTGCCCTTCTATGTGGTATATCTGGTAAAGTTTCAAGCCATTCTCTTAGGCACGGTGGTGCTACCTTACTAAAAAATGCAGGCTTGAGTGTTCAGGATATTATGAGACGAGCACATTGGAAATCTAATGCTGTTTTTAAATATCTACATGAGTCAAAGGATAGTTTGCTTGCTTTAGATGTAATGTTTTAGTGGTTTTACTATGGAATGTGTTACATTGTGTTTGGCGATTGTTGGCATGTATAGGATTGGTATTGACAAAATCAATTCTCACCAAACCCAATGTCTTTTTATTATTCCATATTATCATATTATAACATGTCTATTAATATTTCGATATAGTTATTTGTTACCGGTACATCGGATCAGTACATTAACTTATGGGACTATATACTCCCAGGTATATATATATAATTAATGAGTGATACGGTGGTACTACTTGTTGTGCGCATGATTTTTCTATGACGTCATACATAACATTTTCCTCCAGTATAAAAGCTCCAATGGTTGAACTAACTGTCAATTGGCTTCTTGTACGCAGACAGCACACACCACGCTGGGTGGTGCTGGAAATTTTAAACTTTACTGTGATATTGTGATTGTTGTATATATTACTATTATATTGTATTATATTGTTATGTCTATTTATTGCTATTTATTGTATTATATTGTAAATTATTGTCTTATTTAATAAAGGCATGTATAGGATTGGTATTGACAAAATCAATTCTCACCAAACCCAATGTCTTTTTATTATTCCATATTATCATATTATAACATGTCTATTAATATTTCGATATAGTTATTTGTTACCGGTACATCTGATCAGTACATTAACTTATATGAAGATTGTTTCTGTAGGAAATTAAGCCCTCAACATGGCTTGTAACTCAAATGTCATTCTCCCAGACACAATTTCGCCCAGACAATTTTGGTCATTTTGGGCATATTTTACCCCCCTGGAGCCCAAAATATGTATATGGGACCATCAAAACCCATATATGTAACATGAAGATCTCATCCAGCCTAACACTTTTAGCCAAAGAAATAGAGGGGGAAACTAAAATTCAAAGAGTAGGGGCTGGAATACCTCGAAATTCTTCATATGCAAACCTTCTATGATTTTCAACCCTGTATTGATCAGTAACAGACAATGCCCAGGTGTGCCTCTATAGGCACTGCTGTATAAATCTTGTCTCATGTAGTGTGCTGGGGTTCTATCTATTTAATTTTTTCGGATCGTTTGAGAGGCTTAGGGCCATATTCCACCATCCGATATGCACCCTCTATCGGCAGACAGGTACAGCACACTACCATGTCGGCCGACTGGGCTGCCATAGGCGTCAATGGTGGGGCAAGGGTCTCTCTCAGCCGACGATAGCATGTACTATGGGTCTAGCAGCTGATAGAAGGGCTGTATCGGGTGGTGGAAAATGGGCCTTATGTAGTTTATAACTATTTGTGCTAGATGCATAAGACTACTCCATGTACCAGACTTAACTACTATGGGGGCTAGTGGCTAGCTCAAGGGGCATTGCCACATCCTGCCTTACCTGGCCAGCCCAGCACAGCCACTGGCCAGATAGCTCATGAGGGTTCTTAAGATTATCACTGCAACTCCAGGTGCCCGTTTAGCTAGAAATTCCTACTACTATCAATGCAGGAGGACTCTGAACGCCTGACCAATTTGGTTTTCCACAGAGACTTTTATTGTTTCAATCCTCCAGCGCAGTGTAACAAGATTCCTTTGTAGCATGTAGCTTCATTTAACATCACACAGTATTTGGTTGATTCCGCTTGCTCAAAATTCACAGAGAGTTACTCACACTCCAATAGGTAATATCAAGCACAGTATAGTGATACACCTCAATAATCCCATTTTAAAATCCCTCAGGACTTTACAAACAGTTTCTCATATTAGTTTGTTTCATGGAATCAAAATTCACCTTATGGTAGCCTCATCTATATGTACCTTTGATTGTCATGGGCCTTGACTATCTGAATCCCTGAGTTTTAAGTCTGAAAGGTTCCTCTCCCTTCTATTCCCTTGTTTATATATACTAAGCCCTATCTCTCTTGATTTGTAGGTGGGTGTGCTATACTCCTTCTCCTGATGCTGCTAAACAGTTTACTCCTCCCCTGGAGGCAGGCTTCAACTCTGGGGTCTGTAGAGGCGGGCTTTGTTTACTTGTTAGTCTAGCCCCTCCTCAGCCCCTTTGCCTTATTTGTGATCCAACTAAGCCCTTCCCTTCTTCCCTTATTTGTGAGCCACTCAAGCTCCTCCCTTATTCCCTTATTTGTGAGCTACCCAGGCTCCTCCCTTTCTCCTTATGTGTCAGCCCTGACTTACTCCCCTGCTACTCCCTGTCAGTGGGTTCTACCATGGGCGTCGACTGGTTACCTGTCTGAGTCTGTGAAGGTGTTTTCCATATGTAATAAGAAGGGTGAGACAGTAAAGGACATTTGCTGCCCTCTCTCAGATGCCCTGTGAACTATTTCCTATACATAGACCTTGATTACAGAAGTGAGTAGGGACTTTGCCAAAGTCCCACTTCACCTCCGTAATCAAGGTCTATACATAGCAAATAGAACCAACAGAGGGCAGCAAAAGTACTTTAGTGTCTCGCCCTTATATCATATTATATGCAGACTCAACCTGGCAACCAGTCCACGCCCATGGGTTCTACACTATAGAGAACTGCTATTGCTATCTATTGTAATGGTTTCCCTTCTTGCTTCTTGGTACTATTGTTTCTTATCAGTGTTCTTACCTTTAATATAGCTGATTTTCTATTACATGACTCACGCTCTACGTTCTTTCTTTATAAATTCATTGTTGTCTGATATAACCTACTATATCACAATACAACACTATACTACTTATGTCATACATTATCCTTTGATCTCATTATTATAGTTATAATGTTACAAACACATCTTTTTACACTATATTAAGTATATATACGCATTCCCTGGCTTCCCTATCTTAGCCTTTCTGTATAACATCTTATCCTTACTCATTCCACCTATCCACATTTTGGGGTATCGAAAGCATGTAGACAGTTTATCACATTTGGTACATGTATTGAGTTTCTCACCAGTCTGGGTTTTTGTATGTACTTTGAGGTATTGTGAACTAGAAGATGATCTACCACATTGTGTGCCATTATGTACACTTTGGATTATTATGAGCATGTAGGTAGTTTACCACATCTTGTACATGTATGGGGTTATGTGTGGGTTGTTATGTGTGCTTTGGGACATTGTGAACATGCAGATAGTTTTAAAATCTAGTACATATGGGAGACTTCTTTCATGTGTGGGCTTTTATGTGCACTTTCAATTATCATAATTCTTTATTCTATAGATTATTCTCCGGCTTCCCTATCTTAACCTTTCTGTACCATATCTTTCACCCTTTATTCTTACATACCCTGTAGCTGTGTGGGCTGCATTGCCTGACTGTGTGAACAGACTATAGGTTGATGGATTGATTTTAGATACAGCAGCCATTCACGCAGGTGAAACAGTGGGCATGACCCTCCACTCCTCCTCTGGTGCCCTGAGGTATAAAGCCTCAGGGTACCACTATTCAGGGAGCAGCATAGCATAGAACTCTTAGACAACTCCAACTTTGACTCTTTTCACATCGCAGCAAGAGGGAATGAAAGAGAAAATACTGTTCATTCTTCAAGCATAGGCTACATTTCTGTAGTCTGAAACTTATGGTTGCAAAGTAACAAGTTCTTCAGCTGTGGACACTATTTTCATCTGAATGGCACTTGGTTGCCGTGTAGAGGTGACTGAAACCAATACCAACATCAATTCACAAAGGGTGTGGTTCGTTTGTTGTTATTGTTTATTCTTCGTTACATCTTGATTATTTTAATAAAACTCTATGACTAGTAAATTAATGAATGAGGTTGAGAGAGAAAGCTGAAAATTGTTTCCATCTTTATGTATTCAGACGCAGGAGCTAAACCACTGCCTTGAGCCTCATATTGACCTGAGCCCATGGGCTAAGCCTACCCAGCAAATTGTCGTCATCTGTCACCATGATTGGTCATCAATGGTGACTCCTTTTTGAGTGATAACTCATTCCGTCATCTTTCGCCACTGTGTGCTAGACTCATGTGGCATAGCAATTGCTATTCCTGGTGATCTTGTGCTATAACGACGTTGTGTTCCATCTAACGACATGTGTGAGCCACTTCACACAGGGTGACGAGGACTCATTACAATTTGCTGGAGTAACCTTGCCCAATCGAATGTTGGGCCTAACGTCTAGCTTGTTACATAGAGTCAGTGTATATGAGTTGAGCTGATTAGTTTGGATTGTTATATAAGGTAGCCTTCAGGGGACGGACATTCATATGTTGATGTCATAATTGTTTTAGCTGTGAGTCCAATATGCAACATAGGGTGCATTTTTGAACTAGTTGCATAGAAATAGATACACATGGAGCGAGTTATATGGTCTGTTGTATTGTGGATCCTTCTGTAGGGGCAGTGATTCCCTGTACTTTGTGGAGATACCGAGTGGTCCCACCTCACAAGGGGGATCTCTAGAGAGCTTGGTACCAGGTAATCACTGCCCCCAATGTGTGTATCATACCGATCCAGGTGTAGTTGGAAGGTAGACAATGTCAGGCCAGGGGAAGTAGCTCAGGGGTAGAGCTTTGGCTTCGAAGTTGGAGGGTCCCGGGTTTGAGTCCCGGTTTCTTCACAACATTTTCTGCTGACCACTACACTTCTATAAAAATTGTCATTCCTGCAATTGTGGGGAAAGCAAAATTTGATCGGCAGAAAGGGGGCTTAGTGCAAGGAACAATAAGTCCCCCTTTCCCAGTACACGTCACATTGATAATCATATGTGAGTTAGTCTGATGCAACTGCAGAAGGGTGTTGCTCCTATGGTAAATAGACCTGTCAGTATGTGTCCTCTTTTTAAAAAAAAGATATCTAGCATGACCACTTATAAGTAACACAAGTGAAAAGGTATCACTACATGGAAAGCCCGTTCTGCAAATCAAGCACTAATTGTTAGACAGTACTACCTTTTCCCATAGGAGCAACACCCTCCTGGCTTGTTTAAAATGGAGAGAGTTGCACTTTCAGCTATCTACTCATGCAACACACTCTATACTATATTGACTGATAGGTACCTACTAAAATTACCCTTATCCTAGCACAATACTAGCATGACCACTTGTAAGCAACACAATGAAGAGGCACTTCTTAGCCAGCACTAACTTTTTCAATAGGAGCAACAACGTCCTGGCTACGTGCCATTTCTATTTGCAACAAGGTTTAGTCTCACAATGGCCTCTTTTAAAATCAGTGCTAATTTTGAGCAACAAAATAAATTTTCTCGACGAATACCAAAGCTGGGTCCATCAACTGCTTTTCAGTGTAGCCATTCACCAATTCACTCCACACCTGTAGAAGCGGGAGTCTATGATGACCTGATATTCTGCTGAGAGAGCAGTGGACGACACAAATTATATATTTTCACATCTCAATTGATACTTCTAATCATGTTTTAAATGCCTAGTAAATAACAATAATTACAACAAAGGCACAAGTTCTTGATAGTAAGTTTATTGTATTCAGTAGGCAGAGAGAGAGGTAGACAAAATGTGCAAATACCTAGTAACAGTGGACTGCTCTAGTGTGTGTTATTGACGTTGTATCAGCTGAGCATCAAAGTCAGAAACCATGGCTAAATCCTTATCACAAGATAAATAAACATCTCTCAAGAATTCTTTTCAATTTTTCTTTTGTCTCAATAGTTATCCTTGCTATTTCAAAACATCCTTGAGCACCTCATACTCTATAATAATTAGCTAGTGTTATTTTTATAGCTTGCCACCAAATGTAAATTGGGTTTCATCGAAGGAGTTTGGAATGTATTCACTCAACACCTGTTAGATAAATCGCTAATTTTGTAATGCTAAATGACAGCATCACTACCATTTGACGACTGTGTATTGAGTGAGGAAAGTAGACTGTTGTGGAACACCATGGGATGCAACAATACAAAATGGTATAGTATAATAAAAAAATCCCAAAGTGATCACAGTCAGGGTGAACACAGTAAACCAGTTTAACTTAATTGGAAGATATCTTTCATCATGTCCTTCTTTAGATTTGTAAGGAAATGTCTGAATGGTTTATACTCTACACTGCAAAAATGGTGTTAAGATTTTAAACATGTTTAGGTCTAAACATGTTTAAAACCTAAACATATACGTCAGTTAGGTGTATCATCGACAACACATTTAGGAAAATAAGACTTTTTTCTAAATACATAAACACTTTTGCTAAACATGTTCAGATGTTCAGAGTTTAAACAGTTGAATATTAGGTGTTTATATTTAAACATCAATATATTTAGATAATTGGATGTCAAATCCACACCAGGTAGCAGCACTACCTCTGAATGGAATATCTGCACACCGTTATAATGAATTGTTGTGACAAATATCCCCAAACTCCTTGTTTATCATATGTCATTTTATTAAATGTTTGAAAATAGACACAACAATAGAAAATTAACTAAATTCATCTTACAACACCATCATTACCATAAAATCATCAGTGAGCTCCATGACTTACACCTAAGTCATGTTATTCTGTAAAGTATAAAGCAATGTCCTTCCTGCCAACCTGTTGTACTTTCTCAAGTCTCCTTTTCTAATGCAGTGTGTACATATATGTGTATATAGCTGTGGCTGACATCTTTGGAGACTTTGCAGTATAAATACCTGCTGATGTCCTCCAGTAAATGAGAAAACAAACAAAAGATATTCCTTTATTTTTTAATACATGTCTGCAAACCCTTACCTCCCACCAAATCACTTAGACATCTAAACACAAAAACTTATAAACATCTAAACACAAAATTTCATCGATATCTAAACACAAATTTTGAACCTAAACACCTAGATTTCTAAACACTTGAGCTAAGCATATTGTTGGCTAAACATGTTTAGGAAATTAATGTGATTACAAAATTACAAAAACGTTGCAAGAATATGTTTAGAATTGTGTTTAGGATCTAAACATCATTTTCGCAGTGTAGACAGGAGATAATTTGAGTACCATGTTCCAAGATATCAGAGCGTGACCCAAAATACATGTTCAATACCGGCCTTAATCAACAGTTGTAAGCTTATTGTGCACTTTAAAGAGTGATATTTCTTAAATGCACATGCATTCAGAACAGTGCCTGTTGCCATTCTGTTAAGTTTTATTACCTTCAATAGGTCATTAGTCTTTGGATGTAGCAAATCTTATATAGTCGTCAGAGCTCATCGTTCATAAAGGACAGAAAACCTGATATGGAATGAAGAATTTAGACTGAATTAAACTTCCATATTGTTCATATTAGAGTAGTTAGGTTCTGAGATTACAATGTGACGCTATTTCCATCCTCCATGCATGTTATCATTTAACTTTAGGAATGGTGGGATACAGCCGTTATCACAAATAGTTGCTGAGCTATGGCAGTCTGTGCATTTCTCTTTTGATTCCAAGAGACGTTTAGGGCATAGATCTACACAAATATATGCATTGAATATTTACATTAACATAAACCTGCTGTAGGTATAATCCATATAGTTTATTTACAATTGATAGACCCAGCTAGCCTGCAAAGTTGAAGCATTCTGCAGTAAACCTTCTCAAATAGAATATGTATTTTCATCAGCCCGCATACATATTTTAGAAGAAAGGAAACAGTTTCTGTATGAGCTGTGATGCAGCACTAAGATGTGCAGCATTTTTATTCTTATGAGCTCATTGCAGTTTCCACATCTTTCACTTTAAGTCTATAATCACCAGAAATGTCATTTTTGCTATACTATGATTTATATGTACACATTCCTAAGTATCACAAGTTGGAGTAGACATATTTCTTCCAGTCATTGATATGGTCATCCGCCATGTCCCACCTGTCTAGTGTACAGGTGCCATTAGGCCTCCACCATTGCTCTATATTGTTATAGTGGTGTGCCGGCATATTGTCATCATGTAGTAATGAACACAGGCGGCACCAGAATTTAGTGTTGATAAACTCGCCGACAGACTTCCACCTGAAGTAGCTGTTGTATAGGGTGGAATTCGTGTCCAGGGTATGAAGGTAGGAGGCCAGCTCAAAGGGTGATGAGAAGTCCTCCACATGGATGTAGGAATACGGAGGCGCTGCGTTTAGGTAGTCCGAGCGTCGTGCTCCCATCACTATAGGAATAACATCAGCTCTGAAAAGATAGATAAAAAGGTTGTTAGAAACCAGTTATAAATGATGAATGAACATGTGAACATGTAATTGCTCCATTCCCATAAGAAAACAGAGTTCTGCATCGTTCAATATATAAATCCCATCAAGCAGATAGAAATAAAAGACAGGTTTTATTGATTTTTCATTCTCCTTTTGCTATGATTATAGATTTGGGAATGAATAGCAATGCTACCTAGAAATTCATGAGGTCAGACATATGATTTTTGTGTGATTTGACCATCTGAAGAATAATGATATGTTCTTTCATAGAATGAACCCTAAACACCAGAACCCCTTCAATAAAGAGCTTCGCATTTGGCTGGTGAACTCTTAATTGATATAAATAGAAAATGTTAAAATGTCAGCCAATTTGCATGGGGAAAATTGACCATTTCTAGAAATTGGATGCCAAAACAACGATAACAATACATGTAGAAATTTAAAAAAAGACAACACTAAACCCATGTGACAATCACCAAATATCTAATGTAGCATAAAGCCTATTCCATAATGGTAATACAAAGGCAGCCACCAGGGGTTGTGAAGGTGGGGAGGTTATGAGCAGGTAAGGTTATGTCAACATCCCAGGGTGAGTCCCAATCCCAGTACAACCCAAACATCAATTGTTGATTATCCTGCGACCTACTCATGATGCCAACCATCTCTCCCCATTGATCTCCAATCCTCACACTATATGCAGATCCCAAATCTAGTAACATGTACTACCCATTTTCTAAGGGAACATATGATTATGTGTATGTGCAGTGATAAATAAGGGCGAGAAAAAAGGTAAGGTGTTGTTTTCTTTTTGCTGGCAAAGGGCTTGAAATACGCCATATTGGCTGGTGTGATACCACAAGGTCTTGATTGGGTTCCTTCTTTCCTTAATCATCCTAGTCTATAGCTGTCCAACCCTTGGCCTCTAACTACTTTCCTGATGACCTTATCCTTGGTGCTCCTTGACCGGAAACTGGGAGGCCATCCTACCCACACATACACACATTCCCTCCAATCAGTACAGGAACTGGTTAAGTGCGACTACTAAAGGATATATTCTTACACACACACACACACACACACACACACACACACACACACACACACATATATATATATATATATATATATATATATATATATATATATATATATATATATATATATATATATATATGGATAAAATCTTTTTTAGGGGTCTCAACTTTCGGCACTTATGTCACACTGCTGTGGAAAATTCTTAATTAGCCATCACCAACATATAGCAGACACTTAGATCTCGATTTTGATGATTTTTAGTGGGTTTAAGCCCTAAATATCATGAAAGTCTGAGTTCTTTTTCAAATGTCACAAATAGCTTTTTCACATATTCAGGAGTATATTTTAATACAGCTCCAGTTAAGAGGTCAATATCCATTTCAATCATTCACATCAGGGTGGAAGGTTCACACAGGTGAAACACTGCCCGCAACCTTCAATTATGGGGACAGTATTTTTCATCATCTGTGGTGAAAGGTGGGAGGTGTGTAGGAAAGGCATGTATATGGAAATACCAGGATGAATAGACAATAAATGAAACCTATAATATCCTGAAGTACACAGAACAATGAGAAATAATGTATACTGCTGTCTAGATTTATAAAGGCAACATTCTCTCAGGCTACACATAGTACAGTGGAGTGTTTTCTATTCTTCTATTTTGAAATTGACATTAGGGTATGTATATATTCTTTTTCAGATTGTACTAGGTTTCCTGTCATAGTATGGGTCTGAAATTATTCTGTCACATGACATTGTGTCTATTTGGTTATAGTGAGTTTTAGGTGTATGTATATACAAAGATGTATAGCAATCGTTTGCCGATTTCACCAATGACAATATCACCTCTGGTGGTGTCCGACTGTAATTTTCCTATTAGCAAATGCTTGCATGATACTGGAGAGGGATGTTTAGCAGTTATGTTGCATAATAAAATATGAAGCACCTTCATAAAACCTATAGCATGGTCATATTCAACGTGCATATATCTCACATATAAGGCTCAGCCAGAGTTTAAGGTATGGATTGAAATAAAAGCTACAGGGTACACCGGGAACCTGATTTTAGCATTCTCATATTGTTCTATAACTCAAATGTCCAAGCTCATAAATCACACACCCAACTATTTTGAAGCTATAAAGTGTAAAATTGTGCATAAGCCTCACTCTTTACAACAGATTATATGGCAGCATAATGTATGCTAGACTTGTTTTGAGTTGAGAGTTAGAGATGGGCCGGTCCTGTAGTAGTGTGTGGCAGCGTACATTACCGTCCGGCATGGTACTATTAAAAGTTGAACAATATGAGCCCCGGGGGACGTGCCAACACTAAAATGCACTCAGCCAGCACCCAGATCAATGGTTGGAACAACCAACCTCTCCGACTGAATACCCCCATCCCCCCCCCCACACACACACACACAAACCAACACAATCTTCTGCCTCTTTCAGGGTAGCATGCTCAAGTATTGGTATTGTCACTATAATGGATTGATTTATATCTAGCGATTGACTCTCCATTCCTTCGTTCATTGACCTGGCCAGTTGGTACAGCCGCAACACTCTAGCAATATGCAGTACTGTGGTACAGGCGAGTCACCCACTAGTGCTGCATTGGTAAATCATGATAGAATGCACCAAGTGTTAAAGCCAGGCCTCATGAACACCAAGCCCATTTACCCAACCTGCCTCGCACGGAGCCGATACTAGACTGTAATCATCATTTAATGGGGCAGTTACAGTCTGTTAGCACCCTCGGCTTTGTTAATCTTCAGATTGGTAGGTCTCAACAAGGGAGCCAGGCCAACTTGAATGTGGAAGGGACAGTTTATCAATATCACAGCATGCACACAGTAGCAAACACCCATGGTGCACCTTAGTGTCCATCAACAGCACCAGCACCATGCCATAATACGTAAAGTGGTCTGGGAGCGTGCGTGCTTCATGCACCATTGGCACGGGCTGCGTGTTTCCTGTTTGTGAAATGATTCCCAAATAGGACTAACGGTTCATGCGACTGATCCGGCTGCCTGAAATATGATCTGTAATCTGTAATGTGAAGCTGACTGGGAGTGTTTTTAAGTGAAAGCCACCTTCTGTAGGGCACACAATGGAGACAATAATAGAAATAGAAGCGTGTGCACCTGGGTATTGTTAGGGAAAAATGGCACCCGATTTTATTAGCTCAGAAACAGTGAATAGTGAGCATTATCATCCAAATGAATTAATGCTGAACTAATACAATGGGCAGATAGTCTAGAGCCTAGAACCCATATTGGAGCCTAGAAGCCCTATATTATGGTAAAATCTCTTTATCAAAATTATATATAAATACTAACATAAGCTGTAAGGACCCTTTACTCCATTCATCGTTTATTTGTTATATCATTATATTATCCTTGTACCATGGTTATGGGTCATTTGCATATTTTTGCGTTCAAGTTAAAGGATTAAACTGGTTCAATTAACCGTGGCTAGAATGAACAGTAGTTGAAACTAAACCGAAACATACTACGACAGTGAGTTGACTCGTATCCTTTACCATAGCGGACTGTGGGCTGCGCGTCTCTGCCTTAGTGTCAACCTCCCCTGTCATGCTGCTGTCTTGCCACCTGGTGTATAGACAAAGTACTACCTTTCGTGTCAGACAGCGGACACTGAGCGATTGGATTATGGCCATTTTGAGGAAATACAGGCTTAAAGTCATCTATTGAAACATGGACCGAATAAGAAGAAGGCCTAATCTTTGTTGTGTGAACCCGAGTAGGCACCAAATTCTCTATAAATGGTGGAAATTGAATGTTATTCTTGGTGTACTAGATGGTATGTTAATAAACAGAAATCCAATATGGCAGAATGGCTTCCTCCTAATAGCTGTCGACTCAACTCAAATTTCTTCTTTATTTAAGATAAATAATTAGAATTTAGGGTTGGCACCATGGTATAAAGAGCATATATAACTTTATTAATGCACGAGTTGGTTTTAGCCACAGATACAATAAGCGAGGGAGTTATACGACCAAGCTTATATATCCTCTAAATATAAATTGAATATGTCAATAATACGAGCCAAGTAATTCCTCAAATTAAGTTGATTTGAATGAATTTATTTTTGTGAAAACGTTTTGGTACAAGGCTACGCTGGTTCCCAAAAAAATTGTGGCCACCCCCACAAAAAGTGGACCATTCCAAAGGAAGTTCCACTCCACTGGTTCAAATCAGTGCAGGGTGCCATAGTCTATAATAACAAAGTACACACTGGGACAAGATCAATCACTCTCACCTGGGGTCTATAAATACAGGTAAACACCTGATTGGGTCCTCAGTCTTGTGCAGTAGTGCCGTAAGTACACAAAGCCACGTCACCCCCATACATTGAATTGAATGAATGTAATGTAGATGATTCCGATTTGTAATTAACAAAATAAAAAAAAGTCTGAATCAGTGGTGGGGAAAGGGGTGTTAAATATGAAAGTGGATCCTCAGTTTGAAGTGTAGAACAAAAATGCAATGAAACTTTAACAGATCAATCTAAAAGTGAAGCTTGTTATCTTTTAGCAAATGTTATTAAAGTATCAAATAAGTAATGTGATTCTGAATCATAGACCACCCGACACCAGCCAACTCCAAGTTTGCACATTGTGTTTATTAGCAAAGTCATAAATGAATATCTGAATCATAACAGTCTGAAAAAAAAATAAGAATGGTCTTCATGCATCAGTCGGTGCGTTCGGAGTACGGCCGAGGGATCAATGCTGGTTTGTAAGGCCACCCCCTATTGGTCTGCCCCATGTGGGTCAATGTTGATCCCTGAGTCAACTTACTACACTTCCAAGCATAGTTAAGGACTGGTACCTAGCCAGACCTGGCTGGGGTGGAAGGGGGTGGAGGGAACAAGCTAAGGTTGTGTAGTTAGCGTTCGAGGTCACCCCTACCCATAATGCAATAGATATCCTTTGAAAACCGCTGCCCGAACGCACCGAATAACTTTGGCTCGATATGCCTGTATGCAGGGGCAGAGTGCGAACGGGTCTTGGTAAATTGTTTTATAAATGGTAGAGTAGTTCTGGCTACTGCCTCATAAACATGGCTGTCTCGGGCAACTAATTGCTCAATGGGAATTTACGTATTCTACTATGGCTCACATAGAGCAAAGAGCACGAATATTTTGAATGGATCTGGCAGTCTAAAATGTCAATATTGGGGGCTCACACCAAATTAGAGTGAGTGAGCAATAGAGGTTTAACGCCATTTCGACAGCTAAGGTCATATTCATGGCGAGACCAAATTAGAGGCGAGCACATACTTGTAAGCTTGTTGTGTGTGTACCAGTAAATTGTCACTTTCCAAAATGTTTCCTGTCATTGTGCTTTCTCATTTCCTGACTAATTTTCCAGTTTCAGTGTATTGTTTGTACAGGAAGTATGTTTTCTTTTGGAAAGTGGCTTTATAGTTGATGAATGCCTGAACTGTCCACATATCTATAATTGGCTATAAAAGCCACTCACCTAACCATAACACCCCCACAACTGCCTTCTATACTAGATATACCAAAGTAAGGGATATGCTAAAGATGACGGGGTAACGCTTGAAACATTGGCTTGATTTTCTCTCCACAGTCAAATTAACACTATTTTACATAGGTGACCTATAATTGCATTTGAAAGAAAAAGTAGACTGGTATATTGTGGCGGTAAGACCGAGGGAGCACGGAGCCGAGTCGGAACCATCCTAGATGGGGCCGGTGGAGCTCCGGGCGCCTGGAGTCCGAGCCAAGGGACGGAGCGTCCGACGCTGGGTATGTGATACCAGCGTCGGAAGCTGCGGCGGCTATAAAAGCGCGTGTGCGTGTAGTTTCCGGAGAGACGGTTTCCCGGTAGAAAGCAAGGCGGACACACAGCAGAGAAATAACACGACAGAACCTCCGATCCGGAGTTAGATGGTGTGGCCAGGTGCCAGGGTTTAATAAACTGTTAACTTGTATGTTCCGAGTTGTGTTGTGTTTACAGGAAGGGCGAATCGGATTATCGCTACATTGGTGACAGCTAGTGACGAACCCCGCTTCAACGTAAACATGGACGGGTCGGATGACACCAAGGAAGCCATGAAGATGGAAACCGCAGGAAAGGCGAGCTTGCTGGAAGTGGTAGACGAGGAAATCACCCTACGACGGGAGGGTCCCCCGCGGCGAGAGACGGGACCGGAGAGGCAGGAGGAGGGACGTGACAGGCCGATTCCAAGATGGCCGTGGGAGATGGGATCGGAGACGGTTGGGAACGGGCAGGAGAGGAAACCCCGCTGGAGGGTGGCGGGAAAGGATCCTAGACAGGATTCTGGCCCGAGAGAGGAGCTGTGGTGGACGGAGGAAGATTGGGCAGAGGCTGCAAGGAGAGAACGGCAGGGAGAGGCGGTTCAGCGGGGGCCGAACCCGGAGCGCCAGGGCGGGGCCCGAACTGAAGCTGGTACCGGGTGGTCGTGCGTTGAAGGAGGGGCACCCAGACGTCTGTTAGGAGCCGCCGGAGGGGGACCGGACAGGGACCCGGATGATGGAAGTGACTCGAGCGACGGGGAAGGAGAAGAAACCGGGGGTAGGAGTAAAGAGGGAGCTAACGCAGATCGGGACCAGACGAGAGAGGAGTGGGCAAGAGAGGGAGACAGATTGGCGGAGGCCATAGCTCAGCTGGCGGTGGAGGCGGCGAAGGGGAGAAACAGAAGTCGGCCTACAGAGGCGGGTGATGGGACCGGCGGCAAGCCGGTTGTGAAACCGACTAAGTACGATGGGACCTCCGACCTGACGGATTACTTGAACCACTTTGACCTCTGTGCGAAGGCGAACAAATGGTCGCCGGAGGAGGCTGGCATGTTTCTGGGATTGAGTCTGTCGGGACAGGCCAGGAGGTTGCTGGCGGGGAGGAAACCCGGAACTCAGGAAGGATATGAGGAATTAAGGGCGGCGTTGATAGCTAGGTTTGAGCCGGTAAATCAGGAGGAAACCTATAAAGCATGTCTCCGGACGAGGGAGCGGAAGCCAGGGGAGGATCTGCAGGAGTTGCAGGAGGACCTGGCTAAGTATACGCGTTTGGCATACCTGGAGGCGGATGCCCGCACCCGGGACACGCTTGTGTTGGATAGATTCTTGCTGTGTCTGTCGCTGCCCCTGAGGCAGTGGGTCTACCAGTCGGCGCCAAAGAGCCTTCAATCGGCGGTTATGACCGCCATCAGTGGGGAGGCCTATTTGAAAAACGAGGGGGACCAGTGGACTCGGGTGAGGGCAGCGGATGCAACGGTGTCGGAAAGACTGCTGTCCAATGACAGGAAATTAGAAAGCCTCGTGGAGTTGGTAAAGGTACTGGCGGAAAGGAGAGACCCGGAGGAAAACGGGAGGAGGAGGACCTCGGGGACAGCATGCTTCGGCTGCGGAAAAGAGGGGCACTTTAAGCGTGATTGCCCAGAGAGGAAAGGCCGGAGGAGCGCGTCGGAAGGTGGTAGTGGGGGACCCACCTCCAGTAAGCCGGCGGAAAACTAGCGCCGATCTGCGCCAGGGGCCGCGCGGAGGTCGGAGTAGAGAGGCCGGAGAATATAGTACAAGGACTGAGGGAGAGAGGGGGAGGTGGCCTGTTGGTGGAGGCTCGCTTGGGAGGGGCCCCCATACAGCTCTTGATTGACACGGGGGCCTCCATGAATTTGATCTCGATGAGCTGGTGGCAGAAGAACGGAGAGCCGAGGTCACTGGAGCAGTCAGGAAGGACCGTGTTTACGGTGGACGGACGGTCCATGGAACTGGCGGGAGAAGGGAGCGCCCTGTTGGAGCTGGGGGGCAGGTCGGTCCGGCTCACGTTCGGAGTGGTGGAGGTACCGAACGAAGCCATACTAGGAGCGGCCTTCATACGGCAGCAAGCTTTGGTGGTGGATCTGGGACGGGAGCGGCTGGTCTGGTCGGAGGGCGAGAGTTCCTGCCGGATAGTGAGCTCACGTACGGCGGTGATCGGAGCTGGGGAGGAGGCGGTACTGGAAGGAACGCTACGAGGGGAGTGGGAGGACGGACAGGAGGGGCTGGTGGAAGGCCTCGCTGGACACCATGGGGAGCCTAAGTTCCTGGTGGCCCGGAGCTTGATAAGACCGGAGGGCCCGACAACCGTGGTGCGGGTGCTGAATCCAGGCCAGGAGGCAGTTACTGTATACAAAGATATGACCCTAGGGGCGGTACAGAGGGTGGAAGGAGAATCGGAGCACACGCCGGGAGAGTGGTGTCGGTTGCTGGGATCCGCGGGGGCCGAGCCGGATGACTGGGTACGCCAACTGGTGGAAGGAACAGAAATGGGCCGGAGAGAGGAGCTGGCGCAGCTGCTACGCAGGTGGAGGACCGCTTTCCAGCTCGGTCCGGAAGACAGGGGTCACACGCCGGTGGCGGAGCATAGAATCGACACGGGGGAGGCGACACCCATCAAACAACCACCTCGGAGGCTGGCTCCACACAGAAGGGAGCTGATCGAGAGGGAGGTGGATAAGATGCTGGCAGCGGAAGTAATAGAGGAATCTCAGAGCCCCTGGGCATCCCCGGTAGTACTAGTAAGGAAAAAGGACGGGTCCACCAGATTTTGCGTGGACTATCGGAAGCTGAACGCGGTGACAGTTAAGGATGCATACCCCCTTCCAAGAGTGGAGGATTGCCTGGACACCATGGCCGGAGCCTCCTGGTTTTCCTCGGTGGATTTAGCAAGTGGGTACTGGCAGTTGGACATCCGAGCAGAGGACAAGGAAAAAACGGCGTTCACCACACATAAGGGGCTCTTTCAGTTCCGCCGCATGCCATTCGGCCTCTGTAATGCACCCGGTACCTTCGAGCGGGTTATGGAGGTGGTCATGAGAGGACTTCAGTGGCGAACATGCCTGGTGTACTTAGACGATGTGGTGGTTTTCTCCAACTCCTTCGCGGAGCATATGGAGAGACTGGAGGAGTTCCTTCGGAGACTGGTGGCTGCCGGCCTGAGGATAAAACCATCAAAATGCCAGCTAGCCAGGCGGACTGTGGAATTCCAGGGACATGTTATCAGTGAAGCGGGGGTCGCCACGGATCCTGCGAAGGTGAAGGCGGTTCGGCAGTGGGGGCAACCGGCGACCGTCACTGACGTCCGGAGCTTCCTAGGGCTCGCAGGCTACTATCGGGCGTTTATTCCGGAATTTGCGACGGTGGCCAAACCCTTGAGCGCCCTGGCGGAGAAAGGAAGAGCTTTCAGATGGACGGAGGAGTGCGAGATGGCCTTCCGGGAGCTAAAGCAGCGACTGACCTCCGCGCCGGTCCTGGCGTTCCCGGAGCCGGAGGGGAAGTTGACGCTGGACACTGATGCGAGCGACTCAGGGCTGGGAGCGGTCATGAGTCAGTCCCAAGGAGGCCAGGAGAGGGTCCTAGCGTACGCTAGCCGGACGCTGTCACGACCGGAGCGGAACTATTGCGTAACCCGGAGGGAGCTCCTGGCTATCGTCTTTGGACTCAGAAAATTCCGGCACTACCTGGTGGGGCGACCGGTGGAGGTGAGGACCGACCACGCCTCCCTGAAATGGCTGCTCAGCTTCAAGGAACCGGAAGGGCAATTGGCGAGGTGGATCCAGATCATCGACACCTATGATATACGAGTGGTACACCGGCCAGGGAAACAACACGGAAACGCGGATGGACTATCCAGGGACCCATGTAAACAGTGTGGATGGGGGGCCCCGGAGCCAGAGGTTTGCCGAGTGGTGTCCAAGTCCCGGGCGCGGGTGGAAGGTCTGGGAACACTGACGGAGAGCCCGGTGGAAGTAGAACGACGAGATTGGAGGAAATTACAGGAAGAGGACCACCGGGTCCGGAGTTGGGTGGAGGCAGAGCACACGCCAACCGCAGATGAGGCGCGGGACTTCAGCTATGAGGAGCAAGCCTGGAGGGTCCAGACGGGGAGGCTGGAGCTCTGAGGGGGGGTACTGGTCCGGAGATGGGCGGGCCCAATGAACCGGGAAAGCTTCCAGGTGGCGGTACCAAAGGGGAGCCGGACGGAGGTGCTGGCGGGAGCACATGGGACCCCACTGGCGGGCCATCTGGGAAGGGCTCGGACCATACGCCGGCTGCAGCAGGGGTTCTACTGGCCCGACTTTCGACGGGATGCCACTCGCTGGTGCGCTCGATGTGAAGCATGCAACCGGAGGAAGTCGGCGGCCCCGATCCACAGAGCTAAGATGGGGCATGTCGGGGCGGGGCTGCCGTTACAGAGGGTGGCTCTGGATGTGATGGGGCCCCTGCCCCGATCTACTAGGGGCAATAAGTTTATCTTAGTAGCAGCCGACTATTTTACAAAGTGGACGGAGGCGTATCCTATGGCGAACCAGGAGGCTAGTACTGTAGCCAGGGTCTTCGTGGAGGAGTTCGTATGCCGGTTGGGGCCGCCTGTGGAGTTGCACACAGACCGGGGGACCAACTTCCAATCCGCCCTGTTTAGGGAGATAGTCGCCCTGTTGGAGGTAAAGCAAACCAGAACCTGCGCCTTCAGACCACAGAGTGATGGGATGGTGAAAAGGGCGAACCGGACGATAGAGATGCTCTTGGCCACGGTGGTCAGGAGGGA
Organism: Acholoe squamosa; assembly: GCA_949317995.1. Taxonomy (NCBI): domain Eukaryota; kingdom Metazoa; phylum Annelida; class Polychaeta; order Phyllodocida; family Polynoidae; genus Acholoe; species Acholoe squamosa. The sequence continues at coordinate 65,133,711 of OX439044.1, forward strand.
CCAGAAAGATTGGGATCGCCGCCTGCCGTTTGTGATGGCGGCGTACAGGTCCTCGGCTCACTCTACCACGGGTCTGTCTCCGAACCTACTCATGATGGGAAGGGAGACGGCCACGCCCTTGGGGTTGCTCTACCCGGAGAAATGGCCGGAAAAGGCAGACGGGAACTACGTGGCGGAGATGCAGTGGGAGATGGCGGAGGCGTTCGAGACAGCTCGGAGCTCGGTGGGCCGAGCTGTGGAGCGGCAGCGGAGGAACTATGATGGGAGGACGGACCACAAAACCATCCTGGAGGGGAGCATGGTGTACTACTTCCACCCTCTAAAAAAAATGGGTCAGTCTCCGAAGCTGCAGTCTTATTGGACGGGACCATGGAGGGTAGAGAGGAGGATAGGGCAGGCGGTCTACGAGATCCGAAAAGGGGGGAGCCGGAAGGTGGTGCACTACGATGCCCTGAAGGAGGTCTTGCCGGAGGAGGACAGCGTCGGGGAGGCCAGAGGCGCCATGGAGTCGGGGCCGGCGCGGGACCAGAACAAGGCGACTCGGGGAGAGGAGGGGGTCGACATCATTCGGCGAGTGACAGCCATGGTGTGGCCACCGACTCCCTCTGAGAAACCAGTGGAGGATGAAACCAGCATTTCCTGGGACGAGGAATCCCCCTTGTCAGGGGACAGGGAGTGGGTGGACTGTTCTTCTCCGGACGAGGAGGGTAGGTGGAAGCGGAGACGCACGGAGGCGGAAAAGGAAGAGAGAGAGAGAGAGAGGATAGATCGAAACAGGGCGAGGGAGGCCAGGAGGGAGGAGAGAAGGGCAGACCCGGAGAGGCAGAGAGCGGTAAAAAAATGGAGGATGATGTGGAACAATTTCCTGCGGTATGACGAGATGATGGAGCAAGCAGGGGAGGACAACTGGCTGAATCTCTTGAGAGAAAGGGAGATGATCCAGGGAAGGCAGGGGAGACATCCGAAGTATGGGATACACCAACACGGCAGGAGCCGGGGGGCCAATCCCAGAGATCGGACGGTCTCTCAGAAAGGGCAGGAAAGGGCGCGGACGTGGATGTAAGCACCCTAGCGACCGCCGGCGCAGTAGGTGGAGAGGAGGGAGCGGACGAGGCCCCCGGCAACATTACCGACCAATCAGGAGAGAGCGACTCCACCATAAAAGAAGGAGGGGGGGTCGGGCTGAGGGTAATAATGGCAGTCGGCTATGGAGACAGGCGGGTGGTGGTGACCGGGGAAAGCGATGAGAAAGAGAGGACTCGGAACAGGGAGCGGACGAGGGTGGAAGCTGTCAGAGCTGACTCGACTAGTCACCATAGAAAAAAGAGAGGTAGGTCGGGCAGCTCCCGCGGAAGTTGCACGGATGCGTGGGAAAGGGAGTCGAGGAGCAGGAAGAGGCGGAGGTCGCACGGGACGGAACGGGCTGAAAGACGTCATTCCCACGACTCGACCGGACGTGGCGACGTGGTCGCACAAACGGAGAGGAGCAGTTCCCACGCTTCCGGAGGAGGAGGCGGGTATAAAGAGGAGCGGAGCCGCTCCGAAAACCAGTCTGCAGCGAACCCCTGTAGGGAACACTTCGACGAGAGACACAACCGACGACTATCATCATCAGAGACAGAAATGGCGAGCGGAGGACCGGAGACGGCGCCTCTAGAGGCCGGGCCGGACTCCCTTCCGAGGTGGAGGTGCGATAGGTGCGGATTGAAGGAGGGAGGCCCCAAGTGGTGGTTTTCCTCCCGCTCCAACAGGGACAGGCATCTCAAGGCACACGAGAAGGACGTGAGGGGGTACGTCTGCCCGGTCGGGGGCTGTGGCCATCAGGTAAAGGAGGACTATTTGCCAGATATGAAGTCGCACATTGCCAGCCGGCACTCGGACTTCGGAGAATGGGAGCCGGAGAAGGTGGTGCTCCCAGACCCGGAGGCGGTCCAGCCAGGGGCAAGCCGCAAGAGGAAGCAGAGTACGGAGGAGAAGAAGCAAAAAGGGGCCGAGGGTTCGTCAGATAAGAGGAAGAGGAAACCCAAGTCGGTGGTCGCAGTCCCGAGTGAATCCCGGCTGGGGGTCTCGGAGACGGAGAGGACCCCAGTCAGCAACCCGACCCGGGGGTACCCCGGAGAGACGACTCCGCCCAGTCGCAACAAAGCTCTCCCGGAAGGCGGGGGCTCAGGGTCCACCACGGAAAGTAGGTGGAGGTCGCCGGCCATTAGTCTCGGCAGTCTGGGCACCATCAGCGGGGACGAGACGGAGCTGGCAGCCATCAACTTGGAGGTATTGCTGGGGTACCGGACGCCGGAGAAGGCACCATCGGAGGGCAAGCCCCATACGCGGAGCGGTGGTCAGAGGAAGGGACCGAATCTGGGAGCGTCCCCGAAAGCCCAGCCGTCAGCGGCACTAGGAGTGAACCCGGAAGGGGGGGAGCAACCAACTCTTGGGGGCAGCCTGATAACGACGGAGGAAGGGATGCCGACGTACCTGACGCCCCGGCAGTTCCACAAAGTGGAGTGGATAATAAGGGAAGTGCATCGGGAGTACGGAGAGATAGGGGAAACGCCTAACCGGATGCTGCAGCGAATGAGGGGGTCCCCAGCCCCCGCGGGACTCAGTATAGCGGAGTTGGAGAGGCAGTTCAACGAGTTGTTCCCGAAACCATCCGAGGCCGAGTTGTTCCCGGCACTGGCGGCCAAAGAGGTGGAAAAGGGGGAGCTGGGGGAGTCAGGAGAAGGGGGGACATCAGCTTACCTCTGGGGCCTGGACAACTCCACCTCATCCCGGACGAGCAGGCCTCGGACCAGCACCCCTAAGAGAGGATCGGAGCTGGCCGAGCCGGAACAGGTCTCGGGGGAAGAGATCGGAAGGGGGAGTCTAGCGACCAGGAACTTGACTTTATCGGAGCAGGGGGAAGAAATCGGAGGGGGGAGTCTAGTAACCAAGAACCTGATGTTACCATCATCCCCGGAGAAGGGCAGTAGCCGGGAGCAGCCCCCGACCGAGGAACCGGTGGCCAACGTGTTCCGGGACGACCCCGACCTGGGAAAGGAGTACCTGGAGTTGCTGCGGCTCAGGGAAGGGAGGAGGCGAGAAAGGGAAGAGGCGGAGAGGTCTCGGCGGGAAGCGGAGAAGGTCAGGAAGGAAAAAGAGCAAGAGGAGGAAGCACTGAGGAAGAAGGAGGAAAGGGAGAGGCAGGAGAAGGAGGCGGAGCTGGAAAGGCAGCAAGCGGAGGAAAAGAGGAAGGCGAGAGAGGCCGAAGAAGGAGAGCAAGCAAAGAAGGGAAAGGACGTTGGAAGGAAGAAAAAGACTTACCTTGGGACTGCAAAGACAAGGGAGATCGGGCGGGGATCAGAGGGAGACCGGTCGGAGGAGCAGGCAGAGCTCCGGGACCAAATTAACCGGAGGGGGACACCTCACGTAGCTCTACAGAAGGTCCAAAAGACTCCCCCACGACGACGGGGCCAGGCGGAGGAGAAGGTGAGGGCTGACCTGGGCAACCCGATACGGGCGGTGGTCCCGGATCATGGCATCTGCTTGGATTTGGAAGGGGGCGAGTTTCTTGTACAAGTCATCGCTTCCGAGAAAGAGGGGGAAGGGACAATCACAACGATTATGTTACCTGAGGGGACCCCGTGGGCAATAGGGCGACCGGGGGACTCCTGCTTGCCTCTGGAAGGGGAGCCAGGGAGCCGGGTGGTGGTAGTACCGGACTGTAAACTGAAACCAGGAGGAGACCAGCCCCGAGTCGTCTCTCCGCCACCAGTACAGAGGATACCACGGGAGGAGTTAGAGAGGGCGAGAAGGGCGAAGAAAATGTTCTGGGTTCCGGGGTATGATGGCCCGACGACGCTGCGGGCATACGCGGAGATGCTGGGAATAAACCCGGACCTTACTCCAGACCTGGTGCTGGTCCCGGGAGGAGGGATGGGCACCGAGATACGGCAGCTGCCGGAGGGACAGTTTGAGGTCGTACAGACATACCGCACCCGGTTCGGGGAGCCAGTGGGATCGGCTCCGGGGAAGTTCTGCCATGAGTGTGGGAGTCGGCGGCAGCCGCCAGAGCCGAGCAACCCGGAGCAGCTGCCAGCACAGTCGGAGGGAGGCGAGCGTGGGGAGGACGAGGAGCCCGGAACCAGCGGAGAGGGACAGGGTAAGTGTGATTCTATTCATCCTGTTCCTAGTGACGGGTCGAATCCTGTTAAGCCCCGAGTACACGGCGGCAGAGGGCGGGGAAGGAAACGAAGGACGAGGGCAACCCACCCCGAGTAGACGGGGCGGAGAGGCAAGGGTCCGGAAGCAGTAGAGTACTGTTGTGGCTGTTACCAAGGACGGAGAGGTCGAAAGCAGTGGCTCATCGGGGGCTTCATGTTTGGTACTTGCAGGACGGAAGCGATGAGGGTGGCAGCGGCGGCAGGGTCGGAGGCAGACAAGGGCCGCAGCTGTCGCGGGCGGACGGCGGAGGGAGCCGTGTGTACATAAGTTACGTGGAGCGAGGGACGCCGGGCCAGGCGGACGCAGTAGGGAGCGTCAGGAGGTCGGAGACGGTATCCCGGGGCCAGTTCAAGTTATCTCCGGGTTCCAGTTGACGTGCCTTCGGGGAAAGGCAGCAGCTATTCATCGGGGCGACCGGAGCGCCCAGAGGCGGGGCCCTCACCAAGTTATCTCCTGGTTCCAGCTTGACGTGCCTTCGGGGAAAGGCAGCAGCTATTCATCGGGGCGATCGGAGCGCCCAGAGGCGGAGTCCTCACCAAGTTATCTCCGGGTTCCAGTTTGACGTGCCTTCGGGGAAAGGCAGGAGCTGTTCATCGGGGCGATCGGAGCGCCCAGAGGCGGAGTCCTCACCAAGTTATCTCCGGGTTCCAGTTTGACGTGCCTTCGGGGAAAGGCAGCAGCTATTCATTGGGGCGATCGGAGCGCCCAGAGGCGGAGTCCTCACCAAGTTACCTCCGGGTTCCAGTTTGACGTGCCTTCGGGGAAAGGCAGCAGCTGTTCATCGGGGCGATCGGAGCGCCCAGAGGCGGAGTCCTCACCAAGTTATCTCCGGGTTCCAGTTTGACGTGCCTTCGGGGAAAGGCAGCAGCTATTCATCGGGGCGATCGGAGCGCCCAGAGGTGGAGTCCTCACCAAGTTACCTCCGGGTTCCAGTTTGACGTGCCTTCGGGGAAAGGCAGCAGCTATTCATCGGGGCGATCGGAGCGCCCAGAGGCGGAGTCCTCACCAAGTTACCTCCGGGGTCCAGTTTGACGTGCCTTCGGGGAATGGCAGCAGCTATTCATCGGGGCGATCGGAGCGCCCGGAGGCCCGGAGTCTCCTCACCGAGTCACCTCCGGGGCCCGAGGAGAAGACACGAGGCCAAGACGGAGGAAGTTGTTATTATTTATTCAGCGCCCAGGGGATCCTGCGCTTGTAAATATGTTATGTAGAAGTTAGCTACCCTCATAAGGGGGGTTTTTGTTGTTTTGCACTTCACCCCGTAGTGTTATATTAGTAGGGGAGAGTGTGGCGGTAAGACCGAGGGAGCACGGAGCCGAGTCGGAACCATCCTAGATGGGGCCGGCGGAGCTCCGGGCGCCTGGAGTCCGAGCCAAGGGACGGAGCGTCCGACGCTGGGTATGTGATACCAGCGTCGGAAGCTGCGGCGGCTATAAAAGCGCGTGTGCGTGTAGTTTCCGGAGAGACGGTTTCCCGGTAGAAAGCAAGGCGGACACACAGCAGAGAAATAACACGACAGAACCTCCGATCCGGAGTTAGATGGTGTGGCCAGGTGCCAGGGTTTAATAAACTGTTAACTTGTATGTTCCGAGTTGTGTTGTGTTTACAGGAAGGGCGAATCGGATTATCGCTACAATATTGATAGACAAGGTGTGTATTGTGGTATCAGTGACTAGTGTAGTATGAGTACTTCCATTCTGTCACACACTCCCAAAGTACAGTCTATGACTACCTTTTAGGTCCCATTCTATCTTGCCCTGCTGATATTGGCCTCATGTATTACTGGTTTGGCATGGTTGTTGGCATTATGACGGGTCCATAACAGCCAATGCTGCATTGCTCTATTTGTGCTATAGTGTATGGTCTGTGTCCACCATCTGTAGGCCTACTTCCACTGGAGCTTAATTCAAAACATCCTGGGATCCCAACCCCAGCGATCTTAGTGTAGGCACATATCATAAGACCTGGCTGGTCTACCCTACGTAATGCAGTGGTTGCAGGCCTGTCCATGCATAATAGCTAGTCCTGGGATCACTTCACTATTCCATTTCCAAAACTAAGATCACTGTGATCTTAGTGAAAGAAATGCATAGTGGTTTCACCTTAGTACAAGAGCACTTACAGGAAACACTCCTGATCGAAAGAGTGAATAGCCTGCTGCATACATAAAGAGGGGAGGGAGGACGTTTGCTAAGTGTTCTTGAGGGCTCTTAGGGCTCCTCATGCGTTAAGTGCATTGTAAGGTAATTCTTCCCTTCTCTCTCTTTGTCCAGGGGGGAGGGCACAATGCTTCTAATAGGCAAGCATAAATCATACATTCATGGGAACAACTCTTGAATACTGTACGGGGGTCAACCCCTGTGCCTAGTCAGTTCTTCTTGGAATAGTGAAGGAGGGCTGAGGATAAGATCGATGCGATCTTAGTGCTGGCTAGGATATGTGAATACAGTCAACTCTTAAGATCGTTAATAGGATAAGGCTGATTTATTCCTAAGATCGCTGGGGTCGTGATCCCAGGATGTTTTGAATTAAGCTCCTGAGGCCGTTACTTCATACAAGGCACTTAAAGCATTGTCACATATCAGTTACCATATTATAAAGACCCTTGTTAAGCTAGATGGTGACAAAACTGCGATATACTGACAAAAATGTATAGGTTTGTTAGCATCTCGCAACCATCAGGCTAGATACCGGTGACAAAAAGGGTTTTTGTCACCATCTCGCAATGTAATCAGGCTAGTTTTCGTCTATGTTCTATGCATGAAATGGGATGGGCATCTCTTGAGAAGGTGAGGGGAGACTTATATGTGGCACAAAACTGTGAGATAGTGACAAAAGCCACTTTATGGCATTTTTCATCTAGAAATTTGTGTAACAAAACTGCAAGACAGTGACAAAAACCACTTTTTAGCATGAAAAAATGGTGGGATAGTGACAAAAACAATTTTTGGCCAATTTTCATTTTATATTTATGCTACAAAACTGCGAGATACTGACAAAAACCACTTTTTACTATTTTCCCACTGAGCTTTGTGTGAAAAATAGGTGAGATAGTGACAAAAGCCATTTTTGGTCAATTTAAAAGTAAAAATTTAGGTAAAAAAGCTGTGAGATAGTGACAAAAACCTTTTTTTTCTTTATCAATTTGCTACTAAAATTTGTGTGAAAAAATGGTGAGATGGTGACAAAAACCAATTTTGCAATTTACAACTAAAATTTTTACTAAGAAAAATGTGAGTGACAAAAACCATTTTTTATCAATTTGCCCTAAATTATGTATACATGACAAAAATGGTGAGTTACTGACAAAAACTATTTTTTATCAATGTACCACTAAATTTTGTGTGAAAAAATGGTGAGATAGTGACAAAAAGCAATTTTTGCCCAATTTAAAACTAAAAATTTTGGTGAGAAAACTGAAAGACAGTCACAAAAACCATTTTCTTATCAATTAGCAATGAAATTTTGTGTGAAAAAGTGGTGAGATGGTGCCAAAAGGCATATGTGGGCAAATTACAATTAAAAACTCATGTTAGAAAACTGTGAGATTTTTTGCACAATTCAAAACTAAAAATTGTAATAAGAAAACTACGAGATAAAAAAAATATGGTCACTATCAATTTGCCCTAAATTATGTAAGAAAAAATGGTGAATTAGTGACAAAAGCTATTTTGGCCAATTTAGAACTAAAACATTTAGGTAAGACAGCTGCGACATAGAGACAAAAGTTATTACTTATCAATTTACCACTGAATTTTGTGTGAAAAAATGGTGAGATAGTGACAAAAAGCAGTTTTTGCCCAATTTAAAACTAGAAATTTAGGTATGAAAGCTGTGAGAAAGTGACAAAAACCATTTTTTATCAATTTCCAACTAAGTTGAGAGGGAAAAAAGGGTGAGATGGTAACAAAAGTCATTTTTGGGCAATTTTCATAAATTTATGTGAAAAAAAGAGTGAGATAGTGACAAAAATAATTTTTGGGCAATTTTCATAAAAGATTCATGTTAGAAAACTGTGAGATAGTGACAAAAACCAATCTTTCATGTTTTGCCACTAAAATTTGTGTTAAAAAAGAGTGACAAGAGCTATTTTTGGCCAATTTACAACTAAAAATTTATGTACAAAAACTGCGAGATAGTGACAAAACCGGTTTTTTTTGCCAATTTACAACTAAAAATTTTAGTAAGAAACTTTGAGATAGCGACAAAACCATTTTTCATCTATTTTTCGCTAACTTTTGTGTGAAAAAATGGTGAGATGGTGACAAAAGTAATTTTTGGGCAATTTACAACTAAACATTGATAGTGACAAAAAACACTTTTTAGTGTTTTGCCACTCAAATTTGTGGGAAAAAAAGAGTGAAATAGTGACAAACACCTTTTTCTTTGTTAATTTGCCACTAACATTTGTGTGAGAAAATGGTGAGATAGTAACAAAAACAGGTTTTTGATCAATTTGCACCTTAACTTTGTGTTTTGAAAGCTGAGATAGTGACAAAAGCAATTTTTGGCCTATTTTCATTACAGAATTTGTTGCACAAAACTGTGAGACAATGAGAAAAACCACTTTGCATCAATTTGCCAATCAAATTTGTGTAAAAAAATGGTGAGATAATGACTAAAGTAATTTTTGGGTAATTTTCATCTAAAAATTCATGATACAAAACTGTGAGATAGTTACAAAAAACACTTTTTAGTGTTTTCCCACTAAATCTTGTGGCAATCAAATGATGTGGTAGTGACAGAAGCCAAAGTGGTTTCTGTCACTAAATTGCAGTTTCATAATTTTTAGACATAAATTGAAGAAAATTGCTTTTTGTCACTATCTTGCAGCTTTTTAGTGTTAAATTGGCCAAGAATGGTTTTTGTTACTATCTCGCAGTTTTTTTACTAAAATTTTTAGTTGTAGATTGGCAAAAAAGGGTTTTGTCACTATCTCGCAGTTTTCTTACATAAATTTTTAGTTTTAAATTGGCCAAACATGGCTTTTGTCACTATCTCACAGTTTTTTAACATAGATTTTTAGAGTTAAATTGGTCAAGAATGTTTTTTGTCACTATCTCGCAATCTTCTCACAAAAACTTTAAGTTCAATAAAAACAGGTTTTTGTTCCTATCTCGCAGTTTTCTTACTTAAATTTTTAGTTGTAAATTGGCAAAAAATAGCTTTTGTCACTATCTCACAGTTTTCAAACATAGATTTTTAGTGTTAAATTGGCCAAGAATGGCTTTTGTCACTATCTCGCAGTTTTCTTACTAAAATTTTTAGTTTTAAATTGGCCAAAAATGGTTTTTGTCACTATCTCACAGTTTTTTAACATAGATTTTTAGTGTTAAATTGGTCAAGAATGTTTTTTGTCACTATCTCGCAGTCTTCTCACATAAAATTTTAGTTGTAATTCAATAAAAACAGGTTTTTGTTCCTATCTCGCAGTTTTCTTACTTAACTCTTCTTCTACCAGATTCCCCATAAATATTATTACCCCTAAACCAGATTTTTTGAAGGTGAATTAGAAATGAAATTATACATGAGGACAATGAAATAAGCTTTCAGGAGCTGAAAGAATTTTGTAGATATTCCAAGGAAAAGTGAATTTATGCCAAACTGAACAGGACATAATAATCAAATGGTAAGGAACACCTAATAACCAATATGTGCCCTCATTGCAGAGTTATGAGCAGATTATTATGGCTTGCTTATATTGAAACTATGTAATATTATCGATTTTCAAATTGACATATTTCAGTAAAAAATTCATCTAGCATGATAAAATAAATTGCATGGGTAGGATAATTAAACTAATTATCACATTTTATCATCAGAAAGACTTTTAGAGGAAACGTTCTTTTTGGTTGCCATGGCAACTAAAAGTAAACAAAATTAACAAATGTTGTGATTTCTAGGCTGTATGTTGCTATGGAAACCAAGATTTCTCCCATAATGCATCAAATTATGGTCTCAATTTTGTTCCCATCTTTTTCCTCGTGAAAAACTGCCCTTAGACAATTTTTACCCAAAAAATACTGATTCCTTTCATTTTTTTCCACATTTCCCCCCTTAATATTGCTCAAAGTATAGAAGTGAAAAAGTAAAACTTATCTATATTGACATCTCTGTCATCTAAGGGGAAATCGATATAGAGGCCAGTGCTTTGGATTACCGAGAGAGAATATACCATAGAGTACAGCCCCAAAAAATCATGGGATTGGGGTGAGTTTTGAGGAAGTTAGAGAGGCTCAAAAATCGGGAAAAATCGGCCAAAAATCGGCGAGTAACTCGCAAAAATGCGCGTCCGGTAAAGGAGCATAAACTCGCAAAAATGCGTGTTTGGTAGAAGAAGAGTTAAATTTTTAGTTGTAGATTGGCAAAAAAGGGTTTTGTCACTATCTCGCAGTTTTCTTACATAAATTTTTAGTTTTAAATTGGCCAAAAATGGCTTTTGTCACTATCTCACAGTTTTTTAACATAAATTTCTAGTGTTAAATTGGCCAAGAATGGTTTTTGTCACTATCTCGCAGTTTTCTTACTAAAATTTTTAGTTGTAGATTGGCAAAAAAGGGTTTTGTCAGTATCTCGCAGTTTTCTTACATAAATTTTTTGTTTTAAATTGGCCCAAAATAGCTTTTGTCACTATCTCGCAGTTTTCTTACTAAAATATTTAGTTGTAAATTGGCAAAAAAAGGGTTTTGTCACTATCTCACATTTTTTGTACTAAAATTTTTAGTTGTAAAGTAAATTGACAAAAAAGGGTTTTGTCACTATCTCGCAGTTTTTTTGCATAAATTTCTAGTTGTAAATTGGCCAAGAATGGTTTTTGTCACTATCTCGCAGTTTTCATACTAAAAGTTTTAGTTGTAAATTAATAAAAACAGGTTTTTGTCCCTATCTTGCAGTTTTCTTACTTAAATTTTTAGTTGTATATTGCCCAAAAATGTCTTTAGTCTGTATCTCACCATTTTTCACACCAATTTTAGTGGGAAAACATGAAAAAAAAGGGTTTTTGGTACTAATTTGTAGTATTCTTACATGAATTTTTAATTGTAAATTGCCCAAAAGTGATTTTTGTCACCATTTTTTCACACAAAAGTTAGCGGAAAAATAGATGAAAATGGTTTTGTCACTATCTCACAGTTTTCTCATTAAAATTTTTAGTTGTAAATTAATAAAAACAGGTTTTTGTCCCTATCTCGCAGTTTTCACTATCTCACCATTTTCCACACAATGTTTTAGTGGGAAAACACTCAAGGTTGGTTTTTGTCACGATCTTGCAGCTTTCTAACTTAAATTTTCAGATGTATATTGCCCAAAATTTGTTTTTGTCACTATCTCACCCTTTTATCATGCAAATTTTAATGGGAAAATGCCAAAAAGTGGCTTTTGTCACTATCTAGTAGTTTTCTAACATATATTTTTCTATGAAAATTGGCCAAAAATGGTTTTTGCCACTATATCTCACCATTTTTTCACACAAATGTTAGTGGCAAATGGTTTTTGTCATTATCTCGAAGTTTTTTAACACAAATTTGAGGGGGGAAACATTAAAAAGTGGTTGTTGTCACTACCTTGTAGATTTGTAACATAAATTTCTTAGATAAAAATTGCACAAAATGGTTTTTGTCACTATCTCACCTTTTTTCACACAAATTCTAGTGGGAAAATACCCAAAAGTGGTTTTTGTCACTTTTTGTCACCTTATTAAAAGATGTCCACCCGTTCCATGCAAAGAATATAGGTTTTAAAAACAAAAACAGGGGTTTTGTGACTATTAGGCAGTTTTGTCACCATCTAGCCTGATGGTTTTGCGAGATGGTGACATGTTTTGTCGGTATCTCTCACTTTTGTCAGTATCTAGCCTGATGGTTGCAAGATGCTAACAAACCTATACATTTTTGTCAGTATCTCGCAGCTTTGTCAGTATCTAGCTTAACAACCCTCCAAGTTGTACCAAAATTACCATAGGAATAGAGTTGAGTCGTAGTCTTGTCTGCGATCATACATCATTGAGGAGTGACTTTCTGAAATAGCTAGATTAGCATTGGTCAAAATAGCTGACAGATGTTGGTCAACATCATAGGCATCAGGTCTGTTTCCCCATGGCCTTGGTTGACAGGCACTTTGGATGGGGTTAGAGACCATTATATCTAGCTAGGTATGATGGCTGTCATTGTGTGTGCAATTACTGTCAGTGCGACATTAGCAGTGTGCTGTATGTCTATCATTACCCTCTGCATGGGCTCAATTACTCACCACAGTCAGCGAGCGATGGTCGCGCACAGAATAAACCACACCAAATAATGCCACTGGCCATACAGCCCTGTTCACACTGGCTATAGGGATATATTGTGTAACCTCTTGCAGGAAAACTGTTACCAGGCATCGGGCTGAAGGTGCCCAGCATAAGCGGTGCCACAGTCGTGTCCCAAGTCTTGCCTGCTGCTAGCTCATGGAATGACAACACTGGCGGAGGGCTAGGCTGGCAACTTTCACTCGGGATTTTACAAGTTGAAGGGCATGTGTTGCCTTTTTTCCAATTGTAATTTTAATCCTACAGATGCTAACCTAATATGACGCCAAAGAATAGAATTGTTGTTAAATCTGAATCTGGAATTGCTGGTGATGGGTCATTATTTATAGTATGCTGTTGGCTGATTTCGGTGTGCAAAATGCCAGGTCCCTCAAGATGGACAGAGGGAATGTAACCCCTTTGCCAGTAAAAAGGATGTAACATCTTTGTAGAACAAAGGGGATGTTGAAAGGGAGGATCTTTGTCAAGAGCATTAAATCTATCCAACCCCACTCCAATTGGTAAAAGATGACGCTAGGACCTCTGGTGAGGGGTCTACCAGACCAGGGGGCTGTTTGCCCTGATACCCCTAAACCAAGTTGCCAATGTAAATATCTCTATACTCTGTACGGCTGATTCCAGAGGAACAATCTGAACTTTGCACAAACGGGTGCTCTCACTTGCGGTCTGAATGTATCTGAAAATGTGTGAATAGGATGATTATCGCCCAGGTCAAGACCACCAATCGGCTGTGGTGGCCTTTTTTGTGACAGAGCAGAGCGAGATAACTCTCTCTCAGATCGATTTTAGTGAACCTTTACGTCTATCTCATGTTGTTTTAGTGAGATATATTCCAAACTTTATTCATTTGGCAAAAAAAATAATACTGATTTATTCATAATTATCTTACTATTTAGGCTGCTACAACTGGCTGAATGAAATATGGGGTAGGGTTATTGCATGGACGTCTGCAATAAGTGGTTCCTTGGTTATACCTATTGAACTGCAGTATTCAACTTGAGAGAAAACCTAATGTTCCCTACTCCCCAAGTCACCACATGTCAGTGTAGAACGATACTGTATTTGTATGTGACAGAGTGCACACTAAGGCTACATGTGAGATGGCAAAGTGGTATCGGGTGTGGTTCATGGTGATGGTAATGTCCCGTATCCATCACCTCACCGTCCCACGGTCCCTATCCAGTGCCACACTTACAATATCAGTCTGAATAATGAATGCCACCTGTCCATCGTAAATGATTCAATTATGATTATTGTCAGCCGGGTTATCTATGGTTATAGTCGTGGTGCGTGTAAACCCGACATGAAGCTGTGACCAATACTCCCCTGCGTATTGTCCTGCTGTACGTACTATGTTGTATTCTTTATCTTGGACTGGCACCAAATGACACTGTGAGTAATGGGGAGTGCATATGGGAGTAGTGAACAGAGAATGAATCTTAAAGTGGAAGCACACACCCACACACCCAATGATATTGTCATAGTTCCCTTGGCCTCTATTGAGGGAATATGCCATACAAAACCCATATAAATTCTTGGGATAGAGGCTGATGGGTATTATAGGCCTGCCTACAATGTGACTTCCCTGATATAAATGGATAAAGCAATCTTGAGAAGAAATTTAGAAACTAGAAAGTATAGTGACATACACTGCACTCCTGTGATAATCCTAGTCCCTCTACCGGGACCAGTAACAATGTGAACGTGGCACGACTCTTACTTTGACTAAAAGCCTCCCGTTGTCTGGATTGCCTAAGTGTGCTTATGTGTTGCAATGATCTCTGAGGTCGGAGCGGGACGGTGCAGCCTATTTGGGGTTATAACCCATCAAACTCTCCTCAAGTTAGATATTTGTCATAGCATACACTCTTGCATCATGAAACAGAAGGCAGAGATGTTAGAAACAACTAGAATTTCAACTGCAAGCCTTCAGGGTTTGACTATCCCAAGTGCCATAACTGAAGGTAACGTAAAGTGTCAAGGGACCTACAAGGGTTGCTGCCAGAAGATCTTTTTTTTTAATTCAGATATAAAATTAAGAGCAATTATTAAGCAAAGGATTAGCCGCAGTCAGCGGCTTGCTTTCGCTAAGAATATCCTGCTAAAGCCTTCTTGATATAAAAATGAGAGAGCCTTGCAAACACTTCTTAACGACACAGATGCCTAGCTTGAAAAGGTTTAATCCCTCTTGAATGCCACATGACTGTGCAGCCAAAGTGAGCAGCCCCGCTAAAAGCTATCCCGGTCACGTGATTGCTCTTTGGCCTCTGTAACTCTCACTCAGCTGCTACCATTTCAGCATGGTATACAAAGTTATCCACTCCCCCTGAGGGTCCTGGGTCTCTTGCTCCATATTCTAAATGCTGTTGGAGCTCTGCGCAGCTGTGTGTCATGTGAAGATGGTCCTAGGTATACTCAATCCACATTTAAAATATAATTGGTGTTCTACTGTGTGTGGTTCTATTTCAGTGATAATGCAGCTTACATCTACAGATAAGCTAGATCTATTGATGTGTGTTTTACTATAGCAGAGTGAAGGGCTACTCATTGTTGTAGCAGCCAACGCCTACTCTTTGTTGTAGCAGCCAATGCCTATTCATTTGGGCAAAAAAATAAAATTGTGTTTCCAGTTACATGCCTCAAATATCTAGGATCAGTAGGTCGGATTTTTTTTTTGATTTTGTATAGAAATGTATGGGCAGACATGTTGGATTCTATGATTTTACAGTAGCAATGTGAAGCTCATGTAAAAGATATGAAGGAATGTTATTAACTGTATACAAAAAGATAAAGACCTTGATAAACTCCTAAAAAAACTGATGAAAAACTATGAAAATCATGGGAAAAATACCTAAGGATTGCCAGAAAATGTTGAAAATCCACAGAATTAAAAGGAAAAGAATTCTGTTTTGCTAGGGTCGATCGGGTAACTAATCTTTTTTTTTTCTTTTAGGCCTTGCAGCCTCCTCCTTGACATGAACAAAGTGTAATATGTGTTTTCAGAAAATGTGGTCCAGAACATGTCAAACTTTTCGAAGCTGAATTGATTTGCCCTAAAGGCTAAACATTATGATTTTTCCGGAATTTCACTTTCTTTTAATCAATTATCTAGACTGATAAGAACTGGTAGGTCCAAGTTATCAGTGATAAAATCCAGTGAAATTGGAAGTTTTAATATGTGCTACGATGGTGTTACGCAACACGATGGGGGAGAGAGAGGGAGAACTGAACAGGACAGAAGAGAGAGAGAGAGAGAGAGAGAGAGAGAGAGAGAGAGAGAGACAGACAGAGAGACAGACAGAGACAGACAGACATACACAGATAATGACACAGAGAGAGACACACACAGAGACAGAGACAGACAGATACACAGACACACAGAGACAGAGCAGGGGAGAGACAGAGAGAGGGGAGAGAGGTTCGAGAGAGATAGACAGAGAACGACAAAAAAAAAACAGAGATAAATCTAAACTACAGTGAGAGAGATAGCATTATCTGACTTAGCACCTCCCAACAACACACTGATTACTTAGTCAATATATAAGTGTTTACGTGTGGTGCAGGTGGACTGGAGATTATAGGGATTATAGCCACTATAACAGTTGGCCAAATGGACTTTCTGCATCAGGAGTAAAGAGGGGACTGATGTCAGGTCCCAGAAACAGCACAGCTCAGTTGATTCTGTATACATTGGGCCTAGGGCCTGTGTTTATTTTAAACAGTTATTAATATGAAATCTCAGAGATCTCACCTGAATCTAACTGACTGAAAGTGTTCCCTGATCGGGCTTCCCTAGCCCACGTAAAAGGGTCTAATTCTCATCTTTCCTATCCCCTCTGGAGCTTAATTCAAAACATCCTGGGATCACGACCCCAGCGATCTTAGGAATAAATCAGCCTTATCCTATTAAGCAATCTTAAGAGTTGACTGGGTTCACATATCCTAGCCAGCACTAAGATCGCATCGATCTTAGCCTCAGCCCTCCTACACTATTTCAAGAAGAACTGACTAGGCACAGAGGTAAGAGTCCCAAAAGAAAGGAATAGCTGTGGAGTCACTCTTCTTCACAAGAGTGCTTATACCATCGTTCCCCGTCCCCATATGGGCTAACAAAAGAGCACAGGGTGCAGTTGACCCCTGTACAGTATTCAAGAGTTGTTCCCATGAATGTATGATTTATTCTTGCCTATTAGAAGCATTGTGTCCTCCCCCAGGACAAAGAGAGAGAAGGGAAGATTTACCTTACAGTGCACTTAACGCATGAGTAGCCCTAAGAGCCCTCAAGGACACCCAGCAAACGTCCTCCCTCCCCTCTATATGTATGCAGCAGGCTATTTACTCTTCCGATCAGGAGTGTTCCCTGTAAGTGCTCTTGTACTAAGGTGAAACCACTATGCATTTCTTTCACTAAGATCGCAGTGATCTTAGTGGTGGAAATGGAATAGTGAAGTGATCCCAGGACTAGCTATTCTGGACAGGCCTGCAACCACTGCATTACATAGGATAGACCAGCCAGGTCTTATGATATGTGCCTACACTAAGATCGCTGGGGTTGGGATCCCAGGATGTTTTGAATTAAGCTCCAGGATGTGTGTGGTACACATGAGTGGGCACTGACACATTCCTTTGTGAAATCGTGTAATGTTCTCGCCATGAATATGACCTTAGCTGTCGAAATGGCGTTAAACATCTATTACTCACTCACTCACTGTTCCCTGATACTGGTGGTTCCACCTAGAGCTAGTTAAAGGAATGTGTAAGAAGCGGGGTATTCACCATACACAAAATCTAGAAATCAAGATTATTGTGAGACGCAATTTAAGTACAAGTACCTGTTGATTGAGAAACCTTGCCAGAGGCTGGTAAAGATAATATGGCTCCTTTACAGCTCTGCAAAATATATTATAATAGTTAGATGAGTCCCTAAAGTGTTGAACAAGGTGATTCATGATGGCAGCTAGTAGCTTGTATCCATCATATCCTGACCGTCCCTTTCCCCCTACCCTCCACCCTACCACATACCTCCTACACCGTAAAAAAATTGTCTGTCAAATCTGTCAGGGATACCTCGTAAAACCCAATAGTGAACCACTGTAATTGAAATGCATTGAACTAGTTTAGTATTTACAAGATGCCCCAGATGACAATAATGGTGGTACATAAATGTATAAGGAATCTTTGTGAAAATAATGACAGACCTCCGGCAACTTTGAGACAAGAAATGCACTGTTATTTCGAAGTCTATTTTTTTCAGTGTACCCAACCTCCCTAAGTCACCATAAACAGTACATCCACACCCTATTCCCTAAAGTGTCCACCCAGCCCCACCCACACAATATGAGGCTGAATAATAAATGTGACCCAGCCATCGTATATGATTCAATTATGATTGTTGTAGTGTGTGTTATCTATGGTTATAGCCCCATAGCGTGCAGACCGCCATTAAGTGCTGACCCCCACACATATCTGTATTGTACTGGTACTCTTTACTGTATTGCGCCTTTACATTGGGCCTGTATCAAATTGTACAGTGAGTGATGGTGAATGGTGAATATGTGGGCGTGGTAAATGAGGGACGGAGACGAGAATGAAATAGAGTCACGTACAGGACGATGTGTATGAGGTAGTTCCGTGCAGACTTTTAGGGGAGGTTTCAATGATAGATGGAGACACTAAAACATTAAGAGAAATGTGTTTTTAATGCTGAAGTATTTCAAGTGAACAATTATAGTAATTTGATACTAAGTCTTGAAATAAGATAAGGTTTTCATAATTATATTCACTAAAGAAATCCTTAGATATTTGAAGGGACAAATGTAATGCAACCTACGTCATAATATAATCTAGCCTTGGGTTGCGAATGGGTTACCTGGAAAAACTCAAATCATTCTCTTATGCAGACTTTTAATTTACTAGCCCTTCAACTTCCTGTATTTCACAATGTCATATAAATGCCAAAGTACTGCAGTGTAGTCTTCACTGTAAGACTACACTGCAGTACTGCAATACAAATATGATGGTTCACTCTTCAATTTTACCAGGATCCCAGGTAGATTCGGCAGTTTATTTGAAATGTTTGACATTCTAATTAAAAGATCAAACCAAGCCACCCTGTAGCATATTGCCTTTAATGCAGCAACGCTGCACTTATCTCTGTATCAAATTGTACAGTGAGTGATGGTGAATGGTGAATATGTGGGCGTGGTAAATGAGGGACGGAGACGAGAATGAAATAGAGTCACGTACAGGACGATGTGTATGAGGTAGTTCCGTGCAGACTTTTAGGGGAGGTTTCAATGATAGATGGAGACACTAAAACATTAAGAGAAATGTGTTTTTAATGCTGAAGTATTTCAAATGCACAATTATAGTAATTTTGATACTAAGTCTTAAGGTTTTCATAATTATATTCACTAAAGAAATCCTTAGATATTTGAAGGGACAAATATAATGCAACCTACGTCATAAAAGCCCTGGGTTGCGAATGAGTTACCTAGAAAAACTCAAATCATTCTCTCATGCAGACTTTTGATTAATTAACCCTTGAAATTCCTGTATTTCACAATGTCATATAAATGCCAAAGTACTGCAGTGTAGTCCTCACTGTAAGACTACATCGAGTACTGCAATATAATTATAATGATTCACTGTTCAATTTTACCAGGATCCCAGGTAGATTTGGCAGTTTATTTGAGACGTTTGACGTTCTAAGTAAAAGATCAAACCAAGCCAACCTGTAGCATATTGCCTTTAATGCAGCAACGCTGCGCTTATCTCTTACAAATACATTATACTGTATTTAAGAGGTTTATGAGTTGATATTTATCAGTATTCACTTCACTTATTGGACGTCAGTTGACAAGTACCGTGCGGGGCGGTGTATTATTACTCATTAATGATAGCTGGAGGTGTTACATTCCATACCCTGTGTGGGGTATGTAACACTCTGGTAGTTTGTAACCTGAGAGCTCCTGGGGGTATTATGGGGGGGGGGCATTGGGGGGTCAGAAGGGATGGTGGCCGATTCATCATAGCTGTTGAGGAGATTGTGTGGGGACAGCAACCAAAACTTTGCTGACCTAATGGAAAAGTTAAAATTAGATATTTAAAAGTAATTATTCAACTGTCTTGACTCTATGACCATCCATGGTATTAACACAGTGGTAATGTAAGAGTGTTTGCGATATATCAATTCTCAAAGTACATTCCCATAAACATGGCCAAGCTAACCTTAAGTCTTACACGTGGCCAAAGGTAACTGCCCGTGCCATTATTACATAATAACACCCTATAGTAAGGTTGTAAGTAGATTGGCAGTGGAATGGCTGGCTGACGGAGAGCATTGTTCGCCCTTCAGGCTCTGTAGCTGGAAGGTTAAAAGTATAGTCGGTTGATCATCTCATTGGTAGCATAGGAGTTACATCCAGAATTACATCTTATGGACAATCGATTATATATTCATCCATTTCATCATTATCTATTTATTCTTTATGAATTGATGTAATGCATATTTTTTTATGATTCCGAATACCTTGTTCTGGCCAAAGTGCCAGTAGACAGAAAATGACCTGCGACCACTAAAATCGCCATCTGAAGGGCATTTCCTGGCAATGGTAATAAGACTTATTGAGAAATGCCCTCCTGGTCAAACCCAGCTATCTTAAGCAGCTTTGTGAAATGAATTATCTCCAAGATCTGTACCTATATATGCTCAAACTGTGCCATTACAGGCTCTTTCTCCAACTGCACCCAGGACTATGACAGCGAATTCCTGTGCTGTTCCTAGGACTTCCATATTTGGGCATGACCTAGTAATTATGTGAGGATGGAAGCCTAACTGAACACCTTATAGAACTGGACAAAGGGTGTGCCTAATACACAAGTATTTTCAGACATCACTAACCAAAAACTGATCCTAGATTCACCTTTCGGGTATGTCTTAAAATCGGATTGTGCCTTTTACACTGGATGTAACTTTTATGATGGGTATAATTTTCAGTAGGCACCATTGGGACAGTCACACTCATTCAGCCTTGCCAGGAACCCCTTAGGACTACCATTATTCCCCTTTGCAGCTAAGGGGTCTCAAACAAGCATACGTCTCATTTGAGCACAGGATTAGCCTAACACGTGGTGAAACCTCCCACCTTTTTTGGAGTTGCAAGCCGAGTCAGCGGCCGGGAGCGTAGCGACCGTAGCAACTCCATAATGTTTTCTGTTTTCTCCCTGTCACCTATGACGTCATTGGTGACGTCATGCTGCCTCAGTGCCTAAGTAGCTACAATATGTAAAGGCGACCGAGTCTGCAGTTTGACTTTATCTCATGATAAGCAATATACTACACGGACCAGTATTACATCAATGAATGCCAGTCGGCGATGTGAAACATCTACCATGTACCTTTCTTGTAATCCGATCGCAGCGAATGTCTCATTTCTCTTTGATTATTTGATTTTCTTTCTTTTGTTTGGCAAATCCTGAAAAGCTTCCTTTGTATGATGCTATTGTGCCAATAAAATTGTTAAACTCAAACTCAAACTCAGTTACGTCACCCGCAGTGGCTAGTGATGTTGCCATGATGTATGAGTGCAACTCCTATCTGTGGTCCTTGCCACATTTTTCTTGTTTCAAATGGCTTTAAATGAGTGCAGGTCATGTAGAGAAAGAGGCAAAAAAGAACTTGAAAAATTTGAAGGGCAGGTGTGGTTGAACAGGCAATTATGGAATATGCCATCACAACTCTAACCTGCACTGTAAAAAAAAAAAGAAATACCCCTTGATGATCAGCAAGATCCAAAAATAAATAAGAAAGATGTTTAGGTTATAAACAATGTCAAGATACCATCAGGACCCATACCAAATGTACAGCAGAGACCATGTCTCACTCAGGGTGAGGCATTGGGGGTTGACACTGATCTACTCAGGTATAAGACCCTGATGAATGCTCGGCCCTCCATAATTAATTTGGCGGCTGGAGTAAAGCGGTTGGCGGGAGGCTGATTAGCTCTCCGCCCCTGGCCCGCTGATTACCTCCACCTAATGTAGACAGATACATGCACAGTAGGAACAGCCCTACAAGACGTTCGGGCTCACTGCATTATACCTTAAGCTTGATTCTCTTAGGGCAATGTATTTCTGAGTGAATGGCTTAACCTGATTAAATGCATGAGGAGAAACTACCATAAGGTGATATTATATCTTGCCATAGCTACTGGCATCCACAGATAATGTAGCATTGTAAAGAAAAAGGTTAGATAAAGGTTTCTGGAATTACCAGACTGTTAGATGTGGAATCAATACTGTTCCAAAAGAACTGTCATAATCTCCAAAGGTTTTATGAGAAGAATTGAAACATGTAAACCCGTTATTGCCCACTCAACCCAAGTAGCTTTTGTTACACAAGTGGGTGTATACCGTTCTTAGCCTATAACGTCTGCTCATATCAGTGACTTACTGCTCTGATCTGGCTCCAGACTTATTCCTGGCAGTTCCTGCAGTTTGGAAGTATTGTACCTACATGAATGACGTAAGAAGTCCCGAGACCCATACAGTGTGGATACATGGCCTCCCAATTCGACATTATATGTGGATCAACACGGTAAAATGTACGCCCGCGAGGGGGTGCGTTGGCGTACCATTTACCGTGTTGATCCACATATTTGAAGCTCGATCCCTTAGGGAATTTGTCCTAAGCCTTATCTTACATGGTACAGATAATTTACAATGACTTGTTTGAGTAAATAACCTTAGAGCTATCGGTAGTTACGGAAATCTGAAAAGGTTTTTATCGGGCCTTATAAATTAATTGGAATAAATCATAACTGATGTTTGTTGATTGAACAAGAAAGTTAAAAGGTGTAATGCTGTATAGCTAGCCAATATAAGAACAAATGCCCCCTCTCTTTCAAAGGGTAACCTGGCTAGTACTTCGTGTTGTGCTCTTATTGAGTGGAGTGACAATATGTAGGACCATTTCTATCCACTTCTTCACTTTTCTTGGCATATCCCATCTACAGCTGCATCTATTTCAGTTAGCCTTCCAAGTCAAGTCAGGGCTATAGAGGTTATCTTAAGTCTATTTTTTTTCGATGGCTGCTTGGTATTCTTAACACAAAGCATTTTCTTCTTAGATGACGTATTTCTCTTTTTTGCTCAAGCTGTTTGTCCTTTATTCAACATTTTTCCTAGAATGAGAAGTAAAAAAGAATTGGAAGTTATTTAGAAGAGTAAACATGTGCCCTATGTGCTAATTCCCTTTGGTGTCTGTTTTTAGTCTGGTGCTCAGCGGGCAAACTCAGAACATGTTAAGATCACACAACAAAAAGGTCACAGCACGTGAGGGCTACTATGAACCACAGGGACTCCTAAATACCGCCCCCCCCCACCACCTTCCACTTTCCTGCCTCCCACCCGCCCTACCTGCACACACTTTTTTCCCTATTGGCGCAAAGCGTGTTAACGTCACACGGCCCACAAAGGTCGCCCCTCATGATGACCGCTACTTCAAAGTGAGGCTGGCGTCTCTGCCCACTGGGACTGCTCTACCTTCTAACCCATCCATGTACGGTACCTGCCTACCCTACCACCATCCTCTGCTCAATGCACAGCTACATGCCCTGCCCAGCAAGAAGCACCCTTACACGATCGCCTTGTCCATCTTGCCCAGTCTGCCCCCTGTGGCCTACCCCTGCCCTCTCTCCCTGCTTACTGTCCCCTCATGGCAGAGGGGGGTCATATAGAACGTGTTAACATCACACTCCATAAAGGTCGCCGCTCGTCATGGCGATGATAACCTCAAAGTGAGGCTGGCATCTCTACCCAGAGGGACTCCACTCTGCACCTCTCTCTGAACTTTGCCACACTACTGCTATGTGACACCCTCTTACTCACTGGCCCTACCCATAAACCAAGAGCATCTGCAAATAAAATAAAGGTCGCAAAATTCATTTCCTGTCCCTTTCCTCTGCACCAGTCACCTCTCATACCTCTCCGGTTTCCTCCTCACGTCTCTTCATTGAACATCCAGGTGGTCGTCATTCCTGCTACACAGGAAGTCACATGACATGTAATGGCGCCTCGGGCTGTAGGAGGGCTGCTGGTTCCGGCTGGTTACTTAAGATGCCGACTGTCTGCTATTTGTAAGCTTTATGTTCTGTAGCTATAGGAGTGTCACGTGTACCCTTTGATGATAAACCATTTTATCAGTGGCAGATTTACATTTGAAAGGAGAGATGAGTGCACACCCTGTCCTTTTGTCTGTATTTGAAAGTACCCCTACTTCTGCCCCCTGTTTCAATTTTCAAAATCCTATTATACACCACTAATTGAAGTTGTAGAACCCTGTAAAATGTACTTATTACATTCATGGAGTGATGGTAAATCATCTAGTTGCACTCTGTCTATTTGTTGCTTCATTATTCATTCAGCATCTACAAACCAATGGCGAATCGAAAATTGAAAAAAGGAAGGGTCTTACCCTTCATATACCCAGGAGTCACCATTGATGACAAAACATGGCGACAGATGATGACAATTTGCTGGGTAACCTCACTTTTTGGTATAGTGAGAGGTTTGAAAAGGCAAACTTCAGAACCCTACCATCCCCTTGTCTAAACCCACCACTTAAAATAATTTTTTTCCTAAATCCTTTCTCCCTACCTCCCTTCCGCTAAGATAATGTTAGCACACTCGAGAAAACAGGATGGTGGCCCCCTGTCTCTGTGTAGTTAGTACAGTATGGCGCAGCACGTCGCAGGCATCCCTCACCTTTATGGATGACACGTCTGTGGGTGGCACACGTGCACTGTGACCCGCTCACAGAGGGCCTGTTACAGAGGGTGAGGGTGCAGTGGGAGTAGGGAGGTAAGGTGAGCAGGTCCTTTGTGCTCCTCACAGGGGGAAACCACCCCAGGCTCATCCATCTCCACTACTGCATCTTCTCCCTTTGTAACCCACATTCTTTGTCATCTCATCCTCTTTCAAACTCCCTAATTGGCCTCCTCACTTTTCGGTCCCCCGCTATCCCAAAATTTCTATGCTTTTGTAGTCTGATGTATGATACTCTCACCTGCTATTTTGTGGTCACTACCATGCACCTTCCATGTCCTTTCCCTCCTTTCATCTGTCATGATACACACTTCCCACGTGACCGCTGGCCCTGCCTTTTGTTAAATGTCTGGGAAGGATATCCTCGTTCTGCTAGTATAACACTCACAGGAAGGTGTTTCTTGTTGCATCTCTTCTTACATAACTTCCATAAAGCCTGTACACTTTCACCCTCCACATTTCTGTTTTCCAAAAGTTCTGCTACTCTTACCATGTATATCACATATACACATGGTAAAACCCTCAAACTTCCATTCCCTTTTTCCACACTCATTAAAATGTCTCCACCTTATACATCACTCCCCACCCCGAACCATCTCTCCATCTCTCTCCCACCTCACCTCCCACTTTCCTGCCTCCACCTTTAAATAGCCTTATGTGTCTTGATGCCCACTTCCCGTGTGACCTCTACCCTCGGCTGTCATAGCGGGTCCTCAGAGACCGCTCATCCTGTCTGCAGCAAACACGTTATGGGAGCTGAGCTTATTGAGCAGCCCCACAAAGGCTTAGGAAGGTGGAGCGCAGAGACTGTGCGCTTATAGGGGGTGTGGGAGAGGATGTAAAGAAACTGTGGATGTTAAGAAAAGGTGTGGTTGAAAGGCCCCTGGTGTAAAAGGGTGAATGATGATACAAGGTGTGGCACGATGTTCACTCATGTGTTGGACACAGCAAGAGATCGTTACCACAGTTTGTTACAAAGTGTGCCGCATGTTCAAATTCTTTTTAAGTAAGAGCCAGTAAAAGCCTGTTAAATCCATTGGATCAATATTCACCTTGTTCAGAGAAGAAGCAAAAACACACAGCTCCTCTGATGTAGACTAAGGGGAATGCCTCTGTGGTGAAGATCATGGAACCTTTAAGAAAATCTCAGCCGCACCCTTTTTCATGCCCTCTTCAGGAGATGCATGTGTGAAAAATGTGTATAAGTAAAAGTTCACAGCTGCCCTATGAAACCTATCCAAATCATTTCTAAATCAGCATTTATTTCCTTTTCAATTCACACAATCATAATACCTAAGTCAGACCTAAGTCTCTTACCTCTCTTCTTCCAACACGCCAGCTCTCTTCTCCTCTCAGGCCCCTTTTTTCATTCCTTGATTATTTCATATTCATGCATCCCCAACTTCCTCTACTTATTCTGTCTACCTATTAACTTCATCTCCTCTGATGTAAACCAATTTCTCATACTCATATATGCACTTTATCTCTTACACCACATCCAACACCTAATCCCCCTTATTGTCTCCTACCCCCTCCACTGCCGCCTCCCTGGAGCCGCCCTCAGCAGGGTGTTAGCTCGATAACCACAGTAGGTTACAATAGACCTGCCTCAGGGTGGGAGGGGGGACAGTGTGGGTACAATAGATCAGCCGCTTAATTCTGCTGGTAATCTCTGGTGGTGTTGGGGGAAATTGGGGTCACATGGGCACGTGTGGGTGGTGCTACCCGGGAAGTGTCGTTAAACAGGGATGGGTCCTGGCGGTAACTGGATGTGTGATGTACTGTGTTAGGGGGAGAGGGAAGGGTGATGAGGGAGAGAGACAGAGAGGAAGAGGGGGAAAGACAGAGAAAGAGAAAGAGAGAGACAGACACAGATACAGACAGACAGAGAGACAGAGATACAGACAGAGGCAGAGAGGAACAAAGAGATAGATAGATATACAGTCGGGCAGACAGAGGCAGAAATGAGAGGAAAGAAAGTCGCACATAACAGGATGTGCAGATGCCAGAATAGAATCTGGTGGCAAAAGGTGAGAAGAGCGAGTAATGATGTAAAGAAAAGAAGATGGCAGTAGGTACAGAGCAAATAAAGGTGGATGAGTGATGTCGGAAGGACAGTGTCAGAGGGCCTTCTTTAATACGATAAACCCAGAACACCAATAGCCGACCAAGGATGACACTGGCGCCAGCTTGTCCTTAACTTAACAGGAGTATTAACAGTATTTAGCTGGGTTGTGTGTTTGTAGATAGAGGGGTATAGAAAGTGGAATGTGGGGGTGATTGTCATGAGCCTCTCAGGGTGGGAGATGGGGAAGCTGACATATGTGAAAATAACCAGGCCCCACTCATAGCATTATGAGACAATATACAATAGGGTACCCTCCTACAGAGAGATGGCTCCGGGCTAAATCTACAGGCGGCTTAACTATAGACACAGTGTTATATATGCTAAAGTTCCGCTTCTTTTGTCATTCTGATACACCAAACTTACTATGTGCATAGGTGCATCATACTGGCCTTTCAGGAGTGCATCAGTTAGGTATATGTGGATCAACACGGTAAAAGGTATGCCCGCGAGGGGGTGCGTGGGCATACCTTTTACCATGTTGATCAATATATATATATATATATATATATATATATATATATATATATATATATATATATATATATATATGTGTGTGTGTACTCCCAGTTGCTCAATGGGAGTTCTACTATGATTTATTGGTATGAAAGTGAATATAATTCTCAAATATCAAGGCAGTATATGCTATTGGATAAAGAACATTTTTTTCCATACTGCCTTGGCTAGTTATTGCATTTGCTGAAACACATAGAAACAGTGGTATGATGTATTATCTGTATTCTGATACCCTATAACGTGTTTACAGTTACAACAATTTAGGAACTCTCAAAATCAAAAGTCACGTTGGTGGCTAATACTGTCCTAACATAAGTCATATGCTATTGTACACAAATCAAAGCTAATCAAAACTTCTAGTATCATGCATATTTCATTTTCTCAAAGTCACTTCTGTAATATTAGTGTGATTGTCAAAGATATCTATTACACAGCGTCAGGGATGAAATTAAGTGTGATAGTCTTGATATTTGGCTGTGTCGGATATTGTGTATGCCTTGTCTGTGAGATATCAGATAACAACGGTTCATTATTGTTCACCTTTAAATACACAATATTAGTCAACAAGCCTACATTGCAAGGAATTAAACGAAATTCATTGATCAAAACCCACGCCATTTTAGGCATTGGGCACTACACCTATGTAACTCCTAGTTGCTTGTTTCAGATGCAGTTAATGGAATCAATACTACTAGCCCATTAGCATCATGTCATCAGGGTCCATATATGCACAGTATCTATTTAGGTCTATGACCTCTGAAGAAAGCCTTGGCCAAAGTACAGATCTTGATCAAATATAAACTCCCAGCAAACCCCAACTCCTTAAGGGCTGCTCAAGTATTGATCAATGCATCATGTTCAACTATACATAATGCTGGTCCTATGGTGGAATGTCAACATTGTAAGTTTGGCATGTTACAGATGAGCTGTCCGTCTTACAGTTCCATTAACAGAATTCTTAGTGTTCTAGCAACTCCATATCCCGGCTTCTCCCATCTCCTATCAGCAGGAGGATTATGAGAGAACCCCGGTAAGGCATTTCTCAACTTCACACAGTCATTGCACTTTGAAACCCTCAGAGTTAGAGTGGGTGATCATAGCTCATGTACAATCAGCACTTAATGTAGTTGTCATATAGGGTTTTACCATCATTAGTGACGACTAAATAGACGGCTTTAATGGCATTACAGTCTGAGATCCCACTACTATTTGAAGGGGTCTAGTCATACCATATTGAGAAATGCCTTCTTGCTCTATCATCCGACAGAGAGCTGAAAAATAACCTCATCTCTCAGCGTGCTGATCACTGCCCCCGCTTTGAACCGACCTGCAAGGTTTTCATTAACGTGTTAAATTAATGGAAGATTCCGCCCATCTCAGATCAATATGGCCGATCAAATGCGCCCCGGTGAGGATTACAGCTCAAGAAATAGGCAAAAAGATAGCAGAATGAAATCTGGTGGAAGCGGCATTAATAGAGGCAGCGTAATGACCAAGAATGGATTCCCAGCTCAGGTTTCAGCAAAATGGAAATGTGCTTCAGAAGTTTTCTTCCGCGCATTTGAGGGGCTTTGAATTTCAGTTATCTGAAAGTTTCCTCTGAGTTTCTCAAACTGATAGACGTCTTCTTCAAGCAAATATCCAATTATGCTTCATTCAGTGTATTTGCATATTTTCTTTTAATGATCCTATAACAATTGCTTTGCTATGGTTGTGCTGCATACTAACATGCCTATATTACATCTTAACCTCAAGATATTGACTAACAAAATTGAATTATTGCTTTAAACTTGGTTGATAAAGGATAACATCATGTTATGCTCTTCAGAGAATTATTTCGCAATTTGAGATGACTGAGGTTGATTTAATCTGTATTGCTCGTACACGTAGGGTTGGGTAGACAGTCAAAAAGACTGAGAATGAGCTTAGTGTTTTTAACCATCAAGGTCCTCTCATTGATACATAAAAAATCAACAACTAGTACATTTTAGAGGTCATCAAAGACAAGTCTGTGATGAGCTGCCTAATGCAACTCAGTCTCGTCTGCCTCAGATATGCGTCTATTTACTTAGAGGCTGCACTCTGTACGTGTCTTGTCGTATGAGTCTTACACAGAGGGCAGCACGGACTGTCCCTATGTGGCTGACCACACAAGAACTACTTATAACCTCATAACTTCTACAGCGATGTTTCTGTTTATATATGTGAGCCACCATGACAGTTCCCATCTCTGGATTTCAGGCATTACCCTGATAGGTACCATACATCTAAACTACAGTAAATGCATTAAACAAGCATATCAGCTTGATCAGAGTCGGAAATCGCTGCCGTCATTATCCACGTGGTGCCCTCAGGAAGCAATCCGATCCTCATCTATTGCTATAAGCCAGTCGGTAGACATGGAGCAAACATGACTGTGTGATATTTTCGCTCCATGGGTGATGCAAATGTTCCATGGCTCCATAAATACACAACCTTAAACAATTAGGTCTATATGTTGTTTCCTCTGCGTCCCTCTTATATAACTTTCTAATCTTGAAATCCAAATACTCTCCTATCATGAATTAAACATTTATGTAAGCAGCCCTCAGAAGGTCTGTGCGATATGGGAGGGGGGGGGGGGCTCATCACCCTGGGTTGTGCAGTATGGGAGTTATTTTCCTAACATATGTAACTGATATATTGGAAATGAAATAGACAAGCTTTTGGTCCTCATTGCACTTGAAAATATCACCTGATATTTCAGAAAATTGAAAATGTGGAGTTTCAATGTAACCTGTCCTTTATTGCTGTATGAAATACTATTGCTCCATACATCACCCCCTCCGACATATGTGATTTCCATAGGTTTAATAGCCTAAAAGCACATTCCTGTATCCCTCAAATTATCTCATTCAGCTATTACATCAAGCCTCCACCCACTCACTCTAACAGCGCCAAATCTGGAAGGGGCCATATATATTGAAATTGCATAATTCAATTGGTTTTGTTGTCAGAAACTGTCCATGTCAATCCTCCCAGAGTACATAATGAGACTAAGATGGCAACATGGTGTACCAGTTAACATAGACACCTCAATCATCCCAAAATACTGGATATTTCAACCTTCGGAATTACCACCACAAAGTCTATCAATATGTCATGGTCAAGCCTGAAGAAGGTTTATAAACTAAACCAAAATGTCCCTGAAATGATCATTTAAAATTCCCATCTTTGATGTAAAAATTCTAATGCATGAAGTTGTAATAAATTTGATAAACTCTATCCTCCTCTCTGGTTTTATGTACATCTCCACCTCTACTAAACCTTGATTGTAAAAACAAGTTCCTTGCACAATGCAAAATCAAACCACTAAAAAATATTGAACTATTTCAAAATCAATAGTTCACTCTTGTTTGTGCAGAGGTTTTATTGCTAAGCCCCTCTGCCTCAACTGATGTTTTGCTCTGAGCCAAATAAATTACAGGGTAGGAGAGGGCAGTATGCACTTAGAGGAAGCAGGCAGCCAGCAATAATAGGCACCTTACAGAACAAAATGGATGTTGCAGCCAGGTATTGTGGCTTGGCATGCAGCAGGTTGAATAAGAGAGGGGAGTGGTTTGGGCTGAAATATTCCAGAACATGCAAATTTTCCCTGAGGAGTTAATCTTCTTAAATCACCTCATATCGAGTAACTATCAGTACCTCGCGCATAAGCCACAGCCTATAGCGAAGACTTTGGCTGTACACAGACATGATCCACCCATCTCATTTTCTTTTTTCTTGGGAAAGGGCCCAGACTGATATTATATAATTGTCTGTACAACTAGCAGCGCGACAAGACTTTGGCACCACTTTGGCTGATTTCAACACCAGACACCAACTTTGGTGTGCTCCGTAACCCAAATCCTGACTTTAGATGAATCTGAGGCATACTACACCTACAGAATTCTCTAAAAGAGGGAATCAGCCTCATAGAAGGGGAGAATTTACATTAGATCAGTACTAAACTGGCTGAAAACAAGCCCCATGTGTGTCTTATAGCTTTTATTTCTACCCAGGGTCCATCTTATATGTGGGATAGCTTATACATGGCTCTTTGGTAGTTCCTTTATGATGCATTAGATAGTGAAGATTTCAACAAGGCCAACAATACTGAAAGAGTACTGAATGCTTTTTTCCAAAGTCTGAGAAGTGGCTTCTCATTGAGGTATCTCACTTCATGCTCTCCTGCAACCCTTGGAAGGCACCCACCACCCTACACTTAATAGATATATGATTCTGACTGTGTTACAAAAAGTGTTGCTCTGTCACACCTGAGTGCCTTGCCAGAGGAGGTACATGTACTTCTGCATGAAACTCCATCCATTTTCCTCAGTTTTCTCTGTAAATCACTCTAGTAGAGGAAGTGACTTCCTGCAAAGTGTGTTCTTACTTCAGAAGTACCTACCACTTCTGGAGTTACTTCCTTAGGAAGCAGCTTTTGGAGACACACAAGATAAATGACCTACCAAAGGTGAGTCACTTCTTTATAAGGCAGTGCACCGCAGAAAGAAGTCAAATCCAATCGTTTGGAAACACCCTCCTGGTAGCTTTTTACAACCCTATAGTCACTATGCCACTATGTACCCATCCCCCTCACCCTGAAGTGAGGGGGATGGGTGATGCAGGTTTTAATGTGTCTAAAAGCCTCCTTTCTCTATGGTTAAAAGCCTCCTGTCGAAAGAGGACTTTAAAACTCTATTTGAAAATTAAAAATTGAATGTTTTGGAGGTAATACCTTGAATAAAGCATGGACTTTCTCCAGGGGGTGGTCGTATGCTATACAGGGTTTATAAAGCTGAATGAGATGGCTGGCATACATTTAACTGTGTTGATCCAATTCTTTATACTCACTGCTTTTTATTTTGATCATGATCAATATTGCTTATTCAAAACATGTGCTCACGCCAGCAAGCAAACATGGAGGTGTGTGCCATGGTAGGCAAGGCAAGGGGACAAGGCCACCTTTCAAAACCTACACAGGACATAGGCCAATCCTGAAAATTAGCCAGGGGCACTTCTGTAAACTCGACAAGGAACATGGCATCCCATTGTGTAGGGCCCTCAGGATGGGTGGCAACAGGCTGTGACCAAGAAGCATGGGGCTAGAGCTGGAGAGATTACTAGTACTTTGGGAGATTATCCAGGGGAATAGGGATAAGGGTAGTGTCGGATGAGATAAAAGGGGTTAGGGATTTACAGTAGAATCATACCGAGAAACAATTAATCTGGATTCCCAGGACAAGGGTTAAATCTTATGATAACAAAGGGTAGGGTCTGGCACCTAATTAAGTGTATATGGAAAAATATGAACAAATTGTATTTATTGTACGCTAACACTAGTCACTTAAACACTGTATAATCATGACCCATAGATTCAATAAGTAAATAGCTAGATGACATAGCAGTGTCTCCTATCCTCTTTACATCTCTCTACATAATAGTTCAGGCAGCAATGTGAAGCCAATTACACCTATATGTGACCCATCTGGAGAAAACGTGCGTCTAGGGGGGATTTTTAGTTCTGCATTTGGCCACCAGGGGGCAGTGTATGGGTAAAACACTGAAAAATATAACAAAAAATGGCTTAGATCAACTTTTGATGGGGGATATAGTGGTATGCTCAGAATTATTCCATTTCTACTGAAAACATTCCATTTATGGAATGGAAAAGAGAAATCCGGTGCCATGGAAACATCGATTATTGGCATATATGGCAATTTCTTGTTGCCATGGAAACCACTCCATTATTCTAAATGGGAATTTTTGCCAGAAATGTGTAGGCTATTTACATAAGGAACTTCCAGAAAATTCCCACTAGAACTGATTTTATGAAAAAAAAATCACATTTCTTTGTTAATTTTTCCACAAAACTGTATTCTTTGCATTATCACTATTTAAGCTAGGATATAATGTATTTAGAGGTTATTTGCATTATCAATTGATCACACTGACCTAGGTTTGGCAAGCAATTGCAGAGAAACTACCTGGAATATTCTCAAAAAAATATCTCATTTTAAAGCACATGACTTCAACTTTAAGAAGCCATTTCCCCCCTGGATGCAGCTTTTGACCCATCTGGTCACATATATCTCTATATATATCTCGAGTAAAATGTATATATCTGTATTCATATGTAAAGTAAAGGTGGACCACTACATGTGTTATGATCAAGCTGATAAAATATAGCTCAAATGGGATTGAATTGCCACTTGTTGAATCCTTTTTGTCAGTTGAATTTGCCACACAGAAATGGGGGCCCCCCATGTTTTATTTCAGAATCAATATGGCTTTGCTTTTGCTTGGATAAAAGCCTTTCCTGTTTCGGCTGTCTGCTTCCAAAATGCTTTGCA
Source organism: Acholoe squamosa (assembly GCA_949317995.1). Lineage (NCBI taxonomy): Eukaryota > Metazoa > Annelida > Polychaeta > Phyllodocida > Polynoidae > Acholoe > Acholoe squamosa. The sequence goes on from OX439044.1 coordinate 65,167,060, forward strand.
CCAAATCCTTTGGCAAACAAATTACAGGATAGGATAGTGTGGACCCTTGTTAGACAGAGCAGGCAGCCAGCAATAATAGGAACCTTACGGTACAAAATGGATATTGCAGCCAGATATTATGGCTAGGCACGCAGCAGGTTGAATGGAAATGGAGTGGGCGAAGTAGTGGTAGCAAAGATGTGGTCAAAGAATCATGTATATGTACTGTGATATGTTTCCTCACTTTAGAGCCAATAATGATTCACCATAGATGGGACATGTTTAAAAGGAAAGACAACAAACGAAAAGCAGCACAACAGCTTGAAACAGAGAAAGTTTGTGAGGATAATAGGTGAGGAGAGTTAAAGCTGCCTAAAAATGGTAAGTCCTACATGAATACAGGTCGTTCTTTTCGAGCTGATTCGCCTTGTCATTCTGCCTGGCATGTGGAGGTATTGAACAAAGGACAATATTCCTACATGAAACCATCATCATCGTTTTGGTTTCAATAATACTACAAGTATTTTCATGTCATCCTTCAAAGTTGTCGCTGTGATTCATCATCTTGGTCAGTTATCTATGCTCTGGGGATTTAATACAGCAATATTATAGCAGCAAACTAGGCTCAGAGACTGAGGGGTGGAGAGTGGGTGGGAGGGGTACTTCCTTATCTACTCTCTATCCATTACTCATTTTCCTTGTCCCTTTTCCCCTGGTGGCATTGTGCACCATTGGTCCTTGTACCTCTAACCGTAATCGTTGTTTCCCCCTCTCCTCGGCCACATCCCCCGAAGCTTTTCGGGGTCTGCTTCTGGACCATTTACCTCTATGTGACCTGTACCCATTAGCAATAAAGGGCTGCTACACTCTGCAAATTCTTCCTGTCCCGCGACTGGTTCCTGTCCCACACTGGTCTTATTGCAAGATTTCAGGAACAGACTGGTTCCAGCAGTACCACTTGTATGCTGATATCAGCGAAATCCGAACCTGATCTCACAACCACATCTGTTCCTGGCAAGCCAGACAATTTGGAAGTATGGCACCCATCGGAATATGGTGGTATATTCCGAGATCAAAATTTGGGTTTTCTATGTTTAAACGTCAAAATTAAATAAAAAGTTACAAAAATCCTTAAAAATAAAATGAAAATACCTAAAATATATTTATATGCTAAAACATGTACCTGACTAATCTATCAACACCAATGGATGATATGATGACCTTAAGTTTAAGGCCAAGGTCATTTGGGTGATAAGTAGAACATGAACAGTCCATTTTCAACATAACTTTTTGTTTGGCTTTAACTTTGGGTTTTCAAACGTCCAACTAAGATCAGCCACTCTCAAAGTCTCTAGATATATAATTGGTGTACATTATTCTTCTAATAGTCTTTTCACCTGGCACCAGAGTAGCACAAAAAAAAGTGAAAATAGTTGGAAAGTGGAAACAGCTTCACAGATGACCGATACCAACTCAGTGGTATTCTATTGCCTGTTCAGATGTGGGCTTTCTGAGGCCTTTTCTGGTTCTTGCACACCATGACCAGATAATGAGGACCCTTATAATGTGGAATTGGGAAAGCATACTTTGTTGATTGTAGTGCGTCAGGCTTCACACGATACAACAGGTAATATCGATACCATCTGTTTGCTAAACATTTCAAGCCTTGCACACAAATAATTAGATATGTGCACTCTTGCTATGCATGCTATGGCTGTGCATGTGTATTAAAGCATTCAGTAGCATCTCCGGTGGCATCAGACCGGTGGCTTCTGTGTCCTTAATTTACTTGGAATTTATTATAAATTCCTCTGCCTTTATGTCTTCCTCCTCAGCCAACGCCCTATCATCGAAAAATACCTGAGTAGCTGGTGTGTTCTTTTTTTTTAAAACACTTTCCAAGTTTGCTTAGATATGAAAAATACAGTGTTACACAAAGCTATTAGATGACTTAGTAGAAGGGCATAGACAAAATGGGAATGCAGCTTCTCTGTAACCTTCTGGATTGGAATGCATTTAGTCTGCATGATTGAACAAAAGATATTAACCATTCTCTCAACAGTGAAGATGCATCTTTATCTGTGCAAAAATACAAACATACACACAAGATATCACATAATCCAAGTGTTGCCATCCAGGTTTGCTTTCAGACATAGTAATATCTTGGAAAGGTCTCTATCCATAATGAACCCTAAAACATCGCTACCCCTTTTAGATCTGGCATTTTCTGAATTCACTCCTCTTATAAGAAGTTACTGGGCTTAACTTCTTTGTAGGCAGAGCAATGAAACTTCGTCTATATTTTACATCATGTACATCATAGCTATAGTGAATGCCCCCATTATCACCCCATGTTTGCCAAATGGTAGATATAATAGAGTAAATGCCTTCATTATCGCCGATTGTGTACCCCATAGTAGATATACACAGTGAATGCCCCTATTATCGCCCAATGTGTGTCCCATATTATAATACAGCTGGGCAAAGTTATAGTGGAACGCAGCATTAAGCTCAATTGGCTGATTGAGCATGCATTATCTAGATGGATAATGCACTCCCAGTACAGGAGGTTAACTCCATCTCACCTTTAGACTTCACATTTGATATTTATGTGTTGTCAGGTGGCTGATGGGTGATTTTTTCTGTGTTGTAACGGGAATAATGCACGGGGCATGGCTGTGGGAGTGCTCTAGACTGTATTGAGACATCGAGGGGCCTACAAGGCCTACAAGGCCCCTCGATGTCTCAATACAGTCTAGAGCACTCCCACAGCCATGCCCCGTGCATTATTCCCTAAGTAGATCTATATATTATACAGTGAATGCCTCCATTATCGCCAACTGTGTACCCTGTATTAGATATAATTATGTACAATGAATGTCTCTATTATCACCCAGTGTGTGGACTTGACGGATGAGTTTAGAGGCTATTCCATCAAGTATTAGGTATGATTGAGCCTGTGTGCAAAGTCCAAAGAGACTGATGCCCTTATGTTAGTAATACCTTACGTGTCAGGGGGGGGGTGGTTGTTACACAACTAGTGATTTCGGTTTAAGGTAGAGAATCTAAATCACAGTAAATTCCATATTATTTTTCTGTACATAGTTACTATAAGTGCCTTTGACCATGTCCCTTTCTGTCATCAGCAACCTGTCATAGAAACATAAGTTGTTTCATGATGACAGGATTTCTATAGTGATGGCATGAATTGTGAGTGTTTGGGCTAATATCTAATGATCACCGGCTATATACTGTAGCAAGGGTTCAGACTTGTACTGCTAAAATTGTTACCATGCTTAAAGCATTCGTTCCACAAGAGTAAATCTGTCGGTTTAGCACTAATCAGACCGGGTTTTTTCTATGCTTTTGATATATTATAAATCATCAGATAATTCCGACCGATTGTATGGCTGTGGAACTGACACTTCTTACGTACAGTCTCTTCTCCCTCAGTGTAACAGGGCCCATATAAATTGTTATATATTATTGTTCTCATCCTTCATTGTATAAATGCCCATCTTTATTCATTGAACTATGTGCAAACAACCACTTAATGTAATAACTGAACGAGGATTCACATTATTGTCTAATTTTACCACTTTCTGTATGAATATTGACTTGACAATAAAACATTTTCAAACCTCCAAAAGGTCCTAATCTGAGGCCTAACCAGGGTGTCATTGCAGAGAGATTAGCTTGTCTGGATTTAATTGTGTTTTCCTTTTGTTAGTGACCTTGTATAAAGGAGAGAAACAGTCCAGTGCTATACCAAATGTGCATTGCCCTTTTGTAATTTAAATGAGAGTTCTGATGTATACACTTTTATAATCAGTCAAGGTTTATGACTATGGTCTCTCCAATCTCACATAGGATATAATGGCATAACAACTGATTCCCAGTACATAAAAACTGTCAAAGCTCATACATTGGAGAATATCTGTATGACGATTATTGTTATTCTTTGTATAATGATTATTGGCATGCGTCGAACCTATCCACCATCCAGTTTCAGTTTTGCTTTTAATAGTGTGTTGAATCAATAGAGCACCAACTCATCTGAGAGCAATGTGCTCGATCAAATAGGCATTGGTTGGGATTGTACAAGTGGAAGCAACATTAATAAATGTAGTGTAATGAGGTAAAACGGATCCTCTATTCAGGTTTCAGCAATAGTGAAATGCTTTCATTTTCCCCCTCCTTTAGGCCTACTTTAACTTCTGAAAGGGCAGAATTCATGGAATTCCCTAGCCTTAGCATTCCATCAGAGGTTCACTCAAAAGGCTTCAATACCAGTATGTTCCACATTTTGAAACTGATACAATATGAAAAATAACCAAGCGTCTTAATAATTAAGGTTATCAGCTTTCTTATCCCAAGGGAGGATAATACTTTAGAATGGTCTAATTATATGCATGCTGATGATTCTAACAATCAACAAAAAGGCATAGTCCGAAGATATGCGAAGAATTCAAGCAAAACAAATATTGCTAGCGTAGAACCTTTACTTCTATAGAGTTCTTTACAACACATACATATATGCCGTTTATTCATATCAAACTTTATGGCAGGATTCATTTACTTTATACCCTATTTCCTATAACACAACTATAGAGTGAGGTAATTCCCACAGGTGTAATAACATAAAACACCTCCCTTCTCAATAATATATCCCATACTATATATACTCTTTTATACCTTTAAGCCATAAAAATCCGGTTTCCCCGCATTAACGTACAATGCTCTGCTGAGTTGTTACGTGAAGGAAGTCATTTTGTATTTCCTCCATAAAACCTATGAGGCTGTGTTTGCGTGATTGTGTTTACCTGATTCTAAAATGGACACCGATTATAAATAGATCTACCTGTATGTGCTCCATAGGGATGACACAATGAGATAGGAACTATTACAATGATTATTATGTGAACCCTAAGAATGTTGAATTTAATGTAGGTAAATATTGAATTAGCCATAAATTGGTCTGGTTGATTAAGGCCTATATTTCACCTTAAAACATGGATATATGAGGATGGTGGGATGATATGGTATCCCTGATGCCTAATGGTCAAACTGAGGTAAAAGAGCTATAGCTACTTCACAAGTACACTCTATAGTCCCATCACCCGTTTTAATGTGTCTAAAAGCCTCCATTGTCTACATTAAAAAGCCTACCCGTAAGTAGCTTTTAAAGCTCCCAGTAGAAAACATGTATTTAAATAGAAAGTCTACATTGGATAGACTTATAGTGCATGGTGGCTAATGTGGCTATAAAGAAGTGATTAAAAAAAAATATATTCTTACATTAGACCTGCAAATCCCGACCCCTCTTGGTCATTGCATCAGTTCTAGTTCTTGTGGAACACCCACTAGTATGGACACACATCCCTGGTGGTTCTAAAAGCAGGCATGGGTTACTCTGCAAGATTTCTTCATTGAAATGGGAATATAGAGAAACATGGATGATACAATGAAGAATGACACGTGAGCTTGCAAGATGGTGTTTCTCAATGGCAGAATTAGACTTCAAGATTAAAAGAACAAGTATGCCTTCTTACAGTAATGCTGTTGATAAAATACCATTAAAGACCACACTATCGTGCAAGATTAGATTCCGGCATGTTGCGTTTACCTCCCACCCAGTTAAGTGTTGTGAATTACGTGTAGCTGTCAGCACTATTCACTTTGTCCTAGCACATACATACACAGTGCTATTGTAGTGAGGCGTCAGGTTATTTACTCAAGGACCAGAGAGTTTATAACATCTTGAACAAATAGGGCTACAGGTGAAAAGAATTTAATTTCACTGATATTTTTCTGTTTTTGTGTCAGTATGAATGTACAAATTGTGATATGTAGCCATAATGCAACTTCTCAGGTGCAACGATCTACAAAAAAGACAAGGTTTGTTTTAGGACCTCTAAATCTTGGACTGCAGCTTCACGTTATAACTGGAATATTCATCATATTTTGATTTTTATTATAAAAACCCTGCAGCACAGCTGCAAACAGTCCATTGCAGCAATATTTCCTAAATAAAAATACACAAGGCCAGCTTGGGAGTCTCTGGTCAGACAGAACAGTTCCTTTAGAGGAACAGGGTCAATATAGAGATTCTTTTTGGGAGGCTAATCCAAAATGTCAGTGTCAATGTGGCTGGAAGGACAGGAGGTAATTGAGCTTTGTTTAGCCAATGATCTTGTGTAAAGAAAGAAGACAGAACAAAGGTAACGATAATTATGCATGATGTTCACACTTGCACTTGAATGAGAGATTCTAATAGGCATATGTTCCATGTGGAAACAGAATTACTGCCTTTATAAAACTCAAGCTTGGAATTTGATTTAGCAAAAGGTTTCGCAGCTGTAACAACAAAAGAAGTTCTCAGTTATTATTCACACTTCCAGTACACCTGCATACCCTTTAAAATGTACATTGTTATCGGCATTCATTTTTCAGCAGATACTGAGGATTGTTTAATACGTTATAGAGAGGGATTTTAACTTTCTCTATACAGTGGTTGTTTCGGGCTAAATTGTCAAAAGGGTAAGTCCCCTAACCTTGACTTCTTTAACATAACTAGTTTGGCCCACTTCTCTAGTCCTGAGAGACATACTTCAGCAAAGATTTTTTTTTTTTTTTTTTTTTTTTTTTTTGGACTAGCTCATTGCGTTAATGAACTGTCAGGTTCATTTATGTAACGCTATAGAGCCGACCAATTTTATTTATATTTCAAACAGATACCAAACAGTTGAAGTAAATATAGACTCCACATAATCAGACATATGTCATTATGTACAATAACATTAAGGAAGCAGGCAAGTGTGTCAAATCAATCACATAGTATTTGTTGAGATATATATCAATATGACACAAGAAACACAAAATACAATCAAATGATCATCAATGATATAATATTATATAATGATGAAAATATGCTGATCACATAAATAATATTTGGAGCGGCGCAGTGACTACACCGTCTCCATCAACCTTTGTTCCTTAGTTATATCCAACCTTTAGCCTTGATCTGAGGTTTTTTAACTTTTTAACCTCATTCTTAAATTTAACTTTTGTGGTAGCCCACTGAACCTCCTCAGAGAGTAGGTCCCAGAGGACTACACCCCTGTACCATGGCGATCTTTTATAATGGCGAGATATGTGTAGAGGCAAGGGAAAAGGGGGCTCCGGGCTAAAAGTCAACTTTGAAATTCAGATCACTGGCTTTTCAGTGATATATTTCAAGAGAATATACTCCTGTTAGTTTTAGAGGAATGGCTTGCTAAACGTAGACAGGTGTGACCATTTCCTGAATGGCAATAAGCTCTATGCCTAATTGATCATGAGATACATCTATAATTAGCATAATTTATGCTAATTAGCTAAATTAGCATATTTTTTTATTCTTTTGCCTATAACTTTTGATCTAAAAATGGTATTTTCGTTCTGTTTTCACCATAGTAAACCTAGTGAAAGCTTCTTTCAAATGGGGTAATTGATTTTCCTATTTAGAATGAAAATCATGTTTCCATGGCAAAAGACATCAACAAAAATGTATATTTAGGGTTAAAAACATTCTTTTTACATGCCTAATTTGGAAGCTTTCCACCCAAAATAGAACGTTTTATCTAAAATCATTGAATTCTCCATAAGAAAGTACCCTATAATAGTTTTAGGCGTATTTTTCCTATTCTAGCCCATAATGGTGCCCCCTGGTGGCTAAAACAGGTACTAAATCCCGCAGGCACCCCCATTTCTGCTTGCTGGCTCACATATACTTCTTGGCAATTTAAAACGTATCTTATTTTGCGATCTTGTATTATATGCATGACCATGATTTATCTGATCCTTGGATTTCTTATACATCAAACTTAAAAGTAACATATCAAATCTTTGTTCTAATTTTTCCACTTTACAGATGACATGTAACTCATCAACACTATATTTAACAATATTGCATCTAAGGCAAATTCTCAAAGCTCTATTCTGTAAACGTTGTAATGCCTTTAAACCTTCCTCATTACAACTAGTACTTATAAAAGAGCAATATTCAATAATCGGCCGGATGGTACAACAATATATTTTTATGCTTTCTTCTTGTGTGAGATATTTCCTTAATTTAGCAAATCTAAATAATTTATTACAAATGTTTCTTTTAATAAGCTTAATTTGTTTGTCAAAACTTAACTTACTGTCTACTGTTACTCCTAGGTAGGGGAAAAAACTTACAGTTTCTACTCTGGTACCATTTATTACAATATCTGTATCTGGACAATTTTTCAATTTGTGAGCACTACAAAACCACATAAATTTTGTTTTCTTTGGATTAACAGTCAACCTGTTGTGAAATACCTATGTCTTAAAGCGTTCAAGATCATCATTTAACACTCTCATTACATCTTGGGGTGTTTTTCGCTGCATGATATAAAACAATGTCATCTGCATACATTATAATTTTGCACTCGTTCAACTTTTTAATCACGTCATCTATGTATAAAACAAACAACAGGGGGCCTAAAACAGACCCTTGTGGGACACCATATTTGATTTCAGATTCTTGAGAGAGATTATTGCCATAACTAGTTCTTTGTTTGCGTTTTTTTAGATAACTATTAAACCAGAGAAAGTTATTTTTGCTGAAACCTAATTTGCTAATTTTTTCCAGAAGTCTAACATGGATTACACTGTCAAACGCTTTAGTAAAGTCAATAAATAGGGCCCCTGTTATTAAACCATCATTTCGATACTCATATAGATCATTAACAAAGTCAAAGGTGGCATCACCTGTACCACTACCTTTCTTGTAACCATATTGCTCATCTGAAAAATTATCGTGATCTTTCATGGCACTAAATAATAATACATTATTTTTTCAATAATTTTTGAGGGCATTGGCAATAGCGAAATAGGCCTCCAATTCTTAACTTGTGATAAATCTCCGTCTTTGGGTAATGGCTTGACCAATGCAGAAGCCCATTTGACAGGAAAACCACCACTATCAAAACTTCTCTGAACAAGAAAAGTAAATTGATCTAGCAGGCATATTATTGCACATTGTAGTATATCACCTCTGATCCCCTCTATTCCGGATGATTTATTTTTATCAATCTCTTTTACTGTATAATAGATATCCCAGGAATTAATCTTTATATTTGATTCAGAGAAAATTCCACCCTGAATGATTTCCTCTATACTCACATTATTATCCATGTCACACTGTACTTTACCAACAGAAGCCACATGTAGGTCTTTTCCAATATTGCAAAAGTATTGATTAATATATTCACAAGCAGTTTCGGATGGGACCTTAACGCCATCTACATGGTGCTTCATATCTGGATAAATCTCAGACCCATTACCCTTAAACATGTTATTAATATATTTCCAAAAACTCTTAGGATTTCCTCTACATTCATGTAATTCTTGCATAATACCACCAATTTGATTAGCTTTTATTTTTTTCCTAATTTTTCTCCTGCAATCTTTAATAGCTTGCTTCTCTCCATCACTTTTATTCACCTTATACAACCTTAACCACCCTTCCCTCTCAAAAACAAGATCCATTACTTCATCATCTATCCAACTTTTTCTAGTAATCAACGCCTATAGCATCACAGAGGCACACATGCTCATGGACATTTTACTCCATGCAGAACGAATAAAACCTTTTAGGAAAGCTTTTTGTACTTTTTTATTGTAACATTCATCAAAAGCACACTCTCTTAACACTATACACTGTCAGACTGGGGCATGCGTTTTACAGTAGATTGATTCTATGTTTTTACTATGTTACTGTCTGTACAAATACTACACTGCATAAATGGTGTTTAGATCCTAAACACAATTCTAAACATATTCTTGCAACGTTTTTGTAATCACATTAATTTCCTAAACATGTTTAGCCAAACAATATGCTTAGCTCAAGTGTTTAGAAATGTAGGTGTTTAGGTTAAAACTTATGTGTTTAGATATATGAAATTTTGTGTTTAGGTGTTTATGAATCTTTGTGTTTAGATGTTTAAATGATTGGATGGAGAGTTAAGGCTTGCAGAAATGTATGCATTATAAAACAGATATTCTCATTAACTGGGGAGGGACATCAGCAGGTATTTACTCTTCAAAGTCTCCAAAGATGTCAGCCACAGCTATATACATGTACATATATTAAACACTGCATCAGAATGAGAGACTTGAGAAAGTACAACAGCTTGGCAGGAAGGACATTGCCTTATCTATTCCAGAATAACATCAAATAGGTGTCAGTCATGGAGTTTATTGATTATTTTATGGTAATGATGGTGGCATGAGGTGAATCTAGTCAATTTTCTATTGCCCTTTCTATTCACATGAGATTCTATGAAATGAAACCATGATAAACATGGGATTTGGGGACATTTGTCACAACAATCGATTATAACTGTGTGCAGATAGTCCAGTTAAAGGTAGTGCTGCTACCTGGTGTGGATTCAACATCCAACTATCTAAACATATTGTAATGGAGTCGGCTCCGGTGGAATACGCGGGCGAGTTCGGCGGGGAGGTCGGACGTTAGTTGCAGCGGCCGACGCCGGGTGGCGCCGCGGCTAGCGAGTTAGACCATATTTGGGAGTGTGACGTCACCGGAACATCGGGGGGGTATATAAGGGCGAGCTCAGGAGGAGTCGGGGGTCGGACTGACTAGGGAGCAAGCTGGGAAGACGCACGGTGAGGCAGCAGGGAGCCAGTAGTAGCCGAGACGCCGGGATCCGACTGAGAGTGGGTTCGCCGCCGGAAGTGCTAGAGAGGGTTAGCTGCCGCCGCACGAGCCGTCGTCACACGAGATCGGTGTACCTAAGCCCACAGGGCGGGCCGGGATGTGGCCCATGAATAAAAGTATTTAAGTCGTTAACTCGTAACTCGGTGTTCATCCTTATTTATTACATTGGTGACAGCGGTGGCGCGTATCCGGTGGTTGCTGGTTCGAACCCTGGGGCTGCGCGCTATATTTAAGGATGGCATCGAAACGGACGCCGGGGTCGGCGGGGACCCGGTTGGAGGAGTATTTGGGGGCGGGTAAACGGGGCAGCCTCCTCGATGTATCGGAGGAAGGGGTGGTGATACGCCGCCCGGGGCTGGGCGATAATAAGGGAACATCGACCGGAAGTGAAGAGCCGGGGCCTCCGCCGGAAAGGCGGGAGGGGAGTAGGAGTCGGTTTCAGGAGGTCTATGAAGCGTGGAAGAGGGGGCCCACCGATAGCCCAGTTAGACGGACCTGGCGCTCCGGAGAGACGGTCGACCAGGGGGATGGGGCCCCCACCGACAGGGAAGCTGATCGGGTCTTGTCCGGGGTGAGTCGGTCACAGAAGGCGGCAGTGGGGGGACAGCTGCTAGCGGCTGTCCCACAGGGACCCTCAGGGAGACTAGAGGAGGGATTCGGGCCCCGACGGGTGGAGAAACCGGCGGTTATGCCGGGGAAGTTCGATGGGACTACTAACCTGGACGAGTTTCTGGCGCACTTTGATTTGTGCGTGCGTGCCAACAAGTGGACGGACGAGGAGGCAGGAGTGTTTTTAGGCATTAGCCTCTCGGGGGTTGCTCGTCGCTTGTTGTCATCGGTGAACCCCTCGGAGGGGGGAGGTTACGCTCGGTTGCGGGCTGCCCTGGTTAACAGGTTTCAGCCCCCCAATCAGGTGGAAAGCTATAAGGCTCTCTGGAGGACGCGCTACAGACAGAAGGGCGAGACACTGCATAATCTGGCGGATGACGTTGCACGCCTGACCAGGCTGGCCTATCCGGCGGCCGATGCGGCGACCCAGGATACGATGGCGAAGGATCGGTTCCTGGAGAGTCTTAGGGATCCCCAGTTAAAGGCGTGGATTTTCCAGACTAGGCCGCGGAAGCTATCGGAGGCACTGGAGACGGCGGTTGAGGGTCAGGCGTTTCTCGACGACAATCAGACATTGGATAGTCGGGTCCGGTCGGTGGAGGATCCTCCGGGGAGGCCTACAGGCGGGCCGGGGTCGGCTATGGAGGAGTGGCTGAAAACCAAGCTGGATGGCTTCATGGCGTCTCTGGAGGCTCGGTTCCAGGAAAACACCACCCGGCCCTGACCCCCGCCACGGCAGAGGGAATGCTTTGAATGCGGGGACGAGGGACATTTTAAGCGCAATTGCCCCCAGTTCAGGGCGAGGGTAGCTAAGGAGAGGGCGGGGGCCGGAGACAATGCCGCGGAGGTGAATCAGGTGTCGGGAAACTGGGGAGGGTCTCTTCTGGTGGCCGAGAAGAGGCCTCTGTAGACAGGCCGAAGGAATGGATCGGGCGCCGGGAGCGCACGGGTAATGGCTTGGAGCTGACAGGCGGGTTGTGGGGTAAGGGTATACAGCTCCTGGTGGACACCGGAGCCACGGTGAATTTGCTGTCGGCCAAGTGGTGGCACGGTGCCGGATCGCCGGGGGAGCTGCAGCCGCACAAGGGGAGATTGACGACGGCGGACGGGACACCTATTGAGGTAGAGGGTAAAGTGTCGACGTTGCTGATGGGAGGAGGAGCAGAGCGGCCCGTTAGTTTCCTGGTAGCGGATATTGGGGCGGAGGGTATCCTAGGGGCTGAGTTCGTCCGGCAGGAGAAAGCGGTCGTGGATCTGGCCGGCGAAAGGCTGCTGTGGGCGGACTTTGGCGACACCAGATGTCGGGTCGTTAGTAGCGGTACGGCGGTAGTACCGGGCCGGCGGGAAGTCATAGTGGAAGGAAGGGTCGAGGGGCAGTGGTCCCCCGGTAGGACAGGCCTGGTGGAGGGGCTTGACGGAGTAGAGATGAATCGTGGATTCCGGGTGGGGCGCACTCTGGTGAGCCCCGATGAGTCTACGGTGCCGATACTGATCTTCAACCCCGGACAGGAGCCGGTGACCCTTTACGAGGGGATGGGGTTAGCCACGCTCGATGGGGTGGAGATGCCGTCGACGGTGGACCGCGGGGAGGAGGTGCGGATGATTGCCACGGCCGGGGGACCCCCGGAGGACGGAGACGCCTGGTGCACCGAGTTGTTGGCCGGCTCTCCGATAGAGGATAAGGGACCATGGGTGGCCATGCTGCGTCGCCGCCGGGCTTCCTTCCAGTTGTCCGCCGGCGAGTTGGGGCACACCACCCTAGTCTCCTACCGGATTGATACCGGGGGGGCGGCGCCGGTCAAGTTGCCACCACGGAGGCTGGCACCTCACCGCCGGGAGATAGTGGACGCTGAGGTGGATGCCATGTTAGCCCAGGGGGTGATAGAAAGGAGCCAGGGGCCGTGGGCCTCCCCCGTTGTGCTGGTACGGAAAAAGGATGGGCGAGTGAGGTTCTGTGTAGATTACCGTAGAGTAAATGATTTGACCAGGAAGGATGCATACCCGTTGCCTAGGATCGATGATTCCCTGGATTCCATGGCGGGGGCCAAATGGTTCTCCACTTTGGATCTGGCATCGGGATACTGGCAGGTGGAAATGGACCCTCGGGATAAGGAGAAGACACACAGAGGGCTCTACCAGTTTCGGGTGATGCCATTCGGGCTCTGCAATGCGCCCAGCACATTTGAGCGCCTCATGGAAGTGGTTATGGAGGGGATGCAGTGGTCGGAATGTTTAGTATATCTGGACGACATCATTGTGTTCTCGCCTGACCTCCCCACTCATCTCCGGCGGTTGGAGGCCGTGTTGGAACGTCTGGAAGGCGCCGGCCTGAAGATCAAGCCCTCCAAGTGTCAGCTGGTCCGTCCCAGCGTATCTTTTTTGGGACACATAGTGGACGAGCGGGGCGTGAGCACCGACCCGGAGAAAGTGGCGGCGGTCGCCGAGTGGCCGGTTCCCACCTCTATTTCGGAAGTCAGGAGTTTCCTGGGGCTTTGCGGGTATTACCGGGGTTTCGTGGCCGACTTTGCGTCGGTGGCCAAGCCGCTGTCCCTCCTCACCGAAAAGAACAAAACTTTCCGGTGGGATCGGAGTTGCACGGAGGCTTTCCATACCCTGAAGGCCAGGCTGGTGGCGGCGCCAGTGTTGCCGTACCCATCCGGCGAGGGGCCCCTGACACTAGACACCGACGCCAGCGATCTAGGCCTAGGAGCGGTGATATCCCAGGAGCAAGGAGGAGTGGAGAGGGTACTGGCCTACGCCAGCCGTACCCTGGCTAGGCCGGAGAAGAATTATTGCGTCACTAGGCGGGAGATGCTGGCCGTGGTATTCGGGCTTAAGAAGTTTCGACACTATCTGGTGGGGAGGCACATAAAGATTCGGACCGACCATGCGGCGCTCCGCTGGCTGTTGGGTTTCAAAGAGCCGGAGGGGCAGGTGGCCCGTTGGCTTCAGCTGATAGGAACCTACGACTACCACATTGAGCACCGGCCGGGCCGGCTACACGGCAACGCCGATGGGCTGTCTCGGCGCCCTTGCCGCCAGTGTGGGTGGGGTAGGTCGGAGGAGGCCCAGGGGGAATGTTGTCGAGTGGTAACGAGAGCCCAGGGACCGGTGGAGGATGATACGGAAGGGGGCTGGAGGTGTCAGCAGCTGAAGGATCCTCTCCTCTCGCGGGTGAGTGCCTGGTTGGAGGGGGAGGAAGTCCCCGGAGCAAACGATTTAGCGAAGGAGCCATACGAGGTGAGGGCCTTGGTGGCACAGTTGGGGCGGTTGGAGACGAGGGCCGGCTGCCTGGGACGCATCTGGTGGGAGCCAGGGGGGAGGTCCACCTTCCAAATACTGGTACCAGCCTCTAGGAGGGAGGAGGCGATGCGAGAGTCCCATGGCGCACCCTTGTCCTGCCATTTCGGGCGAGATAAGTCCATCCGGCGCCTCCAGCAGTCGTACTACTGGCCGGACTACCGCCGAGATATGACGTTATGGTGTGCCACCTGCCCGGACTGCCTCCGCCGGAAGAAGCCCACCCACCCTGTGAAGGCTATGATGAGGCACCAACCGGTGGGAGGTACATTGGAGAGGGTGGCTATGGACCTGCTGGGCCCCCTCCCGAGAACCCCGAGAGACAACAGGCATATTCTAGTGATAATGGACTATTTTACTCGATGGGCGGAGGCCGTGGCTTTGCCGGACCAGGAGGCAGCTACGGTGGCCAGGGGTTTCGTTACCGAATTCGTGTGCCGCCTGGGCCCCCCGGCGGTCATCCACACCGATCAGGGCAGGAATTTTCAATCCGCCCTATTTCGAGAGGTACAGGTCGTGCTGGGGACGGCCCAGACTAGAACATGCCCATACAACCCCAAGTCAGACGGCTTGGTGGAGAGGTTCAATAGGACCTTGGAAGCCATGTTGGCGATGACGGTGGACAGCAACCATAAGGATTGGGACCTGCAGCTCCCCTTTGTGATGGCAGCCTACCGGTCCTCGGTGCAGGCCTCTACCAACCAGACGCCTAATTGTCTGATGTTGGGGAGGGAGACTCAGGCGCCTTTGGCTTTATTGTACCCGGACCGTGCCCCGGGCCGGCCAGTGGATCCGCAGGACTTTGTGGCCGAGTTGCAGTTCAGGATGGCTCAGGCCCATCAGTATGCACGGGAACGGACTGGGGCGAGCGTACGGCGCCAGGAGCGCTCATACTCCGGCCGAGTGAGGGGGGAGACTTTGGAGGTAGGCGATCAGGTCTATTATTTGGTACCTAAGAGGGAGATTGGGAAGTCGTCTAAGCTCCTGCTCCCATACACCGGACCGTGGACCGTGAGTAGGGCGCTGGGGGGGCCGGTATTCGAGATCCGGGACGGCCGGGTAACGAAAGTGGTACATAGGGACCTGCTGAAGAAGGTTCCACGCCGGGAACCTGCGCGGGAAGTCGTTCGGGTGCTGCGTTCCGACCCGGACTCATCGGGGACAAGCGGAGATCCGGGTACTTACCGTTTTCCCGCCCTGCGGGGGGTGACGTCACTGATGGCGGAGACGGACGGGGTACGAGCAGGTCGAGGACGGCGGTTGTGGGCCTCGTACATTCCCTGGTTCCTGGAAAGAGAAAAAGGAGAATTAGTAAGGGTACCGGAAATCAACAAAAGAGGGGTAGGAGTGGAGCCCGGAGGGGAGAAAAACAGACTTACCGTGGTGCCCGGTGTGGGAAGGGGACTGAACAGTAGAGGGGTCGGAAAAGGGCGCGGGGCCCCCGGAGGCGGCCGGAAGGATCGGTGCCAAGTTGGAAAAGGACACGGTGCCCCCAGAGGCGGACGAGGGGATTGTTGCCAGGTAGGGGGCCGGTACGCCAGGACCCCTACTTCTGTCCCGGTGGGGTTGGTAGAGCAGAGGTGGGAGGAGAGCGACGAGGAGTGGATTCGGTTCAGGCCGAGGTGCCGGGGGGTGGAAGTGGTACGGTGGATGCCGGTGGAGCGACCGCCACAGTTGCGAGGGGATTGGTATATGAGAGAGGAGGGGGAGAGCCCCCGCACGATGTCTATGAGGGTGAGAGACATAGTGGTAGGAAAGAAGCGGCGCCACGAGGAGGAGGACCGCCGTAGGCACATCTGGGACCGCCGGGAGCCCTATCGGGAGGACGTCTGGCGCCGTGACCTATTTCCGCGGGCGGATGTAGGTCACCGCCCAGAACGAGGCTCGCGTCCATCTTCATTTTCAAACCGGCCAACGGTGCACGATCGGCGGAGCGAAAATAACACAGACATTGCGACAGAAATGGGGCCTAAAAAGGGCGACAGAGGACGGAGTGGGGTGGCGAGGACCCCCAAGAAGAAGTCGCCAGCTAAGAAGCGGCATACATGCCCGGAACCGGGGTGTATGGTCACAACAGGGCGGCTGGACACCCTGAAGAGGCATCTGAGCCTACACGCCGGGGCAGGACCAGGATGGGACTGCCCGGCGGAGGGCTGCGAGTTGCAGGTGAGGGGGAAGAGGCACAAAGAGCTCTGGAAGCACATGTGCGCCAAACATCCAACGCACCCCTGGAGCATCTATGAAAAGATCCCGGACCCGACGGAGATTCAGTACCGTCGGAAGCTACCAGAGGCCACCCAGTCCGAGGGGGAGGAAGAGGATGAGGACGATGGCTCCAGGTCCCCCCGCCCGGCGGTGGCGAGTAAGGTGGTGGTGCCGGCCCCTGGGAAATCGGTGGAGGTGGGCCAGCGTAGCAGGGGTGAGAAGAGGGGCCCGTCCACATCGCGGGAAAGCAGCTGGGAGAAGGACTCGGTCTGCGACATCGGGGAGGGCTGTGACGCCGACGACCTCCCTCTGACGGCGAGAGTCGCCGCATCCCCGAAGGGATCGGGCTCCGGAGGGCCTACGGCCGCAGCGCCAAAGAGGCCAAAGAGGGACGAAGCCGCGGGGGTCCCAGCCGCGTCGGCGGGGGGAGGAGGACCGATAGACGAGGCGGTCCTGAGCGAGATGCTGGGGGGCGGGGTGACGGATGTGCTGGAGGTGCCGGCCGAGCCCACAAGCGGGGGGACGGCGGTGTCTGGAGGCACCACGGAGCAGCAGCATCGGGAGTGGTTGGCGGCCATGTACCACCTGCCGGTGGACCACCCGATCCTAGCCATGGTCTCACCTCCCTCCCCGGCGGGGGCTCCGGGCGCGCGGCCTCCCCAGGAGATGACTCCGCCAGGGACCCGGCCACGGCTACAGAGGCGGTTTACTTCGCCGGTACACCGGTCCGATTCCCAGCAGGTCACCCCGCAGCTGGAGACCAGTCCGGTCGGCCCAGCAGGCGAGCTGGACGCGAACCTCATCGGCGGGGAGGACCGGAGGAGGGTGGTCACTGCAGAGGCCCCGGTGCTCCCAACGCCGGAGGAGACGACGCCGGTGGAGCCCACGCGCCCGAGGACCCCCAGAGCGAGAGGTGACCTCGCTAAGGAAGTCCAGGCCAAGAGAGAGAGCTACCAGCGGAGGATGGCCGAGGGGGGCGACGACGAGGGGGCGACGTCAGCGGTGGAGAGGAGGAAAGCCCGGCCCCTGGTAGCCCTGGAACAGTCCTTCAGGGAGGCAGAGGATGGGCAGACATCCGCCGGGACAGGGGGCGACCGGTCGGCGGACCAGCAGTCGGTGGGGGAAGTGGCGGGACCTGAGGCACCACGGGAGCAGAGAGAGAGACAGAAAATGGACGAGGAACGAGTAGCGGAGGCCGAGAAGAAGAAGAGGGAGGAGGAGAAGAAGGCAGAAGCCGAGAAGAAAAAGAGGGAGGAGGAGACCGAGAAGAAAAAGAGGGAGGAAGAGAGAAGAGCGGCGGAAGCCGACAGGAAGAGGAAGGAACAGGAGAAGGCGGAAGAAGAGAAGCGGGCGGCCGAAGCGGATAAGAAAAGGAAGGCGGCGGAAGCCGAGAAGGCAAAGAAGGAACAGAGGAAGGCAGAGGAGGAAAGGCGGGTGGCTGAGGCCAGTAGGAGAAGGAAGGAGGAGGAAGAGAAGAGAAAGAGGGAAGCAGAGGAAAACAAAAGAAGGCAGGAACAAGAGAGCAGGAGGGTAGCGGAGGAGAAAGAGGAGAAAAGGAAGAGGGAGGAACAGAAGCTGGCAGAGGAGAAGGCGAGTAAGAAGAGGAAAGAGGAGAAAAGGTTAGCGGAGGAGAGGGAGGAGAAGAAACGAAAGGAGGAGAGAGAGGAAAAGAAACGCCGGGAAGAGAAGAGGTTGGAAAGAGAGAAGGAGGAGAGGAAGCGCCGGGAGAAAGACCAGGAAAAAAGGCGGAAAGAGGACGACGAAGACAGGCGTTGGGCGGAGAGGGAGAGACAGAGAGAGAGGGAGGGGAAAGAATACTGGCCCTCCAGTAGTGATGAGTCCCAGCTCGACGCCGGGCCGCGCCACGCCGGGGGCAGGGGGCCAGCGCCGAGACCGCCGGGAGGGCCGGCTGCAGCGGCGGGGGTCTTACCAATGGGCCCGGACATCGGAGGACAGCTCCCTAGGCCATTCCCGGGGTGGGGAGATGGGTTCCCCAGGGGCCCGGTGACCATCCCGTGGATTGAGGAGGGAGGCACGGCGGCCGAGAGGTGGAGGACGGGAAATAGGCCCAACGAGGAGTGGGGTCCCACGGTGCCGGTTTCAGGGCGCCACCACCGGTGGGAGGACGTGCTCGGGGGAGATCTGGTTCAGGTGAACCAGTTGTACCAGACGGTCTACCGCCGGAGGGTGAGTACCACAAAGAATACGCTTGTGATAGACCAAGAACGGGTAGAGAGGTATAGTGGTCAGCAGATAAAACAGTTATCAGTAGACGAACGGATCAAATGCATGCGGTTGGAGGGGAGACGGCCGCCGACGGGCAGGCCATCAGGGGACCCCCAGGGCTGGAGGCGAGCCAGGACGGTCGGCGTTAGGCAACCCCGCTAGCGAGGACACGGCTACATCTGTCCGCTGCCTACAGATGCCCGCAGTGATCCTGTCCCAGGGTGGCACCTAGAGTGCAGGAAGACTGAGATTGTATATATGTTAATTGTTATTGTATATCGGTTAATAATATCCAAACGTTAATTGTTATTGTATATCGGTTAGTAGTATCCGAACGTTAATTGTTATCGAGACATACATGTTCGTGTGATCTGAAGGATTAAGATGGTATATATGCTGATAGTATCGAGATGTTAAGTGCTGTGACAACATACCCGTTCGTTAATCCGATGAGGGCGATGTTGTGGAAACGCCGTCGTAAGAGGAATGCCAGACGCCGGGCGGGACGGCTTAGAAGTTAAGCGTTATGGAGCATACCTGATGTTAATAGAGTCGCGATGTAGATATAGATCTGACGGGCCGGTGAGATATTGTTTGATGTTAATGGAAGTTACGAGGCTGATACGGACCTAACGGAACATCAGGAGAATATTATTCGGTATTAGATAATATGGCTGTTATGACGTTTACTGTAAGAAGTTATCAAGGTCGGCACCCCGGGATACGCCCGTTCCGTATTGATCCACCGGTGGTTGTGATTAAGGTGGGAGGAGTGTAATGGAGTCGGCTCCGGTGGAATACGCGGGCGAGTTCGGCGGGGAGGTCGGACGTTAGTTGCAGCGGCCGACGCCGGGTGGCGCCGCGGCTAGCGAGTTAGACCATATTTGGGAGTGTGACGTCACCGGAACATCGGGGGGGTATATAAGGGCGAGCTCAGGAGGAGTCGGGGGTGGGACTGACTAGGGAGCAAGCTGGGAAGACGCACGGTGAGGCAGCAGGGAGCCAGTAGTAGCCGAGACGCCGGGATCCGACTGAGAGTGGGTTCGCCGCCGGAAGTGCTAGAGAGGGTTAGCTGCCGCCGCACGAGCCGTCGTCACACGAGATCGGTGTACCTAAGCCCACAGGGCGGGCCGGGATGTGGCCCATGAATAAAAGTATTTAAGTCGTTAACTCGTAACTCGGTGTTCATCCTTATTTATTACAATATTGATGTTTAAATCTAAACACCTCTTATTCAACTGTCTCAACTCTAAACATCTAAACATGTTAAGCATAAATGTTTATGTAGTTAGAATAAAAGTGTTCATTTCCTAAATGTGTAGTCGATCAGACACCTAACTGACCTATATGTTTAGATTTTAAACGTGTTTAGACCTAAACATGTTTAAAATCTAAACACCATTTTTGCAGTGTATAGTGGTCTTCATAGCCCATTTACAATTGGGGCTGAGAGTGTAGTCTCTCAATTCCAAATCATTTAAGTAATGTGTATCTCACGGCATAACCTCAGCTACTCACTGTATACCACCCTTTCATACTCACCAGTTACTGCCCTTTAACATATGGCTGAAGGTGTAACTTTATGATGTATACATCAGACGGTCTAGACGCGAAATCTAGTGACATATGAATGTATGCTATGCCCTGTCAGCACCTCATTTTGTCATACATGGGCATGGCGCCTTGCTATTTCCAGCTCCCGGGATCTTGGCTGCAATACCCATAGGGAGCCAAATTTCAATGAGGCAGTGACAAATAACATTTTTTTCTATCCATAAACCAAGTTTCCATTCTTAACACTTATCTATTCCCTTTTCATTTCCTAATTTCACAATGATGAAATGTCCATTATTTCTATTTGCCCATTTTCATCTATTTCCTATTGAAAAGAACTCACATTAGTATATATTATGTTGAGTATTATTTGCAATGAGTAGGTTGAAGACGTGCTATTAGCACATGCAGTCAATACTTATATATATCCTACTTATTTATATGAAAGCATTATGGAAGGAGTTATCAAGGCTTTAATGTGCAGAGTGCAGTTTAGGGCTGTCTATCCCCTTCCCTATTCTGCAGCTATATTGCGAAGTAATTCCCACAGGAGTAATAACCTAAAGCACCTTCCTCCCTAAACTATCCCATTTCTTAAGCCCTAACAGTCTAGTCCCTCCCCATTAATGTATAGTACTGTACTGAGTCATAATGTGCATGCAGTCATATGCTTTCCTATCATTGTATTATGTAAAGTCCTTCACACTGCCTATATGATGCTTATATAGCATGACTGTAGCCCTGAAAACTGGACTTACGATTATCTGGTGCATCCATAATGGTATCTAACAAACTAGTGAAAAAAGGGAAAGGATGATGGACTAAAGGTAACATCGGACCTAACTAGTGGTCCAATTGTAAAGAAATGTACAGCTTCTTCATCTCCTCAGTACACCCCTGTGGCTCACATCACCTGCTGCTGGTTTTAATGTGTCTAAAAGCCTCCATTGTCTACATTAAAAAAGCTTTCAGTGATCACCCTATAATTAGCTTTTAAAACGTTGCATGGAAAGTATGGTGATTAAAAAGACGTTAAGATAGGAAAGTTTTTACCGAACATGGGTCATAGCGTGGCTATAGGCTGAAGAGATCAGATTGCTATTGAAAAGCTTTCTACCCTTGCCCCTTAGTAGCTTTAAAACTCCCTATCGAGAACAGGATGATGAAAAAGACTCCAAGATGGGATAGACTTTACACCATGTGATGGCTGATGCGGCTGTAAAGAGAAGTGATCAGATTGTTATTACAATGACAAAGTCTGATGGGTTGGGCTCCATATTACCCTTTTCAAACATTACTCAGGATGTTCGCACAGGCCATACTTCCATTGTTATTCATATGCTAGTGTAGGTTTGTGGTAATCAACAGCTTTATGCCCAATTTCCTAATTTTAAAGTACACACCATTGAGAATTCAATGTAATATATTGAGGGGCAACTCATCCTAAGTAACAATCTTTGTGACAATAACTCACAATTAATTGACCTGTATTATGTTAAACCTTTGTTTGGATTCTCAAAGATAGAAAAAATCATACTATGCCACTTTAATATAACACTTGCAAACTGAAACTAAGCATCCATCACTAACCCTGATTCAGCTCAGGTTATGTAACAAAGTCACCTAAAAGTAGAGTTATAACTAGAAGGAAATGTATAGTGTTCTATTCAATTTCAAGCTAGAAACAAATGCAGCTTTTCGTGGGGAGTCACTTCGGAATAATGTCACAAGTGCCCAATCTTTTCCCGATGCAGTGATGTCGGGAAAATGGCCTGTGATTTTTGTGTTTATACTAAGAGGGGAAGCTCTCATCGAGGATTCCTCTTTATGGGCCTATGTTTGTACCATAGCCATGTCAAGGCACACAATGTATGTCTTAATATCACGAGGAGCACTTTTTTCAACATCTCACAAGTAACACAGCCTGTGTGACTCAGAAGGTCCGCGGCCATATAGTGATTTGGAGTCTCTAGTACAGCACTCGTAATCTGAATATGTTTTTGGGATGCATGTTCACGCAAGCACACACACTGGGGGCATGGTGGTCCTGAGCAGGTTTCTTCAGTTCTGTTGTAGGACTACTTTGTGAGATTACTCCAGGGAGGTGAGTGATCCGAGGAGGAAAGCAAATTAGAGGAGCTTGCAGGATGACCTGGCAGGATTGCAATATCCGAGGAAGTGGGAGTGACACATCAAAATGAAAAAAGTGCACAACACCTGCATCACTATAGTAATGCTGTTGACAAAATATCATCAGATACCATGGCAACAACATGCAGCCATGCCACATTGACCTCATACCCCGTGTAATGCTGTGTCTCACATGTACATGTAATTGTCAGCACTGTTCACTATGTCCTATCACCTACATACACAGTGGTGGTGTAGTGGGGCAAGGGCTATTTCCCCAGAGATAGGAGAGTGTATGGAGTAAGTTGACTGCCGACTGAGGTTTGATGCCCACACCATATACATATTGTAGTACATCTCACACTGCAAGATATTGGAGATATTGTGTTCTGCCAAGATCGCAAAACTATTTTTGTAATGATACTTTGACTGATAGTGGGAAAATTTGCTGCACAAACTGACTATGAGAAAAAGTGGGCAATGATTCACTACACTGACCAATGTTTAAACTTTCTCTTCATCTAGGGATCAGAAGTAGGCCTACAACCTTCAGCCAGGCCAGCAACCAACATAAAATGCACTTTGATTGCTAATTCAATATGATTGAGCCTTGAACATACCATCATGCTTGAAATAATCCTCAAATCTTTGCAGACTTTTATCTAAATATTCACTTCTGTTCACCATTTTCTTTTTCATTGTAACATGCCCCGGAACCATAGTCACTGCGTATATTCCAACCACGGTGCATTGCAGTGAGGCTTTCATCCAAATCACAAGGCAGGATTTGGGAGTCCCTGGTCAGATGGAGCAGGCGACCAGCAATAAAGTAATAGGAATCATGCAGCACAAAATGGATATTGCAGCCTTATAGTGTAGCTGCGCACGCAGGGTTCAGGCAGTAGAGGGTGAGTGGGAGGGAGAGCATATGGGCCTGTGTGGTTCAATAAGCGTTAAACAGGGTTGTGGTAGTGTTCCCACTATGTTATCAGAGCCCATAACACTACCCTTAGGCTCTGCATTGTCTGACTGAGGCACATTATTATTCATACAATGAATAGAACAATCATTAATCTAAATAATATTATTCCAAAATCCATAGTATTCCTTTGTATAATCTGATGATTCTCTAAACTCATCAGAATAGAGTATATCCTGGTTGCAAGATAATTCTAATGAATATTAATTATGTCTTAAGATTATTATATGATACGTTTCTAGGTACAGGATGGCACAGGGCAGGGATAGATAGTTTTGTTGGCTGCTTCCTTAATCTTCCATGTTGATGCATTGTTATGATACACCAATGTAGATGCGCCATTTTGAAGGCAGTTGCTGCAATATGTCACATACCTATCTTTAGATAAAGCACCACTGATACCTTCATTATACTACTTGACAGCACATTAGCATCCTGCCCTCTAGTGGATATAGGTGATAGCTCATATACCCTCCCTTAGAACCTCATTTCAACCCCTTACTGTGCTTTCATCCATAGCGTCGCCTTCCAATTTAGTAGAGCCTTGGGGCTCAACATGCCTTCAGAGCTGTCTCAAGTCTAACAGTATCCTGCCTCATCAATCAAACACATGCATTGCTGTATACATTGGACTTGGACAGTACTGTTTGTCCACTCACTAGACAAATAGTTCACATAATTTACATTTTTCTAGTTGCCAAATGTTCTTCAATTTCTCGTCTGCCATTTCCTAATTAGCGCACACACACTCTCAGCGTTTACATTGTAGGCCGGGGGCTGATAGGGCCCACCATGCATCCCCCCACACATCCCAATGCGACAGGTATTTTTTCGATCCTTAGGGTCCCCTGAACAAGATTCAAGATGTTAACATTGACTATCTTGGATGCACTACCGGTTTTGGCTCATTATCCATGTGCAGGGTCAGACCACTTTTGGGTCAATTTTGCTACCATGTTATTCAAGGGGTACGCTCAATCCCCAAGCTCTAAGACTATCTTACCTTGTCTAGATCCTGAAGCCGTTGGAAAGAAGACATAATAAGCTTTTCATTAAGCCCTAATACATGTTTTTAAGTTCAGATTTGAGTGTACCAGACAGTCAGAAAGACTGAAGATTGAAATTACAAAGTTCCTTTTTTAATTGAAAATTCTAAATGCACTCCAGATACATCCCAGCAAATTGTCGTGACTCCTCGTCAACCTGTATGAAGTGGCTCACACATGTCGCTAGATGGAACACGACGTCGCTATAGCACAAGATCACCAATAGTGGTGATCACATGGCCTCCCCTCAGATGACGAGGATGGTGATCACTCAGACTCACCAGGGATGGCGACGCGGGTGATCACTCACCTCGCTAGATAAAACACGCACCTAGTCATAGCACATGTTCACCAGGGATGGCGAGGATCATGATCACTCATCCTCACCAGGGATGGCGACATGAGTGATCACTCACTTCACTAGATGAGATGCACAACACGTCATAATGCACATTCACCACGGATGGCAAGGATTGTGATCAGTCACCTCGCTAGATAAAACGCGTACCTCGTAATAGCACAGTTTCACCACAGATGGTGAGGATCTTAATCACCCACACTCACCAGGGATGGCGACACGAGTGATCACTCACCTCACGAGATGAAATGCACACCATGCCATAGCGCATGTTCACCACGGTTGGCGAGGATCGTGATGACTCACACTCACCAGGGATGGCAAGGCGGTTGATCACTCACCTCGCTAGATGAAACGCGCACCATGTCATAGCGCAGGTTCACCATGGATGGTGAGAGTGGTGATCACTTAGACTCACCAGTGATGGCGACGCTGGTGATCACTCACGTTGTTAGATGAAAAGCTCATGATCATCGACATTGGTAATCATGCAGCCTCACATCTGCCAGATCAAAGTATGTTTTGCCAGAGAAGGTATTGCCATATTTATCTTCCCTCTAACCACAGACAAGGTGTTCATGTTGATATTTCCCTATGTATTTTTCCTGTAACCAGAGAAAAGGTGTTTATGGATAGTTGCTTTCATTTTAGAGATACCTCTATCTAAATTCAATTGATATTCTCTCTATATAATCTTGTTTGATTCAACTCTGAAGTATTACATGGAAATCAGTGCTTCATGCCCACACTTCCTAGATAGACTACATGATGAACAGTGGTGCTGTCTCAACAACTTTGGCAATGATGGTGATAAGTTGCCACTGTGAGTGAGAATGAGTGACAGATAATGCAATCCTCAGAGAGCATTGATTTGGAGTGACACAAATTCACGTATTGAGTGAGACCAATGTTGGCAATGGTGGTCATAAGTCGCCATTTTGAGAGAAGATTAACTAGGAGGGATACAAACTCACGCAGTGAGTGAGAGCCGTGTGGCAATGCAGGTGAAAAGTTGCCATTCTGAATGAGAGTTGACAAACAGTGGCACATATTGACGGAGTGAGTGAGATCTATGTTGGCGATGGTGGTGATAAGCTGCCATTCTGAGTGAGAGTTGACTGGGAGTGGCACATAAAGACGCAGGGAGTGAGATCCATATTAGGGATGTTGGTGATAAGTCGCCATTCTGACTGAGAGTTGACAGGCAGTGGCACATACTCACGCAGTGAGTTAGATCCATGTTGGCGATGGTGGTGATAAGTCACCATGCTTTGTGAGGGATGACAAGGGGTGGCACATACTAACGCAGTGAGTGGGATCATGTTGGTGACTGTTGTGATAAATCGCCATGCCATGTGAGACTGACACACAGTGGTGAAAGATGACGCAGTGAGTTATCACTCAGAAAGGAGTCACCATTGATGACCAATCATGGCGACAGATAATGACAATTTGCTGGGATGTATAAAACTTGCTCTTATCCGCATCTAACCACAATATCTAAAATGATTTATGTAGGCCAAACTGTTCTGAGTAATACAAGATATTTTGCAGCATTCCTTGTTGACTATGACCCATGATATTGCCTTAGAAGTGAAGACACTACTGTAAGTCAATACAATGCTGTTCCATTTCAATAATCTCCCTCTTTATCTAAATGGATGTTTTTCCATGCTATATCTTCATCAATTCTCCTGACTCTTATGTAAAAAAGGGTGCTGATTAAGAACATACATGTTTCTACTTCATAAGATTTAATGGCGAGGCTCTATATGGCTGAAATTCAAAATGGCCGACAATAGAATCAAATGTCACTTTGAATTACATATATGTGCAGTCTAGAAAGTATCTGGTGGGTCCCACCCCTATAAATGAGCTTAGTAGAATACAGAGATGCTTTTGTTTTGTTGTTAGGTGGTGGGGTTGCCTAGCAACAGTAGCTTTGCATAGCAACCAAAACTGAAAATATGCTCGAATGTGCATATCTGCATGGTTTCCTTTCAGCAACATACTCCCCTGTTGTAAACTTGCATATAACTCTTCTGTGACTTCCATCATAGACGAGGAATATAGGTGATACAAGGTTGCTAGGTTGTGTGGTGGCCTAGCAATAGCAGTTTTGCATAGCAACAATGCCTAGATTCATACCTGTAGGCATAGACTATGTCTTCACTGATTTCAAATTGCATATAGCTCCCTTGTGCACATTACACAGAATGAATATAGGTAGTTAATAGTTGCTATGTCATGTGGTTATATATATGTTCTCGCCTCAGAAATGAATTGCAACGTATTATCAGGGTCAACTAGTAATTCAGTACACCATGTGTTGGGGATAATGAACTATAACAGATCTCAGAAGTGTCCAGCAGCAAAATCACCAGCTGTTGGGATCACACTGCTAAGAGAGAAGTTGAACCAGAATGTTATGTTCAGAATATATAAGGATGGATAACACTTGGCCTGATGCTCTGAAGAGGTTATAGATGAGAGAATATCCTGAGAATTGTACAACTATTTTCCAAGCCATCTCTTTCATTTTCTCAATATGTGAATGAAACCACCTTGCACTTACTTTCAGACAAGTAGGCTGCCCAAAGATTTTGAGATAATCAATTAGGCATGCAGTACATTATGAGGCTGAGAGCCAATCTTCTGTATTTCTAAATGTGTTTTTTTTTTTTTTCAGTTCCAGCAATGGCAAATTTTAATAATATGACAGTGGTTACAGGAATTTGATATGGGGGGGGGGGGAGGGGACAGTTGTTAGGAATTACAATCCTGTGTAATGATGGATGATCTGAGATACATATGCATGGGTATGTATATGCAAAATAACACAGGGTATAGATGTAGCAATTAAATGATTTTAAAAGGTAGACTAACATCAAGCACATGACCTTGCAACCTGTTATACGCTTCTATTCTGAGAAGTTTCAGGGGAGCTATACGTACAAGTTCTTGGGGTAAGACCATACACTTATCTGTTACTATCTGCATAGATTTGTACAAGGGTTTCTATGTAAAGCTGCAGTTGCTAGGTAACCACATGACATAGCAACCATTTATTACCTATGTTCATACTGTGTGATGGCACAGGGGAGCTATATGCAATTTAAAATCAGTGAACTATGTCCTTGAGATGAGACTATGCACAAGCATGTCCGCTTCCTCCGCTTCTAAGGCAATTATGCGGGTCATATTCAACAAGGAATGCTGCAAAATGTCTCATATTACTCTGAACGGTTTGGCCTACATAAATCATATTAGATATTGTGGTTAGATGGGGATAAGAGCAAGTTTTATAAATGTATCTGGAGTGCATTTAAAATTTTCAGTTAGAAAAGGAACTTTGTAATTTCAATCTTACGTCTTCCTGACCGTCTGGTACACTCAAATCTGAACTTAAAAACATGTATTAGGGCTTAATGAAAAGCTTATTATGTCTTCTATCCAACAAGACCAATAGCTTCAGGATCCAGACAAGTTAAGATAGTCTTAGAGCTCTGGGATTGAGCTTCCCCTTGGATAACATGGTAGCAAAATTGACCCAAAAGTGGTCTGAACCCACACATGGATAATGAGCCAAAACCGGTAGTGCATTACAAGATAATCAATGTTAACATCTTGTTTAGGGGACCCTAAGGATCGAAAAAATACCTGTCGCGTTGGGATGTGGGGGGGGGGGGTGCATGGTGGGCCCTATCAGCCCCCAGCCTATTTATTACCGATAAACTTATATATCAATTAGCATATTGCCCTTGATTTTCATTTGCACATAACCTGAACCAATTAAACGTTTCAACCATTTGATGCAGACCCAAAACTGTCCCCTAACTCACAAATCTAGTCAGTCTTTCCTTGATCTCTTCCATGTCCCACTATCAAAGCTTGGCATCTGCCTCATTAGCACAAAGTGAGCTGTAATGGGAGTCTACCAGTCGTGGCCATTAGGATTCAGACTGGCCACCATCAGGCCCCACCCCTACACAATACACCACTTACCACGTGCCCGAACTCCTGTCAGCAGGAGAGGCGTTGCGTGACTGCCCCTACGTTAGGTGACGTGTTAGAGAGTGGTGCCTACAGATGGCTGAGCGTGTCACGGGTAAAGAAAGGTCTGGGAGGCGTTCTGGCAGTATAGGGGGTATAAGTTGAGGTATGTTGACCAAGCAGGAGCAGGTAGGAGCAGTATGACATGGTCACTTTGGGTATGGTCTTATGTAGGGCCAACGGCATCTACAGGTTATTTTGATAATCTGAGTCAGCGTTTGAGGTTAAATTGATAATTGATACATATCACTGATTTTGCAGTGTACAGAAATAGAAGTCAAAGTAGCCATGCCCCTCTTAGGCCATGCAGACAGAGGTCATTTTTGAGACCAATCCCTAGGGGTTTGTTCATCTTTGAAGCAACCTCTATAAAACAAATATCACATCCTGTTACAACTGAGTGTGCATTGTGGGCAATATACACTCTAAAAACCGTGTTTAGGGATTTAACACCAGTGTTTAAGACTTAAACACTTGTTTAAACACTTATTTGTCCCACCTTTCTAAACACTTCTTTAGCGCTAAACACGTTCAATTTTAAACGTGTTTAACTACAAAGTGTTTAACCAAGTGTTTAAATGCTAAACACTTGTAGAACCATGTTGACGACGGTGGTGATAAGCCACCATCCTCAGAGAGCATTGACTGGGAGTGACACAAATTCATGCATTGAGTGAGAGCAATGTTGGCAATGGTGGTGATAAGTCACCATTTTGTGTGAGAGTTGATGGCAGTTGCACACACTCATGCAGTGAGTGAGATCCATGTTAGCGATGGTGGTGATGAGTCGCCATTCTGAGAGAAGATTAACTAGGAGTGACACAAACTCATGCAGTGAGTGAGATCCATGTGGTGATGCAGGTGAAAAGTCACCATTCTGAGTGAGAATTGACAGTCAGTGGCACATACTGACGAAGTGAGTGGGATCCATGTTGGCGATGGTGGTGATAAGCTGTCATTCTGAGTGAGAGTTGACTGGGAGTGGCACATACTCACCCAGTGAGTGAGATTATGTTGGTAATGGTGGTAATAAGTCGCCATGCTTTGTGAGGGCTGACAAGGGGTGGCACATACTCACATGGTGAGTGAGATGCATCTTGGCAACTGTTGTGATAAATCGCCATTCAATCTGAGACTGACACACAGTGATGAGAAATGACGCAACGAGTTATCACTCAAAAAGGAGTGATCATTGATGACCAATCATGGCAACAGATGACGACAATTTGCTGGGTTTAATGGTATATTGAGGAATATGCCCTTTCAGCGCCACATTGTGCGCCGACCAGGTTGATTTATAGCACCCTAAATCACTGGTGTTATATCCAATAAGTACCCAGATGGGCGGCACATCATGTATCAAGTTCTCTCATATATAGCCCCAGTTTCCAATATAAAATGTATCATTGTGAAACAAATTGCTCTCCCCTTTCCATCACATTTTCAGTTGAGCTACTTCAAATAATATCCATTTATAAGTACTAGAAGCTAAACATTGGAATCTAACTAAATGAGTGTCTAAATGGGTCTCTAACTAGTCGAAATTGCCATTCAGGCATTTTATATTGGATTCACAACTGTTGATATGGACATTCTTATACAATAGCTTTATGGTAGGATTTATTTCCAATATAGGCTCTGCAAAATCTATCTGATTTCCTGCATAAGATAGTCTATAGGAGCTATCCATTTATCCATTCTCTTTGTATATTGTGTGTAAGGCATACAGCACGGAGTGTTGTTTAGAATCATTTAAGAACAACTTTATCAACCATAATGGAGATTTCACTATGGTTTCAAATCTTCACTGCATACGTCTGTACCCTGCTGGATAAATTATCTACATACATAGTAATGTTAGTGGGAAATATTCCCCCTCCCCCGACGCGCCAGCACTATGATACGCTTCTCAGCTGAGTGTCCTCCTATACTGACCTTACACTGATTGCCCTTCTCATTGCTTTTTACCATGTGACATTTTTCAATTTCTCAATAACGTTCACCCAGTTGCTGTCTGGGATCTGTGTTTTCCCCAAACGTAAACAATGCATTTTTGCTAAACCAACAGCCAGAACCTGTACTTTGACTCTCTTATCAAAAACCTGATATTGTTCTGTAAATTGTACCAGAGCCTTTTAAGAGGACTAAAAAGTTCATTGTTCAAGTAGATAGAAAATAAAGATGAGTGGGAGTGAACCAGGAATTACCATATATTGGATAATATAAGAATAAGTGTGCCGCTCTTGAAATCAATGAGGAACCAGGTGCTTATAAATACAAACCAATATTGTAGGTGATGATGAAAATAAGAGGGTCCTATAGAAGATGTATGCAGTCAGTGCCTCCTTTATCTCCCACTGTGTGGCCCTGATGGATGAGTTAGAAGGCTCTTTCAAACAGAATTAGGATTCACTGATTCAGCCTCCACCCACATTACGCCCACAAAATTACATTGTTTAGTCGTATTAGAACCTCTCTGTACTGCAGACTATTTAGAAACGAGTCTTTAATTCTAGAATGAACAAGGTAGAATAGATCTAGAATGAGATACTCCATCCATACAATTATCAAAAATATAATTTTTATAAAAAGAAATCATAGACAACATTCAATGGCCTAATATATCTACAAGAGGAAATGTAATAATTATACTGTATAGCCTCTACATAAAGATCTATAGTATAGTGTTCCCCTCATCACACCTACTTTCAAATTGAACATCAATCCCTATTGTATTGTTTTATTGTAGCACCCTCCCTACTCTGATCCCTGTACCCTTTCCAGGCCCTTGCCTGTCAACCAGCATTCATCACATCTCAGCCTCTAACCCTAACATAGTACCAGCTGAACCCTGCAGCTCCCATAAAACTTGGCCATGTATAGGTGTGTGTGTAGGTGGGGGTAATAAAAATGATAGAAATGTGCTCTTGAGACCTTTGGGTCTTGATTTCATTTCTATAACTAAGGATTCAAATGAGTAGGTACACATGTGTTAGTAACATAGAAGGAAGTCAACTTTGAAAATCCATATCTTCTGATCCTATGTTACTTGAGAGATCTATATATATGCAAAATGTGGGACTTTCAAAGGACTTGCCTCTCTTGTAGAACATCTGCTATTGGGACACCTACCTTGCAAGGGTATAGAAGGTTATTAGCCATTGTCATAAACGGAAAGGAGGCTGCACTTGCCAGCTTTTCTCTTGGTGTAGATTTGCTTTTAACATTGGTTCCATATCCATATTCAAATATCTTATTTGCTCCGTGGTGTCAAGGTTAATATGCGAACCTTGTCATAATGTTTACCACCTAGACAATGTAATTTATTTTACGTGTACATGTAAGCTTCATTTACAATGGTGTTATATTGTAACATGGGGTTATTTCCTAAGAGATAGGGGATGTATAGTAAATTGACCGTACCTATGGTTTGATGCCATTTACTGTTTAGCTCAGATGATTTCATTTTCTGGGTTGCCCATTTTAAAATCAAAATATTGATGATTGTATGCATGTATATACTTTTATATATATATATATATATATATATATATATATATATATATATATATATATATATATATACTTCTAATGTAACAAGGTTTTGCATTAAGAAATGTATGTCAAAAGACATGTCAGAAAGAGTTACCCATTTTCCAATACAGACCCCTACTTCACAATACCAAACTTATTATTTCAGTCTTTAATTCTAAACATTCATAATGTTCAACATCATTCTATTCAATTGGTGCTGAAGGCTATCATCTGCCGATGCAAAAACCAAAGCTTAGGTTTTACATATTAGTTTCTCTTCTTTATAAATGAGTCCGAATACTCATTTTCCATGTAACGACCCATTCCACCCCAATCCCCCTTCAAACCACAATGTGTTAGCACAAGGCACGGTCAGCAAGCCCATTGCCAACTGGTCCTAGCATCCAGCAACAAAGTAATAGGCATCATACTGCACAGAATTAATATTGCAGGCAATACTGTAGCTAGACATGCAGTCATTATGGGTTGTATGGCGAGGCTATGGCATCTTGTTGCTGAATCTATTTTCTGCACAAGATGCCAATGCTATAGATGTATTCTCGACTACTGAACAAGGCACAGCTCAGTAATATTAGTCTGGATTGCATTGTGAGTGTTCGGCCATTATGATCTATCAGCTTTCAGATCATTCCTGTCTGTTAAGGCTATCAGAATATGATTATGAATTACTTATATTTTCATACACTGCTCCTATACATCTTCTCTTCACATTTCCTCATTGTCTACAGTTTAAGTTTAAGACAGCACTAAGCCCAATCTCTTATTACACAATATCCCAGGCCACACTCTGAAGATGCACATTTTCAACATGGTACGACAACACACAGCCATTATGACCCAGGACATCTGCAGTCGCATAGAGCAATCGCTCCACATGTGTTCTACTGTGCGCATCGGGGGCTCGGGAACTCTATGACTGAAGACACTACAATTGCTCAGTATGACTAGGTGTCATACAGGATGCTTCTGGTATGACTTGAATATCTATATTCATAGCATGTTAAGAAATGCCAGCCAGATGTCTGCCTCAGCATAAAGCGATCTGTAATGGCTGCTGACAATGCATGTACCACAAAATACTAAAGGTCCCAATGCCATAACTCGTGACTGGACTCCATCCCACCCCACTCCTACACAATACACCACTTACTGCATGCCCCAACTCCTGTCTGCAGAATGGAGGGTTGCGTGACTGCCCCCTTTCCAGTGGAGGGTGTTGCGAAAGGACAGGAATTCAATTCTGTCGGAGTTGCTATTCCCAGATGGGTACTGACTACCCTCATGCAATGACCTCTCCCCTGTTTTGCAGTAAGGTAATAGGTTATAGAATTGATTCTTAAGTTTTCAGGAATTGGGGAATGCTTCCCAGTGTGATTCACACTAAAAGGATTGATTCTGAGTGTAAGGTGGGAAGTTGGTTCTGAGCAGGAGAACAACCAGGAACTGGAAGGTGAGTTACGACATTGAGAATCCGTTTCCGATTCTTTTTGCAATAGCCTCCTGGAGGCCATTTCTTAAGGTACTACGACTACATATCACCACTACGATTTGAGACTCCAAGGAATAAGACAGGTGGTCGTAGGTACTGCCCTACGACTGTTCGGTATGATTAGCACCTATGCAGTAATTACAGAGGGCTTGGTAGAGCAGTCGTACTGGTGCAGGCATTAGCACCAAACATGCACAACACTGTAATGGCCTTATTTTAAGGCCTTTCACTACAATTTGAAATACAGCAGTCGTAGTTTGTTAAGAAATGGCCTCCTGGGTGATGTGACTCTTGTTAGGGGTGCTTGCCTACAGACGGCTAGGGAGGTGTTCTAGCAGAATTGAACACAGCAAGCTAGTTGTGTGTGTTATACTGGGCACTAGAACTTGGGTCCCTTTCAGGTTTATTTTGGGGCAAGTGGAGGATCGTGATGCAGCCTAAAAAAGGACTTACCACAAATCTGCACAAAATGGGCAAACATCCATGTACATATATGTGTAAAGGCAAGGAGAAAGGGTGCTCCGTTCTAAATGTCAACTTTAAATTTCAGATCACTAGCTTTTCAGTGGTATATTGCAAGAGAAGATATTCCTGATAGTTTTAGAGGAATGGTTTGCTAAATATGGGTAGGTATGACCATTTTCTGAATGGCAGTAAGCTCTACCTCTAATTGGTTATAAGATACATCTATAATTAGCATAAGTTATGCTAATTAGGTAAATTAGCATAATTTCTTTATTCTTTTGCCTATAACTTTTGATCTAGGACTGGTATTTTCATTCTGTTTTCACCATAGTAAACCTGGAGAAACATTCCTTCAAATGAGATTATTGATTTTCCTATTCACAATGATATAATCATGTTACCATGGCAACAAAAATCAACAGAAATGCATATTTAGGCCTAAAAACGTTCCTTTTACATGCCTAATTTGGACCCTTTACACCCAAGTAGAATGTCTTAACAAAAACCATTGAATTCGCCATAAAAAAGTACCCCACAACTGTTTTAGACATATTTTTCCTGTTCTAGCCCATCGTGGTGACCCCTGGTGGCTAAAATAGGTACTAAATCCCACAGGAACCCCCATTTTTCTGCTTGCCGGCTCACATATAGCCTACTACCAGTAATCTCGAGATCTAAGGAGGTCTTTTCATATGAGATAAATGCAAAGGAGCACTCGTGGGAGCCTGTGGACTGGTTATTTAACTTGCTGGAGAAGTGCCGTCTTGCATGACGCCTGTAGGGTGGAGTGCAATGCGGCACTTCTACTTACATCATTTTGACACGATAACATCATAGTTCTACAATCACTTAAACCATAAAGAATCTGCCCGTATGAACGTGCAGAGGACTTGTTTACAACGCCATCTTGCATCTATGATGTCACCAAAGAGGTCACGTGAACAGGCTGTGTAATTCGCACCCTACATATGACACAGCTGCTGTGTAATATGGAGCTGTAATGCAAACTCTATGGAACCCCTGTATACTAACATATGTCTGATAGTCACAGATCATCGTCAAATGGGTTGTCTTTGCCTCCCACTCAATTAATTGTTCAAAATAACAGATCTAGTTGTGTTATTTATGCATTTTAGTTTTTAACGCTCAGAGCTTGAAGGGGAACCATGGTTTTACCTATCTCCTATACATAAAAAGTGAGCTACAGGGCTGCAAAGGGTCAAAAATGGGCATTTTTAGGGTAAAAACAATAAAACTAATTTTCCCCCTTGCTACCAAAGAAAAAATAAAGGGCCAACACCTTATTTATTTGGTGTAATCGTCGTGAGGACACGTCTACAACCTTTTTCGGGTTGTTTTGCACCATGAAAGACACTATGAATAGACTAATGAAATTTACCAGGTAGAGACCTTACATGTACCTATGTAGCCCACAAAAATATTGAACCTGCCTGTTAAACTGTATGTCCCAGAGGCTAATATATGATTTTTGGGTAGTTTACGCAAGGACATGTCTACGACCATACATGTACTCATAGCTGCTAGGTATCTTATATTTAACTATCCTCATTATTTGGGCCTCATACCTTCATATGACAACAAAGAGCCCTGTAAATTTGGTTAATTGATTCCACATAGAACCAGAGATATCATGAGAAAAGTATTGACAAGGACACGGCTACAACCGAGGACATGTCTATGACCATGGCAGTCTACAGTTATATTGCAGGATGCTTGATACTTGACTGTCCTTGTTATGTGTGAATTATACCTTGATATGAAAGGAACATTGAATGTTAATGAGATTATTCTGTCTTGATGCAACTCTGAGCTATGACACTGAATACAATTAAAAGGACACGTCTACGACCAGGGACACATCAACGACCATACATGAAGTCATACAGCAAGCTGCTTTGTATTTAAGTAAAACCATTATATGTTAGTTGTTCCTTGATATGAAAGGACCATGTAATAAGGCATGTACTGTGGGCATCCTTTGAAATGTATTTAACCTTCCCTCATATATCAGCATTGTAACCCTCTGACCAGCCCCCCTCTGACCAGCCATTTGACGATAATCCATGATTATTGATTATATTTACCATGAGATAAAATATGATTGCTCACAGTACTGAAATTGCAAATTCCAGTGCTATTCCTTTGGCAGTTTGGTCCAACATAATGGTATCAGGTGTAGGCTAATTTGCATTTGTAAGAGCGGAAGAGTATGGAATTGACACAAAAGAAGAAAAAGAAAGGGAGTTTTGATCCCTGGAAACCAGTTGGCATAGCTTGGTTAGTAGACTGTGGTTGTAGGGACCTGCTCCTAGGGTTTTTTCCGCCTGTCAACAACCTCTGCAACAAGCACCCTGCACAAGACAGTGTGCTGGGAGGTCCACAGAGGGCAGCTCTAGTCCTTACTGGTCCATACCAACAGCTACAAATGGGTCCTGCTGACTGATAACATCATCTGGATCATCTTGATAGCCAGGCCAAACATAGAGGTGTGAGTCATGGCTTAAACAATGTAGCTCTTTTTAATGACAGCTATTGGCTGTTTTTTAAGACTAAATTTCTGATCTAATAGAACCAAAGTTATGTTTAGCAAGCTCTGGACATGATACCATGACATCATTACTTATAAAGAAAATGATATAATATTATGTCATTCTTCCTGGAAAGAAAAAAAAAGAAATGTATGTGTTTGATGCTAGGTACAAGATTACTAATCAGTATCACCTGCTGCTTGAAAGCTACTTAATAGAGACAGGATTGTAATGGTGAACTAAGGAGAAACTACTTTGTAAAAGGGGTGCTTGGTTCGCTGGCCTCTGGGTGCAGGTCGGCTGAGGGGATCTTTTACTGAGAGACATGGCTCCTAAATGGGGGCCCTATAGCATGCCACCCACAGGACGGGGAAGGGGTAGGAGTAGGCAGTCAAATTGGACATGAGTTGGTAAAGGAGGGGCAGAATAGGGCTGGAGGTTAATTCAAAACATCCTGGGATTGCAACCTCAGCGATCTTAGGAATTATTCTACCTTATCCTATTAAGCGATCTTAAGATTAGACTGCGTTCACATTTCCTAGCCATTTCCCACCGATCTTAGCCTCAGCCCTCCTACACTATTCCAAGAGGTACTGACTGGGCACAGGGGTAAGAGTCCCAAAATAAAGGAATAGCTGTGGAGCCACTCTTCTTCACAACAGTGTTTATACAATTGTTCCCCTTCCCCATATGGGCTAACAAAAGAGCACAGGGTGCAGTTGACCCCCATACAGTATTCAAGAGTTGTTCCCATGAATGTATGATTTATGCTTGCCTATTAGAAGCATTGTGCCCTCCCCCAGGACAAAGAGAGAGAAGGGAAGAATTACCTTACAGTGCACTTAACACAGGAGTAGCCCTAAGAACCCTCAAGGACACTCAGCAAACATCCTCCCTCCCCTCTATATGTATGCAGCAGGCTATTCACTCTTTCGATCAGGAGTGTTCCCTGTAAGTGCTCTTGTACTCAGGTGAAACCACTATGCAATTCTTTCACTAGGATCGCAGTGATCTTAGTGCTGGAAAAGGAATAGTGATGTGATCCCAGGACTTACTATTCCTGACAGGCCTGCAACCACTGTATTAGATAGAGTAGACCGGCCAGTTCTTATGATATGTGCCTACACTAATATTGTTGGGGTTGCGATCCCAGGATGTTTTGAATTAAGCTCCTGGAAGTGGAGGCAGACGAGGCAGCAGTCTGGATTTAGTATGCTATCAATGATGAGGCTTAAGCAGTCTGTTACACCTTCTTTTGGGGATGATCTATAAAAAGCATCCCCTTTATGTACAGTCAATATGCACTTTCTGTTTCTGGTATTCAAATATATATATATATGGCATCGGAAAGAATATGAGAGGCTCTAACTGCACAGTGTTATGGCTTCACACAAAACACTACTCACGAAAGGTCCCACCCAAACCAAAAACCAATACTTGGCCATACACAGGAAAGATTAAGTAATCTTAACTCATACAAAGGTTGACCAGTTAACACTCGGTAGGTCCCGTAGGTCGTAATATGGCCACCCAGTAGGTGTACCATTTTCAATCTCACTGATTGAGGTAAATCCACTGTTAAGACATACAAGGATAGGTACCGAGTGTGTTGGTTAAGAGCTACTGATTCGTATACAAATGAGTTTTAGTTGGCCAGCTTTGACCTCTCTAAATCGTCATATAATAAGAATGATAACTATATTAAATGGGTATTCCATTGCCGTCGGTTGGTCGAAATTATGCTAATCCGATCACAAAAATTACTTTTTCGGCTGACCGACGGCAGTGGAATACCCGCTTTACTGTCATAAATGAATCAAATTTATATCATATAATATCAATGTTAATTAATAATGTTTATCATAAATGGACAAGATATTACAAATACCATAGATCTATACCCGACACTACAGTACAAACAGAGCGCATCAAAATTAAGGAAAGGTGGAACATATCTATAAAACATGTATTCCATTCTATAGCCTTGTTTATATATAATTCAGTATCGTCACAAATGAAGATAACATTGAAGTTGTATGAGTTTAGGTTTAGTGATCATATGAAGTAAGAATATGACATGTGAAAAAAGAACCAGGTGGTTTTAAAAGGTCAAGTATATAATGAATTAAGTATCCTTTTTTTTTGTTTTCCTGGAATTGACTCCGTATCTTATCACCTTTGTGCCTATATACTATGCCTATGACATATGAGAATCCTTTTAGGTATAACTTTATGATGTATATGTGGGCCTGTATAGACCTGAGCTTTATTGGTATATTAAGGTATATGCCCTGTCAGCGCCAGAATGTGCTTTATGTAGCACCGACGAGGCCCATTTATAGCACCCTAAATCATCGGTGTAATATCCATTAGGTACCCAGCCTAAGACAGGGTATACCGAAGCAGGGTCTTCCATACATAGCCCAAGTTGTCAATACAAAATATATCATTCACGTTTTATAACAGTTGAGTTACGGTCAATACAACCTATATTTCTAATCCAAGCTAGACATTGTAATGTAATTGTTTTATGTTGATTAGGCATTGGGTATTTACAATGTCAAAATTGCCCATTTCGAAATCTCATTTTTGATTCAGAATCGCTGAGAGTCAATATTGAATCCCCTTATTCCAAGAATTATAAAAAAAAACTTTATAACATGATTTGTTCTCAATATAAGTTCCCAACGTGCAGGTTATATATCGTGTATAAAACCTATAAAGGAGGAATCTCACATATTATTTTTCTGTTTCTCAATAAGGTACGTCAGCAAGTAGGCCCACAGTAGATGTTTACATTCAAACTTTGCTCTTCACATAAAGAACGTCAGCTGTTGGGACACCTTCTACTTTGCAAGATTACCAGTGAGGGTGGGATAAGCTGGGTTATCATACATTGTCATATACAGATAGAAGGAAGACTGCACTTGCTGGATATTCTCTGGGGCTAGATTTGCTTTTAACAGAGGCGGATCATTGTCATCCATATACAGACATCATATTATTTGCTTTGTGGTGTCGAAGCCAATATGTCATTATGTTTAACACTTATACCATTTAATGCATTATACTTGTACTTGTCAGCACTATTCACTTCGGGCTATAACCTTCACATGCAGTGATGTGATATTGCAACATGGGGTTATTTCCCGAGAGGTAGGAGACTTTATAGAGTATATTGACCATATAGCTTCAGGAGGCTGTTGCTCCTATAGTAAAAGGAAGAGCTGGCTAAAAATGCCCTCATTTCCAGTCCTTTCTTTTCATGTAGCTATAACTTGTCCCTTTTGTTGCTCACAAGTGGTCATTCAAGTACGGTGCTCAAAAAGGGGGATTTGAGTAGGTGCCTAGTTGGGAGAAGTCAGTCAGTACTATAAACTATAAATAAACTATAGAGCGTGTGACATGAGTAGGTACCTGGTAGTGCAGCTCTATCTATTTTAACTCTTCTTCTACCACATTCTACATAAAAATAAGTCTACCAGAACCAAATAATTTTAAGCTTTATTTGGATAGGAATTTTATGAATAGAATATGATGTAAGCTTTAAGAAACCGAAAGAATTTTCTAGATATTCCAATTATAAGTGAACTTATGAAGGACTATGCTGTCCCTAATAATCAAAATGTGTGAGACTTGTATTAGCTGGATTAGGCCTTAATTGAAGAGATATGGTATGACAAGTATGGCATGCAGATGTAACAATTATTGCAATACTACCAATGTTCAAACTGAAATATTTCAGTTAAAAATGCATCTATCGATATGAAATAAATTGCAAATCATAGATGCTTTTTAAGAATTATCAGATTTTTTATCAGAAAGGTACTTACAAAAATGGTGTTTTCTTGTTGCCATGGCAGCCAAAAGAAACAAAAAATTGTGATATCTAGTCATTTTGTTGCCTTTTGTTGCCATGGCAACCAGGATTTTACCCAGAATACATCAGAATATACTCTTGATTTTGTCACCAACGTTTTCCTCATGGAAAATTACCCTTAGTCACTTTTTGACACAAAATTGATAATATTTTTCATTTTTTTCAACTTTCCCCCATTAATATTGCTCAAATCATGGCACAAAAAAATAAAACTCATCCATGTTCACCTGCATACCATCTAGAGGGAAATATGCAGAGAGCTAAATGGTTTGGGCTGTCCAGAGAGGAACTACCATAGGACAACTCCTGAAAAAATCGTGAGATTTGACCAATTTTTAAAGAAGTTATAAGGGGTGAAAAATCGTCAAAAATCGTCAAAAATCGGCGAGTAACTCGCAAAAATGCGCGTCGGGTAAAGCAGCAGTAACTTGCAAAAATGCGTGATTGGTAGAAGAAGAGTTAAACAAGGCAGTTGACTTTTCAGACTAATGTGGTGAGTGCAAGTACTTAGGTGAAGCAGTGCACGACTTGTTTAGAAAAGAGGGCATATACTCACAGCTCTTTTTACAATAGGAGCAACAGCCTACCGGTTCGATACCAACACCATCTAGAAACATTGCAGTGCATTGCAGAAGTAGAGACTATATGTAAAGTAACAACTTTTTCTTTGTTCCATATCTGTTAATCTATAGGTTAGATAGTGCTACCTACTTTACGATAGAGATACTCAATTCACAATGCCATACATATTATTTCAGTCTATAAATCTAATCATGAATAGTTTCAAGTGCCTGCTTTTAAATGAACCTCGAGGCTGTTGTCTGCTTGGGAGTTTACAAACACTTAACCTAAGTGTTTGCAGATTTTATTGTTTTAATGTTCACACCCAATTTCTCCTCCAACCCCAATGCATCACAGTGCAGCTTTAAACCAGATCACACAGCACAGTCAGTTAGCACATTGTCAACCGGATCTAGCAGCCAGCAACAAAGTAATGGGCATAAAGGACAAAATGGAAATTGCATGCAATACTCTACCTAGGGGAGGGAGTGGGCGTGTGCTTAGGTGCTGAATTTGGTGTCTGCAACAAGATATTAATGCCTGATGTATTCTCCGCTGTCCAACATTAAAAGTTCAGTTAGGGTAAGTCTGGATTACACTGTTATATTTCACTGATGTATATCATCAGTTTGTATGAGTTCTTCAAGCACCATAGAGATCTTTTGAATATACCTGAACAACTCCCCTGTCATTGACTATGTTCCTGTAACCGTTGGTGTCATAGCTCTCAAAGAGTAAAGCAACATCTGATAATGCATTGATTGCCCGCTAAAGCGATTTTCATGTTCATTAACTTCCACATAGCCCTTATTTGAGATGGACACTATCTTGAATCCTGATTCTAGTGCTTTAGATTGTTTTCGGTGCTTCTGTACCCACTACCCTTGTTTGAGACCAGTGCTTATTCAAGAGCCTGGCACTAAACCAGCTATTGTAGTTTAGGGTCTATTTGCTCTCATTTTATCCCATGACTTAGCTACCCTTTGTAGACACTCCTCCGGAGACTTGCAGCACATGCTTTCTATCTGCATAGAATCCCAGTCCTGACATTTTCATAGTCATCTTTTTTCATTTATCAAATCTATTCATAGCTTATACACTCCTAATCCCAATCCCCTCTTACACAGGCCCCATGCCACTGCCTCAAAGGCTAATGTCTGCCTCAGAATAATATGACCTGTAATGGCTGCTGACAATGCATGTACCACAAGGTACTAAAGGTCCTAATGCCATAACTCATGCCTGATCTCCATTCTGCCCCACTCCTACACAATACACCACTTACCGCATTCCCCAACTCCTGTCTGCAGAATGGAGGGTTGCATGACTGCCCGTACCAAGGGTACTGTGACTCTTGTTAGGGGTGGTTGGCTACAGATGGCTAGGGAGGTGTTTCAGCAGTATGGAAAACAGCAGACGAGAAGTTTGCTTATCAAGGAGGACATATCTCAACATAGTACAAATAGGCCGAGACAATATGACTCAGATTTCCTCCAGTTGTACAAAGCAATAATAATAAATGAAATATTACTTTGCAAGGGGGTGTGGGGAAAGCACACTGCATGAATTCTATGACTGGATGGACTAAAATAAGTCTGTATGACTAGGCTGTAATATACTTGTACAGAATTGATACCACTTGAAAATGTCAAGTCAGGGTATCTTGAGAAATGACGTCCTGGGCATGAGATCTTTGGTCCCATTCAAGGTGTGTGGGTCAGTTGGAGTATTTTGATGCAGCGTGAAAAAGGACTTAAAACTACACAAAAGTAGCGAATATGAATTGGTATATTACTAATCACCCTCAAGACCTAAGGAGGTCTTTTCCTAAGGTAATAAAATTACACTTCAAAGTGCTGCAAATTCCAGTGGTTTCCCAATGGCAGTTTTGATACGACTATTAAAGGAGCAGTCATAGCATGTTAAGAAATTC
Source organism: Acholoe squamosa (assembly GCA_949317995.1). Lineage (NCBI taxonomy): Eukaryota > Metazoa > Annelida > Polychaeta > Phyllodocida > Polynoidae > Acholoe > Acholoe squamosa. The sequence goes on from OX439044.1 coordinate 65,210,681, forward strand.
CCCAGTGAGTACCTAAATTCACTCAATGTAACACATGATAGTAGCGATCATACTTTTTCTTCTCCGTATACTTTAGTATAAGTTACATTTGCGATGTGAAGCAGAAGGGTATTGACACAACACGCGGGACATTTTTTGCAATATCCAGTGAAACCAGTTGGGATAGCTAGGTTCATAGAGGCACAGGTCATTGTAGGGACCTGCCACCAGGGTTTTGTCCACCTGTCAACACCCTCTGCAACAAGCACCCTGCACAACACATTCTGCTGGGAGGTCCACACAGGGCAACTCTAGTCCTGGTAGATCCATAACCGCAGTTAAACATGGGTCTTGCTGACACCTAACAGCATCTGGATCAACATTTGTTTTTTTTTTTGTTAATTTGCAATTAATCCTAATGACCAGGAAAGCACAAAGAGTGTTGAGAATTCATTGAAAATTATTGCTTAAGAAATGTGGCACTTTTGTAAAAGAGTGGCATTGATTTCACTAGTCCTCACAGGCAAAAAGTCTCATCTCATAGAACCAGAGTTTTGTAAGGGAAACTCTGTGATACCATGATAGCATCACTTCTAAAGAAAATATGTTCTATTTCTTAGTTCAAAGAATAAATGAAATGGCTCTGGTTAATGCTAGCCAATAGATTGGCAAGCATTACCTGCTGCATGAAACCTACTCAATAGAGACAGGATTGTAATGGTGAACTAAGGAGAAACTGCTTTGTAAAAGGGGTGCTTGGTTCGCTGGGCTCTGGGGCCGGGGCGGCTGAGGGGCTCTTTTACTGAGAGACACGGCTACTGAATGGGGGCCGTATGGCGTGCCACCCACAGGACAGCGCAGGGGTAGGAGTAGGCAGACAAATGGGACATGAGTAGGGTAAGGAGGGGCAGAATAGGGCTGGAAGTGGAGGCATACAAGGCAGCAGTCTGGACTTAGTTTACCAGAGACTATGAGGCCTTAGCAGTCTGTTTCACTTTCTTTCCTGATGGATCTCTAAAAGGCATCCTTTATTGGACAGAGTTGGGGCCAACATGCACTGTCTGATCCTGGATCTCTAATGTAGCATAAGAAAGATCATAACAGGCTTAAATGCAAAGAGTGCTAGGGTCTGTTACTTCAATAGTTAATAGTATGAAACTTGTGTTAACACAACTTTAGGAGGATTTGTGAGTAACAGGCAAGCAGGAATCTAAGGTGTTGCACAGACAAAGTTGCATTAACGCAAGTACACACACTTGCATTAACGCAACTATGAGACTAGAGACAGAGTATAGTGAGTGATAATAGGGGTAATTGCCAAAATTGAGCAAAGATGGTACAAAGTTGCATTAACGCAAGTCCAGGATTCATGTAAGTAGTACTAGAAATTGGGGGTTTAAATCAGGCAATAAGTCCCGTACTAGCAAGTTCAGTGCGTACTTTCCAATTTCATACTTGCAAGTTGGGCATACTCCCCAAAAATCCTGGCACTAAACCAGCCATTGCAGTTTAGGGTCTATTTGCTCTCATTTTATCCCATGACTTAGCTACCCTCCATAGACACTCCTCCGGAGACTTGCAGCACATGCTTTCTATCTGCATAGAATTCCACTACTGACATTTTCATAGCCATCTAGGACACCTTCCTGAGCTGTCCTAAATCTGAAAGTGGTAAGTACAGTACTTGCAGCTTTTTCATACTTGCTGAAACACAATAAGCCTGCTTACCACCAGTAACAAAGTGGTACTGAAGTCGCACATTTACAAGCCCAGATATGGCCTTTTCAAGTCGTATAGTATCAAAAATATCAGATATTTCAAAATTGATATTTCAGCACTTTTCTAAGATATGGGTAGACATCTTTCAGAATCCTTGCTTACTAAACTGAATTTAAGCCCCCCAAATACCTAAAAGACGTGGCTATAGTTTTCATGGTTATATAGAATTACATAGGAATTATATAGGATTCATAAATTAATATGTCAATTATCTCAGTTTAATCAATTTGTAATTGATCCGACTAAATCTACTGACAGAAGATCTGTAGAGGACCACCTTGTTCAAATATGCAAGTGCTATATACCAAATGAAAGCTCTGGATGAGCTGTTAACAAATATGCCAATAACTAAACATTTTATATGTGCGACTTCCGAACCACTTTGTAAGAATGGGTCACCCCTGGCTTATGCTAATACCGACATGGTTTCTATGCTTTTGTGTAGGGTTGGCAGTGGCCTGACGGGAGGGGCAGGGGTAGATGGGGCTGAGGTAGGGTTACATGGCACAGTTCAAGTGTGCAGTGGGAAGCAGAAGTCTAGGTTATAACTTGAGCTTTTACTATGTGAGATCATCGAGGGTGCATAACAATATTGTAGTGGCCGATATTGGAAATGTTCATGTGATCTAGTTTGATCGTTTGATCTTAAAGAGCAGTAAAGCACAATATCTGTTGAATTATCTTTTTTCATTTAAAAAGTGCAGGCGGCTTTCAGATTATATTATCGCTTATGGACATTCATTAGTTTTGGAATTTTGTCACCTTGACCTGCCATTCCTTTAAATAAGAGGGAAAATTGGCCATTCATGAAGCCAAGGCCGTTAATCAAATCACCAGGACTTGGCTTCTTTCTAAACTTGAAATTCTAACTGCATTAGTCAATTCACAAGGACAAGGGTAATTCATTTGCCAGGTTGTGTCTCAAAGATGGATATCCTGGTGAATGCCACTTGAGACAGAATCTAGAGCAATCATAATTATGTCCTCAAATCAGAAGATTAGTTACTGAGTTAAACCTGGTGATTAATGACCCAAAACAAACTGTTTGTACAACCAATAGCAGGTGTTATGTCCTCGGCCACAACGCTTGCATGTTCAGATGCCTAAAAAGGTTTTTGTGAGGCTTGCAAAGAACCAATGAAACCTTAGGTTCAAATATGACTGGTAAAACTGTTATAGCATGATATTGACAGTAATGTGTTAGGCAGCAGCAAGGACTGCACATGAAACTACTATTCAATCAAATGAATATTCAATTGAAAGGAAACATATATGACAAGAGTGGCGCAGACAAAAGTATTTGGGTTGGCAAGTATGGTTGCTACCAGTTAGTAGATGCTGCGATGGATGCTCCAAAAGGTTCTGTGTTTCCTTACTGATTGAGAGCCCCTTGGACAAAACTATGCTGGATAGAAAAAGTATGAAGGTGTCAGGACAGCTAATAAGTAGCAGAACACCATTAACGTGCGGTCAACTAGGATATGGAGACAGAGGACCAACATGGCCGACAAAGCAAAGCTAGTGAGTAAGGTAAAACTTGACCTCAGAAAAAGAAAAACTAGAGGTCGTGGATAACGCCAGAACGAACAAAATCTCCCGTGAAAATAATAGGTGCCATGAACTAGAAAGTCGATTATCATCATGGCCCTAGACTGACGAAAATACCCAGATGATTTCAACTTCCATGTCGCCGCTCAGGTAGAGAAGACAAGGTGTTACAGGTTGTTACATGTTGTAGGCCTAGACGTCCAAAACAAGGAAAAGTGTCAAACATTCTACATGTTGACCTCAAGTGATTATAATCTATAATGTATAGAACTTTGTTGATGATATACAATTATGTCTATTTTATGTACCTGCATAATAATAGGTTATAACAAAACATACTGAAGCATGTTTAGGCACCTCTACCAGAGAAAACTAGAGCCTTCACGTCTTTTTCATTGTGTAAACATGGTCACAAATGCACAAACGTGTTTATGAATGAGTGCAAATTAAGACATAATGAAATAATTTTATCAAAAGATTACAATGAGGATGTATACAGAATGAGAGCATTACCCCAGTCTTAGCATTACATCTCCATCATTATATATACTTTGACTATTGTACATTTCACTACACAGTGGGGTCCTATGATGGACTGGACTGCCCCACTCACCCTGTTCTAGTCCCTCATCCATTCACTGGGGCCCATTCTGTGCCGCCCGCTGACATGGCGCCCAATTTCCCCTCCACACCTCGGTATGGATGGGGAATAAGGACTACATGCCACTCAGGATATTGGAACTGAGGACGATCGGAGTGTGTGTGTGTGTGTGTGTGTGTGTGTGTGTGTGTGTGTGTGTTAGCATAGCTATATCTTGTGAGGACTGACCATTGTCTACACAGCAAACCTGTGAGGACATTTTGTCATTGTGAGGACTTGCACTCGGGTCCTCACAAAAAAGTCCAGCAAATTGAATGAATTTCTCAGATAATCAGTTATGTTTCATTTGGAATGAGTCCTCAAAAGTGGCCTGTGTTATAATTGCAATGCACCAGTATGCCCCCTGGATTTCAAGATTGGAACTACTTGACAGTGGTACACACTTTCTATCCAATCAGATCAAGTTTTACATACCTCTCCCAACCGGTCCTCAGAAGAGTGATGTGTGATCAATATGCTGTTGACCAATGAAATGAATTGTACTATTGTAGAGTATAGGTCCTCAGATCTGCTGAGTGTCGTCAAACAGTCCCTACAAATCTGCTGTGTGTTCAGAGAATGCTGGGTACATGTAAATTGCCATTATGTGTTTACAGCTACACTGAGAGTGTGGGCCCATTATGAGAATTTAGCACCGTACACATACACTCTCCCTATGGTGTTTGCCTTGTGAATCATTAAGGATGTAGAGCAGCATGGATCTCACTTTGTTTGTATCTCTTTCATATAACTTGGTGTGCAGAAGGAACTCAAATTCGTGCTATGAGATTTACCTAATATTGTATATTAGGATAGCGCCAGCCCCGAACTCAGGCAGTCCTCATAAGCGCTGCCTGAGATTAACTGGGTCCTTAGAAATATGCTGTGCACTCTTGGGAACCTGAAAGCTTGTCAGTGCATCATTCTGTATATGTAGTGGAGTATGGGTCCTCAGATCTGCTGAGTGTTCTCAATCAGTCCCCTCAAATATGCTGTGTGTAAAGGGCACCATGGTTAAGGTTCCATCATTAGTATGTATAAGCTAGACTGACAGTGTAGGCCCTTCATAACACAATTCAGCTCTGAATATGTACATGCACTGTACATTTATTCTGTAAGCTCTCGATACTGTTGGATATTAAGATAGGGCCAGCCCCTAACTCAGTCAGTCCTCAGAAGGACTGGGTGGGATTAACTGGGTCCTCAGGTAGGCTGAATGTAGTCAAGCAGTCCCCACACATCTGCTGTGTGTGCGATACATCACATTTTCTTTTTTTGAACAGATTTAAACTTTATTTGGTCTAGAGATAATTCATCATGCTGACATAGGCACAGTGTGTACATATCTTAGTCCGCTGGATATAATATCATTGCTGTAGAATAACCTATGCACATACAGTGGTATATTACGTAATTACCCATGTTATAAGGTAATTTATCATGATAATAACATGACCAAACAGTTAATGACCAGATCGTCATTTAGAAAATGTTGTTATGATCTGGCCATCTAAACTCTTACCAGTATTCATAGAATTGTAAAAGTATAATAACAATATTTTGAACAATTTGGGACACTCTAATCTACTTTAAGTACAATAATAATTGTTTCCCTCCCCCTAACTTTACAATAGATTTTTACAACATGCATTGGTACTGTTAGATTCAAACTAAGTTATACATTGATAGAGTTGATGTAGAATTCATTAGATATGGTCTTAAGTTTTCTGTTTATCTTACACATTCTAATATTGGTTTCTAGATATTATTCAGGTTCACAACTTGCATAGTTATTATACAATATAAATTATACATTGATAGAATCATTTAAGCTTTTCTTAGATATAGCCTTGAATTTTTCTTTTTCTCTAATATTTCTGATATCAGTTTCTAGATTATTCCAGGTTTGAGCACATAGACACTCGGGCGATTTTGTATATGCTGTACAATTAATTTCCCTATAATTTAATACAGGAGCACTGGAAAATCTAGTATTTCTTACAGTCAGTTTAATATATTCTTCCATTGTTGATCTTTTAAAGGCAAGCATTTTAATATGATAAAATCTTCTAGCTTCTAGTATGGGAGTATCAGTTTCTCTATGTACAAAGTTGGTAGGAGTCAATAAATGAACATCTAGACAGGTCTTTAGACACTTGTTTTGCAGTCGCTGTAATTCTAGTAGTAGTTCTGCTTTAGCTCCATTGTATAGTATATCACAGTAATCAATAATTGGTATAATATGCATTTTGTACATTCTTATTCTTGCTGTGGTTGACAAATATTTCCTAGTTTTATACAAAATTAATGATTTGAAACAAGCATTTTATACAACTAGTACTGAGATAGAATCAAGTGTAGATTTACATTTTTGATAGCCACCTTGGTTTTTCGATAATATATCAAATCTATCTAAGTGATTGCTTAGTTTGTTATGTATGAGTCTCTCTAGTATTTTGCCTGGAACAGGTAGAACACTAATCGGTCTAAGATTTGATACATTGGACGGATCGCCACCTTTTAGTAATGGAGTCACCGTGGCAATTTTCCAGCTATCTGGGATTTGGCCTGTATTTGTAATCAAATTAATAATTTTGATAAATTTTTGAGGAAACTTCATCATAGTTTTCTTAAATATATCAGTAGATAGATAATCAATGGCAGATGACTTTGATGTATCTATATCAGACAAACATTTTTTGATTTCTTCATCAGTAAAATTCGTATCTGGCAGGTCTACCTCGCAAGGAGTACCTTTGAAATTAAATATAATTTGGTGTTGTTCAGCAAGTCTAGGTCCAATCTCTGCGAAAAAATTATTAATATAGGTAGATGTATCATTAATCGAAATTACATGGCCATTTTCATCTGTTTACATAATAGATTTGTTGTTGCCATGCGTTGTCTTGCTAATTTTAATAACACATTTTTGTAGTTAATCCTTTCAAGAAGTTCATTGGACATCCATGGACTAGGCTTATCTACAACCTTAAAACTTTTAACAGGACATTGTAAGTCAAGCATTCTTTTTATCATATTTTCCAGTATATTCCAGCATATATTTGGGTCATTTGATTGATAAAAAAGATTCCAATTACAGTTTTCTAAGTCTGTAAAGAATTTTTCTAAATCTAACTTATTATATGATCTTCCGAGGAAGGTTCTATAGTTCTTTTTTACATGTACTTGAAATTTCTGAATATGTACCGCTAAATGGTCTGATAAGTGTATGTTCAGTGGACCACTAGAGGTGATAGTATCACAGTTTGAAAAAATCAAATCTATACACGTGTTTGTACCCGATGTGGTTGTGACCTCATTAATGAGTTGTACCAAATGAAAATGATCAAAGGTTTCTATGAGAAGCTGCTTCTCAGGTGTATTGGTTAATATGTTTACATTGAAGTCTCCAAGAATGAAAATATCATATCCATCTAGATTATCGATTTGTAGAAGTAAGGCTCGCATGGTATTACAAAATTCCATAAGATTACCTGAGGGTGGTCTATATATATTACAAACAATACATTTCTTATTAGTTCCTTTGGCTGATAATAGCCATTGAATTTCTATGTTTTCATTAGTTCTATTTCAGTTTTTAAACTTATCTACTGAACATGATAGCCCCTCATCAACATATGCACATAGACCACCTCTTCTATAAATACTGATGCGATCTTGACGAAAGAGATTATATCTTGGAAAGCTATATAATTTGCTACAATCCATCTTGTTCAACCATGTCTCAGACAATAGTATAATATCTATAAAGCTATCATTTAATTCTTCTTTGATCTTTGTAAACTTATTTCTCACACTCCTTGCATTCATATGTACAATCGAGAAACCTTTGTTAAATTTATTTTTTAAAGACATATCAATTTCAAAGAATCATAAATAAATGCGACTCTACATGTAAACAACCTCATCATGTATGAATGTTCAATCTTCCTGCCAATACATATTTCTATGAACCAAACCTATGCCATACGCGATAAAAAAATTCATACCCCCTTCCCACCACGGGCTTACAGCTCTTATGGCTACCCATGTTAACAATCTATGAGTTTTGCAGTTAAAGTTTAGAGGCTATTACATCATTTCATCTATGGAACTGTTAAACACATATAAAAAGTTTGATGTTAATGAATTGTACCGTTTTATCAATTCAGGAAATTATTATTCCCCCTCTGGGTTTTCAGATTCATTGGTCAGTTGTACATGAATTTTCTATAAGATCTGCCCCATAAGGTTCTCAACCTTGATGTTTCCAGTCGTACACAGATTTGACAGTCCGAAATGCATCTTCACCCCCCATATCGGGTGGAAACTAGCTTCATTCCAGTTTTTTTTACACCAGTGGAGATTAGATAGTCTCTCATACATGGTATAGAGAATTTCTCTTTGTTAATTTCTTGCATGACTGTAGCAGCCATTTTGTTCCATTCCATTGTAGGTCGGATTTTCCTAGCTTCATACATAATTTCAACCGGATCTTCTAATTTCTTCAAGCATAGGACCAGGTCCTTGTGACCACACGCTTGGGCTTTAGCTACTTGGTACACCTGCTCAGAGCTGTTATACTCTGTTCCTCTGTAGGACATCTGACAGTGGTAGAGGTTTGATAGCTTGTGGTGATGCGACTTAAACATGAGCCCATCAGGCGTTTCAGCTTCATTTGCTGTCTGCATATTTAGATCCTGGTAGGGTAGCTGGTGGAGTTGGTTATGTTCGAACGGCTTATTGTCTATTATGATCTTGCGCTGTCTCAACTGTGTGTTATATCCCAGCCTCTTTGCCAAGTAGTGCATGGCACGTAGGTCATTAAACTCACGCTGTTCAGTCTCCCCTAGCTCGTCACCTATTGATACATGTTTGTATAAGAACTTGCCTTTTAGGTTCTTCAGGAGTTTCATTAACTTAGCCTTTGTATACACATTGTTGAACACAATTTTAATCGGTGGAAAGGTCTTCTTGTTTTTATCATGGGCACCGCCATCTTGGTTTCTTGTGGTAGGTGCTCCTTCGCGACTGCAACTTTGTATGCTTTCAGTGCCGAAATCCGTGCGCATGTCTCTGAGTAGTTGGTTAACTTTTTCCAATAAATTTTCATTATCGGATTCTTCTAGACCTTTAATTATGACTATTTTCCTCTTGATGCCTCTTGATGTCTTTGTCAATTTTCTCGAACCTCTGTGTATGTTTTAGTAACAGTTGTGTTTGGGCTTGAATATTCTGCGTGTGAGCTGTCATGGCTTCCCCCGTCTCCTTGACAGTGGTAGATACCGTATCCAGTGTTCCTTCTGTGGAGGTAAGCCTGGTCTTTATACCATCTAGAGTAGAATTAATGGTGGTAGTGGTGTTATTTAGTTTATGGAGTCAATAAACCCATTGATACTGTGCTTCATATCAAGTTGTAACTCCTCCACCGTCTTGACTCATTTGTCAATTGAATTGACAGTGGCAATAACATCCTTTAAAGTGGCTTCAGGCGACAGCATTTCTTTCGCTTTCCTCCTGGTCTGAGACCCCTCTCTAGTGTTTGACATTATGTAAAAGGTTTCTTGGTAGTAGTATGTCAAGTTTGATTCAGTTCCAATATGTATATCCTAATAAATTTGCCAAAATTCTGCAGCCCTGTTTTCAACTGCTCAACCCTGTGCCGCCATTTTGTTCTTTTGAAGGTTTAGGTTGAAATTATGATAATGTATAAATTAGACTGAAAGTGTAGACCCATCATAACATAATCTAACTGTGCATATCTGCATGCCACAAAAAGGATATGCTGTTAGCTCCTCATGCCATTAGATATTAAGATAGTGCCAGCCCATAACTCAGTCAGTCCTCATAAGTACTGGGTGAGATTAACTGGGTCTTAACAAATATGCTGTCCTCTCTTGAAGACCTGAAGGTTTGCATTGCATCATATCATTGTGAAGTATAGGTCCTCAGATCAGCTGAGTGTTGTCAGGCAATCCCCAAAAATCTGCTGTGTCTGCAGGCCATCAGCATTACATGTAGGTCGACATTATTATTATGTATTACTTCAACTGACGGTGAAGACCAATCATAACACAATTTAGGACAGCAGATATAATGATCTACATACCACATAACATAGGTATGCTGTGAGCTCCTCATGTCACAGGATATAAACACAATAGTTCAACGACCATGGGGTAAAAAACCTTTAATTCACGCTACGGCAGCTGTCTGCCCTAAGGGGAACAAACCCCACAAGGGGTAGGATCTATGATCATTATTTCTGGACTAGGTCAGTCAGTCCTCATAAGCACTGGGTGAGATAACCGGGTTCTAACAAATATGCCATGCTCTCTTGGAGAACTGAAGTTTTGCATTGCATCATATCATTGTGGAGTATAGGTCCTCAGATCAGCTGAGTGTCGTCAAACAGTCCCTACAAATCTGCTGTGTGTTCAGAGAACCATGGGTACATGTAGATTGACATTATGTATGTACAGCTATATTGAGATTATACGCCCATTATGAGAATGTAGCACTATACACATACACTCTCCCTGCGGTGTTTGCCTTGTGAATCTTTAAAGATGTTGAGCAGCATGGATCTCACTTTGTTTGTATCTCTTTCATATAACTTGGTGTGCAGAAGTAACTCAAAGTTGTGCTATGAGATTTACCTAATATTGTATACAAGGATAGTGCCTCATAAGTGCTGCATGGGATTAACTGGGTCCTTAGAAATATGCTGTGCACTCTTGGGAACCTGAAAGCTTGTCAGTGCATCATTCCATATATGTAATAGAGTATAGGTCCTCAGATCTGCTGAGTGTAGTCAATCATTCCCCTTAAATCTGCTGTGTGTGCAGGCAACTATGGTTAATATCCCATCATGAGTATGTATAAGATAGACTGACAGTGTAAGCCCTTCATAACACAATTCAGCTCTGAATATGTACTTGCACTGTACATTTATTCCGTAAGCTCTTTGTACTATTGGATATTGAGATAGTGCCAGCCCCTAACTCATTCAGTCCTCAGAAGCACTGAATAGGATTAACCAGATCCTCAGATAGGCTGAATCAAGTCAAGTTTTAAGTTTAAACGTTTTTATTTGCAAGGAATGATCTGTAGTCAAGCAGTCCCCACACATCTGCTGTGTGTGCGAGACATCACCATGGTTACCTGTCACATGACATTATGACAGTGTATAAATTAGACTGAAAATGTAGACCCATCGTCATAGTCTAACACTCCATATCAACATACCACATAAAGGATATGCTGTGAGCTCTTCATGTCATTGGATATTAAGATAATTCCATCGGTCCTCAGAAGCACTGGGTGGGATTAATTTGTTCCTTACTTATATCCTGTGCATGCTTGGTGACCTGAAAGCTTGTCATCACTTTGGAATGTGGTACACTTTTATACTCTGGCATGTATCAGATTACCTCTTAGATTACAAACTTCAACATAAAGGATGTTCTATAAAATGCAGCATACCATAGTGGAGTATAGGTCCTCAGATCTGCCGAGTGTAGTCGAGCAGTCCCCACAAGTCTGTTGTGTGTGCCGGCCACCATGGTTACATATAAGGTCCCTTCATGAGTATATACAAGCAAGACTAACAGTGATGGCCCATCCTAACAGTATTCAGCCTTCCATTTGTACATAACACTGTAATATATAGCACTGTACACACACAAGTCCCCATAAACACAGGGTGGAATTAACTGGTTCCTTACATATATCCTTTGCACTCTTGTTGACCTGAGAGCTTGTCAGTGGTGCAGAATGGGGTCAACTTTTATCACCGTTTGGTGGCAGACACATCTCAGATTACCTGTCTTTATAGAGAACCCTCTCTTTTTAGACTTGTAGTTTGTGACCCTATTGACAGAAACTACTGTCCTAGGAATCTTGGTCTGAAAAAGAATAGGAGATGAGATTATCAGACACTGAGAGACCTTTGTAACCATCATTACCTCACAGTGCCATTTTACCCAAGCAGGTTCTGTGTCTAAAAGGCTTCTTTCCTAAGAGAAAGAGATGCTGCTATTAACAAAAGTTAAAATCCCTGTAAGAAGCCCATTCTTGTTTGTATGTATGCCTAGGCAAATTGCTTTATATCATTCACTCTGAGATATAAACCCTTCTGATCAAACTCTTTCTTCATTATTCATTGATATTATGTATGATTAATTTATATATGCTCCTCACAAACCTGCCGTTCAAGTGGGCCATCACTCATATATGTGTTGATATGCACTACAAATATTTCCGTGAGCCAGCCTTAGAATAAACACCCATAACATATATTTAGGGCCTCTTCATGATTATGTTAATGTACTCATATGTATCTTCATTCCTTGTGGGTACAGAATGTTGAATGAAAGTTGGAAACTGGTCATTAAATGTTCACAAGGTTGATCAACATGTTATCAATGTTGTCAATGACTTAGTCCACTATGCACCTGACTCCTGCCCCAATGTACCTGACTATTGCCCCATGTACCTGACCATACATGCTAACCGGGAGTTATTGGCTGGGACACTCCCGGATTTCAAAGGTTTCTCCTGGGAAAAATTTAACTACTGATTTCTCCCAGTTTTTTACTAATCTCCTGGTTTATGATATATCAAGGCAGTTTGCATCATATAGAATCTCCAGGATTTTGATATGATAAGGCATTTTCAACTTATAAAACGTACCAGAATGGCCAATTTGGTGTTTCCATTTTCATGAGAAATTACAATTTCCAAAGCCTTTGGCAAAGGTCGCCCGGTTTGGGGCCCTGAAATGTTGGCATGTATGCCTGACTACTCCCAACATGTAACTGATTACTTCCCCCATGTACCTGATTACTGCCCCCATGTACCTGACACCTGCTGATTGTACATGATTACTCCCCACATGTACATGCCTTCTGCCCCATGTACCTGACTTCTGTCCCTGACTCCTGTCCCCCATGTACCTGACTCCTGCCCCAATGTACCTGACTACTGCCCCATATACCTGAATACTTCTCCCCATCTACCTGACTCCTGCCCAATGTATCTGACTCCTGCTCCCCCTTGCACCGCAGGGGCGGATCCAGGATTTTGAAAAGGGGGGGTCCAACACTGGGGCCTATCCAGCGCCCTGACATACATAGGGGGAGTTTGGGGGCATGTACCCCTAAGAAAATTTTGAAATTTAGATATCAAATGGTGCATTCTGATGCATTTCCAGACTCCAATCCAGTAATGCATTTTGGTGTACCATCAGCAGTAAACCAATGATTTTGAGAGCAGGGTATGAAAATCTTATTAAATTTTGATTGCACAATAGTGTTTTAGGTAGGGGGCATGTATCCTAGAAAATTTCAGAAATATAAATATCAAACTCCAAATTTTAAAGCATGTTGGTGTAAACCTGGGGTGGGAAGGGTTTCCATAAAGGGGATGCAAACCTTATGTGGTAATGCTTTGTCCTTTGTGAGGTTTTGAGGGCTGGCCTCTCAAGAAAAATTTGAAATATAGATGTCAACATCTCTAGTTTAAGGGTTTCAACTAGCCTCAGACTTGAATCTAGTATTTTTAGATATTGTTGTCTAAGGGGGTGTGGGGGCCTGCCCCAACCCCTGGGAAATCTTTTGAAAAATTGATGTCAAACCCTAAAGTTTAAAACATTTGGTGTACCCTCAGGAGTATGTTCATGCACTGGTGCCACACCTAATGCCTAGATGCTCATGTTGTCACTGGTGCACATTGAGGATGATTTCTAGTAGATTACCCCTAATCTAATGCAATTATAATATCCTACATCCCTGACTCATTACTATATCATGGCATATATCACTCAAACTCAACCTATACGGCTTACCCGGAATGGGTTTAAGGTATAAGCTATGCCTTATATATAGGCCAAAGCCAAGCATTATCTACATGACAGTGCCTTTTTCTGGATTTGTCCATGTTAGAAAATTTTGAAGAAATTTTATATATTTGAGACACCGTAGAGTCATAAATTTTACAATTTGAAAACAATAAAAGCTATATCAAAGAGAAATAGGGGTAATGAATGGGGGCATACAAAGTGAAAATACTGGGTGGGTCCAAAGGGAGAGGTCTACCTTCGGGGATCTCTATTTCGACCAAAAGGGGGGTCCTGATCCCCAGGATCCCCCCTGGATCCGCCCCTGCACCTGACTCCTGCCCCAATGTACCTGGCGACTGCCTCACATGTACCTGACTACTGTCCCCCATGTACCTCACTACTGCCCACTTGTACCTCACTACTGCCTCCATATATCTGATTACTGCCCCAATGTACCTTACTACTGCCCCATGTACCTCATTGCTCCCCACATGTACCTGACTACTGCCCCCATGTACTCGACTACTAGCCATATGTACCTGACTACTGCCCCATTGAACCTGACTTCTGTCTCTCTGTACCTTACGATTGCCCCCATGTACCTGACTACTGCTCCCATGTACCTGACCACTGCCCCATATACCTTACGTCTTCCCCCATGTACCTGACTACTGCCATCATGTACCTGACTAGTATCCCCCTTTCCCTGACTACTGCCCAATTGTTCCTGACTACTTTTCCCATGTACCTAGTGGTTTAAAACACATATGGTCTTGACTAATGTTCCCAGGCATCCTAACAAGAGCCCAAACCTATCTGATAATTCTCCTAAGTACCAGTCAACTGCCCTCATCTTCCTGAGAACTGCACCCATGTGCATAACTACTGCCCCCCATGTACCTGACTACTGCCCCCATGTACCTGACTACTACCCCCCATGTACCTGACTACTGCCCCCATGTACCTGACTACTGCCCCCCAAGTACCTGACTACTGCCCTCATGTATGTGACTCCTGCACCCCAAGTACCAAACTACTGCCCACTTGTACCTGACTACTGCCACCATGTAGCTGACTACTGTCCCAATATACCTGACTTCTGCGTCCATGTACCTGACTACTAGCCACATTTACCTAACTACTGCCCAATGAAGCTGACTACTGCCCCCATGTACCAGTCAACTGCCCTCATCTTCCTAAAAACTGTGCCCATGTGCATAACTACTGCCCCCCTTGTACCTGACTACTACCCCTGATGTACCTGAGTACTGCCCCTCATGTATCTGACTACTGCCCCCATATACCTGACCACTGCCCTGATGTACCTGACTACTGCCACCATGTAGCTGACTACTGCCCCCCATGTAGCTGAGTACTGCCCCCATGTACCTCACCATTGCCCCCGTGTACCTGACTACTACCACCATGTAACTGACTACTGTGCCCATGTACCTGACTACTAGCCACATTTACCTGACTACTGCCCCCCATGTACCTGACTACTGCCCCCCATGTACTCGATTACTAGCCACATGTACATGAATACTGCCCCTATGTATCTGAGTACTGCCCTCATGTACCTGACTTGTGTCCCCCTGTACCTTACTACTGCCCCAATTGTACTGACTACTGCCTCCATATATCTGACTACTGCCCCAATGTACCTTACTACTGCCCCATGTACCTCATTGCTCCCCACATGTACCTGACTACTGCCCCCATGTACTCGACTACTAGCCATATGTACCTGACTACTGTACCTCACTACTGCCTCCATATATCTGACTACTGCCCCAATGTACCTTACTACTGCCCCATGTACCTCATTGCTCCCCACATGTACCTGACTACTGCCCCCATGTACTCGACTACTAGCCATATGTACCTGACTACTGCCCCATTGAACCTGACTTCTGTCTCTCTGTACCTTACGATTGCCCCCATGTACCTGACTACTGCCCCCATGTACCTGACCACTGCCCCATATACCTTACGTCTTCCCCCATGTACCTGACTACTGCCATCATGTACCTGACTAGTATCCCCCTTTCCCTGACTACTGCCCAATTGTTCCTGACTACTTTTCCCATGTACCTAGTGGTTTAAAACACATATGGTCTTGACTAATGTTCCCAGGCATCCTAACAAGAGCCCAAACCTATCTGATAATTCTCCTAAGTACCAGTCAACTGCCCTCATCTTCCTGAGAACTGCACCCATGTGCATAACTACTGCCCCCCATGTACCTGACTACTGCCCCCATGTACCTGACTACTACCCCCCATGTACCTGACTACTGCCCCCATGTACCTGACTACTGCCCCCCAAGTACCTGACTACTGCCCTCATGTATGTGACTCCTGCCCCCCAAGTACCAAACTACTGCCCACTTGTACCTGACTACTGCCACCATGTAGCTGACTACTGTCCCAATATACCTGACTTCTGCGTCCATGTACCTGACTACTAGCCACATTTACCTAACTACTGCCCAATGAAGCTGACTACTGCCCCCATGTACCAGTCAACTGCCCTCATCTTCCTAAAAACTGTGCCCATGTGCATAACTACTGCCCCCCTTGTACCTGACTACTACCCCTGATGTACCTGAGTACTGCCCCTCATGTATCTGACTACTGCCCCCATATACCTGACCACTGCCCTGATGTACCTGACTACTGCCCCCATGTACCTAACCACTGCCCCCCTGTACCTGACTACTGCCACCATGTATCTGACTACTGTGCCCATGTACCTGACTACTAGCCACATTTACCTGACTACTGCCCCCCATGTACCTGACTACTGCCCCCCATGTACTCGATTACTAGCCACATGTACATGAATACTGCCCCCATGTATCTGAGTACTGCCCTCATGTACCTGACTTGTGTCCCCCTGTACCTTACTACTGCCCCAATTGTACTGACTACTGCCCCTTTATACCTGACCACTGCCCCATTTACCTCACTTCTTCCCCTATGTAACTGACTACTGCCTCCATGTACCTGACTACTGCCCCCATGCACCTGACTACTGCCCCTGTGTACCTGACTACTGCCCCCATGTACCTGACTGCTGCCTCCATGTTCCTGACTACTGCCCCATGTACCTTACTACTACCCGCTTGTATCTCACTACTGCTCCCATGCTCCAGACTACTGCCGAATGTACCTGACTACTGCCCCAATGTACCTGACTACAGCGTCTATGTACCTGACTATTGTGTCAATGTACCTGACTACTGCCCCCATGTACCTGACTACTGCCTCCATGTAGCTGACTACTGCCCCCATGTATGTGACTACTGGCCCCCTGTACATGACTACTGCCCCAATGTACCTAACTACTGCCTCCATGTAGCTGACTACTGCCCCCATGTATGTGACTACTGGCCCCCTGTACATGACTACTGCCCCAATGTACCTGACTACTGCCACCATGTAGCTGACCACTGCCCCATGTATGTGACTACTGCCCTCAAGTAGCAAACTTGAGGGCAGTTTCTGACTACTTCCCCCATATACCCAACTACTGCTTCTATATACCTGACTGTTTATCCGTGTGCCTATCTACTGTCCCCCTGTACCTGACTACTGCCCCCATGTATCAGAATACTGCCCTAATGTACCTACCTACTGCTCCCATGTACCTCCCTACTGCCCCATATTCCTGACCACTGCCCCCATGTACCTGAATACTGCCCCGTGTACTTGACAACTGCCCCCATGTACCTGACCACTGCAATCCATGTTCCTGAATACTGCCCCCATGTACCTTACTACTGGCCCCCATGTACCTAAATAATGCCCGATCTTCCTGACTACTTTCCCAATGTGCCATACTACTTCGGCCATGTACCTGACTACTCCCCCTATGTACCTGACTACTACCTCCCATGTAGCTGACTTCTGCCCACCCCCATGTACCTGACTACTGCTGCCATATACCTGAATACTGTCCCCATGTACCTGACTACTGCTGCCATATACCTGAATACTGTCCCCATGTACCTGACTACTGCTGCCATATACCTGAATACTGTCCCCATGTATCTGACTACTGCTGCCATATACCTGACTACTGTCTCCATGTACCTGACTACTGGTGCCATATACCTGACTACTGCCCCCATATACATGACTACTGCTAGCATATACCTGACTACTGTCCCCATGTACCCGACTACTGCTGCCATATACCTGAATACTGTCCCCATGTACCTGACTACTGCTGCCATATACCTGAATACTGTCCCCATGTACCTGACTACTGCTGCCATATACCTGAATACTGTCCCCATGTACCTGACTACTGCTGCCATATACCTGACTACTGTCTCCATGTACCTGACTACTGCTGCCATATACCTGAATACGGTCCCCATGTACCTGACTACTGCTGCCATATACCTGAATACTGTCCCCATGTACCCGACTACTGTTGCCATATATCTGACTACTGTCCCCATGTACCTGACTACTGCTGGCATATACCAGAATACTGTGCCCATGTACCTGACTATTGCTGCCATATACTTGACTACTGTCTCCATGTACCTGACTACTGCTGCCATATACCAGAATACTGTCCCCATGTACCTGAATATTGCTGCCATATACCTGACTACTGTTTCCATGTACCTGACCACTGCTGCCATATACCTGAATACTGTCCCCATGTACCTGACTACTGCTGGCATATACCAGAATACTGTGCCCATGTACCTGACTATTGCTGCCATATACTTGACTACTGTCTCCATGTACCTGACTACTGCTGCCATATACCTGAATACTGTCCCCATGTATCTGACTACTGCTGCCATATACCTGACTACTGTCTCCATGTACCTGACTACTGGTGCCATATACCTGACTACTGCCCCCATATACATGACTACTGCTAGCATATACCTGACTACTGTCCCCATGTACCCGACTACTGCTGCCATATACCTGAATACTGTCCCCATGTACCTGACTACTGCTGCCATATACCTGAATACTGTCCCCATGTACCTGACTACTGCTGCCATATACCTGAATACTGTCCCCATGTACCTGACTACTGCTGCCATATACCAGAATACTGTCCCCATGTACCTGACTAATGCTGCCATATACCTGAATACTGTCCCCATGTACCTGAATATTGCTGCCATATACCTGACTACTGTTTCCATGTACCTGACTACTGCTGCCATATACCTGAATACTGTCCCCATGTACCTGACTACTGCTGCCATATACCTGAATACTGTCCCCATGTACCTGACTGCTGCCCCATGTTACTGATTATTTTCCCATGTAACTCCTGCTATTCTTCATCTCTGGATGTCCTTTCATGCCATGCTTCTGTTCTCATTTTATGTTTAGCATGATGTTAGTAAATCAAAGCACGTTTCCTTCATATATTGGTATATGATGTGGTGGCCTGTTTAAAACTTAAGCCAACACAAGTCTCTATGCTTAGGGAGTTGATATAGTTCTTAATGAATTGAAGGATGACAAAAAGAGATATATACAAGGTAGAGCAGGGCTTCAAGGAGGTTTAAATAGGCTGGAAGGATGTAATGGAAATGGTGTAGTGAGTGTGGAGGGATGATAGAGAGATTAATGGCGGGCAGCTGGGGACCTTTTCACTTGGGGACATGTGACAGATAATCTGTGATGGGCAAGGGAGCTGGGTGATATGTAATAGGGTCAGATGTGGTGCATGCATGAATTGCTGTTGGTGGTATAACTCAGGGTCATATGGTTTCACCTCCATCACTTATACGTTTCGTTTATTTCCCAAATTGCACATGATTATGACCATATTCTAAGAAATCAATCACACACAGTGTTAATGAGGACTATGATATCAAAGTCATTAGGACAAAGTGGCTCTTAAGTTGGGAAAGAAAACCTGAGGGATGACTCACAGAAGATCTAGACCTTGGAGGATTAATGAAAGAATGGTCTCCGAGGGGATGAAGGGATTGAATCAACATGTACTTGGTCTAATATATACCTTGATATTTGAAGGAATAAAGATCCATAGAAATTCTGATATAATATCATGATTTTGTTCTACATGTATAACATAATGTCATGTATTATTTTAACAATTTGGCATAAACATTGTTGTTACAATAATCATATTTAGGTATCTGGTTATAAAGCATCCCCTGCATCTCGATACAGTACAAACATCTTTTCAAACAAAGCCTCTGTGAATAAGGTCACTTATGGCAAATCTCCATGTGTGGTATTCTAATACTGAGATGTAATCTGAGATGTGTCTGGGACCACAAAGTGATAAAAGTTGACCCTATTTTGTAGCACTGACAAGCTTCCCAGGCACAACATATTAGTTAAAGCCTAGTAGATTGCACCCAGTGCTTATCAGGACTTGCCTAGAGCATGGTCATATTTGCGTAGCCACCAAAGAAGGTTGAATCAATGTTATTATTGAACAAATCCCACGACATAATGAAGTGATTTTGATATTTGCTCAATATATCAGCTCAGTCAATCAATATGCAAACAGAGTGATTTTGTTATTTGATGTCTAATATCAATCTATGCAGTGTTTTCAAAGCAATAATGATATGATATATAATACAAATGATTTTGATGAATACAGCTAATGGACTAATACAGACTAAATGTAGTACAAATAATGACACAGTATGACTAAGCCAAAAAATATTGACTAGCACATGATAAAGCATAGCACAACTATGGACAAGGTATGGACTATAACCTGCAAGAATATAACAATAAGATATGGCCTCAATACACTTAAGTAAAGCTAATACAGAATGAAAGTTAACCTAACAAGACTATGGAGCTATAACAAGACTAAAGAAAACTTTGATATCATATGCCAGTTTCATTATGATATAAGAATATGTAGTACACATTAAAGGGTAGGACTGAAAATATTGAGAACTGTTGAATACTGTTGTATACCCAGGGGCAGGAAGTTTCCATTTATAAACCAAAAACAAAAAAAAATCCAGTAACACAAAACATTCACAAGTCGACCCTCACATGGAACAATTATTCGCTTATACTTGTTTCACTCTCAAGGTAGAGACTGTCATCACTATCAGAGCTGCAGTCACTAAATACATGACCCATGTCATTTTCATACAGATTCTCAATACAACCAATTCTTGCCTTGAACTTAATCTTATTTTCTGACTCTTGAACCCGGGAACTAAGATTGTCCCCCAGTTTACTACCCCTATATAGAGAACAACATTTTAGAAATACACTTTTGAGCCTGGGTTTGTACTTGAAGCGAGTATGTCTGTTTCTCCTAGTAGCTCTATCTCCTTAAATAGTAGAGCCACTATGTTGACATAGTGGCCCCACTATGTCACTGGTATATTGCTTGAAAGGGGTTGTGGTTAAAAATGGAGATGCATTTTTGACTGCAACCCATTAAGATCAGCTGTTTATTTAAGGCAAATTCATTGCAGCTTGGCTATTTATTTTCACTGGATCGTCAAAACTGCTCCAAATCGTCAATTATATTGAAATTAGCCCCTGTTCTTAGTACACCCATGGCAGATAGGCTTGAGGTCCTCTATTAAAAGTAAAATCATAACGTGTTGGCCTAAGGTCTTCTATTCCAAGTAGAATCCTAACATGTGGGCTTGAGGTCCTCTGTTCCAACTAAAATCATGACATATGTGCTTATGGTCCTCTATTGCAACTAAAATCATGACATAGGGCTTGAGGTCCTCTCTTCCAACTAAAATCATGACATATGGGCTTATGGTCCTCTCTTTCAACTAAAATCATGACATATGGGCTTATGGTCCTCTATTCCAACTAAAATCATGATATATGGGCTTATGGTCCTCTATTCCAACTAAAATCATGACATAGGGCTTGAGGTCCTCTCTTCCAACTAAAATCATGACGTATGGGCTTATGGTCCTCTATTCAAAATAAAATCATGACATAAGAGCAAGAAGACCTGTGTTCCAACTAAGATCATGACATATGGGCTTATTTTCCTCTATTCCAACTAAAATCCTGTCATAAGGGCTTGAGGTCCTCTCATCCAAGTAAAATTATGACATATGGGTTATGTTAATTTATGTTAATAGAGAGTCCTCATAATCTGACCTTACAAAAGTAGTAATGAGTCAAATGAGCTTAGTGATCAAAATATGTACATTGATGTACTTCTTGCTAAGTGCATAGGGGAAGATGATGGCAAGGATGGCCCTCATTGTAACAGACTCATTCTAGCAACAGGGGAAAGGATGGTCCTCAGTAGTGGGTCTTTTGTTATGGTCCTCACATGATATACTTATACCAGTATGTGTGTGTGTGTGTGTGTGTGTGTGTGTGTGTGTATGGTGGATAGGGTGGGGTGAAAGATGTGAACTTTAGTTTCGTGCAATAGGGATCTGTTGTGAAAAAAAGCTACTGTACTGTGGGATATAGATGGACTGTAATGTGTAAAATGTATTGATGAAGCTTTGGAAGTCAGTAAATTAAATTTTACAAAACATAATTACATAATCCCAAAAAAGCTTAGCATTTTCTGTAAAATTAATGGAGGCTTGACCATGTGAGTTTTATATATTTCATTGACATATGGGGTTAGACAATAAGGGCTATCAGTTGCTGAGAATGTTTTTATAGGGCTTAAAATGAGGTATGTCACTTGATTTTGATCAAACACTGGTCAGTTCCAGTTGCAGTAGGAACATCCCCAAAGCCTGATAAAAACCTATATAAAGCTGTCAATTAGTATCAATGTCAGTAAAGTCACATTACCAGTGATGTGTGACATTAGCAGAATGGATCAATGTAGCTTCATGGACACGACTGTGATCAATAGCCTCATGTATAGCACTATAGATTATAGAAGGACCTGCTCAATACAAGTACCTACTCCAAGCCTAATCAATGCCTTATGTGCTTTGCTGCAGAGAGGCTGATTGCAGGCTTAGCAGGCAAAGATTGGATGATACACATGACTACTCGATGTATACTGTGTACAATCCTGATAATGCCAATTGCTGATAGATACACAGTAAGCTTTCTCTGGGGGGTACATTAATCTTACTGACGGGACAGGCTGTTGCCAGAAATTACTTCCTAGAATTGGTCACCCACCTTGTTACCAGGCATATAGAATTTGGTAGAGCAGTCATAGCACTAGCACACACTAATGTAGGTGACTGTGATCTGCACAGGGTGAGTGCCTTAACAATTTGAAGCCGCTGATGCATTAGGGCATCATGCCCATCGGCCGTTATGATACACAAATGACGTCATGGTGATACTGCTCGTCAGCAATTCATTGGTGCAATCTATATAAAGGTGTCAACCAGAATCAACGACAGTAAAATTGTAAGTGACATGGCATTTAACAGTATTGATCAATGTAGCTTTATGGACACACAGTCAATAGTCTCATGTATAGCACTATAGATTACAGCTCTTACCATGCTCTAGTAGGACCTGCTCGATACAAGTACCTACTCAAGCCCTAATCAATGCCTTGTGCTGTACACTATGGAGAGGCAGATCTGAGGCTTAGCAGGCAAAGAGCGGATGACGCACATGACTGCTGTATGCTGTACACAGTCCTGATATTGCCAATCGCTCATTGCTTGTTGCTCAGCTTACTGCTTTCTGTGGGGCTTATTTCAATATAGCGAAAGATACACTTGCGATTTGGCTATCTTACTGGAGAGGCATTCCTAAGATCACTCCCTAGAATTGGCCAATTGTATTTACACATGATGAGCAGGTTCAGGACTAACCTGTTTCTTGGTATGCCCTAAGATTGAATGATAGTCCATGGATCATGGGGTGTACTAAGAATTTGCTACACTAGTTTATCATCAAGATTTCTCTTACTTCTGCATCAAAATACATAATTCTGATAACACCATAAGTAGATGGGGTCTATATTTGATACATGCACTTTTTTAGAGAGCTAAAATCAGAACATTCTCTGGGAAATGGCTATTTGTATGAATTTCCCCTGAGTCCTGTTATAGTAAAATCTATTTCCTAATTCTTTTTGTTAAATTTCCTAATAAATATGAACCCACAGCATTATTAAATAGATAAATGCCTACAAATTGATGTTTTTATTTTAGCTAAGTTATGTATGATAAAAGAGTAAATGAATCATTTATTGCAAATATAAGTACCAAATGGTGGAGTGGTTTAACCATCCCACCTTCGACCCCAATAATATATAGATGTCATGGTCCAGTGACTAGGGCTCTGATTGGCCCATGCACCTGTAGATGTGGGTGTCATGGTCCAGTGCACACACAAGTGTACTAAGATCCCAGTACATCCTAAGACTTTACATGGTACCATAATCTTAGTACAGACTAAAATCTAACTGTTGTACTATGATCCTGGTGTGTCCCAACAAAGTATTCCCGTCCCCAACCTGATTAGTTCCTTTTTAGGGCAAACATTGTCATCATGGGTATTGAAATAAGCTTCAGAAGAAATTTATATATGTGACAGGATCTGCGAAAAAGACCCTTAGTGCAGGGTGCATTAAGGTACCTATTCCCAGTGCATGTCATGCATCAATGCATTAGTATCCCTTTATAAATTATAGGGTTAAAGCTTCTAGCTGTTCAGCTTTAATTGATATCTATAGAGCAAAGTAATATGACAATTTCCGCATTGATTGGTCTTTAATCTCTCTGGTCTTTAATTAGCGTCAAGCTACATAGGAGAGAACCAGCCAGCTAAGTATCTCCTTGGCCATGTACTATTGACTGGGACTGTATTGACTGCAGTCTAACAGGTAGCCACAGACTGAGTATGTAAATAGGGTATTGGACAGTTATCCTGCTTCTACCACACTTACATATATATCTGCTCCGCTTGACCCTTCCCACTACTTAATCTTTAATGGGTCTCCATATTACTCATCATTCATGCTCGTGTCATGTCTGCATGCTGTAAAGCAGAACGTTCCCCCAGTCAGCCCATGGGATTTGTAGCTGCAGGTAAACACTGGAGTTGAGAAACAGACATATTCTGTGAGCCAAATATCTTTTACTGTACTAAGTATGAATTATTCAATAGTTTTGTCATCTGAAAAATATTGGATATTTTCCTTTCTGTGTACCACTATTTGTTAAAACACATATGGGTCATCCATATAGACATGTGGTTCCTTGGACATATAATAGCAAGGGGAACACTTCTACACTACCAATAATATTTTTATTCTTTAGTGGGGGGTAATAGCTAAGATTTCCATATGGTTTGGGTGTGTCTTGGGGCATAATTTATTTTTTATATGCATTTAATTATGAATTTTCATGAGCAGAACATTACTGATAGAGTCCATCTAACCTGGTTAGGGAATATCACCAGTCTTATTATATGCAATCAAGAGGTATCCTGGGGGGGGGGCTTCCATAACAAATCTTTTTGATGTACTCTGGGAATTTCCCATGCCTGGGTCATATTTAAGTGATTTTCAATGCACACTGCGATCAGTAACGTTCCAGGGACATTACTGATGGTTACAGATATTCTTGATAGTCAAAGTTAAAGTTTCATAGTATCAACCTACCACCTTGTGTAGTGTTTGTAGCATTTCTTTTCAATTGGAGACATGTCTGGCTCATGTGAAAAGAGTACTTGCTGTATGTAAAGATACATTTTAGCACCACATATGAATAGGGGACGTTACTGATGGCCACACACATTTTTTAGATGATTATAGTTCTACTTTTATAGTGCCAACCTATTATCTTGTATGGCGTTTCTATCATTTGTATTTAATTTGAGACATGTTTGGCTTATGAGAAAATACTATTTGGTGTATGTAAAGTTACATTTTAGCACCATATGGCATGTGCACATAGCAACAAGTGTACAAAAAGTTCTGATTTTTAATTTTCAAAGTGATATAAGACACCCAAGATGGGCATTATGCATGTTTAATGACTCTATACATGTAGCACAATCTCTTTTATCATTGTTTACAGCTACTACAACTTCACAACCTAAAAGTTAGTGCCAGTGACCATAGGTAAGCCCCTACGACTGCTCTGTATGATCAAGCCTCTTGCAGCAATCACATAGCTTTTGGTAGGTGCTGCATGTACTACATGACCATTACTATGGGGCTGTGTTGTCACTAAGTTAGGGCTTCCCGCTAAGACTTGAAAGTGGGCAGTCGTAGCCTGTTAAGAAATGGCCTCCAGATTGGCACTTATAATGTCCAGGTAGAACTCTCATATGTTTAGAGCACAACAACCAACAAAGGACATTTGACTTTTGATGTGTTTTAAATAAAAACGCATTTTAATAGATGACAGCATTCATGCGTTTGTGTACTATGCTATCAATTGGATCAATGAAATGTCAAAGACTGAATATTGCTGAAATGGTAAAGCTTAATATTTTGTCAGTAATGTGTTGTAATACACACTAGATTATGTATTTAAGATGCTATCCTCCTCATTGAAACTTTGAAAGGACAAGGTGTTGCCTGTCCAATGGATATTGCACATTGGATATTGTATATTTCTTACCTGTAGCTAATAAGAGTTATCCTTTAAAACTAATAAACTAATACACTTGCAGCTCTCTGTTCTCTTGTTTTTTTTCGTATGAGCCCCTTTTGCTTGGTGCCTAAGTGTTCTGACTAAGTGGTTGGTGCCCATAGGGGGAGCCTTGATGTAGGTTTACTTAATAGCCGGCCCATGATGAGGGAGCACGAGGCTTAACATTAATCCCATCTTGTCTAAGACGTCCCATGTACTTCATTAGTCCTCATCCAAAACGGCCCAACAAAATCCCAAAACAGGGTCCTGAGTGTAGATGGAACTAAGAATCTATCTATACAAAAACAGCTTTTATACGGTGGATCTTCATATTTTGAAATGTTCAATGATTCAATTTCTAAGAAACCATGGTATGAGAAAATGTATTCCCATTTCCTGATATAGAATGTTTTTTTATATCTATAAGTATGCATATATTAAAGGAGATGGCTACACTATTATCCTAGTCTTACTTTGCATCAGTAAGTACTAGTATTGCTGCTGAGAAAAGGGTCATTTCTAAACTCCTCTTGGCAGATCTTATAGCTATAGCCCCTCATACTCTGCACTTACACACAATGATCACCACTCAGTCCTTACAAGTCCCAGAGCATTATCCATGTCTACCCACGTCCCTAAGGCTGGTGTCCTGAGAGAGCCTTCTTCATGGGAGTTGTTGCTCATAAAGTACCATTGCTGCTATTCATTCATCTACCCATCATTATTACTCAGTCACACATAAAGTTTACAACACACTCTATGCATGTTCACACATTAACACAGAGGGTAGTCTCATGTAGTCCCTCTCGCCTTTACCATTGCTATTGCTTCAGTTCTAAATGTAAGCAATGAGGTGGAGTGAGTGACTGAGCCATGATCTCTACACTGCAAAAATGGTGTTTAGATTTTAAACATGTTTAGGTCTAAACATGTTTAAAACCTAAACATATATGTCAATTAGATGTCTCATCAACTACACATTTAGGAAAAGAACACTTTTATTCTAAATACATAAACATTTTTGCTAAACATGTTTAGATGTTTAGAGTTTAAACAATTGAGTACTAGTTGCTTAGATTTGAACATCAACATGTTTAGATAAGTGGATGTCAAATACACACCAGGTAGCAGCACTTCCTCTCAATGGACTATCTGCAAACAGTTATAATCAATTGTTGTGACAATTGTTGTGTATCATAGTGTCATTTCATTGAATGTCATGAAAATAGAAACAGCAATAGAAGATTGGCTACATTCAACTTACACCATCATTATAACCCTAAAT
The DNA here is from genome assembly GCA_949317995.1 of Acholoe squamosa. Taxonomy (NCBI): domain Eukaryota; kingdom Metazoa; phylum Annelida; class Polychaeta; order Phyllodocida; family Polynoidae; genus Acholoe; species Acholoe squamosa. Next base: position 65,238,312 of record OX439044.1, read on the forward strand.
TATTCAATGAGTTCCATGACTGACACCTTTTTCATGTTATTTTGTAACAGATAAAGCAATGTCCTTCCTGCCAAGCTGTTGTACTTTCTCAAGTCTCTCAATCTAATGCAGTGTGTATATAGCTGTGGCTGACATCTTAGGAGATTTTGCTGTGTACATACCTGCTGATGGCTTCTAATAAATGAGAAAACAAACAAAAAACATTCCTTTATTTTTTTACCTGTCTGCAAACCCTTACTTCCCACCAAATACCTTAAACATCTAAACACAAAAATTCATAAACATCTAAATGCAAAATTTCATCAATAATCTAAACACAAATTTTGAACCTAAACACCTAGAGTTCTAAACACTTGAGCTAAGCACATCGTTTGGCTAAACATGTTTAGGAAATTAATTTGATTACAAAAACGTTGCAAGAATATGTTTAGAATTGTGTTTGGGATCTAAACACCATTTTTGCAGTGTACACACACTTTCAACAGTCCAATTCTCTTCAATCGGAAGAAAGGATAAGATCAAGACCCTTTTGATGTAGAGATTTAATGATGTTGTAGCTAGGTTCTGATAATTGATGTGACAGCCTCTATTCAGTGGCAAGCAGTCTTACAAACTTATGACTTGTTAGGTAGATGAATGATGTGTGGTATTGAAGGTCTTCATCAGAAATGAGGTTCATTATAGATCCTTAACCCTTGTTGTCTCCTGCTCACTTCCTCCCTGTCAATCCATTTTTATGGAGCTATTTCAAAGAGGGAACGCCAGGCTATCGATAATACTCCAATAATACTTCAAGTCAATCTCTGGGATACTTTACTATAGCACACACTAAGCCAGTTTTGTGACTATTCATCAGTGTTTCTTTTATCTTTGTCTGACAGACAATGGTCTACACTTCCATCGCCCCAATATGAAAACTTTCTTTCTTTATCTCCACTGCAGCACCATCTACCTTTCATTTATTTTCCTGAAGCCAGCTACTTTTCATAAACTTTTTCTTTAAGCTCAATTCTATTACCTTTTCTACTTAAAAGGCAGATGGCATCCACAAATCATCCAAACTTCTTCAACCCTCTTACACACTGAAAGTCATATTTTTGTGTATCATTTAGGCAAATACAACCACCCTGCCGACCATCCTAAACTCAGCCATGATTATTTCAGCTCATCTCTAAATTACATTACAGCCCCATGGCAATCATTTTGTCACATAAGAAAATAGTGATGGGGTCTGAACTCAATGCAAATTGGCAGAGTAGGGAGGACAATTATTCACCGTTTTAGACATCCAAATGGGCACAGTGTTCCCAACAGGCAGAAATTAAGATCAATTTGCGAAGGAAACGACTGATTAATTACCCAGGGTAAAAACATGCAGAGCTCACAGTGACAACTGGAACACAGTGAGAGTAAGGAGGAAGTCCTGAGAGTCCTGTACCATGTCTTGTCTCTGACTTGAACAGCTACATTTATAGGTTTGCACCCAAAGCCACTTGCGAGAAAGGATATGGAGGTCTTTTGAAGTGAACCTAATGACAATCTCAGAGCAATGAATTATCTCATAAATCAGCACAACTATCATTATACATGATATTGAAGTCGATAAATGACTGTTTTGGTGTGAGAATCGGTAGTATTGTTTAAAAGTTATTTTACAATTTTGATTATGTTGGGTTAAAACTATGGAGTTATCATGTTCAATAAAAAGAAAACCTGTCTAACCCATCTGCACATCCTTAGATCCTGAAACCGTGTAGAGGATTAGCTGCTTCAAAGTGAATGCTAAGCCTCTCTCTAAATCCTTCTGACATCTTGAGTCCTGTTCCTAAGGGGAATTCAAACTGACTGCACCACCAGCCTCTAAAACTTTGTATCCAACCTTCCACATTCAAAAATAGTTTAACCATTATACAATAAATTATTTCTTCCTTATAGTGTGCTACAGTTCTAAAGCGGCATCTATACCCGTATGCTTTTCAGAACCTCAAGAGGATATTTGGGAAATGGGACCTTGGGACTTTTATAGTACACGGGACATTTGGGAAACGAGACTGCACAAGGAGATTTGGAAACAACACATATGTTGTTTCTTTATTTTTTGTTTTGGAAACAGGCCAACGGATTTGGGAAACAGGACTGCATGAGCTAATTTGGTAAAGGGACATAATTATTTGCTAATTGTGGAATTAAATCCCTAATCTCATATAGTCCTGTGTCTGAGAAGTCACGTGTACAAGAAAATTTTGAGTAGTCTCGTTTACCAGATTTCTTCATGTAGTCCTGTTTCTGAGAAGTCCTGTGTACTAGAAAATCTCGGGCATATAAGGATCCTATTCACACGGGATCCTCGTGAGAGTATCATCGGCCATCCATCAGTCCCTTTTTTGTACCTCAGACCTTTATAACTTCCTGCTCATACTGCCCACACTATGTTCTGCTACTATCAGGACCTTTCTCTCTATCTGTCCTTATCTACTGCACTGCAGCCCCTGACTGCTGTTTTTACCGTATTCCTCCAGCCAGGGGCTTCTTCAATTCCTCTTTTGAGGTTCAATAAGATTTCATCCCATCTCTGTGCTCATCATGCAAACGCCCTCCTAACTGAATTTCTAAAGTGAATACTCCGTTCACATCGAGTATTTTAGATTCAGTCATGTTTAATCACCGGTACTTCTAGACATTACATTACAGGCCTTCAATGAATAACAGCCATCTTGTCGAAGAAGAATACTTGTTAAGTTGCCTCTTTTTCATAATAACCCATCTCTGGAGAAGATCTATAGGATATACAATTATATATAGAAGTCTCTACTCCACTACTGATTGGAGTCTTTCAGGTAAAAAGTTCCAATCTTGTACAGTTTCTCCATGCATTTCACATGCACCATAATGGCCATAATATCCCTACAACTTGAGTTCCTGCATTTCTTCTTTAATATCTGATGCACAGTCTAAGGTATTATAGTACGTCCACACACATGTCCTATGGACAGTATTGAGTATGAAACATAATAACCTCATGCTGGGATGGTGTGGTTACAAATGGTAAAGAGGGTTTTGCCTTTAGGGAACATACTGTTGTTACACTACTCCCACTTCCCAGCTCCTGTCACTATAGGTCTCAGTGAAGGAAATCCCGCAGAAAACCGGAAGTCATATACGATTGTGGTCAGAAGTGAATACTGCAGGCACACTGAATGGTCAATAACCATGTTGAAAATAATGCCAATAAATATAAAACCACTACACATGTTGTTGAACATTTGCTGCTTTGGATAAAATACCAGGAGGGCATTACTCAAAGTGCTTACCCATTTTTTCAAAGGTTAGATTGGAAATAGTGAATCTACATTTTATTCAGTGCAGATTTAGGCAGAATCAGGGTGTTTTTACGCGATAGTCCAGTGCTCAAAATTTTCGTGGTCAATTCATATTTTAAGTCAGCCTATATTATGAAGGAAAGATGTATCTATTAATTCTGGGGTGATTTTTAGAAAATGAACATGTTCCAATGGGTGCTATCGCGTTTCGCGCTACATTAAATTATAGTGCGGAACCAATTCCTTCTGTGAGACCTATAGGTACTGACATTAAGTAGCCATGATTGGCATCCAGGCTGAATAATCAGTCGTTGGCCATGTAGAAAGGGACAGGCGCTTGAAAAGCTAAGTTTGAGTAGAAGCCACCCATGTACAGACTTTGATAACCAATAAAGAACAGGCCTTTTGATGTTAGCTGGAAATCTGATACAAAGGCTGTTGCTCTATATTCAAACATTTATATACATGGAATTTCTGTGTGTTGATGCACAGTGGCATTCAAGTACCAATGCATTAATGCATCAGGAGATAATGCATTGGTACATTATGACATATATGTGTAAAAGGACATAATAAAATTTGTCTTTATGATAGATACTCTGACCCAATTTCAGAACGAGGTTAATTCCAAAAGCTTACACTCAGCAATTCAGTATTACCTTAAGTATAAATTAATCCACCAACATTTTTGTCCATTAGAACTACATTCATTCTCCTCAAGCTGGGTCCCTCAGTATTTTGACTAAGTGGTAGGTGCCCATGGGGATAGCAATGGTGTAGGTTTACCAAATAGTCGGCCCATAATGAGGCAGCGCAAGCCTTAAAGATGCAGTTTCAACTAATGTGACCTGGTAGGAAGTGATTGATGAATGATACTCTCGTCACTGTTATCTGTTTCCTAAACCAACAGTGTATTTCATTTTCACTTACATGCTCCCTGGATTTGTAAACTGGATACATACCTAGATTCCCAATATCTAATTTCTATGGTGGGAAATGTGAATAATTTTTCTCATTACTAGGGCAGTTAAGGGCTTTAACAGAAGGGGGCTTCACCAGCTGGTCCCTACAGTGATGAGTATAACACCTGCTTTAGCACCTGCTTTTGTGTGTTCAACTGAACTATATATGTCATAGTATTTCCTTGACCTTTTGGAAAAGATGATGAATAATAAGAATAATTTGGCTTATGTGAATGTGTTGTTTCAAACAAAACTTGTCTCTATGCTAAGGATATGCAGTGCATATCTTAGCCACAAGGTGCCACTAATGATCCATAATGTATAAAGTCTACATAGAGTGATTACTCATCCATGAAGTGCTAAACAACTGGTATGTTATCCGGTGGGTTTAGTGTCGACCTACACTAAAAGTTCTATGTAATTATGTGCATATTTCATTGTGAAATACATTGCATGTTGTTTCAAAACTTAGAGAGGATTTACAGGATGTCTTAACTCAAACAGATATGGCATGACTGAAAAATGACAGATTTTTAGTTGGGATGCCATCTTTAACGTTAATGTCGTCCTGTCAAAGGCGCCCCATGTACTTCATTGGTTGACATCCAATACATGGCCCATGCAGTGATTTTATCTAAGTCTTCACATTTGGAAGTGCTCAATAAGACAAGTTACTAGTAACCTTTATATGAGAAACTTGTCCATATATTATTATAGAGAATCTGTTTCATATAATTCATTTTACACATGTATGAATATAGAAGATGGTTACACTGTGCTCTAGGTCTACATTGCAGCGTTAAATAGCAGGGTCTCTGTTGGGTAGACCTTTCTTTACAGCTCTAATAATAGCTAAAAACCCTTATATGCTGCACTAACACACGCCGATCACCACTCAGTCTTTACAAGTCCCCTTTAGGGAGGTGTCCTAAGAGTGCCTTCTTCATGGGAAATGTTGCTCATAAAGTACCACTGCATCTATTAATTCACTTACCCACCTTCTCTAATCAAAGTCTTCTTTATTTCTAGTCAGTCCCTCTTTTTACCATTGAGCACTATTGCTCTATGAGGTGGTGTGTGTTAGCAACGATCCCTACACACTATGTTAGTGCTTCAGCTCTCATAAAAGAAACAGCATTGAATACTAACTGAATAACACTGTCAAACAGGCCTGCACACTTATGTTAGGGAGATCAGTGCCCCTGAAAGGCTACACTCATATTGATGTTCATTATAGATCCTTCACCCCGCTTTCCACCCCTTCACTTTCTGCAGTGTGATGTTGTATAGGTGCAGTCAAAAACACTATCAATTATAGTACTAAGACTCTACTCTTGTATGTGATGATGTAGTATCTGAGTTCTAATTATTGGGCTCTATTGATCGTCAGACACACTTATGTTAGGTAGATCAGTGCCATTGAACGTCCACATCTGTACTGATGTTCATTATAGACCCTTCATTCTTCTTGTCACCCACTCACTTCCTCCCTGTCTATCATTTTTTATGAAGCTATTTCAACGAGGGAAGGCCAGGCTATCCATAATACTTTAATAATACTTCAAGTCAATAAATCTCTATGATACTTTACTATAGTATAGACCAAGCCAATTTTATAACCCTTAATCATCCCCTTTTTTCTTCATCTGGCAGACAAACAACCTACACTTCGAACACCCAGTGTAAAAACTCTCTATCCTTATCTATGCTGCAGCACCACCTACCTTTCATCTCAATTCCTGCAGCCAGCTACTTCTTACAATTTCTGCAACCTTCTTCAAACTGAATTATATTACTTTTCCTTCTACTCATAATGCAGATGGCATCCCAACAACATCTTAACTTTTCCAATCCTCTCACATACTTGGAGTAATATTTGTCAGTGTCCTTAAATAAATACACCCTCCAGCCAGAGTGTCTTAAACTCAGCCATGTTTATTTCAGCTCATCTCTAAATCGCATTACCTCCCCACACTCAGAGAATTGTAACCATTTTGTCACATAAGAAAAGAGCGATGGGGTCTGAACTCAATGCAAATTGGCAGGGTAGGGAGGATAGTTATTCCCAGTTTTATGCAGCCAAATGGGCAGAGTGTCCCCAACAGACAGAAATTAAGATCAATTTGCAAAGGAATCGACTGATTAATTACCTAGGATAAGAAGAGAAACAGATTAGACTGACACCTTGCACACAGTGAGTCTGAATGGGACGTCTGAGGTGTGTCCTGATATAAATGTGTACAATGGTCGAAATTACCCTTCTGCAGTATACAGAAATAGAACAGTGGAATAAAACACATGGCTAAGTTATGTAAAGGTTTTTTCAATGTTGTATCAAGAGTTTAGAGGAAATGACGTGCATGGATAGGTGCATTACATAGGGAATGCAATACATGTACATAGAGCCGTCATATCCAGGATAAAAGAAAGATGTATGGCTTGTCTAATCCATCTCCACATCCTTAGATCCTAAGCCCTTGGAAGGGATTAGCTGCTTCAAAGCAAATCCTAAGTCTCTCTGTAATTCCCTCTGGCATCTTGAGTCCTGTTACTGAGGCAAATCTAAGCTAACTGCACCTCGAATACACTGTCACTCTGACAACCTCTGAAGCCTTGTATCCAACCTCCCACGCAGTTATAAGAAACATTATAGTTTTAAACATAATGCCAGATCATTGCTCTTGTGTATCTTAAAATGTGAGGGCTACATTTGTCACTATATTTTGTCAGCAGATATGGAATGCTGTCAGGAGTTGGCCTTTTTTATGACTGGAGGAAAGAAATGCCATCTAAGATTTCTCACTATGAAGGTTTTAGGAAACCACATTTCTAAATCAGTGCCCTTGAGTATCTGTCATTTCGATGTTCAATAGAAATCCTTTACTGCTGTTGTCAACTTCTTAATCACTTTTACTAAAGGGAATCGATATCATCCTTAATAATTCAAGTCAATAATAAATCTATGTGATAGTTATACTACTACTTCATCAGTCTCTATGTGTATACTTCAATACTTTATAGCCTCTTGCTCAGCAGAGTCAACACTTTCATCCCTCCATTATCACAACCTTTTCTCGCCCTGTCCTTATCAATAGGACTGCAGCCCTGGCTACCTTTCCTGTATCCTACAGCTGGGCATTTATTTTATTCCTCTTTTGAAATTGAATATTGTTTATTTCCTTCTCTGTGCTCATCATATCCATGTTGTTCTAAATACTGTAAAAACCTGATGTATAAGATGCGGTTTATACAATGTTTGAGATCCTTAGTATGGCTTATAGAGTTATCGTGAAGCCAGGATGCAGCTTATATGTGGGATAGTCAAAAATGGCATCTCATGCTCCTGGTGCTGCTGACAGCATCTTCCCAAAGTCGAGTGCGGCCTATATTATATATGTTAGTGTGGCCTGTACACTTGGTTTTACAACACAAATTCTTCAAGCCTCCCTCTAATATCCTCAATGTGGCAGTGCTCAGTATCCCCTAAGTTGAGGCTCTATTCCAACTGAGCATGTTAGGCTGACATGTTTTACTTTCAGTTTCTCTGAACATCATATTACAGGCATTCAAATTTATAATGGCAGCCGTTTTTCCAGAGAAGAAACTTTGCATCCTGCAAAATTATCATTTTCTAGATAAGAACAAGGAGATAAGATAACACGCTACTGATTGGAGCCTTTCAAGTAAAAGGCTCCTTGATTTTTCTCCATTCTCCCACTAAGCTCCTGAAGCCTGGTCGCTAAGTGTTCTGACTAAGTGGCGGGTGTCTACTGGGAGGACATTGGTGTAGGTTTACTTAATGACTTTCCCATGATGAGGCAGAGCAGGGCTTAGCGTTAATCCCTTTCCTGTCTAAAGTGTCCCATGTACTTCATTAGTCTGCATCCCAGATATGGTCCCACCCATAGGGAGCCATCGACCCACAGACAGACATGGCCCTTCATCTACTTTGGCTTCCCTAGTCCACTTAAAAAGGCCTTTATCTCCTCTTTCCTATCCTTCAGTGAGTCTAGTAGACATATACGCGGACATCAATATACTGATATGGGAACATGTGTAATGTAGTTTTCTCCACATCAATATGACCAAAGCTGTTGAAATGGTGTTAAACATATTTTACACACATACTCCCTCATGCAGAATGAAATAAATATGCACCATTAATCAAGTCATATTCGGTTATCAGAAAGGGAAAGCATAAATATCGAGGAGTTCCCTTTTAGTGACTTCTATAGATTTACAATGGATCGCATGATGATGCAAATTGTCAAAGATGTTGAATGGAATTACTCTGCTGTCTCATCATCACGAAGCATAATGCCATTACACATCATAGTCACAGAAGATGGTTTGACTCTTTTTCTCGGCTTTTCTCCAAGCAAGTAGCTGCAAAATTGCTGCACACAGTGACCCCTCTAGTCACATTATTAGCAGATATTAGAGCTAAAGCCCCTTATGACCTTTCAGTTGAGAGTTGTTGCTCACGATATGTTAACCTATATACATTCTTCCAGCTTTGACATGCCATTGTGGATAAATAACCATCTGTTAAAGGCTTGAGTATGTACAGTCGTACTCACTAGGGCAACATCATTTACAATTATTCATGACTGCCACGTTCAGGTAAACCTCAAGTGTGTCTTTGCCCATCATTCCACCTCTCATGCTATAACTTGGCTTTCTTTTCTACTTCTTTGCAAAATGAAGACTAAACTGGTTGAATCCTTTCCAAGAAATTCATAAATTCCTTATTTTCACTGCTCATCTGTAGGAATCTTAACTGTATCTGCATCATTGATTAAGCTAATCTGGTGGATTAATATTATAGAAACCTGCAGTGGTTCAAAAATACTGCTTATATACAAGGTCCAAATACTGTCGCATCATATATACTACATAATTTTAAAGTGCAATGGCCATATCAAAACTATACTTTCCCACACTGCAAAAATGGTGTTTAGAACCTAAACACAATTCTAAACATATTCTTGCAACGTTTTTGTAATCACATTAATTTCCTAAACATGTTTAGCCAAACAATGTGCTTAGCTCAAGTGTTTAGAAATCTAGGTGTTTAGGTTTAAAATTTGTGTTTAGATATCAATGAAATTTTGCGTTTAGATGTTAATGAATTTTTGTGTTTAGATGTCTAAGTGATTTGGTGGGAAGTAAGGGTTTGCAGACATGTATCCATTAAAAAAAACAAAGGAATATCTTTTGTTTGTTTTCTTATTTACTGGAGGACATCAGCAGGTATTTGCACTGCAACGTCTCAAAAGATGTCAGCCACAGCTATATATACACATATATGTACACACTGCATTAGAATAAGAGACTTGAGAAAGTACAACAGGTTGGCAGGAAGGACATTGCTTTATACTTTACAAAATAACATGACATAGGTGTAAGTTATGGAGCTCATTGATTATTTTATGGTAACGATGGTGGTGTAAGTTGAATTTAGTTAATTTTCTATTGTTGTGTCTATTTTCATAACATTTAATTAAATGACATTATGATAAACAAGGAGTTTGGGGATATTTGACACAACAATTGATTATAACTGTGTGCAGATAGTCCATTCAGAGGTAGTGCTGCTACCTGGTGTGGATTTGACATCCAAGTATCTAAACATATTGATGCTTAAATCTAAACACCTAATATTCAACTGTTTAAACTCTAAATGTCTGAACATGTTTAGCAAAAATGTTTATGTATTTAGAATAAAAGTGTTATTTTCCTAAATGTGTAGTCAATGATACACCTAACTGACATATATGTTTAGGTTTCAAACATGTTTAGACCTAAACATGTTTAAAATCTAAACACCATTTTTGCAGTGCACTTAAAGTTCTACCACCACTACAGACTGCTCATATAACCGAATGCTTCTCGCAGGAACATCCCTGGGGATATCGCAATGTGCATCTGCTTCCCGTCCCCTTTGTTACCCCATCTTGTCCTTCCTCCCGGGACATATAAATCTCAATTAGTGCAGTAATTGTCAGAACCTGAGTCATAATGTTCTCATGTCTCACAGTGTTATTCTCAGACTTAGATATAACAGATACAGATGTACAGCCAGAAACGTCATAGGGTTGTTACATTCTGTGCTGGGTTGTGTGAATTATGTGTTGTTATACCACAATTTCTGGGTTACACAGTGCTTTTTGGTGGCTATTCCCATCCACATATCTGTGGATATTGCACACCCTGTAGGCTGTAACATCAATTTTGTAAGGTGTGCTGGTTATCCATGGATAACAGGCACCCGGTGCCATTATCCATGGATAACCAGCACACCTTACATGTCCCTCCATGTCATATGTTACATGTTAAAACCCACGAAATATTCCAGGCCATGGTAGGAATCGAACCTGCAGTCTCACATCCCAAATCCAACTCCCTATGCACTGCGCCACAGGGACTGACGAGAGACGATAATTTATGTGTTTGCTTGGTTAGATAGTAGAGGTAGGCGGAACAAGACTCGTGTGTGTTAGCAAAGGCTAATAACACACACTCGTCATGAGTTATACATTGGTTACTTGTTCATTATAATAGGCTGCCTGAATTTCAGTTGGTTTACTCTAATTTTCTCCCACTGCACTACCAGTAAGAGGGGAGGAGGAGACTTCATTTAGATCACTCACAACAGTGCAACACAAACAACTGTTTGTTAGATCTCTAGTCCTACACACCTTATTTTGTAGAGTACATCAGTGGTTTTGAAACTCTACTTCCACCTTGATGTTCATTATAGATCCTTCAGTCCTCTGTCCCCCACTCACTTCCTCTCAGTCTATCCATTGTATCTCAGGGAGGTAAAATAGGGTTATGGACTGTACTTCAAGTCAATACATTTTCTTGAGAGTTCTATAGTATACACCAAGGCAGGCTGATGCCTATTCATCAGCATTTTTATCTTCACAACCCTGTGTGATTCTCTACCATGGCCCTCCCTCCAGTATTACAACTCTTTTCATTTTCCATATTGGCAACCCTGGAGATATGGCTGTCTTTAAACCACACTCATACATCCTGGCCCTCCATGTAAATTCTTCAATTTCCTTCTTAAAACTCAATTTCATTACTTCACCTCCTCATTTATGCAGACGGCCCCCAAACTACGGCTATCCCACTCACTCGTTTTTGATTGTACTTCAAGTAAATACACTCCCCCCCACCAGGCATTCTAAACTCAACCATGTTTATTTCACCCTTTCTGTAAATCACATTTCAGGGCCACACCCCGAGGACAGCAGCCATTTTGTTCTGCAGGAGAACATTGATGGGGTCGGAACTCAATGCAAATTGACAGAGTATGGAGGATAATTATTCGCAGTTTTACATGGCCAAATGGGCACAGAGTCCCCTACAGGCAGAAATTAAGATCAATTTACCAAGGAATCGGCTGATTAATTACTTTGTGTAAAAATGGGCTGCGCTCGGACTGACAACTGGCGCACAGGCAGAGGATGGGAGGTGCTTAGTGTCTTGTTGTCTTTGAAAGTGTCTTTACTCAATGTGACATGGTTTCTGTGCTGAAGGCAATTCAGGCTGCAGTCTCAGTATATATGATTTTGTGGGTATTGCAACATCAATGTTTCTACATGCTTTTGATGTTTCTACAATACCATACAATACCTCATCTTGATGAGAATCGGCAATAGACCATGACATGGCAGTTATCTACATTAAGCTAGATATTTGTAACACAGGGGATATTAGCTTTATATCATTACAACATTCTCGTGGAACTATTAGTTGCTGTTGGTTTATCATAGAGCTGTTCATTGAAAATCTGCATCTGATATGAAAGACTTGAGTCTCCAGCATGCCTTGCTTGGGTACATGTAATTGCACATCTGCTTCGGCACTCTCATACTACCACTGAAACCCATGCTGTCCCACTCTGTAGTACAAGTTACAAATTGCTTTCTTCTCATAGTCCTTCAAACTACACTAGGACAGTAAGAAAAAATAGGGTTTGTAACCAACCAAAAGTTTCCTTATCAAGCCAGTGGTAATGCCTGCATAAATGACTGTGTTCATAAAAGACATGGAGAGACTGGTCTTCTCTATTCAGCCCCTAAATAAATCCTTTTTCCTTATAATAGTCACTCCCTTGGGCGAGGGCGTGTCTCTGTTTTGAGCGTAATACAGCCTTTCTGTCCCCAATGCAGCTATGCCTGGAGGCCATTTCTCAAGCCACTACGATCGCTCACAGCACTAAGGCTGCAAAATGCCAATGCTATTCCTATAGGAATATTGGTACGACTAAGAGGGTGCAGTCATAGACTGTTCAGAAATACCCTCCAGCTCCTGCCAGCAGCTCTGAAGCCCAAGGGCTGTAGGAGCTTAGTGGGATTTTGAATTCAGCTTAAAGAAGAAAAAGAAAACTGGCAACCTCTTCATATTACCATACCTATTACTTGGCGGCGGATGCTGTGGCAAGCGGAATCAGTCCCTAGTGCTGACATGAAGATGACAGAAGTGGTGCTAGCAAAGGAGGTAGGAGCTGGTGTACTGACAGGCCGCGTTCATACTATCAGGCATTTTGCAGTTCAATAGGCTATAAAGGTTTTTTTTTCTCTTTTTCTTTTTAACCTGTGCTTGACAATCCATATATTGGCTGGTGCACATGTGTCCCTAATATTGTATTGTATCGTGTGGTATATTGAGGATTTATTTCCCCTTTTAATATTCCTTATCCATATTTTTCTTCATATTCCTTTTCGGTTTATATCTGTGTCGCCCTTATGGGGTGGACTAGTAGTTAGGATACCGCATTCATACCTAGACTGACATAATATGTACACGATTCTTTCACCCAGCATGTTGAACTATCACTACTCATAATTAACATCTGTATGCACAAAATCCACTCAATCACTTTGCCTTGGTAAAGCCTTAGTCCCTTGCTAATATCTAAGCAGGTAACCTTTATGGTGCAACAGATGACATGATTGTCACAATCTAATAACTACAGCTTTAAGTGAAGGGCGACTAGTTCGGAAACAAATATGGGTACTTGCAAAAATTAATTGCAAACTCGCGGGAACAAGCGGAGAAATTGTGACACCCTTATTGGTCAAGGGTAGTAAGGAGACTTCCTGATGTAAGATGGTAGCCTCACCCATGTTAGATGCCCTTTAAGGCTAATAGAAAGAACAACGGGGAAACGCGTCTGGTGCACTGCACAGGGGTATTTGTAACATAGATCTCAGACAACTGATTTTTGTAGATATCAGAAGCCCTTACAGAATATTTTGCAAATCGCCATTTAGCTATTGAGTGAAGAAGGGATACAACACCAACCAGGACTCTTGACGTGGATTTCATACTTGTAGGTTCCATATGCCAGCTCAGCCATTTACATAAATAGGAAAGTCTCAACTAAAGTCCATTTTGGGCAAAATCTTTGATGCTGCAATTTTACGAAAGTATTTTTTTTTGGTACTTCCCAATATGCCTGGCCTCCTGCTGGATAGCATTTCTTAATAAGGCTAATTTACATCATAAAGAAACGTTCAGAATGTATCAACCATAATGATACATGTTGTACCATGGTCCAAGAGCACATGTATATTGTAAAATACCTTTCACTAACATCTGGAGTTTTTACTTTTTATCTACTTGTTAATATGAATTAAACGTTTATCTGTCAGAAAGACCCTTTCCTTGTTACATGGGAGGTCTCGTCCAGGCAATTATTGCACGGTACATTACATATATATATATATATATATATATATATATATATATATATATATATATATATATATATATAGCTTCTGGATATCAATACCTTGACAGCCATCTCGTCCTCTGTATAATCAATAATCCTGATACATCTAAGAGGCAGACATCAATAGGAGGCAATCTGGTTACAATAACCAACGGTTTTATCATCTCAATACGTCCCTTTGTCTGCCTGCCCTGTGTACCAGACACCACTGCTATAGTTGGAGACAAGGTTAGGGGTCATAAGATGGCAGGTGGGTGTCTCTCACTCTTTGAACCCTGTAGGGTGGTATGATTCTTCCAGATATATTTGTTGTCATTGACTATACCAATGCAGCGCTGGTAATCTTTTCCAGGTATACAAATGGGTAAGAAGAAATACTAAACAGGATATTTCTGAAGAATCTTGATTAAAATTATTGCAATTGGGAAAACATGAATGTGAGGATATAAGTATAAGCCCATGTAAGGAGGTAATGAAGAAAATCTGTTAAATGCTCTATTGAATTAACTAGTGAATAAGGTCAAAAGGTCGTAGAACCCACCTGAAGCCCGATTTTTGTATCATACGAGAGGATTCTAAAACCTAGAAAAGTTCTATAATGACTCATATAGATAGACTCGGTCACAGGTGTGGGGGAGTGGGGTATGGGATGCACCCTCAACATGTGAGATGTGCCATATGCTTTGTATTCGATTCACTGATAGAATACTGTATGTCATAAGTTTCTCCCTCTATTCACAGCAGCATATTATACTGTATAATGTAATGACAAGATTAAACATGGCAGTGATACATGTCAATAGCCCTCTACCCCAAGTTGATTTCAACACCTTAATCAAAACCAGATTTTAGACCGTGGCACGTAACCTGATCAATCCGATACTACTCTCATACAGGCTTTTCTGCTATGGTTGTGCTTCCACAATAGCCTAATTTCCATCTGTGTCCCTCAGGAGACGAGCAGTAATCTTACCCCAGGCATCCTGAATTACGTGTTTGAATGCACTTTTTCTATTATACTGTTGAAACAATGGAACTCATCCTTTTAGGAAAGGTGTTTTTAGAGGCTCAGATATACCTTTACCACATTTTACTTCTATAAGAGGTACATGTTTTTTTTGCTGTCATTATATCTTAAGTCCTTCTGACCAAATCGTTCATAGAAGAACTGTATATGAATATGAATTACCACATTCCATCTAAGGATACTATGTACCGTAAGACATTTTCTACAGTTGAGGCTGAAACTTAAGGACGGGGTCATTCATGAAGTTTCTTAATGTGCCATGAAACAATGCATTATGCTGCACTCTTTGGAGCAACTTTGAGACGTCTATTGCACCTTTTAGGATTTTTAGGTACTATAAGTTAAGCACAAGGGGAACTAAGGGTGTTGCTAATATAATGTGAAAGTGTGATAGACTACAGTTAAATGACAAACTTTTTCAGGCCCAAACTATGAGTAGGGGGCCAGCAGGCGCCAGGATAAAGTGGTACTGAAATCTATATATGCTGGAGAATTTAAACAGGCAACTATGGCATACATGATTTTATGTGACCTAACCAAAACAGCCAAGTTCCATCTAATGACACCCAGTATTATGAGCAGACTTTCCCCTGTTACCACATGCACCAGCCCCACTTTGTGTGTAAATGAGATGCTGTGTGGCACTAAGGGACGACGCGTCCTCGTAATGTGAGTGATTACCGCAGAGACTCGCAGTCTCCACGGGATTAATGTACGAAGGGGGGCACTTTACAAACTAACAAGTAGAAGCATGAACTTGGTGCCACCATATCATGTGTTTTGCTATCCCATGGGACTGGATGAAGTCATTGTGCCATCTCTATCAGTCCTTTTACATAAAGGCCATGCATCTATCAATGTTTACAATTGTATGCTCTACAACTGAATGTTTTGGGGGCAATTGTATCAATTTAATCAAACAATTCCCTATGAAAAGAGGCACAATGAGGTATATCATGAAAGTATGAGGTCTCTCCTGATATATGCTACTATGGTGGCTATATTATTATGCCTGGCTAGTGGTGTCTAAATAGGCAGTGTTGTAAGTGTGCCTTTACATGTATAGAGTGAAGCCATATGGATCTATACAGTGAATGATGTAAAACCCTGTGTTCTGCCTCTATACATATTACTAATATTTCTTTTTGTAATACTTAATACATAAAAAGTGGCATGAAGCCAAGTGTTCTGCAGAATGATATCAATGGCATATACTTGAAAATAAATTCTTAGAGAAATTTGCTTTGTTAATTACGAGCACAGATAAATAAAATTATCAACACCTATATATGTTTTAACTATGTTTTTTTTTTATGTATACCAAACACTGATTCACTTGTAAGAGTTATGCAGTATCTCAGTATCTTCTCAGTATTTGATAACGTGTGATGTTAGCAATCGTATTCCGTGTGATCCCACATCAACCCATTCTGGGGAATAGGACAGCAGGTGGTATTCATAGTCAGACAGGCGGATGAGATTGATTCGGAATGTTTCCACATCTGCAGATATGACATCCAGACAAAAACATCATCCATACATATAGAGCACATATAGACACAGGGTAAAAACGATAAGTGCAGTTCACAGACCAGGATACAGAACCCATCTAACACGGCCTTTGTAGCTCTCTGTTTGCCTGATCAGGTACTCACTTTTCCATTTTTCATCTTCTTCTATCTCAGAGCCTACTCTCCACCCCAGTGTCCCTGCCTCTACATGTATATGTTACAGCGAAGGGGTGTATATATTATAATGTGAAGCAGTGTAGATATTGCCTGCTGCTGATGTAATAGGGTTTTGCCTAAGCAATGCTCTCTCTCTCTCTCTCTCTCTCTCTCTCTCTCTCTCTCTCTCTCTCTCTCTCTCTCCGTAAAGTAGTATATCGAAGTGGCTATGTATACAGCAAATTCCTATTGAGCATAGAACTATGGATTAGCATTGAAACAATGTTAATCAAAAATGGCCAATTTTGTTTTAATGCTGATTTGCTGCTTTCTGCCTACTGGGTTGTACCTGTAGAGAAGTGATGAAGAATAACCTACATGTATACTGTCGTAATCATGGCAAATGGTGAAATCTCGATTTCTCTATACCATTGTCTCCACATGTGCCTATGGAAATGTAGTTATACTTTTTCCTGTGTATTTCTATGACCAGTTATGACAGTGATAGCAACATGAACATCAGTCCCTATGTCTATACACTGGTTTCATATTCCCAGTGTCTACGAATAAGGGAAACGCCCAGTGGGGTGTTAGGTTTTGGTCTAAAGGACCAATCATCATGTCATACACACACAGCGACAAAGGTACAATGTCAGCATGTTCAATAGCCAATTCCCTTAGTGTGACGTTTATGACAGCTAAATGTCACCATCTTTTTGTTCATTTGTGATCATGATGCGTAAAATCGATCTTTCATACTCCTTTCTATGCGGACAAGGCAGTATACCTGCTCAGATTCCAGAATAACTTGATAAAAGCATTCATACTTCACTGTGAGAGCTATTATGGTATTTCCATTATTTATACAACGGAATACCGTGGCTTTAAAGTCCAATAGTAACAGATAGAGAGACAGTGACTGATGTCAACATAATGGATGGAGGGGAAGCAGGCTAAACAGCAGACTTTAAGACAAATACACAAACGACAAAGTGTTGAATCAGCCACAATATCCTCCAAGGATGCTGAAATGCACTCATCCAAAACATTAGCTGCACTGTAAAGAGTTGGGGTTATATAACAGGATCGTTCTATGTAAATCAACAGGGGAAAGAGCAGTATTCTCAGATACACTGAGTGTCACTGTTTAGTGACAAGCTTCTACCTGTATACACATGTGTACAATGAGTTGTCCTGTATAATTACTCTTGTATACCCTAGGCCAGCCTGTCACTCTGCACAAGAGTGACCCACAAAGGCTTCACCAAAATAGCCTTGCCTGTAGGTTCTGCTACTGGGGGGCAGCAGTATCCACCATTTGTTAAGAATGTATATATGCTTATAGTGCCACCTCAATCCAACAATGTCCCCAGGAGGTTAATTCAAAACATCCTGGGATCGCAACCCCAGCGATCTTAGGAACTATTCTACCTATCCTATTAAGACATCTTAAGATCAGACTGTATTCACATTTCCTAGCCAGCACTAAGATCGCATCGATCTT
Source organism: Acholoe squamosa (assembly GCA_949317995.1). NCBI lineage: Eukaryota > Metazoa > Annelida > Polychaeta > Phyllodocida > Polynoidae > Acholoe > Acholoe squamosa. The sequence goes on from OX439044.1 coordinate 65,256,543, forward strand.
AGCCTCAGCCCTCCTACACTATTCCAAGAAGTACTGACTAGGCACAGGAGTAAGAGTCCCAAAATAAAGGAATAGCTGTGGAGTCACTGTTCTTCACAAGAGTGCTTATCCTATCATTCCCCGTCCCCATATGGGCTAAGAAATATTTTAGATTCAATCTGTAAATGAGGTAACTTTAATGCAAATGGTCAACCACGATAAAATAAAAATATCTTACCTCAATAGAGAGAGACAGATGAAATTCCCTGAAGACAGAGTCTGGCTTGCAGCAAGAGAATACCAAAGGGAGTGGGGTAGGACTTCACTTCAAAACTTGAGAAGGAAGAATTACCTTAGAGTGCCCTTAACGCATGAGTAGGCCTAAGGGCCCTCAAGGACTCTCAGTAAACGTCCTTTCTCCCCTGTTTATGTATATGCAGCAGGCTATTCACTCTTTCAATCAGGAGTGTTCCCTGTAAGTGCTCTTGTACTCAGGTGAAACCACTATGCAATTCTTTCACTAAGATCGCAGTGATTTTACTGCTGGAAAAGGAACAGTGAAGTGATCCCAGGACTTACTATTCCTGACAGGCCTGCAACCACTGCATTAGATAGGGTAGACTGGCCAGGCCTTATGATATTTGCCTACACTAAGATCACTGGGGTTGCGATCCAAGGATGTTTTGAATTAAGCTCCAGAGCTTATCAATTAATTGTAATACAATGATAACTTCAATGGGTTCAATCTAACATTGTGCACAATAGATAATGTATAAGGTTATCTGAGAAGAAAACTAGGAACAACCAGTAATATACACCAAAGCCCCCACACCTGTGTCTAAATTGTATATACAAGTGCCTGGACTCTGAACTTGAAGCTAACATAGGCCTACCTGCACTAAGGTTAGCCCAGTGTTAAAACTGACTGACCATGAAATGTTTTGGGAGATATGGTTGACTACTTCTCTCACTCTCAGTGATGGCACTCCACTAGGATTGGTTACATGTTTGTCTTCATCAGGCATGCATGGTTTGTAGTATCAATGCATGCACAGAGTGCACACATAAAAAAATATAATGGGTATTGTATACCTCATGGACTCACCTCACTGTAGAGTATATATACCAGTGCCTATACATACTATACAATACAGTTCCTGTAGATTCACAGAACCTCTAACAGGAATTCTACACCCCTACCTTCTGTAAATTTACAGCAATAGTTGCTGGCACCTCAGTTGCCAGCAAAATTTTCTGTAAATTTACAGTATATTCTGCTGTTTATTTAGAGCAAAACATGCTGTTCATTTACAGGAAATATTGGTGTTATTTTACAAGACATATTTATGTAATTCTACAACATACTTTGCTGTTTATTTACAACATATGTTTCTGTAGATCTGAATGATCTTGTCGTATGGTTACAGTGGCTGTTACTGTATGATCACTGTTCGCCATGAATATGACCCTAGATGTCAGAACAGCGTTAAATATCCATTACTCATTCACTCATGATTACTGTGTATTGTGTTGTAGAATTACAGCAACTCACCTCCTGTAGACTTACAGCAAAATGTATTGGAACCAAAGTTGCCAAGGGTTTTTGCTGTAAAATAACCGTGGCTTCTACTAACAGTGTGAATAAACCTTCGGTTCAGGATCTCATTGTTCCTTGGGTCACTAATTATGTGACATTCATATTTCTGGAGGCTGTTGCTCCTATAGTAAAAGGAAGAGCTGGCTAAAAATGCCCTCATTTCCAGTCCTTTCTTTTCATGTAGCTATAACTTGTCCCTTTTGTTGCTCACAAGTGGTCATTCAAGTACGGTGCTCAAAAAGGGGGATTCGAGTAGGTGCCTAGTTGGGAGAAGTCAGTCAGTACTATAAACTATAAATAAACTATAGAGCGTGTGACATGAGTAGGTACCTGGTAGTGCAGCTCTATCTATTTTAAACGAGGCAGTTGACTTTTCAGACTAATGTGGTGAGTGCAAGTACTTAGGTGAAGCAGTGCACGACTTGTTTAGAAAAGAGGGCATATACTCACAGCCAGCTCTTTTTACAATAGGAGCAACAGCCTACTGGGATGATTAACATCCCCTCCGCCTATCTCCCACTTCATCCTCTCTGTATCTCTCCTTCTAACTTTTCCATCCTCCTCCTTTTCTTCTCTGTTTAAGTTCATTTGAATACACCTGAGAGTTCCTTAAGGGCTGGCTCCACTTTGTCAGTTTAGTCCATTTTCTGCAAATCTAACTGATTTTTATATAACAAATGTATCAGAAAATAGACCCAACTGATGCAGTGGACCCAGCCCTTTATCTTTACCCTTCCCACTCACTCTCTATCCGGCTCAATCACTCAAGGGCTACTGCTCTATCTCTCTGAGCAGCACTTTTAATCACTAATCTGCCATTCTCTGTTTTGCCACTTTTTCTATCCGACCTTTAACCATCTCCATTTATCTAGACCACCATCTTTCACTATCTCAAATGCTCTCTTCACACTTTTTTCCTTCTCTCTATCCGTCTGCTTGCCCATCGATGCTCCTTTCCCTCCTCCAACCCCTCTCCCCTCCCCACCTCCCCTTCACCGTCCATCAGTATAATTGCCTGGTAGGCAAGGCCTTTCATTCATCAAGTGATCGTCCTTCTTGTCAATAATGGCTGCTTTTTGTGAGCGGGTTTTGTGTCTGGGAGACAGTAGCTGATAGTGCTGGAGGCTGGGAAGTGGCTGCTTTAGGGGAGGGGGGGGTGGTGCTTGGGGGGGGAGGGGCCGGGATCGGGAAGTAGAGTGGAAGAGGTGAGGCAGGGGTATTGTTGGATAGAGATATTTATGTACAAAATACTGAAGGTGATAGGGATAATCTAAGGGGATTCTCCTTATATGAGGGTGTCAAGGATTACACCGTATTGACGTGTATGAGCACTCATCCATTTGAACTAAGTTATACCCCTACCCAGATTTAAATCATAGGAATTATCAATTCCCTTGTATCCACAGTGCTTATTCATGATGGGCGCTCGTTCAAGACCCTGTGCTTATACAGGTGAATATAGTATATTCATAAGAGGTATTAGGGATATAAGGCTGACTCTACTCATACCAAGCTGTCATAAGCACTGATTTAGGAATTTTTTGTACAATCACCTTTTATGTCAACCTGAATCTGGTAGAGTGGTGATAGCAACACAAAAATTAGTGCCGACTAATTTAGACAATCCCTGTAGACAAACCTGTAACTGCAGGTCTCACTGTACAGTATTTACCAAATAAAGAGCTACCTTTCATGTTCCTAGTCTTGCACACAGTTCCAGTTTTTCCTATGCCTCTATATATACAAACTTTGTAAAACGTTATCCTGTTTTAAGCCATGTGTCAACCTGGCGATATAATCTGTAACGACTGAATATTTTACTGGCAACAATAAATCCCTTCCATTGATCATTATAGACCATAAAATGTAACTTGTTTCATTTGTATTGTCAGAAATGAATGATGGACATGGTTGCTGACAGAAATGTTCTGTCATTACAAATTATATCGTTCTGTCTAACCACCACTTTTCATCACAGCTTTTGGAGAGGGGGCTGTTCTGCAACTAAATGAGGAATACATGGCGCAGACAAGTGCAAACAGAGCTAGTATTTTATTTGCTGACTCCATAATCAGCTTTGTATCTAAATTAAAAGACAAATTATAATAATAAAATGGATAAAGTAAACTAAATCAAAAATCCTGATTTTCATATTGTATACACCACTACCCCTTCCTCTTTAAAAAAAGGTGACAAATAGCTCAGTTTTTGTATCGATAAACTAAGTATTACAGCTTGGCAATATTAATTGTAACGGGATGAACACAACAACAAAAAATAACCACCTTTAAGTGCTAACTTTATGTGGCAGACCAAACCATTTTCTGTAATGAACCATAGTCCTAGGATGCACAAAGAGACTCAGTTAAGATCTTTTATCTGCACATTCCGCATCTTTCTCTATCTACGAGCCGGCGACAAGATAAAGTCATTATGCAAAAGTCTTTGTGGCTTATCTTTGATGTCAACAACGAGAAAAAAAAGGCAGTTACTCCAGAGGTACTGCCTTTTCCATCTTTAGCATTGGTTCCTATGGGGACCTTTGTTGTAGCTATTTCTGACATCCTATGTTAATTCTAAGGCCTACGTTGAATATTTCTGACCTCATTTTGTTCTGGTTATTTACTATTTATTCCACGATCTGTTCTGAACTCTCCTATTAATTTCACGACCTGTTCTGGTCATTTCTGATCTCTCCTATTAATTTCATGACTTGTTCTGGTCATTTCTGATCTCTCCTATTAATTTCCTGACTTCATTTGATTATTCCACACTTCTTCAAGCTATTTCAAACCTATTACATCCGTGAGATACTATTAGGTTAATGTAGTTGCACAAAGAGGTCTCTGTAGGTTCAAATAACAATGTGGAGCCATCTAGCGGAAATCGTGGGAACTACCATTTCGTGATTTCTGTGTTAATTTTCAGAGAAAATCTACAATCTGTCACTGTTTTCTCATTGTAATTAGCTAGATAAGATGTTAAAGCATCCATGTGAAACTTTACAGCATGTTAATCGGACTAGAAATAAGGATTTTCAACAGGAATCATCAGAGATATCATGGAACCGAAAATGGGCAAAAATCTCGTTGTTGCTTAAGTAGGTCAAGTTACACTGGTTCCCGGTGCAAAAACGAGAAAGCAACAACGATTCTCGTTGTGAAAAGGCAGAACCTATTGTGTAACAGGTACAAAATAATCACTTAGTGAAAATCGTTGATTTAAGAGGATTTTCAACAACGAGAGTTCAATCTTTGTGTAACGACCTTCTGACCTTCTGGGAGTATATCAACCCTGTAGGGTCAGCATCTGCAATAATGTACCCTGATGATGAGCCACTCACCATAGTTGCATTCATACATCATGGTGGCCATTCAGCGAGATGCATTAATGCATTATTGGCTTTCAAAGGGCTGACTTTCCCTAGAAGGTAGATAAAAAAACTGTTTCATTGGTCCCTGTACAGGTTGGACAGTTGAGACCATGTAGAAGCAGTGTATTAGTGCTTCTGCACTGGACAGACACTCACTGGAATGCTATCCATGCCATTACTTAATGGGAGCGGCTGACATTAGGAAAGTGGTGGATATCCTACATCCTTTGTTAGATTCAAAGTCAGGAGGTCATTTCTTAACATACTATGGCTGGAACCTTCAAGTCATGCCAAAAGTCCCATTGGAACAGGATAGGAATTTGCAGTCGGATGAATGGGTGTGGTCTTAGTATACATTGCGAAGTTAACTCCAGATTCAAAACATGGCTATCCCATCATATGATAACATTATGTTTTTAGGAGACATGGTCATTTAGAGTGTTGGTGAAGAGGTTTGGTTTTCACTGTCTTGGGAATTTCTCATTGGGGTAACACAAGATGAAAAGCTTTCCCCATGTCTGTAAACATCATGCATCATGCATCAGTAAAATGGAGGCATTATGACTCTTTCTGCACACAGACAATAAAGCGGAATAAAATCAGTTTAAACAAGCTTTATGTCTCTGAATCCTACCCTATGGAGGGACAATGACGCAAACTGTATATGGATTGTCAGAGCTTAACAATGGGGGACTACTAAAGGCGCTATGAATGGATTTCTTAAGCCATAGAATAGACTCCACAATGTGAATTTAAAGGTATGAAGAATTCTCGCTGTTTGAATTCTAATCTATTCCAGACCAACCTCTTCACTCTATCTGTCTGTCTGTCTGTCTCTGTCTGTCTGTCTCTCTCTGTCGCTGTCTCTCTCTTTCTCTCTCCATGACATAATCTACCTCTTTTCCCTTTTTCATCTGGAAGTGAATGCATTGGGACCACATCACATTTTTTTTTTATTATGGGATGACGGTAGATGCATCAGAATTAAATGTATAAAGGTTGAGAGCAGTCTGCTGGCAAGGATCTTCTTGTATCGGGGAACCGACATGAAATGAACAGGAAGCCACTCTGGGAGCTGGAGACTTGAGCCTGGCATTATAGTGGGTGTGGAGACTGAATACGTATGGAGTGTGTAGGGGTAGGTCTGATTGATTAGGGAGAGAAGAGTCTGACTCTAATTATATGTCCATGTCAGACTGCTGCTACAACCCAACAGTATCAATGAAGGGAGAGGGAAAGACTCAGAGTAGCATGGAGGATCCAGCAATAAGGAATGAGGCTAATACATATAGTGTAGCTACATATGAGCTGTCACTCACTGAGAGACGAGAGGGATAGGGTGTAGTATACAGTCAATTGAATGCTGCAGAACAGAACAAACCAGACATGATACTGCACATCCAATCAGGTTTATCTAAATGACCTAAACTGAAAGTTAGAAGACCCTCTTGTCCCTATATCTCTTCCCCCAGTGCTTTGTCTCTCCTTTCCTTATGTGTGTTTCTCCAGTTCAGGTGAACTGATTTTTACATTTTTCTCCTCAATGTATTTGACTCTTTCTCAGTTTCTCTCTCTCTTCCAATTCTTTTTAGACCACCATCTTTCAATAGGTCATCTGTTCTCTTCACACTTTTTTTCTTTCTCTCAATCCGTCTGCTTATCTGTCTATGGTCCTTTCCTTCTGACACCACTTCCCCACCTCCCCCTGCCACCATTCTTCAGTATAATCGTCTGCTGGACGAGGCCCTTCATTCATCAAGTGATTGTCCTTCTTGTCAATAATGGCTGCTTTTTGTGAGCTGGTTTGGGGTTGGTGAGACAGCAGCTCATAATATGATGCTGGAGGCTGGGGAGTGGATGTGACGCCTTGGTGATAGAGGTATTCATGTTCATGATTTGAGGCAGTGCTCATAGGCCAGGGCAAATCGGCGATGGTTAATTAATATTGAAAGTGATAGGGAGAAAAAGGATTTTTGTTATGGGACAGGTGCGAAAGGGTCATGTGTCAGAGATTATTAAAGTGTCAGGGACAGAGTGTTATTGATGATTGTAAGAGCTCATTGGGGGTCTCTACATTCAGAGAACACATTTAACACTATCCTTGACTTTTGAGGTCCCAAAAGCACACTTTATTTAGAAAAGGGAGACTGTTATTTGATGGTATATCATTGTTATCAGAATATGACATTTGCAAGGGACGGAGACACAGTTATCACTTACTGAAGACACTCTGATCATACAACTCCTTACAGCTAGGTTGTAATACAGGATCATACAGGATGCTTCTTGTAAAACCTGAAAGCCCAAGTCATACCATCTTGAAAAATACCACCCAGGAGGCTATTAGTAATGATCCTTATCTGCTTTGTCAAATTACCTCTAATGTCAATAGTTCTAGGGGTAGTCAGAGCAATACAGAACCTAGCATGAACTAATGTAGGCATCATCTTAGTCTCAATAAAATTTGCAGCATCCCAATAATAGGTCTATGGCTTCTGAAATGACGTCTTGGTATCTGTGAATAAGTATACTCAACAAATGATGAGGCTTTTTCTCTTGAATAAAAGGCTGTGAAGATGTAGGCCATATGTATACGGTAGAAAGGTATAGACCTATAGATTAAGGTGAAATTTATCAACATTTCTGCAATTTTCCCTCACATCTTTTATTTCGGCTGCTCTGCCACTGTTGTTAAATTGTGAAAAAGAAAAGTAACATAAATTATCTACATTGTTTTTATGTGTAGAATCAATAATTGATTGATTCGAGTATTGAGATAGTAACTAGAGGGCTCCACTGTAGCCCAGCTGTGCCACCTGGTGGCTGTTGCTAAACCATTGGAAGTCACTTCTGTCGGAGGTGTACTTCCAAAAATGGAAGGCACTCATCTTTGGTAGTCTCTTCTCTATTGCATTGCCAAATGTGACTTCCCAAAAGAAGTGGTCCAGAAGTGGTTATTAACAACCCCTCAACTGGAAGTTGCTTCCTACACTCTGTCGCATAAGTATATAGGCGGGGGCAGTCTGGGAAGCACTCAGGTGTGACCACTTTTCGCAACACAGTTTGATTTGTGGGAAAGTGACTACTTCTGGTCTACAGTGTCTGAAGTGGTTCTGAGTGGTTAAGCAGAGGAGGGATGTGGGAAGTGAGGTACCTACCCTGAAAAGCAACAACTCAATCTTTTCACAACAGCCTCCTGGTGTGTGCAACCTTAGCTATTCAGATCAACCACTTCAGCAGGAAGGACAACTTCGCTCAGTCATGGTGCATGAATTCCTCGCTGGACAGTCACTCACCGAAAAGCTGAATTCATGCACTAAGCAGTCAATAGTTACAGAATGTAGCAATTAACAGGCTAATTTTGGGTCAGTTAGGGTAAATGCCCATGTAATTACTCAGGTGCAGAGGGTGGAATCACCAAAGGAAGGGATATCCTGCACCCTTTATAAGCTTCAATGTTAGGAGGAAATTCCTTAACACATTATGACTGGGAGTTTGGGCAAAACGCCGGCCCAATCATAGGGATACAGTGGCTGTATTTCCGCCAATTATTTTTAGTCTACTCTTGTTCTGTTTTTGGTTATTATGAAATCGTACATTGGAGACAATTATGTCTTTTACTGCAAATAGACAATAAATAAAAAGATGCAGTACAAATAAGTTTTAAATCCTTACGGAGGGACAATGACACAAACTGGACATGGACAGGCAGAGCTTAACAATAGGGGACTACTAACAGGACTATGAATGGACTTCTTAAAATTGCTGTGTATGCCAGAAGCCATAGAATAGACTTCACAATGTGAACTCAGCAGCGTGAAGAATTCTTAGCAATTGAATTCTAATCTACCAGGAGGCATGATGCCACTTCTGTATTGTTTTGTTTTACCATCTCTTGATCTCTGCTCTGCCCCCTGTCATCTCTCTCTCTTTCTCTCTCCTACATTCTCTGACTCATTCTCTGTCTGTCTGTCTGTCTGCCTGCCACTCTTGCGCTCTCTATCTATCCCTTGCTAAAGACGGGGATTTGACTTGCTCCTGGTATTATAGTGGGTGTGGAGGCTCAGTAAGTATGGAGTGTAAAGAGGTAGGTCTGATTGATTAGGGAGAGAGGAGTCTGACTCTAATTACATGTCCATGTCAGACTGCTGCTACAACCATGCAGTATCAGACAAGGGGGCAGGAAAAGACACAGAATAGCATAGAGGTTCCAGCAATAAGGAATGAGGCTAATAGACATAGTGTAGCTACATATGAGATGGCACTCAGTGAGAGACGAGAGGGATAGGGTGAAGACTAGGATCAATTGTATGCTGCAGAACAGACCAAATGTAATATTTGATGAATATCAAATCTAGCATGGCTTACTAAGTTTTTGATATAAATGAACACCTCTTAAAGTTACCCATGCATTACAACCATTATACAACAATTTATGTAGAATCACGTAGCAATCTCCAAGAAAGCTTGACTGTACCAGCTAAATTCATCTTTAGGTCAGCAATATTAATATTGAATATGATGCTGAATAGCTTAGCTCTACTAAGACCCATGCCATGAAGTAGAAGTAAAGTCCAAGTAACCTCTCCCCTGGAGGCTGTAGACATCAGAGATGTTGGACATTGACATCTAGCAATACATTTGTGCAACATGGCAGTCTGTATGATATCCTGATGTATACTGCTTTATGTTTTCAGAATACCTGACTCCATTCATTGAAAGACAAGAGATGAATGACTATACAATATATTTTGATCGATCAACCTTTCAACGCTCAATGAGAATAGTCAAAAGATTTTAACCCTCTACATTGCATGTTCCTGTAAGCTATAAAAAAATCAATCTTACGGCAATTCATATTTTTTTAGATTCTTGTTTATTCCGACCCTCAGTAGACTCTACCATGCAATCAATAGCATTGCCTCATCATATCATTACATATTCCATTCTGATTAATGACAAAGAAAATAATGTTATGAAATAATTTATGGTTATTTGCCAGGTAATCTTAGAAATCTAGTATCTGAACTCTTCTGTGAATAATCTTTGTATAGAGATAAGGAACATTTACTGCTCAGGAAAATGGGACACTTTTCTGTTATAATTATACTAACATTGAATTTAATTACTATAGTAGCTTTAGTGAAACACCTATAGTAAAAACAAATCAAGATAGAAGAATACAGAAAAAAAAAGTGAAAAAATGACAACTCAGCTGTGCATTGTTTTTTTATACTGTTGTCAAGCTGATCCAATTACACCATAACCTCTCATGTTGTCGTTTTTGTGAGACATTTTATTCCTTACTCAGGTTAACAGGTGGGCATTGCCAGTTCAGGCAGATAAACATGTCTGAGTGCTTATAATTACAGATATTTCATTAAGATTACTAAGAAAAGTCTCAAGTCTCAAAAATGGGTGAGACGTACAGACGCACAGAGGCATTTAAACGGGCCACTGCAGTATCTGTAAATATGGATATTTTCTCTTTTCGCAATTATTTTCCGACGTCCTGTATGTTACAAAAAGAAAGTTCCACATTCATACAATGCCTGATTATTATTTTTGTATGAATACAGAGAATGGTACCCAATGAATGTGGAATCAATAAGAGGCATTTTGTGCTTTGTTGTTCTTTTGTGTCACTGCATGTTATTTCATCCAGTGCCCTTTTGCCTATTCTGACAGTAACTGTAGGTCTCACTGTACAGTATTTACTAATTAAAGGGCCGCCATTGCTTTTCCTAGTCTTACACACAGTCCTTTAATGCATCTCATGTCACTTATTAAGTATTCAGCATGCTGCTTTGTCCTGTAACTATATATACAGGCTTTATGCAACCTTATTCTTTTATTCACAGCTTTGTCAGCAGAGAGTAAAGCTAATCTATTCTAGCTAATACGATACATGACATTGTGTGTGTTGTGTAAAGTTAACATTGGAGAGTGGGCATGAAAAATAGTGATTGGATTCGATATGTCATTGCCGCAAATGAGCTTGATTTCATTCCTGATACTTAGTTTTGTGTCTAGATGAAGAAATAATCAAAAGAGAGAGTAACGAAAAGGTGTCAATGTAATTATTGTAAATATAATTATGTATTCTCCATCACTAAACATGAAAGATGAGAACAACTTAAGGTCATTTGATATTATATTTCAGCAAGCAGAGTAGAGTGATGAACCTTTATACAGCTGCATCAATCGTTATGAGCAGAAGACAAATGAAAGGTCAGAGTAAAGCCAGAACTAAGTGCACAGTGTATGCAGCATTTTGGCCAATTGTCTGTAATGAGCTTTTATATGTATACATACATGTGTTTATTTTAACTCTTCCTATGCCATCATATTCACTTTATATAATCTTTTTTTAACTACAGTGAGTATTGATTAATTTCTTTCAAAGATCTTCGATGGCAAAATAAAAGAGAGAGAGAGAGAGAGAGAGAGAGAGAGAGAGAGAGAGAGAGAGAGATTTAATACAAACGAAGTTTCTGTCATAGATATTTATCTCCTTTGTTTAAAGGTTGAAACATTGAATGTGAAATTTTAGCCAGACAAGTCCGTGCTGAAAACTAAAGTAAGAACAGATATTATTTTTCAGCATTGCAGTCCAGCAGCATTCGGAGAGGATGTATTACACTAAAGTAGACAAAGGGAAGAGACAGTTCGTCAAAATGGTACACCCACGCTGTCTGCCTTCCTACATACGAACTCATTGCAATGGAAACAATACATTTACTCATGTTCACACTAGGCCAAGAAAAATAAAAGGTGTGTTTCCAGTAACATAGCTCAAAGAGCTAGGGTCGGTAGGTCGGATTTTTTTCAAATCTTTTTTTTTTTACATTTATATAGGGAAAGTTAGGGCACATATCAATGGATTTATCGAATTCTTCGATTTTGTTGTAAAATAATGATGGTAAAATGGCAACTATAAGAGAGGGGAAGAACACAAAAAGGATACAGGTAAAATCCTCAAAACGTAATGAAAATCTTTTTAAAATATGAAAGAAATGAGACAGAATTCTTCAAAATCACAAAAGAAAAATTGTCCCTGTTTTGCTAGGGTCGGTCAGGTTACTGGAAACAAACCTCTTTTTTTATTTGGCCCTAGATATAATATACTGCTCATGGATCTAGATATTGACAACTGCTTATTCAGCAAAAATAAAACATAACATCAGTTTCTCTTTAGATAACAACATAAACACACCTGGCAATGAGAGATACAGGTGCAATAATGTCACTGTCGATATCACTATCTGAATTGCGATTGCTCCAAGTGTCAATACCATGAACGAACTGATTATTCTCTTTCAGTCAAAAATAAGCATTTGTAGGTATTGAACAATGCTTTTCTTTTCTTCCTCTGTGTTATTGAACATTTACCCCGCTAATTGAATGGGATAAAAAGGTTTAATCACCTAACACATGACGGATGTTGCCTAAGTAATGTATCACCTGTTCTCTATCTTTATCCTCTACAGTATGATGTATACCATATACATGTTTCACAGAAGAAGACCAATGTAAAAGATTACGGAGGCCCTAATAGGACATACCAAAAACTGAGCATTATTTGCGGAAACTGAATAATTCTTGTGGATACTGAACAATCCTTGAGGAAACTAAGCAATTCTTGTGGAAACTGAACAGTTCTTGGGGATACTGAACAATTCTTGCGGACACTGGACAATTCTTGCGGATACTGAACAATTCTTGCGGATACTGAACAGTTCTTGCGGAAACTGAATGATAATAGACTCCTCAAGCCCAAACATGAATGTTTCTTTTCCCACAAGAATAGTTCTTACTGAGAAAAACATATTTTTTACATGTTTTAAACTCTCAAAGTTTAAGAATGCTACTGTGTCCAAAGAATTCTCCTGTACATGCAGGAATATATTTTGCATGAAAAAAAATCTTTTTAGTATGTTCCTCTACCCCAAAAGAAAATTATTCCTGTGCCCGCAAGAATTGTTCAGTACCCGCAAGAATTGTTCAGTACCCGCAAGAATTGTTCAGTATCCACAAGAATTCTTCAGTACCCGCAAGAATTTGTCAGTATCTGCAAGAATTCTTCAGTACCAGCAAAGATTCTTCAGTATCTGCAAGAATTCTTCAGTATCCGCAAGAAATTTTCAGTATCCGCAAGAATTCTTCAGTACCTGTAAGAATTCTTCAGTATCTGCAAGAATTCTTCAGTACCCGCAAGAATTCTTCAGTATCTGCAAGAATTCTTCAGTATCAGCAAGAATTCTTCACTATCAGCAAGAATTCTTCAGTACCCGCAAGAATTCTTTAGTATCCGCAAGAATTCTTCAGTATCTGCAAGAATTCGTCAGTATCCACAAGAATTAATCAGTATTCGCAAGAATTCTTCAATACCCACAAGAATATTTTTTCAGGGGAAAATTTTTTTGTGGTATGTCCTTTTAGGGGCTCCGTAAAAGATAGATATCGGTGCTATATATCCCTACCCAATATTTGTTAAGAGAATGATCCATACATTGCTCACAAAGTATCTCTGCATGCTATTTCATCGAATTGTCTTTCGTCTGCCTCTTCTAACAGTAACTGTAGGTCTCACTGTACAGTATTTACTAATTAAAGAGCTGCCTTTCCTGTTCCTAGTCTTACACACAATCCCATCAATACATCTTATGTCACTCATAAGAGAAGGTTGAACCGACGCCGCAAAGCGTCTTGGAAAAGTCAGCATCTCAGCACATAAACATGACGCTCATGTGGGAATGGACATGTTCGCCTAGATATGCCTAACGTTGCTGATAGCACTGCTACTGCCGAAATTATTTTAATGCAGTGTAGATTAAGTTGCGAATGTGGCTTCCCTAAAATGTGATAATTAGCTCATTTAAAGTCAGATTTATAAAGAAATCTGTCAATTTTAAAATTAGTTGACATATAACCCCTGATAGACTGGGACATTATCACCTCAGTTCAATTGGAGAGACTCAAAGCGACTCAAGTTTAGATTTAGATCTGCATCTATGAACTTAATATTACTCCCATTGAAATAGCATTAGACCCAGCCTCCCGTCCATGAGCGGTTGGGCGATATTGGGGGATTTGGGCAGGGGTTAGCTGCAATCGGTATCTCCTCCTCTTGTCACTCATTAAGTATTCAGCATGCTGCTGTGTTCTGGAAGTAGAGAAAGGATTACCCTAAACTGCCCTATCTTTCACAACAATTTAGGAGATGAACAGGGAGGGAGGTTGCGGCTAAAATGAAAGTTACCATGTAAATCCAAGATTCTTGTACATATTTTGGCCCCCAAGTTTGTATGTCTCTGTATGTTGTGTGTAAGGTGAGGATGTGCACAATGTAGGTAGGAAGGGGAAAACCTGGTCATTGAAACATTTGCTGTGTTCCGCATTATGCCAACACTTGAGATATAAGTTAAGGTTCTAAAAGACAATGTAAGATATCATATTCCTACTTTCACTAATTGACGATTACACTACTCTAACATTTATAACAATGCACAGATAGTTTTCTCCCTTCTTCTGTTTTTTACCAAAGCGAAGTACCAGTATACATTTACCGATATTCAAGCTTGGGTTAAGAATGGGAAGAAATTACTAATAAACAGATAACTACATTAGCACACCCCGAACTGTTGCTTTGTTATAAATGAACATCACTGAAACGTTGACTACTATTTTCATCTCACTGTACATTTAGGATGACAAGTAACTCGAAGCTATTTCGTGTTCTGCTTTAGCAAATAGAATAAGGTGAACAATTAAAGCTATGTTAATTAGAATGAGCAGAAAAGGATGCAGCAAAGCAGGCTCTTAATGAACACTGTATGCAGCGGTATGTACCACTGTCTGTAAAGTTGAAATTATATGCCTGCAGACAGACTCACACTGACAACCCTATGCCCTTTTCATACATATCCACACACGATCTTCATCTAAATTCGGCTAGATGTCCTAGCAATGACCAATGCTTGTACCGACTCTAGTTTAAAAAGTCAACCGGAATCTATCAGAAAAAGTAATATATTTTTATCTAATATATAATTTATTTGAGTGTTTGGCATTTTGACATGATTCTGTGAAATGGTTTTTGTAGAGTTTGGATCTACACTAAGAAAAAAAAATCTCTTACTCACTTCAGTCTAGATCCAGACTCAGGCAATGTCGCCAAAATGAGTATGGTTTAAGGCTCAGTCTGATCCGTGGATGATACTCAGGCAGATCCTGAGGCTGATCCTGGGGTGATACTCTAGCTTTGCCTGAGTATCATTCAAGAAGCAGGCTGAGTCTCAAACCATTTCAGTTTGGATCTAGACTCAAGTGATTGACCCCCTCTGTATATGGACAACATAGTAGGCTAATTCAACTGCAGTATAGACAATCTCTGTGTCTCTGAATGTAGAAGCTTGAGTAGGGATGATGTGGAACAAACACCAACACTATGAAAGCCCTATAAGTATTGTTCTTTATAAACCGTAAATTAGTTCATTAGTTATGTAGCTGCATTGGGGGTTTAATATTACTGTAAGACTGCCACAATTGTGGTAAATACAAGTAAATAGACGATAGCTTTCTGAGATCCCATTGTATACAAGGATGCCAGAAGTGGGTGGTGGATTGTCTCAGTGGCTGACAATAATCAGTAGAGATTCTTATTGAGCTACTAAATTTAAAGCCGAACAATAAGATAGACCTGCAGTGGTTCATCTATTTTCATGGATAGTATAGACTTTCAGTTTATATGGCAGAAGTTATAATGCCCTCAATATGATTTAAGAGCTGGAGAAAGCTAGCAATAAGCTTTTGGCATTTCAATGAACTGAAGCATCGATTGATTCACCAGAATGATCAATGATGATGGTCAGATCTCACTGGACACGACTGGGAAGCACCCTCCCAATGTAGTACTATGAACAAATCAGTGTTAAGTAATGCAGATTGACCTTTAGGAGGTTATTAGAAGATCAGGATATTGTTCTTACTCTGTTTCAAATGAATGATTTCCTAAAGCACTGTGGCGTTTTTGTCATTCTACCCTACAGTGTGCATAGTTGGGTTCTCAATGCCTGTACTATCCATATGTTTATATGCAATTCACTACCAAATTTGGAATTACAATGTTCCAATAAATTGCACAACATTAAAAAGCATTGCGAAATAGTTTCAATGAGCGAATGCAGACACACAGTTGATCACATTGTGATAATAATCCTGTTTGGCAGTACCACAGTAGTTTGTGACTTTCCATTATCTGACAATAGCCCTGGGATATGAACTGTGTACATTTGCCAATACAGGAAGAGAGAATAGAATTGTGAAAACACAGTGATTGTCTCAGCCTCAGTGAAATGACTTCAAAAGGTTCTATGATGACTTGGCTGCAAAAATGTTGTATTGTAATTCCCATTTATCAGGGAGATGATTCTATTTTTCTGAACGCTGAAGGAAGCAATTATAAGATAATTATCTACTGCATGGATCCGACAGTGATTTGCTGTTTTCTGGAACTCTCAGAACTTACGATTCAATGCTGAGAAGACACAATCAAATATGGACGTTAAAGAACAATTTAAATAGAGTCTATGCATGTAAGCTATGAGATTTTTACAGACCTAACGGAGTGACCAAGGTACATTAATCCTTTTAGGGCCATCGGTGCATTAATGTGTTATGCATATTGGCTGTCATAGTGCATGAATACTCCTAGCAAAGAACTCACCAAGGCTATATATCTATATATATATATATATATATATATATATATATATATATCTATTTATAAATATATATATATATATATATATATATATATATGTTCGGCAGTTTCAACCGCTCTATCTATCCATTATTAATTATTATCCTTGACTGATCTGCTATTGCTCTGGCTGCAAATACCTGAGAGGTAATTCTTAAGTTCTTCAAAACGAGTGTGATGTCACACTTTCCTGTCATTACAGCCGAACATCTAGTAGTCACTAATGATTACACTGGTATAACTGAATCAGCAAACCCTGTGTATTCACTACATGTATACATGTGCTGATCATACAGAGCAGTTGAAGGACATTACCTGCGATCACCCACTCTAATGTTAAGAATTTCAAATCATAATGGCTTTCTTAGCTACAAAAGGCCAAAAATGGCTTTGTGGATATTGCCCAATCAATATTTTCCTTTCCTCTCTTTTTCATTACTACAACCTTTTAACATTTAGGCTCAATTTTGATTAAAAAAATGTGTAATATCATTCAATATTCGTCTGCCACCATAGGGCAGATTATGATATCTATTGCCATTAAGTATCACCATATCCCTTTTTTACCTTGTACATGTGAATCATGTCTTCGCTGATATAATGTCATAAAGGTAGATGGATGTAAAAATATACATGGATATCCACACCCAATATGTGTATGTACACTAATTACAAGAATCTCTACATAATGACCTTTTTGTGCTCAGGATTATTTGGCAATTCCCAGCAATTCCTGTTTAATTCTCACTAGACTTTCTTGATTTCGGGTTCATAGTACATACTGGAGGGTATCTCAAAAAGATTTGGAATTGATCCTGTCTGAGGTGATAATTCCAAAATTGAACTCACTGACCTTCTGGAGTGGATTCCCTCTTGTATTGTAAAGAGGGAGTCAGTTATAGGAGTGGTATAGGAGGGGTCCAGTCTCTTATTTTGCAACTCGACCTATTTCCGTGCAGTTCACTTGTAGCAGAAGTCAAGCAGGGAAGTCTGTTCTTAGGGTGAGAAATGTAGGAGAACTGCAGGATCAAATAGTTACGGTGAGAACTGGTTTCCCAATCTTTTTGAGATACCCTCCTGTCTAGCTATCATTTTTAAGGTATGGTTCAGAGAACATGGTGTGACGGTGAGGCCGATTTTGAAGTTCATTTTTCTTTAATATATATTGAACATAGATGTATCTTTGGTCACATTGGCAACCAAACATTCTATCTGATGACTTTTAGACAGAGGCTTGCTCAGTTATCCAGCAGGTTGTTTTTCTCTTTATTCCTTAGTGAATCATAGTATTTTCTCACAAAATGATTCCTTTGGCAAAAGGGAGTTGTCAATATAATTATAGAATGCCACTTAAACACAATCCGCTGCAAAGTTAAGTATACGATGGCTTAACACAACCTATCATATCTTCAATGGTTCTGTTAGTATTAGCCTTCCTTTATTCAGAATCTTGCTCTGTGCAGACACCACCCCATCATACATTCCCTTATGTAAGACCTCCAGAGGTGTTGATATTACACATGTTCAAATTTTATTTTTCATTTGAAGACTCAGCAGCCACTAAGAAAATAATGGTTTGTTGGTGCTGATGGTCTCAATGTAATCTCATCGTGATGATCTTTCTTATGGTGGTTTAACTTTTTAAATTGACATAGTAGAAGTCTCCGAGTGATCTTCTACTTCCATATATTTGTTTTAAGGCCCAAAACCGCGCCAAAAGGCGCTCTTGGGCACCATAGGGATAAAGCCCGCAAAGTATATCTGACTGTTATTTCATTAAATGTCCCTGATCCTACATTAGACCAACTCTGAGATGTGAGTATAAGATTATAGAAACATTTTTAGATATATTGCCCATAGCACAAAAACACTCCTTAAACCTTTATAACAATAATAAATACATAGATATCTACATTAGCAAATATAGGCTATATCTGTAACATTGCTGTTGATGTCACTATTCTCAAAACAACTAAACCATTATCACCTTACTGTACATTTAGGGCGACAAATGGCTCACATCTCATATTCTGCATCAGTAAAGAGAGTAAAGTGAACAATTAGAGCTATGTTAATTGTGATGAGCAGAAGCTAAAAACAATGAAGCGGGCTCTTAGTGCACGCTGTATGCATTAGTCTGTGCCATTGTCTGTAATGAGCTGTAATTATAGAACACACTGACAGACTCACACAGCGACAACCTTTCTCTGCCCTTTCCATATTGGTTTTACCTAGGAAATGACTCCACATTTCAGTACATGTCCTAAGCAGTGCTAGTTGCTGGAATTCACAACCAAACCAGAATCAACAATAGGTTTCAACAATCATACCTTTAGTTTAGTTTTCGATGACTTTTACTGACATTGAGATGAGTCTATGAAAACGTTTTGATAGAGGACGGGCCTGGACATTTTGATGGCCTACTACCGTCCCCTCTGAACAGATTGTAATCCGCCTCTGGCATCGGGATCAGTGCCATAGCGATAGCATTGCAAATTAGATCAGTCCCTCATGCTAGAAGCACCTCATCTCAGGGTGTAAACACAACCAAACCGCCCGATTCATGGCCAACTGACGGCCATCAGTCACTGACGGACAGTGTAGGGACAGTATCATTAGCCCTTTAATTGTTTCTAGTTCTATTAGTGCTTGGAGCACAATGATTTGGTTCACTATTAATCCCTAATCTTTGTAATTCCACTATCACTGCACACCGTTGGCCGATCCTGGCTGCCAGCCAGCCGCCATCACTGCTGTTTTGTCATGACCTTGTGAACCAATTCCACCCAATTCCACCCAGAACGAGGCTCTTCATGGCCTTTAAGGTGACAATCAGTGCAAGACCATGTGCCTTCTAGCATGTGTGGATTTGCACTGATCTTGCCAGCTTGAAGCACATGATTTCTGTTGCACTACCAATATCAGGCAAGACGGCAGACTCTTAGTCCTTATATTGCCATCAGATAACTTGTCTGTAAAATGTAAGCCTTCCATCCCTCTTTGCATACAGACAAAAGAGAAACAACTATAGTTTAAACATGCTTTGTGTCTCTGAATGTAGGAAGCAGAGACTAATGTGCAGGGCACACTAACACTATGAATGCCTTATTGTTCTTTGATTCAAGGCCTGAGTCCAGTGATTGTGAGTAACCCACCAAAAGCCCTGTGAATTGATACAGTTGTGGACATTTGTATAATACAGCAATGCACAGCTTATCATTTAACCACTATAGCGTAGCAATGATGCATCAGGATGACACAATAAACAGAGGTATCCCTACACCGTGCTGTCATAACAAGGCTAAGGTTTATTGTAAGGCTGTTACAATGGTGGTAAATACAAGTAAGCAGACAATAGATTTCTAAGATCATATTGTATGAGGGGATGCCAGGAATAGCTGGTGGATTGTCTCTTGTGCTGGCAATATAATGAAAGTCTTATAGCGCCGCTGAATATAAAGCCGAACTGTGAAAAAGCCTCACAGTGCCTCATTATTTTCAGGAATATTATTGTTTTCTCATATGGCAGAAATTATTATGCTTTCAATAAAAGATGCGTGAGAATACAGGCCTTACATGGTGTAAATGGTCCGGGTAAATTCAAGAATCATAATGGCTGCCTCCATCTTCCACATATATGTGGTCCATATATGGACTATTTGTGTTCCTTTATCTGTTTTTCTCCAATAGAAACGAATAGTAATATTTAATAATAAAAAAAGAATGAAGTCAATGTATGGTCCATCTATGGGCAGTTGATTTGGCCCCATAGGGATACTAATATCAATATGAAAGCTAGAGGAAGCTAGCACTGGACCAATTCAGTAAACTGAAGCAGAGCTGTCTGGATATCTTAAAATGATGTATTATGTGGATGGAAACATGGATCTATAGATATGCTAGAATGGTGGTGAGCTCTCACCAAGGACTGTTCCTCATATATGATACTAGGCTTACAAAAGTATCCAGAATTGCAAATCAAATCTAATATATAATGAAAGCCTGGGTAGATGTGCTAGAGTGATGGTGAGATCTATCCCCAGTATCCAGTATTGCAAATCGAATCTAAGCTGACAGAATTAACCTTTAGAAGACCTGTATATTGATAACTGCAGCAACATAAGAATAAAGGATGTCAGTAGAACAGAATGCTTATCTGCCAATACTCTAGAAATATCAATAGTCCATCCCCTGAAAGTCTGAATACGTGGGATTTGCTTAGACTTTTTTTTGTATTTCTCCAGTAGTTTTTAATATTTACATCATTTGTTGTCTAAAACAAGGGCCTTAGGACTATTAAAGTCTCAGTTTACACCATTTAATTTAGTTCTGGGCTATAATGTTATTCATTTTTGCATGAGCACATGTTAGTGTTTAATAGATATATGCATACATTCTCTCCCCACCTACCAATCCCCATCCTCTGTCCCCTGTTTCCTACTCCAGACCCACAAAACTTCATCATGCTGTACTACAGGGGACGTATCCAGTTACTAATGACTTTATGTAACCCGGGTCATTTAAGATGGCTATGATATTGCTTATGTATGTATACAATTGCAATCGCTGTATTGTTATATCCCTCAGCATTAAAATGAACACAGACACACTGCAAAAATGGTGTTTAGCTTTTAAACATGTTTAGGTCTAAACATGTTTAAAACCTAAACATATATGTCAGTGAGGTGTATCATCGACTACACATTTAGGAAAATAACACTTTTGTTCTAAATACATAAACATTTTTGCTAAACATGTTCAGACGTTTAGAGTTTAAACAGTTGAATATTAGGTGTTTAGATTTAACCTTTTTGTTTAGATACTTGGATGTCAAATCCACACCAGGTAGCAGCACTACCTCTGAATGGACTATCTGCACACAGTTATAATCAATTGTTGTGACAAATATCCCCAAACTCCTTGTTTATCATAGTGTCATTTCATTAAATGTTATGAAAATATACACAACAATAGAAAATTAACTAAATTCAACTTACACCACCATCATTACCATAAAATAATCAATGAGCTCCATGACTTACACCCTAGCCATGTTATTTTGTAAAGTATAAAGCAATGTCCTTCCTGCCAACCGTCGGGAGGCGTGGCGCAGTCGGTAGCGCGTCCGCTCACAGGCCGTAAGGTCGTGGGTTCGGTTCCCGGCCCGGCCGGGGCATAGTGGTGGTTCCAAACATCGCCGTAAGGTGTCGTTTGAGTTCCTCCCTGCTCTGGCTAGGCTGTGCTGGAAAGTCTCTCGGCGGTCATGGCAGACAAATGACTTGAAACAGGCCTGTCCATCTCTCACTATGCCTATGTAGTGACGGATGTTAAAGAACCATTGCCTCGGTAAATGTGTAGGGGCGTGATTTCTACCTTAGCTCCCTCTAGTGTACGGGTCCAGGTTTCACGCCACGGGACCTCTCACCCTTGACGTGTCCAAAGGGCACATAGGTGAGGTTAAAATTCAAAGCAAGCCAACCTGTTGTACTTTCTCAAGTCTCCTATTCTAATGCAGTGAGTACATATATGTGTATATAGCTGTGGCTGACATCTTTGGAGACTTTGCAGTGTAAATACCTGCTGATGTCCTCCAGTAAATGAGAAAACAAACAAAAGACATTCCCTGGACATTCAATGGATACAGGTCTGCACACCCTTACTTCCCACCAAATCACTTAGACATCTAAACACAAAAATTCCTAAACATCTAAACACAAAATTTCATCGATATCTAAACACAAATTTTGAACCTAAACACCTAGATTTCTAAACACTTGAGCTAAGCACATTGTTTGGTTAAACATGTTTAGGAAATTAATGTGATTACAAAAACGTTGCAAGAATATGTTTAGAATTGTGTTTAGGATCTAAACACCATTTTTGCAGTGCAGGTTTACAGGCATGTATCTGTATCACTATCTGTATCACTATACTTAGCTATAATGCAATGCATTATACATAGTAGTCATATATGTTTTTCATTCAAATATATATCCTTAACAATAGCACATTGTTCAAAAAAAAGAAGAAAAAAAAAAGAAATTGCCACTGGGTGATATTCTTCTATACCTACGTTGCATTATGAAGATAATGTATCCATGGATTTGCTGAATATAGACTATATTACACATTAGTAAATGGGATGAGATGATGCCCTAATGAAATACCTGAAAAGAAAGCTTTGCCTGCATCATTGGTTGACCAATTTGAGAATCATTCTTCTCAATAACTTTCACATAATATAAAGATATATCATTACTAAGTCGCCAGATGTCATCTGAAATTCAAAACTGGTGATTTTAATATACTTACTTAAGACCATTCCAGAAGAACTTCTCAGTAATGTAATAATCACAGTTGGAGTTTTCAAAGGCGAGATAGAACTTGTAATCCCTGCGTAGTAAATCCATACATGCATCCTGATCAAGGCGCGAGCAGCGGAAGGGGCCGCATCCACCGTAAATATCCACTTGGATGTGCTTCCTCAACTCCTCTGCAAACTCCAGCCTCCTGTTCCGTGCCCCACAGTTAGACACAAACCAAGCCACCTTCTTAGTCTTACCTGCAGCGTAATCCCGCTCTGGTGCTAGAGGCAGCTTGGTGTCCTTGTATGGGATAAATTTTTCATAGGGTGTAACCAGGGTGGAGTCGGCCCTGTAAGTGGCCGTCCAGTTTACCTGGTCCTTTAGGTCCCTAAGGGTGGCAGTATGTAAGGGAGATTCCAGCATCCACAAGAGCCAAAGTTGGTATGGAGGCCGAGTCCATGTAAAGTACACAGGGTCAAAGTTGAACACTACAAGGTCCGCTCGGTCTGCTAGTGCAGCGTTTTCTGTAACATAACATGTATCTACTTCACATCGGTCCTCCACAAACCGAGACCGGCCAGCTTTAAGGTCCCCTAGTCCACTCCACATAAGGATGGTTTTATACATCGGCTGCGCCTCCACCTCTCCTTCCTTGGAGGTGTTTTCAGATATTTTAGGTTTAAGCCACTTTTTGAGAACAGACTCAGGTACATAGAGGAGCTGATCCAGGATGCGGTCATCATCGCGTCTCTCAGGATCAGGCCATACAGACCGTTTCCGACCTTGTGCTCGTCTGCGTGGAGACTGAATTTCTTTAAAAGTGATATCACTGGCAGGGTTGTCATGGTGTCGTACACTTGAGAAGACTGTCCCCTTATGGTGGACCCCCTCCTTAGCATCTAGCAGTATACGGGTTGTGTCTAACCCTGCATGCAGCTTAATGGTCCTTATACCTGATGTCTGGTGGTGTGCGGCATTCTCAGACTCAGACTTATAATTCAACATTTCTTTATACCGCTCAGAGTCCTTAGCTACCACCTCCCCGCCTCTTACCACAAACTTTCCAGGTAAAGTTGCCAGATCCTCCTCTCCAAGACCCCCATATAATGGTATGGCTGCTTGTTGGGGGTCCAAGAAACTAAGCACATTTAGGTACACAATAACTGTCATACACAAAGTCAATAAGAAGGTCAGTGCTCTCCGCGGTGACACCCTCATGATGATCTGATAATAACGTCAATATGACGTCCTAAATGAGAGTATAGTGTGCCTTTAATGTATATGAAGCATATACATGACCTCATGGAAAATGATTTTTCTAAACGTTTGGTATATTCAGCACATGTATTATTCTTTGAATCTATTCCTAAATCAAAACTACTGTATTCCACTGGTGAGCCAGTGGCAAATTTGGGTAATTAGCTCCGTGTCAATAGAGAATATCATGCACAACCTGCAATTGATTTTACTGCTTTAAAGCCTGTGTTGTGCTACATTTCGTATTCTAGATAACACTATGTATCTCCTCATTAACCCGATAGTGGAAGTATCGACAATAATCTCCTTCAACATCCGTTCCAAAACAGAGAAGGGTAGAAAAGGAATCCTTTACATCTATCAGCTAAAGATATCAGGGCTAAACAGGAGAAACAAATTCTCCTTTCGTCGCTCTCAGAGCATCTATCCACAATGGTAATCATTGACTTATTAATTCACATGGCAAGCATATATTTACTGTGTTGTAACCAGAGCTACTACCACAGTAAGGTCCATGTCATGTACATCATGTGTGCATACCATGGGGCTGTATATATTGTCAGTAAATCCAGCTTTGTGTAAATATTCACCTACATCCATATTATATATATTCATATGCTCATGCAAAGACTTATAATGCCGTTCGGGATTATTGTTTAAATCTCAGCATTTATGGTGTAGTTATAGTTGAGTGCAGCGATAATATGCAACATATAGCAATGTGTCGTAAATTGCCATATATCCCAAACGAGTGTTTTAGTAGATCTTTATAACAACAAACAATGCCTTTATATTGCACTACTGGCTGCATTGGTATGTGGCCAGAGACATTTGCTCGACTTGTAGATTCTCATAGTAACTATGATACTGAGCCTGTATGAGTTATCCTGTATGCATAGCTCACCATATATCCAAAATACACACACACCGATCAAATCCTCCTGGTTACGAAGCTCAAAACCAATATAAATCCACACTGTATGTAGTTTAGCAGATGAGGGAGATGTTATACACCAGCAGACTGTGAACCAACTCCCTCAGTATTGTAACACTTAGTGCCGTGCCTCGCTCCCTTGTCAGAGACTGCACTGCACTGTAGGGGGCTATGGGAGGCTGGGGCATGGGGTAAGGTTAATTTTACCAGTATTATGGGGTCAGTCCCATTTAGGTGGCACTATGTGTTGGCACCAGAACCATATAGCATGACTGGGCACAGTGCGTTCTACATCATACAACACTGTGGGGGATGTCCAGTGTTATATGATTCGGATTTTTTGCAAGAATCTATCAGCACTCTTGAAATATCATGGGACATTAAGAAAGCTCTTGCAAAAGTGGGGTATGCTCTCTTCGGGCTGGGCAGCTAGCTGGTTGGATACTTGGGATGTAACCTATCCTTAACTGTACAGACTACCATGTGTAATTTGATATTTCTGGTAGATGGTAGTAGCTCCTAAATTGAGTCCTTCACTTCCACACCTTGGTGACAAACTGGACTCTCAGAACATACCAGGAGAGTATTCCTAAAGTTTTACGATTATGTGTATGAATTCAAAAGGCCTTTAGTACGATTTTACTTATGCCATTTATAATCCAGACTTGCTCCTGACTGCAAAAAGAGCATGCAAATACATATCCAATCATTTCCCATTAGTTTCGCACTGCAATAGGAGTACAGAGTATCCTTTGCTTCAACATATATGTATTATTGTGTGGAATAAGAGTGGCTAAGATGTCTGAAATTGTACCAGCGAGTCACATTTGTAACACCTTGGGAAATGGCCTTCAGGTTCCTTGTGGCAGCAGTTACTAAGTATTGACATACTATAATGGATGTCACTGTAGCTGTTGGTGCATAACAAGGCAATGCTTCCCTTGTACCTGTATTGAGGTATCTATACCCATGTATAGTGGTACTGAAGTAGTGGTTATTCCATACAGGTGTCACAGGTAAGTAGTGGGAATCCATCCACCTGCTACTTGCTACTATACAGGTAGCAATAAATCTGATTCCCTGGTGTACCCATTTATCTCCAAAAAAATGTGCACCTGTAGAAAGCCTGAGACTTGATTTGTAGGGTACACATAAATAACTAACAGAGATTGAAACCGTTGGATGTACGTCGTTATGTATTTTGCACAGCAGATCTGTATAGTGAATACTATGCGGATACCGTTGTTTCCAGCATCAACATCCCAAATATCGCTATATACATGTGCAGGGGAATATTATCATACTTGGCTGGTTATAGTACATAGAAGCTGATGGTTGCTCCTAGGCACATGGGAGTGGTCACAAAATATGACATCAAAGAGTTTCTGTACTTTCTTTGAATAAGTAGGTAGTATTTCTGTGGGAAAAAGAAAATGACAGGTAGCTGCATGCCCAGCGTCTTGTACTTAGAAACAGGTACAGAGTAGGAATTTACACATGAGTGTTTGCAGAAACTGGGAGGGGTGGTGATATGACACCAATTCCTGGTTCACAATAAATCTGTACCTTAAGATGGCAATCTTCCTATTGCTAGACGATCAGTATAGAATGACAGGTGCCACTACTCCATGTGCAGAACCCATTATTGAGAGAGTAAAGAGTCCTTTATTATGACGGCGGTGTGCACTAGAGAACAACCTTATCGCTTAACGACAGGGGTTATGAATTATAAGATATGCTCCTACAAAATGTCAAAGCCACTTTGAAAACTGTAACATCTAAAGATGCACACTGAGTCCCCAATATACAGATGGACTGTTATTTAGACATAAACAAATGTTGATTGGGCACAGTTGTGACCAACCATGCAGAGCAGGTGCCCACGGCCGTTCACACAGAAACTTAACATGGAAACCTATTTTAGCCTAGTTCCACTGGGATAGCGTATTACCTGTATAAGATGAATAAGGTGTGTCTTGGCTCCTCAAAGATACATCAGTCGCTATAAGAACCAGAGGATGTGAAATTCTTAATCTGTGCATGGGACGGTGTCCTACGGCTGGTGCACATGTATGTTACAGGTCAAGTTGGCAGACATTCATATCACTTTCAGAAAAGGCCACAAGAAAATCTCCTATTCTAAATTGGATGAAACTCTTCATGGTGTGACGAGCTGCTGTATTGTTTCCTCTCCAAATCACAAAACGGTTCTCATCCATCAGTGAGCAGCACACCATCACAGAAACTGTACATTCCGCTAACTTAACTCACAGTATTTACTTATAATATCCACCAAACATGTCACTCGTCACCATATAACAGTGGCTGAGCAGATCTCTGTCTTAGCTCCATGTTTTAATGCCACTCTATGAGTCCTTACACCTGATAGTACTCTGTATGAGCAGATCCCTGTCAGAACAGCTCAGGGTCCACCACTAAGTGCGGCAGGTGTAGCAGTGAGGTAACCAGCTCAATAAACCCTATGTGTCCCTCCTGAGCTCGGACTACTGGTATTGTGCCACGATGTGTTGCTATTGTCCTCTTCGCCTGGCCTACCTACAATACACACTTAGTGAATATCCATAACGTCGTCTGGTGACTTATGTCACCGGCATATTAGTAATTCATATCTCTAAGTGGAAATCTATGGACTATATTCACATGCATGCTAACAAGTGGGTAGTTTCCATTTACTGACAGTTAGCACAAAATCATAAAAGTATCCATTTAAGTTTAAAGTTAGCTGTCCCGTCTGTTGACTGTGTGCTGATACCTGTGATTTTATTAATAATCAGTCTATCCGGAATTTTAAGTTCATTCGTAATAACAGTGTCCTCAGCATGCTCATATATGAGCAAGTCCGTGAGCTGCCCTGTGTATTATTCTCCTTAACGAGGTGTTAGTAAACCGCTCACAGGAGCTCAGAGTAGCCAGGCCGTTAGTTACAACATTAACTGTCCTGTGCCATGTGCTGCTGCTCCATAATCCTCAATAACGGCTGTTAGTGCCGCACCATGAGCTGCTCCTCTGTGAGGTAACTCCATGAGCAGTAGGAACCTGACAATATGAACTGCTCCCCGTCCTGCTCTATGAGCTGTTCTATGAGCTGCTCTATAGGTTCCCTCACTGCCTGTGACATTGTGAATCGATCATTGTCTATGGATAGTTTCATGTTTGATGGCGTCTTGACACTGGAGGCTGGGGCCTGACCTGCCGGCCGCTCTCTTACTGTCATGTGAGCTGTGAGCCGTGTGTGGGTCAATGGTAATGTGAGCAACTCGCTAAATTGCTCTATGCACTCTGTAATATGAGCTGATAAGTGGGTACTGACAACCTGAGTGTTGATCGAACTATGACCATCCTAAAAGCTCTCACACAGCTAGTTATGTCAATCTTTAAAAGTAAAAATAGTCCATGGAGTGTTTCAGACACAGCTACTCTGCAAGCTCTGCCACTTGCATCACCGGCACAGGTAGTTTGATGATTTAAACTGCCTCTTTCAACTTTATAAACCAATGCTCCACCATTCAATACAACAACCTGAGAACTGCCACAGAAGCTGTTACTTAGGCTTTGGCATAGGAGAGTACTTTATAAGTTGCTCCATTACAAGCTGCCCTACGAGCTGCACTGTGGACTGCGGCCCCGCTGTCGGCCTGCGCCACACGCATCCCGCATCGCTCCGTGCCGCGTGCCTCCTAACGGACACCTGAGTGTCTCCGACCTCCCTCCTCCCCCTGTCTGCCTCCACCCACCCACACCACCACCACCCATTCACCACACACGCAGCACCAACCACCCTCCACCAGCCAGGCACCACTGGCGGCACCACAGTGCCACCTAGAGTACCACGTAGTGTGTGACGTCACAGACTGCGCAGTGTCCCATGGGGAGGTGGATCCACATGGTGCTGTGATCTATATCGCACTGGTGAGACACAACCCACGTGGGTGTCTGCAGACAGCCCTCAGCCATGTAACAAGTTGGGCACGCGGGTGGCTCACTACTACAGGTAGGCAGCAGTCTTGTCCGGTCGGGATTCAGGGAACTCCCTCTCTGAGCTTCTCTGGTGTTTGGGGATTGTGGGTTCCCATATTCTGGGGAATAGTACTACGCACTGTACCTGCCTACATTCAACCACTACAGCAACCAGCGGCCAGAACTACTTTTACCCATAAAAGCTGGTCGCTAGAGATGACTCACTCTAGTGGTTGAGCTGGATCCAGATTGGGTAGGCAGTGGGTGTTAGAGTGAGGCATGGATAGTCCTGGAGGCCATTCCAGATAAGCTAAATAGTGCACACTCTGTTTCATCCGTTGATTTCGATTCATCCCAGTAAAGAAAAAAGCCAGCTTCCTTGCTTAAAAATGGTCTAGATTGCATAAGGCTGTGGTTTCTCATCGGACTCTCTCTTCCCTGATGTTTTTTTTTTTGAGTTGCAGTTATTGTTATGTGAAGCTTCTTGACTACTCCCTACTGACTGGCTAACTGGCGCCCAGCGTAATGGCTTTTATCAGCTGATAAGTGTCTTTTTCTTGCCCGTACCAGCTTCACTGATGTCTGCACCCTCTGGACAGTATTAAAGTACCCTGTAGCGATGATTGAGTATTTGGGGCAGCAACCCAACCTGACTAATGTTTAGGATGCCCAAGGTGATCATTTTGCCCAGCTTCTCATGACACATGGCACAATCCCCTGATTTCTGCGATGTCAGGAGTGGACCAGTATGAGGTCAGCATCTTTTCAATTAATGGTTATTCTGAAAAGGTGAGCATCAGCTGAGCACCATGGCATTGTCCAACCAAGCATCCAGATTGGTTGCAATAATTAAACAGCGGCATGAAGTGTGTGGCAGAAACAGGTTCATACAACAGGGTGGACAGGGAAATAACAGGAGGGGTTATGCAATTTAATGAACATGAAGATTATAAATAGGTAAGAGTTAGGAGGAGTAACCAAATTAGGAGACACTTTATTGAAAAATGGTAGTTTACCATCCATTTCTAGTTTTCTTTGCAGAATTCTGCCACTGCCACAATCACCGAAATAGACAGGAGGAGAAACTATAAGAAAGCAAAAATGGCTCCATTGGAGGACATTTTTCATGGTGGCAGCTAGAACACAGTACCAGGTTGACCACCACTCATGATGATACACTACCGAAGTCTAACTGTGGAGACAGCTCCCTGCCCCATACTTCCTGTTCAGCTGGCAGGGGTCAGGTCACTTCCTGTGCTACCAGTGCCACCTGGTGGCAGTTTCCTGTTGTCCAGCAGCTACTTCCGGTGTCCTTGTTATGTCTGTGACCTGCTGACCTGTAGATTTGTCACCTAAGGGTAGGTCATGGTGGTAACTTGTTAGATATCTGACCCCCTGACATCTCGCTCAATGTATACATACCGGTGCTGTAGTGCAGTTGTCATGCGCAGGTCTGTGTGAGAATGTATTATTCTTAAAGGCGGAGATAGCCTCAATGCAGGTTTACATGAGGCAGAGCCAAAGATAATCCTTCTTTGAGGCTATCGGGTGAAGAAAGACCCAGTTTAGAGTGGATCTCTGTATTCATTCTATGTTTTGTAGGTCAGGATTTCATTCTTTTGATACTATTTTGATGACGTCAGAGTGGAAAATGGGATCTTGGGGAATGGGATTCAGTTCCCTAAGCCCCTCTGCAGGTCTTCATGCATAGAGTTGTATTGGCATGTATAAGTGCTGGGTCTTAGATAAGCACTGGACTTGAATGGATATTGTCATTTAGCACCTAGAAGAGTCATATATGCCACATGTACCACATGGACGGAATTGGATGAATGATTCTCCTATGCTATATACTACTTCAATGTCAGTAAAGGTCAAATTTAGGGACGTAGACCAGTAGAGAATACATGGACTGCTGTCTACTTACAATAACGTCTGTAGCACAGGTACATGTATATGGGTCAGGAGCGTGTTGCTCCTATGGTAAAAAGAGCTGTCAGTAGGTACCCTCCTTTCAAAAGAAGTCACGTTCGGCTTCACCATTCAACTTGCACTCACCACATTAGTCTGAAAAGTCACATGCCTTGTTAAAAACAAAGAGAGCTGTACTATCAGGTACCTACTCATGTCACACACTCTATCCTATATACTGAATGACTTCTCCCAACTAGCTACCTACTCAAATTCCCCTTTATTAGCACCATACTTGAATGACCACATTTGAGCAACAAAAGGGACAAGTTGTAGCTTCATGAAAAGAAAGGACTGGAAACAAGGACATTTTTAGCCAGCTCTTCCTTTTACTGTAGGAGCAACACCCCCCAGGTATTTTTAAAATACTGTTAGGAGCCCCCAGAGTGAGACAGAGGCAAAGTTATAAAGTATATATACTAAGGGGAGTGAAACTCTTTGTCAGCTGCCAGTGCTGTTATTAATAATAACCTGGCTCTGTAATCAGCAGCCTCCCACTCACCACCCCTCAAACTGCTCTTCCTCACCCCCTCAGTCCATCCCAGGAGGTTAATTCAAAACATCCTGGGATCGCAACCTCAGCGATCTTAGGAATTATTCTACCTTATCCTTCAAAGCGATCTTAAGTTTAGACGTCATTCACTTTTCCTAGCAAGCACTAAGATCACATCGATCTTAGCCTCAGCCCTCCTACACTATTCCAAGAAGTACTGACTGGGCACAGGGGTAAGAGTCCCAAAATAAAGGAATAGCTGTGGAGTCACTCTTCTTCACAACAGTGTTTATACCATCGTTCCCAATCCCCATGTGGGCTAACAAAAGAGCACAGGGTGCAGTTGACCCCATACAGTATTTAAGAGTTGTTCCCATAAATGTATGATTTATACTTGCCTATTAGAAGCATTGTGCCCCCCCCCCCCCCAGGACAAAGAGAGAGAAGGGAAGAATTACCTTACAGTGCACTTAATGCATAAGTAGCCCTAAGAGCCCTCAAGGACACTCAGCAAACGGCCTCCCTCCCCTCCATATGTATGCAGCAGGCTATTTACTCTTTCGATCAGGAGTGTTCCCTGTAAGTGCTCTCGTACTGAGGTGAAACCACTATGCAATTCTTTCACTAAGATCGCAGTGATCTTAGCGCTGGAAAAGGAATAGTAAAGTGATCTCAGGACTTGCTATTCTTGACAGGCCTGCAACCACTGCATTAGATAGGTAGACTGGCCAGGTCTTATGATATGTGCCTACACTAAGATCGCAGGGGTAGAAATCCCAGGATGTTTTGAATTAACCTCCAGATCTCAGCCTGTCCCGGCAGTAAGAGTCGTGGCATGCAGGGCGGCACACTGCCTCCATCCCGCCTGCCTGCAGCTGCAGTCAGCGGACTGAGACATGCAGGGTTAGGGTGGCTTTTAGAGCAGGTCCAACAGCACGATTAGGAGGAGACAGGGTGATGATGTCCCTCTACTTCACTGTAGGTGTTATTCCTCCATGGACTGTGCATATGCTGTAAAGCATGGCATATAATATGCACCTTGTGGGGCTCTTATTCCTCAAACAGCTCTTAACCCTCAAACAGGTACCTGTTTGAAGTACTGAGGAAAAAATAATATCAAACAAACCCCGACTCGGTCAACTACAGTTTTAAAATTCTATTAATTTTGTTGGAGCAATATTACAACAGTAGGTATAGTATGTGTAGAATTGATATTGATATCAGATTGATCAACGTCTCGGTTAATTAATTAACCTTCATCAGGATCCATTTGATACCTGTTTGAAGGTTAAGAGCAGCCACAGGATATTATCCCTCAAACATGTGTCTAAAGCCTCAAATGCTCTTATCCCTCAAATGCTCTTAAGCTTCAAACACTATTATCCCTCAAACGCTCTTATATCTCAAATGCTAGGTTAGGTTAGGGTAAATGTCAGGAGGCCATTTCTTAACATACTACGACTGCTGTCCTTCAAATCGTAGTGAAGAGCGATATAATAATGCCATTACAGTACCATACACTAGTGGGTATTAGTGTCTGCACCAGTACGACTGCTCTACCCAACCTTATGTAATTACTGCATAGGTGCTAATCGTACAGAGCAGTCATAGTGCAGTCCCTACGATCACCTGTACTAGTTATCAGATTCTCAAATTGTGGTGGTGGTGTGTAGTCATAGTACCTTAAGAAATGGCCTCCTGATACCCATGTATGACATTATGAAAACACTGTTTTAGGTCTTGTAAGTTGTACAGTGTATCATACATGCCATAGTCACTGATACCTGATTGTGATTTAGAAGACCATTTCTTAACATACTACAACTGCTCACTGTTAGATCGTACTGTAAGCCCTTTCCTTCATGACATTACAGCCCAATAAATATTAATGGCCGTTCTGTGTATACGGCACTCGGACTGCCCTAACAAACTCATACAATCTCTGACTAAAATTCTCAGAGTTTTTAAATCGTAGTGGCTGTGTGCAGTCATATCACCTTAAGAAATAACCTCCTGAATTCATGGCTGTTGTAGGTAGTGGTTGGCAGGATTGATAAAGGCTGCATTACGGAGTGCTACTGTTATTGTTATTAGTGATAATAGTGTCAGTGTGACTGCTTATTGAAGGTTTACACTTTGACCATTGTCTGAACCTGTCTCCAGGGAGACTGACTAAGGCAATGGCCTTGGATGGGGCAGGGTGAAGCATATCTCTGCAAAAGAGCTCATCGATTTACCAAGTAGGGGAGGAGGGGGCTAAAAGTCACAGGGGCAAGTTCACACAACCCACTTCCCATGACGGAATCCCCAAGATTAGGTCATCAGTCTGTCTCATAATTAAAATGTCCAACTCAGAAAATATGTCACTTCCATCTGAAGTATGAAACACTCCTTAGCAGCCAATAAAAGTGTTTAGCTCCTCCATTTAACTTGAAGACGAAAAATGGTGTGTGGGAATCAAAGCTGGGGCAAGTTGTCAATTTCTTTTTTTAAAGAATAAAATCAAAACAAAAAAACTTTTAGTCCAAACTCAAAGATTCAATTTAAAAAAAAAAGAGGCTCAGTTCCATCAGATCTTTTGGTGTAGAGTAAAGGACTCTGTGTGATTATTTAAACAACAGATTCATAGACCAAAATGTAATTTCTGTGTCAACTAGCCCCCTCCTCCCCTACAGAGTAATGTCTGATTTGTAGGAAATACTTCAAATTATTTAAAAGCAATTCCTGTCTGTGAAAGAAAGAACATGATAGTCTGCATTGGATTTCTTAATTTTCAAACATAAATCCAGTCTCTACAAGTCTGTCCTGATTGTACTCTAGAAGAGGTATCTATACGCCACCATCTGATGACAAAGTAGCCCATGGTCTCAATAATTCAGCATGTACTGATGTCTGTGCAAACATAGGGTCGTCAAGCATCACACGCTTATTGCTCCAAACTACTCAGCGAAGCAAAGATCAAACCTACCATGGGACAGAATACAAACACTGACTCGCTCACACAGTACACACCCTATGCCCCATATGATTACCCCATATAAAAAAGAATGGATTACATCGTTACTGGTAGGTCTAAAGA
Source organism: Acholoe squamosa (assembly GCA_949317995.1). Classification (NCBI taxonomy): domain Eukaryota; kingdom Metazoa; phylum Annelida; class Polychaeta; order Phyllodocida; family Polynoidae; genus Acholoe; species Acholoe squamosa. The sequence goes on from OX439044.1 coordinate 65,291,273, forward strand.
AGGCAATGTAATAGACTTATCCCTGATGCTTGCCAGTACCAGCTAAATTGAATGAGGTTTTATTGTACTCTTTTCAAACTAGATTTTCCATGAAAACATCAAGGTTTCTAACATTTTTCAGAAGCCCACATATGATGTACCTTCTCCTCATCAACTATGTGTGGCTCTTTAACCTGCAGCTGGTACCCTTAATCTAACCAGCGTCTGGCTGACCTAACCTTCATTTTTAGCTGTTACCTTAGCTGCTTACATTGACAGCAGCAGCCTTCCTTAGCCTGAGTTGATTTAGGGGCTGCTAATCCATAAATAAATCATGGCCGTTGGTTATCACAGCTTATGAATGAAGCTGTGGTGAGTAATTCATCCAGGTTACATTTATTCATCATAACAACCATACAGGGTTGAAACATGCAATCCTGGAGTGTCAGCATGATGTTCCTCACTGAAGTGCTGGCAAGTCTGCTCGCCAACACTCCATTGGTGCTTCATAGCATCTAATGAGCATGATGCACTCCCTGCATAGTGGCCCTTGATTGGTTACCCACAGCTGCTCAGTCGGTACCAGTCGGTTATCCATGCACCTACTTATGGTGTTTTAGAAATGACCTGCTTGTATTTTACTGACTCAATGTACAAAAACACAGACAAGAAGACAAATGATAGACCCTAAAAAGGTCACCTAAATTCCCACTGAGTCCACAAAGGTAAAACATATACTTGTCCTACTATACAGGTTTCAGGTTTATGATGACTAGTGTACATTAGTGTGTCTATAACCATCTATAGTATTTTATCACACAGTATTTTGCCATTTGATTCTCTGCCTGTTACATTTAGTACATTTCATATCTTCTAGACCTACAGTTGTTCAGATATTACATAAAATGTGCATATTCCCAAAACAGTGCTAATCCCCATAGACAATAGAAATCTGGGATTATTACTTAGATTTTATTTCAAAATGCAAAACTACTAGGTTTGTGTGATGCATACTACATAAGATGTTTATATATGACAAGAGGAGTCACTCATTTATGGATTAATTGAATAATTCCATCAACGTTTTGCTTTGGACTACAACCACCATTATACAGAGTGTTTGTTATAGGCTTTAGTCCTATTTGTAATTCTCCAGTACCACACATCTTGAACTAGTGAGACACTCTTATTCCTTATGTGTAATAGTTGAGTTGAAACTGCATTTCAACTTTCATATTTCACATAGAACCATAGCTACATTTGTGTTCCTCTCTAATACAATAATGTGAGCAACTGAGTATCAATGAACTGGTTACACTTGAAGCTCTGACGCAAGATGCACCTGTGTTCCTCCCAAATACAGGCATGTGTGAAGTTGAGTGCTGATATACTGGTTTCACACAAGGCTCTAACTCAAGAGGCTCTTGTGTTCCTCCTAAGTATGATGATGTGAACAACTGTGTGTCAGTTTGCTTGTTTCACACCAAGTTTAAACTTGAGATGTACTTATGTTCCTCCCAAATGTAATTATGTAAGCCACTGTGTGTCAATATACTGGTTTTACACAAATTTCTAACATGATATTCGCTACGGGGTAGATGTGATCTCGATCGCAGTTACCGCTGGAATGGCACTGATTTTGAAAAAGTGCCCTTTTATAGTGCCTGACATGTGACCAGTATTGACCAATCACAGCAAAGCTGGTTGCTATGATCTTTGGTTGTGAGGGCTGGTAGCTATGGTAGCATGTGCCGGGTCCTCTGATTGGTTCCTTCTCCCTGGGGATTAATTTGAGGAACTGGGCGGTTTCACCTAAGGGGATCTTCAGACTGCTTTGAAATAAAAATTATTTCTTCATTCTAGGCAGGCCTAAAATTCAGAAAATAATTTGGCGGTACCTACATCGCAGGGATGAAGGGAGAATTTAATTTGCTTTAAAATCTGAGTGATTTTGGGTGCAATAAAAAATTCGTTTTATTTTTAATTAATTTCTCCAGCCATGAGACTGCATTATTAATTAAGAATAATTGAATGAAAGTGACACTGGGTCAAGTTTATTATTTCTACTTAAGGTTTAAGCAGAAAAATGGGTTGGTCTGGGTAAAACTCTTTAGGAAGAGTTTATATGAGGATGTCAGGTGGTGATTTTTTGAGGAAAAAATCTACCATACTATAAGAAATAGGTCCTACTTGTGTGTGAGAGCACCTCCACGTGGGAGATTGGTTAATTGTACGTGGCAATCACTCACATTCAAGTAGATGGTGTCATCTAGTGGACGCCAGGGTCACTCACATTTAGGCCACCCGGGGCATTGGCGTGGAGCCTCTGGATCCAATTAAATTAAATCAAATCCCTCAATTTCTTGGCCTTGAGGGATTTGGGATGGGCATGGATAAAGTCTACAACATGGATGGTCAGGTCCTTGTGTTTGTCATCTTTACCTCGCTTTGAGCAGGAGTTCATGTGGCGAGATACCTCACTTTTGGAGAACTCTTTTCTGCTGATTTTCCCATAGTGGTCACAGAATCTGGTTTTGATGGCATTCTCAGTTTGGCCAACGTATTGAATGCCGCAGATTTTACAGGTGATGCAGTAAATAAGATTGGTGCTTGAGCAGCACACATTATATTTGCTGGTATAGGTTCGACCAGTGACATTACATTTTATTTTGCCACTTCTATCTATCTGTGGACAATATCTGCATTTTGGCCAAGATAGACACCTGTTGGAATGAGGTTTGGGAATCAGGGGTTCCTCTGGTCTCAGTTTGGCATGGACTAAGTAGTCTTTTAGGCTTTTGGGTCTTCTGTGGGACATTTTTAGTCCTTGCTTGTGGATTAGTCTAGTGCTGCAGGATTTGCCTAGTAAATCCCAGTTGCGGGTGGCTAACTTTTGTATTTCATTGAACCCAGGATTGAATGTGGACACCAAGTAGTTGGCCACATTGTCGTCCATAGGTTTTAATGATTTGGGCTTTAGTAGAGAGTTTCTGTCCCTCAGGCTGGCTCGGTAGAAACTTTCTGCTATAAAAGCCGGTGGATACCCTCGGAGTACAAATTGTTTGCCTCTTTGGATGCAGTGCTCCAGAAATTTCTGGTCATCTGAGCACACTCGACGTATTCTCAGAAATTGTCCATAGGGGATACCTCTGATACTGTGTCGAGTATGGGCAGATTGAAAATGCAAATATGAAAAGCTGTCTGTAGGTTTGGTGTATAGATCGCTTTCTAATTTGCCATCACTGTCCAATTTAATGGTGGTGTCCAGAAAATCCACACTTGTGGTAGAGGTTGCTACAGTGAATTTAATGGAGGAGTGGACCTTGTTTAAGTGGAGAGTGAATTCATCCAATTCTTTTTGACCATGTGGCCAAATGAAAAAGATGTCATCTATAAACCTCACCCAAATTAATGGTTGAAGTTTGTAGGTGTATACATGGGTTTCCTCGAAATCTGACATGAAAAGATTTGCATATGTGGGTGCAACTCTGGTTCCCATGGCAGTACCTCCAACCTGTAGGTAGTGTTTGCCATTGAAGTCAAAATTGTTTTTGGTGAGGACAATCCACAGAAGAGTGTAGATCGCCTCATTTGACATTTCATTCGTGGGGGGTTTTCGGTTATAATACAAATATTTGTAAATAGCCATCGCTCCCTCCACGTTGGGAATGTTGGTATACAGGGATGTCACATCAAGGGTGCCAAGAATGCAATTTTTGGGTAAAGGTCCCAAATTTTTCAATTTGTTGAGGAAATCAGTGGTGTCCCTCAAATAGGACCTAGTTTCTGTTAAAAAAGGTCTTAAATAGTAATCTACCAGGCATGAGATTTTTTCTGTGGGGCAGCCATTGGCAGATACTATTGGTCGTCCCGGGGGGGGTCTTACCTTTATGTATCTTGGGTAGTAGATACAGCTGGGCCGTCCTCGGGTTTTCTGTCTTCAATTTCTTGGAGAAGGCAGGTGTGAATTCTTTCAGCTGTAGTAGCCTATCTATGTGTGAATTAATGTATTCATTGTGTGTATCAGTGAGGTCTTCTGGGACTTCTTTATAAAATGTGGGGTCAGAAAGTTGGCGGGTACCTTCTGCCACATAGTCAGCTCTATCTTGGATGACAGTGGCGCCACCTTTGTCTGCTGGTTTTATTACTAGACTAGAGTTTTTCATAAAGAATTTGAGTGAACTTTTTTCCTGTTTGGTTATATTATGTCGGCGAGGTGATTTAACCATGAGTTTGTTCAAATCGGATTCATTTGCCAAAATATAAGCGCGTAATGGTACCGGTACAGATGTGGGGGTCCATACTTTATCATTTTTTATCACCTTTGATCGTTCAATTTTTGCCAAGATGGGGCTTTCATTGTTGGATTGGTTAAAGGTGATGGCAGGGGTAGAAGTTGAAGTACTGGGAGCAAATGATTGCTGTAAGTCAAAGTTCTGAGGGTCAAAGAAGGCTTTGATTTTTAACCTGCGGTGGAATGCATCTAGGTCTCTACGTAGATCACCCATGTCGGGTTCTCCTGGGGTAGGACAGAAATTTAAACCTTTCTCCAACAATGAAAGTTCACTTGGTGCTAGAGAATGGCTGGAGAGATTGACAACTGACACAGGGTAAGTTTCAACAGGTTCACATATTTTATATTTGAACTCTAAAACAGGATCAACATTGTTGTGATTTGACAAGTTCATTTCAACATTGGTATTAACATTTGAATAATACACAGAATAATTATTGTTCATGTAAATGTCCAGTTGTTTTTCACCTCTGGTCTCCCTTGGCTGCAAAAAGGGTTGCAGGGGCATAGGGGAGTTGGTGGGTAGGGGGGTGGTGGTGGTCAATGGATCCACTATTTTTGTAAGGCCTCCCTGATGGCACGGCGTAGATCCGCCATGGTGATAGCCCGGTCCTGTGGGGGGTTGGGGGTTCTCTGGCGATTCTGACGGCGGCGATTCTGGGCGGTTTGCCAATTCCCGTTCTGGCCATTGGACGTGGGTCCTTGGGCAGACCGGGGTTGGGGAAAATTCTGTTGATTTTCAGTAAGAGGGGCCCGGGGGGAGGATGATCTAGCCCTCCTTTCCTTGGCGGGGGGGGCTGAAGGTGACCTACTTTTACCTCTTTTACCTGATTTTCCCTTGCCTTTCCCTTTTCCTTTCTGTCCCTTACCCTGGGGGGGGTTTGGGATTGCTGGTGTGACCATTGTTATGGTTAAGGGGGGGGTATTCTTCTACCCAGTTGTCAAGGGCCACTTCATCCCAGCTGGAGGTGTCAACTTGGGGGCGTGACCTGACCCTGGGCCAGGCTATATTTGAAGTGGTGAATCGGGGGGAGGGGGGGCCTGGTTTGGAGGAGGAGGTGTTCACACTTCCAATGTTGGTCCCCGAGGTGGATGGTTGGGGGGCAGAGGGGGGTTGGTTGGTTTGGGCTGCTGGATGGGGGTTGCGAGCCGTGGGGGGGTCGGTGTCCGGCCCCCTTTGGAATGACCCATTAGCCAGCTGCCGGGTAGTGGGCTGTCTATCCCTCATGAATTCCTTGTTGCGATTCAATTGGGATTCTAATTTAGACCTTTCTTTTTCGACAAATTCCATTAACTTACTCCGTGCACGGGGGCCATCTGAGGACCCTTCTTGTACCAATAGTTTATCAATGGTGTCGAGTAGAGTGTCACGTGTATTTCTGTCTACCTCTGCTCGTTGACGGAGATAACGTGACATGGCCTCCTGGATGCTCTGGGCAGATCGTTGGAGGATTTGGCCAATTTCTTCATTGAGTGCTAGGGTGGCGTCCTCCCCTAAAAAGTTAGGGAGGGGGGCCTCCCCCAGTGCCCATGGTGTGTACAGTCCACTTTGGTTCAGGTCGTTCAGCCAATTGGACCTGGCGACAGAGCGGCCGTGCCAGAGTGCTGAATTCCTGGCCTGCTTCCAGACTTTCTCAGCCCCTTCAGACATTTGGAGTCTTTTGGGGGTGGAGTCGGTACTGGTGGATGCCTGAGTGGAAAAAGAAACAGTGCGTTTATTGTTGGGATTGGTAGTAATTTTAATTCCACTGGGGAATAGGTTATTACTGGTAGGAGCTGTAGGGACATCGTCTTTGTTTACAATGACCCTAGCGCCTGAGTGTAACAATTTTAGCTGTTCCATTAAGCTGAGACCCAAGTCTCTATCTTCTCTAATATTTCTTATAAATTGTGTGAGCTCTGATTCAGTGTCTGGGCTCTCAATATCTATAGAATTACCAGAAGAAGTCTTTTTGCGCTTAGAGCGCGGTAGAGTATTATCAATAACAATTGTTTCTTCATGTTGCCTAGCAACCGGGGTGTCGCGCAGGGCCGCGTCCAGTAACCATGTCAAAGAGACATCGTTGCTAGGGCCGGCCGTCGCGTCGTTATCGTTGATTTGAATCCTACTGTTGGTGGGGCTGACATTAGGAGTCAAAAACAACTCATCCCCGGTTGTATTGGGTCTCTGGCTTCTGAAGAAGGATTCAATTGACTTAGATTTACTCACCTGGGTCGCATTTGGAGCGACTTGTTGTTGTTCCGACGACGGGCGTGCAGTGGATTGGCGCTGCGGCGGTGGCGGTGGCGGGGGGCCGCTTGGGCCGCTTTGCTCGCTGCCACTCGTGTCTTCGTCGGTGTTCATCTCAGTGTGCGGATTTTCTGTGGAATCCTCTGCTTGAGGGGGTTTAGATGACATTTTAGTAAGCACAGGGGTTACTGCTATCTTGTAGATAGATATTCGCTACGGGGTAGATGTGATCTCGATCGCAGTTACCGCTGGAATGGCACTGATTTTGAAAAAGTGCCCTTTTATAGTGCCTGACATGTGACCAGTATTGACCAATCACAGCAAAGCTGGTTGCTATGATCTTTGGTTGTGAGGGCTGGTAGCTATGGTAGCATGTGCCGGGTCCTCTGATTGGTTCCTTCTCCCTGGGGATTAATTTGAGGAACTGGGCGGTTTCACCTAAGGGGATCTTCAGACTGCTTTGAAATAAAAATTATTTCTTCATTCTAGGCAGGCCTAAAATTCAGAAAATAATTTGGCGGTACCTACATCGCAGGGATGAAGGGAGAATTTAATTTGCTTTAAAATCTGAGTGATTTTGGGTGCAATAAAAAATTCGTTTTATTTTTAATTAATTTCTCCAGCCATGAGACTGCATTATTAATTAAGAATAATTGAATGAAAGTGACACTGGGTCAAGTTTATTATTTCTACTTAAGGTTTAAGCAGAAAAATGGGTTGGTCTGGGTAAAACTCTTTAGGAAGAGTTTATATGAGGATGTCAGGTGGTGATTTTTTGAGGAAAAAATCTACCATACTATAAGAAATAGGTCCTACTTGTGTGTGAGAGCACCTCCACGTGGGAGATTGGTTAATTGTACGTGGCAATCACTCACATTCAAGTAGATGGTGTCATCTAGTGGACGCCAGGGTCACTCACATTTAGGCCACCCGGGGCATTGGCGTGGAGCCTCTGGATCCAATTAAATTCAATCAAATCCCTCAATTTCTTGGCCTTGAGGGATTTGGGATGGGCATGGATAAAGTCTACAACATGGATGGTCAGGTCCTTGTGTTTGTCATCTTTACCTCGCTTTGAGCAGGAGTTCATGTGGCGAGATACCTCACTTTTGGAGAACTCTTTTCTGCTGATTTTCCCATAGTGGTCACAGAATCTGGTTTTGATGGCATTCTCAGTTTGGCCAACGTATTGAATGCCGCAGATTTTACAGGTGATGCAGTAAATAAGATTGGTGCTTGAGCAGCACACATTATATTTGCTGGTATAGGTTCGACCAGTGACATTACATTTTATTTTGCCACTTCTATCTATCTGTGGACAATATCTGCATTTTGGCCAAGATAGACACCTGTTGGAATGAGGTTTGGGAATCAGGGGTTCCTCTGGTCTCAGTTTGGCATGGACTAAGTAGTCTTTTAGGCTTTTGGGTCTTCTGTGGGACATTTTTAGTCCTTGCTTGTGGATTAGTCTAGTGCTGCAGGATTTGCCTAGTAAATCCCAGTTGCGGGTGGCTAACTTTTGTATTTCATTGAACCCAGGATTGAATGTGGACACCAAGTAGTTGGCCACATTGTCGTCCATAGGTTTTAATGATTTGGGCTTTAGTAGAGAGTTTCTGTCCCTCAGGCTGGCTCGGTAGAAACTTTCTGCTATAAAAGCCGGTGGATACCCTCGGAGTACAAATTGTTTGCCTCTTTGGATGCAGTGCTCCAGAAATTTCTGGTCATCTGAGCACACTCGACGTATTCTCAGAAATTGTCCATAGGGGATACCTCTGATACTGTGTCGAGTATGGGCAGATTGAAAATGCAAATATGAAAAGCTGTCTGTAGGTTTGGTGTATAGATCGCTTTCTAATTTGCCATCACTGTCCAATTTAATGGTGGTGTCCAGAAAATCCACACTTGTGGTAGAGGTTGCTACAGTGAATTTAATGGAGGAGTGGACCTTGTTTAATTGTGTTCATACATATACCTGGGTACTTATTAGGTCAATTACTATAAATGTTCACTTCTTTGCACAAATCACAATCGTCTTGCACAATTTGACTTTTCTATTCATAACCTTAAAGCATATGAAATTCAACCTTGGATGTTGGGGGATGGGCCAACGTTTTTCCCTCCACCTACAGTGGAGGATTGCCCACGTTTTCCAAGCCTGTTCATTTTAGGGGAACACATGTTCCTCTCAAGTACAATAAGGTGGGATCCTGGGTATCATTTTTTTGTATATTACACATGTTCTTCACTTAAGTTGAACACTGTGTGCTATTTCATGTATTTCACTTCAACTGCAAATGCGTACCTCCCCAGCGCAATAAGGAGGAAAAAAAGTGCCAATTAATGGATTTCACACAAGTTTCTTACATGAGTTGTACATATGTTATTACCAAGTATGGAATTGTTAGAAACTGTGGTTTAGTTCACTGAGTTCACACATGCTCATTTCTCGTGACAGACTCCTGTTTGTCTCAAATACAAAACATTGTTTTACTGAGTATTCTTGTACCACTTTGACATGAATTTAAAATTACGTAGAATGCTGTGATCCTCCACTCTGTACACACATTCAGAACTGTGGTGTATTCTTTTCTTGTCAAACATATATCATAAAAATGTGATAATATGGAGTCTCTCCTGGATTCCAAACATGTGTGCCCTCACTTTGTACACTCTCAAAGTTACATATGTAAATTACTCAGGCACTTCATATGCCTCTCCTGTGAGAGTAACTTCACCCCACTTGTACATGTGTGTTTCATGTGTACTGTTTGGTGGGAGTCCTCTTTGCTTTGACATTCCTTCAAGGGAGAATGCATGCTATGTGTCGTTGTCGGCCATAACAGGTATTTAAACCTATAGTAACTTTTTGAAATGTATTTTGTGGCACCCAAAATAACATCAGCAAGTTATTTCTTTATGCACACAGCCGTATAACTTGAAATTTCAATGCTATTCCTATGGGCAATTTCATGCATCAGTTCTTGTTTGTTACGAAATATCCTCCAAGAAGGTTACATACAGGTGAAAGACAGGCCCATTGCATGTAAGTTCCATTTGTATCCAGAATGTACATACTTTTTCAAGGATAAGACACGAACCCGTCATGGGAAACATATGCTCAGGTTTCTCTGACTTAATGTGCATTAAAGAAACATGATTGGTTATATGGGCAGCCATTTTTCTTTTTTACAGATAAATGCAGAGCACAAATATTTTGTGAACTTACCGTGTCTCAGATACATCTATAATGATGAAGACATGTTGTATGGATAAGGCCTGTACAAGCTGAAAGGTGCATAACTCGACAATGACAGTTTGTAGAGTAAAGCATAGGGAAAGCTATTCCCCAACAAGGCATGAAAATAGCCTCTTATCCTCATCAAAAGTTCATTTTCAAGGGATTTTTACCGATATGTGACCCATTCTAACAAAATGGTTCGGAAGTTGCACATGCAAAATTTTTAGTTATTGGCATATACATTTACAGCTCATCAAGAGCTTTCATTTGGTATATAACACTGGCATATTTGAGCCAGGTGGTCCTCTACAGATCTTCTGCTGGTAGATTTAGTCGGATCAATTAAAAATTGTTTAAACTGAGATAATTGATATATTAAACATATAGTAGTTCATGAATCCATTGTGATTTCTATGTAATTCTATATAACCATGACAATTATAGCTATGTCTTTTAGGCATTTAGAGGTTATTTTCAGTTTAGTAAGCAAGAATTCTGAAAGAGATATACCCATATTTTAGGAAAAATGCTAAAATATCAATTTTGAAAAATCTTTTTTGACACTATACCACTTAAAAAGGCTATATCTAGGCTTCTAAATGTACGACTTTAGTACCACTTTGTCAGGGTGGGTCACATATAGCCTAAAATGAACACGGAGACCTAATCAAATTGCTCCAAACTAAATATTTCTTCACTCACTAGCCTTGAAGAAGTATTCCAAGGGATGGAGCATCGTGGAACACTGCTTTGAGGCTTACCCATGAAGGAACACTCTGCTTGGAATGATTCTCAGGAATCTCTGTCTAAGGGTGTTACAATTTGTGACACTTTAAGGTGCAGGGCCATAATTAGAGCCAGCATATGCCACTCTTTTTGTCACCTCCAGGCCGGTCTCTTCATAACAGAGTAATTGGCTTAGTCATCCTGTCTGACCTCGTTATTGCCCTTTAGCTTCACCTAACAGTAACCCAACAGTAACTCAACTTAGTGTTTAGACATGAACTGGTTTAAAACCTAAACACCATTTTCACAGTGTACAGCTCAAGCGATAAAGAAATTATGTGTGAAAAAGAAATGTCCGTGATGTTAGGGAATCAAAATCATGGCTCTATGTTAAACCATACCATTTTGTGTCTGTGCTAAGTAGAAAATCACCACATTATAACGTTTGCACCAATTAGTTTCTAGTAAGGGCAATGTTGCTAGCTCATGTCACAGATTGAGACAAGTACCCTGTGGGACCATAATTACAGTCGACATAATGTCACTCAGTGTGTCACCTGCAGCCTTTTCCGCTGCCCAGGCAGTGGGTTGACGGTGACATCTTGTCTCATCTCAATGCTTCATTTAGCAACCTGTGTGGTTGTACACCTGTAGGTCAAGGTATTTTCAATAACGAACCTATCCTGGAAGTCTGTAGGACTAAAATAGATAGACCTACTGTACATAATGGGAACCCTGTCGCCTCTAGATTTAATTCTACCTTAGGAGGTTAATTTAAAAGATCTTGGGATTTCTACCCCTGCGATCTTAGTGTAGGCACATATCATAAGACCTGGCCAGTCTATCTAATGCAGCGGTTGCAGGCCTGTCAGGAATAGCAAGTCCTGAGATCATTCACTATTCCTTTTCCAGCGCTAAGATCACTGTGACCTTAGTCAAAGGATTGCATAGTGGTTTAACCTGAGTACAAGAGCACTTACAGGGAACACTCCTGATCAAAAGAGTGAATAGCCTGCTGCATACATATAGAGGGGAGGGACGTTTGCTGAGTGTCCTTGAGGGCTCTTAGGGCTACTTATGTGTTGAGTGCACTGTAAGGTAATTCTTCCCTTCTCTCTCTTTGTCCTGGGGGGGCACAATAGGCAAGCATAAATCATACATTCATAGGAACAACTCTTGAATACTGTACGGGGTAAACTGCACCCTGTGCTCTTTTGTTAGCCCATATGGGGATGGGGAACGATGGTATAAACACTGTTGTGAAGAAGAGTGACTCCACAGCTATTCCTTTATTTTGGGACTCTCACCCCTGTGCCCAGTAAGAACTTCTTGGAATAGTGTAGGAGGGATGAGGCTAAGATCGATGCGATCTTAGTGCTGGTTAGGAAAAGTGAAAGTCTAATATTAAGACTGACGTTGCGATCCCAGGATCTTTTGAATTAACCTCCTGAGCCTGGCCCTTCTTTGAGACTAGTGCTTATTCAAGACTTAAATTATACTGTAAACTTTAATTTTAATGCTACTTTGCCCTGAGCTATTGTTTGAGACTAGCACTCATTCAAAGACCCGGTGCTTAAATAGACCACTAAGGCCGTTAGGCCTACATCATGGTGGATGGATCATCAACATGTCAATGCTTTTCTCCTGGTTTGCCTGATTCAGTCTACTGTCCATCTACATCTTATCACTGAGTAGTCTCTTTTGATGGTCAAATTGCATGTCTACTCCCCATATATCATACCATGCCTCTCTGTGGTATAATGGCTGTATTAGTAGAGTCAGGATGTGAGAGCAGCACATGACAAAAGAACATCAGACGCCATGATCAGTGACCTAAGTGGCAGTCTAGTCCAGTTACAAAGCTCTACATCATGGGTGAGCATGCATTTACAAGATAGAGCTATTTCATAAATATGAAAGTATAGCTCAGAAGTAAAGGCCACAGAATGGTAGTTTGAACAGCAGGAAAATAATGAGATATCATGGTAAAATAAGGCTTTTGGTGTAGCAGGTTCTGCAGCTAGTTGCTGTAGCTGCACTGCAAATGCCTGCAATGCACCACCACCTTAATAGTTCTTTTTTTTCAGGGGCCTCCCTAGGTATCAAAGTATGTCATGGCATCTTACTAAAACTGGTCACACCTGCAGCCAACACTTCCTCCTATTAAGGCGATGTGTCTGGTTCCAGCTCCCTGGTATCAAAGTTTTCCCCATGTAGCTAAAAACACTAGGTGGCAGGTAGGTGATACTCATACCGAGGTGTCCCATTTCAGGGTTGATGTGCCAAAGCAGCTTATTTCACTTAAACATGTTAAAGTATGCTCAATCCAGGTGGGGTATTGCAAACTTATTAGCACTTTATGGCTTTCTCAAATTGTGTCACAAAAGGAATCCAAATATCAGCTCTCTAGGACAAAGCTTCTACTGTTATTTTCACAGAAATGCCTCAGAACACAGCACTTCACTGTATTGTTTTCTGGAGCTTCACTGCAGCACAAAAAGGATGATTTATGCAGATTCCTGGTATATTCAACAGTCATTTGTAAGAGTGTACACATAGGTTCAGACCTTAGACTTTACTCCCAGTGTTGACTGCTCCCTAAACTGTATCTGCCCCTATCCAAGCTATCCCAACAAAGAGCCTTGACATGTCAACCACTAAAATATGGCAGATAGGTGTGTACCCATGTATCAGGCGACTTCTTATCCATTCATGTTCCAATCTGCCCGATGCAGCACCTATACTAAACCCACTTAGCCTGATATGTGTTACCCTTTATGGTAAATCAACTGTTCCCGTCCCAACCTCCCGCTGGTCACACAATTACAGTCCTATCACCAGTGCAGGCTCAGGCTGCTCCTCACCCCAGGAGTCATTCCAATACACCATAATTGACCTCATTGCCACCCATCACTAAATCCCAACCAAGAACCCCATTTCGCTGCCTCAAAAGGCCTACTCCAAGCCTTGAAAACAACTAATGGCAAAATTGTGAGATTTCTATATACCCTAAAGCTTCCAACCATACAGCATTTCGAGTAGGATTTTCACTCTTCAGTTTCATCAAACCTCCATGTTGGCATATTCATGCTTTAATGAGCTACATTTTGTTATGGATTATGCATAATTAAATCACTGTGTCATGAATAATGGATGTAAACCAAGTAAGACAAGCATACTGTCTCACTTGTCCGAGTGCAAATATAGCAAATAGACCATACATTATTTAACCCTATGGGGTCTATAAGCATCTTGAAAATTCACCAGACCCGCCACACAACACTGCTCAGAAGGGTGTCTAGCAGCTTTCTCCCAGTGAACTATTTCAATAGGAAATAACACACCACAGGTGGCTCTGTTTTGCAGAGGGTATCCACCTGTATATAAATACCATGGGCTTTTTAATCTTTCCTTCATGTGTCTCCACTTTGCATATGTACAATTAAGATTCTACAAACATCAATGCAGATTTTTTAAGTCTACTAAACAGGGCCCCATTCATGTATCTTGCCTACCTTACAGGTCACCATATTATGTACTTCTCAGAGCTTAGAGATTGAGTAGAAAGTCAGTGGCGGATGTGCAAAATGTAGTGTGTCTGATAATGGATCAGACATTACAGACACCCATTGTGCATACTGCTGAATAAATTCTCACGTATAGATAACAGCGTTGCATGATGCTGTCTCCTCCCTGCTCACAACTTGTCACCCTTCAGTCTCTGTGATGGCCAAATTGCATGTCTACCTTTCATATATATGTGTCATCCCCTGACTCTTGAACTTCTGTATGAGTGTGAGCACCACAATGTGAAAGGCCAATTAGAAGGGCAATCTTGGACTTAATCATTTAAGAGCCTAAAAGCATAATACCAATTTATCTTCATGCTACATGAATGCATTGCAGACGACAAACGTACCGGGGCTATGACATTCAACAATCTGAACAATCTGCATGTCATCCTTAACGGGAGTCTACTAATGGTTAATATGACTGCCCAGTCCCAGAATATGCTCTTTTGCCAAACATGACCATGAAATCTGAAATAGAGCACTGAGGTTTAAAAGTGGTTAAATCTGGTTGGATTAGGTTATACTGGCTGTGTTGAAATGAATGAGATTAATTAAATTTGAAGGAGATATGATATGCTAGCAGAATAACCTGGCAGTGCTAAGGCTCATTCAATTTGCGGAAACAAGGTGATTACTTGTACAGTCAATTTCGCCTTTCTGATGCAATAAAACGAACATTTAAACTACCACAAATGCTGTTGCAATGATGGATTTCTCCTTGATAGACCAGTTTCTTCATTCATGTGTGTAATTGTTGTGGCTAAGGCACTTGTGTGGATATAATTTAAACCGTATTGGATCATTTCCTTACATGACATTGAACCTTCAGCTGCATGTAATACACTGCAGTCACTCATTCTAGTACAGCTTGCTCCCCTCAAACTATAGTAGACCGAACTCTGTAAAGCAGGGAATGCAAACAATGGAAATATAAAAAAGGGAGACCACTTTTGTGAATGTTGTACACACATGATGACTATGAACAAAAAGTGTGGTATTTAAGGATCAATTGCATTCACAATAGTTAGTGTTATAAATGTGTTCAATTGTGCACAATGTTATGTTCAATGTCTGTCCTGCGTAAAGAAAAATCCACCTTTGTGAAATCTCTTTAAAATAACTAACTGATTCCTTAGGTGCCAAGCGAGCCTTAACGAATCACCAATGGATAGCTCAAGGATGCTAAGATGAAAGGACTTGTCACCGGCATTATGGGCCATGATATCGGTCCTTATACCACGATTTCTGGCTTACACAGTGCTCTTTGGGGTCTATTCCCATCCACATATCTGTCGATATTGCACACCCTGTAGGATTTACCTTCGATTTTGGAAGGCGTGCTGTTATCCATGTAAGGCGTGCGGTTATCCATGTAAGGTGTGCTGTTATCCAGGATAACAGCACGCCTCTCATGTCCTTCCATGTTATATGTTACAACCCACGAAATTTTCCAGGCCAGGGTAGGGATCGAACCTGCAGTCTCGCATCCCAAATCCAACCCCCTATGCACTGCGCCACAGGGACTGACGAGAGGTGGTTGGCTAGAACTAAACCAAACAAAGGAATCCTAGCCGGGCGCCGCGGCGTGTGTACCGATCGTGTACACATAACCTTCAAATCAATCCAAGCCGAGATGGCTGCAGGAGGAGGAGACGCGGTGGCCTAGCGGTTAGCGCCTTGCGCTCAGCCATCAGAGGTACACAGTTCAAATCCCGGCACACCCTGTATACTTTAGCATCAATTTTGTAAGGCGTGCGGTTATCCATGTAAGGTGTGTGGTTATCCATGTAAGGCGTGCGGTTATCCAGGATAACTGCACGCCTCTCATGTCCTCCCATGTCATATGTTACATGTTAAAACCAACAGACTAATTCATTGCCATGGTAGGGGTCGAACCTGCAATCTCAAGTTCTTAATCCAACACCCTATGCATTGCGCCACAGGGACTGACGAGAAATGCTCGGTTCGAACCAAGTCTGGATATGATACAAAGCCGTGTGCGCTGTCGCTGTCCACTGCCGGGCGAAGAGGTGTATTATACACAAACATAACAGCGAGACGCGTCTTTTTTCGCCGTGTGCCCTGTCGCTGTCCACTGCCGGGCGCAGAAGGAGGAGACGCAGTGGTCTAGCGGTTAGCACGTTGCGCTCAGCCGTGAGAGGTCCGTGGATTAAATCCCGGCCCGGGCGCATGTTTTTTCGCCGTGTGCGCTGTCGCTCTCCGCTGCCGGGCGAGGAGGTGTATTATACACAAACATAACAGCGAGACGCATCTTTTTTCGCTGCTAGAACTAAACCAACCAAAGGAGGCCTAGCCGGACGCCGAGGCATGTGTACCGATCGTGTACAAACACTATTTTTTGCCGTGTGCCGCTGTCCGAGCCGAGACGGGCGCTGTCGCTGTCCGCTGCCGGGCACCGAGGTGTATGTACTGATCGTGTACACACAATGTCTGGCATCGAGTCCCGGGGAGGGGGAATAATTTTTGTTTTCAACTTGAATTTATTGGTATAATATTGATTATTTATTGGTTTCGTGGTATAAAATAAGTAGACAATGGATAACTCATGACTTGTGTGGGTTAGCGAAGGCTAATAACACTCGGCCTACAGCCTCGTGTCATTATCCTTCACTTACCCACACGCGTCATGAGTTATCCATTGGTTACTTGTTCACTAACACACACGCGTCATGAGTTATCCATTGATTACTTGTTCATTAATTAAAGGGGTACAAAATATTCTATATTCTATAAATGTGACAGGATCTGCCAAAAGGGACCTTATTTCGGGGGGAATGAGGTTCCTTCTCCCAGTACAGGTCACAAATAGTCTAAAAACCATGGCCTATAAACTATGGTGGGTGGATCAATGAAAGAGCCAATATATTTCCCCAGGTTTTCCCTGATTCTGTCTTCTCCCTGCCTAGGTCTTGTCACTGCATCTACTTCCTTGATGATGGTCAGATTGCATGTCTACTTTGTATCCATCACATAATGCCTCTCTGTGGTATAATGGCGGTATTAGTAGAGTCAGGATGCGAGAGCAGTGCATGACAAGAGAACAGCAGTGCCATACATACCCTAGTCCTGTTCCATCTCACTCTGAGCACATGCCATCCTCATTGGGCAGCCTTTTCTCCTCAGAAACTTGCAGACTGCAAAAACTGAATGCAATTGGTGAGAGCTTGGATGTATAGGAGAGAGGTATTTTATAAACATGTTATTATGGCTCAGAATTGAACCCTACAGAACAGTAGCTCAACAGTAGAGAAGGAAACAAAGATCAAGTATAATGGTAAAATTAGATGTTAGCCTCTCCTGCCCCTGTGCCCCTTTTAGTTTACATGAATATATGCTGGAATGCTCTGGCCATCCGGCATGTGCAGCAACAAAGCACACAATGCAGCTTTTATTGGAGGTGGTTATAGCCATGTTTCACAGGCAGCATTTGGCACATGCCTTGACGCCAATGCAACACAGCCACCACTGCCACCACCACTTTCAGTTTTTGGTGTAACTTCTCCTGCAGCTACCTGTGGCAAGTTTTTACCATCTTACACTTTAAATATATGTTGTGCTAAAAGGTCTGCAGCATATGTGGTGCTACAGATGCCGCCAGTGTACCAGCACCTTAATATACGGACCTTAATAGATTGACATCATTCAGTGCTGCATGGCCTCAGGAGCTTTTCAGGTATCAATTCATGTTCTGTTACATAAGGAGAGCTAGATTGCACGTACAGGCAACAATGCCTCCTGTCAGATGATGGGTCCAGTTTCAGCCTCTTTGTATCAAAGTGTGCCCCACATAGCCCAAAGCACTAGCTGGCAGGTCAGTGCTTGTCATGTGGCAGGGGTCTCATTTCAGGCTAGACATATCAGAGTGGCTCACGCAACTAGAATCAGACAGAAACTGGTAGTCAGTCAGGTAATATGGCCTTATCAGGACTTTAAGAAGTTATGCATGCAGTAAAAGGAATACAGATAAAATGACAACGGTTCTCTGGCAAATTTGGGACATATCTTTTACTGTTATTTTACAGAAATCCCACAGTGCTTCACTGTACTGTTTTCTAAAGCATCATTGAATAAATTTCTCCGCTTCACTTCATCACTTCAGAATTCCTGTTTAATTCAACAGTCATTTCTAAGAGTGTACACACATGAAAACTCCAGTCACCTCAATGCAGCACCTATACTGAACCCACTTATCCTGATCAGTGTTGCCCTTTGAGGCAAATCAGCTGTTCCTGTCCCCACATCCCCCTAGTCATACAGTTACAATCCTATCACTTGGTGCAGGCTCAGACCGCTCTTTACCACAGGAGGCATTCTATTACATACTATTGACCCCATTGCCACCCATCACTAGATCCAGACCAAGTCACCCTTTCACAACCTTACAAAGATTTATGCCATGCCTTAAAAAGAACTAAAATTGGGATATTCCTTTATACCCTACAGCTTTGAAGGAGATGATGAATATTCTAATGGATTACTGCTCTTATACAATTCCCTTAACGCAATAATGCATTTCCAAATGAGCCATTTGCATTCTGCAATGATATGACATTTGACACCGTACAGAAAAAAAAAAACAACTGTTTTCATTATAACTTTTTCACACCCTAAATGGACTTTGTGCATTTGCCATCTCTAATTATTATGTAAATTATACTAAAGGGGTTCGACAGTGGCTCAATTTCCTTTTTCTGAAGGGAATATACTTTTGTCTATTTAGATTGTGAAACCAGGAAAACAAGTAGAAACAGGAAAGCCATAACGAAATTGAACAGTAATTCAGACTAAAAGATGTAATTTACATACCTACCTCCAACATGAACCTTTCCTTTCTGATAACATTTTTCTTTCTTTAATAGATTTCCATGGGCTCTCAGGCCTAAAAAAAGGTTTGTTTCAAGTTACCCGACCTACCCAGTAAAACAGGGCAAAACCTAGAATTATTTTTTTTGTTTTATTTTGGTATTTTTTTTTTTTTTACATTTTTGGAGAATTTGTAAGCATTTTTTCACGCGATTTTCATATTTTTTCATAATTTTTCCTGCAGTTGTATCTAGGTCCACATTTATTGGCATACAGTTCATAATAGTCATTTTTACATGTGCTTCACATTTCTTAAGTTTTTCATATTTCTACTGTTAAATCATAGAATCCAACATGTCTGCCCATACATTTCTATACAAAATAATAAAAAAGTTTCTTCTTTTATACTTTTTCCTACCATTGACCTGGACCATGACTTATGCTGGACAAATTTTATCTGTCAAATTGGGGATATATCAATAAGACAGTTTCTCCTAAATGTCCTTTCCTTCCACACAACATGCAATGGTTTCCTTTGTGTATAAAAATATACTGTACATGAACTAAGTGTATATGTTCAACAAACCCTTTGAAGAATATTTTAAGAAAGGTAGCCAAGCATGCAGCACCATGTACAGGTAAACACAGTGTGAAAGCAATGTCAGGAAGACATTTCTTAAGATGGTATGACTGGACCCCCTTCAAATTGTAGTATGATCCCTCACTGTAATGTCATTACAATCCTGCATTTAGTGGTCACTAATATCTGCGCCTTAACGTCTGCCCTACCAAACTCTATAAAGATACAGCATTAAGTGCTGATCGTACAGAGCAGTCGTAGTGCATTGCCTACAATCACCCACTCTAATTCTCAGGGCTTAAAATCATAGCAGATGTGTGAAGTCATATCGATTTGAGAAATGGCCTCCTGATCTGGCCTTACTTTGATGTAAACTTTGCAAATACATTTTATCTGCATTCAATGCCACTCTGTTATATGTTATGGGCACTATTTTTTCACCATTCTGAGTTGTGACATCCAAAGTCCATATTTGCATGTTCATGTTTTTATGAGTCACATTTTATTATTCATTATTTATAACCAGAATTATCACTGTGTGGTGAATCATAGATATTAACTAAGTGGGTCAAACATGCTGCTTTAATTCCTCAAGAGTAAACACAGCAAATGAGGCCCAGGTTCATCCATCATTTAAACCTTTGGAGTCTGTAGACCTCTCGAAAACTTGCCAAACATGAGCTGGCCAACATTGTGTTTGGCAATATTTCACTTATAGAGTGATTCAGTGAAGGATGTTCACCAGCCTGAGGACCAATGAAATCACAAATTCAATATTACTCAATTGCACTTTATTTTATTGAAAGCCCTATATCTTAGCTTACTAGAAAGGTTCATTCAGGTCACCAACTCCTAACATGTCAGATTTTATTGACCACGGCATAAAACCATAGTTTTTACCCACACGTACGTAACATTTTCCAACAGATAGTCACAAAACCTATTAAATATCATCCTATCTGCATCATATTTCATGTCTATGATGTTATAATACATGTCTTTAAGTGTAGTAAAGATCAAATCCTTGTATCAAGACCTTTTTCTATTACACCTCATCGCCAAATAAGAAGATTAGCGAAAGTTGTGAACATGTAGCTTAGCATTTTTTTTCAAAAATGAGTAAATCTTTATGAAAATCAATCTCTATTATATAGAATGACCCTACTTACAATAAAAGTTACCCTTTTGTAACAATATAGCATGCAGACATTCTGGTCTAAATCTACATGGGTGTTTCTGAATACCAAAAAAACTATACATACATGAGGAATTTAAATGACTTTTTTACCTGAGCAATACTTTTAAACATTAAAGCTCATCTGCATCACTATTTCCTGTACAGAATATCTTAGGCCACACCAAATTAAAATATTGGTCTATGGATTCCGCCGCATCATTTTCTGGTAAATTTCAGATTTCGTTTTTTTTTCTTATCAAGGAGCTTACAGGATCAATTAATAAAAGTACAGAAATGGCAGACCACACATTGGATAGGTAAAGATGTCACCGGGTTCATTATATAGGCCTATTCTGCTCTTAGGAAAAAAATTAACAATTTTAGCAAGGACCCCCGCCACAAAAAAAAACTTAGCCCTCTCTATATTTTGACCATGCAAAATCCATAGACAAATAAATTTTCCTAGAAAAATAAAATAAAAATTTCGCCCTCCCGCCTCTTTTTCTTAAACAGAAAATCAATATACCGATCTGTCATGTCCTACATAAATACAGACCAGGGTACCCCAAATACTCTTCCTTAACAAGGCCCACAAGTACACCTGAACAATACAATAAAAAATCTCAGATCTACTGCATCATAATTACTCATACAGAACATGTTAGCTTACTTCTTCAAAGGCATATCTACACATTTTAGGCCCATTATTGGTCATTTCTATCGCCTTGAAAAAAAATCCCACATTTTCATGATACTTTTCTCACTGCACGCATTTCAAATCCTACCTAAATGCATACCAATGTACCCAAATACTCTTTTTCAACAAGTCTTTTGATAATTGCAAAACAGATACTCAATATATACCATCATTTAGAACCATCAATTTCATTTTACTATGACTTTTTGTGAAATATTGAAAACATTACGTATGTGAGGATTTTGACAGAATTTTCCTAACCGTCCCCACTGTGCCCTTACTATGCAGACTTTGGCGATGATTTTTGTTTACAGCATTCAGTTTCTATACATGCTAAACTAGAATAGACAATAGATAAAGACTTTTTCATTTAATTAGCCTATAGACATGTGAAAGTGAACCTCACGTACATAGCACTGTCTGGAGTTGAACTTTGGTTTATGAGATCTAGCTCATATCTGCAGCAAGCCAGTACTTTTATCTATTTTCAATCAAAACCCCCCTAGGAACCCTGCTTATCACAGTTAATAAGAACAGTGAGGGTACTTTGTTATTATGGTAGTTTTAGACCTAAAAAAAGTGATACGCACGTGAGGATGCTCACAATTCACTGTTATAAGGCATGTGTGAAAGAAAGTTGAGGTAGTGACAAAGCCAACTGATTTTTGATAGATAGCTATGACCCAACACCAAATGAACAATAGGTTTATGATAGTCTAGTACTGTCTAGCTTAATAATATATAGATGGGAATGATGTTTAATAGATTTACCCGCTGCTTGAAGCTCAAGATATATCATATCAAATGTGACTAGAATAAGGAAGGATGGTGGTCTACATTTCTCACTGTAACTCCTCAAATCCAAAAAGTCCACAAAATAGGCCCAAACATCCCTCAGTGAATCTGCCCTTATGCAAATTACAAATAGGAAAGGAGGAACTACTGGTGGCTCAGTTCATTTAGAGGATACCTCTCTATTACTATTCTGAAATTCCTTCACTAGTAAACAGAGCCACATTTATCCATCGTGGAGTCTATTCTCAATATAAGATGTGTTTATGAGACCTATTTTATTGAGCCTGCATCATGTCATAAGACTCCTGTTGTGGTAACATACATGCAACGTCATACACCATTTCAATGCAAGATGTGCAAAGTCGAATGTGTTAGAAAGGTAATTATCAAGTCTCATTAAGTGCTGATTATAAAGAGCGCTCATAGGTCATTACCTATGACTAGCCACTCTAGTTTGATGGTTTTAAATCATAGTGGCTGGGTTCAGGTGTACCATGTTTTGAATGATAAAAAAAAATCATACAAATAACTGATAAAGGTCTAGTCAGAATACCATCTTTGCATAATGCTGTCTATTCCCTGTTATTACACGACGTCTGTGATTTTGGGTGCTATTTTCTTGATATTCCCATTCTGATACCTGTCGATATTGCATGCCATGATGCATGCATCATGATCTTTGTAAGGTGTACCTGATATCCATGGATAACAGGCACTGGGTGCCTGAAAGCCATGGATAACAGGCACTTCTTGTCCATGTCACATGTCACATGTCCTAACATGTCACATTTTACATGTTAAAACCCACAAAATTTTCATGGCCAGGGTCGGGGTCAAACCTGCAGTCTCAGATCCCTAATCCAACTCCCTATGCATTGCGCCACAAGACTGACGAGAAATGGTTGGCTAGAACCAGGCCTTGCTACGATACAAAGCCTGGGGAGGGTACTCACATATAACTTCTATATATTCAAAGTGTGAAAATCCTCGTCAGTCTGGGTTGTGCACCCCCAGCTTTGACACTACTGCTCGCATAACGGCGAGGCAACGACTGCGGGCTGTCCGCTGCCATAACCGCGAGACGCATTCAAACCAATCCAAGCCGAGACGGCTGGTGAGGGGTGAGACGCTGTAGTCTAGTGATTAGCACATTGCGCTCAGCCGTTAGTGGTAGGCGGGACGAGTCTCGATCCAGGCGCATCTTTTTTTCGCCGTGTGTATAGATATGATACAAAGCCCGGGGAGGCAACTGCGGGCTGTCTGCTACCATAACCGCTGCCGGGTGCAGAGCTGTGTGTACCGTTCGTATACACACACCATGCCATACTTTGAGTCCCAGGGAAGAATTTTTGTTTTCAACTTGTTTTTATTGATATTCTATTGATTTATTGATTTTTTATTGATTAATCCTGTAATAAAGACAGTAGGGAATGTGCACCTCAGTCAGTGTATCGTAGGATATCCTAGGATACACTGACTTTGGTGCCCGTTAGCCCATTCATTACTCTCTTACCAACAACTTGCCATCCATCATTCCTCTAAGAGCCAAGTTATGTGTTTACCTCTCATGTGTCATCTCCACCTGCTGTAATGATTGTAAGTGTGTGAGCGACACATGACAAGAGGACAGTTAGTAGGGTGATCCCTATGTGATGGTCTGGTTCTTTAAAAGAGTCCTGTGTCATCTGGCCATGCAATTTGAAATGGAGAACTGAGGTTTAAGGGTGGTTTAATATTGTTGCACTTCTGCTATACTGGGTGGGTTGCACTGGGTGAGATTGATCCAATTCGGAGGAAACTGTTTGGCACAATAATGAGGCAGTATTCAAATTCTCATTTTTACTTCTATTAGAAGGTGGATAATAACTTCAGATATTTTCTTCTATCATTACACAACTGTGCAATGACCATTACATCCATCACCACAACTAGAGTTGAAAAATGATTAATGTCTCCTCGATAAAAATATTTCTCATTAATAACCCCCCTAGCGCGCTATCTCAGGAGAATGTAAACACACCAGAGACACACCTGTGGCCAAACACTTCAGAGACCACGATGTACAACCACGTCAGATGAGAGTAACCATTTTAGACAACACTCCAACAACAACAAATACCCGCAAAAGACTAGAAGAGGCATACATACGTTGGTTCCAAATGCTCGCGCCAGCTGGACTAAACCAGCAGCTATAAATAACTCACTCGACGCCCAAGTAGACGTCATACTCCGTTGCCATACAGACGGATCTCCCCTCCGTTGCATGGTAACGGATGCCAAAACTTCGCTATAAAAGGACCCGTGGAAACCGTTGCGTCACTCGACCTGCCACATTCAAACCAACAACAACAATAAGCCACTGCTGCCACTTTTCCACAATGGATAAGTTTACCCAATGCGACTACTGTCACGTGTATATAAAGAATACAGATCAGAGCAAACTCAGACATTTGAACACCGTTCACGCTGGGCAAAAAGTTGACCGCCGCACTGAAACAACCACTGCTGGTAAGTTCAAATGTCAACAAAACAATTGTAAATCGGCATTTACCAACAAGAGCAACCTCAGAAGACACTACCGTATTATCCATTCAACTGACAATTATTCTATGCCTTCCCCAAGTCTAATAACTGTAAAAAAACGGACAAACAAATGGCATGGGCCCAAACTTAATTGGCATGACCCCAATTTCGACATAACCAAAGTCAAATTCAGAACTATTTACAAAGGCACTCCCTTTTTCAGCTCCAAACAGCAAAGAGGGAGAAACGACCAAAACAACACTGACCCCAACACACAACCAAACACTGGACAAACAAGCAGCAGTGATGAGGACATTTCAAAGAAAAAAATATCATCAGTAGTAACCATCCCCCCGTCCACCACTACCACTAACACCCAAGATAACAACACAACCACAACAAACAAAAAAATAGACCCTCCAGCGGCCAGCATGCAACAAGTTGAACTTGAACTCCCACTCAGTGACGATGAACTTGACCTACCAGTTCCTACAAAATTGGCTACCCCCAATACCAATAGTGAAGTAAAAACACCGTCCAAGACACAGGTGGCTACTACCACATCCACAACCCACGTAACAAACCCACAACACAGAGTACACGCCCCCCCCCCCACAACTAACCCCCTGGACTATCTGCTACCAGAACCTTATGTGCCTGCTCCAGGACCTAGACCACCTACCGGTACGTACCGCCCCACTCCTATCCACTGACCTGAGAGAACTGTACCAATTACTGATGTACTTTTTGGCCTATACCAAATCATTTGGAATCTACATGATGACCTAGGCCGTGAATTTTACAAAATGCTCAGACGAAGGAATCTCCTCCGTGCCAGACGGCCACAAGACAAAAAACCAACCCACACCCGTTAAATTGCGCCCTTGAATCTATAATTTCATGCTTGCATGTAATTTATTTTTAATAATAACTTATCAATAATTGGATATTGATCTATCAAATGTACACTTGTATATATTTCCAATAACTGACCATTGACCTATATTTATTGACCTAAACAGTAAACTCCTGTAAATATTCCAAATAGTCTCATGTACCATACAACATTATTCATGTAATGCCATGTACCACATCCAGAGGGCAGCACCGGACCTTATATCCAGAAATAGTAACATGATGTCATACTTGTTGTAACCATAGTGATAACAGTCAATTGTAGTCATAGTAACATTTCATGAAAGTGGATCTTTTTTAGTACCTCAGTATAAAAAATTCAGAAGAATTCATCCTGATGAAGGTGGATTAAATCCTCCGAAACGTCGATCAATCAACACTGTCAACATCTCTACAAATCTCATATTATTGTTGTAAAATGCTTCACCTAGAGACATTAATAAAATTTTGAACTGTACTTGACCTAGTCTGGTTTTGTGTGATATAAAAACTTTCTGGTATCATTAATAATTACTCTTGCTAAGGAAGTTGTGTGAATAAGGCATTATATTGAAAGTAGGCCGGGGGCTGATAGAGCCCACCATGCATCCCCCCACATCCCAACGCGATGGGTATTTTTTAGATTCTCAGGGTCCCCTGAACAAGATTCAAGATGTTAACATTGATTATCTTGGGATGCACTACCGGTTTTGGCTCATTATCCATGTGCGGGTTCAGACCACTTTTGGGTCAATTTTGGTACCATGTTATTCAAGGAGTATGCTCAATCCCCAAGCTCTAAGACTATCTAACCTTGTTTGGATCCTAAACCTATTGGTCTTGTTGGAAAGAAGACATAATAAGCTTTTTATTAAGCCCTAATACACGTTTTTAAGTTCAGATTTGAGTGTACCAGACAGTCGGGAAGATGGAAGATTGAAATTACAAAGTTCCTTTTTTTTTACTGAAAATCTTAAATGTGCTCCAGATACATGTATATAACTTGCCCTTTTCCCCCTCTAAGCACAATATCTAATAGGATTTATGTAGGACATTTTACAGAATTCCTTGATGACTATGACACACGTTATTGCCTTGGACGCAAAGACACTACCTTGAGCCAATACGATGCTGTTCCATTTCAACAATCTCCCTCTTTATGTAAATGGATGTTTTTCCATGCTAAATCTTTATCAATTCTCCTGATTCTTGTGCTAAATGGAGTGCTGATTAAGAATATGCATGTTTCTACTTCATAAAATTTAATGGCAAGGCTGGATATGGCTGAAATTCAAAATGGCCGACAATAGATTCAGATGTCACTTTGAATAACATAAATGTGCAGTCTAGAACGTATCTGGTGGGTCCTACCCCCTTAAAATCAGCTTAGTAGAATACAGTGCTGCTTTTGTTTTGTTGTTAAGTAGTGTGGTTGCCTAGCAACAGCAGCTATGCATAGCAATCAAGCATGAAAATATGCTCGAATGCTCATATCTGCATGGTTTCCTTTCAGCAACATACTCCGCTGATGTAAACTTGTATATAACTCTTCTGTGACTTCCATCATAGACTAGGAATATAGGGGATAAAAGGTTGGTAGGTTGTGTGTGGCCTAGCAATAGCAGTTTTGCATACCAACAATGTCTAGATATTGTTAGATGGAGCTTCCACAGTGCATGTAGTACACGACAGCCACTCACTTACTCTCAAAAGCCTTTAACCAACCATAGGAAACAATCAAAATAGAGCTGTATAGAGCAGGGGGTGCAAACAATAGAAAAAAGGATTGTTTACAAGAACCACCTGCAGAATAGTTACAGTTATAAATAGAACCCCTCACAATGTTATTTTCAATGTGTAGAGGTGGTGCATGCAGGATAACACTGTACAACAAATTGTCCCTTTTCGAAAAAAACTAAAACCCATATTGTTAGTGCAAATTGTACAAACACAAGATTTTGATCATATGTGATCTATGATTACCAAATACAAACCCATATAATTATAATGAATTGATCATCCTTTGACTCTGTTATATGCAGACTTTTTCGCCTAACTCTTGTGTACAATGTTAAGCTCAGACCCCATTACTAGCCTGGTAGAAGAAAAGGTAACTACTATCTTTGGTAGCATTTTTCCCTCTCTGAGAGGTCATGTTGGAATCTCTTCCCATGTTAGACAGGTCATTTTCTATAAGTTTCTAACCCAAATGGTTGACACACTTTTGATAGTTGATTCCTATGCAATTTTCTTTCCAGACAATCCAAATCTGCCAGGGGACATTTTGTATTTTAAATATTAAGGCCCCTAATTTGCATATTCTAATTAGGTAGGTCAAATATCAGTTTCGATAAGCTAATATGGTGTAAAATTGATTTAATTCTTCTAAAAATGATTGAGTGGCTTCAGATTGGGTTGATGATCAAAAATGCATCCCATCATGATTTTCCGTTAGCTCCTAATTAGCATAATCTATGCAAAACGGGAAATATATGCCTAATTGCACTGTCTAAATAATGGATAAGTGAAACACACGATCCCATGCAGGAAAAAATCCAAAACTATACACACACATCCCCCAGACCTTAGAAATGTATCACAAGTAGAGGTCCATTGCATATTGAAACTGCAGCCAATTATAGCAGCCACATTTCAAGATGGCCACCACTGAATACTTCCAGACCCTATATCTCGAAAACAATTCCAAAAGCTATATATAATATTATGTTTCTGGGGTCAAGGAACACTATGCTATTATTTCTAAGTTGATAACTAGCAGCCATCTTAGATTTTAATGAGGTCATTTGTTAAAAACATACATTTCTGCTAATTTTCCCACTCAATTTTCCTCCAACAAAATAGTTTTCACCTTACTCTCAACTGTAATGATGAAAGTGATACCCTGAACTTTTAAATCTACTTTCAATATGTTAAAGCCATTGAGGGAAATGCTGGTAAGACTTCAATGCATGTAAAATGTGGTTTATACACAGAAATATGCCCTTTGGGCACCTCATAGGATCAGCAAAATCCTTATTAGCAATTATATTGGACTACTACTAAGCTACTATTAAGCTGGTGCACCTTATAGTATAGAGGGTGCGCTTTATACATGGGTGTGTCGGAATATATGCAAGGTATTATGGCAGTATACATCCATCCCAGTAGACTATTCTCTACTATATGAAGGAAAGACAACTGGCCTTTATAAATGTGATTCAGTGAAATCTTGCCCCTTACTGCACTCAATCTCTTTCCCTGACCTTCTGGCTCTGCTTGATTGGCCTATGGCTTGATATACAATGCCATCTTTAATCTGTCAAAGATAAAGGAATATGCTGGATGAGAACCCCATTTGAAATAACATAGCAAATTTTATTTTATATATGTAGAGAGTGTAAAATATAATTGCTTGAAAATGAAAAAAAAGAGTGAATTGAAATTATGACAAATAAAAAGTGGAATGTGTAATACTCCATATGTGGGTTCTATTGTACTTCTATTTAATATTTAACTACCTTATGTAAATTTTATTTTTAGTAAACCCGCCCCTACCCAAGGGGTGGGTTTCCAGAAAAAAAGAGCCCCCCCACCCAAGGCCCCCCAACCAAATGATCACCCAAATATTTCCTAGTTTTTTTTTTGTTTTTTTTTTTCTTTCAGCTTGCCTTTATAAAAATATCTCACTATAGTCACACCCTCATCTACATGATAAACCACACCTCTTTATGCTAATAAGGTCATGTTACTACTTGCTGGCTCAAGCTCATGAGTTTGCAACAGATAAAAGTGAAAAAATTGTAAAAAATAAATCTTTTTTTTCTAATAATTTCTCAATTGCAATGGAAAAAAAAGGTCTTCAGGAACATGCACAAGAAATTTCATGATATAGCTATGATTCTTTCTTGGGAAATTATCATTATGAAAATACCTTGTAAAATGATAGTTTTCACCATTGCCCCTAAAACTAGAACATTTTCTAATGAAAGGGCCTGTTGCTAGGCAACCATAAGGAATAGAACAAAATAGATAGCTGCATTGGATTCGTTGGCATCGATTTAGGGGGGGTAGGTAACCTTGAAATTTTCATAGGATAATTTTTACCAAAGCTAGGGCTTCCCACATTTTAACTTCTCCTGTGTTTCATATGGCCCCATATGACCTCATATGAGCCTATATGGCATAACGGACGCGTAACGGACACTCTTAACATGGTCGTTTTGTGACATTGAGATAAAAACATTGTAGATATGCAGAAAATGCACATTTTTTAATTCTAAAAGTGTCTATTTACATCCACAGAAAATCCTCAATCATCTCATGGCAATGCCAAGTACCTCTCTATCTGATTTGTAATTTTAAATGTTTTTCATAGAAATAAATAACAGATAATTATTTTATTTGTATTTGTATTTGTAAAAATACATTAAAAACCCCTCAATCACATCATAGGAATGGTAATAATATCAACTTTGTCAGAGATAGCAATTTGATTTATAATAACGTCTCTTTCTCTTTGCATTTTCAAAATGGAATTTCAATAGTGTGTTTGTGACATTCTTATACATGGGGCCTGTGGCATCCTCATGAGCTTCACCCTGCTTGCATACAGCTGACGGTATGACGTGTGGACAGCCAACCAATCAGCGGTCTCCATTTTAGCAAAAAAATTTAAAAAATAGAGTCACGTAACCAAATTTTGTTCAAATTTCCCACCAAAATGATGACCTCTGATTGAGCCATTCAAATTAGGATCATGTGACCTTATTTGTATAATAGAGGTCACATGACCTAAACAGCCAGCCAAACAGGACCATTTTGAATTTCCCGCCAAAAGGGAGGGTTCTGATTGGTCTATTTTGGTACCACACCAGGTCTAGGTCATGTGACCCCACATTTGAATTTCCCGCCAAAAAGGGAGGGCTCTGATTGGCTGAATCTCCAGTGAGTAATATCCTTAGATTAGCTATAGTCCCGTTCCGATACATACTATACTACTGACTTTTGTGGCACCTGTCATACATGTCTTACCACCGAAAAGAGGCCAAAGCATCTAAAATCACCAATCACACGCGAAATTGTATATTTGCATACTAAAAATTGTCATTTCAACGCAATTACACGCAAAACTGTATATTTGCAAACTAAAATTGTCACTTGAACGTAATTACATGCGAAATTGTATATTTGCACACTAAAATTGTCATCTATGCTCAATTTGCACACTAAATTGGACATTAATGCCAAAATTGCACGCCACAATTACAAGATATTTGTTAAATTGTATGTTGTACATAAAATTGGAAATTTGTACCCAAAATTGAGAATGCATAAGCAAATATTCCCATGTATGGTAAAAAGTAGAATTACGGAAATGTATTTATACCCAGAAAAAAAAAGTTATATATATACTGACAAAAGCTTTACCACAAAAATTGTATTTGAAGCACTCCCTATTACTTCAAATCCTCTTACAAAACAGTATATAACAAAAAAAAATAAGGTAAATATATGTTGTACATTCCCTGGGCGAAATGACGGAGTTTCGCATTTTTCGGGGGAGAGGGAGTATTCTATCATATACCATTTTATTATTCCATAAATTGTAACATATTACTGTATTAATCAAAGAATATGTAAGGAATTAATACATTGTACTTCTATGTGAGCGTTCATGCCCCACTGCACACCAGCTAGGGGAAGGATACATAGGTTACAACATCAAAGAGACCGACCTCATGGTCCACTGCACAATATAATAATCTGATGGTCTAAAACAGCGACCTCATGGTTCAGTGCAATAACTTGTAAGTGAATGCAAACGGCCGTCACGGGTGCCTGGGCACCGCCGACGCCATCATGTGTGTCTCAGCACCCAAACACTGAACAATAGATTACATAAGTCACGACGCCATAACCTTCCAGTCGCTCTAGCGTCGCTCCTGAGCAACCTAGGTCAAATATCAAAGCATTTATGAAAAGGCCATAATTAGACGGTCAAAATGAGCCCAAGAACAAGGCAGAACTCCTATTATTAAGGAAGTTACGCCATGTAGACTAATTCGACCTCTGCATGCGCCACAGACGAACCAGCATGAGTTAAGCGCCAAGAAAGCGGGTGTTGACAACTTCACATATTCAAGTCTGCGCAGGCGCAAAATGGCGGTTGTAACCGCGTAACTGGTTGAGTTATGAGGGTCAGAACATGCCACAGCGACCAAGACAATGGGGGACATGGCGGCGTCCATGGGGGTCCTTTGTGCACCCAGTGACACATGAAAGACTCCCCTCAAACAGTTGCAGAGTTAGGCAGATGCCACTGTCTCCAGTCAGTCTGAGGAGCCAAGCCAGGAAATGGTACAAATACCACTGGCTGCTCCTCCTAGAAGGCAGAATCTCCAGAACCACCCTAGAGGTAACATCTCCAGTCATCACTCCTGCTACCTGCTATAGCTCTACACTATGCTGGGTTAGACTATGCCAGACAGGCATAGGACTGAACCACTAGTGGCCAGAGTATACCTGCTACAAGACACCTACCAGAGGGTAAAGTTGAACATTATTATATTATTCCTCTAAGCAGCAGGTCAGGAGCTAGGTGTGGGAACCCACCTAGAACTATACTGGACATTGTATTATTATTATTACCTCACAGGTGGAGTGGAACAGAACATTATACTTTATAAACAATTGTATATTTACTGTATGTGGAAATTACCTGCATATTAACATGTGTGTAACTGATATTCTTACATGTCTGCCTAAAGCTGAATAAACCAGTGCTAACTGGAAATAACACAATTATGAGAGCTTGATGATCTTACACTATATACCACTAGTCATATGATATTTCTCATATGCCAACTTGATCATGCATAATTACTAGTATGACAAAAGTAAGTGACTGTTTCATCTTGCCTCATCTCCATGCTTCTTTTAACAATATGTACAGTTGTACAAATGTAGGCTAAGGTATTTCCAATAATGACCCTATCCTGGAAGTATGTAGGACTAAAATACTTAGGTTTTCTGTAGTTGCCTGTTTAAGCACCCTGGTGCCTATAGATTTCAACTTATCTCTACGCCTGGCCTTTCTGTAAGACTGGCACTTATTCAAGACTTGAATTATACTGTAATTTTCAATTTCAATGCTACTGCACTCCCCGTCTTCATCTTATCACTGCATAGTCTCTTGTGATGGTCAAATTGCATGTCTATTCCCCATATATCATATCATGCCTCTCTGTGGTATAATGGCTGTATTAGTAAAGTCGGGATGTGAGAGCAGCGCACGACAAAAGAACATAGGGCACCATAATCTGTGACCTAAGTGGCAGTCTAGTCCTGTTACAAGTCTCTACATCATGGGTTAGCATGCATTTACAAGATGGATGTATTTCATAAATATGAAAGGATGGCTCAAAAAGCAAAGCTACAGAACAGCGACCGGAACAGTAGGGGGAACAAATGTGGTATCATGGTAAAACAAGGCTCTTGGTGTAGCAGGTTCTGCAGCTAGTTATGGCAAGTTTTTACCATGTAACACATATTATCAGTTGTGCAGAAATTCTGCAGCAGATACTGCACTGCAATGCCGCCAGTGTACCACCACCTTAATCAAAGTATGTTGTGTCATATGAGGAAAATTTGATCACACCTGCAGCCAGGACTGCCTACTAATTAGGTGATGAGTCCAGTTCCAGTTCCATGTTATTGGGTCCTATTACAGGCTTGATGTTCCAAAGTAACCCATTTCACTAAAACTATCCTCCATCAAGGTGTTGGTGAGGTAATACAAAATTATTACCTCTTTATGGCTTTCTCAAGGTATGCTGAAAAATGAACTCCAATAATATCACTCTGAAACAAAGCTATACTGTACCACAAAAAATTATTCACTCAGCAGTTTTTACAGATCCTTGGTATATTCAACAGTCATTTCTGAGAGTGTACACATAGGTTCAGATCTAAGACTTTACTCCCAGTCACAGACGGACGGGAACTGTATTGGGAGAGTTTGAGTTTGAAATAGGTTTATTGGCCAACAATATTTTAACGTACTGACGCTTTTACAATTATCAGCCAGGTGCTTAGTTGTTAAACAAAGGTGTGCCACTCAGATTTTCTGTTGAGGTATGGAGGTTGGTCTATGTTACAGGGGTTCATATTTATTGCAAGATAGCAAAATAATAGAAATAATAAGATTTGATGTATATAACGTTTTGCCAGACCCAGTAGGATTGTGTATTGTGGAACTACTTAATTGTCCACTTGGCTTTGCACAGTTTGTTCCTAAGTAGAGCCTGATTAGTACTCATGGTATTCAGGTGGGTTGACTAGTGTGCACCTGAAACAGGTCCCCCTCTCTCACTCTAAAAAGGTTGCTATGCAAAGTAGCCATGTGTTTTCAGGATTGCACAATGTTGACACAGAGATGAAGGTGGACAAACTAAAGAAATGTCTCTAATACACAAGTAACCAATATATTGTACATTTATTGTCAACCTTCATCATGTAGGGGTGAATGTAGGAACATAGGGCTGGATCCTACATCCAGTAGTGTTGTAATCAAACAGATCAGGAAACAAACCCCAGTGCAGAGATCACTGTGGACTCCCTGAGGGCCGTGAGTGCCCAGCCTTCTAGATAATATAAAGCACTGCCTCACTCTCCCCGCGTGGTTCCTTTCCGCCTTTGCTCCTAGTGGTCACTGCTCCCTAAACTGTATCCAAGCTACCCCAACAACCTTGACATGTCAACCTCTGAAATATGGCAGATAGGTGTGTACCCTTGTATCAAGCAACTTATTATCCATTCAAGCTCCCACCCACACAATCCAGCACCTATACTGAACCCACTTAGCCTGATATGTGTTACCCTTTATGGTAAATCAGCTGTTCCCGTCCCAACCTCCCCCTGGTCACACAGTTACAATCCTATCAGCCAGTACAGGCTCAGACCACTCCTCACCCCTGGATTCATTCCAATACACCATATTGACCTCATTGCCACCCATCACAACCAAGTCCCCCTTTTGCTGCCTCAAAAGGCCTACTCCAAGCCTTGTGAATAACTTCTGGCCAAATTGTGACATTTTCAAATGGCCTACAGCTTTTCGAGTTTATAAATATTTAGATTACTGCTATGGTACCATACCCTCAATGCGAAAGTGCCTATGAAAATTAACCATTTGCATTCTGCATCGATACAACAGATTTCTTATACAGAATCCACCAACTGTTTTGGCTATATTTCACACCCTAAATGGACCATTCTATGTTTGCCAAATATTGCAAGCTCATCTTAAATTTGCTGAAAGATTTTTAACTGTTACTTCCAGAATGATGCTGATGCTAGGATATAGTTAAGAGAATGATGTTGTTTCCCGCATTTAGATGGTAACACAAAAGGAATAAGCACCATGGCACATGGGCTCTAGATATTGATAAAATTATGATTGATGCACTAAACATGTTTTCTCAGCTCATCAGATGACTGCAAGCTACATCAAGCACACACATTACTTCAGATGGTGTATGTTATAACACTTACCTCAATTTTCTCTTGTCCAAGTGCTGGAGTCTAACATGACTACACACATCATATGGACCCATTTTAAATTCAAGAGGTCTCTGGTATATATATATTGACATTTCTTTTATGAATTAGAACATCTGCACAGGCCCCTTATAACAAAGGAGCTCTTGTTATTATGAGTGCAATAATTTAAAACACGTCTAGGCAAAATGTATGGGGTATTCAGGGGAAAAGGAAGTAGGGAGTCAGGGGATTCAAGATAATTTAATTATGGGGGGGGGGACCTGAAGTGGTATGCTGAGTTTGCATATTGTAAGTACAAACATGAAAACCGTTGAAATCCATTGTACAGAAATCCATACTAAAAGGGATAACTAACATTCCTTCCTGTAACATGTCGTTATACTTTCCTACTACATCTTCTTTCTTTAATGAGTTCCCAGCAGCTCTTCGGTCCCTTCCCAATTTTCAGCCATACTTTACCTTGCCATCGATCTTAGTCTTATCCTACACATCATTAAGGGGCAAACATCAGAGCCACAGATAATTTAATGGGATCCACTTCACCTGTCCAATGGAGGGTGTGTCAATAGGGCATTGTGTTAAAATAAGGTATAATAAGAATACTGTTCTAGAGATTGGACTTTACTGTTTGACAATGTTGTGTGTGCTGAACATACTATTGTTGTTCCCGATAGTCCCTTCTAACAATATGCAATATTTATAGATACACTGCACATTGAATAACTACACAAGTTCAACAAATCCCTTCAAGTGTATGTCAAACATTTAAGGTAGCTCTACATACTGCACCAGATACAGGTAAAAGTTTTATCAAAGTAAAACAAAATTTGGACTAACTTAAATCCATGTTACATTAGCAGATATCTATAGAACTTTTGACATGAAAGGAAACTATATAGATCTATGCTTCCTTTGTATGCAGGTAATGAGGCTTTATCTTAAGGGATTTGATACTATGATTATGCAAATATTTGGTTGCTGGCCATTGTGATGTGGTGCTGGCTGTGATCTTTACCTGACTAACATGACCAGACTGTAGGATTTACGTCCTTCAGAAACTGCCAATTTCCATTGGGGAATAAAATGAAAAACCACAAGCTCACGCTTCTATTACCCTTTATTCATAAATGAAAATAGGTATTAGGTATAATAACATTAAGTATCGTAGAATTTGGCCAACTTGTCACCTTTCAGTCTCTGTAATAGCCAAATTGAATGTCTACCTCTCATACATGTGTTTTTTCCTGACTTCTAAAATGATTGTATGAGTGTGAGCACCACATGTGAAAAGACATTTAGAAGGGTGATCTTTGACTCCATCATTTAAGAGCCTAAAAGCGTAATGCCAATTAGTCATCATGATACATGAATGCAGCGCTGGTGACAAACTTACCGGGGCTGTGACATTCTTGCACTATGCCAACGCTACGGGACCAATACATTCCTGGATGGTTGGCATGATGCACCTCATGTGTGTTTTTTGGTGTATTATGGTGATCAAACAGCATGTCATCCTTAACGGGAGTCTATTAATGGATAATGTGACAACCAAAATGATGCCCAAAACCTCTTAATTTCAACTGAGACATGTATGGTTTAATGTGTTCATTGGATATTATCTTGATGGTCAACTGATTACTCAAATTTGGTAGACATACCTGTACTAAAAATATTACAATTTCTGTCCAATTGCGCAGATAATATCACTTTTGGGCATGTTTACATGATTATTTGTGCTGTAAAAGAAACTGGTGCCCATTATTCAGGGTCTGTAATTGTCCAAATATGTAGGAAGTCCCACAGAAAGTATTCTGATAGGTTACAGCAAAATTTCACTCTTTTATTATCTGGTTGTGCCACCTAGTTCTTGTGAATAGCACTAAATCCCCATAACGTTACGTTTTCCCTCGTTGGTATATGAATCATCTAAATCTGAAAAGGAGAAGCTGAAGAAAGTTACCTGACAATGTATGTTATTATAGCATGTGCAGCACTTGTGAGGCCACCTGGTGACAATAAATATCACTAATCCCCGTAATGTTATGTTTTCCCACGTTTTGTCACTAATTATTACATTGGTATGACTGCCTTACCAAACCCTATGTAATTACTACATTAACTGCTGATTGTACAGAGTAATGCATTTCCTATGATCATCCATTCTAATGTTGAGATTTTCAAATGACAGTGCCATTGTTCAGTCGTATCATATTGAGAAATACCTTCCAGACAACCAACTAACAACCAGAGTAGACTGAACCCCATAGAGCAAGGAATGCAAACTATGGTAATGTTAAAAAAAGGAAACCACTATTGTGAATGTACACACAGGATGAATAAAGAAGAGTGATATTAATCCTTGATGATCAATTGCATGAGAACTACTTTCAGAATAGTTACTGCTATAATCATGTTGACACAATATTATGTTTAATGTCTGTATGAACTGCATATAGGAAAATCCACCTCTGTGAACACCCACTTAATCTCAAACTCTAACAACTAAGAAACCCATTAGGTACCAAGAGGGCTTTAATGGACTACTATCAGACAGCCCAAGGATGCTAAGATTGAAGGCCTGGAAGGCATCT
Source organism: Acholoe squamosa (assembly GCA_949317995.1). NCBI lineage: Eukaryota > Metazoa > Annelida > Polychaeta > Phyllodocida > Polynoidae > Acholoe > Acholoe squamosa. The sequence continues at coordinate 65,328,957 of OX439044.1, forward strand.
CTAGGTACGACTAGACCCCCTCCAGGTGTACTGAGATCCCTCACTTAGATACCGTTACAGCCCTGGGTCTAGTGGTTACTGATAATTATACTGGTAAACCTTCTAATTACTGCATTAAGTACTGGTCACACAGAGTAGCCGTAGTGCATTACCTATGATTACCCACTCTGATATTTAGGGTTTCAAATCGTAGTGGGTGTGCTTAGTCGTACCATCTTGAGAAATACCTTTCTGGATGACATTTCTCAAGATAGTATTACTAGAACCCTTCCAAATCGTAGTGGGATCCCTCATTATAATGCCAAAACAGCGCTGCATCTAGTGGTGACTAATGATTTGCACTGGTACGACTGCCCTACCAAACCCTATGTTATTAGTGCATTAAGTACTGATCATACAGAGCAGTTGTAGTGAATTACCTATGATCACCAACTCTAATTGAGAGGGTTTTAAATCTTAGTGGCTGTGTTCAGTCATACCATCTTGAGAAATGCCTTCCAGGTTAGGAACAAAATACATCGTTTATAAACCATTGTTTTATTTTGAAATCTTTTATTTTTACATACTTGATAACCCTACATATATATAATATTATTCTCTATACTTGAATATCATTGTACTATGTGCACATGGCTATCAACTGTACACTCACCACTCCCGTTAGTTACAAATTACGGTGGCCCAAGAGTGATGTTGTGTTTCGCATTTGTGTGTTTGCACGTTTGTGAATTTGCATGTTTCATTTTTGGTCTTTTCGCATTATTGTGTTTCTTTTTTCAGTGTTTCATTGTTTCATGTTTGCATGTTTGGCCTTTCATGTTTGTTTATTTTGACCTTTCACACTTTGTGTTTCGTGTTTGTGTGTTTCCATGTTTCATCTTTGGATGTTCCGTCTTTGGATGTTTGTCTGTTTTGACATTTCGCACTTTACATAGGGAGTTTCCATGTTTCATGTTTGGTCTTTTCACGTTTTTGTGTTTTGCGTTTCATTGTTTGGTTGTTTCATCTTTGGATGTTTCATCTTTTCATGTTTGTCTGTTTTGACATTTCGCATTTTGTGTTTGTGTGTTTCCATGTTTCATGTTTGGATGTTTGGTCTTGTCATATGTCCTGTTTGTCTGTTTTGATGTTTCACACTTTGTGTTTCCTGTTTGTATGTTTCCATGTTTCATGTTTGGTCTTTTCATGTTTTTGTGTTCCGCGTTTCATTGTTTGGTTGTTTCATGTTTGGATGTTTCGTCTTTTCATATTTGTCTGTTTTGACATTTTGTCTTTTGTCTTTCGTGTTTGTGTCTTTGATCTTTTCATGTTTCGCTGTTTGTCTATTTTGACCTTTCAAACTTTGTGTTTCCTGTTTGTCTGTTTCCATGTTTGATGTTTGCAGGTTTGGTCTTTCCATGTTTTTGTGTTTCGCGTTTCAGTGTTTGGTTGTTTCATGTTTGGATGTTTCATCTGTTTTGACATTTAGCATTTTGTGTTTGTGCGTTTCCATGTTTCATGTTTGGATGTTTGGTCTTTTCATGTTTTCCTGTTTGTCTGTTTTGACGTTTCACACTTTGTGTTTCCAGTGTGTCTTTCCATGTTTCATGTTTGGTCTTTTCATGTTTTTGTGTTTCAGTGTTTTGTTGTTTCATGTTTGGATGTCTCATCTTTTCATGTTTGTCTGTTTTGACATTTCGCATTTTGTCTTTGTGTGTTTGGATGTTTCGTCTTTTCATGTTTCACTGTTTGTCTGTTTTAAACTTTTACACTTGTGTGTTTCCTGTTTGTGTATTCCCATGTTTCATGTTTGGTCTTTTCATGTTTTTGTGTTTCGCGTTTCAGTGTTTGGTTGTTTCATGTCTGGATGTTTCATCTTTTCATGTTTTTCTGTTTTGACATTTCGTCTTTTGTGTTTCGTGTTTGTGTGTTTGGATGTTTCATCTTTTGATGTTTCACTGTTTGTCTATTTTGACCTTTCACACTTTGTTTTAGTGTTTTTATATTTGGTCTTTTCATGTTTCACTGTTTGTCTGTTTTAACCTTTTCCACTTTGTGTTTCGTGTTTGTGTGTTTCCATGTTTGGATGTTTGGTCTTTTCATGTTTTCCTGTTTGTCTGTTTTGATGTTTCGCACTTTGTGTTTCCTGTTTGTGTGTTTCATGTTTCATGTTTGGTCTTTTCATGTTTTTGTGTTTCGCGTTTCAGTGTTTGGTTGTTTCATGTTTGGATGTTTCGTCTTTTCCTGTTTGTCTGTTTTGACATTTCGTCTTTTGTGTTTGTGTGCTTGATCTTTTGACGTTTCCATGTTTTATGTTTGGATGTTTGGTCTTTTCGTGTTTCACTGTATGTTTATTTTTACATTTCACACTTTATGTTTCCTGTTTGTGTTTTTCTATGTTTCATGATTGGTCTTTTCACATCTTTGTGTTTCACGTTTCAGTGTTTCCTTCTTTCATGTTTGGTCTTTTCATGTTTGTCTGTTTTGATATTTTGTACCTAGAGTTTTGTGTTTGCATGTTTCATATTTGCATGAGTGGTCTTTTTGTCTGTATTGAAATTCCGCACTTTGTGTTTCACATTTGTGAGTTTCCATGTTTCATGTTTGCACGTTTAGTCATTTCATCTTTTACTCTTTGTCTGGTGTGATTTTTCGCACTTTGTGTTTGGTGTTTTTGAGTTTGCATGTTTCATTTTTGGTCTTTTCATGTTTCACTGTTCTTCTCTTTCATGTTTGTATGACAGTGTGAAATGTCAAAACCAACAAACACAGAAACAGGAAAAGACCAAACATACAAACATGAAACACGGAAACACACAAACAGGAAACACAAAGTGCGAAACATCAAAACAGACATACAGGAAAACATGAAAAGACCAAACATCCAAACATGGAAACGCACCAACACAAAACACAAAGACTGAAAGGTCAAAATAGACAAACATGAAAAGATGAAACATGCAAACATGAAACAACCAAACACTGAAACGCAAAACACAAAAACATGGAAAGACCAAACATGCAAACTTGAAACATGGAAACAGACAAACAGGAAACACAAAGTGTGAAACGTCAAAACAGACAAACAGGAAAACATGAAAAGACCAAACATCCAAACGTGGAAATGCACCAACACGAAACACAAAGACTGAAAGGTCAAAATAGACAAACATGAAAAGATGAAACATGCAAACATGAAACAACCAAACACTGAAACGCAAAACACAAAAACATGGAAAGACCAAACATGCAAACTTGAAACATGGAAACAGACAAACAGGAAACACAAAGTGCGAAACGTCAAAACAGACAAACAGGAAAACATGAAAAGACCAAACATCCAAACATGAAACATGGAAACACACAGACACGAAACACAAAGTGTAAAAGGTTAAAACAGACAAACAGTGAAACATGAAAAGACCAAACATACAAACACTAAACATAAAGTGTGAAAGGACAAAATAGACAAACAGTGAAACATCAAAAGATGAAACATCCAGACAAACAAACACAAAACACAAAAGACGAAATGTCAAAACAGACAAACATGAAAAGATGAAACATCCAAACATGAAACAACCAAACACTGAAACGCAAAACACAAAAACATGAAAAGACCAAACATGAAACATGGAAACACACAAACAGGAAACACAAAGTGCGAAACATCAAAACAGACAAACAGGAAAACATGAAAAGACCAAACATCCAAACATGGAAACGCACAAACACGAAACACAAAATGCGAAATGTCAAAACAGACAAACATGAAAAGATGAAACATGCAAACATGAAACAACCAAACACTGAAACACAAAAACATGGAAAGACCAAACATGCAAACATGAAATATGGAAACAGACAAACAGGAAACACAAAATGTGAAACGTCAAAACAGACAAACAGGAAAACATGAAAAGACCAAACATCCAAACATGAAACATGGAAACACACAAACACGAAAAACAAAGTGTAAAAGGTTAAAACAGACAAACAGGAAAACATGAAAAGACCAAACATCCAAACATGGAAACGCACAAACACGAAACACAAAATGCGAAATGTCAAAACAGACAAACATGAAAAGATGAAACATGCAAACATGAAACAACCAAACACTGAAACACAAAAACATGGAAAGACCAAACATGCAAACATGAAATATGGAAACAGACAAACAGGAAACACAAAATGTGAAACGTCAAAACAGACAAACAGGAAAACATGAAAAGACCAAACATCCAAACATGAAACATGGAAACACACAAACACGAAAAACAAAGTGTAAAAGGTTAAAACAGACAAACAGTGAAACATGAAAAGACCAAACATACAAACACTAAACACAGAGTTTGAAAAGTCAAAATAGACAAACAGTGAAACATCAAAAGATGAAACATCCAAACACTAAAACATGAAATACAAAATACAAAATGTAAAACAGACAAACATGAAACATGGAAACGCACAAACATAAAACACAAAATGCGAAATGTCAAAACAGAGAAACATGAAAAGATGAAACATCCAAACATGAAACAACTAAACACTGAAACGCGAAACACTAAAACATGAAAAGACCAAACATCCAAACATGAAACATGGAAACACACAAACAGTAAACGCAAAGTGTGAAACGGCAAAACAGACAAACAGGAAAACATGAAAAGACAAATCATCCAAACACACAAACATGGAAACACGAAACACAAAGTGTAAAAAACAGACAAACAGTGAAACATGAAAAGACCATACATACAAACACTAAACACAGAGTGTGAAAGGTCAAAATAGACAAACAGTGAAACATCAAAAGATGAAACATCCAAACACACAAACACGAAACACAAAATACAAAATGTCAAAACAGAAAAACATGAAAAGACAAAACATCCAACCATGAAACAACCAAACACTGAAATGCGAAACACAAAAACATGAAAAGACCAAACATGAAACATGGAAACACACAAACAGGAAACAAAAAGTGTGAAACATCAAAACAGACAAACAGGAAAACATGAAAAGATCAAACATCCAAACATGAAACATGGAAACACACAAACACGAAACACAAAATGCGAAATGTCAAAACAGACAAATATGAAAAGATGAAACATCCAAACATGAAACAACCAAACACTGAAACGCGAAACACAAAAATGTGAAAAGACCAAACATGAAACATGCAAACTCACTACGTAAAGTGCGATATGTCAAAACAGACAAACATGAAAAGATGTAACATCCAAAGATGAAACATGGAAACAAACCAACACGAAACACAAAGTGTGAAAGGTCAAAATAGACAAACAGTAAAACTTGAAAACTCAAAACATCCCAACATGCAAACTCACAAATTCGAAACCCAAAGTATGAAATGTCGAAACAGACAAACATGAAAAGACCAAACACGCAAACATGAAACAACGAAACACTGAAAAACGAAACACAAAAATGCGAAAAGACCAAACATGAAACATGCAAACACACAAATGTGCAAACACACAAACGCGAAACACAACGTCACTCTTGGGCCACCGTAACAAATACCAATGCTAGTGGTCACCCCAGTTGCTATGATAGGTACAAGCTGCATCCTATCTGTAAGTACAAACTAGCACAAGCCGCTTACCCATTAACAACTATTACCAAGACTCTGTATTATATGACGGAATAAATAGAGAGAACTAAACGACCGTGGTATACAAGGTGGCCGATCCACCATGAGGGGAAGACACACCCGAGGGGTGGATCAGCCACTGAGGACACCAGGGGAGTTTAGTTCTCTATCTATTTTATGTTTATAGAGGGTTTGAATAACGATTAAACCAGCAAAATCCGGTACCGTAGTTCCCCGTACGAGCGGCGGTCTGCCATTTTGAATGTTTACATGCACCCGGAACGAGGCTGCAGTGGTGGATCGGCCGCTGTGGTGGATCGAGACACGTTACGCCACTGGGGCGATCGGCTCTGCAGTGCTATCTCTATGGGAAGAAGTTATTCACATAAAATGAATACATCTGCATTTTAAACTGACACAAGGTCTTGCATTTTGATCATGTATATTTGATAGCATTTACAGCATATTAAGATATAACACCATGACCCATAAACCATGGTGGGGGGGATCTTCCTGCCTACTTCCTGCCTATGTCTTATCACTGCATATACTTCCTTGATGATGGTCAGATTGCATGTCTACTTCATATCCATCACATACAGCCTCTCTGTGATATAATGGCTGTACTAGTGTATTAGTAGAGTCAGGATGCACATGACAAGAGAACAGCAGGCAACATGCTTTGTGCCCTACATACTCTAGTCCTGTTACAGGGTTCTGCATCATTGGTGAGCATGCACTGTTAGACTGGGTTAAGGGTTTAGCAGTAGATCGCTTCTATTTTTGGAAAACAGTAGAAGTTGCTGCTAGTACAAATGCTATGGCATGATGTGGATTGCCCTGAACCAAGTACAATGCTCTCTATAGCCCATTTACAATTGGTGCTGAGAGTGTGGATGTATACAAGAGGATATTTTACAAACATGGTATTATGGCTCAGAAATGAAACCTACAGGACAGCGGCTGGAAGAGAAGGAAACAAAGATCAAGGTATAATGGTAAAGTTGATGTTAGCCTCTCCTGCCCCTGTGCCATTTTTTGTATACATGAGTATAAGGTGGACCGCTCTGGCCATCGGGCATGTGCAGCAACAAAACAAACAATGCAGCTTTTAGTGGAGGTGGTTATAGCCATGTTTCACAAACTGCATTTGGCACATAGCAGATGCCTTGACACCAAGGAAACACAGCTAATAGTGCCTCTATAGCACCACCTTCAATTTTGGTGTAGCATGTTCCTGCAGCTACTTGTGGCACATTTTACACTTAAAATATATGTTGTGCTAAAAGGTCTGCAGCATATGTGGTGTTACAGATGCCACCAGTGTACCAGCACCTTAATAGACTAACATCATTCAGTGCTGCATGGCCTCGGGGGCTTTTCAGGTATCAATTCATGTTCTGTTACATAAGGAGAGCTGGATTGTACCTAAAGGCAACACTACATCCTGTAAGACGATGGTTCCAGTTTCAGCCTCTTTGTATCAAAGTGTGCCCCACATAGCTCAAAGCACTAGCTGGCAGGTCAGTGCTTCTTATGTGGCGGGGGTCCCATTTCAGTTATGCATGTGGTAAAAGGAAAACAGATAAAATGCCAACAGTTCTCTGGCAACTTTGGGACACATCTTTACTGTGCTTCACTGTACTGTGCTTCACTGTACTGTTTTCTTGAGCTTCATTGTAGAAAATTCCCCGCTTCACTGCATCATAAAAGGGTTGAGAGTCCTGGTGAATTGCACAGTCATTTTTTAAGAGTGTATGCAAATGAAAACTCAGTGATGCCTGCTGTTCACTGCATCTGCTCCTGCCTAAGCTACCCCAACAAACAGCTGGGACCTGTCAATCTTGTCCATTCATCCTCCAGTCACCTCAATGCAGTACCTATACTGAACAAACTTAGCCTGATCTGTGTTGCCCTTTGAGGTAAACCAGCTGTTCCTGTCCCCACATCCTCCTAGTCATACAGTTATAATTATTCCTATCACTTGGTGCAGGATCAGACCCCTCCTCACCCCTGGAGGCATTTTATTACATACTATTGACCCCATTCAATTCAATTTCAATTCAAACTTTATTTCAGACTTCATTTGTAGTACAAAAGGTCCATAGAAAATAAAAAAGGGACACACTACATGTAAATACAGCTAGGGAACATTGAAATGTACATACAATTCTCGACACCAGCATCTCCAGATACAGGTAGTGTCTTGGTTATCACTAGTTGCTGGATCCACTAAGCTTTTTATCAGCTTATTTTCTGACTTTTTAGACGACGTATAAAACTATATACAAGTCTTCTTATTGTTGCACCAAAGGCTGGTAAACTGCAGACGGCAAACATCTCCCCAGCACTGGTTTGCCTGGGCACACCAAGGAGCATGCGTAAGGCATTATTGTATGCTACTGTCGCATAGAGCCCTTATTATAAGTTGACCATAACTGGGCTGTATACAAAGGTGTGCAGTAAGCTCTCAACAATCTTTACCTCTATACTGCATATATGAAACTTTTGTATCAGCATATTTCCTTCTTTAGCATCCTCCGTTGTCGCTGGAAATCACTATCATCTCTCAGTGTATTAGAGATGATACATGACATTCTTTGAGAGCAGAACCATTTAGTGAGTACACTGGCACCTTCATCTGTTTGTCTAATGGGGAGCATACAATTATTAGCACACCTTTTGTTGGGTTATAAAACTTTGATATCATTATCTATACCATATTGGTCACAGATCTCTAATAGCCTTTCTAGGCCTAGACTAGAAGGGGTGAAAATTACAAGGTCATCAGCATACATTAAATGATTAACAACATTTGATCCAGTCAAACAACCATTATTACAAGCATTTAGCATACCCATGTATATGTTAAACAGGTGAGGAAAGAGTATCCCACCCTGTCTAACACCATTCCTGACTGTGAAGTCTGCAGACATAGCACTGCCCATCTTACAGAAACTTTCTGAAAGCTATACCAGTACACAAGTATTCTAACAATGTATCCAGGTACACCACGCTTCACTAGCTTACCAAAAAACTTTGCATGATTCACTCTGTCAAATGCCTTTGATGCATCCAAAAAACACATAAACATAGTAGCATTGAGTGACCTGTACTTTAGAATTAGTTCTTTAAAGGCATATATACACATGTCGGTACCATGCTTTTTCTTAAAACAAAACTGGTTGTCATGAGCAATAATGTAATTCTCTATGTTAGTCAGAAGAAGCATTTCAAGTAACTTTAATGTCATACTCGATAGGGCTATGGGCCGATAATTATCCTTGCTACTAATTTTCCTAGTCTTATTTTTTATGACTAGGACAAGTACAACATCAAGCATACTGTCAGGGAGATATCCATCTAACATAAAAACCTGTAAGGCAAGAGGAAAGCATCTGTAACAAACATTGACTAGAATATCTTAGATGTTCTGCATATATACCATCAGCACCGCAACACTTTTTCTTGTCTAATTGCACAATACTATTGTGCATTTTGTCACCTGATATTATTATTTCATCACAGTACAGTGACTATTTATTAAATAGTTCACATCCCGAGAATCACTCTTCACATTGTTCAACAAGTTTTCCAAAGCCCTACAATGTTTTGTTCCCCTACAACACCACCTATGTTAGTTGGTAATGGAGTCTTGATATTATTAAGTGATTTTACCTCTTTCCCGATGGAGTTCACATCTTTTTGTAAAAGACTTTTAGCTAGAGAGTCCCTTTGCATTAAGTCTTCATGTCTCTTAATGTACCTGAGAGCATATTTAAATCTGGCATTAGCAGGTTTCTTTATATCAAATACAGGCCCTTGGTTTGGTTTCCCTGCATCCCTCCATGCAAGAAAAGCATCTCTTGCCACTTCATGAAGCTCTGCTACATGTGTGGTCCATCCAGGTCTTCCTGCTGCATGACTCTTAGGGCCCTTAGAGATAGAGTCACCTTCTTTATTTAGTGCAGATACTATATCTTCATAAAAACAGTTCAAAGCTCTTATATGAGTTTTACTTTTACAATTAACATCTCTGCATTTTAAAGCCTCAGTAGGCCAGTCCACAGACATAAGTGAAGTATCTGATAAATGGCAATATTCATCAAAGTCACATGGTATCATACTAGACCATTTAGGTCCTGCCTTCCTATATAGCCATTTGTAAAAGATGACATGGCAGGAATATGTGGATCAACACGGTCAAAGGTACGCCCGTGAGGGGGTGCGTGGGTGTACCTTTTACCATGTTGATCTACATATGTCCTACATCAATACAGATTGACACAGGTATATGATCATTTTAGCTAATGTGTAGTGTACTAAAACATTACCGATAGCCTTATCAGCATCCCATGAGCTAATGCAATGGTCAAGCCAGGATGTGGTGTGCCATGCATCACTGACATAATGTAAACCTATCTTCGGATAACCTAATCTTGGTAGATAGGAGAAGACCTGTATCATTACAAAACGTTTGCAGATGGTTGTTGAAAAGAGAGTTTCCCCTTGAGACATCTGCATTAAAGTCTCCAACAGCATACATGAGTGCATGTAGTATCCAAACCCTCAATAATATCACCAAGTTGGGCCAATCAGTCTGCATATATGTCTTCATTTTCTTGCGATTGATAGGGCATGTAGACACTAATAATGACAACTTTTTTGTGATCATAATTGAGTTCAATACCAACAGCCAAGTCCTTGTCAGTCTTAATTCTGACACATAAGATTCATGTTTGACATGCCATATGATTGCCATCCATCACTAGATCGAGACCAAGTCACCCTTTCACTACCTCACAAGATCTACTCCATGCCTTAGAAAGAACTAAAATTGGGATATTCCTTTTTATTACACGACCTCTGTGATTTTGGGTGCTTTTTCTGGATATTCACATGCTGATATCCAGGATATCAGCACTCCTAACATGTCATATGTTACATGTCCTAACATGTCATTTGTTACATGTTAAAACCTACAACCCGCCATGAATATGACCTTAGCTGTCGGCTTGGCGTTAAACAACCATTACTCACTCACTCACTAAAACCTACAAACTCGTAATGACCAGGATAGGGGTCGAACCTGCAGTCTCCTGATACCTAATCCAACTCCCTATGCATTGCGCCACAGGGACTGACTAGAAGTGGTTGGCTAGAACCAGGTCTTGATAGGCGGGACTCGTCCCGGTCCGGGAGAATCTCTTTTGTTGCGTCCAAACCACACCTTGGCGCCCGGCAGCAGTTGGTTTGGTCTGATTGCATCCCGCAGTCCTTTATAATTATAATGCTATTCTAACCTTATTCTAACAAATAGACCATCGGTACACACACCTCGGCGCCTGACAGCCGTTGGTTTTGACACAAAAACAGCTTCTGGTGGCATTCTAACCAATAGACCATCACAAACCTTGGCGCCCGGCAGCCGTTGGTTTGGTTTGGACACGAAAAAATAAAGTTTGAAGGAAACATTTATCAATCTTTGCTACCTCATCGTTTGGCATAGGTACTCAATAGAGTCTATACATGTTACACTATAAGTGCAAAGTCAATAAAAGACAGGTTTATGAGACCTATTTTGTTGAGCGTGACTCATGTCATAAGACTCTGGTTGTGGTAACATACATGCAACGTCATACACCATTTCAATATAAAATTTGCAAAGTGGAATGTGTTAGGAAGGTAATTCTCAAGTCTCATTAAGTGCTGATCATACAGAGCGGTCATAGGTCATTACCTATGACTAGCCACTCTAGTTTGATGGTTTTAAATCATAGTGGCTGGGTTCAGTTGTACCATGTTTTGAATAGTAATGCATAATAAAGACAAACATCATACAAACAACTGGATAAAGGTCTAGTCAGATTACCATCTTTGCATAATGCTGTCTATTCCCTGCTCACAACTTGCCATCCATCATTCCCCCTAATAGCCAAGTTATGTGTTTACGTCTCATGTGTCATCTCCACCTGCTGTAATGATTGTAAGTGTGTGAGCGACACATGACAAGAGGACAGTTAGTACGGTGATCCCTAAGTGATGGCCTGGTTCTTTAGAATAGTCCTGGGTCATCGGGCCATGCAATTTGAAATGGATAACTGAGGGTTATTGGTGGTTAAATGCGGCTAGGTTTCTGCTATACTTGGTCATTTGCAATGGGTGAGATTGATCCAATTCGAAGGAAACTGTTGGGTGTTGGCACAATGATGAGGCAGCATTGCAATTTTCATTTTGACTTCTATGAGGAGGTGAATAATAACCTCAGATAGTTTCTTCTAATATTACACAAGTGTGCAATGAGCATTACATCCATCACAACAACTACAGTTGAAAATGATTACTTTCTGCTCAATAAAGATATTTCTCACTTATTGGTGTTGCTAAGGAAGTTGTGTGAATGAGGCCTGAATGTTTTTAGGTATTTACTTAGATGGAGCTTCGCAGTGCATGTAGTACACTGCAGCCACTCACTTACTCTCAAAAGCCTATTACCAACCACAGCAATAATCAAAATAGACTCAGCTATGTATAGCAGGGGGTGCAAACAGAAGAAAAAGATACTACCATTACATGGATGTTATTTACACAGGATGACTATGAATAACGATGAGTGGTATTTGCTGATATCAAATTGATCCATGAGGATTACAAGAACCACACACAGAATAGTTAGTTATGAATAAAACCCCTCACAATATTATGTTCAATGTGTATAGGTGATGCATGCAGGATAACACTTTACAACTTAATTTCTATGTATTTTGACCTGGGGAATTAAAAAATAACATACATTTTTTTGCTGGTGGCTCTCAATTTCGAGATGCCCACACTACCCTAGAATTGCCAATTTTCATCTTTGGAAGCCAAATCCATATTATAGGTGCAAATTGTACAAACACCAGATTTAATCAAATCTGATATATGATTGCCATTTCCAAACCCATGTTTAATGACCTTTTCATCCTTTGACTCTGTAATATGCAGGAAATGTAGTAAATAAGCTCAAACTATTAGCCAGTCGACACTTGTTTGGCACAGTTTTGCCTGCCTCTTGTGCAATATGTTCATCCCACTTCAGACCCCATTACTAGCCTGCTAGAAGAAAAGGTAACCACTATCTTTGGTAGCAATTTTGCACCCCTGAGAAGTCCTGTTGGAGTCTCTTCCCATGTATGTCACCTGCCGAACCACCGTGTTTTTTGTGAATAATCCAGTCAGATGCAGGAAGTGGATCTCAAGGATGTCTTGTAAGTTTCTGAAATGTGCCAGCCGTGTATCCACACAATCCTGTCATAACTGCTCTGAGGGCAAGCCAAGACTTCATTTTACTATGTCGATTATTTTATAAGTCAGGGAATTATCAGCACATGAAGCCTTTCAGTAGGAACACACTGATCTTCTTACTGTCAGTCCCTTTTTGGAAAAACAAATTATTCTGTGACGGTTCTGTGACAAGACACCTCTAGGCTCCCATGTCTTACAGGAATACATCTGATGAGTGAAGATGTTTAGGCCTATATAAGGGCATGTCGTGTTGGGTGTCAGGGAATTATCAGTACATCAGGCGTTCTGATAGGAATGTACTGCTCTTCTTACTTTCAGTCCATATTTGGGATTAGAAAAGACCCCTCACTTTTCTAGCTTATTTGATGCCATAATGTGTCAGTACGGGAGTTTGACCTGTTATGGCTTATTCTTCGGTGCACTTGACCATTATTTTGTCTACACAGAAGTTACCCAGCAAATTGTCGTTATCTGTCGCCATGATTGGTCATCAATGGTGACTCCTTTCTGAGTGATAACTCACTGTGTCATCTTTCGCCACTGTGTGTCAGTCTCACATGGCATGGCGATTTATCACAACAGTCACCAACATGATCTCACTCACTGCGTGAGTATTTGCCACCCCTTGTCATCCCTCACAAAGCATGGTGACTTATCACCACCATCGCCAACATGGATCTAACTCACTGCGTGAGTATGTGCCACTGCCTGTCAACTCTCAGTCAGAATGGCAACTTTTCACCTGCATTGCCACATGGCTCTCACTCATTGCGTGAGTGTGTATCACTCCTAGATAATCTTCTCTCAAAATGGCGACTTATCACCACCATTGCCAACATTGGTCTCACTCAATACGTGAATTTGTGTCACTCCAAGTCAATGCTCTCTGAGGATTGCATCATCTGTCACTCACTCTCACTCACAGTGGCAACTTATCACCACCATTGCCAAAGTTGTTGAGACAGCACCACTGTTCAACATGTAGCCTATCTAGGAAGTGTGGGCATGAAGTATAAGTCCCATACGTATCAAATGTGCTTTGTTTCACACTGATTTCCATGTAATACTTCAGAGTCGAATCAAACAAGATTATATAGAGAGAATTTCATTTGAATTTAGATAGAGGTATCTCTAAAATGAAAGCAACTATCCATAAACACCTTTTCTCTGGTTACAGGAAAAATACATAGGGAAATATCAACATGAACACCTTGTCTGTGGTTAGAGGGAAGATACATATGGCAATACCTTCTCTGGCAAAACATACTTTGATCTGGCAGATGTGAGGCTGCATGATTACCAATGTCGATGATCATGAGCTTTTCATCTAACAAGGTGAGTGATCACCAGCGTCGCCATCACTGGTGAGTCTGGTGATCACCACTCTCGCCATCCATGGTGAACCTGCGCTATGACGTGGTGCGCGTTTCATCTAGCGAGGTGAGTGATCACTCGTGTTGCCATCCCTGGTGAGTGTGGGTGGTCAAGATCCTCACCCTCTGTGGTGAACCTGTGCTATCACGAGGTACGCGTTTTATCTAGCGAGGTGACTGATCACAATCCTTGCCATCCATGGTGAATGTGTATTATGACGTGGTGTGCGTCTCATCTAGTGAAGTGAGTGATCACTCATGTCGCCATCCCTGGTGAGGATGAGTGATCACTCATGTCGCCATCCCTGGTGAGGATGAGTGATCACCATCCTCGCCATCTGAGGTGAGGGCATGTGATCACCACCATTGCTATTCCTGGTGATCTTGTGCTATAGCGACGTCGTGTTCCATCTAGCGACATGTGTGAGCCACTTCACACAGGTTGACGAGGAGTCACGACAATTTGCTGGGTAGTGTCTGTGAGGCTCATACTGAGGTTCTAGAGAATAACTGAATGATACACTGGTCCAGAAAACTTAAAACTGAAAGATTCATTGTAACCTGTCAAACTCTGACATATGGCAGATATGAGTGACCTTTTCCCTCTTTCAGGTTTTTGGGACCATTTATGCTGCCATCTTCTCAATGCAGTACCCATTTTACCCAGTGGGGACATAACATTGAATCAACGTTGAAATAACCTAAAACAAGAATGGTCAAGGTTATTAACTGACCTGACATGTCACTAGTTCTCACCAAGTATGGGCCTAAAGTTTCCCTGACTTGTTTTGAAAAATCATTGATAATTTCCTAACCCCTCAAGCTGCAATATCGATCTAGATATCAGGTTAAAGCTAAGATAAAGGGCTATCTGAATATTGGATCATTAGTTCAATATTTCGAAAATCATGTGACTGGTTGCCATGGTGGCCATGGCAAAAGCCTTTAGAAATCTTCAAATATTTTAAATGTATCACCATTCTCACAGTCATTGAAGGGGAACTAATTTTAGTATGCACAGGAGAAGTTCACAGAAGATGCAGGGCAATTTCTGCTTCTTTTGAGACTATTTTGATAACTGTAGCATATTTATCTTAAAATATATCAGTCACCAAACAAGCCGCGAGATTGTCAGAAATTGGCATTTTGCATCAGAACCTGCCTTGAGAATCATCCAGAAAGTATCTTCCCTTTCTAATGCAGCAAATCCTTGCCCAGTTAATTGCTGAGGCACTGAAATATCTCTTTAAATAATGCAAAAATATATGCTGTAGGGCAATGATTGGACAGAAATATCAACATGTCTTCAAGTGTTACACTTGAGAACGTTAGGTCCAAACAGGAGCCAGTAGCAAGGGCTATAACCCTGATCGTAGATGGGATGTGGGTGGGGGCCTCCCAAGTGCAGGGATTGGGCTTATATTGGTAGCTAAAGGACTTCTTGGTTGTCCTATTGAGTTCAAGCATACAGAATCTGGCCATGATGCAATTCAAAGAAGGTTTATTAAAAGTACAAAATATGTTTTTGATACAATTGGTATTGGTATAAACACCGTCTCTCTGACACATACAATGATTCACAAAGTGGAAAGTGTGGCAGCATATAGGTCTTTTTAGGCCACGTTACTCCCTATTGAATGCTGCTCTTACCAAATATCCAGCCCTAAAAACATCAAATATTGTCATAATTTCTCATCTATTTTGCTTATAAATGATGTGCAATGGTTCTACTGTATGATCAAAGCAGAAATGGCTGGGAAAATGCATCTAAAACTCAAAATTCACTTCATAATCACTTGCCAAAGATCAGTCCCATACTTGGTGAGAAGATCTATAGAAATCGCACAAGCATGACTGCCCTGCCAAACCCAATGTAGTTATTACATACAAAATAATGATGATCGTGCAGAGCAGTCATAGAGCATTACATATGATCACCCATTCTAGATTTGAGGGTTTCAAATCGCAGTGGCTGTCCTTTGTGATACCATTTTCCAGAAATTCCCTACTGGTCTTGGCCTGCAATACACATATAAATACAATAGGCGTTACTGATATAAAATGTCATGCATGCATATAATATTGGCACATTTAACATTAATCCTCCCTTCTGCAGGGGCAACATGCAAGCCTTTCATTTGTGTATGTTTTTGCATTCTAATTCAGCACATTAAGCAAACCCGTTGAAATGAACTTCAAAACACAGAATTTAACTACACAAGGAAGGAACAAATACAGGTGAAAGTACTGCTAAATCTAAATTTTCAAGGATCAATCTATGCTAGTCTATATTCATCAAGAGTAATAGATTTTGTAATAAAGAGAGGATCTAAGCTAAGTGTTTTTCTTTGTAAAGTATTTTCCTTTTCAGAACCCCTACTGCACCTCACAGAGTCAGTAAATGTTGAGGGGGGTATAGGAAAGCACAATTGCAACAAGGGTGTCACTAAAGGTGAAACTTATGTGACAGGACTAACTTAGAGGTGTGCCTTATAAGATAGCTATTATGGTAGCTGTGGTGAAAAGGCATACTGCCAAGCTGCCAAGTTAGCTCAATCAGAAGGGCATTGGACTCAGTATCCAAAGGTGGACAGTTCTATTCACTTCAGTTCCTTACTTTTTCAGTTGGAGACCTAAGCCTACTATAGAATGCAAACTGAATGATAGCTTTTTATGCTTTTTTTTTTTCTTTAATTCTCGAGTAGAAAGGTAATGATAGACATATTCTGGTATATTGCTAATGCTTGTGTAATGCCAATGCACATATTTTTCATATATCAGCAACTAAAATGTCATTTGAGGAGGGGAATAGTAGCTATTGCTTATAGTAAAAAAAGGTTTGTGGGCAAAGCCCCCCTGGGGCTCATCTGGCAGCTCAGACATTAACCAGCTTGAACCCACGTCTGGGCTAGCCCAGAGGGTCTAGAAGAATCCTACCTGGGGCCCTTGTGGGAGTGCTGGCTGGAAACACACTGCTTCAATTAATGAGATACAAACACAGAAGGAACAATGCGGCTCAGGCTTAGCTTTCATTTCAACCAACAGAGTAGGTTTTGCAACCTCAACGTGACCAAGAAAGTACATCTATGTAGTTTCGATACACAAGCTTCCAAAAACTGGGATTTTGTTGTTGTATGATGAGTATTTGATATGATAGAGTAGAGTATTATCTCCTCTTTAATCAAAGGTCTCAAGGAAAATAGGAAAATGAGATCATTTTGAGATAATGATGAATTTCACACCTGCGGATAAAAATCAAGTGCATGATTATTGAACAAGTAACCAATGGATAACTCATGACGAGTGGGTGTTATCGACGATAATGACACGAGGCCGTAGGCCGAGTGTTATTATCGTTGATAACACCCACGAGTCATGAGTTATCCATTGTCTACTTATTTTAAACCATGAAACCAATAAATAATCAATATAATACCAATAAATTCAAGTTGAAAACAAAAATTATTTCCCCTCCCCGGGACTCGATCGAAGCAAGCCATAGTGTGTGTACAGGTACATACACCTCCTCGCCTGGCAGGGGACAGCGACAGCGCCCGTCTCGGCTAGGCTTGGCAGCGGCACACGGCGAAAAATAGTGTACATACACCTCCTCGCCCGGCAGCGGCAGCGCTCACTGCGAAAAAAAGACGCGTCCCGCTGTTATGTTTGTGTATAAAATACACCTCCTCGCCCGGCAGCGGACAGCGGCAGCGCTCACGGCGAAAAAAGACGTGTCTCGCTTTTATGTTTGTGTATAAAATACACCTCCTCGCCTGGCAGCGGACAGTGGCAGCGCTCATGGCGAAAAAAGATGCGCCCAGACCGGGGCTCAAACCGTGTACCTCACGCGGCTGAGCGCAAAGTGCTAACTGCTAGACCACCGCGCCTGCTCCGGTCTCTGCATCTCGCTGTTATGTTTGTGTATAATACACGATCGGTACACACGCCTCGGTGCCCGGCTAGGATTCCTTTGTTTGGTTTAGTTCTAGCCAACCGCTTCTCGTCAGTCCCTGTGGCGCACTGCATAGGGGGTTGGACTAGGGATCTCAGGCTGCAGGTTCGAGCCCTGCCCTGGCCAAGTCTATCATGGGTTTTAACATGTAAAATATGATATAGAAGGAAATGTAAGGCGTGCTGTTATCCTGGATAACAGCACGCCTTACATGGATAACAGCACGCCTTACAAAATTGATGTTACAGCCTACAGGGTGTGCAATATCGACAGATATGTGGATGGGAATAGACCCCAAAAAGCACTGTGTAAGCCAGAAATCGTGGTATAAGTCATGACATCATGACGTCACACACCGGTGGCTGCTCCTGTACAGTGATAGTGGAATTTATAAGATTTGGGATTAATTGAGAACCAAATATTCATACTCCAAGCTCTAATAGAACTAGAAAGCCGGGGAGGGCTAAGGATATTGTCCCTACGCCGTCGGTCAGTGACTGATGGACATCCTTTATTTCGAACTAAGGTTCCCAAACATGAATTCAGCCCTGGTAAATTTACTTACCATGGCTTCCAACATCCTGTATTTGCTATAGAACCATAAAACGCTTGTCATAATTTTTATTTTTCTTCTACTCTGCAGGGTAGTACGGTACTTCTGAAAGTTGAAAGACTCAGCCCGAATTGTAAATCAGCAGCAAATACCAGTGAATTGCATACAGGGCAATATACTGTAGGGTCTATGGATTTGTACAAGCAGCAGGTTCTAGTGTTTTCAAATAATACACTGCATTGTCCTGTAAATAGAGTCACGCAGTCTGAGAGTGTAACTTTCATAGATGCCAATTGTTGGATTTCAATGTAGCTTAACATCTTTGCATGCGGGTGTCTACTCCCTGGTTAAATAGTTGCCACTCCTCATAACTGTAATGGCAACATTGCATGTCTGTTTGTTCTCCCTCGTCTCCTGGCTCTACTATCAGTAATGGTTGCATTAGTTTGAGCAGCACGTTTGCACTTTACATTGGGACAGTCTCATAGTATTGTATAATTCTGTTAAACACTTATATAAATACTGAGTAGGAGATCAAGACAAAGGAAGTAGGGTTTCAGATAAATTCTCACAATGTCACAATAGTCTATGAGAACAAAATAAAACTTTGAATACTGGTATACCCTGCATATAAGGTGTTGCCTATATGTGAGGATAATATTTATCCCTAGATGAGTGAGATGTGCTGTATGTATATGTTTACATGGGATTAAACAAATGTTTTCACAGCAGGGCATTTTCAAAAGGAACAGTTCGTTCATCTTTCTTAGAAGTGTAGCGCTAAGGAGCTGTATTAGATTTTACTAAACTGTTACCATAAATCTATACCTCTTAGCTGAAGTTAGTGAAGCCACTATCTCTGGTACAGCCTGCATCTCCCTAATACCAGTAACCACCCACAGCTAACAATCCCAAATACACTCAATTCTGTAGAGAAGGGTGTACAAATAAAAGGGAAAATACACCCATTGTGTATGTTGTGTACAGAGGATGGCTCTGAATAAAGGTGAGTGCTATTGCTGATATTGACTCTCAATGAGCGATTACAGGTGAACTGCACACAGAAGAGTTAGCATTATAGATATATCCTGTCACGATGTGGCTGTCAATGTGTATAGATGCTGCATCAGGAATAACAACATGCTCTAGAGGGTATCCAGCTATTTTGTTCTTTTTTGATCAAATCATTCGATGGTATTGTAATCAGAAATTTTAAGATCCATTTTGAAAAAAAGAGCAATTCAAACACTAGAGCCTGTCCATAGTTCCCTTCCCCCTGCTTATATTGTGTTAAGATGAGCTAAATAATACTTAAACAATCAATGTTTCCAAAGGGCATTATGCGACATCTGGAGGAGGAAGGTTGGCATACACGGGGCAGTAGTAAGGGCATTTCCACTCTTGACCAAGCCAATTTTCTGGATAGACACCCATTGCTCAATACCCATTGGATGTCTTACTGCTCAACCTGAGAGTCCTGGTCCTTTAGGTCTCAGTGTGCTGCTTGGCCTCAGGGAGCTGGTCAGGTATCAAAGTATGTCCACACAAGTAGTATGAAATTACACCACTATTCAGCATCCCGTAGGACATTTATTTGAGCGCCAGCCATGGTCGCTCACGAGGCATCTATTTCAGAGCAAATAATAATTTGGCCCGTTTTCATATGACTTGTACACTTATGATCGTAGCTTTCAATTGCACAACACAAAATCGTACAGAATCTGATATATGGACAAGGCCACAGACTAGAACAAGTTGTGCTGCTGAACATTTTGTGGGCCTATTTGCACAATCACCTTGTACAGTTTTGATTTGTACAACATAGTGGTGGTCGTGTAGATGGCCTACAAGAAGTGGTGGTAATACGGCCATTTTGTGAATGTTAATCGTTCTGAAACATACCCCTGACTGTTTGTTCGGGAATTATCAGTACATCAGGTCGTTCATCAGGAAAACACTGCTTGTCTTAGTCTCTTTTGGAAATATGTCTCAACCATTCTATGACAAGATGCCTCTGAGCTATAGCCCGGCTTTAGCTCATGTCTTGCAAGAATGCATTGGAATGGGGCACCTGCTGAGTCCTGTTGACTTTGGCTTATAGAAGAATTATTATGATGACAGTGGAATCTTGTGGGGAAACACTTATCCTAAGGTCATTTTTCATGTGTGCCCTGTGCCTTATGAAACTTGGCTTAATTACAGTGGCTGATGGCTGATACTGTCATTTAACGACTGTGAACTACTGCTGTCTGTACAAACATGGGGTCGTCTGGCATCACACGCTTGTAGTTCTACTGAACCAACCATCAACACTACAATGACCGGGCATTAAACAAACACTCACACACCCCTGACTCACTCTCTCACTGCTGAATAGGCTGCAAGCCAATATCCGTATTGCCAGTCCTCCATCAGTTCTCTAGCCTTTTCATATTCATGACTTTACAGGAGGGTGTTGCTCCTATTGTAAAAAGAGCTGTGAGTATATGCCCTCTTTTCTAAACAAGTCGTGCACTGCTTCACTTAAGTACTTACACTCACCACATTAGTCTGAAAAGTTACCTGCCTCGTTTAAAATAGAGAGAACTGCACTACCAGGTACCTACTCATGTCACACACTCTATAGTTTATTAAACTGACTGACTTCTCCCAACTAGGTACCTACTCATCTCCCCCCTTTTTAGCACCATACTTGAATGGCCACTTGTGAGCAACAAAAGGGACAAGTTATAGCTACATGAAAAGAAAGGACTGGAAATGAGGGCATTTTTAGCCAGCTCTTCCATTTACTATAGGAGCAACACCCTCCAGTTGTATTATTTTCCAGGGAGTGATCATTTCTTAACAACAGGGGGGGGGGGGTGTTGGTTTTGAGGGGGGGCATAATTTTGTCAACCCCTCTGGAGGCCATTTCCCAACACACTACGACTGCTGCCCTTTAAATCGTAGTTAGAACCTAATAAATTGGCCATAACAAATACCATGCACTAGTAGTCCCTAATGTCTGCACCAGTATGACTGCCCTACTAAACCTTATGCAATTACTGCATAGCTGCTAATCGTAGTGAGCAGTCGTAGGGCAGCTCCTATGATAGCCTGGCTTATTCTTGGCATTTTTACATCGTAGTGGCTGTGTTTAGTCCTAGTACATTGAGAAATGGCCTCCTGATAGGAAGGTCAAAATAGTTTCACCTGTTTTCATTGGAAAACCCCGCACATGAATTTAGGTTAAAAGGGCACGTTCATGCGCGTTTTTCATCCCTTAAGTAGTGACTTTGCCAATGTAACCCCTCACCTCCGTAATCAAGGTTTGTGCATAGCAAATAAAAGCACCACAGGGCAGCACTGTTCCCTTTAGTTTCTCACCCTTCTATAGCATATAGATAACACTTACACAGACTAAACCTGGCAACCATATTTCTTTATCACTATAGCTATTATTACATAACATAGCATTAGTCCTGAAAGAGGGATATGGCTTCCTTTGGGACTATCCATGAGTGCAAAGTATGAAAACTGACGTGCAGGGATCTAGCAAAACCGTTTTTTTTTAACTACAAAATCTGAAACACGAGAGAGAGGCACAGCAATAGTGAACTGGGAAACCATTCCCTCCCAAAGACAGTAACAGTGATGTGTTCTTTGTTACAACATTGGCAGAGCTGACCTCATGAACCATGACAAGCAGTAGACATTGAAGGGTGGAAGGTTCAAAGCATTGAATGAAATGAACAAAGGCTGTATTGTTTCATTTGTGACATGCGATATGAAGAAGGCCAACACTGCTACCTTCATCTATATTTGGGAAGGTTGTTGTAATTTCCAAGCACCAGTATACTTATATCCAATGACAACAGTTTTGATGCCAGCTACACTGTAAAAAATAACTGTTGAATCTACGAGGGATCCTTGTAAAACTGAACAGTGAACCAGCATATTTAGATAACAGGGGACCAGTGTAGCTTTTACAAGAAACTCTTTGTGGCAGTGTGGTGGTACAAAGCATCTCAAAGAAAATAATGACATCTTTGTCATAATGATGATGGTTCTGTGGCAACTTTGGGACGAGGGATCCTTCATTATTTCAACAGCATTTTTTTTTTACAGTGTACAGCTGACCTTCCTTACACTGATAAAAATACAGTTGAATATCTTAGTCAGTAGTGACTAACTCTAGTTAGTCAAATGATAGTGCGACTTTTGGCTATCCCTCTATAGTAACCTGTGACTAACTTAGGTTAGTCATATAGTCAATGTATAGTCATGCCTTTAAACCATTGTAAAATGACTTAGTCAGATGACTATCAATTTGATGCCTGGCATCATTTAGTTAGTCATTACTGCTAACATGTACAGTCAGTACTGACTATACCTCCCACAGAGGATCTGTCTCTGAGTTTATCTCTCTGCCCTTTAGGCTGCCTGTCTGTCTGTCTGTCTGTCCACTGTGGTTTGTCTGTCTGCATCTTTTTCTGTCTGTCTGTCTGTCTAGAGCTGTCTGTCATCTCCATGATCTCTGTGATGCTGTCCCTTGACCATCACCCTGTGATCCTATCAACAAAGGTTTAAGACAGAGCAATGTGAACAAAATTCATCCACCCAGTTCAATATGGCTGCTATACACCTTCTATTTATGATCAGTTTAGGTCAAAAATAACTCTCCTATTTCTGCAATACCTGCCAATATCATGACAAATAGATGACTTACCTATGTACTGATGAGTAGACATAGTCATTATCCATGGATGGAGTAGCTATGATGATGATAATGCCTGATTTTAATTGTCCTGATAAGGTATGTCCAAGAATCAAAAAAATATGTGCTCTTTGTTGATGGCATCTTTGTGCACAGAAAACTGTGACATCATCACTTTGTGAGCTCTAGACATAGTCAGATTGACTAATTCTATGACTAATAAGTGACTAAGGCATATAGTCATCTGACCACAGGGGTCAAAATCTGGAGGTATAGTCACTACTGACTATAGGTTTTATTATCAGTGTACGACTCCATGGGTACTCTTGCCCCCTCCCTTTTGTTTAAGAGATGGGCAGTACAAGGGAACCTCCCTTCTGTCCTTCAAGTTCTACATACTATTATTATAGTATTCACATTGGTAATGGAAGCCTCTCTAGCAATGTTTGGCATAAAGCCTTATCTTGCACTCAATCAATCTTCTTACTGCATAGGGAATCGATTGATAAGACTTAATGTTCGGTCAATAGAGCTTTGTCCCATCTTCATCTGATTCTATACAAAGGCAGTCTTCCAGGTGTGACAGCACAAGTAATCATAGCCAGAGGCACATGTTACCATATCTCAGCCCCTCCAAATGTATCCCATAGAAGTTTTCAACCACACTGAAAACCTAGAAACTAGTCAGCGGTGACCAGTTTAGGTCCTCAAGTTGACGATACCTTAAACTACAACTTTAGGTAGTCAAAATGACGACTGTAAGTCGTCATCCTGACGACCTGAGTCATCAATATGACGACTCTGTACTGTCATCAGGATGACAATACTGACAGTACAGAGTCGTCATATTGATGACTCAGGTCGTCAGGATGACGACTTAAAGTCGTCATTTTGACTACCTAAAGTTGTAGTTTTAGGTATTGTCAACTTCCCAGCAAATTGTCGTGAGTCCTCGTCAACCTGTGTGAAGTGGCTCACACATGTCGTTAGATGGAACACGACGTCGTTATAGCACAAGATCACCAGGAATAGCAATTGCTATGCCACGTGAGTCTAACACACAGTGGCGAAAGATGACGGAATGAGTTATCACTCAAAAAGGAGTCACCATTGATGACCAATCATGGCGACAGATGACAATGATTTGCTGGGTTGAGGACCTAAAGTGGTCACCGCTGACTAGTTTTGGATCTTCCATGTTTTCAGTGCATCAGCTTAACACCGATATGCTTTGTCTTTATTGCTGGCTTTAATTTCGATTTGAGGTCCAGGGCCACATTTCTCTCCAAAAATGCATACTGTATGTGTTAAATATAAGAGGTTAAGAGATGTTGTGCATCTCCAATGTCAGGTGTTGGTGAAATCATAAGTCTCCTGTCCTGTCTCCTGTCTGTCACCGAGTTGCACATCTTCTCATTTCCTGTTCCGGTGCATGCTTGGCATCATTTAGTGACCACTTGTGGTGATAAAGTCACCTTAGAAGCCTAATAGTCATAGTTGGGGGTGTTTGGTATGCCACTCAGCAGTAGTCAGTGTCACCAGGGATGTGTGTTAACAGTATTGAAGTCAATCATCAGATATTGACTGTCCTGAAAATGGATTACACCGAAGGGAACTTTGTCCCCCAACAAGGCACTTTCAATTTTTTGCACAAATGGGGGGGAGGGATTTTTCCAAGGGGGAGAGAATTTTAAATCAGTGGTGAATGTGGGCAGATCAACTTTGTACAAACAGCCTTCATCATTGAAATGTTGTGCCGACTGTATTAGGATGATAATGTAAAGTCATAATGGCAACACATGTATTAGTTGAGGAAATGAGAAAAAAAACCATTAAAACCAATCACGACTTGGCAGCTCAGGTTGAATAAAATATGGAGTAATGGAGGACAGGAAACCTCTGTGGGACTCCCCAAAGTGGTCCTTCTCCCCTAAGTGATCTACAACTATTCATTTTCTCCTCTATATATATAAAGGTTGAAGTGATGAACATTAGTACTCATGGCTATGTCTTTGGGACAGGACATGGATGTTTTGCAGATACTATACACCTCTATGTAGTACTATCAAGAAGATCAATTAGCTCATTAGATCATTAGCCCACAGGCACTTTGTTAAAATGAAGTGGGTACAAATTTCCTTGACACCTGAAAGGGACTTTCCCATCTACATTGCAGTACCTATACTCTCAGCCGCAGCTGTAAACTTGTTATAAATGCCCCTATAAGTAGGCAGTATAACCACCAGTACCTATACCAGAATGCACTTCTGGTATGTAGGTTCATACCTATAGCAGGTACAACTGTATTTTAGAACTCTACTGTATATCCACATGGTCTGGGGACAGTGTATTACAGAATGAAACCCTTGGGTGCTCTTTATACCTAACCTAGTGTCAGCAACCTTCCTGGAGAGATTATAGAACAAGATGGTCAAAAGACTTGGCCTCCACTATTCACATCCCATAATATGGTAGAGCTATTTCATTGAAGGTCTCTGTATGCTTAAGTTGTGTTTTTCTACAATTTACTTTTGATGTAAAGTATAACACTTGATCATTTGACCAGATGATTTCTAAAATATTTATATATAGCCTGCTATCTACACTGTTACAAAATTCCTTAAAGTTCGCATGGAAATGGTGATATTCCCTTTGGCAGTGTTTCTTCCTCCTAAGGTTCACTGTATGGGGATTCTCCGCAGTTTTCAATGGGAGTTCATTGTATTTTTACGATGATTCACTGCCGAGGCAGGTGCCAGTGAATCACCATTTTCTAGGGCAATCATTTTTACTGTGTAGTGTTGTGTGATGTAGTTACTGTGGCTTGCTAGCTGCATGCTTGTTATTCAATGTGAGGAAATCCAGATAGCCAGTTGGCATGTCCCTTTGTCAAACAGTACAACGTGATATGAATGGGGTAGGTGAAGATTCAATCTCAGATATTTGCTGAGTATATTTACCAGACTGGGACATTGCTACCAGAGAGACGGTCACACAATGCCACTCTGAATATTTCAACACAACTTCAATTTTGCATTAGATGCTAGCATGACACGTTTCGACTACCACCAGCATATTGATTAGGCAATTGATTACATGCTGTCTGTAACAATGCAACATAACCAAATAACCAAGTAATCTAGTATTCAATCTAGTGCTACTAGTTCTCCGATGTTCCCAAGCGCCATGTCAACTTCATGTATACCCATAATTAGATGCTTTGGCAAAGATCACCCACATCATAGATCCTGCCCTCTGTAGTGGCTGGTTTTCCTGTTGAACATTATAATTATTGCCAAGAAGCTTTACATTGCTCCCTTTTCTCTCATTGCAGCACATATTAATTATCCACTAAGCCCGATCCTTTCCAATAGATCTATCAGCTGTCCTCACCTCCTGCTAGACCTATAGTTACCACTTCCTCATCCGTCTTACATCGCCACACCAAGTATTCATCCTAATACACCATATTGTCACCCGTTGTCACCCGAAACTAGATCCTACCCAAAGGGGTCCCCCTGTGAGGATCATTTCCAGTCTCTCTATGGACTGCAGGGCATTTCAAAATGATATCTATGGTTTTGAAATGCCCTCCTGACGGCCAAAGTGTGACAACATTCCTAGATAATTTCGGTATAAGTGAAAATAGGTTGTTTCACAGAAAAAAAAATAATAACAGAATACAGTATGAGTATTAAAAGGGGAAAAAAAATAACAGAATGCAGTATGAGTATTAAAATGAAAAAAATGATAACAGAATGCAGTATGAGTATTAAAAGGGAAAAAATGATAACAGAATCCAGTATGCATATCAACTAAAAGGAGTATGTAGGACTTGTGAAAAAATTGTAGCAGTCCCGTTATGTATGGATTGATCAAAACGTCAATGTATGTCTATCTTCAGCTAATGCAGTCTACTCTCCACTCACACCTTGTCACTACTCTGACTCTAGTGATGCACAGAGAGAAGAACACTGATCGCTTTGACGCATACTGCACAGGTCACAATTTGTCTCCCACATGACATGTATGAAGGCATGTCGAATGAGGTTGACACTCTCATATTTGGTTTGTCAACTCCACTTGACATGCGTAATGAAGACAAATCACATATTTCTGATCCATTCACCTGAGTGCTAGGTAATACTGTGAGACAATTATGTAAGGGTCAAGAGCAGTCAATAACTATGTACCAATGGTTCAATCAAGGCAGGCCTATAATAGAAGGCAGGGGATATCACAGTCCCACAGGCCTGCAATACTAAGCCACTTTTTCCTAACTACAGAACTTCTACTTGACTGAGGACCTCTATGCATTCCATAAGACAAGGGCATGGATGTACATGGCAATGCCATATGTCTCTCTGTTCTGTAAATACTGAGATTATAGATTGTGGGTTAGAATACAGTCCTTTGGTATTTTCACTGACCCACACATAAGGTGTCTAACATCTCCAGTAGAAGAATTCAGGATTGTGGGTGTCTATTTTGATATTCAATAACAAATGCAAATTTAACAATGAAATGGATTTTACTACCTTTCATTGATAGTATTGACAAACCTTAGTGATCTACTCTTCATGAAAACAAAATGTCAAACATGCATCAAATGTCTCAGGTGTTTTCCCCATCTAGTGGAATATCCTAGAACAAGTATGCATGTCAAAACAATCATATGTCAAGTGCCTTCGACATGGCCGTGACCCTAGTCAACTCACAGATGACGTGGCATTTTAAGACATGTCAACTCATATGAGGATTACTGTGTGCTACACTTGTCATGGTGACATATGTGCACATGCCCCAGTGACATGTGCTCTCTGTGTCAAATCAAGTTGACATGGGTATACATGTCACTTTGTCAGGAAGACTTTTTTCAGTGTGGTCAAATTACATGTCTACTCCCCATCCATCACACGGGGCCACTCAATGGTGTAATGGCCATATCACTAAAGTCAGGATATCATCTGGACCAGTGCATGGCAAAAGGACAGGTGTCACCTGAATGACAGTCCTGCTCTCTACATAGCTCTACATAGTCATGTATAACATGGAATGAACAAGAGGTGCTAGAATAGGTTACAGTAGTTGGAAGGTGGTGCGGGGGCACTACCTTGTTGGACACTAGCTGAATTTGAAGAGAAAGTTAAGTTTGGTAGCTACACATGAGCAGAGGAAACAAAAATTCCTTATATGTACCATAACTAATCTGACTGCAAATAGTGGATGAGAAATAACGGATTGGATTTCTTTAGATGTATTGCCTTAGATGATGATTCATTGGTGAAAATGGCAAATGCAGCCATAGGTTCTCCTCTAACTTGGAGTCCATAAATGACTATTGTAATCTACATTTTGAGAAATAACTATTGAATCTCTTAGACATTCCTGCAAGTTATACATCGAACCACTGCATTATGATTTCCACAATGAAACCTCAGAATCCAGCACCGTACAGCACTAAGTCACAAGGAATGTCTTTTAACATGACAATGAAAGCATTGTCCTAACGTTCTGGGGTACCTGTTATAATTTCAATGGCAGTTTGGTTCACAAAGTATAGTAATAATAAGCAATAGAGTGGAAAGAGGAGGGAAGTCAAAAGAAAAGAAAAAAGACCGCTATTGTGAATACACTTTAGAGAATGACTGTGGTTATGAATAAAGATGAGTGGTGATATTGATCAATAGGAATCGATCATGAGAATCACACAAGATTCCTGTAGACTTTTCTTGGCTGCGCAATTATCTCAGCCATATAACAACCTCGACAATTACTGACCCAGAATAGTCTCAAGGAATTTCACCTCTTTTTTAACGTTGCAGCCAATCAGTCAATATTTCATACAGTAAATGAGAAACGGCACTGTAACCATCAGTAACCATAGTGTGTCATGCCATGGCTGCCAGTCAGATGACTAGCCTCTCATTTTCTGTCCTGCTGTACTCCGGGCATCATTTCGTTACCACTTGTTGTGATGGGGTCATCCCCTGGATGTCCGATGGTCAGAGTTGGTGGTACTTGATGCTGGTGAGTGCCACTGGGGATATGTGATAACGGTATGGAAGGCATGAAAATAACAATAGAATCTCTGATAAATTTGGGAAGAGTTGTTCAATATTATCTAGAAAAGTTTTGATAACAGTACTTGTGGAATTCTAGGATATTGGACCTAACGGGTACACATAATTGGCAATACATGAATCAATTTGAAAATAAGAGAAAGCTCTTTTGGGACCCCTAACAGTGGCCCCTTGACACATTACATAAACTACTTAGCAGCATCAACAGAAAAAAAACAGCTAGCCACCTTAAACCCCTCAGGCACTCTGATAAGATGAAGTGTGTATAAATTACATTGATACCTGAAAGGGACCTCCCCTTTACACCACTGTAGCTACAACAGAATGAGGCCCTCCGTCCCTCTCTTGTAACCTTGTTACTGCAACTGTTCTCGATGGAGTGCTGTACCAAGAAAGTTTGCCTTTACAATGTATATACTGTATCAGCACTGTTTTATCCAGTCTTCTTGAAGACATTACAGAAATGGGCAATGTTTGGCTTAGAGTTCATATATCCGGCGTGGGACCTTGTTGAGCAGAGCTTTCTAGCAGTGGAGGAATTTTTTCAAATATTCCTAATAAAACCTAAATTTATTGTCAATTGAACAATGGATACCATAACACCTTATAATTATTTCTATTGCCTCTCATCGTTTCGACTACTAACAATGTATCCAAGGCCACAGAAGCAGATCAAATCCAAATCGATCCTGATAACCCAATCAGGTGATTAAAATTGGCTTAGTAGATCCCTCTCTGATGAGGGGGGGTATTGAGTGGTTGGTAGTCGGGTTAAGATTGGGTGTACAGAAAAAGTAATGCAGATCTATAGAAGGACTAATAGCCAGCAGGCTGGTGTACAGAAGGGGTAAAGGAAAGGGTTAATGCCCTCTATACTGCTACCCCTTATGATTTTACCTGTATATGTTATTGTTTCCACTGTGCATTCTCACGAAACACCACAACATGTGCAAGGCCATTGAAGCAGATAAAGCCCAAAGTGATGCTGATCATCCCCATCACATGATCATAATTGGCTAATTAGGCCCCTCTGTGATGGTAGAAAAGGGGTACTGAATGGTGCCGAGGAATGAAAATGAAATAAAGAGGGTCTTGAGGATGAGTAGGGTTGTGAGTAGAAAAAGAAGGGTAAGGGTTAAAGTAACTAATTGAGACACATGGAGTAAGGCTGAGTAGTGGTTTAGAACAAAGTGAAGAAGACTAAGATAGAGGAGGTAGGTTAGGGGAGAATAATAGAAGACGGTGATTCCTAGTTGGTGTATGTGGTTAACACTGTTTGTATTGTTCCCCCCTTTTTCCTCTTATTTCTGTTTTCTTATGAATGGATAAAAATATAACCAGTGCTGAATGTATCTATCCTGATTGCTGTATGTCAAATAGCAACAAAATAAATTAATTTTGCCTAATCCCTGTACAAGAAACATCAGCTTTTTTTAAAAGGAAACAACAACCCTTTTCCATGATGCATTGTTATGGTAGATATATTATTTTTGAAATATCCAGAAATACTTATGAGCATTAATCTGCTTTTATAGGGGAAACCAAGGACATTTCTGAGGTAGCCATTGGCATGGCAATAGACCAGAAGTATCAATTGCTACATTACTTATGTATGGGGGCTGTTGCAAAACATGATATTCATTTAAAAACTAGAATTACAACTTCATCAGAGAAGCTTTCTCTGTGTCCCCATATCGGTAGGTGTGCTCACAAGTATGCCTGAATCCTTTTATCAAAAATACAGTCTACGAAGAGAAAACATCCTGAAAATAGGGTTGTCTTTTCCTTTAAGCTCTCAAAATAATTGCTGCTTCAGCACATTGCCATTTCTGCTGGTGGTCTTTAAATAATGTCACACCACTCAGGTGTAAGCGGCCTGTGATTTTGTGGTTTATTTGACTTTTAGAGGCATCTCTTGTTTTAAATATTTTCTCCATTTCCGATCTTCGAGAGCTTGTTATTCCAGTAAAGCCATTCAAAATATTTTCAGTTATGTTTACCCTTTCGTGCTGACCATTCATAGTTAGCTTAATTAGTGGTCTGAAAAACTACAATAAGGTAGTACAAGAAAACAGTCACAGTTTAGCTTGTTTTCTAATCCTCTTAAATTAAGCTGAGAAATTTCAGTGATTTACTTTTAAGTTATATACCTGAGGTTGGAGGTTAGTAAATTGCTTTTGAAGACATGCAAGTTAAACCCAGCAGTCGTCCTTATTTTTGAAAGTCATGTTTCCATGGCAACACAAAGGTGATCAATGGAAACACTTATTCATGTCATAAATAGTTCCTAAGTTTTATTCTAAACCATTGTATTCTTTTGAATTGTATTCGTTTTGGAACTGGTCACTGAGTCAGTATACAGCTCAACCTTTATATACAAAGTAGTTGGCAAAGCCACTCACCATATTCTACAATAATTAATATCACATTTCCAAAGAAATACCTTCAGTCTTGCTTCAACCAAGAGTATAAGTAAATGATAATCTCCAGCAAAAATAACTATATAAAATTTTAAGAACTTGTCCCCCTATTCTAGCACATAATAGCACCCTGGTGGCTAGAATAGGAACTACATCCGGTGGGGCTATTCTTTCTGCTTGCTTTCTATCGATTTTTACATAGCCCTATATCAGCATGTATACATTCACACTCTACTTGACATAAGTACATCCAGTACAATGAGTCTATCAGGTTATGTGCGGGTATCAAGGACCGCCAGGATGCGAATGTGGATGAGCTACATGCCCGGTATGAGATTGACAAACTCAAAACCAGACATGACAGTGTGCTATTGGGTCTTATATATAAGTATGCGCAAGATCCAGAGCACCGTATTGTCCCAGTAAGAGACCTCAGAATAAATAGAATGATCAGTATCAAGCTACCAAGATCGAAGAAGTTAATATATGACAAAAGCCCACTTCAATGTGGGAGCCTACTCTGGGACCAGTTAACGCCGGAGGTGCAGAATGCAGAGTCAAAGGATGTTTTCTTAAACTCATCGTTGGAGATTCATCTTAGCTGGAATTGACATAGATTCTAAAGGATATTTTTCTTTGACTCATAATGAAGTTTTGATCACCTGGGTTTAATGCGTACACACACACTTATGCATGAAGTCTTTGGGTCTCTGGGTGGCGGTATTTGAAAAGCTTGCTGTATATCTGAGATTGTAATATATCTGAGATTGCCAATAAACTTATCAACAACAACAACATAATAGGCTTTGGTTTATACATAAACGAGAGGCCTCCTGCAGCATATAGAATTTTCTTAAAACCAGGATGCAGCTTATTCAGCTGACAGCTCATTTAATCCTATTGCTCAGTAGCCTGCCAAATTGCTGGAATGATGGTCTTTTCACTTTGAGTGGCAGCAAGTTTGTTTGCAAGCAGTACAAAAAGCTCAGTTTTGTTGGCATTGATCATCAAGTATTACATAACATACCCCTGGTACAAGTGCTGTGGGGAGGTGCATACAAGGCATGGAAGTATTATATTTTTTTGCCCGTGCAGAGTTCTTTGGAGAGAGGTGGTGTATAAGACTCACTCTTCTGGTGGAAAGATGTATTGAGATCTCCAAATCTCACTTTACAGGGATATAAGGCTTTGAGAAGAGGGAGCACTCTTTCCTCAGAGATATGCCTCCTGCTCAGCAGACTTTGTGTATTTAGTTTGACAGTCAACAACTACCAGGCTGTTTCTCTTTATTTATTCTCCTCTCAAGTCCCTTTTAAACATCCTGGAAATGCATCTCTTCTAACTCCTTAACTGTTTTTGCAACAGCTACCCTGCCAATGTTTTCAAAGGTCCAACACAGGCACGTTCTGACCGTTCTGTAGGCAGATGGATAGCGAAGATAATGGATTGTCTATGTGAATGACTTGACTTCTTTCACAAATGCTTTCTGAACAGATCTAACCTCCCTCTAAATGGATCTAACCTGCTCATGGGGTCTGAAGTTCTTATATAGTTTCCTCAAAACAAGCCTTTCTTCAACAACTTGGGTTTCTTGACTTGAGCTGCCACTTCATGCTGTGTTTGCTCTGGTAGGACCAGTTCACACAGATGGATAGGCTGCCAGTGACTGTATAGCAAAGATTATTATGAGCAAAATCCAGGGAATCAACTGACCAACCATTAAACCATTTATAATCAAATGTGACATGATCTGCGAAAAGGGGGCTTAGTGCAGAGGGTTCTACGACCCCTTCTTCCAGTCCATCCCACAAATAACAGCAAGGTTAGGAAAGCTAGTGCAATTGCTCTCACCTATCCTACAGCAGGTTAATCATACCCTTCCTTTACCACATGTGCTAAAAAAACGGGCAGCTATTATGATGTATTTTTCTCATAGAAAATCTTTCTGTAAAGCAACTCCTCTCTCCTCAGATCTGAAGTGGTAATTCCACCAGAATTGAAGAAATCAAATGATGAATACAAGGATCTTTTCATAGCTGGTCAAATTTAATACTGTTCATCTGAAATATCACATGCCCACAGACCGAGGTAATGGAAAAGAAGACTCCTCAGAGGCGTAGGAAGCAAATCTTCATTGGGGGGGCCTGGCGAGGGCACCATCGCAACCACCTTTAATTGTAGGCTGATGCGTGATGGCGTCTATATATGCGCATTTAGAATTCATATGGAAAAGTGATTTTTGTAAATTTTTGGTAAATTTTGGATCTGACTTTAGGCTCAGACCCCCATTCTCCCTATGAGATCACCATAATAATCTAATTTGAAATGTAAAGTTTTAGCTTCTTTTCCATTGTGTTTATGAGTTCTTGGAAAATATTGGGGGTCCCAGACATACTCAGGCCCCACCTCCTTCATGATTAGGGGAGCCCAGGCCCCCCTGGCCCCCCCTTTTCCTACGCCCCTGCTCCTATTCCTCAAGGGATTGTTGAAGAGCAAGATGCCTTATGGCCCTAGCATTACATGCCATATAGAGGCACTAAGACAAAAACGCACACAGGCAAATAATCTTGTTATGGCAGCAAATGGGATTACCGCTTGGGGCTATGCCAACCACAGACCTTGCTAATGTTCTGTGTGTTTCCAGACAGACCATAAGATTGGCAAAGCAGGAAATAGGCATAGAGAGACCTTTATTTTGTGTAATGTCGTGTTTAAAGATAACCTTAATCTTTTATCATTGTTGTGAGTTGGGATTGAGGGTGCCACATCATAATTAACTACCATATATCTCATCTATTCGTATTCCGTCCAATTACAGATGTTACAGCATGAATATCCCATATTGGTCATGCAAGTATATAAAGGAAATATGCTGATGTCACACATAAAGGTCAGTTTTTGAAGAAATGATTATCTAATCAATAAGTTAAACTTTGCCGTATGAAATTATATCAAATTCAAAAAGGGAACAGAACAATAGATGGGTGAGCAAACTTTTGGGCTGGATATCTATACTATGGGCATGATATTGATGCATTATTCAGTATTTGGTATAGGACAAAAATGTTAAACCTGAATACAATATTTAAGGGTAAACTGTGATTGCCGAATGGTGATACCAGCATCTATAGCTGTAGTACATGGGTGTTTACTAGTCCCTTACTGAGTACTATCGGGAAAATGGAAAGCCAACTTGTTCAACTTAAGGCCTCAGGCACGCTGATAAAATGAAGTGTGTACAAATTACATTGGGTCCTGAAAGGGACCTGCCCATCCACACCACTGTATACCTATAACAGAATGAGACCCTCCATACCCCTCTGTCACTGACCTTGTTACTTCAACTGTCCTGGACACACTACATTACAAGACTGTCAGAAGCCTTCGCATTTGACATCCTAGACAATGTCAGGGTCATTTTATGCCTTGTAGTCCATGTAGCCTTGAATTGAATTCTGTTGCAAGCAGCCAATGACTTGAGGTTGTATATCATTTTCAATTATCACATAGTAAGATATTGCTATATTGATAAGTGTAGTTTAATAAAAAAAAAACATTTTATACACAGCAAAACACACACACATATTATTGATTGCAGTTTTTGTTCTGTATCTTTGTTTTTAGTTTACCTGGGAACAAGTTTTGAATGGATTTTCTGAATTAGGTTATCAGGACCTGTAATAATCCGAGGGGTGTACCAGTATGGACTTTCCGCAGCCCACCCTGCCTACTGCCACACCGATCCCCTGTGCTAGTTCACATGACATTAACAGCATTGATTCCCACTACCACAGGTGGCTGGTTGTGAAAGTGGCTACTCTGTTATCTAATGCCAGCCTCTCCCCACATCCAGGATCACACAGATTACAGATTAATCTAACACCCATATGAACAATTACTTATTCACCTGTAGGCGGCAGACTAACGGATATCAGACTCAGCATCAGGACAGTATTAGTAGGGTTGCTGTTGTTGTTCTTTCTAATTCTATTAGTGTTTGGAGTACATTATCTCGGTTCCTATTTTTCCTGGACAAATAAAAACCCCTATGGCTATTCGAGTAAAATTTGTGCCCCATGTATGACCTAATGACCTCACAACCTCATTTGCCCATATTGGGACAGACCTAGGATCATGTGACAACTTCCTTAGTGGTCAGCAGCTTTAGGCATTAAGTAACTATTTACATGGGTCAATGTAAACAATGCAGATTTTAGATGCAAGAACCTGTAAGGACACTTTTCCATTATTTTGATCATTTTGGACCTCATTCAGTGACATTGAAATGATTTGGGCCCTGGTGATAACCAGGATCAATGACATCTTACCAGTGCTCATGCTGTGGTACTTGAGAAGCTTCCGATCCGCTAGTTTGATGGTGAGGGGATCGAGTTTGTAGACAGCATCCTTGGTGTTGCCCTACCGACTTGGCTTGGGCAGAGGGACTCTGCCAAGAACGTTGAGGGGGTGGATCTCAGTTGGTATGATCTCCTCCCCCCACTTGAAGCTTCTCTTGTCAGGACATGGGCAGGCCGCGTTTTCTTCTGTCGTGTTTGTTTTGGTGGGGGAGGCTTCTTGTTGTTGGTGAAATCCAGCTCATGCTGAATCCATCCGGAGCAGCCAGTCATGGACCTAAGGTGGACCCAGCAGCAGGGGTCAAAACAGGATTTGTCACGGACAACGAGTGACCTTCCTGCCTGCTTGACCATGGCAGCATGGACACTCATGGTACCCTCTACTGGTTTGTCTACTGCCACTGAGCTGACAGTAAGGCGGGCGGAGAAGACATCCTGCAGAGGGACACGGATGTAGTGAACGTGGCCTTCAAGTTTGTTACTCCAAGACGGTACCAGTGTCATGCTTCCGGTCGTTGGTGCCCAGAGCCACAGAGTAGTGGTTTGTGGCAACAGTGTTCTCATCACGGTAGTGGATGACTGCAGGGTGCAGAGTCACTAGCTCCTTCGCGTAATACATACTCTGTGGGGCATCTGGGTTTCCACAAAGTCCATCCAGCGATGACATACTCGCTCGCAGCTCACATACGATGCGGTGTTGGTTGTGAGCACAGTCGACATTGGCAGCCATGATGAGGAACTCAGATTCCGTCTCTGTGATGAATTCCGCATTGGATTTAGAGTCTGTAGAGGAGCAGAGCTTCTTAATGGTGGTCTTCTTCTGAGTTCCATCCTTGCCTGTCGACACATACTCGTAGTCCACATTCTTCCACACTTCATACTTGACAGTCTTGGGGGCTTTCTCCTGGAGAGTCCGTTCCAAATCCTCCCAGGTCATTGTCACGAACATCTCATCTTTGAAAGGGATACTGACGGCAGCAAGCTAGAGTGTGAAGTTCTGGTGCTTCTGGCAAATGCACAGATCAGTACTTTGGAGATCCACGGGGATGAACCAGGGAAGGTGATTCTTGCGTATGCTATAGAAGAGAGACTCGGAGACCTACAAGTGAGGGTGTGTCACCTCATACCTCTTGTGGAGCACATGGATAAACTGCCTAAGGTACATTTGCTGGGGCTTCACCTTTTTCCAGGTCTTAGTGTCTTTCTTACCAGGTCTCATTTCGGAGTTGTCCGGGTCAGAGAAGAACTCCTGCACACTCTCTATCTTGGCCTCCTGGTTCACCACCCTCGTAGATGGCTGGTCTGAAGGGGTTTTGGTTAGTGTCTGCCTGTCCATGCCAAGTGTCTTTGCCAAGCACACTGTGATACACTGTTCTTTGATCACTCTGGGCGAAAGCACCTTGTTTATGATGGAGGCTTTGTCCTTGCAAGGAAGGTTGGCCAATCCTTCAAAAACAGCCTTCGCACTCCGGTCATCTGTGCTGGATCCACCTTGTGCGCTACAGCAGATTCTCCATCCGGTGCAGCTGCTGCAACACGCTCCTCTGTGTGTGCTACAGCAGGTTCACCATCCGGTGCAGCCACTGCAACGCGCTCCTCCGCATGCACTACAGTGGGTTCAGCACCATCCCATGTGACGCGCTCCTCGGTGAAAGCTACAGCGGGGGTGGCCCATTTGACTGAGCACAGGCAAGCTGTGCCTGCAACTTCTCATTCAGTCTCTGTGCGTCATTCAGGGCCGTGGCAAGTAACCCGCGTTGGTAGTAGTGGCAGTTGGTTCTGGGTGTGTTGGTCTTCCTTGGCCGGTTCATCAGGGTTTTAGGAGTGGTCGGTGTTGGTGTGGTGGGCGGTTCTGGGTTAGTCTTCGTTGGAGTTATTCCGGGTTGTGCTGGCTGGCTGAATATAAATGAACAATCATTAATATCATATCATTTAACATCCGTGTTTCATCACACACCTTAACATGCAATATTAAAAGATGTCTGCCATCATAGAGGGACTGGACTGAAACTTTCATATCAAT
Organism: Acholoe squamosa; assembly: GCA_949317995.1. Taxonomy (NCBI): domain Eukaryota; kingdom Metazoa; phylum Annelida; class Polychaeta; order Phyllodocida; family Polynoidae; genus Acholoe; species Acholoe squamosa. Next base: position 65,367,304 of record OX439044.1, read on the forward strand.
ATCATACATCCATATTTATATCATTCAAATGCTGGGACACAATGCAGAATTCTTAATTCTAAGCAGGAGCTAGGGAAGGTCAAACAATTCAGCATGCAAGGAAATAATTTAAGGAAACATTCAACAAGCAACTATTCTTATAGATTCTAATATGAATTCTACTCATATAATTATATTTTACCTCATTGTGTCTTTGCAAATAGTTGCTCTGTAAGTTAATGGCATCATTGAAAGTTATACATCTATACTTTTGTGCTATATCAGCAGCATCTTTGCATATGCGTAATAAATCATAGCAAGTCTATAGCTATTTTCAGATTTTCTACTTTTTTGATTGAAACATTCTTTAGAGTTAAATATTGCATTAACCTTCACTTATCCCAATACTTAAACAAGATCAGACATGAGCGCCACGTTGTCTGGGGGTAGTGGGGAAGAGCCGTGTGGCCTCGATCTGTCGCTGCACCGCTTCTGTGGGGAAGGTGCAGGCCACCTTCATTGTGCCGCTGCACTGTGGACGCCAGACAGTGTCCTCAAGGTCTTGCCCAGGCCCTTGCCCTTCGCGGAAGTTACAGCAGGGGCTGCGGGAGTCTTGGATGTGGGTGTCTTGGTTACAGGTACCTTGGGTGCAGGCTTCGGCTTGGGTGCAGGCGTCTTTCGTGCAGGCATCTTGGGCACAGCAGCGGCTCCCAGGGCGACCTCCTCTGAAGTCCCCTCCCCAGCAGCAGCAGCCTCCTCCTTCTCCTTGTGGATCTGCTTATCCACATACTGAATTTAACCAGAAGGAAAAGATCAGTCAAAGGTAAACCTATCAGCATGACTTACAAATGTGTGTCAATATTTATCAACAGGTTATTCCTAGCACAATTATAAATTTTAATCGATTGAGTGGATTTTTTACTCATTAATATATCCAAAACTATGTGACCAGATCTAATTAATTTATTTAATGATTTATAACCTATTTATAAAAGTATAGCTCTTTTATACCTCAGAAGGCTTTATCTTGGTCCAGGCTGGTGGGGGGGACATCATCTTTCTCCGCCTTCGCGATGGCCCGCCTCTTCTGGACACCGAAGACATTCATCTTCTTCTGCCGGGACTTGTCTTCCTCGCTTCTCAGTGCATCGCACTTCTTCTTACTATCAGCCCTACAGTCGTTTTCCTTCTTTCTGAACATGTCCTGCCCCAACTCCTGTCGCTGCCTGTCAAGGTAGTCAGCCTGGGCTTCGGCCCCATTGACCAGGCTACCATCCTCCTTGCGTCTATGGTAATACTTAAGTTTAGCAAGCATTTATCATACCAGCGGACCCTACAACAAAAACAGCAAGGGAATACACATCAGGGGAGCGAAAGGTGGTCTGCACAAAATAAAATATACATGTGCATAAAGGCCCCTACCAAAATCCAAGTGAAATTTAAGTTTTCAGGAATGACTCAATGACCATTCTATATTAAAAGGGTCCTGTTGGGGCACATTTTGGCAAATTTTGGAGGGCCTGAGTACAGCAGAAGTACCAAATCTTAGGAAAATAGTGTTTTTGTTAAGAGCCGTAATAAAACGAAATTCTTCTAAAAATCATATAAATGTCTGCCAAACCTACAAGTTTTCAAGTCAGGATATTAGACAACAGCCCCAAATGACATATTAACACAAAAGAATTAGTAGTTTGTCAAAAATGAGTACACAGGCTCGACTTTCAATTATTTGTTAAGGCGCATGATGTATCGCTACAAGAATACAATATCATGGCCACTGTGCCAATATAACCAAACCCAGCAGCATGTTAACAGAATAAAACAATGAGAAACACATGTAGGAGGTATCACAACGCCATAAAAGTGTGTAAATACTGAATAAATAGCCATAAATTGATCGGAATTGATTGAAAGCATGGGCGGGTGTGCTTTGCAGCATGTGAGCAACGTCAGAATGGCTGAGGGTGGACTAAAAGTGCATAACATCAAAGCCCAGACCTTATTCTATCATATAAACCACAAATACACATAAATTTGAGAGTATTTTGGGAGCTACAGGGCCAGATATGGTTTCATCACACACATTACATGATATATCAGGCCCCTTAACAATATTGTTTTCCCGTACTCCGAAGCTTTAAAAATGGCAGACGGGCTTGGATTATCACCCAGGTTGATTGTTTAGGATGTATTCTTCGATATTTACACACTTTCAGTAAGCAAGAAGCACATCAAACCAGTCAATTGGCATTTAACGATCAAGCGCTTTAACACAGACGAGACACTCTGGGTTTGGGCAACCAGGGCACGTAGAGATGCAATTTTTTTTAAAATGACACCTCACCAATAAATACAAACTGTATGATAGGTGAAATGACCCCAAAATGATTTATATAGGCTGTAAAGAGGAAAGTGTTGCTTCAGGGGGTGTGGGGAGTACTGACTTGAAAATTACTTGAATGTGTATTGCGCATACGGGGTAGTAGAATGTAGGCAAAAAAACTTTTTTACCCGAAAATACCCTATATATAGACCCCTTTGATCATGATAAATAATAAGCTTGAGGATTAAATATTTATAACTCATCTAATGCCATAAATGATTCATCACACGCCTTAACACTGCTGTTTTTAAGTCATACAAACCAATAGGGTAAAAAATCTACAAGACTCCTCCGAACCACATGGAAATGTTAGATAGGACCCCCCTCTAAGGATTAGATGATAGTATAGTGGTTTGTAACCATTTGGATTAATAATTTAGGGCCTTGAATAAGGTGGAAATTGAAAAAAAGCCAATTTTAGGCCATTTTCCAACTTTGGGCCACACTAGCTCAAAGAATATTGGTCCGACATACGCAAATTGCCCTCTTTTTGAAGCCATACATGTTTTCTTTCAAATGAGACCATAAATAGGAAGATTGGTTGATTTTTTTTTATTCTGAAGCCACATGTATCCAAAAAGAGCCCAAAAAAACCAATGGTGGGGCAGTTCACAGTAATCACCCATCTATATGAGATCTCTGGTACGGCATATCCTTGTCTTCCACTGTCTGGTGTTACACAATCTCCCCATATCCAGGCGAATCCAAAATGAGGCTGCTGGTCTCCATCATGTGATGGTAATTGGCACTTAGATCTGTCCCAGTGGTTGAATAGTAGATTGGGTGGGGTATTGGATGGTTACCAAGAAGGTTAGGATTGGGTGTACTGAAAAGGTAATGTAGATACAAGGAGGCAAGCCAGGGAGGGTGGTGTGTGAAAGGGGTAAGGTAAGGGTTACAGTATCTAATGGAGACACATGGACTCACACTGAGTAGCGGCTTGAAACAGAGTGAGGAAGATTAAGATGGAGGAGGTAGGGGAGTGCGGAATAATTGAAGATAGTTGGCCCTACTGGGTGTAGGTAATGAACACTGTATGTAGCAAATTGGCAGTGTGAGTCAATTTTCTTGTTTCTTTTTTCATTTCAGCATTCAGAAGGCAACTCCATGTAAACACTGAGTGTCCCATAACCGGTTGAAAGCATGGCGTCCGGAGGAAACATCTGTCCTAACTCTGTTTTGATACACACTGAAATCTTCATTAAGACATTGCCTGGATGAAGTTATAGGAAACATGGAACCAGTGGTGCATTCATCTATCTTTACCATAGCATGGCAAATAACAGCAGATATTCCCTTTGATGTGTATTGTCTCGCTCCAAGGAATCTCCATATCTACTAGCATTACCACGATGATACCTTAAAGTGGCATAGTCCAACGGTTGAGGCTCAAAAGAAGATCTTCTCCCTAACGAACCATAAGGTTCTCTTAGAGAATGCATGAAACCTACACTATCTACTCCTACTCTCCATAATTTGGCTAATATTTGCGGGAATATTCAGATTCATACCCAATTTCATACTTTTGGACAGCACGCCATAATTCTACCCATAGATAATACACTGCACAATGGTCTGTTGCTGGATCCCCTCTGTAGTGCATGCAGCAGGATCCAAATCGGGTCATCGGTTTTGTACCTACAGCAGCTACAACTATATTTCAGAATAAGAAGCACTCTACTGTAAAACCCTTGTTGCAGGCTGACAGTGTATATTATTACACCCTACCTATAATCCACCCCTTGAATTTGCAAATACACTTGAGGGTGCATCTGTGCCATGGTTTTGCCCTTTAGATACATCTTTGGGTATAAGGCACTTCCCAGTTTTCCTTCATAGAGTGCACCAGGAATCTATTCTCATTTATAGCCATGCCTTCAATGCAATGTATTGCGGTAGGTTTGTTATTTGCAAAGCCTAGGCCTACACACCTGTCATAAAACCATAACCTTTACCTAGTTGGCATTTCCTTGTGTAAAAAGCTGCTTCTGCACACTTTAAAAATAACTGTTGAATCTACCAGGGATCCTTGTCACAGAACTCTTGAGTGAATGTAAATGTGATTTTGTCGTTTATTCAACCTTTAGAGGCATCTGTTGTTTGAATCATGTCCTGTTTTTGTGACCTTGTTATTTCACTAAAGCCATTTGCATTGGAATCTCTTTAATGATGTATTCATCCCATTCATTACTGTTGATTAGTCAGATTAGTGATTCCAGGTAGCAAAGGTGGTGTGGCCCTACTGTGGCCCACACTTTATTTGGTGTGGCTTCCGATGTGGGCTGCAATGGGCTAACCAATGAGCTGCTGAGAGTTTCTGTCCTCAGTGAGGTGTGTGGGCCACACTGGTCTAACCAATATATGGGCACAGATCAGTCTCCCAATGGGTAGCATACTTCAATATAAAATGATTACCACATGAATGGTGTAGTCACATTAAAAACTGCTGACATCACCTAACTTTGCACATTTCAAATGTTTTTTGCCAGTAGATCCAAACTCTGAGAAAATGTGTGTACTGCTATGATTTATACGATTCATTGGCCTATTTCTGTTATATCATACTTATGAAAATCAATACCATCATTGGGGGGAAAGCTGTATATCAGACATAGTGGGGTCATCTAGTGTCAAAGTACAGAACTCCCAGCTCAGTTTACCTTGTGCAAACCCATCCTCAACCCTGTCTGGGGAATTCTCTTTGGAACTGATCTATGCCTGATTCAGGGTGCCCACCTTGAAACCAATCTGTGCCCAAAGTGTTTGCCCATTTAGGAGCTGCTCTGTGTCCAAATCAGTTAGCCTTATGTGGCCCACACAACTTGCTGAGGACAAAAACTGATGGGAGTCCAACAGTCTTCGTTCAGTTTGCCCTATTAGGGCAACTCAATGTGGTGTGGCCCTGACTGAAAACCCACCATTTGCCCAACCTAAAAACCATGAATAGTATTCTGCCTGCTTTGAACCAGCTTAATTGAGCTAAAACTGTATTGGCCCTAAGTGGGCTTGCTACATGGGATATTTTGTATTGGGCTTCTGCAAAACTACAATGAAGTAAATAAAATGGCAGAGCGAGTTACTGCTTGTGAATTAATCCTTAAACATTTCTAGCATGTGCTTCTGGTTGACTATTGCATTATACGTTGATCAAGAACTGCTGGAAACATACACAATTACATCCAACAGTTCATTTTTCCTGATTAAGTGTTTCATTTCCATACATATCACTTACACAATAGAGCAGTGTCTCCTTTCATTATACATATCATTGGGTTGGAGGGGGCAAGTCCGGGGTTCTAAGGTTTACACAACACTGTTCACCTAATCTACATGAAGACCACTACAACTGTACCCATCTCTACAGCTGCACATTCCTATGCTATTCCTATGGAGCTTTCAGTAAACATGAACGGCCCAGCCTTAGGATTTTAAGAAATGACTTCCTGATACAATGTGATCTACAGGACACAAAGAAAGCATCAAATATTGCCTTTCACTCATCAGAGTAGCATAATATTTTCCTCTTTGCAGCATTTGGTCACATGCTGCATGCATGTTATCAATGTAAGTAAATGAAGACGGCCTGGTTGCATGACACTGTACCAAATACTAGAACGTGACATGAATGAGGTAGGTAGAGATTCAATTGGAATATATGCTGAGTACAGGCGACATAGCATTAAATAGAGATGAGTCTAGCAGAGATGCTCTTCTGAATGAATTTCAATGCACAATTTTTCATAGTTAATTCGTGTATTGGCCCATAGCCTCACGACATATCAAGGTGTTGTAATTGTGAAAAGCCATATAAGTATGTAAAATAATATCTTGCTTTCACACTTGACCGTGACATGTCATAATACTAGAGTGGTGAGTTTAAATGTTGGGTCACAAATAAGCGCCGGTGCCAAACAAGCACGGGGCTGGGATTAAACACTTGTGTTTAGAACTTAAACACTTGTTTAAACACTTATTTGTCCCACTTTTCCAAACACTATTTTAGTGCTAAACACGTTCAATTTTAAACACGTTTAACCATGAAGTGTTTAACCAAGTGTTTAAATGCTAAACACTTAAACACTTCAGTGTTTAGACAAGTGTTTAAAAGCTAAACACCTAAACACTTCATGTGTTTAGGTGTTTAAATGTTGGTGTTGAGAAAATTTGGTGTGTATTTTTAAACACCTTTTTTGCAGTGTATACTGAATTCAAACTTAACTGCCGAAAACACTATTCAAGTAAATGCCCATCTCAAAAAAGGGTCGATCTGCTTCTGGAAATATGATAGGACTCTATGCTAAATGATACACAGATATGCATATGGAACATGGAATATGCATGCTCACATCTAATTTTACACGAACAACCCACCTGGGGACTAAACTGTGAAGGAATCATGGGAGAGTAGATGAATAACACATCCCATGTCGTGAATATCATATGCAGATGATAACTATATATGAATAGTAATTGGCTACTTAGTACTACATTGATACACAGGGATCAATCAATTCAAACTCTTTGGACATGTGGAATATTCATATTTGCAAAATGATCTTGTCAGAAATAGTACTTTATCCTACTAAAGGTAAACTTGGGGGGTTATGGGGCGTGCTGCAGTGATCCAGTAGTCTCATTAGTCGAGTACTACAGTTTGACGTTTTCTGGCTGTCTTGCGGCTGATGCCTAGGGTCCCTTTGTAGCATCCATTTGTTGTGTAATTACGGTGGTTCATTCCTCAGTTTTTACAAGGACCCCTTGTAGATTCAACAGTTATTTCTTACAGGGTAACAGTAAAGGCAAAATCGATCTAATTGTTGTATATTTTGTTGTTGGAAAAAAACATTTCATTGGCTAATTTATCGATGTAAATTGATCACCTCCAATAGAGCCAATGACACAGAGAACAAGATAGCCAGCAAGATGCTGATCCATCAAAAAGACAGGACAAGCAACATTTTGAAACATGCGGGTCTGGTAGTATTGATATAATTGCGTGCTTGTGAAAGTGGGAATCTAGGGTATCAGCTCCCTTGGTCAGGCTGGTTATGTATTTGTCGAGTGATGGTTGAGGCTGTTGTTCTGGGGTGCATCGATCCCATAGAAAAGTCCCTCAGTAAAGTGGGCTCTTTCTGTAGATTTCCAAGTGAATCCGTTGAGTCTTCAGTCGGATTTGTTTCCTCTCAGGTAACTTAGCGGTTGTACGATGTTGTCATCTTCTCTAGAAATCCTGTACATCAGACTCAGCAGGTACCTTTTTCTTCTGGTCCCCAGTTCTTCACACACATACTCCATGTGTAAGTTCAGTACGTCTATCCTTGATGTTTGAACAGATTCTCAAGGCATCGTTCTGGATGATTTGTAACCTCTCATCCACCCATCATGGGCCTCCATCAATAACAGAGGCACAGTACTGCAAAATAGGTCGCACCATCTTCACAATTTTCTTGCACCGTTGATTGAAGGTCAGGTGCTTATCCACAATATGCGGCATGCACTGGAAGAAGGGGTCTTAGAACCCCCTGCACTAAGCCCCATTTTCGCAGATCGTGTCACATATAGTTACTAGACCTTACCCAACCAACTCTTGACATAATAAAGTCAGCTGCTAATCGGTCCAATAACACCCAAACAGATGAGATTGCAAGCACACTGTTCCATAGTATTTCTAAATGTGTATTTTAACCGAAAAAAATAGGTGTCAAGATTGTAATAAATATTATATAACTGACCACATCTATTTATTTTATGTCAATAACTTCTTCCCATAGAGAGAGCATTGCAGGGCCGATCCGCACACCCCCAGTGGCGTAACGTGTGCCGATCCACCACAGCGGCCAATCCACCACTGCAGCCTCGTTCTGGGTGCATGTAAACATTCAAAATGGCGGATCGACACTTGTACGGGGAACTACGGTACCGGATTTTAATCATTTTTCCTTATTTCAACCTCTAAAAACATAAAATAAATATAGAACTAAACTCCCCTGGTGTCCTCGGTGGCTGATCCACCCCTCGTGGTGGATCGGCCACCTCGTACACCACGGTCGTTTAGTTCTATCTATATATATATATGTTTGTGTATAGCATGCTCTATGGCGTTTTTTCTTCACACATGTGTCCATACTTGTGTAACATTCCCCAATGGTCGCACACAATACGCCTCTGACATTTTAGTTCAGAAATGACCAACTGGTTAACAATGAGGTTAGATCTCAGACCTTTTCTTCCACCTGTGATGGAGCAAAGTTAGCGAACAACTTTGTTTAAAAAGTAACTAAAGGAATAAAAAAGTTGAAATTATCAAAGTTGGTTGAAATTGTCCATAGTACCATAAACCATTGCCTCCTCTGTCTATGTAGGATAATAACACCCCAATATAGGACTCGAAGATTTAAGGGTCAGCAATGTCTGCATATGAACAGTTGATTCAGGGTTTAAATATATGTTGAATCTAAGAGTTGACACAACATAACCAATGTTTGGATTCACCATCTAACCAACAGTGCCGATTCAATGTTTGTATTTCTTTATTGATTCAACATTTATATTTCTATTTCTCACTTGACTCCCAGTTCTCCCTTGGACCCTATGATTTTATACCCCCTTACTGTAGTGTGCTTTATAGGATTTTTCCGCTGAGTGTTACTCCTCTTTTTCAAGCATTATTTATACTGATCAGGCAAGGTTTTGTGTTTGATGTTGCGTGTCAGTTGTTATCAATACATTGAAATAACAAAAAAAAACAAGTGACTAGTGGTTCTTACTCAGTCGTGACATGTGACGGGCGTAATGGGATAATGGAGCAGTGTCGTGTAGCAGGACCAGCTTCATAACATCTACTGACAGGCTCCTAGGAGGATCTATTAACCCTTTAGTGCCTGCAGTGTATATTACGCTGTTATATTATAATATTGGACAGCTGTAATAATCTAAGTTATGTATAAGGAACAGCATTCATATATCCTGTTGGAGTATTCTGGTAAGCCTCACGACATAAAAGCTCTGTAAAAGGTTCCATGTATGAGATTTTCTTTATGTCCTCCTTATCCCATTAAGCCATATCCAACTCATAATACAGCAATAAAGTAGTGTGCATGTCTGGTGGAAAGGTTCCACTCTAAGAAATAACTGTTGAATCTATCAGGGATTCTCATAAAACAAAACAATGATATACCATAATGGTCTTGTAGTGAAGCAATTTCTACATTAAAGCAGGACAATACACACTGTGGTACTAGGAATCTCGTGAAAATATGAATATGGATCTCTGGTAACTTTGGGACAAAGATTTCGCTGTTATCTTGATGACATTTTTTCACATTCATTTTTGGGAGATATGAAATTCGATTTTCTAGATAAATATGATATATATGTTCCACAAATAAATAGAGAATATGGGAAATATCTGATGAAGACCTTTAATCAAAACAGGCACGAGACAAGGTGACAAGTTAACTCTAGTTGATCAAATATTCTCAAACATAGAAGGAATATCATCAAAAGGAACAAAAAAGTTGAATGTATCTGATCATTACCTAGTATACCTTTTAAAAAAACATAATTAGAAAATCGAAAAAAAAAGATAAAAATTAAACGTCGTCAAATCAAAAATTATGATGAAACGGTCTTCAAAGAAAAATTGGATGAATACGAATGGGATAGTTAATTCAGAGTTGAAAATTCAAATGAAATATGGAATATTATACAGACACAATCCAATGCCATCTTAGATCAAATGTGTCCATATATTGAATATAGTGTTAGAGAATCACATGAACCTTGGATATCTAGAGAAATTATATCAGAAATTAAGGAAAAATACAGATTGTTGAGAATAGTTAGAAGAACAGGTAGAGACAATGACAAGCAGAGAGCCCACATAGCTAGGAGAAGGGTCAATGATACGATTAACAACATAAGAAATTCATACGTAAGAGATACCGTCAATAGTAGTCAAGGAAACCCAAAAAAGTTTTGGTTCAACTTAAACAAAGCCGTCCCTTTAAAGAATCAAATAATCCTTGTATTGTTTTAAAAAATAAGCAAGGAGACTATATACCACATGAAGCAAGAGCGCAGCATATTAATACCTTCTTTAGTAAAATTGGCTCTGACTGGCAAATTTTAACAGGAGATGGACGCCACCCATACAAGGAGAAGATCCAATCAAAATAGAAGACCTAACCATAGAAAATGAAATGGTTATAAAATACATAAAAAATGTTGACATTGGAAAATCATCAGCAAATGATAGCTTACCAGCTGTAGTATTAAAGACTGTACTTCTGCATATAAGTCAAGTCTTTACCCATTTATTGAATGTCTCATACTTCACTGGAGTGTATCCTAAAGAATGGAAAATTGCTAAAGTAATTCCTATTTTCAAATCTGGTGATAAATCTTCAGTGAATAACTATAGACCTATATCATTGTTACCTCTTCCGGGAAAGATTTTTGAACATATCACAGTTTCTTGAGAGACACAAAATACTAACGGATGTACAAAGAGTTTATAGGAAAAACAGGTCTACCATAGAAACAATAGGAAAACTCACAGACTTCGTACACTTAAACAAGAATGAAGGAAAATTTACTTTGGCAACTTTTATTGATTTAAAAAAGGCACTTGGTACTGTGAATCATACAGTTCTCTTGGACAAACTAAGATACTATAGAATTACTGGAAAGACTTTGAAATTATTACAAAACTACTAAGAAAATAGATTTCAATTAACAATAGTCAACAACACTACCTCACCTACAGAATCAATTTATTTCGTTGTCCCTCAATGATCTGTTTTGGGACCATTGTTCTTTTTAATCTATGTCAACAATGTAGATTCCTGTTGTGATCATTGTAAAATTGAGTTATTTGCCGATGATACAGTTATATATACTTCAGGTAATGATTTACAAAACACTGCTACAATAATGCAACATGATCTGGAGGCCATTTCTTAACACACTACGACTGATGTCTCTTAAATCGTAGTGAGAACCTAAAAATTTGGCCTTAACAGCACCATGAACTAGTAGTCCCTAATGTCTGCACTAGTAGGACTGCCCTACTAAACCTTATGTAATTACTGCATAGCTGCTAATCGTAGTAAGCAGTCGTAGGGCAGTTCCTACGATAGCCTGGCTTATTCTTGGCATTTTTAAATCATAGTGGCTGTGTGCAGTCGTAGTACATTGAGAAATGGCCTCCTGAACAAATATGCAAAGTGGTGTGAAGAAAATTGGTTAACAGTGAATGTCTCTAAGACAAAATATATGGTCTTCTTTCCTAATACAAAGAACAAAATTGTACTTAAATTGAATAATCAAGAGATGTATCAAGTACCATCATACAAATATCTAGGAGTAGTTTTAGATCCTAAATTGAAGTATGATATCTTCATTAGAAATCAAATACAAACACTCGAGTTTACAAGCTACCAGCTCAGAAGAGTCTCATATTTCCTAGACCAAGATACTCTAGCTTTCATATATAAAACCTTTCTATTACCAATTTTTGACTATGGATGTGTGTTATACCAAGCTACAACAAAGACATTAAATGATAAATTACAAAGAATGCAAAACAGGTGCCTTAAGATTGTATTAAATATGGATAATAAAACATCCACTCATCTTGTACATGCATTAACAGAAGTTATTTCTTAAAAGACAGACAATGGTATTTTACAGCTACAACATGGCATTCAAGAGAGCACAGAACCCACTTTACCTAGACCAAAGACTATTAAATATAAGACAATGGGACGGTTTAAAGTTAAAAGATATTATGACAAGGCTAACTTCTGTTAAAAAAAGCCTATATCACTCGATCTCAAGTGTATGGAATGACCTATCAGCTGAAATAAGAAATATCCCTGCCCCAGAATTATTTAGAACAAGAGTAAAGGAAATATTGTTTGAAAAGGTGCCAACCGTGTAAAGCGCTGGTTCCACAGGAGTAAATCGGTCGGATTAGCACTAATCCGACCGATTTTTTTCTATACTTTTGATATATTATAAATCATCGGATTAGGACTATTCCGACCGATTTTATGCCTGTGGAACCAGCGCTTAACCATATACACAGTAGAAAGTTAATAAGGAATCTCCCACAGCCCCCCACCTGCCCCCCCATTGTCACCACCATATATAAAATGATATATACATGAGTGTGATTGGATAAATACTTGTTATGTTAAGCAGTTCAGTGTTTTTAACAATACTGAAATATGAAATATATAATTTGTTATAACTTATAGATGAAACTGTTAATTCCTTTTGCTAAGTGCACAAAAAAACTGGTACAAATTTCATCATGGCTGCCTATGAGAATACCTGAAAAGGCGAATGGCAGCCACCTGACATTTGCATCTGTTATTAACAATAAGTGCTTAGATACCATCCAGAAAATCTATAGCAAATAAAGGAAACTGTTCTAAAAAACAGTGTATGTGTGCAAGGGGATGCTGAATTGACAGTGCAAGTGGGAGATAACTAACCAATGCTTAATCCAAAAATGATATGTTTTGATGAATTGCAACAAATAGCTTCCAGACAATTATTCAATGTTTCCTCCTTTTGCTTTTTAAGCCTTTTTAGCATATTGCCGAGTATTCAAATTTATGTTTACCACTAAAGTACTTTTATATTCTGTGCGCAAACATAACCTATAATTTCAAAAGCATGAAACACAACAATGAAGTACAATAAAGGATTGTTCATGACAAGTGTGCACTAAATGTGTACAGCATTGATATAGGCAACGGAATACCCCGGGATAAACCGACTTATCTGGCTGCTTGACCCATGTTGGTTCTATGTGTAGTCTCCTTGTGTTGCTTGCCCCAAGGGTATGTTCAGGTATTAACTTTTATCCTTTGTATTACTGGATTACACCACTCGGTGGCACCGTATTACGTCCCTGAGGGCATTGGATCGGGTGGCTGCCATCATGCAGTGAGCAGCCTCTAGAGTCTTCACCCAGGAGGTGAGTCGTTTTATGTTGTGAGCTATTAACAGTGGACGTGAGTATTTTCCTACTTTACTGCCTGTTAAGTGGGATGTGTCCCTATTGGTTTGACCAATAGTATCATAAGCTTTCAATGAGGATAATGTCCTCTGACGCCTCAATCATTTGGCGTGATGGCGTACATAGATACAGTACTTGTTTTACACATAACTTGGCCTCAATATTCCATCGCCATTTACACAGTTTTATACATAGACACAATTTAAAAGAATTTATCTGACTATCTCATTAGACTGTGACTTCTGATAGCTCTCAGCTTGACACCAGCTACATCAATGTGCATGAATGATTGTATTCGTTGTGTACAATTTCAGTGAGAGGCATTTCTAAACATTAGCTTGGAAACAAAGTTCATGCCATGGAGGATTATTACACTTATAAAAAGATAGAGTGTATGTTGACGGCCTGTAGGATGATATCATCTGACAGCTCTACAGACACCTATCCTGAGGCATGGCACTTCTCATGGCAGGGATTATTCATATTAAAGTGCAGACATCTCTGCTTCCTGGTTCCGCTTTTCATTCTGCACATGCCAAAGGGACCGTCATATTTCCTCTCTTACGAGACTCAATGTCAACTTTTGTCTTGGGTAGAGTGTAAGGTCTTTCCCGAAAAGGGATCATTCATTTACATTTTAGCATAAATCTCTATTCTGAATGGATGAGTATAAAATAGTCTAAATAGGACAAAGGGTAGGCATCTCATGTATATATTTTCCTTTCTACTTGCACTGCATTCTAAACTGGGGTAAGCAGCAGATAATGAGCAGATTTTCAGATAATCATTTACTTGAAAGTCTCATGTTCACTGGGACACAAAGGGACATATAGTAGTCGAAGAACCACGGAGCATACCTCTTTAAATGATCTTCCTACAACAGCTTTGCCATTAACTATATTAATGCCTTCCCAATCCCCCATGGGATCCTGTCATTTTATATTTAGTCCCTTCCAGTCTCTAATGGCACTCACCATGCCTTTTGGGATTTCGCACCCCCAGTTTTAGCATCCATATTGAATGCTATGGAACAAAACCATTATGAGGCAAGTGTATTCTCACATCCCAGTGGCCATTTTGTATTATGTGGTATGGATGTGAATGTGTATGGTTGTCCAATGAATCACTTTTATGGATTATGATTATATGAACCGTTTTCAATGGAGAAAATGGTGGAAATACTTGTATGTCGTTTCAATATTTTACTTTGAGTTATTCAGTGGTATACTAACAGAATCAATTTGAAATTAGTTCAAACTAGCAGCGCATTAGTCAATCACACATGAGAATCGCCATATTAAAGGTTCCAGGGTGGTGTACATAATACTTTGGGTATATCTGGGATTCCTCAATTTGTGTTATAAGCCTTCCATGAAACTTTAACCCTTATATACTATTTTCCTGAATCTGGCATGGCTGCAAGATATTTTGCATCTATGGTTTGGACTTCTAAACATAGGTTCACTCAAGTTTTTCTGTTTAAGTTAATCCATATAGCTATTCCACGTTATTTTTATCCAAGGTATTTAACAATCCATTCAATTGGCTCGAATGAGAAAATGTATGTAGGCTTTTAGATATATTGTCACTGTCCATGAGATGGGCCATTGTATTCATCATAGTTATGTCAAATATGTGAATTACACTGTAAGGTTTTTAATGTCCACAGAGATAGCCTCAATAAAAACCAAGTGGTATAGAGAGGATTGGCTTTATCACTAGATTGTGTTGTTTTCGTGGGTTTGGCCTCATTTCGGCTTGATGGCATCACAGGGAAGTAGACAGTTATTTCTGTCCATTTCACACCCAAGGAACTGGCTTTCCACTGGGGGTTGTACTATATATATTGAGTGCTACTGGGAAGTACCAAGGATAGTCTGGGCAGGTGCATTTAAATCCAGTTGCCTGTACCCACTAGATGGCGTCCTGATCGGGGATTAGGGAACACCCATGTCCTAACCCAAAGACCTGCTGCATACCACACGAATGTTGAGGTTATTGTGCTGGTATAAGCTGACACCACCAAAGACACCTACCCTGAGGCAGGATTCTCAGTGCAGACTCAGTGTCATAGCCTTCTCACAACAGGCTTTATTCATATCAAAGCTCAGATCCTTCTGCTTGAGGGGTCACCTTTCCCCGGGAACTCTTGCTCCATCTTCCGTTCCCTAGCTCAAACAACCCTTTGCCTTTCTTTCAATGGCATTAGCTATTTACAAAATTCATACGGACGTTAGAAAAGGTGCTGGCATTTTACAGAAGTATCCACTATAGTAGAGGATCGAATTGTCTTATCTGCAAATATTATACGCTAACATCAAGGAAACAGGTTGTCATTGATTTTTTTCAGGAGATCTGATTTAGATGGGAAAGTTGCTGTGCCCAATGCTTATAGGAGCCTAATCTCTTGAAAGGTGTCGGACAAAATCTCAATAGCTGAGGTGACACACATCCCTATTCACACACGTTGGGCTAATAAAGTGTTATACTGAGCTGAATTAATCTCCCCTAATGCTCAATAATATCAAGTCATTTTATATTAATCCCTTTGAGTCTCTAATGCGAGTATCACAAGGATTTCCTCTCCCAGCGTTACCATATATTATGGATGCTGCTAAACCAAACCATGATGAGTTGATTTATCTATCTAACTCTGAGTTGAGTTATTTATCTAACCCAAGTGGCCATAATGTTTCAGGTAACATGGATGTCTCGTGAACTCTTCCTTGATGTAATCACCTACTGTTTCATCCTAAATAACTGCCTCAGTGCTCTTAGATTTTCAAGAGGCATTACCCCCAGCCCTTGTACAAAACAGGAGGTTAAAATTCAAAATCCTGTTTAAACTCTTGATATATGACCCGTGTATCCCCTGCCTGAACACAAAAATACAGTATGCACTGAGGCATCTATCTAAGTAAACCATTTTTTTTCCCCCATCAAGCCCTGATCATTTGGCTTTTAAGCTTTAGATGCAGTTTCAAATTGTAAAGTGTTTGGAATGATATAAGTCAGATGACGTCTGGTTCTTTCAGAAAAAAAAATCTTGTTGTGGTTGCATTACTGTAAGATGAAACAAGCCAGATGTGCTGGTATCATACATATGTGTATCTTCTAATATCCTTTCATATCTTATTTACCTAAACAAAAAAACAGACATTTGACAACATATTGAATTAATTCAAAAGTGGCCAAAATGGGAATTAGGACCCTCTAAGGGTGCACCATTTGGTAAGATAACTGATAGTCAGTCAGAATGATGCTATGCAAAAAATATTTGTTTACGATCAGTGATTTTAAAACTGGCGAAGGTGCATGAGGCCAGTTAACTGAAAATGATGGGCTTCATGGCTAACCAATGAGAAAAAAACATTCCACACAAAGTGTGGTTATTTTTCTGTATCAGTAAAAATATTCTTTCATCCTCTCAACTCCCTCATCCAATCATGTGACAGCTCCTGTAGTGTCTACTGCTTCGTTCCCTATCCGTCCTGATCAGCATGTTTGATGTTACGTGTCTTACTTCAGTTATCGATACATTACAACAGCAAAAGAAAAACAAGCACCCAGTGTTTCTTACTCAGTTGTGACATGTGACGGGCGTAATGGGATAATGGAGCAGTGCCGTGTAGCAGGACCAGCTTCATAACATCTACTGACAGGCTGCTGGGAGGATCTACTACCTTCACACTTACTACAGCTCATGTTAATGCTGCTATGAGGCCCACGGTAGGGCAAAACAGGAAAGTTCTTCCCCCTGTTTATACAGCAAAAGTATGTGTTATGTTTTATAATAGACTCGTGTTAAAGGATCGGGAAAACAAGTATCTTGTTAGAGCATTATGAAAATATTTAGCACTATATAAAATGTTTATCACGGTCTCCATGGCATAGCTGCACTCTATGTCCTTTTAACTCAGAATATTCCACTTACAAAATAACAATAAAACAGTGTACATGTGCCTGAACAGGAGACCATAATTACATAAATGAGGGATACTGCACTAATGGAATTAGGAGAAGATCACTGATGGATATTGTATATCAAACTGGATCATGATCAGTTGGCTCTCAGATTTGTGGAACTTCAAAAAGGGTCTCATGTAGTATTTCAAATCACCGATGGTTTCTCATAAGAATAGCAATTTGTGTGAAGTTAGAATCTTGGCTAACTTCTTATCTATGATATTCTTATACGAAGCGTCCGACACATGTTCAAACATGTTCACCCTCTACCTGTGGTCAAAATCACATCTTTGTACTTAGATCTAGATATCCAGAAATACCCTATTATAAATAGCAATTGGTACCAGTATGGGAGGAGTCCTGTTTCTTAGCAATGGGGTTGGGGAGTGGTGCGTGCTATACTGCTGACCTGCCGTAGAGATAAATTAGGTCTACTGAAGAAACGTTTCACTCCCATGTTTCACTGAACCGCCTGCAATCTCAACCTGACAGCCTCATATTCCCGAGACTGAGCCCCTGGACTGAGCATCGTCTGTGTTCCAACTCTGGTTACAACTTCATAACCTCACCCATCATAACCTCACCCTTATCCTTTCGGTGATATTACGATGGTGATGTGACTGATAACTAACATGATGTCTCATATGGGAAATTGTGACGCTTTACAGAAGAATTGTCATACCAGGAATGTGTGTGTATGATCAATTTATCTTATGTGGATTCCAGTTATCACTGGTTTATTCAAGGTTTAGGCAGAACTTATGTATCAGCAGTACAAATGTCAATACACAGGTAGTTCATACACAGTAAATGTATTAGGTGTTCCACCCATATAATATAATGATAAGATAATGTCCAATATAGGTTCTTCGTGGGTTCCCACAACCTAACTCCTGGCCTGCTGATAGAGGGATTATATAAAATATAGGAACTTTACCCTCTTGTAGATGGTAGGATATAGCCTCTGGCCACAAGTGGGGTTAGTCCTATGTCTGACTGACATAGTCTAAGTCAGCAAAGTGTTCTTGTGGCAGGTGCATAGCAGGCTCAGGAGAGCTGGACTGGAGATGATGCCTCTGAGGTGACTCGCTGGATACTGACTGGATGAAGCCTAGGGTTGATCTTAAGTAGCCTACCCTAGCTTCCTCCCTCTAGACTAGCTGGAGCCAACAGCAACTGCCATTGTCCATTAGTGCTGAGTCTTTGATGTTCCTGGGGGTACGTAGGATGCCCCTATCATCAGTGCGGCGTCCTCTTTGTCCCGGTTGTTTTAGGATGTTCAACAGCCCGTATCTCGGTGATGCATGTGCCTGCGCACTTGTAACTGTGCATGTGGGGAGGGGTACTTGTCAGCTACCTGTAGCTTGTCGCTCATGCGCACAGAGTGCGTTGGCGTGTCTGTGGCACACTGAGAGCTCAAAACACTCTTGGTGCCTAGCGCCCTTAATAATGGGTCTTTTGACACTGGATTAATGAGGTGCGCCTTGTCCAGGCGGACCCATGCCATGTCCCTAATCCGGACTACGTCGTCCATGAGACAGCGTTAGCACTGCCAGAAGTTCACAATGTCCACCTATGTAGTCTATTGTTAGTGTATGGTGGTCAGTGGACCATGAGGTCGGACTGAATCGACTTTAAAAATTAAAGACACTATTGTCCATGGTCAGTAAACCATGTGGTCAGTCACTTTGGTCCCTTACATTATGTGTGACATGTACTGGGAATAGGGACTTTAATGCACCTTGCACTAAGGGCCCTTTTCGCAGATCGTATATATTCACATAGCTGGTGATCAGTGAACCATGAATTCTCATATAGAGTTATATGTATTTATGCCTCATATCATATGCATTAATACAATCATATGTTACAGTTTATGTCATTAATAAATACTTGGTAACCGAATCCTATAGATCTACATGTTTTATTCTATGCAATTTTATTCTACTGAGAGGATGGAACCTAAGCCTGTAAGCACTGCATTTCATGAGAATTTGCAATTTGCCTTTGAACAGTGCAAGCTCTACCCAGGGCTAGCAGAACTGCGGAGCATCACCGCCATCACTTGTCCAGGGGGCAGCAGGAGTCGGTGTTGTTTAATGTATGTCTTCAGCCTTAGAGTATTAGACTGTATGCTGATGACACTGTTATATATTCATCCCAAAATCACTTTGAAAATGCTAAGATAAATTTGCAAAACAACCTAGAGTCTTATGAAACCTGGTGTATACAAAACAAACTTTTTATAAATACTTCTAAAACGAAAATTATGTTCTTCTCCTCTAGTACAAGAAGATTAAATACCCTTACAGCCAATATTAGGCTAAATGATCAGCTTTTACAATTGGTACCCAGTTATAAGTACCTAGGTGTAATATTGGATCCTCTTCTCCACTATAATTTGCATCTAAGCAATCAAGTTAAAACCATAGCTTATAAGACTTATAAATTGTGCTTACTAAGAAGATATCTTGATGTCAAACTAGCAGTACAAATGTACAAATCTACGATTCTACCCTATATGGAATATGCCGACATATGATAAATACTTGGATCCGCTACAATACGCCCAAAACAGGTGCTTGAAAATATGTTTAAAAGTTCCTCATTTAACCAATACAAAATTTGTTCATAATGTTACGGGTGTAAACTTATTGGAAGATAGAAGATATGCTCACTTGATAAATTATATGTACAAAAGATCCAGATGTGACATGTATAGAGACAAAAGAAATATTACTACTCGATTACATGATGCCCCCATTGTCAAAACTATTACCCCAAACTGTTTATCTTATGCTAGGAGTATTGAATTCCATGGTGCTTTTACTTAGAACTCCTTATCTGGGGATAGAAGAAACACCCTTGATATTAACAAATTTAAAAATGATACAATTATTTTCATGAAAAGGCTATTACCCTATGATGAGGACTGATAAATCACTGTTAGCAAATTGTGTACAATGAACTATTTGTATTGGCAAAGCTCACTGTCACTCTACTCAGATCCATCCCCCCCAGGTTTTTTTTTCTCCAAATCGTATATATATTCCTAATATGTCATAAGTTTCAACTTTAATACTCTATAAGTCAAGTAGGACCAGAAGTACCAACCTGTACACTCTTGTGGTCCTCTGCCTTCTTCTTCGTCTTAAAATAACCCTTTGTTATAATATTACTATCGCTTTTTGTTAAACAAAATTGTGAATTATCAAACCGTACCTGTTTATTAAAATTGGTTTATTTGCGATTATGAATAATATTGATTGTACCTTTCATGAATGTAACTTTTCAAATATTAAGACAAATAAAAGAAAATTAAAAAAAAAAGAAAAAAAAAGAGTAAGTTTAGGACGTAGCAACTCAGTCACCAAACCTGGGCAAAATGTGCAAAGCAGATTGATCAAGTTTGTGTTGACTGGTGACTGGTGCTCTGATCTCAATGCCCTAGAGTGACATCATATGTGACGTCACTTAAGGGCCGTGACATCACATGTGACCTCATGTCCGACAATGGCAGCGACCATCATCAAAACCGAAAGCATTGATTGGTTTGCAATGGTCCCTATGCTCCCGACCGCTTAATCGGCTTACAAACCTCCAAAAAAATAAACCCATTTTACAAACAGATTGATGTATCAATAATGTATACAGCAATGATAGTCTTATATAATGCAAAGGAGGACCATTTACATACATTGTAAACTGCCTAATAACCCAAGTATAGGGCACAGGTTATATGGAGAGATGGACCCCTAGTATGCCTTATAGCTAAGATTAAGCATGGACCTTATAAGTAAAGATTTACAAGTACAGAACGGAACCAAATTAAGAAAAAATGAATATACATGCTTGATATATATTGAACATGTATACGTCTTGCCATAAGCACTGTCCCAAAAATATTTCTCCTTAGAAACTCAAGTTACCAGTGGTATCATTTACCCCTGCCTACCAAATATATTTATGTTTTGCCACCCCATTAATTGAGGGTCTTCCAAGCCTGTGTGCCCTACATATGGAAGATGTCCCTTATATACGAGGTGTCCCTTATATGTGAGGTAACGCTGTAGACCATGGACAGAGGTCGCTGTATACCCTAGGGATAAAGTAGCTCATCTTACTATTCAACCTGTGGGTCTTGGTCCTTAATTAATGTCCCATTGTGCTGCTTGGCCTCAGGAGTCTGTTCATGTATCAAATACACCCCTTTATCCAGAATATCACCGGATTGTAGCAGTGATTGCATCCCTTATGGTGTAGGACTAGGTGTCCTCCATGGTGTAGTGAATAGTGAGCAACCTGGGTGAGGTCATTATCCCTATATATGCCATTATATTTATCCCTCACATATATGTGTATATATATATATATATATATATATATATATATATATATATACATTTATATATATATATATATATATATATATATATATGTGTGTAGTAGACTTCATGTTACAAAATGTAACATATAGAAGGCTAATCAGGTATAATGGTGATCAGAGTTGACATGAATTAATACCATTTATGCAATATTTACGCATCATAGAGAACTAGAGTCTCATGAAGAAAGAAACAGTAGCATGGTTTGATAAAGCAGCACTGGTTAATAGCTCACTAGCAGTGCACTAATGGCCTACTAATGTAAAGCACCTTAGAGGGCTGAGGATCATCTAACATTGTGCATTTATATTCAGTGTACGGAGACCTGAAATGCTGTAGGGGGTCCACGTTAAGGATTCAAGTCACACACAGGAGATAATTACTGCCCGGGGTAAATGTAACCAGATCTCAGTCCTGCAGCATCCCCTCAGACTACGTCCTCTGTAATATTAACCCTTTAGAGGCCACTGATGTATTAATGCTTCATGCCCATTGGTTGACATGGTACAAAAATGAAGTGCTGGCGAGCATACTTGCCAGCACTTTGTTGGTTCATCATGCTGATCCTCCGGGTGTGTAGGGTCAGCATGTTGCATGAGTGTAGCCTTGGAGAAATAGTCATCTGGGCACGACAAATGAACACGATGCATTGATGCAAAGTGACCTGAAAGAGTTTGGTATATATTATAGGCCTAGACATCCTCTTGCTAGGCTATGAATTCCCAATAATAACTTCTCTCCATCAGCCGTCCGTGTGCAGTGATAGGGGAATTTAAAAGATTTGGGATTAAATGGGAACCAAATAATCACACTCTAAGCTGTAATAGACCTAGAAGGCCTGGGCGGGCTAAGGATCTGTCCCTATGTCATCCGTCAGTGGCCGGGCGGCTGTCATTATGGATGTCATTCGGTTGTGAATCGGCAGTTTGGTTTGTGTATACAAAGATTAAATCAGCTGCCTCTGGCTCAGTGCGAAGGCCATGATTTTGCGTGCTTCAGGTGCGTTACTAAGTGTCCGCAGGGGACGAAATTATGCTTCCTCATCATCAGTAGTTCATTCTATAGATATCCATCATCAGAATCAAAATCTCATGAAGTGCAATATCCTGAGAAGATCCCTCATCACTGCCATTAATTTTACTTTCTAAGGGGGTATGCCGACGTGTGCAGAGTGATCCTTTATCATTGTCCCCTTCAGTTTTGTACAATGCATAATAGATCTCTAACGGGCTCACTTGCCATCACATCTAGCAAAAGTAATGTATGACATGTTGATCTGGTTGGAGTACACGATTTATCATGCTCATGGAGTCAGGTACTCGTGTAATAATTGAAGATGGGAGAGCATTGAATCATGTGCTAACCAACCCTTAAGGGCTTGAAATGTAATCAAGCATTATTCAGACAGAGGCTTTGTTATTGTGTTTTCATTCATCAGGGCCTTTCAGCCAGACAGAAAGTAGAAGCTCTAGAGACGGTTAGGAAATGAGGTATGGTAATACCAGTGTAATCTCTTAGACATGGAGGGTTTACATTGCCAGTATAAGGTATGTAAAAAGTAAAACAAGAACACTTTGATTGGTAACATTTTTAGTAATCTGAAATGGCACTGTTATATTTAGGATATTTGGAACAGAATGAAGATTATCACACTCACAATGCCCTCATGTTTCCCTCAGTACCCGCATGATGGGATGCAAACAGAGATTGTATATTACCCATTGCAACTATGTATTCCTGTTACATCCTTGTAAGTGTTTACTGATCAGTGGGAGTCATTGTCAGTGCATACAGCTGGCATAGGTTTCCTGTCAGTAGAACATAAGGGAAGAATTGCAGTGGCATATGGGGAGTGTCACTGTAGGCTCTACCTTTGTTACACTACAAGTAACATACAGTTATCGAGCTTGCTATTGAGTGAATCTGTGTAGTAAGGATAGTAACAGTGTCACATACAAAGATTGGCATGCATCGTCAATGCATGCCATTCTTTAGCCTACAGACAAAATACTAAAAATGACAAGGACATGGGATATCATCCATCATAATATGCTTGTAACTAGTAACAAGGTTTGTTTGACATGCTGCCCATAATGTTATTTACCACTCATCACAACATAAATTCCATTGATGTTTTGATAAGGAATTAAAGGAAAAATAGCTCGGGAATACCTGATAAAAAAGATGCATATCTAAGGGCCTCCTTAATGGGGAACCTTTGGTTGTCAGATGTCCAAGAATGAGAGAAGCCTGCCTTCATCGGAGATTTCACCCTTTCTGCCTCTTCATTGGTACAAACGACCCCCAGTCCTTCCTACATATCAGCTCCACCTCCCCTCAGCCATTTACATAATTGATTTATTATATTTGAGAAAGGCCAGGTTACACTGGATCTTCTGCCTGGATCAGCACCCACCTGTAGCTCATCTGCCTCAGGCCTGGGAGGAATTGGATGTTTAGCGATTTCTATTAGGGCCAATGGTGACAGGGAGAATGGCAGGTCAACAAGATCAGGCTTGGAAAAAGGTAACATGATGCCAACAGTGGACTGGAGAAAAACGTTGGCCATATCTCCACTGATAACACTGTATGTGGAGGAGCCTGAGCCACTGTTGGACAACTCTCCAACTGGGGGCCTGGGCCACTGTTGGGCACTGCCTGTCAGTGAATGTTCTTTTCTCATTGTTGCCATAGTGATAGCTGATAAGAGAGTAGTGCTGGTGTTGGACCATCCTCCAACAGTGGGAGTAATGCAGGTGGGGAGGTGAGGGAGGGGGACGGAGTCAACAGAAAATGCATAATTTGAAATCATTTTGATACACTAAATGCAGCATATCTCATTATACACAACTTTGTTTAAATTGTGTTCATACATAATAAGCTATTAATGTATTGATATTCTACGATGAGGTGAGGTTTGCTTGAAATATTCGCCCAACCGCGGAGCAGGAGGGCGAATATTTCAAGCTAACCTCATCGAGTCCTAGAATATCAATGCATTAATGCGTTTATCATACTTATTCATCCATTATGTATTCATTTCTTACCTTATAACCCCAGAATTAATCCAGGAGAAGACAGTTTGTAAGTGCATGCGATCCGCCCAGTTTGCCAAGCTACAGTAGCCATTGTTTTTTACTCCACCAGTCATGCCCCCGTCTTTCCAATGACTTTTCGGTTAGAATCCAAGCATGTCAAGCACTGTACTTCTAGCACCGCCAAATATATGATCTCTAGTTGGTGTTTGCCTACATTTTGTCTCCATTTTCTTATAAATAAATGAGAATCCATTGATTTTCCATAGCGATCCAACGCACACGGCCCGGTATATGGCCATTTAGTCTTGTTGACGAAGCGGGGAGGTGCCCCGATATAAGAACTAGGTCAAATACGCATCGAACAAGGAATGGCTGGACGGGGCGGATCCCAACTTGTATCGCTATAGAAAATCAATAGATTCTTATTTATTTCGAACAAAATGGCGAAATTAGGCATGGCATGTTCATCTAGGATATTATTATTCTAATGATGTTTCTCTGTTAATAACTCCACCAGGCTCCATTGGATTCTATGCTAACAAGGTCTGTAAACATCAGGTAGGTGGGACAACTTTTTCATATCCTCCATGGGTATTGGTTTCTAGCACCGATCGGCTTGGTATAGTGGACTGCGAGCTTGTCTCCTGCCTCAGCGGCCAGGGATCGATTCCCCCTTGAACCTAAATTTATGGTTTTAATAGGAAATCAATGGCGTAGTTGACTTTGTATGCTTCGCCAATTTATTAACATTTCCAGGTTAATAAATTAACCAGGTTGAAACTAGCACCTTCTTGAAGAAAAAGAAAAGGTCTCAGAGTGTGGTTAAACCCCGATAATGGAACAGGGTTATGACCAAAAAGGCACTGTAGAGGCCAGAATCATGAGATAAACCTGGGTACTGGGTGGAGGATTGCCAATGTTTTCCAAACCTGAAGATGGGGCATTTTCCCCCCTTTTGTTTCTTTTTCTTTTAGTCTGGTAGCTGTTGGGGGTAACCTCAACTTCTCCAATATAGTTTTTTTTCTCTGCTGATTATTCATCTATAGGGTCTAGGTGAAAATATCCGGGTAGATGTTGAGCTCTCACCCTTGAGTAATTTGAGATATTCAAGAAGGCCGCCAAAATGTTATTGAAAACTTGAAATCTATTAACCTCTGGTTCTAATCAACTTAGAAACACAAATTAAAAGGCAAAAAGTATGTTTTGGAGGCCAGGGAATGTAATTAATCCTGGTATTTCTGAGAAGATATCGGGAGCTTAATTCAAAACATCCTGGGATAGCAACCCCAGCGATCTTAGTGTAGGCACATATCACAAGACCTGGCCGGTCTACCCTATCTAATGCAGTGGTTGCAGGCCTCTCAGGAATAGCAAGTCCTGGGATCACTTCACTATTCCTTTTCCAGCACTAAGATCACTGCGATCTTAGTGAAAGAATGGCATAGTGGTTTCACCTGAGTACAAGAGCACTTACAGGGAACACTCCTGATCAAAAGAGTGAATAGCCTGCTGCATACATAAAGAGGGGAGGGAGGACGTTTGCTGAGTGTCCTTGAGGGCTCTTACACTGTTAATTTGGTGTTTAGCAACCAAACACCAGAGTTTAGGATCTAAACACATAGCTAAACACATTTTTGTCCCACTTTTTTAAACACATTTTTTGGCTTAACGTGTTTAACTTTAAACATGTTTAGCTATCAGGTGTTTGATTTTACAAGTGTTAAGTTTTGATAGGTGATTAGCTTTAAGATGTGCAGCATGAGTAAATGTTTAGATTGGTAGTGTTTAGCTTTAGGAGGTGTTTAGATACATACAAAACTACTGAGTCGTCGGGAAACTGGGTGATATACAACTATAAGAACGAGGATACTATCCTTTTACTCATTTCATACATATTATACTTATCTTATCTGCTTATGATTCTTATTAGATGGCTAAACACCTGATGCTTATCTTTCAAATACATGTTTAAGACTAAACACATAGAGACTGGATGTGTTTAAACCCAAACACCTAAACACTATGGTGTGTAAGTGTTAAAGTGTGTGAGAAGTAGGTGTGTAGTTTTCAGGATAAGTGTTTAGAATCTAATGGTGTTTAGCTGTAAGTGTTTGAAAATCATAGATGTGTTGGAATCACACACCATGTAGATAGTGTGGTATATATGAACACACACCTTTTTTGCATTGTAGGGCTACTCATGCATTAAGTGCACTGTAAGGTAATTCTTCCCTTCTCTCTCATTGTCCTGGGGGGAGGGCACAATTCTTCTAATAGGCAAGCATAAATCATACATTCATGGGAACAACTCTTAAATACTGTACAGGGGTCAACTGCACCCTGTGCTCTTTTGTTAGGCCATATGGGGACGGGGAACGATGGTATAAACACTGTTGTGAAGAAGAGTGGCTCCACAGCTATTCCTTTATTTTGGGACCTTTACCCCTGTGCCCACTCAGTACTTCTTGGAATAGTGTATGAGGGCTGAGGCTAAGATCGATGCGATCTTAGTGCTGGCTAGGAAATGTGAACGCAGTCTAATCTTAAGATCGCTTAACAGGATAAGGCAGAATAATTCCTAAGATCGCTGATATTGCTATCCCAGGATGTTTTGAATTAACCTCCTGACCTCCATCTTGGATTATTGACCAAACTAACTGTCCCTAATTTTGGCCAGAAAATCATTGAAATCCTGGATCATGCTAGCACTGTCAGCCAAATGTGTTTTCACCATTTTGAAGCAATGTTTTTGCAAATCATGACTTGCTCAAGTAACTTACTATCCCCAGTTATCATTTAATTTACCCTTTAGTTTTGATTAATATACCTGCATATAGGGATATTACTGGATAAGTAAAAGCCTGAATGCTACGGTTCTGTTCAGCTTTGAGATCCATATGAACAGTCAAGAGGTATGATTCAAATGTTAATTAATATTTTGTCACTTCTAAGAAGGCATTTGGCATCCCTATAGGATTCCTCACCTATTGTAATGCCTTACATATAAGGTGCACCAACATTATAGGGCATAACCTGAGTTGAAGGAAATGCTAGCAGCGGCGTAGGAAGCAAATCTTCATTGGGGGGGCCCAGTTGGGGCCCCACCTTGACCACCTTGAACTGTCGGCTCAAGCACAACAATGCCTTTACATACTTATAAAAAAATTGTATAGAAAAGTAATTATTTTATGAATTTTAGATCTGACTTGAGGCCCATGCCCCCATTTTCCCTATCCCATTACTAAAGTTTTAGCTTCTTGTTCAATTTATTATGAATTCTTGGCAAATTCTTTTTTTTTAGGGGGGGGGGCAAAAAGGTCTTACTGTACCATCCAACCTGTGGTTTCGCGAAAATATGATTGTGCGAAAAGGTGTTTCTATGCCAGGTGCGCAAAAAATATAGCTGTGCAAAAATATCTATGTTTACAGTATACAGGGAAAAGTCTAGATATAATGTATTGCTATACCCCTTAAACCATCTTTGTCAAATAAGATATTTGTTGTCAACCTTATAGTCTAGATGGGAATCAAATAGCATATATGATACTATGAGGTGTCATGAATACATTATTTGATGTGTGCTCCACTTTGCTGCGTGTGAACATGCTTTTTTTTCATATTCCTGTCATTAGTTATTGCAGTGAATATACTGGTACCCTGCATGTCATTCTGAACCTAACAAAGGACATATATGATGGCTATCGGCAGCATCACTACAATGGTGGCAATCATCTCGCCCTTGTGTCACAGCATGTAAACTTCGAGAAGATTTCCAAATATGGCCTTTTTGTTATAAATAGGCCTAGAAGACTTTTGATGAAGGTTGAAGAATCTCAATATACTGTTTGACAAGGACCATAAGTCTAGATTTCATTTCACGGTTTGTTGAGATGAATGAAGAAGGACATAGACTAAACAATGCAGGAGTAACAGTAAGAATGAGGAAGAAAGTTTGGTAGGTAGGCAGGAACAAAAGAGGTAAACAGTTTAAGAGTGAGTGACAGGTGTAATGGATGAGTGATTGGTGGATAGAAAGACAGGGGAACCGAGGGATTGGTGGAGGGATAGAAAGGAGACCAGAGAATTTAGACTGAAAGGGGAATGATAATGGGAAAGGTATTGATGGAGATATTGACCTTTTTGGGGAAAAAAACTGATCATCACAGATAAATATGATGGGCCAAGTGATCACTGGCTATCCTCAGAGTGGAGTGGATAGATGAATCAACCATAGCTCATCATGCTACCGCAGTGATTAGACGTTACACTTTAAAGGTCTTTCATTTGTTGTACTGTTGTACAGTAATTTGACATGTTTGCTAATTACTTCAAGTATAGAGTGTTACCACACAATCAATTCAAAAAAACTCCAAATATGGCTATTTTCTAATAAATAGGCCTAGGCATTATGATAAGGTTATAGCTGGAGGGAAGTGTGCACAGGCATTGACATTCCGCCATGATAGGAAATAAATAGGAAAATTGAGGTCTTTCACCAATCCATTGATAAAAGAACAGGGAGAACAAAAGGACTCATTTACCCACCCTCCTTCTCTACCTTCATTGAAGGTTTATAGGGTACATTGCTGGGCAGCAATGTGGGATAGATGTAGTCAGATGCAGACCATAGACATTGGACACTGGATACCTAAGGATATCTGTGCTCATCTTACTGCGTGACCTAAGGGACCTGTATGCCTCATTGTGATGCTTATCCTCAGGGGTCTGGTCAGGTATCAGAGTGAGACTTCCCCCCTTAGTAGTACCAGATTACACAACTCGGTGGCACTGCATTACAGCGGGACATGTTGGGTCAGGAGCGTACTGCTTTTACGGGAAAAGGCAGTTCTGCCTCTGAAGTGCCTCACCTTCAGTACTCTCTTTCCTTGTAGTCCTTACTTGTATGTTGTGTTGCACAAAAGTGGCATGCCAGTACAGTGCTAGAAAAGGGCCAGGTGAGGAGGTACCTAGTCTGGAAAGTCAGTCAGTCCAGTACCTTCTAAGTGTAAGTACTGTGGCAGGTCAATGAGGCATATCTATGTAGGTCTCAAGAGCACTTGGAAGAGAACGGGACACCATTTGGTACCTAATAGTGCAGGTCCTACTAATCTTAGGCAAGGGCAGGGACTTCTCATTCTAATGCGGTAAGTGGAAGTATACACACATGAAGCAGAGCATGACTTGTTATGAAAAGAGGGCACCTACTCCAAGCTCTATTCAGTATAAAAACAACAACTTCCAGGTGCCATTCACACTTTAGAGAGTAGCAAGCGGGGGATATGTCTGCGTTTGTAATGGTGGTAAGACACTCTCACCCTAACGCTAAGACATCAGTGGTACATCATTGATGTACAGGAAAACACTATGAATCAAATTGTGAAATATATGAAGACCATCTTACACTGTAAAAACAGTGTTTAGGGATTGAACACCAGTGTTGAAGACTTAAACACTTGTTTAAACACTTATTTGTCCCACTTTTCTAAACGCTTCTTTAGTGCTAAACGCATTCAATTTTAAACGCGTTTAACTACAAAGTATTTAACCAAGTGTTTAAATGCTAAACACTTAAACACTTCAGTGTTTAGATGTTTAAGTACAAATGTGCAAAAGCTAAACACCTAAACAC
This sequence comes from Acholoe squamosa, assembly GCA_949317995.1. Taxonomy (NCBI): domain Eukaryota; kingdom Metazoa; phylum Annelida; class Polychaeta; order Phyllodocida; family Polynoidae; genus Acholoe; species Acholoe squamosa. The sequence continues at coordinate 65,397,716 of OX439044.1, forward strand.
TTCAAGTGTTTAGGTGTTTAAATGCGGGTGTTGAAAAATTTGGTGTGTATCTTTAAACACCTTTTTTGCAGTGTAACAGAATTATGCAACATAGAAATGAAAAATCATGTTATTCACCTCCCTCAGTAGTCTGCACACTTTTCCTACAAAAGCTGAACAGTATTAAAGTCCTCCTAATCCTCCTCGGGATCCCATCATTTTATATTTGGTGCCTTCCAGTCTCTAATGGTAGTCACTAAGTGTTCAGGGATTTTCCTCCCCCAGTATCCACATACATTATAGACAATGCTGAACAAACCATGATGAGGTGGATGTATTTATCACATCTCGTTGGTCAACTTGTTTCCGATAGTGTAGGGGCACTGAATTAAGGCTTACTGGTCTTTACATGAATAAACCTCCGTAGTGATAATGATTTTTATCCAAATAGTATGGTGATATTTTCTTTTCACACAGCAAGGCTTTTAAGTCTAAGCAAGAGAAACAGGTTCCAGCACACGGAAGATTGGATACAAGGCCAATATAGATAATGTTTTCCTTTGACTCTGCACAAGACCACAGGATGTGCACAATAAGTTGGTTTGAATAGATCTTAATCTACTATGACCTTGTCCATAATTCGTCATCATAAAGAAATGTGGATTAAATTTCCAAATAACTATTCATCATAGCTTCAATGAATTCACATGTAACCTCTTACCCATTGTCAGCATAATACATACATTCAATTCATTAGAAATCCCATCATATAGTAATCCCTATATAATTATCGCCTCCACTTATTAACCGTCCATATTTCACCTTTCTGTACAATTAGGCCCCCATTAAAACAACTTTATGCAGGCCATATCACTAACAGCCCAGAATACATTATATATAATAAAGAGATAACCATTACGCAGAATATCCATTATGCAGGATAGCCATTGTGTATGATAACCATCCCATAGTGAGGGCCATGGACCAGTTCAATCCAGCATGGACCAGACCTGACAGGCCCATAGGACAGGATATCCATATCCCCATTAGAACCAGTAACAGTCCTGACTATCATCCAGCTCAGACATAGGTTGTGCAGCACCACCCTCTGGTATACAATATCATGGCCATGCAGTTTTATGTACTGTACTTAATAGATTAACTAATCATACAGGCATGCCAGGCCTGGAACCTTAGATTTCCTATGGTAATACTGGAGTGCACAATGGAGATCATCATCACAGAACAGAAGGACTTATTTATTATATTGTAAGTAGGATATGGAATCTCTTACAATGGAAATGTGTATCGTCTCATTAGCCAAGCGAGAAGTATTGTTCATGATGAAATATCAATTATTAAGCCTGCGCAATAAAGACATATAAATTGTATCTACGGGTTGTTGAGTTATCTGTTCAGCAATGTCAGCGAGAATCATCATATTATTTTGCTGATACCAACATACATGAACATTCTAGAACATAATAAGTATAAACAAGTTGTATAGATAAAAGAATTCTATCAATTGTCACCTTGCATTCATCTTTCTTCTTGGCAGTGACAGCATCATTTACTTGTTGTTGGTTGTATGTGGATTTTCTGCCAAAAGGATGTGAGAGGAGTATGGCAGAAATGTCTGTTGTCAACAAAGAAGCTGTATCAACGCTGAACAGTCTTATCATTGACTAACAGAATGCCACACAACAACTGGAAAAGCGTGAAACAGTGTCATAGAGACTCATTGTGAGCACATATTAATGCCTTAATTGCTGCAGCGGGGACTTCCTGCACCACTGCAAAATACTTACCTGGTGATACATCTGATCCAAATGTAAGAGACCATTGAGACTTCAGGGTATTCCGTTGGTATGGACAGAGTTATGTAGAAAGATTACTCCCCTCACCCTGATCTCCCTACCCCATGCCCTAACATCAAACATTCTTTACTGACCGTTCCAATCTGCTTACACTTTGAAGAGATGACTTTGCCTATTGAGACTTCAAAATCCCATCCCTTGCCCACTGCAATCTCACTCTCTAAACATCCCTGCCTTGACAAGTTTTGGATATAGTTTTTCGAGGTTCAGCACATTTCTGAAGTGTAACGTTAAATATTACATTTATTTTTTGTAGTTACTTACATCCTGTAAGTCAAAATCAACGGAAAATTGATTGTCGAATGTGGGGTTCGAACCCTCAATCCATGGAATGAAAGTACTATGTGCTATCCATCATACTACACATGCATGGCTAGCTGAGAGTGAGAGGCCTTCAGGAGCAACTGGTTTGGTAGCTTGGAGTAGCCGCAGCAGATGTGGATGTGAGCACGACTAGAGAAAACCAAGTATGGCATAGTATACAAAGAGGCAATCACACACCTGGTGGTTAATTCAAAAGGCCCTAAGATAGCTATCCCTGCGATCTTAGCAATTTTTCTACCTTATCCAACTAATTGATCTTAAGATTATACTGCCTTGCCTTTTCACAGCCAGCACTAAGATTTCAGTTGTCTTAGCCTACACTATTCCAAGCAGAACACACTGTGCACAGGGGCAAGAGGCTCAAAAATAATGGAATAGCAGTGGATTCACTCCTTTCCACAAGAGTGATTACACAAGCGTTCCCCTTCCCTATATGAGCTAGTTATAGAGTATAGGGTGCAGTTGACCTCGTACAGTATTCAAGTGCACTTACCACATGAGTAGCCTCAAGGACTCTCAACAGGCACAATCACTCTTGACAGGAGTTGCACTTGCACTTAGGGGAAACCACTATGCAATTCTTTCACTAAGATTGAGTGATCTTATGGCTGGAAAAGGAATAGTGAAGGATTCGCAGGACTTGGCTTTGCCTGACTGGCCTACAACCACTGCATTAGTTAGGGTAGACTGGAGGTTAATTCAAAAGGTCCTGGGATCGCTACCTCAGCAATCTCAGGAATCATCCTACCTTATCTAATTAAGCAAGATTAGACTGTCTTGCCTTTCACAGCCAGCACTAAGATCGCAGTGATCTTAGCCTCAGCCTCCCTAGACCATTCCAGGTAGAACATACTGTGCACAGGGGCAAGAGTCCCATAGTGAAAGAATAGCACTGGAAACACTCCTTCTCACAAGAGTGATTACACAAGCGACCCCCCTATATGAGCTACTTATAGACTATAGGGTGCAGTTGTCCTCATACTGTATTCAGGTGCACTTCATGCCTCGTTTGCCTGAAGAGCCCTCGAGGACTCTCAGCAAATGTCCTCCCTCCCCTCTATATGTATACAGCAGGGACATGCACTCTTGTGAGCAGGAGTGTTCCTTGTGAGTGCTCTTGTACTCAGGTGAAACCACTATGTAAATATTTCACTAAGATTGCAGTGATCTTATGGCTGGAAAAGAAATAGTGAAGGGATCTCAGGACTTGCTGTGCCTGACTGGCCTGCAACCACTGCATTAGATAGGGTAGATTGGCTAGGTCTTTTGATATGTGCCTATGCTAAAATCGCAGGGGTAACAATCTCATGGCCTTTTGGAATAACCTCCAGGTAATATAGCTTAGTAGACAGAGCATCACACTTTCACAAAACACCTGAACAGGGTCATGGTATGGATGGGTGACCATTTTGCACCTCTATACCCATGCTGCCTGTTCTGTTTGGCGATGGCTGGCTTTGAGTTCCATGCTTGGCAAGGTGAACCCTTTTTTTTTAAATTCTTTTTATTGGTATTCTGATGCATTCTGATGCATTCTAATGCATCCTAGAGGATGGAATTATGGCATAAATGAAAGAAAGTATCAATACGATAGCCCATGGGGGCTACAAGGCTTGATATACAACTTGCTACAGACAATGTTTAAAGAGATAATTCCTTCCCCTCATCCTAATCTCCATTCACCATGCCCTTGCATCAAACCTTTACTGATCAATCCAATCTATTTACCCGTTAAAGAGGTGAGCCCCTCTATACCCTACCACATGCTTGCTCTCAAGAGCTGTCCCTGTATAGCCCAACAGCAAACAGTCCACATAAAAAATGATTAGTGAAAGTGGTAAAGGAAAAGCTTATTTGTAAGTGGTTAGTCTTGAAATGCAACTATGTCAGATGATGAGCCCTTGGCATTTTTTTAGGGTAATGATCTTCATTAATGCCTGCTTAGTAACAACAGCTGCCTTTTGATATCAATAAGACCTGAATTAATGCCAATCAACTTGGGAAATATTCGCGATTTAGGATAACGATTGGTTGTCATTGACCCTTTCTTTAAAGTAAAATGCTGCAGTATGATGAGTTTTCTAATGCTGTGATATTATGGACACGGAATCCTCATTAGACTCGATTGAACTGGGAGAATTGCCCATTCTCATCATTAGAATATTGTTCTAGCTACATGAATTTGACTCATTAAGAATTCTAATTCCTCTCATGTCTCAAGCTATGCTTCTCCTGTTCACAAACATAATATAATTCCTCTCTCACATCTAGACGCAGACACCTTTGATCAGAAGCATTCAGTCTTTTTCTGTGAGTGCCTTCAGCCTCACAGAGTAAACTTTAGTGATTAAAAGATGATTAAGCAGACGAGTCTTTCTTCTTTAGTCTTGCCATTCAGCAAGCTATGTTATCATAATACCCTGCATGTAAGATGTGACCTATTAGGTGAGGATAAACCCATAATATACCTTACAAAAGCTGGAGCTGCACCTTATACTTGAGGAATGGAAAATATAGAACACTATCAGAATTACAAATATTTTACACTATGTGCACCTTATAGGACTGGCCGCGTCAGTGGTGCATGTTACATGTAGGGTTTGCCCCATATGCATTATTATCATGGTACTATGATTAAAGCCTTACTTAAATGCATAAATCTTCTGCTCAGTTACAAGGGACTTGGCAATTAAAGGGACTCTGAATCAAGGACCTAAGTGTGCCAACGTTTGCACTCTAGTGACGTCAGCATTTCAAAGCTCCTTTAAATCATAAGGTCCTGATTGGAAAGGGATATCATGAAGAAAGTTTTTCAACAGAACATAGGCAGAATGTCTAGTAGCCATTGTCCAGGCCAAGATTGGTATATGTTAGGTGTACTAAGGTATACTGACACTGTCAGGACCTCCAGTATACTGTAGTAAGGTATACTGACACTGAGCCTCCCCCAGTGTTACATCACATGCAGTAACAGTGGGGGCGGTGCAGTGGCTGGGAAGTGGATGGGGTGGTGCTTACAGATTATATCAGCCTGAGATTCTGATTAGTGCTGCACTAGTTTTGTCAGAGGGTGCCATGGATTGATGCCAGGCCAACACTGAATGCTTATTTCCAACACCCCTTCACTTTTTGATACTACCTATAATGTACATAATAAATCATAATTATGTCTTCACAGGCTGGTTACAATCATTATTGTCACTGAAAGTTCAGCAAATATACATCAGATAAATAGTATCCAACATGTGATACAACTAATAACAATGGGAAAGGGTTGCCACTAGGCCTATATTTGAGAGAGGCAAATCCTGAAGGTGGCAGTCCTATGGTTTTGAAACAGTACTTAGAATGTTCATGCTGTATTATGTATGCATTCAATCATGTACATCAGAAAAAGAGTGGACTTCTACTGGGACAGAGTAAGATCTGGAGCTTAATTCGAAACATCCTGGGATCACGACCCCAGCGATCTTAGGAATAAATCACCCTTATCCTATTAAGCGATCTTAAGAGTTGACAGGGTTCACATATCCTAGCCAGCACTAAGATCGCATTGATCTTAGCCTCAGCCCTCCTACACTATTCCAAGAAGAACTGACTAGGCACAGGGGTAAGAGTCCCAAAATAAAGGAATAGCTGTGGAGTCACTCTTCTTCACAAGAGTGCTTATACCATCGTTCGCCATCCCCATATGGGCTAACAAAAGAGCACAGGGTGCAGTTGACCCCCGTACAGTATTCAAGAGTTGTTCCCATCAATGTATGATTTATGCTTGCCTACTAGAAGCATTGTGCTCTCCCCCCAGGACAAAGAGAGAGAAGGGAAGAATTACCTTACAGTGCACTTAACGCATGAGTAGCCCTAAGAGCTCTCAAGGACACTCAGCAAACGTCCTCCCTCCCCTCTTTATGTATGCAGCAGGCTATTCACTCTTTCGATCAGGAGTGTTCCCTGTAAGTGCTCTTGTACTCAGGTGAAACCACTATGCATTTCTTTCACTAAGATTGCAGTGATCTTAGTGGTGGAAATGGAATAGTAAAGTGATCCCAGGACTAGCTATTCTGGACAGGCCTGCAACCACTGTATTACATAGGGTAGACCAGCCAGGTCTTATGATATGTGCCTCCACTAAGACCTCTGGTGTTGGGATCCCAGGATGTTTTGAATTAAGCTCCAGCTGTAGTCCTGCCTTACCTCATTATTCACTTATGTAAATCTGACTGTTAATATATAAAAGTAAGCATTGAAACCCTTTGAACATTCTGTACTAATGGTCATGGATCAATCTACAATTTATTCAAGTGCATGTAAAAGGGAGTCTGGGGCCAGGATGTTTTGCAAATCTTAAGACATTTACAAACTGTTCCCAATCATAACACCACTCAAAGTGTAAGGCATGGTAAAAAGTGTATGAAAATGTAGCAGTTCAAGGGAGCAGGGACATAAGTGAGAATTTCAATGGAAAGAGAATGCAGAAGGGAATATGTTAAGAGGAGAGTTGAGTAATGTATAGTAGGGAGATACACAATCATGATATTCTGAGTTACGCAAGGACCATTATTAATTATATGCAGCCAGGAGCAGAAATAGCTCCAGATGTGAAGGAACTTGAGGCAGAAGAAGACAAACAGATGGGAACAATAGAGAAGACAGTAAAATGTAACGGAAGGAACATATTCAATGCATATGATCCGGCATAACATGCTGACTGTATATATATATATATATATATATATATATATATATATATATATATATATATATTATATATAGCCACCAGGAAAGGTATAGATTATTACACAAAGCTGTCAGGTAATAGATAACAGACAGATTGACATATCAATTGCAATAGATGAAGTAAAGTTCGGAGATGTGACTGTAAAAAGGGAATTCATATTCTACTGTTTCTTGATATCACCTTTACCACAATCGAAAATGTGCATGGCTAAATGCAGAACTACTGATGTGGTGAATAATGGAATTGTATGATTGATTCATTTTTAGGATACATATTGAAAAGGAATATATTTTTAAAAAAGGGACTGCTTTGCTGGAAATCTACTCATTTCCTGACTTTGTTCACTCTTTTTCTGCTTTGTCTGTTAGACATCAGCAGGAGGGATGGGCTATTGTTGATGTAGTATGTAAGTGACTTTACTTGTACAAAATATATTCATGTTGTCTATAAGCTGCGACAGGATTGACTTTACAGGTGGAATCTACACCAAAACAAATTAATAGCTATCACTGTACAGATTCCTGCACATCCTGCAAGTATGATGCATGGAAATGACTGTGGTGGTGTCCCTAGGTAAATACACCAAAATCATTTTGTGACCTACCCTTGATTCAGTTATCGCTGCCAAGCTTTCAGATGGCAGTCTAAGGATGGTTTTATGCACATAGAGGAGATATTCAATGGTTTGTAAATTATATTTCAGGGAGGTGAACTTAACTATAATCTTTATATCTAGTGGGCAATGTAGAGATAAGTTCAATTTAGTATGAGTATTGTTGGCATGAGACGCCAGTCTTTAATATGCAGCAATAATTAAAAGTTCCTTAGTCTGACATTCTACAGTAATCACCCAGGGACTGCTATACGCCTAGTCATCCATAGTTCATGGCTGCTGTCATTGCAGTGACCTATGTTTCTGGTAATCACTGATTTCCATCTCATAAAAATGTACATATTTGAGATTTTATTGCCCAAATACTGCCAGTATGCAGTATCTAATTACCCATAACATGGAGGCCTTGAGTTGTAATACTAGTAGTAGTAGTAGTAGGGTTCAGTGAATGAATACAGCACCCTGTCTGTAATCAGCTCTCCTGGTGGCAACCTGAGAGACTACATCCCCCTTCAGGAACTGTCCCATAGATTATGCCTGGTTGACTCACTGAGAGACTGCACAGGATCGCAGGAGATCTCATGGGCTCTACCTAGATACCTTACTGACAGACCCTAGTGTATGAGTCACTGGGATGTATAACACATGTTGAATCCCATGTTGTTGCTCGCCACACACGGATGGCCTGGGTCTCTCCCTTAAATAGCATGTACAGTGAACACCTAATTACTAAACAGGGTGAGGAAGGTCTCTGACTCAGGAGAGTGTAACTGGTTTGTATAAGGTTCAGCTTCTAGGTTCAGACTAATATCCTCTTCCCCACGTCATATCAATCTATTGCAGGTTCAGCTGGTGGTAGGGTCCTAACAGAATGTGGAGATGGAGTAGATTAAATAGACCAAGTGCAATATACATGAACGGATGTGAAATGGATGTGAACTGGACGTGAGTCATAAATTCTTGATATCCCTCTGCTCTGCTTTGTGTAGTTGAGGCAAGTAATTTCAGATCATGAAACTTATGAAAACTATATGCACACACTTTTATATTTTTGTTACTGGCTTTCTTCTATGCTTGATAAGAGGGCAAATGATTGCGGTCATAAGTCATAGAAACAGAGCATATCCCCCCCTTGGGCTGGGGGGGGGGGGGTCTGGAACCAAACCTAGGACTATCTTAAAGATTTTTTTTGTGGATAGTGTATAGGTGTTGGGGTACCTCCTCACGAGATATTATTAGTTAAATATGAAAACGGTTGCCATGGCAACGCCCCAAAGGTACATACCCTGGAAACAGTGTCTTGGCGAGTGATAATTGGGGGTAAATACCCTTAAGGCCTCCCATATGAGCATGGATATGTGTTTAACTCAGTTTAAGGTTATTATTATTGTAAATCTAGGTGTAAATGTTGGGTTTAGAGAGTTGTGATTAGGTATTCTGTTATTTTTCCTAAGCAATGGGGTATTTTCCTCCAAGGCCAACACTGGATTTTAACTCAAATTTAGGGCACAAAATATTCATTGTCTGTCATTAATCATACAAGGGACATAGAGTTAGAGAGAAATTATTAATTACAAAGGAGACAATGCCCACGACATGTACTTTCAGGTGGTATATAGCTTTAGTGGGGGAAAAATCTGTTTGTACCTAAGGATTTCTATTCAAAACATGGAGTAATTATGACCAAAATCACTCGCCAAGACACTTTTTGGAGGTTTTACATATATTTGCCTATAGTATGCATATGGTTGTAGCAGTAGACCATAGTGCATCTACTATGGAAAAATTGTTTTATTTCGACTGTACTTGTCTCCCTCTTATGTGTGAAGGTGGTGGTTATGGTTAATTATCATTATTGCATCACTCGGGAAGACATTTTTCAATAAATTCAAAGATTGCTATAGAGTTCCATAAAGAATGCATCTCATCCATGCTATTATAACTTGTTACGTTTTTTTCTTCTCTTGGTTGACTTCTATATAGTATACTCTCTCATATATATGCATAAGGACGTCCTTCTGTCCAATATTGCAGCAGGTAGGGGGAGAAAGACAAGAGGGGCTGATCATCACTCGGGAAGACACTTTTTCTTACAGTATAGACCTATTAAAATGAGAACGGTTCTAACAAGTATTTGGGACCGTCCACTTTGATATATATATGCTTCTATGCTCAAAGTTATGAAAAAGTTATGTTATAATAACATACATCTTGTCATAATTACTCTATTGTTAGTTATTCCATTATGGGGGTGGAGATGTTAATCCAGAATGCCGAAGACTCCAAGAGATATTTATACTATATATATACATGCATCCATTGATCTTACAGATTTACATGAATATACAATTTTAAGTAGGCAGTAGATCTCAGAGCTATAGTTTGGGTTAGGGGGTACAGCGGGCAGCCCCAAGGACAACAGGACGGCTAGTTCTTCCTCTTCCTGACGAGCCTCTTGGCCACTTTACGGACAGCGCGGGAGGTAGCTGTCTGTCCGTAGAAGCGGGGGGGTCTTGACTCTTCCACATCCGGTTCCAGGACTTCCTCTGCGAAGGGCATCTCATCAATGATCTCTTGCTCCGTCCTGTTGTCCTCCTCCTCGGACAACTCGTCGTCGCTGTAGCTGACTCCGAGGTTGATGACTGGGGTCCAGCCCGGGCAGCCCTTCAACATCCGCCCATCCTCCTGCATGCAGCATGGACCGAAGCAGGAGAGTGGCCGGATGTGAAGCACACTGCCGATGGTGACCGCTTGGTGTGCTTTGGATATGCCGGTCACTTCACCGGTAGCCCGGATCTTGTGGCACTTCTTGCTCTTCCGGTTTGCATCGATATCCTTCTTACTCCGATGGATGAGTTGAATTTTCTCGGAGGAGACTTTATCCATGAAATCCTCTGCATTCTGTATAATTTGCTCCTTCTTGGTCTCCCGAGAAGCAATCCGCTTGATTGCCCCTCCCACCCCGTCGCAGGGGCCTTTACCATGACCACTCTCTAGCCAGGTCCAGGCACAGCGGACGTGGAAGAGAGTGGGGCTGTCCAGCAGCATCTGGCATATGTATCGGTTACGGTACTGCGGAGAGGGGGAGTCGGACACGAACCAAACGAACTGCAACTGGGGGTGCTTAAGCCGGAGCTCTTTTATCAGGGCCTCAACAAAGGTAAACGTCTCCTCAAAACCATGGGTATGGTCATCAGAGACCCCAACAAAGTTGTAGTGGTACATGGTACCTTCATCTCCCTCCTCTGGGACCCAGTCGGGATCCTCCCGGTCAACTGGCAAGTTTGAAAAGTCCTTGACCTTGGCCACCATGGCCTTGAGAGTGATCTGAGGTTTAGAATAGTACGCTGACTGGATTTGTTTGGCATAGTCCGTAGTCCAGTTTTCAACGTAGTCAACTTGGACTACGGACTGATGCATGGGGAGGCGGTCTTTCAGAAGCTTTACCTGGGAGTTCTGATTTTCTACTCTCCGACAGTGGGCCCTAAAGGAGGGTAGGAGGGCCACCAGTTTAGCCTTGAACACAGCCTTGGTTGCTATACGCTGAAACAGTAGCTGGCCACACATGGTGACTTCCTCCTCTGCATCCTCATCTTTGTTCTTTTTCCCTTGCTCCCGCTGTTGGCGTGCACTTTTCCCACCCTCCACCTCAGTTTTCTGTGGCTTATCCCATATGTAGTACTTCATGTGTGTAGCGGGGTACTCCTCCACTATTTCTTTGATTCTTTCGTCACTGAGTTCTAGGAAGCTGGTGGTGGACTTAGGTAAAGAAGAAACAGCCTGACACATGTATGCAATGTTGCTATGTGCCTTACAGAGACACGACTGACGCTTCATGACGTGAAACAATTTCATGTCATTTGGCCTGGCGCGCACAAAGGTGCTCTCGGACACCATGTCACTGGGGGCACATTGGGAGGTATACTTCCTGTAACTGTTGGTGAGAGTGTCCATGAGCACCACCTTCTGCTGCTCTATCCCATCCTTGTTCTTTTTCTTATTCGCCCCGTCTCTCTTTCCAGGTAACATGGCACTGTTCGCAGGGTCGCGCATCCATGCACGGACAACCTCTGCCTTTCTGATTCCGTCTTGCCTCCTTGTCTCACGGAGCTGGAGGTCAGAGAAGACCCTATTACGGTTTACCCAGAGTTCCTTGGCGAGCACACTTTTGGTCCCCCGTGGTAACTTTTGCTCCTTAAGCTCAGCGTCCATGCTGTTTTCGGATAACAGCTTCATCTTTTCCTTCTTTCCGAGTGTTGACAATTGTTTTTTCAGGACCATATATGGTTTTACCCTGTTCTCAACATTCTTGCGGGTCCTTGGGGTCATCCGCTCGTTCCTCATTAGATGGCTGGCACTCCTCCTAGGTGTGGCATCAGGGCCCAAGTAGTCTCTCTCCACATTGATGGCTTGTGGTGGGGGGTCTCTGACTGGGGACGGAGACAGAGAGGAGGACAGTCGCCTCCCTAGTTTTTTGGGCCTGCCTCTTTCCCTGTGTGGTGTTGGGCTTGGGTTGGGGGCAGGAGCAGGAGTGTCAGGGTTAGGTGCTGGAGTGTCTGTTTTCTCAGCAACTTTACATTTTTGTCTCTTTCCTGCTTCAGTTGCTTAGAGAGCCGCTCTATCTCTCTTTGGAGGGCACGTGTAGCTGGCTCTTGGGACCAGGCTCTCTTGCTTCTGTCATCAAATGTACAAGTATCTACCATAAGTCTCTCTCTTTAAAAGTATGTTCATATCTATTTTTTTTAGAAGTAGTATCTCAAATACCTTGCATACCTCCGGGGCCAGAGGCCTACATTCCTTACTAACACTATTACACTACCCCCTGTGTCTTCCCGAGTGATAAAGAACGGTCCCAAATACTTGTTAGGACCGTCCACTTTGTACCATAGAAGTAACACTACCCCCTGTGTCTTCCCGAGTGATAAAGAACAGTCCAAAATACTTGTTAGGACCGTCCACTTTGTACCATACACGTAACACTACTACTGTGTCTTCCCGAGTGATCCTATGTATAAACTCCATAGAGAAAATGTGATGGAAGGCTATGCCCAAAGAAATGATGCAATTGGATGAGTGAATTCTTTATTTGGAAAAAGAATTGACATGTTCATCAACATATATATAATATATATGTATAAATGTTAAGAAATACATGTGTACACACTTTGAAATGTTGCCTTCCAGCCGACTTTCATGTCCCTCAGTGTTGCAAGGAGTTGCTGATGCAAGGCATGGTGTGCTGTAACGTATTTTGTGGAGACTAGTGAGAGATAATCTTTTACAAAAAACAAGTTCTAAACTTGTGAGTCATGGTTAATACAAAATGCTTTATTTTTATAATGTTACAATGACTTCTGGAATGATGATATCTTTGTTTAACAGTTTTTGATCATGCACTTTTACTTTTTCATATATAGTCTACTTCTTGCCGCCCTTACACCACTTAAAAGCAATGGTCAACTTTTTGGGGTCACTCTTCCTCCTCCTGTAAAAAAATGTGATATAAAAATGTGAGAACAGAACGGTAAAATTGAAAAGAAGTATGATGTTACAAGTAGGAAGGAACACCAAGTTAAATATTAATACAAAGTACAATCTTTAAAAACAAATTTAATGCCAGCTGTTAGGGAAGAAAGTTCTTTTGCCTTACCTGCTGGATCTTCTAACAGGTGAGACAGGTGAGCCTTGGGGAGAGACTTGGGAAGATGCAGCACTCACAGGGGAGTCTGTGGCTGACTGCTGGAGGGTTTCCACAACCTGCTCCAGACTCCTCCGTCTGGTGGGACGTGACATCCTTGCTGTAATTTTAATGAACATACATGTAAAAAAATTAAAATCATTTAGTCATATAGTATTCTATAGATTAGTAGTAGAATGCCATTGCCCTGCATCACTCGGCAAGACACAGTGGTATTGCAATCATATTTCAAATAGTAGTCAGGAAAATAGATTAAACTACTTACTCTGGGAAGATGACGGTGTGGTTGCGGGTGTGGTTGCGGGTGTGGTTGCAGGTGTGGTTGCTGAGGAATAAAAACAATTCAATAATTGAGTATAGTTACTTATTCTACATTTATTTATTAAATGAGTATTTTGGTCATTTCTTTGGGCATAACCCTCCAATGAGTATCACTCGGGAAGACATGTTGGATATATATAGGAGAAATGGAAAATAAAATGTCTTTTTAATACTCACTCTGTGGTGAAGGTGAAGGGGTGGAGCTCTCCTGAGGAGGCTCGACACCAGGCTTCACAGCGGGCTGGACAGCAGGCTTAACAGGAGGCTGGACTGTGGACCTTATAAGGGAATGACTACATAGTCACCACAAGCAGGTTGTTGTGTGTCAGCATATTTTTAAAAATACAGATATATCTACATACATTATATAGTTTTGTGTTATCTAATTTGTCAGGATATTTATTAAATTTTTAGATAATTGAGAATTGAATATATAGCATTTATAAAGTTCATCCAAATTATAACTGTACTAACGAGGCTTCAAAGGTCAAGTTCAAGTTCCTCCTAATTCTGTCTCTTTGAGAACGGGTTGGGGGTGGAGAGACATCTACTGATCCCAAAAAATCAATGGAGTCTAGGTCCTCCTGCTGCTGTGGTGGTTTGGGCCTCTGTTGGGTGGGCAAGGGAACGACTGCCATAGATGTAGGTCTGAAAAAAGAATGAATAACGTGTACATTGTTTATTTTCAACAACGTAAATTTTTAAAGCTCATAGGACCCATAGAAGAAATGAGGGCTATGCCCAAAGAAATGGCCAAAAAGTACTTGTCTTCATGAGTTATTCTATATTATACTAGGTTCATACAGGAAATGTGATGCCCAAAGAAATGATGCAATAGACTTACTTATCCATCTCTGCATGAACTTCTACATGCACCTCAGTGGTTGGGGATGTGGTAGTGGTTGGAGACTCCGGTGGTGGGACAGACTCCTGTGGTGGCACAGACTCCGGTGGTGGCACAGAGGCTGCTGCAGAGGGGGGCCTTCCGGACCTTCCGGACCTTCCTAGCAGGAGTGGCCTTGGACCCTGGAGACTCCGGTGGTGGCACAGAGGCTGCTGCAGAGGGGGCCTTCCGGACCTTCCGGACCTTCCTAGCAGGAGTGGCCTTGGACCCTGGAGACTCCGGTGGTGGGACAGACTCCTGTGGTGGCACAGACTCCGGTGGTGGCACAGAGGCTGCTGCAGAGGGGGCCTTCCGGACCTTCCGGACCTTCCTAGCAGGAGTGGCCTTGGACCCTGGAGACTCCGGTGGTGGCACAGAGGCTGCTGCAGAGGGGGCCTTCCGGACCTTCCGGACCTTCCTAGCAGGAGTGGCCTTGGACCCTGGAGACTCCGGTGGTGGGACAGACTCCTGTGGTGACACAGACTCCGGTGGTGGCACAGAGGCTGCTGCAGAGGGGGCCTTCTTTGCAGGAGGGGCCTTCTTAGGTGTGGACTTGTAGAAGTCCATCCGTGACTGTGAGGGACTTATCTTTGCATTTACATCTGGACTTGCAGGCTTTCTGCGCTTGACAGGCAGCTTGGCTGGTGTGTCTACACTCACACCTGCAAGGCGGTGAGAAGACCTTCCTGAAGTGCCTGGGTTAGGGTCTGCCTGCTTATCTGTAAAATGAATTAAATTATAACTTGTAATTGGCTTTTACTATTGACTTTGTATTTCATAAAATTTTATTATTTCTTTGGGCATAACCCTCCATACAATTTTCTTCTCAGATATCGGAAATGTTTAACTCACAAGACTGTTATTATGTATACATGTTAGCATGTACATGTACATGTATAATACATACCTGTGCCTTTAGCCTTGCCAGTAGGTTTTCCTTCTTTTAGGAGCCTCCTTGCCTCCCTCTTTGCAAGTTTGTCTCTTTCCCTCTCTCTTTTAATTTTATCTTCCGGCATGAGGCTTCTTACTTTCCTGTCTGGGTTTCTCTTCTCGTAATCCTAGGAAAAAATTAGAATACATATCCATTTATAGATTTTTTCCGTACCAATTGGTTTTATTCATCTTGTATAGCATCACTCGGGAAGACATCAAATTTTGGTCATTTCTTTGGGCATTACCCTCCAATGAGTATCACTCGGGAAGACACTGCTGTACTGCAGCTCCAGTACTTTTTTTTGGGTTGTTTATTTGGCACAATATGATAATTAAATATATTGAACTTACCTCCTTAGACTGTTTATCCCGGTCTTTATACTCTTGTGTGTTTTTGACCTTCTCCCTCCATGTGGATGTGCTCTCCTTTGCTCTTTCTGACTTCTCTTCTGGAGTCAACGGCATCTTAAAAATAAATAAATAAATAAATTTTCATGTATGACACCTGGGTCAGTACTGACCATCTTTCTTGTCAATAAAAGATATTATTATTATTATTAATAAATAAATGTGATTTTAAACCAACCCCCCCATATTTGGATCATTCCACAAATTACATTGGGGGGTGTTCAATTTTCAGACGACCCCCCCCCCTTCATAAGTAATGATCACTCCCTAAAAGTATAGAAATGTATGGAAGGCTGAACATTTTGACACTGCGCACTTAGTTTCTATGGTGTTATTATGGATCTTTCGTTGGAAATTCGCTGTCCCACTGCTTTGTACACCTGCAGGCACATATTAAGGATTGTCTTGGCGAGTGATTAATTCAACCTAAATCCCATAGGCAAACATACACACAGACTACCTTCGAGAAAATATATACAAATGTAGGGAACGCTGAAGAAATTGACAGCGCGGGGATGCCGTACGAAGTCATTTTCGATTTTTCGGCAAAAAAAACATGCTCCGCTACTTTGGGGCTATTATCTATTCTCTTTCAACCCATATTTGTTATTATTTTACCATAATTTCTCATTAAAACCATCAAGAAATGAAAAAGACATCGCTTTCTTACCGTTGTTTCGTTGTCGTCTGCAGCCGGCAGCTTCGTACGCCCAAACGGCATGTCACATGATAGCGCTAAGCCAATAGGAAGCCGCCTGGCGTGTTAGTTCCAATTCGAAACACCAGATGTCACTCGGGAAGACGCTGGCTTCGGCAAGACATTATATATTTTGCCGCCATGGTTTGATACTACGGAGGGTAGGCGAGTGGTGTATGGCATGGATGGTTAGGCATGTCTGGGGGGTACATAACCCACATACTTTGGATAGTTAAATATATTAACCCTAAAAGGTAGGAGAAAAAATTATTATATTCTGTCTTGTCGAAAATGTCTTGGCGAGACTGCCTTCTCTTACAGAAATTAGGTATGGGTCTATTATTTCCATGTTTATCAATGGATTTTTTTTTTTTTCACACGCATTAAATATAACCTTATTCTAATTTTTAAAGGCATTTTTGAACCCATTGACCTCTGTGATTTTTTTAGGGGGGGGTATAAGGCTGAAACACTCGCCAAGACACAGACATTCACCAAACTTCAAATGCTCCCATAATATACAAGAAATGAGGCCAGGTGGGGGATGTTTGGCTCTGATACAATGTCCAACCACCAAATGTATGTAACGTAAATGGAAACTCACATATTTGGTACGATTTCCAGAAAATATTTTTTTTTATATATTTTGGGGGATTATTTTGCTCATTTAGGGTCAATTTTGGCCTATTTTGAGGCCCTGGAGACTAAAATATCAATTTCCCACCCCAAAAACCTATATGTGACATCAAGAACTCATTGATCCTGATGATATTAGCAAAAAAAATCCAAGAAAAAATCAAAAATCTAAGTACAGGGGCCGACGGAAGTGCCAAAAATAGGATATGCTCTGTTTCTATGGTTTTTGACCTTGCAAGACATAAACAATCTGTCATGAGCAGATTGATGGCAATTGATTTTAAGGTAGTCTCAGGTAGGCTACTTTCAGATTTTCGAGAGATATTTTTTCAGATACTTTACAGAGTTTTGAGTTTTAACAAGTTTATTGGCAGAAATCATACATGTACGTTTTTCAGATCGGCCAAAACACGGCAACAGGAAAGAAATAGTGTAGCGCTCAATCAGGTTGTACAAAGTTACATCAGGCAGGCATCATTTTGGGTGTAGATCATTACGATATTACTAAAGACATAACTAAAGCCTCTTAGGGGCTGTATGTATCACCATGATTTGCACAAGTCGATTATCCGCAGGCAGCATGTATATTACATCTTTCAAAAATAATTGCGTAGTCTATCAAGTGACGGTTATACACCAAATACATTCAGATTTTGTTCATGAATTCTTTCTTACTGCCTATCTGCTGAGTATTTGCATCCAATTTGTCCCAAAGGACACATCCCCTGTACAGTGGTGACTTATTTTTCTTAATCACTCTTAATTAGATTGCCTTGAAATAATAGTAATAGGCCCGCCTCTCCAGATTCAACAGCTTCGGCAGTTATTGCCCATTAAAGTTCCTCAAACTATTAATATTTGAGTACTTCATATCTTATTGTGAATATAATCTAATGAGACCTACCTTTTGGAAAAAGAGGAAAGAAACGATATAATATGGACTTCTTATAATTGCCAATATTCATGCCATTACCAATTGAGATTTATCTGTTAACCCTTACGTGCCCAGATTAGCAAAAGTGCGCTCTTAACCATGTATGTATGTTCAACAGGCCACCATGGGTTTAATATTAATCAGATTAAGATGATTCTTGCATCAGAAGTTTCGTAATGTCAGTGGCTTTCCAATGGTACCAAATATGTCATAGATGCGTAGGTATATAATTATTGATAGATCCACTTGGAGAAAATAATGGATTGAAAATAGGCTTAATATACATGAAAAGTGCGCGCTCAGGCCATGAGAATACAGGGGAAAATACAGAAAATTCAATAAATTCACAAAAAAGAATATTGATAAAGATACCCAAAATATTGATGAAATATTTTTTATGTGATTTTCTCCAAGGAATCCAAATATAATAAGTATTTTTGTTCAGTTTCAATCAATATGGCCTTCTTTGAAATGTTAGAATTATGCTTTATGATATGAAAATAGCCTATTCCTCACAAAAATAAAAGAAAATTAAATAAAAAAATGATTTTCTGAGCACCCTAATCCAAATCAGCCCAGTTCACATTCATGTACCATCATCACTCCCTACTGACTCCTACAACACTCTAAAATATGCTTTAAATTACATTTTCTGAAAGTTGTGTAACTGCCCTCTTTGTTACCATTTGAATCAGTACTTAAATATGGACATGGTATAGGTAATAGCCTCTATACTTCAAATTTTGTTGAATAAATCAGCTTCCTCAAAATAATCCTGGGCACAAAAGAGTTAATGACATTTTCTTTTCCACAAGCAAATAAAAATGTCAGCTCTCCTTAATTGATATCTTCTTCTTTTAGGTGCTCCAATGGATGGAAACCAGCATTATTCAGCCATTACCTACCTGTATAAGCGCCGGTTACAATCACCAGTCTTGACTGAGAACCAGGGGTACAAGAATATTTAAATTCTAAGATACATAAGAAAAAAAGGGGCTAAAAATGCTAGTTTTGAATAAGGGCCTTGAGTATAGACTTGAGCATCTGAGTGATTATACAAGCTTATATATTATGTAGCCCTAAGATTTCATCAATGTTTATTGATTAGTTCGTTGTGGAGAATGCATGCATTGTTAATGTGTAGGTTTCCTGTCAGCAGAACAAGAGGTTTTGCAGTGGCATGTTGGGTGTCACTTTCAGCCTCTACTTCTGTCATATTGCAACTATAAGACACACTAATGGAGCTTCCTGATGACTGCCTATATAGGAGAAAGAATAATAACAGTGTCAGATACAAAGATGGACCAGATTGACATGCATCATCAATGCATACATTTATTGAGCCTTTAGGAAACACACTGAAATGCAAGAACACATATTTATAAAGAAAATAGTCAAAATCAACTGTGTATAGAACATAATGTAAGCCCCAGTTATCATGGTTGTACGTGGTAACAGAGCCTGTCCGAACTGCTGCACATTGTGTTATTCGCACTAGCACAACATCCTGTGAAAGGGTGCAGAAGCAAGTCTTATCTAGTTTTGTATCCAATGGATGAAAACGAGGGGTGTTCTTACAGAATAGCAGACTGAAATAAAGGCCTGATTAGGGCTCAGTCCTAGCAACAGGCTCCAGATAACCATGGACATACATTAACTTTGTTCTCTAACCCTCACGGTCGACAAGCTGAATTGTTTTATTAAATGAGGGAATCACCAATTTAAGCCTTTATTGGAGACAAATCAAGTAACCAAAGAAAAGCAGACTTCCCTCCTCCCCCATTTGACATGGAACCCCCTCCTCATGACCCCAGTCCTTCCTACAGTCATTTACATAATTGATTTATCATATTTGAGAAAGGCCAGGTTACCCTGGATCTGCTGCCTGGGTCAGCCTGTAGCACATCTGGCTGAGGCCTGAGTAGAATTGTATGGTTAATGATGTGTATTAGGGTCAATGATGACAGGTAGAATGGAAGGTCAACAAGATGTTTTTTTTTTCTTTTTGTATCTTTACCTTTATCGGAGACAGTTATAAGGTGGAAACATCCAAAGATATTTGGATAAGCATCACAATGTACTGAATAAGTTGCAACTGGGATAGGTTTGTGAATTCTAATCCAGTGTTTTACCTTCAGGCCCTTAAAGGAAATTAGTATTGGCTTTAGTGATGTTCTTTTGCATCATCCGTAACATTGAGTCATGAGACGACAAGGTACTTTGTTGAAATAATGACCGTGAGAGGGGATGGTAAAAGTTAACACCTCTCCCACTTTAATGATGTTAAACGTCCTGTGGCTCCCTTGTGGACATTTTGTAGGTAGCTGAAGTCATTAGAACTACTCATGCTGAGCCAACATTACTTTTTACTATTACATGTGCTTGGGCTCTTCCCTGTACTTATCTTTCTTCCCTGCATGTATGTCTAATAGAATAGACCAAAATAGAGAGTTAATCATTTCACCTCATATCAACATGAAGAAAAAATTATTTTCCAGTCCCTTACACGAAAGAGGTCTAAATAATATCTATATTATGATATATTGCTATGCTTTGTGAACCAGTGTAAATGAGATGTTCGCTGTTTACCTTATCAATAGGAATCCAGTAGCATGTGATGCTATGTGAGGTCATAGATGCATGATGTCTGCTCGATTTTGCTTGTGAACATGCCTACTCATTTCAGTTTTTCTCTGATCCCCAACAATAATTACTATATTGATTATAGGTTTCCTGCATGTCTTCCTGAACGTAACAAAGGAAATATGACAGAAATCAGCAGCATCAGTACAATGGTGGCAGCATTTCTGTCCTGTGTCACAGCAATATAAACTCTTTGAGAAAGCTTCTTTGTATCATTGATGATGGGTAAGGAATCTCAAAATCCTGTCAGACAGGGAACTTTAGTGTGGATCTTATTTCACTGTTTAATGAGAGGAATAGAGTAAGAGTCTAAGTAATGCAGCAGTCATAGTAAAAATAAGGAAGGAAGTCTGGTGTGTAGGCAGGAATGTTTGATTAAAAAGGACACTATTTGAAATGAGTGAGTAACATGTGTAATGTTGAACAGAGGGATTGGTGGAGAAACATATAGGGGACCAGAGAGACTTTAGACTAATGTGGGGATGATAATGGGAAAGGTATTGATGGAGATATTGACCATTTTAGCAAAACATGATCATCACAGATAAGTATGATTAGCATAGTCATCACCAGCTATCCCTAGAGTGACGTGGATAGATGAATCAGCCATTGTAAGTCATGGCGTAGCCATGGGTAGCTACCCTTTAAAGGTCTTTCATTAACTGTTCTGTAGTAATTTGAGATGTTTCCTAATTACTTCAGGTATCAGGTGTCACCACACAATCACATCCTCAAATCTCCTAATATGGCTATCTTACTATGTATAGGCCTGAGCGTATAAGGATACAGGTGGAGGGGAGTGTTTACAGGCATTGACATGCAGCCATGTTGGGGAATTAAATAAAGAAGTATTGTGTTGCAAATCGTGGTCATGCCAGTACAAGAAATGGGCCAGGTGAAGAGGTAGCTAGTGTGGAGAAGTGAGTCAGTCTAGTACCCTCACAGTGTGACTACTGTGGTAGGTAAGAGTGGCATGTCTATAGATATGGGTCTCAAGAGCTAATGAACAAGAATGGGACACCATTAGGTACCTAATAGTGCAAGAATCTTCAGTCTAATTCAGTAAGTAGAAGTATGCATGTGAAGCAGCGCAGCATGTGAAGCAGAGCTTGACTTGTTATGAAAAGAGGGCACCTACTCCAAGCTCTATTCAGTATAAAAGCAACAAGGTGCCATTCAGACTTTAAAGAGCAGCAAGCAGGAGATGTGTGTGGATATATAATGGCGGTAAGATACTCTCACACTAATGCTGACACATCTGTTGTACTAAATGGTTAAAAAGTTCGTAAATTCTCTCATATAAGCTGTGGCTTATAACATAACCCAAATCAAAATAAGGCTTATAGAATGGGCCCACAGTGATGGTGTGGCTTATAGTGGGATATTTAAGGCTAAAGAATAGTACTAAATTGCCAATTTTCAAGCATCAGTTGTGGCTTATAGCTTATTCAAAAGTCAGGGATGCGGCTTATACATGGGATGTGGCTTATATGAGAGAATTTACAGTAGCATCTTTGATGTACAGGAAAAAAATCTTCACAGAAATCTGCAACATATAACTGATAATAATACCTTTTCACCCTCTGAGGCTTCTCAGTCTAAGCAAGAGAAACAAATTCAGGACTGCAAACGGAAGATCAGATAGAAGCCCAATATAGATAACATCTACTATTGACTCTGCAAGACACCAAAGGATGTGCAGAATAATTTGTTTTATCTCATAGCTTCAATGAATTCACATGTAACCTCTTACTCATCTAAACTAATGCATGGCCTGCCACACATACATACATAAACAGAATAAGCATAGACAATGGTTCAAGTTGTATAGATCAAATATTTTTATCAATAGTCACCTTGCATTGTTCTTTGATTTGGATGTGACAGCATCATTATACAGGTTATGTCATGCATGCACCTTGGTTGTCTGTAGTTACTGGTTATTGGCAGTATGTGAGTTTCCTGCCAGCAGAACATGAGAGCCATATAGCAGTAATGTATGTGTTGACAACAAAGAAGCTGTATCAACTCTGCAGTCTTATCACATGACTAACACAATGTCACATAACAACTGGAAAGGCATGAGATAGTGTCATAGAGAATCATTGTGAGCACATATATTAATGCCTTAATTGCTGTAGCAGGCAATACCTGTGTCACTGCAAAGTACTTACCTGGTGATACATCTGATCCAAATGTAAGAGACCAGTGAGATTTCAGGGTATTCTTTTGGTATGGACAGGGTTAAGGAGAACAATTACGCCCCTCACCCTGCTCTCCCTCCCACATGCCCTAACATCAAACATTCTGTACTGACCGCTCCAATCTGCTTACTCTTTGAAGAGGTGACTTTGCCTCTTGAGAGTCTTGAAAGTCCCATCCCCTGTCCACTGCAATACCACTCTCTAACCTCCCCTGTATAGTCCAGTTCCCTTCCCAAAGAGTGCACATATCAGTCCCTATGTAGAAATGTACCAATTAGCTCCTCTGAAAGTGACCTCATTATTTCTATCTCTTCTGATCTGACCTTGGTGCTCAGGGACATGGACACATATAGTTGATACTATCACTTTGTAGATGTAAATCTCATCTTGATAAAGGGGGCCAGTGCAAAGTGAGAGTAGCTGTCTGCTTTAGACATGTTTAGAGGAAAAAGTTCTTTCCCCTCATCCTGACCTCCGTCCCCCATACATCAAACCTTCTTTATGATCGATCCAATCTATTTACTCTTTGAAGAGGTGACTTAACCACCAGAAAGCCTGCCCGACCATACATTTGCTCTCAATAGGTGCCCCTGTATAGCCCAACTCTATTAGCAAATAGTGCACATATCTATGTGAATGTGAAATAGGAAAACCTAAGTCTTTAGTGTTGAAATGATTAAGATGCTGAATTTGATATATAAGGGAAATAGCAAGGAATGTCAGATGATGAGTTATTAGTGGTTAGGGCACTCTCTTATAGATAATAGTCTTTATCAATGCCTGCCTAGTCGCCACAGTTGCCTTTTGATATTATTCCAACCGGTATATGCCAATCAATTTGGGATTCTATGATAAGGATTACTTGTGATAAAACTTGCCTTTTGAGTGTAATGATGTGTGTTTCTGATGATGTGATACTATGGGCGTGGAACCTTCATTAGACTTAATTGAACTGGGAATATTGGTCATTCTCATCATTGGAGCATGGTTCTAGTTACATGCATTTGACTCATTGAGAATTTTCATTCCTCTAATGTCTCTGCCTATGTATCTCCTTTTTACAAATGTGTAGGCGTATACAATGTTATTCCTCTTTCACATCTAGGCGAAGCCATCTTTGATCAGAAGCATGAATTCAGTCTTTTTTCTGCAAGTGCCTGCAGCTGTACAAAGTAACTCTGAGTGATTAAAAGATAATTAAGCGGGTTTCAGATGAGTCTTTGTTCTTTTGTCTTTGTTCAGCACCTCGTTCTGAATAGGCACTAAAGATAAACTATCATAAGACAAAAATAAGAGAAGGTGGATAGCATTATGATGAGTTTATATTGTTAGTTTACACCAGGAAAACATGTTCTTCACAACCTTGTATGCGGCTGGTGTTCTGTATAACAATTACAAGTTGAACATACACAAATCATTTAAATATACCTTGTTGCCATAATACCTTGCATGTAGGATGTGGCCTATATGTGAGGATACACCCATATAATACCTTTTAGAGTCAGAAAAAGCTGGAGCTGCACCTTATACTTGAGGAATGGAAAATATAGAATAATACTATAATTACAAATATCTTACACTATGTGCACCTTATAGGACCGGCCAAGTTAGGGGTGCAGCTTACATACAGGGTTTGCCCCATATGCATTATTATCATGTAAGTATGATAAAAGCCTTACTGGCTGAAATAAAAACAATTTATCAAATGCATAAATCTTCTGCTGAGTCACAAGGGAGTTTTCACTTAAAGGGACTCTGAATCAAGGACCTAAGTTTGCTGAAGTTTGCATTCTTGTGACATCAGCAATTCACAGCTCCTTTGAATCGTAAGGTTCGGATTGGAAAGGGATATCATAAAGAAGGTTCTTTAACAGATCAGAGGCGAAATGTCTAGTAGCGATTGCCAGGGCCAACATTTGTATTTGGTAGGTGCAGTAAGGGATACTAACACTGCCAGGACCTCCTTCATGAGGCTATTTGGTTTACATCGGATCTGACTAGGGTTAGTACTTCATTACACAGGAACAGGACACTGAGTCTCCCCCATGGTTATATTACATGAAGTGGCAGAGGGGGGAGGTGCAGTGGTGGGGAAGTTGATAGTGCTGCAATAGTGGTGTCAGAAGGTGTCATGGCTTGATAACAGCACTGTATACGTATAGCCATCTCACTGGACATCACTGTGTGATATTCCCTATTTATAATGTACTTAATACATCACACAGAGATATCTTCAGGCTTATTGCAATTTCTTATCTGGGGCCAGGATGTTTTGTGAATCTTAAGACATTTACAAACTGTTCCAAGACACCCAGAACACCATTGTAAACGCCGTGATTGTAAATGAGCTATACATACCGCTGTAATACATATACCAGGATCCAAATCAGGTCATTCGGTTTGTACTAACAGCAACTACCACTGTAGACCTGCATATGAAGCAAACCACTGTAAAACCTTGCACTGGGTCGACAGTGCACATAAAGGCTGAGAGATGATGGATAACAGAGAAATTGACTCAATGTCCACTGCAATGGAGGATTATGGTAGATGAAAATCGTGTCATCCTTATGAGGGAAGAAGTAAAGTCAGAGGAAAGTTCAGTGATGTGACATTATGGCAAATTGGATTCAACTCTTTTTGTATCAAATAATGTGGGTGGCATCGGTCTAACAAGATTTAAAAATGCTATATTTCTGGTAATCTGTGACATATACTTGGAGAAGGGGTCTTAAAACCCCCTTCACTAAGTCCCCTTTTCGCAGATCGTGTCATTCTACTACCACATCTCGCCAAATGGTGGCTGTCACTGGGATGTAAAAATTGGGATATTCTCGTCCAAAGACTACTGGTATGCAGTATTCAACCTATTGCATGGAGGCTTTGAGTTCTAGTAGGGTTCAGTAAATGAATACAGCAACCTGTCTGTAATCAGATCTCCTGATGGCAGTCTCAGAAACTACATCCACCTTCAGGAACTGTCCCATAGATTCTGTCTGGCTGACTTACTGAAAGATTGCACAGGATCTCAGGGGATCTCATCGGCTCTACCTAGGTACCTTACTCACAGACCCTAGTGTATGTTGGGATTGACTGGGGTGTTTCTTGCTACTACTATAACACATGTTAAATCCCCTATTACTGCTCACCACTCCAGGAGGGCCTGAGTCTCTCCCTTAAATCACAGTGAATACCTAATTACTGATAAAGATGAGGAAGGTCTCTGGAAGGCATTCTCAAGATGGTACAACTAGACTCCTTCAAATCATATGGGATCCCTCATTCTAATGCGATTACAGCCCTGCATTTCGTGGTCACTAAGGATTGCTCTGGTACGACTTCCCTAGCAAGCCCTATGTTAATACTACACCAGATGCTGATTGTAAGGAGCAGTCGTAGTGCCTTACCTATAATCACCCACTCTAAATTTCCGACTTTCAAATCATAGTGGCGGTATTTAGTCGTACCATCTTGAGAAATGCCCTCCTGAGAGTGTAAGTGGTATCTGTATATAAGGTTCAGGTCTCACATTCAGACCAAAATCCTCTAACAGAATGTGGATTAAGCTGCAATTGATGTGTGGTGTGGTTTATGAGACCTATAAAAGTGTTTTCAAAACATGCCCAGCTGCCCCCTGAACATATATTACATCATTCATTCACTCATCTCTGAAATGCCAAGTAAGTAGTGTTTATGGGGTATAAATTAAGGACAGAATGCATTATCTCCCTATCATTACACACACACTCCTACCCTTACACACAACTTAATCTACTTGGTAGCTATTGGTGTTTACCTACTTGATTTATTACATTCTAGACAGGCTTGCTGCCCAATGTCTATTCTTGGGGACTTGTAGCACATCATGGGTGTTGTGATAGACTCGATACTGAGTTTTGCACACAATGTGCAAAGGTGAAACAAAACAGGCATGGGTAGAGCAAGTAGCTTATGAAAACTACATGCAAACATTTTTGTATTTTTTTTTGTGCTGGCTCTCTACATGCTCAGTTGGAGCCTCTTGAATCTGGATCATCGGGTGGATGATTGCAAGTCATTAACAATCTGTAATGAGTAGATTGCAATTGATGACAATTGATTTAGGTAGTCTCAGGTAGGGTACTTATCTTTCAGATATTTGAGACAGTTAATATGATATATGTATTACATCAGCTGCTCTGCCTTAAAGACCCTGTTTCTTTTTCCCATCAGTTGGTCTCTGCTGTGGACAGATACTACTTTTGTATCAATCACTCTCAATTAGATTACCTTGAAATAAGGACAGGGAGTATAAACTGTTTGAAATTAATAAGCGCCTGGGGGGCAATGCTGTATGTAGTCCTGAGATTTCATCAATGTTTACTGATTGGTTTCTGTCGCCAGGGAGCCATTGTCAATGCGTAGGTTTCCTGTCAGCAGGACGTAACAGAAGTGCGGCAGTGGCATGTGGGGGGTTTCACTATAGTAAGCTCTACTTCTGTCACGCTACAACTAAGACACAGCAATGGAGCTTTCTGATGAGTGCCTGAAAGTAGAAAGGATAGTAACAGTGTCAGATTCAAAGATGGACATGCATTACAATGCACATGGTGTTATTTGCACCATCACACCATTCTGTGAAAGGGTCTCTGAATTGAAAGCAAATAGTTGAGATTATAACCAAAAAAAAAATGTATACCTAAAGGCACTATTGGTTGCACTATGCTTGACTAGGGTGAATGTATACATTCTTTCGTGCAGAACCAAGAAGCTAACCAGATTGCCATAGACCTAAACCAAGGATGTTTTCTAATGTTCCCAGTCAACAAACTGTATTGTTCTTTTGGATGAGGAAATCACCAGTTTAAGCCTTCAGTTCGGTGGATACAGATCAAGTAACCCAAGAATAGCAGACATCCCCTCCCCTACCCCATCTGATATGGCACCCTCTCCCCCAGGTGGCTGTTGCTAAACCCTTGGAAGTCACTTCTGTTGGAGGTGTACTTCCAAAAACGGAAGGCACTCATCTTTGGTAGTCTCTTCTCTATTGCATTGCAAAATGACACTTCCCAACAGAAGTGGTCCAGAAGTGGTTACTAACAACCCCTCAACTGGAAGTTGCTCCCTACACTCTGTCGCATAAGTATATAGTTGTGGGCAGTCTGGGAAGCACTCAGGTGTGACCACTTTTTGCAACACAGTTTGATATACAGGAAAGTGACTACTTCTGGACTACAGTGTTGGAAGTGATACTGAGTGGTTAAGTAGAGGAGGGAAGTGGGAAGTGAGGTACCTACCCTGGAAAGAAACAACTCAATCTTTTCGCAACAGCCTCCTGTCCATTGATACACATCACCCCAGCCCTTCCAACATGTATGCTCAACTGCAACGTGGTTATTTACATAATCGATTTATCATATTTGAGAAAAGCCAGATTGTATAGGATCAAATTAACAATTAGACAAAATGATCATTCAAGAAAAGTAATATATTTTTTTCTTCCCATATGACAAATGAAGTGGGGAGTTAACATTGGTATATTACATTCCACTTTATATTGAAATAAATAGTTCATTTGTTTGTCCCTTACAGGGAGAAAATGTATGGGAAAAAGGTTAATTTACAATGAGTTTGTCGGAACATAACCACCAGTAACCTAACAAGAGAAAACATGGCAGCAACCAGCAGCTATAATTAGAAGGTGGCAGTCATCTTTGTCTTGTGTCACAACATGTAAATGGCTTTCTGGCAACTGTAAGAATATGTGTGTAAATCATTGATGACGGGTAACGAATAACTGATCACTTCCGCACAGGGAACTTTGGTTTGAACCTTATTTCACTGTTTGATGCAGAGATGTTAACAGATTATTACACAGAGTTATCATAAGAAGCAGCCTGATTGCATACAGGTAGCAATCTCCAATGAATCAGGGACTACAGTAGGTGCATTGCAGAAGCAGGTTGCACACTTCATCTTTCATTAGCTGTGATACTTCAATTCTAGATCTCTTGAGGTATCCAGTCTCACCACACACTTCAGTAGATCTATATGAATGTTCTCCAAATATAACCGAGCATTAGTCTGTGTAGTGATTTGATGAACCGAATTTGATACATCCTGATGAAGGGGAGGGGTGAATAAGGACATAGGACATTGGTGTCCAGAAACATTATAGGAGAAATTAAAGAAATGTTAATAGAAAAAAAAGCAATCCCACAATTAGCATACATTTATCATACATGAAAATGGAACGGCTTCAACTGTCTCCCTTTCATTTCCCCCTGTTCCAATTTACTCTGGCATTCAGATACCCTTCTAGGGGTTCAAAATCTTTCTATGTTAATAACACCATTAGTAGTATATAGGGGAAAACTCAGCGCATAGGAACAGCTACTGAAATTGATTTGACCTACTTACAAACCGGAAGAGACCTCATTTTTCAAGCTCTGATTGGCTAAGAGGTGTTTGCCATGGCAACCGTTGCATAATCACCTGACACCTAGTGGATCTTATTGGAACTCCTTATAGCTGCATTAACTGGAGCCCTCTTGTGGTTAAAAAATATTAATGATGCCTTTACACCTGACACCTACACTGTAAAAAAGGTGTTTAGATATTAAACACTTATCTAAACACGTTCCTGTCCCACCTTTCTAAACACTTATTATATAAGTTTATAGGGAAGTGTTTAGGCAAAAAGTGTTTAGACAAGTGTTTAGACAGCCAAAAAGTGTTTAGATAAGTGTTTAATTTCTAAACACTTATCTAAATAAGTGTTTAGAATCGAAACACTTATTCAAATGTTCTAAACACTTTTTGAAATGTGTTTAGAAAGGAAACACTTTTCTAAACACCTTTTAGGAAAGTGTTTTGTGTGTAAACACTTTTTGACTAAACACTTTTTGCTAAACACTTTTCAAAAAGTGTTTTGATTCTAAACACTTTTCAAAATAAGTGTTTACAATCTAAACACATTGTTAATGTGTGTTTAAAATCTAAACACATATGGATGTGTTTAGGTGAAATGTGTTTAGAATGTAAACACTTATGCAATGTGTTTAAAAAACTGGGACAAATAAGTGTTTACAATCTAAACACTATTTTTTACAGTGTAGTGGATATTATTGGAACTACTTATAGCTATTGTATTGTATGCCATGTAACATGCTACTTCTCTTTTGCCATCAAGAGATGAAATGTATAATTAACACAACATAACACAACGTAGGTTTTCTTTTCACTTTATTTCATTTTTTTTGTACATATGTGACAGAAAGAGGTGTTTGCTCTTATTGATCCATGGTGAATGAAAGCTCAAACCTCAACAGTGGTGTCTTTTAAGTTAGTTGAAACCTCCGTTAAACTTTCTACGTAAAGAGCTATGTCACCACAACCCATGTTGTTTAATGCCACAATTAAACTGCTTGGACGAGATATCTTCTTGTATTTCCACACCTTAAGAACTTCAAGGAGAGGGTTTTGTACACTTCTGTTGGAGGTAAATGGTGAGGGGCAGAGGTTAAGCTCAGAAAAAAATTAACTCAAATTCCATTCCCAATTCTGTCCAATCGCGCGCCAACTTCTGTGCAAGATCAACAATCAAAGTTTCTACTTTCCATTCTTCTGCAGGTATTTCACTATGATCCTCCATGTTTTCTCTGGCTATTGGAGCAATGCTAGATTCACTTTTCATGTACTCCATGAGACTCATTCTCAGTCCTAAATAAACACCTAGCTGAGTTTACTCTGCCATAGGCAGTCTGTTGCTTACTTCCAATAACAAATTATACAAAAGGTAATTCTTTATGATAGTAGGTAGGTAGGTAGGTAGGTTATGATAGGGCGGGAAATATACAATTTTATTTGAAAAATTTTTTATTTTAAAAATTAAAAATGACAGCTTGTAGCAACAGAATAAATTTGACAAGATACAACAGATGGTTTAGATTGTTCGCTTTCTTTTTTTTACTTTAGTCCACACCTTATTCGTGGGTTCTATATTACTAATCGGTATATAAATACGCTTTGCCTTAATAGATATTAAGGAGGTCTGTACCCCAACTGTTACGGTCCCCACACAGACTCATTGTCACATACTAGCATGACATCACAGTCGATCCGATCTTGGGATTAGCAGAAAGTGTCTCTCCTAAATCACTAAAAGCACTAAAAATTTACTAAACTAAATCACACTAAAAAATCACTTCTCTAGGATAAATATTTCTAACTATCCTAATTATGCTAGGTATCAACCCCCTACAGATATATAAGTACCCAATGTATAAGATCATGGATTACTGCCCCTGCTTTGTAGTAGCAGGGATAGGAAGTGATTTTTGTCCGGGCGAAATTGTGTCTGGACGAGTGACCATTCAGTGACATGCCATGTTGAGGACTTGATTTCCTATGGAAATAAGCATCAGATCTTCGTGAAAATTGCAGGTCCAGCCTATTTAGACCTGTAGGTTATACAAAAAATAAGTTTTTAATAATGTCAAATGTGTCTTTACTATCATAAAGTGCATGTACTTTTAATAAATGTTTATCACGATTTTGTTGACATTTTTTGTCTAGATAAACAATTAATGTGTCTGCCCCTGCTATGTACAGTTACTGCATTTAACTATCCAAACAATGTCAGTTATTTACCCCTCACATATACCTAAGTATGTAATGTATAGATAATTTGGTTATTGCTTTGCCTTGCATCAACAGGGAAGGAAATGTATCAGCCCAACCACTAGAACCAGTTCTACAGGAAAAACAATATAGAGGAGCAGCACAGGGGGCCCTCTGGGGTCATTTAACTTACAAGATTACTGATAGCAATAAGTTGTTTTTTTTTATGTTGTCCAATGTCTCTGGGTATGGAAAAGTGATGTTTGACCAATGAAAGCTTGTGCAGTCGCTGAGAAATCTGCAATTCTTTACAACCATCTCTTGAAATTTTAGCCTCGTTTTTAAGAGCTAAAATACACTTTGGTCTACCTGTTCTGGCACTAATATTCATCTTACAACAATTCTAATTGTACCTACCCCCCCCCTAAATTGGACCCATCGATCACAATGCAGCCAACCATTTGTTTCTAGGACAGGCAGTTACCTAGCAACAGCTGATTTTAGCTAGCAACAGACCCTTTCCAAGACAAAGAAAGACCTTTTCTGGGAATGACTTACAGAATGGAGATCATGGCTATTGCTTCTCATTTTGGTATTGAGAAGGTCCATGCCATTGTAGAAAATGCAATACTGTACTAAAACACAGTGTGCTATCAGGGAATATAGTAAAACATGATATAGCAAGTATGATCAAAATATGCAACTTCAGCATTATCTTCTATTGGAAAAATATCATTTACTGGATAATTGTGGTGTGTCTTATATCCTCAAAAACATCTGAGGCTTTCACTTTACTCCTAGAGTAGCTGATTGCCTGGCAACAACAAATTTACTTAGCAACCTATATTGAGAAGTATATTCAGAAAAAGACATTTGAATTTGATGAGAATTAAGCATCCATGGACTCAATGTATTTGGAAACAATTATACCTCAAAATACCCCCCCCCCCAAAAAAAATAGGGAATAATTATATTTAACAATAGTGCAGTTGGTTATTGTTTAGAAAGTACTAGCTTTTGCATAGCAAGGAGCCTACCAACTGACACACAGATGCTCCAGAAATGAAAAGATATCTGCCAGGTATTCTAGTGATCACAGGGGCTTTTTACTAAAGATGTCTATTGCTGGGCAAGAGACATCATGAGTGTATTGTTTGTAAACCAACCACATTCCAAGGACCATGTGATAGCCAAGTTCATGTACATGTGTATAATATGTAGATCCAATGAGATGAGATTCATATATTAGTAAGCTATATTTGCTTGAAATATATATGATCCTATCATAAAATGTCCCCATATAAGAAAAAATCACCCAGCAACTCATTTCCTTTTTCTATTTTGGAAAATAATATAAACCATACCTAGTGGCCTACAAATATTCAGATTACTACTATTCTATAGTATGGTACTCCCATATATTAGCTGGACCCTGAGTCAAAGTAATATACTTTGAGCTGCAGCCAGAGCCTGAAATGACCTATAAGCCACACCTTATACAGTGGTTTCATACAAGTTCTGCAGACTTAAATACAAAATCAACTGTCACCATTTTGGCTCAAGATAACATCAGCAAAGTATCATTGAAAGCAGCTTATGTATCGGGTTGAGGTAACAGGTCAGTCTGTGATTTATGTGCATCTCATGTGAGTCTCAGAACACAGATGATATCTAAATATTTCATTGGGTGTCATTTGGTAACCTGCCATACCTTAGTAATTGCTGTTATAATAAGTGTGACATGAAGTTATGTGCTTGATTACCCATTATCAGTGGTATCATTCCATTCCTGTCAAGGAGAAGTCAAGGAATGCTACCAACATTAACATGTCAAGTCGCTATCAAGAGCTATATTAACCGTAGATCCAATCAACCACAAGTCATATACCTGTCTATACAAAGTCATATCAAATATACAGACAGATTCAAATTACCTTCTGATAATTATCAAAGCTCTCCCACCAAAGTGGTAAGGGTAAAATTAAATATTGCCCCTATGTGATGTTACATGCCCTCATACATAACACATCATCACCATCTTGAACTCTCTCATTCTAAAGCATACAAAGAATATCATGGGTAATCTGAGTCTTGGTAAATACCTTGCTTCCAGTATGTATCTACCTATTAATTAATCCTTTTTGAGTAATATTTAGCAACATTATTAAAATAAATTAATGACCAATGATTAAAATTATAGGAACTGTAACAAGAAGGGATTCCATATGTCCCTAATACTACCATAGAATCGTGTGTAAATGGCATGTCTTCTACATGAATCCAACCCTTGTCTTCTCATATACAATGTAGGATGCCCCTGTGCCTAGTAGCCTTAGCCTCAAGTCAATTACCTTAGGCGAATGCTTAAGTATTGGTCTGTGACTTCGGGTGTGTGGAGGGTCAAAAGGGGCATCTTACCAGTGATATCAGTCAGTACAAAATAGTAGCTCACATGTGGGGTAGATGCGTTGACATGTAAGTCATAGACACAGGTCACCGAATACCCAGGGGGGTGTCTCTACTCATTGTACTGCTCAACCTGAGGGTTCTGGTCGTGTCTCATTGTGCTGCTTTGCCTCAGGGGGCTGGTCAGGTATCAAAGTAAGCCTGACCCCCTGAGGAGTGCCAGATTACACAACAAATGGGTGGCACTGTGACATTGCAGGAAGTGTGGTGCAGCTGCTTAGGGAGGGCTTACTGATCTACTGTCTTTTAACACTTACACACCTACTCACATTATGATGTAGGCCTACTTAGGCTTAAGATCTATGAGTTCTAGAAGCGGGAGCGGCAGTGCAAGTTAATGGAGGATTAGAGATGAGACATGAGGTGGCATCTATTGAGGCACTTCCATAGGACACATTTCTCCCATAGACCTTATTTTCAACCAATGTGAGGCTGACCGGGCATTATTCTTGGTTAAGTGCCTATAGGATAATGCCCTGGAATCACGTTACTAGGCATCATCATGTTTAATATATTATGTTTCTAGGCAAAGCAAGGTTGGGCTATAGTCTCTAGAAGGTCCTGCCATAAAAGTGAAAACTCACCCTTGCTTTACAAAAAAAAAAATATCTAAAGGTGAAGTCTCTGAGGACCTCCACAGGATTCTGCAACCTGATATGCTTGACACACCTCCGTCTTCCTACAAAGGCTTTGAACTAACAGCCGTGTGGACAAAAATCACCTGCCTCTGTCTCGCACCACTGATGAAATTTGGACCTTAACACTATGGGAGTTTTCCTCACTGTACAAGCCAGAGGCAGAGTATTTTAATTAGGCTGCAGCTTCAGGCTACACAGTCTCGTTTTCAGGTCATGATGTCACAAGCAGCAATGGCAGCCCCCAGTCGGCCACCCATTGGCCACCGGTGTGCAGTGATAGTGGAATTAAAAAGATTTTGGATTAATAATCATACTCCAAATTCTAATAGAACTAGAAAGCTTGGAAGGGCTACAGATATTGTCCCTACACTGTCCATCAGTGACTATCAGTCGTCAGTTGGCCATGAATCAGTGGTTTTGTCTTTGTTTTCATCACTTAAATCACCTGCCTCTGGCTTGGCATTAAGGTCGTTTATTTTGCGAGCCAGAGGCATGTATCAAGTGTCCGTAGGAGTTGAACTAAGCTGTATTAAGTACCTCAAAATGCTCTTTGGGGCCCATCATATTATATTTAGTCCCTTCCCGTCTCTACGTCTTGAGGGATTTCCCTCTCCCAGTGTTACCATACATTATGGACGCTGCTGAAAAAAATGATTAAATGCATTCATCGAATCCCTGTGGCCATCTTGTTTTAGATAATGTAGAGGAACCAAAATAAGCTTTAAATTTTATGATAACTCAACTTCAGTGGTGATAATCGTCTCTGCCATATTGATTCCAACCTAATGACCCTCCTTTTGAAACACCATTGGCATTAGGAGGAGAAGGATGCGTCAACCAAAGAAAGGAGGATTATTTATCAACACAAGACCAATTTCAATAATGTGTTGACACTGCAGGACACCCTGCAATGTGTGCTTTATTTTGCTGTTTCACGAAACAGAAATGTATATCAAATTTATTTAAAAAAACACAAAAACACACCAGATACTCACACATTACCATTCATTACAACTGCCATGTACTTTCATGTTCCCTCTCAGCTCTGTATATGAGGTATTACTGATAGTATCAGTGCTGCCAATAACAAAAAAAGCTGTATAAAATCATTTCAGAAGTCTTATCATAGGACAAAGGTACATAATGACAACTGGTAAAAAAACACATAGAGTTGGTGTTCACATGAATAGATAGTTGCACATCATATGACAATACGTGCAGCATGAAGTTTTTGAACCCAGTAAAATATTTGGCAGTTACACTGCTAATACTAATCAAACCATATATTACAATTTGGGCGCGATGCTGAGAGAACATACTAAGGAATTGTTACTTACTTATTTTTCCTTTAAAAAAATGTTTTTTTCAATAAAAGATTAGACTATTGGAAAGTAATAAGAGCACACTGTGTGTAGCTGTGATGGTGAAAAGTACTTATTTTTATCCCTTCTGACCTGACCCTGGTGTTTGGAGAGATGGACACAGAGTGTTGATGACATTGTTGATGTAAATCTTGTCCAGTTGTTAGAGGCCAGTGGGACATTAGGGTAGTCCTTTGGTACTACCAGGTTTAGAAGGAACATCCCCACCACCACTCCCCCCTTTCCTTGCTTTCTGTCCCTCATGCCCTTACATCAAAACCTGTGTACTGATCGATCCAATCTGTTTAACCTTTGAGGATGTGACTTGGCCTCTGGAGAGTCTTCAAAGTCTCATTGCTCCCACTAACCACCATCTCTCTCTCTACAGCTGTGCCTGTATAGCTGATATTCCATTTAAATTTACAAAGAGGGTAGGGTACTGATATCTGTCCCCTATATCAGATATTGTGGGAATTTAGTAGTCTACATACATGCGAAAATGTGACAATTAGCTACTCTGTAATTTGCAATCTGTAGGATTCATATCAACAGAACAAAAAAGAATTGTGGGAAGTATGCTCATGGGTCAGGGCACTCCTTTACAGATATTGATTTACAGGAATGATTGCCTGGTAGTAGAGATTACCTTTTGATGTTCATTAACTTGGGTCATTTTGAGGGATTTTACTATAATGGCTGCCTGGTCGCCATTACTCTCATAAATTACTCTAAAACGTGACCTAACATCAGAACCATCTCAAGTCAGGGTATATCAGTATAAGTTGACAAAGGGATGCATAATTGATTGGGGGCTCACTTTCTTCTTCATAGTTATAGTTACCGCATGCAATGGAACGTTAAAAAGATTGTGATAAATGATCATACAGTGCTATTATGTACTATGATATATGGCTATGGCTTACCACTGTGATGCAAGTCTGAATGTAAAGGTTTCTAATCGGGGAGGCTTCTTACCAGACATAAAGGTGTGGGCAACAGCAAACGAAATGACAGAACAAGTATTCCTGCAAATGCTTTACATAGAAATAACTCTTAAATATCCTACATGAGGCTGTGAGGATTCCTGTTTGAACCCTTTTACTCTACATGAAGATTTTTGACCAGTACTTTTGTTAAATGCACAGATCTCAGTAGAAACTAGATACGATCATTCTTCCAGCTGGATCTTATCTCGTCCTCCTTCATGTCTGTCTTTGTGAAAAATATAAGAAAAAGAGACTTTTTCAAAACCCTTAACTCCCAGTCGTTCTCACATGCTCACCTTTGCAGTATGATAGCAAAAGTATAAACCCCTCAGATATACATGTCTCAGGTAACCCCTAAGCACTCACAAGGTAGGCTACCCCAGTTTTCTATGTCATAGGAACCAAAAGTCTGCAGGTCAGAAACCTCTCCAGTTAAAAGTCTTTAAATGTGGCCTTGGTCAGAAACCTTCATTAGAAAGATATTGGTCAATTATGTCATAAATAAAAGATATAGGAAAAAAAATTCGCAGAAAGATGGAGTCATGAAATTAAAACTGAAAACAAACTTAGTGAAAAATTAAACGTTTCTGTGATGGAATTTAAACTACAGGTCTATATATCTTTTCTGATAACTGCCGGTCCGAAACCTCCCTGGTCCGAAAC
The DNA here is from genome assembly GCA_949317995.1 of Acholoe squamosa. Taxonomy (NCBI): domain Eukaryota; kingdom Metazoa; phylum Annelida; class Polychaeta; order Phyllodocida; family Polynoidae; genus Acholoe; species Acholoe squamosa. Next base: position 65,435,319 of record OX439044.1, read on the forward strand.
CTCCATCAGAAATAAGAAGGTCAATCATATCATAAATAAAAGGTGTGGGAAGAAATTTTTCACTAAAAGATAGAGTTAACCCTTTTAAGGGCCGCTGCTGCCCTCAGGCAGTATCTAAAATGCCCCTGAACTGCCGCTGCTGCCTCATGGCAGCATCCTTGGGCTGCCCAGGGGCAGCACTACCGTATGGCTGAGTTCCTTTATCATAAAAAGGTTTGTTCGTTATTGATCATTTTTAACCTCTTAAGCTACTCATAATATGCCCATTCTGTGTCCCAGAGCACAGGACCAGCAGTTAAGGCAGTTAAAGGGTTAAACATGGATAAAACCTATGTTAACTGAAACTAAATTATACCGTACTGTCACGGAATATAAACTACTGTTAAATAAACATGTTCTTACCTGCCGGTTAGAAACCTCCTCATTCAGAAACCTTCATATGTGGCTATAATAAGAAACCTTCATCAGAAACAAGATGGCCAATTGTGCCACAAACTAAGGGTGTGGGATGAAATTTCTCACTGATAAATAGAGTCCACATAGGATGAAACCTATATTGTCTAAAACCTGTATGCCTTTCTGTGATGGAATTCAAACAACAGGGCAACATATAGTTTTATAACTGCTGGTCAAAAACCTTCCTGTTCAGAAACCTCCATCAGAAAGCAGATAACCATGTACTTTGAATTCCATCAGAGGAAAGTATATTTTTCTAGGCATTTCGGTGTGCACACACCATGTTTCCTTCATCTGGTGAAGTTTCTATTTGCACACTGTCTTTTTATGGAACAATTGGCTTTTATCTGCCCAAGAGATATTTTTTTCTACACCTTTTATTCATGTAACATTTGGCTATCTTCTGTTTCAGAAATGAAGGTTTCTGACTGGAGGTTTCTGACTAGATGTCATGAAATCTCATTCTCTAATTAGCAGGTTAGCTACAGTATGGTATCACAAGTTTGTAGCAAACAAATTGAAAATGACAGTGTTTTATGTGACAACCGTTAGTTGAATAATAGTGGAAGTCAAGTCATAGGGTATTTCCTCTTTCTTTCAACATAAATGAGGGTTTCAGACCAGCTTGAATGACCATAGTTCAATCTGTTTACTGCTGCTATTATTTTATTACTAAACTATCATTGTTTTTAGAAATAGATAGAATTTACTGTCATTAACAATTATTCATTGAAAATTAATATGATATGCCTAGTCAGGAAGTCTGGATGTAATGACAGCCAGTCAGAAACCTTCATTTCTGAGACAGAAGATAGCCAAATGTTACAAAGATAAAGGGTGTAGAAAAAGAGTTTTCTTCTGGATATATACCCTGAAAGGAGTTTGTTGACTGGAGACACACAATTTAGTATATTGTCCATTTATAAGAACTTAAAAGTTAAATGTTGATAGAACATACTGGAGTGTCAGTATTTAACCCCCCCCCCCACCGCCATAACTTTGAGAAAGGATTGGCCAAACAGTGTACAGGGGTAAGGTAAGTAATGGAAAATCTCTGCGGAGCTGGATGATTTGCCATTCACCTCAGCGGTTTTGTGGCAAATCCTCCAGCTCCAAGGAGGTTTTCTTACTTACATACTCCATCCAGAGAAGTTTATATAACAGTAAAACACTAAATATAAGCATAGTTTGACTTTAACTGTAGAGGCCTAGAGGAGGATTTGAATCTTCTACACTGGCTGTGATACAAAGCTATGATAAATATATGGTGATCCAGTCTACAATCACCAGCAGTCTCAATAGAATAATGGTTAGCATGTCTGACTTTGAATCTCAGAATGTGGGTTCAAGACTGCATGAGGAAAGTGTTTTAAACTTACACATACAAGGTAAAAGGAGTCTTTGTAAAAGGCCCCCCTAAAGCCCCCTTTATCAATCAGAGGATTTTCATTATAATACATTATGTTTTAGGATTTGTTGCGAAAATGACAACTAAGAATAAAACAAAATCACACCAGGGGATGTGCGGTCTAGATTTCTAGTCCCAGGCCTTAACCACTACACTACATTGACCAGTCAAACTTTCAAAGTGAAATTACCCTGTTTATCTATAATTGATCACTCAGTCTTAGTAGTAGCATATCAACATTTAGTAGATGTTCTAACATTAACAGTATCACCTGAGGACTCATGGTGTAATGGTTAGCACATGGGACTCCTGCTACGCTTGGCCTATTTCACAAAAACTCCTCTCAGACCTGACCCAATTCATAAAACCTCCTGCTGGACCTCCAACTGTAGAATGCGGAAAAAAACCTACAGTAGGAACAATTGGGTGCAGAGCCAGGTGGAGTATAATAGATAGAAAAAAATATATACTTTTCTGGGACAGAGTTCAAACTACAGGCCAATATAACAGCCGGTCAGAAAGTGGTCAGAAACCTTCATTTTGTATATGCATCACTTATATGAGACATAAGCCATATATTGTCATATCTAGCTATGGGTTTATATACCTAATAACATGAACATAATGATAACAGAAGTTGGCGATTAGTGGATAATTGATGATAGCTTTATTGTACAAAGTACATGCTGGTTAGATGGTAACTCAGCGAATAGCTTGTTGGTAATGCTGGCAGGTGTACTAGCACCTGGCTGTATATATACACAATGACCATCAGGTGTACCACCCCTAGTGGCAGGGTGTGGTACTACTGCATACATTATAGGGGAGTACAGTATAATGAGCGATAATGGATGGAATATATGGTATACTATACAATATGATAATAAAGTAAAAGCGGTCAAGTTCTCTACTTATCACAATATGTTACTGCCTTAATTTATTGGATTAATTCATTGGAACCGAGGAAATGATTATTTAGGATGGATATACATTGAATATGGCTACTGCACCCAGGTTTCTATGCACTATTCACTGGCCCTTGTAGTAGACTCAGCTCTGTTCCTCACTATGGAATCCCATGGTGAACAAGGGAGGTGTGCCCTGCAGCTATAGAATTACATGCCATATAAAAAACCCACACAGAAACACACAGTGGCAAATAATCCCATAATGGCATGAAATGGGATTGTGGCCCTGGGACATTTAGCCATTGCAACCGTCATCAGAAGATGAGCATCAGGGAGGTGGAATGACAGAACAGAACAGGAGGATGGTCAATAGCACGATAAATGGATTTCATCATTTATATCATATATGATTCTGGGGGTATGCTAAATGATTTGGAAATTTATCCAGTTATAAAAGAGTTATAAAAAGGTGTAGATGAAATAAACTACATTGTATTGTGAATGCTGAAGGTGTGGCAAGCTTGAGTGATTTTAATGATGTGATATGTTTGCATAAGATCCTCATTAGACTAACTCTAATTGAGAATGCCTCACCATTTGTGTTTTAGGTTCACAAAGTTAGCTAATAATTTTAGCACTCCAAATTCCTCTTGAGTCTCAACTTATGGTCCTCAGTTTGTCAATATAAGCTTGTCCTCTTGCGCATCTAGACAACACCTTTGATCAAAAGCATTCAGTGCTTTGCTTTGAGTGCCCCCAGCACTACACATCAATCCTGAGTGATTAAAAGATAATCAAGCACGATTCAGACAGAGAGCTTGTTCCTTTGTCTTTGTTCAGCAACCCCTTTCCATTCAGCAAACCCTTTCTGAATAGGAACTAAGGATGTAATAACATCATGAGAAGAAATATAATTGAAGATGGATGGCATAATGATGAGTTTGCCTTACACCAGGAAAACTCTATTCTTACAACCTCATAATACACACTGAGCATACAGCAGTTCTAAGCCACAAACAAATTATCAAGTTACCATAATACCATGCATATAAGGCATGTGAGGATAAACCCATACTGTGCCTTATAGAGACAGCAAAAGCTGCAGCTGCATCTTATACTTGAGGATAAAACACAAAGAACAGCACTACAACTAGAACTACCAAAACGTCGCTCTATGTGTGGCTTATACGATATATAGTCCTAAGTTAAAGGTGTGCCTTAAATCAGCTATATTCAGCACTATAGTTTTCCGCTGGGTTACAAGAAACATGCCACTTACAGGATGAGGTTTAGATTGAAAAAGAGTATCATTATGTAAATACTTCCACAGTAGTCTAGTAGCCACAGACCAGAAACATAAAGTCAGGGCCTACTATACATGTGGTATATTGTCATAGAAACCATCAGGACCTAGTTTAGAGGCTGTATGGTCCACATTGGATCCGACTAGGGTTACTACTTCATTACACAGGAACAAGACACTGAGCCTCCCCTAGGGGATGTATGGCGAGTACACTGGATGGAGGTGGTGCTTATAGATTATATCAGCTTGAGATAAGAGACTGATTAGTGCTGCTCTAGTTCTACAACCAGAAACCAGAGGGCCTCATGGTCTGACAGGAGAATGCTACTGACTGACAATTGTCATCTTATGTCCATTATAATGATAAACAGTGATATAAAACCTATATGATTGAATAACCCTTTATATGTCTCTAGTACAGGCATATCACAAGTTGTGGGGCCCTTCACACATTTAGGCATATACACAGCAGTGGTAAAAGAGGACTGCTACTCGGACAGTCATACTGGCTTCAGCCCAAATGGTCTTGTCCTCAATGCTATTTGGTCTCATTATTCAGCCACTCTAATGTTAATAAACCTTTACAAAAGAAAAACTGGTGAAGCGGTTTTTGAAAAATACAAACTCATTGGACTATTCTACACAGTCCTATTATGTCTTAGAGGATTGGCAATATGGCCATATGCATTCAATGAGGAATCTAGCCAGGTTGCACTCTAGATTTTGAAAGAAAAAAACAGTTTCAAGACAACAATAGTTTGCATGGTTAATCTGTGCCAGGCTGTAAGAAGTTAAGTACAAGACAATATAATGGTAAAGGTGAACGATGATTAGTTTGAGCCGACCGTTTATTCACAAGCGGGTCTGGGCCGTTCCGCACAAGGCCGTTAAGCCTAGTGCGGAGCGGCCCGGACCCGCAAGTGAAGAAACAGGAGGCTCAAACTAATCAGAGTTCATCTTTACATTTATGTCAAGGTGTTTGGGTTGATAATTAATCGATATTTCATCAATATAATCCATAATTAACTCTTATTTACCCATCGTTATCGCGAAATCCTGACCGCCGCCATCTTGAATGTTTACATTTCAAAAATGCTGCGCATGCGCGATAGACCTATGACATCATCGTGCGGATTTGGCGCTGGTTATTTAACGCAGGGGTGCAATACGGGGGTTTAGTGCATTGTCAATGGAGCATCGAGATTCACCTTGACATAAAGTAGTATACTGCAGATTGAAGAACCAGTATTAGAGTTAACGGTGTGAGGCACACACCAGGGGACACATGGGTCAATGAGACAATGGTATATGAAAAGGCAACAGCTCAGGGACAGTGGTGAGAAGCTTAAGTTCATTGTGCACAGCCAAAGGCAGCTAGTGACAGTTATGGGTGTAAAGAAACTGGTGCCTGAAGAAGTCAGAGAAGATGAACATGACAAGAAACTGTATCAAATATGTTTGAAGTAACACATTACAAACCATGCGATCTGGAATTACCTTAGGACTGTATGATCATAGCCAACAGCAAGGCGAGACAGCCCAGCAAATTGTCGTGAGTCCTCGTCAACCTGTGTGAAGTGGCTCACACTTGTCGCTAGATGGAACACAACGTTGTTATAGCACAAGATCACCAGGAATAGCAATTGCTATGCCACATGAGTCTAACACACAGCAGCGAAAGATGACGGAATGAGTTATCACTCAAAAAGGAGTCACCATTGATGACCATTCATGGCGACAGATGACGACAATTTGCTGGGAGGGGTGTATGCGTAAGGGGACTGACAGAAGATAGCAGAAAAAATGCCAAAACAAAGCAAACATGCATCTGTTGTGCTAGAATGAAAATGGTTCTCTGCAGCATTGAATACATCGCTGCAGAAACATCTAGGAATATGTTGCAGAATCATACAACTTTCAGAGGCTTAGAAAATGGAGAACATGAGTGCACAGCCATATAGACTAGAAAAAAATGTTACAGATGTTACAAATCTGAAAACATGTTTGGCCCTTCACCTAAAAGGCATTTGCATTCAAAAGAACCCTTACTGTACTCGGACGTGCATAGTTTAGTGACTCTGTTTTAAGGGGCTCTGGCATTAAGCATAACTATTCAGTCATACTGTCTTGTAACCTTTTTGATTTGCATGAAGAAACCTGTTTGCAGGCTTAGTAGCTCAACTTGAATTTACTGTGCACCTGGCTATTTAGGAAACAAAATCTAAAGTCAAAATATCTTAGGATGTTCTTCACAAGAATATCTGATAAATCGATGGCAGATCATGTTCTGCACCTCCCTCCATTCACACTGTTCCTACAAAAGATTTACTGTGAGCTGTATTATTAATGCCCTCCTAATCCTCCCCGGGATGCAATCGTTTTATATTTAGTCCCTTCCAGTCTCTAATGGCAGTCACTAAGTGTTTAGGGACTTCCATCTCCCAGTGTTAACATACATTATGGACGCTGCAGAACAAAACCATAAAAGGAAAATGTGTTCATCACATCCCAGGGGCCTTCTTGTTTCAGATGATCTTGAGTTATTTAAAAAAAACAAAAAAACTTTTCATCAGTAACGATTACACACCACATTTCAATGCTGTTATCCTCAGCAGGGGTAGGAGGCAGCAATAAGAAGTAAGGAATATGTGAATAGGAGACCAATTTGGAAATGTGTTCCGGCGACTCTGCAGGACACCGCAAAATGTGCAAAATTAATCAAATTGACCTGATTTCACCTTATTCATCAATTATTTTCTTAAAATGAATAAAGATTATATTTTTATAACGCTAGACATTAAGCAACCATATTGCACAAGCTTTAATGAATTCATATGTTCCTCCAGTCCTCCTATGTAAAGTCATTGACTGGAATGATGCATTATTTAATGCATCCTGTGTGAGGTTCAATGCACTCCTTGATGACCGCAAGGGCGGGAAACCTGTGGCGCCACCCTTTGGCTTTATCAGAACTAATTTTGCAGCATCCCAGCCGCTTCGCAGCACCCGGGCCATGGCACCGCAGGCCTCTTTTGAATCTACCGCGGCACCGGGAGGATGGTCCAGACTTTATTTCTCTCCCTCCCACCCACTCCTTATTTCAAGTGTTCTATTGTACTTTGTGTTTATCTCACAACCAACCAACACTCAGTTGTAACACTCTGTGTTTTCATGACTTAGTTGACTTACTTGTACATTTTGCCTTAGTTTCAGACTTTATAAACTCGTACACTAAACTCTACTGAATGTTCATACACTACAGAAATTAATTAACTCTCCATATCATCAGCCTCACATTCGGATTCATTATATATAACAATCTGGCACAATTGTTTACATCCAATAGAATTATGTTGATAATTATTTACTTTAGTCAAATGTTACTTTGTGGCCAATACCGATTAGTGTAACACTATAGATCAAGATATTTATGTGTATACAAATATTCAAATAGCATTGATTCTATTGTAGGATCTCAAAGATATTATTTAGATTCCTATGTGTTGAAACAAAGAAATCATCAGAAAGGTATGAACAATATCTATCAACAGTCTCCTTGTACTGCTTTGTTTTTAGTTGGGTCTGACATTGTCAATTGCACTTTATGTCAAATTTGCTCCTTTCTGCAGTCACTTGGCAGGCATCTTGTCAGCATGCAGCTTTCTTGTCAGTTAGGCATGATGAGAATATGGCATCTACGTGTGCAGAGTGTCACATGTTAATTTATCTAAAGAAGCTGCTTTAATCACTGCATACCTATGGCATCTCACCTTATGATAAGGGGAGTTGGAACAAACCTTTTAGGGTCCCCATCTCAAACGATGGTACTCATCATGGGAAAGAATATCATGTTTTTTTTTGCTTTTTTTTTAATTTGAGCTCTCTATCCCCCTTTGTCTATCTACACTTACGATTGAAAATTTATTTCTATTTTATTTAATCCGCCAAATTAAATAGCATTTGCCATGTTAAAAGCTTAGTATGCAGATCTCTTTTTAAAGTTTAACCCTAACCATAAGTGTAGAGGCAAGGAGAAAGAGTGTCAATGATATATTGATATATTGCAGAGTGTCAATGATATATTGCATGAAAAGATACTCCTGTTAGTTTTGGAGGTATGGCATACTAAATATGGGTGGGTATGACCATATCCTGAATGCTAATTGGTATTGAGATACATCTATGATTAGCCTAATTTATGCATATTAGCTAAATAAGCATAAATTGTTATTCTTTTGTACACTTTTGATATAGAAATGGTATTTTCATTATGTTTTCAGAATAGTAAAGCTTGTGAAATGTTCCTTAAAATGGGATCATTGGTTTTCCTATTAAGAATGAAAATCATGTTTCCATGGCAAAATAAATCAAAAAGTATGCTTATTTAGGCCAAAAATCATTCCTTTTACATGCCAAATAGAATGTTTTGTCAAAATCCCTTGTATTCTCCATTAAGAAGTAGCCTATAGCAGTTTTAGGCTTATTTTTCCTAATCCAGTACAATCACAGTGGTGGCCCCTGGTGGCTAATTCAGGCACTAACTCCTGCAGGAACCCCCATTTATGCTTACTGGCTCACATTATTGTTATAAAAGCATCAAGAAAGGGTTGGTCATAACGACACCCGTCAGCCCCCACCACCCATCCCACTCCTGAATGCCACCTCTAGCCCTAACCCCTGTCTGTTACATGTCCCCTTGATAATTGATTTATCAATTACAAATCATAGAAAGTGTGCATATGGGGCCTTACATGTCATTCACCCAGACATGTGCCCAGAAAAAGAATTCTTATAAGTATGCTTCTTTTACAATAGCAAGGACACAGCTGACATAAATGATAATGTGATTTTCTAAATCTACAGGTCAAAATAGTCTGGACCTGAGATTTTCATGGAGGTATGAAGTTTGTTTCTATAGGAAATTAAGCCCTCAACATGGCTTGTAACTCAAATGTCATTCTCCCAGACATAATTTTGCCCAGACATTTTTGGTTATTTTGGCCACATTTTACCCCCCTTGAACCCAAAATATGCATATGGGACCATCAAAACCCATATGTAACATGAAGATCTCATCCAGCCTGACACTTTGGGCCAAAGAAATAGAGGGGGAAACTAAAATTCGAAGAGTAGGGGCTGGAGTACGTCCAAAGTCGCCTTATGCAAACCTTCTATGATTTTCAACCTAATATCATATTTGAAGAAGGCTTGGTTGCTCCAGATGTGGCGCTTAAGAACCTGTAGCCTACTCTGTCAAAGGAAGAAAGTAGGATGGAAAAATAGACATTGTTATTTTTTTTTGGACTTGCTCATTGCATTAATGAACTGCTATGTTCATTTAAATAATGCTATAGAGCAGACCAAGTTTTATTGATATTTCAAAGGAAAGTCACAAATGAAACAGTACAATAACATCATAGATCTTGACAAATGTCAATATGAACACAATCAGGAGATGGAGAAGCAAGAAAGATTTGTGCCTTTACATGTTATTTCAGTATGTCATGATTACAGCTAGATATATCTTGTTTTGAGTTCAAATAAGTGATAATTCAAGTGTTATACTGCTGTTATATGCATATGGGAACATCAACAATATCAATATGGATATAAACATGAAAAGGGATATGAATATGAATATGAAGCGGCACAGTTTCTACACCTGCTTCTCATTGTCAATTACAACCCAATTTCAGAATATGAATATGAATATGAAGCGGCGCGGTTTCTACACCTGCTTCTTATTGTCAATTATAACCCAATTTCAGGTTCAACCTTATATTTTCTATCTTCATCACACCCTCCTTGAATTTTACCTTTGTCGTGGCTCTCTGAATCTCCTCAGGTAGAGTATTCCAGAGAGCCACTCCTCTATACCATGGCGATCTTTTATAGTGTCTAGTAACAACCCTAGGTAGTTCAAAGACAATCTTCTTTTGAGACCTTGTATTATAGGATTGTGGTCTATTTAACATAGTCTTTGACTTCTTATACATTAGGCATAATAATAGCATGTCAAATCTTTTCTCTAACACTGAAACCTTATAAATTTCATGCAACTCCTTAACACTATACCGTCTAATATTGCATTTCAGACAAACTCTAAGAGCTCTATTTTGCAGTCGTTGGAATGCTGTAAGACCATCCTCATTACAACTGGTACTTATGAATGAACAATATTCTATAATCGGTCTGATTGTACAACAGTATATCTTTACACTTTGCTCTTTTGTCAAAAACTTTCTTAATTTACCTAAAAAGTTTATTGGATACATTTTAATCTGTTTATCAAAACTAAGTTTACTGTCAATATGTACACCTAGGTATGGAAAGAAGGTGACAGTTTGCACAGTGCTGCCATTGAAGTCTATATTAGAATCCGGACATCTTTTTAATTTACTGTAGAGAATTGATATCACACAAAACCAGACCCGGTCAAGTAAAGTTCAAATGGCATACATATATCAACAGTAGAATATATGAGTGGATTATGGAAGTGGTCGACGTTTCGATAAATTAATTTATCTTCATCAGGATCTTTTTGATTTATGAGCACTACAAAACCACATAAATCTTGTTTTACTTGGATTTACTGTTAGTCTGTTTTCGATAACCCAACGTTTAAAGTTAATCACATCCTCATTCAAATTCTCAGTAACCAAGTCTACATATTTGTTAGAACTATAAATCACAATGTCATCAGCATACAGTTTAATCTTGCATTTTCTTAAGACCTTAACAACATAATCAATATATAGGACAAACAACAGGGGACCTAAAACTGATCCTTGAGGAACACCGTAATCAATATCTTGTTTTGAGGACAATTTATTACCATAGCTAGTTCGTTGTTTTCTATTTTCCAGGTAACTTAGAAAACTAAATTTACTCAAACCAAGTTTACTGAGTTTAATTAGCAATTTTGAATGCATTACACTATCAAATGCTTTAGTGAAGTCTATAAATAGGGCCCCTGTTACCAGACCATTGTTTCTACATTCATAAAGCTCATTAACGAAGTCAAAAGTGGCATCACCAGTACCCGTCCCTTTTTTGTAACCATATTGGTTGTCACAAAAAGTACCATTTTTCTTCATACTTTCACATAAGTAATAATACATTATTTTCTCAATGACTTTTGATGGCATTGGTAGTATTGATATTGGTCTCCAATTTTTTACCATTGCATCTGCAAGGCGACATCAAAGTGGCATGTTACATCTGATGTCATGGACTCATATGAGAACACTTCTGGTACTGGTGAAAACACTGATGTTATCAAAGTAGTTTGTTTTGCATGTTCAGCTGAGGTCTGCCTAATAGTGGATGACTCTCTAGATTATGTTATTATTGTTTCCATGGAAATTCCTCCAGTCAGTATCGATTCATGTGATTTTGGCAATTCCCCTCCCATTCACCCTTATGTGATATCTGCATGTGACAAAGTATGTCTTGGGGTGGTAGGGGCTGTTGCCAACTTATCCCTAGACGATGCTGCCTACCGCTCGTTAGGCAGCCCATCTTCCCAGGATGGCCCACCAGGACATATGTCTTCCCCCGGTGAGATCATAATTATGTATTGTCATACTAGTGATTGGCATGATCAAGTTGTCATATGAGAAATATCATAAGACTAGTGGTACATAGTGTAAATACATCAGGCTCATATAAATAGTGTTATTTCCAGTTGTCACTGGTTTATTCAGCTTTAGGCAACATGTAAGAAATATCAATCATACAGTAGTTAGTATGTAGGTAATTTGTACATACAGTAAACATACAGTAATTTATAAAGTACAATGTTCAGTTCCACTCCACCTGTGAGGTAATAATAATACAATGTCCAGCATAGTTCTAGGTGGGTTCCCACACCTAGCTCCTGACCTGCTGCTTAGAGGAATAATGTAATAATGAATAACTTTACCCTCTGGTGGAAGTCTTGAAGGAGATAGCCCCTGGCCACTAATGATAGAAACCAATGCCTGTCTAGCATAGTTTCACCATAGTGCAGTGGTATAGCAGGTAGCAGGAGATGACTGGAGATGTTACCTCTAGAGCGGTTCTTGGTGATCTGTTCTCCTGGAGGTGCAGACAGGCTATTTGTAGCAAATCTTGGAAAAGCACCTCCAGACTGACTGGAGCCAGCAGCATCTGCCTAACTCTACAATTGTTTGAGGGGAGTCTTTCAAGTGTCACAGGGGGACAAAGGACCCCCATGGGCGCCGCTGTGTCCCCCATTGTCTTGGTCGGTTCTGCAACTTCAGACCCTCATATCTCGGTCGTTTATGCGTTTATAACCGCCATTTCGCGCATGCGCGGAGTTGAATATGTCAAGTTTATAATGCCCGTTGGATAGGCACGTAACTCCTGCCGGTTTGTCTGTAGGGAACTCGGAGCTCCTTTCAGTCTCCATAGCATTGATCTTGGGCTCATTTTGACCGTCTAATTATGGGCTTTCCATAAATGCTTTGATATTTGACCTAGCTTGCTCAGGAGCGACGCTAGAGCGACCGGAAGGTTATGGCGTCGTGCTTATGTAACCCATTGTTCAGTCATTAGAGTGCTCAGACACTCATGACGGCGTCAGCGGTGCTCAGGCACCCGTGACGGCCGGTTGCATTCACTTACAAGTTATTAATTTGTGCATTGAACCATGAGGTCGCACACTGAGACCCTCATTTTTATTATATTGTGCAGTGAACCATTAGGTCGGAGCCTTTGATGTCAGAGAGAGTGTTTGTAAATGACCTGGCTGGTGTGCAGTGGGGCATGAACGCTCTTATACAAAGTTTGAGCGCTCTTATAGCTCTTAGAACCAACCTATGTATTAATTTCATAGATATCCTTTGATTAATACAAAATATGTTACAATTTATGGAATAATAAAATGGTATATCATAGAATACTCCCTCTCCCCCGAGAGAATGCGAAACTCCGTCATTTCGCCGAGGGAATGTACAATTTATACAATTTTTACCTTATTTTGGAGTTATATACTGTTTGTAAGAGGATTTGAAGTGATGGGGAGTGCTTCAAATGCAAATTTTGTGGTAGAGCTTTGTCAGTATAAACAATTTTCTCCTGGGTATAAGTACATGTGAGCCAGCAAGCAGAAAGGACAGTTACTGCGGGATTTAGTACCAGATTTAGCCACCAGGGGGCACCACTATGGACTAGAAAAGGAAAAATATGACTAAAACTGTTATAGGCTACTTTTTTATGGAGAATTCAATGGTTTTTGATAAAACGTTCTATTTTGGGTGGAAAGGTTCCAAATTTGGCATGTAAAAAGAATGTTTTGGGCCAAAATAGGCATTTTTGTTGATTTCTGTTGCCATGGAAACATGATTTTCATTCTAAATAGGAAAATCAATGATTCCATTTGAAGGAACACCCCACAAGGTTTACTATGGCGAAAACAGAATGAAAATACCATTTCTAGATCAAAAGTTATGGGCAAAAGAATAAAAATTTATACAAATTTAGCTAATTAGCATAAATTATGCTAATTAGCTATATATCTCATGACCAATTAGACATAGAGCTTATTAACATTCTTGAAATGGTCACACCTACCCATATCTAGCAAGCCATTCCCCCAAAACTAACAGGAGTATCTTCTCATGCTATGTATCACTGTAAAGCTAATGATTTGAATTTTAAAGTTGACTTTTAGCACGGAGCACCCTTTCTCCTTGCCTCTACACACATTTCCGAGTTTCTATATCTTACCATACCTGAGCTTATTTGCTTATGTAACATCAATTTTGGGTACAGTTTTCCATTTTTATGTACAACATACAATTTGGCAAATAGTGTGCCATTTTGGCATTCAATGTTCAATTTAGCGTGCAAATTGAACATAAATGACAATTTTTAGTGTGCAAATTTACAATTTCGCGTGTAATTGCGTTCAATTGACAATTTCAGTATGCAAATATATAATTTTTGCGTACATTTGGCAATTTAAGTGTGCAAATATATAATTTTCGCGTATATTTGACAATTTTAGTGTGCAAATATATAATTTTCGCGTACATTTGACAATTTTAGTGTGCAAATATATAATTTCGCGTACATTTGGCAATTTTAGTGTGCAAATATATAATTTCGCGTGCATTTGGCAATTTTGGTATGCAAATATATAATTTCGCCTGTATTTGGCAATTTTTGGTGTACAAATATATAATTTTTGCGTACATTTGACAGTTTTAGTATGCCAATATATAATTTTGCGTTCAATTGATAGTTTCTGTATGTACATATATAATTTTGCGTACAGCTTGGATACACATAGAAATGTTGATTTCTTAAAAAAAAATCTGATTTCAGTGTATGAATTGGGTACAGACATACCGTATAATGTGCAACATACAATTCAGGTGTGTAAATTGGATACAAACTTACAATCTAGTGTGCAAACATACAATTTTAGTGTGCAAATTGGGTACAAGCATACAATCTGGTGTGCAAACATACAATTTTAGTGTGCAAATTGGGTACGAGCGTACAATCTAGTTTACACTATACAATTTTTGGGATTTGAGACAAATTTTTCCGAGGGCCGGAAAAACAAAGTACTTCATGTACAATAGGCTTGTTTGTCTCTGAGTTACTCATTGATTTTGCTATATGGGTGTATTAATTGGCAATTTCGGCAGTGGGCCGCTGCTTAATTGACTTTTCCCTAGCCTTCTTGAGTATGTGTCCCTGGAAGAGATTATTTGGTGAGTATCTTAAGTAAACATGTTTTATGTCAACCATTTTCTCAACAATTTTTTTTTTTTCATTCATTTTTCCAACAATTTTCTTGGGTACCTAAAGTGTGTTACTTTAAGTAAACCTTGGTATAGTATACAAGTGCTAGTGGGTACAAAAACTTGTTTTAGTTATCTACCTGCATTCATGTATATTAATGTTAGATTTGTACAATTTACAATTTGTAATTTGCAATTTCGCAATTCTGCGCGTACATGCGCGCATTAATCATCGACTTTGTGAGAATACCATAGATTTTCATATTATACATCAACAAGTGGCTGTGTATTTTTTTTTTTTCTAATACTTTGATAATTTCATTGACAGTGGAGGTGTGTCAGGAGTGAGATGTGAGTCTCCTCCCTGGTGTGCTCATGCAGTGGTGGCACTTGAGGTGTTAGGTGCCAGATTCTGGCATGTGTCTGTGTGAGTGCCTAGCTTGGTGTCAGTGGACAGTTCAGGGTGGGGGGGGTGTGTGTGTGTCCATTTAAGGAGTGTGTGGCTGGTATTGGAGTATCAGTTCCTCTCTGGAAATCACTGCTGTAGTACCATGGCCCATCTACAAGCTCTCTTTGCTTTGCCTGTCCCCCAGGTGATGGAGGTGGGGAGTCCAGTTAGGGCCCTGGTTGAGTCTAACCAGACCATCCATTATGGGTACATAGTGAGGAATTTCAAGGAGATCATTGAGCATGGTGTGTGATGGTCTGTAATTACTCCTGTCACTATTTCTTAGGCTCAGCCTTGCGTCGGGGGGCCATTGTGGCCCTTCTGACTAGGGCCTTGGGTAATATGGGTTTCTGGCCCATGGACTATAACTTAGGGCCGCGGGAGCGAGTGCTATGGGATTATCTGTTGGCGGCGTCCCTCCTCGATCTTGCGGCATCCGGGGATCCATCCATGGCTGCCGAGTATGGACTGGGGATGCTGGAGGCCCGGCTCGTTGAGTGGGAGCAGGATCACGGCCATATGTATGGCTCGGACTCGGACTCGGACTCTCCCATTGATGTTGAACCCGAGGATCTGTGGTAGGATCCCGACTGACTGAAACCTAGGGTGTAAGAACCCGCCATCCCAAAGGCCCTTTTCAGGGCCGGCAAATTGTCCGAAAAGTTCTGAATACTGTCTCTGATGTGTTGTCTCCTGGTGGTGGACTGGGGGCAGCCTAGGCTGTGGGCAGTCTAGGCTGTTTCCACAGTCACCGGGGAGGGCTGGTGGTTTAGAAAATTAGCAATAGTCTGCATGTTTGACCTTGCGGTCTCCTCCTGTTGTTCGTCAATAATTATATCTGTTGTATTTTCCAGTGCTGTCATGGTCACCGGGCTGGTGCCACAATCATTCTGGAGAAGCATGGAGTAGTACAGTCCTTTGTTTTTAAGGGCTGGTATAGTACTGACCCTAGTGCGCCAAGGTAGGTGTATCACCTGAGGGAGGTGATAAGCAAATTCTCCTCTCTGTGTTGTTATAACTGCTGGTCCATTCCAGGTAAATATAGCCTTAGGTAGTGGGAAGGTTTTAACCACTATATCCTTATAGGTAGGGGCAGCTGCTGATTTAATCTCATCAAATTCATGTGGTATTGGCCTCAAGGGTAGCGCGAAGTTTGAGTCTCCACAATATATTTTAAAATATATTGTGGGGTTTGTGCGCTTGGCCACATTTTTCTTGCCACAGTGTGTCTGTGCAAATTTCTTAAGGTACTTCATTATTCTGTAGGCTGAGTAGATGGTCAGGGTGAATAATATAGCAATTATCAGGGTGTGGGTTTCCTGAATTGTGAGGAAAGGGGTGTGGGTTTCCTCTGTAGGGGTTAATTTGGTAGGATTCTTATCTGGGAGCAATTTGTGTAGGGGCAGCTCGGTGACTAGTCTGAATGCTTTGGCTGTAGGCAGGTAGGCTACAGTCCCTCCTAGTCTGTATAATTTGAGTAGTATGTATACTATAAAAATGTGAGCTGATATCCCTAGGATGAGTGCTAAGCTTTGGAAGATTGGATGCTCTGTAACTCGACGTAGGTATGATTCCTTGTAGCGCGTTTCCATTTCCTTATTAAGGTTGGAGGCATCTTTTAATACTGTTTTGGCAAAGGGCTCTAAATTTAGTTGAGTAATATCATCCATGATTGGATTTTCCTGTAGTTTTTCTAAGGTTCTAGAAAGGTTCACTACTGGGAAATTTGGAAGATTCTCTCTTTCATCTGGTTTGGTTTCAGAAATTTTGTTAAGTGCTGCCATGAATGGTAAATTAATTGTCTTGAGAATGTAATGAAATGATAAGGTTGAGTTACAGGGCAACCTTGTGTTCGGAAGAGAAAATTCTCCTACACTGATCGTGCACCCACAGGGTACACCTATGATTGAGTAGGACTGGGCTTTTCGAGTTTCAGACGTTTTACCATGGCAGTTGATAAAGTAATGGGGTTCATTAGTAGTGACCAGATACTCATCTTCAGAAATGGAAATAGCATGGGTGGTAGGTGCTTGCAGTGGTGAAACTGTAAACTTGCAATGTTCCTTAATCTGTTGAGCCTGGTTAGTAAAAATGGCTACAGGGCATGTAGGCCTGTGTTTATAGATTCTACCATTTACATCTCTGCATACCTTTACTGTAGTACCTTCACATGCCTGCATATCTGCTGAGTCCAATTCGATAAATAATGATTCATCGTAAGATACTGCTAGAAACTCAGTCGTGGTTTGTAATTTGGTGACTCCTCTGGTGGGGGTCTCCTGTGTGTCTATAGGCATGGGTGATGTAATCATTTGGTACAGTTTGAAGGTTGAGGTGGTAGATTGAATTATAATGTCCAGATGAATATATATATGGTGAGTTGAGTAAGTGTATGAGGTCAGCTTCTGTGAATAATAGAAATCTAAGTCATTAATTGCGACTTGTGCTCCAGGGTGTGTGATCCTAAGTTTGTTATTAATGTCAATTAAGTATCTAGCAAGGTCTGAGGGTGGTACTATATCAGGGGTTAGGATTCCTGATGATAGCATCCTCAGGGCTGCATTTGTCCTTTGCAGTGATTGAACTGTATTCATTCTTGCTGCTATGATAATTAGTGCATCATTTAATACTTGCATTTTTTCCCTTTGAGTTTTCTCGTGCCTTGAATATGAGTCAAGTGACCTGGACATGTTAGAGGCCCACAGGTTGACGGTGTCACCTATGGTGTTGATTGTGCTGTCCAGTACCTTCTTATCTTGGATGTATGCTTTAACAAACTTATCTTGTCTGTCTGTGATTTTTTCAATGAGATCAGCTGCTTCCTGGTCCTGTTTAGCAAATTTTCTTAGTATTTCATCTATGTTCTTGAGCTGTCCCATTACTTGGTTTACATCTTCTACTGTGGCTAGACCTAGCACACCGCGAAACAGGGGTGCTAGAAAACCCAGTATGGCCTCTCTTTTGGCCTTGTCCAGTGTGTTTATGGGGTTGGATAAGAACAATTTGATGGAGGCTAGTGTTTCATTTATCTCCTTGTCTGCAATTTCCAGCAAGGTGTCTAGCTCCTTAGCTTGTTGGATAATTTGGCCAGAGGTATGATCTTGTAGAGTAGGAGTGGTCAAATGGAGTATTCTATCCCTTATGGATCCTTGGGTAACGGGTGCCCGAGGTATCTTGTAGGGGATAGCTAACAACAGTGTTGTGGTTGTATGTCCATTGACCAATGGTTGAGGGCTAGGTTTGAATACTACTCCTATGTTTTGTCTCACCACAGGTGTATAACCTGCAGTAAGTGGTTCTATAGTATATAATAACAGCATAGTTAGCAGTATGGGTGAAACTCTCAGTCTCCCCATGGTGCTTGTGTAAAGCAAGTTTGCTGTTTAAAGTCTTGTCAAATTTGTAGTGATTTGGTGCTGGTAAAGTCTAAGTGTATGGTGTAACACTTTAAATGAAGTGGTTCAAACTGTACCTTTGCAAGATTGAGCTGTCTTGGCAATATGTCCGGTGAGTCTATAGAGATTGACCAGTAAATGGTAAGGTCAGGTTGAAGGTGAAGTAGGTGTGTTCTTTATCCTAGTGCAGTCTCTCCTAATGGAGAAGTGGGCTGGCTAATTCCCAAGTGGGGTCCTGTAGACTTGTGTTCCAGACTGCAGCTGGATGAAGAATGATGGTGGGCTATGGTCCACAGTGCTTCTTATGTAGCCTACCCTACCCACATCCATTGTGGGCCTGGTATTGTTTCTCTGGAGCAGGTGCACCTAATCTCCAGTGTCTGCTACTGTGGGGGTCTATTGTGTAATCTGTGTACTGGTAATTAGCTCCTCCTGTCATCCAGGACAGCCATTCATGACCGTCTAGACAGTTGTCTGAGGGTAGCTTATAAGGTCAATTGATCTCTATAGACTGCTGTGTTGGCATAGCGCGCTCTTTCATGTGGGGATTAGGCTTTAGACACTCCATTGTGTTACCCTTACTCTTCTTAGACTTCATGTCTGCTTTACTTGGGGGGTCCCAGTCTTTGACCCTTTCAGAGGCAATAACCTACTGATATATTTACAAATTTGATTGGCTTTATATACATATAAGTAATTCATTATCAGTCACACATGTCTTATGTGTGGATGAAGAGAATTTGTAATATATTTTGAAAATCTTATGTTCTTTTGGTATCTCCATCTTGTTTCTAATTTCTGATATCATTTTTGTTCCTTACAATTTTGCTGTAGTATTTGGCCTCATGTGGAATAAGCCTGTGTGCAAATTCATTGTTTCTGACAGCCATAACCTTTTTCAGTCTGTCTATGTGCACTGGTCTGGCCACCAATAGATTGGTGTCCAAGTTTTTGAGTTTGGCACTTGTCAAACTAGGTCTGTCTACTACAACATATGGTCCCATAAAAAGGGGTTGAAGTTTCTTACACTCTGTGTTGGTCAGGATTCTTGGTATGTTTAGGTACACCATGTCGGTGACCTTGATTTCCTGTGGTGTAAGTTTCTTATCATATCTATCCTTCCTTTCCTTTTGTAGCTTGGCGACCCTTTCTATAGCTTTCCTCCTAGAGGTATCTTGATTTGTTATCATGTTAGCTACATGGTCTGCTACTGTGGATATGTCTTCCTGTATTCCCAGCCCTAAGTCCATTGGGGTGGCTGGGTTTCTTCCATGGAGTAGGAAGAAAGGGGTGAATCCTGTGGTTTGGGATTCAGTGTTGTTTAATGCAAAGGTTATGGGTTCAATAAATGAATCCCAATTGTTTTGGTGCTTTGAGCAGAATGCTCTGAGTGCTGTGCCTATGCTAGCATTGAATCTCTCTACAAGCCCATTTGATTGTGGCCTGTATGGTGAGGAGAATTTATGTTTGATCTTGAGGTGTTTAGTTAACTTTGTGAACTTTGCACCTGTATAACATGTCCCATTGTCTGTTTGAAGAGTGGCTGGTGTTCCATGATGACAAATTATATTCTTGTAGAACTCTGCTGCTGTTGTCTCAGCTTTTAAGTCAGTAGTAGCCCAAGCTGTTGCATATCTGGTAGCATAATCTATGCAGACTTGTATATGTTTGTTTCCCCTGGCAGTTGTGGGAAGTGGTCCCACCGCGTCTAGGTTTAGGAACTTCATTGGTGAAGTCATGTACTCTCTCACTGTCATTGGTGTTTTGTGTGAGTGTACTTGCCTTTTTGCTGTGAGGCATGTGTGGCAGGTGGAAACATATTTTGTTGTGTCTGCTAGCATAGACTTCCAATATACCCTAGGTCGGAGTGCTGACAGCATCCTACTGGAACCAAGATGGCCGCCGGTAGGTGAGTCATGGAAATACTGCAGTGTACTTGTTACCCATTGCTGTGGTATAACAATTTGAAGTGGTACAGTATTGGTTTTTCTCCAGTTTATGGGGCATATATGGACTAATGTACCATTTACCAAGGTGTATGTCTGGCCTTGGTTGATGATTCTATTTCCTTGTGCTTTTGGTGCAGGCAAGGTCCCATCCTCAAGATACTGTATGAGGGGAAATAGGTCCTTGTCTTTCCTTTGTTCCAAGCCAAGGTTTGTACCTGAGATGGATGTGTCGGGAATCTGATCCAGTAGTTGATTTATATCTAGCACATGTTGTTTTATTCTGTCTCTTTCTTTTTCTTTTTCATCGACTATTGGCCTATCTTGTGCCTTTTGTTGGGGTGTGTCACTCTTGTTTTGGTGTGTAGGCTCCTTTGGAGGGCCTATTCTCGCCTTGGTGGGAGTGGCAACCTTTTTCTTTAAAGGCACAATTTGCTTTTTGTCATTCTTCCTTGTCTCAGAGATCCTTGATTTAGTAGATGCAGTGTCTTTTGTGACATTTTTCCTGGCAGGTGGGGTTTTGGTAGGTTTGTTTCCTGTGACCTTTTTCTCATTCAGAATAGTTTGTGATTGTGTGGGGGGTTTTGGTGTGCCCTTCTGAATCATTTCTCTAGTCTTTGAGCGTGTGGTCATAGGACACAAATGGTTTGATGTTTCCTCTCCCTGCATTGGTTCAAAGAATCTGACTGATTTAGAAGTTGCTTGAGTAATAGCATATATTGTGTCTTCTGGATCTTCATCATCTGAGTCAGGTGGGGTGAAGGGTGGCTCCTTAGGAGTTGCCTTCAGCATCTGATTGAGTGATGAGAATTCAATAGGCTCGAAGTCATTATCTGGAAAGAGTTGTGAGTATTCTCTCTCACAGTGGCAAAACACATAGTGTGTAGATTGCTTCAAGATACCCCTAATGGGTGTCTCTGGCCTTTCAATGGTGTTGGGTGGATCATCCCTTTTGAATGGTACTTTCTTTGTTACTTTTGCAAACTTGGTTCTACTGGCTGCTCTAACTCTCCTTGGTGGGGGTGGAGGGTTAGTCATGGGTCCAGAATCTGGGTATTCTCTTCTAGACATAGCATCTGGTGGTGTGTTATCATCACCTTTCACGTGTTGGATGGTGAATGAAAATTGTTGTATGTCTAGAGCCCATCTGGCCCATCTATGTGTGAGTCCTGTATTGGTTAATAGTGGGATTAGGGCTGCATGGTCTGTGTATAATTGGAAGTGTCTAGTCTCTAGATAGTGTCTGAAGTGTAATACTCCATACACTACTCCCAGTAGTTCTCTCTCTGTGGTATTGTAATTTCTCTCATGTTTGGAGAGGGTTCTACCTGCAAAGGCTACTGGTCTGAGCACTCCTTCATTATCTCTCTGTGAGAGTACAGCTCCTAAACTCACATTGGAAGCATCAGTTGCCAAACTGAACTCTTTCTCATAGTTTGGATATCTGAGAAGAGCATTGGTACAGAGGGCATGCTTTAATGTTTTGAAAGCATTATCTGCCTCTTCTGTCCAGACGAATGCTTTGAGATGTGTCTGTAGATCATACAATGGTCTAGCAATTTGGGCATAACCTTTGATAAACTTTTTGAAGTATTGGCATAGGCCTGTGAAGGATCTGACATTTTTGACTGATTTTGGTGTTGGGAAGGTTTTGATTGACTCCACCTTTGTGGGAGATGGTTGCAGTCCCATGGGTGTGACTCTCATTCCCAAGAAGTCTATTCTGTCTATGAAGTATTCACATTTTGATTTCTTCAGTTTGAGTTTACCA
This sequence comes from Acholoe squamosa, assembly GCA_949317995.1. Classification (NCBI taxonomy): domain Eukaryota; kingdom Metazoa; phylum Annelida; class Polychaeta; order Phyllodocida; family Polynoidae; genus Acholoe; species Acholoe squamosa. The sequence continues at coordinate 65,457,711 of OX439044.1, forward strand.
ACTCTTAGGCTGTTGAACACATCTTCCAGGTCATGGAAGTGTTGTTCGATTGATGGTGATAATACCAATATGTCATCTAGGTATGGTAGGGCACATTTGTACTTGAGTTTGTTCAGAATTAATGTGACTAGATGGCAGAATCCCGCCGGTGCCGTCGCTAAACCCATCGGCATCCTTTCATAGACATATTTTTTGTCATTTGCTATGAATGCGGTTTTATGCTGATCCTCCTGTCTTATAGGAATTTGAAAAAATCCCTGTTGGGCATCTAGCTTACTGAATACTCTTGGTCTGAGTGACCCTATCATGTCTAGAGTGTCATCGGCCCGGGGTGTAGATAAGGCTTGATTTATCGTGTTTTGGTTCAAATAACGAAAATCTGTGACAAGCCTATGGCCTCCCGATGATTTTTGTACTAAAAAGGATCTGGAAGCCCAGGGGCCCTCGGCACATTCTCTCAGAATGCCCTGTTGTACTAGCCTTTCACACTCTTCCCCTATTGCGGCCTGTTTTTCTGGTGTTTGTCTATATGGTAGGAAATGACATGGTACTGCCTCAGGTTTTACATGTATTGAGTGTGTATACAGGTGTGTGGCACCAATGTCTCCATCTTTTCCTACAAATACATCCTCATACTTGGTCAGCAGTGATCCTAATCTATCATGCTGATCTTTGGATGTGAGCACAGATTTTGGTGGAACATTCTCTTCCAATTCTGGCTCGAGGTCATGTGCCTCACTATGTATAGCAGCTATTTCAGAGAGTCTGATTGAGTTGGGTTCAGGGTCAGCATATGTGGACTCACAGTCTGAGTCTGTGTCACTGAATTGAGTTACATCCTCAGGCCGTATGGCTGAGATGGATTGATCAGTGTGTGGGGTTGTGTCTGACACCTGTTGAGGTTTTTCTAAATCAGATTCCTTGACTTCCTGAAATAGAGCTATGATGGCACCCTTTTTGATTTTATGTGGGCGCCTGCTGGTGTTGAGTAACACTAGGGGATGTTTGTTATTTTCCCTGGGGGTTACTGCTGCCCTTTGAACTAGATATGGGGCATTGTTATTTCTTTGGAGGTTATCTACTACTCCAGTTTTGCCTTGCAGTGATTGAGTAGATGTGACTTTACCCAATACTGCAAGTTCAGAGAATGGAGGGATGGTAAAATCCCTCACTGCCCTAATGGGTTTGAGAATTTGTTCAGGATCAACATTAAATTCAATTTGAGATTTTGTAGTGCTTAAGAAATCTGTGCCGAGAACAACGGGCTGTGTGAGGTTGGGAATTACAGCAAATTGGTATTGGAATCTGACACCTTGGATTCTAAAGTTCAGCAGAGCTGAATGTCTAACATGACACACCGATCCATCTGCCAAATGGATGTTGATTTTAGATTTCCTCAGTTGGATATGGAATCTCTTTTGGAGATCCATGAGGAATGATTGTCTGACACAGGTGATAGTAGCACCTGTATCAACCAAACATTGTACATCTGAAACATCATATAGATTTGCATTGATACAGCCATTTTGAAGAAGTACAATAGAAAGCTTGGTACTCTCACCTGTATCTTTTGATGATGAATCTGGTGGGGTGATGTGTATCACTGATGGACGTCTCTGTCTGTTAGATGGTAGATTGGCACTAGCAATTGTCTCTGGTTGGATCTTTGTTAATCCTGATTGATTGTTTGTATTTGGGGTGTCACAGTGCACTGGCCCATCGGCACTGTGACATCCTAGTTTTCCTGGTTCTGTGGGGTGGTTGAGATGCTTGCCACCAGGAGCTTGGAGATTTGATCCATTACATGAGGTGGTATTTGGGGGTTACTTCGTTGGTTCCCCTGGTAACCTCTTGTGTCAGGTTTGTAATCCTCCTGGCGTGAGTTGGAACCCTGGTTATATTGACCAGAGTTGCTGTATTGGCCGGAGTTATTGGATCTCTGGTTGTTGTAGGCGCCATTGTTGTTGTAGGATCCACTGTTGTAGTTCCTATGTGGACTCTGGTTCCTACTGTTGGATCCTTGATTATAGGATCCAGAGTTGTTTGAACCCTGGCTGTTGTTTTAGGATCCAGACTTGTTGTAGGATCCAGAGTTGTAGTTCCTATGTGGACTCTGGCTCCTACTGTTGGATCCTTGATTATTATAGGATCTGCCATTACTTGGGGTTCTGTCTCTCCTATCACTGTATGAAGAGTTACCATTGATGGAGTTGGAAGAGCTGTTGTCTTTCCTACTGTTGTGACCCCCCCGGTTGTTGTTGTTGCCCCCTCTACCTCTACCTCTATTGGATTGGTAGTTGGGGTCATAGTTATTTCCTCTGTATCTACCGGTAGGGTCTCTTGATGCAACCTTAGCCTCCTGTTGCCTTACATGGGCACTAGACATTAGGTTAACATCTTCATCTGCACTAGTGCTGATTTCCTGGACCTTTTTCTTAGTAGGCTGTGGGTTGGACTCTGCATCCCTCACCTTCCTAGATCTCTCTTGGGTCTCAACCTCTAGGGCTAGGTCTAGGGCTTGGTCAAAAGAGTCTATTTTCTTGTTCTCAAGAGCTACAGAGATCCAGGGCCTCATGCCTTGGGTAAATGCCTTGCTTAGGATTTCATCACTTTGGCGTTGGGCATTACACACTTTCCTGAGATGGCATGCATAGTCTAGGACAGGTTCATCTACCTTTTGTGCACGGAGTGCAGTCCTTGAGATTATATTGTCTCGAGTAGCAAAATACTCTTTTAATTTATTCACTACATTGGTCCATGTCAACATGTCAGGTGTGGCACTCTCCCTGAAGGATTCAAACCAAGCTAGTGCTTGTCCTTCGAGGTACTTGGGTAAATATGTTACCATGGTGTCACTGTCTGTTACTTTGTACTTATCCTTCAGATATTCTGGGAATTTGTGATCAATAAATAATGCTGTTGACATGAGTGGTGATGGGTGTGAAAAGGTTTTGGGTTTTGTTACCTCATGTAGCCTGATCTTTCTGTCATCCTGTTGTTTTCTGTCTATGAGTTTGGTCATGTTGGACACCATGGAGATTATGATGTCATCTTTGGATCCAGAGGCAGATGGTGTGACAACAGGTGTGATGGCAGGTGTGGGAGGTTGTGGGGTCTGGGATGATACCATCTTCATGAGATCTGCTATCTGTTGTTGTTGTCTCTCTAGGGACTTCCGCTGATCTTCCATGGCCTTCTGTTGAGCATCTATTGCTGCATTCCTCTCTGCCAGTTGTTGGTTGAGGATCCTCTCCCTTTCCTCCTGCTGGGATTTGTTGGTCTCTAGGGCAGTAACTGCATCTTGGATGGCCTTCTCATAGGCCCTTATCTTCTCAGCTGTCTGATTAGGTTGGGGGCCTTCATCGGTGTCCATGATGGAGGGTGTGGGGGAGGTGTCTCTGGAGGAGTGGCTGTCAAAGGCTGGAGCTGGGGTGGAGGATCTAGATGAGGGTGTGGATCCACCCCCTGAGGCAGATCCTTCTTCCCCTGAGGTAGATAGCGTGAGTTGGGCGTCCTGTAGAGATCCCTGGGAAATGTTGGATCCCTGAGAACTGGTTGTTCCCTGAGTAGACAGGGTGGGTGGTGTGGGGTCTACTGAGTGTGGGTCTGTTGTATTGGAGGCTGGTTTGCCTCCTGTGGGCCTCCTAGATCTAGGTGGGAGGGAGACCTCTTCAACAGGCCCCTGACTACGTAAGGTCTTTGTGTGTTGTTCTGCCAGCTTGACTGATAAGGCCTTGATGTGTGTGGTGGACCTCACTGACGTGTGGGAGACCTCACTGACGTGTGGGAGACCTCACTGATGTGTGGGAGACCTCTCTGACGTGTGGGAGACCTCTCTGACGTGTGGGAGACCTCACTGACGTGTGGGAGACCTCACTGACGTGTGGGAGACCTCACTGACGTGTGGGAGACCTCACTGACGTTTGGGAGACCTCACTGACGTGTGGGAGACCTCACTGACATGTGGGAGACCTCACTGACGTTTGGGAGACCTCACTGACGTTTTGGGAGACCTCACTGACGTTTTGGGAGACCTCACTGATATATGGGAGATCTTACTGTTGTGTGAGAGATCTCATTGATGTGTGGGAGATCTCATTGATGTGTGTGGGATCTCACTGATGTGTGGGAGATCTCACTGGTATTTGGGAGATCTCGCTGGTATGTGGGAGATCTCACTGGTATGTGGGAGATCTCACCGGTATGTGGGAGATCTCACTGGTATGTGGGAGCTCTCACTGGTGACCTTGGTGGGCATGGTGTCAAGGTCAAGGTCACTGGGTGGGTGGAGTGGGTTTTACTGTGTGTATGATTGTTCTTAGTTGTGTTACCAGTTTTAATTTTTATGAGCCTGTGAGAGATGGGATCTTAGTAGGATGTTCTCCACCACTTTGTCATACTAGTGATTGGCATGATCAAGTTGTCATATGAGAAATATCATAAGACTAGTGGTACATAGTGTAAATACATCAGGCTCATATAAATAGTGTTATTTCCAGTTGTCACTGGTTTATTCAGCTTTAGGCAACATGTAAGAAATATCAATCATACAGTAGTTAGTATGTAGGTAATTTGTACATACAGTAAACATACAGTAATTTATAAAGTACAATGTTCAGTTCCACTCCACCTGTGAGGTAATAATAATACAATGTCCAGCATAGTTCTAGGTGGGTTCCCACACCTAGCTCCTGACCTGCTGCTTAGAGGAATAATGTAATAATGAATAACTTTACCCTCTGGTGGAAGTCTTGAAGGAGATAGCCCCTGGCCACTAATGATAGAAACCAATGCCTGTCTAGCATAGTTTCACCATAGTGCAGTGGTATAGCAGGTAGCAGGAGATGACTGGAGATGTTACCTCTAGAGCGGTTCTTGGTGATCTGTTCTCCTGGAGGTGCAGACAGGCTATTTGTAGCAAATCTTGGAAAAGCACCTCCAGACTGACTGGAGCCAGCAGCATCTGCCTAACTCTACAATTGTTTGAGGGGAGTCTTTCAAGTGTCACAGGGGGACAAAGGACCCCCATGGGCGCCGCTGTGTCCCCCATTGTCTTGGTCGGTTCTGCAACTTCAGACCCTCATATCTCGGTCGTTTATGCGTTTATAACCGCCATTTCGCGCATGCGCGGAGTTGAATATGTCAAGTTTATAATGCCTGTTGGATAGGCGCGTAACTCCTGCCGGTTTGTCTGTAGGGAACTCGGAGCTCCTTTCAGTCTCCATAGCATTGATCTTGGGCTCATTTTGACCGTCTAATTATGGGCTTTCCATAAATGCTTTGATATTTGACCTAGCTTGCTCAGGAGCGACGCTAGAGCGACCGGAAGGTTATGGCGTCGTGCTTATGTAACCCATTGTTCAGTCATTAGAGTGCTCAGACACTCATGACGGCGTCAGCGGTGCTCAGGCACCCGTGACGGCCGGTTGCATTCACTTACAAGTTATTAATTTGTGCATTGAACCATGAGGTCGCACACTGGGACCCTCATTTTTATTATATTGTGCAGTGAACCATTAGGTCGGAGCCTTTGATGTCAGAGAGAGTGTTTGTAAATGACCTGGCTGGTGTGCAGTGGGGCATGAACGCTCTTATACAAAGTTTGAGCGCTCTTATAGCTCTTAGAACCAACCTATGTATTAATTTCATAGATATCCTTTGATTAATACAAAATATGTTACAATTTATGGAATAATAAAATGGTATATCATAGTATCTAGCGGTTCTGAGGAGAGTGTGGTTGCAGATGGCGACCCTCATGTATATTTCGGTTCTCACTTGGTCCAAATCAATCCAGTATTAAGTGTAGCATGTGATAGTCTTGAGAGTGCCCATCATCGTGTAAACAAGCATACAGGTAGTAGTGATAGTGCCCCTGAGGTACAGGCAGATCCCCCCATGGAGGTTTCTCCTTCCAATACTGACTTCTGGTTTTCTCATCATATTGAAACAGATATGTCTGTATCGGTCTCCGATGATTCATATAGCACTGTGTGTACATCTACCCCAAAACGTGCTAGAGTGGCTATTACTGATCAATGCATTGTTTTTGATCCGTTTACATACGCTCAAGGTGAATTGCTAACAGCATCCATGCTAGCAGATAATGTAACCCCAGGTGGAGATGAAAGTGTTAATGACACCGTTATATCGCAATCTGATGACACAAGTCATGTTATAGTTACAATACAATGGTAGGAAAGGTGAACCAGGGTGTTACTGATTACTCAGCAACCTCTGGTTCTGACTCAGAGTTACACTGCAGTGTTAGGTTGTTACCCTCTAAGGTGCAAACAGGCAGTCAGCAGAGCGGTCACAATAACACCAATCGGCTCTCTGAGGTTTACATTGGCCATTATACCATGGAGGATGGAACAGTTAACTATTCTGGGTCTACAGTCACAGTTGAGTGCACTCCAGATAGTTGGCAAGTGGTTGAGCGTGTGGCCGCCCAGAATGTTACTGCCACCCACTTCACGCTCCCTGAGGCCTGTCCTGGTGACCCAATGACCTCGTACCCGTTCAACTGACTCTAGATCAATACTCAATCAGATATGGCCATATCCAACTAAAGAAGCATGTGATATGTATCCAGAGGAGATGGCCATGTATCATGCCATAAGGGTGACAGGATTACCAAACTATGTGCAAGCTCGTATACCGCTCCAGACCAAATTCTATCTTCCACTTTGGCCGGATTTACTTAGTGGATATGAAGATGCCAGCATAGTGACACATTACGGGTCAAAGGTCAGCAAGCAGGGGGGTCAAAATAATTTCCCATGTTTTCAGGGGAAAAGCCTGCGCACACTTTTTTTTTTTCGCTCGTCCGCATGCAAACCCACCAGCCCCGCCCCCCTGTTAATAAAAAATGAATTGGGGCCTAATGCTAAGGTTGGGCCTGAAAGGGACTCCGGAGGACACAGCTGCAACTCCCTCCCTGACTGGGACAGGTGTATTGGTGTGTGCAGGGAGGGGGGGTCCTGGGGTCTCCTTTCCGACCTAGTCGGGGAGTGGGGCGGGCCGGGGGGGGGTGCACTGAAAACATGGAAGATCCGTAACTAGTCAGCGGTGACCACTGTAGGTCCTCAAGTTGACGATACCTAAAACTACAGCTTTAGGTAGTCAAAATGACGACTTTAGGTCGTCATCCTGACGACCTGAGTCATCAGGATGACAATACTGACAGTACAGAGTTGTCATATTGATGACTCAGGTCATCAGGATGAAGACTTAAAGTCGTCATTTTGACTACCTAAAGTTGTAGTTTTAGGTATCGTCAACTTGAGGACCTAAAGTGGTCACCGCAGACTAGTTTCAGAACTTCTAGGTTTTCAGTGTGGGAGTCCCTAGATAATGACGGGAATTGAAGGCCTGTGGTTATCAAAGGGTGGACGACTTTGATGGTGGACAACTTTGAGGGTGGACGAGTTGACTGGAATTGAAGTGTAAACAGCTGCAATATGGAGGTGGAAACAGCTGAAGGATGGAGCTGGGAACAGCTGAAGGATGGGGTGCAAACGGCTGAAGGATGGAGGTGGGAACTGCTGAAGGATGGAGGTGGGGACAGCTGAAGGATTTAATGTGTGAGGTAGAGAAGTGACGAAAGGCTTGGACCGATTAAATGAGAGAATGTTTGATGGTCTTAGGATGAAGGGGTGAAGGAATAATGCAGGGAGTAACAGAAGAAGGGACGGAGGAATAGAAAGATGAAGGGCATGTAGGATGAGAATACCATATATATAGAGAGAGAGAGATGTAAAAAAGTGTAAAGCAAACATACTGGTCGTTAGTTTGAGGGATATTTTTAAACATTTATGGTAGGACAGGGCACTGTGTGTTGTGGTTACTACCCTCTATTGTTATGATCTAAACCCAATCAATAAACTTCCTAGTTGGGGACAAAGTTCCATCGGCTGCAAGCTGTGTTTCTAGTAGTGTCCTATGCATTTGGCTTGTGTTTGGTTGATGGTGAGGAGTGCTTTTTCTATCTCTGCTGACCTGGTCTGGGTGCTTAAAATGATCACACAGTGTTGATGACATAACTTTGTGGTAGTAAATCTGGCCTAGAAGTACGGGGCTGGTGGGACATTGGCACATCAGGGTACTCCTTTGATATAGAGAGGTGTAAAAGGAACATCCCTACCATCACTCCTCCCTTCTCCTGATGTCCCTCGCTGTGCCCCAACAACAAACCCTGTGTACCGATTGATCCAATCTGCTTACCCTTTAAAGAGGTGACTTGGCCTCTCGAGAGTCATCAAAGTTCACTGCCTGTCTACTGCTGTCCCTGTAAAACCCAATAGTCCAACTGGTTCTATTCACAATGAAGGCAGGGTCCTGAGAAACTTAAAGATGTACCCTGTATCCGACAATGTAGTTTCTATCTGAAAAAAAACAACATTTTTGAAGTGTTTTGAAGAAAAGATTACTCCACCATTTGTGTAGTATTTATGGGTAGACTGACCATTAGGATTTATACCAGCATTATGTCAAAGAAGATTGGGAAATTCAGTTAGCACATCAGATGACACTCTGTACCTATGACCATTTTTATGTCAATAGGAACTAATATATTATGACAACATTAGTTAACATGATTATTTAGCTGGTTATTGCCACCTGCTCTTTTAATACAGTAACTTAAAACCTGCTTCAACTAGATTACTAGAATTGTCATCAAAGGGAAAGCACTGTTAAAAGGGGTCTCACTTTATTCTCTGTATGTATTTAATGGTACTACTATTGTAAATTCTAGTCACTCTTCCACCCAGGGACCATCTTGTACTGTTGATAGAAGCCATCTCAAGCATTACATCTTGCAGTGTGGAGTTAGAAATGATCAATAATTACAAAGTGTGATTATGGAACTGGAACCCTCCTTCTTTTCAGAATTCTGCAGGGGTGTTTGGTCAAGTAGCATGGTAAATTTATATTACAAATGCCTTTTATTGGTGACAAAAGGTTATAAAATTCAACTTCATTGAGCATAGGTCTGAAGCATACAGAAAAAATGTATTACTATATAATAACCTCTCTATTTGTAAGACATCATCTACGATAATCTCAAGGCTGTATCTGTTTAGCTCCTTTCAACTACATAGATAAACCTTAATCTAATTTAATTCAACAAATTGTCATTCAGAACTGAATATGCAATGGAAATGGCTGGTGGATCCAGGTATTTGTGCATCATTTGCATGTCCTGGTTGTTGAATAAGGGGGATGTTGCCTGCAGGGATAGAATTACTTGCCATATTAAACACACAGGCAAATAATCCTCTTATGGCATGAAATGTGATTGTGGCTCCAGGACATCAAGCCAATGTTCTATGCATTGCTACAACCAGCAGAAGGTAAGCATCGGGCAGGCGAGAGGAAAGAGCAGAACAGGAGGACATACAATCATGAGTTAGGCAAACGTTATGCAGAGAAAGGTACATGGATTTTAATTTGATGCAAACCTGGATATGTGTTCAATGGTTTTGCACATTATTAATCCACATCCACAGGAGGATATTGTCAATAGACCGGTAAGTGTCCATTAGTGAGGGAAGACAGAAGGTTATGGCAAGCCTATTGGGTAAACTCCTCTAAAACCTGGTTTTTGCTGCAAAACCCGGGTTTTGCTCCCCCTAAACCTGGGTGTAGCCCCTAAAACCAGGGTTTTGCTTTACAAACCCAGCTTTAGCATATGAAAACCCAGTTTTTAGACCAGATACCTGGAACTATTGGACCCCAAACCCAGGTTTCGCAACCAAGAACCCAGTTTTTGTACCAAAAAACCTGCACTTTGTATTCAAAACCTGCGTTTTATATTTGTAAGCCCGCTTTTGCCATCAAAACCTGGGTTTTGACTGTAAAACCCGGGTTTTGCTCCAAAAACCTGGTATTTGCTTCAAAAACTGGGTTATTGCTTGCTAGTCATGGCCTGAAGTATGTTTTTTTTTTTGCTCTCAAAGCAGGGTTTAGCAAACGCTGGGTTTATCTGGAACTATAGCAGGGGTTAACTAGTCCCAAGCAGGGGTTATCTTCCATTACCCATACTTTGCACCAAACCCTTGCTTTGCTAGGAAAGCAGGGCTTTTGATTGTGACAAGTTCTTTAACCCTTTAAGGGCCTATGATGCACCAATAGCAATGAAGTGCTGGTGAGACTGCTTGCCATAAGTTCTTTGGAACATCATGCTGACCCTCAGAGAGTATAATTATGTACCAACCCTGATGCTGGCCAGCTCTTCATTGGTGCATCATGATGAGCAATGGGCATAATGCACTCTTGCATCAGTGGTCTTTAAAGGTTTAACCCTGGTCCCCTCTCCCCACCACCACCACCACACCACGAAACCGAAGTGTGGCCGCGAAACCCAGGTTTTGCCCATGAAACCCAGGTTTTGCCTGTGAAACCCAGGTTTTGCCTGCGAAACCCCGATTTTGCCTGCGAAACCCCGGTTTTGCCTGCAAAACCCAGATTTTGCCAATGAAACCCAGGTTTTGCCCATGAAACCCAGGTTTTGGACACAAAAACTGGGTTGTTGGTTGCAAAGCATGGGTTTAGGGTGCCGATAACCAGGTATTGACTTTGTAAACCTGGTTTTTGCATGCTAAAGCTGAGTTTTGGAAGCAAAAACCAGATTTCAGGGGCAAAACCTGGGTTTAGGGGAACCAATACCCGGATTTTGGGGTGAAACCTGGGTTTACCCAAAAGGCTTGCCATAGTAGGTCAGAGGTCTTCTGTTGATCCAGCTTTGTTGTGAGATTGCTAGTAGAGAGTGATCATAAGATGGTACAGCATGATCACTCACCAAGCTTATCCAGCCAAGCCTATGCTTAGTATAGGGTGATGTAGCCTCTAGGTCTGGGACTAAGATACCCCAAGCGGGTTCTATGGATATTTAAATGAGCAGCTCGGGATTGTGATTCTAAAAGTGCAGGGTGACTCAGTCTGGGGGATGAGTAGCTCAGTCCCTCTCTGGTTAGATCCAGTCTAATCCGGAGTAGGAGGAGGGAGCTGCTCTCAGGAGTGAGTCACATGGGCAGGTGAGGCTAAAAATGTTGTGTAATATCATGTCTTCCAGTGGGGATTTACAGGAGGAGCCTGGGGGTGCCCACTGGAGAAGGACAGGGATGAGTGAGTCACTCACCCTGTCAGGTTAAGAATACACTAGGGGTGTGAGTAGGCTTGTAGGCAGAGCTCTGGATAAGCCTAGTGGTGAAAAAGTAAATATACAGAATAATTGTAATATCTAGAATCATCAATTGACGATATTACTGCAGAGGATACTAGTATAGTGGTCAGCGGAAAATGTCATGGAGAAACCGGGACTCAAACCCGGGACCCTCCAACTTCGAAATGGAAGCTCTACCCTTGAGCTACTTCCCCTGGCCTGACATTCTCTACCTTCCAACTACACCTGGATTGGTATGATACACACACTAGGGGGCAGTGATTACCTGGTACCGAGCACTCTAGAGATCCCCCTCGCAAGGCAGGACCACTCGGTATCTCCACCAAGTACAGGGAATTACTGCCCCTACACTCCTACCCATCAGCTTCAACCACCATCCACTAGCACCTGGCATTCCCGCTCGATCCAGTTACCTGGCAGTTGAGGCTTTATCAAGCAGTGTTGGGGCACTCCTGACTTCCCAGTGGGTGTATCGGTACAAGTACGGGATTGGTCAAAGCGTCATCTGTATCATATCGCGCCAGTTCCCGAGTCCTCAATCCATGATTGCGTTAATATCCGGGGCTCCCCTACCTTCAATCCATGATTGCGTTAGGATGCTTCGTTTCTCCACCAATGTAGTGGTCAGGGGAAAATGTCATGGAGAAAGCAGGACTCGAACCCGGGACCCTCCAACTTCAAAGTGGAAGCTCTACCCCTGAGCTACTTCCCCTGGCCTGACATTCTCTACCTTCCAACTACCCTGGATCGGTATGGTATACATAGGGGGAGTGACACAATCCAGTGAACAGTCCCTCTGAAGACTCTGCGCACCCAACGGGGGAATGAACCCCTACACTCGTCCCAACCAGCTTCAACTGTATCCCACCAGAACCGGTCCTCCAGTCCAGTCTGAACAGTACCAGTACTAAGTCACACACAACAAACATTTTTTCCTAATCCCAGGAAGGACTGTGGGTGCCACCTGTTTCCAAGTCCCCCAGTACTAGCAGTTTGAAGCGCTTGTCCATACCATACCGGCCCAGGTACCGAGCTCTCTTAAGATCCCCCTTGCAAGGCAGGACCACTAGGTTTCTCCACCAATGTAGTGGTCAGTGGAAAATGTCATGGACAAACCGGGACTCAAACCCGGGACCCTCCAACTTCGAAGTGGAAGCTCTACCCCTGAGCTACTTCCCCTGGCCTGACATTCTCTACCTTCCAACTACACCTGGATAGGTATGATACACACACTAGGGGGCAGTGATTACCTGGTACCGAGCTGTCTAGCGATCCCCCTCGCGAGGCGGGACCACTCGGTATCTCCACCAAGAACAGGGGATTACTGCCTCTACACTAGTAACCAGATCTCAAAGCCTGGTCTTTCTCTTTACCTTATTCTTGACATTGAATTGACTCAAACATTGGCCCTTCAGCAACTTCTCAGATGATTATGACCAATTAATCCTTGTTTATTGTGTTGTCATTTAAATAATTTCTGACTAAAATGTTTTATCTCAATCTCTGTTTATGTCGCGCAAATCATATCATTATGTGGACATTTTGATTATGATATGATAGAACACTGTATTTAATTATGTAATATTTACATGCACTACATTGTAGCAGATCCCATCAAAAAGATATTTGTATGCATCTAGAAATGTGTAAATAAAATTAACAACATTTTATAGATGTAGCCCAACGGGCGAGAACGTGCCTCCGGGGGTTTTTTTAGTACGGGTTTTGGCCACCAGGGAGCAGTATATGGGTAAAACACTGAAAAATATGCTATAAAGAGCCTTAGACCAATTGTTGATAAAGAAATCCAGTAGTATGCTTAAAAGCATTCCATCTCCACTGAAAATATTCCATTTTTGGAACATTGGTTGCCATGGAAACATAGAAAATTGATGGATAAGGCAGTTTCTGGTTGCCATAGAAACCAGTCCCCTATTCTTATTGGGAATTTTCGCTGCAAACATTTTTTTAAATTCCTTCAGGAACCCAGAACCGAAAACAGCTCAAAACTTCCCTCTAGAACCAATTTTATGACAAAAACATTACATTTCTTTGGTTTTTTTTCAACAAAACTGTATTTTTTTTTTGCATTATTAGTGTTTAGGATAGGATAGAATGCATTTAGAGCTTATTTCCCATTTACAGTTGCACACACCAACCTATGTTTGACAAGCAATTACAGCAAAACTACCAGAGCTATTTTTGCTAAGATATCTCATTTTAAAGCAGATGACCTAAACCTTAAAAAGACATTTCCCCCCAGGAGGCATGTTTTCCCTCACCTGGCCACAGATGTTGAAAGTCTTGAGTACACTGACTAGGAGAGAGTCCTTCGACACTCTAAGAGAGAACTGGTGAAAGTACCAGACATCCCCATAAAACTGTATGGCGAATATAGACCTTTGTTATACAGTAAATTAGAGTTAATTCTATCATAAAGGTCTAGGAAACAGTACAGCAAAGCTTTGCTTTCTGAGAAATATCTGTGACAATAACAGTGAAAGTTTCTCTTATTTTCTCAGAGCTTAATGCTGCCGATTCTAATGTGGTGATTTCACTTAAGTGGAATCTTCATTAGACTTATTTGAACTGATATGTGACATTCTTGCCATTGGAATATTGCTTTAGTTACATGATTTCACATCACATCTCAAGCTCCGCTTCTGCTGTTTACAAATATAATCTAATTCCACTTTCACACCTAGATGAAGCCAGCCTTGATCAAAGGCATTCAGTTTTTAACTGTGAGAACCTGCAGCTGTGCAGAGTAGTCCTGAGTGATTAACACATAATTAAGCAGGATTTAGACAGAGCCTTTGTCCTTTTGTCTTCATTCACCAATCCCTCTGCATTCAGCAAGCTCTTTCTGAATAGGAACCAAGGATAACATAAGAAGGAAAAGAAGAGAATGTGGATGGCATTGTGATGAGTTTGTTTTGTGGCAACACACCAGCAACACTTTGTCTATACTGCTTTGAATGGGGTAGCTGTTCTGCACTGTATTTGTAAATAGAAATTGAGCATAGAAAGGTTCTAAGCCATACCTACATTATGAAAGCATATCCTTTACAGTAATGCAGCATATCTTATTGTGCAAGGGTAAGCCCCTACCATGCCTTGCAGAGTGAGCAAAAGCACACAATTCTTGAGGATAGGATTATATGGAATAGTACGACAATTACCAAAATCTTACTCCATGTTTACCTCATAGTACAATTAGGGATCCACCTTAAAAATGATGTGGGGCTTGCCTCATACACATAGTATCATGGTAGTATTATTAAATCTTGACTGGTTTATTCAAATCATAAGTTACCAAAGTAATATAATGAATAGAATTCTTCAACAGACCAGAGGTAAATTGTCTATTATACCACGATTTCGGAACTTCCGGTGGTTTTATATCCGATATATATGTGGTATATTCTGCATATACCACCCATGTGCGTTTTTAGAATTTTTGGTATATACTTTTTCGGGGTCAAGTTGGACTTAGAATATTTTTGGAAATTATGGCAGCTATACAAAGTTAATCTAGCCATTTTCCATATTGAAAAATCGTGCCAACTCGTATGAGAATTGAACCCCGGCCGCAGTGGTGGTAGGCGAAGGCCTTAGCCATAGCGCCACACTGAACGGTGATGACATCCAATGCGAAAATAAATAAGTTCTAACCTGCTATCTTTCCAGTCAGTTTTCGTATGGAATCCAACCATGACATGTTATAATATTGAAATCCCAAGACGTTTTCGATCCATAGAAGAGGAATGCATGCTAATTTTCTCCATTTTCTTCGATATAAATAAGAATCCATTGATTTTTCGATCGTACGCGAGTCGCGGCCCGGTTCGCTCTGTGCGAAGCCATTGTTTTTGTTCCTTGCCGGGAGAGGTACCGTCGTGTTCACACTCACTTTTCGTATGGAATCCAACCATGACATGTCTTCAAAATAAAACATACATATCCTTAGATAGTCTAGATGATCCCTCCATACTTATTATGTCCAATATGTTCAAAATAAAGGAGAATCCATTGATTTTCCAAAACGGTCCGAAATTTTCGGCGTCTTTCTTGTACGACGAGCAGTTGACCTATATCTACATCCGGGCCACTGACACACTTTCGCCGGACAAGGAGGCGGGTGGGAATGGCCGGACCGCGACTCCAGCATAGACTCCCCTAGGGCTCCAACATCCATGATCTATTAGCTTAGTAGCCACTGTCCTGGGTTATGTGTACAGATGGTGTTGTAAGGGATATACTAATGCCATCACGACTCATTTTGTAAAGCTATAGGGCCTACATTGGCTCTGACTAGGGTTACTATTTCATTATACAGGAACAAGATGCTGAGCCTCCCCCAAGGGTTATATTACATGTAGTGCCAGAGTGCCCGAGGGTGGATGTACACCAGTGCCGGACAGGATGGGGGTGGTGCTTACAGACTATATCAGCTTGGGATAAGAGACTGATTAGTGTTGCACTAGTTCTACTGCCAGATGCACGACGGCATCATAGTTTGATAAGAGGCTTACACTGAATGTTAATTGCCATCTCGTAGTCAGCATGTGGCCATGAGATGGCAATGAACATTTTAGCAATAAGTGTCCAATTGATTTTTTTTTGTCACTGTAAATTCAGCAAAGATACATTATAGTTATAGTGTCCATCATATAAAATATACCTTGTTACAATAAGGACGGGTTGCCACTGAGCCAATAGAAAGAGGTTTACATTTAAGTGGACAGCCTTATGCTTTAAAACAGTGGTCGCACTATAAGGCACTATGCATTTGGGCACGTACAGCAGGAAAACAGAGGACTGCTACTTGGACAGATTAAGATCTGTGTCAGTCCTGTTCACAGGACTATTCGATGTAATTATGTCATCATTTCATTATTATATGATGTAAATCTGATTTTTAACATGTTTTATACTGCGATTTGAGGAGTAAGGCTCAAAGAGGCAGGCATGATGAGAGAAAGGTGTATGAAAAGACAGCAGTTCAAAGTACCAGGGACAGATGTGACAAGTTCAATAGTAAGATAAAGCAGAGTATAGTAGGGAGATACACCGGTAGAAGGGATAATATCCAGGGAGTAGGTAGGTAGCTTCACTTACATATTCATGATGCCTGCAAGCAGCCCTAGGGTTAAGTATGATGGTATCTGAGATCCAAGCTATGGCCATACATTACAATAACCAGATAGCCCTACTGTCCTACATGTAGGATGCCTAAGTGACATCATGAGAAGAGGTCTATATCCACAAGTAAACTTAACAGATATGGAAGCAAAATGTTGCATCCTATAGTACTAGGCCCAAGGCTTCCAAAAATGCTCCATATGGGTATTCTTAGGTACTTTTATGACATTACACACATGTCCCAAAACACCTACTACTTAGAAAATTACCATCTGGTAAAGATTTGGACCTTTTCAGAGGAGACAGACGCCCAAAGTCCTACTGTCCTACATCTAGGACGGTGCTAATCTCTGCATCCGCTATAGTGTATGGAATATGTAAGGCAACTTGCACATTTAGAGCGATGCGTAAGGATAGGCTACACGACCTCCCTGATGTTTTTGTGAAAATACACCAATAGTTTCCTCTGATTTTAATTGAGGAAAATCACTGCTATCGATGAGTTTATACACATCTATATAGAGGAAAAATGCAATGCTTTGCAGACTATATTTCTGATAGGTACAATTCAGCATAACTTTAGAATTGATGTGGTACATAATTGAGTGACTTGTCTGTCAATTCAATATAAATTCAGTTTGATAATATTTCACAAAATGTATTGGTAATTTGACTTAATTGCTCAGAAAAGGGCTGGCATAGACCCATTCTTCCATAGTACATGTCAGCTGCCTACCATTTAATACATGATACCAAGCTCACAAAAAGTAAGCTGTCAGTTACAATAAGATACAAAATTGGTCGTAAGCAATATACAAATATTGGCACCTTTACATCTACCATTGAGGAAGTCAAGTATGGTGTCCCACAGGGTTCTGTGCTGGGACCCTTATTGTTCATTGTATATATCAACGATGTAAGTGAGATACTTGGTGATTGTCGACATTACATGTATGTTGATGACCTTGTAATTTATAGCTCTAATAACAAGGTAGACTTCATCAGGGAGAAACTCCAATTGGCCTTACAGAGGCTGGAGTCGTGGTTTAAAGGTAAACGCCTAACAGTGAAGTCTAAGTGGTTTGGTATTGCTCAACTAGCAAACTTCCCAAATTAAAGGGTGTCAAATTATTTTTATGTAATAGAGGTTCTTGACAACTATTGTTATTTAGGATTAAAGTTGGAAAGCGCGCTAAGTTTTGTACCGACGTTCAAAGATCATAACAGCAAGGTCAATCATAGGCTGTTTCGCTTCACTAAGTTAAGAAGCAACTTAACAGAGAAAGTAGCCGTCACGGTGTATAGGACCATGACATGCTTTGATTAAGCATGTTTTGCATACGAGGGTGCCAATGAAGGCCTATTAAAGAAACTAGATCGCTTGCAGAAGAGAGCCCTGAACATTTGTTACAGGAATAAATAAGTTCCTAAAACCTTTCAAGTTGAAGTATGTCATATCTCATTGTGAATTAAATTTAATGGAACATACCTTTTGCCAACCTATAAAGGAAAAAAGCGGGAAAAGAGTATGAGGAATTCTTGGAATTGACAATATGTACACATTTACCCCTTGACATTTATCTGTTAATAACATTTTTCTATTTCTTCTAAAGCAAACATAAAAAATTGACAGTTGATTCCTTTCCCCTTGTAGATCCATAGAGGGATGCAAACCGAGATTGTGGATTACTCATTGCAGCTACATACCTATATATGTGTCAGGTCATGAATGAGTGTCAGGGTTACAAGAATTGAAGTTAAAAAAATATGCTATAATAGAGGTCTTAAATAGATGCTAGTCTTGAATAAGGGCAGGGAGGAGAAACTATTTGAAATTAATGAGCACCTGGGTGATTGAACAGGCCGATACTGTTTGTAGTCCTGATATTTCATTTATGTTTACTGATTGGTTGCTGTTGTTAGGGATCCATTGTCAATCTGTAGGTTTCCTGTCAGCAGAACGTGACAAAAGTTCTACAGTGTTTTTTGGGAATGTCACTGGTAGGCTCTACTTCTGTCACACTGCAACTAAGACACAGTAATGGAGTTTCCCGATAAGTGCTTAAAAGTAGAAAGGATAGTAACAATGTTAGATACAAAGATGGACATGCATCACAATGCAGATTTTGTTATTGGCACCATCACAAAAACCTTTGAAAGGGCAATGAGATCTCTGAAGTAAGGCAGATAGTTTGAGATTATAACAAAATATGCATACCTAAGGGCCCTATTGCTTGCACTATATTCTTGACTAGGGGGAATGTATACCTTTTTTTGTCCAGAAACAAGAAGCTAACCAGATCACCATAGACCTCAATTAAGTGTGGTATCTAATGCTCCCAGTCAACAAACTGTATTATTTTATTAGATAAGGGGATCACCGGTTCAAGCCCTCAGTGGAGACAAATCAAGAACCCCATGAATAGCAGACTTCCCCTTCCCACACCCCATCTGACATGGCACTACCCCTACCTGTCCATCAATACACATGACCTCAGCTCTTCCGACATGCCTCCTCCCCCATACCTTGGTTATTTACATAATTGATTTATCATATTTGAGAAAGGCCAGATTATCCTGGATCTGCTGCCTGGGTCGGCACTCACCTGTTGCTCATCTGCCTAAGGCCTGTGACCAGGGTCGGATCCAGGATTTTGAAAAGGGGGGGTGCCCCTCATTTACCCCTAATTTTGGCTGAATTATAGGGTAAAAAGAGTTAGGTAAACTCTTTAGTACAGGGAAAGGGGGGGACACACACCCCCGCGCCCCCCTCTGAATCCGCCACTGTGAGGGGAATGAGATCTTAAGTGATTTGTGTTATGGTAAATGGTAACAGGTAGAATGGCAGGTCACAAAGATGGGACAGGATTTCCATTTTATCTTTCCCTTTATGACGCAGTAGGAGAGAGTTACAAGGTGGAACAGAAGATATATGGATTGACATGAGAAGGTACAGAAAAAGGTGAATTGGGGATTGGTTTGTAAGTCTTAATCCAGTGTTTTACCTTAAGACCATAAAATGTTATTGCTATTTGATTCAAGGGAGGCCTTTTGGGTCATGTATAATGTATAGGATCCACATAACAATTAGACACAAAATATCATTCAAGATAACTATTTTTTTTGTTCCTGTATGACAAATGAAATGAGAGTTAACATTTGTACATTACATTCCCCTTTATGTTAAAATAAATGGTTCATTTTTCTCCCTCACAGGGAAAAAGTCTACATCAAGTTTTGTTACCAAAAATGATATATGCTGTTTACCTTATAATAGTGAATCCAATAAGATGATATATTACCGAATGCAGTATTTGATGTCTGCTACCTAACATTACCTGAGAATATGTTTCTCATCACAAAGAGTTTGTCGGAACATAACCATCAAAAACCTAACAAGGGGAAACATGACAGTAACCAGCAGCTATATTGAGAAGGTGGCAGCCATCTTTGTAGCATGTCACAGCATCTAAATGGCCTTCTGGCAACTGTAAGAAGACGTGTGTGAATCATTGATGATGGGTAAGGAATATGTTCACTGTTTGATGAGAATAAGAGAGAGTCTCAGTTATGCATGGGAGGAACACTTATTGAAGAAGATATTGGCATTTTGAGGCAGAGATGTTAACAGATCATTACACATGGGTGCCATAAGCAGCCTGGTTGCATACATGTAGCAATATACAATGTGCAGGTGATAGATAAGTCAGGGGCTGTGCAAGGTGACATAGCAGAATAAGGGTTGCACACTTAAGGTCCTTCATTAAGTGTGGTATAGTAATTCTAGATGTTTGTTAATTTCTCGAGGTATCCAGTCTCACCACACACTCCAGTACACATATATGGATATTATCTAATTATAGCCAAGCGCTTTGACATGATGCAGTGTAATGTGTACATCCTGATTAGGAGGGGGGCAGGGGCGTAGGAAAAGGGGGGGGGCAGGGGGGGCCTGGGCCCCCCACCCAATCACAAAGCAGGTGGGGCCTGAGTATGTCTGCCCCCCCCAAAATTTGTCAAGACCTCATAATAAAATTCATAAGCATAAAAAATACTGCATTTCAGGATAGATGTATATGCTAATGGGATAGTGAAAATGAAGGCTAGAGCTTCAAATCAGACCTAAAAGTCATCAAAAATAACACTTCTACACAAAATCTACATAGATATGTATAGGTGTAATCGCGATTATGCCGACAATACAAGGTGGTCACGCTGGGGTCCCAGCTGGACCCCCCACTGGGCCCCTCCAATGAAGATTTGCTTCCTACGCCTCTGGGGGGTCAAGGGGTTAGAAGTCCTACTATGTCAATAACACCAGTGAAGTGAATAATTGAAGTGCTGGAGACTAATCAGGACAGCTTTTGTCTTTGAGTGCTTCTGCTTATTCAGTATATAGACCCTGAGCTCTATCTTCTAGCAACATTTCTTTGTTTATAACTCCTGTAATTTACACCGGACCAGATTAGGCTAGTAGCCTATTGAAGGAGCGGACTACAAAGAATCTAGTTCGCCATATAGCCCCTTTGCATTATAAGAAGAGCATCTTAATTACCAGTGATATCAGTCAGTACAACATAGTAGTTCATGTGTTAGTTTAGGTAGATGCATAGGTGTATAAGCCTCCTGGGATATGTTAAGTAATTGTTATTGTAAAATAATGCACTAAAGTACCCATGTTTCACTTTTTTAACATGATAAACTGGTCATTTCATCAAAACTCTCCAGATTTGATTGCGTATTTTGTACATTGTAATTGGTCATATGTACCTCATATTAACTATGAACATAGATAGATGATATAACTAGATAATATCATAAGCTAACGTACATAGATATTGGATACTTTCAGTGTAAGACTTATTTTCTAGAACGTTCTAATTTCACCATGAGACATCCATCATTTCACCTTCAACTGTTTACCCCTTACAGAGTTACTAATGCATTTGGTTTACAATAAAACCATTAATTATATAGAATTAGACGACAAGATTCATGGCGCGTTTGAGATGCAAGATTTGACCACTATTATGCTGGTGCCCTGCAAGTATTGTTGGCATATACCCGCAGGTTTTGCCTGATGGATTTTCCCCCAGATTGTGGGGAGAGGTTCACTTGAATTCCACTAGATGGCTTTTAGATCTCTAACCACATGTGTATCTTTGGGGTGAGAGAGTGCCCCCTTGTGAGTAAGTGTGAAAACAGAGGATGCTTGACTGGTAAATTCTTAGGCATGGCCTGCCTGTATACATGTCGCTAATATACAGGTGGTTTGCCAGCCAAGACCACACAATGCTCTGATGCATATATTCAAACCTTTATTGTAGTCCTACTATATCAGTATGTGAAGGAAGTATGTGGTACTGTGAGCATAATTATCAAGTCTAGGGCATGGATGTCATAGTGCATATTAAAGGTTTATTAATGTGTAGCCAAAACAAAGCTTCTGTAATGCAGGATTAGAAATACTGCTTCTATCTTGCAATATCCCTGGGCAAAACTTTGCCTTGGATATATTCATTTTAATCTAGCCAGCATAAAACATTTGTTTTAATCATGACGCAGTAGCTTAAAAAATGGCATTGTATTGTTCTGTTATGAGAGACACTTATTTCTTTTTTTTTAGATTGATAATTTAATGAAAGGGCTTTGAAAGGGTTGACCTAAAGTGGAACGCTGAAGGTGCAAAGTGGACGTCTCATGGTGAAAGTTCACTTAATGGAATGTTCTGAGAAAGGGTGAAAAGTAAAAATAAAATGTACACAAGGATTTTCAGAATATGAGAGGTAGTAGAGCCAAAACAATTATCTTTCATTCAGTATCTTTTGGAAGTCTGAGGACCTATAGGTGTCAGAGGTATCAGCCACAACTAATCTCCTATTGAATATCTGCCAGGAACAGACGACTTATGGTGAAGTTACCCTACTCACCAACTGTCTTAATGTACTTATGAGACACTGTCACTGTTTGCAGCATGGCTTTAAATCCAAGAACACTTTAAACTGGAGCCGTGGTAGAAGTTTATGGAGTAATAGCCATAACAGACATGAGGTGTTATTTTAGTCACTTCCATAGGATATACTGCTCCCATATACTTCATTTTCAACCAATACGAGGCTGACCGGGGCTTAATCTTAGTTAAGTGCCTTCAGGACGATGCCATGGAATCATGTTACCAAGCAAAATCATGTTGCTATGTCATGTTTCTAGGCAAGGTCAGGTTGGAGACTGTATTCTCTAGATGGTTCAGTTATGAAAGTGAAAACAGGATTCTGTGACATTATAAATGGCAGATCATGTTACACACCTCAGCCTTCCTACAAAAGCTTTACACTAAGCTGTATTAATGCCCTCAAAATGCTCTTTGGGACCCTTCATTTTATATTTAGTCCCTTCGAGTCTCTAATGGCGGTCACTAATGTTTCAGGGATTACCCTCTCCCAGCATTACCTCACATTATTGATACTGCCAAACAAAACCAGAATGAGGTGAATGTATTTATCATATCCCAGTGGCCATCCTGTTTTAGATAATGTGGAGGGAGTTAGGTAAGGTTTATCAATTTCATGATAACCCAACTTCAGTTGAGGTAATCGTTTCTGTCATAATTATAATTAACTTGATGACTTCCTTTTTCAAACACCAAGGGCTCTTAGTGTCAGGAGGTGAAATGTGTTTCAACAAAAGTAAGAAAGATATCAACAAAGGACCAATTTCAATAATAAGCTGTGTTGACACTTCAGGACAGAATGTCCTATTTTATGTTTAAAGTTTGTTCTAAATTTATCTCTTTCCTAACTTTTCACTGTTAAGAAATGTAGATGGAATTTATTCAACACATTGATATTCACACATTACCATCCATCACAGCCGCCATGTATTTTCATGTTCCCTCTCTCTATGGGAAGCATTTGTGATAGTATCAATGCTCTCGCTAACAAAAATAAAGCTGTATAAAATCATTTCAGAACTGTGTAAGATCTTATTATACAACAAACATACATAATGACAGCTGGAAAAGAATAGTTGGCAGTTACAGTGCTAATAGTGATAAAAGCATATGACCATTTTGGGTGCTATGCAGAGAGAACGTCCAGAAGTATCACTTACTTACATTTCCATTAGAAAAATGTTATTTTGATGAAATATTAGACTATTGGACAAGACTGATAAAAGTACACTGTGTATAGCTGTGATGGTGCAAAGTGCTAATTTCTATCCCTTCTGACCTGACCCGGGTGTTCAGGGAGATGGACACAGAGTTTTGAGGACTTTGTGGGTGTAAATCTTGTCTAGATGTAGGGGGCCAGTGGGACATGAGGGTAGTCCTTTGGCACTGACAGGTTTAGAAGGAACATCCCCACCACTCCCCTCTTCTCTTGCATCCTGCCACTCATGCCTTAACATCAAAACCTGTGTATCGATCAATCCAATCTGCTTACCCTTCAAAGAAGTGACATGGTGTCTGGAGAAGTCCCCTCTCCTCCACCATCACCAACTCGTCACTCTTGGCTACTCTGTAATTTTAAAAAGAAAATCCAACTTTCTTGTAAGACCTGTATTAATGTTAATTAACTTGGGTCATTTTGGGAGATTTTACTATAATGGATACCTGGTCGCCATTACTCTCATGAACAGTGACCTAACATCAGGACCATCGCAAGTCAGGGTACATGAGTTGATGAAGGATAATTGATTTGGGGCTCACTTTCTTTTCCATAGGAACAGTTACCATAGAAATGGAATGTTAAATAAATTGTGATAAAAGAGTTTGAAACAAGTTTATTGGCCAACAATATCTTAACACACTGACGCTTTTACAATTATCAGCCGATATAAAGAGGATACAACCAATGTTGGCATATATTGTACGTTACGGTTTACAGGGCCAATATCCAGTATGTAACTACAGTATTCCAACAACTGTACTATCAAAGGTTTATAAATTTGAAGGTTTGTATCGTCATCTAAGTATTCGACAATATTTCTTAACTGCTTTAACTTAACGGTACCTTGTGAGTCAACTTTCTTACAGTGCATTTTAAAGTTCAAATCGAAATTGATTACTATGCCAAGGTAATTGAAATGTTCAACACAATCCAACTTGGTATTATTCAGAACAACATCATATTTAACAATGCTTTGCATAATAGAGTGGCACCAGAGGACCTTTGTTTTTTTTAACATTCATGCTAAGATATTTTGACTACACCATTTCCCAATATTATTAACATCACTCTGCATAAGCTTACTCATAATTTCAGTGTCTCTACCATTTAACACTAACGCTACATCATCCGCAAAAAGAAAAAAATTCACAATTCTTTAGTACTCTGGTTAAATCATCCAATAAATATTGAACAACAAAGGACCCAAAACAGTTCCTTGTGCTACCCCACAATCCAGTAGCTTTTCATCAGACTTAATATCATTGGCTATTGTAATTTGTTTTCTGTCATATAAAAAAATATTTTAACCACTTTGAGCAGTTGTTATCACAACCAATACTGCACAGTTTACTCATTAATATATCCAAATTTACTGCATTAAACACTTTCTTTAAGTCTAGAAAAAGTACCAGAGAGTATTCACCTCTATTTCTAACTTTAATCAAATACTGTATTATTCTGAAAGTGGCATCCACTGTCGACCTATTTGGAATAAAGCCATACTTCCTATTACTAATAATATTATTTTCAATACTATAATTCAATAACTGTGAGTGTATTATCTTCTCAGTTAAATCAGTTAAATTTGTCATAGTTATAGGCCTCCAATTAGAAACATCACAGAAGTTACCAGTTTTAAATGATCATACAGTGTAATTATGTACTATCATATATGGCTATGTGTCACCACTGTGATACAAGTCCGAATATGAAGATTTCTGACCAGAAGGCTGTTTTTCCTCATACATCCGGGGGTCCATATGTCACATATGGCCCCCATATGTCTAAAAACCGTTTTTGCTCAGATTTCCAATTTTTTGGAGAGTCTTCTTAGATACAAACTTCCTTTTACAAGCATTCATTTAGTGCCAGGGGCCTGTTTTTCCCTATCTTACGGACAGAAAAGGACGTCCGTATGTCACATATGGACCCCCATATGTTGGAAAATCAAATACGGCTAGGGGGGGTACCAGGTCGTATCCTAAAAGTGACATGTGGATGTCCGTATGTAACATACGGACATCTGTATGTGATATACGGACGTCCATATGTGACATATGGAGGTCCGTATGTGTCCGTATGTAGTGTCCATATCTGATATTATTTTGTATCATTTTAATACATTTTAACATAAGGAAAAACAGGGCCCAGACCCATTTTATCTAATTTCTTTTGGGGTAGAGACAACTCCATACTAGTGGAGTCAATGGTTATACCTAGGAATACACATATCTGACTAGGTTCAGTCACCTTTTCCTTCGACACAATGAAACCCATGTAGTCCATACATTCAATAAAGATATTCCTCTTACTCCTCTTCAGTTTTAGCAATGATAATAAAATCATCCAGATAATTAACTATCCTATTAACACCATAAAATTTAGCTACCACAGTCACAAAATCAGATATTCTATTAAAGATATACGGGGCACACTCCAGACCAAACGTTAAATGGTTGCTATAAAAAATTCTTCTCCATTACCAAAATCCCATCTGAAACCCTGGTAACCTACATGTGGACCATACACTTTGATACTTCTATAGGCAGATTTTAAATCCACAACGCTCATATAGTCATTCTCATCCAACTGACATGTTACTGTGTTATAAGAGAATTATAAGAGAAGCTTTTTGATGTAGTTTCCATATAATTGTTAATAGAAATATCTGCTGGCATGCTACAATCCGTGATAGGTCTTAATTTACCATTAGACTTTTCTACACCACCTAGAGAGTGAATACACTTAGGTTTATAGGTTGTCTTCGTGACCGAGCCTTGGGATACCTCGTCCCTGATAATATCACACATTTCGCTGTAGAATCTACCTTCTACAATAGATTTATAATTTTTACAGTCATACGCTGTATCACAACCAGAGTCCACTATTTTGAACCCCTCAGTAAAACCACACCATAGAAAATCTGGTTAATACTAATAAAATCTCATTGCCTCAGAAAACTAGCTAGTCTGCAAGGTAAGATCTGAGCTTTTCGACCATAGATAAAATGCTCACACTTGCAAATACCATTGACACAACTATCATAAACCCTGATGCTGGGTCTGTTAACACACTCCACTATAAACAATGGCTCAACCTTGCCCTGTACTGGGCCATTATGGGTTATAAAAAGATTCTTGTTAACTACACAAGACTCATTAATACCATTTTTATTATTTTCACCTGAAATGATAGGAACTGGGGGCTCAGGAGGATCTACCGTATGTACTATATTAAACTCAGGCACCAATACATCAGACTTTAACATAGAACCCTGCCTAAGAACAAAATCCTAATCCTTCTTATTCTTCTGGCACCTATCCTTGCCATGGTCAGACATGCCACACACATCACAGGCATGTTGATATCTACATGGGTCCTCCTTACATCCCTCGCCCCTGTTAAAAGCATAGCAAGTGCGACTGGATTGTTTGGATTTGAAACTTTTAGGTTTGGCTACACCCGCCTTCTGGGCCTGAACCGTCCCTCATAGGATAAATATCTTCACTTCTTACATCACTGAATGACTCTACGCCATCAGAATCTGCCCTGTTTTTAACAGAGGAATCGTATGCCACTAAAGCTTTGAGGGTATATATCATTGTTGAAGATTTTTCTTTTCTTCTTCCCCCTCTTCTATCAATTGTTTCATCATTCTTACATTGACCAACAGTAATTTCTCAATGCTATCAAGTTTCTCTCCCTTCTTAAGAAAATTCTTTTGGTCGAACATACCTCTAGCTCTATGTACAAGACGATGACCATTTCTAGGAGATGTTGAATCAGTAGATGTTGAGGAATTCGACGAAATACTACGGTAAGACGAAGACCGTCTTGTGGATCCAAGATGGCGCCGCATTTTCCTGTCGCTATGGAGCCCGCGGTAGTCCGGTGACCGTTGTCGGCCACGCCCCCCTTGCTTGGTTACTGCGTCGCTAGATGAATGTTTACAAACATCACTATGTGTACGGTCCATCTTCGCCTCGCCACCCGCCGTTGTAGTAGTTGCTCGGTTCAGCGCCTGCCCCTCCAATAGGATCTTGATATCAGCCAACTGCTGGTCCATACGAGTAGTACGATCTTCCAACTCCCCAATCGTCTGGTCAACAGTTGAGTCCAATATAACCCCTGTAGCATTCAGGGAAGATAGCTCCTGGCTAGCCCCATTGGATCCAACACTGCTCAAATTCCTAGAATTGGCTATATTTTTTCACTTTTCCAGGAGATTTCTTGGCTTTAAACCTTGGTCTGCCACCAGAAGCTCCTTTTCTACCCATAATGTCAAGGTAGAAACCGCATTAACTCGTCTAAACTGAAAAAAAACAGTTTATAATTTCCAGCACCACCCAGTGTGGTGTATGCTGTCTGAGAATATGTAGCCAATTGACCGTTAGTTCAACTGCTGGAGCTTATATACTGGAGGAAATGTTATGTGTGACGTCATAGAAAAGCATGCGCCCTGGAGAAAAGTAGTACCAAAGTATCACTCATTAATTATATATATATATATATATATATATACCTGCAGGTATATAGTTCCATATATATATATATATATATATATATATATATGGGCAATTTCTTTTTTTGGGGTCCAAACTTTCAAGCTCAGATGCTACAATAAAATAGTGCTAAAACAAGCACTTTTCATGCTCAGCTTCTGCCTAAAGCATTTTGAATAGATCAAACGATTTTTGCATAATGATCAATCATCACCTGAGTCTATCATGTAATACATAATCGGATGCCTAAGATACACCATCCTTTTGCCCTGAAACATTTACTGAAGCCCTATTGGTGTAAGATCCGGCAAGTGCAATGTCCACACCATTTTTTGACCCACATAATGCATTCCTGAAAGCAAAGTATTTAGGATACATCTTTGGTAATGAGTATAAACAATATATTTTTATGGAACTAATTTCTGGTGATTTATTGCCATGTTGCCGGATCCTACAATACTGTAGAGGCATATAGTTACCTTATTACCAACCGGTGTCGTCTGGCATGGTGGGTGAGTCCTGTCACTTGATGTTCCGGGTAGGTGGCAGCACCGATCTGGATCTATGGGACATCTAGCGACAAACCAAGGGGCACCTATATAAAGCCCCAAGCTCAGCAGCTACGTCAGAGGCCATGTAGGCCTCCGTACAGAGTACATGTTAAGAATACGCTTCCCTAGATGTTTCCAACTACAGGGTAGCCGCAAAAGTCTTAGACCCTAATACACCAATGGCATATACTTGGATCACTGTCTCGGTGTTTCTTTCAAATAGCGAGACTTGAACCACATAACTGGTAAAACCATAAATCCATTAATATGCCTAAAAGGCCTCAAAATACAAAATAAATGCATTTTGCCTTATCTAATATGTTTTGTCTTTATTATTCTACAGCCTTAAGACATATATTTTGAATAGATCAAACGATTTTTGCATAATGATCAATCATCACCTGAGTCTATCATGTAATACATAATCGGATGCCTAAGATACACCATCCTTTTGCCCTGAAACATTCACTGAAGCCCTATTAGGTGTAAGATCCGGCAAGTGCATTGTCCACACCATTTTTTGACCCACATAATGCATTCCTGAAAGCAAAGTATTTAGGATACATCTTTGGTAATGAGTATAAACAATATATTTTTATGGAACTAATTTCTGGTGATTTATTGCCATGTTGCCGGATCCTACAATACTGTAGAGGCATATAGTTACCTTATTACCAACTGGTGTCGTCTGGCATGGCGGGTGAGTCCTGTCAATAGATGTTCTGGGTAGGTGGCAGCACCGATCTGGATCTATGGGACATCTAGCGACAAACCAAGGGGCACCTATATAAAGCCCCAAGCTCAGCAGCTACGTCAGAGGCCATGTAGGCCTCCGTACAGAGTACATGTTGAGAATACGCTTCCCTAGATGTTTCCAACTACAGGGTAGCCGCAAAAGTCTTAGACCCTAATACACCAATGGCATATACTTGGATCACTGTCTCCGTGTTTCTTTCGAATAGCGAGACTTGAACCACATAACTGGTAAAACCATAAATCCATTAATATGCCTAAAAGGCCTCAAAATACAAAATAAATGCATTTTGCCTTACCTAATACGTTTTGTCTTTATTATTCTACAGCCTTAAGACATATATTAGGTGTTCATATTGATTCTACATTGGATTGTCCTAGATTATACACAAAATAGAGAAGTGTGACATTGCAAAAAGCTTCAATTTTCCTGTTTAACTTAGGATAAAACCATTAAAAATCATCCAAATCCACTAATTAAAAATTTAGATCTCGATACATGTCACGGCATTGAAAATTGAGACCTCTAAATTAAACATTACCCATATATATATATATAAGTTATTTCGCTGCCAGGGAATAATAAATACCGGTAATAACGATAATAATGTTGAAATACAGTGATAATAAATATGACACAGTAATAATAAATGATCATAACACAGACACATGAGTTTGGTGGGTTACTGACCTTGGGGCTATCAGCACCATACATGCCTTTATTAAAACAACTATAATAATTAGTTGACAAAAAGCATAGTCAGTAAAATGCATAATATAATAACAATAGTATAGTAATAACAATAGTAATAGCAATAGTAATAACAATAGTAAAAATTTAAAATTCCAGGGAACACCCAGCGTGGTGTTACCTGTACAGGTGAATACGAGCCAATTGACGGTTAGCTTGAACCCGCCCACTTTTATACCAGTGGGTTGTTGACCATGACGTCATACTATGACATCATAGATACCAATGCGCGCTGCAAGTAGTCCCTAACCGTTCGCGAATAATTATATAAATATACACGAGTGTATATAGTTCCATAAGTTATTTCGCTGCCAGGGAATAATAAATACCGGTAATAACGATAATAATGTTGAAATACAGTGATAATAAATATGACACAGTAATAATAAATGATCATAACACAGACACATGAGTTTGGTGGGTTACTGACCTTGGGGCTATCAGCACCATACATGCCAAAAACACATAAAAACACGCCAAACACATGTGAAAACACATCCAATCAACAATGCAATTGAGATTGGCAAAGTCTATCTAATCTTAAAAGTTCATTTTTATGATTATGCAAATATGTAAAAACAGAATTAGATTTCCAATTTACCTTTTTCTTAATGGAGTCTATACTGAGTCCAGCATCCTTTAACATAGTAGCACCCCCATGCCTCAGAGAGTGAGTGGAGACTGAACCTTTGATACCAGCACGTAGAGATAAAGATTTCAATCTCGAATTAATATATTGGTATTGTAGAGGAACACCATTAATTTTTAATAACAAATCCCTCGCACCTCTACCCGAGCACAATTTTTTCAAGTCTTTACAAGGACATAACAACGAGGTATCGTCTCTACATAAATATATATCAAAAGAATGGGTACCAAGCTGGTTCGTTTTAGAAGTTTTAATCCGTAGACTAGCATAACTTTTAAATATTTTAACATCACCTACCCTTAGTGTATGGGGAGAAGATACAACATGCCCTATCCTGAGGACACCTCTATAACATAAGAGAATAGCTAACCAGAATTTTAAGTCAGCCCTGTTGGAGAGATCCAAATACGATCTAATACATAACATTTCTTTTGGACTCAATGGGTGAGTAACCCTAGTAGGAACAGCATAATTTCTATCAATACCATCCAACACCTTTTTTAGCATGAAATTACTGCTATGGTCTAAGCCACCTCTAAGTTTTTGATGATACCAAATGGATGATAAGTAGTTCCTTACAGATGAAGGTTTCATATAACTAGATAAATATACTGCATAAGTAGCAGCTTGTGAGGGAGAACAAGGAAATTTAGGTAAATTAAATTTATCACAAAATTTTTTGTACCTTTTAAGTTGTTGTTTCCTTGTTCTCCTCGTATTCTCGGACACACCTTTCGCTAAAAGACACTCTTTTCTTTTTTGTAACCTTCTCCATTCTGGAATTAAAGCAACACATATTATTTTCATGGAGAGAAGCTATACATCTACCAGGCATACCCCTATATGCAAGTCTCGACAGCTGGTCGGCCAGGATATTGTCCTCTGACCTAATATAAGTTGCATACACCTCAACATTATTGATGAAACAAAGCCAAAAAATTTCTCTAAGCCATTCCATACAAAGTTTATTTTTTGACCTACCGGTATTTATCATAGCTAGAACTTGCATATTATCAGTAATACAGTGTATTCTTTTATTTTTATAACTAGAAATCCAACGTTTCAAACCAACCATGACTGGATATAGCTCGTACACATTTATATTCCTATGATGATTTTGTAGAACATCCAGTATTGGAGGGGGGGAAAAATGACCTGAACCCAGGTTGAACTTATCATGAGATGTCCAGTCACCATACAAAAAATCATTCCCCATCCACGCTCCAAAGCCCTTAATAGACGAATCGGAGTACATAGGTGTATTAATAACATCATTTAGAATTAACCTTTTACAGTTAAAAACTCTACAAAATTCCAACCACCATTCAATGTCTTGACGAGTGCAAGCTGATACCCTAATATAACCACCGGGTCTGGCCCGAGCACAGAGATCGAAAATTCGCCTACTAAAAGTTCTACCACCCTTAACCACCTGTGAGCAGAAAGACATTAAACCACCTATTCTTTCCAAGTTCTTTTTAGAAATAAATTTCTTATTAACATTATCTAATAAGAGGTTTTTCATTTTTTCAACCTTTTCAATAGGCAAAGACAGTTCCAACTTAACTGAATCTATGTTAATGCCTAAGAATTTACAAAATTGAGATGGTTCGGTCACCTTTTCTCTGGATACTACAAAGCCCATGTGGGTCATACATTCCATCAATAAATTCCTCTGTCTAAGACACTCATCATAAGTATCAGCAATTACGATAAAGTCGTCTAGATAGTTTACAATTTTTTCTACACCGTAGAATTTAGCCACCTCCACAATAAAATCAGAGATTCTATTAAAAATATATGGGGCACATTTCAGGCCAAAGGTCAACCTGTTACTTACATAATAATCCTCACCATGTCCAAAATCCCATCTGAAACCCTGCATGGTCGTGTGAGGTGCATACACATTTATAGACCTATACGCTGACTTCAAATCTACCACACTCATGAAGTCGTTCTTATTCAATTGAGCAGTCACCGTGCCAATATTATTATAAGAAAAAGTTGAGCTAGTGGTGTCCATAAAATTATTAATAGAAATTTTATCAGGCATGCTGCAGTCAGTTATGGGTCTTAACTTGCCATTTGATTTCTCTACACCACCTAGAGCATGGATACAACGAGGTTTACTACCACTCTTTGAGACTAGACCAGCTTCCAACTCGTCTAACAATATGTCACACATTTCATTATAAAATTTTTCCCCGAGGATTGACTTATAATTTCTGCAATCATAAGAAGTATTGCAATCAGGGTCGACTATCCTGAACCCCTCAACAAAACCTTGCCATAAGAATAATGCCTCTTTATCATTTATATTAATAACACCTTCCTGGGTTAAAAATGGGGCAACTCTGCAAGGTAAAATTTGGGAACTTTTCCCATTGATATAATGAACACAATCGCACACACCATTTATACAGCTATCATACACTTCGATGCTAGGTAAATTTTCAATAGTGACAGTAAAAAATGGTTCAACCTTGCTCTGTACTGAGCTAAAATATGATGTATTAATATCATTCTCAACATTTGATTGTAGATTTGCTACAGATCCCACGTAAGGACTATAGGCACCTGAGCTCTCACTGATATCATTCAGAGAGACCAAATCTACCCCTCCAGCATTAACTGTACCAACAACCCGAGCTGGAGCAGCGGGTGGAGGCGAACTAGGGTCTACCAAACCTACTATACATGACTTTGACATCGACACACTGTCACACATAGGACCCTGCTCACCTGTAAAATCCTAATCAGACCTGTTTACTTGGCAGTCCACTTTACTGTGGCCTGGTTTGGTACATGAACTACAAACATGCCTATATTTACATGGGTCCCTAGAGCACCCTTCTGCCCTGTTAAAGGCATAACATGAACTCGTAGATACTTTAAATTTCCCAGAATTTTTTGACTTGGTTGAATAGGCCTTCTGGGCTTGAACTGTCCCGTCATAGGACAAATGACGGAGGATATCCGAATTTTCAATCATAGCAAAGGCATCTAAACCATCCATATTGGCTCTGTCCCTAACGGACTTGTCATATGCTACTAAAGCTTTTACAGTGAATATTTTCGTGTCAGACTTTTCAACCAACATCTGAAGGTGCCTGAGCATGCCCTCCACATCGTCCCCATCTTTGTAATAATCTATAATGAATTTGATATTGACCAATACAAGTTTCTCAATGCTGTCGACCTTGTCACGTTTTTTAATGAATTGTTCGTGGTCAAACTCACCAATTTTCTGCTTGGCGTGATGGTGATGAATTGACGAGTCTATTGACGACCCTCTTGACGAGCTGGGACTCCTGTGACGAGCAGTATAAGACGATTTCGATCTCGCTTGACGACCTCTACGTCCTGCTCTGATCCACTCGCCGCCATCTTGGTTGCTATGGACGCTGTCGTCGTCAACGTCCCGCTGTAGACCACGCCCCCGTCGCCTTGGTTTCGCGTCTCTCGAATCTTGTTTGTATACAGATGCACGTGCTCCCGCCGCCCCGCTGTCCGGTCCGCTCAAAGGATTCATCTCGTCTTTACGGGCCCTTTGGTTAGCAATAACGTCTTGTAGCATTTTCTTTATATCCAAAAGGTCCTCCTCCATCAAGTCCAGCCTCGTCTGGTCAGCAGTCTCACTCTCTCTAGCCTGTGGCGTATTAGGCTGTAAGGGCTCCAGACCCCCACATAGAGAAGTTAAACTGCTCGAAGATCCTAAATTGGCCGATTCCCGGTCCGTTTTAGCCGATTTAGCCGATTTTTTTGACGAACCCTTCTTCTTTGCACCTGCAGCAGTCTTCCTCCCCATGCTTGAGCCGATATCCAAGCAATAATCCAGAAAAAACTGCTTAAAAAATTTAAAATTCCAGGGAACACCCAGCGTGGTGTTACCTGTACAGGTGAATACGAGCCAATTGACGGTTAGCTTGAACCCGCCCACTTTTATACCAGTGGGTTGTTGACCATGACGTCATACTATGACATCATAGATACCAATGCGCGCTGCAAGTAGTCCCTAACCGTTCGCGAATAATTATATAAATATACACGAGTGTATATAGTTCCATATATATATATATATATATATATATATATATATATATATATATATATATGTGTGTGTGTGGGTGTGTGTCAATCCCATAATGATGAGTTAAAGATAATGATTGCTGGTTATTGCCACCTGCTCTTTTAATACAGCAACTTAAAACCTGCTCAAGCTAGAGTACATTCAAAATTGTCATCTAAGGGAAAGCACTGTTTAAAGGGGTCTTACTTTATTATCTTTATGTATTTCATGGTAACTATTATAAGTTCCAGTCACTCCTCCATCCAGGGACTACCTTTTACTGTTGACAGAAGACATCTCCAGCTTTACATCTTGCAGTGTGGAGTTAAAATTTAACATGATCAGTGATTTCACAGTGTGATTATGTAACTTGAACTCCCCTTCTTTTTTTTTTAGAATTCTGCAGGGGTGTGTGGTCAGGTAGCATGGTAAACTTACATTACAAATACCTTTTATTTGTGAAAAATAGGTTATAAGGTATGTAGTGTAGATCATAACCCGTATTACTCAATCAAAAGGACAGTATCAGGTAAAATACTTGCTCTTTCCATTTGGTAATCAACACAACAAGCACTGACTATATAACCTCTCTATTGGTAAGACATCATCTATGATAATCTCAGGGCTGTATCTGTTTGGCTCCTCTCAACTAAATAGATAAACCTTAATCTAATTGCAATTGGACATATGATCATTCAGAACTAAATGTATACGCAATAGAAATAACTAGTGCATCCAGGTCTGTATGCACCATTCACAGGTCCTGGTTGTTGAATGACTTAGCTCTGTTACTCGCGATTGTAGTCCCATAGTCAATATGGGAGATGTGCCCTGCAGGTATAGAATTACTTGTTATATAAAATACTCAGATAAGAACACACACAGGCAAATAATCCTGTAATGGCATGAAATGGGATTGTGGCTCCAGGACATCAAGCCAATGTTCTACCCTTTGCTACAGCCAGCAGAAGGTGAACATCGGGCAGATGGGAGGAAACAGCATAACAGGAAGACATACAATCATGAGTTTGGTAAAATAAAGGTAAAGGTTAAAGTATTTCAAATTGAATCAATCCTGGAAATGTGGTCAATCCCATGGTAACTAACCACATCCACAGGATGTTAATCCTGCCACGGATACAGGTAACCGGATTTCTTTATAGACTAAATCACATAATGATTTAAACACTTTGATTATTATATGACAGGACCCTGTGTTCAATTATGTAACATTTACTTGCACTACATTATAGTAGATATCATAGATAATATCTATATACATATGTAGAAATTGAAATTAAAAAATCCTCATGAATCTGCATGGTGAATATACACATTTGTTATACAGCAAAGTAGAGTTTCTCCCATAAAGCTCCAGGAAACAGTACAGCGAAGCTTTGCTTTCCGAGAAACATCTGTGACAATGAGGGTGAAATCTTCTCCTTCTTGATGCTGCAGCTTCTAAATATGGTGATTTTACCTAAGTGGAATCTTTATTAGACTCTTTTGGATTGATAATATGTGCCCTTGGAACATTCATTTAGTTACATGATTTTTCATTCCTGTCACGTTTCAAGCTCTGCTGCTGCCTTTACAAACATTTAATCTAATTCCTCTTTCACATCTAAATGAGCCATCCTTGATCAAAGGCATTCAGTCGTTTTCTATGAGTGCCTGCAGCTGCAGAGTAATCCTGAGTGATTAAAAGATAATCAAGCAGGATTCAGACAGAGCCTTTGTCCTTTTGTCTTCATTCACCAATCCCTCTCCGTTCAATGAGCCCTTTCTGAATAAGAACTAAGGATAACATTAGAAGAAAAAGAAGAGAATGTGAATGGTATTGTGATGAGTTTATATTGTGGCAACACACAAGGAACACTTTATCTGTACAACTTTGAAAGTGGTAGGTGTTCTGTACTGTGGTTGTAAATAGAAGTTGAGCATAGAAAAGTTCTAAGCCATACCCAAATTATGAAACCATATCATTTTACAGTAATATGACATAGCTTATCATGCAAGGGTAAACCCCTAGTATGCCTTGCAGAGTGAGCAAAGGCTGGGAATGCACAACATTCTTGAGGATAGGATTATATGGAACAGTAATACAATGACCAAAGTTTTACTCCATGTCTACCTCATAGTACAATAAGGGGTGCACATTAAAAACATAGTATGGTGTTGTAATAGATATACCATCAGGACTCATTTTGTTAGGCTATAGGGTCCACATTGGATCTGACTAGACTTGCTATTTCATTATACAAGAACAAGATGCTGGGCCTCTCCCCTCTCCAGGGTTATATCACATGTAGTGCCAGAGGGTGGATGTACAGCAGTGGTGGACATGATGGGGGTGGTGCTTACAGATATCAATTTGAAATAAGAGACAGTGGGCCAGTGGGCCTCATAGTTCGATAGGAGGCTTACACTGAATGTTCATTGCCCTCTCTTAGTCTGTGTGGCCATGAGATGGCAATGAACATTCAATTGAAATCCTCTTTAGCAACAAGTGTTTAATTGAGCTGGTCCTATTGTCAGCAGAGATACATTATGATTATAGTGTCCATCATATAAAATACACCTTGTTACAATAAGGATGGGTTGCCACTGAGCCAATAGAAAGAGGTTTACATTTAAGTTGACAGCCCTATGCTTTTAAAACAGTAGTCCGTTCATAAGTATATAAATTTTGATAGGTATAAGGAACAAGTAATTAATGG
This sequence comes from Acholoe squamosa, assembly GCA_949317995.1. Taxonomy (NCBI): domain Eukaryota; kingdom Metazoa; phylum Annelida; class Polychaeta; order Phyllodocida; family Polynoidae; genus Acholoe; species Acholoe squamosa. Next base: position 65,495,208 of record OX439044.1, read on the forward strand.
ATAATTCATGACGTGTGTGTTTTAGCAAAGGATAATTACACGAGAGTGCAGCCCTCGTGTAATTATCCTTTATCCTTTTCTAATACACACAAATCATGAATTATCCATTGACTACTTTTTTTTATTACATGAGATCAATTGATTACAGATAATCAATAGAATATCAATAAAAGTTGAAAACAAAAATTGTTCCCCCTCCCCGGGATTCGAAGCCTGTCATAGTGAACCTGTTCTGCAGTCGTCGCAGACATTTACAACAAAAAAACCTCCAGCAGCAGAGCGCAATGCCCTAACCACTGGACCACTGGGCGACACACCTTGGCGCCCGGCTTGGTTTTATTTGAATGTGTTTATGCGTCTTGCAGTTATGGTAGCGGACTTGTCCCGCCTCCCCCTACAATCTAACCAAGCAAACACACACCGTTTCCCATCAGTCCCTGTGGTGTAATGCATAGGGAGTTGAATGTGGGATCCGAGACTGCAGGTTCGACCCCTACCCTGGCAATGAAAAATTTTGTAGATTTTAACATGTAACCTATGACATGTAAGGAGGCATGGATAACAGCACACCTTACAAAAGTCATGATGCATGCATCATGGTGTGCAATATCAACAGGTATGTGCATGGGAATATCCAGAAAAAAACACCCAAAATCACAGAAGTTGTGTAATAATTCAGCATATCTTTAGAAATGATGAGCTTTGTAGAGTATATTTCTGATAGGTGTAATTCAGTATATCTTTAGAATTGATGTGGTACAAATGTGAGTGACTTATCTGTCAATTCAGTATAAATTCAGTATGATAATACTTTACAAAATGTAATGGTACTTTGACTTTATTGCTCTAACAAATACCGCGAATCAGCAGTAAAGGGCTGACAAGTCATAGACTCATTCATCCATAGTATGCAGATGCCATGATATGAAGCAGTTGCCTATCCTATCTAATACATGATACCAAACTCACGAAAGGTAAGCTGTCAGTTATGATTAAATAAAAAATTGACATATTTTCATCCAATGACTCTGCAGTGTTAAGGTCATTGCACAGAGCCCTGGAGTTCTAGTAGGGTTCAGTGAATCAATACAGTACCCTGTCTGTAATCAGATCTCCTGGTGGCAATCTGAGAGACTACATCCTCCTTCAGGAACTGTCCCATAGATTCTGTCTGGCTGACTTACTGAGAGATTGCACATAATCTCAGGGGATCTCATGGGCTCTATCTAGGTACCTTACTGACAGACCCTAGTGTATGTTGGGATTAACTGGGGTGTTTCTCGCTACTACTATAACACATGTTGAATCCCCTATTACTGCTCACCACACCAGGAGGGCCTGAGTCTCTCCCTTAAATCACATGTACAGTGAAGACCTTATTAGTGACCAGGGTAAGGAGGGTCTCAGAATTAAATTAACCTTCATTGAAACGTGCACTGAGATTCAAGCGTAGAGATTTTAAACCTTTTCAAAATCATAGAAATCCCAGACAGACTGACCATAGAACAGGATACCTTTTAAACAGTCTGTGATAATCATATGTTTGTGTCAATCAAGTACTGATGAATATTAAATATTGCTTAACTGAAATACTGTCATAAGAAGGAGTATATAACATCAAGATTCTTGTAGTCTAATCATGACAACATATATCTTTGAAAGAAGATGTCAATTTTCAGATTGATAAACCCCTTGATTTAAGATAAATAACAGAGTGCCAAAAAAAGGATCTTAGAATCTATATTCTATAAGTTTTAGCCTACCATCTTTCTCACACAAGGCTGGATACTCGTTAGTGGCTGGGAAATCAACAAATCCTGTATATAGTGCGCCATAAGTATCACTGCCATTGAAGCCGCTTGGCTCTCCATTCTTCCAACCGGACCAAGTTATGAGAGTGCCATCATTCCATCTATATTCTCCGTTCACACTGTCAAACTTCATTCCAATCCATGTACCACTGTAAGTATTGACAATGCACAAAGAGATAAAGAAAATATTTTTGTTTGAAGTTTGCAGCCGATGTGGAAATAGGTAGGCCCTATTTTAGGGATTTGTTTCTCCGCTATGTCTGTATGGACTTTGCAGACATTATTTTTAAAGCTGCCACACGTCAGGTTACAGACTTACTTTTAAAGAATCTGTGACACAACCTGAGAAAAGGGGCCTTAGTGCAGAGGATTCTAAGACCCATTCTTACAGTCCATGCAGCAGATCACATTAGCTATCGGCCGAGCGGGTTAAGGCGCTGGAATAGTTCCTCCAGTCGCCATCTTTTTGGGGGTGGCGCCACTGTACATCAGATCACAGGTTTGAATCCTGGTAATGGCGCAGTTTTGAGCGCTCGCCTCCCGGCCAGGTCCTGACGTGGTCCGACGTCGGAAGGCACAGGTTCAAATTCCACCTTGGGCGCTCGACGCGTTCGTCATCACAGCGGAGGATGGCTTTTGAAGATCTATACCTTAACCCAGTCGCTAACCTACCTACCAGGGGTTGGCTTTTGGAGATGTTGGAACGAAAACCATTCTGCTGGAAATGATTTGAATCATGTGCACCTGGAATAGTGCAAGGATTTGAACATATTTAGCAGTTATTTTATGATCTTTTTCCAGGCCATGTGTAAGGGGTGTCACTCCAGCTCTGGTCGTCGGGGGACGAGGTCAAGCTGAGCAATTTCTGAGCGAATGTGAGCGATTTAAACGCTAAAAGAGCAAATAACTTGTCCAAACCTGATCTGTGAGCTGCCGGGGGCAGCAAATCGATCATTAAGGCTCAAAAAAGTCTAAATCCGGACAGTTTGGCACCAGGGGGTGCAGGTTAGTCCAGACCTGGGACAGCCCAGGGAGAAGCACACCACCATGATCTAGTTCCCGGTGACGATCCGGGCGCAAGGGGAGGCAGTACAGAATCCCAAATAACTAAAAAACTGCTGAACATCCAAGGTTCCGTGGGGGAACCAAGGCTGCAGAATACATTCATAACGGTTCCCTGAAGCAGGGAATGCTAAATATCAAGAAGAACCATACTTACCACTAAAACAGTGGTGAACTGTAGGAACTGACTGTTGTTGTTGCCGCATTTTCCTGAACTGACTGCGCATGCGCGACTCCACCTCTCGTAGGTTTCCGAAAATGCTTAGGTTTCTGAGGGATAATTATATATTCAACGTGCTTATTCATGCCTAGATAATATGTAACCTACCTAAATAAACCAATAATATACTTCTTCTCGTCGTCATCCTGCAGCTTGAGAAGGGACCCTCAAATAGTTTCACATGTTGCCACGTTGTTGCCACGTTGGCGTCCTGCCATGAACCATCCCTACTCATCAACACATTTGCATTCTCATGACAAGAAGTACATTAGCGTCCAATTAGATTAATCATACATTTTGAAAGTTGGCAAGACAAAATCTCAGACTTTTTTACTCTTTCTTTTTCTTTTTTAGTATTTTGCTGTAGAAATACACGTTGTTGCTATCTGATATATCGAAGTTTTAAATGCATTTGGCATGAGAGACAACACATGACTAGTCTGCTATCGATTAAACTTGGCCAACTTGGTAAGGTTTGATGGGATTTGATATTGACCCAAATCATACTAATGACAGAGTTTTGGCATAATAATATTGAAAATTTGTACATAATGTCTTGTATGCCTAAATATGCACCATTTCAAATTTAGTGGCAATCAAATGATAGTGTCCAGTGATATTAGGTTTTCAATATTGACCTACATGTAGGTCATTAGGAGAATCCACTGTGTGAAACTGCATAGGCCATAGGCATCACCTTATTATGAACTATGTATATTCAAGGTCAAGCCTTTATGACCTAAACCTTCAGCAAGGTCATCCATATTACCTTCAATTATGAGGGTCATATAGCATTACCAAATATCAAAATTTGATAAACCTAGGCTAAACCATAATGGAAATATGAAGTGTTAACCTTCTAATTAACATCTATACAAACTACATACCAATGCATTGGAAACCAGACCACCTATCTTCCTAACGACCTACATGTAGGTCACTTTTGAACAATAGGCCATATCTTAGGATGTTATGTCTCCATGACAACCAAATTTTGCATGCATAAACTTGTATGATAGTTTTCCAAACTAACCAATTTTTGAATACCAGGCACTAAGTGATCTGATAAAATGACAAGATTAATTTTTCCAATATGCCTTTTTGCCTATTTTCAGATTTTGTAGTATTCCAGTTGCCATGGCAACCATACAAAAATTGGTTAGCAACATGACTTTTGAGTAGTATGGAATCTTTAACGGAGGAACTTTGAAATGATTAATATATATATATAATGCATCTTATTTTCTCAAGAGGAGGGGTATGTGTCCTTTATGGTACTGTAAGTGACCTACATGTAGGTCGTTAGTATAATCTGGGTTAAAAAAAATATTTTGGATAAAAGAGACATTGTTCTTACACTGAAAGCCTTTTGAAGGTTTTAGGGAGGAAAACATGAGAAACATTGAGCATAAATTCCCAATGTGTAGCACTATTCAAAAACATTTTCGAATGTAAAGTAAAAGATTTTAACATTCTCTCACCAAAAACCTTTTTGAACATCCCAAATATTACAAATAAGTTTCTTTTATCAATTGGTTAGTAGACACAGATGCCAGTAAGTATTATTGATGAATTTGATAAATGGAATGTTTTTTTACATAAAAGAAAAGTGAATTATGTTTTTGGTGTACAGTTTTTACTTACTTTGTCATAAAAGGCACACTTTCATATGAATGCCATATCAATTGATTAATATGAATGAAATAATGTTGTACATAGATAGAACTAAACGACCGTGGTGTACGAGGTGGTCGATCCACCACGAGGGAGACTCCCCCCGAGTGGTGGATCAGCCACCGAGGACACCAGGGGAGTTTAGTTCTATATTTATTTTATGTTTTTAGAGTGTCTAATTAACTGAAAATTAGCAAAATCCGTTACCGTAGTCCCCCGTACGAGCAGCGGTCCACCATTTTGAATGTTTACATGCACCCAGAACGAGGCTGCAGTGGTGGATCTGCCGTTGTGGTGGATCGACACACGTTACACCACTGGGGGTGTGGCGATCGACCGCGCAATGCTATCTCTAAGGGAAGAAGTTATTCACATAAAATAAAAAAGGAATACATTCACTCACCATAGAGCATACAGCACATCAAAATGAGGGAAACATAACCCATGCTTATCCATGTTCTAGTTTCCAACATGATGTGTGCAACTCTGTCGTCATAAACTTCCTGCTATACCTGAGGTTTATGACGGTGTCAGACATAATGGTCCATTTATACATTATATACTGGCTGCTACATATAGCCTATACCATATGAATCATTCCGTATGCTGTAGGACTACCTCTGAATTAATCACAGTTTCCTGGAGTTTTTTCAGGAATGAAATATTACCGGAGACTATGTAGGCTTAGACCTATAATGTTAAATCAATGAGCGAAGCAGGTTTCACCCCTCCCTACCTGTGCTATGTCTAGTCTTCCAACCGGAACGGGGACAGATAGCATACCGCCATGGACTCACAGCCAGAGCTGGCCCCTACAGCTAGTTTAGGTTGCATGCCATTTACACGAAAACGATTAACCTCACCATTATAGGTTTGAAGAAACTTTAGTTTGTATCAACTGTTATCTAGGTAAAACATGCAGTCTGTGAAAGGTTTTTCACCATGCATGACATTTGTCCTAGAGATTTTAACTCTGCAAGCCTGTTTAATTTTGCATACCGAGACAGTCATGCGAAGTTCCTCAGTACAGCTTTTCAATCAAACCAAAAAATTATCATGAGGCAAAATAATTTACCTTTCATTTTCATCAGTTACCTCATTAGGATTTATTAAGTCTTGAGGAAAATTAAAGAAACAAATGCTAATGCTTTTTGTTTTGCATGTTATAGTCATGGTATAAAAACTACAGAAAATTTAGTTGTTTATTGTCCTTAGAAAATCGTTTTCATAAATAAATTGGTCCAACTAATTTATACTCCTATAGTTCTTTAGAGGATAAACAATGACAATCCTCTTTGTTGCAATAAAATTCAATGCATGGGCATCTAGACATGCATGGCTATGAGCGTCAATCAAAATATTTTACCCTTTCTTGTTGGGTTGGTCTTTAGGCTAAGCTTCATTCTGTGTAAGCCAAGACATTCTCAAGATATTCTGTCTTGGCTCTTTAATAATGACTTAGATCTTTGACTTCTGGAGCCAAAGCAGGTCACAAGCTAGGTGCTGAGTCTGGCTAGGCACTGTGGATTAAGCTAATCCCAAAGCTTTTTGACACAGCCCTGAACATTCTATCATACTATAAGAGGCTGTATGGGGCCATTGTGTCTGTATGGGGAGGTGATAGGGTACGATTTGTCTTCACTATCTAGTGGCGAAGCTGCTTTTAACCTTATGATAATGAATATGATGATAAATCTTCTAGTCGTTTGAGGAACCTACCACAAAGGCATTGTTTGGATGAATAGCTTAAAGGATGTTATTTATAGAAGCTACATCCTAACGGTCAGACATAGATATATGACACCATCAACGACCCTTATTGCCATAGTAACCAGAGATAGACCTGTCTCATGTTACACTGCCACTGAATGGCTGATGTGATCATTATCGATCTGACAGCAGTTGTGATATGGCCTGCGATTGGCTTAGTTTGCTGGACGTCAGAGCTTGATGACTGAGATGACTATACTGAAGACATGATGATGGGGATGGAGAAGATCAAGGGTTAGATAGGCAGTGTGAGAAATGTAATGATTATATGCTCTACCTAAGATCTGTATATAACCACTCTTTACTAACCATCTTTATTTTGCTAACTTAGATTATTTTGAATTCAGAAGCAACAAAATAATTTCAAATTGGACCCAAGAAATACAACTAACTATGGCAAGGAAGTCACAATTATCAGAAACTTCCATTTCTTAAGTAGGAAATTTTCTACCGAGGCATGTTGTCCAGGGGCGTGGGAAGCACTTTCAGAGTGGGTGGGACCAGGGGGGTTTTCTGTAATTTTTGACCTCCCTTTGCTTGACCTTTTAGTTTTGACCTTTTGAGGAGGCCAAAAGGGGGGGAGACATGTCCCCCCTGCCCCCCCTGCTTTCCACGCCCATGTTGTCTTTCCTACTTATCAGTTAGTGTTAGACATAGGAAAAAAGGGAAGCAGGGTACAGATGATCTAATTACACAGAGAGTATTGGATTCAGAGATGTCCCCATAGGCTGCACCAGGGGGCCTCACTGTCAGGGTGTTCTCTAACGTCAATTAGTGACCCCAACCCAGTGGGCACACAATGTTGCATCAACATTGACAACCAGTTGATGTTATGTTGATGGTGTTGATCAACCTGTTTTCAACACTTTTTCAATATTTGTATTTCAACGTTGTCAACCATCACCATTTCAACATCCAGTCAACAGTTGACATATCAATGTTGAAATATTGTTGTCAACTCAACGTTGATTCAACATTGATTTGTCAATGTTGAATCAACAATATTGATTTCAATGTTGATACAATGTTGATTCAACGTTGATATGTCAACAAAACAACTGTTAACGTTGTTTCAACATTGTTGAAACAATGTTGAGTCAACATAGAAACACAAACATTGAATCAGCGCTGATGGTTAGATGTTGAATCACAGTTGATTTTGAGTATGTTGTTTCAACTTTCAATTTCAACTCTATTTCAACCCTAAATCAATGTTGATATGCAAACATTGCAAATGTTGTTTCAACGCTGAATCAACATTGATGTGCCCAGTGGGAAATAGCAGGTCAGTGGGTCTTCCCCGTGGAACAGGTAAAAACTGGTAGTAGGAGTCAATGGTAAAAGGCAAATAACTTATGGTAGGAAATATAACCTCTTTAAATTTCTACACTTGCGTATGTTATTCATAATCACAATTGACCTTTAAATGCAATCAAAAGTAAGTAACCGGGATGTAATATTTAGATATGAATTTTAAAATCAATTTGAAGGTGCACGTCAATAATCTAAAGGAGTCTGTCAGACCTTAATGCAAAATTAAATTACAACGGTAAGTTTTGTTGAATACATAATTAAATACCAGCCCACCTGAAGATTGTAAGAATGGCATAGTACTTTTCTAAATGAACCAACAGTTCGGCATTGTTTGCTTTTATCAGGGTTCTATTAGTCTTCAATTTAGAAACTACACTGGATTTAAAGTGGTTCACTGTTTACTTTTACAAGAATCCCTGATTCGACAGTTATTCATTAGAGTGTATGTGAGATAGGATCGCCTGAAGGGTATTGTAGCTACCGCCATGTTACCCCCGCTACCCTTTACTTATATCACAAAGGGATCACCAAGAGATCTCTTTGTGTGTAACAAAGGATGGCCTTGTACCACAGATAGCAGAGACATGTTATCTGCTCCTTCAGGGTAGGATGAATAACAGCCGAACAAAGGGACTGCTGCCAGGGGATATGAGGAAGATACAGGAGCTGGCAGTCGGGTCTTACGGTCAGATAAGGGACACGTCATTTCTTGGCAGCTAGGGGAGGGTGTTGTTAGCCTTCCCCCCGACCAATATAATCATAGATATTGTGATCCTCCCTCTGAATTCAGATTCATGTCTGGATATCAGAACAGTCAGACATATTACACCATATACCGATAAAATACAGCTATGTGCACAAACTGAAATCACTCAATAAAAAATCATGTGGAACAAAACATTCATGAAGTGAGTTTTGATAAAGGTTTTTTTATTTGCTTTTGTCGGGTAACTAATATCCCAGTTTATTCTTTTACTTGCTTAGGTTGCAATAATATCACTGTGTATTAGCATTCACTACATCCTCAAATGGTACATATTCAATGTTTTGAGCAGAATTTGTTTTTTTTTTCTCAGACCTGTGTTTCAGATTTCGAAGTGACCTTCAATACAACATGTACACTTGCCGGTTTAACAATGAGGACATGTATTACCTAAACGTTAGTCCCACACAATGACGGTTAGGCTCCCACCCAAAGCCTTTTTGTCACTGTTTGCTTTGTTTTTAATGATGCTAGTATTGGAGTCTAGCAGCACCCTATTTGCTCCCTTAGTCACATGTCCAGTTCCAGAAAGCACCTACTTGCTGTAAATGGTGTGTGACTAAGGATAGTGAAAGTGGGACAATCAAATCTGACGGTAGTCTGACTGTCATAACAAACTATGAATCATAAGTGTGGCATAAAATATTTTCTATAAAACTTGGTAAAAAGACTTTGTAGTTTCAAATTTTGTCCCATACGTTAAGGTGTGTAGTGGTTCGAATGTATGACTCGAATGGCTCGAAGTGAAAACCAGACAAGGTATCTTGGGTTAGTGCAACTGGCACATGTTTATTTCGGTGTATGTTTTACATCTACCTCGATATAGGTTGCTTAAGGAAATGTTAAGCTTGATGAAAAGTGGTCCGACTCCGTCGACAAGCAGAGCCAGACTAACGCCTTCCACGGCCCCAGGTAGGAGCTGGAGCGAGGCGAACAGTGCTGCCACCACCCCGCAGCGACCAGGGGTCGTGAGGACCTCTAGTGACTACCGGTGATGGGCGCACTGCTCAAAACGCCCTCTCGAGGAAGACGCTCACACTATATCACAATCTACGAGCCCCTACAGGTGTTACCCCAAACTGAACTTGTTGGTATCCTATGTATACAAGATCCACTTCTCAATGGCCGATGTTATTCCCACGGGAATCCCGTGCGAATAAGATCCTATTCTGCACAAGATTTTCTAGGAAATGGGACATCATAGAAACGGGACCACAGCCTTTTATAGGCCTATGTGAAAATGTCCCGTGTCTGATATTTTCATGTCCCCTTTCCTAAGTATCCAGTTTCCCAAATTTCTTGATTTTGTCCGGTTTCTCAAATGTCCTGTTTCCCAAATTTCTTTGTTTAATAATTAGTCCTGTTTAGTCCTGTTTCCTAGAATTTCTCCTGCAGTCCTGTTTCCTAGAAATACTCATGGAGTCCTGTTTCCCAGAATTTCCAAGTGCTGTGTACTAGAAAATCCCGAGCAAATAACAGTGTTATTCTCAGATGATACCCATGCAAATATCGCTTCCCCTTCTCAATGCTGCCCTTCCATACAGAGAACAGGTGGCTGTTGCTAAACCATTGGAAGTCACTTCTGTCAGAGGTGTACTTCCAAAAATGGAAGGCACTCATCTTTGGTAGTCTCTTCTCTATTGCATTGCAAAATATCACTTCCCAACAGAAGTGGTCCGGAAGTGGTCAGAAAAAACACCTCAACTGGAAGTTGCTTCCTACGCTCTGTCGCATAAGTATGTAGGCATGGGCAGTCTGTGACCACTTTTCACAACACAGTTTGATTTGTGGGAAGGTGACTGCTTCTGGACTACAGTGTCAGAAGTGATTCTGAGTGGTTAAGTAGAGGAGGGAAGTGGGAAGTGAGGTACCTACCCTGAAAAGCAACGACTCAATCTTTTCGCAACAGCCTCCAGAAGGTCCTAGACTCACAATCCTATCATCATCCTGCATATTCATTCACTTCTTCACTCAAAAATGAATACTATCAGTGAGTATCTCTTTGGATCCCCTTAAGTAATTTGAATAATGGAAGAGCAAAATAAATTTACATGGGACATAAAGTGCGATGAAAGTTGCACCGGAATTATTGAATGCGCATACAGTCAGGGGAAGATTAGCAACAAAGCCAAATATGTCATGATGATGATGATGAGCAAGTGTGCTTGGTTTGATTGATCACATGAAAACATGCAGGAGATAAAAATAAATAACTTGATTGGTAGACCTCTTACGGTCCATACCATATTTTTGCAACATTTCTCTGATATAACTCAGCACAAATATTTGACAAAATGATCTTTTATTTTCAGGAACATCAATATACATTTTAAAATATGACCGTCATTAATGTATTGATAAAATGAATTTATATCAAAATGCGGCAGCTCAGAGAGGAGCTATGTCATAAGAGTCAGGAAAAGATAAATGCCATCATCAACAGGGCTCCTTATTGCCATAGTAACCAAGCTAGACCTGTCTCATGTTACACTGCCACTGAATGGCTCATGTGATCGTTATTGATCTGACACCAGATGTAATATGGCCTGTGATTGGCTTAGTTTGTTGGGAGTCAGAGCTCGGTAATTGAGATGGCTAAGGTGATAGCTTATGCTTGGAAGGAAAAGATCAAATGTTAGATAAATGCTTTGTGATTAATGATTGTTTTCTATCTGAATAGATACGCTCTAGCCATATTTAATTCTTCTAAAGTTGCAGGTAGTCCCTAGGAACAACAAGCTAACATCAAACTAATTCTGCTCATTTAAACAAAGATCTGATTCCAAACCTCTAATCCTGGCAATAACTCATTACACTATATATAAAAATGGGTTACTAGATCGCTGGTTAAATATTCACAATTTATGACTGCTTGAGCACAGGGTACTCGTGGGGTACCAGATGAAGCAAAATCTTCAGGCTATGAACCAGTTAGGAAAGTGCCAGCTAACTCAACCTATTCTATACACATTTAAACTAAAATATTTTCATAAATATTCAAAGTTTAACCAACTTCATTGGCCCTAATGTTTCACTGTTCAGGTTCTCTTTATTTAAGACTTTGTTAAAACGTTTTATAGTCTTAAAAATCGTCTGACAAGCTGCAATGGCGGCCATCTTTGATCTCTATTCAAAGAGATCGCCTCCTTCCCCAATGTAATTTATAAAGGAATCTGTGCATTGGTCAATGATCTGAATTATACTCTCTGAGACCTTTATTTTGATGGGTCATGTGTTGAGATATGATCAGTAGTTCCAGAGATATTCACAAAAGGCTTACCTCCGAGAGCATCTGCTTGGAGAGTGTAAAATTATTTTATATTGCTATGTTACGCAGCGTTGCTATGTTACATGCCACAATGTTACGCGCTTATAAGGCATCAGGGGGAGGCACTATGTAGGGCTTTCTTGCTTGCATGGGGGGGGGGGTACTTGCTCACTGATGCTACTGCCTAAAACTCTAGTCACAGGTGGTACTATTGCCCCAAACTCTATGTGGCGAAGCCACTAGTATCATATAAATATAGAAATGTAACTTGCATTTACCATATTCCTGTTGTCAGGAACTGTCAGACACAAGGAGCAGGGGGATGTGCAAAGAGGTGCACATGATCTATTCAGATTTGGGAACCTTGCCGTCAGGTTCCAGTACTTTAACACCCATTAGCACTCCTTTATACCAGGCCAGTGGGTCCTCCCTGGGTTCCATATTAGACACAGTGGTAACTGTTGATGTAGGACAAAGCATCCAGTACTTCTTTCAATTTAATTGGGGTGCCCGACTTAATCATTATAACCTAATATATTGTGACACTCCGAAAGTTGAATTCGTAATTAACCTTTTTTTTCTTTTAGTCCTCTCCATGTGTGACTTTCAATTGGGCCAAGGCACTCCTCAAGATGAATCAGAATGAAACTACTGGAGGCTTTCGAGTTTACTTCTTCAGAAGATTTAGCAGAATGATGGAATTCAGAATCATCCTGAATATCTGTCAACTCTGTTATCATCGGAATCTTGTGTGTGTTTCAAATGAATTTTTTTTTTAGGAAGGTTTTCTCAATGTACAGAGGATTTAAACTAATTAATTCATTTGATTGAATCTCATATTGAGAGAGTTTAGTTGTTTGTTTAGACAGGAAGCTTAGTTTCACCCTTGATATTCCTGTCATAAAGGTTTAAAAAACTGAATCCTGAATGTTCCTGAATTGCAGATCACTTGATTAGATATGCTTATCTAATGTTTCCTCATTATGCCTGTAGTACTTTGCTAGATGAGTTAGATGAATGTGTAGAGGCTTTAAACAGGATGTTTCTATTTCATTCAGTAGCTTGATTTCCCCTTGCTCATATTAGATGTTCTTCTCCTTTGATAGCGTTATAGATTGCTGGAGGGAGTCTGAAGGAACTTGAATTTAAGCATTGGATTCTTCTGCCCGGGATTAGTACTTTTAATAATACTGTGTAAATAAAGGGATCAGAGATATGCCATGAATAAAAAACAATACAGAGAGTGGATGACATCTCACATAAAACAGTCTCAAGGTTGTTGGAGAGAACCCCTACATTTCACCCCTTTGACCTATACCTGCTGCACAAAGAGATCACGGAGGGACCTCTCTGTTTATAACAAAGGATAGCCTTGTACCAGAGATAGCAGAGACATGTTATCTGCTCCTTTGGGATACAAGAGAGTAGGGTAATACCAGGCATGTACAAAAAGACTGCTCCCTGGGGATATGAAGCACATACAGAGAGTCTGAGAGGGTGATGAGATTGAAGATTGGAGTGGAATCTTGGGGGATCTTGGGGGTTGGAAGCAAACCTTGATTCACATGAAAAAAGAGGCATTTTGAACCATTGTATATTTATAATATTATCAATTATGAATCGCCATGACTTTCCTGTTTGTGTCATTTATATTTTGAGCTATTCCCAGGTACGTACTTTGAGTGGGCTCAAAGATATGAAAAGACATAATGTTCAGTTCTTACTGTAATACCTTGCGTATAAGGCACCCGTCAGCGCACCTTATATGTGAAGATGGGCCCCGTCTGTGCCTTGTAGGATCTGCAGAAGTCACGAGGGTCAAGTGGGGATGTATTATATATAAATCGGTACTGAAGCTTCAAAAGTGTATCCACATGCTGTGCCTAATATGACTGGTCGTAATAAGGGGTGCACCTTATACCAGGATGAGCCCTATGCATATGAGGTATCACTGTAGGTGTAATTTTACCATGCAGGCTTGACATAATTATGCCTCCAGTGGATGTTGGGAGGAACGTGTGTATAACTTAACAAATGAAATAACCCAAATGTCATCATACGTGCCTGAAATAATACATTGTTAACCCTGTGAGAATGTTGAGTTAATTAATATGTTCCTCTTATAAATATCAGATGACCACCCTCCCCCAAATGATTTGCAATCTGGTATTTCAACGTATTTACCATAAGTTATTTCAGTATTGACCTCAAGCACACCATTAGCCGACACTTAAGGTCAGAAAATGGCCAAGCCACTGTATGCAGGAATTGTGTGAAGTTGCACATATAAGATCCTTTAATAATGCTTACCACACCTGGAGGGTGTTGCTGCTATGGGATAAGGTAGTACTGGCTAAGAAGTGCCTTTTTTTGTAGAACTGGCTTTCCATGTAGTGGTAACTTTTCACTTGCGTTGTATGAATAGAATCAATATAAGGCAGTTTAGACAGGAACTGCTTCCCAGCAGTCAGGCCTAGATAAATGGCATCATCAACAGCCCTTATCGCCATAGTAACCAAATATTGACCTGCCTCACATTACACTGCCACTGATTGGCTGACGTGGTTGTTGTCCATCTGACACCAAGTGTAATACATCCTGTGATTGGCTTAGTTTGCCAGAAGTCAGAGCTCGGTAACTGAGATGGCCGTGGTGATGGCATATGATGGAAAGAAAAGATTGGATGTTAGATAAGGGATGGGGGAATGATTGCAGGTTCTAGCCATATTTTCATTTTTTGAACATGCAGATAGTTAGAACTCTGGAACAACAAGCTAACATAAAACTTAGTTCTGATTCCTGAATTCTCATGCTAGCAACAACTCATGTCACATAAATGGACCCTGACATGCATGAAGGGCAACAAAATGGAAAGATAGTCAGTTTTCAGTCTTATGAACAAGCGTCATCAAACTATGCCTGTACACAAGGACAAACCTTATAAATTCAAAGGTCCTTTAACCCTTTTATTGTTGTCAGCAAGTGTCAGGCACTGGAAGCAGGGGCGAAGGGCATAGAGGTGCACGTGATCTTATCACATAATGAGTGTTTGAGTCAGCAAAGTACGCATAGGCTCCACTGGTCAGCCTCAGTGCCACTTCATCGGTACATCATACAGCCTGACTTTGCCATAATAAACTAATGGCATGTGACACTTGAAAAGTCGTTTTGTAATTAACATGTTCCTTACTTTGTGATTTACAAAGAGGCCAAGGCACTCATCAAAATGAAGCAGTTGCATAAGTCAAAGTCTGTTTCCCTCTTCAGGATATTGAGTAGATAATGGAATTCAGAAGCATCCTGAGTTGCAGTCAACTTTGTTATCAACATAACCGTTTCAAATAGAATGTGTTGAAACTTTACCAAGTTAGAAACAGATTAAACAGATTTATTAATTTGATTGAATCTCATATTTGGATGGTTTGGTTGCGTTTGTGAATAGAAAGCTCCTTAGTTTCACCATTTATAATCCAATTAGAAAGACAAATACACTCTGAATCTTGAACATTCCTGAATTGCAGATCACTGTCATTAGATCCACTTATCTTGTGTTTCATCCTCATGTCTGTCATTATCTGAAATACCATAATACCTCAGGTATAAAATGCGTTTTATATGCAATGATGGACCCTTGGTGTGCCTTGTAGAAGCGGAAAAATTTAAATTTATGGGATTTTTTCTCACAAATATTACCAATACCCCTCGGTCGCTGTACAGTAATATGAGGGTATAGGAGACGCACTGAAATGTCCATATGTTTGGGTCTTTTTCAAATGCATGCCATTGATTAGATTAGAACAGAAGTTATGACATTTTTTTTCTCTCATATCTACAAACTCTGGGTGCACCTTATATGCAGGAGGCACCCTATACACGAGATATTACTGAACTTTCTTAGAGAGGTGAGATCAATGTGTAGAGGCTATAAACAGGATGTTTGCCCATATCATTCAGTGCCTGGATTTCCAGTTCCCGTTTACTGATATGAGATTTAGAAGTGAAATAGGATACATTGCTGGTGTTATTATATTCCAACTTATTTTCTACACCTATCTCAAATCTGTCTTCTTGTTTAATACAGTCATTCATCATTTGCTGGAAGAAATCTGAAGGGTTTTTCTACCTGGAATAAACTTCTCTTCGTCACTGTGAGGATAATCAGTACAGAGATATGGCAGCAAGGAAACAGGCGTGGATCAAGGATATATGGAAAAGGAGGGGGCGTGGCCCAAATGGAGGGGCCTCAACCCCTATTTCTGAGCAAATTTTGGGGTCCAAAATATGTAATCAAACTCTTAAGTACTGTAAAAAAGGGGGGTACGCACACACCTCCTGCCCCCCTCTTATCCACCAATGCAGGAACCACAGTACATGGAGGGAATGATATCACATGAAACAGCCTCAACATTGTTAAGGGGTCCCTTACATTCCCCTCCTTCAACCTATACCTACACCACAAATGGTTCACAGAGAGACCTCCCAAAAGACAGCCTTGTACCACAGATAGCAGAGACATGTTATCTGCTGCTTCAGGGTAGGATGTATACCAGGGGGTAGGGTGATACCAGGCATGTACAAAACGACTGTTGCCTGAGGATATGAGACAGGTACAGAGATTCTCAGTGGGTGATGGGGCTAGAGATCAGAGTGGTGTCTGAGGGTGTGATAAGGAGGAGGAGGAGCAAATTTTGGGTGACATGAAAAGGGTCATTTGGAACCCTTGGATATTTAATGAACAGCTGTGAATTTTTTTTTGTATCTTCTGGGCTATCTCCTGGTATGTGATTAGAGTGGGGGTTTTCTGCACTTTCAAGAGCGTTTGAACATTTGTGACCAAAATAAAATGAGATGGATGAAAAAGGTCACTCAAAATGGGTAGAAACCTTTGCTTATTTATTTGAGTTTAGTGCAATATTTAACTGGACTTCCCAATATAGGGCAAACCCCCTATCCCTGGAAACATTTCAAACACCAAACTGTATACAATACTGGATAGGCATGAATGATGAATACATTCTAGCTATTCCAGCTTTCAATCAGAGGTAATACTTTGCCCGAGACAACACAACTCTGTTGTTTCAACTGCTATAGGAAAGGACCCCCATTGCATTGCATTGTGCTTGATACCAAGGATGAACACCAGTAGGATCCTAGAGACCCCTTGTCCCTGTGTGCATTACCTCATTAAATGTCCATTTATCTCATTCATCTTTTTGTATTCTCTTTTGATAAGATACCACTCTGTGTACCACAGGAACCCATCTACTCTCATTAGAAGCAGCCTGAAACATTCAGATTGATATGGATAGTCATTCTGTAGCTCATACATCTACCCGTCTCTACTCCCACTGTTTGTAGACCCTGTCTTGTCAAACATTATGTAAAGTTTTCTGATGTGTATGTGTGTGTGTATGTTTTGTTCTGTAGTTGTTTGTGCAAGAGTGGCTGAATATGTTGATGCTATGGAGAAGGCAGATCTACTATGCACACTTGTAGCAGAATCCTAATTCATTTGCAGAAGGATACTAGAAAGGACTAGATTTAACTGCACGAATACACAAGCACCACCATTAATTATACAATAAGTAGAGCATTATCAGTTCCCTCTTCAGAAAGAGTACTAGCAATGCTGCTCTATTTGAACTCAAGGTAAATGTAGATCAATTATTATAGCTGACAAGGATAACATTTTCGTCACTTAGGCAAAAGTGTAAGTTTCTCTTTAATAAAGAAGGTAGACATGGATGAGGTCAGTACTCCAATGATATATCCGCATGTCTTCAATCTACTTTTTCTTAATCTCAGATTCTCACACAGTTAATTCTAGCCATATGACTGACTCAAAAACTGAAAGTTATGTCATACTACATTTATATTGTCCTCCAGTGGTTCCCTTTTGAATGAAT
This sequence comes from Acholoe squamosa, assembly GCA_949317995.1. Lineage (NCBI taxonomy): Eukaryota > Metazoa > Annelida > Polychaeta > Phyllodocida > Polynoidae > Acholoe > Acholoe squamosa. The sequence goes on from OX439044.1 coordinate 65,512,996, forward strand.
ACTGTAGTGATGTAACCGGGCCAGCTTTAACCATACAAAAGCCATGCATCAGCAACCTGCAACATTAACAAGATTGTAGCAGTCATGACAGATGTCATCTTTGCATGCTGCCATGAGTGAATGGCCTCGAGGCACCTGTAAGAAGACCTTGTTTGAATTATGGATGGAGGAAAACATGGCCGGGATGGTAGACTGGTGCCTTGTCTTCATGTGTACAAGACAGGTATTGATGGAACACAGCCAGGTGTTGGTTGTGCTTCAAAAGTCTAAAATGCAGTTAGGAAGGTAGACTGGTGCCCTGTCTTGTACAGGACAGCTATTGATAGTGTTTGATAGGACAGCCAGTAAGGTAGTCTGGTGTTCCGCCTCTCTATGACAGGTGTCTAAATTGCAGCTAGGAAAAGAAAGGTAGATAGGTGCCCTGTCCTTCTGTGTAAAGGACAGGTATAAGTTCATGGTGTTTGGTAAGACATCCATGAAGGTAGCCTGGTTTTCCTCCCCTTTTTTTACAAGGCAGATGGTGATTGTGGCTGACAAGGCTATGGGGCAACTGGGATGACAGTCTGATGCCCTGAACTTGTATATAAATGGATGGTATCTCATGTTAGTTTGTAACATTTAAGCAACTGTTAAATTCATTACAATAGGCTGATCCTATTTGGTGTACCTTCCCACTGGGCACATCAACATTGATTCAGCGTTGAAACAACGTTTGCAATGTTTGCATATCAACGGTTGATATAGGCTTGAAATATAGTTGAATTTGAAAGTTGACACAACATAATAAAAATCAACTGTGATTCAACATCTAACTATTAGCGCTGATTCAACATTTGTATTTCTATGTTGATTCAACATTGACACAACATTGACACAACATTGATATGATGTTGAAACAACGTTGATATTTGTTAGGGCATTCTTTGTTGACATGTCAATGTTGAATCAACATTGAAATCAATATTGTTGATTCAACATTGACTAATCAATGTTGAGTCAACATTGAATTGAGAACAATATTTCAACATTGATATGTCAACTGTTGATTCGATGTTGAAATGGTGTTGGTTAAAAACGTTGAAATAGAATCATTGAAAAGGTGTTGAAGACAGATTGATCATTATCAGCAACACAATATCAGCGGGTTGTCAACGTTGATGCAACGTTCTGTTCCTACTGGGTTAAAGTGAGCAGGCATGTATCATATCGCATGACATTTACTGAAAGCCACACAAAGTTTGAAAATCAATAACTACTAAGATGTTAAATGCAGCAGTGACCTTCAATGATTGCTGCATAATGGAGCTATGGTCTAGTTATGAACAATCTTGTTGAATATTTTGCAGCATTAAGTTTCTTACACTTTAAAGGTATTAGGCTGAATAATTTGAGTTACCTTTCATATAAGAAGTAACCCTATCAAATCTCACCCCACTCTTGGGTGAGTGTTGACTGGCTTTGGATATGGATATGTATTATGTGTACCTAGGGAAATATGTATCGAGAAACGGAAATCTAGTAGAAATGAGTGAAAATCTAGTAGAAGTGTCTGAAAATTATGTAGAAATTATACAGGTGTATACTGGGCAGGTGTTTCTCCTGTTGGTGATAAGAATGGACAAAATGGACAAGGAGAATTGTGTTACCAATGAAAGAATACTGAGCTAGTCAGGACAAATGTTAAATTTAAATTAATACTTAGTGAAAGGCACTATATTGATAACTCCTACTATGGTTTGGAGTGTGGCAATTATAGACCGTTCAGACATGTCCTGCCGAGGAGAAAAATGGGATAACTGATATTCAACCTTTTTTGTCATACCGTCCCCTTGAGTTAGTCTTGACTGTCTCTGGAACAGTCAGCTGGATGTTTATATTATACCAAAATAGTTTCATCTTCTCATGTGGCTGTTGTTAGTATTTTCTAAAATAAGAAAGGCAAATTACATAACCATATATACCATCCATTTGATGTACTATTTAGCACTTAAACCCACCATCATCACTGTCCTACAAACTCTGTTCTATCACTAATCACTTCCCGATAATTTTACTGATGATCAGTGATAATATCATTATGCGTCACATATTTAACTTTGGTCCTGCTTGATGTTCGATCTTGATGTTAAGGCGAATAACTTGACAGGAAAAACAATCTCATGATACATGATTATTTGACAAAAACTTGAAGGGAGGTGCTGTCAATGTTTTCTATTAGTATGATGTCAGCCTTGTTGGTTTAACGTCAGTAGATGATGGAATTAGAGTGTGGAAGGAAAGGAGCAGGAAGCAGGATTTTCCTTTTTCTTTTACTCCTGCCAATCACTTTCAGCCCCAATTGCACATGGGCTATACAAGCTGATTTAGTCCATACAGCTGGACCTACATTGGGTAATTGGTTTTGTACTAACAGCAGCTACCACTCGCTGTATTCCAGAATATTTAATAGAAGCCCTCTGCTATAAAACTGTCGTGGTCTGACAGTGTGTGGAATGCCTTGCTGGATTTTCCTGTTTGACATCACTGTGAGCAAGGCACGTAGACAGAAAAACTGAGAGAACTATTGACAGATGGAAAGAGAGATCAGAGCTATGGGGTCTGTGAGAGCAAAAAGGGGGGTATACAACTGTAGCCTCTGCAATTATGAATGGAGACTGTTTGGTCCTTCTTTATTAAGACTTAAAAATAACACTTAAAGAAATGATTGGAAAAGGTCTATGCATAGTCACTAGAGCAAGTCTTGTTGACTGGAGACTTCAAACTCCTGAATCGCAATTGCTGGGTGCCACAAACAGGAATTTTACTTTAGGACCGAGTCATTTATCATCAATTGGGGGGGGGGGGGGGCTTGCACATGGAATGCACATGGAATGACGCATCAAAAGGGTATTCAAATTGCTCATATTTAGTTTTGACCCCCCCCAGTGTGAACGGTTATTGGGCTTTGCCCCCCCCCCCACAAAGGGGCTCTTTTTCAAAATCACCCCATCTATTTCTAACAAGCCCCCCCACCTAGCAATAAATGATTCGGCCCTTATCAGACGATAGCTTGCTGATTGGACACATCAACTCCAGAAGAGCAATTGCAGGGTGCTCCAATCGGGACCTATATACACTATAAGTTAGAGTGTGGGTAGGAGTAGGGATCCCTGCTGCCGTAATACCCTCCCACTTGGCATGAAAAACGGCTTTTAACGTAAGAAAAAACATGTTTCATTGGGTTCCTTAGTTTACCAAACTATTTTTCAATGTAAAAAAAACCCTCTGTTCTACCTAGAATGAACTTTTCTTCATCACTGTGAGGATAATTGTGATAGAACTATTACAATAAGGAAACACAATACATGGAGGGAACTACATCACATGAAACAGCCTCAACATTGTTAAGAGCACCCTTACATTCCCCTCCTTCAACCTATACCTACACCACAAATGGATCACAGAGAGACCTCCCTAAAGATAGCCTTGTATCACAGATAGCAGAGACATGATATCTGCTCCCTCAGGTTAGGATGGATACCAGGGGGTAGGGTGATACCAGGCATGTACAAAGAGACTGCTGCCTGGGGATATGAGACAGATACAGGTACTGTTCATATTTTTATCAGTCTCGTACACTCTCTAAGTTGGGTTAATTAATGAATTTATATTACGGACGTTTGTCCGCGGACCCTGTATGCAGTAGCCATGTACTTGTATCAGCTTGATAGCCACAGCTCTCTTCAGTTATTCCTCAGAGCACCAATCTTCCACAAACACATGTTGCATCATAATGCATTCCCCATACCTCTTGCAAATTTCCCTCACATCCACTTTACCATGTTTCAAAGAAAAAGTTGCAGATCCAAAAAATAATTTCTTTTCCATCAATGCCTAAGCCAGGCAGAAGCATACACTGACTTATCATTCAAACAACTTTCAACAGGTAGCTATATGTCTTTACTTTAACTTTGACCTTAAAATTATTGGATTTTGTTTGAATAAAGGGAGCGCATCCAATGAATAATCTTACGGACGTTTGCGCTCACTCCTATTTTGTAGAGATTTGACAGCTCTCTCCTATGTGGCCTTCATGTGTTCCCTAATCCCCTCAGAGCTTTCATACTTTAAAATGCCAAAGCAGGGACATGTGGCTGTGTCCTGCTGGCCCCAAATCAACTGTAATCAACCATTAGACCATACATTCACATTTAAAAACCAGCTTCACCAAAAATTTTTAAAATTTTGAAAAAAGTCTAAATGTGTTCATCACCTTTAAACCTTGAACAGCACTCTAACTTTCATTCCCTGCCCTTATTTCCTGTTTCTCTGTGTACCCAGTTATATATCCTATTAAAGCCATGAGCTGAAACCACCCTGGCACCACTTTTTGGTCATACATCCCCATGTCCTGCGCCACCGCTCACAGCTCCCCTATTTCTTACTCCAAACCTTCTGTTCTGCCACCAATTATAGGAGACACCTTCTGCTATCCATTCCTGTTCTTATTGACCCATACCTATCCATTTTCCTTTAAAAATTACACTCCGATCAAAAAATTTGCCAAACATTTCCCCTGTTTCAACCATGTTTCCCGACTTAGGACTTCAACCACTCTACAGTTACCTTCTCTAAGAACCTAACATATGCCCCTACATAGACCCAAATATGTGTGGAGTAGAACCCATGTGCGGAAACCTCATGTAGGCCACTTAGCAAGTACCCAGCAGCTGGCAAGTCAACATCCAATATCTATTACAGGCGTTTTCCACGGACAACAACCTTTCATCATTGCCCTCCTACACAGAGAGAAGAACACTGATTGCTTTGACGCATACTGCACAGGTCACAATTTGTCTCCCACATGACATGCATGAAGGCATGTCGAATGAGGTTGACCCTCTCATATTTGGTTCATCAACTCAACTTGACATGCGTAATGAAGACACGTCACATATTTCTGATCCATTCACCTGAGTGCTAGGTAATACTGTGAGACAATTATGTAAGGGTCAAGAGCAGTCAATAACTATGTACCAATGGTTCAATCAAGGCAGGCCTATAATAGAAGGCAGGGGATATCAGTCCCACAGGCCTGCAACACTAAGGCACCTTTTCCTATCTACAGAACTTCTACTTGACTGAGGACCTCTGTGCACTCCATAAGACAAGGCATTGAGGTGCATGGCAATGCCATATGTCTCCCTGTACTGTAGATACTGAGATTATAGATTGTGGGTTAGAATACAGTCCTTTGGTATTTTCACTGACCCACACATATGGTGTCTAACCTCTCCAGTTGAAGTATTCAGGATGGTGGGTGTCTGTTTTCATAGTCAATAACAAATGCAAATTTAACAATTACATAGAATTCACTACCATTCATTGATAGTATTTACAGACCTTAGTGATCTATTTTTCATGAAAACAAAATAACACAGATACATCAAATGTCTCAAGTGTTGGTAGTACTTCTTGGTACTGATTAATCCTGGTACCAAAATGGTTGTTTGCCCCATCTAGTGGAATATCCTAGAACAATTATGTATGTCAAACCATCACATGTCAAGTGCCTTTGACATGGCCGTGACCCTAGTCAACTCACAGATGACATGGCATTTTAAGGCATGTCAAATCATATGAGGATTACTTTGTGCTACAGTTGTCATAGTGACATATGTGCACATGTCCCAATGACGTGTGCTATCTGTGTCAAATCAAGTTGACATGGGTATACATGTCAATTTGTCAGGAAGACTTTTTTCAGTGTAGCTCCCCCAAAATAGGAAAAAAAAAGAATTTTTCATTCTAGACAAGAAAACGCCTGCAATGAAAATGACTACATGGTTTTTGGAGGGTACTGAAGGGGTGTAAAAGCAGTTTCTTCATAGAAATTTCTCAACTAGGTGACAGAAGGGGGTGAGGGGAAGGACAGGAGGGCTAAAAGAGTATATTTTTAACTTTCACACATGTCTTTTTGTGAGCTTAGTGTAGTGTTTTGAACAATAAAATGGTTTTTGAAGGTGGAAACCTGCTTCATATCATGTTCAATATCCACCAAAGAGGCAGGGGACAAGAGAGGAGACTGTTTTCTAACATAAAATGGATGTTTATGCATGTTTGGGGGATACCATGGCATAGGAGGGGTGCACAACATAAATGTAAACAACAAACCAAACATCGTCATGGAAAGGGCCTTTGCAAACATGTGGGGACGTCACTAACACTTTCAAAATGTTCCTAAATAACTAATTCATTGACTGCACGCACAATTTTTACAGCCAAGTTGATCTATGGTCCGAAAAGTATGCCCCAAACATCAAGTTTGAAGCTCAAATTTATTCTCAATTGTACATGTGTTTCTTCCCAAACGGATCACATATGGCGGCAGGACCATCGACTCACCAATCACCAGGAACCAGCTCAGCTAGTACAGGATGCTGGCTTTAGGGGTCGCCTAGAATTCCCGCCTCAATAAAAATTATGGGTGTTTGTACAGGGAAACCCCTGGCAAACGCCCACAAGACGACTGGACGTATTTCGGAAGTTGAGAAGAGGGAGAGGGTTTGCAGTGGGAAAAGACTCTTCTATAGGAGAGACCTTAAGCTAGGGTACACTTCTGAAGAGATTAGAAAGACATAGGTCTAGTTTATATTTCAGATATTGCGACTTTTTCAATTTGGTTTGGACAAACGCCCATAATAGATATTATTTCATGAAATTCCCAACACACATTTAAATGGGAAAAGGTGGCGATGGTCTGTTTATGAGTTATATGGGCAGCAAATGAAGGCAATAATTCCTGTTTTGTTCCAAAACGCAATTAATCCACACTGTTTTGTTCCAAAATGCAATAAATCCATCACAACAGCTTTTACATCTATATACATCTCTCCTCACCAGCAAAGTTGGTTTTTATTCGGAATAAGGCTATAAAACTTACTAAACACAGTGATATGACATTAATAGATCATTCAATTCATGGAAATAAGGTTATTAATGAACTTACATGTCATGACAATGTTTGCCTGAGTGGATTTATTGCGTTTTTGAACAAAACAGGGGCGGGATTTGTTGCGTTTTGGAAAAAAGTGGATTTTAGGTGGGTCCTACTTGCAAAATGGTGACTGTTTTGGAAAAAATTGTTTTTGCAACATTTTTTCACTTTCCCCAACCTATCTTTTTCTCATCCTAACTCCATTTTTTCCAAAATGGCATTTATTGCGTTTTGGAACCGAACTCTTCATATTATACCAAAATGGTATTTTTGGCTTCATAACCTCTTATACTGTTGCTGTCAGTTATTTTTCTAAGATAAGAAAGAAAAATACATTTCCATCTAGACCATCCATTTGATGTAGTATGTAGCACATAAACTTCCCCTTGCCACTGCCATGTAATATCTATTCTATCACATAGGTGGGCAAACTGTTGCAATGTCGCTAAAATGTGCGACAGAGACCTTCAGAAATGCGACAGGGGCAGGGGGGATAACCTAAGCTTTCTAAATCTGAATGAATTAGTGGAATATTCCAATTAAAACCAAACTTTTTTCAATACTTGTTCCCTTAAAATGTATCAATTGATGAGACAATTTAAATACTGGTTGGGATTTTGCTAAATTTTCTTGAGCAAGTTGTTTTTCTTTATTCACAAGATTTCCTCATATAAATCCATTTGAGCACTCTCGATTTAACTGCTTTGTAGAATCTGAAAACTGTCTTGGAGTAATTTGCCTACACAATTTCAAAATCCTTGATTAAAAAAAGTTACACCATTTGCTCTCTCCCATCCCCTAAAAACACTTTGCCCCTCTTCCTGCCAACCATCCAGTATAGAGCCCACAAATCCAATACAGCATTCCGATGGGCTCTTAGTACTCCCCAAAATGCACAGGGTTTTAACAATCAGAGCTCGAGAAAGTAGGTCACATGCCCATATATGGTCACATCCGGTTTCAAACCTAGGTCACTTCCGGTTCGTAAGTAGGTCAAACCGATTTCAGTAGCTGTTCCTGTGCACTGAGTTTGCACCTATATACTACTCTCATGACACATGAGTGTTTGACAAAAATTTGGATGCTGGAGGGAGGTGCTGTCAATGTTTTCTATTCATGTGATGTAAGCCTTGTCAGTTTGACATCAGTAGACAATGGAATTCGAGTGCGGGAGGAAAGAAGGAGGAGGAGGAGGAGGAGGAGGAAGGATCTTCTTTTTTTTCTTTTCTCCCTCCTGGCACCAAGTACTAAATTCTTCTGTTAAATTACTGTGTGCAAGGCATATAGATAGAAAACTGAGAGACACGATCTGCGAAAAGGTGGAATAAGGTCCCTTTTCTCAGAGCAGGTCACAAATCTAAGAGGGATCAGAGCTATGGGGACTGTAAGAGCAAAATAAAAATTGGGGGGGGGGTATACAACCTCCCGCAAGCAATGCTGTGGCCCCTGCAATTATGAATGAACACTGTAAAGTCCTTCATTATGAAGATTTAAAAATAAGACATGTTAGGAAAGGTCTATGCATAGCTTGCTGATTGGTGCCACAATAGCTTGCTGATTGGTGCCACAATCGGGACCTATATACTATAGGTTCCAGTGTGGGTATAACAATAAGTAAGGAGCCATGCTGCTGTAATTCCCTCCCACGTGGCATAAAACCTCCTTTTTTTTACGTAAAAAACACGTTTCATTGGGTTCCTAAGTACCAAACTTTTTTCAACATAAATAATAAAACCGTCACACCATGCACACAAAATACCTTTCTTAATGTGTATTAATACATTTCTATTCTTAGGTTAAAAAAACGTATTTTTACCACACATAACTAACAAACACTCTTATTCGGTTGAAAAAAAAAAACAAACGTTTCTATTTGAATGAATATTGGTTTAAAAAACGTTTTGTGCACATGAAAGTTTTTTTTTCAGACATGTTTTACCCAAACCTGATGAAAACGTATGCAAACATTGAAAATACTTTACCTTTTGCCAAGTGGGCCGTGTATATGAGGTGCACCCTGCATTTAAGATGCACAAAACTTTCACTGTTATTAAAAAGAAAGAAAAAAAAAGCCAAAAAAATTACATTATTTCTGTTAAAATCAATTGATTTGCAATATGGTTATTAATTCGATCAGAGCATTCCTCTAAAGCTCTTCAATACAGAATTATCTCATCAGATAGCAACAACCATTACCCTTTCTTGTGACAGCTCTTCCTTCCTTTCCGTCTGCCTAGTGCTCCTTGGCTGTTTGCATAATTGATTTATTATATTAACGGATGGCTTTGTGCCCCGAATTCATCGACAGGGTTGTGACTCCCATGAGCCCTTCGAAGTATGCAAGAAGTTCATTGTGTTAACAAACAAGGTCAAAGCTAAATGGTGTGGAATTAAGAGGGAGATAATCTGGAATATTGACATTTGGGTTTCTCGACAGCACTTTCTGACATGCTATTAGGTGTAATAGTAGGCTAGGGCGGATGAGCCACCAAAAGCCATAATCGTTCATTTTTTGATAGAAGTGTATAATTTGGCACAGGGGCACTGAAAAATTATACAAACTTGTGTAGTATTAGCATATTGCTGTCAGTCTCCCAGAACCCCACGGATGCTGAAATGCATCATTACTTTTCCCTATACAAGGTATAAGATGTAAAACTTCATTCAAAGCAACTTCTACGAGTGAGGAAATTCCTTCAGTTTATTCCATGGACATATATTTTTGAAAGCCTTATGTGCCTCCTAATGGGCATAACAAATCAACATCCAACTGTGGCCATGGCTATGTTTATATATATATATATATATATATATATATATATATATATATATATATATATATATATATATATATATATATATAAATTGTATTTGCTATCATTCTGAAATGTTTTCCAGGGAGTCAGCTTAGAATAAGCAATGCTCCATCGTAGATGAAATATGTGTAGTCTCCCTATTATTAAAGCGCCGGTTCAACTGGGTGTTCTACCATCCATGAATAGTGCCAGGCTTCTATAGTGCCCTTGTTCCGTGCATTATCTCATTAGATGTCAATTCTTCTCATTCATCTTTATCTGTTTGGGCTCAATTCAATACCATTCCGTGTACTGCGAGAACCCATCAACTCTCATCATAACTCTAAAACAACCAAATTGATCCAGTGGTGCTCTTATTAATGCATCCTTCTTGGCTTAGACACCATCTGAATGAAGTGACATTATTCAGCGACTTGATTCTTTTGTCTTCATGAAGGAAGCACATTACATTGATTGTTCCATTGTGCTCAAAATCCCAAACTTTGTTAGATGATTATCGGGATAATGCTATTCTAAATATAATTGAGCCCTTGACTCCATAAATCTGAAATTATTATTGATGAGGAAATTCAAAGCAGCTTTTAATGAGCACTTTACTGAACCTTTTGGTGTTTTTATGCAACATGTGATTCAGACAATGGATAGATTTGTTGATCTATATAGACCCACTGCACCACACTGTGACTACAAAAAACATTTTACCTTGGGGATTGTGGTTCCCCATGCACATCTAATCATTTGTGCCCCACATTCTTATTCTATAGTAACAATGGACATTTCCGGTAAAAAGGGGTGAAATCTTTCAGCCCTTAGAGGGTCTGAAGTTTTATGACTCCCCTAAAACCGCCGTTCCTCTTGTTGCTAAAAATGACCACTCCTTTATCTCAATTAACTCAATTATTCTCTTTGTGTTCGTTTTTCGTTTAGTGCATCTGCAAATAACCCTCAACCGTAAGCAGCACTGGGTTTAACAGCAATCCTTATCAATAAGATTCCTCAAAATGAAATAAATCCGTTGAGTAATTTGTCTTGATTTGCCATTGCAGCAGACGGCTTGCTTGGTCAGGGGAAATGTTTTATGCACCTCCACCACTGTTCCGATCTTACTGTTGACATGGTCCAAAGGTTTACTGGTTATTTAGAGGATATCCCCCCTTCAAATCATGGATTCTATGCAAGCAGGAATCAATACAAGATGTATACGTTCTTATGTTAAAATGATTACCTCTGATTTTTTCTACGATTATCAAAATGGAGAATAATTCTTCGAGTCAGCTTACTGTCGTTGAAGGTTAGGTCCTTTCGTCAACTACATTTCAAGATATTCCTTGATAATCAAATTACCAAGTCTTTCCATCAAATTATCAAGTCTTTCCATCCTGCTACAGGCTGGGGAAAAATGTAACATGATGCCAACAGTGGACTGGAGAAAAACGTTGGCCATATCTCCACTAATAACCCTGTATGTGGAGGAGCCTTAGCCACTGTTGGACAACTCTCCACTGTTGGACAATGGGGGCCTAGGCCACTGTTGGACAACTCCCCACTGGTGGACACTGCCCCCCCCCCCCAGTGAGTGTTCTTATCTCCTGGTTGCCATAGTGATCACTGATAAGACATTAGTGCAGGTGTTGGACAATCCTCCAACAGTGGGGGTAATGCAGGTGGGGAGGTGTGACAGGGGGTATGGAGTAAACAGAAAATGTATAATTTGAAATCATTTTGATACAGTAAATGCAGCATATCTCATCATACACAAGATAATTTTGAATAGGTTCATACACATACCTAAATAATTACAAGGTCTACCACTATAAAGGTCAACCTCTTTGCACAAATCATTATTGCCTTGCACAAATTGCCTTTTCTACACTAAACCTTACAGCATGGCATATTCAACCAAAAGTGTTGGAGGATGGGCCAACGTTTTTCACTCCTCCAATGGAGGAGGCTTGCCAATGTTTTCCAAGCCTAAGTTATCGCTTTGCTGGCAGTCTAGATATTACCAAATGTATAATATTTAATTGAAATCATTATCAAAAGGAATATAACATCAATATCTACAATAAAAAAGATATCTTCAGCTTTCTAGATAAGTTATCCATCTGTTTCCATGCTCAATAGGTGGATTATTTGTAGAGATTGCTTTACTCACCAGTAGAAAAACAAGATATATCCTGACACACCCATTCACTCACCACTAAAAAAAAACAAGAACGTATCCTGACACACCCTTTTATTTCGAACTCTGAAGAGGCTACAGGTATGCTCCCTAGACCTCTGTTCCCTATTCCCCCCTCTTTGCTGTGGATAGGTTTTAACTAGTGTCAGTTGCAAATGCCAGTGTACCCAGTAGCAGCATATCCAACTCAGCTGTTAAAGGATTATTATGATCAATAGAAAAGATAAAGTGAAGCAAGTATAATGAAGCTATGATTAAATTAAATAGACATTGTCCTATGTTTAAACAGGTTGTCATAATCGTTTGGTTAAGTGTGAAAAAAAGGTAAACACTTTTGCAATTTTTCAAGAGATTAGAACTGAGTCCTACACCTGTGACATTTTATACAAACGTACAGAAAAGATAGATGGAAGTGTGCATCAGCCAGAAGGTCCAGATGTGGTATAGGAACACGTTCAGGCAATACCACTCCCTATAAGGATTATAGAAGCTATTCCTTTATGACAAAGGGACAACAGATGAATCTGTTTGTGAATGACAAAGGGTCTGTACCAGAGATAGCAAAAATATGTTACCTGCTGTCACAAAGTAAGTTGGGCACTGTAGATATACAAAGAGAAGGTCTGGGGGAATGTCAGGCAGTATTTGCCGATAACTTATAAATATATAATTATGTTAAGGACAACATTCTCTTTTCTCATGAATTGTTAGCTGAAATTTGAAATCCTAAATGTACCCTATCTAGCTTGTCTTGGGCTGAATGTATGAGCTATAGAATGTTTTGTAGTCAGGAGGGTGTTGCTCCTATTGTAAAAAGAGCTGTGAGTATTAGCCCTCTTTTCTAAACAGATCGTGCACTGCTTCACCTAAGTATTTGCACTCACCACATTAGTCTTAAAAGTCACCTGCCTTGTTTAAAATAGAGATAGCTGCACTACCAGGTACATACTCATGCCACAGGCTCTATAGTTTATTATACTGACTGACTTTTCCCAACTAGTTATCTACTCAAATCCCCCTTTTTTAGCACCATACTTGAATGACCACTTGTGAGCAACAAAAGGGACAAGTTATAGCTATACATGAAAAGAAAGGACTGGAAATGAAGGCATTTTTAGCCAGCTCTTCCTTTTACTATAGGAGCAACACCCTCCAGGGATGATGGTGTCTAAGAGTACTGGAAGATGATATGCCAGGAGGCAATTCATGGTAATCAAAACCTACCCTGCCCCTGCATGAGCATTACCTGGAGTTCCAACCATCAAAGCAGACTCATTACAAGAGTCTGAGGAACAGCCAGTACCCCCTAAGGATCTATCCCTCAGTAGCCAGTGTGAACAGCTGCCCTCTAGGGGCAGGAAGTGGCATCAGGGAATTATGGGTAATTATGGCCCAAAGGACCTAGAGGTAGAGGACGAAGGAGTCATTGATTAGCAGGGTGCCGCAGTCCCCCACTGCACTCTAGTGTACAAAGCGGTGGTCATATAAAGTGCCCACATGAGGTGGGCGGACCGTCCGGCTACAGTCGCCAGAAGAGAAGGGGAGTATATAAGCAGTCACAAATAAAGGATCACTTTGGTTAACCATAAGTGGCTGGCTGTTGTTTCATCTGTCATTGAGTTATTCCCGTTACAATATTATGCCCTATCTAAATAAGAGTTTATGTTCTCTGTGGACTGCCTCCAAAGTGTTCCTCATTTACCATACCAAATCTTGACCAAATCCAATTATAAAAGCTAGTGAGGCAGAGGCTCGAAAGACTGGCCTAAGATGGGTCTATCTAAGTAGAACCCTATGTAGGAATATTCATGGTGCATATGTAGCAGCCTTTGGGTTAACTACAATGGTAACCTAGACTTCACCTTATGGCCATCACTTTCCATATTCCCTGTGAGACCTACTTATAGATGCATGAGAATGACTGGTCTTCCAGCTTAGTATACATACTCCTAGAGCAAGACAGGACAAGACACGCTTGTATTATGTTCCTGCTGTGGCTGGACTGTTGCAGACTATTCATTTGAGGCATCTTGGTTTTAGAGTTGGTTTCAAATCGTTGAAATTAAATTATATATCTTGCAGTTCACTGAGAACCTAGAAAGGTATAAAACTAGTCAGTGGTGACGACTTTAGGTCTTTGGGTTGGCAATACCTAAAATAACTACCTTAGGTGTTCAAAATGTATTATCAGTATTATCTGTATTATCAGTATTGTCATACTCACGAGTATTGTCATCACATTGATGACCTATTAAAGTCGTCATTTTGACCATCTAAGGTAGTTGTTTTAGGTCTTGACAAACCTGAGGACCTAAAGTCGTCACCACTGACTAGTTTTGAATCATTCAGGTTTTGAGTGTTGAGGTTTACCATTAACATTCAATATGTACAAATGACATACGTTAACTCAGTGCTGGGAATCTGTGACATCATAGTTAGGAAAACCTAAGCAATATGAATTATCCTCATGTGAAAAATCATCAAATTTACATTAATACAATGTCATTTGGATGTGCCCAATGGCTAGTGTGTAAGGAGGAACCTATTGTTTAAATTCTGTTTTCCTCTTTCAAAGTGGAATCACAAATTTTGTTTGAAGATATTATCATCCTATTTCAGTGGGGTGAACTGAAAGTGGAATATTTCAATAATAGAACGACAGGTACTAAATGTAATGCTGAAATTAAAAATTGATATTTATATTCATAAGATCTTGTGTTTGACGAAATGCTCACAGTAAATAAGCATTAAGAATAATGAAATAACTGGCTGATGGAATGCTGCAAGAGGTAGATGACATTTTAAATGTCCTATGTTTACCGTTGTACAGTCACTTGATACAGTCTGTAATTACTTGAGATATCGAATCACACCCACTATTGCGGTGACTAGAAATTACTTCTAAAGGTCGACACATATTATGTTGGTATGAGACAGATGATGATGGTAAAAAGAGAGAGAGAGGAAGGGGAGGTAATAGCTGCAAAATTTCCCACTCAGGGAAACCAATTGTGTGTGTCTTTTTTTTATCCGAGCCTCAGAATTATCATTTTGGATGGACATGTTTCACACCTTCCAGGTTTTCAGTAATCAAGGATCCATTTCCTGAAAAATCTAGATAAGTTTCTCCTTTGTAGTTATCATGATAGGTATAGCCATATACTGTACTGCAGAGCTCTGCCACCTTGTCCGTATATATGTCCCCATCTATGTATTGGGCACAGCTGATATATGTGATTGCGATACCTTGTAGAAGAGACGTAGGAAAGGATGTTCCCTATAGGTGAGGAAAAAATTCTATAGTGACTAAATAATATGTAAGAATACAGCTAATATATTGTTCCTGAAACCAGGACATGTTTTATAAACCTTAGGGCAGATGACCAAAGAGGCCTCCATTGCTTGATCTGGTACTTAGAAAGGTAGGAACTGACAGCAGCCAGCATGATTAATTGGGACTAGTTTTTATAATATGCTGTAGTGAAAAGAGATTATCTGATTGGTTGATATCATATCCCACTTCCTTCTTATATGTGGAATACACCTTTTACTATAGCAAAAGTATAAAAGCAGACCTCAGTTTGATGAAACATTTGTAACAATATCATGAATACATAGATTAAATCCTATGAGGATTTATATGAGTATCGTTCAAAGAAAAACATAATAAAAAAAAAAGAAAATTAGTGAGGTTAATTAAAAACATACTACTGCTAGTCCCCCAGCGATGGTAGTGTTGGCAAATCCTGTGGATTTTTGTAAGACCTAACTAGATCAGATGTGCTATAGAGCCAAAAGTTTTTGACAGCTTTCATGCATAGTACAAACCCACTTGCTAATAATCAGATATGCTCTCCACTTCTAATTATTTAGAAGCCGAAACATTAGAAATATGCCCCAGACAATAGGTTGGCAATGTATTTCCTGGATAGAAAAATATATGGAAAATATTCTGGGAAAGTTGTAAAGACATTTAACTACTGAACAGTAACACAAAATGTAAAAAAGTGGGCGAAAGTAGGGGAAACTAAGCAATTTTGAAAATTACGACCAACTAGGCAACTTTGAAAAGCTCTGTAGACCTTAATAATTGGGATATCAAGAAACAGAAATAGGTCTTTTGGTAATGACTACAAAATTAGGCTCCAAATATTAAATCAGAAAATTATGTCAAACATCCCTCCAATATGGCAGTTCTAATGAATCCTTAAGCTACTACAACTGCTAAGAGCCACTATGATTTTAAACTCGCAGCATTAGAGTGGCTGATTATAGGCATTGCCCTATGACTGCTCTGTACGGTTAGCTCTCATGTGGTAATAATATTTATAAGGTCTAGTAGATGCCAAGGTTTTGATTTCTTGTATGAAGTCCTGTTATCTGATTGTAATACTTCTGGTGTGCCCTCTGCTAGAACCACTTTGTCTATGAATTCCGCTGTGGTGGTATCAGCATCAAGTGAGGTGGTAGCATATGCTATACAAAAGTTTGAAAAGTGATCGACCACTACTTGTACATATATTTGTTCTTGCCCTCTGTTGGAGGCAGAGGACCGATTGCATCTATGTGGATGAATTGGAATGGGTATGAAGGTGTTTGGTGTTTTGTCATGGGTAGTGTGTTAGTGTAGCTCATCTTTTTAGCCTTGAGACAAAGTGGCAGGTTGCTGTGAATTTTTCTACGTCTGTCGCCATATTTTTCCAATATACTTTTGGTAGCATGGTCGACAGCATTCTTTGAGTACCAGCTTGGCCTGCCATTGGAATGTCATGGAATAGCTTTAAGATGGGGAACCTCATGTCTTCAGGTATGACAGGTTGGAAAGAGAGTTCTTGGAATTTCTTCCATAAGGTGGAGTTCATGTGTACTAGGACACCCTCCAGCATCATGTGATCCTGGGTTGACCTTATGAATCTCTCTGTCTCTCTCTTGTTTTTGTCATTGGAGACTATGCCTGATTAGAGGTATGTGATGATGGGGGCTGTGTACAAATGACGTCATGCAGGAGGGCGGGAGGGGGGGTCCCACTCCCCATGACCAAGCATAACAAGGGGGGAGGGGAGGTCACGGGCTGCATGACATCATGTCATGAAAAAAAAAATTGCAAGTTGCTTCAGTTTTGGCAAAGGGGTATATGTCTGAGGGGGTAAATATCCAAGGGGGTGAATGTCATGGGGGTAAATGGCATGTGGGTAAAGGTCTGGGGGGTAAATGTCCAGACGGTAAATGTCTTGGGGGTAGAAGTCCTAGGTGTTGGAAACAGGTGGGGCTTTTTCCACCATCCCTGGTCCGAAATCATGCTGGGCTAATATTGGGTGTGAATTGATAAAGCCTAAAAAAATCGTTGTGTTCAGATAACAGGTCAAAAAAATTAGGGTAGGTAGGTAGGGATTCTTTTTTTTTTAAATTTTTTTGAGGTTGGCGCTTCTAGAACTTCTAATTTTTTTCGACCCATTACCTGAACACAACAATTTGTTTTAGGCCCTACCAATTCACACCCATTATTAGCCCAGCACGGTTTCGGACCAGGAATGGTGGAAAAAGCCCCACCTGTTTCCAACACCATTAATTTAACCTAATACATGTCCCTTTGAACCATCTCAATTTGCTATACTCTCTTCATGTACTTTGGGCCGGGGGGGGGGGGTATCTCTGCATGACATCATGTTAATGGGGGGTCAAACATTGTATGACGAAACATGACAAGGGGGGGAGGGGGGGTCAAAAATGGCCCAAAAAAGCATGACGTCATTTGTACACAGCCCATAAAGGACCTTATGAACCCATACTTTTCATCTATGTCCTTAATAAATGAATGTATATACCCGTGGCTGACATCTTTGGAGACTTCTAAACACCTGATGTCATCCACAAGATAAATGAGACAAGATAACCCTTTATTGCCTTAATGCATACATCTGCAACCCCTAAATTTCCATCAAATTCTTTATACATCTAAACTTAAAATTTCATTTAACACCTGAACCCAAAATTTCATAGATATCAAAACACGAAATTTTAAATCCAAATACCTAGATTTCTAAACTCTTGGGCTAAACACATTGTTTGGCTAAAGATGTTTAGGAACTTAAAAGTTATAAGAAAAAAAGAACATGTTCAGAATTGTGTTTAGGATCTAAACACCATTTTGCAACGTATGTAGCAAGTAGGAATTACTTGTTTAGACATGTGCTCATCTGGAGATTGGATCGAATTCTGAATTCGAACAACTGACACATGATGAGGGTATACCATTGAACTTTGCATGGTGACATGGTCATTTCATAAAATCGACATGTGACATGGACTGTATTGACATGAGGTGAAAAATTAGTGACATAACATAGGTGGTTTCTTAAATTGGACATGGGATATGAATGGTTGTCAGAGGTGACACGGGACATGAGGATTGAGGTGACATGTGACAGCAAAATTTCTTAGAATCGGCATGTGACATGGGGGACCCCCCGGCATCCAGACCCCCTATGATGGGAAGGGGTCTAAATACATCGCCATGTAGGAATATTCATGTTGCATATGTAGCAGCCCCGAGGTTAACTACAATGGTAACCTACACTTCACCGTATGGTCATCACTTTCCATATTCCCTGTGAGACCCACTTATAGATGCATGAGAATGACTGGTCTACCAGCTTAGTGTAAATTTATACACCTACAGCAAGACGTGACACCACCTGCAATATATTCCTGCTGCTTCTTTTGGATTGCCACCAGCTCCAGGGAGTTTTAGAGGAAGTACATCCAATAGTTGAAATCAAGTATTACATATTGATACCTTGCAATAGGCAGCCTAAGTATTGCAATGAACCATAATCATAAAAGAAATTCTAATTTGGAACTGAAATTACCAGTGTCATAATTAACACCAGGCACCGTATGTGAAATTTCTGGCTCCTATTCCAAGTGATAATATGCTGTACCCCAAATGCACTTTCACCTGACGTGACTTAGCCTCCTTATACCCACTGGGTAGGTTATGAGATAGGACCCTTTGTTTTAATACATCTTTCAAAATGGAATCACAATGGGTTAGAAGGTATAATCACTTTATTTAGGCTAAGCCCGGATCTTACATCCTGAAATTGAAAGATGATGTGATATTAAGTTCTTGCATTCGATAAAGGCCCATTGAAATACCCACATTAGATAAACATTGAGTTTATGAAAATAGCTGGCCAATGTAAGTTAGGCAAGTAAACCATAAGTAGTTTTTATGCAATTTCGACAGTTAGGGTCATAACCATGGCAGTGATTGATGTAATGACACAAGAGTTGGGACTTTTATGTACTGATGTACAATCACTTTATATAGTCAGTTATTACTTGAGATACCACATCTCACTCAACATTGCGGTGAATTAGAAATTCCCTCTAAATATGGACACAAAGTATGTTGATGTGATATGTAGAAATGAGATATGGTGAAGACTAGAGACGACCATAAATCACTCTACGCATATAAGGCATAGCTAATTCACAAGGAAGAAGCAGCAAAGGTTGCTTACACGCCTTATGAGAGCCTGATATCTTTGCATTGCAGCCCGATCACATGAATATCTTATCAATAACTAGTTACATAGGTGTTAAGAATCAACTCATTTTTCGAATGGCCTATTTAAAGGTATGGAGGATAAACTCAAGGAACAGCATTGCACCAATAATGGTATACATGCGATCATGGTCTGAATCCTAAAAGAAACTGATCTGTCCTACTTGTACAGCTTATCACTTAGTCAATACCCTCAATTCAGAAAACACAAATTGTCTGCCCTTCTGTGAAATTTCAATTCCCAACTCAATTTCACTTTAAGACAGCGTTTACTGCACAGTATTGTAAAGCTTTTCCCGGTGGGCCCAACCTTTATTGTATATAATTCATTGTATGGTTGGTGGGAATCTGGTGGGAGGTTATAACTCACTTATACCTTTTCTATGATAGAATGTGTAAAAGAACAGCCAGTGTGAATCCTTAAGAAATAGCCAAAGTTGGGTAGATACCATATATAAGATGAACTATCATTTGTATGTTGCTGTATCCCCTGAAGTAAACACTGAAATCCTCAGACATGTTGCCTTAAGATAACGTTTTATCAAGGAGAATGGACAATTTAACTTGGGGCATTTCAGTGCCCGGACCTAGTGGTTTCATGTATGTGTCAACAATGATTTACAATTATTTAAGGACATAATTGCCCAGTCTGATTATTCATGGTTAAAGAGTTGTATATAAGATGATCAGTAACCCCTAGGCTGACATGGTACTGGGCTGTTGATTGAGAAGGATAGATGTTACTTAATTTCCTTTAGCTAAGACAACCAATACAGTGTCTGTTTAAGGCTAGAACAACATCGGTTTGAAGCTCTATTTACTCTGTTAAATAGACTAGAATGTGAAGTAAATGGAGAATTGGGGAGAAGATTACCTGCTACATGAGCCGAGGGGATTTTGACTACAAAGTTACACCATTGTCATGGCACTTTTTTTCTAAACTAACCAGGTTTTTAAAATCTGAAAAATAACCACCAAGAGTTTTCCTAAAAACTTGAAAGTTTCCTTCTATACTGTAGGCACTGAACTACAGCATGAGGGATCAAGATGGGGGGGGGGTAGTACATAGTGAGCGAACTGAATTAGGCAGGCAATCTAACACAACAGACGCAATATGATGGTACGGAAGGATGTATGGGAACAGCAGAGACATTAGATTGATTGTGGGTGGATAAAATCGTTACGTAGATGTTACGGAGACATGTATCTTACCAAACAGCATTGATGCCTGTCCTGTACACAGAAAGACAGGGCGCCATTCTACCTTCCTAACTGCCTCTTAGACTTGTGTGCATGGGCTTGTAGTAATTCCCAAGTTGAGTCTGTGTATGTGTTATCCATATACTAAGAGAGGGTTGGCCACTCAAGGGCCTTTGCTGCCCTCTGGAGATACCCTTTGAACTATTTCCTATACATATAGCCATGGATGACAGAGGTGAGGGGGGACTTAACCAAAGTCCCCCCTCACTTCTGTCACCAATGGCTATGCATAGAAATAGAGCTGCCAGAGAGCAGCATCAGTCCTAGAGTGTCAAACCCTCTCTTTAGTATATAGATAACAACTACGCAGACTCAATTTGGTAACTAGTATACACCCATGCTTGTGAGGCACAACCGACACCTGCCTTGCATGCAAAACTCAGAGTACCAGGCTGCCTTCCTAGCTGTCTTCCATCAATACCTGACCTTTTCACATAAAGCCAGAACCCCTGTGTACCCTCCGGCCCATGTCTGTAGCATCTATCAATAATTCACACAAGGTCTTCTTACAGGTGCCTCGGGGGCGTTTACACACTGCAGCACCCACCAAAGATGACAGCTGTCATGACTGCTACCGTCTTGGTAATGTTTCTGGTTGCTGGTGCATGGCCATTGAATGGTTAAAGATAATCAAGCAACCTTGCTACAAAATTCAGTCAAAGGGAACAATCTGGAAGACAATAAATAAAGTATAGCATTATCCAAAAGAAGAAAGGCATGTTACAGATTTTAATATTCATTTGTCAAGGTGTATGTAAAACTAAGATATATCATGACATGTTTTTTCTGCTTTTGAGGAAAACTCTGACACGTGGCTAGAAATGACTGCAAATTTGAAGATGTCACCAGGTAGATCCATACAAAAGGTGTGTGCAAGAATTTGGGATTTAACAAAAAATGTCTATCGAAAAGATTTGCAGACATCAGACAAGAGTAGGTAATGATGTTGCCAACATGACAAAAATACTATCCTCCAGCTATATTTGATCTACATTTCAAAATTTTCAAAAGTTACAGAACTTTAATTTTTCTCTGCCGCTAAGTTGAAAGATGGCAATATCTCCAGCATGCACTCACAAGAAGGAATTGGTAATGCCCTACTTAATTAATGATGAGTCTATAGTGTATCAGTGCAGTTAGTCATTTATAGCATCCTCCAGCAAATGAATTATTCTATTTTTACCTTTGTAATAGTCCTGCCTTTTAAAACCCAGCATTCATTTGGCATTGAAATATCCAATCCCTCTTGTACAAACAACGTCAGTAAAAATGTACATTAGAAAACTACAGAATGGTGTTTGTCAGGACTAGTTCTACAAACTAGTCGCAGAGCCAGGAAGATGTACAGATAATAGGAATAGTTTCTAGATCAATTTAGTCGTTTCATAGTTATGATGAGAGTAAATGGGTTCTGAAGTACACAGAGTGGTATTGAATTGCCAAAGACAGTTGGTGGTCAGTCGGGAGTAGTTTTGAGAAGATCGGAGATAAGAAATAAGATAAGGGTCCAATTGAGGCCTTCTACTCCTGGCCCCTGGTTTACAAATCTTTCTGTTTTTCTTAAAGAGGTAATTTCTATTACTAGATAGGCTGATTCTTTTTCTATATTTCATCAAGTCATTTCCTGATTTGTTTTAGATTTTCTGTAAATTTTTCTTATAACTTATCAATGATTTTGTGACTTTGGGTAATAGAAAATGGGAGAGAATTTTCTCAGAGGTTTAGAGCCCCACTGCCTCTGCCCACATCACCCTCCCGGCTGGGGAGGTTTCAGATACGACTGACCTAGGCCTGAAAGAATACAAAAAGATGAATGAGATAAATGGGCATTTAATGAGGTAAAATGCACACAGGAAAAAGGGCTCTCTAGAAACCTAGTGATCTTCATTATTGGTGTTAAGCACAAAGCAACTTGGGTCCTTTATAGGACTAGGGATAATAGAGACCCGCCCTGCAGCTTTTTCTTCTCTTGGACTATATATCACATCTAATTAAAGCTAAAATACTAAAACCTTAAATTTGATTATACACCCATCAATCATTTTGTATCTACCATTGTGTACGGTATAGTGTTTAAAATGTTTGCAATGGAAGGGAGTTTGCCTTATTAATGGAGGTCCAGATATCTATGGCACTAAAATGGAATATAGATTATTTTCTAATCCATTATTTTGTAACTATAATATAGAGAAAAGATGGGATGCATAGATGGGCTCTAACAGAGATGAAGGATTTTGAGCATTAAAGTATTTTGCGTTTTAACGCAAATTTTGAGGGATAAACAATACTATATGGCACACCTTGAGGGTGATTTTCTAACTTTTAGTACTCTTCTATACATCCCCACCTATAAGGTGCACCCATAACTTCTGCAAATCCTACCGGGTGCAGCAGAGGTCCATCCTTGCATTCCACCACCCTTAGTAGAACATCGAGAGGATAATGATATTATACTTGTCTTTCGATGTGCATTGTTCAGTGCATGCATCCCTATTGGGAGGAATCACCTGCCTCTGGCTCACCCCGCTGATGAAATTCGGACCTTAAAGGGGGGAGGGGGTAGCATGACTAAGACGTACCAACATTAGAAAGTCACTTGACAACCCCTTGACCAATCAGAAAATCACAAATTTTCCACTGGTCTCGTGAGTTTGTGCTAGCCCCCCTTTAACGCTTTTTGTGACTGTTCATCACTGTCTGGGCAAGATGGGACAGCTGATTTTCAGCAGGCCACAGCTACAGACAGCTGATAGCAGGGAGCCTTGTTTTCAGTTCCAACTAGGTCATGACGTCATGACGTCACACGCAGCAAAGACGGACACCTTACAGTGAAACCTTACACTGAATCTTTCATTCAAATGGTGGACTGACAGTAGTATATACATGCAAAGTCAGCGCAATGCTTCAGCTACTAACTAGGTCATGACCTACTGGTAGACCGGAAGTGACCTAGTTTCAGCCAATCAGAGGGCTGGATTTGACAGGAAGTGACGTCATAAAGTCATGACCTAGTTTTTTTGACCAATCAGAGAGCTGGATTCCATTTGACCTAGTGACCTGACCTAGTTGCATAAATTAAAAGAATTGCGCAATACCTAGGGTTGACCTAGTTGCAAACCGGAAGTGACCTACTAACCTACTTGCAAAAACGTATGACCTACGTATGAGGGTGTATTGCGCAATGCTTGTAAGAATTTACACAATGTTCTGATGCAATAATTTTATGGATTTACGCAATACTTATGACTCATTTTGTTATGTCTCTTCATTTCATGCATTAAAATAAAACACAACTCATCCATTTCACATAACAGATTATATTTTTATTAGACACAATATTTACAGATGAAGACAGATTTTTCATTTCCGGGGCGTGCACATATACTACAGAAACATTTGTTGTGTGTTAATTTACTTGCTTGATACCAGCTTTGACCAGTGAGACTAGTTTTCCATGTGTTGTGGAAACAATAACTGTTAAGTTTGGCTATGTTAGATATAGCATGCTCGAACAAAGCCTGGGCCAGGAAGTAAGTTTGACTGTTTTTGGGTCCAGGTAAAAGACCAGATAAAAAACCATCCTTAAAGTTTACCTCGAAGGAGAAATGATTTCTCACTCCAGGTATACTTAAGGTGTGAAGTTCCAGTGAGACCTGCAGACATGTGAAACAAATAGTTTTAGCAATAGCAGATACTTCCAGTTTACAGTTACACTGACAAAACACTCCTACTATGGGATTACATTCTAACTCTTGGAGAGTAAGAGCAAACTTTCTTACACTTCCTAAAGTGTACCTTGTGTAGTGTCTTGGGCAGCCAGGTTCAGTGTGCAATTGATATACTCCTATACACCAATCATGCAATATCAAGTTACCTTTTTTCACTTGACAATAGTACATGCAGTTTCTGTAGGCGTCCCAAAAAGCTGAAGAGAAATATTTGTACATTTTAACACTAGTTATACAGTGGTCAACAGTGTCTGGTTCAGCTCCTCTAAAATAACCAATGTTTTCTGCAGGTATTATTTCCCAAAAGAAATTCTCTGAACATCCACATGCTACAGAACTTATATCGTTGTCAGGTGTTATAGAAGAAGCTTGATTATATGAAAAACTGGATGCATGTAATAGTCATAAGGTGGAGTTTCTGTGGTTTGCTCCACAAGCATAGCTTCTAAACTTTCCATGTTAAAATGGTTGCTTAAATCTAACCAGATACTGATAATCTGGTGAACGTGACGCTATGAGGGAAAAAATCTGGTACCACTTTTTTCTGTTCCAACTTAATTTCTTCAGCGCCGGATTTTTTTTATTTTTGTGGTGAACATGTACAGCGTTCACTTTTGTGAAAAGTTTTTTTATTTTTTGGGTGATACAGTTCACTTTTTTTTACTTTTTTGTCAGTTCTTTTTTCATAATACAGTACACATTTTTTACCCTTGTTGTTTATTTGAAAAATGTTCATTTGAACAAAAAATATTTTCCAGTTTAACACTGTTTTCTTTGGAAAAAAATGTTCATTTGAACAAATGTTCGTTTGAACAATTGTTCAAATGAACATTTTCCATTTTAACACTGTTTTCTATGGGAAAAAATGTTCATTTGAACAAATGTTCGTTTGAACAATTGTTCAAATGAACATTTTCCATTTTAACACTGTTTTCTATGGGGAAAAATGTTCATTTGAACAAATGTTCGTTTGAACAATTGTTCAAATGAACATTTTCCAGTTTAACACTGTTTTCTATGGGGAAAAATGTTCATTTGAACAATTGTTCGTTTGAACAATTGTTCAAATGAACATTTTTCCTTTTAACACTGTTTTCTATGGGGAAAAATGTTCATTTGAACAAATGTTCATTTGAACAATTTTTCAAATGAACATTTTCCATTTTAACACTGTTTTCTATGAAGGAAATTTGTTCATTTGAACAATTTGTTTAAAATTTTTTCTTTCAACGAAATGTACAACTGGAAGTGAAACTAGAAAAAGAAACCATTTTTTATATAGAAAGGGGTAGGGTGCTTACACCGTCTTCACATACTTGTCTCTTTATGTACTGATAGGTTAGACCTTGTTTCCTTTGAAAGTAAGTCGTAACGCTGTGGTTAACTACTTTAAATCCTTTGTTGACTACCGTGACAACATTTTCACTGTCCAGTACTTCTTTGTACTTGTCAGTGGTCAGGGGGTTTTGTTTTTGAATTACACCTTTGCAACTCATTTTAACGGGCACATTCACTCCTGTGCCTATGTAACATTTGGAGTTCAAGGCAGTCATTTCATCACCTTCCCACTCCACTTTGAATAACCCGGGGGTTCTCTTGTCAAACGCCAGACGGCTCTTACAGCATGGTTGAGGCAGCCACAGCTCACCCAAAACTTTGGTCTGAACATAGGTCTCTCTGTGGTGACTGTTGTCACATGATTCAGAGGGCAACCATTTGTGACGTTCTCTGAAGAAAGCTTTACGTTTCTCAGGAATAATTACGTCTTCTATGTTCTCTGCACTTAAAGCAAAGTAAAAACTGTCAGTGTCCATTTCACACATTTCAAAATCTTTCTCGTCTATGTATTCAAGGAGAAAGTCGTAATAGAAAGCCAACATTTTAAGTTTGGCATATTGGTATACCATGAACCCTATTTGAACTGGGAGGTCGTAGGTGATGGAGGTGGGCAAACAGGACAGTTCTACCGTGTTGTCACTTATGTCTTGCACATCTTGCACTGACCAGTGCATGGCCAAACGTCTTGCCTTAGAGGGGTGAAGATACTTTGTTTGAACAAAGTTTTGTTTGTTGCATATGGTTTTTCCTTATGAACCATTTCCCAAAAGTTTGTACAGATCTGACAGAATTTTACAGTCTATGTTTTCATCTCCCTTCCTCCTAGCTTTGGTCACTTCGTCCATGAAGGGTAAAAAAGTCTGTTCTGGTGTGTATTCTATCAGAAGGTGTACTGTCGTAACTACCAAACCTTTCTCCAGGTACCACTTCAAGAGAGGAGTTCCCAACAAAATTCCCTCTGCGTGGTAGCTGCCTATAAGTTGGCGTTGCGGTTGTTTCAGCTTACCTGCTGCTTCCAGGTAACGTTTCATATGTTCACCTACGTCATTTTTTCCTACTAAACAGTTTTTGAAAATAAGTGTCATTTCACTGAATTTTTCTTTCAAAGATTCAGGTGTTTCTATGTCTACCTGGATAAGTCCAAAAGTTGTTCCTCTAGAAACCCCTCTCAGTATTTCATCCTGACTTTTTCTACCTTGGCACGATGGTCTTTTAATTTCCCATTCACTTTTTGTTTTTCTGCACGAGTTTTCAGTTTTTTCTTTCATCCACATACACTCATACTTTTCCTCTACTTGGTAACCTAACGACTGAAGATATAGGGTAGTCAAAATGGTATTTTGGTTTTTTTCTTATAACCATGCCTTTCCATTGGGGTCTCTCAAAACTGATTTAGTGAGGTGACATATGTGACCATGCCAGTAGCACCCGTGAAACTGGTATACTTTTTTTGAAGCTGGATCATAGCCATCCACTTTTATTTTCCTTGAACCCAATACTACTTCCCCGTAGTTGTATTGGTGTAATATCTTCACTTTGTCTGTCACAGTTTTGTATCGCAACCATTCTGTGGCTGAGTAGCTAATCTGTTGACTGCAGACAGCTTGAAAATCGTTTTCTTTCCTGCGCACCACATAATAACCTGTGCAGTGTTCTTCACCCATGCACTTGAGGTACAAGCTGTTAGCATCTACCCCTACTATGTGTCTGCATACTTTGCTTTGTGGCCCGTATTTTTTTTGTCTTATTCTTGTTTCTCCACTTTTGTGATCACTGTGAAAAATAATAGAGGGACCCCCTACTAAGTTGCGTCTGAGCAAGGAGTGAACATCCTTTTCTTTCTCACCAAAAAGAATGTAAGGTGTGGCATTAGGTGCAGTGTTGTTGAAAAGAAACTTCATGGTTAAACCTGGCAAAGTTAAACCGTCTTTGAACATGTCTACCCCACGATCTATAAAATATTTTGTGTGCTCGTTTATGGCTAAAACAAAGGGTTTAACGTCCAGGTTGTTGTAATATATCAAGTAGTCCTTCATAGTTTTCATTTTGTTTTCTGTCCAGACCTTTTTACATTCAAGATAATCTTCTTTGCTTATTCCACCACCTGACAAAGAACTGTAGAAGCAGTGGCGTGGAGGAAGAGCTTTGTTGTTCAGTTTTCTTATGTTGTCCATCCACTCGTAGGGAAAAAAAACTTTTTCAGCTTTCCCTTTTAGAAAGGCTTTCAGGTAGTTTGCGTAGGAATAACCTGGTGCCAAATAGTTGAACATGTCAAGGAAAAGAAGATGGTCTGTGTACACTGCTATGTACTTGTTGCATTTTTTTATGGTTTTCATTTCTGTCTTGTCTGTGTCTATAAAAAAAGAATGAAATTCCTTTTTTATCAAATTAATGTCATACTTTCCAGAGTTGAAACCTAGGACAGGGACTCTTTCTATGTAGGTAAGAAGTTTTTCCTTCACTTCAAGAACATGGGAGATTTTTTTTGGATTTTTTTTGTTCTTTGCTGGAAAAACTTTGCTAGCTTTATGTTCTAGTTCCTTTTGTTTTTCTTCTAGAGAGTCTAGTTCGTCTAAAACATCTCTAAAATTCTCTTTGACCTGTTCTCCTATCAACTGCCCCAAGTTGTTTATGTGTTCCAACACATTTTTAACCAAAGGATCGTCGTCCCTGTTGGAATTTCTGACAAAAGACACTGGTTCTGTATGCCCAGGAAAATCAGAAGCTACACTGGCAGAAAGGGGTATGTGAGTTTTTTCTATCACAGTGTTAGCATTTTCTGGGGACGAATTTTCAGGTTGGACGAAATAGCTTTCAAAGTCAAAAACAATTTTATAGGGGTATATTTTTTTCTCAGGTGAACAAACTATTCCCAGTTCCTCTAAAACTTGAAAAACTGTTTTGGATGGATTGTAAGCTCCACCTTTGTACCTGAAGCTGACTTTGGTGCAATCTTTTTTCACCCCATTGTGTTGTTTCAAAAGGAAACTACGAGTGAAAACTTTATGACACTTTTCACAGGGGTACATTTTACCATACAGTCCCATGTTAGTTATTAAACTTACATGGTTCCTGTGTAAGTTCAAGTTCATGATTTTTTTGGATAAACACATGTTTGACCTTATAATTTTAGGTCGCCCCTTTTTTTTACCAAAAGAGGGAAGGTAAAAAATTCTTATGTTAACTTCAAACATCTTTTCTAACCTGTCTAAATCTTTTATGTCAACACCCTCAAAAGTCTCCTTGTTCACCCCTGGATAGGCTTCAAGGAAAAGCTCTTGAGTTTTTTCTAAAGATCCATACAGGAAGAAAGACAGACATCTAAAGAAACACAAGTTGTCCTTGTATGCCCTTTTGGTTTTAGGGTCTCTGTGAAAGTGTTGCATTCCTCTTTGTCTTAAACCTGGTGGAACAGTTTTCATTTTACCTAAAAGATATTCTCCTCCCGTAGCCCTTATGAGGGTAATGTTGGCGTTCACGTTGCCTATTACACTCCATTTAGTAGAGGGTCTTTGAGTGTCTTCTTTAATGTTGTTTTCTATTAAATCTAAACACTCTGCAAAGTCTTTGTTGTCCCTTATGAAAATGTAAGGGTCTCTATGACTTTCACTGTCATAGAACAAAGACGAATTGTTGGCAGAAGCATGAAAGTACATGACTTTCTCTTCTTCTTCCTCCTTAGAGGAAGACAACAACCTTCCAAAAGAGACAGCCACTTTGTAAGCCATAACTTGATTTCTATGAATAGAGGTAAGAGCCTCTATTACCTGTTTGGCTCCCAAGTCTTTGTTAAAACTTGTCATTCTGACGTTGAAAATGGACTGAAGCTTACCAAGCACAGCCAAACCTGAAGCTATGGACTTGAAGTTGTCACGGTAACTGCTTTTATGCAAAGAATTTATTTCTATTTCTTTTGGAAGTTCTAAGCTGTCGGAAAAAGTTTCTCTTCTACAAGAATCTGAGTTACATAGAGTTTTTCCACTGTTTTCTACAGTAACCAAACGTGGAGGTCTAGGGGTGTTACAAATTGGACAGTTGACGGTGTAAAGTTGTTTTACCTTTTTGGGAGGCATTTTTTTTAAGGTTTCTTTTTCTAGTTTCACTTTATGTTCAATATACAAACTTATAACTAAAACCTAACCTAAGTATACATGGAGTACATTTAGAACTTTAACCTACGCTGGGCTATGTTGACTAAAGATGGAGTACATTTAAATCTAACTACGAATTAGCTGATATACATGATAATGTAAAAGCACTAAACAAGGAGCTGTTGACCAGACACTATACAAAGTTGACCACTTACCCAGAGTAAAAATCGGTCGTCTCGTCTAGGAAGGGACCAACTCGTGATTTTATGTCCTCCAGAATGAAGGGGGACACAGTGTGTCCGCAGTGTGTGGCTGAGGGGGGCATCCTGTAGCTGGAAGACACCGAGGCGTTCATCTCCTCCACGTAGCTGGTTGTTCCTATGTGAACTTTAGGAGTTCCCTTGTACAAGTTTACCAGGATCATAGCCCGGCCTCCACTGGGGTTGGTGCAGTCTTGGTTCAAGGACAACAAAAGATTATCCACCTTCCTCTCTCCAAGGGCAGCTAGGCGGTGTAACTCCTTGTACTTTCCAAGGATGCACTCTATCTGGTCCACTAAGTTCCTGAACTCACGCGCCTCTAGGTTTAAGCACTTGGTCGGGGGCAGGTGACTTTTCTTGGAAACCAAATCAAGCAGGCCATTTCTTTGCCACCAAAGGCACTGACCTGAAGCCCACAAGCTTGCTGGAAGAACTTGGGGCAGTGCCCTCCCCAAACTTTTGTCTGTGTGACTTGTCTTTAGAAGAAGGAACACCTGGGACAGAACCAATTGGCTTGGCACCATAGGATGAAGTCGCTGAGGAAACTGAAGCAGGGGTAGAGACAGGGGTTTTCTTGTGGTAGGCGCGCTTCTGTCTTTTTTTCTTAGGCTCCCCTTCTCTCTCACCGGAACAGTTTCTTTTTTCCGGCGGGCTTTTAAGCAGCTCCTCTACTGGAACCGGGAGAGAGTACAGGGGAGAAGGGCCGGTCAGATCTATAACCTCTACCTGTGAATACCCCCCTCGGTGAGCAGGTGAAGGTGTCCCTTGTGTTAAGTCCACCACTTCTATGGGGTTGACTGCCGGTGATGAGGTTGTGAGGTCTATGACCTCTATTGGACTGACCTGGGGAGAAGGTTCCTCCGGAGTCACGGGCGAGTAAGAGGCGGCCGTAGGTGCTTCAGTGGGGGGTTGGTAGTTCAAAGGTGCCGGGGGATTGATGTATTCCCTGATGTCAAAATCGCCATCGCCAGCTTCCTGAGGAGTGCGATCCCGGACGCGATCCAGGAAATCAGTGATTTCGCCATGAAGAGCTGCAAGAGCGGCTTCCTGTTCTCCTGCATCAGGCACTTCAGTTAGAAGCCGAGCAGGAGTTGCAGGTGGTTTATCAGCTGAGGCTGGAGAGGTAGGAGGAGGGGCGATGCCCGACGTCTTTTCCACTGTCTGTTTAGAAGTAGTAAAAGTCAGTGGAGCCAGTTTTTTAGCTCCTCCTCTCCTGACACTAAGTCCCGTCTTCATGCGACCAGGCATTGTTCTCCTTGAAGATGAAAGGGTGGCAGGGCTGGAAGGTGCAGGAGCAGGACGGCGAACAGCAGACAAACGTCAGAAAAGGTTTGATGAAGATCGAGCAGCTCAAGCCTTCTTTATAGTAACTATCCTGATACGATCCTGGGACGTTCCCTTGTCGTTCAGATAACGTACAACCACGTCCATGAGTCTTAGATAACCGTGCTTTTCCATTCATAGTATGTTTTACGCTTAGACAGTGTTGTTTTGGAAAAAAGTAAAAAGCTTAACTCAAATAAAAAAACGTGATAACGCTCAGTCAACGTTCAGGGTGAGGCTTGTAAAACGAATCTTGTTGTTACCATTCTGTGATTAACGCAGACCATTCGTCATTTATCAGAACTAGCTTCTCTCAAGCAGACATGGCTAACTTTTGTCCTTTGCCTTTGTCTTTGACCGTAGGTCACAAAAGGCATCAGGAGGTGTTTATTTCAGACATCAGGAGGGGCGTAGAAGAAGGTAAGGTGTGGGCTGTGTGGAAATTCTGTCCTGAAAATTTGAACAGGGATCTTTACATCCCTCCACACTGTAACTTCAAACAATGCTTCTTGCACAACCAAACCACTGCATTGGTTCCTAGTGGGCCCTCTGTGAAAAAACTTATCTCAGAAAATGGGGAAAGTTTTTTTCAGGTGTTCTTTTGGGACATGGTGCCATGGTACACTTGATGTCGAGGCATTCCATTTCCTCTGGAAGTTCAAAAAAATTCATCTCAGACAGACAAAAACCCTTTTTTTTAAGGGATCAACCTTTGGGGGGAGGGCCTGGTAATTCAGTTTTCATGGATTCTACTATGGTGAAGGCTTTAATTAAAGCGACTTTACTTCACCCAGACAAAATTACACACTCTCTAGGTTCAAAAATTTTCTATGAAAGAGGATTCAGGACAGAGATTGGACACAATTACCATGGGTGCTGTCATGTTGTGAGAGTTATAACTGAAATAACTGCCTCCCATGAAAAAGGTCAGCTGAAGGTGGTAACAGCCTACCCCGTATCTCATTTTTGGTCCTCCTAATAAAACTGAACAAAAATAAACGATGATCCTCCGGGTAAGGCCCCTGGGCTGAACCCACCCTTCCACATGTTTTCCCCTCTTTTCAAAACGCTCAGGCACTGACCCTGACGTTTGTTTCGTCCTTGAGCAATAAATCATTTCAGGAAAGTGCGATAAGGAAAGACTGACAGGTTTCCTATAAAGGTTAAACGGGGACTAAACCATCATTATTTGACACAACAACCTTCGCCCTACCATGTCGCGTTACTCCCTGCAGCGTGTATTAGAACAACGTCACCCCGACGACACTCAAGTTCTGACGTACGTGAGGGAAAGAAAGGAAATTATATGTTGCTCTTCAATTTGTTTCAGGTACGTGTGCAAATACTTGAAAGAATCTGTTCTTCACCGGAAAAAATTATACTTAGTTTTTTCTTCAGTTGAATCAAGTTTTACATCCAAAGACAGAAAAACCTTGAGGAAAATGGTTTTGAGTCATAACTTGTCAAAATTTTCAGCGGTGGAAACCTTGGGTTATGCCCTGAAGCATGGAAGAAAGGGAAAGGGCCCACTGAAAAACCCCTTCCATTTGGAAGCATTGAAAGCGGCAGAAGAGCATCATGCCAAAGAAAATCCCCGCCAACTTAACCAGCATCTTCATTTCTTCATGTCTATTTTGGAACTTCTAGCTGAGTGCTTAGAGACCAAAACTTTGTTTTCCTCCTGCCCCATATTTCACATCCCATCATTGTCCCTGGATCATTTCAGTGTAGAGGAGAAAGAAAAAGTTTAGTTTTATCTGGCTATGTGGTGCACCCAGCTTATCTCCCTTACTCACTGTTTTCACCACAATCAGCTCGCTTTACACTCAACATCATAACAAATTTAAACGAACAATGTAACAGGCTGACCTAAAGAGGGGGAAGGGAATGGAAGAGATATATAGGATAGGGTAGAATAGGGTAGGATAATATAGGGTAGGGTAGGGTAGGGTAGGAATGGGTTGGGGTGGCTTTAAAAAACTATGGGGTGGGGGGGTGGGGGCACCCCTCAAGTATGGGGGGTTTGGGGCTTGTTGGCCCGGGCTGGCCGCCCAAATAACCCACCTAAACCACCCACCCACCCACCTAAACTACCCACCCACCTACCCTACCCTACCCTACCCTACCCTACCCTACCCTACCCTACCCTACCCTACCCTACCCTACCCTACCCTACCCTACCCTACCCTACCCTTTATAAGTTTACTGTATGCTTTCTAGCCTGTCATAATCTACCTACCTACCTACCTACCTACCTGCCTACCTTACTTGCTGGACATCTTTTTTTTGGTTGCTATGGAGTTTCACCTTTCGGACGAGTTGTTATTCAAGATCAGTGAAAAAATATCGGAAAAAGACTACCCTCGATTAGGGGTTTACTTAGGACTTAGACTAAGTTTAATGGATTACATGGAAAAACACCATCTCTTAGTTCTATGGGGAGAGAAATGCTTATTTCATGGAGCAGAAAGAACGTGCATTGCAAGTGGATGGTATTAAGACATGCATTAAGTGACATAGGTCGTTACGATCTCACTGATTATTGTAGATGGTACATGGGATATTACAACGTAGTGGACCATTGTGAAATACCTCCAGAACAGTGGAAAGTTGATACTTTGTTTGTCAACCTGGCAGACAAGTTAAGAATGCTTGACTGGAGGAAACTGGGAACTCAACTTGGATTGACCCACCACGAACTTGACGTCATATCCACCCCTGTTCCAGGGAAAAAAGGTGTCACAAATCCTGTTTTCGAAGTCCTAATGGTTTGGAAACATAGAGAAATATCTCATCCAAGCTGTCTTATAGCCAGTCTAAACAACATGGGACTTTTTGACGTAGCTCTTTACGTGGAAGGTTTGAACGAGGGTTCTACTGATTTAAAAGAGGACGAGGTTGCTCCTTTGGTCACTTTGGTTTAAGATTTCGTCCAACATGGATCACAAGGAAAAGGAGATTATTTTTGACCCACGTCTACAAAGCCCCTTCACAATGATCATAGCTGGACCTACTTCTTGTGGAAAAAGTCAACTTGTTTTCAAGTTGATTAAAGGTGTAGACGAGCTTGTAACTCCAAAAATACACGACATATACTACTGCTACAGTCAATGCCAAGATGGATTCGACGAAATGGTAAAGTTGGGGGTTAAGTTCAACAAAGGTCTTCTTTCAGAAGACTTTTTGTTTGAGGATAAAAGAGACGTGACTAAACATGGACTGGTCATAATAGACGATCTCATGGATCCCGAGTACGTTCCCACCATAATGAAACTTTTCACTGTGGGCTCTCACCATCGCAGTTTAAGTGTAATTTTTATTACTCAAAACTTGTTTTTCAACAATCCTGCCTTCAGAACCTTGAGCTTAAATGCACACTACCTAGTTGTTTTTAAAAACCCTAGAGACATGAGTCAAATAGGACACATCAGCAAACAGGCCTTTCCAGGACAGAAATCCTTTTTTAAGGAGGTATATAACTCAGAAACCAAAGAGAAACATTCATACATCCTATTGGACTTTAAGCAGAGCACACCTAACGAGCTTAGGGTAAGGAACAGCATAACAACTCCTTGGAATACCTTGGTTTTCATTCCTCAAGCTTCAGCTTCGAAAAGAAAAAGATAGAATGGTGACCAAAAGATCTGCTTCTGGAGGAAAATTTAAAACAATAAGGAAACATTACCACTTGTTGAAACACATATCCAAGTGTTCCTCGGCAGAGTGTTCCCACATTATCAAAGGCCTCAGCGATGAGGTCATTAGGTTGATGAGTCAAATTTGTGTCAACGCCATGAACAAAAACCTGTTGCGTAACGAGTCAGACGCAGTCAAACATTTATCACCCTACAAGAAAGAACTCAAGTCAGTCACAAGGCACAAGGCTACCGTTAAGCAGAAGAGGAAAACCTTTGAGCAAAAGGGTGGATTTTTGGGAACCATTTTGGGTCTAGCCTTACCCCTGATAACAGGTCTCATAGGAGCACGTCGATAAAAATTCATGTCTTATTCAAGGATGGCACTCCTAAGGGCGGATCTCGTTCCCCGAGAAAAAGCCCTTCTTTTGTTAGTCCTTCCTCTCCTCCCCAGCCTGGACCTAGTGTTCAAGACCAGTACTACAGCACTCAACTTTTAAGAGAAGGTTTAACTCCTGATTCCAGCCTGGTTCAAGTCCTGAACCACCTTCAAAGTAAAGCACACGAGGTGCTTAACTCTCCTAACCTCAAACTGAAGGAAAAGTTAAGACAGTACAATCAACTTATGATAAAGTCGGGAATTTTAACTAAAAAAGCCAAGGCCTTAGGACAACGTAGGGAAGGTCCCTATCCTGGTCGAGCAGTAGGACAAGGCCCTGCAGCAGCAGCAGCAGCTAGGGGTGTGAACAATTCTTTAGAAGACACCGACGACGGCGACGACGATGACGACACTTTCACAGAGACTAGAGACGATCCACCGCTTCCTGACGATTCAGACGGAGAGAGTGTAGACGAATTCAAAGGGGAGGAAGGGTTTAAACCTCGTGCAAGAGACAACACAGTGGGTATGGACGCCGACATAAAAGAAAGAATACCCGCAACTTACAGAACGACTGCTAAAAATCTCTACAGAGAATTATCTCGTCACGGAAGTCAAATATTGAATTGGAACAGAGACGGAGAAATATATGTTAACGGGGAACGTGTGCCTGGAACTGACATAACAGATTTGTTAGCTTTTGCTGCCCGACCAAAGTCTTTGAAAAAGGACCAACCTAAAGGAAGCCAGGTTTTCATGAGAGCAGTTAAAAGGCTGAACCCCACCTTAAAATTTGTCAAAAACAAGTCGGCTTTTGCAGGGCACAGTCCTTCCTTTGCTGCCAGTCCCTTAAAAAGAGCTTCCCCTATTAAGAAGAGGAAAGTAAGTCAAAAAGGAACTGGACGTAAGTTTATATGGCGCACAAGGCTTTAAAAAAAGATGTCCTCAGGTTTTACACAGATCCTGAACAACCTGGAAGTTTCACCAGTATATCTAAACTTCAACGTCATCACTTCAAGAAAACAAAGAAAAAAAACATAGAACAAGCTTTGGAAGATGTAGACGCTTACACCAGACACAAACCTTACAAGAGAAGATTTCCTAGAAGAAAAACACAAACATGGGGCATAGACAAACAGTGGCAACTTGATCTCATAGACATGCGAGAATTTTCAAAGGAAAACAAAGGATACCAGTAAATTCTAGCGGGAATAGACGTTTTTTCAAGGTATGGTTTTGGACAACCTGTGAAAAGTAAGAGAGCTGATGACGTGACAGAGGCTTTCAAAAAAATGAGCAAAGAAAGAAAACCTCAACAAATTCAAACTGACAAGGGCAAAGAGTTTGTCAACAAAATTTTCAAAAAACACTGTGAAGATCAAAACATCATTTTTTTCACAGGAGAGAACGACGACGTGAAGTGTGCCTTAGCCGAAAGGTTCAACTCTACTTTACAAGGAAAAATGTGGAGATGTTTCTCTCATTTCAATAACTACAAATGGGTTGACTTGCTGCCCGACTTGGATAAGTCCTACAATTTGACTTACCACAAACCTTAGGAGCTGCCCCTTCAGACATAAATAAAGACAACTCTGAAGTCTTGTTCTACAGGTTGTACGATCAACCTCAAAAGAAAAAAGTTCCTGTCCTTCAGTTGAAGAGAAAAAATCAAGTGCAAATGTTGAAAACAAAGAAAACATTTAACAGAGGGTACGAACCTAACTGGACTGAGGAAATATACACAGTCGACGATATTTCGCCCAAAGGGTACCACCTGAAAGATCTCTCTGGAGAAGAGATAAAAGGAAGCTTCTACGAACCTGAAGTTCAGAAGGTGCAAGTCCGTCACGGAAGACGCTACAACATAGAAAAAATAGTAAAATACAGAGGAAAAGGCAAGAAAAGAGAAGCCTTGATCAAGTGGAAGGGTTATGGAGACAAGTTTAACTCTTGGGAACCTGTCAAGAACATAAACAAATGGCGTTTACCTTAACTTTACCTAGTAACTCATCTATAAACGTGTTTCCTGACAACACTTTAACTAGTTACAATACAATTTTGGCAGAATACATTAACTCTCCTACTCAGTTAGAGTGTGCTCTTCAAGAAATAACCTGTCCTACCACGTGGTACAACGTCAAAGAAGAACCCATTCTCTTGGCAGAGGGAGAAAACGACCTGACAAACAACCTCCGCACTGTAGTAGCTTTATTAAACAAACGCAGAAGAGAATTTTTTCCTCTGGGAAAACCAGGAGCCCATAGTGTCTTCAGTAGAGCTTCAAGCTCTACATCAAATCTATCAGCCCAATCTGCTTTGAAGAGAGGAGTAAAAATAACAAAAAACCTACGTCATGTCAACCCTGTGGGATCGACTGAAACCATTCCTCCTGCTGGTCCTGAAAGTGAAAGTCCACCAACTCCTGCTGCTGCGACTGAGACGCCATCTGGAGGATTCACTCCTAACCAACCCACGCCAGAGAAGGAGGAGAAGGAAGAGGAGGAGGATAAGGGGGAGCGTGACACGGCAGGCAGAGAGAAGAGGGAAATATCGTCGGCTGTGGCTGAAGTGATGTCTATGGATGACAGGGAAAAAAGGTCTGTTTCTTTTTTTGAAGAAAAGGCCGTCTTCACAGACTCTGCTCATGTTTCTCCTCTCTCTCTCAGTCAGTTACAGGCTGTGAAAATATGTACACGCTTAAAAGAAATTAGCAGATACCTCTCTAAGTATTACTTCAAGGAAGGTAGTACCTACAATATGTTTGCCTTAGAAGGTGTGAACCTGGAAAGCAACTCAGAGTTGATAGGATACTTGAACAGGACCATAAATAAACTACAGAGCATGTTGGTGAGAAAACTAAGAAACTACAGGAAAAACAACAAAGCCACCGTGTTTCACTACAACAAATACACAATGAAAAGTGTAGTTTCCTTGCCTCCTGGTGTGGTCATGCAACTCCCAGAAAACTTAGGGAAACAATTAGGTTTCGACGGAAGTGTTTTCCTAAGTGGAAAAACACAAAGCCCCTACGTGGTAGACCTTCAGTACAAAAGTCAATGTGCTTTCGTGTACTCTGACATAGTCAAGCACAGTCTTATGGGTGACTCTAAAGCACCCCTTCTGAGGCAAATCAACATAAATCGCTACAACGGTGATATGCAAACCATAAGTTTCCAGAACTTGATATATCTGCCAGTCACTAAAACCACCTTCAGACAGATAGGGATATACTTAAGAGACAAGACTGGGGAACCGATACCATTTGAAAGCGGATCAGTGTCGGTGGTACTTGCCTTCAGACCTCTTCAAGGATAGGAGTATATCACCATGCTTCACTACTATGGAACACCTCCATACCTGGCCCCTAGGGGTCAGTAGCTGAATACTACAGAAAATCACAGTTTGGGAACGGTGCTCTACCAGCGTACGGTGGCAGGGGCAGACAAAGAGGGCACGGACTTGGCTCGTTAATAGGTGGTTTACTGAGAGGAGCTGTTCCCCTCTTAAGTAAAATAGGACGCTCAGCTGCCAAATCTGCAGGCAAAGCCTTGCTTACTACAGGAGCTTGAGTCTTGTCCGACGTGGTATCAGGAAAAAGGCTTCAAGAAAAGTGTAGTTAGGAGAAGTAAAGCAACAGGCAAGAACTTACTCAAAAGGGCTGCTTCTTCTGCTCAAGGATACATAAGAGGTACATCTGGACCTCCCCCAGTCAAAAGACGAGCAACCGGCAAGCGCGGAGGACGTAAGGGGCAACACGGCAGAGGAAGAGGACAAGCTAGAGGAAGGACCTCGTTCTAGTCATGAGTCTCCTTCATCCCAAGGGTCAGGTATGTGCAGTAGGTGAACTAGACCTACACGCCTTGCCTGTCACTCAAAAGGACATATTAAAGTGTCAAAAAATAACCAAAACTACCAACAATGCCCTGACTTCACACACTGAATCATTTGACTTCACCTTCGAACCAAGCAACCTGTACACAGACCTCTCAGAAACTGAGTTGTACATGGAACTGGAAGCCGTGGCGGCAGACGGAACAACTCACCTTGCCGTCGGCATAGAAGCTGCTCCAGTAAACAACTTGGCACACGCTCTCTTTGCTTCCTGTCAGTTGCTGATAAATGGGGAGAAAGTCACCGGCAACAATGAAGACTATGGTCTCAAGGCCTACATTTTGGACACAATTTGTTGCAACAAAGAAGACAAAGAGACTTGGCTGAAAGGGTGTCAAAAGTACATGAAAGACACCTGTGGTCACATGGAAGCCAGAGCGGGCGACAATGCAGGATGGACGGCACGGAGAGCAGAGTTCAGTGCCCGCAACAAACATGCCTTATTAATGAAGCCGCACCTGGATTTAATTAAACAGTGCAAGGTGCTGCCTCCGAACTGTGAAATCAAGTTCATATTCGAAAAAAATCAGCCCAATTACTACATGATGCAAGCAGCCGATCAAAACTACTGGGTCAAAATCACCAAAGCTGAAATGACACTTCTCCAAAAATGTGTCGACGACGAGGTGGTGAAAACTCACGTCAGCAGTGTCAGGAATCCACATTGGGGCCTTTCAACTATCACATAGCCAGGTGTAAAGTAACTAAACACACTTTGGACGGCGGCTCACAAGACTACAGTTGGACTCAACCTGACACTACTCAGATCCCCACCAGGATAGTCTTGTGTATGATAAAGGAAACAGCAGCTGCTGGGACTAAGACAGAAAATCCTTTCAACTGCAGGCATTTCAACGTGAAGGAAATATGCGTGAGATATGACGATCAAAAGTTTGAGTTGAAGACCGACTTCGAAACAGGCAACTGCATCAGAGCCTACAGTCAAATGTTCATAGACAGTGGGCTGTCGGCTTTGGGGCAAGACTGTGGCATAACTTTGGAAGATTTCAAAGATGGGTATTCCTTCTTTGTTTTCAACCTCACCCCAGACAGAGCACCTGAAGACAGTCGTATAAATCTCATCAAGCAAGGAAAGCTGGGCATTTCCCTTAGGTTTGCCGCCCCGACTACTCATGCCATATCTGCCGTCTTGTGTTCCTTCTACGAAAACAACATCCAACTGACGGCTGACTGTCTTCCTGTCACAGACTACCACATGAACTGAGAAAAAAATGAGAACTTCAGACATAACAGGTGCACTGGGAAACCATCCACACACAAGGCGTTTCTACCTGGGAACTTTTGCCAGTAATCAATGTCCTAAAAAACCAATTCCCTCTACATGTTTCGTCAGTAACACAGATCCAAGCTCTAAACCTGGTCAGCACTGGGTGGCATTTTACGTTTCTCATGACGGGAATGTGTTCTACTTTGATCCCTATGGCTTACCGCCATTTACTATATATCACCAGAGGTTCATGCAGAAGTCGTCAGATGGTCACGGGTCGTTCAGCAGAAAACAAGTGCAAAACTTTTACGCTAAAACGTGTGGAGCCCACTGCATTAACTTCCTCATACAGACATGTCAGACCAAGGACCCACAACACACTGTGAAAAGGTTTTCTCAGGTCCCCTTCAACTTAATGGACAAAATAGTCAGGCCCTTGCTGAGGAAAAGAGAGAAGAAGAGGCAATGAATTTCGAGATGAGTCCAGAAGAAGTAGCAGTCAAAGCAGACGTGAGCAATCTTTTGGTGAAAGGGAAAGTTAAACGTGAATTGGACGTGATAGACGGGCTTCAGAGCACGGCGGAAGTGATAGACAAGATTCTCATGATTATGGCCGAGTTAATGGACAAAGTGGTAGCCCTGGAGGAGAACGACATAGGAAGAAAGGCCTTGAAGGATTTAATGGAGAGAATGCGGGCCTTAGAGGACCGTAGTCAAAGTCCTACTCCAGCTAAGACCGGGTGCAGTTGGTACTGCAACAAGAATTCATTTTCCATATAATATCCATGTACTCTGCTTGCAAGCATATCTGATTATAATGATTCATACCTAGCATGTACTCTGATAGGAAGAAATAATAAAAGATTGAATTAAAAAAACCGAGTTGTGTCTTTGTTGCATTTAATCTCATATCAAAATAATGAGTCATAAGTATTGCGTAAATCCATAGGAACATTGCATCAGAACATGAGTCATGGTTATTGTGTAATTTCTTTCAAGGATTGCACAATACACCCTCATACGTAGGTCATACGTTTTTGCAAGTAGGTTAGTAGGTCACTTCCGGTTTGAAAGTAGGTCAACCCTAGGTATTGTGCAATTCTTTTAATATATGCAACTAGGTCAGGTCACTAGGTC
Source organism: Acholoe squamosa (assembly GCA_949317995.1). NCBI lineage: Eukaryota > Metazoa > Annelida > Polychaeta > Phyllodocida > Polynoidae > Acholoe > Acholoe squamosa. The sequence goes on from OX439044.1 coordinate 65,554,810, forward strand.
AAATGAAATCCAGCTCTCTGATTGGTCGAAAAAACTAGGTCATGACCTTATGACGTCACTTCCTGTCAAATCCAGCCCTCTGATTGGTTAAAACTAGGTCACTTCCAGTCTACCAGTAGGTCATGACCTAGTTAGTAGCTAATCCATTGCGCTGACTTTGCATGTATATACTACTACTGACTTTGGAAGAGTATCTAGTCAACCTTTACTTCCAAATATATCATACAAAATCAGTGTTCTGCTGCACAAGTGTTTCTGAATATGATTTCTTTGGGCACTTTAATCACACTAAATAAACACAATTCATGCCGTTGAAATAATGATAGAATCCTCATCCCAAAGTTCATCCATTGTTATTTTAACAGAGATTCCTTGTATCACTGTACTGCCACCCCAGGCTTCTTGTAGAAACTACACTCATTTAACTTGAATATAATTACTTCTACAAGCATCCTTGGTAGATTATACAGTTATTTGTTAGAGTCGCTTATATACTCTGCATTGGTTGTGACCTTCAAATTAAATCCGGTTGTGGTGATTCTAAATAATTGGTTAATTATGATGGAATAACTAATAAGCAAAGTTGGTTGAGAAATTCATCAGATCAGATCTTTCTTTCAGTATCATATTCCCGTGGCTTTATCATCTGTAACTTCTGTTCATAGAGGGCCAGTATGTTAAATGAGAAAAGAAAACAGCTGCACATACAGCCCTGTGTTTAATCAATAACCTTTATCTACTAAACATCAGACACCAGGCCTCCTGTGAATTTTCAATTCCCATATCAATTTCAGTTTAAGACATTGCTTCCATATGACATTGTGCGGTATACCCATGTGGCTGATTAAAAGTCAGGGATATTGGCTGATTCAAGAAACAATGTTTTTTGGGTGTTTTTACCATCAGGGAGGTTACATACCAGGAATCAATCATAATTTGGAATGAGTTCTATCACTAGGAACCAGAATGAGGTGTAAGAGGAGGTCAACTGCTTGAACTCCTGAACACATTCTAGCTACACAGTCAGCAAAACATGGTTATGTTAAACATTGTATATGCAGCGTTTAATGTATGTTATGGGGGAGCACGAGTGGATTTACGGGTTGATAATCCACGACCGCGCAGCAGGAGTGGATTATCAACCCGTAAATCCACAAGTGCTCTCCCATAACATACATTAAGGTGTTTATCAAACATATTTCTCAATTTTGTATCAATTTCTTACCTTATAACCCCAGATTTAATCCAGGAGAAGACATTTTGTAAGTGCATCCGATCCGCACGGTTTGCCAAGCCAGCGTAGCCATTGTTTTTACTCCACCCGTCATACCCTTTCCAAACAATTTTCGGGTAGAATCCAAGCATGTCAAGTCCCATACTTCTAGCAGCGCCAAATATACGATCTCTAGTTGGTGTTCGCCTACATTTTGTTTCCATTTTCTTCAAAATAAATAAGAATCCATTGATTTTCCATATCGATCCAACGCACACGGCCCGGTACACGGCCATTTTGTCTTGTTGACGAAGCTGGTAGGTGCCCGGATGTACCTGACCTACTTTCGCTCTGAACATGACGGAATGGCCGTGTGCATTGGATTGCTATGGAAAATCATTGGATTCTTATTTATTTCAAACAAAATGGAGAAATTAGGCATGGCATGTTCATATAGGATAAGTAAGGATGTTTCTCTGTTAATAACTCCACCTGGCACCATTGAAATCTATGCTAACGAGGTCTGTAAACATCAGGTATGTCGGCCAACTTTTTCAAATCCTTGATGTACATTGCTTTGCATCACCGGTCGGCTTGGTATAGTGGACAGAGAGCTCGCCTCCTGCTACAGCGGCCGGGGATCGATTCCCCGTTGAACCCTGAACAGTTTTAACTGGAAACGTATGGAGGAGTTGACTTTGTATACTCCTCCAATTTATTAACATGTCCAGATTGAAACCAGCAGCCTCTTGAAGACGAAGAAAAGGTCTGAGAGTGCGTTATGGCTAGATAAGGAACTGGGGTTATGAGCAAAGAAGCACTGTCCAGGCCCAAATAGTTACATAATAGGTATTAGTTATAAGAAATATAAATGAGGAATGCAACGCAAAAATTATTATATTTATACTTTTTTGTCCAGAATTATGTATACAGGATGTATACAAAGTACAGATTTAGGCAAGAAATGGTGACATTTTTATGAATAAAGTAAATTGTGTTTATGTCAATCTTGGTGGAATGCTTGAAACTTTGCTTGTTCTAATGGCTTACATCAAGGGTTTCACAAGACAATTATCTTTTAAATAATGGGTATTACATGACAGGCCTGACAAGGAAATTTACATTCTCAATTTATTTATTTCAGTAAAGACCAAAAGAATTGTCAACAATTTATCTGAAAGGTCACCCTTTTCTTGCCGTATAGTGGTCGACATAAGGTGCCAAGGGGTCTAGTGGTCAAGTCTTGGGTGACCTAACCTACTTGCCTTTTTTTTCTGTAAATAAGGTGTGATTTCTACATTAACACAACGTGGTGTGGAGTTATTTTCTTTATTCATAATCTATCCTATATGCGATATAGCACATGCAATATGAGTCTGCTGCAACATAGCCCACAACACCTGTGGTCAATGCATGATGTACAGGTCTGTTAATTCCACCCCATAGTCTATCGGATCTAAACAAATAATGTTAAAACATTTCTCTGTAGAGAATTCTTTTTAACCCAATTGTTTTTTTGTTCTTTTTTTACATTGGTACTTTGTAAGTATAGATTACAAAACAGGCCTGCTAACAATGGACCCCTTCAGGAACTTCAGCAGCATTTTACAACAGCAAAGATCCCCAATGAACCCCCATAGTGCAGTGTATACGCTCTGTACTGTGTTCCCTCTAGTCAATATGTGAACCCCTCATTGGCATCGCAGCCTCTCTGTGATCTTTTGTTCTCACCCAGCATTCGGCCATTGTTATCTCACTTTGATCTGCCTGACACTGCCCTGAATGCACCAGCACACACGGAGCCTGCTCGTGTAGCAATCCTGACATGGGGGTCACGTTTGATGTCCACTTTAGTAGTCTATTAAAGGTTGTAGTGGGGTAGAAACATTCAGCTACTGTTATCACTATGTGCTCTGCACAATGGCAAAACCTAATGTAACTATGGCAACACAGGCAGACATCTTTGATGTTTGATGTAGTGGTCTACTGAAGGTACAAAACGACCAAACCAAAGCAGCGAAGGGCGAGAGAGTGGATATGGTATAGGGGTATAGAGAACGGTCAAGTCACTAACTGAAATATATCAAACAAAACTTGGATTACAATACATATCAGCAAACCTCCTAACTCTGGGAAGATAGAGTATGTTTGACTATCATGTTTCACCTGTTTAAGATGCCAATCCAGTTCCTACTGGTGATATTTCCTACTTCTAATCAACTGACCTATCCTTACACATTATTTAAAAAGGACTTCTTCAGCCAAAAGTATTCTTTTTTTTTTATAACGAGGAATTATTATTGGTATGATGAGATCTGTTGGATATTGCTATGTGTAGGTATGCCTCGATGGCTACCAATAGATCAGGGATCATTAGTATCGTAGAATGCAATAGCTGATATAGTGGGGGTCTGGCTTTATGGGTGCCTGGTTTGTGGATGTCTTTGTGGGGTCTAACATTCTGTTTCGATATTTAATGCATTTTTAATGATCTCTTTGAACATTGACGAGGATGGTAGAAAAAAAGACTATCTCTACTCTGAGTAACATCAATAAAGAGGAAAGTTCCAATAAATAGTGAGCTGTAGATGAGCTGTAGATGAGGTACCACCCATAGGCTGTCGCTGACATGGCACGGGGTTATTGACGGAGTAGGATGGATGTTGTTTAATTTCCTTTCAATGAGGCACACGCTGTAGTGTCTGTGCTGAGCTTGGAAAATATTGACGCTATAGCTAAATTGACCTAGTGAAATAGAATAGCGAAGAGATTAGGTACAGTTATTCATAACACCACTTACTATATTCAGTAGATTTATGGATATGTACCTAAGTTGGCATACTGGCATCAAATAGTGTATATCTATTGAGCATATATGAAGGTTATTGGCCAATGATACAAAGCTGAAATAATATGGAGGAATTTGAAAACTTGAAATCATCCATGATTTAACAAAGATAATAAGCAGGCTCCATTAGCAACACAGCCGCAGCAGCATAACATGAGTGATCAGTCTCATTTTGTTCTGTTTGCTATTGTTTACATTACATATAGTGCATGTGGGTATTCTTTCAGTTGATCTCCTCAACTCTAAATGTCAACAATAACAAACAGAACAAAGGAAACATGTGCTGCACTATTCGGTAATCTCTAAATAACTGTCCGATGCACTTTCAGACCGATTTGTAACTAGGCCATAAATAACCCTGTAGAACTAGCTGTAACCTAAACTAGAATGTACTTCTAGTGCATTAGGCCTAAGTTGTGTACCTACAGCAGCTACAACTGTATTTCGGGATTATACGGGCTCTACTGTATGACCACATGGTGGGCGGACAGTGTGTAAATAGATACTTGAATATAACTCCAATAGTATATTTTACATTTTAAGTTTCTTAAACTTCCCTGACCATAATTGATGAAAATAGTTTGGGCCAATCAATAGTTTCAAGCAACAAAAAAACCCAACTGGTTGTAATATTTCATTCAATTCCAATCTGCTGAGTATAATGATGTTGATGTTGATAATGATGCTGGTAAGATGAATTAGGATAAAAAAGAAAACAGCTTGGTAAAGATATTTTTCTCATCTTTGTTTTGATTAAATGTTGCCCCCTATGTTTATTATGCTTCATGGCCGCCACGCTCAGAAGATTCAGAAGATGTAAAAACTAAGATGATGACAGGTTTTTGTTTTCATTAAGTGCCAGATATGAATATTCCATTAAAGGTTCATATTATATCTCACATTAAATGCCTAATGTTCTGCTTTGATCGAAGCACCAGTAAACCAGTTATGACTATAGAATTGCATCTTAACCCATTGAGGGCTAGCGTTGACTATGCACTCTCAGACAGAATTGTAACCGGGCTGTAAATACCCCTGTAAAATGAACTGTACTAATCCTACCCCAGAAAGTACTTCTAGTAGATTACAGCAGGGTCATGCCGGATGGCAAACAAATCTCTTTTTTTTGGGGGGAGGTTTCTTTTATTCATTAATTTAAACATCATCGATTTAGTTGTCCATTGTGGTCCTCTCCTTCCATGCTTCTATTGTTGATAGATGATCCCTTGAATTACTCGTGGAAGTCTCTGTCTAAAGATAAGGAAATAAAAGACATTTAATCATGAATACAGTACTATATCACAAGTTTATGAAATATGTGTATAGCTCACACAAAGAGGGGGAGTGGCAACATCTATGCAAACCTTTATTCCCCTCTCCTGGTTAAACTTTAATGACATGCACAGCCATGCATGGAGATTTAATGGTGGAGGAGGTCTCAAAAATCCTCCATTAGATTAACCAATTGACGTGAAAAACCAGCCAGTGAATATGACTGCTGCCTGCTATACTGTAAATCAGAAATTAATGTAATTAAACAAGGTGTACAAGACCTAACAGACAATATCAGTTGCTGTTTGTGTCACAGTAAACTTTATATTGTACAAATTAAACTAGGAATACTAGGAGTCAACTTACCTCACATCTCTTCTCGTTGCCAGTCTCTGCCTGTCTGTTGTGAATCCTGGGTAAGCTTCTTTGTTCTCAGAAATTTTGAGGGAAATTTGAAATGGACTAATCAGAACAAAGTGAACTAGGCTGCTGGTCACTGTCGGTGATAGCTGGTCATGGTGAGTGAGACTGCTGGTGACAGTGTGAGGATGTGTCATGCTGAGTGTGAGGTGCTATGATTTGGGTCAGACATGGTATCTGCCCCTATTATCACCCAATGCAATAATGTAATGCTCTATCAGTAACTGTTCTTACCTTTTTCCAATAGATGTAATGCACCATAAAGGTCACAGCACATAAAAATGTTCTTATTATTGTCAGACCAAGGCCTTTTAATGCCTAAATACAATGTGTATTGGGCACAATGTCAATTCAGTGTTATATCACATAGACAAAAGAAACTATCATTTATGTTTAACACATAACCATAATTATAGCATTTATTATGTTCTATACTTTCATGCTATTCACTAGCATTATAAAGAAACTGATCCATATATAGCCTAGGATCATGTATAATAACTTTTATTTCCAATGCCCCATCCACAAAGAAAAGACAGCATCAAACTATAGAATAATCCTAGTCTGTTAATGCTGACATCCTGGTGATGAATCGTCATGATGACAGGGGCTGGCGAAAGATCAAGCAGGTTCAACTAACAACTGATGTGATATTGGTGATGATTCCCTATGATGAGTGAACCCTAATGGGGGCTGGTAAAAGGTCACGCAGATTCAACTCACAACTTTTGTAAAATCGGTGATAAATCGCCATGATGAGTGAACCCTCACAGGGGCTGGCGAAAGATCATGCATGTTCAACTCACAACATTTCTAAGGCAGGATATGAATGGTGATGATGAGTGACGACAATTTGCTGGGTTGTTTTGTTTTGCTACTTGTATGTCTGCTCTAGCCTCAATAATCTTTCTTGGATAGCTGCCAAAATGGTAACTGCCATTGAAGAATGCCTTTTATGAAATGTAGATGATACTGATGTGTGTCTTTTGTGCCATAACTATCATCTTTTATTATTCGTATTTGTAATCATACCATCTGTCAATCTCAAACTAATGAATACAGTGTATATATGGTTTCAATTTCCATCTGATCAACCAAAATCTTAAGGCTTGTTTTCCACGATTATTGAAGGTGGCTGACAGATGTTGCCTGTCCCTGAATATTTGCATATCGATAGGCAAACTGAACTTGGGCAGAAAAAACATCAAATCTGTAGTAGGGTAGAGAGTGGGAAGGCTTCATTTGATAATATGACATTATTGTTACGTCTTCAATTCAGTCATTTCCAGTGCCTAGTATTTACCGTTGAGATGACAAACCCTAATTCTTTGAAGGTTATTCTTTCTTACATCTGGTGTTTATTTCCTTCATTCAATACCAGCAGCAGTTCATCAAATAACAAAGGAACAGATTTGCTTCTTATAGATCAGGAAAGAAACAATTATGTGTAATGGTTGGGCTGCACAAGCATAAGGACTGGCATATATATTTATGAGACCAAGGATGATACGTACAGAAACCCCAATGAAGGATCACTGGATGTATAGCTCCAATAGAAAAAGGTGATAGATGCAGCCATCATTAGATGTGAAGAACTGGCAACAGGAAACAGAACTCAGGAAGCCGCCAGAGGGCAGCAGCTGCTTTACTTCCTGCTGGCGACTAGAGAGATGGTGGGCACGATCACTTAGTTTAGAAAGGGTACACTGCAAAAATGATGTTTAGATTTTAAACATGTGAACCTAAACATATATGTCAGTTAGGTGTCTTATCGACTACACATTTAGGAAATGAACACTTTTATTCTAACTACATGAACGTTTTTGCTAAACATGTTTAGATGTTTAGAGTTGAAATAGTTGAACAATAGGTGTTTAGATTTAAACATCAATGTGTTTAGATACTTGGATGTTGAATCCACACCAGGTAGCAGCACTACCTTTATAATCAATTGTTGTGAGAAATGTCTCCAAATCCCATGTTTATCATGGTTTCATTTCATAGAATGTCATGTGTATAGAAAGGGTAATAGAACGTTGACTAGATTCACCTTACGCCACCATCATTAGCATGAAATAATCAATAAGCTCCATGACTGACACCTATTTGATGTTATTCTGGAATAGATATAGATAGAACTAAACGACCATGGTGTACGAGGTGGCCGATCCACCAAGAGGTGGGGGTCTCCTGGTGTACGAGGTGGGGGTCTCCCCCGAGGGCGTGGGGAGTTTAGTTCTATATTTATTTTTATGTTTTTAGAGGGTTTAAATAAGGAAAAATTATCAAAGTCCGGTACCGTAGTTCCCTGTACGAGCGCCAGTCCGCCATTTTGAATGTTTACATGCACCCAGAACGAGGCTACGGTACCGGATCGGCCGCTGTGGTGGATCGGCACACGTTACACCACTGGGGGTGTGCGGATCGGCCCTGCAATGCTATCTCTATGGGAAGAAGTTATTCTCATTCTGATGCAGTGTGTAATATATGTACACATATATAGCTGTGGCTGATATCTTTGGAGACTTTGACAAGTAAATACCTGCTGATGTCTCCCCCGGGAATGAGAAAACAAACAAAATATATATCTTTTTTAATGCATACATGTCTGCAAACCTTAACTCTCCATCAAATCATTTAAACATCTAAACACAAAAATTCATAAACACAAAAATTCATAAATATCTAAACACAAAGTTTTAACCTAATCACCTACATTTCTAAACACTTGAGCTAAGCACATTGTTTGGCTAAACATGTTTAGGAAATTAATGTGATAACAAAAAACGTTGCAAAAATATGTTTAGAATAGTGTTTAGGATCTAAACACCATTTTTGCAGTAGAGATAGAAATGATAGGGAATAGGTTGGGGTCCATTCTATGGGGAATTGATATGACAGCCATGAATTGTAGTCTTATTTAGATATGGACACTTATCCCTAGATAATTTAAGCCACTATAACTTGCATATTTGATTTTTAACATAGGTCCTCAAACATTGATTTGTCAACATAACCTTACGTCGATGCATCACTAATAGATTGTAAGTAATGTTTGACAACTGATGTAAGCTCAATCATTGTGGAAGTGTAGTAAACAAATTAGAGGATTTCAAGCCAGGTGTCAAGCAGTAAGAAACTTAGGATCTTTTCAATGTCCAATGTTTCCATCCGCCATCCAGTCAACATATGGGATGCCAGCCATGATCATTTTTACAGTGTTTTGTGCCTAACACCATGGTGGCGTTAAAGGAATCAAGGACACAGGCAAAGGTCTAGTATGACAACAGAGGCCTCTTCATAATATTCAAATCTTCTAAACAGTAGCTGTTAGAGTGAACTAAAATCCACAAGATGGGGATCACAACAACCCCAAGACGACACTCAAACTCAGCGAGCATTTTTTTGCTTCTTTATTGAGGATTAGGATAAGGATAAAACAATGACAAGAAGTAGTTAGTAGCAATTTTTATCATACAAATAAGTCACATATATGTGATCAGTAGCCTTGGCATATGAGCAGATTGTATTCCATCCCTCCATGGTAAAAGGTGTGTAACTGTAATTTGCCAATAGCAATGATGCAGCAGTTGGGTTCCTTTTTTAACTTCAAGGACAGATGAAGGACTTCAGCTAAGAAGAACAATCATGTGAGACACCAGTGTAGTGTTAAGACAGGATGTCAGAGGAAGATGCTGTCAATGTTTTCTGCTTATGTTACCTCAGCCCTGTCAGGCAGACATTACAGGATGACAGCAGAATAAGAGAACCTATGGAAGGAAGATGTCAGGTTTTTACCGGATAATGGTAGAGGTTTTCCCTTTTTACAAACATCCCTACTTTGTACTTATGATTTTTATTGCACACTTTCTCCTGTGTCACCAAGTTTGTTACATCTTTGCTGTGATATGATATGCAATTTGGACCTTGTGATCCTTTGTAATAGAAAAATATTGTATTGTTCATAAAGTTTATGTTGAACATTGATATCATGTAGTAAAATATCCATAGGCATGGACTGGTTGTCAGGTTGAGTCTGCATAGGTGTTCTCTATATACTATAATATAAGGCTGCCCTCTGTTGGTTCTATTTGCTATGCATAGACCTTGAGTACGGAGGTGAAGTGGGACTTTGCCAAAGTACCTACTCACCTCTGTAATCAAGGTCTATGTATAGGAAATAGTTCACATGGCATCTGAAAGAGGGCACCAAATGTCCTTTACTGTCTCACCCTTTTTATTACAAGTGGAAAACACCTGCACAGACTCAGACAGGTAACCAGTTGATGCCCATAAAAATAACAATTCTAAAAGTGGCTGCATATACCTAGTACAAAACACACTAGTACGACTGCACCACCCAACTCTATAGTAATTACTTCAATAAGTGCTGACAATACCTAGCAGTCATAGCCTATTACCCACGATCACCACTATAATTTTGGGAGTTTTATATTGCATACTGTGTTTAGTCATACCATGTTGAGAGATGCCTTGCTGGTTGGTATGCTTAGTGTAATTAATTATGCTAGCATCAAGAAGTGTCACACTCTTCTATGGGTCTCAGCCATGGAAATACCTTTTCACTATATTTCAATGTAGCATGGCATGCCATAACTGGTGTCAAAAAGATCATAAACTCTAACATATATCTTTAGCAGCAATCTTGACTTACGACATATAAAAAATGGTGGAGGGTTGATCATAAAAATCTGGAATGCTGGTCATGAATGTACACACACCTGCATAATTGGCAATTTTACAGTGAATAATTTCAGTTCATTCAATCCAAACAAGCCCTAAAAAGAATGGGCATGCCTTCAATAATCATGTTTTATTCTATATCATATAAATTAGCATCTACTTAGGACCAGTTATGAAATTGTAGTTCTCCGAAGTATCTTATCCACCCAGAACTAATGTTGTATTCTGTCAGTAAGGATGCGTTAATTGAGTGACCCCGGGAACCTAGTAAACACACTTAGGTTTATTAACGTTCAGGGAATGTAATTTTAGGGGTCAAATAACGTTATTTCTAAACGTTCTCTGAACGTTAAAATGTAAGGTTTTTTTAGGTAACTGAACGTAATGTAACATAGATTTATTTCGGCAGAACATTCTCTGAACATAATATATATGTGATATTTTTACATATCTTAATGTAAAAAAACATATCTAATCTATCGTGTAGATATCTACTGAACATAATTGAACGTTTATATATGTAAAAGAATTGATGTGCATCTACGTAACCTTAGAGATGTAAATCAACATTTCTTTTACGTCATATGTACGTTCTAATGATCTTTTTTTTTTACATTACATTCCACTAGAGGTTTTACGTTCATTTATATCATTAGGGGGAGGGGGGAGGGTCTAGTGCCATTTTGTCATATTCATTGTGTATGAAGGTAGGGACATTTTGAGCTCAAATTCTGGGTATTTTAGGGGCATAGATCTTATCTCTCAAACTCAATCATCAGTAGTCATAATATCTCTCCAATTTATGTATGGATATGATTGATGTAAGAATACCATACAAAATAACTTCCGGAATGGGTCGACATGTATGTGCTTTCGACCCCCATCCATATTTATCCCTCATTCAGGCGGGGGTGTCAGTGACTTCAGTATGTATGTAAGGGGGGGGGGGGTAAACCCCAATGCATACATGCAGCAACAGAGCAGTGGGAGTCCATGTGCAATTAATGAATGATCCCTTAGTTGGTGCTACAGGTTATCAACCTGTATATATAAAAGTTGGCATTTTCCTTGGGCATCACTTTTCCCTTGGCTGGGCAATTTTAAAAGTAAAGGTGTACTTAAACAAGCAAATATGGAAGTCCCCTTCCAACTCAGCCATTAGGGTTGCCTTCATTCATTTTGATATGATAGATCAATTTAATTTTGGAATTAAAAAGATTGAAATGCAAAAGCCACAGAATTTTCCAAGTGGCATTGCATTCTAGAAGTAGCATGGGAAGCCTCAGTGGCATAGCCAGTATTGTCATTTTTCTTCTAAATGTACTAAGAGCCAAACAGGGACTTAATTAGTTTGAAGAATCTCAAAATGGCCTTCAATAAGTAAGAATGTCACATTTCAGTTATGAATACATACACTTGTAGACATAAAATTATTTGGAAAGTTAGGGCTAACTGTTGCAAGCCTACACCAGAGGTCCTGTTGGGTCCGATCAGCTTTGTTGTATCTCATTTTGTCGGTATTTATTCTCAACCTGCTTACACTGGCTTACCTCACCATCTTACAGCAGCATCGATGATTTGCATGGTTAGCTGTACCCATCTTAGGGAGCGTTCATTATTAATGGCAGGGGGGATGACCAAAGGAAAGGGGGGGGTCATTTTTTTGGAGGTATTCTTAGAGGGGGGTCATTTTTTTTCAACCTATTCTTAGAGGGGGGGGGTCGTTTTTTTTCAACCTATTCTTAGAGGGGGGGGGGTCATTTCTTTTCAACCCATTCCCGAGGGCCAGGTAGTTTCCTGTTGGGGGGTATTTGCCAATGTGATGCAAATTTTATGACAAAGGAACAAAAATTTTCGCGACATGTCGCCAATTTTAACTATTTGGTTTTCAGTAATAATTCTAGTTATAATACTGCCCAACATTTTGTTACCAGCTACCTCCAATTCATATCCATTTGATTATGTTATATGATGGGAGTCTTACTCCTTAATTGTGTGTCAAAGGGCGGTTAGCACAGATAAGATATACCCCGGTACCTGTGTTACCAACTCACATAACCACTACTTAACCACAAATCGCAATTTTTCCGCTGGTTCCAACAGATTTGTGAAAGATCTTTTTGCGGGCACCCATATTAAAATTCAACATGATAAGCCCCCTTTTAAACATGGATGAGGCCAGTCACTACCACTATGGTATATGTATACAGTTTTCCCTGGGGTGTAACACTGTTCAGCTCCTGAGATTGAAGTATTTGGCCCAATTTGTGACACAATGTTCCTTGTTCTTTTGCTCGCCCTGCTGATTGTTTCAAAAGATGTCATGAAAATAAATACTTTCCTTTAAATGGGTGCTGGGAAGGGTATGGTATGCAACAAACAGCACTTTGTGGTGCTACACCATACACATCACGAGAGTGAACAGGGCACCAATAAAGTTCTCAGTAGTAAAAAATGTTAAATGCTAAAATCACCGCAACTCGCGATTAGAATTTCCAGATTTAACTCTTGTTTTCACCCCTTGATGAAATCAACCCTGACAAGAATTATGTCTATAACACCCTTCAAATTAATATAAAAACTGAGATTACAATGAAATCTAAAGAGAAAGGCAAGCTACAAAAGTTTATTTCTGTACCGTATACAAAAATTTTGAAAAAGAAACCAGAACCAAGTGCCTCAATCAGAACAATTCTTCCATTGGTCAGGAGTAGCTCACATGGAATATTTTTCTAAGACATACCTATTTTAGCTACATCAGTAGTAGCCCATGCTAGCCGCCCCTTAAGGGAGGAGCCTTCAAATTGATATTTTACCTAGAGGTAAATCAACAGCAGTGTGTTCACAATTTGACTGCTCAAAAGATGACACATAACTGAAATGGTTCAAAAGCTGCTAATATCGCCTTGTAAAATGAATGGGCCTGATGTAGCCTCTGTTGAACGTAGTTAAATGTGGTGGCAGTCCTTTTCTTTCAACCCATTCCGAAGGGGGGTGTCAGTTTTTTCTGGCGTATTCATTCTGACAGATTGTCGTCCCCCCCTGCCGTAAATAATGAACGCTCCCTTAGACCACTGCTAAATCATTAGACTATATGTAATATTCCACATTGTTAATCACATGTATATATCACATCATACATACGTAATATAGAAAAGGGAGAGGCTGCAGTACTAAGTCCTTTGAGGTATGGGACTTCACATTCCTTGTAGTAGCGATGACGGCCAAATACAGCTGAACACTCCCTGTATCTGTCACAGTGCTAAACACCTGGTATTGCTTATTCGATTCTGAGGGTTCTATTGGACAGAATTACATCAAATCTACACTGAATTGAAGGCAAAATAGTATTCTATCACGCTAGCATGTTCCTATGATCCATGTATACATCTGAATGCCAAATGAGACAGAGAGAAGTTGGATAAGCTTTAATTTCTTTAGGCCAAATACCCCATAAAAATAGTGTCTTTTGCCAAGCAGGACGAACATACTGGGCCCTTCTCAATAGATTTTTGAGTCAGAATCACTTGGTTTTATGAAGAAAAACAGCAGCGATTTTTGGCGATTTTAAATCTCCTAAAGGTATCAAGAAAAATGTTCAAGAAATAATAAATATATTTCTGATTTTCACTTGAAATTTTAATTGCTTACCCTCCTACTAATGCAATGACACCTATATATATTATTCTCCAATTATTTAGCTACAAGCTAGTAAAAATAGCTAGTATATTGGCCCACCCCATCAGAAGTTATCATTAATTAAGTAGAACCATGTCTGCTTGCTCTCCTTCCAGCACATGTTTTATTGTTGGAATCATCTCAACTAAAATATTTCATAGAAATGACAGAAAGAATTTTGCTTTTCCAATTTTCAAAGTGGCACAGAAATGTTACTAGGAGGAGTATCAACTCGATTCAAAAAGCTATCAGTTGCAAATTTCAAGCTCTTTCGTTTCATATATAAATTATTGGACCCTGCATATGTCCTAAATTTTGGCTGTCATCGCTACTTGTAGACTGAATCCAGCACACTTTCTTATTTAGCAGCCTACGATGGTTTGCACAATCAAAGGCCTTTCTCATATCTACAAACACGCCATTGTTTTGTGTTTTATAGAAATCAGTCACCAGGGGATAAGCTACCTCTCCAGCCGACCATCCTAGGATGGACACAATATGTCCGATTACAAGTTGTGCCTCATTATACATGTGATCGATCAGTTCTTTGTCTACAGTATTCTTCGTCATTTGCAAGCAACAAGGCTTCTTGCCTCTGGTTTATGGTCTCCGATTCCCTCTGCCAATCAGAGTGGTTGATTACTTGAGTTGGAACGAGTGACTAGGTCATTACAGATGTGTAGCTGGGTCTGACTTTGATCTGTTAGTGACCGCATATTTTAAATAGAATACTCATTACCTTAATCACTCTCTGCTCCTCCATTCTGTCTCCTACTGCCTACTAGCCCCCCCCCCCTTTGAAGCTGCTTCTATTCAAAGGTCGAAACATGCAACTTGGTTCCTTAGCCAACGGGTGTGAATCTCTGTACACCTTTCAACCATATAAGGCACATTCGTTGCCTTAGTTGTCTGCCAGAACCCAGAGTTTCCATTATAGTATGTAGGTCTCCTATCACTTTATTTGTTGTCTTACGTATATGCACATAACTGTGGGATACAACAACCCGATTCTTATATAAGGATCTGTATCATCTCAGTATACAAAGTTTAGCATTTAATAAAACATCAATCAATCTAGTCATATATATGATTGTTGTCTACCCAATGTCCTTGACATTTCTCTGGTTTGATCTATCATTGTACCATCTTGAGAAATGCCCTGCTAATCTCTTTATCAAACAATATATGATACGAAATATTTATATTTAATAACAATCTTTTCTATTTGCGTGTTATAATCTATACTTTGTGGCCTCTGTTTGAACTATTTTTTCCATTGTTGCACTCCTGGTCAGAAATCATAGAAGGTTTGCATATGACGAATTTGGAGGTATTCCAGCCCCTACTCTTCGAATTTTAGTATCTACCTGTATTTCATTGGCTTAAAGTGTCAGGCTGGATGAGATCTTCATGTTACATATAGGTTTTTATGGTCCCATATGCATATTCTGGGCTCCAGGGGGGTAATATATGCCCAGAATTACCAAAATTGTCTGGGCGAAATTGTGTCTGGGAGAATGACATTTGAATTACAAGCCATGTTGAGGGCTTAATTTCCTACAGAAACAATCTTCATACCTCCATGAAAATCTCAGGTCCGGACTATTTTGACCTGTAGATTAATAAAATCACATTATCATTTATGTCAGATGTGCCCTTGCTATGGTAAAAGAGGCATACTTATAGGAATTCTTTTTCTGGGCACATGTCTGGGCGAATGACATGTAAGGCCCCATATGCACACTTTCTATGATTTGTGACCTCCTGCTCCCTCGTCGCCATGCTGTATTAGTCTACCTCCTTCATCCTAAAACTGCCTATCCTCTTTTTGTCACATTCAAACATAATTATCTTTGATGTTAAAGATTATTGATGTGACAAAAGAGAGGATACCTTTTGGGACCACCTTCCCCTTCATATAAGCCTCCTCTATAACCCAGGTAAAACAGGTAAAACATGAGGAATATCCCATGAAAGGTTGTATGGGGTATCTTTAGTCCACGCCTAACAGGTAATAGGATCGGTCTATCTATGGTATACAGCTGTAGATGAAAAGGATGAAGATTGTACTAGAACAGTGGTTCATAAGTAGCCTTTCACTCAGGTGTTATTTCAGTCAGGAGGTTAATTGTAAAGGTCCTGGGATTGCTACCTCAGCGATCTTAGGAATTATTCTGCCTCATCCAATTAAGCGATCTTAAGATTAGACTGTCTTGCCTTTTCACAGCCAGCACTAAGATTGCAGTGATCCTAGCCTCAGCCCTCCTACACCATTCCAAGTAGAATACACTGTGCACAGAGGCAACAGGCCCGTAGTAAAAGAATAGGGGTGCAAATACTCCTTCTCACAAGAGTGATTAAACAGGCATTCCCCTCCCTTTTATATGAGCTACTTATAGAGTATAGGGTGCAGTTGACCTCGTACAGTATTCAAGAGCACTTCATTCCTGAGTAGCCTGAAGAGCCCTTAAGGACACTCAGCAAACGTCCTCCCTCCCATGTATATGTATACAGCAGGGACATTCACTCTTGGGAGTAGGAGTGTTCCTTGTGAGTGCTCTTGTACTCAGGTGAAACCACTATGCAATTATTTCACTAAGATAGCAGTGATCCTAAGGCTGGAAAAGGAATAGTGAAGTGATCCCAGGACTTGCTGTGCCTGACTGGCCTGCAACCACTTCATCAGATAGGGGAGACTGGCTAGGTGTTATGATATGTGCCTATGCTAAGATCGCATGGGTAGAAATCTCAGGACCTTTTGAATAAACCTCCAGAGACATCTCAGTATGAACTACTCTAGGAGTATGGTACCAGCAGAAATGCACAGACGCTACCTTTGTTCACCTTTAAGCCATATTCGAATTTGAATGAGGTGGAACATGAATATTAAAACCTACAAAAGTATGAGGCAAGGAAAATCTACAATAAAAACCTTATCTTTAAGTTTAAAATACACAAGAAAAACCTTTTTCCCATATTCTTTTATCCCACATTCACTGACATAACTCCCAATTCAAAGGAAAATACTTATCATGCAAAATACCTGTTCATTGAAATGCTTTATCTGACAGAGTTCTTTGGGAGGATGTTTACTATGAAGCATTTGATAAACTACATGTAAAATATGTTCCAAAATATTGGGTACTTAATCCCTGATAAAAGGCACATAAGATACCGTTCATTTCAGCACCTATTTCGTCGGTAGGGCCCCAGTGAATATGAGGGGCCATGGATTCTTAGACACCCACAACCCCTCATGTTGTAATGTCACAACAGATAAGATGGACTGGAAGATTAGGTATGTAGAGTCCATTAACACTGTACATGTCTGCCCTGAGGGCAGGATGTAATTATGTCTGCTACCACCAGGTGTCTCTTATTGCACATCATTAGTGTCTGTTACACATGCCAGGGGGCAGTCCTGATGGTGTAGGGCACCAGTAACTAGCTACCATTACCCAGCATTCTCAGGTAGCAGAGCAACTTCCTGCACCACATTTTCCAAGCAGATGTTGATGGTTCTGAGAGGAGATAATCCTCTTTTCCAAGCGGATATCCTGTACCAACCCCCCCCCTCCTGATGATTCTGTTGGAGCTATGATAGATGTATCCCCCCATACTATCCTGGGTCCAAAGAAAAAGATAAATAGTAAGATTTACTTGAATCTATATATGTTCATCCCTGCACCTTTCCAGCTGCTACACCACAGCTATGCATAAAGCAGAGCCAATGAATAGAAAAACCCTAAGTTTGGATCACCTAATATTCATAAGCAGGCAAGAAAAGCAGCCAAACAGATATGTCTCAAGCAGACTTTGAACACTGTCTAATATGATCATGATGGGGCAATCATCTGACCGGTACCACACTCCACTGTGTGTTGCACCCTATAGCTAATAATATCCTTTTCCTCTCACCATATGACATGCCACCAGCCAATTGTTACTTGTCAATAGTCAATGTGGGAGTACGGCAGTTAGATCAGCAGATAAATTCTAGGAACAAGATGTATCACGTAATCAGTACACTGTATGCTGCTGTAGACACCCCACCATTATCCATGAGGAATCTATACCTAAGCTACAAAAATAGCTCACATGGTAGGCTCATAGAAATTGAAGACAATAATTAAATTGAAAGCAGAAGGGAAACTCATTTTATGAAAATGTGGTTGACACCTACCCAAATTTAACAGCACAACTAGCATAAAACTCTTTTCTCTAGTTTTGATACTGATCAGCTGCCATCTGCGACCACTAAACAGTTCCACTGACAAAAAAAAACAACAATATATACTGTATCCCCTTTCCCTCTATATCCCCCCTTTGCATCCATACTTTAAATCAAATTACCACACCTATTACCCCCCCCCCTTTTTTCCCTAAAATGATACAAAAAAATACCCCCCATTTGCACTAAAAAACTGGCACTGCTTTTTTACAAACTCAGTTTCAGATCATGAGCAATGCTTTTAGTTTTATTGGATGAAATGAAGGTGATGAACAGAGAGAGCTGAATGTGTGTACAATATTGAATAATGTGGAAACATAAATAATATGCGTTCAGTTATTGTCTGTTTGAATATTATGATGAAACAATTTTAATTCCCATGTATGGACCTTGCAGAAGGTTTGCTTGCTTCACTAAACACTAGTTTTTTAAGACTATTTCATGATAAATGCCTAACCATAAGACCTGAGATAAGTCTCTTGCAAAGCTGCTTAATTGAATATATAACACATCCTCTTACATACCTGTTACCTCAGTATTTTCCCATATTTCCATGTTTTCCAATATTTGCTTCTGCTTTAACACTTTAGTGCCATATTGATATTCCTCATTTATCCTTAAACTGCCCGATCCCCTATTTGTCACCCATCTTTGTTGTGATAAATCCCTGATGTAACAAAGGAGAGGCTGCCTTTTATGACCACCTTCCTCTTCTTGTGGTGCTTTGTGTAAGCCTCTATAACATTGGTAACACAGACAAGGAAAAAGAATAGGCCATGGAAAGGTCCATGGGATATTCTTTCACAATGTCTGCTCATATATCTTCAGCTTTTTGTGCACACAGGGTGGACTGGTGTCTCATAGAGGGCTAAAGACAGATCTGGTTCTATCAGAAGATGTATTGATATAGAGTCATGCTTTTCAATATTTTATGCAGATGGAGATGTTTGAATTAAATCAAAAGTTTTGAGAGTTGTTTGATAGTGGCTTGTCGATACAAACATTGCATATTGGCAATATCTTTTACGTTACAAGGTGCACCACAAAGGCATCTTTTATAACCTTTGTAGAAGTACCTGCTACGCCCACATAAACCACTCTCCCATTTCTCCCCCTTTTGTCTCTATCAGGTCTCCACAGAGACGTCAACAATAAAAGGTATGTGTACCAACTGGCATGGTGCCAGAACAGACCTCTTTACTTAGTGCCATGGCAGGAGAAAAGGTTTGACTATTTATTGTTTACTTGTAGATAAAAGACCTGACTTCAGACTGTGTCACAACACTGGTTAACAAGTAGCCTTTTAGCACAGGTGTTATTTCAGTATGCAGTATCTCAGTGCAAGCTATACTTTAGGAGAAAGGTACTAAAACTGCTTTCAGTAGATGAATGACAGTTCCTCTCAGTGTCTTTAATAACAACAAGTTTTTGCATTGGCTGCATTTAGCCTTGTGAAATGTTTTATCCTCAATGATACAATCTAGGTACCTTTCGGTGAGTTGTCATTCACTCCCCACTATATTTTAAGTTATATTGTTTGACTACTATTCACAAGACAACATGAGGAACATGGTAATTTCCTTATGTCAAGAGATCTATGTCACTGAAGTGCAGTATGCAAAACCTACACTATGCCACATCTTTTATCTGCTTCAACCTCAACACCCCATTTTCACTTGCAGTGGGTCTGCATTGTTGTAATGTCCCCCACCCCTCCCCAAGAAACCATGAGGCCTCCATTCTCAAAAGGCGATGTTAAAGCCCAGGCCCTTTATCTCATGGTATCCTTTACTTTAATTTACCCCTTTTCTTACAAAAAACTCTCAAATCATTTATCATATTCCCATAAAAGCATTTATTGCCCCTTATTCTTTATTCCATATGGTATTTTATCCTGCAAAATATTTTACATCCCTTAAGATCCTTAACATCACAGAATTCAAAGCATCATAAGGCCCTAAGAGAAATAACATGCTATGGACTCTAAGGGATCTACAACCTCTTATGTTTGTCTGCCAGCAGGGATAAGATATGTGCTGGACGATTAGGTGTGTAGGCTACAAAAGCATTGTGTATGTCTGCCCTAAGTTTGAGATGTAACTCTGTCTTCCACCACCAGGTGTCTCTTGCTGCACATCATTAGTGTATGTTACATATACCAGAGGTCAGTCCTGATGGTGAATGTCAGTTGTAACTAGCTGCCATTACCCAGCATTCTCAGATAACACACCCACTTCCTGCATCACACTCTCCAAGCAGATGCTGTTGGTTCTGAGACAAGCATAACTAAGTGGTAATGGGAATAGAACACATTAAAGCCCAAGACAAAACCAAACAAATTCATGTAGTTGTGAACCCTGTCTTATACTAAAAAGACAAGGCAGAATGTGTATCAGTAACAGCATATATCTTTTAGTGCCAAAATAATAATTTTCTACTCACTTTGTATGGATATCTCAATATGCGACTGGCTGCTGTTTGTACATAGAGTGGTCTCTGAACCCAACCAAAATCTACTGCCTGAATGGTCAGTATCTGGGTTGGTGAGAACATGAAGGCAAGAGATATTAGACATGGGATGGATGACAACTACTCAGGGTCTCCACCAACATGATAGACAACCTTCAATTATCTGACTAGTACAGCACTCCAATCACTATGTGGTGCACCCTACAGCTAATCATAGATTTTCTCTCACAAGATGGCATGCCACTAGTCCATAGTTGCATGTCAGTAGTGACCTGAGCAGATCAGGTCTAGAAATAGAGTGAATATCATGTAATAAGGGTAGCCATTCATATTCTAGAAAGCCTACCACAAGTACTGCTGTAGCAAGTTGGCTGTACTGATCCTTACAAAAGGCATTATTTTTATTATCACAAACTAAAGGTTACCCAGTGTATTTGGCCCTATATTATAAGGTATGATGGATGATTCATGTCCAATAAGATTAATAAATTGTTCTCTCCAATAAAAGAGCATAGAAATATTGCATCTACTTGGAATAAGAAAATAAATATTGCAACCAGGATTATTCATCCCTCGACGTAGGGTAGATTAACCTCAAGACGACCACATACCTAGAGTCGAACACCTATCAGCTTGCTTTTTCTCACTTTAACATGTAGTGGTTTGGTCTTAAACCCTAATATTATTGAAAAAGAGGTGTTATAGTACCCCATAGAATGATGTCCTAGACTACATAAAGTAATTGTCACTGCATGATAATACACTAAATTTTCCATTTTTGAATGGTTTTTACCATGACCAGCTGGTCATTTCATTAGAATTTTCCAACTTTGGTTTGATATTTGAAGATGACAAGTGCTCACATATACAACATTATGACTCTAGGCTTAGATAGATATCTTTGCTAAATGATAGCATATGGAAAAGTGCAGAAATGTTAAATACTTTCTATATAGGACTTATTTCCTAGAACATACAAATTTCACCTTGAGATGACCACCATTTCACCTTGGGTCAACCACTCCTTATACACCTATTTGGGCATTTAATTGAATAGAAACCATTGATTATGATACTGAGTGTGGTCAGCTCAAGGTGCAAGGTGGTTATCTCAAGATGAAAATAGACTAACTGAGATGGTCTTAGAAATGATGAAAAACAATAGATGAATTTTACACATGGATTTGAGTAATTGGTAATTGGTCCAAAAGCCCAAATAATTGTCTTTCACTTAGTACCTTGGGGAACCCTAAGCAACTATTAGACTCAAAGATATTAACTACTACATTTCGCTTATTGAAAACCTGCACAGGATGGTCGTCTTTAGGTTAATCTTCCCTAAGCTGAAATACATGTTGTGCTTTCACAGGTCGCCTGTAATAAATCTTTCATAGCTTATGTATCCTCATAAAATTCTCCCTCTACTAAAACTGTGCTTATATTATGATCTCATGTCTTATTGTGAAATGAGTGATTGACACAGAGAGTGGAAATGTGTGTTTCAGGTAAAAGGTTACAGTTATTATCTGTGGTAATGGAGAAGATGAGTATGTTTTAGTTGATATGAAAGGGACGCAATGGAGGAGGGAAACATTCTAATTGAATAGTGTGCAGTAAATACTGGTTAACCATTGACTTTATGACAGTATAACACATTTGAGTATAAAGATCACACCCTCACTGCTCAGCTATCCCCTAGTGCTGCTGACTGGGTTATCAAAGGCCAGCCATGCCGGCTACACATTATAGTCCCATATAGTCTCATTATTCCAAATTAATAGCTTTTGTATCCTCACAAAGGTCCCCCCCTACTAAAACTTGGCTCATATCATGATCTCATGTCTTATTGCAAAACGAGGGATAGACACACAAAGTGGAAAGGTGTGTTTCAGGTAAACATGACAGTTATTATCTGTGGTGATAGAGAGGACAAGTATCTTTTAGTTGATATCAAAGGGACACAATGGAGGAGGGAACCAGTCTGTCTGAATATAGTTTGCACTGAATACAGGTTAACCATTTATGACAATATAACACATTTGACTATAAAGATTGCATCCTTAGTGCTCAGCTATTATGGTACTGCATCTGAGGTGTAAGTTTATTTCCACAGTAATAAGTAATTTTGTTATCATAATGTATAGTACTCACCTGTGTTTACTGTCATTATAATCCTCTTTGAACCAAAACCCCTTAGTCAATGGAACTTACAATTGATGGGAGAGATTACAAATACTTTTTTTCTATTCCCCAGCCAGCTTGTCAGATACAACGGCTATGGGTTTAGGCCTTAGTTTCCTTTCCTTATCATCGATGAATATACCTACATCCATCTCAAAAGGACTGAAATTATGCATTATGACATCAAAGAAAAGTATCAAATTCCCCTGTTATCTTTAGTATGTTAAAGACTTGTGACCTCATGACTCATGACTATTTGGTATAATTAGCCCATTAGTCTGGAGGCATTCTGAGTTGTACTCGATGTTGGCATTGGTTGTTGAAGAATTTAGGTCAATTTTCTCTCAAGAAGTTCTAACAGTTTCTAACAATTTTCTTAAAGTCTACTCCTGGCGTATATATAAAGAGTAAAATGTACCCAATGTAACTATACTGTATGAATGCAAACCATTTCTACCTGGGCAGGGGGATATTTTCCAAGTGACAATAATGTTGCAGCACAATCCAGACCTTGCACTATAAAGTGATCATCAGATGTCAATGATCAACTACTTAGGTACTGTAGTGGTCAGCGGAAAATGTCATGGAGAAACCGGGACTCGAACCCGGGACCCTCCAACTTCGAAGCGGAAGCTCTACCCCTGAGCTACTTCCCCTGGCCTGACATTCTCTACCTTCCAACTACACTTGGATCGGTATGATACACACACTAGGGGGCAGTGATTACCTGGTACCGAGCTCTCTAGAGATCCCCCTCGCGAGGCGGGACCACTCGGTATCTCCACCAGGTACGGGGAATTACTGCCCCTACACTCCTCCCCATCAGCTTTAACCACCATCCACTAGCAACCGGCATTCCCCCTCAAACTAGTTACTGGAAATTGAGGCTTTATCAAGCAATGTTGGGGCACTCCTGACTTCCCAGTGGATGTACCGGTACAATTACTGGATTGATCGAAGCGTCATCTGTATCATATCGGCCCAGTACCCGAGTCCTCAATCCATGATTGCGTTAAGATACGGGGTTCCCGTACCTTCAATCCGTGATTGCGTTAGGAATGCTCAGTTTCTCCACCAATGTAGTGGTCAGCGGAAAATGTCATGGAGAAACCGGGACTCGAACCCGGGACCCTCCAACTTCTAAGCGGAAGCTCTACCCCTGAGCTACTTCCCCTGGCCTGACATTCTCTACCTTCCAACTACACCTGGATCGGTATGATACACACACTAGGGGGCAGTGATTACCTGGTACCGAGCTCTCTAGAGATCCCCCTCGCGAGGCGGGACCACTCGGTATCTCCACCAGGTACGGGGAATTTCTGCCCCTACACTACCCTTCTAAATATCATAGCCAATCTAATAGCTTGAGGCCAATGCTGGGATGGGAAGCTTGTAACTTTCTCATCTAGTACTGCTGATATGAACTGGAATGTCGTAGATAATGTAAGGCTTTCTGTTCTTATATGTCTCTGCTGTTCTAATGTTAGTGCCTCAGCTATCATAGACATGGGTGTGATATCGTAAACCTTAATGGACACACCAGATGTAACCGACATAATTATTGCTCAATGTAGCTCTCACAGATATCTCTCGTGATAGGGCTAGCTATAATCTAATCCTACTTTCAAACCTCCTGAATTCATTATAGAACCACAACACCTTAGGCTATGAGGCTACTTCATGTGGCAATCCTGTAGCTCAGGGGCCCTACTATTTGAAACCTGCAGTTTATTTGTTCATAGAAGGGGATACCACTTTTTATGACACGACTTTCATTAGGACATCACGGGATAGGATTTCATCCAGCAGCTGTAGCAGTGCATCCTGTTTATTGACATCAATGATCTTTGCTCTTACAATGACACCCACCATTTTGAGAATATATGTTATTTTTGTGTGTTTTTTTCTGGTTGAGCTCAGCAGTGAGTCTAGAATATTGAAAGTATTTAAGATGTAAAGAACCTAGAATAGCCCTTTCCCCTTCAACTTGTCTCTGCATTCAGGCCTTCTTTGTCCTGGACGCTAAGTTTGTAGGCTCACAAATGACATCAAGCTCCCCTAAAGTCATCCTCCATGATATGCCTGGATGCCCTAACCACCAAATTGGGTGCCTTTCACACTGAAAATGTGTGAGGATGAGTTTCCTGAAGGCCAGGCACATGCTCTCACAGTGGCAGAATAACCACTGTGAGAGGCTACTTCATGTAACAATAATGTAGCTCGGTGCCCCTACTATTTGAAACCTGCAGTTCATTTGTTCATAGAAAGCGATACAACTCTTTATGACAGGCCTTTAATGAGGACATCACTGCATGCTGCAATTTGAGGGTTGGCAGCCATAACATCATGTAGAGTGACATCCATTGCTCTTTGTTCTTACAATTGAGAAGACATGTAATATCATTTTTTGTTTGTGTTCTTATTCCATTTCAGTTCAACAGGAAGTAGAGTCATAATGAGACTGTAAATCTCTGAGGGGAGAGGTTGTGGTTGGCAACATGAGGCAGGTAGGAGGGTGAGGTACTTGTCAGCAGATGGACAAATATGCCTCCTGTGTAATGCCATATCCAGGCAATTACTAGTTTCTGTTAAGGGTAGACCAATAATAGCCCTACCACCTCCACATTGTTTGAACATTCAGGCCTACTTTTTCCCTAAAGCTCATTTTGTAGGCTCACAAATAACACAAAGCTCCCCTCAAGTCATCCTCCACAATCCTCCTCGATCCCCTCACAACCAATTCAAGAGCCTTTTACACTCCAAATGTGTGAGGGTGAGTCTTTCAAGGCCAGGTTTGTGCTCTCCCTGTGGCAAAGTAACTGCCGGTTGTACCTTACAATTTCCCAATGTATGGCTGCAACTACCCAGACTGGTGATTAGCTTCTTGACAACTGTCCTCACCCTAGAGCTAGCTTCATATACTATACCAACAATTTAAAATGACTTTCATTAATTCATTTAGGCCACTCAAATCAATGGCAGGCTAGGTGTACCTGTTGTCTACCGAATCCAGAGATGAATTATAGAATGTAGACTCGACAGGCAAAGTGAAACAGGCCTTATGGCCAACTCTGAATCATCTCGATATTCCTCTCTTACCCATATCTCTTATCCTTTCTAACACGTGTTTTTTTACTGCTTTCTTAGTTCCTTCCTGTCAAAGCTCCTGTCATGTCTTTTTTTTCAACTCCCAATACTCAACCTTGCTTCCCCTGTCTATGTTGTACTTCGATTTCCCACACAGTTAATAATATATATGTAGGACTGCATATATATATGCATAGAATGAAAAAGATAATGTCTTATAGAGTTTCTACTGGATGGTATAGGAAATTGAATGAGACTTGAAACTGAAATTGAAAGAGGTTTCTGACCGTTTCTGGCCGAGGTTTCTGACCAGGAAAAAGATATGGCCAATTGTGCCACAAATATAAGGGGTGGCAAAAAATCTAAAATAGAGTAAGGATAAGATCAATCCTATATTGACTGAAAAAAAAATACCATTTTAATGGAATTCAAACTACAGGTCAATAAATGTTTTTGTAAGAAACCTCCATCAGTTCAGAGAACTTCTAGGAGAAGTGGCTTTACCTTAAAAAATCCCCAGGTTTCTGACTGGAAAAGAGATGGCCAATTGCACCATAAATGTAAGGGGTGGCAAGAAATTTGTCAATCTAATATAGAGCCAGGATAGGATCAATCCTATATTGACTGAAAAAAACTATGCCTTTCGGTGATGGAATTCAAACTATAGGTCAATAGATGTTTTTATAACTGCCAGTCAGAAACCTCCCCGGACAGAAACCTCTTTGGGAGAGGAGGAAGTCAAGAAAATGTTCCTTCTCGGAAAAGGGGGAAAAAGAGAGAAAGGATGGGGGAAGGAGTGAAAAATGGAAGACACATATAAGGAGTTCGAAATCCTCTCTCACACTGTGGGTGACAGAAGTGCAAAGGTCTTCTCCAAGGAGGGTTAGGAGAGGTGAGGACCTGTTTTAGATGAAAGGGTGTAAAAAGAGGAAGCCCTGTTCCGTAGGTTATACACTGACTCCCCGAATGACAGACAAGATAAGTTCCCCTGGACCATAGGGAAAGTGGGGGATGTGACTGTTGCTGTTGCTTTTGAAATTACCTCCTGAGGATGTTTGTTGATATGAGGTGCACTTTGCTCTTTTTGATGTACTTTACTCCTCACAGGGTCCCCTTACTGTTCTCTGTTTCCTTGACACACACTCTACCACTTATTATATATCATTATATGCCCACATTCTCTGTGACTGTCCTGCCTTGGTCACTCAATAATTATACTAGTGTATTAAACATCAAAGATGTATGCAAACATTTCCATATCACCATATAAAGATTGGGCAGACCACAGTAGGATGACAATTGCTGAATATTTCTACCCTGCTATGCCTTTAGAAGCATACTACAGTGGATCAAAGATGCCATGATTGCTACACTAGCAGTGTCAGGCTGAAAGTGGATGGGGGCATGATCAGGGCAGTGTAGATGAGATCAAAGTGGGATAAAAATGGCTGAATGTGGTGTTAGGTTAGAGCACAGATATGTCTGGGTCATAGGGTTCACACACTCCACACAGGGCTCAGATCCTGCAGATGCCCTTAGGAGGTGGGGGTCAATATAAGTGGATCTTTGCTCAGGAAGGCATTTCTCTACATGTTACAGCTGCTACAACCATCAAAACCAGAGAGGGTTATCATAAGCAATAGACTATGACAGCTGTGTGTCATCAGCATGTAATGCAGTGATTGCATAGAGTTTGGTAGTACATTGTACCAGTGCAATCATTAGTGACCAATAGATGCAGGGTGCAATGGCATTAGAGTGAGAGATCCCATCATGATATAAAGGGGTCTAGTAACAACAAATTGAAAATGCAGCTCTCCTCACAGAGATCAAACAGGTCACAGTGCTGTCTGTGGATATTATTTCTCTACTTCTGAATTTTCTCCTAGCCTACATCCAGTAATAGATGAAGGTCTCTAAAGCTAAAGAAAATGTATATATCAAATACAGAATGCATATGACTTTGTCTCACCACAGTGGTGCAATTCTGGGTGTGAAGGTTTCTACTGACTGGGAGGTTTCTGACCAGTCTCTGACCAGACATAGCTGAATTCCATAAGGGACTGACAGAAGATGGAATCCTGCAAATGTTTCAAGTAAAAAAAACAAGAAGTCCTAAATATCCTCTACAAAGTTGTCATTGGCAATTATCTGTCCACATATGAAGGTTCCTAAATAGCTGGACATCATAAAATCTCATTTTTCCTGTTAGCTACTGTATGATGTCACAATTCTGTATCAAATAAAATGTGAATGACAGTGTGTAACACCTTCTCTGAGAAAGAATTAGTTAGATATTAGTGGTAGCCAAGCCATAAGGTATTTTCAACCTAAATGACGGTTTCTGGCTGCCAAGAGTTAAATCTGTTTACCACTGCCCTAGTTTTATTGTCCAACTATCCTTGTCAATCAGAATAGATGAGGTTCACAATCATTTATGATTTGTTTGTTAAAAACTCGTTATAACATGTTATGGGTAATTAGGAGTCAATCTATGGTAAATCAGCATGTCAGACACCTTCATTATTAGACAGATAATAGCCAATTGCAGCAATATAGAGGATATATAAGACTCATCTTTACTTTAGCAATCATGTGCAGGAATAATTGTTCTGTCACTTCCTTATGGGATTCAACTATTTCCTGCAATTTTGTGTTCAGTCAGAAACCCTCACACTTAGAATTGCACAACAGTGATGAAACAGTGGTGTATACCAATGGTATACAAGTAACAAAAATGAGAAAAGATGTGCTCTGGCAGTTTATGAAACAGAACAGAATATCTGATTAATCTTTCCAGGAAGTCTAGACTTCTGTCTGGAAGTAACATGCTTCATAACATGTCTGTATACAGCTGCTTATTTTGTTTTATTTTTCTTCTGAGATCTGAGTGCAAGTTTAACATTACTTTTTTCATTAGACAGTACAAGAAAGCATTGTTCGGGAGGACTATAGCAACAAGACATGATGAAGGCTAAGGCTAAAGGAATTATAAATGAAATTCATATAGCAGCTGCTGAGGAAAGTACATGAGAAGGAGAGCTGGGCAGTAGTTGATAAGCACAAAGGCTATACATATATCATTTGTGAAATAGGCACCTCCCCATGTCTCACACACAAGCTGGATCAGACCGGGACTCCAGTAATCATTGTTACACTTTAATATGCTGCACGATGACAGCAGAAACTGAGGCTTCCATAACTTCTCACAATGCCTACTGTATACACTTCTTAACTCTGCAATGTCCCATTGAGAAAAAGAGAGCTTGTGTGTACATAGAAGCTATCCTTAAAGGCACATCAAGCACTCAGGGGTCACTTAGTGTATTAATCAACTGCTGCCATTATAATTGGAGTAGCTCTGACTAAAATAACACCGAAGTCAGAGGCTACTAAAGTAGTAGTGAACCATTGTTCTAAAACAATCCTAATAACTTTTATCATCAGGAGTACCTTGAATAGTCGCATTATCTTTATCAAACAACTCTTACAGCCGGCATTCTGCAGAGGGACCCGTAGAGAAGAGAAATATCAGTCGGCCTATTCTGTTAAGAGGTAGCTTTGCCTCATGCATTGTTGGTGGTGAAGGATGATATTTTCCCTTCATTAATCCCCTTATACATTTTTATTATAAAGAGATAATTCTCTGCATATATCCTATTTTTCACCATGAAAACCTTATACTAAATCTCTTTTTTTTATGTGTGTGGCAGCATATGAGTGCTTTGGCTATGACGAGGACCATAAACCTTTCCTGTCCTGGAGATCCCTTTGCCAATAAACAATGTTCAATAACAAAAAAGCTTTGAGAGTTGTTCAAATATGTTTGGTTGATACATTGTCTGTTAGTACTAAGGGCATCTTTTTTATATTATATCCAATTTTGAGATACCAGCTATTCCCAAAATACCAACTCTTTGTGTTTATAAGGTCTCTTCAAGGACACCAACAATAAAAATGATTGTATCAGAGCACCGGTTAACAAGTACCCTTTTATCTCAGGTCTGCTGTATCTCGGTCATCACCACACCATACAAAGAGGGCACTAATAATTTTCTCATAAAAATGTAAAATATACTTGGATTAAGGCTGTGAAATGAAAGGAATCCCGTTTGGATGTCCTCAATGTGATTCAGTCACACTCCATTTCGGGGGTTAGGGACGTGGGAAATTTTCCAGATAGAGAGAAGCACGTGGCCACTTCCTAATGTCCTTTTCTGACAAAATCCTTAAACCCACAAATTTATCAGAGTCCCATGGAAACATTTATCCCACATAATCCTTACTTCCACAAGATTTTCCTTTCCGGAAAATTCTATATCCTATGAAATTCTTAATGTAATACAATCCAAAGCATCTCTGACATAAAAATCTGTAAATATATGCATGCACACACCTATAATCACAATAGGTCAGATCTAAAATAAGTAAGGCAGACCATAGTAGAGATTGACTCTCAACCTCTCATGTTGGTGAGCAAGCAGGGATAAGATCAACTGGATGATTAGGTTGGTAGGCCATGTTAGCACTGTACATGTCCGCATTGAGGGCAGGATGTAACTCTGTCTTCTACCACCAGGTATCTCTTACTGCACATCATTAGTGTCTGTTACACACACCATGGGGCAGTCCATGATGGTGCAGGGCACTAATAACTAGCTGCCATTACCCAGCATTCTCAGGTTGCACAGCGACTTCCTGCATCACACTCTCTCAGCAGATGCTGTTGGTTCTGAGACAAAAACATAATAAAAATCCACTTTCACCAAGCAGATACCTTATACCAAAGCTCCCCCCCCCCAATGATGATTATGTACTTTATGCTACTCTAGACAATCTACTCATATGAATTGAAGACAAATATTGAATTTAAAGCAGAAAGGAAACTTATTTTGTGAAAATGTGGTTGATACCTCCCCAAACCTAACAACACAGCTAGCATGAAATCCTTTCTCTACATTTCAAATTGATCAGCTGCCGTCTGCGAACACTAAACAATTGCTCCCCCAAAAAACAATAATATTGCAGCAGAGGAATATAGACTCACTCACATCTCCAAGAAAGTACCCCCCTTTCCTTTTAAAATACTGCTCTGATTTTCCCTTATCTCTCTTATACCCGCTTATTCTATTCTGTATCCCCCTTCCCTCTAAATCCCCCCTTTGCATCCCTACTTCAAATCATACTACCCCACCTATTACGTCCTCTCTTTTTCCTAAAATGATAAAAATTTATAATACCCTCCCCCTCCCATTTGCACTGAAAAAATGTCACTGCTTTGTCTCAGATCATGAGCAATGCTTTTAGTTTTATTGGATGAAATGAGGGTGATGAACAGAGAGAGCTGAATGTGTGTTCATTTGTATAATGTGGAAACATAAATGACATGCTTTCAGTTATTGTCTGTTTGAGTATTATGATCAAACAACTTCAATTCACCTGTATGAACCTTCCAAAAGACAACAGTATTATAGCAAATTCATAACTGGCAGTTCTACACCCCTTCTAAAAGTGACTGTTCTCTCAAAATAGCTCTTTTTAGGATTTTGCTTCACTAAACACTACTGTTCTTTCAGACCAGTTCAAGATAAAGGCCTAATCATAGAACTTTGGATGAGTCTGTTGCAAATTATCATATATACCTGTTACCTCTGTATGAAGTAACAGTGCTGTGTGAAGTAACAGTTTTCCCCATTTCGCTATTGCTTTATCACTTTAGTGCTGTATTGATATTATTCCTTTATCTTAAAGTGATAAATCTCTGATGTTACAAAGGCTGGAGGGTGTTGCTCCTATTGTAAAAAGAGCTGTGAGTATGTGCCCTTCTTTCTAAACAAGTCATGCACTGCTTCACCAAAGTACTTGCACTCACCACATCAGTCTCAGAAGTCACCTGCCTTGTTTAGAACAGAGAGAGCTGCACGATCAGGTACCTACTCATGTCACACACTCTATAGTTTATTATACTGACTGACTTCTCCCAAGTAGATAGCTACTCAAAGGTGGCTTTTTTAGCACCATACTTGAATGACCACTTGTGAGCAACAAAAGGGACAAGTTATAGCTACATGAAAAGAAAGGACTGGAAACAAGGGCATTTTTAGCCAGCTCTTCCTTTTACTATAGGAGCAACACCCTCCTAGCTTTCTTTTATAACCCCCTTCCCCTTTGTATGGTTCTTTCCGTAAGCCTCTATGACATTCATAACACAGACAAGGAAAATGAATAGGCCAGGGAAAGGTCACAATAACTACCCATACACAAATATCCTCAGCCTTTAGTGCACACAGGGTATGCTTGTGTCTTATAGAGGGATCCATACATTTAGTTCAGACAGAAGATATATTGATGTAGAGTCATGCTTTTCATCAATTTATTCAGAGAGAGATTTTTGGACAAAAGCAAAGGTTTTGAGAGTTGTTCAACAATGCATTGTTGATACCAACATTGGCTATTGGTAATATCTTTAACACCACAAGATGCACCCCAGAGGCATCTTTTATAATCTTTGTAGAAGTACCTACTACGTCCAATAAACCAGTCTCCCTATTCTCCCCCTTTTGTCTCTATCAGACCCCTACAGAGACAGCAACAATGAACACTATGTGTACCCACTGGCATGGTGCCAGAACAGACTGCTTTACTAAGTGCCATGGTAGGATATAAGAGGGTTTGACTACTTAAGGTTCACTTGTTGATAAAATACCAAGTAGTCTTTTAGCAGTATGTTATTTCAGTATGAGATATCTCGGTGCAAGCTACTTTAGGAGAAAGGTACTAAAGCTGCTTTCAGGATGAATGACAATTACTTTCATTGTCTTTAAGAACAGCAAATTTTTGCATTGGCTGCATTTTGCTTTGTTGAATGTTTTATCATCAATAATACAATCTAGGTACCTTTCAGTGTGTTATTGTTCACTCCCCACTATATTTTAAGGTGAAAGCAAGTACAGGGGAAATTGTCTTTTAGATTATCATTGTACACAAGCAGACACAGTATACACAGCAGTATGTACTGAAAGAAAAACATGAGCAAAATGAGCCTTAATATCACAAATTTGTATATTACTGCAGCACAGACTCAGATGCTAATCCCATTTCTTTGGAGATATTCTGCTAGATAACAATGTCTCATATTCTTACCACATTACACCAAAATGGCACTTACAAATTTGTTATGAAAGTGTAAGGTAAACTTTGATTTTGGCTTTAAAAAAATCTATACTGTTTGACTACTATCAACATGATTTGGGTGTTAGGGACATGGGACTTATTTTTGAATATATAGAGGAAGATGGAAATTTTCTCACATCAAGAGATGTCACTGACATGCAGTATGCGAAACCTACACTCTGTTATCTGTTTCAGCTCCAATTTTCACTTGCAGAAGGTCTGCATTGTTGTTATGTTTTCCCTCCCCACAGAACTGTTTTTCTCCATTAGAATCCTATCATTTTTGGAATTAAAGTAACCATGAGGATTCTGTTCTGTTAAATGCTCGGGCCCTTTATCTCATGGGATCCTTTACCTTACTAGACCCCTTTTCTAACAAACTCTCAAAGAAGCCTTTACTGCACCTTATTCTTTATTCCATATGGTAATTTATCCTGCAAAATATTTGATATCCTTAGAAATCCTTAACATTACAGAATTCAAAGCATCATAAGGCCCTAGGAGAAATAACATGCCATGGACTCTAAGGGATCTACAACCCCATATGTTTGTCTGCCAGCAGGGATAAGATATGTGCTGGAAGATTAGGTTTGTATAGGCTACAATAGCATTGTGTATGTTTGCCCTGAGGGTGAGATGTAACCACCAGGTGTCTGTTTCTGCACACCATTAGTATATGTTACATACACCAGAGGTTGGTCCTGATGGCGAAGGGCACAAGTAACTAGCTGCTATTACCCAGCATTCTCAGGTAACTCACCAACTTCCTGCATCACACTCCCCAAGCAGATGCTGTTGGTTCTGAGACAAGCATAACTAAATGGTAATGGGACTAGAACACATCAAGACCCAAAACAAAACAAATTCATGTAATTATGAACTCTGTCTGATACCACCATAAAAAGGCACAATGTGTATTATTAACAAGCATTTTTTTTTGTGCCAAAATAATAGTTTTCTACTAACTTTGTATGGATATCTCCTAATGTGACTGGCTGCTGTGAGTACATAGAGTGGTATCTGAACCCAACGAAAAACCACTGCCTGGATGGTTGCATGTCAATGGTTAGTATCTGGGTTGGTGAGTACATGAAGGCAAGAGATTCTAGACATGGGATGGATGACAACTACTCAGGGTCTCCACCGACATGATAGACAACCTACAATTATCTGACCGATACAGCACTCCAATCACTATGAGGTGCACCCTACAGCTAATCATAGCTTTTCTTTCACAAGATGGCATGCCACCAGTCAATTGTTGCATGTCAATAGTAGATGCGGCAGTTAGGCACTGACATCAGCAGATCAGGTCTAGAAACTGAGTGAATATCATGTAATCAGTGTATCCATTCATATTGTACAAAATCTACCACAGGTACCGCTATATCATGTTGGCTACAAACTTAGGGTTACCCAGTGTATTTGGCCCCATTATAAAAGATATGACATATGATTCATGCCAAAAAAGATGAATGATTATAATTATGATGATTGTGAATTGTTTCCTCCAAAATAGAACATAGGTATATTGCATTTACTTGGAATGAGAAAAATAATACTGCAACCAGTTTTATTCATCCCTCGACATAAGCTGAAATGCATATTGTGCTTTTACAGAGAAAGGCTTCAATAGCTTTTGTATCCTCATAAAAGCCTCCCTCTACTAAAACTTGGCTCATATCATGATCTCATGTCTTATTGCAAAACGAGGGATAGACACACAGAGTGCGTTTCAGGTAAAAGGTGACAGTTATTATCTGTGGTAATAGAGAGGACAAGTATCTTTTAGTTGATATAAAAGGGACACAATGGAGGAGGGAACCAGTCTGTCTGAATATAGTTGGCACTAAATACAGGTTAACCATCTATGACAATATAACACATTTGACTATAAAGATCGCATCCTTAGTGCTCAGCTATTATGCTACTGAGTCTGAGGTGTAAGGTTTTTCCTACAGTAATAAGTAATTTTGTTATCATAATGTATAGTACTAACCTGTGTTTACTCTCATTATAATCCTCTTTGAACCAAAACCCCTTAGTCAATGGAACTTACAATTGATGGGAGAGATTACAATTATTTTTTTCAACATGACATTTAAGGTGCACTTTAGGCAGATGGTATCTGATCTTGGCCATATTGGTCTATTCCCCAGCCAGCTTGTCAGATACAACGGCTAATGGGTTTAGGCCCTTAGTTTCCTTTCCTTATCATAGATAAATATACCTACATTCATCTCCAAAGGACTGAAATTATGCATTATGACATCAAAGAAAAGTATCAAATCCCCTGTTACCTTTAGTATGTAAAAGACTTGTGACCTCATGACTCATGGCTATTTGGTATAACTGCCCCGTTAGACTGGAGGCATTTTGAGTTGTAGTACATGTTGGCATTGGTTGTTGCAGAATTTAGGTCAATTTCCTGCCAACAAATTCTAACAGTTTCTAACAATTTTCTTAAAGTCTACTCCTGGCGTATTTACAGAGCAAAATGTGCCCAATGTAACTATACTTTTTGAATTCAGGGGGGAGGGAGTATTTTCTGAGTGACAATAATGATGCAGCACAATCAGGACCTTGCACTACATATATAGTGGTCATCAGATATCCATAATCAATTACTTAGGTATCCTTCTAAATGGCATGGCCAATCTAATTGCTTGAATCCAATGCTGGGAAGGGAACCTTGTGATTTTCTCATCTGGTACTGCTGATATGGACAGGGTTGTCATTGATAATGTAAGGCTTTCTGTTCCTGTATGCCTCTGGTGATCTAATGTCAGTGCTTCGCCTATCATTGACATGGGTGTGATAAAGTAAACCTTAATGGATACACTGGATGGACCAGACCTAATGCTGACATTCACCATCACAAATACCTCTCATGATAGAGCTAATGAATATAATCTGATCTAAGCCTACTTTCAAATCTTCTGCATTCATAGAAGATGATACCACTCTTTATGACAGGCCTTTATGGCATGAGTGTGATATAGTAAACATCAATGGATACACTAGATCTACCAGACCTATTGCTGAATTTCGCCATCACTATCAATATCACTCATGGTAGATCTAATGATTATAAGCTGATCTAACCCTACTTTCAAACCTTTTGCATTCATTATAGAATCACAGCATCTTAGGCTATGAGGGTACTTCACATCACACTCCTGTACCTCAGGGCCCCTACTGTTTGAAACCTGCAGTTTATTTTTTTCATAGAAGATGATACCACTCTTTATTACAGGCCTTTAATTAGGACATCACTGCATAGGACTTCATCCAGCAGCAGTGCAGGCACTGGCCTCCATGTGTAATGCCTTGTCCAGGTATTTACAATTTTATGTTATGTGATATATAAATCTGACATAGGTGGTTGAAAATCATAGAAGGTTTGCATATGAAGAATTTGGAGGTATTCCAGCCCCTACTCTTGGAATTTTAGTTTCCCCCTCTATTTCTTTAGCTCAAAGTGTCAGGCTGGATGAGATCTTCATGTTACATATGGGTTTTGATGGTCCCATATGTATATTTTGGGCTCTAGGGGGGTAAAATTTGCCCAAAATGACCAAAATTGTCTGGGCGAAATTGTGTCTGGGAGAATGCCATTTGAGTTACAAGCCATGTTGAGGGCTTAATTTTCTACAGAAACAATCTTCATATCTCCATGAAAAACTCTGGTCCAGACTATTTTGACCTGTAGATTAAGAAAATCACATTATCATCTATGTCAGATGTGTCCTTGCTATTGTAAAAGAAGCATACTTATGAGAATTCCTTTTCTGGGCACATGTCTGGGTGAATGACATGTAAGCCCCATATGCACACTTTCTATGATTTGTGACCGGCTAGGTATTTCTCAAACACTATGAGTTGAGAGTAGCCACTACGTATTGAACACCCCCTACGATCCAGTCCAATCGTAGTGAAGGGCAGTGGGTGACCCTGTATTACCTACGATTGCCAATCCAAATGCATGCATTTTTCCTCTACATCTGCCTCACTCTTAGTGATTGACCGTGTGTACTCAAGAATACCCTTCCGATCCAGGTCAGTGTGGTACGATTTGATAGAGCCCAAAACTTAGCGTCTGAGAAATGACTTCCTGGTGAGTCTGGACTATTGAAGAAATGTGAGATGTAGAGGTGCCCTTTTCCCTCCTCCTTAACTGTATCCACATTCAGGCCTCCTTGGCTTTGTCCCTAATGCTTATTACAGGCTCACAAATCACTTCAAGCTCTCTTCAAGTCATCCCCCATGATCTGCCTCAATCCACTCACAACCAAGTTAGGAGCTTTTTACACTCTAAATGTGCGATGGTGAATTATTTAAGGCCAGGTTTGTGCTCTCACTTGGGCAGAATCACTGCTGGTTGTACCTTACAATTTCCCAATGTATGGCTGCAACTGCTAAGACAGGTGATTAGCTTCTCCTAACCCTAGGGCCGCTTGAATGATTGGCAGGCAAGGTGCACTGTTGTCTATAGAATCCAGAGATGATTTACAGAATGTAGACTTAACATGGAGAGTGGCCAACTCTGAATCATCTTCACATTCCTCTCTCACCAACATCTCTTATCCTTTCTGACACCTTTTTTTTTTAGTTCCTTTCCAGTCAAAGCTCCTGTCATGTTTTTTTTCTTGACAACTGTCTTCACCCTAGAGCTAGCTTAATATACTATACCAACAATACAATTTATTTAGGCCACTCAAATCAATGGCAGGCTAGGTGTACCTGTTGTCTACTGAATCCAGAGATGAATTATAGAATGTAGCCTCGACAGGCAAAGTGAAACAGGCCTTATGGCCAACTCTGAATCATCTTGATATTCCTCTCTTACCCACATCTCTTATCCTTTCTAACACTTGTTTTTTACTGCTTTCTTAGTTTCTTCCTGTCAAAGCTCCTGTCATGTCTTTTTTTTCAACTCCCAATACTCAACCTTGCTTCCCCTATCTATGTTGTACTTTGATATCCCACACAGTAAATAATATATTGGACTGCATACATATGCATATAATGAAATAGATTTTTTTCTTATAGAGTTTCTACTGATAGTATACAGAATTGAAACAAAACTCAAAACACAAAAACACAATAAAATTAGAACATCATATTTACGTTGGTTTTTATGTGTCATCTGTTACAAGGAGTAAGCATGCAATGTTTGGTTGCTACAACTATGAAGCAGCAACAGAGAAATAATGAATCAAGGTGAAATAACACCCAGACATCTTTATTATACATGGTAGTTGATAACTAACCTATACGGTCAGGGGATGGCAAGATTAGGATTGGTTCTTGGTGATTTTATTGTTTATATTTTCCCTTTGGTTTGTGTGAAGGGCATAAAACTTGTTTTAGCTTTCCAAGAGTGATCCTTTACTACAAAGATAGAAAGGTAACAAAGGTCAATTCACCATATGCCCACTAGGTGAGAGGTGTGCATAGAGAGACATATATCACAATGTCAGTAGTATACAGATAGTTGGAGGGAATCCTGACAAGCTTGATGGAATTCCTTCGCTTAGGCCTACCTGGTATATGCATGAGGTTTGACTGTTGTTGTTGCTTATGAAATTACCTCCCCAGGATGTCTGTTGATATAAGGTATACTTTGCTGTCTTTGATGTACTTTACTCCTCAGAAGATCCCCTGACTGCTCTCTGTTCCCATGACACCCACTCTCCTACTTTATCATATTATGTCCACATTGTCTGCTACTGCCCTGCCTTGTTTACTCAATGTACTACTGTATTAAACATCAAATATGTATGCCCATGTTGCCATAGCACCATAGAGACTGGGCAGACCAAAGTAGGATGACAATAGCTGAATGTTCGACCCTACTATGCATTTAGAAGACTACTAGAGAGGATCAAAGATGCTAGGATTGCTACACTAGCAGTGTCAGGCTGAAAGTGGATGGGGGCAGGATCAGGGCAGTGTAGATCAGATCAAATTGGGATAAATAGTGGCTGAATGTGGTGTTAGATTAGATCACAGATCACAGGCAGGCATTTCTCAACATGGTACAGCTGCTACAACTCAAAACCATCACAATCAGAGCGGGTTATCATAACTTACACACTATGATGGATCTGTGTTAGCAGCACTTCATGCAGTGATTGCATAGGGTTTGATAGGACATTGTACCAGTGCAATCATAGGTGACCAACAGATGCAGGGTGCAATGAAATTAGAGTGAGAGATCCCATCATGATTCAAAGGGGTCAAGTCATAGCATATTGAAAAATGCATCTCTGATTACAGAGATCAGACAGGTGACAGTGCCGCCTGAGGATATTTATTCTCTACTCCTGAATTTTTCCCTAACCTACATCCAGTAGAAGATGAAGGTGTCTGAGGTGAAAGATAAGGCATGTATCCAATACAGAATGCATATGACTATGTCTCACCACTGTGCTTAACTTCTGAGTGTGAAGGTTTCTGACCGGGAGGTTTGTGACCAGTTTCTGACCAGACATAGCTGATTTTCATAAGTAACTGAAATTCCATATCCTATGATATCCTTAATGTAATACAATCAAAATCATCTCTAAAATGAAAATCTCCTGTAAATAGATGCATGCACACACCTATAATCACGATAGGTCAGATCTAAAATAAGTTGGGCAGACCATAGCCTGATGAGCCAGCAGGGATGAGATGTACCGGATGATTAGGTTGGTAGGCCACATTTACACTGTACATGTCTGCCCTGAGGGCAGGATGTAACTCTGTCTTCTACCACCAGGTGTCTCCTACTGTACATCATTAGTGTCTGTTACACACACCAGGGGGCAGTGCTGATGGTGGAGGGCACCGGTAACTAGCTGCCATTACCCAGCATTCTCAGATAGCACAGCGACTTCCTGCATCACACTCTCCAAGCAGATGCTGTTGGTTCTGAGACACACTGCTTATTCCCTTATGGTAGAAGGATTAGAACACACCAATACAATAAATTAATCTTGCATGCCCTCTTTACCCCATATTCCATGCGATAGAGCTATCCCAGTACACACAAAACTTTATCCAACATAGCAAATTGGTAAATATCAAACAACTAAAAATGTTTGGTGAACGTTTAGATAGAATTTACATGATTTAACATGGTGCAACGTAGCAAAAATTTGTAAGTATACCTCTCTTTAAATTTGTTTCATATGTGGTCCTAAGATAAGAGGCCATATTGACTCACCAAGCAAGTGCCTGCTATCACCGTCAGCACCTAGGCTGGCCTTGTGGCCACATAGGTTTGTTTCCTGCCTTGACATCCAAAGGTAA
Organism: Acholoe squamosa; assembly: GCA_949317995.1. Lineage (NCBI taxonomy): Eukaryota > Metazoa > Annelida > Polychaeta > Phyllodocida > Polynoidae > Acholoe > Acholoe squamosa. The sequence continues at coordinate 65,595,385 of OX439044.1, forward strand.
TTGCATTTTTTCACCGTGTGGGATTCGACCTTAAGGCAAGTTGGTTGTACCAGTCCTTACAAAAGACTTTTTAATTCTTACATCACAAACCTAAGGTATGCTAATTCATTTTGCCCCATGATGAAAAGGCATGAAGTATGCATTTACACTCAATAAAATAAATAAATATATGATTATTATGAATGGGTTCTCTTCAATAAATGAAAAGAGTGATATTGTATTTACTTTTGATAATAAAATGAATACTCTAATCAGTTTTATTCATCCCACGACACAAGCTTTAATGCATATTGAACAAAAACCCATTAGTCAATAGAACTCAGAATTGACAAGTAAGATTACCAATACCTTGTTGGGCATGATATTTGAGGTGTCTTAGATAGATGGGATCTGATCTGGAGCATTTAGGTATATTCCCCAGCTAGTTTGTCAAACATAATGGCTAATGGGTGTTATGTCCTTGGACTCCTTATGATAAATAAATATACCTACATCCATCTCCAAAGGACTGCATTCATTCATTATGGTCATGCTCATAGGGTTCACACACTGCACCATTTCTGGACACACTACGACTGCAGGAGGCTATTGCGAAAAGAATCGGAATCAAATTCTCACTGTTGTAACTCACCTTGCAGTTCCTGGCCGTTTCCCTGCTTAGAGCTTACTTCTCACCATTCACTCAGAATCAATCCTCTTAGTGTGAGTCACACTGGGAAGCATTCCCCAATTCATGAAAACTTAAGAATCAATTCTATAACCTATTACCTTGCTGCAAAACAGGGGAGAAGTCATTGCCTGAGGGTAGTCAGTTCTCATTTGGGAATAGCACCTCCGACAGAATTGATTTCCTGTCTTTTCGCAACACCCTCCTGGGTCCTTAAATTGGAATGAGAAGCCTTACAATAGTGCCACTATTGTTTATTAATGACTGTACCAGTCCAGTGAAATTGCTCTACCAAACTTCAACTAATTACTACAAAGGGGCTAAATGTACAGAGCGGGCTTATTACAGCAGTACCTACAATCACCCGCCCTATTTTTGGGAGTTTTTCAGAGTTGCTCTGCTCACAGGTCAACTCAATAAATATATGATGATTATGAATGGGTTCTCCTCAATAAAGAAAAGAGTGATATTGTGGTGAGGCCTGTCCGCATTCAACTCCGCCTATAAGGCGTCATTGAATATGGACAGCCTCACCTCGGTGAATACGATGCAAAAACTTTCCATAGGCGTGGACATTTACTTATGTACTGGGGTCAGACAAGATTGTACAGGATCGTACTATGATTATACAGAGTCATACAGGATTGTAATGGTTTGTACAGGGTTGTATAGAATCGTACATGGTTTGTACAGGATTGTGCAGAATCGTACATTGTTTGTACAGCATTGTGCAAGATTTTACATGGTTTGTATAGGATCATGTATACATATAATTATTCTACAGGATTGTACACAGATTGTACAGGATGGTACAGAAAAGTGTGGTTATTTTGGGAGCATACAAGGATGGTACAGGCTCATACAACCAAAATATGTCGGCCATCTTAGAGGGGTCCATGTGGTTTAGGCACCATTATGAATTAGGCCATAGGGGGCTAAAATGTTTTAGGCCATGAGCCCTAGAATCATGAAAAATAGGTCAGAAATTTCTCTTATTTACTCTTTTAAACAACCATGATCTTAGCCTGAAGAAGGTTATTCAAAATAACCGAAACGTTGCTATGTAACACGATCATCCATCCACACCTCGATTTTGTAAAAATTACAAATTTTGAAGTCACTACAATAAAACCTCTGAACTCCATCCTACTGTCTGTTTTGTGTGATCATCTTTGACCAATCTTTTAAACAGATTAAAATGATTTCGCAAAAACGTTCTATTTTCTGGTATTTCCTGTCTATTTGGAATGTAAATGGAACATTTCGAATCAGAAAAAAGGCCTAGGTAACATTTCTAGATCCAAAGCTTTGCTGAAATGAATGGAAAGGCTTGGTCATTCTTTAAACGATTATTTAAATCATTGTGTTAATTAGATGCATGATTCAATCAAAACAATGAAGGATAGAGCTTATTGGTGTTATGTCATTGATTGTTGTAAAGCAATATCTCCAAGACCTGAAGTCCTATCTGCAAGTGTTATAGCTCATTTTTAAGCTGATAACCTAAATTCGAAATATCATAATTATTTTACCTCGGAGGACCCTCTCCCCTCATCTGTCCACATGTGTTGTTTCTTTTCATATTGTACCTGCTTAAGTGGTATTCCACTGATTAAACATCTGTACAACATTTTTATCAGTGAGAGTTATTAGGCAAAAATTCAACTATGGTTAAAGTATATTACAACCTCTTACTAACATTCACTACAAATAAGTGGTTGTAAGTTAGACCCTGATGAGAGGAGTTTGGTTGTGCGACAGGCCACTGGTAAAATTCGGTCCTATTCAAACGCCTTTCTTAGGGCCTGATCATGTTCCATAGAGAATATTGAAATGATGCCCTCTGCCTGTCTAGTTACCTGACACCCAAGCTATACAGACATCGATCATCAACACACCTTTTAACAGTGAGTCCCTAATACAGCTTTTAAATCCTCATGAGACTCTCTTTTACATGCGTAGGATTTTACCTGTGAAGGATTTTTTTGTTTGATGAAAAGAGAATGATGTACTGAGAGAGCAAATGGTGTGTATTAGGTAAACATAGTTGCTATGATTAAATTTATTGTCTGTCTGCAGTAATGGAGGGGACGTGTTAAATTCAGGGTAAAATCATAACAAACTGTGGCGTAAAAGTTTTGTTTTTTTTTTCAAAAAGGGAAACCAGATAAAGATCTAGTCCAATGCATCTTTAAATTGCAAACTGGCCTTGCACCTCTGCAAAATATGCACGACCTCGTCATGTGCATTGATATTGTTATAGCCACAACCATTCATGTGTAATACTGCCTACTGTATGCATGGCCAGGGTAGTTAATGGACCATCTCCTATCAGTTGGCCCACTTTATGTGTCCCTCAAGGAGAAAAGCCCTTGTGTCCTTAAGAGACACAAGGAGTTGACCAATCAGAAGCCAGTGTCTGCAGCAGCAGATGGCAGCTGCTAAAACCAAGATGGGGGACCTTCAGCCTGCATTCAAAGCACAAACACACTGATTTCTGAATACATAGGTAGAATTTTTCTTTGTTATACAATTTGACAGAGCAAAATAGTGATAGCAAGACATTAAAATGCTCATGTATGGTGTCATGGATGATCATCCTGGATTCAAAGTTTTGTTGACACAGTATTGTGGGCTAGCCTTGTGTCCCTCAAGGACACAACAACAATTCTTTGTTGACACATTACCACTCATTGGGGAGGGCTAGCCTATAGTGTCCCTCAAGGACACAACAGCTGGCAGGTCTAACCTTAGGGAGGGGTCATTTTTTAACAACAGCGGGGACAATAAAATTCAAGACCCCTCTTAGGGGGGGGGGAGCTAATGCGCCACTAAGGGAGTGGTCACTCTTTTAACAGGGGGGTTGGTGCATGCACGGAAAAATTTTTCCCATCCCCTTTGGAGGGGTCTGAAATTTTTCCATCCCTCCCTTGGAGGGGTCTGAAACTTTTGTTGTCCTCCCAAACCCACCAACCACACCTGTTGTCGTCCAAGGACACAAGCAGACCATTGTGTCCTTGAGGGATACAAGCAGACCATTATGTCCTTTAAAGATACAAGCAGACCATTGTGTCCTTGAAGGAAACAATTAGACCACTGTGTCCTTTAAAGATACAAGCAGACCACGATGTCCTTAAAGGACACAAGCAGACCACTGTGTCCTTTAAAGATACAAGCAGACCACGATGTCCTTAAAGAACACAAGCAGACCACTGTGTCCTTGAGGGATTCAAGAATACCACATTGTCCTTGAAGGACACAAGCAGCCCACTGTGTCCTAAAGGACACAAGCAGACAAGTGTGTCCATGTAGGCTCATGGGGCTTATCACTCTCATCTTGGGTGGTAATTGCTATCCTTGATTTTTAGTATATATGTCTAGAGTTGGGAAATGTATTATAGCAGTGCCAGAGTGGCAGCTTCCACTGTATTAAGAAAGTGGTCTGTTGGGCATAGGTGCCCGAAAAATTGAAATAGAGTTACAAAATCAGAACTGAAAAAAACTTATAAAATATTCTTGATGATTTAAAGCCCATTTGTTGGCTCATGGGTTATTGACATATAAATGTGATAAGTAGTTAACAATGCTTATTTGTAAGCATTTATAACTTGCATCATTGAATTACCCAGCATATCAGGAGGGGTCATATTTGACATAAGGAATTCTATCCTGCTAGCATAAGGTGCTAGTTTAAGGTTGCTGAATAAGATCTATTCCAACATGTCAGATCCAACTTATATTTGGGGTATATTGGCAGTCAAGACCAGTTGACACAGCTCACATTAAAAATGTAAAAAATCTCTATTAGTTTCACCTTTGTGCCTAGTGGATGACATACTTTTGGGTTCTGCCCCAAACTTTTTTTCCTCTACCCCTATCACATTAGTCTGTAATTATAAGCAATGTTTTTTGTATATTATCATAAGGTCTTGTTAATATTAATATATACTCATGCCATCACTCCTCTGTGACTGGCGAGCCCCAAGCATCAATTTCTTCTTTTATCACACCAACAATCTGTGTGTCTGGATATTATTTGGACAAAGCAGTTCAATATCATGAAAATGCAACTTTATTCCAAATCAAAAACATGCCTCCAAACTCTAATCTTCAGTGTGTAAATTCTGATTCAATAGACTTTGATCCTTAGCCTGCACTGGTCTTCTACTAGAAACATTCAATTCAACATGGAATGAAAATGAATCACATCCATGCAGATACTAATACTCACCCCCCCCCCTTAAATTACTTTCATTTTCATTACTATTTAGCCAAATAAAACCCTCTTTTCTTCCTACTCCTCACTGTCTATTCTCTGCCTAATTCCCCCTTCTATGTCCCATCCCTGTCCCTTCTACTCTCTGGCCCTTTACCTTGTTCTCACAGGCCTTCTGCCTCCTCCTCTTATATATTACTCCTCGATTAAAAGGTTCTGTCATTTCATTAGAGTTGACTATATGTGCCTAAGGAACTGATTTTTTAAAATGGGAAATTGACCAGGCTTATAAATGGGGCAGGCTTATATTTGAGTATATTTATTATACTTCAAATATCACTATGGAATACTATCTAGAATTATCATTTTTATCCACCTTTTTTACATATATCTCGGAATAAAACTCACAAATATCAACTTTATGTCTATTAAACATTGAATTAATGTAATAGATCTTTAGAAAACTGAAGGAATAATGAAAATATTCCTGATAGATGTGAAATTGTACTCCTCTATGTGATTCCTAAGCTATTTGCTTGCTCAGACCAGGCTTATATTCCGGCCCCCGGATTTTATTACACTCAGTAGACCTTTTGACCAGGTTTATAAATGGACCAGGCTTATATTTGCGCCCCGGCTTATATTCTAGGATATACGGTAGGCCACTCTGTCTTGGCCTACTTTGAATTCCATTGCCCTCTCCTCCCTTATCCCTGAAAACCTGTCTCTGTAGTCCTCCTTCCTTATTAAGATACCACTAATCAATAGGAAATCATTTTGATCTGGATCAGTTGTAGAAAAGTGATCTAAGTGTGAATGCTCAGAGACTGAATGAACCCTTGTATCCTGCATGAAGTGAATGATTGACAAATGAAATAAAAAACAAAATATATACCAGTCCCCATCATGCAGCAAGATCTCATTGGGATGTAACTATAATATTGCATTGATGCCAACTATTCTTGCATGCATCATCCAGTCAGAAAACATCACTGCTCTGTAGTCCAAGCACCTTCAAGTGAATTTCTATATCAGCATGTGAAAGTGCCATTTGGCATTGATCTAGCTACTGTAATGACCTTAGTGGTTCGGTGGGTATGCAAATTAGTTGATTTGCATAATCATAGAGAAATACAGGATACCACAGTGGGTTATTTTGAACTATCCCACTCAACTAACTCAACCAAGAATCATTTTCACTATGAATAATCTAAAGCTTGGATAATGTGGAATCTCTTGGAAAACTTAGCACCCACACATAAAAGTAATAATGAACATACATGATATATGAAATTCTGTTATCATTTTTCCCCACATGACCACTTTCATTAAATCCAAATTAAAGTTTAATCTCTCCATGAGCAACCCCGAGCTGCTCCTTACATTAACATATGAAGAGCCCAAGTTAGAGAGCAGTTAGAGATCTATCCATGAACTAATATCTCTGGACTATATTTTGTGTGTGAGAAAAGGCATATTACCTGCTTCATCTTTACAACAGTCTACTACATCAACTACACAAATAAGGGGAAGATGGAGATTAGTTCATCATATTTCTACTGGGTGGCGAGCTAGTATACATAGACATAGATGACTGTAAATGGCATGAAGTTGGATTTATTTCGCGTAATAGAAATATATGTCATGCAGGCAGAATTGTAACTGAGGGTATTTCATTTTAACCCAGATCAAGAGATACGCTGCTTTCTTAACACAATCGTTTTTGGCTATGTAGCAATGTACAATTACACAAAGCAGTCTCCTCGCTGAAATTGTGTGTACTTTGCCGCCTTTGATGTACTTTGAACCTCAGATGGTGTCCTGTCTGCTTCCTATTCCTTTGACACTTACTCTCCCACTCTATCATGTATATCCAGATTGTCTGTCACTGTCCCGTCTTTGTCACTTAAACCTCCAATACTACTACATCAAACATCAAAGATGTCTGCCCAAGTTGCAATAGTACAGTTGAGGTCAGGTAGATCAAAGAAGCTATCGGATAACTATAGTTGAATGTTTCTACCCAACTAAGGCCTTTAGGAGACTACTACTACTAGATATACTATGGATCAAACAAGACCTCCTTTGACAGGATTGCTACGCTAGCAGTGAGTGTCAGGTTGGCCGTGGGTGGGGGGGGGGGGCACGATCAGGGCAGTGTAGATCAGATCAAAGTGGGATAACAATGGCTGATTGTAGTGTTCACACACTGTACTGGAGGCCATTTCTTAACAAACTACAACTGATGTCCTTCAAATTGTAGCCAGATGCTTCATAATGTTCCCAATACAGTATTATACACAGGTAATTACTAATGCTTGCACCAGTACGACTGCTCTACCAAACCTGCTAAGTGTACAGGGTAGTCCTAGGCCCGTACCTCTGATCACCTGCCCTATTATTGGATGTCTCTGTGTAGTCATAGTACCTTAAGAATTGGCCTCTAGGGCTGAGATACTGCAGATGCTGTCGGCGTTCACTATGAGTAGGGCATTGCTCTGCTCATAGAGATCAGGCAGGTCAAAGTGCTGCCTCTGCATGTTTTCTGTAATTCTGTATTTTTTCATTGTATCCCCTTTTGTTTTATTCCAATGATTAAACAACTAACACTAACAAAAGTGAGAAAATAGGTGCTCTGTCAGCATATTGATCAAACAGAAAGTATTGTTGTCTGATTCATTCTGTCCCTCTGACACTTTAGCGTCTCGAAGTACCATACTCAATCTCATAACCTGTTTGTATACAGCTGCTTATTCTGTTTTACCTGGTACTTGAGTCTAAATTCAGCCATGCTGTTCAGTAGACAGTACAGGAAAGTGTTGTTTGGGATGATAACTAAGAATATAGCTACAAGACCATGGTGTAGAGTAAGGGTAAAGGGAAAGATGAGAGGACGTAGTAGCTGCGGACGGAAGTACATGAGGGGGAGAGCTAAGCAATGTGTGATAATGCTATAATACATATCATATTACCCTGCATATACATGCCTTATAGGCGAGGATATGATACTAAAACACAATGCTAAACTGATCAAGACCTGGTTTCGCAGATTCGATGCATTTAAGGAGCAGGGTAGTCTCCGAGAAATTTTGAAGTGGGGTGATTTCTCTTTTCATGGGTATAATATGGGTTTGGGTGGTTACCATTGCGAAAGTAATTTTTCTTAAATATGTAAACTATTGCCATGGTTACCAATGCAAATTAGTACCATGTCAACAATTGCTCGGTTGTTGTACCTACTTGCAGCACAGGTACAATTCTGTTATCTAACTATCTACTGTATGTCCATTTCGTGCTTCAACCTACCCCCAATGTACACCCCTAATTTCATAGTTGTGCCATGTACAGGTACAGAGCTACAAGGGAAACATCATGTCAACAATTGCCTGGGCAGTTGTTGACATGATTATTTTTGTAGCACAGGTGCAATTCTGGTATTTAACTATCTACTGTATGTGCATTGTGTGCACCTATATATCCCCCATTTACATCCCTAATTTCATAGTTGTCCCATGTATAGTGACAGAGCTACAGAGGAGCATGTCAATTTATGTCTGAGAAATTGTTGACATGTCAACAATTGCCCTGGCAATTGTTGACATGATATTTCCCCCTATAGCTCTGTTCCTACACATAGAACAACTGTGAAATTTGCGGTGTACATGGGGGGTATGTGGGTTCACAAAATGGACATATAGTAGATAGTTAAATACCAAAATTACACCTGTGCTACAAAATTAATAATGTCAACAATTGCCCGGGAAATTGTTGAAATGATGTTTTCCCTTGTAGCTCTGTACCTATACATGGCACAACTGTGGAATTAGAGGTGTACATAGGGGGTATGTAGGTGCACAAAAATGGACATACAATAGATAGTCAGATAACAGAATTGTACCTGTGCTGCAAGTAGGTACGACAACCGAGCAATTGTTGACATTGTACCAAATTGCATTGGTAACCATAGCAACAGTTAACATATTTAAGAAAAATTACCTCTGCAATAGTAACCACCCACACCCATAGTATACCATTAACAAGAGAAATCACCCTACTCCAAAATTTCTCAGAGACCACCCTGCCCCTCAAATGCATCGAATTCGCGAAACCAGGTCTCAAGATAAAGCCTATAGAATTCACATGAACTCAGGGTGTGTCTTTATGCAGGGTGCACCTTTCATGCGAATTAGGTAATTACATAGGTACCACCCAGTATCTGATACACAAAATTGATCAGGCCCTGGGGACTCCAGTAATATTCATTAGACTTTAATAAGATGCAAGATGCCAGCAGGGACCAAAGCTTCCATAACTTTGTATTCTGACAATGTGTACTGCATTTGTTCCCTTTCCCTCTGCAATATAGTATTGAGAAAAGACGGTCTGTGTATAATACGATGCCCTGCAAGGCACATCAAGCACACAGGGGTCACTAAGCATAAGTAGCTCCTGTCATTGTTATTGTAGTAGCTTAAAGGGAGACATACCTTGAGAAGAGGGTACTTGTGAACCACTGTTCTAATGCCATTTTCATCCTCTTATGTACAAGTGCCCATTATCTCTGTTCTCTCTTGTCACTCAGTAAGGTCCCTTATGGTTATGTGCCAGATCAAACTCCTCCAACTGGTGTCTTTTAGAGGGACATGTGGAGAATAAAAACCAGTGTAGTGGTGATCAATATTGAGTTTTGCCATTGATAATACTGAGCTTCACCTGATGTGATTTTCTTTTTGGTAGCAAAGCTGCAATGAAATTAACCCCTTAAGCCCTATGTCCACAGGGCGACAAAATTTACGACAAAATCCGTCATCCATTTCCAACAATAGAACTACTTTTATCAGCTGACAATTCAAAAGTCTGCTGACAAATCTCATTTTTGTCACCCTATTTTGGCCATAATATCTAACATGTTTGATTTTTGTCCTCGGGAATGGATGACAAAAGCCATTTTGTCCTCGGGAACGGACGACAAAGTGGTTTTGTCGTTGGGAATTCTGTTGCTAACGATTTCTATCGCCCTTTGGACACAAGTACAGTGACACACATTATTATGTGGAGACCCAGAAGGAGCTAGAGGATGAGGAGGAGGAGAAGGAGGAAAATAATGAGGTGGTGGCGGCGGCGGCGGCGGTGGTGGCGGCGGCGACTTATTGTTATCTTCTTCTGTTGCTGGTTCTGCTGTTGATTCAGCTCTCACTGATGGTCCTCCTCTTTCTTCTTTGAAACCCTCTACGGGTAAAAAGAGGAGTTTCACCAAAAGTCATAAGGACCAGACATCCAAGAAGGAAAAGATTGGTAGTGAAAAGTGAACTACCACCACCATCACTACCCATATTTGACCACGGTCCCAAATTGGAGTTCTTCGTCAACAGTTTGAAGCTAGAGGTCTGGATGAAGAGGGTGAAACTGTCCAAGGAACGCTACAGCACAATAAAGGGCACCTTGACACCCACCAGAGAAGTAAAATTCACCCCTAGTGCACTGCTCAAGGCTCGTTCTCACCAACGTGATGCAACTTTTTCGGGGAGGTTTCTGACCGAGGTTTCTGACCGAGGTTTCTGACCGAGGTTTCTGACCGAGGTTTCTGACCGAGGTTTCTGACCGAGGTTTCTGACCGAGGTTTCTGACCGAGGTTTCTGACCGAGGTTTCTGCCCGTTGACCAAAGTGCTCCAAACAGAAAAATTCTTTTGACTTAGGTGACAAGAAGTTTTCTAATATCTGTTTCAGAAGAAAAAAAAACTGAAACGCTTTTCTCTCCCTCTTTTTACCTACAGTTAAGCAAGCAATCCTAAGCTGTGTGAGGTTTCTGACCGGCAAATTAAAAACGTCCTAAAAAGCGGGTAATTTAAGTATTTAAGAGACAACAGAAAACAAACAGACTTTTTGTTAGTCCTTTCAGTCACTCACTTCTTCATGTGGTTTTAATTATATTATTTCTTTTATTTTTAAGTCCTTGAAGACTCCCGAAAGCTCCAGTATCGCACAGAAAAAATTTCCCTCTTTTTCTTGTTTCTGTCACGGTCCTGCTTTCAGTAGATAACTTGAACTTCTCTTTCCTCCTGTCAGAGTCATATCTGAAGAACGCCCTTGTGCTTTTGTTTCAGAAAAAAACTTTCCTTTTTCTCTGTGAACGCTAAAAACCCCCGAGCAGAAACCTCGTCGGTCAGAAACCTTACAGCAGTCCTTCGGTCAGAAACCTCGTCGGTCAGAAACCTCGTCGGTCAGAAACCTTCTCTCCCGGGCAGAAACCTTGGCGTAACTGGATACATGTATGCTTGCACACACGTATGAGGGTCAGGTCGTCAGAAAGTGTAAGATTTTGCCCTTGAAGGCCCTGAAAAACTAATTTTCTAATTACTTTATATAACCTTAACAAAATTGTCAAGGTACATCTCCTCAGCTCAGAAGACCAAAAAATACCGATCTAGGCCATCCGGTTCCATTTTTATTGCTTGTTTTGTGTCATGTAACGTCCGGTACCAAAATAATGAAATATGGAGGTAATTGAAGTTGCTCTCAGTAATATAAGAATGTCCCATTATGCATAACAAACACATGAAATAACAAGGCCAATATGTCTATTATTGACTTCAATTACAGAATGGAACAAAAATCTGAGTTATGCATGCACAGTAGACTGCCTCCTAAATGATGATAAAAGTACCGGACGTTACGTAACGTCCGGTACTTTTATCAGAATTATTTCACATAAGCTGCTCTCATATGGAGACAATTGCTGGTAGACACACAATTTCTTCACCAAAGTAGGGGATGATAGGGCCCTTCATATGGGTAATAACAAAGATTTTGAAGCTTCATTTTTTCCATGTTTTATAACTGATTTAGATTTAGGTACCGGACATTACAAACTACAGATTTCCATTTTGAAAGACACATCATGAAAAATCCTCACTTAGTAACATGTCCAAACCTCATGGAAATGATACCTATGATCATATACAATACAAAAAATAACTTTGGGATACTCTATAGTGTTCTTTATTCAATAAAGGACACTTGTGAAAAATACAAAAAGTATAAAAAAGAACAAATTTGGCCGTTTTTTCACTTCGGCAGGCTATAAGTCCTGAAGTTTTTGATGGATGACCACAAATTGACATTTTTCTGATAGCCCTAAGTGTTCTCTATCAAATGAGTCTATGTAAGACAATTTTGGTTCACAACGTCTTTCTCCAGAGCTATAAAAGTCCAAAATGACCCAAAAACACAATATCTACTGCTTTCTGGCGACCTGACCCATGAACATGGACAGAAACCTTGTCGGTCAGGAACCTCGGCACAAAGGATAGATCATTAGAACTGTCTACATGTGAATGGCAACTTGTACTCTGAGACCTTCCTTTGTTTTTTTTTTTCTTTTCTTCCTCTGAGGTAAATTTATGTCTGAGGCAGAGACACATATTAAAAGAACACTAGCTGTCCTCCCGTAAGAGCTTCATGTGGCAGACACGGGTCATGAAAGAACACTAGCTGTCCTTTGGTAAGAGCTTCATCTGGTAGACATGGGTCATAAAAGAACACTAGCTGTCCTCAGGAAAGAGGTGGAGGAGTCAGAGACTGGTTATAAAAGAACACTTGCTCTTCTCAGAGAAGACATCTGTCAGGCAGACACATGTTTTTTTTTCACAAACCATGGTCCATTCTTAAATTGAAAGATAAATCTGGGTTTCCTAAGGTCTGACGTCATGGTTGAATCCCCAGTCCACATATTTCCTGAGAGATATTGTATCTGTGACAGCCCAGTCGTCGCTCGAAGTCTCTCCGTCCAACAGCTCATTGACAAATTCTGCTTGTCGACGGGCTGCGGCTATTCTGTCGAAGTGGGCCCTCTCAGTGTCACTTAGGTCTTTATCAGGATAATAGTCAGAATCGGAGTCAGAGGAGGAGGAGGAGGAGTTCTCCGAAGAGTAACCCTCAGACTGAACGTTGTCGTTGTCACAATCGCTGTCGCCAGGTGTAGGTGTAGGAGCAGGTGTAGTAGCAGGTGTAGGAGTACCTGTTGGAGCAGCTGTACGAGCAGACTGTGCAGCAGAAGGAGCAGGTGTACGAGGAGGTGTACAAGCAGACTCTGTAGCAGTAGGAGCAGGTGTCGGAGCAGACCCTGTAGCAGCAGAGGCACTCTTTTTCCTTCGCTTCGCTGACCGGCGTTTCCTTCTTTCTGCAGCACGACGTATGTTGAAAACATAGTCTTCCAGATGGCCGTACTCCTCATCACTGCTGAAGACCTCCTCTGTGATGCCGGGAACGTTGAAGCCTGCTGCGTCCTCGACTATGTCATCTTCTGGCTCAACTTCCGGTTCAACAGGAGCATCCTGGACAGTAACCAAGGGCATCTCTGTACCTTCATCTTCGGGTTCCCCCGTCGATCTGACTGTGCGCCTTTTCTTCCTCACGGAAGTAGCTTTTCGTTTTTTCACAGGCTTCGCGTCCCAGGCGTCACATGTCGGCCGCAGGTCCCCGTCTCCCATGCAACACTCCTGGTAGCACGAAGTTCCTCTCAGGTAGAGCTTCTCCGCGAACACAGTAGCATGGTGGTAGTAAAGTATGTCCTTGACAGGGGGAGATTTCCACGACTTGACGAGATTCCTGGCAGATTCTACCTCTGTTGACTATGTCCTTAGGAGGGAAAGCTTCACTGTCTCAGGTTGTACCTGCTCTATAAACTCGTCAGCGTTTTGAATATGACCTGACTTCTTTACTATGCGGTCAGCCATACCCTTCACAGCTCCCCCGATGCCATCACACGGACCTTTTCCGTGGCCCGCCTCTAGCCAATTCCATGTGATGCGTACGCCAAACAACCCAAACGCCCTCCGCAGCAGCTCGCAGGAGTACCTGTTTCTGTACTGTGATGTCTGGGAGTCGGTGACAAGGTGGATGTGCTTGAGGTTCGGTTCCACTTTCCTGATCTGATCAACAAGCTGTGTGATGAAAGTCAGTGTGGTCGGGAACGAGTGAGAAGTCACCTCACTGACACCTACATAGTTGACATTTTTCAGCTTCTCACTGTCTGGTACTCGGTGGTAAACTACCATAGGGTGTAGAGTGATCTGGTCCTTGGCGAAGAAGGCGGAGGAAATCTCTCTCATAAAAGAAGTCGCCCAGTTCTCCGCATAGTCCATTTGACAGATGACATGCTGCTCAGGAAGATTTTCCTTCAGTTGGCGGATGTTCTCGTACTGAGCGACCACACGGGCTTGATGTTCCCGGAAAGGTTCCAGCTCAGCCAAGAAGTGCAGCTTGAACTGGTCCGACGTGAGCTTCTTCTTCACCAGGACGGTATGGTACACAGTCCTACCTTTGTATTTTCTCTCCTCTGTCTCCCAACGCTTAAAGCTGATTATAGAGGAAGGAATCAACTGCAGACGAGCAGTGACTTCACCGTCTGTCAACTCCAGGAGTTGTGAGGTGCGGTTTGGCAAAGCGTCCACAGCCTCCAGCAGCATCCCCATGTTAGCGTGCGGCTTACAGAGACAGATGGCCCTCTTCAGGAACACAGAGGTGCGCACTGTCCTTTTGTCTCGCGCCTTGCAGAAACTAGGGAATGAGACAGTAAGTGCCGTCTCGACGACAAACTTCTTGTGAAGATTCCTGAGAGAGTCGACAAGAGCTACAACTGGGACAAAGTCTCCTGTTATTTTGCGGTAGTATTTCTTGTCAGGAAGCACATAACTGTTATCCTCTCGTCGCAGGAACTCGTTCACTGCCTTCTGTTTACTCTGGGAGATGTCCTTCCTAGACGTGGCCTTTCTTCTGACTTTAGTAGGAAACACGGAGTTCCGGCAAAGGCGAAGGGCTTTGGCTATAGCAGATTTCTGGCCGTACCTTTTCCTAGAAACGCCACACCGAGCACTGAAAACTCTTTTCTTGGTGTCAGTGTCTATGTGTTTTAACTGCTCTTTAATTTCTACTAGGTGAATCAGCTTCTTCAGTTTCGATTCCTGACTGCCAGCTTCATCCAATTCCCTGAGCAGATGCAACGTCAGAGTTCTAACAGAGGTTTCCAGAGGGTCAATTTCCATCTGAGAACAGTCAGGATCAGGTTCATTTCTTGGAGGTGTGTCAGAAGGCTGCTGGTCGTCACTGGGACAAGGTGACGCCTGCACGGGGCCGACTGACACAGCCTGTTCCTCATCGTCCGTGGACTGGCCAAACTGGTGGGTATAAGGGTCTACCCAATGGGGACACAGTTCAACTTCCGGGTAAGGGGTGTCAGAAGGCTGCTGGTTGTCACTGGGACAAGGTGACGCCTGCACAGGGCCGACTGACACAGGCTGTTCCTCGTCGTCCGTGGACTGGCCAAACTGGTGGGTACTAGGGTCTACCCAATGGGGACACAGTTCAACTTCCGGGTGAGGGGTGTCAGAAGGTTGCTGATTGTCACTGGGACAAGGTGACGCCTGCACCGTGTATAACGAGAGATCCTCTCCGTCCTCTTCATGGGGGGGCTCACCAGAGGAGTCTCTTGTGGTACCAAACCAATGCCGAGACTGTTCCTGTTGTGAGTCAGGCGTATCAGATTCCTGCTGGTTGTCGGTGAGACAAGGCGACGCCTGCACCATGTATATAGAGAGGTCCTCTCCTTCGTCATCATTGGGGGGGTGGTCAGAGCAGTCACTTGTGCCACCTACCCAATGCCGAGACTCTTCCTGTTGTGAGTCTGGCGTATTAGATTCCTGCTGCTTGTCGCTGGGACAAGGGGACGCCTGCACAGACGTACATGACAGTTCCTGTAGGGACTCACTAGAGGGCTCAGTTCTGCTATGAACCGAAAGGGGAGACACATGGGCAGGACTAAATGACTGTTCCTCTCGTTCGTCTTGAGAGTTGTCTGACTTGACAGAGGCAGCTGACACAGGGCCTTGGGGGAATATCTCACCCTGTCTTAAATCAGAGGAACCTTCGCTGTCTGAAGGTAAGAAGACTGGGTCTTCAGGGAATGACCCTTCTTCCCAGTTCACCACTTGTCATGCCTGAGTAGGAGTTTCATCCTTGTCTGATGTGGAATCATAGTCAGGTACATCCACAGGGAGAGACCTGTCAGGTTGGGTTAACAACTGAGGCTCTGAAGCAGGTACATGTTCCTGGGTACAGGCATCCTGGTCACCCTCATTTTTCCTGTCTTCTGGCGAAAGAGGAAAGGCCAGCGGACTATCAGTGTCTACAGAGTACTCTATGCAGGGGGTACACAGAGGTACTGGTTCACCGACAGGTGTTGAAGTGAGAGGGCCAAAGAAGGTCACACCCTTGGGAGTACAGGGAGACTTCTTCGGTTGCACTGTTGATTTCTCCTGAGAGCCAGAAGGGAGACAAGGACTGTCCTGTTTGTCATGAGATGACTGTGAAGTGTTCTGTAGAGGACAGCTATCTGCCTGGTCTGTGAAGTTCACTGCTGAAGTGTTCCACTCATCTTCCGATATGCCATCCAGAAGCCTATCTAAACTGTCTTTAGAGTCTGCTTTAGCAGGTGAAGCGGCGTTCAGCTCCC
Organism: Acholoe squamosa; assembly: GCA_949317995.1. Lineage (NCBI taxonomy): Eukaryota > Metazoa > Annelida > Polychaeta > Phyllodocida > Polynoidae > Acholoe > Acholoe squamosa. The sequence continues at coordinate 65,611,778 of OX439044.1, forward strand.
CTTCAGGATTGCATGGTTCTCCTTTATCCATAGGCTTTGATGCATGATCTGCTTCACCATCTCGAGGGACAACCTGTCCAGAAGCTGCAGGTTTCTTGGGTACCCGCCACACCATTCGACCTATGGTAGTTACTACTTGGTCTGTGCTCCCAGATGTAGCTGATTCCTGTAAAGAAACTACCGGTTTTGGCGGTAGCTTGAACTCCACAGAGTCAGCTGTTTTGGGGGTTTTGGACGACTTGCCTCGGTCGAGTTTAGACTTCCTCTTCCGTGGGACAGACGTCTTTCCTTTCTTCTTTATTGTCAGCACGAGAGGTCTGCAGAATAAATAATGTGACATAAATATAACTTTTCAAAGTCATCTGGGGTGGGATTTTAATTCTTTGAGAGGAAGAGATGTTCTTGTGTAAGCAGAGTAAAATCATGAATGTCTTTTATAACTTGACTAAAGAAAGAAGGCACTGTTTTTCTAAGATTTTATTTTCTGTTTTTCCTTTCACATGTCGGATTGATGTGCGGTCCACCTTCTAGCACACTGTGTCTATGCATGACATCTTCTGTACTACTTGTTTGCCTTTTCACTCAACTTAATTCACATCTTTTAGGACCCCCCTTCAACCAAGACAGAAAGCCGAGCAGAAACGTTGCCGGTCAGAAACCTCGTCGGAGAGAATCCTCGCTGGTCAGAAACCTCCTGGAAGAAGTTGAAGAGGACACGCTTTTCGTCTATACACTTTGCTTTCATTGGGTTAGAAGAAAGAAATTTAGAGCATACCAGACGCAGGTTGGGAATACTTTCTGTTTGACTTGTGAACCGAAGTTAAGGTATGCCTCCACGCTTAGAAACTTCTTTAAGAGAAGGTTTCTGACCGGTCAGAAACCTTCTCTTAAAGAGAAGGTTTCTGACCGGTCAGAAACCTCCTAAGAATGACTTTTATAAATGTTACAACAGCCTACAGCACCCTGGTCCATCTTTTCGAAGAATTTCTTGTTTGGTGTAACTTGCAACGTGTGCAGAAATAATGGTTCTATCAGTTGAAGATGGTTACCACCTTTTCTTCAGAAATTTAACTGGCACACAGACACCGGGCAGAAACCTCCCGGTCAGAAACCTTCTCTGTCTTACTTGTACTGCACTGAGCTTCACATATCTTGAACACAACAAATTTATTCATGAAAGGGCTAACTGTTCTTTTATTGAAGCCTCACTCTTAAGTCTTTTGGGGAATATCCTCACTCTCACCACTTAAATCACTGACAGGTACATCTTATCACAGAATCAAGTATCACATTTGAATGTCACTTTTATTTTAATACAGCGAAGAACACATTCAATCAAAGTATATATATGTGTAACGTCATGCAAGTTTGTTTCTCCTGTCAGAAATTTACATGAAGTATTGTACTCTTATCACATATATATGAGGCATGAAAGAACCCTGACATCATAGAAGACATAATAAAGATGAAGCATGTGCTGCCTTAACAATTTAACTCCTGTCACACGTACATTTTCATTATGCATAGATCTGGACGTTTATCTGTCAGTGCGTGTCAGATTACAACTTAACGGGAAAGTCTTTTATGAACAATTGGACAGGAAAACGGTAAGAATCTGTATCCATATATCGATTAAAATGTGTACCGACAATTTAATGGGACGCAGGTGTGTGGAAATTGTGTGTTTCTTTCCAACAAAATCATTATCAGAGATTCCCTTTTCTCTAGTTCCATGGACTAAAATTTTCTGAGCATGAACACCTTATAATCCAAAGAAGTCACAGAGTCCCAAGGAAAATGCTCTTCTATATTTTGTGTCGTCTTAATGGAAAACATATACGCTTTTCATATGTATATCAGTTAAATATAAATGGTACAGGTAACAACGCTTTATAATCACAGACAAATTAGCACCAATCATTGTATATGACGTGAAGAAACACGGAACGGTTCCCATTTATTATTAAAATTTCCAGAAAAAATTCACCTCCTACAAGAAGTAGGGTAACATTTTTTTTCTGCTTCTGGTTTTTCGATGCTTGGTTGAATAAGCTATGACTTTTTTCTGCTACTACAACTTCCCTCTGATGCCATGTGTAACAGCGTAATACAACTATGTTTATCAGGTAAATATAATAATCCCCCCTCCACTGAGAACCGTCTCATGTATGGATGAACATCTGCAAAATTCCTCTCTGTCTATATGTACCATGACAAAATCTCTGCTACAGGAAGCATTTGAAAGATGGACAGAAGGGGAGGCAAACTCGTGTGGCATAAGAAATGTTTCTTGCAGAAGCTTTGTCCAAAAGATGTATCGCTCTAACAGAGCAAATAACACGCTCAACATAGCACAAGAGGTATGACACCGAGGTTTCTGACCCAGCAGAAACCTTGGTCAGAAACCTGGTACTCCCTGTCTGACAGCATGCTTACAGAAAACAGTACAGTTCAGTCAAGAGTAACACGGAGCTTTCTGACCGAGCAGAAACCTCGGTCAGAAACCTCATCGGCCCTTTTAAAATTGCTCATGAAGTCTAAACCATACAGATTACAGAACCATTTAAAGCAGCTTTCTGACCGAGCAGAAACCTCGGTCAGAAACCTCGACACTCCTTCATAAATTGTTCTGAAAGTAAACCATACAGTTCCCTGAAGGATATGAAGAAGGTTTCTCACCGAGCAGAAACCAAGGTCAGAAAACATTTTCGTTAATAGTTTGCCACAGACGTACACACGCACAAAGAATTTATTCCTGTTTTTGTTTTTTTTAATTTCGAAAAGTAGCTCTGTTGCTCTCCTCTCATGACAGGAAGTATGACAATGGTTTAATAGGACACTTTTCGCTGTACAACTACGGGTGTTTCGTCTCTCCACAAAACCAAAAGTGAAGATTTCCTGTATACATGCAGGTCAGTCTACCGACAGATCGACGGGAGACTGGGGTCAGGGAACCCCTATACACAATAAAATTCAGTCATATTTTTTTCTTTATTGGGAGGGGGGCCCATACCTATATATTGCTGAAAAACAAGTCGCCATCCAATTCAAAGAGATTCTTCTTTAGCTCAAAGGGGGTACTTAAAGTGTAATCAGCAAAACAATGGTCAGGCTCCTGTTGATCCGTCGGTAGACTGACCCACATACAGACACGAACATGTATATATGTAAGTTAGTGGTGTTTTTCTACAAACTTGTTAACTTGATAACAATTGAACTTGAACCTTCAAATCAGATGAAACGTCAGCGGGATGACGCATTTCAGCAGAATAACCTCGGTCAGTTTAGTCGCTAAGAAGCTATATGATGACCGATTGTTACATGAACCAATATATCCTTACATGAGAAAAACAGTTCTTCAGGAAAACTCTTTAACATTGAAAGTTTAACATTTGAAGACATCCCACGGATAATGCTCCTACAGTCTGAGACGGATGGCAGTTGACTGTAGCATCCTAAGGCTCAGGACGGACGGGACAAACGACACCATGCAGCTCAGGTCCTATGACTGTAAACAAGGTTGCATTATGTTAGAGTTAAGCCAATTAATTATATTGTAACATGTTAAAAAACAATTAACCGGAGACAGCCGTTTCAAACGGCATGAGTCATAGGTCAACCTATAGACCAGGGACGTCCATCATCCGCCTGATTTGGGAATTTAAGGCATACATGTCATGTAAGTTAAAAGTTAGTGTTCAACTGTCAACGGGGTTTTTCTTTGAACAAACAGAACTTTGAAACTCTGAACGCCATTTATTCATACACACCGTTCTGGGTCTCTTGAGACCTGCACAGTTGTTCCTGATGGGGTGCAAAAAGTAAAGACATTGAAGGACTGAAATTTGTTTATCATTTCACACAACACGGTGTCAGCGGAAAGGAAAATTTGAAGGGGATCTGCCGTTTCCTGAGACTACTGTTAAATTAGACTAAGCAAATGAAGAGAAATAGTTGATAACCTTACCTGACACAGAGTTATTGGTGGCCAGGGGTGCTTGTTCATCTGCAGGTGCCACAAGTGTCTTATCCACCTGTACCCTGCTGACCTGTTGTGAGGTGTTGCCAGTTTGAACAGGGAGGGCTGTCACCAGAGTCTTTTCCTCCTCCTGCCCGGTCCTCACCCGAGGGGAGGTGGCCTCAGAGTGAGTGGTGACGCTTTCACCCTGAAGGGGGGTGACAACAGTGTTCTCCTCCTCCTGCCCGGTGCTCACCTGAGGGGAGGTGGCCTCAGAGTGAGTGGTGACGCTTTCACCCTGAAGGGGGGTGACAACAGTGTTCTCCTCCTCCTGCCCCGTGCTCACCTGAGGGGAGGTGGCCTCAGAGTGAGTGGTGACGCTTTCACCCTGTAGTTGAACGTTGCTGACCTGTGGTGAGGAGTCATCGGTGGTGTCGGGGAGGCCTTGAACCTGAACACCAGCCACCACGGTCTTGTCCAGTACGGTGCTCTCCTGTTCGGAGGTGTCCTGACAGTGGGTAGGGAGGTGTGCTGGAGTTTTACCTGAAGAATCAATGTAACATAAGTCATGCTGAAGGAAGGACAAGGACGGAAGGCAGCCTAAACTTCAGAAAGTTAGTATAACTTAGCCGGACATGGCGGTCAGAAACCTCTTTGGACAACTTGGAGAGCTTGACAGTTACATTGTTCAAGACAAACAGCACGAGGATTTCTGACCGAGCAGAAACCTCGGTCAGAAACTTCGTCGGCCCTTTCAACATTGTTCTTAAAGTGTACCACGCGTTAGTCAAGTACTCGACGGAGGTTTCTGACCGAGCAGAAACCTTGGTCACAAACCTCGTGTGACTGGCAGACAGGTTAAGACATATAACGACACAAAGAGCAATGAGGTATGTACATGGAGGTTCAAGAAGCACTTCTGACAGATAAAATGTCTGATATCACTGCTCACCTGATAGACCGTCATCCTCTTCCATCACAAGGACCGCTCGCTATAGCTGTGGTCCAAGGAAACGGCACATGCTCGACCTGAACCGACAAAATAAACGAGATGAATTAAACATGCTTCAGTAAATGGCAGTAAGAAAAAAAAGGGGGAAATATGCCTGTCTTGTCGCAGTCGTTCACAGAGGTCAATTCACTGTCAGGAAACTAATTATAGACTCTTAGGCAGGATAACAACTTTGACTGGAGATTGGTACAGTACTCTGTCTGAAAGTAAATTGACGGTGGGACTTAGAAGACTAGTAAAAATTTCTGTGCTTTTGTTGACTTAAGGTGTGTTGGATGACCCTGGTTCATCTAAGTGTGGCAGACTGTCCGATAGCAGATGAAAGAGATGCAACTGTACTTACTCAACGCCGGGGCCTTCTTTGGCTCCGGAGAAGAGGAGCGAGACGAAGAGGGGGAACCACCACCTTCCATAAAACGGGATACCTCGAGAGATGGAGTATAGTCCGGGGACAAGCTCCCTTCGTCCGTAAAGGGTATAGGCATGTACTGGGGTCTCTCCTCGTCTGAGGAAGCAGGAACAATCTTGGTCTCTGAAGAACAGTAGGAAAGAGGACATGTTGTTTATTTCATGCAGAAAAAAATAAGCAGGTACAAATTATCTTTGTCCACCTGAAGAAATTTAACAGATATTTACACTTTTCAAGGGGGAACAGTGAAGTCTGGACATATATCGGTCTTCAATGGCTCGGTTCATGGAGCAATGAGTCACCTGTTCCACCTTACACATCTGATAACAACCAGAACTATTCAATAGTTTTAATGATTCAGGAAATAAACAGATCAAAGAACATGCCAAAATCTATCTGAAACACTGGTGGGCTGTTCATAGAGACAAAATTAACTGTCATGCATACCTTCCGAGGAATCGTGTTCTGCTTCTGTCTTAATGTTAAATACCGTCTCATCTGGCTTCTCTAGAAAAATAAAAAAAAAATTGACAATCAGAGGGAGGGCAAAGAAAAACCTACTGGCTGAAAAGCAAAGAAGATGTTATGTCTTGTCATGTACACAAATATGTTTAATACAGACGTCTTTCTATAGTTGGTTGTCGACGTCGGTCAGAAACCTCGGTCAGAAACCTCGGTCAGAAACCTGATGCATACAGAGATCAGATAATAATATGACGAAGGTTTCTGCCCGAGCAGAAACCTCCGTCAGCAACCTAAGTCGAACCATTCAAACAGACTAGGAACTGTAGTACCTGCGCGAGCAGAAACCTCGGTCAGAAACCTCGCAAGATAGAAGAAGGAATAGCATAAAACTTACCACGCTCAGCTGCTGATGACTTTGCCATCTTCGTCGGAGTAAGGGAGGCCAGCTCCTCTGGGGCCAAATCCTCTGGAGGCCATCTGAAGACTGCGGCGTTGCGACTCCTTCGGGTGGACACTCGACGCTGTTGATGCTGGCTGACACTCGGACTGCCTGCAGAAGATGACACAGACTTTACCACATCCCTGCTGGCGGCTGTACTTTGGTTTCGATTCAAGGCGGCTGAGGAAGAGCCAGGAGACGTACGTTTGCTCGTGCTTTGTGGTGTTGCCTTTTGTGCTGTTGAATGTGAGGCGGGGGAGGAAGATACAAGACATGTTGTCTGTTTAGTCGTTCTGGGTGTTGCCTTGGCAGCACTAGAACCTGTAGACTTGACTACGATACTCGTAGCTGTGGTAGTTTTGTCACTGTTGGAGGCAGGTGTGGCACTAGGTCGACCAGCTTTTGCTCCTGTGGGATGAGAGGATGTGGACTTGACATGAACTGTAGTACTTTGTTCACGATTCGAGGTGCCGGAGGAAGTCCCCGGGGACATCTTCGTCTTCCTCATGGCGGGTGTTGAAGTTGGTTGAGCACCTTTGGCTGCTGTGGGGTTAGTGGATGTGGACTTGACATGAACTGTCCTAGCTGTATTACTTTGTTCACGATTCGAGGAGCTGGAGGAAGTCCCCAGTGATGTCATCGTCTTCCTCATGGCGGGTGTTGTAGTTGGTCGAGTACCTTTGGCTCCTGTGGGGTCCGAGGTCGACTTTGCGAGACGACCGGCTGTAGTTACGTTACGATTCCTATCAGATCAAGTCCCAGAACATGTCGTCCCTTTGCTCGAGCTTGGTCTGCTCGTTTTTGGTGTCGCACAGGGTGAAGCAGAGGATGAGGAAGACCTTTGGTCTCGATAGGAGGCAGCGGACGACCGCGTCACAGCTCTTGTAGTCCGATCATGACCTGTCACAGGTGTCGACTCTGGTCCTGAAGAGAAAGAAGTCCAAAAATTTGCAGTTCTGAGAGGAAACATTTAGCTCTCTGATAGTGCACGAAACTATGGAGAATTCTCGTCTAGTCCACCTCAGATCCTACAGCAGGCAAGGCAACACGATTAAGTACCACACGCAGCAAGAGTAAACTGATTACGTCACCTTGCAGTTCATCTGCCTCCAATCGGGACGGAAGAACAGCCGCACGAAACTATGGCTTTAAGTTTAAAAGTGCACTTACTTACTTACTTACTAAATATTTAAGCATGACAGCCTTTGGTCATTAGGGCAAAAATGAGGACTGAAGGCTTTTTAGTCATAAGGTCATTAATTACAGTAGTAAAAGATTTTTGATTTGAAGGTTTGCTTGTATGGGTGACAGAAAGTAGTACATCATCTATGTCAGTGCAATAACTTGAAGAGAAACGTATAGGAGGTGGCAGCAGGACACCATCAAATTTCATACACAAGACAAGAAAGATGTACTCACTTGGAACTTCGTTGTCTTCATCGGAAGACGAATCGCGATGAGACGGGACAAAGAAAGGGCTTTTACGGGAAACCACTGAAGGAAGAAAAGAGAAGAGGAAATAAACGTCTGACTGATGTTTATGATTTCATTTTCATAAGTCATGCTTCAGACGTGAAAAGGCTCACTTATTTACCAGGTCAGGGTCTGTCATTAATAAGGCTACAGTGCCTCTGGCTGATCTGTATTCTGTTTTTTCGAAAAGGGCTCAAGAAATCAGGTTGGAGACTGTGTGGCCACTTCACACCAAGGCAAAGAGAAATTGTGCCCAGCAGGCAAGCCCTGTCCTCCCCACCTTCAAATTGTCCTATGAAAATTACGCGTTCAGATGAAGTGAAACACATAGTTTAAAAGAGAGAAAATGATTCTATTTCAATCTAAAATTTTATTAAGTACTGCACCCTGATCTTTTCCGAACCAGAATAAAATACAACATAGGTCAACGAAAAATGGAAATTAACTTTTGGACAGCTGTGCCCGGTTGATTTATTTTGAGGGACGGGTATAGGGGAGAAACATTTGGTGACCCAAGTTGAAGTGTAGGGACTGAAATAAACTCACCGGGGTCTGATTTTCTTCGGCGTTTCTGGTCAGGGAGAGGGCCGGGAGCACACACATCTGCTGAACGCCGGCGAGTCACTCGTCCGCCGGATGCTTCTGCCTCCGTTCCTTGCGCCCGCCTTAGCGCAGCAGATGCCCTGTTGAGTTCTTTCTTCCTCTCCCACTGAGGAGTACCAACTGCAGGACGGTGTTGCTGAAAAGGGAAACATTTTTATTTCTCATGAATTTTGTGTGACTTCAAGGACAAGTACTGTGATAAAAAAGTCTGATGTTGAGTTTGGGAAAGAAAGAAGACAGGTCCGGGTGATCTCTCCACAGATGTAGGATATCAGTTAAACGTATGGGGTAGTAATTTTCAATTTGAGATGACAGGCAGAAAGGGTACATGTCTAGGATCGCTTCTAATGAACGAGGTTTCTGCCCGAGCAGAAACCTCGGTCAGAAAGAGGGTGGGCAAAAATTACAGGGTTTGAGCAAAGACATTATAAATACAGGGATGTAAGTGGGGTCTTGAGAAAAACCCTGAAAAAACTTGGTTCCGAAAGTATGCACACATTGGGGGGGGGTGGGTCTGGATGCCCACAGACCCCCCCCCCCCAAGGAAATCGTTGATATTCTTAAAAATGTCTGGTGCATTTTAGAGATTTTCATCTACTTTGGCTGATAGCGATATATCTTTTTTTCAAATAACATATATTTTTCCTTTAATGGAAAAGTGTCAAAAGCAAATACATTTTATAAATCCATACATCTCAACCCAGCAGACTGAGGGGGTCAGTGACAGACACCCATAGGGTGGGCCAGTAGGCCTCACACCCCCTGGTTACTCCCTGTGGTTACTCAGTGAGAGTGCCACATCTTTGTGTACATGTTGATGTGGGGGGGGGGACAGGGTCATCTATACCCATTATAGAACAAACATGAATATACCATTTTTAAGCATTTAAATGCATAGAACAACATCTTATCCTTCATGTAAAATGTGTAATGTGTCATTGTAGTATACAATGTATACAAGAGATGACAGCTGTATGTTTTGGTCCACACACCTCCAGTGTCTGGTGTGTGACCACTGCCCCCTGTGGTGCTGACATGTGGTGCTGACACAGGGGAGAGGTCCCACATGTGGCATCCAACCCAGATCAGCTTACATCAGCCTCTACTCTCCAACAAGTAAAACAGTTCCGATGGTTCGGTGTTGCGAAATAGGGATTCCCCCACCTCCTTTTTGAGCTTACAGCATTTCCCTCTTTTCCTCAAAATTAACAGTAACAATGACACCGAAAAAATTTTAAAAAGATCAAAGCCAAGTGTTTCTCATGTGCCCCTGCAAAACTTTGTAAAACATGGACATTTGCAGATCAAAAAATTTATTCAAAGTTAAAGTTCCCCATAATAGGCCGAACGGTGAAGGATGAAATAGTTGGTGGGCCAACCACGGGGGGGCCGCTGACGCATGCTGTCGAGCGGGCGCACGTAGGAATTCGCTTCTGGGTAGTTTTTATTTTTCTGTGGTCTTAGTCTTCCCAAAGGAATAGAGGACGGAGTTTTCTGACCGAGCAGAAACCTCGGTCAGAAACCTTGGTCAGAAACCTCGGTCAGAAACCTCAGCTGACTATCATCTACAGCCTTTTGCTGTTCAAATGCAGACTGAGGTCACAGAATAAAATCCACCCAGAAGCGCAACTCTACGGTCACCACCCCCACGCCATTGGGGAGTGGCCCCCTGGTGGTTGGCCCACCAACTGCTGCACACTTCAACGTTCCGCCTATGGCAGCTCACTTCGAGATTCAATTTTGATGTGTAAATGTCCACATTTCACTATCTTGTGGAAATATGGCTTAAACACATATATATCAGATTGATTATTTGAAAGCACTTTCAGCGGCATTGTTATGGTTACTTAAGAGGAAGAGAGGGGAATCCTGCAAGTTTAAAAAGGAGGTCGGGGAACCCCTGTCTTGCAGCACTCACTTTTCGGTCTTAACTTTTTTCTCTTGTAACAAAACTTTAACTTTTGAACGTATATATGACATTTGCGGACCTTTTGAAGTAGGATTTAGTTGCCGTGAATGCTATAACAAATTATTCCTTCTGATCCAAAACATGAAAAGATATTAAGAACACAAAAAAGAAATCCTTGTTCACCTGACTTGTATTGGTACATAAGGGTGCATTACATTGATTATCGTTTCAGTGGAAACTTTTTTAAAAAGTAGTGGGAGGGAGGGAGGCTGCTTTTTTATTTAATTTGTTGTGTCGTGATTTTGGAAAGAGAGAGGTAACTTTTTCTTTTCTCGCCAGTATGATTGTTATCAAAGAATGATTTCTCCCTTACTTGTCTTCCCAAGCAGCCTTATAACCTTGAACAAAAGAATAATATATGAATAAATTAAAATATGACAACTAATAATATAGTTCAAGAAGTAAGGGAAAGAGAAAGATGTAATTTTTACCTGTGCTCTCTCCCGATATTCCTGTCTCTTTTCCTCCGCCTTCTCCTTGTCGTCACCATGTACCGTTGATTTATAACTCATCCTGCTGTTCCTTGCGCTGCGGGCATTTTGGTATATCCTGGCGTCAGCTGCATTGAACGGATGGAGGTAACCTGCCCACAATTTGACGACTTCGTCTAGCTCCGGGAACGGCATCCGAGGTCTGGGTCGTGCCAAAGGTACATGAAACGGAAACTGGGCTTGGTAATCCTGCTCTCGGTCTTCATTCGCCATGGTGAACCTGGAGAAGAAAAAAAAAAATTAATAGAGCAAGACAGGCAACACATACATGACAAAATATACTAGATATAAGACACTATAAGATGTCATTTAAAAAGGGAGGAGTAAAAAAGGGTATGGAGGAAGGCAATTTTTTTTTTTATCCCCCCCTTTTGAAGGACCGAAAGGCTGTTTGGATTAAAGAGAACAAAATACCCCCCCCCCTATGTTTTACCCCCTCCTGCCCGTCCCGTGAAGAAACATTTCTTATGAACTTCAGTGAAGGTAAAACTTCTCAGTCAGAAACATGGCAGAAAGGAAGGAGAAGCCACACATGGCTTCTTCTTGCAGCAGGAAGGAGAGGGAGAGAGGGTGACCAAAAAAGAGAGGCAAAGTCCTATGAAGACCTCTTTTGAAAAAGGGAGAGCCACATGGGGGGGGGGGTCTCAAATAACTGGAGGGGGATTGGGGGTCAAAAATATGGCCATTTCAAGATGACTTGACTTAAGTTTATACTGTGTTTAGAAATATACTGAAGGGGGGTCCCCAGGGAAAATTTTAGAAGTGACATGGTGCATTCTGAGCCCACAACAGGCCTATTTTTCTCAATATTTAGCACACAGGATACCTTAAAATGTATGAAGAAGTTTTATCAGTTTCATTTTGTCTTTTGACCATCATCTAATAAGCAGAAGAAAGTCCCCAAAAATGTTGGGGGGGGGCCTAAACATAGTCTGGCCCCCCCAACTTTGATTTCGGGGGGCAGTGGCCCCCCTGGCCCCCACCCCCCCGTTCCGCCGCCCCTAATTTCATCATCGATCACAAAGCTTTCGAGCAGAAACCTCGCGACGAGGTTTCTGACCGGCTTCTGACCGGGCGCCTCGACGGCGGGGGAAGAGGGGACCGCGGCGTTAGAATGACGAAAAACGCTTCTAAAGAGACAAACAACCATAAATCTACGTGTTATATGTGTCCCCCTACCTCTGTCCACCCTATGAGCAAGTTTTACTTACAGTTGCACTCCTAAGTCAGAGGAAATTTGGCTTCGTCGCGCAGAAACTTGAGAAAGGCATCCTCCCTTGCAGCCAAAATGTCTCCAGAGTGCCAGAAAGAGGCCAGGCTTGGAGCTGGTTACCTGCGGGTGGGGGGTTAGTTCCAAAGAAGGACTGTAGGGGGCTTTTTCGCGCGCTATCTGCCCGAGCAGAAACCTCGTCCGACTCGACCTGGAACACAAAGGGTGGGGGCTGAGGGAAGGGAGGGGCCCCTAAAATTAAGAACATGACTTGGGAAGATGCAAAAAAAAAAGGACTTACGAGAGGACCCCTACCCCACAGTTAAATACTCCCAGGAAAGGCCCCCCGGGCAGCCCAAAGATGGAAAAAAGGACCCGGTCAGAAACCTTGTCAGGAGGGCAGAATAAGAGTTTCCCCCCCCCCCCACAAGTGTCTCCTTCAGTCTCGAGGTGAATAAAAGTGAGACAGAGGGACAGATGAATAAGGAGGGCTGCGTGTAGGACAGTGACCCCCATAGAAAAATATGGACACGCCCTTCTACAGGGTGTTTTAGGTTCCCGGTCAGAAACCTCTTCAAGGAAAAAATTTAGGAAAGGGGGGGGGGAATACATGGAAAAAATTGGGGATAACGCATGAAAAAAAAAAAAAACACAGGCTGTTATGTTTACTCACCTTTCCATCTGAGAAGAAGACACAGGAAGTCCTGCAGTCATTTTCTCCAGTCGTATTGCCACGAAAACCCGCTGTCTGAGGGACAAGGCAAAAAAAAAGGAAGCCCTCTTCCGAAAGAACAGCACGGCCCCCCCTCACCTGACACAGGAAAACTTCACTTTCTGCTTAAGGAAAGTGGGGGTCAAGAAAAAAGTGTGCCTTTCAGTCACCAAATTTGAACTGGAGCATGAAATAACTTTTCTCCAACGGTCGGTCAGAAACCTCAGTCAGAAACCTCGGTCAGAAACCTCGGTCAGAAACCTCCCCGAAAAAGTTGCATCACGTTGGTGAGAACGAGCCTCAAGCTAATAGCGACCGTCGCTGACGTTCAAGTGAAAAGTGTTTCAAAAATTTCAAGAGAGTGTACAATTACGAGAGACATGTGGAAAGATGTAATGGTATTTCTAAATTTTGTCCTCTGTGCGGCGAAGGAAATTGCAAAAAAATCACCTGTCGACGGGAATCTCTGTACAGTAAGACTATTCCTCCCATAATACGCGCTATACCGCAGGGTGAGGAAATGTTCACCAAAAATTGGCCTGCTATACAAACCAGAGTCAGGGCGCTATGGGCTCGCATGAGCGTAACAAACTTAAGACTACCGACTGGTGAGTTGAGTGCGCTGTAGATACCATGCTTCAGATTCACATCGCTCAAAGATTCAGATACAAAGTGGGCTTGTCAGTAGGGTTAATATTACAACACAGGGAAAACAGGGACAAACTACACTACTTTCAGGCCTCCCAAAACAACGCGACTCTTTTACAACCCCTTCCCACCATAACTAATTCAGAAACTCTGGAAGACTTCCTCTCTCTTTAATGAAAAAACACTATCTATATCCGAAGAAGTACAGAAACTTTGAGACTCTGACAGCAAGTGGAAAGTTCTTTTTCCCACCAATGTGAATGTTTGCCTTTACATGGGGCCCAGAGAAATTCCCATAGGGGGAGGGTTACCCAATCGGGTCAGCTGAAAAAAAGAGGGGGTGTGTTACATTTTCCCGACAGGGACAAGTTATGCGTCTTTCACTGCATATCCTTTCACTTATACAAGACCGGCAGACTCGCTTCGAAATTGCTACGTCAGTTCGATTCCACTGCGAAACCCGAAACCTTTCCAGGTGTGACGATGAGTGACTTACCAACATTAGAGAGTTTGTTTGACGTACAAATAGCGGTTTACACCACCCGTAAAGTGAGAGGTCAGAACCTGAAGAACCAAGTCGTCCTGATCAGACCACCTTTCAAAACTTTGACCACCCGAGGTAAAGTAAACCTTTGACTGTCTGCGAAACACGGTCTACACGTGTCCCTCATGGCGGGCATCTACGAATGTCCCAAGTGTAAGTCGGCCTTCACGACTAAGTTCTTACTGAAAAGACACAGGAACCAGCTTTCCAATTGCAGACAAGTGACCTTGAAGTACATAAGTGGAATCTACCATTTTTCCTCCTGACGGTTGTTCGAGAATGTACCCATACAAAATCGCCTTCGATTTTGAAGCTTTCTTCAGACCGACCCAACAACCGTTTAGAAATATACTGAAGGGGGGTCCCCAGGGAAAATTTTAGAAGTGACATGGTGCATTCTGAGCCCACAACAGGCCTATTTTTCTCAATATTTAGCACACAGGATACCTTAAAATGTATGAAGAAGTTTTATCAGTTTCATTTTGTCTTTTGACCATCATCTAATAAGCAGAAGAAAGTCCCCAAAAATGTTGGGGGGGGGCCTAAACATAGTCTGGCCCCCCCAACTTTGATTTCGGGGGGCCGTGGCCCCCCTGGCCCCCACCCCCCCGTTCCGCCGCCCCTGATTTCATCATCGATCACAAAGCTTTCGAGCAGAAACCTCGCGACGAGGTTTCTGACCGGCTTCTGACCGGGCGCCTCGACGGCGGGGGAAGAGGGGACCGCGGCGTTAGAACGACGAAAAACGCTTCTAAAGAGACAAACAACCATAAATCTACGTGTTATATGTGTCCCCCTACCTCTGTCCACCCTATGAGCAAGTTTTACTTACAGTTGCACTCCTAAGTCAGAGGAAATTTGGCTTCGTCGAGCAGAAACTTGAGAAAGGCATCCTCCCTTGCAGCCAAAATGTCTCCAGAGTGCCAGAAAGAGGCCAGGCTTGGAGCTGGTTACCTGCGGGTGGGGGGTTAGTTCCAAAGAAGGACTGTAGGGGGCTTTTTCGCGCGCTATCTGCCCGAGCAGAAACCTCGTCCGACTCGACCTGGAACACAAAGGGTGGGGGCTGAGGGAAGGGAGGGGCCCCTAAAATTAAGAACATGACTTGGGAAGATGCAAAAAAAAAAGGACTTACGAGAGGACCCCTACCCCACAGTTAAATACTCCCAGGAAAGGCCCCCCGGGCAGCCCAAAGATGGAAAAAAGGACCCGGTCAGAAACCTTGTCAGGAGGGCAGAATAAGAGTTTCCCGCCCCCCCCACAAGTGTCTCCTTCAGTCTCGAGGTGAATAAAAGTGAGACAGAGGGACAGATGAATAAGGAGGGCTGCGTGTAGGACAGTGACCCCCATAGAAAAATATGGACACGCCCTTCTACAGGGTGTTTTAGGTTCCCGGTCAGAAACCTCTTCAAGGAAAAAATTTAGCAAAGGGGGGGGGAATACATGGAAAAAATTGGGGATAACGCATGAAAAAAAAAAAAAACACAGGCTGTTATGTTTACTCACCTTTCCATCTGAGAAGAAGACACAGGAAGTCCTGCAGTCATTTTCTCCAGTCGTATTGCCACGAAAACCCGCTGTCTGAGGGACAAGGCAAAAAAAAAGGAAGCCCTCTTCCGAAAGAACAGCACGGCCCCCCCTCACCTGACACAGGAAAACTTCACTTTCTGCTTAAGGAAAGTGGGGGTCAAGAAAAAAGTGTGCCTTTCAGTCACCAAATTTGAACTGGAGCATGAAATAACTTTTCTCCAACGGTCGGTCAGAAACCTCAGTCAGAAACCTCGGTCAGAAACCTCGGTCAGAAACCTCCCCGAAAAAGTTGCATCACGTTGGTGAGAACGAGCCTCAAGCTAATAGCGACCGTCGCTGACGTTCAAGTGAAAAGTGTTTCAAAAATTTCAAGAGAGTGTACAATTACGAGAGACATGTGGAAAGATGTAATGGTATTTCTAAATTTTGTCCTCTGTGCGGCGAAGGAAATTGCAAAAAAATCACCTGTCGACGGGAATCTCTGTACAGTAAGACTATTCCTCCCATAATACGCGCTATACCGCAGGGTGAGGAAATGTTCACCAAAAATTGGCCTGCTATACAAACCAGAGTCAGGGCGCTATGGGCTCGCATGAGCGTAACAAACTTAAGACTACCGACTGGTGAGTTGAGTGCGCTGTAGATACCATGCTTCAGATTCACATCGCTCAAAGATTCAGATACAAAGTGGGCTTGTCAGTAGGGTTAATATTACAACACAGGGAAAACAGGGACAAACTACACTACTTTCAGGCCTCCCAAAACAACGCGACTCTTTTACAACCCCTTCCCACCATAACTAATTCAGAAACTCTGGAAGACTTCCTCTCTCTTTAATGAAAAAACACTATCTATATCCGAAGAAGTACAGAAACTTTGAGACTCTGACAGCAAGTGGAAAGTTCTTTTTCCCACCAATGTGAATGTTTGCCTTTACATGGGGCCCAGAGAAATTCCCATAGGGGGAGGGTTACCCAATCGGGTCAGCTGAAAAAAAGAGGGGGTGTGTTACATTTTCCCGACAGGGACAAGTTATGCGTCTTTCACTGCATATCCTTTCACTTATACAAGACCGGCAGACTCGCTTCGAAATTGCTACGTCAGTTCGATTCCACTGCGAAACCCGAAACCTTTCCAGGTGTGACGATGAGTGACTTACCAACATTAGAGAGTTTGTTCGACATACAAATAGCGGTTTACACCACCCGTAAAGTGAGAGGTCAGAACCTGAAGAACCAAGTCGTCCTGATCAGACCACCTTTCAAAACTTTGACCACCCGAGGTAAAGTAAACCTTTGACTGTCTGCGAAACACGGTCTACACGTGTCCCTCATGGCGGGCATCTACGAATGTCCCAAGTGTAAGTCGGCCTTCACGACTAAGTTCTTACTGAAAAGACACAGGAACCAGCTTTCCAATTGCAGACAAGTGACCTTGAAGTACATAAGTGGAATCTACCATTTTTCCTCCTGACGGTTGTTCGAGAATGTACCCATACAAAATCGCCTTCGATTTTGAAGCTTTCTTCAGACCGACCCAACAACCGTCAACCGAACATGTGACAGTCCTGTTGGAACACGCACCTCTGCCGGCTAGCTTCGCATCAGACTTTCCAGGACACGAAGATCCGGTGTGCTTCGTGAGAGAGTCTGACGCAACTTCCGACCCCTTGTTGAACAGAGTCTTGAATTACATCAACGACACCGCCAAGGTCATCGGGGAAGAAACACTGAAACTTTACCGACCGACATTAGTGAAGTTAGACGAGAGGATAGACGAAGCTCTTCACCAAGAGGAGGCGTCGTCGAGTCGTTCTCGCAGCTTTTCTTTCGCTCAAACTCGTGTAAAGCACCCTTTAGTCCAAATGAAGAAGAGACTTCTGAGATATCTCCGGCAAGTTCCAGTTGTAGGTTTCAACTTGGGGTGTTACGACTTAAATCTGATCAAAGCACAGCTTCACTCGTTCTTCTCCTCCGAAGACCGAAAGAACGAAGAATTCAGCGTCATAAAGAGAAGTAACCAATACTTGGCGATTTACATTTGGCACACTGTTTTCTTGGACAGAGTAAACTATTTGGCACCTGGTTATAACTATGCGAAATATTTGCTAGCTTTTACCAGAGATGAGCACAAAGGTCACTTTTCTTTCCTGATAAGGGAACACAAGTACAGCAAAAAAGCGAGAAATTGCGAGCACATACTAGGTGTAGACGCTAATCCTCTGTACTTACGGTGCATGAGGGAAGCGCACTGCACAGGTTATTACATGGTGAGACAACCTGACACCGAGTTCAGACCGAAAATCAGACAAAGACAGTCTAAGAGCGCTTTAGAGTGGTTAAGCTACGTGGAGCACACCTGCCGCATGAAACTTTGCCAAGCTTTCAACAGAGGGGAGGTGTCTCTAGGTTGCCGAAAAATTCGCGTAGACGGGATTCACTCACCCTCTAATACCATTTTCAAATTTCATGGGTGTTGGTACCACACTCACGAGTGCATACCACCGCGCTGATATTTGTGTGCTTCAGACAGGAATGAGAGATTTGAGAGAACAGCTAGAGTAAGTACTTACTTGAAACCAATAGGTCACAACTTGATTGTCGTATGGGAGTGTGAATGGAGGAAAATGAAACGTCAGGATCCGCAGGTTACGACTTCCGAACACCACTGGAGCGTCGAGGACTTGAAAGTGCATCAAAACCCCATGACAGAGCGTGACATTCTATCCTCTGTAAAAAATTAAAAAAATGTTTGGTTTGATTCAGTTGGACATTACCTACCCGCCTCACCTACGTGAATACTTCGAGGAAATGACTCCTATATTTAAAATTGTGACCATTTCAAAATCCGACATAGGAACTCACATGTCAGACTTTGCAAACAAAAAAAACATGTTGAACGCTCCTCAGAGATCTTTGATAGGTAGTTACCACGGAAAAAAATTTCTCTTGGGAACACTTCTCCTTAAGTGGTATCTGGATCACAGTTTGATAGTCACCAAAGTGCACATGTTGATAGAATACTTTTCTCGACGACCCTTCGCCGATTTCACAGACGAAGTAACCGCGGCATGAAGATGTGGAGATGTAAACGCAGAGGAGCAAATTCTCTCAGACTGTTACAAGTTAATTGGGAACAGTGCGTACGGTAAAATGATTTGCAACAAAGAAAAACACACCACAGTTAAATACTCTAGCGGTCAAAACTTCGAATTATTAACCAATTTGTGGCGATTCAAAAAGGGTACCGAGTTGACCCCAGATCTCTTTGAAGTCGAAATACAACCAAAAACAGTCAGGAACAACCTCCCTCTTCAAATAGGGTTCATGGTGTACCAGTACACCAAGTTGAAAATGTTAGAGTTCACACGCGACTTTCTGGATAAATTTATTGATCGGCGCGATTACCCTCTTTGTCAAATGGACACCGACAGTCTTTACATGGCTCTCAGCGGGAAAATGTTGGACGAACTCGTGAAACCCGACCTGAGAGAGTCGTACTTCAGCGAGAAGGGAAACTGGATTCCAACAGCGGTGTGAGATGATCACTTAGACGCTTTCGTGAAAACAAAAACCAAAGGTGTGAAAGAATGGATACCCCTTGCTTGTTGTCAGAGTCGTTATGTTCACGACAAAATAACTCCTGGTCTTTTCAAATCCGAGTGGGAGGGTGACGGAATTCTAAGTCTCAACTCCAAGACCTACATTTGCAACGACAAAGACTCGGTAGGTGAAAGAAAACAAAAAAAAATGGAGTGCAAAATGTGTCATGAAAAACAAGACTTCTTGGATGTTCTTTTAAATCGAAAAACTATCCATACTCTTAACACAAATTTCAAAGTAATACAAAAAACAAAATGCACACTTACACTATAGAGAAAAAGGGTCTGAGTTACTTATATGTGAAGTGTCGCATACATTCTGACGGTGTCATGACGAGTGCATTGAAATTATGAAAAAAAAATGAAAAAAGAATTATATAAATAAAAATATAAAAGTAGACAAAGCCGGTTAGATAATACCCTTTCATTGTTGTCTTAACTTGATATACTACGTCCACCGGCTTACTACTGCTGTTGCTGCTGCTGCTGCTACTATACTGTAAGTCCTTGTGTATCGGTGTTGAAAAAAAAAAAAAAAAAATGTGTAGTTGCGATCGCATTTTCACTTGGGAATTAATAGATGCATCAGATGTGTTGTTCTTTAAGTGCCGTTGTTAAACCAAGGTGTTCATAAAGTGTTCGTTTCTAATTGTGTATTCGACTCATTGAGTGTGTGTTTCAAAGATGTATTTCAAAAAGTGGCCAGTACCGCCAGAGACAGAACTATAGTCGTATATCAATTTCATGTCGAGAACACATGTGCTTTCGTGAAAAGACGGTATACGTTAGAGTCGGTTGACGCGTTGTTTTCTGTTCTAGAAGAGAACTCATTGTGTCATTGCTCAAAGAAAACATTTGACTGCTTTTGTCAACAGTGTGTCAACCGAATGTTGTGTAGTGAAGCACCTTTATACCCCGGTGTAGAAGCTGCTCGACTGAGAAGTATCATGTCGAGACAAACCGAATGGAGTACTCGGTATAGTTCTTCAGTGGATTCCTCTTGTGATATCGATGAAATGTGGATGGGAAATATGGCTTACAAATATCCCTCATTTCAAAAGGACACTTCCTCCAAAGTTGTACACCAAGATTACACCATGTACAGTCTGAATTATGAGAAACAAAAGTTGAATATACACATCTCAATGTGTAAGTTTTGTCGTGTTCCTCTCTGATATTCAACCATGTTATGAAGAGAGTGTCAACTCGAATTCCCCGACTCGTCATTGTAATCAAACTAAATGAAAAATATGAAAATATAGTGAAATGTGTACATAAAAATATAACATTTATAAGAAATAAAAAAAATGAAAATGTGTAATGTGGTTTCTGTTGTATTCCTTACCTTATCATGTTAGTTCTTTTTTCCCAATAGACCCGCCCCTGTTTCAAGGGGTGGGTCTTTTGGTTAATTTTATTTTTTTTTTAAAAAAGGGCTCATCCCCTCCCAAAGGGCCCCCCACCCCTTCCCTCCACTCCCCATACTCCCAAAGGGCTGCCCAATTTTTTTTTTTTCGGCAATCTATCAGATTGCCTTTTTTCATCTATGAAAAAAATATCTCACTATAAGTCACACTCTCATCTACATCATAAACCAACCACCATGCCTCTTTATGCTAATGAAGTCGCGTGACCAAATTTCAAATTTCCAAACAAAATGCTAACCTCTGATTGGTCCATTAAAATTAGGGTCACGTGACCTTATTTGCATAATAGAGGTCACCTGACCTAAACAGCCAGCCAATCAGTGGGCACCATTTTTTGGCGGGAAACCACAGGGGGTAAGGGTCACTTGGCCATTTTTGAATTTCCTGCCAAAAGGAAGGGCTCTGATTGGGCCATTTTTCGCACCACACCATTGGGGGTCTAGGTCACATGACCCCACATTTGAATTTCCCGCCAAAAGGGAGCCCTCTCATTGGCTGCAGGTCGGGTCACATGACCCATGACGTCACAGGTCATGTGATCCCTATTTGAATTTCCCGCCAAAAGGGAGGCCTCTGATTGGCTGATTTGAATTTCCTGCCAAAAGGGAGCCCTCTGATTGGCTGCAGGTCGAGTGAGTAATAAACAGTACTTAACTATGGTCCCGTTCCGATACAAATACTATACTACTGTGGGATAAAGACCAGTAGGTGTCTATATCCCAAAAATCAGTGCTGTTTTGTTGGATATAGACTATTTGTTGCTGGACTCTAGTCATACCGGAAGCAGAGACGATAACATTGGCAATGGGACATAGCTTAATATCATTGACCTGCGACAATAATAAAATTACATATCATAAGAATTCTTAATAATAATTCTGCGTAAATAACTGTCCCTCACATTCTTTGAAATGATATCAAACATTCAACCACTGCAGCATCTGTTTCCTTAGCTCTAAAAAGGACATAGCACCCGTCCTGTTAAGAAGACCTGATTTGTTGGTTGAATCCTGTCCTGGATCTCTACAGGAAGGACAGCCATTATGGTGCTGTACTTCTTTGTGACGATGGGCTGTTGCAAGGATTAAGCAGCTGGAAGGCTTTTGTGAAAAGAATTGGAATCGAATTCTCACAGCAACTATTTAGTCCTCTCCGCTCTTCCCCACCCTGAGAAAAGACTTCCCCAGAGAATTGGTTCTTACTTGAGAATTACTCTCTGATGCTGGACCACTCCTATACCACTCCTCTGACTGATTTCCTTTTCACAACAAACGAGGGAATAGCTTCCTTGAGGTGAGTGAGTTCTGTCTTGGGAATAGCACCAATGATTGTACAGTATAGGATAGGTCAGTCCATACAGTCCTATAGTGAAGGCCAACCCCCCTCTACCCCCCCCATGAAACTAGGTGACCTTGTGTGTTCAGTATTGGGCCCTATATAGGATAAGGGGGTTTATGGAGCTATCATGTATCTTCCTGAAAGGGATACCAAATCAAATGAAGAGACCATCTAAGCCAAAAAATCCTGCTGAATCCAAAAATGTTGGTCTTTCTTATCAAAATTTGACCAAAAGTACCCGAAAATGATGTTTGATGAGGGAAATACTTTTAAAAATGTACAAAAATGATATTGAAAATGATTGCAAATCTTTAAATATAGAACACATAAATCAGAGTTAATACCTCAATCCACATACCCAAATGTCTGCCTATCTCTCAGTCAGGCAACTTCTGGGCTTGTGCATTATTCTGCCTATCCCACATACAGCATATCAATTGTGTACCTATCACTCATCCTGCCTATCTCTTCAATCTGAAACATTGACAGTTCAATCTGGTTATCTCTTAAAAGGCCTAACTTATAATGCTTACCCCTCACCTTACCTTATCTCATTTGTTCCTTCTTTCCTTAAGTCTACCTATCCTCAATCTGCCTATCATTCATTTTACCTATCCCTCATGGTGACTATCCCTCAGACCATCATGTTTAATCTGCGCTGTTTGTCTGCTATATAAGCCTTTATTGTTTAACGGTACATTCCTTACCATGTCTACTATTTCAATTTTACCTATCCCTGATAATGCCTATCATGTAGCCTACCTATCCCTCATTGTGCCTATCCCCCAACTCTGCACATCCCTCATATTTGACTTGCATATCTGTCCCTAGGATGCATGTTTTTTTTTGTTTTTTTTACGTTTGCTCATCTTACAAGGTACTCTGTGCCTATTCCTTAAATTGCTAATTGCTCATACTGTCTATCCCTCTTGCTACCCATCCTTACCTATCCCCCATGCACTCTATACAGCTCTCTTACCCATCTCACCTCTCTTACCTACCTATGTCACAACCAACCTTCATTATGATGACCATTTCTTAGTCAACCTATCACCTAACATACTGGTTACAGTCCACCTTATTCATACATCTACCTATCATTCATGCTGCATATCTTTCAGTTTACCTATATAATGATATGAATGGAGGATAGGCATAATGGGGGATAGGTATATTTCACAAGGCATAGACCTGGAGACAGGTGGGAGAAATTGAACACAAGCTGAGATATGTATAGAGAGAGCGAGTTAGATTGACTGAGCTGACATGGTAAGAAAACCATATGGAGAGCATGAGGGATAGGTATTCAAAAGGATTGGTAGCAAGGGGGATAGGTAGCATGTGCAATATCTAGTTTGAGGGATAGGCACAGGGAGTACCTTGTAAGATGAGCAAATGTAAAACAAGAAAACATGGGTGGTAGCGACAGATGGGCAAGTCAAATATGAGGGATATGCAGAGTTGGGGGATAGGTATAATGAAGGATAGGTAGGCTTTATGATAGGCATTGTTAAGGATAGGTAGGATCAAAATGATAGACATGATAAGCAATGTAACTGTTAACCATTAGGGCCTAAATAAACAGATGAACAATACAGTTTAAACATGGTGGTCTTAGGGATAGTCACATGAGGGATAGGTACAATGAATGATAGGATGACTGAGGATAGGTATACTATGGGAAACTTGGACCAGAGAAGATTAGCTAAAGTAGGGAGTAAGCTTTAGTATCTAGGTCTTTTGGGAGATAGCCTTACTTCAAGATGCTTTAGATTTAAGAGATAGGCAGTATGAGTGATAGGTAGACTAAGGGATAGGCAGTATGTGAGATAGGTAGAGTAATGCACAGTTAGAATACTTGTCAAATTGGGAGATGGGCAGACATTTGGAAATGTGCATTGAGGTACTAACTCTGGTTTACGTGTGTCTATAAAGACTTCTCATTATTTTGAATATTATTTTTGTACATCTTTAAAATATTTTCTTCATCAAACCTCATTTTCGGGTACTTTTAGTCAATTTCTGAGAATCATGATAAAAAATTTGGATTCATCAGGATTTTCTAGTCCAGGTGGTTTCTTCTTCCCCTTTAGTATCACGCTGATAAAGGAATACCACAGCTCCATAAACCACCTAATCCTCTACAGAAATCAACAATGAAAACCCAGGGGCACCTAGTTTCATGGGGGGGTAGAGGGGGGTGGCCTGTCACACTCTACCCATAGACTATGCTCTCAGTGACCTCTCCTATAGTATAAGCTTCTTGATAGCACCTAGAGCTCAGACAGAATCGCTTCCAAATCTTTTCACAACGACCTCCAGAGGAAGTACAGTCATTATGTGGAGACTGAGGATAGAGCATAGGTGACACCAGCGCTAAAGGGATAGTTGTCATATGGACAGATGTCCGTCCTGCCTAATCCCACATCCTTTTAATTCCTTCGTATTTTCACCTGGCACCTTCTTCTACCACTACTGACCTGAATAGTACGTTCTTATGACATTTTCCCCAAATAGACCTGGAGGGTATTTCTTAGGCCAAAAAAAAAGCTGTGTTTCCGGTATCATGACAAAAAGTTGAGGTAGGTAGGCCGGATTTTTATTTTTATTTTTGTTTTATTTTTTGCTTAAGGTCTAATATAGTCATTCTTTTCTGAGTTTTCACTGGTGGATGTTAGAAAAGTTCTATTGGAAATATGTCCCTACATATCGAATAACAATTTTGGAAGAGAATGTTAGAAAATTTTTAAAAAAATCTTCAAAAAATCTTTTAAAAATCAGTAAAAAACTGAAAAAATCTTCAAAAAATTCTGAGGTCGGCCCTATTTAGCTGAGGATGGTCGGGTGACCAGAAACAAACTTTTTTTTTTGCCTTAACACTCGATGACTGCCACATTTTAAATAGCAGTGAAAGTCTCCACCTTATTAATGCCACTACAGATAACTAATAGGGGCACTGATACTACTGTTGTACTAAACCCTAGGTGGTCACAAATCATAGAAGGTTTGCATATGACAAATTTGGTTGTATTCCAGCTCCTACACTTAGGATTTTAGTTTCCCCCCTAATTCTTTGGGCTCAAAATGTAGGACTCATTGAGATCTTCATGTTACATATGGGTTTTGATGGTCCAATATGCATATTTTGGGCACCAGGGGGTTAAAATAGGCTCAAAATGACCAATTTTGTAGGGAAAAATCAATAAATCAGTCATTTTTCATAATTTTTTAAAAATTTGACAATAGCAATGGGTCCTTTCATTTATGACCACTTAAATCTGAAGGGAAACCGAAATTTTGGACCTAAGATTGCCTTGCTAGGGGCAGTTGGTCTATATTTTTTGAGAAATTAACTTTTTGTAAAGCAGTTTGTCTGGGCGAAAATTTTAGGGCATATGACCCTCTCCTAAAATATCTATAATGTATATGGGTTAATTTTCTGTGCTAACATTTAGAGTTAGTCCCATGCTAAAGTAATCTGGAAAAATAATTGGAATTGCTCCATTATCTTGGCTGTGAGCAGGCCATGAGTATTTTTTCAGCCAGACAGCCCTTTTTTTGGTGTCTTCCCGAAATAGCACATTCCTTCTCATCCTGGCTGGGGTTTACATATTTAACTGTATTAACTATGTCAATTATTTACCCCCCACATATATCTAAGTGCCATAGTGTAAAACAGATAAATTATCCCTCATGGTTTGGAATAGCAGGGGGGAAGCTAAAAAATGTCTTGCCCAATGACATGTCTTGCCGAATGACATTTTAGTTACATGCTATGTTGAGTGGTTCATTTCCTAAAGATATTATCATCATACCTCCATGGAAATCTCTAGTCTGGACCATTCTGACCTGTAGATTATATTAATTGTATTAGCATTTATGTCAGATGCGTTCTTCTTATCATAGAATGCATTCTTCTTATCATAGAATGAAAGTTCTTGTGATAAACCTTTATCGCGAATCTGTGGATCTGTCTTTCCGAATGACATTTGAGGTACAGCCATGGTGAGGGCTTGGTTTCCTAGAGAAATTATCATCATACTTCCATGGAAATCTCTGGTCTGGACCATTTTGACCTGTAGATTATGGAAATTGTATCAGTGTTTATGTCAGATGTGATCTTCCTATCCTAGAATGAATGTTTTTGTGATTAACTTTTATCACAATTCTGGGAATCTGTCTTCCCGAATGACATTTGAGTTACATGCCATGCTGAGGACCTCGATTGTGAGTTGTTCACATATTTTTGGCCCATTAAACCTATATACCACCTGAAAGTACACATGATGGGCATTGTCTTCCACATGATTAAAAGTAACTACCTAAGACTGTGTCACTTTTATGTATACCTGCAAGTTTTGAAATTTCCTGAACCAGGAATTTCAAGGAATTCAGTGAAAATGCCATTTCAGGCCTGAAGAAAAAGGATTCAAATGTAGGACAAAAGTCCAAGTCCTTTAGCTGCAGCTCTCTGAATCCTATCCTTAGACCCAGTAGTCAACAAAAGTTAACATAAAAGTTGACCAAATACATAAAGAATTAATTTTGCATGGCTTAAGGGAAAATACCCCCCTTATGTCATTCAGCAAGACAATTTTCCAGGGTCTTCCACAGTATAGATGTTCAGGGTGTTGCCACAGCAACGGATTTCATATTTAACTGAAAATGTTTCGTGGGTAGTTACCCCAACACCTATACATTATCCACAAAAAATATCTTTCAGATACTCGAGGGTTTAATCTCAGGCCCCCAAACTCCACGGGAGGCCCCATCTGCCAACTTTCTATGATTTTCGACCTTAATAACTACATAATGTGCTAATTTGTAGGAGCTGCAGGGCACTACCTAAGATCACTGATTTTAATTTTGAGGATGTCAAATCGTAGTGGCTCTCTGCAGTTGTAGTATGTCAAAGAAATATCCTCCAGTATCAAACAAAATCTGTGAAATTTCAAAACATCTAAATTGAATTAACAAAACAGAATTAACCCAGTAAAACGGATGAGACAAATAATTTTTTTTGTACAAACATGGTACAATAAGTCAAAATCATTAACGTCTGAAACTCTCAAAGTTACAGTGGGTATTCATAGGAAATGCATCTAATCGTACCATCTCTAGAAATGCCTTCCTGGTCATCTATTTGTGATTCTCTCACCAACATAAATCTTTGCTGTATCCCTTTGCTGTACATTCATTTGCCATAGTGCTACATTGAGCATCATATATATAAATATATATATATATATATATATATATATATATATATATATATATATATGTATAGGTTAGGTCGTCAGGAAGTGTAAGATTCTGCCCTTGAAGGTACTGAAAAACAAAATTGTAAAGGTACATCTCCTCAGCTCAGAAGACCAAAAAATACCGATCTAGGCCATCCGCTTCCATTTTTATTGCTTGTTTTGTGTCATGTAACGTCTGGTACCAAAATAATGAAATGTGGAGGTAATCGAAGTTGCTCTCAGTAATATGTGAGATGTACTGGGAAAAGGGGTCTTAGGGCCCTCTGCACTAAACTCCATTTTCACAAACACATGAAATTACAAGGGCAATATGTCTATTATTGACTTCAATTACAGAATGGAACAAAATTTGAGTTATGCATGCACAGTAGACTGCCTCCTACATGATGATAAAAGTACCGGACGTTACATAATGTCCAGTAGTTTTATCAGAATTATTTCACATTTATAGCTGCTCTCATATGGAGACAAATGCTGGTAGACACACAAAGTAGGGGATGATAGGGCCCTTCATTATGGGTAATAACAAAGATTTTGAAGCTACATTATTTCCATGTTTTATAACCGATTTAGATTTAGGTAGCCAACATTACAAATTACAGAATTCCATTTTGAAAGACACATGTTATCATGAAAAATTCTCACTTACTAACATGTCCAAACCTCATGGAAATGATACCTATGATCATATACAATACAAAAAATAACTTTGGGATACTCTATAGTGTTTTTTATTCAGTACAGGATACTTATAAAAAGTACAAAAAGTATAAAAAGAACAAATTTGGCCATTTTATTCACTTCGGCAGGCTATAAGTCCTGAAGTTTTTGATGGATGACCATAAATTTACATTTTCCTGATAGCCCTAAGTGTTTTCTATCAAATGAATCTATGTAAGACAAGATTGGTTCACAACTTCCTTCTCCAGAGCCATAAAAGTCCAAAATGACCCCAAAACACAAAATCGACTGCTTTCTGGCGGCCTGACCCATATATGGGTCATTCCAAGATATTCTGGACATGTGGTTCCTTGGGCATATCATAGCAACAGGTTGGGTCAATCCATGAATTTTTGCAGCTCTGTGATATTTTGCAGTACCTGTGGAATATGGCATGTGCCTTAGATATAGCAGGTACTGCCAAATATGGCGTATATCCCTAAATACAGCAGGTTTCCATTGCAAAATACAGCATGTACCCTAGACATGGCAGGTACTGCCAAATATGGCGAATGTCCCTACACGCAGCAGGTCATCCTTGCAAAATATGACATGTACCCTAGATATAGCAGGTACTGCCAAATATGGCATATGCCCCCATATTTAGCAGATGATATGAAAATTATTGATTATTTATTGATGTTTATGTCAAATGATTGAGATTTTCTTGCTAATACACCGTGTTAGATACCTGAGAACCTGTATGGGTGTAGATAGGATAACGACCTTGCACATATTAAACTCAAATTTGACCACAAATTATGATTAAGACACCACAAATTGCCTACACTTTTGGATCACCGAAACTTACCCAGATTTCCATCACAAAAGCTGAATTTATAGAGTGATGATAGATATCATAATGAATGAAATGTACAAAAATATGTAGGTCTATGAATGATCTTCAGAATACACATGTTTAGAAAATGTTGTTTTTAATATAGGTTCATATAAAAAGGAATTTAAAATGCCTACTGCAGAATCTAGCACATACTGCTAAAAAGGGCAGTAGGTGTAGATCACCTACTGCCATTTTTGACAAAAGTAAGCTTTTACCAAACCTTAGCAAGGGAAACACTAGGAGTTTGGTTCCAAAACGCAATAAACATCATTTTGAAAAAAGAGGCCAATTTTTCAAACACCTACAAACGAGAAATACTTAAAAAAATGTAATACAAAAGTATTTTTCTTTGAAAGATATATTTTACAGCTGTCCAGATTTTGTTTAGTAAACATACATAACCAGGCCTAAATAACACAAGAAGAAAGAAAAAAAATCTCCAATGTGAGACCGGTGGTCCTTCCTGGGGCTAGGCAATATGGCCGACTACAAAGGCCACCAATGAAGGAACCTGTTACATAACACCTGAATGGAAGTGGTGACATCTAGAATTACATTGGGAACTGCTACTGCCCATTTATCACCACTTATATGCGCACATATAAGTAGCTTATAAATAGACATACGACAACTCCAATCTAGTTTGGGCGAATATTTTATTGGACCTGGCCAATAAACATACATAACCAGACCAACACGCCAAACAGAATGGAGAAGAAAAGAAAACCCAGATATTACACAAATAAGGCGCTAACCCTACGCCGATCAAGATGGATACGAGCTTGTTTGGATTTTGTCAAATAATGCAACACACTCAATGATTTCCAATCACCAATGTTTTTGATGTCCAATAGACTGAAACCTGCCAAGGCAGATGCACCTCCTCTTCGCAATGAGTGTGAAGACAACTTATCGATGCCTGACTTATGCAATTTGCCCAAGTACCATGAGTAACTGCCATGACACCATTGGCCATTTTTTATGTATGACACTACTTGTGAGTCACTGGATGGGTAGTTCACCATAGATAACAGCAAGGTCAGGTAATAGTGAAGGCAGAAGATTGAGTCATTGATGAGTGTGAAAGGTATGAACAAGACCCGCTCTTTAAATGAAATAGTCTTTGTACGGGCGAAGTCTGACGGAGACCCCCCCAGACTTCCCAGGTCAAATCTGACAAGCAGACTTCCAGTCCTTGTTCGACAACATTGGACTTACGTAATAAGCCCCTGAAGCACATGATAACAGTGATCCAAAATGCCACATCTTCAGAATATGACATATCCAATAGTTTATAAATACACTTTAAGTCCTGCACTGACGCTGGTCGCGCCTGGTCTACATGATCACCTAGGGTCCTTCGAATACCTCTCATAGTGATGTAGAGTTCAAATGTATCAGGGTTGACATGTGAATATCCTAGGACCTTGAGCAACACCCAAAGTCCTCCTAGGTACTGTTTAATAGATCTGTAGCGCAACCTCTCAGCCAAGTGTGTAACATATAGCAACACAACTTCTATACTAGCAGGGAATGGAACAAGCACACCATATAATATGCAAAATTCCATATAAGAGTTCCATTGGCTCTTCCTAGTACGCTCCATGGCTCCAGCCATCCACTGTGACTGGCAGTTCTGTAGTTTGTGAGTCAAGACATCCCCTGCAGCAGAAGTCATTTATCAGAAATGAAGGCAATCCTTTTGCACACCTTTTATCCGTACAGCGCGACAAAAAGTCAGGAACAATATTGTCTTTAGATTTAACGCGAGTAGCAACAATATGAAAATTATGTACAACTAATAACCAAAATAATTCTCTTATCCGCCACATACAGCGAACACTCCGCGATCTGGCAGTATTTATCATGCGTTGGACTTGGGTATTGTCGGTTCTGACTATAACGTTTGTATCCGACCAATCATTTCCCTAACGTTACGCTGCGGCAATCACTGGCCAGAATTCCAGTAGGTTAATGTCAGCCATCTCATCATATTCACTAGGGGATTCAACAGTATGATGTAATGGAAAGCGATTATACAACTGATTATAGGCAGGTAATTTCCATGCACCTACTAACCAATCACCATTATAACATGAGCCAAATCCAGTTAGTGATGAGTCAGTGTCTACGATAGGATGATAATCAAAGGTACGTAGAATTTTGGCAGAACCATTGAATACATAACTGAACCTTTTCCACCAGTGGATGTCATCCATAAACCAATCAGGTAGTTTGACCACCGTGACACTGTCGGCCATGTATTTGAGTAGGTTAATGACTCTACGTGAAAATGTCCTGCCTCCCCGAATAACTCTACTAGCGTGTGCCAAATGACCACACAGTTCTTGTAATTCTTTTTTTTACCTAAGAACTTGTTGATCAGTACTAATAAGTTGTCTAACTTTTCTGGGGGTAAGCTGACTTCCATTTTCACTGTGTCAATTACCGGACCCAAATACTGGACTTTGGTACTGGATTTTTTTCCATGCAATATGGAAACCGAGACGTCAAAGCAGATCTACCAATATCGCCTGACGCCTCGCACACTCCTCATAGCTGTCAGCAACAATGACAAAGTTATCAAGGTAACCGAAAACATTGAAAATACCTCTGCGATTCATACACTGGATGACAAACTCGGTTAGTTGAGTAAAGATAAATGGTGCACATCTAAGACCAAACGATAAGGCTTGATCTTCAAAATATTCTGGTGCACCATCCAGACTCCACACAAAACCTTGCTTGAAACGATCGTCCGGATGAACAGCTACACTACGATAAGCAGATTGGATGTCCAATACACATAAAAACGAGCCCTCATGTATGACATTAGTAACATTATCTACTTGAGTATAATGAAACGGTTGGCAAGTTGTGTACATAAAGTCATTGATACTTTTAAGATTATCATCGGGATCACCACGGCTGCAATCTGTTATGGGTCTTAAGCTGCCATCTGGCTTTAAAATAGCCCCCAGTGAATGTACACACTGGGGTCTACTAAGAACCCTTTTGACTTTACCACCAATTAACTCCTTCCTTACCAGATCGTCCATTTGGCATTTTACACCTTCTTTGATTATGGAATGGTAATTTTTTTGAAAATAAGAACCATTATAATCCACATCAACGATTTTGAAACCGTTACGAACACCGTCTAGGATATAAGCATAGTTACAATCAACTTCCTCAAACCCCATGCATTCATCAAAGAAGGCGTGTTGGTTGACATGAACGGCATCACAATCCAAAGGACAAGGTCTAAACTATTCAACACCATCGACAATTCTGGATGTGTAGATAGTAGGAGTTAATATAATGTCTTCCGTATTTGGTAATGACCCTGAAGAAGTGACATGATTTGAACCACAAGGAATTACGAATTTGTTGACATCCCATAATAAACTGTATTTCAGTTCACTGGTATTGTCAGAATCAGAGGATTTTATAATTCCACAATCTATGCCAGATTCCTCGGAGTCACTAACCCCTGAATCAGAATCCACTAAGGCCTGATATCAATCATTTGATTTTTTCACAGTGCACTTTAGTTTTGTGTGATTACCCCCACAAGAATGACATACATGTGGGTGAGGGCAACCTTTGGCGTTACAACCATTATCACTGTTAACTCTTTCTTTACTGATTACGCATTTATGCGTAGTTTGGGCCGATTTTGGCCGATTTTTGACCGATTTTGAGTACTCTGTCACTCCCTCAAAATCCATTGAAATTCCTAGATTTTTGTACCAGACCCAGGCGGAGTTGGGTTTTCCACAGAACCCAAAGAATTAGTCTCTCCCTTTGATACTTACTATATGGCAGTCTTGCAAACTTGATACATAAATTAATATCACCTCAAAAGTTTTCCATGGATTTAGGCTAAAAATCATGAAAAACTTAAAAAAAACACTATTTTTTCGGTGAAAATCTTTTTTGTACATTTTTTCATGCTGAACAAAATGATATCAAAATTTTCAGTGTATTTTTATGCATTACTGGTCATTTGGGTTGGTAACCATGGCAACAGATATGCTAAAATCCTGAATTTGCATAGTTTTGGTTGCCATGCTAACCGAAAAGAACTTTTTCTAAATATCCTTATTTAGCACAATTCCAGAAATACTTCATATTTCCTACAATATGCACTCTATTTCATTTCAATTGATACAGGGAGTGCTGAGATATTACAATTTGAAATTTGGTTGAATGATGAAATTTTCTCCTCAGAACACCACATTTGTCAGACATTTCTCAGCAATGCAATGTACATAAAGAAAATGTGGGTATTGCACTTTCCGATCAACTAGCCTGGGTTAATCCATCACAATTTCCTTTCTAATTGGAATATTCACACAATTCCAACAGTTTTTGAGAGGTCACACCACATACTACATGCCAGAATTTGCCCTAAAATACTCTGGTGAAGGAAGAGTTAAATGCATAGCAACAGTGAATTTCATCCGACTTTTTCTTTTTGTTCTTTTTTCTCTTACTACTAGATCCCGCAATAGTACCAGCACCACTTTGTGATGATGGAGGCTGGATACCAAGAACACTACATAAGTGCTCAGCACTAAGATTCTCAAGACCAACACTGTTTGAGAAGATGTCATGATCGAAATAGCAGAATGTGTGTTCACCAAACGATTCTCCCCTTTCACACATTGCAAGATCATACTGAATGAGAGCATCCTCATTATAGAATGCTTTCTTGTCAGTTAGGAATTTAACATGTTTACCATAATTTTTACATGGGAAGATTCTAGCCAACATGCTATTCAAGAGACCCATGCTAGCAGAAATAACATCATTCAAGGCGGGTTTTTTACTTTGTCATGCGGCATGTGCTGTTCAATGTCATAGGTCACAAACTTACTGCCAGTGGCATTGTTCGGTGAAAATATCATTGGGGCGCCTTGAGCCTGATGTTGTAGTTGTTGGTTAGGATACCATGCTGTTGGGTTTTGTAGAAACTGAGATTGCACAGACTGAACCCCAGGAGCCTGGAACAGGCGTTATTGACTAGGTAGAATTCCCGCAGCCTGGTACTGTTGTTGTGGGTTAGGAATAACGCCAAACTGATATGAAGCCTGCTGCTGATGGGATGTTGGGACAGGAACCCCATACATATGAGAAGTAGTCGGGGTACCATATACCATAGGTGTAGGTGGGAACTTTAGCCTGCCATCTGGTGCCCTAAATTGACCCACACCAGGCCAATTGACAGTCTGACTAACAGGTGTGACAGGTGGGGAATAAGGTGTGCCATCTCTGTAGAACAGCTGAGGACCATTACCCTTATTTACATCAGTATCAGTGCCCAACCAGACCTACTTTTCCTCCAGGCAAGGTACTCTTGATATGAGGGGTCTCCGTTGAGCGTGCGGTCACCGGAGCCTTTGATGACACCCAAACCTCCGCTGAGCGATAGATCTTCTGAGCTTTTTTGCAAATTATAGGGCATGTTTGGATTGGAAATTTCATGGAACATACCAACTGAGTCCTTGTAGTACAATTTGTCGACAATTGGGGCCTGCGGGAGGCCTATTTCGCCTGAAACAGCTTTGCTACTAGCCTGAATCTTGCCAACCGGAAGGGGGGGTCCGCCATCTTGGATTCCACAGTGAATGTTGAGATGCGCTTGTGCTTGGTCTGTCAATGAGTTCATGTCAGGGACCAGCGAAGGGCCGTGGACAATTTGATCAGGTAGGACTGTATGGCCTTGGTGCAGAGTGTCTCTGAAATTGACAGACTCAAGTAGACTATGTGTACCATGTTCAGTAGTCTTGGCACTGGGGCTAATCGTCCCTGTCAGACCCTTCGCCCCGTCTCCGTAGATTGACTTGGCACTTTGCCAAGCTCTAATGCCATCGTCCAAATCCCTCATCGTCCTTTTATTTTCTGCCCTGATGGTAGCTAATTCTAGTTCCAACTCACGTCTCTTAGAAATCCGCTCGATTTCAGATTTTCTGGCCCTCTCAGCCTCTTTTTCAAGCAATAGATCAGCATTTGGGTCTGCAGTGTCATCTCCGCCCGGGCGCTGTGCCTTGTTGACGGGGGCTGCTGTCGATTCCCCCGGACGCGTCGTCCTGGTGGGCGTCCCCGTGGTCATCCCACATGACTGACTTCTGATCTGCGGCTTCGTTTGGTTCACCATGTATTCCCCCGACTTCCATCTGGGGTTGGGGCATGTGCATTCTGGACAAGCGCGCTTGTTACCATGATATTCATGTTTACAAGCCCCGCATATAACCCCCATAGTGAACTCTTACGAATAAAAAATTCTCCAATGTGAGACCGGTGGTCCTTCCTGGGGCTAGGCAATATGGCCGACTACAAAGGCCACCAGTGAAGGAACCTGTTACATAACACCTGAATGGAAGTGGTGACATCTAGTAATACATTGGGAACTGCTACTGCCCATTTATCACCACTTATATGCGCGCATATAAGTAGCTTTTCTACTACACCAAATATATTTTCATTCCTTAGTTGGGGGTCAAAGCTAGGATTCCCATATGGTTTGGATGGGTCTTGGGACATAATTTATCTGTTATATGCATTCAAACATGAATTTTACACAATGAGGCATGAGTGAATTTTTTTTTCAAAGTGGTCATCCAGGCCCTTACAAAAGAGTAAAACTTTTCTTATTATATACAATCAAGAGGTACCCTAGGGGTTTTACCTCCATAGAATTTTTTTTGAGGTACTTTGAGAATTACCCAAGCCAGGTAGATAATAGTGATTTTCAATGCACACCGAATTCACTCAGGCTTCACCGAATTCACTCACACTTCATGGTCTTTAACCGGTCAGTAAATGATGGGCCTTATCTGTGTATAAATGACTCTAGATAGGTAGTACAACCTCTTTATTTGTTATCTGAGTGTTCTAATTGGTATATGACGTTGTATAATGAGCTGTGTCAATTCTGGTTAAGGTTGATAAAACATGAAGCGTGAGTGAAGCGCATAGGGTTTTTGGATGGTTAAAGGTAAAGTGTTATGAGGTCAACCTATCATCTCGTATGGTGTTTCTATCATTTCTATTTAACTATAGACATGTTTGAGTTATTCAAAAAGAGTATGTTTTGTATGTAAAATATATTTCTGTACCACATGGCATGCACACATTTCAAGAACTATAGAACTCTTGAATTTTTCTTTTTCAAAATATTAGTAGTCAGTCAAGATGGACCTTATGTGTATATAAATGACTCTAGACAGATAGTATAACCTCTTAATTCATTGTTTATGCAACCCCATTGGTATATGATCATGTATAGCTGAGCTATGGCCCTTCTTGTAAAGGTTGATGAAATGTGAAGGGTTTTTGGATGGTTAAAGTTCCATGAGGTCAACCTATCATCTTGTATGGTGTTTGTATCATTTCTATTACACAAAAGACCTGTCTGAGTTATCAAAAAAGAGTATTTGGTGTATATGTTAGGATATATTTCTCGACCATATGGTATGCGCATGTTGCTAGAAGTGTAGAAAGTTTGTACTTTCAAAGTCACAGTAGTGAGTCAAGATGGGTCTTATGTGTGTATACATGATGCTAGATATGTAGTACAACCTCTTTCTCATTGTTTCTGCAATCCCATTGGTATATGATGTATAGGTGAGCTGTGGCCTTTATCGTAAAGATTGATGAAACATAAAGCTTGAGTTAATTTCCTGAAGCGTGAGTAAATTATATATTAGTCTCAATGTAGTTGCTGAAGACACAGAACTGATATTGTATAGGAGACAAACTGCCATTGTTATATGAGGTTCACACACTGGAGACAATGGACATTTAATATAATCATTGTAAAAGTGTTTTTAATAAGCTATGCTTAAGTTAGCAAACTGAAGAAATAGTTCCTAATTATTCTGCATTTCCAAAATGCCGATGTGGAATTTCAGGACTTTTTGACCATTACTTTAGCTTTTTGGTATACATAAAGATATATAGTGTACCAGTTTGTACACTGAATTTGGTCCAGCTAAACCTATATTTAATAATTATAATGCTTTTGGAAGATTTTACGGCCTCTGTGATAAAAACTGACATGTGCATAGGGTACACTTTGCCTTGTGCCATTCAGATGTATATGGATATGGGAAAGAAACATCTGAATTATATTATATATTTGCTCTGGTCCACAAATAGGGAAACACAAAAAGCTTTCTGTGTACCAACCATTTACATACATGCCTTTCTACCTGACTGCAGCCCCCACTTGTGTTGTATGCCACGGTCTGTAGATTGAAGCAAACATATGCCGTATTTTACACTGTCACTTCTGAACGGGCTCATGAGCAGACATACTTGAGTATACATCCATCCTGATTTTTTGGTGTTGTGCTTATTTTATCAAGTGCATAGTGTAAAGGCCTGCTGTTTCTTTTGATGAAAACTATTTTTTTTTTGCCTATAGGGTCGCAGATTAACAAGATAGCATTATATGCATGTTTCTAGGTGATGGCACTCTGCAGAAGATTTACTTTGAGGAAAGCCATAAAATGCTACCTTCACAACAGTCATCATCACCTACAAGGAGAGCAAAAAGAGATGAATGTTGGTTCACCATGTTCCCACTGGGTGACAGGTTTGCATGCAAAGGCATTATATCACAGGACTTGTACTATTTTGAGTGGCCCTTAGGTTTAAGTCATTGATGCAAACAAAGACTGCACCCTAACCCCTAATCATGGGGCCATTTAGTGTGCACATGCATCAGAAAGGTAAATGCTAATTAAAAAAAATTACCACATTTTTGAATTAATCTCCAGATTGCCCTTGGTACTTCCCAGGGGTGCTCTATATAGAATGATGTCCCTAGTAGACATCCAGTTTCTGGGGTATGCATTGGAGAGAAATAAATGTCCACTGCCTTGTGATGTCATCCAGCCAAAATGATGCCAACCCCTCCCCCCGAACACAACACCATCTAGTGATAAAGTCTGCAATTCTTCCTATACCGAGATGTGGAGGTGACTTCTGCCTGCGTGCCACCAA
This sequence comes from Acholoe squamosa, assembly GCA_949317995.1. Classification (NCBI taxonomy): domain Eukaryota; kingdom Metazoa; phylum Annelida; class Polychaeta; order Phyllodocida; family Polynoidae; genus Acholoe; species Acholoe squamosa. The sequence continues at coordinate 65,649,441 of OX439044.1, forward strand.
AATCTTAGTAAGGGAGAAGGGCCAAGAAAGTAAGGTTGGTGATTCAGACACATTGTACCTATTGAGGCATCACTTCGCAGCAAGTCGAAATATTGTTAAAAGATGTATCTTGAGGTCAAGTACATGCAGTGTGTAAAACGAGTATAACCCACCCTTTAGTTGGATATGGGAACACATGCACATAACTGTGTTTTTTATCTAAAATAATGGCAGCAATATATGAATTTCTTTGCTTGATGAGCATACACTGACTGCATTCTGTACATCTGTCATCAACCCTCTATGCCTAGACTGTCTTGGTTTATCAAACCTTCTATAGACTAGTACTCCATCTATCGTCAAAGACAAGTCATGTGCTTGTGCTGCCATTGTTAGCTTTAGCGTTTGAGTGATTAGCGTATTGGGCCATATTGAGTAAGCAGATAAAAGCTGGGGAATAATGGCTGGATGACTGTTTCTAACCAGCTACAACCTTTAGTAGATTACTATGATGGATCAAAGGTGGTCTCCTATATATGTCACAGCCACTACACAACCAGATGCTGGCACAAGGTGGGGGCAGAATTAAGGCAGTGTAGAACAGATCAAAGTGAGATAACAATAGCTGAATGATGTGTGAGAGCAGACGGGTCATGGACATAGTGTTGGGCCCATATATAACACAGAGATCAGACGTTGCACTTTTGACTTTTGCTCTGCTTATAGAGATCAGACAGGTCTAGTGCTGCCTGTGGAGGGCTCATTTTCTTCACTATATTCCCTAAGCCTTTAGAAAAGGACAAAGTTTCTAGGTCAGACTTACACAAGGACTGGACAGCTTGGGAAAGTAGTGCTGTCATCAGGGTGCTGTACCTGTAATTATGACTATAGGGAGCACCCCAGGATGTCTGTCAGATCAATAGATGCCCTTTCTGTTGGATATCACACCATACCATTTCTTACTACTTTTTGAGGTGTCGACTGAGTTTAACACTATCCCAAGAGAGATTGCTTGTGAGTTCTGCAGAACCTAGAATGACCATGGCAAAATGAGAGGAAATCTAGAACAATCAACACCAAAGATGCAAGACCAATATGCTGATTGATTCCTCGACAAAGTGCTTAATGTAGTATGTAAACAAATAAATAGATAGAACTAAATGACCGTGGTGTACGAGGTGGCCGATCCACCATGAGGGGGGGTGTCTCCCCCGAGGGTGTGGATCGGCCACCGAGGACACCAGGGGAGTTTAGTTCTATATTTATTTTATGTTTTTAGAGGGTTTAAATAAGGAAAGATTATCAAAATTCGGTACCGTAGTTCCCCATACGAGTGCCGGTCCGCCATTTTGAATGTTTACATGCACCCAGAACGAGGCTGCAGTGGTGGATCGGCCGCTGTGGTGGATCGGCACACCTTACGCCACTGGGGGTGTGCGGATCGGCCCTGCAATGCTATCTCTATGGGAAGAAGTTACTTCACATAAAATAAAGTAAATAAATTATACATTGCCACATAAGATTTCTCCTGGAAGAACACAGTTCTGCACAACTACACAAGTAGAAATACATGCTTAGATCCACATATAGTGTAAGTCAAGAAAACTATCTGTACAGCACACATTTGTTGACTGCTGAAGGGCATTTCTCAACATGGTACGACTGAATACTGCCACTTCAACTTGCGTCCCACAAAGTTAGAGTGAGTGATTATGGTATTGCATTACAACCGTTCTGTAAATAACTGGCCTTTAATAGACTGAGGGAGCCTACTGTGATTTCAGATCAAAGAAAATCAAATTAGGATAGCAACAGCCCATTGCTTCTTCCAGAGTATTATCTTTTAGCAGACTACCATGATGGACCAAAGGTGACCTCCTTTGGCTTAGTCAGGATTGCTACACCAGATTCAACATCTTAGTTCAGGATGGCATTTCAAAACCATAGCTATAGATCTTATCCTTTTGAAATGCCCTGCATGTTTAGGGCAATGCTGGTTAGATCAAAGTGAGATAACAATAGTTGAATGATGTGTAAGAGAGCAGAGCAGGGTCATGGTCATAGTGTTAGGTTCACATAACATAAAATCTCTTCTCACAGAGATCTGACAGATCAAAGTTGCTCTGGTTAATAATAGGAATATACGTATCTCACACAAGACAAAGATTGTTCATGCAGAAATTTTATTTATTTACCAGTAAAGAAACATGCTGTAGTTTAGGAATGAGGATCTGGCATAGAGTAGCTGGACATTATATAGATGAAGATGAAAAAGGTGGTACCAATAGCAGCTGTAGTAGGGGAACAGGGTAATCATAACGTCTATGTATGAGGAAGGCATTCCCCACATCTGGTTCATAAGATCGATCACTCATTATCAGGGACTGCAGTTATCTAAGGTGGTACAGTTCACTCACTTGTACAAAGATCCAAGATGACAGCACAGATTAAACCTTCTAGAATATTGTATTCAGACAATGCCTATTGAAAGGCACAATAGAGACTCAGGATAAGCACCTCCTGCCATTGCCACTGTTGTATAGCTCTATGATAAGAGCCTTGGTCTGAAGTAACACCTGGGTTAAATCCCTTTAATCTTCAAGAGTATCGTGAAGAGCCTCATCTGCCTTACTCCTATCTACCTTTTCTTTAAAGTAGTCCCTGAAGACATTTTACAAGAAGGAATAACTTTTGGATGGAACCTCTACAAAAAGCATATAGTGTTAATCCATAAAACAAATTGTAAAGTATGAAGACAGGTTACTTTTAACGATATCATATAAAGCTGTCGACACTGTTAGGCAGGTATTCTAATGTCGTTGATTGTCATTATTTTTGCTAATCTGATTATTTTTGATAATGTAAAATTATAGAAAAAAAGCTATGGGATTAGCCACAGTTACGGCCAACCGATGGCAATGAAATACCTGCTTTAATGCTGTACTATGGTACATGCAATTGCCATCAAACTAAAAGCATTTCTGATAAATAAGGAGGTGACAGACAGGTTTCTATTCCCAGGCGGCGCAGCAAGCACTTGCGCGCCCCCTATATATCACACCATATATGTTGCCGCACCGGGCTGTGTGTTTCAGTCTCAGAGTAGCCAGCACAGGGGTTATACCACCCAAATAGGTCAGGATGGCCAGTGTTGTCTAATGATATGTCTATGGAAGTCACCCTATTTCTCCAGTAGTATTTCTACTATTAAACCTGGGGCACTTTTGAGCACTCTTAGTGAATTAAATGCATAATGTCTTACACTATTGATATGTAGGAATGATTCCTACAGGGACTCTAAAATAAATGTGTAAAATCTATCTTGAATTGGCTAATTATCAAATTTTGGCCAGCCAACTGTCAAATGACATCCTCTTCAATATTGAACTATCCTCACACTGACAGGTATAAAACACATATCAAACATACACAGACAACAGTGGCCAACATGACTACAATCATCTGTTCTTTGGATTACCCTTTATTTGACTGTAGTCTGCTTAAGAGATGCAGACTCAGAAGTATCTGTTCCCGCATGGGTGCCATATTTACCGTAGTGTTATCTAGGTCAACTCATAGAGGGCGTACTGCTTGCTACGCCGTCTGGTCTATTCCATTTAGTGATTCCTACACTTGGCAGCTCTGAAAGTGATTTTGGTATGAATAACTAAAATGTTGAATGGGCTAACATAGGTAGTATGGAAAGTGCATCAAATCAGCAGGTGGTTATAAGAGCAATGTTTTATTATCTCGCTGTTGACATCAACAGCAGGCTCTTAGAAAGGTGAGTGGGCAGTAAGATACAGAATGATGGTGTGAAGCAACCCCTGAGTCTACCATAATGGCCCGTTCAAGCACCAGGGTCTCAAATAAGCACCAGTCTTGAATAAGCACCAGGGTACAGGGGTACTGAAATCAGCCTTAATCACAGTGTTCAAATAAGTGCCTGTGTCAAATAAGCGCTGGGGTGCAAGGAAATCAATGAGTGCCAGGGCGCTTAACAAGGCCACTATGGTAATCAGACCGAAGCTTTAATGCACGCCAGATGAGAGCACTAAGAAGGAAAGGCCTGATTTATTGTCCAACATAAGCAAGGTCTAAGGGGGAATTCAAACTTATGCTATTCAATATCCTTACACCAAGGTATACATGTAGAGGCAGAGTGTGGCATATGGTTTTGGATATGTATATCAATGGAGCTTTAGATCTCACAGACATCAAGTGCTTTATCCAGCCCACCAAATAAGATGAACTAGGGCCTGCTGGTGGTCTTTAAGGAATATCTTATTCTTTTAAGGAAGTTATTGATCTTAACCTGATGGTGAATTCCAACTCAATGGGTATAATTCAAAAAGCTAAAACAGCACAAAGGACAGCTCTACTTATCCAGTTGGATGCAGTCTTCAAAGTCTGGAGGTCATATCCCATACAAAGGCAGTGAAAGAATATACACTTGATACATGATAGGATAGCAATATCAATGAGATATATATTATAATAATAATGCCATAAATAGTCTGTATATATTAATAAAGCACACCTACAAGCAAGATCTCAAGAATTACTCAGGAATTTCTTGAGTCCCGACTTGTGAATACAACAAGAATAGAGAATTTTCCCTGGAATTTTGGACATGCCATAACATGTTATACTTGAGAAAGTTTGCATGTCTAGATCTCGAGAATGGCTTGGGAATTTATTACTAACTGGAATATAGTATAAAGAGTAATATAAATGTTAAGGGGAAAGGACTTGATTCCACCCCCTATTCCAAATCTAACTGGACGGGGTAGTTTCAACCTCCCCCTAACATTGCTGGTGGAGAACCCTAAAGGTTATTCACAAATTCCAATATGTATTCAAATTTAATAGGCCAAAGCACAGGTGGTTCAAAGATTGTTCAGAGCATGAAATAGAGCAGTAGTAGCAGTGCTATTACGGATACTAATAGGCAGAGTGAAGTAATCAATACTCTGAGAAAGTGGTATGGAGTTATTAATCAACCAGGGACATCATGGAGGTTGGCAGTACGTCAGGAAGGCGCACAGTGCATCAGAGGGCTGCCCAGTGCATTAGAGGGGCACCCAGTACGTCAGAGGGATGCTCAGTACGTCAGGGGCATCCAGTGTTCCAGAGAGGCATCCAGTGTCCCAGAGAGGCGTCCAGTGTTCCAGAGAGGCATTCAGAGGGGTGTCCAGTGTTCCAGGGAGGCGTCCAGAGTTCCAGAGAGGTGTCCAGTGTTCCAGAGGGGTGCCTAGTACATCAGAGGGGTTCCTAGAACGTCAGAGGGGTGTCCAGTGCATCACAGGGGTGCCCAGTGTGTCAGAGGGGTGCCCAGTGCATCAGTCAGTCATCCAATACATCAGAGAGGTGTGTAGACGTTTCAAGGGTTATAGGACATCACCCATGTATTCACAAATATCAGAGGACTGACACTAAGAATATATTTTTATTGATTTATACTACAACAATGGAGATGTTTCCTGGTGAAGACATCAATTGTATATAATTGTATTTATATTATTTGTGTGACAAGGTAGGATCTACAATAAGATCCTGGATGAGATGTTTTGTACAGAAAATGGGATTTTTTTTTCTGATCAAGCCAATAACTTATATAAAAACAAAAAAAAATTGAAAATACTCATAAAAGCGGTAATGTATAAAATAACGGTGTGATACTTAGCTTTGAGTGGAACAAAGTATTTTAGTTCCCGAGGTGTAATATTGGATATATGTGTGTGGATTCATCATAATGATGTAACATTATATAAATTGAAACTTATATATGTGGAATCATCTATGACATTGTAATAATACTGTATTTTGATTCATATTTGGTTGTTAATTTTGAATTGTTTGTGGTGGCCTATGGTTACTACAGTCTACCTGGAGTTGGGACAAGGTGTGAAAGCAGATTACAGGGGGGAAGAATCTCCAGTAGGAATGTGCTGTGACAGGTATTGAGGGGTCAGCTTTCTATCCTTGGCAACTAGTGAAAACACAAACAGGGAAGGGGTATATATATGGGGCTGGGTCTCAGTGGAGAGACACATATAGGATATCAGGACAGCACACAGCAGCCAAGAGCACCATGGAGGAGGCATGGTTGAGGTTTGGGTGTAGCTCTGTCCTGGGCCAGGAACAGTTACATAGGTGCAGTAGTCCCAACAAAAGGACCTTAGGCAGGTATGAGGTTGAGTTACACCTTGGAACTGTGAAGGCCAGCCTGGACTGTCTCGGGTGGGTGAGGTGCTAGGAAGGTATTTTGCCCAATAAGGTATTGTAATCTTTACTTTGATTCTGCTTTGTATTGTATCCTTGCTCTATAGTGTTGGAACAGTTGTACTTGTACATCCACTGTGCTAATGGTTTTGTAGGTGCAGATTGTTATAATCTGAGTGATATAGCTATGTGCTATGGAGCTATTGCTTGCCATTTGAGATGTAAATTGAGAGTTGTACATAATTAAAACCATTGAGAATAATTTGTGACATATTGATAAAGATATCTCTCGAGATAGTGAATAACACCAATAGATGTATTATGAAACCCCATTCTAGCTCCCTTTTGATATACAATAATACATTTAGATCCTGAGAATTTTGATATTTATTAGTAACTGGAATAAAGTATAAAGAGATATATAAATGTTAAGGGAAAAGGACTTGATTCCACCCCCTATTCCAAATCTAACCGGACTGGGTAGTTTCAACCTCCCCCTAACATCATCAACCTGCTGTACATGTGACTGAAAAGCCAGAGGGCATTTCTCAAGATGGCATGGCTACAATTCAGCCACTACGAAGTGAACCCCCTGAATCAGAGTGGCTGATTGTTGGTGCCAGTGTAATTATTTGCGACTATAAAATACAGGGAATTAATGGCATTGGAGATTCCACTATGATCTAAAAGGATCTAATCAAACCATCTCGAGAAATGCATTCCAGACTATTCCAAAATGCCACACCCATATGATTTCTGAGGTGTCACATTACCGTAACACATTTCTCATAGAGATTCCTTGTCAGGTTGTCAGAGCTGAGCATGACTATGAATATTAATGAGAGGAAGTCTTCAAAAATAAACATGGATATGTGCAAGATATACAATGGTTCCCTACATAGTATGCAATGCGTAATGTAGTACAGCATGTACATTGGCTAATGGGATTTCTTCTGGAGGATTTTGAAAAGTGGAAGCACAAGTTCAAAATACATTCTTAGACCCACAAACAGTGCACCACTTAAAACATATATATATATATATATATATATATATATATATATATATATATATATATATATATATATATATATATGAGACTATATACACCAGTGTATATATATATATAATTAATATGTGCAGCGGTTGGTACTACTTCTCCTCCAGGGCGCGCATGTATATGTATGACGTCATGGAAAAACAATTAGCACCTATAAAAGCTGCGGGATCTAAATTAACCGTCAGTTGGCGTATATCCTTCGAGCGGCACACACCACGCTGGGTGGTGCCAGAAATTTTAACGGTTTTATCCGTTTTTCCAAGTTAATACGGTGTTTAACCTATCATTATGGGTAGGAAAGGAACTACTAGCGGCACACAAAGGTCCAAGACCAAGAAGTCGCCTAAAAAACCAAGGAATATTGCCAACTCTAGGAATTCGAGCAGTGCAGATTCCAATGGGGATGGTCATGGATCATCTTCCCCAACTGCTACTGGGGGTTCATTGGATTTGCCTGTTGACCAGACGTGTATCGGGGAGCTGGAAGAACGTACCACTCGTATGGAGCAGCAGCTCGAAAACATCCGGTCCTTATTGGAAAACCAGGCGGTTAAACGGACATGTACTTCAGCGGCGGCATGCAAGTCTGAGTCGGGTCGTACACGTGGTGGTGTTGATAAACATTCCACAGTCAACATGGTAACCAAGCAACGGGGGCGTGGCCGGCAGCGCTCGCCTGACTACCGGGGTCTCCACGGCGACAGGGCAGGTCGGCGCCATCTTGGATCTTCAAGTAGATCGTCTTCATACCGTAGTGTTTCGACGAATTCATCGGTCTCTATTGGGTCAAGTACTTCAAGGAGTAATCGTTGACATGCTACAAAGTCTAGAGGTATGTTTGATCAGAGAAATTTCTTGAAAAAGGGTGAAAAGCTGGATAGTATCGAGAAACTGTTGATCGTTAACGTCAGAATGGTAAAGCAATTGCTGGAGGAGGGTGAAGATGTGTACGATGTGGTTAAGCATATTGAAGTTCTGGTGGAAAAATCTTCTACCAGAATATATACGTTGAAGGCCCTCATAGCATACGACTCAGCAGTCAAGAATAGAGCTAATTTTGAAGGTGTTGGATCGTTTGGCGATGTTAAAAGTGAGGATATTCTGAGGCACCTGTCTTATGACGGGACGGTGCAAGCGCAGAAGGCGGGTGGGTCTAAACCTAAGGCGTTCAAATCAAAACAGTCCAACTGGACCTGTTATGCTTTCAATAGGGCTGAGGGTTGCAGGGAAGACCCGTGCAGGTATCGTCATATTTGTGAGATTTGTAGCATGTCAAACCATGGCAAAGACAAGTGTCAAAAGAACAAAAACGACTAGGAAAATTCACTTGGGCAAGGTCCTGCTTTAGATTCTGATATTTTGATGCCTGATTTTAGTGCAGTACGTGTGGTAGACCTTCCTGAGCCTCCCGTTTCTATCATTCCGGGTGATAATGTTAATAATGATAGTGTAAATATGTATGATTCTTGTGAATTGTCAAAGAATTTATTTAATTCTTATAGTTGCCCAGTACAGGGTGAGTTTGAACCACTTTTTACGGTGGAATGTTTAAATAGACCCAGCATCAGGGTTTATGACAGTTGTGTAAATGGGGTATGTATGTGTGAGCACTTCATTTTAGGTAGAAGGGCTCAGATACTCCCGTGTCGACTTGCTAGTTTTCTTAGGCAGTCAGACCTTATTAATATCAATCAGATTGAGTCTGATTTCCTATGGTGTGGTTTTACCGAGGGGTTCAAAATAGTTGACCCAGGGTGTGATACATCATATGATTGTAAAAACTATAAGTCTATTTTAGAAGATGGTTTTTATAACGAGATGTGTGGTATTATTGTGGAAGAATTGAACCAAGGCCTGGTTACAAAAACTGAATCTAAACCCAAATGTATTCACTCCCTAGGGGGTGTGGAAAAATCTAATGGTAAACTTCGTCCCATCACTGATTGCAGTATGCCAGCGGATATCTCTATTAATAACTTTATGAGTACAACGTCCAAAAGCTTCTCGTATAACTCTATTAACACTGTTACCTGCCAACTTGATAGAGATGATTTTATGTGTGTAGTGGATTTAAAGTCTGCTTATAGAAGTATTAACGTTTATGGCCCACATGTGGGCTATCAAGGCTTCAGGTGGAATCTTGGTAATGGAGACGAGTTTTTTGAAAGTAACCGTTTGACATTTGGTCTAAAGTGTGCTCCATATATATTTAGTAGAATATCTGATTTTTTGACTATTATTGCAAAATTTTATGGTGTAGATAGGATAGTAAATTACCTGGATGATTTTATTATCATAGCCCAGACTGAATAGGATTGTTTATGTAAAAGGAACACCCTGATTGAGTGTATGGAATATTTAGGGTTTGTGGTATCTAAAGAGAAGGTTACTGAGCCCAGCCGGGTGTGTACTTTTCTAGGTATAACCATTGATTCTACTGCTATGGAGTTGTCACTCCCGCAGAATAAGTTAGATAAAATGACTTCAGCTATAGACGAGTGTTTGGGTAAAAAATTCGTATCTAAGAAGACATTGCAGAAGATTGGTGGTTTGATGTCTTTTTGTTCCCAGGTGGTACGTGGTGGTAGAACCTTCAGCAGGAGATTGTTTGATCTTTGTGCAAAAGCCAGGAATAGGGGTGTTATTAAACTTAATGAGGAAACCCAAAATGACCTGCTGTGGTGGAGGGATTTCTGTAGAATTTTCAATTGTAAAAATATCATTTTGAACGATAATGAATGTACTCCTATGTATTCCGATTCATCTATACGGGGCTTTGAAGCCTGGTTTGATAAGGATTATTTGTATGGTACCTGGGGCGATTCTAACCCTATGTTGGACTGTGTGGGTCATTTTGTTCATGCCCCTAAACTTGATAATCTGAAAATTCATCACAGAAATATTAATGTGTACGAGCTCTATCCGGTAATGGTAGGTCTTAAGCGCTGGGTGAAGAAGTTTTCCAACACTAGGGTTCATTGTATTATGGACAACATGCAGGTCTTGGCCATGTTGAACACTGGTAGATCCAGGAATAAATTGTGTATGTCCTGGTTGAGGGAAATCTTTTGGCTATGTTTTATAGATAATATTGAAATATATGCAACATATATTAAATCTGAGGAAAATGTTTTAGCAGACAATTTGTCTAGACTAGATTACAAAGGTGTTCCTCTGAAATGTAAAAATGTTTTAACTAGTTATAACATGTGTTGCTATGCTTCCAGATCTGAGGGAGCTGGAGCGGAGAAGGAGAAGGTTTTTGTACAGGGGCGTGGCTGAGTCCACACGTAAGGTTCGCAAACAGCAGTTTGGCAGGTACAAAAAATTTTGTAAAAAATTTAACTTTAGTCCCCTACCTTGTTCTCCTTCTCAAGCTTCATTGTATAGTGTGTATTTATCAGATAAAATGAAACCTGTATCTGTTAGGAACTATTTGTCTGCAGTATGGTATTATCAAAAATTGGAGGGTTATTCTGATTATAGTAGTAGCTTTATTGTAAAGAAGACTTTAGATGGTATTGAACGTAATTATAAATGTTCTTCTATTAAAACATACCCTTTAACCCCCAGTGATATGTTAAATATCAAATCTAATCTGGATTTGTCTGTGTATGATGATGTAGTTTTCTGGTCTGCTATCTTATTGTGCTACCGAGGTGTGTTCAGGGTGGGTCATGTAGTCGATTCCCCTCATAACTTTGAATCTAAAAATGTTTCTATATCTGTTGACTGCATTCGCATTGATGTCAAGTCTTCTAAAACTGACCAGTATGGTAGGAAACCTTATGTGGTGTATTTGAAGAGAAATGATTATTCTGGTCTTTGTCCAGCTAGATACTTGGAAATTTGTAAGAAGTCTAAAAGTAGATTACTATTCAATATATGTAACAAACCATTAACTTATAATTATATTAATACCAGGTTGAAGGCTATGTCTATAAAATGTGGTATTCCCCACAGAGTTTCAACTCATTCACTCCGACATGGTGGGGCTACACTTCTAAAGAACTCTGGTTTAAAGGTCGATGATATTAAAAAGAGAGCAAATTGGAAATCTAATGTGGTGTATAATTATTTACATGATTCTAAGCAAGACCTGCTAGCTCTTGATGTGATGTTATAGTGTGGAATGGTGTATCCATTGTGTTTGGCGGTTTTTGGCATGTACAGAATTGATATTGACTAAGTCAATTCTCACCAAACCCATTGTCTCCTTCCTTATTCCCCTTGTGATATTATTATAATATTATTATAATATTTATTATCATTATTATTATATTCCCAAGCGAACATAATTAACTTATGGGACTATATACACCAGTGTATATATATATAATTAATATGTGCAGCGGTTGGTACTACTTCTCCTCCAGGGCGCGCATGTATATGTATGACGTCATGGAAAAACAATTAGCACCTATAAAAGCTGCGGGATCCAAATTAACCGTCAGTTGGCGTATATCCTTCGAGCGGCACACACCACGCTGGGTGGTGCCAGAAATTTTAACTTTTACTGTGATATTGTATTATATGTATATTGCTATTTATTGTATTATATTGTTATTCTATATATTGCTAGTTATTATTGTTAATTTATTGTCTTATTTAATAAAGGCATGTACAGAATTGATATTGACTAAGTCAATTCTCACCAAACCCATTGTCTCCTTCCTTATTCCACTTGTGATATTATTATAATATTATTATAATATTTATTATCATTATTATTATATTCCCAAGCGAACATAATTAACTTATATATATATATATAGTGGTGCACTTTTTAGGTGGTATATCAATATATGATAAACCATGTATTGATATTAAGAAATGTCTATATTGTGTGGACACAGCCAGGTAATGGTTTAAATATGAATTTTACAAGATACTCCAGAGGGCACTCACTGCACATTGAGAAGGGCAAAACACAACTCCTCCTGCTTCTTACCCAAGGCAACGATTTGCACTGTCCCCCAAGTGGTCAAAGTGACTGGAATGAGTACCCCCAGACTGTACTATTGATACAGTTGGGTGCCAGAGACTGGGTTGTTAGTAGAGTCTATCTGCCCCCTAGAGTGTATAGCAGACACTCCTGGTGTGTCCTACACAAGAGACACCCGGAGGCTGTAACCTGTAACATTATCATAAAACAAACTACTATCTCTGATACTCAACTGATCATGCCAGTGTCAGCATATCTGGGTGATACAAAGCTTAAAGCACAGGAAGGCATTTCTCAACATGGTACAACTGACCACAGCTACTACGATTTGTAACCGTAAAATTAGAGATGGTGGTTGTAGTTAATGTGCTACAACTAGCCTGAATGATCAGCATTTAATATAATAATTACATGTATAGTGATTGGAAGGTAGTTGTACCAGAGTAATTATAAGTGACTGGAATTCCGCGATGATTTCAAAGGGTCTAGTCCTGCCATCTTGAGAAATGCCTTCCAAGCCTTACCATATATTGAGGCTGAGTCATTTCCATAGCCTGAGCATAAATTCTTGAAATAGTTTGTTTGATATACTCATATCATGTGTGAACTGCATTTTTTATGTAGAATGCTCTGCTGAATTTAGAAATCAAACGAGAGTCCAATGGCGCAAAGTGGTCAAAGAAAAAGTGACCATTTCCATTTGTTTAAATCAGAATGATATTATTTTCAAAATAAAATTGTCTAAACTGGACCCTGCATAATTATACATTGCATTTAAAGCTTTTTGCCAACCTTGAAGTTTTATGGCATCACATATTTTCCAGAGCACATCGAGCAGTTGCACCACTCATGGACTTTCCTGAATTGGATAAGTACATTGTATGCATAACAGGGAAGCCTAAGCCAAGGGCATTGTATTTGGTTGATAGATGAAGTTAACACACCTAGGGTCTGTTTCTCAAATTCTTACTACAATGGACTAAAGTAGCACCCCATCTGGTACAGAAAGGAACCAGTAGATGGCAGCAATAAAGGATATCAGAAGTTTGGTAGCAGTAAGATGGAATTAATTGCGGTCTTTTATAGGTTGAACCTTTGATTAGCTATGTTTAGATAATGTGGGGAGTACATGTACATACATTTCACATTATGTGTAGTTATAGCAGAATGAGATACTTGATTGGTTGATTAATGACACCACAGGGAGCAGAATATTATTGACACCTCTCCCTTCTTTGGTCAAAACATGGCACATTTATTGCCAAGTAACAAGCCCTAAGTTGATCATTTTTCAAGGCAACCATCTAGTACAGGGAGCGGTCCACTACAGAAAAGGTATACATATCTAAAAAATGTGCTGCCATCATTGGTTGGCCTACTCAGTGCAAACTTCCAATTCTACTGGGGGGCGTTACACAAACAGCGATTATGGCATTACGATCATCATAACGATCAAAGTGCATTACAGAAATGAAAAAATCGTTAATAAAAATTGTAAAAAATGTCTTGTTATATGTCAAAGAGGAAACCTGCGTTACACAATAATTTTCTCGTTAATCTTTTCTTGTTGTTTTCACAACGATTTTTTTATTAAAGAGAGAAATGGCCAGATCACAAAGGGGGTGCCGCAAGTTGGTAACGATTATTATAGATTATGTATAAATGAGGTTTGGCAATAACCAGAGTCTAGGAAATTGATAGAAGAGGTCGAGAATGACCACAAAATTAATATGTGTTGTTGGGAATAAAGGGATGAAGTCAAGAAAATAATAGGGTAGGTCAGAAATGACAAGTCAGGAAATTATTGAGCAAGGTTGAAAAATACTTTATAAAGTCAGAAAATTAATAGGTGAATTTTAGTTGTTCAGGAACATCTATGCATGTAGGCTTGCAATGACAGGAGAGGACGCTGTAGACTCCAGTGTTAAAGAGGAGGGGTCGCCATAGGGAGCAATGGTTTAGTTGAGATACACCATTGGATCCTAGCTAAAAGATAAGAGGGGAGGGGGGGGGTTCTAGACAACAACCTTTAATTTCCTGACTTCTCAACCTGAGCTATTAATTTCCTAATTTTTCCAAGTTATTCTTTACATCACTTATTTATTTTCTGACCTCTTCTGATGATTCTCAACTTGATTGGTTATTAGATCAGTGAGACCATATAACAATATATATCATTATAAAGATGAACACAGATTGTTATAAAGATGAACAAAGAGATCTGGTTAGTTGCATACAGAGGTCGCTATAGACAATCTTAATAAAGAGAGTTATCTAGCTAAAATTGTGGGAACTACAATTTCTGGTTAAAATCTACAATATTCCTCACATTTGTCTTGGGAAATGGGTAGCTAACATATTGAAACATATATCTCAATTTTTACAGCATGCAAATCAGACTTAAAATAAGGTTTTTATGCAGAAATTAGTAACGATATTTTCCTCTTAAGGCCAAAGTCCACTGTAAAAAGTATCGTTGTGACAACGACTATCGTTATTAGAGGCGTTAGCTATTGTGTAACAGTTCTTCAAAACTAACTTTATTATAATCGTACTTACAACGAGGAAATGACATAATGATGAATCGACGTTGTTTGTGTAACGCCCCCCTGAACCCAACTTTGTCGCAACCAGTTCTACATTGAGGAGGTCACACTCCTCTTTGTCGAGGGTGCAAAATACAAGGCAAAATACTTTACACATGACATTCTATGGAAAGATGGAGAACTTCCTATCCTGCATCCAGTGTGAAATGTTCCACTGTCCGTGAGACCAGCTCTTTCCAAAGAACTTAAGAGACTACAAAATTTAGGTATGATAGAGCCTATTGAGGCTTTAGAATGGGTTTGACACATAGTCCTTGCTAAGAAGAGTAATGGCCGCATTAGCATATGTGTCGATCTTAAGGACGTAAATTCGAAAGTCGTTGTTGAGACTCATCCTATACCTAACATCCATGAAATGCTTAGCACACTGGGAGATGCTAAGATCTTCACAAAATTAGATCTCAGTTCTGCATACCAACATCTTCAAGGACACCAAAGGAGTCTGCTACTTTCAGGATGATATCCTCATCTTTGTGAAGACCCAGAAGGAGCACAATGACATTCTATGAACAGTGCTTACTCACTTGTGACACCATGGACTTATGGTAAGCAAGGAGAAGTGCCAGTTTGGATTCCATTCGGTTGAGTACCTCGGACATACAATTACACATGAGGGTATGTGACCAAAGGATGACCTAGTATGTGCAGTCGTAGATGCTCCGACTCATGAGAACAAGGATCAACTTGGTTCATTCTTAGGCCTGTGTGAGTATATATGTCCATATTCATTCAGAACTTTGCTTCAAAAGTTGCCCCTCTACGAGAAATCATGAAGAAGGATATAACCTTCAAGTAGGAGAAATCGCATGACCAGATATTCTCCGATCTGAAATCCAAGATTGCTTTAAAACCACTTCTACATGCATTCAACACATCTGACGGAGTCAAGACAATTGTCACCACAGGCGCAAGTGGATACGGTCTTGGTGCTGTATTGTCTCAGGTCAGTGGTGGTTCAGAGAAAATTATTGCATCTCCCGCATGTTGTCCGACGCTGAGAAAAGGTACTCTACCATTGAAAGAAAAATGCTAGCATGCTTTTGGGCATCTCAGGGCCTATGCACATTCCTGTGGGGAATACCCTATACACTAGGTACTGATCACAAACCTTTGATTGACATACTGACGACAAAGTGTTTCTCGTCTGACAGAAAAAGTCCTAGGATCAACATGTGGTCTGCACGACTGCTTGAGTACAACTTCCATGCTACATATGTTCCCAGTGCCAATAACAAGATAGCTGACTGTCTAACATGCCTTCCGGTACCAGGATCTCTTAGTGAGTTCTGCCATGATTATCCCATTGACGAGAGTATTGCACACATACAGGATGTTAAAAATGGTGTCATTACTGCTGATGAACTGCGGGATGCTATCAAAGACGACGCCAACTTGCAAAGTGCCATGGAGTACACTATATCTTCATGGCCTTCAGTAAAGTCACTTCCTAGTGAGGTGGCTAAGTTCCATAGTGTTGCTCATGAACTATCCTTTGAGATTGGAATGTTACACAGAGGTGAGCGCCTCATTATTCCTGACTCACTAAAAGCCTTAGTGGTACAGCTCGCCAATGACGGACACTTCAGAATGACTATGTCAAAACGAAGGCTATGTCAGTACTATTGGTGGCCATCAATGGATCGCCACGTAGAACAGGCTGTAAAAAACTGCACATATTTCATTTTGGATTTCAAAAGTGGAGTGTGATAGCAAGAATCAAAAACAGATTTTGACTTTGAATTTCAAAAGTGAAATGCAAAACAAGAAATGAAAATTGATTTTCAATTTGAATATCAAAAGTGGAAAACTCTATTTTTGATCTGAAAATGGTGCTTTATGTCTGTCTGTCAACTCACACATCACTTGTGACAGGTATCCTATAGCATTGGGCATGATAAGGAAACCAGAAGAAATGTTTCCAAAGTGAAAGTTCAAATCACATTTGAAAAGTTAAAATTAATTTTCATCTTGAATACCATGCAGTCTGTCTGTCAACTAACAGAACTGGACACTGGGCACTAAACAAACACCTTTTGGGAAGAGCAGGTTAGCAGTTATGGGGTAGGGGAATGGGACTTGACGAAACTGACAATAGGGAGTAGGGGAGTAGGGCGATGAGATAGGAGGGGAGAGGGGAGTAGGGGAATGAGGTAGGAGGGGAGTGGGGGAGTAGGGGAATGAGGTAGGAGGGGAGTGGGGAGTCGGGACAAACCTTATATATGTCATCTCACGCCACCTCTCACCCCAGTTCCACTCCCTGAGAGAGTGTGGCAAAAGGTTGCTATGGATATTGTTGGTCCATTTCCAAATGCAAAGTACAAATTCACTATTGTCTTAGTAGATTACTACTCTAAATGGTGTGAGGTTTTATTCGTCACTGAGGTGACAACCTCCAAAGTCAAACACATTCTCATCAAAGTGTTTGCAATTGAATGTTTTCCCGAATTTCTTGTTACTGATAACGGTGTACAATTTTGTTCACATGAGATGAAGTCTTTCCTTTCAGAACACAATATTACACATTGTCGAGTTGCTCTGTATTATCCGCAGGCCAATCGTCTAGTCGAGAGGATGAACCATACCATCAAGGAGGGTATTCAGATAGGTGAACTTGAGGGTAAGACTCCAACTGATGCTGTGATAACATAGTATCTAGTGGACCTCTAAATGTGCATTTAAGTGATCATTTTCCTATTTACTTTATTAAAAAGCAAGTTTATGTTAAACCAACCTACCGTATATTTTTGGGAAGGTGTTATCGACTTTTTGATTTGCAGGAATTAAGTAATTTCAACTGGGAAATGTATGATAAGTGTATTGATCCAAATGAATGTTGGGATATTTTAGAAAATGTGTTAATAAGGTTTCTCGATGCTCAATGTCCAGTTCAGCATTTCAAAGTTAGGGACAAGCCCTCTCCATGGTTGTCAAACGAGTTCCTAGCAAGAATTAAAGCTGGGACAAGATCTGAAATATAAAGATTTTCCAATTTATGCATATATCATCACCCTACTTGTGAAAGTTTCCTGCCAAAGTCTCAAACTATTCAGTGCATTCTAACTATGTCAAATTCAAGCATATATGTAGGTAAAAATAAAATGCTTCCAGTATTTTATTCATGTCAACAAGAAGTCTTGATTATACCAGCACAGTGGTGCCATCTGAAGCCATAAAGCAAAGTATTCTATAATGGAGGTGAACTTGATTTGGATGCCTGGCAGCAGAGCAGACACTACGTCAGTGTCTCACAGCGCCTGGATTCAGAAGGCGCTGTGATAGGACCTCGCTTAGCCAGGTTATGTGATACAGAATTTAGATTTAAGGGTAAAAGATGTATGACGGACATGCCTGATATGGAGTTTACTGATGAAGATATTGTCAAGGCCTTACAAGATGTTGACATTTCTAAGTCGTCTGCCATTGAATACTTGCCTACAAACATTTTTAAACAAGCCATGCTCCATTTACCATCTAAGTTTATTAAACTTATTAAATTATGTGTCGAGATAGGGATTATACCTGATGTTTGGAAAATAGCCACTGTTACACCACTGCCAAAGGGGGGACCTACTTAAAGTCTCAAATTATAGACCAATTAGTGTTTTACATTTTACCAGTTCCTGTAAAAACTCTAGAGCGTCTTATCCATATGAGAATATCTAATCATCTTCAAAATTATGATATATTATCAAAAAATCAAGTGGGTATCAAAAAAGTAAATTAGCTTTGGATTCAATAGCCAAGTTTTCAAATCATATTTTAAGCAACAGAAACCAAGGAAATATAACATTAGCAGCCTTTATTGATATCAAAAAGGCTTTTGATTATGTAAATTACTTAATACTTCTGGCCAAATTAGAGCAATACGGGATAAGAAATAGAAATTTAACTTTGATAGAAAACTACTTATCTAGACGTCAGTAGTGTTCAATTGCAAATCATGTGCAATCTGAAAATAGTTCATTAACCTGTGGCCTTCCCCAAGGATCTATTATTTTTCTTATTATACATAAATGACTGTATTGATGATAATGATCTACACCATACTATTCTTTATGCTGGTGATTCTGTTTTGTATGTATCTGGTAAAGACATTAATATCTTAGCTAATCAACTACAAAATGCTCTACAATCCTTTTCTGTTTGGGCTTCCTCAAATAAACTTACTATGAATGAGTCAAAAAAGACTAAAGTTATGACCTTTGCCTCTGCTATTAAAATGAAAAAAAATCCAAAAGCCAAAAATAGTGGTTAATGGCAAGATGATAATGAGTGTGTTATCTTACAAATATCTTGGAGTCTTACTTGATCAAGAACTAAATTTTGATATGTACTTAAGAGCTGTTATTAAGAGAGTTAGATATGAATCACTTTTGCTATACAAGGTTAGGAAATGTATGTCTTCTAGGGTGAGGCTCAAAATGTACAAATCCCATGTATTGTGACATTCTTTAGCATACAGCAAATGTCAATAATTTTGATGAGTTACAGTGCTAACAAAACAAATCTTAAAAGTCTTGCAAAGCGTATGAGAATAGCCTCAAAGTAATGTGTGCTCAGGCTTGGAACAGCCTGTCAGTAAAATCAAGGAACGTAAAAGAACACTGTCAGTTCAAAAGCCTCTTGAAGATGACATTGTATGATTTTCAATGAGTGTTGTAGGTTATCAATGGGTATTGGTAAAATTGGTTACATTTGTACCGGTATATTATCATTATAGTAAATTGTAACTGATGTCAACGGGAATGTCAGGGGGGATATTATTGTCCCAGTCTCAAAGTAAAAGAGCTGTTGCCTGTTCCTAATGGATGATTTATTCAGATCTACTATCATTATTTTTTTCACATGATGGTATTTTGATTTATATGGGACCACTGTACAACAGCCTTCTAATAGGTGGATCTCATTAACTTATTGCCACATCACACCTGGTATATTGAACAGTTTTCATGACTTGAACATGTTCTGTGATATGAATGCATTGTATACCAAGAAACAGGTCAGTCCTGAACCTGAATACATCAGTAAGCCGAAATGCTTGGGGCAAGGCAGGCTACAGGCAGAAAAGGCCAGCAAGCAGCGAGAGAAATGGGTATTGGGAAAGATTTTTTTTTTGACGTGTTTATTTTGTGATAATGAATTTTTACATTCATTTAAATATCACTATAGAAATAACAACGTTTTTGTTTTATAATGAATTAGCACGTTTTCAAGGAAATTTCAATTCCTTCATCCATATAGTACATAATGACTTGTCAGCTCATAATGTTACACATACAAGTAGTTATGTTCATGTAAAGAAACAATACAGCATGCTTATAACAAATGATAGTAATCACGTCATGTGACAATATTTACTCCATCTATAGGGGGCTGGTGTTGACCATATGTTGGCATAGTTGAAGAGGAATGTTTTTGTATAAATGTAAAATAGTGAAATAAGAAGACAATTGAGATAAACATAACAAGGAGGTTAATTCAAAACATCCTGGGATCGCAACCCCAGCAATCTTAGTAATTATTCTACCTTATCATATTAAGCGACCTTAAGATTAGACTGCGTTCACATTTCCTAGCCAGCACTAAGATCGCATCGATCTTAGCCTCAGCCCTCCTACCCTATTCCAAGAAGAACTGACTAGGCACAGGGGTAAGAGTCCCAAAATAAAGGAATAGCTGTGGAGTCACTCTTCTTCACAAGTATGCTTATACCATCGTTCCCCGTCCCCATATGGGCTAACAAAAGAGCACAGGGTGCAGTTGACCCCCGTACAGTATTCAAGAGTTGTTTCCATGAATGTATGATTTATGCTTGCCTATTAGAAGCATTGTGCCCTCCCCCAGGGGAAAGAGAGAATTGAAAAATTACCTTACAGTGCATAACGCATGAGTAGCCCTAAGAGCCCTCAAGGACACTCAGCAAATGTCCTCCCTCCCCTCTATATGTATGCAGCAGGCTATTCACTCTTTCGATCAGGAGTGTTCCCTGTAAGTGCTCTTGTACTCAGGTGAAACCACTATGCCATTCTTTCACTAAGATCGCAGTGATCTTAGAGCTGGAAAAGGAATAGTGAAGTGATCCCAGGACTTGCTATTCCTGAGAGGCCTGCAACCACTGCATTAGATAGGGTAGACCGGCCAGGTCTTATGATATGAGCCTACACTAAGATCGCTGGGGTTGTGATCCCAGGTTGTTTTGAATTAAGCTCCTGGTATAAAGTTGAAATAACAACATGTAACCATACAGTATACATACAATATGTCCACAACCTCTCTAGTATGTATAAAGCCTCATTCATTATACAGTTATTTTTTTCCAATGAGTGAATAGTTGAAAAAGGTGGCGCAGTCACTACACCTACCTTTTTAATTTTATAATTATACGAGACTTACCTCTCTCCTAAGTTGAAGTAGAATTGTAGTTATTCCGAGGGAACCCGTGGGGTTCAGGGGAATAGACAAGAGTTGGAGCTGCGCATGCTCAGTCAGTCCTTAAGAGCCTGAAGAGGGTCTATTAAATTAAGGGAGTGGTCATTTATTATCAACAGGGGGGGGGGGTGGTGGGTTTGAGGGGGGGGCGTAAAAAATTCTGACCCCTCTGGAGGGGGGGGCTAAAAAAATTTTGACCCCTCTTGAGGGGGGGGCTAAAAAAATTTACCCTCTTTTTAGCAAAAAAGCCCGCGCGCTACTATAGATCAAAGAGGGGGCGTGAAAACTCTCCGCGCCTCCGGCGCGGGGGGGGCGCAAATTTTTTTTACTGCCGTCGAGGGGGGGGCGTAAAAAATTTTCGCGCGTCCGCGTGAAAACCCACCACCCCCCCCCCTGTTGATAAATAATGACCACTCCCTAAAGACTAATAATACGAGATGTACTCTCTTCTGATTCTAATAAAGTAACTGGCTGAAGTAGGAGGTAAGCTTACGGGAGGGTGAGGGAGGGCGTCTATTCCCCTGAACCCTACGAGTTCCCTCGGAATAACTACAATTCTACTTCAACTTAGGAGGTAAGTCTTGTATAATTATAAAATTACTCCTTGGGAACCCTCAGGGGTGCCGGTAATCGACGAGAGCTTCAGAGCTTAATTTACCCCTGAACAGAGAAAACCCAAAAGATTTTGAGAAATGACCAATAGCCATGGATCATTGTCAAGTAGCTGGTCAGAATAAATTTTGCAGTATGGTTAAATCCTTTTGTGTGCATAAGGTACATACATTGGGCTACGGTGCCCATATATTAGGGAAGGTTAAATATACATATTAGGATGACTACAGTATAATGCCTTATCACATGGTTGTAGATGTGACCAAACACTTTCTATTCAAAGCCATAGCTCAGATTTGCAGTCAGGCAGAATATCCTAACTAATATGCAATGTTCCTTTCATATCAAGGAACATCTAACATATATTGGTTATACTTAAATATCAAGCACCTTTGCGGTATGACTGCATATAAGGTTGTAGATGTGACTACGGTCGTAGATGTGACCATGCATTTGCATTCAATGTCATAGCTCAGAGTTGCAATAAGATAGAATAATCTCATTAACCCTCATTGTTGCTTTCAAGGTATAATTAACACTGATACCCAAGTATCAAGTACCTTGCAAGAAAACTGAAGACGTGTCCAAGGTAGTAGATCTGACCACTGTCGTAGATGTGACCACACATATACTTTTCTTATGATATCTCTGGTAGTATGATATAAACACCAAACTTACTGGGCTTATTGCTTTCATATAGAGATATAAGGGACACATAGTAAGGATAGTTGAATATGAAACAATTAGCAGCATGGCTGCATGTATGGTCGTGACCACGGGTAAACTACCGTAATCTCTCGCGTAGAAGGCGCAGCCCGCGTAGAAGGCGCACCCACAACTCAGGGAAGGGAGGTCCACGTAGAAGGCGCATCTGCTGATCCTGAATCTAATATTTGAAAAACCCGCGTATAAGGCGCACCCCTAACTGAAGGAGCATGGTCCACATAAGGAACCCAACCTAAGGGGGCATTTCAAATATTGTCTATAGATACCAACACCCCAACTAGTCATGTATTTTCTTTAACCAAAGAAAAGGTGTAGTCTAACCCATGGTGCTCAAAATACCCTTAAACTGCTGAATGAAACATGCCATTCTGCTCACCATAAAAGTGTTTGGAAATATATGTACACCCCACTCACTGAGAGTTTTGTTAATTATATTTTTGACCTTTTAACCAAGAGAATCCATGCAGCATTATAACCAATAATCCTGCCATAGTTTGTGCTGCCACCTGGTGTTATGAGCTGTATGTCATTCTCTATTCTCTACATTACAAACTAGTGGTATCCCAACATGCCATGTCTCTAGAATACGGGCCTATTTCCCTGTTATAACTGTGGGCCTAGATAATCAATGGGAGGGTAGATTCAAATCGAATTTGTTATGTGTTCATATCTTATCTATAACTTGTTAACAAATAATGCAAATCAGAGCATTATTTCTTTCAAAAAATGAACAGTATTGTACCTTTCAAAATGATGCCAAATAACATCAGTTGTGAGCCATATGAAGACAATTGGCATCAATAGTAGTTAATGAGTTAAATGATTCCTAGAATAACACCAGGTGGCAGCACACACTATGGCAGGATTATTGATTATAATGCTGCATGGATTCTCTCAATTAAAATGTCAATAGTGTAATTAACAAAGCTCTCAGTGAGTGGGGTGTACACATATTTCCAAACACTTTTATAGTGAGCAGAATGGCATGTTTCATTCAGCAGGTTAAGGGTATTTTGAGCACCATGGGTTAGACTACACCTTTTCTTTGGTTAAAGAAAATACATGACATTGTGGACATAACTTTGGATTGGTAGTTGGAGATACCCCGCGTATAAGGCGCACCCCCAACTCAAGGCAGCCTTGCTCCCGCGTACAAGACCCATGAACGATCTGATTCGCGTATAAGACGCGCCTTATACGCGGGAGATTACGGTACCCCAAAATGTGATCCTCGCCGCTGGGTTCTACAGGTAGGTCCAATTTTGTGTGTGTGCTACATAGGAGTTGTAAGGGCTCTGCATGGTATATTTTATTATTCCATATACTGTGTGTTTCCTAGTGTAAAGGAACCTGAAAAAAGTTGTAGATGTGACCACTCATCAATTACAAAAAATGTTTTATGCACCCATTCACCACAAAAGATTATCCATGGATCTCCAACTGTTACTAAAAAGGTCTCTACCCTGGGGGAAATATACCAAATGTAATGGATAAGGATTTGGCCCATTGTTTATTCATTTTTTAACAAGGGAAAAAAATTAGTTCCTCTTTTTGGCTGTTCTGACCCCTGTTGACCTCTTAGTATGCTTCACAGATAGGCAAGACCATGGTTCCCCTTCAAGCCCTAAACCTTGATGACCAACTAACACAAATACATCTATCATTTTGAAGAATTTATTGAAAGGCAGGCAAAGACAACCCAGTTGATGACGATTCATGGCCATTGGTCAAATACTAACTTTATTTTCACCACGCATCTCTACCAAGTTATCTTTAGCGTTTTTGGGCATTAGCTTGGAAAAGTTTACTACCAACGTCTATGTTCTTATGGTAGAATTTTGCAAAATTTTCAAATGATGGTATCAGGGCTGATAGGGCACACCGTGCTGTGTTTATAGCACTGTAGCTGTAACCTTCTTTCTGTAATTCCTTAAGAAACCTACAAATTGGGGTATAGTAGGCCCTAAAGTGGGGATGTTTTGCTTCACACCATTTCTTGACATACACATCATATACTGAGTGAGTTCTCCAAGAATCCAGTATGAGATCAACTGTTTCATGTTCATAACCTTCTTCCTTTAGTGTTTTGGTGAGTAGAAACGGCAGGCCACCAAAGGAATCCTTTGGATCCTGTCTTGGTTTCTTGGTTGACCATGTTGGCGGAGGTTTCCATTGGCCCTTCTGAACCGCATTCTCTCCAGACTGCTGCCCCGCAGAATGCCAAACCAGGGCTGGCCCGGCCAGTCCGGCATCAGCAGTACTGCGTCCAACGGACATAGCGTCAGACGTTGTACCACTCTTCCGACCAGACTGAAAGGATGGAAGATGTAAGCATACCAATTAGTCCATGTCAGAGAGAACGCATCTGTTACTGATGACTCAGGTTCAGGGTTCCAGGACACAAACTTATCTAATTTGTTGTTAGTATGGGATGCAAACAGGTCTATGTCTGGGTCCCCCACCTGTCACATAGTTTAGCAAATATTTTTGCTTCCATTCAATGTCATCTGAGAAGTGGCGGGATTTGAAATCTGCTAACATGTTTTCTCCTAGAATGTGGCCTATAAGTAGCCACATATCCCTCTCCTCACACCATTCTCAGACTTCTTTTGCCATCTCATCACACTCTATTGACTTCACCCCACCCATCTTTCATATGTAGGCTAGGACAGTGGTGTTATCAGTTCTGATGTTAACTGTAATGTCCTTTTCCGGGATGAGGGCCTGCAAACCTAGCAGGATGGCTCTCAGTTCTTTCACATTAGTGTGTGGGATTCTTTCTAAAGGTTTCCACCTCCCCCCTGTAGGTATTGGACCCCTGTGGGCACCCCAACCTCCATCAGAAGCGTCTGTGCATAACTCTATGTCAGCACCTTCATTCCTTTTTTTCTTTGAAGCCATTGGGAGGCGGTCGCACCACCAACCAATGTCCTCTAGGCCGCCCTCACCTATGCACAGAGTTGCGTCAAAGTAGCCGGCACACTTTTCTAGAGCTATGTTCTTTTCCCTCTCTGGACGTTTGATATGGGCAGGCCCATATTGCACCCTCCTTGAGTTAGAGGTCATAAGACCTACTTTACCCGCTACCTGTCGAATGGTCGGCATTTGTACAGATAACATCTCTGCTACCATCCTGTTGAATTTATCAATTTTGTCCCTGGTAGGGGTAACTGTCATGGTCAGTGAATTCAGTAGAAAGCCTATAAAGGTGATTTCTTGAGTGGGGGTAAAAACAGATTTTTCCCTATTGACCACAAAACCCAATTTGTCTAGCTCCCGTGCCAACACTTCGGTAGTGTGTTTGCACTTCTCTTGAGAGTCCATCAGAATAAAGTAGTTATCCAAGTACGAGAAGCACTCGTGACCGGCTTCCCTCAATTTCGCAAAGACTCGAATGAGGAGTTTAGTGAAAATTTGTGGGGGGCAAGCGAGGCTGTTGGGCATGCCTTTAAATTCAAAAACTTTGTTCTTCCAACTAAAGCAAAAATATTTTCTGTCTTCCTCCCTGACTAGGACTGAATAGTATGCGTCCTTAAGGTCTATGGATGTCATCCAACATCATGGGTGCATCAACTCAACTGCCGTTTAAAGACTATTCATTTTGAAGTGTGTGTACTCCATACTTTCATTCATCTTTGACAAATTTAGAATAAGCCTAAAATCCCCATCGGGTTTGGGGCGTAAGAAAACGTTAGACAAGAATTGATCTCGTTTGGGAGGAGCCTGGTAAATAACTCCCTTTTCCTCCAGCTTTACTATCTGAACGTCTACCTCACCCGCTTCTGATTTGCTTAACGCATGAGGACCCGAGACATTGGTTTGGTTTGGGACCAAATCCTCAAAGGGGATTGTGACCCTTCTTACCATCCCTAATACCCAAGGGTCTTTGGTGATGGCGGACCATTTGGCAATGTAAAGGGAAATACTACCGACAACAAAATCTTGAGCAGTATGTACAAAAGGAGGGGGACTCACCTGCTCGTGTGGGGCCTCTGCTTCTGAAAACCCTTTTTCTTTGAAGTGGCACTGCCCGTCGCCGCTGATGGTGGTGAGTCTGGGTTGTCATGGGGTCGACACTCGGGGAGCGGAGTTGTATTCCATCTGAGGAAAGACGATGGGGAAGCGTGGAAACCCCATCCCTATGAGTGCAGCAGGGTTCATTCCCCTCAGGAAGTGGGTGTTCTGTCGCTTAGGCGGGTACTTGCGCTGCTGTTCCTGGTTCTGTCTGTAGGCAGGCTTAGCCTTGCCTGGTGCCGGCTGCTGTTTGTCGATTTTATCGGCCATTTTATGGGCTGAATCCATCATCTTTATGGCCTCCTCCAAGTCTCCTCCAAACAGGAACTTGGGGTTCTCTCCCCCCTTCTTGAGGATATGCTCACTATACTTAGCTATTACCATCTGGCGGTGATGGCGTTGACCATGCGAACGATAAGTTGTATACCGTCAGCAAACAGGTCTGAGATTTCACCTTGACAAGGTGAGTCTGTAGCTTTTTCAGGGCCTCTTCCTGCTTCAGGTAGTTTTTAGGCATGGGTATCAGCACCTGTATGATCGGTTCCAACTCCGGAACGACCAGTTTGCCAGCACTGGTATGACGCAATACCTCTAGTGAGATTTTGATTAGGAACAAGATTGTTTGTATGCTCCAGTGTTATCACATGGGATAATCCCTGGGTCCCACTGGGGGAGACAAGGTTTGTTATAGTTCACTAATGAGCATTCTCTGCTTATAATTGAGTAAAGGTGGGGGTGGATTGTAGGCTTGTAGGCAGAGGTCTGGATAAGCTTAGTGGTGAAAAGGTAAATATATATCGAATAATTATGATACCCAGAATCATCCAACAACAGCGTCTCCACCTCTCTTTGATTCCCGGCAACCCGAAGGGTTCCCGAGGAATAATTATTTATAACCCTTCTTTAACCTATCTCTGAATTTGTGGATTTTTCTAACACCTTCCTTAAACTTAAATTTAGTGATTGCCATTTGTATTTCTTCCGGGAGTACATTCCAAAGGATTACACCTCTATAATGGGGAGATCTCTTGTAATGCCTAGCAACTTTCCTTGGTAATGGAAAAATAATGTTTTTCTGCTGGCTCTTGTATTATTACCAGTACTATTTTGCCCACATATAGTCTTTGACTGTTTGTACATCACAGATAACAGCAATGAATCAAATCAGCTTTCAAGCATATCCACTTTACATATTGCATGTAATTCTTGAACATGGTATTCAACAATGTTTCCTTTTAAGCAAATACGTAGGGCTCTATTTTTTAGACCTTCTTCGCTGCAACTACTAGTGATAAAACAGCAATATTCCAAGATGGGTTCGGTAACAGGGTGGTGTGGCCACACAGTGCCTCTTGGTCTCACAATACTGTTTTGCCTAAGCATGTAATCAGTGAAGAAGTGCTCCTTGACCGTACAATTCCTCACTGGTCATAGGCCTGCCCCTCGATATAAGGTCCCTGCCCCTCCCCATCTGGTTCCTGCCCCTCCATATCAGCTCCCTGGCCCCCCCATCTGGTTCCTGCCTCCCCGCTATCCAGTTCCTGCCCCTCCCTATCCGACCCCTGCCCCTCCCTTTCACATCCCTCCCCCTCGGAATCTGGTCACTGTCCCTCCGTATCCAGTCCCTGCCCCTCCCTATCTGATCCCTGCCCCTCCCTATCCAGTCCCTGCCCCTCGATATAAGGTCCCTGCCCTTCCCCATCCCGTGCCTGCCCCTCTATATCAGCTCCCTGTCCCCCATCTGGTTCCTGCCTCCCCGCTATCCAGTCCCTGCTGGTCACTACCCCTCTGTATCTGGTCCCTGCCCCTCCGTATCTGGTCCCTGCCACTCCCTATCCAGTCCCTACCCCTCCCTGTCCAGTCCCTGCCCCTTCCTATCTGGTCCCTGCCTCCCTGCTATCCAGTCACTGCCCCTCCCTCTCTGGTTCCTACCCCTCCCTATCCATCCCTATGGTTTTCTGTTCAGTGCTGCAAACACTATGTCAGACATGTGCTTACCTATACACTGGCAGTGGCCTGAAAGTGGGTCTATAGGCAAAATGGTATTTCTTTGTCTAAGACACAACAAAATAAATTTGAAACCGTCTTTTCAGCATGAAAAGTTGTTCTAAGTTTTCAGTGAACAAATTTAATCATTTTACATGATTCTTAATTTTTGCCTCATTTATTGATTTAAAGTGGGCTCAACCTTTCCCAAGTCCCTATTAACATGCTTATGGAGTGGTGATTACTTGTCAGCAGATCACCCACTTTGCAAAAGACATAGGACTAAGTTTTGCAAATGTTTTATTAGGTTTGGGTATAAAACGTTTTTAAAAGACATTAAAAACCATTGAAAACTTGTTGAAAAAACATTTCAAAACCAGTTTTCAATGTTTTTCAAATTTTGACCCCCCCCCTTCTCAAGGGTCTAAATTTTTGCCCCCCACCCTTGGTCTGAATGCACCCTTTTAACCTATAGTAACATGCAGGGTTTTTCACTTAAAACAGGTGAAATCATTTTGACCCCCTGGTCAGAATTTCTTCAACCCCCCCCCCCTCAAACCCACCAGCCCCCCTCCCTGCTACTAAGAGATGATCACTCCCTAACTGCCAAAAAAGTGTTTTCTTAAGGCCACTCAAAAAAATCTACTGAAAAATATGACAACTGCAATTTTTCCCTTTACTCTGGACGTATCGAGATTTCAACTGCATTGGGCAATTAACCATGACCAAAATTTTGATTTTAGTACTTAAGAATTCTCTGATTATTGAAAATGAACTCAATCTTGTTAGATTTTACTTGATACTAAACATTCCATTTTTATTCCCTATTTTTGCCATGTTTTTGTATGTTTTAACATTTTTTACATTATAATATAGGTAAGCTTAGGAATCAAATAAAAATGCTTTTTTGTGATGCCAAACAACCATTTTTTATGTCAAGTGGGGAGGGTGGGGTGTATTTCTAATGAATTTTTTCCAAAGGATTTTTATGCTCCCTCAATGGTGTTTAAATTGTTTCACCTGGTAGAGGGTGGGTAGGTTGGTAGTGGGTAGGTAGCCTGGTAGTGGGTGGGTTACCTTGTAGAGGTTGGGTAGCCTGGTAGTTTGTGGGGAGCCTGGTGATGTGTGGGAAGCCTGGTAGTGGGTGGGCAGCCTGGTAGTGGGTGTGTAGCCTGGTAGTGGGTGGGTAGCCTGGTAGTAGGTGTGTAGCCTGGTAGTGGGTGTGTAGCCTGGTAGTGGGTGGGCAGCCTGGTAGTGGGTGTGTAGCCTGGTAGTGGGTGGGCAGCCTGGTAGTGGGTGTGTAGCCTGGTAGTGGGTGGGTAGCCTGGTAGTAGGTGTGTAGCCTGGTAGTGGGTGTGTAGCCTGGTAGTGGGTGGGCAGCCTGGTAGTGGGTGTGTAGCCTGGTAGTGGGTGGGTAGCCTGGTAGTAGGTGTGTAGCCTGGTAGTGGGTGTGTAGCCTGGTAGTGGGTGGGCAGCCTGGTAGTGGGTGTGTAGCCTGGTAGTGTGTGGGTAGCCTGGTAGTAGGTGGGTAGCTTGGTAGTGGGTGGGTAGCCTGGTAGTAGGTGGGTAGCCTGGTAGTGTGTGGGTAGCCTGGTAGTAGGTGGGTAGCTTGGTAGTGGGTGGGTAGCCTGGTGATGTGTGGGAAGCCTGGTAGTGGGTGGGCAGCCTGGTAGTGGGTGTGTAGCCTGGTAGTGTGTGGGTAGCCTGGTAGTAGGTGGGTAGCCTGGTAGTAGGTGGGTAGCCTGGTAGTAGGTGGGTAGCCTGGTAATGTGTGGGAAGCCTGGTAGTCGGTGGGCAGCCTGGTAGTGGGTGTCAGTATGTCGAGATGGAAAAGAAGGAGAGAGGGAGGGCGGAGGAAAAAGGATCACATATGTGGTTGTATGTAGCATTGTGTGTCCAAGGAGTACTGTGTGGCCACACTGAGAGCATGCCTTGGCAATACAGTACCTACTGTGCAGCCAAGCCCTTGTCTGCACAGTGCTCTACTGTGTAGAGAAGGTGTCCTCGGGTGCACCGGGAGGGAGAAACAGCTTGCCACACACTAGAGTCTTCAGTATCCCATGCATTGCCTTTCTATTTCATTTATCATAGTCCTGCACAATAAGCAGCGTCAACATGTTGATTGATGGGAGAAGATACTAGTGTAGCGATGGCTACACAGAGGAAAGAACACTGATCGCTTTGACACATACTGCACAGGTCACAATTTGTCTCCCAGATGACATGTATGAAGGCATGTCAAATGAGGTTGACCCTCTCATATTTGGTTTGTCAACTCCATTTGACATGCGTAATAAAGACACGTCACATATTTCTGATCCATTCACCTGAGTGCTAGGTAATACTGTGAGACAATTATGTAAGGGTCAAGAGCAGTCAATAACTATGTACCAATGGTTCAATCAAGGGAGGCCTATAATAGAAGGCAGGGGATATCATAGTCCCACAGGCCTGCAACACTAAGGCACTTTTTCCTATCTACAGAACTCCTACTTGACTGAGGACCTCTATGCAGTCCATAAGACAAGGGCATGGAGGTGCATGGCAATGCCATATGTCTCCCTGTACTGTAGATACTGAGATTATAGATTGTGGGTTAGAATACAGTCCTTTGGTATTTTCACTGACCCACACATAAGGTGTCTAACCACTCCAGTTGGAGTATTCAGGATGGTGGGTGTCTATTTTGATATTCAATAACAAATGCAGATTTAACAACGAAATAGAATTCACTACCATTTATTGATAGTATTTACAGACCTTAGTGATCTATTCTTCATGAAAACAAAATGACACAGATACATCAAATGTCTCAAGTGTTGGTAGTACTTCTTGGTAGTGATTAGTCCTGGTACCAAAATGGTTGTTTGCTCCATCTAGTGGAATATCCTAGAACAATTATGTATGTCAAACCATCACATGTCAAGTGCCTTCGACATGGCCGTGACCCTGGTCAACTCACAGATGACATGGCATTTTAAGGCATGTCAAATCATATGAGGATTACTGTGTGCTACAGTTGTCATGGTGACATATGTGCACATGTCCCAATGACCTGTGCTCTCTGTGTCAAATCAAGTTGACATGGGTATACATGTCACTTTGTCAGGAAGAATTTTCTCAGTGTAGTCAGTAAAGTCTATCTGGCCCCTAGTGTGTAATATAACAGACAACATGGGAAAAGGTAACATTGCGGGGATTTTGTGCTATTCACACCCACTAGGTGGCACAACCAAATAATACAAGAGGGTTAGGGTAGAGGCACCCATTTCGGACGCTCCTGACCACACAGGAGATGGCCATATTTGGTGCTCAAATCTTGTACCTTTAAAAGTGTCTACTTTCCATTTCAGCAGTTGATACATGATACTTTACTCTTAGGATCCTTGAAGAGGTCTTGATGAAACCCTCCAATACTGATGCATAAATGTGCTGTACATATTTAGTCTCTAAAACATCAAATTGCACCTCAAGTCAAACAGCTCATGCCAGAGGTGACTCCAGAGTCAGACACTATGTTATCTGATACAGTCACAATGGTTCATTGTATATGAAATATTCCATAAAGGCACATAGCATATAACACTAAGGAATCCAAGCTAATGCAATACTCCTCTCCAGCATACTCTTAGATGTTTAATTTTGCATACTTATAACAGGTCAGTCTACAGAACCAGATGAGCATGACTTCTATATGGGCAGACTAAATAGGGATTAAGTTTAGGTGTTAGATAGTAGGTAAACCAAACACAGATTAAATATTAAGATCTAGGAGTACATGTATATCATGACAGATTCTGTTTGTGTCCGACTGTAGGTGTCATCTGAAGGTCATAGAAGAATAACTCCCATACTGTAACATGAGGGATGTATTCAGGTTTGTCAAGTCAAATTGTTAGCAAAAACGTGTATATTGCCTTTGACATGTATATAAATCCTATAAAATTGAAGGTTAAGACATGATAAATTGACAAATCAAACCAGGATCTCGATTCACTCACCCTTCTTCATCTTCAGAATATAACAAAAACACCCTGGGTTTGTATAGTTGTAAAAAACCACGTAAGACAGGGTTTTTACATGTTATCCTTCATTTGTTAGGGTGTATGATACCTGAGTTTTCATGTCTAATTCAAATGATAGCTGAATCTTTCATATCTATTATGTAATTCAATGGAAAAATGTGTCAGACTTTAGGTACCTGTCTGACTCAGGGTGCCTCTACCCTATTCTGCTGTAACCTATCAGAATACTTTTTGTAGGTCGTCTTACATATTTTGACAATCATAGACCATGAATAATTGGCATAAGCTTCATTTACAGGACAAATAAGCAAATCATCATGCCCAAAACAAATTTATTTTCCATGTAAATTGACAGAAATTGTAATATTCTTAGTTTATGTATGCCTATTTGATTTAAGTACTCAGTTGACCAAGATAATATCAAAGAGAATGAGAAATGGATGAAAGTTCCCTCACAATGTATGATGTTATATATTTGCAGCACTAGTGAGCCACCTGGTGGCCATATATAAGACTAAATCCCCGTAATGTTACGTTTTCCCATGTTTTGTCATGTTATTAAGAGCCACCTAGTGGTAGTAATCTGTAACAAAAATAGATTATGTGTTGTCTCATGTATGAAGGTGCACCCCAATTGTTCATGAATTTTTTTTCTGCCCTTTGTTTCCTGGCAATGAACCACAGTAAACATCGGGGTTTGTAATGATTTCAATTGGTGCAATTCTTTATAGAGGTATTGATTTATGCACATAATAAAGACCGAGGTGATCAATGAATTCAATATATAAAATTCAATACAGGGACTGTTCAAGAGGCTGATCTTCAAGGACGTTATAAGATTGAATAATTCTACTTAAGACAATGAAACGATGTATAACTCAATGGAATGAATTATGTTGTTTCATAGTCGGGGTAGGTATGTGACCTTAGTAAAAAAAAGGTTTTCTTGTGTGATTCAAATCAGAACGACCTAATTATCAAAAGTAGAATTTTAAACATATAATTTGCATTTAATGTTTTATGCTAACCTTGAATGTGTATGGCATCCTAGATTCTGACACGGCGCATTGAGGAGTTGCACCATTCATGAACTTTGCTGAAGAGAATAAGTGTATAGTATGTATGAGAGGGAAGCCTAAGGACTTTAGGTGTGGCAGGTTGGTGGATATCTAGCCCTAGGGCTAAGGCACCTGTTCACCACTAGCAGGTGTGAGTAATCAACAAATAGAATACTTACACACCCACACTGCGCAGTGTCATTAGGTATCATATGTACGTAAATGTACACAGATAACCTCCAAAACCACATGGGAGGCATGTCACAAGAAGTTATGAATTTCAACAGGCTTGGGATATGGTTACACGATGTTAACCGATGGCTGTAGGAAATTGCTGGTCATATCCCCACTAGTAAAACTGTATGTTTGAGAGGCTTTGACCATTGTTGGGCAGCTCCCCACAGTTGTTGACTGGCCTTCAGTGACTCTTCTTATCTCCTGACTGCCATAGATGGCTGGTAAGAGATTAATACAGCTGTTTGGCCAGCCACCACCCCCCACCCCCCAAAGTTGTTGGGGTGGTGCAGGTGGGGAGGTGAACGAGAAAATTTGGAGTCTGCAGAAATAGTTATTTTATTATAAAGAGTGCAGTATATCTACACATATATAATTACCAAGCACACATTTGCACAAGTGAATATTCCATTGCACAAATTGTTTTATTTTTCATATTAAACATTATATGATATAACTTTCAATCAAAAATGTTTGGGGAATAGGCTAACGTTTTGCCCTCCCCTATATGATTCATAAAAACTGACGACATCAGCAGGGGAAGACGACCAGAAAATTGTGATTTTCATTAATACTGATAACTCACAGAAAAGATAGAATTACCACCTTTCGAGCACACAATTTCATTCCCAATTATCTTTAATTCAATCAATAGCCTTTAAGGCTCAGAAGGATCTAAAATATGTGAATCGACATGGTTAAAGGTATGCCCGCAAGGGGGTGCACATATGTGTATTTTCTACAAATAACTCGGGAAATATCTTTCTAGAAGTGACGTTTTTAAATTCATCGTTTATTTCTAGACAGGTCGTCAGTTTTTATGAATGGCCCTGCAGGTGACGCAGGGGTTTTAAAGATTGAAGCTCAAGCATGGGTTCTAAAAAATGACAGACGGTGACACCATCAAAGGTTCCCAGTAAATCGGCATACAGTTAAAAAGTGATGGAGTGATGCGCTATCCTTCCTTAAAAGGGACGTCCTAAAGATTTTGGCCTTTATAATGCAGTGTAGAATCCTTGCATATAACATGCACCCTAAGTTGGTATGGATCCTATAGGATGCAGAGCTTATTAATTTGGTGTATATGCTGCATCTTGTACACCAGGATTTATTGTACTGCAATCATATTGCTCTGTATGATAGGATTTTGATGCACATTAACATAAGGTAAAGGTAAGAGGATATAGATAGACTTTCACCTGTTACGACAATGGAAATAACACATACAACCTCCCTAGTATCTAGGACCTACGACAGGTTGAGCTAGGAGCTTAGGGGCAGAGCCTGCACGCTGGTAAGTGTATCATTGTTACCACCTATATGTACACTCTGTCATCATGCAATAAACAAGGATCAAAGAACTTCTCTGGATTCAGTGTTCATTACAACATCGACTTGTAACGGTTCGTTGACAATATTATTATTATGTATTTTTTTTATGAAAAAGGCTGATTTGTTATATTTTTAGACATTATTATGGTTTATAATGTAGTTAGAGCTTAATCATTGATTTCAGATATGAATAATGACCTATGTTCAAGGAGGGGTTCTGACATAACTACTAGGAATATTTAACCCAATGATGTATCATTTTAAAGATCTTGAGATGAACTTTGATAATGAATTTCCCTGCAGATGGGTGTTTTTGCTTGCTTGGTCACATTTAGCATAAGCCATTTAGTGCATTCATGTCAATCAGCCATCATGCTGCATGGATGTATAGTTGCGGCTTGTAACTCTCAGTGGACCAGGCTGAGAGTTACGGCCTGAAGTGTCAATTTTCCTCTGGTTTTGTAGATTTCAGTCACCAATAGGGTGCTGTTGAATGGTATGTATAGACCAATCACTTTAGGTCATGATTGTTTGTTGAGTCCCAATAGGCTGGGTGCAATTGACAACTGAATAATTATAATCATGTCTAGACCAATCAAAAGTTCTCTCAGTGGGGGAAAGTACATACCTACCTTCTGAGCAGACTACCTTCATCAAAGTGGCCCATTTAGGAGAATTTAGATTCATTTTGCAAAATCTAAAAACATACAAGGGCAGAGGACACTTCTAAGTTACTATACATTATTATACATGGTAAATCCACGTAGGATTGTCCTCAGGGGAGCTAGAATGAAACCAACCACGAATTTCCCAGAGCTTTTTAAACACTTACAGTCTATACCCACAACGTTAATGTCCGTGGGTATTGCGGGCTATACTACATGGATATAGCTGTGGTCAGTAACTCTTGAGAGCTGGCACAAAGAGCCGAACTATCCTTGAACCTTGCAGATGGCAGCCATTATCCAATAATGCTGATTAGAAAAATTGACAAATACGTTGAAGAAGACAATGCTTAATGGGACATGTTGATGAAAATGGAAGCCTTCATGGGCAGCACCTGTTCAGGGTCATTTGTGAGTGGCAGATTTAACACCCATCTGAAGAAGAAACTACACATTTACATGTACATGTAACAATAATCTGCAGATGCACTTAAACATTCTGTCAGCCTAATTGGAAACAGTACACCAGTAAGAGGATATGGAGCGACTTCCAACTGTTGACGCAACGGAAATGGCATGTACATGGAGATGTATCTGTGTTACACCTCTGAGCATCTGTTTATTAGCTGCTATATGCACACTTGGTGATGGCAGCAGAGCTTATCCAGTATCCGATTACCTGTCACACCAAACCCATTAGTCCACCGACTCGCTGTGTTTTACATCCGATGATGATCCTGAAAGCTCATTTACAGCTATTGTATCTTGACCCTTAAAAGCCAATATAGCAAGAAAGCATCATGTCGATCAGCCATCTTGATGACCTGGTCAGCAGCTGTTAAAGGCTTTATCCATGCATCATGCTAATGCCATGTAATAGATACACTCCAAGGAGGTTAGCATGATGTGCTGATAAGGTTGAGGGCCATTGCTGCATTTTATCAGTGCATCATGCCAACAAAATAATGTGCATGAAGTATTAATTGACAAGCAGCCCTTAAATGCCCTTAAAGGGTAAAATATGGCACACCTGTAGATATCACCTGTGATTATCTCACTTGAAGTACAGGCTGCATTATACCACAGGGCAATCTTTTGTCGTGGAACTCTGAAACTCCCCAGATCAGTACGACTAGACCCACTTCAAGTCTAAGTGGAATCCCTCACTTTAAAGCCAAAAATGTTACAGCCCTGTGTCTTGTGGTCACAAAGGATTGCCCGACACTTTTCCCTTAAAATTGACAATTACTTGTCTTATATAACGATAAAGGAATATCAAACAATAAAAAAGTAAGTGTTTTACTTGATAACTGTGAAACTGTGCATCTGCTAAGTGGGTATGACCTGTCCAATTTGTGACACCTTTATGTTAAAACCCATAAAATTTTGTGCGCTTAGTAACATCATGCAGGTTTAGCAACCACTGCTCACGCACTATAATGCAGAGTTGCAGCATAGCATTGCTATGGCTACGTCTGCATTAAATGTGGGTACGGGTGATGTATGCCATGGTTGCTAAACCTCCCTAATATGTGGCTAAAGAGTTAAAATATCTTTTTGACACCTATAAGTCAATTCATGATGCAGATGACAGTCAACGACAAGGTGGTCGACACTCACAATAAATATGTCGATGATCGGCAGTCTGGGCCATTCAACTACTACACATCTAGGTGTAAAGTGACCAAGCACACGCTGGACGGCAGTTTGCAAGACTACAGGTGGACTCAACTGGACACCAGTCAAATTCCCACCCATGTGGTCTTGGCTATGGTCAAAGAAATGGCTTTGGCAGGCAGCAAAACTGAGAACCCATTCAACTATAGGCACTTAAACCTGAAGGAGGTCGCTCTCAGATTCAAAGATCAAAAGTTTGAACTGAGAACGGCTTTCGACATTGACAACTGCATGAGAGCTTACCAGCAAATGTACACCCACAGCAGTCTCTCAGCACTCGGGCAAAACTGTGACATCTCTCTGGAGGAGTTCATGGACGGGCATTCATTCTTCATATTCGACCTAACTCTGGACAGATCTCCAGAAGATTTTCGCATCAACCTCATCAAACAAGAAAAACTAAGCATAGTGCTCAGGTTCGCTACTCCCACCACCCACACCATTTCAGCCATCCTGTGTTTCTTCTAAGACAACAACATCCAACTCATGGCTGACTGCCTCCCAGTGACAGACTATCACATGAACTAGGAATGAAAACTGGGGACATCACCGCCGTGTTGAAAAACCATCCGCACACACGAAGACACTACCTGGGAACTTTTCCAGTGACCAATGTCCTAAAACTCCGAAACCCTCCACGTGCTTTGTAAGCAACACCGACCCTAGTTCTGAACCGGGTCAACATTGGGTGGCTTTCTAACTATATATCATTGCAAGTTCTTGTCGAAATTGTCAGAGGGTCGCGGAAGCTTCAATAGAAAGCAACTTCAGAACCTGTATGCCAAAACCTGTGGGGCTCACTGCATCCACTTTCTCATAGAGACATGTCAAAGCAAGGACCCGTCTCAAAAGGTGAAAACCTTCTCTTAACTACAGAAAAACCTAATGGACAAATATGTCCAACCATGGATGAGGACCTGGCCAATGACGTGCAACAAATAAAAGTGGTAGTGGAACTAGTCCTGGAACTCGTACACAAGTTGGTGAACAAGGTGACCACGTTGGAGGAAAAAGTGTGTGTGTTGGAACATGAAACACCGCCAGCAACAAAAAAATCGGGATGTTCTTGGAACTGTACTAAAACTTTTTTAGCATATAGCTGTAGACTGTGTGTGAGTGTCTGTGTGTAACCCCTTTTTGGTAGTGAAAATAGAAGTGAGAAAAAATGAAAAAAAAAGCCTTCAAGTTGTTTTTTCACATGTGTAAGTAGCAAAGCATAAACGTTTTAGGTGCAAAAAATATGTTGCAAATACTGTGGCAAC
Organism: Acholoe squamosa; assembly: GCA_949317995.1. Lineage (NCBI taxonomy): Eukaryota > Metazoa > Annelida > Polychaeta > Phyllodocida > Polynoidae > Acholoe > Acholoe squamosa. The sequence goes on from OX439044.1 coordinate 65,688,276, forward strand.
CATGTGGTCGGTTTGTTTTTGTTAACGTTTTTTGTTGTGATTACATGATCATCACGTGATGATGTTATAGCTCTCAGCCAATCAGAGCTCGAGAAAGTAGGTCACATGCCCATATATATTCGAGTCTCAAAACTAGGCCACTTCCGGTTTGTAAGTAGGTCAAATCGATTTTAGTAGCTGTTTCTTTGCGCTGAGTTTACCCCTATATACTACTTAGACAGATAAGGAAATCACCCAGTAGCCATTGTTTATTTTGACACAGACTGACCCACCCAAATTTTGTGATGAGTAGATCATGAAGCACAGTGAATGGTCAGTCTACATGCAGTCAAACAGCCTGGACACAGCTTAATTTTGTATACGTTGAATGATGATTCTGAGTACAAATAAATGACACATTTTGCACTTAATTTGACCTTTGGACTTTACCATAAATTGTCAACTGGCAATACACAAAATGGGCTTGACGATTATTAATCAACCTAGATTCTCTTCTCAACGTATATATCATAGAAAAAGAATACTTACAAATGTCAGAATTTCAACCAAAAAAAAACAATCTAAATAATCATTCTTGAAAACTCATTTGAAAACACTCACTGTCTCATAAAGTCGTTTGAAAAGAAGAAAAAGGTCCCTGGAGGCCCAATGTAACACTCCAATACTGTTATGTTTAGACTACGTTATGACAATGAGGCATGACTATGGACGTGAGTTGAAGCCAATCACAGACGAGGGCATCTGCATTGTGATCCTACACTGTAAAAAATGTTGTCCCAAAGTTGCCAGAGATATGTTGTTATCTTCACAGAGATTCCTCCTAGGACCTCTTGTCAAAGCTTCACTGGTTCAATGCTTTTCAACTACAGGGGTCCACTGAACAGTTTTATGAGGATCCCAAGTAGATTCAACAGTGATCTTTTACAGTGTACTTGCATATGGATGTCTACCTCCCCCACAGGTGGGGAGAGGAGCAGTGGCCTTGCTCAGGAGGCCATTTCTTAACACACTACGACTGCTGTCCTTAAAATCGTAGTGAGAGCCTAATAATTTGGCCTTAACAGCACCATGACCTAGTAGTCCCTAATGTCTGCACCAGTACGACTGCCCTACTAAACCTTATGTAATTACTGCATAGCTGCTAATCATAGTGAGCAGTCGTAGGGCAGTTCCTACGATAGCCTGACTTATTCTTGGCATTTTTAAATCATAGTGGCTGTGTGCAGTCGTAGTACATTGAGAAATGGCCTCCAGTAGCATTAAGATACAGCATGTTGCCACCAGTATGACCAATAACTGGAGGCACACCCAAATAGGAATTACCCACAGAGGAATCCCATAGTCACATAAATCAGCTAGGACCTTAGTGTCAGTCAACCCGTCCTATTGCTGGCAATAGGAAACATCAGGCTGTCAGAGTACACACATTTACGGGATACTGTCCAATATTATCAGCAATTCTATTTAATAAAGGCAGAGTCTAAGGACGGATGAGACACTATTATTCCATATGTGGAAGGCTAGATGTGGAATGAGTAATAAAAGAAGGTCATGCTTCCTCTTTGTGAAACAAATGATTGGATACAGCAAATCGGATTGAAAAAGAATATGTCACATGCCAGTATCTGCATTTACTTTAATTTCATAGCAACGTGCATCATTAGAGCATAGACATTAAAAAAAAGATCAGTACACCATCCTCCTTCTATCAATCCAAAAGAAGCATACAACCATGAAATCAGAAGAATTTGATATTTTGATCCTTTATTTGCGAATGATTCAAGGAACCACTACAGTACTTCTTAATACACTGATAATTGTATGTGTAGTGAAGCACAGAAACCTACACACCTTTGCTGGCATGTTAGTAGCTAGCCTTGCTGTCAGTGATATTCTTCATGGCTTGGTGACGTACACACTTCCATCACGCGCCGACAATGGAGTGACTTGCATGGTTGCAGTTGTTATAGAGATATTAAGCTACAATCTACAAGAACTGAGCTTTTGTGTCATTGCTATGGAGAGGAGAAATTCACTACGTGCAGACCTAAGCGCAACCAAAAAGTGGTCTATGAAGAAAACTGTTCTAATTGCCCTTAGTGGTTGGCTACTTCTTACCATATGGAATATGGTCTTTTTGGTGATTAGCATGATACAATCAACAAGTGGTGTACAAATGTGTTCAAAGAGTCCTGTGAATGGAAGAATAAATCTTCAACTTCCAGTATACTTCAAGGGTGTCAATGTATGCATCTTCTTGTCATCTGCAATAATCATTGTGATATGCTACACGTCTATCACTCGCATTGTGCGTAGAAGCCATCTTCAGGTAACAATTAACCAGCCAATCACAGTCCAGCAGATACAGAGATTTAAGGCAAATCTTCTAGTCACCAAAATGATGCTGATGGTGGTGGGTGTTTTCTTTGCCCTTTACATTCCATCACTAGTTTCTGCAGTTTTTTTTTTTTTTGAATTTGAAAATCAAAGTTTATTGAGCCTCTCACAATTTACAGAATCGTGGTAAATGAAGCACAACTGGAATTATAATCAAACATCCATCAGTAGGTCAAACACAATCATACAATCAAGAAAAAAAAAGCTATAAATCATATTCATACGTTTTAAATAGGTACCATATCAAATTGTACACCATCAATTTTATAAAAATACATATAGTTATAGACACAACAATGAATCATGAAAAATATATGTAATAATGATAAATAATGATAGACATGACAAGCCTAGACAAACAAGAACAAAAGTAACACAGGCTAAGGCAGAAAAGTATAAGATTGTTGAAATTGCGACTCACGCCATACACCAAACTTATAAACTTCTATCAAGGGGGGCTAGCACTGTACAAAAATTCTAGGCTCAACTATATCATGTTCAAAACAAGTAGGATCATGTAAGGATAAAAATAAGAAAGAAGGAAAACAGCACACTGACATTGACACATGTTTGCCTAGCCTATTCCAGGATCAGAATCAGAGTCCAAACCATCATCACTGGTCAATATCAAGCTCCCGACTTCATTAATCGAGTTATCGCCATCATCTTCCTCGTCTCCATCATCGCCAGGACCATCATTTGGTACTCCTAAATTTTCAATACGTCTGATTCTCTGCTTAAACTTCATTTTAGTTTCAGTATGTTGATACCAGGTTCCTAATAGCGACCACAGTTCAGCACCGCGGTATAGGGGTGACCTTTTATATGTACTTAATCTAGGTTGTTTAACCAAAAATTTAAATTTTTTATCTGACCTAGTGACTCTGTCACCTCTGTGATGATCCAACATATCATTACATCTGGAGTACTTATACATCAATACCAATAACATTTCATCACGTCTTCTATCCAAATATGGAACCTTGCTCCTTGTATGGAGTTCTTCAACAGAGAGATATTCCCTGTTATACCTATAACACGTTCTTAGACCTCTATTCTGAAGTCTTTGCGCTTTGACAAGATTATCTTCATTACTACAACCTGCATAAACAAAGCTGCAGTAATCAAACAAACTTAGTATAGTCGTTTTGTACACCAATATTGCAACTTTAAGTGTCAGTAAATGACGCAATTTAGCTAATCTAAACAACCTGTTATTAACCCTTTGAAAAACATTTTTCATTGCCAATTCCATGGTTAGGTAATTATCCAAGTGTAGGCCTAGGTAACTATAGTCATGTACAGTTTCCAAATCAGTCCCTGCCATTTTGAAAGTACCCAACACAAGTTTAGGTAACTTCCTTCTAGAGCCAAACCATAGTGTTTTTGTTTTCTCAACATTAACTGTTAGACGCTTTTCTAAACACCATTTGTAAACATTATCAATATCAGATTGCAGACGGTTATGGGCTAGGGTTGATTTGTTACTGGAAGTATAAAATACTAAATCATCCGCGTACATAATATATTTACAATCAGTGATTACAGACCCAATGTCATTGACATATAAGATAAACAACAACGGCCCTAGAACTGAGCCCTGAGGCACTCCATACTGAACTGGCTGGATAGATGATTTAAACTCCCCAATTTTTGTGTATTGAACACGATTCTTTAAATAGCTGGCAATCCAACTTAAAGTACTGTGGTGAATTTTTAAACGAGTAAGAGTGCGTATTAAGAGATTATGAGGAACACTATCAAATGCTTTTCTCAGATCCAAAAAGCATGTCGCAGTTACATGAGACCTATCAACATCATCATATAAATTGTTAACAAATCTAAAGATGGCATCACCAGTTCCTCTACCACGACGATAACCAAACTGATTACAATCCAGAAAGTCCGCTTTCTCCATAGTGTCATACAAATGTGAGTGCACTATTTTCTCCGCTATCTTTGAGGGTACCGATAACAATGATATGGGTCTCCAATTGCTAACTAATCTTTCATTGCCAGATTTTGGGATTGGACTTACTCGTGCTAACTTCCAGCTGTCAGGAAAAATACCTAAGTCAAAACTCATTTGGTACAACCAAGTCATTTGAGGTAAAAGATTTTTTAAAGCCAGTTTTAATATGTCACAGCGAATATTTTCAATGCCTGACGTCTTATTTACATTAATTTCATCTATCAAATACTCCACTTCCTCCTGGCATACACTTATCTTGGGGTTACAGTCCTCAACTAGACTGTCATGGACAACTGGTGGATTTAAAGACAGAGGCAAATCACTGTCTAGCTTTGAGCCTATTGTAGCAAAGTATCTGTTTATATAATCAACTGAATCAGCGTTACTTTTCATTTCACCATCTTCACCAATTAGCATAGGCGGATGGTTATCACTAGATGGCTTTAATACAGAATTAATATTTCTCCAAAAACGCTTAGGATCATTTTCAGACTCATCCAACTCGTGTTTAACATAATCCGCTTTGGCGTATCTACAACTGACATTGATTCTACATCTCAATCTCCTGGCGCGTTCAAGATAATGTGTTTCATGCGTTCTTAGAAATAAGGATACACAAGTGTCCCTTTCATGGATTAAATTTCTTATATCAGCTGTCATCCATTTATTACCCATGTCTTTGACAGTAGTTTGGACCAGAGGACACACACTATCTAGGTAACATTCTATATGATTTTGAATAAACAACCATGCATCACTTGGATTTTCCAGTTCATAATACTCCTCACAGTCTGCCTCAGCTAACCAGTCCAAGAACAGGTCTTCATCAAAATTCTTATAAGTACGTGTAGTAATTGTCTTTATAGTAACTACACTTTTCTGCTTCGTTTTAACACAATAAACGGGCAAGTGGTCACTAACCATAAAGTTCAGGGTACCACACAACACTGTTTCATCATAAGATGTCATTATATTGTCTAGACAAGAGACTCTTTTTTTATACGGCCGCGTACACTGATGTATTAGTTTATGTAAACCATAGTTTCTGCACAGGTCTACTATTGTATTTGTGGATTTAGCTTTTTCGGACAATGTATTTATATTTATGTCACCAAGACACCAAAGTTCAATATTGCCAGGTATCACTGTTTTATACAATTTTTCTATGTAATTGAAGAATACATCCAGCTTTCCAGAAGGTGGACGATAAACCGTGGCTAATCTCATGATCTTCTGGCCTGGGACCTTTATATCCAGTACTATAGACTCTATGTTACAGTTTCTGACACATAAATCATCCACAAGATCAGCAACAGGAGCTAATTCATGTCTAAGATAAACTGCGAGACCTCCACCCTTCTTGCCTCGTCTATCTTGTCTATACAATTTCATACCACTCCATTTGACTAGGTCAGCATCAACATCATCATGAAGCCATGTCTCAGACATAGTAACTATGTCAGTACCCATTAAATTCCTGAATATCTGGTCCTTCTTTTTATACATACTTCTTGTGTTGAGATGTACTATTTTAAAACCCTCCATTGAAATAAAATCTTTAACTAATGTTGTTGACATTGCAAGTCGCACAATCCACCAATACCTAGACTAATAGACACAAAAAATAACACAAACAAACAAAGCAGGCTCTAGGCTAATCCTAGAACCAAGATGACCCCCCACGGATATACCAACCAAATGTTCCGTGATAGGTCTTATGGAGAACAACAACTAAAACGGAGTCCAAAAAATTTAGGTAGACCCACAACATAACTACAAAAAAAATTTGAAACAAAAATATTTACAAGATAAGATTACATCTTATAACAAACATGGTTTATAACAGGTGTGCCCCACAATAGTTTTTAATGACACAATCGGCTCCATTCTGGCAATACGTGCTGCACCACATTTCTCTGACCTTGTTAGATGCAAACTCCTGGGTCAATCCTGCAATCTATGCCTGGAGAAATAAACATTACAGGCAGGCTTTCAGGAGCTTGATCTCTCAATGCAGACTCTGCCGTATTATTGAAAACAACCCAGTCATAATCATCAATGCCATTTCGCCAGCAGTAAACTTTCAAGCTGGACAAGCTCCCAGTGCATCGCTGGTGCCTAGACGTGATGTAATGAGCAAACCACAGGATCTGCAGGTTCCATTGGTAGGAACCAGTGCATCACGGACTACAACTTCTACAAGGTTGCGGAATGTTCAAACTGCACCCAGATCCAGTGCAGAACTAGTGTCAATCGATGATTTCGTAACCCAGCCACAGAATCTACAATGTAGTCCACATACAGTACTTCTAGGAGCACGTGAATCAGAAGTTGCAAGTTCTACTAGGATGATAAAGATCGAATCCCACATGGCGATTTAGGCCTCCAATATCTCTGCGATTTTGTCTGTTGTGTTATAAGGCCCTTGTTGAGGCCATAAAACACAGGGGTTACTGCAAATTAGACCATAACCTACTGTTGGATTCGGTGTAAGTTTAACAATCCTTGCATTTTTTGGCCTCAGCAAGGGTCATAAAACACAACTGACAAAATCGCAGAGATTCCAGAGGCCAAAATCGCCATGTTGGATTCGACCTAATATGTGCAAGCTGCATCGGAAGGATCAGGTTTTGCTGTACAAAGTATGCCACAGGATTTGCAACATAACTTCCAAGTACAACTTGAAAGAGCCACTGTACCACGAGCTATGACTTCCACAAGAATGACGCAAGAACAGGATGTACACTATAGAAAAAGGAAGCTACCCAGAGTGGACTGGAATTGACAGTTGGAATTTTTCCAGCAAAGAAGGAAAGGTCCCCTATATCATATAAGGGAGTAACATGCCAAGACTATTTCTAATATTTCTCTGCATTAATACAAATGGCTGTCCCTACTTTGAATCAACATGAAATATACTAGCCTGCAAGCAAACATTAGAACCTGCTGTATTACAACGTTTTAACTGAGGTAGGGTGGTAAGTAGCGAGGGTAGAGGGGTAATTTTCGGTATGAGTAATACGGGTATGAGCATGATAATTTATAAGTTATGATAAATTAAAATGATTTTAAAAGGTATTCAGTAACTATTAGGTGGTTAGTTATGTGACAAGCAGTAGTAAAACCTTACTTCAGACAAATATAATCTTTATGTGGGCCAGGTTGAAAGCCATCTGGAGCTTGCTTCAATAGTTTCTATGAAAGGTTCAGTCACCTTGAGATGGGCCAAATCTTACCAGGTGATCTTAGGATTTTGGCCACAGTGACCAAATACCAGGCTACAGTACTGGGTGATCATAATGGCTGCTGGCTAAATAGTTACCACAGCAGTGACTCAATAAGGGACACTGGATCGTGTTTCAATAGTTTCCACGACAGGTTCAGCCAGCTACGACTGGAGATGGGTCAAATCTTAGCAGGTGATCTTAGGATTTTGGCCTTGGTGACTAAATAGCTGGCTACATTACTGGGTGATCGTACTGCCTGCTGGCTAAATAGCCGCCAGAGCAGTGACTCAATAAGGGATCCTGGTATGACAACCCTCCATGTGAATACTTAGTGGGTAGCCTTAGCTGCTGCCCTCTGCACTCCTTTGCTCAAATGCACCCAATCTAGGCTCTTTACACTACTACCTATAACCCTGTGGCCAGTGCCTTTGGCTCTGGGATGGCAGTTTTTTTCCTAAAGAATAAAATATCATGTGGAAAAGAATTGAGCATTACGTCCACACATGGGCCAACTATGTAGTTACTATATGCAGTGGTGTAGATAGAGCACTAGGCCTTACAAAGCTGTCATGCCTGTCATACCCAACCCTCACCCACCATGGCTTTCTAATAAAATTACAAAGGATATCACACCTAGCTAACACCTCAGCCCTACTATTAAGAAAGAATAACAGAGCATTTTCAATACAATTAGGTCATTAGATATAGATCTATCATGTTTGATTTGAAAGGGAATTATCTAGAACAATTATACATCATTTGGGCTGGGGGGTCTCGGTTGTCTTCCTAAAACCACCTAAAACTGGCCCCACCAGGCCCCTATTCAAGGCCTGGCCCCTATTGATTTGACAGCCCTCCTACCCCGGCCCCTATTCAAGGGAGGCTGCTATTCAAGGCCCGGTTCCTATATGAGACATTATGGTAGTTACTGCAGCCCTATGCTCATTTGAACACAGGAGTGCATACTAGACCATGAAGGAGGTATGACTGGTCACTATGTAGACAATAGTGGCTCCTATGACTGGGTGCTATGACATCATAGAGGTGTGTATTGAGCCAGTAGTTGAATAAATAGCAGCTGCTATTTTGAGGCCTGTACTGGAGCTCACTATGTAGTCACTGGTATGGAGTCATTTCTTACACCTCCCACTATGATTTGAGGGTGTCCAGTCGTGGAAACTATTGAAACACGATCCTGGTATGACAACCCTCTGTGTAAATAATTAGTTGGTAGTCTTAGCTGTTGCCCTCTGCACTCCTTTCATCAAATTTATAATAGCATGGTGGAATTTGAGGGACCTGCTACCAAACTACAGTGTCTGGGATATTGTCATGTTTGCGACCAGTGGGACATTTCAAAAAGTTATCTATAGCCATGCTTTTGAAATGCCCTCCGGAACTAGTTGGTACGTTTTCATGTCCCTTAAGTATAAAAAGCATAGATCTCAAACCTTACTGCAGCCATGCATATGCTCATTTGAACACAGGAGTGCAAACTAGACCATGAGGGAGGTACGTCTGGTAACTATTTAGCCAATAGTGGCTCCTATGACTGGGTGCTATGACTTCATGGTGGTGTGCATTGAGTCAGCAGTTGAATAAATAGCAGCTCTTATTTTGAGGCCTGTACTGTAGATACTATGTAGTCAATGGTATGGAGTCATTTCTTATACCTCCCACTACGATTTGAGGATGTCCAGTCGTAGAAGCAACTCCTCATGGTCTAGTTTGCACTCCTGTTTTCAAATGAGCATAGGGCTGCAGTAACTATATAATAACATATATAGGTGATCCCACTTTGGTTATCCCCACTTATAAATCTCTTACATCATAGCCCTAGCTGCTGGATCAACCCACAATGTTATTACAGGGTGAAATGAAGATTGACCTGTAGGCATGGTGGCACCATGTTTGTAATCAGGATATGGTTTCCCATTGTATATTGTGGGGAAAAACATGGCTGCAAAAGGCAAAAAAGGGGCAAAAACGGGGGGAAAATAATACAATGGATTGGAGTGATGAGTTTGCCATTTTCACCTACAGTAACACGAGGGCCTTTGTCTGAAAACAGGTAGATAATCACCCCTGGAGTTGAAAAAGATTTGCCCCCCCCCTCCCATCACAGGAGTGAGATGCAGGGTGTATGGGTACCAAGGATGTAGGAGTGAGACGCATGGTAGGCAGAGCATGAAGGAGTGGGAGAGGGCAGTGTAGAAATACCTTATCCTCTTTACAAAATCCACCCCCCCACAACCCCCGCCTCGGTACCCATAATCCCAGCGCCAAAGGCACTGGTCAGAGGGTTACAGGTAGTAGTGTAAAGAGCTCAGATAGGGTACATTTGAGCAAAGGAGTGCAGGGAGTAGCAACTAAGAGTAGCCACTAATTATTCACACAGAGGGCTGTCATAACAGGGTCCCTTATTGAATCACAGCTAGTATTGTAGCCAGCTATTTGGTCACTATGACCAAAATCCTAAGATCACCTGGTAAAATTTGACCCATCTCAAGCCGTAGCAGGCTCAACCTGTCATAGAATCTATTGAAACTAGGTCCTGGCCTGCTAGAACAAGAGGAATAAAACCCAGATCGTTGTGGTGCTACTACAAATATGAAACTGTATGTGGCATGGTGTTGTAAATGGACCTTCTGTGTACCTGAAAAAGAGCAAGATTTGATGTATATTTTAAGATTATAAATGATTGACAAAAATGTCTGCATCCTAGTCAAAGAGGCATCATGCAAAGACGATTTCTACTACTTCCGGACAAGTACAGGGCCGTACCCAGGGGGGGTGGTGCTTAGGGTGCTTGAGCATTCTCCAATATCAAAGTTTGATAAAGATAGTATAGTCAATTATGGATATATGGAGAGATGACATTCTAAGTTATAGCTATACAAAACACATTATTAAACATAGGAAAACACACCCCTTATCTTACATGTAGGTCATTGTAAGAATGACAACCAAATTTTGCATGCATATACTTGTTAATTAATTTCACATATGAAATAACTTTTGAACACCAGAGGTTAGGTTATGCAATTATATGATCAGCTCCATTTTGCATTTTTCTTTTCTTGCCATTTTCTAGATTTGACCAGTGGTATTTGGTTGCCATGGCATCCATACAGAATTTGGTCTGCAGCCTAATTTTCCAGTCACCTATAATGTTAAAGGAAGAAACCTAAATATAAAACTCAAAAATATACTCCATCTTACTTTCACAGTAGATAGGAGATGCTTTAAGGTATTGTAAGTGACCTACATGCAGGTCGTTGGTATAAACAAGACGATATCGCACCAAACTACATATCAGCATTAGGTTTAAGCATTGTTACAATATGGCAACCATTTAATCTAACATATTGCTTTATCATGCTCTGGCTGTTGTATCTCTGTCTGTTTTCATTCAGGTCAAACCGTGGTGGACTCTATAAGCACAGGATTATTAAATGTGCACCAATCTTTGAGTGATGAGAGTGGAGCAGCCTTAGACATGAAAACATAAGTCTTGAATAAGGTTTACTGATGAGAAAGGGCGGGTGTAGAGTCAAGATGAGATCTAACATTGCCAGGCCCCTTATAGCTAGCCATGAGACAAAATTAACGGTAATACATCTATTTTGAGACCATACTTGTATTTAAATATGTATTGGCCATATCAGAATCAGGCAACACCAGTTATTGTATTGTTCTCGGTACGGTATCTTAACTTTAACATGTATTTGATAAAAAGGAAAAAATCACCTTTTCTATTTAATTAAGGCATGTACAGTCAAATCTAGATATATCATACTTCAATAAAGTAAGCAGCTATTGGGTAGTAGTCCCCGTGATACTACTGCTTTAGTGACTAAATCAGGACCACACAAGTTTCAATAAGGGTGTAGAAAACTTAAACATGGAAGGAATACCTCAGCACTCAGACATGCATGCCTAATTGAATTTAAATAATTATGAAGCAGATTATTGGCTCTGCCACTGTTTGTTCATTGGATATTTGTGTTTTGAAAAACATGTTGTTTTCTGAAGATTTTCTTTGTTCGTTACCCTTTTCTCTCCATGTCTGAGTAATCATTGCAATAAGTAGATTTAGCGCTACGGATATCTCTTATACATACATATTACATGAGAATAATCATGTTGTTTGATAAACCAATATCATCCTTATAACAGTCTTTCTAGAAGCAGGTGATTGTAACACGATATACACTGGTTTATTACTTAGCGGGCATTGCTTAAAATGGCATGACTACTTTCTGCCTTTACAACAAAGAGAAATCAATTGGTCCAGATTTGGAAAAGGGGAGTTGCAAAAAGTGCATGGAGGTATATTGCCATATATACATGGGTACCCTCTGACTGCATGACCGGTTTGACTAGAATGTAATTCGGCCATACATGTCACTTCTGAAACAACTTGAAGATCTTGAATATCACTGATGGAACGCCTAGATGGCCACGAGGGTGCAATGTGGAGGGGTGAGTGGCGTTAGTAAAGAAGGCGTTATTACCCAATTTCAAAATTGCAAGATTGTGTTTCAATCTAGTCTCTTTCTTTTACATGTAATTATGGTGATATAAAGATCGTATGATTACGTGGAGATGAAAATTAGAAAGTACAATTATATATAATGCAATTTAAACAATTACACTTACCCCTAATATTTTGTTTCTAGAATTCAGCGAATCTGGTGATGGTTTGAAATACCCTAATAGCTAAAATAAAGAATTGGCACTGCACTGTTGGCTTATATAGAACATGGGCGAAAATGAGGTATTTGTGCACATTTTGTTGGTCTAGCCACTGGTTTTCTTTTCTTGTAAGCACACATTTCTTCATTAATTTAGGGGCATGAGATGTGGTATAATGTAATGAACATTTCTGCTTTAGGACATAGAGTGCTGACATACACAGATTTGGGGGTTTTGCAGTGAATGATTTTAATCAATTCTGTAATTAAATAGAGTGCACCCCCCTGAACTGACCATCAAATATCTGCCTAAATTACATTCAAATCACTATTGCCTACTCACTATTAGATTTTAGACCAATAATCATTGTGTAACTCCCTTCAGTGTCTCCTGCTGCCACCTCCCGTCAATTGGTGTACTCCAACCCAACTGAGACTACTGTTGGGATATGTACTAAAATTATTGTGTGTGTGTCTAGTTCACCACAATGACACTAGATGTCAGGTTTCTATCTCTAAAATGCATGTTTCTGCCAATAAAGTAGTGACCCATCAAATCTGCCCTACGTACCTTGTGTCACATAGGTACAGCGTGTGTCTCTTTATTACCGAAGTTCACTGGGCCGTATCCATAACACAACCTTAAATGGACCAGACATTGAGAGCTAAATGGGCAGTTTGGCTTATTTCATGTCACTGATCCAGTTCAGTTCTAAGTAAAGTCTATTTCTTTCTAGTCCTGTAGCACATTGGGTGAAAATTAGTGTGTACAGGTCAGATAATAAGGTGGCTAATTTATATTATTAACCATACATTTGGATGCAGCTTAGAAATAAGAGGCAGTATTGTGTGTACAAATTTACGATGATTTTGTTTTAGATCATTAGATAAACCCTGGTTATTTGCTGAGTAATGGTGTAAGCTAATCTCCCTCTATCTCTAAGTGTCCCTCTACCAAAAGGATGTCAACTCATAAATGGTATAAAATGTTTCCTCCATATGGAAGTTTCGTTTGTGTGGAAGGGGACAGTACCTGTAGTCCTCTTCACACAGCAAGATGGCGGGCACAGCTTTGGGACTGTTGGTGCTGCTGATGACAGTATGGCAAGGTAAGGGGCCATTTCAAATATTATCTAAATGCACACTGAAATAACGTCTCCCTTTAATAGGATTTGGTCGAATAGCCGAAGCACTTCATACACGATCCCCAAGTGATTTTACTGACAATTTAACGACGGTAGTCGGAATAGCAACTAATGGTCTTACATTTAGGCCTCCAGTAATTTCATAGTGCTATGAATGTTCCACCGAATCCGCTACGTTTATGGTTACAAATGGCCCAATCTATAAAACAAAAGAAAAAACTGCTGACAAAAGCAATAGGTTGGACTATTTGTAAGATCTTCAAATTTCTAAGATCTTCAAATCCTTTGCGAAACTGCGAAAGTCAGCTATATTGAGCGAGCTATACTGATGAGCGAGTTTGGGAAAATCAGTCTGTTTCAATCAGTCTGTTTTAATCAGTCTGTTTCAATGTATACATTATTCAATTGCATGATGCAATTTCAGAATGATCATCTACACTAATCTTTATGGAAACTATTACAGGTTCGGCTTCAACTTACACACTGAGAAAATTCTTCCTGACAAAGTGACATGTATACCCATGTCAACTTGATTTGACACAGAGAGCACAGGTCATTGGGACATGTGCACATATGTCACCATGACAACTGTAGCACACAGTAATCCTCATATGATTTGACATGCCTTAAAATGCCATGTCATCTGTGAGTTGACCAGGGTCACGGCCATGTCGAAGGCACTTGACATGTGATGGTTTGACATACATAATTGTTCTAGGATATTCCACTAGATGGAGCAAACAACCATTTTGGTACCAGGACTAATCACTACCAAGAAGTACTACCAACACTTGAGACATTTGATGTATCTGTGTCATTTTGTTTTCATGAAGAATAGATCACTAAGGTCTGTAAATACTATCAATAAATGGTAGTGAATTCTATTTCGTTGTTAAATCTGCATTTGTTATTGAATATCAAAATAGACACCCACCATCCTGAATACTCCAACTGGAGTGGTTAGACACCTTATGTGTGGGTCAGTGAAAATACCAAAGGACTGTATTCTAACCCACAATCTATAATCTCAGTATCTACAGTACAGGGAGACATATGGCATTGCCATGCACCTCCATGCCCTTGTCTTATGGACTGCATAGAGGTCCTCAGTCAAGTAGGAGTTCTGTAGATAGGAAAAAGTGCCTTAGTGTTGCAGGCCTGTGGGACTATGATATCCCCTGCCTTCTATTATAGGCCTCCCTTGATTGAACCATTGGTACATAGTTATTGACTGCTCTTGACCCTTACATAATTGTCTCACAGTATTACCTAGCACTCAGGTGAATGGATCAGAAATATGTGACGTGTCTTTATTACGCATGTCAAATGGAGTTGACAAACCAAATATGAGAGGGTCAACCTCATTTGACATGCCTTCATACATGTCATCTGGGAGACAAATTGTGACCTGTGCAGTATGTGTCAAAGCGATCAGTGTTCTTTCCTCTGTGCACGGCTGAGGCTATTCCCTGCCCTCCAGGTAAGTGTTTGTCTACAGTCGTTTTTTACATGAAACGTATAAAACATTTTATAGAAGACATGAGGTGGTTGAAGACAATATTAGAAGTGTACCAGACATGGGGATATGGAATACAAAATCTCCTTATCCCATGGTCAGGTCACGTGACTTTTTGAGCTGTATTTCAGTAGAAATTTCTTATTTTAAGATCATAAAGCCATGAAATAAATTTATGCAAATGTCCAATTCCCTACAATGGCTTCGTGGGATACTCTAGTCCAACATTTGCTTATGCATTAACAGTGCAAATAATATTGCTGCCCAAACGCAGAGACTTAAATCCAATGTTTAACATGTTTCTTATCTCATATCATTGAACAGCTGACACCCCAATTAAGCTCCAGGGAGAAGATGTGAATTCTAATGTGTCAAATAAAAAAAAACTTAGATGATGAGCATTCAAAGCGACATCATAGGCATGTTGATTCTAAATATTTACAAAGTCCATCAGTCTATATGTGTACACTCACACTCATGAAAAGGCAGTCCCAGTATATCTACACTCAAAACAACTACCCCCCCCCCCAAAAAAAAAAAAAAAAAAAAAAAAAAAAACAAGACGAAGAAAAACAAATTTTCCTATAACGAGTCATTTGCTTAAAGCATTCGACATTGCAAGACTCTTTTCCTTGTTTACAAGCTCCCATCTATACAAGAAATGTGAGCTTATAGAAACTTTATGATAGATGTCAATGAGATAAGTCCTTTTTTTCTTTCAGTTTGGGGTATGAGCACAGGCCTGGTGGTGCTTATCGCATGTTTCGCAGCAGTCGGAGGGGCGCTTCTTGGAATGCTCCTTACTCTCAAATGCTGTCCAACTGGAATGGGCTCAGGTAGATACATCTCAGCTTTCTATATAGTTCCACTACTCTCATTCACGAGCTTTAGATTTAACTAGATATTGATTATCTAAAACAGATATAGTTCTTACGTTAAATAATAAGGGAATTATAACTTCTCCAGCAAATTTCTCTAGGTAACTTTTTTTCTCTCTTTGATGTTAAGTTTCAGGTAGTTCTGATGAAAATTGTGCTTTTCATGATGCTTTGAAAATTGTGTATTTTTACA
This sequence comes from Acholoe squamosa, assembly GCA_949317995.1. Lineage (NCBI taxonomy): Eukaryota > Metazoa > Annelida > Polychaeta > Phyllodocida > Polynoidae > Acholoe > Acholoe squamosa. Next base: position 65,704,301 of record OX439044.1, read on the forward strand.
TACAAATTTAATTTACAATTTTCTAACTTTCTTTTCTGGCTTATAATCATAACCCTCAAAAGTTCTAAACGAAATTGTGAAAGTGATTACAATGCTCAGAATATCCAAGGGTATAGCTAGGAACCATTTTATGTTATGATTGTTGCCATTTTCCCATAATGCAATGCATTGAATATGAGATTTTGTTTATTTTTGGGGTCTGAAACACTAAAATTATGTGTGGGACCATATGTCAAAATAATTTTCACGAGAAAGGTATTTATGTAAGGTATTTTCTAAGAAAGTATAAAAAGATTCTGATGACTTTCAATACTGTTTTTAGGCAAAGTGTTATAAGAATATGCCAAATTGAACTCACTTCTTCCTAAAACAGCACAATTTTACCCAGAATGCCTTGCTATATGGCTAAAAATTTATTTTCTCTCATAAAAAGGCTTCCTCCATGTGAAGTTTCATAGTTCTGTGGTTAATATGGAGTAAAATCAAGAAATATTTCTTCTTTTTTTTCATTTTAGAGGAAGAAAATGAAATACTTTTATTTTTTCAAAAATCTATATTTTATAAAGTAGCTCGGGACTCCCCATTTTTCTTTTCACTATTCAGTGTTATATGATGTTAGCTGCCTCTAAACCAAAAATGAAGATTTTCTGATGACTTTAGGTAAAGAGTAGCGACCAACCTTAAGTTCCACTAAATTGGTCAACGTGTGTGGCACATGTATATCAGTTTCACTAAGTATGTACGTCATAGGTGACTCAAGATGGAAATGCCTTCACTCTGAACGATTAAATCATGAACAAAAATCCTTATTTCTAAATAGGCTGAAACAAAAAAAAAAACGTGTTTTTTTCTTCTTCATTGAATGCAGGTTGGTTTGGCCGTCCGCCTCCTGCCGGCTGCAAGGGATGCTCTGGTATGAATATCAATGTGTATGGTACAAACACGTGTCAGGTCCCTCCTCGTCCAGCCCTGCCCCCAGCTCTACCTGCATCACCATGTGGAGGTGGATGTAACCGACCTTTTGTCAACACCTACAATGACGTCTACACCGTCAAAAGTGTCCTTGATTAAACTCTGTGGAACTCTGAAAAGTTACAATGGCAACAGTAGAGAACCTCTAGAACAACAAGAGGTGAATTTGTCACTTTTTTTGAGGTTTGAAAATGTTTTATTGTCAAGTCACTTTTCATACAGAAAGTGGTAAAATTAGACAATAATGTGAATCCTCGTTCAGTTATTACATTAAGTGGTTGTTTGCACATAGATCAATGAATAAAGATGGGAATTTATACAATGAAGAATGAGAACAATAATATAAACAGAAAAAATAAAATCTATATAACAAACAGTATATACTATGTACACAAATAGCAACCTCTATAATCTTACAATAAAATTTCAAAAAGAAGGGCAGCAGGCATGGTACACCAGTTTGTTACTATCAACAAGTTTTATACTAGCATGTATTACACTATACCAATAGGATATATATGGACAGATCAGTAGGTACAAAACATATCTTAAACAGATGATCAGCAGATATACAGTATGAGAGTATAGTCACTGTGAGCTCATGGATGAAATTCATGTGGTGTAGTCTTTCAACAGCTCCACATGAATAAATTCTAGTAGAGGGTGTAGTCAGCAAACAACAGCTCCCTCTACTCAATCAGGATAAGGTGTAGTCTTTCAACAGATCCCTAACCTGTATCTTTTTTCATATTACTCATCCAGCTCATTCAGCTCATCACCCATTAACATCATCTTGGACAAGTCTTGTATCTGCCTAATTCTTGCTTTAAATTTAAGTTTACTTTCACTGTGTTGGACATCAGCTTGGAGATTGTTCCATAACTCAACTCCTCTATATAGCGGCGAGTTGTTGAATCCCATGTTACGTGCTCTGGGAATGACTATCTTGATCTTTGATCCAGACCTCATACCTGGCCCTCTGATTTCCTCATCGACCCAATCTGGATTTCTTGATAATTTGTACATGAAGCTAAGCAATAATTCTTCCTCATCAGGAGTGGGATATTAGCCGTTCATGGAGCTCTTCTTCATTAAGATCCAAACCTCTGAAACAAATTTTCAGGCCTCTCTTCTGCATTCTGTCTAACTTTTTTAACAGGCCTTCATTAGCCCCCTCGTAGGCAAAACAAGCGTAATCAAAAACAGTCATTATGGTGGTTTTATAGACTGTTACAGCAACTTTTTTAGATAACATGTTTCTGAATTTACTGAATCTAAAAAGATGGTGGTTAATTTTACTATTTAAATCCTTTAGCGCAGGTTCAAAACTCAATAGACTGTCTAACTTTAGTCCTAAGTAGCAGTAGTTATTCAGAGTTTCAAGTTCTTTGTTATACAAATATAGTTTTTGGCCCCTGGACTTTGGTAACTTTTTGCATGAACCATACCACACAACTTTGGATTTATCCGTGTTAGCAGTAAGCCTCTTGGTTACCAACCAGGATTGTAATCGATTTAATGCCGTTTTTAACCTATTGGTTATAGTATCAATTTTGTTGTTTGAGCTGTATATTACCAAGTCGTCTGCATAAAGATAATGTTTACAATCAGCAAGAACATCACTGACATCATTTATATATAGTATGAACAAGAGCGGTCCCAATACAGACCCTTGCGGGACACCAAATCGTACTGGGGCTTCATTAGAAACAAAGGAACCAATTTTAGTATACTGGCTTCTCCCAGTTAAGTAACTCATTAGCCAATTGAGTGTTGTGTCATGTAAACCAAGTTGTCCTAAAATTTCAACAAGATAGGCGTGATTAACACAATCGAACGCCTTACGTAGGTCAAGATAACAAATTCCAGTCAAATGGCCTCTATCTCTATTTTCATAGATATCACTCAGGAGTCTGAAGACTGCATCTGCAGTCCCCAGTCCTGATCAATAACCAAATTGTTTTGCAGAAATGACATTTTTCTTATTTAGAATTTCATTTAGATGGCAATACATTATTTTTTCCGCAATTTTGGAAGGTACAGGTAATAGTGATATCGGCCGCCAATTGGTGATTAACTTTATATTACCGGGCTTGGGTATTGGATTCACCCTTGCCCTTTTCCATTTTTCAGGAAATATGCCACTGGTGAAGCTCAGTTCGTACAACCTAGTAACAGGATCTAACAAAAATAACAGTGCTGTTTTCAAAATATCACATCTAATACCATCAATTCCGGAAGTTTTGTTGACATTTATTTCTTTTATGAGCATCTCAACAAAGCCTTTTTCAACTCGCACAGGAATTTCAGCTGGATCAACAGGTTCAGTCATTAATACACGCTCAGGATAACCATTATCTGTGAAAACTGAAGATAGTTTAGCACCAATATTTGAGAAATAATCATTTAAATAATTTACAGATTCGTGCTCTGACTTGATAAAACCATCATCACCTATCAATTCTGGAGGGGCAATTTGCACCTCTGGTTTCAAAACTCCATTTAAAACTCTCCAGAATCGCTTTGGGTCAGACTTAGCCTCCTCCAGTGCAGACTTGACCTGGTTGGCTTTTGAGTACCTGATAGCCTTATTAATTCTACAACGTAGCTGCCTGGCTTTATTGAGATAATAATCATCCTTAATTTTCGAAAACATTTCCACATTGTCCTCGCGTTCATTTATCATTGACAAGATGTCATGTGTCATCCATTTATTTCTTCTGTCCACAATCTCAATTTCAGACCAAGGACAGTACTCATCTAAGTATTCAATTATCAAGTTTTCAATGAATGACCAAGCACCATCAGGGTCGTGCAGTTCATAAAAAACATCCCAGTCTGCCATTATTAGCCACTCTTTGAAAGTTTCTTCATCATAACCTTTGTACTTTCTCACCCAAACTTTCTTTTTAATATAGTCAACCTTCTCTCTTGTTTTTACAGCTAACACACTGTAGCATATCGAAGCATAGTAATGCCTGCAATACCCACAGACACTAACGTTGTGGGTATAGACTTTAAATGTCCAAAAAGCTCTGGTAAATTAGAGGTTGGTTTCATTCTAGCTCCCCTGAGCTTGATACTACATGGATCTACCCCAAATTCTACTTGCAGTATCTTATAAGTGTTCTCTACCCTCGTATGTTTCCCTATTTTGTGATTTCTGTCTTATTTAAAACTACATGTTTGGAACATTGAAGAGGAGAGTACGTACAGACATGCATCTTAAAGGCCTTTAGGAATGTAGGGGCCGGTATCGTCGTATATATATTAGTGCCGTTCATCCGAGAGACGTGTTCGTGTGGTGCCTGTTCCTTCTATGCCAGCTAGGTGTCGCTTTGTGATACCCCGTTGGTACAAGAGGGGGCGGCACCATGCCTCGCGTCCAGCTCCTACTAAGGAGCCGGACGAGCGGCAGAAGGTGACTGGATCTGGTCCAGTCCAGACGCGCAGCCTAACTTGTAGACCAGAGTGAAATAAAGTCCTACCCGAGAGGTAGGGGTTTCTGGGGCTTTGCCCAACCCGAACTACTCGTGTTGTGTTGGTATTTCTAGTGGTAAGCGAGCCAAAGAGCCACCCAACATATAAGTCGAGACGAACCATTACACTGGTGCCGTGACCAGTCGGTTCGGGGGTGGTGCGCGGCCACATTGGCCGAAAGCCTCTGGAAACCCGAAGCGGATCCCCCCAGCCCTGGGCTAGAGGGATTCGAAGAGGATGATTTTACATCCCAGCACCTGTTGTTAGACTGGAAACCCAGTCAACAACAAGTGTATAATCCGGCGGGTGTCAGAACTGTTTTCTCGACACCTGGTCTGATGGACGGTGCCACAGGTGAGGGTATCGTAAACTTGTATCCGGGTACACCCCGAATGGGAGTACCGGATACGGGATTGTTCAAGGGAATAGTAAAACCCCCAACTCTAGACCTGAGTGATTGGTCCCAAGCTATAACTAGTAGACGCCAGCTGTGTCCTATTGTACCAGCAGGCTCGGCTAGCAACTTGGGTACGCCAGTGGCACAAAGCCCTGAAAAAGGTACTGCGACCCTCCCAATAGCAGTACCAGATGGTGCAAACGAAGTACCCCCATTAATGACATCGTCGGACCATGAGAGCGATGATGTCAAAGCCATAAGGGACGCAACAGTCCCAAGGATAAATGCGAAGAATAAGCCTAGGGGTGCCGAACCGAAAAGCTCGGAAAGGCATCACTTAGGCCGATCGCTAGATGAAGGCTTGTCTGACTCCATGTTTAATCCTGGAGGCAGTCGCAGGTCTATATACGGACGTCGGATGGGCCCTGGGTATAAAAATACCCCGGCCTATTTGAAAGCCAAAGAACAGGTAGAGTTACAAGCTAAGCTGCAACATGAACAATTCATGGCGGCCCAATTAAAAATAGAAGAGGAAACTAAGTCTCGGATCGGAAAATTACGTTCCGAGGAGCAGGAGGCGATTCTAAAAGAATCTGACCTGAAGTATCGTCTAACTTCGGCAACCCATCGTTTGGAAAGGAAGGAGAGAGACGAACTCGAGAAAGAGAAAAGATTGGCTGAGTTGGAACTCGAAGAAGCCAATAGACTTAGAGCAATCGAAAAGGCTAGAGCCGAAGAAGTTGCTAAGACCCGGGATGTAAACAGATTACAATCCGAGTTGCATGCTATGGAGGAGAAGCTGAAGAAACTTCAACTCCGAAAGGCGGAGACCGAGGCCAAATTGGTCTCGGAGCAAGCCGAGATAAGGAGGGAGACCAACGAGTATCAAAGGTCTCAGAAAGAAAAAGGTGAAAAGTACCGCTTACTAAAGGATACTTTTAAGCGAGAGGCTTTAGCCGCTCAAGAAGAACGAAACCGAGCTGTGGCGGAAAATGAAAAGATTCGATCCGAAATCTTAGCAGAAAACGCACAGCTGAGGGAGGAACAGCGAAATCTGACCACAGATCTAGCTACCCTCACAATAAATAAGTCTGCCATGGAGAGTTATTTACAAGAGCAGGAGCAAGCGAATGCCCCTCCGGCGAGTAAGGACACAAACCCGAACTCGACTTTCGTTAAACAGGTCGACCCTGTCTCCTGTTCTACGCCGAAGCATCCGCCGTATAATCCATTTGTCAATGATAATGCGATGCGGAATGTAGATCAAGGGGGAGTTTATATTAGAACCCAAGATAAACATGGCCGAACTAGTAGAGTCCGGATAAGTGAAGTGCCCGTAGTCCACAATTTGGACCCGGACTATGTACCACGGGAAGCCTCTGACAGCAGTGCAGAGACTAGCGGATTCCACATACATGTGGATCCGAGTGACAATGTGGGGTTGGGAGCCGGTAATGACAGCAACCAACCCAATCCATCAAACGATGGCAGTCATCCGACAGTTAACCAGCCTTCTGGCGGTGGTTATCAAAGCACTCAAGGAGGGGGCAGTACCCCGGGTCCCACAGGCTACAGTGGTACCTCGGGTCCTGGCCCTAACTAGGGTGGCGCGGGTTATATGAACCACAGTGTCCCACAGTGGACGTATACTCAGCCACCACCACCACCTCCACCGGGCAATACGAGCTTCGGTGGTATAGGGAGCAACCGAACCTTGAATGAAACAAAGGCGGTTGAATGGAGCAAACAGCAATGCACTAGATTGATGTATGCTCATAATTCTGCTCGAAGAGTAGCCGTTATTCCAAAAGAATACGACGGTACTCGACCATGGAAAGAGTGGTTTGAAGACTTCATCGACGTGATGAATTGTAATGGGTGGACCCCATACGAGGCAAAGCCACATCTGGTAAGATGTCTGAAGGGCGGCCCGGGTCGCATGGCTGTAGAGCAATGGCGAACCTGGTACGGCCTCGTTGGAAGTTTTGAGCAGTTGGTAGAATCTGCTAGTGGACTGTTATGCAACATGGTCAAGGAGGACCCGATGGTCCGTTTCAAGAAACGTACGCAGAAGCCCAATGAAGCTTTTCGAGCATACGGTATGGAGCTCCATGCCCTGCTAAGCAAAGCCAGACCCGGTACTGAAAACCAGGACTGGTATATGGACGATCTGATTACCCAATTCGTCAAGGGTCTGAGAGACCAAGATGAGCAGGTTGCTGCCAGGGATGCCTGGAAAGAAGGCGTAACACTTCACGACATATTTAATGGTATAGATATGGCCATGAAGAAGCGAACAATGTTAGCTGGTGACATACCGAATGCCAGCCGCTCGGCTCCCCTGGTATCAGTAGTCCAGCAGTCTGAGGCGCAAGGCCCCTCAGATGATTTTGAATTGATTGAAATCGAACAGGAGGACGGAACCTTCTGTTCGGTCCAATTAAGGAAGAATACTTCGGGCAGGAAGTATATTCCTAGGAAATCTTTCAATAAGCCAAGGGACTCAAGACCACCACCCGAGGTTAAGAGTGACCCGAAGGCTAGTGAGAAGGCATCCAAACCTTTAGTAAGCGCCGATAAATCAAAGGGTCAGTCCCCGGACATGACCAAACTTATGGAAGACATGTGTAAGAAAATTACAGATGCCATCCAAGCCAGTCGGCAGAGACCCCGAGTGGATCGCCGAACTGTAAAATGTTTTAGATGCCAACGCAAGGGACACTATTCGTCCGAATGTACCGCTCCTAAACCGGTAATGGCTGCCTTCTATGAACCCGAAGACGACGGCGAAGGAAGGGAGAACACTACGGATTCCACTGATGTGGAAAACTAGTGGGGGTTGTATCAACGGCATCTGATACGACCCCATGGAAGAACGAATGCCAAAATGCTACCGGGGGTAACCCGGTGGAAGAGAGGCCGGGTGGCCGGGGGTGCGCACCCCTGCACCTTGGCCGGGGCCGGGGACCCTAGTGTTTATATGTATGAGGGTGAGCGTATGGAGGCGAATGGCCACACTAGGGGAGAGGAAGGATGGATCAAAGAGTTGATCCGAGTGTGTGGGACACGCCTTCCCCCAAGTCATCCGTGTCTGGAATTCCTGAGAGGACTCGGATTGAATCTTGGTGATTCGGGAGACTTTCACCAGTTTACCAGTAACCCCTCACCTTTAGGGGGGAGACGGTGGTATGTACCCATATCTGTGGAAGGCCGGGTAGGAGAATTCTTAGTGGATACTGGAGCTAGCCATTCCTGTGTGTCCAAAAGGTTCTTCGACTCGGTGGCCAGCAGCCATGAGAACCTCAAAACGGGGGTAAATGCTTGCACGGCCGACGGAAGCAGTATGCGTACATTTGGTAGGACGTTTATGCCTATCCGTATAGGAGGCAAAGAATTCGTTCTTTCGCCAACTATAGCAGAGGTTAGTGATGACGGAATCCTCGGACTGGACTTTGCAAGTTTATACGGGGCCGTCTTGGACCCGAGGGACGGTATGATGAGTATACGGAACCCGTATGACTTGCATGTCCAATGCGTATTGAGACAGGTGTCTTCGGTCGCATCAGTGATACATACGGTGAAGATCCCACCGGGTACTACTTGCGATGTCCTTTGTGGCGGGTCCATGGCTCAGAGGAATGAAACTGGAGTCTATGAACCCGATACGGTGTACTTGTCGAGCGTCGGGTTGGACTCAGTGGATACATTAGTGGCTAATGCAGCTTGGACTGTATTACCCATGACTAACCGAAGTGGTTCAGTAGTCTATCTGAGGCGAGGCGACTGTATTGGGAGGATGAGCTCGGTGGAACATGTCGCCGAAGCAAAATTCAATAAACCACTGAACCCTGTTAGTAAGCATCCTTTGGATGAAGAATTCCAAAAGCTGATTAATCAGTCCGATTTAGAAAATACGGAAGATAAGGATTGCCTGTCGAAACTCCTACAAAAGTACGAGAGTGCTTTTGGTAGGGAGGGAGGACCGGTGGGTAGATCCGATAAGGTGTTGCACACCATAGATGTGGGCAACGAGAAACCTTTTAAAATTCCGTATCGTAGACTTCCTCTAAAGAAGAAGTTAATTTGTGAAGAGGAAATACAAAAACAGTTAGACCTAGGGGTAATCGTGCCCAGCTCGAGTCCCTGGTCTAGCCCTGTTTGTATGACCACTAAGAAAGACGGTACAATCCGCTTTTGTGTCGACTATCGGAAATTGAACGGTATAACAAAGAAGAACTCGTATCCTTTACCAAGGATAGACGAGACTTTAGATAGCTTGGGCGGGAACCAATGGTTCTGTACCTTGGACCTACAGTCCGGGTATTGGCAAATACCGATGCACCCCGATGACAAGGAGAAGACAGCATTCTCCAGTCATATGGGGCTATTCGAGTATAATGTCTTACCCTTCGGATTGTGTAACGCCCCCGCTACATTCGAGGCTATGATGGAATCCTTACTGAGTGATCTTTTGTGGAAGAAATGCCTGGTTTACTTGGACGATGTGGTCGTGTTTGGCAAGTCGTTCAAGCAATGCCTGGCGAATCTGCAATTGGTCCTCGACCGGATACTATCAAATGGTCTTAAACTTAAACCCAAGAAGTGTAATTTGTTTAAGAAAACCATTACATACTTGGGAAGGATCATTACTCCTAACGGAGTGAGTGCGGATCCGGAAAAATTGGAAGCCGTAGAGAATTGGGAAAGACCCACGAGTGCTAAGGAGGTGAGATCATTTTTAGGATTTTGTTCCTATTATCGTGATTTCATACCAAATTACTCTCGTGTGAGCTTCCCCATGCAGTGTCTAGCTCACTGGACTCCGGGTAGGGCACGGGACCCATTCCCATGGACCAGCGAGCAAGAAGAGTCTTTTAATAAAATAAAAGATTTATTTAGGAATACACCCGTGTTGAAATATCCCACTCCCGAGGGACATTTCATCTTAGACACCGATGCGAGCAATGATGCAATTGGGGCAGCTCTCTCTCAGGTCCAAGAGGGAGTCGAAGTGCCAATAGCATTTGCTAGCAACACGTTAAGCAAGACACAGCGAAATTATTGTACCACCAAGCGAGAACTCCTCGCTGTGGTGGTGTATACGAAGAAGTTCAAGCATTTCCTTTGGGGAAGTGACTTTACTTTAAGAACAGACCATTCGTCTCTTAGGTGGCTCCTTAACTTTAAGGACGCCGAGGGGATGATTGGACGTTGGTTAGCTCACCTATCCGAATTCGGATTAGAGCATAAACAAATAGAGCACCGACCCGGTGCTAAACACATCAATGCGGATGCCTTGTCAAGACGGCCTATCCGAAGGTGCCAAAATGCCACATGTGAAGACTGCGGGGCCCACAATGCTGTGGTAGCCGGGCTGGTATTTAATTATACCACCCCCCGTATCCCCTGGGAGGAGGCTGTATGCAGCTATCTCGATTGGTCCCCGGAGACCATCAAGAAGTTTCAACAGTCAGACCCCACCACTGCGCGCATAATGGAATACCTACGGTCAGGTATTAAACCGGCAAGGCCTCTAGTTTCCCTGGAGGATAGGGAAGCGAGGCGATTGCTAGCTCAATGGACCGAGCTAGAGATCCGAGACGGCATACTATGTAGGTGGAAGACAACTCCCACCAACGGTAGGCTGTTGCAAATAGTGATACCCGCCCCGATGAGGAGGGATATCATGTATTATTGCCATGGCCACCAAACGAGTGGCCATTTCGGTAAGAAGAGGTCAATAGAGCGTCTACAAAGGCGTTACTACTGGCCCGGTATGAGAGGCGACCTGCTCCGGTGGATCGCCACTTGCCCGGATTGTTGTAAAAACAAACCGGGACCCGGCCTGGGTAAGCAACCCTTATCACAGGAATTGTTTGGTGTCAGATTCGCTCGAGTAGCGATAGACATCATCAGTGGGATTAAGACGACGCCGCGAGACAATACTTGTATGATGGTCGTAACCGACTATTATACTAAGTACACTCGGGTGTTCCCCCTTCCTAACCACAAAGCCGCCACATGCGCGGAGGCATTTGTGAAAGGCTGGGTGCTGCATTTGGGTGTTCCCCTTATGATGCACAGCGACCAAGGAAGGGAGTTCGAGTCGGAGCTATGGCAGGAAATGTGCCATTACCTAGCCATTTGCAAGACCCGAACAAACCCATACCGACCACAGTCGGATGGGCAGGTAGAGCGTTTCAACAGAACCCTCATACAAGTGCTAAAGCCCCTGGTCAATACCCACCAGGACGACTGGGATGAACAGTGTGAGTTTGTGGTACATGCCTACAACAACACTGTCCATTCATCCACTAATTGCACTCCCAACCTGCTAGTGTTCGGCGAGGACATCATAATGCCCGCCGACTTAGTGTATGGAGTGGTTGGTATAGACCCGGAGGCGCCCTGCACTGTGTTGTTTGTGGAGTCATTAAGGGACAGGTTCAAACAGGCATACGAGGCCGTTCGTAAAGAACTGCTGAAGAGTGCGAAGTGGCAGAAGGTGGGTTATGACACCAATGCTAAACGAATTCGTTTTAATGTAGGGGACAAAGTCCTAAGGTATTATGAGCCGCTGGAGAAGCTGAAGCTCGTAACGCCTTGGGAAGGTCCGTTTAAAATAATTCGTGTCATCTCCGAGTCCACGGTGATGATGGAGGACTGCCTAACTGGTAGGAAATGTAAGACGAATGTCGGAAAACTTCGGCCCTGGAAGGGACGCGAAGAGGCGGAGAGGGAGTTCGGCTACAAACCACCTGTTTCTGTCCCTAGCGGACCGAGCGTGGTAGTACCGATGAAACGCCCTAGAGGCCGGCCGAGAAAGACGCCGGGAGACGAGGGTATGGTGAAAAAGAAGACGAAGGCCAGGAAACGACCTAATCGTAAGAAAAGGAAAAATGTCTCGCTGAGTGAAGGCATTACGTATGGGAAGGTGCCCGCTGTGGCCAGGCGGAATCCAGAGAGGGCCGTACGTAAAGCCGGGAAGAATAAGAGGCTAACCGAAGGCGTTAGACGCAGTCCCCGGTTGAGGTCTGCCGTAACCTAACTCAGTACACAACGAGCTGCTGCGTGTTGTCCGCCATGGGCGGGTAACATACGTCCACGGCTGGAGATGCCGAACGTGCCCTCCCCGGGGAGCTGTATCCCGTGAGCGGCGGTCGGATTAACCGGTACATTCGCTTTGAAGCGTTGTATACACCGCCAAACTCCAGCAGATAGCACTCGGGTGGTAGGCCGCGTCCCGCATGTCGAGCCGAATGTTAGTTCGGATCTAGTTCCCTAGGTGGCGCCGCGGGTGCGGCGGGAAACGTTGGAACTAGGTCACCGGATAGCCACGGCGGGATCTCGCGAGACGAGATACGTGACGTCATACTGGTCATAACTAGAGCGGACTCGTGGTGGTTAGACGCCACCCGTTTTTGCTCTAGTTGTTGTTGACGGTTTACAGGCCCCTAGCTGTCGGTTAGCTTGTCTAACACCACCTTTTGTTGGACGAATCATTCGGGAGGAGTCCAACACAGACGCCAAACTACTTGGAAGTCGCCCTCAGTGCCATGGCACAGGGGACGATTGACGCCGCGCGTCAAACGGCCAACGTTCTGTTGGAGGAAGGCGAGGACCCGAAGGTCCCGTCTCGGGTCGAGGAATCTATGGATTCTTCGACAGAGGAGGCCGCCCGGACGCTCTCGGCTATGGCCGAGGCCATCGACCGGGAGAGGATGCCACCTCCACCACCACCACGCCCGGAGCGCTCGTCTGCAGCAGCTGCTTCGGGTAGCAAAGTGGATGTCCTGGACATTCCAATGTATCCTCCGGGATTCAAGACTCGGATCGAACGTATGGCACACGTCGATCGCGAGGCCGGTGTCGTGTACACCTCCTGGGGGACCTACATCCCCATGCACGCCTCCATGTTCGGATGTGGACCAATGGCGGTGGAGCAGGGTGTGCCCGAGCCCATACCAGATGATTTCAAGACTCTGGTAATGGACTCGTGCAGTGACGAGCTGGCTGACAATATGCCAGTTTCTTGGCTCCGCAACTACCTGAAGTTAGCGGAGAATATGGCGGTGAATGAGAGCCTGGCCCGAGCCGTCTTGATCTCTGAGGGCATCACCCGAAAGGCCTCAGAGTTAAGGGAGTCCGAGTCCGATATGGATACAGACTCCACAGTAACGTTGTCGTCGGTGGAAACCGACCGGGTCAAGCGATTGACCCGTAAACCTGCGCCTAAGGGTCCTCTCACTGAGAGCGACCTGGAGGCTGAGGATGTCCGCATCGCCATCGAGAGGTCCACAACCGAGACGGACCCAGCTGCCGACATCCCGGAGGCACCTGGCGAGATCTCGGATGAGGACATCTCGCGCCAACAGGCTGCTGTGGAGGCAAAGCGAGCCGAGCTTGCCAAGCAGCAGAGGGAGCTCACCGCAGCTCGCCGGGCCCATCGCAGACAGCAGGCCCAACAGAAAGCCAAGGTCTCTTCCGACTCTGACTCCCCGGTCAGCGGAAGGAGGAGCCCTCGTACAGAGGACAAGAATCGACGAGAGTCGGATTCCAGCCCTGAGATGCCGGCGCAGCCCACCAAGGTTCAGCGCCGGAAGAAAAAGAACGGAGCGAAAGCGTCTCCCGCAGAACCCACACCCCCCACCAAGCCGAGGGGTAAGGGTCAGCCGAAGACGCCCGCCTCCACCACCACTACTACAACCACCACAGTAGCCACCTCGGCTGCAGCTTCCACTGCCAGCACCAGCGGAAAAGGCGCCAAATCCTCTGCCAAAGCTTCGGCTGGTACTACCACCACCAGCCGAGCGAGCCGTAGGGGAGCTGGTATCTACACGGACAGTGAGGATAGCGAGAGCGATCCAGAACTGCCCGAGTCGGCCAAATCTAGTTTGGAGTCCGTGACAACGTGGGAAGAGATGACCACGGATGTCATGAAGGACGACAATCAGAAATGGATGTGGAAGAATGCAGCCGAAGGGTTCAAAGAACGGACTCCTCGCTGCTTCGCGGACTGTGCCTACGACACGGTCCATTACATGTGTCCCGGCGCCGTCAATAAGGACGGTGACAGCGATGACGAGGAGTGGATGAAATCCGGCCCCTTGGATACGCCTGTAGGTAAATTCTACCTCATTTGGATTGACCAGCTGAAATCCAAATTGGGGTCGATTTACAGCTACGAGGCCCGGACGAAAGTTCAGTGGGCAATGACCCAATGGGGACCAACCGGCAGCCGCCGACGGTGCCCATTCGAGTCATGCCAGCTGGCTCTCACGGGTGAGAAGACGTTCAAGACGAAGCCTCGCTTCGCTCGCCACATCGTCAAACATCACATGCACCACAAGCCTGTGATGATGTGTGTGCTTGGGGACCGCCCGAGCAAACATTGTGATGGGTCGTTCAGCACTCACCGGCGCCGAGACATGGCTCTGCACTTGCAGAAGGCCCATGGCATCGGCCTGGAGAAAACCAGGAAACGAGCCATCAAGTGCTTCAACGAGCTCCTAGCTAACTGGGCCTCGTTGAGCATTAAAGACGTCAAGGAGCAGGCATTCGAGACCGGATTCTGCTCATGGAAGAGCGGCAACTTGTTGACCTTCTTCCATATCAACTTCTCTTCCACGAAGTTCGGGATGCCCAGTGAGGTGCACCTGAAAGTAAAAAAGTGGAGAGGAGATGATAAGCGAGAGAAGGCCAAAGCCCGCTCTAAGGGTCCCGGCGGAGGCACAACAACAGCTACCGGTGCTTCCAAGAGGACCCGAGCAGACCGGTCCGTGAGCCCTTCGGGTGGCAAGGACCAGCCAAGACCAGCTAACCCAGCTGATCGTCGCGAGTCGGGACAACAAGTCTCGGCTCTGGATATGCCTAGCAACCGGGCCCAAAGGTCGGGTAGCCAGGCAGCCACAACGGCGACTCCAGCCACCACCACCTCTACACCTGCACCCGCGGAACAACGCCCGGGCGAAGCCACTGGCAGCCATGATGGTGGGGGCGAACTCTTCGCTCCCCCATCTGGGTATTCTTCTTGGTGGGCCGGAGAAGGATCTTCCGGCAAGCGCCCCACGTACAGTGAGTACGCGGCGAAGTTCCCCGCTATGGGACCAGCCGGACCCGAGTCGCAGGTCCTTACCTCCCTGGGTCGGACCAAACCCCGTGGTAGAGGCCGTGGTGGGCTGGAGTCCACCCGAGCTTCCCCGGGCGGTGGCCGAGGCCGGGGCGGTCTTACGGTTGAGGGCCCGTCTGCTCCTCCAGCAGGTACCCCACCTGCTCCAGTGGAAGCCACCGCGCCTCCACCAGTCATTGCTCCACCAACGGGCCCTCGGGTACCCCTGATGGAGTTAATTTCGGATACGCTGTCAGGTCTTCAGGATCCGCACACGTTTGTTGACCACAGAGATGTCCAAACGGTTCACATCCAGAATGAGCTGATGGCGGAGTGGCAGGCATTGCACCGCCAGAAGTCAGTCGACTACTGGCGGGCAATGACTAAAGCCACCCTCAATCTGGTATACGAAATCCAGAAGAGGGAGGAAGACAAGATCAGGCAGCTGGAGAAGGACAGAGTCCAGGAGGCTCTCGAATCCTGCCGGCGTCAGCAAAAGGAAGCCGAGAAGCTTAAGGAGTTTCACCAAGCTGAAAACGCCAGATACATCCATAGGTTTAAGGAGGCTGACCTCAAGTTTTTCCTGGCATTCGGGAAACATCTGGAGGAGTGGGACGGCTTACCGTCGTCCCTTATCTTCGTACCAGATACACCCCCGGATGCCCCGCCAGCCCCGGCTACTCCACCGGTTCTGGCCACTCCACCGGTCCCGGCTGCTCCGCCAGTTCCGGCAGCTCTCCTGCTCCCACCCCCTACCGTCACCCGGACTGTTACATCTGCCACGGTCGCTTCACCAGCATCCGAGGCAATGGACAGTCCATCCGCAGTGATGAGGGCCTTGAGCTTGGAGGGCGATACGCCCAGCGAGGCTTCCGCGGCGCTCTCTACGAGCAGCTGTAGCAGCTCGGCTCCATCTGCCACAATGGAGTCAGCTGAGAAGATGGACACGGATCCGGAAGATCTTTAAGTGTCCATCTGACGGTGTCTCTTTTGTACCCGAGGGTAAAAGCATTTAATATGCCAGAGGCACTGTTCCTTACGCTGGACTCCTGATATCTATAACGTAACCTGCAACGAAGATGGACGCTAAACCCGACACACCAAAAAGGGATTACCACACGTACCCGGGGCTCCATCTTCCCATCTTCATCAGGGCACATCACAACAGCAACGTGGCTTGCCACCACACATATGTCGCCGGATGGAGCTGCAGAAACCAGTCGTTCCAGATTCGCCGGAAGTCCGGTATATTGTAAGGGTGATCCTGCTACCCTGGTAGGACACCTCTATTCTTCAGTATTATTATTTTTATATAAATATATTTTTATACCAAATGTATATTTTTGTAACTAAAACAAACAAATTTTTCTCTCGGGTTATCTACCCCACCTCGGGTCGGTTGGTTAATACTGTAAAATTTTATTCATATCACCTGATTATTCGTCTACGACTATTTAATGCGTCTTGTTCATAATAATAACACTATTGTAACACTGTTACTACACATCACCATAGGTCGATGGTGCATAAGGCGCCACTTCCTATTTGTTATTATTAATTACCACTACTTCGGGTTATATGCGACGATGCCTCATTATGTACATATTATTTATAATGCCCCTAAATGTTCTATATGCTATACGAACTGTATGTATAGACTTACCTATTTGTGTATAATATTATTGTATAAAGTTAACAATAGGTATTTATTAATTACACCCAACCCTAGGTATAGTCTAGTGGGGGTGGTGTAGTGGCCGGTATCGTCGTATATATATTAGTGCCGTTCATCCGAGAGACGTGTTCGTGTGGTGCCTGTTCCTTCTATGCCAGCTAGGTGTCGCTTTGTGATACCCCGTTGGTACAAGAGGGGGCGGCACCATGCCTCGCGTCCAGCTCCTACTAAGGAGCCGGACGAGCGGCAGAAGGTGACTGGATCTGGTCCAGTCCAGACGCGCAGCCTAACTTGTAGACCAGAGTGAAATAAAGTCCTACCCGAGAGGTAGGGGTTTCTGGGGCTTTGCCCAACCCGAACTACTCGTGTTGTGTTGGTATTTCTAGTGGTAAGCGAGCCAAAGAGCCACCCAACATATAAGTCGAGACGAACCATTACAGGAACATGCATAATTAGTCTAGACATGGCTATAACTACCTAGTTGTTAATTTCGCCCCACCCAATTAAGATTCAACAACCAATCACAGGCCATTATGATTGGTCTAGACATATTGATGGCCATCATTGGTTTGCACCCTGCATAGGTTGTACATTGCAAACCAGTAGATATTTGACACATTGAGAGTTCAGCTGTGACTAATCCAGGGGCAGGGGAAGCAGTTTCAGAGTGGGTGGGACCAGGGGGGTTTTCTGCAATTTTTGACCTCCCTTTGCTTGACCTTTTGAGGAGTTGGCCAAAAGTGGGGGGGGGGGACATGTCCCCCCTGTCCCCCCTGCTTTCCACGTCCATGTAACCGATGCATTGCTTGCAAGCCTGCAGCTAGATAATATTTTATGTCGTTTTTACGGAGGGGGCCCTTCATAATTTATTAATTTTGCTGACACATGTATGTGGCCAACATCCAAGGGTCACCTTTTAAACCGAAATCACCTTGTTCTTCAAAATCATGGAGTATCTTGGTCAAAAATATCATAAAAAGGGTGTGGTTTAGTCGGGAATTCCCCCTTTACAGCCCTAACAAGGGAAAGGTTTGTCAAGGATTCAAACGCACACCCCTGTCTAAAAACGAATCCCCCCCATCCCCGCATCCCAACTAGCATCTTTGATAAGATTACCCGGCCAACAGCATGCTCAAAGCTAGTGCATCCGAAAATGGGATTTTATAATGCTTACATTTGTAGAAGATATTGTGGCACTTTAAATGACGAACGTATTTACCCCCATATTAAGGGATTATGGTGGGAGAGGGAGCATGATCCGTCTGCCACCAACATCAACCTTGTCTTTGTGTATTTCTAAACGTGTCCCTACGATAATTGTAGGAGAACTTTCCATATAAACTATTATCTAAATATACTTTGAAAAGAATTTCCGTCCAGTACTATTTCTGTATTTTCTGACGATTATTCCTTCGGCTATTAGGTATTGTTTATTAGTCTTGCAAAATGTACGCCTATATATTTTAAAACAATTTTAATAATTCCAAGTATGAATAAATGTCACATCTTGAATTAACTTTGAGGTAATGGGAAATGCATAATAATAATAATCTTCAGGTCATACTTCTTGTGATATCATATCGAGGATTTAACCAGGAAATCCCATTATAAGGCAATATTGACTCTTCGAAGCTCTGGGAAGGATGGATAACCAGTCATAACTGCCGTTAGCCGAACTTGTCACGAAGTGACCCGGCACTTTATTAAGAAAGAAAGAGAGAAAAATTTAAAAATAAAAAAAATAGATAAAGTTCTTGCACTGCTGCTTGCTGCCATGCAGGTTGAATTGCTGCTGCTGAATAACCCCTGCTGTGGGGGGAGAGTGTGAGTCCCCTGTTTTATGAGTTCCACACTAGGTGGCAGATAGGTGCAGCCACTAGAGTCAATAGACACATAGATCCCACGCGTGGAATCTATGTGAACCATTGACTCTTCGAAGCTCTGGGAAGGATGGATAACCAGTCATAACTGCCGTTAGCCGAACTTGTCACGAAGTGACCCGGCACACCCAGAACTGAGAAGATCCAGTTTGTGTCACACAATAAATGTCAGAGTTCCCTTTTTCTCAATGCCGTAGAAATTATATTGTCTAGCTTAATTCTTGCCATCATTGGCTTTGCCAAGTAAATAAGTGCTGTCAGGCCTGCCCAATCTCCAGCCTGTCGTATGTCCTCTAACGGGATGCCTGCTTCATGGAAGAACACAGCACCAGCTCTGCATAGACTATGTACCCCAGCCCTATCTGGGTTCACCCCAATGCCCTTAATTAGTCCCTTGAGGAACCTGAGCAGGACCGAGTACGTAAGTGGCACTTCCCGTCCCCCTTTACGGATAACAAACAAAGGAGAATCAGGAGGTGCCGGGGTGTCAGACATGTGATTCCTGAGCATAGAAGCTGCACAAAAAGGTGAGTCATGGGTATAGGTTATGGGAACTAGGTGCACTCTCTGCCCGTACTGGATTGTTTTAGAACTGCTTATCTCGAGCATAATGCCCCAGGGATGGAAGGTGACTGATTTGCGCTTCAAGAAGTGACCTAATAGGTCAGATGAGGAATCAGGCACTAAATTACTTTTCCTCAATAGTGAGCGGAAGCTTAAGACCAAACATGCCCACATAACACATTGGTTGTTGTCCTTAAGATTGACTTTCTTGAACATATCGCACAAATTCGCGAAAGATAAGGTCACTCTGACCGGAACTGGGTGCCCCAGTAATCTACGTAGACCATGAAGTGAGGCACTGAATGCGAAGTCCTGGCGAATCCAACCCACTTCGTAGCCAAAATAGCGATTCAAACTGATCACACCGCCCACATAGTTATCAATAGTGCTATAACTCAAACAGTCTGATAGGTACATGATATAACGGGTCATGGTAAGCACATCCGTTGGCAAAACCCTAGTACCGAGCCAAGTACAGAATACAATATAGCGTTTCCATTGCGAAGATTTTGTGCGCCAGGTCGATGGTGACCACACATATGCCCTAGCTTCTGCTGCTAACCTGTCTAACTGCATACACCGCTGGGAAACCACTACAACACAAAAATGAGGGTATGTTTGAGTCATTGTCCAGTAATCTGGATAGGGTATCCGCCACTACATTAAGGCGGCCCAGAATATGTCGAGCCACCACATGACAATTATATATTACTGAAAGCCAGAAAACTCTCCTCAAAATTTTCATAGCAACCTTATTCTCACTGTGTCCGGAGTTTATTGCTGCTACTACTTGAGTATTGTCTAAGTTTACAATGATTTTGCTATCTCTGAATGTTGGACCCCACCTCCATAGTGATTCAATCAGAGGGTAGAATTCTTGGACGTTAATGTTATTGGGGATGGTCATGTCTGGTTCAGGTCGCATATGACCATGAGTGTCGGCCACATTTTCCAGCGATATATTCCATGCCCCGGCCATCCAGTCTCCCATACATTCTACCCCATACCCTTTGCCTGATGCGTCCATTGAAAGAGTCAGTTCCTTATCAAAATCTGGCTTAATGATGCGAGCCTCCCCATTGAACCATCTTGAAAAGGATTTCCACCAGTCCAAGTCTCTGTGAAAACTCTTGGTGAGGGAAATGTACCTTCTGTTGGTGTGGAATCCTTTCAACAACTCTATGACCCGGTGTGAGAACGTACGGCCGCCTTTGACTAGTGAGGAGCAGTGAGATAATATTCCGCAAAGTCTCTGCAGTTGCTTACGTGTTGCCTTACGGCGACCATCGAAAAACGTAATTTCCTGCTTTAACTTTACTAATTTCTCCTCCGGCAGCCTCAGTTTCATGTTTACCGTATCAATCTCAATACCGAGGTACCTTTGTACCGTGGAAGGGCTTGCTACCTTTTTATAAGCTACATAGAACCCAAGCATGCGTAATAAGGAATGTAGTGTCAGTTGTGCACGTTGACATTGTTCATACGAATGCGCCATTAATAAGAAATCATCAAGATAGTTGAAACAAATGAAACCAAGGTTGCGCATATGTCTAGAGATTGAGTCTGTCAACCGGTTAAATATGAAGGGAGCAGCTCTAGTACCAAATGACACAAAGTTATCTACCAAGTACTGCTCCCGTCCATTTATTGACCAACATAGACCTTGATATTTCCTGTCCTCAGGCCTAATTAATACTGAGCGGTACGCTGCCGAGATGTCTGTAACCGCTAAAAACATACCCATATCTAATTGGTCACATACATCATCAATCTTGGTGAATTGGAAATGGTGAAAAGTTTTTTCCATGTAGGAATTAATTGACCTGTCCTTGGGACGACTTGCGTCGGTAATCGGGCGGAAGCCCCCGGATGCCTTCGGAACCGCACCTAAAGCGTGCACACAATGAGGTTTATCCTCCACAATACTGAATTTGCCCTCCATACACTCATTTTGTAGAAGATTGTCAGTGAATGAAAAAGCATCCACAGTAGCGGATTTGTAGTTTGCCGACTCGTATTCATCCACTTTAGCATGGGGTCTACAATTTTAAACCCATGTAAGATACCATCTAAAATGAAATGACTATCAGCATCGAATTCAGTATCACTTAATAACATGTTCCTCGAACCTGCCGGATTGAGTTGGGAACGAACTCCTGCCACTACATGGGTATATCTACAATCCCACAACGGTGCATATCTGTCATACATGGCTAATAAATCATTAATATTGTCAGAACATGTCAACTCCTCACACAAATGGGTATGGACGGAATCAAAGGAGCAAAAAATTCCCGCCAACGGTACCTCTCAGGCTTGCCTCTGAGAGCCCTGGGAGCCCTGGTAACCTTGCTGCTGATAATTGTGCTGGTAGTTTTGCTGTTGGCCAAAGTAATGTGTTTGATTAGCAATACCTTGGTTTTGGAATGCAGATGGGTTTTGTAGGTTTGGGTAACAGTTTTTCGCCGGATGTGAACGACCCCCACACACCACACACGAATGTTGCTTTGTACAATTGGCAAAATCGCACAACGTGAAGTTGAATTTTTTACACAAGTGATCTGGGCAAGGTATCATGAATTTCTGCTGGGGACGACCTTGACCTTGGCCTTGACGTGATTGGATGGCAGATTTAAGCTGATGTGGCAGTTTTATAGCTTTATCCAATTCTTGTTGCATTTTCACATACGCTAGTGTTTTCTCTATACCGAGATTATCCGCCATAGACCGGTGCTCTGCTGCTACAAAGCCAGGAATTTCTTTTTTCAAGACTTTGTCAGTCACATCATACTCATATTGGCACATGGCTCTCATCGAATAGGTGGGCTTAATTTCCCTCAGAGCAATAAATTTCATGTGCTGTAAGTACGACATGGCACTTAATTGGGGATTGTTGGCAAGCAATAAACTCTGAAGCACATTGAGCATCCCATATACTAATTCCCTGTAACTCATTTCATCATATGATTTATCCGTAGGAATATGGTAATCAAGACGTAGCCATATTTTTGACCTTTTCCTTTTAGTGGCTACACTAGCTGCATGTAAAGCGGTTAAAAGGTCATCTTCACCCTGTAGTTTACCTGTTGTAGTGTTGAAAAGACTCTCCACATCTCCATTCGGAATGCCAATGTTACCGAGGCCAAGACCAGCTGAGGCTAGCCCTGTTTGCAGAGTGTGGAGTGTCTGTTGTTGTTGTTGACCAACCTGGGAATTGGTGTTGACTGGTGGCTGCTGAGTTAGTAGATCTAGTAGTTGTTGTCGTAAGCCACCCTGGGCAGTGGTGTTGACCGGTGCCTGCTGAGTTAGTAGATCTAGTAGTTGTTGTATACCACCCTGGGTAGTGGTGTTGACTTGTACATGTTGCTGTTGCTGCTGTAGACCACCCTGGGTAGTGGTGAAGGCTGGAGTATATTGCTGTTGCTGCTGTCTCCAAGCCAGAAATTGCTGGTACTCATCCAAAGTGGCTTGGGAATAAGTTGAAGAAGCCTGTTGTGCACTAGAGTTCATTTCTATACCCCCCTGAACACTGCTGGGAGGGACTGTCATTGCACTCAAGCTAGACCCAGCACCCGCGGTGGCCGAAAGAACCGACCGGGAGCTACCGGGTACCGCGTGGGCACCAAAAAGACTATTTGGGTTGGCATTTTGTAAATGAAGATTGTTCAAACCTGTGACAAGTTGGTGAGGGCCTGTAGGGGCCTGTGGGAGGCCAGTCTGGCCCGTATTCATTGATTTAGAAGCCGTAGAGCCGTGAACCGGAAGGCTTGCGCCGCCATTTTGAATGTTGACATCCTTTGGTGCGTTCGGGCCCCTGCCTACAACCTCAGGCACTAACTGTTTATTGTTAGGACCAGCGGCCTCCTCTGCCCTTCTCCGTAGCATGTAAGCTTGTAAACTGGGCATATCCTTCTCAGTTTTGCCCTCCTTTTGTGCTTGTTCCCTCACCCCTGGGAGCAGATTGCCAGATACCAAAGGAAACTTATGGTGAATGTTACTGGGGTTTGGGTAGTCGAACGCAGCCATCATGCCGCTCCACGCCCGTTCCCCCTGAGCTATGTCTTTCAACGTGTGAGCATTTTGTGCACGAATTGAAGCTAATTCTAGTTCTAATTCTTTCTGTCTGCCCAACTGCTGGATTTCCTTCTCTCTTGCCTTTTCTATGGCAATTTGTCGTTCTAAATTATGTATATTTACATCATCAGTCCCAGGGTGTGTTGTAGATTGTTGGCCGAAGGAACCGTCGTTCTGGCCGGGTGCCATGTCGCTCTCCACGGCCCCTGTGGAGTCATCGTGGTCGTCACGGTCGGTTGACTCAGTGGTAGCCGGTGGTCCTCCCTGGCCTGCTTGTCCTTTCAAGACTCCCAATTGTTGTTGTGGGTCCCATTTAGGGTTAGGGTGCTTGCAGAATGGGCACAACCTGGAGTTCCCGTGATATTGCTCCTCGCAAGAGTCACAAATGACTCCCATAGTGAACAAAACATAGAAAAAAATAGATAAAGTTGTTGCACTGCTGCTTGCTGCCATGCAGGTTGAATTGCTGCTGCTGAATAACCCCTGCTGTGGGGGGAGAGTGTGAGTCCCCTGTTTTATGAGTTCCACACTAGGTGGCAGATAGGTGCAGCCACTAGAGTCAATAGACACATAGATCCCACGCGTGGAATCTATGTGAACCATTATATACATGTATTTCCATGTACACTGGACAATAAACCATAATCTAGAAGACATTTCCTTACATGTTGTGTTGTCAGGGTTTTTCGCAATGAAAATAATTGTTTTTACCTCTCGGGTGCCACATACGTGCATCAAGACAATATGCACTTTTCCTTTTGATATGATAATGCAGCCTGGAAAAGAAACCTAAACCAAGATGTATTCAAGCATCAAGCTGGAAAGATGGACTATATAGATAGAACTAAACGACCGTGGTGTACGAGGTGGTCGATCCACCACGAGGGAGTTGTCTCCCCCTCGGGCTAACGCCCTCGGGGGAGACAACTCCCGAGGGGTGGATCAGCCACCGAGGGCACCAGGGGAGTTTAGTTCTATATTTATTTTATGTTTTTAGAGTGTCTAATTAACTGAAAATTAGCAAAATCCGTTACCGTAGTCCCCCGTACGAGCGGCGGTCCGCCATTTTGAATGTTTACATGCACCCAGAACGAGGCTGCAGTGGTGGATCTGCCGCTGTGGTGGATCGACACACGTTACGCCACTGGGGGTGTGGCGATCGACGGCGCAATGCTATCTCTACGGGAAGAAGTTATTCACATAAAATAAATATGTGTCTTAGATGCACTGTCAATGGTTATTCCTACACTGTTAAAAGAATGTCGGCGAAATAACAGTACATTACTCATCCCTAAGTTGTCAGAGATTAATTTTTATTTTCACAGAGATCCCTGTATAATACGACCACACTGTCACCCAGGGCTTCTTGTAAAAACTTCACTGGTTCATTGCTTTTCAATTATGGCGGTCCACTGTTCAGTTTTATTAGGATCCCTGGTAGATTTAACAGTCATCTTTTACAGTGTATAAGACCTGCCAATAAAGCACATTAAGAATATATAATTGTCTCTGTGCCACACCTTAAAGCCGGGGTTATGCCTGCAGGTCATACACTAATGGGGTCAGACAAAACGCAGGGCACTACAATATACCTACCCCTGGTATGATAAATCATCTGATATTTGCCCCATTTGAAATCATACCAGAGGAGGTCATTTCTTAAGATACTACACATAGTCCTACGACTGCAAATGCAAGTGCTATTCCTCTAGGAATTTCTGCTAGACTTAATGCATGCATGACGTATTGCGTTAAGAAATAACCACCATAGTTTTTACAAATCATAGTTTGACAAATGCAATTTATGCCTCATAGTGTGTTGGTTCATTTTACAGGATTGACTGTAATATTTTAAGGAGTTTCCCTGCAAAACTGGTGACTTTTACTGCAATGCACTTGTGTATGTGGTTATAACCACACCCGAATTCACCCCCTACCATTACCTCCTGCAAGCCTTCATTACGGAACAAGTAATTAATGGATAATCCATGACTTGTGTGTGTTAGCAAAGGATAATTACACTTGGGCTGCGCCCTCGTGTAATGTTCCTTTGCTAACACACACAAGTCATGGATTATCCATTAACTACTTATTTTATTACACGATTAATCAATAGAATATCAATATTAAAATACAAGTTGAAAACAAAAATCGTTCCCCTTCCCGGGCCTTGAAGCCTGCCATAGTGTGTGTACACCCTACCGCCTACCTGTAGAAGCTGTGTGCAATGCGCTACCCACTAGACCATCGTTTCACACACCTCGGTGCCTGGCAGCTGCTGGCTTGGTTTGAATGTGTCCAGCAGTACCGTATATCCTCGTGTTAAGGCCTTGTTAATTTGCCACTTAGTAAGGAGGTTTATGTAGTAGGCAGCACTAATACAAGCCTGGGCTTATAAACGGGGAAATATGGTATGTAGCTATGGGACAGGCAGCTCTGACCACTGTGGTGTAATCCTAACTTAATTCTACTGCTGCTGTTATTGTCAGTCCCTGTGGCGCAATGCATAGGGAGTTGGATTTGGGATCAGTAGAGTGCAGGTTCGACCCCTACCTCTGGCAATGAAAATTTCGTAGGTTTTAGCATGTAACATATGACATGTAAGGTGTCATGTTATCCATGGATAACCACACTGGTTGCTTGCTATCCTTGGATAACCGCACACCTTACAAAAGTCATGATGCATGCATCATGCCATGTAGTATCGACAGGTATGTGAATGGTAATATCCAGAAAAAGCACCCAAAATCACAGAAGTCGTGTAAATAGCCTTTCATTACATAGCATAACCCTATAACCCAACAGCAGGTACTATATCATTAACTGACATGGCCTGTTTGATTGATATGAATAACTGTTAGTACATCTTGTACAAATATTAACGATGTCATTCACTCAACCACAATGCAGAAGGTACTAGGGTAACTGATAGTTACCCCATTCAACTTGAGGGGTCATAAGCATACAGGTGTAAACACCTTTCCTCAGTCTGTGCAGTTGATAAACTATATTTTACTTCATAAAAATATTACAGAATCTTAGCTAGTGCATGGGTACTTATGGAGACAAGACGTCGAGTTGTCACATCATGTGTATTACACAGAAACCAGCTAAAACTGAAAGTTGGGTACTAGGTACATGTCATTCTTGAGATAAATTACACTATTCGAGAAATCCTTTGTGCATACAGATGATTCACCGTATACAGCATTGTCAACATTTGGTAGCTTGGGGTCTTGTGGGTTATTTAAGCTCTTGCAAGTACATTTTCTCTTTCAAAAGAAGTTACGTGCTTTATAAATGTTGATACTAAAACAGTTGGACATACAATGTCGACAGTCACCTTTCAAGTTTTTTGGGTTTTTTTTCACTGAAGATCAAGCAACCAATCAGTCAATTGAAAGATCTCTGCTGTTTTCTAATTGTGATATGTGGTAAACCAGTGTAGCTGAAAAAAAAATCATAGGATCTCATCCCAGTATATGCTTGAGATATGCTAAACGCAAGGGAGGACGGAGAATCAATAGTGTGAGTATTGTTAAGCGCCACTGAAGTTTCGGAAAGGCAGAATAAAAAAAAAGATGTAAAATGGATAGTAAAAAGAAAACACAGGATCTTTCTCAAACAAGATTTTTCATCCAATGTAACATACTTCCATTGGCTTTGTGAGTTGAGCCTGTATCTATATAGGTGACATATGACCAGTGAAGTTTATTTAAGCTGCAGAGGCAATGGTACAGCCTAGCATGCACTGTGGGTGGGGGATCTATTTTCCATGTGGTCCATTGGTTAAGGAGGTTATAGGATCAAGGCTGTCAACTGGTAAGGTCAAGAGTCTGTGCTGTCTAAGCAACCTATTTACACTTATTTAGGGAGTTTACACATAGGGTGTGGTAGTTTGCACTCCAATGGCATTTCTTCATGCTCAGGCTGCCTGTAGCTATAATTATCTTTGTTGTCCATGCTGAAGCATAAAATGTTTCCGGTAGCCACACCTATACCTAAGCTCTAGGGGTTCTTTACATTATTCTTATGTACTTTTTTGCATCTTCCCTTTTTAATCTTTTTTCTTTTTAATCTTTGTCCAACTGGTGATTTAGCATAGGCCTAGGTGACACTTTGTCATGTCATATGTGCGTAATACGAGCCTTATAATCTAGCTGTCATATGAATGCAACAACTGCAAATGTAGTTTAGCTACTCATTCACCATCATGCCAACAGTGCTGATACTATCCTGAGGTCAGGATAGTGCATGAATGGGGAGATTAGCATTCAAACCAGACACTATATGCGACAAAATGTATTTAGACGATAGATAGATACAATCGATGTAATGAGGCGCACACACATCTAAAAAAAGGGCCTTCAAGGGGAGCATAAACAAGGCAAAACTGTTCAGATTAAACTTGTCAGACCTGTCACAGACTATTCATGTTGACAGCTTTTGTTGATAGGTTGACTTTTTAAAGACCTTTCACACTACGGTCATCAGGTAGGGCTAGTTGCTTGGACCATCTAAACAGAAAGTCTTCAACATGAAGAGTCTGCATCGGGACTGGAAAGATAAATTTGACAGGTTTTGACTTGTTTATTTTATGCTGTTCAATTAGAATGCCCTAGCAACTCTACATTTGTTGTACATGTATACCGGTAATAACATCTCAACAAAAACAGCCTGTGGGTTGTATATGGTATAGGTGATAAGTCAATTGGTTCTGTGTGCATCGTGGTTGGTACATACTGTCTCAGGTCGGTACGATTGATGTTCATGTTTTGGGTAAGGCTCAAAAAAGGTTGAAAAGTTTGAAAAAAAGTGAATTGGGAGTTACCGGTTACACCTTGCTTGGGGGTAAAAGAGGGGTAGTGTGGACAGGAAAAGGTGTTGCTATATCTTCAGGGTATAACGCCTGAAAAAGAGCATAGAGACACTTCTCACACTGTGGTGTGAAGGCGATGCAGTGTTTGCAGTGATCAACCTTATCTTTATCTTGTGTGTTTTTGTTGGAGGGTTGTGGGGCCTTTAAACTACAAATTGCGTTGACCCCTCAAAATACTTTTTTTCTAAGGGAGTAGTTATTTTCTAACAACAGTTGGGGGTGTGTGGATTTTCACGTAATGTAAAAACTCAAAAATACCGCTCCCCCCAATGCAGTCTACATTTGTTTGGTTTCCCTTCTTCCATAGTAAAGCTCAAGCAGTTTTAAGAAACGGGGTGAAATTTAAGTCTGGTAGAAAAGAAATGACCACTCCCTGATACCAAATGAAGCCCAAGAGCTCCATGGGTAAAACGAACAAACTGAATACCACACTCCCCCCTGCATTTTCAAACTTCTGATTAGGTGATTGCTTTGTTGTTGTTGTTGTTGTTTTTTCCAATGATACTATTTTGTTGTTCACTTATGTTTCGCTCTCTGCCTCTCCCTCCGCACTTCTACCTACCTTTCACTCTCCTTTAATATTGAATATATCTTTGCACCTTTATGATAAAGACTTTTGCCACATCCCTGCTTCATGCTGCTGTCACTATACTCCCTTCTTTTTTTCTGACTAGTAATAGATACCAGAAGATTTTGCATGAGGTGAGTCCTCCTTTTTTTTTTGTTGACACTGACAATAAAACTATGTAAAAATCGACAATATGATATGTAGACTGAGGACGTAATAGGCAATTGGAAGGCTGGGTGGGGCTGTCCAAGGGAGTAGTGTGAAATCATGTTTTTAAACCTGCATAATTATAATCCAAATCTTATAACGCATTTTCACGTACCTTATAGGTGGAGCTTCAATGCTATAGAACTGTAGAAAGAAAGCAAGGTATGGCATAGGGTTTTACCCCAATCTCAGTGTGCAGATCATAGATACATATGTGGCTTATAACATTCTGAAAAAAAGTAGAGAATTTTCTTCGATCCCTGATATCAGGTAAGAGTGTTTTTGTCCCATATATATGCATCAACCCAAAGTAATCTATAGACAAAGGTTACGAGTAGGGGGTTGTTTTGTCACAATTTTAATGCATGTTATCAGAAATATTTAAAGCTCATTTAAATGCTTACGACGATTTGGAGTGCTGTTACTGGCCATGAGATGCGAGGCAGGGTTATCTCACAGGGGTGTGAGATACGGAAATTCTAATATATGTCTATGGGGTGTCCTTATTCCACCCCTTCCAACATGAAATAAAACACAATATGAATGTGTAAAGTGATAAGTCCAGGCAATTATTAAAAAGGAAGCAATGAAACTTATTTGCTGCAACTCTAGCAATACAAACGGCCAATCACCATAGCCATAGATCACTTGCCAAAACATTTTCGCAGCCCTATGGCATCATTTCATTACTCCTTCACATCCTGATATTCAGGGAGAAGATGTATACACTCTTGGATCATGGCCATTGGTCCTC
This sequence comes from Acholoe squamosa, assembly GCA_949317995.1. NCBI lineage: Eukaryota > Metazoa > Annelida > Polychaeta > Phyllodocida > Polynoidae > Acholoe > Acholoe squamosa. Next base: position 65,733,859 of record OX439044.1, read on the forward strand.
ATGATACATAAATGCAGCCCTGGTGATTAACTCGCCATGGTTACATTCATGCATCGCGCTGAGCCTATGGGGTTGATACAGTCCCAAAGGGTCAGCAAGATGCTCTAATGAAGTGCTCGCGAGCATACTCGCTAGTACTTCATTGGTGCATCATGACGATGAATGGGCAGGATGCACTCCTGCATAACTGTCCCTTAAAGGGTTAAGAATAAGACATTGGCTTTACAGTGGGAAGGGCCCCTGCTGTACTGCTTGTTATATATGCAAATGTTTCAGGGGTGTGCCCTACAGACGAGGATCTTTTACAATATAGATAAGTATCAAAGTAGGCCTACTGAAAATGAGACCTTTATAGCTGCGCTTTGCAGCTTTTCATCAACCAAGTTGCGCCTTAAATGATGTGCACCTTACACATGAGGTACACCTTATTCAAGAGGTGCACCTTGAACACGAGGTGCACCTTGCATACAAAGTGCAGCTTATACATGACACGTGCCTTATATGTATGGCCAACTTTCAGTGCATGGTATTATCATAAGTTCAGTTTATGCAGCCAAAACTTTTGAAGCACTCACACTGTCAGCCCGCTGCAAGGGTTTTTATAATAGATTGCTTCTTATTCTGAAAAACAGAAGTAGCTGCTGTACATAGGTATAAAACCAATGTCCCCATGTGGATCCTGCTGTATGCACTACAGCGCTATTTAAGGCCCATTTACACTTGTGCCCAGAGTGCAAGTTAGCTTTAAATATAATTCTTTCAAAAATCGTTGGTCAAGGATACTTCATAGTGATCGTCTCAGACCATGACACTGATGTTCACAAAGATTAGAGGTTTACTGCAATACAAATTGGGACGAATTTCACTCTCTTGGTTGAAAATCATAGAAGTGAGCCAAATAGCAATTTTGGAGGTCGCCAAGCCCCTGAGCTTAGGATTTTGATTTTTTCACAAATTTATTTTGCTCATTTTATCAGGCTCAATGAGTTCTTGATGTCATATATGGGTTTTACTGGTCTAAAGCCCATATTTTTGGCTCCAGAGGGTTAAAAATGGCTAAAATTAACCCTTTTTGACCTGGAAAAACAAAAAATCGACATTTTTAAATTCTTTTGGTGAAATTAGGACTGGGTATGTGGATGTCCAGTTCATTGATGCAGAATACAGAGTCTTGTGATAAAATCGGTCCAAAAATTGTGTTCCTGTGATTTTTTCTATTTTTTTTAATCATTTTACCTTTGGTAAAGTAGCTTCTCCTGGCAAAAATCTGGCTATTTTTGCCTCCCCCAGAAAATATCTAAAAGTGAAATGGGTTCAGTTATGCCTTAAAAAGATTGCTGCAGCTGGGGGGGTAACATATGCTAAAGAAAATTGATTCTCTTCATAAACTTCACTGTGAGGGGGTTATTCCTTCCTCTCCTGTGTAGGATAAATTTATTTAACTACCCCGACTATGTCATTAATTTTCCCCTCACATATAGCTAACTACCCAATGTATAGGATAATGGATTACTGCCAATGCTTTTTAGTAGCAGGAATGGGAAGCGCTTTTTGTCCAGGCGAAATTGTGTCCGGGTGAGTGACCTTTTAAGGGCTTTATTTCTTACAGAAATGATCATCATATCTCCATGAAAATCTCAGGTCTGCACCATTTTAACCTGTAGATTACAGAAATTAACTTTTTATTACTGTTTGACGTGTCTTTATTATCATAAAATGCTATACTTTTAATAAAGATTATCACAATTCTGGTCACTTTTCTTGTCTTGGAAAAACTTTTGATGAACTGCCTTCACGATTTTGTTCAGATTTCTTGACTAGGAAAGAAGTTTAAACTCCTTCCCCTCCTGTTTACAATTTCCACATTCAACTTTCCTAACCATGTCAGTTATTTACCACACACATGTACCTAAGTCTGTAATGTATAGAAAAGTTGGTTATTGCTTTGCTTTGCATCAACAGGAAATTTATTATGGCTGTAAAACTAATGTCCGGGCGAGTAACCAATTGCAAGATTACAAAGTATTTTCAATGGTCATTCCCCAGTACAGACAGATCCTTTCCCCACTATACCTATGTACTGGTCAGCTGAAAGCTTATGTCATAGGTATTGTCTTACATATAATCACTTGTGCCTGTAATACTCTGTTTTCCCTTTATGTACAACAGCAAGGAAAGAATATTTTAGAAGCCAGAATTTAGTGAAAACCCAGTCTAGGTCATCAAGGAAGATGACCCTTAAGTAAGGAAAGGGCCCAGAAAATATGGCTATACCTCTATGAACCCAACCGTTAGAGCCAGTTCTACAACAAAAATAATATAATAGTGCGCTAAAAAAGCTATACCTACTCATATGGAAGGAATACAGGGTATATACGCCATTTGGTCACTTGCCCAGACACATTTCCAGGGTATATATATTGCATGCATTGCCATAACAATGGTTTTCATATTTAACTAATAATATTTCATGGTAAGGTACCCCAACACCTATACATCATTCACAAAAAAAATATCTATGAGATCCACCATAGTTTTTTCTCAGACCCCCAAAAACCCAACGGAGCTCTAAAAGTCCACTTTCTGTGATTTATCATCTCTTACAGAATATATCTTACCCATATTGTCCTTGTGAATTGCCTTTGAGGGCCAGCATACATGCATCACAGAAAATGACATATTGGCTGCATTACACATGCGAAAAATTGTAAAATATTTTACAGAAAAAGTCATATTGAGTGAGTAGCAGCCTATACACCACAACTATGAAACAGATCACTGATCAGGTCATGGTCAGGGAGGAGCACTGCAGGTCCACCCTGCCACTGGTGTGTATCAGGCTAGAAGTAATGTTATGCTATTGGCATGTACATTCTTAAATGATAGGGGAGGGGGCCAGATGCTGGTCTTTAAAATGCTTTGCCATTGATAAGTGTGCAATAGTCTTTCATAAACTTCCCTCCTTTTTATTGAAATATATAATGCTGACCTCACCCTCCAGTCCTCATTCCTGTGGTGCTGCAATGCAGTAGTAGCAGAACCGTTAGGGATGTAGGGGTGCATGCTCCAATTTTTTTTTCCAGATTTTTAGTCACATTTGCTAGAAAAAAAAATCTACCAAGTTCATCCCCCCGTACCTTTTTGCCTTCTCTGCCACCGCTGCAATACTGAATATCATTATTTAAGCTGCAGCCCTATCACTCACCAAAAGCAAGCAAGGTCCAGGCGAGCCACCCCTACTACCTTAAGATTAATGACCGATCCCTCATAGATGAGACAAGACAGAAATCAGGGTAGGGCACTACCTATCCACACAGCAAGATGGAGGGTACAGGAGGTACATTGAGGCTACTTCTGCTGCTCATGGTAGCATGGCAAGGTAGGACAAGTTAATTAGTATTTGTTAAACATGTTGAAAAATATACACACATATTTTCAACTTTGACTGTTTTAGATCTGCATCAGAAGGATCCATTTCTGTTTATAATGTCCTGCTCATTAGCTTTACCCTGATGTTCGAGAAATCGAGCCTTTACTTTGCAATTTGCAAAGTACCATGGATTGATTTTGGACATCAATGTAAACTTAAATGATCATATCATGATATTGGTCCTAGTTCATGATTCAGAATAACCATAGCTAATTGTAGTGAATTATAACCCACTGGGCACATCAACATTGATTCAGCGTTGAAACAAAGTTTGCAATGTTTGCATATCGGTTGATATAGGGTTGAAATATAGTTGAATTTGAAAGTTGACACAACATAATCAAAATCAACTGTGATTCAACATCTAACCATCAGCGCTGATTCAATGTTTGTATTTCTATGTTGATTCAACATTGACACAACATTGATATGATGTTGAAACAAAATTGATATTTATTAGAGCATTCCTTGTTGACATGTCAATGTTGAATCAACATTAAATCAACATTGAAATTAATATTGTTGATTCAACACTGACAAATCAATGTTGAGTCAACATTGAATTGAGAACAATATTTCAACATTGATATGTCAACTGTTGATTGGATGTTGAAATGGTGTTGGTTGACAACATTGAAATAGAATCATTGAAAAGGTGTTAAAGACAGGTTGATCAACATCATCAACACAATATCAGCAGGTTGTCAACGTTGATGCAACGTTCTGTGCCCACTGGGTTAAGGAGGGGGTATACTGCGGAGAGTTAGGGGAGAGGTGGGGTAGTGTCAGCTTACTTCATACCTGAACACCGCCCAGCGAGCACAGTTGATGGATGCATCTCTTTTTTCAATGGTTCTCATATAAAATTCTGTCATAAATTTGTGGTGGAAAAGAATGAATACTTCTAGATGATCATGAAATATATTTTAATAAAGCCGTACTGCATATAAGCCACACCTGCATACAAGCTGCACTGCCAAATTTGGAAAAACTTATAAGCCCGAAGGGAGGCTTGAAAAGTTCACTATTAGTACTATTCTAGAGTATCAAAGCCCTTAGTATAAGCTGTACCATTGGTTCAGGTCAACGTTGTAGGTTGCATGCCTCTGAAATAGTCTACGATCCATATCTTATGTATGCATAGGGTATTTTTGCAAATGACATAAATCAAAAGACATGCAACAGGTGAAGATCTAGATCTATCCTTATTACAATGCAAAGGTCACAAATAGGCCGTCATTCAGACATGTCATGAGGGCTTTCAGGGCTGGAACTAATAGAGGAGCAGCTCAGGGTCATTTAATTTGTAAGATTACTGATAGCTATAACTAATTGTTTTTTTTTATGTTGTCCAATATGTCTGGGTATGGAAAAGTGATGTTTGACCAATGAAAGCTCGTGCAGTCATTAAGAAATCTGCAATTCTATACAACCATCTCTTGAAATTTTAACCTCGTTTTTAAGAGCTAAAAAACATATTGATCTACCTGTTCTGGCACTAATATTCATCTTACAACAATTCCAATGGTACCTACCCCCCCTAAATCAGACCGCATTGCAGCCTGCCGTTTGTTGCTAGGACAAGTGATTACCTAGCAACAGCCAATTTTAGCTAGCAACAGACCATTTCCAAGACAAAGAAAGACCTTTCCTAGGAACGACTTACAGAATGGAGATCATGGATACTGTTTCTCATTTTGGTATTAAGAAGCTCCATGCGATTGAAAAAGAGGCAATATTGTACCAAAATACAGTGTCCCATTCTCCCATGTAACTCATCGTTTGCTGTTCATGATATCAGTGTGTTTTACTGTGATTGAAATCTGCACTGAAGAAATGTATATGTGTACAACTCACCAGCAGTATAAAAGAAACGGGGCGAAATCTGTGAAATTCAACTTGTTAGCCCTGGCACAATCTCTCTAACATCACCCTTGAATATTCATTTGGAAAGGGTCAAGTTAAGAGTTGGAACAGCGCTAATCAGGCTATTTCTTTCTATACTTTTGATGTATAATAAATCGCTATTCCGACTGGAACCAGAACAGGGGTAACCAAAGTAATGACTTTGAATTAAGTGGTGGGCCATATATACGTGTCATCCCACATACAGAACAACATCAGAAAACTATATTCATAGGGTTTGAAAAGGTCCACCCCAGTGTAGGCTGCTGTCTGGCGCTAGAAGTTGAGAGATAGAGGGTAACTCACCCCTGAATAGACCACTAGGCATGTTGGTACCTTAAGATGACCATCCTGCCTTATATCAAGGTATTTTCACAATAAGTCAGGATTGTTGGTGTCAGGTGCAGGATATTGATATATTCATGTAGTCAATGGTGCTAAATCAACTGGGGGGGGCGGTAATATGTACAATGGCCCAGGAGGGTCAAAGTGTGAATCGAGAAGTGAAATTGACTTTCAAAAAATGAATTAAAAATGATTTTAAATTTGAAAATGGGTGCTGTCAATCTGCCAACTCATGTAAAACAACTTGTGACTAATACCTTTTAAGCATCGAGTTTGTAATTGTGCACAGTTCAAGAGAAAATGCTGGGTCAAAAGTGACTTTCAACTGGATGCTGTCAATCTGTCAACTCATGCAAAAGACCTTAGGCAGACCTTATCTTCTAGAATTGGGACTGAAGGTGTCCATGAAGAGTAGGTAGGCTATAGGAGGTGGGATATGGGGGATCAGGAGTCAGATTATCGAAAGGTATGCAAGTTTGTGAGGATGGTCAGTTTCTCAGAAAATGTCACATTGTCAGAAAAATTAATGCACATTTGCACATTTTTCGGAATGGGGTCAGTTGAGCAGATAACGCTCGTTGTGGCATTTCAATATGAAATGCTCATAAGCAGCTTTTTTGCTCAAAGGACCCTTTAGGGGATTTGGTCAAAAAGTACCCTTGCCAGCTGCACACATGTGTCAGCAGAAGATAGGGAATGCCCCTCCCCGTGGGCCTCCTCTAGAGCCATATCACCTAAGTCTTGTTAGGAAGAGGAATGTTCTGTTTCCACTACTGTCAATCGGGCAAGAATTTTGCTAATCCAAATGATTTTTTTCTATACTTTTGCAATATCAAAAATAAGCGAATTATCTAAAATTTGCCCAACCAATGGCACTTGAGAGTGAGAATGAGTAATAGCCATTTCGACAGCTAAGGTCATATTGATGGCAAGAATTACTTTACACAATTTCACAGAGGACTGTGTCACTGCCCATTCATATGTAAACCACACATCCCGAGGGGATAGGATAGAGGGAGATATAGACCATTTTAAGTGGGCTAGGGAAGCCCCCAGTGTCAGTGGAATACCTGCATTACAATATGAAGACGCTATGCCAAGGCTGAGAATTTGACTAGACAGAAGTTAAGTTGGTTCTTTTATGAAGAGCACTTACAACTTAAAAGGTCGAGCCTTCCCAAATGTCTATGCATGGTAGGTAGACAAATGTGAATTATATACAATAATTGTTTTCCATGTCTACAGGCTCTTCTAGATTGCAATCGATACAAACTAGTTCGCCCAGAGGGAGGTTAATTCAAAGGGTCCTGCCATTGCTACCCAGTGATTGTAGCCTAGGCATATATTATAAGACCTAGTCAGTCTACTCTAAATGTTATAGAGGTGGTAGCCCAGTCAGGCGTAGTCATGTGCAGTCATTTACTGTTCCTGTTCCTTCCCTACCATCACCAGGAGCTTAATTCAAAAGATCCTGGGATCCCAACCCCAGCGATCTTAGTGTAGGCACATATCATAAGACCTGGCTGGTCTACCCTATGTAATGCAGTGGTTGCAGGCCTGTCCAGAATAGCTAGTCCTGGGATCACTTCACTATTCCATTTCCACCACTAAGATCACTGCAATCTTAGTGAAAGAAATGCATAGTGGTTTCACCAGGGTACAAGAGCACTTACAGGGAACACTCCTGATTGAAAGAGTGAATAGCCTGCTGCATACATAAAGAGGGGAGGGAGGACGTTTGCTGAGTGTCCTTGAGGGCTCTTAGGGCTACTCATGCGTTAAGTGCACTGTAAGGTAATTCTTCCCTTCTCTCTCTTTGTCCTGGGGGGAGGGCACAATGATTCTAATAGGCAAGCATAAATCATACATTCATGGGAACAACTCTTGAATACTGTATGGGGGTCAACTGCACCCTGTGCTCTTTTGTTAGCCCATATGGGGACGGGAAACGATGGTATAAGCACTCTTGTGAAGAAGAGTGACTCCACAGCTATTCCTTTATTTTGGGACTCTTACCCCTGTGCCTAGTCAGTACTTCTAGGAATAGTGTAGAAGGGCTGAGGCTAAGATCGATGCGATCTTAGTGCTGGCTAGGATATGTGAACCCAGTCAACTCTTAAGATCGCTTAATAGGATAAGGCTGATTTATTCCTAAGATCGCTGGGGTCATGATCCCAGGATCTTTTGAATTAAGCTCCTGGTAGTCACAGGGCATTTTCTACAATAAAACACTCTTAATCTCGTGTCTAGTCGTATCATGTTGAGAAATGCCTTCCTGACAGAATGACTGTGAGATATAACAACCTATTACGACCACCATGAATGATTAACTGTTAGTTAGTCTCTCGGACACATGTCTCTCCGAGTTTTGAGACGCTAATTGGTGAAATACTAATTATATTAGGGTCTCTATCCCTGAACCCCCTTCTCTTTATTTTTTCTGCCTCTGCTGTTGGCTTGACAAAGGAGAAGACTAAATCTTTTTTTTTCTCTGGATGACATTGTTCATGAACCTGGTCAGATTCAACAATTCTGCTCTATTGTGACCTAATCTAAGGACGCTGTAGACTTGATGGATCTGAGAATCCTCTGACCCCCTTGAAATCCTTCTTGAAAAAAAAGGGAGTAAATAAAAAAAAAAAGAATCTGTTCTACTTACCATTTCATGCATAAAGGCAGCTTTTGACGATTTTCCGATCAATGTTGTAAAAAGATAACTGGGAGAACAATATAGAAAGTCACTTGCTACTCTGGCCTTTAAGGATTGAAATTACTGACGAGGAGCTAATCGGTAGGTCAGTTGGGCAATTGCCAATAATGATAATTACCATCAATAAGAAATATCCTTCCGTGCAGTTGTCATTTTTCAACACTATAGAGGACTAACTTGAGGGTGAGATTCAAAAGCAAATACAAAATGCCCAACGAAGACACAACTGAATTGTATAGAGAAGGCGTTGCCTGTCTAAGTTTGATGGTAAATAAACACACTTATCTAGGAAGTGCACCACCCAACTATAGCTTTACAAAACAATGCAAACAACAGGTCAAAAAAGTTTCCCTTTACTTTCCACAGTTCAGTAGATTATTTCTTAACAGACTACTACCACACGCTAGTCATACCAAAATTGCCACTGGCATTTTCAGCCAAAAGAGAAGACCTCACTATATTTTGAAAGGGACCTTCTGAGCTTTAAGAGCAAGGCCTAACACCAAACACTGAATTAGATATATATATATCAATGGTTTCAAAAAGAATTCAATGTGCAGAATTAGTGAACAAGTAATCAATGGATAATTCATGATGGGTGTGTGATAGTGAAGGATAATTACACGAGGGCGTAGCCCGAGTGTAATTAACCCAGACGGTTATGTTTGTGTATAATACACCTCGTCGCCCGGCAGTGGACAGCTACAGCGCACAAGGCGAAAAAAAGACGCGTCCGGACCAGGACTCGACCCGCCTACCTCTGACAGCTGAGCGCAATGCGCTAACCACTAGACCACCGCGTCTCCTCCTTCAGCGGCCATCTCGGCTTGGCTATCTTTGAATGCGGACAGTAGGGAACAAAAATGTACGCCCGAACCGGAACTCGTCCTGCCTTATTCTACAATCTAACCAAGCAAACCCAGACCTTTCCACGTCATTCCCTGTGGTGCAATGCATAGGGAGTTGGATTTGGGATGTGAGACTGCAGGTTCGACCCATACCCTGGCAATGAAAAATTCCGTAGGTTTTAACATGTAACATATGACATGTAAGGACATGAGAGGCATGCAGGTTATCCATTGATAACCACACAGCATGCAGGTTATCCATGGATAACCGCACGCATTATTGATGCTACAGCCTTCATGGTGTGTAATATCGACAGGTATGTGCATGTGAATATCCAGGAAAAGCACTGAGAATCCCAGAAATCATGGAATAAAATAGGGTAAATGCACGACTTGACTATAATACCATCGAATCTCTGCTATCAAGACTCATCTAAGCATGACGTTACTATGCCCTTAACGCATGAGTAGACTCAAGACCCCTCAAGGACTATGAGAAAATCCATTCAAGTGCTCTTAACTCATAAGTAGCCCCAATAACCCACAAAGACTGTCAGCAGGTGCATTCACTTTTGTGACAAGGAATGTCCCCCCACACAGGTGCTTGCACTCAGGGGAAACCACTATCGTTTCTAAGAATAAAGTAAGGGGTGGTGTTAGTACTGGAAGTGGAATAGTGAAGGACTGCACAGTAATTCCTATTACTGATTGGCCTAACACCACTAGCTATTTTAGTGTAGTAACACTAGGTCTTATGAGATGGTAGGAGATATGCCTATGTTAACATTGCATAGGTAGTGATGGCAGAGCCTTTTGAATTAAAACCTTTAGTGTAAGGCCAAAATCTGACCTTAAGACTCAGTCAACCACACAACATCTAATCCATCTTAAAGAAGACACCCTGAATGATTCAGTCCAATATTCTATACAAACTTCCTTTATTGCATGAAATCATATAATTCATGGTGCGATGTGGGTTACATTCAGGCATCCAAGGGAAGGAATTCATTAGATAAGCACAGATGAGCTGAAAAAATAAACTATATTTATCGGCAGAATTGTTAATTTTCCCCCAAGTAACCACGGTAGTTCTTGTGGGCTTGGTTGATATAGATAGGAAAAAATAAGATGAACATTTTAGGCAGGGCTATACACTTATTCAGTCAACAATCTTTTGCTTCTTGCCTTATGTCATGTGTTTGAAATGAAACATACATTATATACAATTTCTTTGTAGTTTTTGCAGGGAGAGCTCAAATATGTGACACATACGCCATAACAACAGATTCCACTTCGACTTTTGCAATCCCCTTCGGTGCATCCACCACCCCCGATTGCCAGGATATGTGCACCAGCTTAAGCAACTGTTTTGCATACATATGGAATACAACTGCTGGTGGGACATTTGAATGCTATCATGTCTACGAAGCAAGTATTGGTCAAACTTCCCTGCTAGGTACCAATATTGCTGTGAAAAACTGCCAAGGTAAGATTGCAGTCATTTTTGTGCATCATTCTAAGGTAGCCTATACACCATACTTAGTGCTATACATAATGCACTTAAAGGTATTTGATATGTATGCCTACTTGTTATGAATTCAAATGAATATATGTTAAAGTATGGAAGTTGTCAATTGATACCATAGTACCCCACATTTAGAGTGCACTCCACATTATCGCTAGTTATAAGGCATAAAATGAATTGTAAGGAAGGCCATAGGGTTCACCTATGACCTGATTCCATAGGGCGCAGAAGGGGGTCAATCCTAGCACATATATTATAAGATTATACCTTATGTGAGGTATTACAATGGTAAACTTTGGATTTGGCAAATTGAAAGAATGGCAATTCAACTTTTCTTGCAGTTTGTGAGACGCATGTGGACATTGCATTTATCCTGGATGGATCTGGCAGTATTTCTTCCACCGAGTGGGGACTGATGCTGGACTTTGTCGCAAATATAATAAACACACTGCCGGAAAACAGTGCACGGGTAGGTGCTGTGGTCTTTAGCACTAGAGCACAAGTTAGATTCAACCTCAATACATACAGTAGCCTTGGTGATGCAAGTGCTGCTGTCCTGTCGTTTAGCCGTCCTGGAGATAATACCAATACATCAGGAGGCCTGTACCTTGCTCGCAAAAAAATCTTTGTTACAGCCAACGGTGATCGACCGAATGTCCCCAACTTTGCCATTGTCATGACAGATGGCATGTCAAATACAGATCAAAGCATGACCATTCCCATGGCGGAGGCACTACGGCAAGCAGGCGTTGAAGTATTGGCTATTGGCATCTCAAATGCAGATGAAGATGAGCTCAGGATGATATCATCACCCCCTCGGCTGAGAAATAGGAATTATTTCATAACTCCTAACTTCCAACAGCTGCAAAACATACTCGCAAACATCACTGCCATTGCTTGTGATTTTTACGACTCCAATGCCAATAAGTAAGTATTTTTCATATTCACTTTGAGCATCTTATGTGGACACCCCATAATGATGTTGTTGATTTTTTGCCAACGATTTCTGTAGATTGTCTTCGATGGTTAAAGCGTTACACTGAATATGTAAAAAGAATATCAATGGTCAAAACTGTTACATCTTCAACCACAGATAACTAGATATAACAAAAATGTTTTGGCCCTAGACATAGACTGGGAATTTATGTGACTATGTGAATTATATAGATGTGACCATGAATTGAATTGAGATGTTATATTGGAAATAACAATGACCGCAATACGTGCCTCACATGAATAGGTTGTACCCAGCATATAAGTGCCTATACATGGGTAAAAAGTGACCCTGTGACGCAGGGGTTTTAAAAAGTAACGGACAATGACACTATCAAAAGTTTGCAGTACATTGACATACATAAAAAGTGACGGAGTGACATGCCATCTTTCCTAAAAGGTGACGGTGTGATGTCCTGAAAACTTTGAGCACCCATGTATATGTATACACATATAAGACCAAAGTTGAAAGAGAGCTATTAGCTGCACCCATGGGGCTGGATTTTGAGCAGTTTAGCACAGTTCTATTTATAACATCGCTGCATGTAGGGCGTGCCTTAAAATTTTGTTGGTGCTGTAAGGCGCCCTAGAGTGCTATCCTCACTATGGTGCACTGCCTTATACACATTGTATTACCCTACATCATAACTTAGACAAAGGGCATTTCTCAGGAGACATTTTGACTAAATGTCAACCAGCCTTAATATAATTGGCAATTACCGTTAACAGTCTTCCGTCACTGAAAAGTGTCTTTAGAAAACATTTCTTGAAAAAAAAAATGAAGAGTTGACAAACCCACACAAATGTTTACCTAAGGCTGTCTCTTTTCTTGCAGATAGTTGTACTTACTCATATGGATACTTGTTTAATGTTATTCCCAATATTCTATAGAATGCTAATGGGCTTTTTACCTATCAATTTCTAGCCACTACAACTACACCGACTAAAATGACGCCAACAACGACACCATCTACTACACCAACAACCTCAATGCGGACTACAACACCTGTTGTTTGTCCACCAGGTACCTAGATATGCCCTAATTATCTGATTTTAGTTTATACTGGTAATATATTGGGCTCAAATAACATTTCTATATCCCAGGCATCTTGAATTTTAAGTAGGTGTAGCTGGTAGCACTACTTCAATTGCTTGTTTAAGTGCTTTGGTCTTAAATGAGTTTCAGGCCTTGTTTTAGGGCAGCAGTAGGGCCCCCTGAAACCAAAGATGCCTGAGATGAATTAACGTTATGTATTCCTGCGTGTGCAAGGTAGCTAAAATTTGTGAGTTCACTTGAACAAGCAAGTACGGACTTGTTTTATCATCAGCATTATGATCATGGAAAATGTGAAAAATCAGCGCGAAAATATAAAATTGTAATAATACTTTACCTGTAAAGCAAATTACACTGTTGTTTCAGATATTCTGATCACACAAAATATCAATATTCATGCAACAATAGGTATAATTATTATCAGAAAACTGAAATTCCAATTTCAATTTGGCATAGATCTCTTGTACTATTTTGCCAGTGCTGTTTGCATCAGTAATGTATTTAAATTCTTTTCTTCAGATGATGGCTTGGGCACAGACTTGGTCATAGTAATCTCCTGCTTTGCAGCAATTGGCGGTCTTCTCCTCGGAATGCTCCTCACACTGAAGTGCTGCCCCGCGGGCAAATATAGTGGTATAGTTTTTACATTTGTGCTCCAGCATTTTACTTTGTATTCTAAATGAGTCTATGCAGCATGGCATATTTTATGCAAGATATATGATAATTTCTCCAACTGAAATAATCAGTGCCATGATAGATTTTATAAGAAAATGGCATTCAGCCTAAATATAACTACTAAATGTGCTGGTATGAGAGTTAGTGGCAAGGGCTATAAGGCAGAGCTGCATTCAAATTTGGATGTTGATTCTGATTGCCACAAATTCTCTTAATCGTCAGTGAATATGAACTATTATGTTGTTTAAAACTCTTTTTTGTCTGTCAAATTCCATCCAACACTTTGACTGCGATCAAGGACATACATATCTCTGCTTTCGACCATGCAACCTTCCAGGAAACCATTTAATCTTCACTTTTTTTTTACCATAGGTTGGACCATGAACTCCTACTCGTCACAATGCAATGTCTGCTCCTCGGGTTATACCAGTCCCAGTGTACAAGGGTGTAACACCGTCTGTCAGCCTAACTTTCCATACGCGATACGCTCCAAGCCCATGGTTGGCCCGCTGCCATCCTACTCGTGTAATGGGGGCGTGTCGTTTGCAAACAGCTGTAACAGCACCTGTTACTGAATGAAGAAGGATCTGTTTCAGAACAATTAACAATCACCAAATGGCCCTACGAGCACCACTTTCAGATTCTAGTGGAAAGTAAGCCCTCTAGATGATCACCAACTATATTGTGCAAATTAAATCATACAAGGTGATTGTACAAATATGCCCACAAAAATGTACAACAGCATGCATCTAAATACCTCCGATAGATCTATCTAATGTAAATGTATTAATAGAAGCTTGTAAGGTTGTTTTTTGAAAATCCAAGATGACGGCCATTTTTTTCAAAATGGCCACAAGTTAACCTTTCAAACCTTGTTCCTCTCATCGGGGTTCGTCAGTTGGCCGTGAATCGAGGATTTGTTGCGTATCCAAAGAAAAGATCACCTGCCTATAGCAGTACATAGTGATCTCATTCCCCATAGTGTTACGGGATCAGTGGCGCTGCCCTGGAGCTTAATTCAAAAGATCCTGGGATCACGACCCCAGCGATCTTAGGAATAAATCAGCCTTATCCTATTAAGCGATCTTAAGAGTTGACTGGGTTCACATATCCTAGCCAGCACTAAGATCGCATCGATCTTAGCCTCAGCCCTCCTACACTATTCCAAGAAGTACTGACTAGGCACAGGGGTAAGAGTCCCAAAATAAAGGAATAGCTGTGGAGTCACTCTTCTTCACAAGAGTGCTTATACCATCGTTCCCCGTCCCCATATGGGCTAACAAAAGAGCACAGGGTGCAGTTGACCCCATACAGTATTCAAGAGTTGTTCCCATGAATGTATGATTTATGCTTGCCTATTAGAAGCATTGTGCCCTCCCCCAGGACAAAGAGAGAGAAGGGAAGAATTACCTTACAGTGCACTTAACGCATGAGTAGCCCTAAGCGCCCTCAAGGACACTCAGCAAACGTCCTCCCTCCCCTCTTTATGTATGCAGCAGGCTATTCACTCTTTCAATCAGGAGTGTTCCCTGTAAGTGCTCTTGTACCCTGGTGAAACCACTATGCATTTCTTTCACTAAGATCGCAGTGATCTTAGTGGTGGAAATGGAATAGTGAAGTGATCCCAGGACTAGCTATTCTGGACAGGCCTGCAACCACTGCATTACATAGGGTAGACCAGCCAGGTCTTATGATATGTGCCTACACTAAGATCGCTGGGGTTGGGATCCCAGGATCTTTTGAATTATGCTCCAGAGGCACATGATATCTGTTTAGAGAGGACCTCTCATAGGAATGTGGTTAATTCTTCAATTAGCTTGATTCCGGTGTCAATACCCATGTTGAAGCTGATATAATTACTTTTGATGTTCTTATAGTACCTCTATTAGTTTAGATAGGTCATGTATCTGTAATGTGCAAATCCAAGATGTCCATTATTTACCAGGATGGCTACCTAAATCACCTGATTCTTTCATACCTATAAGTGATGTAGTGAAATTGTGATTGTGATGTAAAGTCCCATGTTTCTGAACCTATTGAAGTTGATTTGGTGACTAATAATATATTGCTCTCAGAGCAGTGCAGTGATGGCATATTATGTTGTTCCAGAATAGCAAGACATTGGGTATAAAATGTATATTACGACAAAATACTTTGGTTACTTTGGTGATTGGGCTAGATTTGTGTTTGTACAAAAACAACTTAATGTTGGTTCAAATACATAATTTTCTGTGATATGAGGATGACAGCTATTTTGTGTTGCTGCCTTGAGGCAGACGCAGTTCCTTAAAGGTATTTTAGGTGCACCCTTAAGGCACCGTGGGCCCTTAGAGGGTTAATTCCTAAGTATAAGACATGGCTTTTAGTGAACTCAGAGGTCTCCTGTAGCTTATGGGTGGGGTTGAAGACAAAATAAATTCTTTGAAAATATGTTATTTATAATAGCATAATCATATCCTAATGTCAGGGGTTATAGGTATCCAGCAGTAATAAATTCCCCTTTTATAAGTAATGTTTATGTCATTCCTATAGCAATATATTGTAATCTTCTGAGGCCCTAGAACAGCTGAATATGGCCAAGGGACAGGTGGGTAGTCATCAAGGATGAGAGGGAAGTGCTGAGGATTCCTTGTCTTATAACCTTCTACCATAAACTTAGATTCAAGAAGAACATTGAAAGAATGTGATGCAGGGCCTGATATATACTATTTGCTAGTAATCTAATGTAGATTGGTGAAAAAAAATGATATTTAGTAGTGCTAAATCATTTTTCTTAGATCTCGTGAACAAAGATTAGTTGATGTCTTAGGATGTCAAAGTGATCCACATCCATTAGAACAGTAACAAAACAATCTGTAAACCACTGAGAAATAGATAATGCAGGGATAGACACTAATGCTTGCCTGGGGATCAATGGCCCATTATTCAGGGTTTGGGCCCATAGTTTTCCTGTGGGGCTGGGTGGTCCACAGAGAAAATTCAAGGAGTATTGGCTAAGTCACTATAGTCATTTTGTATATTGTTAAGAACAGAAAATCACACAAAAAATGGACATTTCATTAGCATCCTAATGTGATTCAGTGAAGAATGGTTTGGATTTTCTTTTTGATAAAACTGAAATATTCACTCCTGGCCCAGAGATATTAATCCAGGCCTGTAGATTTCTGTAGTTATAGGCCCAGGTGGTCCATGACTGAAATACATTCTTTCATCTCATACAAGGTGGACAGTTTTACTCTATTTCAGTTGGGTCTGTTAATTGCTGTAATACATATACACAACAGTTGAAAAACTCAGTTGAATAACTTTACTACTGTTATCCTTAAGTATTTGTTTTGAGAGCACCAGGATATTACCTCATATGTTTTACTTTTTGTGTCCGTCATTATACATAATTTGCAGTTTGATCACACATGGCCCTATGGTAACATAAAGAATGAAAAGTCACAATAACTACTGATCTAATCAAATCACACTTTATGGAATGTAGGACTATTTCAAGGCAGAAGAGATTATGTTGTTAAGAGTATAAGAATCTGAAGGCAATATCACAAATGACTTTCTAAAGAATGCCCTAACCTATACCTAAGTTATATACAAACAAAGGGTAAATACATATTTTCAAATCACTTGTGGCTAGCATGAAAGGTAGTGATCAGATTCAGCAGCTTTTGGAATGATAGAAATTGACAAGAGGATCAAGCTGGTTGAAGAAAAATATCCATCTCTTGAGAGAAACAACTTCTGAAAGGTGATTTTTCAGAAAGGATAGGCTTTGTTTTCACAGCCCCACAGCTTATAGGGCATTCCTGAATTGAAGTTCTGTCTTAAAGGTAGAGGTTTAAACACTATATAACAGTGATAAAAGTACAAGTAAAACCCAAGACTATTAGGGCCTGTAGATTGGGTCTTAACTCAGGGTAGCTTAGAGGCAGATGCAGGTTATATGCAAGATTTATTATGAGTGGCCATGTTCATAAATGGTGGTGAAATAACAAAAGATATCATATTACTACCACACTATAGGCAATATAGTGTAGAAAACATGTTTACAACTCACAGAAGGGCTCAGGGAGCATTATTAATAGTCAAATCAGCTTCAGCAGGTTTGAAAACATAGATGTGACCAGGCAATCAAAAACACCCCTCTGCAGGGAATTCATTATCAAAGTTCTTCGCGAGATCTTTAAAATAAGACGTCATTGGCTTAAATATTCTTAGTAGTTATGTCAGAACCCCTCTTTGAACATAGGTCATTATTAATATCTGGAATTGAAGACTAAGCTCTAAATACATTATAAACTATAATAATGTCTACAAACACAATAAATTAGTCTTTTTCATAAAAAATAGATACATCATTATGGTGATTTTTATCATAGATTTTGATCTAGAGGGAACTTTGCATTTCTGTTTTCAGTTTTGGGTTTTGGTGAGTTTCCCCTAAAATTGGCATATAAATCTGCAAATTTTGATTATTGGAATGGTTGCCTTGGCAACCAGACACAGGAATATAAGTTGATTTTTCATGAAAAATGTTCATTTTACCCTCTAAATATGGGCCATTTCTATCAAAAACGGTGCATTTTAGATGAAACTATTGAATTCTGAATAAAAAAATAGCCAAAGTGGCCAAATGAGGATTTAAAAATCCCCTGCGGAGGGTTGTTTCTCCTTGATGGGTCACAGATATTGACACTAGAATCAAGATGATTGAAGAACTACTTCAATTTCTATGAAGGAAACAAGGTTCAAAAGGTTAACTTGGTGGCCATTTTGAATTTTCAAAAGTCTAATGAGACAGATTTAAAAGGCAACATATAAGGACTTGTCATGTTTATTTCATGCTAATATCACCTTTCAAAGTTGCCTATATTACTTTACATCTGCTGATTAGTGAATAATTCAAGCCAAAAATGGCAGCCATTTTGTTTTTACATTTTCGGGGATAAAAAGTGAAAATATCAAATTTAAATGGCAGAATTGAATCAATTCAGCATACCCAAATTACCCTTATCCAACTCTAAAAACAATTCTACTCAAAAATGCCTTGCACATTCTTTTAAGGCTTCTTTTTTTAAAAACTGCCCTTGACTATTACTGCGGTCCTCAAAGAACATGGCTAGCTACAGGTCACTCCTGGGTTATTTTCTGTAAGTTACTCACCAGAATGGTTGATAACTTTTTGAGATTTGATTGTTATGGGTCTAGACCATTAGAATCAACAAGGTGACATGGTCTTTCCTTAAAATCGACATGTGACAGGGTGCTTAGTGACAGGGACATGGGGAAGTGAAAAGTTAGTGACATGTGACAAAGCCTTTTTGATAATCAACATGCGACATGGACCTTTTAGTGCCAAGATTGAAATGTAAACAAGCCTTACTCACTATGGACCATGATCTTATCATGCCCAGGCTATGTAATTCAATGACCTAACCATGAAATAAAAGTAATACAGACATTCACACTTGGAGAATATCATGTCAAATTATCCCATTGAGGGGATCTTTGCAGTTCGTACGATTTTAATTTGGCAAATAGATTAAAATCATAATTGCTTTAACCTGCCTCCCCATGCATATACACAAGTCTATCCATTTGGGTGAGTAACTTATTGAAAATGACATGAGTTGACCTATTCTGCCACCTCTACACCACTTAGCCATGCAGTGTTTATTTTGACCACAGGGAAAAGAAAGATTGTTTTGAAATATCTTCAAAAATGACTGATTTGAAATCTGTATGTAATTTCCTCTGATACGATACCATGTTACCTGTTCTAATTCATTAAAAATAATCATTGGTGGGACACAGAATATTGCTATCAAATACTATGATTGCCCTCTTAATAGTGCATTAATGCACTAGCCGTATTTTCCCTGGTAGTGCATTAATGCACTAGCCGGCTGGAAAGAGCTAAATGGTTAACTTGCCCATTGATCAACGATCAACATTATACCCATTGACCAGTTGTAAAATTGGTGGTCATTTGAGAGAATCCTCCCCTCCCCTCAAAAAAACGGGATGGGGTCGTCATCTGTTGTGCAATTTACCCTTGAACTTATACGTTTGAAGAAGGGTGTCACGATCACCCATATGAACTTTTTAAAGAAATGCTATTTCAATAAAGTAGAGGGTGTTTTGCAGGAGGTTATTTCACAAATGTTGCAAAACCTCAAATCCTGCTGAGGGCTGGCTATTCATTTAGATTAACATCGTTATATCATTTGAGAAAACAGGATTTCATCTTGAAAAAGGCTGATGATGCGAAATAGTATTTAGTTTGCTTGAAATCTAATCTTCCTTCCCAGATTTTTATAATCGGCACATTTCACTATCGTGCGATGGGTTAAGGCCCTAACCTTGTGTTTTACATAGATCACTAGGCCTGTAAACTTAAGGATCTGTGGGACCATAAATAATATCTTTACCCACAATGTGAGTCCACAATGTCAGCTTGAAGAACGCTCAATGATGAGGAGATTCCTGTTGCCAACAAATATCTACTGACTATAATTAGCTTCCATTTGTGTCCTAACTTATCCTGCTATGATAAGGTATTTTACTATCATGATAAGGGTCTTGGTATCTACAGTGTAATGTATGCTTCCATCCTAATGCATAATAGTGCAAATTATAGTCCCAGGCGTATAAGGCGCACCCTGTAAAAAATAGAAATAACACCAAGTTTTGTTCTAGCCAACGGATTCTCAAATTCGAAAAATTATGGGCACTCCCTTTGACCACCGTATACGGCGTGGGGAATCCTTGGGGAAATCTTTTGAGACAGTTATTCCCTGTTCCTATAATTCCAAAAGAAGTGTTGATTTTCCAGTACAAACATGGTCATTAATGCTGAGGTTGGTAGGTCGGATTTTTTTTTTCTTTTTTTATTTTTTTTTAGTATCCTATGCTTCATATAGCTGTAATTTGCTACGTTTTCACTGGTTATTGTGAGAAATGATCATTTCCTGCATGGAATATAAGAAAATGATGGGAAAATACGTACATGTATGTATTCCGAATACATGTACAAGACAGTTTTGATACAAGAATGCCAAAAGAATTCTTGAAAGATTTTCGAAAAATTGAGAAAAATTTGAAAAAATTCCAAATAATTTCTGAGGTCGGTCAGGTGACCGGAACCTTTTTTTTTGGCCAAAAGTGCCCCAGCAAATTGTCGTGAGTCCTCGTCAACCTGTGTGAAGTGGCTCACCCATGTCGCTAGATGGAACACGACGTCGTTATAGCACAAGATCACCAGGAATAGCAATTGCTATGCCATGTGAGTCTAACACACAGTGGCGAAAGATGACGGAATGAGTTATCACTCAAAAAGGAGTCACCATTGATGACCAATCATGGCGACAGATGACAACAATTTGCTGGGGCACCTGGGACTTGGTCCACCTTCGTGTATACGCCTTGCAGGTTTTACCATAAAACAAAACTCATAAGACAACAGAATTAAGCATATATACACCTGAATCGATTAGCAAAAAGTATATAAACAAGAGCTTCATAAAAACAGACCAGGATAATAATAGCATGCCAAGCAAGCTTAGACTCTAACCATTGAAAAGCCAACCATATTTTTGTATTATCATCATGTTGAATGAATGCAGCTCCTGTGACTACCTCATCAGTGGTCTTTTTCACTAGGAGTGAAGATATCTTCAAACGGTAATGATAGGTGAATGTCATTTTAAAAAAGAACTGAAGATATCTTTGAATCTTTGAGCATATCTTGAGGATCGTTATCTCTAGCCTATTCTTTATGTAAATCATTGCAAATGTATGACAAAAGACGACAGCTTATATAGAAACGATTTTGAAGATATCCACAAAGCCATCTTCAGTGTTATCTTCATATGTACCTATCGTAAATCGTAAGTAAAGATACCACACCATCCGTGCAAAGGACCACTGGAAGGCTTTCTCAAGATGGTACGACTAGACCCCCTTCAAGTTGTAGTGAGTTCCATCAGTTAAATGCCATTAGAGCCCTGCATCTAGTGGGCGCTAATAATTGCACTAGTATGACTGCCCTACCAAACCCTATGTAATTACTGCCTTAATTGCTGATCGTACAGAGTAGTCGTAGTGTGTTACCTACCATCACCCACTCTGATATTGAAGGTCTGAAGTCATACTGGTTGTGTCTAGTCGTACCATCTTGACAAATGCCCTCCAGGTATGTTGTGCAAAAATGGTGTAGTATGGGGTTGATACACTGGCATGATGCAACAATGCACTATAAGCGTGCAGCAGTATCAACAATGTAGGGGCATTATGACTATCGAAAGAAGCAACAAACAAAAAGCGTGGTATTTACAACATTTAAAAATAATATTTCCCTGTGACTGCTTCTTCATGGATAAATATTGTCCTAGTATAACGATAACAAAAAGTTGGCTCTTTTTTTTCTTTTTGTTTCATTCGAGTTAGAATAACATTATTTTCTTATTGGCTGGGTATAGATTATCTCATAAGATGCTTCTTTCGCCTGTTATTCTGATGTGTGTTTATAAAAGAATGCAATACTTTTATTCAAATCGGGTCTAAAGAATAAACAAGATGGAATTGAATTGTTAGAATTGTCTTTATTTTTCATTGGATTTTACATGGTATATGTGTATCTCATTCATATATTTGACCTATAGCAGTATCCGATTAATATTAGAATCAGAGGTCTGACCTGAATAACGGGTTATTTTGTGAAGAAACCATATAAATACATCGCTTATGGTCATAATTTATCCCTATAGGTGAGATGTTTATTTTTCTTTCTTACTTAGCAATGTTTCCCGCAAAACTACTATAAAATGAAGGGGTCAATGGGGAAAATTTAGGCCACCCCGTAGGGTAAGGAGGTTACTAATGCCAGCCTCTCTTAAGGAGATGTTAGAAAGCAAGTGGAGAAAATCAAACTACTGATCCAATAATAGCAGCCTATGGTTGAATTGGATTGACACACGCAGCACATAGATAGTATGATGTACCTTCAGGTAACATGGCTTTAGCTTATTCACCAATTTCACAATCATCAATGATATTAGTTGCCAATGAAAGCCACAGAACAAGTGCTAGCAGGCACAACACAACTCTGTCCTCCGCAGTTATTATAGCCGTTGTTAAAATAAGCGGGTTTAACGCTACACGAGTTACAACTGGACTGGACATACGAGCCTTGAGGAGCATCACCACTGCAGCAACCTGGTGGAACAAGTACAAGAATGCATTTAAAATGAAATATGAATGATTGGATTGCTACAAGTGCTACACTGTGAAAGAATGCTCTCAAAATAGTAGTGAACTCCATGTCCCAGAGATTCATTGTCAATTTTATGGAAAGTCCTTGTACCACTTTATCGCCATCTGGGCCCCATTGTAGAAACTACACTGCTTCACTGCTCTCTTTCACTGTTCAGCTTTTTACGGATGCATGGCTGATTCAACAGTTATTATTAGAGAACACAGTGGCGGATTTAGAGGCGGCGTGCACACCCCCTTTTTCCCAGTACTGAAGAGTTTAATCAGATATTTGGGACACCAAAATTTGCTGAAAAATAGGGTGGGCGTCCCCTCCTTTAGGGCCGCGCCCCTACCTTTCTAGATCCTGAATCCGCCACTGGAGTATCTCATTATCATTCATTTGGGGCATCAACCAGCCCATCCCACCTTTCCCACAGTTCCTACCTATCTTTATCATACATTGACATCCACACCATGCAGTGCTGCCACCTAACAGCAAAACAGAATATGATCACACCATTTAGACTTACAGACAATTGGAAAATGAATGGCTGGTGAGCAGATCTTTCCAGCAATGCTCCGTAGCAGCACAACGACAGCGGACGGGAACGCTGTATAACACATTAGTCACCCCAACCCTATTGCAGGAGTGCATCATGCCCATCGGTTGACATGATGCACCAATAAAGTACTGGTAGCCAGCGCTTCATTTAACGTCATGCCAACCCTCCAAGAGTGTGTGATCCCCCATAGGGTCGTCATGATGCAGAAATGTAGCCATGGCGAGTTATGCCCAATGGGCATGATGCATTACTACATCAGCAGCCAATAAAGGGTGATTCAAAAGGAGTTAGATCCCTAATGCAGCCGTGAGAGAATTGCAGGGCGAAATCTTTGCAGTACACTCTAGATCACCCTAAAACACCCAAACATGTAACTTCTCTAATAAATTGTGAACTACTGTTGATCTAGTACTACGCAATAAGTGTGTTATAATTATCATTGTACAGGTTCATTCTAGCTGTAAATAATACGTAGCGGTGTCTACTTTATCAGGTGTCTGCCACTGCAAGTCTCACCTATTTGGTAATATTGGGCAGGCCTGGAGGGTGTTGCGAAAGGACAGGAATTCAATTCTGTTGGAGGTGCTATTCCCAAATGGGAACTGACTACCCTCAGGCAATGACTTCTCCCCTGTTTTGCAGCAAGGTAATAGGTTATAGAATTGATTCTTAAGTTTTCATGAATTTGGGAATGCTTCCCAGTATGACTCACACTAAGAGGATTGATTCTGAGTGTAAGGTGAGAAGTTGGTTCTGAGCAGCAGAACAGCCAGGAACTGGAAGGTGAGTTATGACAGTGAGAATCCACATCCGATTCTTTTCGCAATAACCTCCCGTTTATTCACACGTGATCTCAACCAGTCAACTGCCCCAGCTCACCACTGTATACACACCGGGGAGTCCACCATTTTGGTTTGGGGGGGATCCCAACCTTTTTCTTATGTGTGTTACTTTATAAATTTAAGGGCATCAAGAGTGTCAATTGTAAAAAAAACTATATTATTATTGATTCTACTTTATTAGTTAAGAGTAGAATGTCTTACCACTTCCACCATGGCAGCATATAGCGACCAGCAGCATCCCTAGGATCAAACCACCTACTGCTGCTCCTACAGCAATCAGTACAACCAGATTTGTACCCAGCCCTTCAACTGCAATATGGAATGGTTTGAGTTTTGAATTGGGAACATTTTTATTGGTTAATGAATCATATAAATATATCACACCATTAAAGGCGTTAATTCCAACCAATACAAAACCATTTATAAAAACAAAACACAGAATGATGATCCATGTATCAATACAAAATGTGCTAGGAAATACCACAGCAGATCATAGGGTTTCGGTAAACATATAATTTTGGTCAGATTAAAAAATATAGAAATATTATGAATGTTTTACAATGCAGAGATGATATAATCTGCAACGCTTTTATGTACAATTTCTGGTAATAAATTAGGATACATATTCAAAATCTTCTAATCTCTTTACCAATATTTTTTTTTCAATATTTTGTAACTTTCAAGAGTTACTTAATATAGATTTATTGGTGCAGTGCACCTACCTGGGGGACATGGAGTGGTGGTAGTGGAGGGAGGTGTGCCTCTTGTAGTGGTTGTAGTTGTGGTTGGAGGTGCTGTGTGAATAGGAAACAAATTAGTGATCAATTTAGTCTCCTTGTAAGCAAAATGATGATATCCTACAGTGAAAAGCATACAGAATTTAGTGATAAAAACAGCATATATACGATATAAATGTATTGTGTACAGTGTACAGACAAAAAAAAACATACTACTAAAGTTTAATTGGTAATTTTATTCGGTAGTTCCGAATTAATTTCTAATTCATTCTTTTTGCAATATTTACTTGTAACTAACCTTTCCACTTTGGTATCGAAAGATAATGATAATCATTATAATAGATGTTTTAAAGGTTCACGAAAATGGGTATGACTAATGTGTTGAGCAATTGCATTTGTTTGACATAGAATGATAATTCAATCAAAAATGTCTGTCTAGTTAGGGTTAGGCAAGTGGCCATGCCATACGAGGTAGGGTTATTGGATTGTGGTTTGCAATATAGGGCTCATTGGTTACACCTACGAAGCTTCAGCACCAAACTTCAAATACCTATAGGCCTTTACTGCTCCAGCAGGAATCCAGATAGCACCAGCGTGAGATACTGGTATACAACAGATGAAGATAAGGGAGTGATCACTTTTTACAGTAGGGAAGGTTGGTGATCGCGTTGTTTTCTTTGTTGTTCTTTTTGTGCAGGAAAACATAACCGATGGTTGGGGCAGAAGATCTTCTCAAAAATGAACCAGGATGTTTACATAGATCAAACTTCTAAAGGTACCTATTTTATTTGATCTCCTTCACCATGATTACGCTCATAAAAAAATCGGATTATATCTCTTTAATTTTAGCCTATAAACACAGGTTATTATGGCACAATGAATGATAAAGAAATCAGCTTCTCACGTGTGCAGTCCCTGATGTACAGCGTTATGGTGTAGTTTGCAGGCTTTATGTCATATTCATCAAACTGGTAGAATATGTGGTTACACTCGCAGTCAAAAGGGTTATAGGTGTATCCATAGCAGTAGTCTATACTGGTGCACTGGTACTGGCAGTCCAGGATCGAGTCAACGGATGGACTTAGCTGTATAACGGGTAGGGTACTCGATGGTCTGGGAACGAAGTCTTTTGTACATACCGCACTGCCTGTAGAGAGAAAAAAAGCATAGTTAAAAAGTGAGTTGAACATTATCACAATAAGATTGGAGTTTATTGATTGTTATGTCACGCAAATTGGGGTTCGGCCTGGGGAAAAGGTTCAGCAAAAGAGGTCCGCATTCCTTGAGATGCAATGCCCTAGGACTGTTCGGTAATGTCAGCACTTATGTAGGTAATAAACAGAGTTTGGTAGGGTATTAATTTGATTTAAATTTGAATCTAGTACGTGTACATAACAGATGTGCCTTTCTGTAATAATTGTCTGAATAAGTCCAGGGACCTCAAATGAGTACAGGATGGCGATTCATAAGTTTTGTTTGAAAACGATCAGGTTTGTGAGAGAGAAAAAAAAAAACACTCTTGATCATTTTGATGCAAATCACAAGATGCTCTATTGATTTATACCTTGGAAATTGTAAACGATTTTCATGAAAGTTTTTCGTGTCAACGAAAGTTTTATTATCAGCAAGAAACAATCATGTCAACCTGATCATTTCAATGTAAGCATATTCTTTCAAAGTTATGAATTAGCCCCTTGGTCTCATTTGAGAGGAGGGCCAACACCTTTTGAAACCAAAAATCTCTCTTCAAATGGTCTCAAATGAGTGCATGTTCTGTATACAAGCGCAGCGGCAAACATGAACCTGAAATGTAGAAGTGCAGGTGCACTTAAACGGACAGTTTATATATATATATATATATATATATATATATATATATATATATATATATATATATATATATACAGCTGCTTTATGCCAGGTAGTAGGCTAATACACACAAAAAAAACGTACCTAAGAAAACTTAGTCAAAGTGACTTATTATTCTTACTTAGTACTTATGACTAACAAATGACCAAGGAGGTCTAACTTTTCTTAGTCATATTGACTACCAAAATCAGTTTCACTCTCCGGGCACTATCTTGAACAGGGTATCTGCTGGGAGGCAGGCAAGCTAACATATCTTAGTCACTTTCACTAAGAGATCTTAGTAACAGGGTCTGTTAGTAAATTTGATTAAGGGATAGACACATGGTGTTACCTTTACACACCAGATGGCAGTGTGGTTTTAAACGGGATTTTTCTGGTGGGTGGGTACAATAAATAGTTCCATGGATGTCAAAATTATGATGATTTTTCATAAACTACATATTTTCAAAATTCAATCTAACATTACACTTGGCAAAATGTACCAAATAGGTTGATGCCTTGTCAAATGAAATAGGTATTCAGTGAGGAACACCTATTCTGTGGCAATCTTCTTAATATCCACATCTGAATTTGCTTCTTTGTTGGAAACCGAGAGTACTTTGCTCAGGGGTTCTAAATGAATATGGTGTGAGGCATTTCAAATGCTCCCTCAATTAGGAGACTCTGATCTGTCAGGTGTGAATCCTACATAGAGCTTAACACAATCACCAGTTGAATTGAAGTAAAAATATTAAGTAGTGTACTTAGTCAAAACAACCAAGGAATCCTAGTCAAAATCAAGCAAGCCAAGGCAATTTGGCCACTTTGTCTAATGGTTAGTCATATTCCACTAAGAAAAAGAGGGATGTTTAAAGACGGCGTTTTGACTAACTATTGCTAGAAAGTTAAATGATTTGACTCGTATATGACTAACATTTAGAACTTTTTTTTTCTGTGTAGGGTTATTAAGGCCTGTTTCCCCAAGTAGATTACATATAACAATGAAGGGGACAGGGCAAACTGGTCCCAGAGTTAAGTACTAGCGTCCTAGACTCTGGCCGTCTGCCCTATGGCTGATGGGAAGGGAAAGGAAAGTAGTCCCTGTTGGTATGGGTAGACAATCTCCTAATATTCCCACATAGGTCTTCAGCTCAAGTTCTATTTAGCTGAATGCATAGTCATAGGGTGATTGTGTTTGGAAAATGTTGTTGTCAGGTAAGTAGGTATACTAGGTGAAACCTCTATACTGCTGGGACAGTGCACACCTGTACCACTGCACCTACTAGTATATATACAGGTATGACACAATACATGTATTCGACTGTAATAAACATAGGGTCCACTTCTTGTGTTTCCCAATGATAATGTGCATCTATAGTTAGCCACCACAGGCTATATCCCACAATGCATGGCGCAAAAGCTCAGGGGTTACTAGGAGTGAGCTAGTGACACCTGGTATCAGGTTGGGGGGCAGGGTTGTGTGGGGTGGCTAGGATCTGGGGCAGGGGGGGGTGACCAGTGCTTCAGCGCCATCTTGTGGCAACTGTAACATTCATGTTTGTGTGTATAGCTCAGTATGCCTGAGGAAATACTTCAATTCTGCTATATTAACACATATGTCAAATATCCTATGATACATTTACATCAAATATACTTCACTCTATGTAATGGGTCCAGGTTAGCTGCATTTCAATCTATCAGATGGAGAAATCCATCCTGTTTCAGTTGATAATGGGCTGTTCTAAAGGTCAACTTTGAACATTTCATAAAAATAATTGAGTTGAGATCCATTAAATCTACTTTTTGTGAAAATCATTTCAATGTCTAATGTATGAGGGGGTGCAGTAGAGAACATTGGAGCACCATTCCTAGAGAGTGTGAAAGATATTTCAATTACCACTAATATGAGCTCAGTGAAGTCATTTCTGGTACATTTCATGTTTGCTTAGTTCCCATGCCACTCACATGATGTCTCCACTGTGTCATACTTTGTCCATTTCCTTGCCTTCTAGCTCTGTCAGACATGGTCATACTCTAGTCTGCTACAAGGTGGCGCCTAAGCACTGGGCTCTCCTCCTGGATCTGGGAATATAGCAGGGGGGCGACCAGTGCTTTGGCGCCATCTTGTGGAAAATGAAACATTCATGTTTGTGTGTATAGCTCAGTATGCCTGAGGAAATCTTTCAATTCTGCTATATAAACACATGTGTCAAATAGCCTACAGTACATTTACATCAAATATACTTCACTCTATGTAATGAGTCCACTTTAGCTGCATGACAATGTATCAGTATGGTGAAATCCATCCTGTTTCAGTTGATAATGGGTTGTTCTAAAGCTCAACTTTGAGCAGTTCATAAAAATAATTGAGTTGAGATCCATTTAATCTACTATTTGTGAAAATTATTTCAATCTCTAATGTATCAGGGGTCACAGTAGAGAACATTGAAGCACCAGTCCTAGAGTCTGAGAATAACCACTAATGTGAGCTCAGTGAAGTCATTTCCCATATTGTTCATGTTTGTTAGTTCCCATGCCACTCACACGATGTCTCCACTGCGCCATACTTTGACCATTTCCTTGCCTTTTAGATCTGTCAGACATGGTCATACTCTAGTCTGCTACTAGATGGCGCAAAATCACTGGTTGCCCCCCCCCCACCCTGGGGATATAGTGTACATGCCAGATGTGCGTTTTAGTTGATGCTTCAATGGCTGCCTGGTTCACTGAGTAGGGGGGTCAGATAATAACCCAATGAGGACAGACCTCGACCTAGATACCAATACAATAGTATGTATACATGGACACAATGAACCCTACACATAGCTCTTCTACTAAAGTTACATACCCTTTGCCTTTCCTTCCCCTAGGCATGGCTGAATTGACACTTGGAGTCTAGTAGTTAAGCATCTACGGCCGCTGCATAGTCCATTAATGGCGCAATCTACCTGCCCATTTGAAGTAAATCTCTACTGCTATATTCTGCAATATGTTACAGCTAGATCCTTTCAATCATAGCATAGTGGGCGCCCTCACTCTGAGGTCATTACAGCACTGCCTCTAGTTGGTACTAATGATTACAATGGTGCAACTGCCGTTATAATCCCTGTGTAATAACTACATTACGTGCAGGAGGATCTTGCCAAAAAAGAAACAAGAACCAAAACCGTGCACGTTTGTGTATTGCCAAATGATTTCACAAACTCATTTAAATGAAACCTGCACGTTTTTATACACATGAAAAAATGTTTTCCATGCATTCTGCTGTAGTTTTCATAGTAAAATGAGTTAGATCATGCAGGTTTCTATCAGTTTTGTCTGAGAAAAAGTTCAGAGGTTCATCCTCGTTATCTTTTGACAAAACCCTCTTGATCACACAGAACCTACCCTCACTAACTCTAATAATGAGGATTACAATGCGTAGTAGCTGTGTCTAGTTGAGAAATGCCTGCACAGAGGCCGATTTAGATCTATGGTAGCACGAGGCCAATAGTTGAGAGGTTCTTTAGTCATTTTGGATCACCAAATAAAATTTACAAGATTGATATCAGATTCCAATAGCTCTACCACCATGTCTCCTCATTTCTCTAAATCGACAAATGTAGTATTCGAAAACCATGTACAAGCACAAACTAAAAGATCAATGTAAATGTATCCCACCCATATGGTTTTCAAACCAGTACTGGACCTTGTTTCGATAGAGTCCACGACAGGACACCCACAGATCATAGTGGGAGGTGTATGAAATGGCTCCATAGCAATGACTACATAGTGAGCTACAGTACAGACCTCAAAATAGGCCCTGCTATTTATTCAACTCCTGGCTTCATACAGACCACTATGAAGTCATAGCACCCAGTCGTAAGAGCCACTATTGGCTACATAGTGACCAGTCATACCTACCTCATGGTATAGTTTGCACTCCTCTGTTCAAATGAGCATAGGACTGCAGTAACTACATATAGGTGATCCCACCTGGTTACAGTACCACACACATGGTCAATGAATAATATACATGTACTACAATTGCAACATATTATCATAATTCAAGTGAGAAATCATACGAATGGAAGCTCCTCATTTCTTCTGCTACTATATATATATATATATATATATATATATATATATATAATATATATATATATATATATATATATATATATATATAATATCATTAAGATGATATGATATATTGTATTCAGTCTGAGACCCATATTCCACCTTAGAATGCACTCCATGTCTCCCAACGGCACCAAAACGTAAGGCATATATCACAGAGGTTGTCACCTACCTGTACATATTTATATGATAATGAATCGATTACAAATGCACTTTGAAGAATACATCACATCAAAGCTGGAGGAGGGATACTGTAGGTTCTCAACCAGTTATAATGCACACAAATAACCATAGCAGAATGCCTTCTTTAACACTGGCCTGGGGTCAAAACCATTTGGATCATTAGTCTGTGTAATAGAGAGTACTAATATGGATACAAAAAAAGAGCACAGATTGGGTACATTTGGGTAAAGGAGTGGAGAGGGCAGCAGCTAAGACTACCCACTAAATATTCAGATAGAGGGCTGTCATACCATGGTCTCTTATTGAGTCACTGCTCTGGTGGCTATTTTGCCAGCAGGCAGTACGATCACCCAGTAATGTAGCCAGTTATTCGGTAACTATAGCCAAAATCCTAAGATTAGCTGATAAGATTTGACCCACCTCAAGTCATAGCTGGCTGAACCTGTCGTAGAATCTATTGAAACACGATCCTGACTTGGAGGGCATTCTCAAGATGGAATGACTAGTCACAGCTACTATTATTTGAAACCCTTTATTTACAACGGGTGATCATACAGAATGCTCTGTGCGATCAACACTTAATGAAGTAATTATATAGGGGTCTAGTCATACCATCTTAGGGAATGCACTTCAGGCTACACCCCACCCTGTATAGGTAGGATGTCCTGAAAGGTGTGAGCTTTACATATTTATTTAAATGTACCCCAAAACCCTAACTTCTGAAATCATAGCACTATTTCAAGTGTGATTGTATTACATTTCAACACAATATATTAGGATGTCTAGGAGGTGTATCATTAAAATCGCAAACTGTTTACAGTTGTTCAATCCCAGCCCCACCCCTGTCACACCACTACAAACTAAACAATGCATATATTATAAATACCTGGTATTGGAAAATACACTACTAATTTGAGCATTGGCATAAATAACGAGATAGGGAAGAGAGAATCACCATATCTGGCCATCTTATGGTATCTTAGCACAGGCCCTATGTATGCTTATGTTCAAAGGCTGCTCAAATTAAAAGTTAACCCTCTGCTGAGCTAACAGGCAGCCCATCTTGACATCTTACATTTGTGTACATGGGGAAGCATCTGTCTGTGGCTATGGTCCTTGACCAAACGGTACTAACTATATTACGCTACTATGATGGAAATGATGATATATATGTGAGAAATAAAGATAAAGTCAAACAAAAATAGAAATTCCATGTGGGATTACCTTGGTATACAGTAAGACACAGGAGCATGAGCCTTAACGTTGTACTCTCCATCTTGCTGACTATGAAGGCACTGAGTCCAGCCCTTTCACATTTACTACCCTCTCAACTATCTCTTTATAGGTCTCCACCATCAAAGGTGGTCGCTTTCTAGGAATGATAGTTTAGAACCTATTTCAGCAGAACCTTCGTTATGTGTCAACAAATCAATTTTTTCTTTGAACCTTAAAAAGGCCTGGCGAAAAAAAAACTATTTTCTATTCTTTAAACTAGTCATAGTGTTGACATAGCATAGATTTATTATTATCATTTTTTTTACAAACAAGAAAATATTTTGGCTATGAAATATCTATGAAGAAACCAAAAGCCTATTTTATTCAGAGCTGTTTTCTCTTAAGGACTGGATGATGCATTAACATCGGTGTCAACTGATCGTCATGATGCACCAATGCAGGCGGGGTGATTTACATCAGTGCCAACTGATCGTCATGATGCACCAATGCAGGCGGGGTGATTTACATCAGTGCCAACTGATCGCCATGATGCACCAATGCAGGTGGGGTGATTTACGTCAGTGCCAACTGATCGTCATGATGCACCAATGCAGGTGGGGTGATTTACGTCAGTGCCAACTGATCGTCATGATGCACCAATGCAGGTGGGGTGATTTACGTCAGTGCCAACTGATCGTCATGATGCACCAATGCAGGCGGGGTGATTTACGTCAGTGCCAACTGATCGTCATGATGCACCAATGCAGGCGGGGTGATTTACGTCAGTGCCAACTGATCGTCATGATGCACCAATGCAGGTGGGGTGATTTACGTCAGTGCCAACTGATCGTCATGATGCACCAATGCAGGTAGGGTGATTTACGTCAGTGCCAACTGATCGTCATGATGCACCAATGCAGGCGGGGTGATTTACGTCAGTGCATCATACTAACCCCGACCCTTTGTTGGTGGACTGGTCTATAATAGTGTAGGTTGTATCGGGTAAGGCTACGGTCTATTTGACATAAGTGCAATCTATTAACTCTAAATGTATATAGCGAGATCTAGAGAGACAATGCATGAATATATGTCTTTGTGTTCAGCGGGGGAAAAGCCTTCTGTTGCTGATAAACATAATAAGTTATTATTTTGTAAAGGAACCATATTTCCTTTGGAATACATTATTTTCTGGTGGTATCATAAAACGGGCTGTTTAAGACACCTTGAAACTTCTCAACTATTATAATGTCTCGCATATGAAGTGTGGTTTATTTATCCTTAATAATGGAGCCCTATTGTGCCTCATAGAAGCAGTCATAGTTAGGCGTGTACACGTGTCATGTAGGGGAGGATACTGTTCATTCAATTAGTACATAGACAGAACTAAACGACCATGACGTACCTTGCACATGGCTGATCCACCATTTTCTACTATAGGATTATTTCACCTTGTGTATGCATCATTTTGCCCTGTCTTATATGTCATTGTAAATTCCATTGTATGTCCAAAGAAACTGATCTCGAAATATTTTAGTGTCCAAATTTGTGTAGACCAGTCTTAAAAGTTCAAGCCCTAGTGTAGGCCCCTATGTCATGGGAGACACCATGTTCGCCTGTATCAGCACCCAGGCGCTTATTAATTTCAACCAAGCTGTAACCCTGGTGCTTATTCAAGATCGGCGCTTATTCAAGACTTAGATTGTAGCATATATTTTATAAGTTATTAGAAGAAGTCATATTATGAAACGGTCCTGCTCCCAGTTATCATGAAACTGAGGAGCAAAACGCACCATTACTGGAGAATTTTACCCATTCGGTTTTTGATGTATATGCTGGGTGCACCTATATATGCAAGACATCTCGTGATATGTCTGATGACATCTATGTTATCATGATTGTGATATTAGTATTCGAGTTATGTTTTATTCAAGCCAGTATCCATTGCTAGCTGCAAAATCAGTTAACTACATTTGTGCAGATGTATATGCGCAGACGTCACTGACACACACCATTAGCCGACCCAGTCCGGCACGTTTGCAGTCACATAGTAAAAATGTCATCAAAGTAACAAAGGAATCCTCGTCCCAAAATTGCCAGAGATCCATTGATATTTTCACAAAGATTCCTTGTGGCACCATACAGCCACCTGAGGCTTCTTGTAGAAACCACACTGGTTCAGTACAACATGGAGGTTCACTGTTCATTTTTTATGAGGATCCCTGGTAGATTCCATATTTATTTTTACAGTGTAGCTTTAACCAAGATAGCCCTTCTGTCCTACATGTAGGACGCCGATGTGACATCATGGAAAGAGGTCTATATCCACAAGTAAACTTAACAGATATGGAAGTAAAAAATTACATCCTATAGTTCTAGGCCCAAGGCTTAAAAAATACTCCATACGAGTGTATTCTTAGGTACTTTTATGACATTTACACACATGTCCCAAAACACCTACTACTTAGGAAATTACTTTCCGGTAAAGATTTGGACCTTTTCAGAGAAGACAGATGCCCAAAGTCCTACTGTCCTACATGTAGGACGGTGCTAATCTCTGGATCCGCTATTTCTAAAGCTTTGAAATTTCTTGTATGGCATAAATGGCCATATATAAGCCTACTTGTTAGTTTCTGGCACTCTCATACAGGAATTGTGGTTTCCATGGCAACCAAAATATCACAGTTTTCAAAGGACAATAGTCCTAAGTCCTACTGTCCTACATGTAGGACGGTAAGCAATCCCTCATATCTGCGGACACGGAAGAGGTAAAGGTCCGAAATTTTGTACAGGGCATATTTGGTCATATATTAGTCTACTCACTAATTTTAAGCACTCAAAGTTGACAAAAGTTGCCACTTTAGGGTTATCTGGGTTAAGGTGCACTATGACTGTTCAGATCCCTACTGATATGATACCCCCCGCAGCTGATGGCGGCTAGTCCAATTAGGTCATGACATCATGACATCACATGCAGCGATAATGGGAGCCCGCCGGCTGCCGGTGTGCAGTGATAATGTATTCTAAAATATTTGTCATGAATTGTGAACCAGATAATCATACTCCAAGCTCTAGAAGAACTGGAAAGCCCGGGAGGGCTAAGAATACTGTCCTGTCAGTCACTGACGGCCATCAGTACGTGAATCGGTGGTTTTGTTGTGATCAAATCAGGGGCCTGTTGTTCCAATACTTACAAGTATGGACTTTTGTTAACGTAAATACATTGGAAATTATCCATCACCAGGTGATTACATTTCGAGACTGTTTCTCTGAGCATACTTGCAACTTTTTTTCATACTTGCCTTAATGCAAGTGTTCAAACTTGCGTTAAGGCAACTATGACATTAGAGATGGAGTATAGTGAGTGATAATAGGGGTAATCACCAAAAATTTGCAAATATGTGAGTAGAGCACAACGTTGCTTTAACACTAGTCCATCATTCATATAAGTAGTATGAGTTGGTGATTTAAATCTGGCTATTAGTACCGTACTAGCGACTTTTAGCATAATTGCAAGTTTTGTACTAGCAAGTGGGGCATACTTCCAGGAAACTAATATAATATTATTGTAATATTATTGATATCAAAGGGTATGGAGTGAATGGCTTATTCAATTATACATTTTGTTTTTAATTTTTAATCATAAAGTTGGAGTTTTTTTTTCAACTCAGATTTTCTGCAAGTACAGACTTGCTAGTAGGGGAACTCAATTTGCAAGTATGAAAAAAGGAATTGGCAAATAGCCTACTTGCAGCTTTTTCATACTCACAGAAACACAATCAATGTAATAACCACTAGTAACTATTGGAGCAACAGGCCCCAGCTGCCTGTGGCCCAAACACTGATGAAAACTCACAAAGCGTTATGGTCCAAAATTCATCAGTGTTGTATGCTTAAGGGGGGTAACAAAGTGTCCAAGGGGGACAAATCCCAGTAAGTGCCAGCTAAGTCGACCTAGTAAAATTATTAAGCTGGAGATGAATTACCCATTTGTGTCTTCTTTCCAAATGGGCTGTGGGACTTAGACATGGTTGTACCACTTGATGCTAGCTATCGATTCCCCAAGATTAGCACAACAACCACAGAGTGGAGGTGGAAGGACCAATATTATTTTTATGGTGGAAACCCTTCTTTCCCCTCTGCCTGTAATAGCCCATGCTGACCAATTCAAGTGCTCCTTTGTATTTATCGCAAGTTAATATAGTCAGATATATTTAAAATTCTGTTTATATAGCATTAGAAATAATTTTATCATCAGTTATTTGACCATTTTTGATTTTTTTTTTTTTACGTGGCATTGTGATGCTGGAGTAGTATATAGGGGTAAACTCAGCACACAGCTACAGCTACTAAAATCCGTTTGACCTACTTATGAACCAGAAGTGACCTAGTTTTGAAACCGGAAGTGGCCATATATGGGCATGTGACCTACTTTCTAATTGGCTGAGAGATAATTTATGCTAATTTATGCAAAACATGACCTACGTTAAATTTTCTTGTATAAGCCGCGGAGAATCCAAATCGAAATTAGGCTTATAGGATTGACCCAAAGTCAGGGTGTGGCTTATATGAGGGGTTTTTACACCATAGAACAGTACTAAACTGTCAATTTTCGAGCCTGCCTCATAATCTCCTTTCAAACTCAGGGTGCGCCTTATACCAGGGATGATACGAGAGAATTTACAGTAGGTTTCTCTTTGCGCATGCGCAGAGATAGATTAAATTCAAAATGGCGGACAGCAGACAATGTTTGACATACGTTCTCATCGACTTTGCGCATGCGCAGAGATAGGTTAAATTCAAATGGCGGACGAATGTTAGGAAGCGTTCATTATTAACAACAGTGGGGTGGATAGGTTAGCCTATCTCTGCGCATGCGCAAAGTCGATGACAATGTAAGTCAAACCTTTTGCTGTCTGCCTAGTTTACCTTTGGTTATTTATTTTTATGTTATGGTGGGAGAATGTTATGATGTAGGTGCTAAAAGTTAACACTTTTTTTCTAATCCATTTTGCATATGGCGATGTGTAAAGTTAAGATTTATATGGCTTCCATTGTTTAAGCTGCTCTGTCCTCTGGCGACTTGTTCATGTAACCCTAGAGGGCTGTCTGTAACCCTGTGCCCCACTTGTTTTGCTGCCAGTAAATCTAAGTGATGTGTCCTTAGGTGGACATGTCCTTGGCACCACTGTCCACCTGCTCACCTAGTGCTGCAGAGTTAGTAGGATCCTTTAACAGTTGGTTCAGAACCATGCCTGCTTCTAATAATGCCTGGTTTGCCTGGCTGCTTGATCTTTTGTCCTAACCATTTTCAGGCACAGTTGGTTCAGAACCATGCCTGCTTCTAATAATGCCTGGTTTGTCTGGCTGCTTGATCTTTGGCCAGATGGGATTATGTCCTGACCATCATCAGGCACAGTGGGTCCCTGGCTAACTGTTAACCCACTAGTATTACAGTGAAGTGGGTCTTACCCAGTTGTCCCAGTGCACACTTGAGGAGCATTGACTGTCCTAAAGTTATGTCCAGGGCTGCTACATCAGCAGGCAGGAGTGTAATCTAAACCTGCTCAGAATCCAGGTCTTGCTTTCTCAGTAAATCCATGGACTTTTTTAAGACCAACTTCTTTCCCCCAGTCAGTGAAATTGAAGGGTGCTTGCTCCCCTTCATGGTTATCATCCCTTGCTCATGGTGAGGTGAGCTCCTCAACATTGCTGCTGCTGCTGCCGACGCGCACTGGACACTGAGTGAGTACCCGGGTTTTACCCCTTTCCCCTGTCCTTCACCCTAAAGACGGGATGGGCTGCAGTGAGGTTGTGTCACTTATTTAAACTTTATCAACAAGTTGATGTCCCTTACTCCCTGCGTCCTCCTTTACTCACCCTACCCTATTTTACCTACCTACTTTAGCCTAGTTTACCATTATATCTTAGTTAGGTCCTTTTCCCCAATATGTATTACCCCCACTTAAACTGACCACCGAGTTGCAACTGTGAGCATTGATGGTGCAAGGTTCACTCACTGCGCAGCTGATCATGACTCCTGCTTCACTACCTCTGAGCTTATCCACTTCTCACCAAAGAGAAACGGAGGTTTTATTTCAGACATGAGGGGTGGTGTAGAACAAGGTAAGCTGTTTCAACTGTGGCGGTATGAATCCTGAACATCATACTTCAGACACATTTATTCCTCCCAATTTAAATTTTACAGAGTGTTCCCTTTAAAACAACACTCATATGCTTCTCCTGGGGGTCTTTCTACTCTTACCCCTTTAAGGAGCCTAGAAATTTCTGGGTGTTCCCCTAGTGGCATGTCTTCCAGCCGGATAAAACATGACAAGAATGACCATGTGGTATTGAGGGTACTATATCCCACATTTGTATCAAACATGTCTACTAGGAAGTCAATACATTGTTTTAGGGATGGTTTTATGAAATCAACGTCATTTTCTTCCAATAACTGGTCCATTTCTTAGCTGCTGTTTCATAGGCGGATTTAGTGGATTTGTGAAATTTCCATAACATTTTGGTAAATTTGTGAAAATTTTATGGAAATTTTGTAACATTTCCATAGAATGTTGCATTTCTTTCTTTTTGTGAAAAGAATACATAGTTAAACCGTGTTTCAAGGTGAAATCTTGTGTGTAAAATGTGGAAATTCTGTAAGTTTTAGGTAAATTTGTAAAATTATTGTAGCATTTCTGATGAAATAAGGAAAATCTTGTGTGTAAAAAGTGGAAATTTAGGTAAATTTCTTTCATTTTGTAGAAAGAATACCTAGGTTAAAGGTGTGTGTGTTAATTTGGAAATTTGGAAACTTCCACTTGATTGTTGGGTCCTATATGAGACATTGTGGTGTGTATATATCAGTTTTGTGTCACACTTTTAGGGTTTACACCGTGTTCCTAGTTGTGTAGCTGGTGAAGTAGGTTTATAAATTAATCCTAATGTGAGTAGGCAGTGTAGAAAGCTACAGGTGTAATGGGGCTAACTTTTGCTTGATCTTGAAGGAATTTACACCATGCTGATTTTCAACATGCTTATGGAGAACGTTTCCTTAATTGCCTTACCATAACCATAGCGTGCAGTATGGAGCCGACGCCATAAAGTTGACATTTCCCGGGGGTTGCCATAGAGTTAACTTAGGGGCAAAATATGCAGTGGGCGCCATAGACTTAACATTACAAAAAGGTTGTGGTGAAAAAATGTTATGATTGAGTAGGACTAAAGGTAGGAGCGGGTTAAATCCGATGACTAGCTTTGATCCTGGAACACAGGTACCATTGGGTGCGCTGCTGTCTTTTGATCTTTTGGAGCATGAAGCACAGATGGTCGTGAACAGCTGGTAACATGTAAACAGCATGGTTATTATACAAGCACTGACCAGTGTCCAGTGGTTGTTGCTGTTGTGGGGGGTTGTGGGGAGAGAATGTTATGATGAGTAGGACTAGAGATAAGGATGAAATCCACACTTGTCTTTTGATCCTGGAGGACAGATGGCAATGGCAGTGGTGTAGCATGCAAACAGGGTGGGGTGTAAACTACTAGTTTTCAACATGCTGCTAATTCTTACTTTTTGTTATCAGTTTTTTTTTTATGGATGGACAAAAGGTGCAGTGTTGTTTTGAAGGAAATACTCTCTAAAATTTAAATTGGGAGAAATAAATGTGTCTAAAGGATAATATTCAGGACAATACCGCCACAGTTGAAACAGCTTACCTTGTTCTACACCACCCCTTATGTCTGAAATAAAATCTTCCATTTCTCTTTTGTGAGAAGTGGATAAACTAAGAGGTAGTGAAGCAGGAGTCATGATCAGGTGAGCAGTGAGTGAATGTTGCACCATCAATGCTCACAGTGGCAACTCGGTGGTCAGTTTAAGTGGGGGTAATACATACTGGGAAAAAAGACCTAACTAAAATTTAAAAGTAAACTAAGCTAAAGTAGGTAGGTAAAATAGGGCACGGTGAATAAAGGAGAAAACAGGGAGTAAGGGACATCAACTTGTTGATAAAGTTTAAATAAGTAACACAAACCAAACTGCAGCCCATCCCCTCTCTGGGGTAGAGGACAGGGGAAAGGTGTAAAACAGCAGCAGCAACTTTGAGGAGCTCACCTCACCATGAGTCGGCAAGGGGATGATAACCAGTAAGGGAAGCAGGCCCCCTTCAATTTCACTGACTGGGGGAAAGAAATTGGTCTTAAAAAAGTCCATGGATTTACTGAGAAAGCAAGACCTTGATTCTGAGCAGGTTTTGACTACACTCCTGCCTGCTGCTGTAGCCACCCTGGACATTCAATGCTCCTCAAGTGTACACTGGGACAACTGGGTAACACCCACTTCACTGAAGATACTAGTGGGTTAACAGTTAGCCAGGGCCCCACTGTGCCTGAAAATGGTCAGGACAAAAGATCAAGCAGCCAGGCAAACCAGGCATTATTAGAAGCAGGCATGGTTCTGAACCAACTGTTAAAGGATCCTACTAACTCTGCTAGGTGAGCAGGTGGACAGTGGTGCCAAGGACATGTCCACCTAAGGACACATCACTTGGATTTACTGGCAGCAAAACAAGTGGGGCACAGGGTTGTAGACAGCCCTCTGGGGTTACATGAACAAGTCGCCAGTGGACAGAACAGTTTAAACAATGGAAGCCTATATATATCGTGAAATTAGATCAAGTGGTGCCTCTAAAGACTCTCAAGCACAAACTTAAGTTTACACATCACCGTATGCAAAATGGATAAGAAAAAAGTGTTAACTTTTAGCAGTGTTTACTAGGCTAAAGTAGGTATACATACCCTACCTGCCTTACCTGCACATGCGCAAAGTCGATGAGAACATATGTCAAATATTCTCTGCTGTCCGCCATTTTGAATTTAATCTATCTCTGCGAATGCGCAAAGAGAAACCTACTGTGAATTCTCGTATGTTAAATTTCATATAAGCTTCATCCCTGGTATAAGGCGCACCCTGAGTTTGAAAGGAGACAATGAGGCAGGCTTGAAAATTGACTGTCAAGTACTATTCTATGGTGTAAAAACCCCTCATATAAGCCACACCCTGACTTTGGGTCAATCATATAAGCCTAATTTCGATTTGGATTCTCCGCGGCTTATACAAGAGAATTTACGGTAGGTCATGTTTTGCATAAAGTTGCATAAATTTGCATAAATTATCTCTCAGCCAATCAGAGCTTGAGAAAGTAGGTAACATGCCCATATGGCACTTCCGGTTTCAAAACTAGGTCACTTCCGGTTCGTAAGTAGGTCAAACGGATTTCAGAAGCTGTAGCTATGCACTGAGGTAACCCCTATATACTACTCATGGGGGAGGGTTATCACATGTAGATAAAGTTACTTACCCACAACTATGGCGGCAAGACCTAGGGTGCATACCACGCAAAGCAGCCCAAGGGGCCACATCATGGTGACCTAGAACAGTTTAAGGTAACAGGTTTTATTGCCTTTTGGTTTACAGACTATACTCTACAGTCTGCAAAATCAAACGGCCTGACTTAAAGCTTGTAAAGCGAGTGCTCCACCAAAGTTGACTTGCTCACGATTTGGGCATCGGGCTGCACCGAGCTGCATCAGATGCTAGCTGGAGCAAATCAGGAGCAAACTTCGGGTTCAGTGGAGGTCTGTTTTACCTCCTGATTATAATTGGGTCTCATCATGGAGAGGAGGTTTTTTTTCTGACTAATGAACTTACTTCCCATTCCGATGAAATCAAACAATTTTAGATACTAAACTGAATGTTACAGCTGTCTTGCAGAATCGGAAAGTCAAATCGTGGAAGAGGTATCGGACTACCCTCACGATCATAAAACAAAGCCTGCTGATTCAGTTTTTTAGATCGGCCTGATAATGTCCAATGTGAAAATATACACCAAAGGTGAAATCTTAAATTCATCTTATTTCAATTGGGACTCGGTGTAAATCGGCTTTCGTGGAATCATTGCTTAAGACATAATGCTATAGTGGTTTTGTGTTGTGGAACAGGGTTCTATTTCAGAAGGATTAACTATCACCAAATGTCCCAGGAAACAAAATCATGTGAATGACCCAGTATGAAATGTGTAAACGTGGTGCCAGTCATGTGTATAAAACACAGGCTATGTACTTGATTTTGTTAGCAGCTTTTCCCATGTTTCCACATGATTCAAACACATGTTTTTATGTGTCTTCACATTAAATTTTAAACTGACAGAAATGACCCCCGATACTCCTCCTTTACTCAAATTGACATCATTTAGAGATCGTTCGCATCACCAGTTTTAGTCACTAGTCTCCTGTGGGGGTCTTGCCAAATGAAAACGAGGAAGAACCTCTGTAAATTTTTTCAGAGAGTACTGATGAAAATGTGCATGGCCTAAATCGTGTTCATATTACTGACAAAGGAATTACAGTAGAATCCATGGAAAACTCTTGTTGAGGTGCAAAAAAACGTGCATGTTTCATCTGAACGATTATCCAAATAATGATTTAGCAATACAAAAAGGTGTACATTTTCTTTTTTGGTTCAAGTTTCTTTTTTGGCAAGACCCTCCTGTAGGTCTAAACCAAACAACTCAGACCAAAGAGCAATGGTGCCACAGATTTGACTGAGGACAATGGTATCCATAATTGTATAATCTCACCAACGTAGACTAGAAAGACAGGCGATAAACATCAAATGGCCCAAAAATATCTACAAAGAAAGACTCCTAGAAATAACTAAACATACAAAATGGAGTGAAACCATAAAAACAAGATGTCTAAGATGGTTCAGTCATGCAGTAAGACTCCATGAAGACACACTCGCTAGACAAGCGCTAGAGGAAGCAACGTGGAAAGTAAAAAAGACGAGAGGAGGCCAAAAGACAACCTGGTTAAAAACCATGGAAAAAGACCTCAAGCGACTTAGCCTGACTTTAGATACGGCCAAAGAGAAAGCAAAAGACAGAAAGGAGTGGCCAAAAGTGATATTGAAAACCACATGAGTAACAGGAGAGAAAGAATATGTATATAAACAAATCTGTTTCCATAGGAACACTATTCATACCATAATTTCACTATATCAATTATTCGCTGTTTGTTATAACTGGTTAAACCATACATTTATAAAAAAAAATCAGCTTAAAGCTTTTTTTACGAGCCAATGATGTACAATGGTGCTGTAAAGTATAAAAGCACTATCAAAAAGAAAAGATGATAATGGTACAGGATAGATAAAGCCAATACGGTATAGTGCAGCATGAGTTACACACATGCAAAATTTGTGTCACCGTCACCAGATTTTCTCACATGAATTTCTGGAGTTTTACAATTGTCTCCGTTCCAGATTTGACCAAATAGGCATGTGTCAAATTGGTGGGAAATACGTTTGAGGCACATGGGAGGCCTACATTCAGAAATTCAGATTCCTGTTGTTAATAAACTCTTAAGAGAGTTAAGATCACTAACTCTCTTGTCCAAATTTAATTGTACAAATCTTTTGATTGTACAAAATCTCAATGTGGGCCAAATCCTTAATGGTTCTGAAATAGACCCCAAATTCACAAATCTGTTGAATGAGCGCCGTTCTTGAATAAGCCCCAAGGGTACAGGGGTATCCAAATTTCAAAATGCACTTAAATTGAAGTCTTGAATAAGCGCCGGTCTCTAATTAGCGCCAGGAGTAGAGCCTACTTGAAATCTATGAGCGCCCAGGCACATATACAGACCAATACGGTACCTCAAGTAACATATTGCTTCCATTTAGTCTTTTTATGCTCTATTTGGGCACTTGCCACGAGAACCTAAGTACAAGCCGCACCCATGCTATAAGACACACCCTGAAGTCAGGACTATATACTTCACCAAGGGGCTGAAATGGTCCACATCCCTTACTCTATGCATGTATGAGCCACGCCCGGACTGTCTAGAGATGATTATAAGCCGCCTGAGGGGTCTCAAATTGTCTATAGGACAGTGCAGAAGGTACTAGGGTAACTACCAATTACCCCATCCAAGGAGGCAGATCCTACAATGTAGTATAGAGAAATAAAAGGGGAGATTACACAGTCTTTCTTCTGATTTGGGTAATGCTAAGTTGTTCAGCTGTGGTGTATTAAATTAATGTACTTGAACTAATAACTGTACCCTGACATTGTCTAGAAAACTAGTATAGAGAGGTTTTAGATTCGTCAGTACTGGGGTAAA
The DNA here is from genome assembly GCA_949317995.1 of Acholoe squamosa. NCBI lineage: Eukaryota > Metazoa > Annelida > Polychaeta > Phyllodocida > Polynoidae > Acholoe > Acholoe squamosa. The sequence continues at coordinate 65,778,286 of OX439044.1, forward strand.
TCGGTTTGTTTACAAAAACAAGTACTAGGGTAAGTTACCCTAGTACCAAACGTTCAGTTTTGGCTGATTTCTATGTAATCCAAGTAATACAGTAGCTCCAGGTCTAATATTATAAGTATTCATGCCTTAGCTATGATTCTGTAATATTCTTATGAAGGAGAATAGTGTATTAACAACATAGAATGCCAAAATATTTTCACACTTGTTGCCACACGACCATTCAAGTTGGATGGGGTAACGGCCAGTTACCCTATACCTTCTGCACTGTGTGTATATATAAGCCACACTCTGACTCTATACAGGTGTTATAAGCCGCACCAAGGGGCTAAAATTGTCTATGGGCCGTGGCTTGTACACAGAGTTTTACGGTAATTGCGATGAAAAACTGTACAGGAAAATGAATTTTGATATACTTTTGCGATGTCTCAATGGCATTAAGGGAGAATCCAATAGGAACTCTACTAGGTGGAGTCTAAAGAAATGAAAAACAGATTTTTCCAAGAAAAAGGTAGATCCATGCGGATTCTATTTCATCTTTTACCAAAGGTTTGCTCAGATTCTTGCCTCATGACCCTTTACCCCAGCAGAATGGCATTTGTCACCATTTGCAACTAGATTGTTCTTATATTAATTTTATTAGAAACAAAGATTTAGTTAAACAGGTTGGGTAGCATTCTCCGATAATATTTCTCAACATTTCTAGTTGAAAATCAACTTCCCGATCATTCCCGTTTTGAGTATCTTAGATCCAAAGCTGTGTGAGAAGCTTCTTAAGGAGTCTAAACCTCAGAGAGAAAGAAAATAGTGTACACAAGGAAAATCATTATCTGGGTATAAAAAAGCTATAGTGTACGGTATGATTTTGTGAAAATATGCAATAGATTCACTCGTATTTCATCCTTTACATGAAAAAGTGGATTTTTGGTCCTTGCAAACGGATTCATACATTCTAATGCATCATTTGTCTCAGGTACGATTACATGTGGTATACACCAATATGACTGTGGTTGATGTCTCATTCAAATAAGTTCCATTTCATTAGGCCTTTGAACAGCATTATAGGATGGAAATTCAGCATAGTTAACAGTTCAGAGACCCGTTAAATAAAGATAGTATTTACACGAGAGGTAAATTGGTTTTATGAGGGGAAGTTACGATATGCTATGGCACCTTTTTACCCAACATTGAATAAAAAAAGGTTTCGTAATTCTGACTTGTCACTCCTCGTAACGCCAAAAGTATGAGAAGCTTTTATTTAACGATGATTTTAACGGTACTGTAGAGGAGAAATTGGTCATTTAGAAGGGTTTATGGTATTCTTTTTACGAAAATAAGGGTCTTGTATGACAAACATGACAAAAAGGGAACAAAAAGTATCTACAAGAAGCATGAGAAATTCTGTGTCCAAAAATGACCTATAAACCTTCATATAAATCATAATATTCAATATAGATCTACACCATTTGGTGAATACAATGACCATTTAATACCCCAAACACCTCCAATGTCCTTAATATTTCATATATATTTTTTTTTTCTCATTTATGTTTTTCATTTTTGGGGAGACATGTTTTAGCCTCTTGTGAGTTCAATCAATTTATAAGAAGTGGGTACCGTAATTCTTTATTTAACGATGATGGAAAAGGGTCTCGTAATATACTATACCCAATTTATAAGAAGCAAAAGATACAGAGCACTTATGGTACCCAAATTACAAGAGGGTTTTTATTTAACACTTTGACAGTTTACCTATCGTAATTTCTTTTTATTTAACGGGTCTTGGTAATTGGAGAATTTTCATGAAGTCATTTCCTGTGGACCTTTTTTTTATTTTCCACTAGGTCACTCTATTATCTGCTCACACTGAGTTGCTCACTACATACATAGCCAATCTGGGACTGGGTGTGTCCTTCTGCTCATACCTGTGTGTCATGGGTTTCAACTATCTAGATATATTCTGTGATATGTGATGTTTAACTTTACAGTGCTTGATCCCCTGCAGGTATTGGGAGCATCTCTGTATTATACCCTCAGACAATGACTCGTGCTTAATTTAGGCCTAGACAAATTGTCAGGTTTCTCAACCGACCCTATTTCTTTAAAAAAAAGGAGTTTTTTTGGGGAGGAGTAAAATAGATGTCACAAGATGAGAGAATTTTCCCCGAAAATGCCAAACTGTAGATCAAATATTGGTATCAAATTAAAGTTTAATATGAAGGGAAGTCAAGGGGACCTTCACTGTAAAATGAAATGTCAAAATAACGGTGAAATCCTTGCCCAAATTTTGCCAGAGATCATCATTAGTTTCACAGAGATTTCTTGTACCACAGTGTGTACCGCCCCAGGTAGCAAGGATATATTGGGCTAATGTCGGCTTATATTGGGCAAAGCAGGAACAAGCATGGCCCAATGCTCCATTGATAGTTGGGGCACTGCTTCATTGTAGAATATATACTGCTTCACTGCAATGCACTTATGGTGATTCATTGCTCAGTTTTACGAGGATCCCTGGTATATTTAACATATATTTCTTAGAGTGTGGGTGACCCATGAAGTTAGTGTCTACCTATGCAACATAGTATTGTATCTGGAGCGTGTTGCTCCTATGATAAAAAGAGCTGTCAGTAGGTACCCTCTTTTCAAAAGAAGTCATGCTCTGCTTTACCATTCAACTTGCACTCACCACATTAGTCTGAAAAGTCACCTGCCTTGTTTAAAACAGAGAGAGCTGCACTATTAGGTACCTACTCATGTCACACACTCTATAGTATATTATACTGACTGACTTCTCCCAACTAGGTACCTACTGAAATCCCCCTTTTTTAGCACTGTACTTGAATGACCACTTGTGAGCAACAAAAGGGACAAGTTATAGTTACATGAAAAGAAAGGACTGGAAATGAGGGCATTTTTAGCCAGCTCTTCCTTTTACTATAGGAGCAACACCCTCCTGGATAGTTGATGCCCGTGCCGTATTATCAGGTGTAGGGAATAATACACCTGTCTCACCTGTAACTACCATGTGCACCATGTTCCTCCACCACACACCTGGCCTGGACACTGCACAGGTAAATACCATATCTTTGTTATCATTTACTGTTCCTCACTCTGCTATGGTTCAATCTATTTTTTCCACTCACAGGCTATTTGGTCCTGCAGATTTTATCATTCTGCAGGCCCGTACTGATTTCGGCAGGACAGAGTACATCCAGATTTTCATTTGTCAAGAAGAAAATAATGAATACAAGAAATAACTCACCTACCTCTTTAATGCTTAACAAACAGTTTTGTTTTAGGCCGTAAAAAACTTAAATGTAGTCTGAATTGCAAGCCGTGAAACCAGAACATAGCCCAAATGCCTGAAATTACAGTCAAACATTCCATGCCACAGTCTGGCAATTTTGAACCAGTGATTTTTGCTGGAAAATCCGGTGTCCAGCAAGTCTCCATATACTGCATGGCTTGGGGCTTAGGTTAATCTAAAAACATCCACATACATTAAGGCTTCTATTCCAGGGGGAAAAACCATAGAAATGGGTTTGCTGATGAATAAGCATTACCAATTGGTTGATCCAATGAATATATCAGTGATTTGGTGATGTTGATTCAAAATTAAGGTTAACCAACACTGCCGATGATATGCGGCATGACCAAGTGGTGTGTATTTGTAGTGTTATGCACACAACCAGGTCGTGTGTATTACTACACATCATATAAGGGACCATCTGCAGACATTTATATTAGGGGTATTTTGTGCTTATTTATATAGATTGATCAATCAATATGCGCCACGGCGACATGCTTACATTGCGGGCAACATTATACACAGTGATTTTGCTAGCAACCCACAGCTTTTGTTCATTCTAATTGAAGAACTATGGATTAAAACAAAGTATTATAATTATGTGTTTCTGAATACTTCTGGTAGGTCCACTAACCTAAGAGCACCTCACACTGCCTATATGGCATTTAGCCTCTGTCTGATACAATTAATCAAGTCTTGTCTTAATAGTAACTGAAATCTACACTATCATTATTATAGAAACAGCATGAGAAACATTCTGTTGTCTGCATGCCCTTTAAGCGGTAAATCCACTACGACGCATAGGCCATGCGTGCGTCTGAAAATGGACGCATGAGCTTGACGCAGAGGCAGTGGAGGCAGTCTCATGCGTCAGACTATGGGAAAAAAGGACAGACGCAATGGGTTGAGTCTGGATCCACTCTCCATGCGTCTCCCATGCGTCCTCCATGCGTCTACAGACGCAAGGCAGACGCATTAGTGGAAGCAGATTTTTGTCATGCGTGCGTCAACTCACTTATGAGAGTCAGACGCAAACAGACGTATACGTCTGTTTTTAAATATCAAAAGCAATTAGATATTTCCCATGCGTCTGCTTGTGCGTCTGCCGAAGGCCGCTCCATCTAGTGTTAGACAAACACAACTTGTAGTTCCTCTCCTTCACGCACGTCGGCGCCACTGTACTGAACGTATCATGTGACCTAGTCTGTCCGTACAAACAGAGAACCAAAATGGCTTCCCGTCGGACGAAACGTGCCTCCAAAGAGGAAGAAATAGATGAAATTACAGACTCCCCGCCTCTACAAGACACAAAGAAGGCAGGAAAGAAGAAGGTTGGTTCTTCTAGCACTCCCTTAAAGGCAAGGAAGGCGGCTCCTCTGCCTACTAGAACTTCCCCGCGGTTTAAGAAGGTCGGCAAACCAAAATCTCGGGTGGGTCTCCCTCCTCCTAAGAAGAGGGGTAGGCCTAAGAAGTCGACTCCACCTTCTGCCTCTGTACAAGAGGACAGCGAGACCGATGAAGAGAATGTTCCTGGTACCCCCCAGTGTGATAAGTCTGTGAGAGGTCGAGGTAAGGCGCGCATTTCCCCTCACCTGAAGGCCCAGATAGAAGACATTCTTGTTCACGGAGAAGAAACTAAACGGCATAAATCTAGTAAATCCCTGCAGTTTGAAAGACTGCCAGAAGAGTCAGGAGAGGGTGAGTCAGACACTCAATCGCAGTCCCTTCTGCCTAAGATGCCAAAATCCAAACGTTCCCGCAATAGGGCTGCTAAGTCCAAGGAGGACGAGCTAGAAGTCGACAGCGAGGACAATCCAACCAAGGAAGAGATGGAAGATGTCTTTAACCAATCTCAAGGTACTATGGAAGGTGAGTTATAAGTTTGAGTCTGGACCCTAATATTGATGACAGTAGCTATCCATGAAAGACATTATGCAAAATATTAATTTGTTGTTTCCCAACCTACCTGTTAGTTATTTCTGTTGGCTTTTAAGAAAAGGTTAAGCAAAGTCTGTGTGTGTTTAATTGAATTTCTTTCTTTTTTTTTCTCTTCAAAGGTGAAGGTGATTACACAAAACATCCAGTTCTAGACCAGGATCAAGAGGGAGAAGACGAAGACGGTGATGAGGTAGACCAAGACGCAGAGGACCTAGCCAACCTGCAATCCACTATGCTGAAAATGACTCCATCCAAATTTGACCTGAAATTTGAAGACAAGGACATGGAAACTTGGTGGACAGAAGACCCTACCCGTGAGGAGACGCTCTGCAGGCTGTGGGAACAGGAGAGAGCTCTCTATGATATGAGGGCTAATGGCTATCGGGTGGCATCTGTGAAGGATTTGATCTACGCCAAAATGGCAGTTATTCTTAAGGTTCCACGTAAGTAATTACTTCATCATTCTTTTAATCCTATACTTTTTTCTTACTCAATTCTTAACATAGGCTATTAAATAAAAAATGGACCTTAAGTATTAACAGTTTCAAAACAAAAGTATTTGAATTAAAAAATAATTTGTTTCATTTTATACAAACATCTTGCAGCAAGATATTGCTTGTCCTTTTTCCAGCAAAGAAAATCGAAATCAGGATGAGGAGTCTCCGAAATATGTATTCCAAGATACTGAAAACTGGTAAAAGTGGTTCAGCTGCTGTAGGTAGAACCCCTCGACAGAAGGAGATATGCAGGTTGGTCGGGTTCTTAAGAAGTTACTTGAACCAGAACGAAACCTACAACACCTACTCTGGACGCAGCCCCGGGAAGGCCACCTTCACATCTACCCCGAAGTCAAAGGGAACAGATTCACAGCCTATAGACTTAGAGGTAAGAGTGTGCTTTAGTTTATAACTTTTAGATGAGTCTTTAATGTGCACACCCTTATGTGTAATTCTATTTTCCCCCCAAAAATTATCAATTGAGTTCTTTTATATATATAACATGAAAATAATAATAATGTCTGCATAACTGGTGAAAACAAATAGGTCCCTTCTTTTTACTCTTGATTTGTCACTGTATAGGTTGTTTTTTAGGCTCATGATGGATTAAGATGTAATGGTTATTAATGTTAGACAGATAGGGCATAAATTTCTTTTTTTTTCAGACTGACGAGATCTTGGAGACGTCTCACATACAATTCCAGCCTAAGCGCCGGAAGGTGAAGCAGGAACAAGAAGAACTAGCTCAAGAGTTGGATAAATATGAGGAAGAAGGTGATGAAGATGGTGAGGGTGAGGGTAAGGAAGAGGAAGATGATGAGGGTAGTCCTGTGTTCCAGCCCAGTAAAAAACATTACAGCAGAAACCAACACATTGGCACGCAGGCAGCAGCAGACCGATCTAAGCGTCTGAGTCCACACAATCCACAGAAGAAACAGAGTCAGCCTACTAAGTCGGGACTATCATCCAGCTGCAAGGATACAGCACCTTTAGCTTCTACCTCAAAAGACACTGTGAAAGGTGCAGGCAAAGGGCTGCATCACACCTCACACAAAGGTAAGGGCCAGGAAACAGCCTTGGATAGGTACAATAGGTTGTTCAGCAAAGCAGAAGTGAAATCTGGCCTGCATTATTCTGAGGATGGCTCATCCCATAGAGCGTCTCTCTACCAACCATACACAGGAAAGGACACCTCCTTGCATGGGGGTGAGTCTTCCATGGAGGACAGGTCTACTGACTATGGTGTGGAAAACCCGTCTGCAAATTGGTACACAAAGCAAGGACCTGAACATCGTCGGGTCCGTGAGGCTGAGCTGGAAAAAAAAAAAGCTGAGAAGGCCAAGAACGACCCGGTGTTGAGGATGATGGAAAAAAAATCCGAAAACCTAGAAAAAATGGTCGAAGTCTTGTCTAAACCCAAACTCATAAGTCAGCCTCTTACCTCAGACCCTGTTTCATCAGATGCCCAACTGTGGGCCGACTCTTTGGTCAGACAGGTAGAGCAGATGTCACCAAAACTGCAAAGGAAGTTCATGCGTCATGTCACTAACATGGCGTATGATGCTTTAGACGGGGACTGGCCTTCTAAGTGAACTTAATTCATGTTTGTCGTCCACGATGATTATATATAAAAGACGGAAGTTCTCAAATAACACACAACAAGAGAAATTTGTTTGAACATTTTGTATGAAAAAGGAAAAGAACTTTTTATTTATATAATTGTGCAAGAAAGCCTGGCGTGGTGCTTAATATGGAAAATTACATGTTCATGTCTTATGTTACTATGATACTATGACTAGTATTTATCCAAGTTTTTACAGTTCGTGCTCAAGAACAATTTGTTTTAGATGAATGATGCATGATTCTAACTTATGATATTTTATTTTTTGTTCTTGCGATGCTGTAGGAGTTAACTTATAAAGTTGAGCGTCTATATATTAAATGACAGTACAATCAGCGTCTACAAACTAAAAGTGTACACGTATGACATATAGGGCTTCCCGAACACAGGTGCCTTTCTTAAGACTTTCCATCAAGGATCAAGATCTCATGACTAATTTAAACACATACGGGTTCTGAAGAACAAGATAAATAATTTATTCTATGCTTACAGAAAGACAGATAAATATATTTATATATATATATATATATATATATATATATATATATATATATATATTGGGTTCATGTTTGTTCACTTACCAGGGCTAGAGTTCGATATATCCTGCCTCAAAGAAGGGAGAAGCCTACACACGTATCAGAAAAGTGTCTTAAGCCAAAGTATATTCCAGTTCAAGAACTTTTGTTAATTTCTTTAATAAAGGTTAATGTTTTTGTTGTTAATCATAGTATTTTTCTATCTGACTGATATACATACATAAGTTTATATCATGAACCACAGTGTACATGACTTACTTAGCTGAAAAGAAAATGTCTCTGACATTGTCATTACTGGCCACACACTAAAGTTCATAGACTCCGGGGTTCACACTTAGCGCTCAAAGTAGAAGTCATGTTGCATAATAACGTCCCACTGTTTTGGAAGTTCTCCCTCCTTGGTCAGACACCATCCCGCGAGATTGTTCCTCATTATCTTGACCCTGTCTGATCGGTTGCGTACAGTAGTAGGCTTTCCGCCTGGGAGGACCTTCTCTGCACGCCACAGACCTTTGTGCTGTTTGTAGTCTTTCCCCTCCCAGTCGCAAGCTTCCTTCGGAAGGTATGCTCCTGGGGCCACTGTTCTAAGGTAATTATGCAGAGCCACACATGCCAGTACTATAATGTCCACATTTTCTGGAGCCATTTCTATTTCTCGGCGGAAAATCCTGAAACGAGTGGCCAGGATCCCAAAGGCGTTCTCCACACACCGTCTAGACCTGCTCAGGCGGTAGTTGAATATCCTCTGCTGGGGGGTGAGTTTGGTGGAGGGATATGGCTTCATAAGTCTCTCACTCATCTCGAATGCGTCATCAGCAAGAAAATGATAGGGCAACTCCCCGTTGAAGCCTGGAAAAGTTGAGGGTTCTGGCACATTAAGGGGGTTACCTGGGGCATCAATATCCTGAGCAAAAGAGGAGTACTTCCAAATAGTGCTATCTGATGCTTTACCTTCCGCTCCGACATCCACATATGTGAACTTATAGTCTGCATCTACTAAGGCAAACAGAATTATGCTGTAATATCCTTTGTAATTGTAATAGTTCGAACCAGACTTCTTTGGCTTCTTTATGCGGATATGCTTCCCATCCAAAGAACCCAGTACATGTGGCATGTTCCACTTGTCATGGTACCCTTTGGCTATGGCTAACCAGTCATCCCTCGTGGTAGGCGGCTGAAACATAAAAAACAAAATTACAGTCAGATAGAAGCAGGCTTTGACTTGTGCTTCTGCAGAAGGGTAATTCTTTTACTCGCACACTCATACTTCAGGAATTTTTTTTTTATAGAAGATTTCTATATGGAATGAAAGGTCTATTATCATGTCACAGACAGTGTTAAAGTGGTTCCTTTAATTTTTTTTTTTTATTTTGGGGGGGGATCATAAAGTTAGTCTAAAGACACATACCTTCAAGTATGTTTCATGCAAGGCTCTGAAGATGGCTTTGCAAGTGTCTCTCACCACGGGTAGCACCGTTGACTCACCTACCAGGTAACCCTGGTGAAGAGTCGTAACACTGTCTCCTGGAGAGGAAAACACATAATTAAAAACTATTGACTGAAATATTGTGTAAAGTTAATTAAATTATTTTTATGTTAAGCAACTCACAACTTTTTGGCCATAAATAAAACAAAATGTATTCTTCTGTTTTTGAACAAGATATAAACGAGAAGGAAAAATTTCACACTTTTGTGTCTGTACAGACTCAAACTTCTTACCTCGTGTCAGATACCTGATAGTCAAGCTCAACCTCTCCTCAGCTGTGACTGCATCACGGAAAGATGTGTCCTGGTATGTGATGTACGGTCGCACCATCTCTAGCAGGTCCTTGTACACCTCTGGTGACATGCGTGTGGTCTTCTTGAACTCAGAAATGCAACCAAGCTGGAAATAAGGCAAAAAATATATTAAAGCCAGAAAATGTATTTTTTTAGGTATCTGGTTTATAAAGAGATGACTCTTTTTTACATAGGGGTCCATATACACTCCATCTCATGAGTGTGCTTCTGAAATTGTTTTTCAGCACATAGCCAATTATTTTTATTGATATGTTTTAATTCCATGAAAATAAAAAATAATAGAGGCATGAGACTAGGCCTTATGTAGACATTGACCTGTGACATGGGAATGAATATAAATGTACGGGTAAAACAGCATAAAAATTTCTCACCCTCAGGAAATCCTCTTCCAGCCTGGCAAGGGATCTTTTCATCCTTTCCTCCTTCCTTGAACGCAGATATGGGTGCATCCAAAACATGTGTGACCTCTGCACCTTGTGGTTACGCAAAATGTAGTCATCATCCAAGTCATCATCCATGATGACATAGGCTGCCAGGTTCCTCAGATTCTGCAGACGTTCCTCTTCTATAGACTGCGCGTGTGCCTCCATCTCAACCTGTTTTCTTTTGCATGACATGATGTTTCGAGAAGGAAAGATTTCCAAACACCACAGACTTTCCTCTCTGACAAAGACCCAAACAGAGGTCACATGACCACGCGCACAGACAGACGCATGCGCAGTGGAAGTAGTTTCAGGCCTGCGTCTCCCATGCGTCTGCTGTAGACGCACACTCACGGCCAGTGGAAGCGACTCATGCGTCTGCGTCTGTAGACGCAGACCCATGAAGCTGAGTATTTTTCGAAGACGCACGACCAGACGCACGGCCGAGACGCATGCGAATGCCCCCAAAACAGACGCATAGCTGACGCATTAGCCGTGCGTCATAGTGGATTTAACGCTTTAGTTAGTAACAACACACGCGGGGATTTAGTTCTTCCCTGAACCGGGAGGGGGAGGGGTACACCAATGCTTTTAATTTGATTGATGTAATGAGCATAGCAAGGGGCTTTTAGGAATTTTGAAAATGCATGAATTAGAGCAATGTACAACAGTATTTCTCAGCCATACAGCCAAGAGCAAGTGAAGTGACCATGAGTGACCAATGGTCGAAATGTTATGACATACACGATTGGCATTCATTAAAAGTATTCCTTATTTTCTTCCCATTCTATTTTCTTACACAAAGACCACGCCAGAGACCTTGCCAGAGACTCTAAATAGATGGATCGCCAAGTCAAACATAGACGTTTGGTACCCCCTGCCGACGCAACACTAGAACTAGCACAGGTGGGTATTTCACTTTATGTTTAAGAAGTGCTTCAATAATTTTTTGCAAAATCATTATTGCAAAATCATTTTCACAATATATTAATACCATCTACTACATGTACATTCCATGCAGTCCTGCATATCTGAGAAGTCATCACGTTAAATAACACTAAACCATAAATCATTAAGATTAAAGCCTGGAGAGTTGTAATATGAATCAATTTTTCCCCAAAATCAGGCAAAAATAGAAGATTACAGAATATGCATATTATTTGCAAGACAATAATTCAGGGTTGTGAGGTTTCTTCTGGAGGGCGAAAAAAGTTTTTCAAAACCATGATGGTGAAAACTAAATCATGAGTATATATAATACTTATTGTCTGTTTTGTGACCTAGACAAAATTACATTTCCAGTTCTTTCCAAAGTGAGACCAACTTCAACTATGCCCTTTTTTATTCAAGGCACATAGCTTTGATGAAGTTGCAGTGACTTAGATTGACTTTATACCTCTCATGTGTGAGGACTGTATTCAATAGGTATTTGGTGTTATCTCACGATTTTGGCTTGGACAGTGCTTTTTTGCTCATAACCCCCGTGCATTATCAAGCCATAACCCTACTCTCAGACCTTTTCTTCGTCTTCAAGAGGCTGCTAGTTTCAATCTGGACATGTTAATAAATTGGAGAAGTACACAAAGTCAACTCCTCCATACATTTCCAGTTAAAACCGTTTAGGGTTCAACGGGGAATCGATCCCCGGCCGCTGGGGCAGGAGGCGAGCTCGCTGTCCACTATACCAAGCCGACCGTGGTAGAACACAATACACATGGAAGATATGAAAAATTTGTCCGACATACCTGATGTTTACAGACCTCGTTAGCATAGATTCCAATGGTGCCAGGTGGAGTTATTCACAGGAAAACATCCTTAGATATCCTATATGAACATGCCATGCCTAACTTCTCCATTTTCTTCGAAATAAATAAGAATCCATTGATTTTCCATAGCCATACGCGACTGACCCGGCTGACCTCCTTGCCGGAAGTGGGTTCAGCCGAAAGTAGGTCAGGTACATCCGGGCACCTACCCGCTCTGTCAACAAGAAGCAATGGCCGTGTACCGGGCCGTGTGCATTGGATCGGTATGGAAAATCAATGGATTCTTATTTATTTCGAAGAAAATGGAGACAAAATATATGCGAACACCAACTAGAGATCGTATATTTGGCGGTGTTAGAAGTACAGGACTTGACATTATTGGATTATACCCGAAAAATGAGTGTAACAGTGGAGGTATGTCGGGCAGAATGACAACATGGCCACGACGGCTTGGCAAACCGAGCGGATTGTATCCACTTACAAAATGTCTTCTCCTGGATTAATTCTTGGGTTATAAGGTAAGAAATTAATACAAAATGGAGGAATCTATGAGATAAATGCCTTAATGCATGTTATGGGAACGCACTCATGTATTTACGGGTTAATAATCCACTCCCCCTACGGGGTCGTGGATTATTAACCCGTAAATCCACTCGTGCGTTCCCATAACATACATTAAACGCATAGTAAGGTATCTACAGTCAGGTCTTGATATATCGGTCTTCAAAATGTCTACTGATTCACTTATCAGCCACAAATCTCTCTGAACATATTTGATTATAACCATTGATTTCTATTGTAAAGCTGATTCAGAGAACCAGTCGATTCAGGAACTGGCCAATTTTCATCTCAAACGGAGGTGGCCGGTTTATAGAGACGTGACTGTATAAGCTTCAGAAGATTCTACAAAATCTCTGATGGGAGAAACTAAATTCTGTGGAAATATGTCTGTGTTGAAAAGCGGTTGAAGTTTGCTTGTTTGGTTAAATGGATATAAGACACATTTGTCTGAAAACTGACCATATCTCTTGTGTCTTTGTTTTAATTTTCTGAGTAAAAACATGATTATCATCACATAAATGTTAAGACAGAGAAAGTGAAAGATGGAGAGCCAGACAGTTTTCGAAAATATAGTCTGGTAATTAACCTGGGGTAATTAACCCATATAAAGAACGAGACTTGATCTATTGTGTGATACCATTCTTGACTTTGTTTTAATTGTGGAACTGAACCAGACGTACATTTGATACACTTATCTAAGCTTTAAGACTATGGGAGTGGCCTTTTGAAAGGGATGTTGTGGACACTATATTGGTCCAAATTTTTAAAAGCAGTTGAGTTACAATCTCAAGAGAAATAGTATTCTTATGTCAGGTCTTGCTTTTATAGATCCTCATAGGTCTGTCTTTTCACCCTGGCAGATTAACCAAGCAAAAGTGATAGATCACATACTTTTTCCAAGAGTGTTCTGAGTTTCTTCCAGTTTCTCCCATTTCTACCACTGTCTACTGGAAGAAACTGGACAAAATGGGTTTCTTCCAGGTTTCTTCCACTGTCCTGGAAGGTGTCTTCCACTGTCCTGGAAGAAATACATTTCTTCTGGGAAGAAACCCGGCCCTGCGTGAGATCCATCTTCTTTTTCACAGAGATTCTTGTACATTTGTGTACCACCCTGCTGCCACCTGGGGCTCCTTGTTAAAAAAACGACACCGGTTCACTGCTTTACAATTAAGGTGGTTCACTGTTCAGTTTGACGAGAATCATCCAGACATCATTCTTACACTCCTTTGTTCTTGGGTTAAAAAATGTTACTGATAACCAAGGTACTTAGATGGGGCAGAGAAGAGCCATCTTGTGACTGGTGTGGGAACTAATTAAACCTCATTGCACAATGACTCCACAGACGTTTTTTTTTTTTTGTTTTTTTTATTTAAATCTTATTCTTTTTCATTCTACCTTAAAACGGCTTGAAAATTATCAGGATGAAAGACCTTTTGTCTTAAGGGAATATTTGAATCAATTAGTGGACATTAGTCTACACCTGGCAACCAGAGTAAAAAAAAAGAACTAATCAATCTTGAATCCAAAGGTCCCTGATTTATAATCCTTATTTCAGAATTTACAGTCACCAATATAATGGCCATTCCCTTTCTATATGTTGTTGCATGGTAATGCAACTTCCTCAGACTTGAGACACAAAAACAAAACAAAAATAGTTCACTAGTTTGTCAATAGGTGGCGCATCTGTGTTTTCCTCCCCCCATATCCACTGTACACCTGTAGTATTCTCACCTGTGTATGATGGAACACCTTGACCTAGTTCTCACAGACTGTGCCCTATTTCGCATGCCCAGTGACCACTTCCTGTGACCTATATACCTAAACACATGTACACCAGACACCACCAAAACAAGCCACCTCATGTATTATCTATATAGTATGCTTCATATATCTGCACTATAAACAAGGAAGTACACACTTGCTATGCTCAATGGATATTCAGGATACTGTGGATACATGGCGTCATAGATGACACATACTGCCAAGGTGTGGGGGCTACACCTGAACTCGGCACACAGCCTTTAAAATTCACACCATCAGGAATCCTAAGCCTAAGCCTAAGGCTAAAGCATAGACCCATATATAGTATAGACTATACTATAGGCCTACTTAACTTAGGCTTAATATACTCAATATAATCAAGAAACCCTTTGATATTCATTTGGAGTTTTGTCAGTGCTGATTATGACACTGGGGAGAGTTGCGCGTTACACTATATGTATTTCAGTGTTATGTCACATGGTGCTGTACTGATAACAAGTGTCAGTGAAGTATGAAGTCTCCCATCTCCCTGTGCCTGGGCCTCATCCAGTATGTAAGTATACGGCACATGACTATTGTATTATTGACCAATGGGAGGCACCCCTGGCATAAACTGCGGAGTCGGGGGCTGAAGGTGTTAGTCATAGTGGAGTCAGGGTCTAATGGCGGCCCCCAGCTGATAATGGCTATGTGAGCTTATATGTTCCCTCTACTTGATATCACTGCATGAACCTCCCGATTTAAGTACCTTTTGGTAGTGCTTATAGGTGACACCTTTTACTTAAATGTCATATTATAAGCAGATTTTATAACCTTTAGTCAACATTGCCAGGAGTGCTTAAATGTCATAACTTCTTTATTTAAGCACATTTCAGCATGCTTAAAGTCGTTATTTAAGCAAATATTTAAGCAGAATAAAGTAGCTTAAATGTCATGGCAAGGTCAAGGTTAAACTTGCTTAAATGTCATGGCAAGGTCAAGGCTAAAGTTGCTTAAATGTAATGGCAATGTCATGATTAAAGTTGCTTAAATGGCATGGCAAGCCCTAGACCTGCCGACCGGTCCCTAGCCTAGGCATATATGATGTTAGGGACCGGCTCCTCTCTACTATAAGATCTTTCAGCTACTGGTTCTGCCTCCTGCTGCAACCGGAAGTTGCAAGCAGTTTGTATATAAGTATCTCACCGATATATTTAGAGTTAAAACCGGGTGCTGTAGAAGAGGAGAATGATAGATTATGTTCACATCTGCAACATTTGAAAAAATGGAAGCTGAACTCTCCATATTTACTTAGATACAGGAGGTAGAAGTTGGCCGGGTGAGGGTTTAAATTTCCCATGGGGGCCATCTTTGTTTTGAAAAAACGCACACTAGCAAGAAGGGCAGGCATGCAAAATATTCATTTTTTTATATCTTAAAATGATTGTACGGCATCCATACTTTCAGGACAGATTAATCCGGGATGTATCTACATGCCCACTTATTTTTAGACAGATCCAGAGAGGGGAAGGGGTGCGGGGAAACTCTCCCCGCACTCCCCCAACATTTGGTATTACAACTCTCCCACATCCGTACAGAATGATCTTGGAGTGGCAAACGGGTGTGGATTCCCCACACTAGGCAAGCCCTAGATACTGGCTTTTAGAGAATGACATTTAAGGAACTTTAGTGGCATTTAAAAGTGGTGTTTTGCTACTTAAATTTCAAAAATGTGTCTGGATATTTGTATGCAGCTGGGCAACATTTTATTCATTGGGAGGGCTGTTTATTTCATCAATTTCATCATTTTATTTATGTGTTGAGGAACCATAGCCCACCCCCCTCTCCAGGGGCCTGGGAGGCCGGGGGCGGCCCTGGGAGGCCGCACCCGGCCTGGGGGAACTGGGGGGCAGCTTCCTCCTGTGAAAGTATAGATTAAACATTATCATACAAGGTAGTAAACATATTAATGCATATTGGATACAAAAGAAATACTATTTCATTCAAGTAGTACTGGATAAAACATACATTTTGAGTGATTACATAGATTATTATTTCTGCTTTTTATATTACATATATCATAATAGACTTTACCTATTATCCTACATGTACTTGTCCATGTGGTGTGTCTGCTACCTGGTGAAGTACTGGTCAGACTGTATGGAAATAACTCTGACACCTGCAGCAACTCACCCACACAATGGGTGTGAGAGGTGGAGGGGTTGACTGAGGGGGTGGTGTATGCCGCAGGCCTTATCCTGGCCTATTGTTCTTTCCTCCCAATCATTGTCTACATGAGCTGCACACTAGACTACCTGTCTGCATAATACCCACCTGTAGTATGGGGTAAGGGAGATGAATACACATGTTAGCTACATGTATGCATTACCATGTACTTATCCTATTCTTGGCAGCAGCAGTGACGTCATAGCAACCAGTGCGGCCCTTATCAGTCTTATCTCCCTACTGATAACAATACTCATGAAGGGTCAAATTAAATAGGAAATGTACTAGCAAAAGGTGTTAAAACTCTTATCGGAGAAGATCTAGACCACTTTCGGCAAAATGCATTACAGAATCTGAAAGATATTCAAAATTTACATCACATACTTGATGCATTATTTTCTAATTGCAATATTGGAAGAGAAATCAGCAAAAAGGTCACTTTTTCTAGTACATTGCCTATGTAATTTGAACCTTTGCCTGTCCCTAGCAACCACAGTTCTGCTCCCTAGAATTGGCATCCCTTCAGATCAAATAAGAAGAAAATCAATATTAAATTTTGTTTTACCCATACAACACCCATGGTTTCACCCATAATAAGCATACATAAGATCAATATGACGGAGTGTACCCCTCCCCAAGCCACCATGATAAGGTTTAAACATAGAGTAAGTACCCCATCCCTCTCCTGGTCAATATGACGCGAGATACACCCCTCCCCAGACCCTCAAAAAAGGTTTAGACAAAGAGTAAATATCCCATCGCTCCCCTGGTCAATGTGACGGAACATGCCCTCCTTGCTAGATTACTTTTAAGAGGGATTTTGAATATATGCTTATAAAATTGAACATCAAAATGTGCTTAATTGTCAAGAATTTACTTAAATATCAAACTGGAGACTAAGGCATTTGACCATACTTTAAGGTTTACCTAAAAGTGCTTAAATCCCATATGACATTTCCAGAAAAAATAAAGGTCATTATATTTCATACCAACCTTCAAATGACCTTAGAAGAGACTTTCAGCTGTACCTAAATGTGCTTAAATCCTATATGACATTTCCAGTAAAATTGAAGGTCATTATATTTCCTACCAATTTTCAAATGACATTGGTAGTTACCTTGCCATGACATTTAAGCAAAATTAAATGTGATTAAATGCCTTTTTCACCTGGAAATCATAATGCACCCTGTTAGTTTTAAAGGGAAACCGTGTTTTATTCTTGTGATAGCCATTATCTCAAATACCATATCCTGGCATGGTTATTGAAATATTTGTCACTGTGGAGAAGAGCAGCAGGTTTATCTGATGCATCTGATAATGTCACAAAGTGCCCAAATGCAGCAGGAAGGCATTTCTATCTCTATGACTACACGTAAATCTCTGATCAGGTGCTGCATTGTTTATGCATTGAGGGTTTTAGGAAGTGTGTTTTATTGAATAGTTAGAATACTGAAGTGCCCACCATCATGATATTGTATTATAATGTTCCCGGAGGAATAGTTCTATACATCATGCCAGAAGAGAAGTTACAATGAACATCTAATCACATCTTATCAATGCATTAGTTCAACATGCCAATTAGTGGACGCCATGCATTAATGAAGCCTTGATACACCCAGGCTACATTCATGCCGCGGGATTGATGTATTCCAGAAGGGTTGCATCAATACAGTGCTGGTAAGTATAGATTCGCAAGCTCTGCACCGGGGCGGATCCAGGAGGGGTGGTCTAGAGGTGGTACCACCCTAAATACCCAGTGCGGACTGGAAAATACCAGTGTTGGCGACCTTTGATGTAACATTTGAAATACTTAAAATTCCCTGACAGCTTAGCACAATAGACCAAAATTTAGCTTTTGAGATGGAGAAAATTATGCAGTAGGTCCAGAATATAAAAGTCAGGCTCGATTTTTTTTAAATCGCCATGGCAACCACCATACTGATTTTGAGCAGTGAGACCTCACTAGTGTAGGAATACACTATGTGGTCATTTCACCCCCATAACCCTCCACTGTTTTCTTGATATCAATAAAAAATTGACTCTGGACTAAAGAAAAACACTTCCTGATTATTTTGATACCAAATAACCATGGGTTTAAGCCTTTCTCTCCTCACAAATTCTCTGAATTCCTTGAAATGACAAAATTTCTGAGGAACTATTTGGCCATTCTACCCGGAAGTGGCTGAATTAGGGTGGTACCACCTAGAGGGCACGGCCAGGGAAATTTGGTTGGGGGGGGGGCACAGCCAGGGTTCGGTACTGCATTCCCTATAGTTAAGAGTGTAACCATGCAGGCGCCAATTTCAGGGGGTCTAGCGGGGACATGTGCCCCTCAGTCCACCCCATGGATCTGCTACTGCTGCATAAGTGTCTTTTAGGAAAAAATAGATATACCACCATGGCGAGAGGAGATGACCACCCTTATGTTTTCCCCCTGTGTCTGTGATATTGTAGATTTTTTTTTATTATGTAGCAAACACAGAACATTCTAAATCCCGCACCGAGGGGATACGGAAGATGCTGCAAGATATTTATGTAAGAGACATGAAATATTTAAAATCCAAAGTTATGTCTTGCAATATTAATTATCAATTAGGTTTACTTGAACTATCCTGGATGGATGCTGTAGAAAGTTCCACTTTGATGTTAGTGTTCAATGCCTAGTGAAATATGTACGAGTCAGTGGCGCTCTGGCCATTAGGTTTATAATTAGAATTCATGAGGGCCTTTGATGATTTTCAAGGAGAACTAGGCATAGTCATACTTATTATTTATGCCAATAACCAGCGCCAGTCTACCCTACCCACCATTCTGAATGATGAAGTTTTATATCATATCATATTCTCCTTTGATGGGGACATGGTACGTTTTTTTTTGGAACAGGGGGGTATTCTTTGAATTACATTTTAACCGCATGTAAAAGCCATTGCTTATAGACCATTTCAGAACCTAGATCCTGGGACGTAGATGCGGCTTGTAGAGCTACTGTGAAGTCAGGATGCGGCTTGTACGTGGGGTTTATCATATATAGGCTCAAGTAAAGAATGATGACCATCTCAGGCCCCTGGTGAGGCTTATAGCATCTTCCCAAAGTCAGGGTGTGGGTTCTGTAGGTGTAGGTCTACACACAAGTGCAGGTCATATGCGGGTTTTTCTGTAGAACGCCCCTCTCCGACTCCCCTGAGTCTGGGATTTGACTTAATTATGGCAGGTCTATTGCTATCAGCTTTACTATGTAAGGTGAACAATGGGTGTATGGCTTTTGGATCAAACTTTTTTCGTGTTCATGAGTGACCTAGAGGTCTTGCCAAAAGATAACAAGGAACAATCTCTTTAAATCCTTTCAGAAAGTAGGCTACTGAGGAAAACATGTATGGATTAACTCGTTTTCATAGCATTGACAAAAGGAATTGCAGTAGAATGCATGGAAAACTGTTATTGGCGTGTAAAAAACGTAAATGTTTCATCTAAACGATTGTCTAAACAAACATTAAGCAATACAGAAACGTGCACATTTTCCTTTTTGGCAAGACAATTTGCATTCTAGGTTGCAGTACACCAATTGACGGGAGGTGGCAGCAGGAGACAATTCAATACAGCTCCGCACTGAAGGGTGCTGTACATAGATTATTGGTCTAAAATCTGACAGTGGGTAGGCAAATCAGGTATCAAATTAATCCTTAGGGTGTCAGTAGTATATAGGAGTAAACTCAGTGCATAGAAACAGCTACTGAAATCGATTTGACCTACTTACGAATCGGAAGTGACCTAGTTTTAAAACTGGAAGTGACCATATATGGGCATATGACCTACTTTCTCAAGCTCTGATTGGCTGAGAGATAAAATATGCTAATTTATCCAAGTTTATGCAAAAAATGACCTAGTTTTCTCTTTTGGTCATTGTGTAATTGGGTAGGTAGTTAAGGGTATATAGATGCAAACTCACCACATAGGAACAGCTACTGAAATCCGTTTGACAGTGTGCATGTTTTTTTCTTAAAATGTTTAGGGGTAGGTATGGGTAAAATTTAATGACTGTCATTAATCATGAAACACTACTACCATTGAAAGTGACATTTTCCTATATGTGACATTGTGGTGTTACACTTTTGGATGTTTATACCGTGTTCCTGGTAAAGTAGGTTTATAAATTAATCCTAAATGTGAGTGAGCAGTGTAGAAGCCTTAACTGGAGCTAATTTTTGCTAAATTTTTAAGGGGATTTTTACCAATGTACACTGAAGTAGTTTAAAAAGTTCCAAAGTGTTGTATCTTATAGCCTAGATGTTAAAATCCTGGATTAAGTACAAGGTGTTAGTAGTAGTAGTAGATATAGTAAATGAAGGCTCAGAGTGCTTGTGCTATGTAGAGTGGAGAATTTTCTCCAATGTACAGTGAAGTAGTACAAAAGGTAGATGCAAATAAAGTTCTTAAGGTCTGTATGTTGTATCCTTGATTTAATCAAGTCTACCTAGGTAGCACGTGTCAATGTTATTGTTTTTGACGCACACGTAAAGTGTGGGCATTTGTGACAGATTGTTGTCATGGTAATGACCGTGATGCCCATCATTTTGATGTCGGTGCAAGTGATTTCAAGACGACGACCAGGCACAGCGTTTGGCAGGAAAGGACGTCCAGACGCCATGGTGGACGCCTGTTGAACAAAACAACGACCTAACTGAATGTAATGCATTAGTTATGGTTAGCTGATGGTGTAATCTAGTGTTAGGGTAAATGGTTAAGTGGCAGGCTCTAACTGATACGTTTGGGGGCGGTTTTGGGATAGTGAGGGTCAAGGTGGGGTTTGGGTTCTGCGGGGGATGGCGTCCCGGGAGGAGGACCTTGAGATTACCCTTGCTCGTTAATGGCATGGGCATCTTGGATATCTCTCCAGGTGAGCTGTCCTGAGTCGTCCGCCAATGATCACGGTGACCTCATTTTTCCAGTGGACGTCCAAGTGGCGGTCAATAGGCCTGGTTAACCTTGGCTTCGAGAGCTTGGGAGCTACAATGGAGGCAGGTTAGAGGTTTTTGACCATAAATCATTTCGGCTACAGGGAAGCTGTAGGTCTTTTCCCCAGAGTGAATCCGAATGACGAACCTAGAAGTGTTATCCGTGGGTTCCTGGCAACCATAGAACTAGTGGAGTAAGCATCTCTTCACGAAGGCTCTGAGGACATAGCAAACAGAACAACTTCAAAGGATGTCATTGCATCATAACATGCACCATTATGGGATCAGTGTGCGGTGGGCTCAAGAAACATTCCTAATTGACATTTTTGATCAGCTCCTTATGTTTCGTCCAAGATGCAGGAGCCACCATGGTTGAAGTACTGTGAATAGTGGAGAGCTGTGCCAGGTGTGTCACACGCGTGCACATGGCACGTGACTATGCAGCAGAAAAAAAAATGGCTATGATTGCTGACAACAGGTGTAACCAGGATGTGTTATTGAATCAGTGGACAATATTGATGATTTTTCATGGATATCCACTTCAGCGTCCCTGAGGGTGAGTACATCTTTTAATTAGGGGTAGGATTTTTTTGATTATGAAGGTCCTTGAGACGCTGAAAGTTGGGTATCCTTAAGGTGGGGGGAGTGGTTGCTATGGTTACACCAAAAACATTGGCTGGCGGGTTTCCAAAATGTTGCCACAGTGGCATATTGGTGGAAATTCCTTCGAAATCAAGCAAAAGCAAAAGCTCCATTACACCTATAGCCTTCTACACTGCTCACACATATTAGGATTAATTTATAAACCTACTTCACCAGCTACACAACTAGGGACATGGTATAAACACCTAAAGGTGTGACACAAAACTGATATATACACACCACAATGTCTCATATAGGACCCAACAATCAAGTGGAAATTGGAAAGGACTATTCTGCCTGCCAAAAGTCTTACTCAGGCTCCTACAACGTAATTACTCCTGACAAATTAAAGCACTATCAGCACATCCACAACCTCCTCAAAACCTCCCAGATGGCACTGTCAAACCCTTGGCTGTGAATAAACCACCACAGGGGGAACTGGCTTACTGTTCACTATAATTCCTGTCAAGTCACAGGTGCTTGTGTGTTTAAAACAACTCTATAATTTTGTCCCAATGTCCACAGCAGGTCAGCTATGAACAGGTCGTCAGTGGACAGAGTAGCTTAAACAATGGAACCCATATATATAGTGACATTAGGTCAAATGGTGCCTTAAAGACTCTCAAGCACAAACTAAAGTTTACACATCGTCGTATGCAAAAAAAAAAAGGATTCGAAAAAGGTGTCAACTTTTAGCACCTACATCATAACATTCTCCCACCACGACGTAAAAAATAAACGACCCTATCAACATGGCAAACACTATCACGGCACCTGTGCCATATGTTTCAAGACCAAAGAAAGGGAGTTACTGAACATAACATTCTCTCCACCAAAGCATGAAAAAATAAGCGGACTCATATCACCATGTGCAAATTAGCAGTTTACATGTTGTTTACATGCTACACTCTGTTCACTACCATCTGTGCTACATCCTCTAGGATCAAAGGCATCAGTAGCAGCAGCAGCAACACACCCAATGGTACCTGTGTTCCAGGATTAAAGCCAGTCGTCGGATTTTACCCAGTTCAGTGAGTTCAGAATTAGGAATATCTATTTCTGGTTGGGTACCAAGGCCTATTGAAGCTCTTTAGATATGGACAATTATTTGTCCTGGGGCTCCTCTTGGGCTGTGGGTTTTGGGGTGAGATAAAGGTTAACTAACAGTTTAAGTAATTTTGGGAATTTTGGAAAAAAAAAATATTGTCTAAAATTAGGTCTAAAGAGTGGGTTATTGAGGCGTCCCCTTTGATTAATGGGTCAATCTCTCAAGTTGCTGCAGAGTGTGGTTGAATGATAAATCCAGTGTAAACACTAGGGGGTAGTCAATGTATCCATATGACCATCCATATACTGTATCTACTACTACTACTACCTTGTTCTTAATCCAGGATTTTAACATCAAGGATAAAGCATACAACATACAACACTTTGGAACTTTATTTGCATCTACTTTTTTAAACTACTTCACTGTACATTGGTGGAAATCCCTTCAAAGATTTAGCAAAACCTAACTCCAATTAACCTGTAACCTTCTATACTGCTCACTCACTTTAGGATTAGTTTATAAACCTACTTTTTTACCAGGAACACAGTATAAACACACACACACACACCACAATGTCACTTTCAATGGTACTAGTGTTCCATGATTAATGCCATTTGTAAAATTTGACCGTACCTACCTACCTACATGTGTGTAAAAGATGGAGTAAGCACTTTTACTCTTGGTCATTTTAAGAAAAAAATCTCTCTTTCTCTTTTTTCTTGTCGTACATGGCAAAATCTTGTGTGTAAAAGTGCAATTTTTGTAATGATTTCCATGATATTTTGGTAAATTTTGTAAAGTTTTCCAAAAGGTTTTGCAACATTTTACTGAAATGTTACATTTCTTTCATTTTTGTGAAAAAATACATAGAGGGCACAAATCCAACTGTTTTTCAACATGTATTCAGTGTTCTACCTGTGTGTAACAGTGAAATATTTGTAACCTTTTAGAAAAAGATTTTGGGAAATTTGGAAAATTTGGAAAACATTTTGGTAAAGGTGTCATGTATTCTGTGTTGTACACAGTGAAATTTTGTGAGTAAATTTGTTAAAACAAAAAAGGATTCAAGTTATTTTTTCACATGTGTGCAGGTATTTAAAAAAAAAAACACCAACGTTTGTATCATGTTAGCAATGTAGTAGAAACATAGTAGAAATGTAGGATAACATTCACATGAAAAATAGGGGGGAAAAAAGGATTTTGGGTGTCGTTATCGCAGCTCAGCTCTTAACAATTATGGGTTGAAGTCGGCTAAGTGCCGACTACCCATAGCATACCAGCTGCTGCCTGAGGAGCAGACTGGTACTTAAGATTGCTGAGCCTTGCTGTGGCCCGAATCCAATCTCTTGTGATGCATATTGAATATATATAGCACCCCTTCTGAAGACTTCCAGACAAAAAGGTGTTTATAAGTGACAGCTCACAGGGATGAGTATAAAAGTTTAATTGTATCAACTTCTCACGTTTTCCATGTAACAGGGAAAAAAAGGAAAGGGATGTTAAACATTTACTACCCATTATGACAATAACCTCCACCCTTTAACCCCATTTAACCACCTCTTGTCTTACTTTGGTCCAGTGTTTCTTCTATGCAATAACGTTACTGCCACCAAGTGGGCTGCGGAAAAAGGACATGACCTGGCTAACTGACCTATTTCCCAAGAAAAACTGACATCAGTACAAAAGTAGGCGTGCCACTTTTACTTTCAAGTCCTGTCACAAGGTGGTGTGTAAGGATGCGTATATATTTTACTCGCATTCTACTTTTAGCAGATCACTTATTTTTGTAATGTTACAGTTGGAAAATGTTATAGTGTAGGGGGACAAAAAAACATGTATGATAGAATAGAGGTTAGGTAGAAAGTATAGTAGGGTGGGGTAGGGTAGGGTAGCCTCTGTGGTGGGGGGCACCCCTTAAGTAATAAGGGGGAGGGGGTGCACACCATACGTGTGTGTATAACACACGCACACCCTACTTACCCCCTACCTACCCCTACCTAATTTATTTACCTACCTACCTACAGCCCCTGTTGTTAAAATAAACGCACCCCAACTACAGTGCCACGAGAGTTTATTGCTACTACGGATTTCCATAGCAACCAAACTCATGTTTTGCATAAATTAGCATGAATTGTCTCTCAGCCAATCAGAGCTAGAGAAAGTAGGTCACATGCCCATATGTGACAAAACTAGGTCACTTCCGGTTCGTAAGTAGGTCAAATTGATTTCAGTAGCTGTTTCTATGTGCTGAGTTTACCCCTTTATACTACTGGTGTCTATTAATTAATTTGAGTGTTATTTAGTGTACAGTGAGAAAATAATTAGTGTTTTGCAGCCTTCTATCTGTTGGAAGAACGCGATAAACACGCACTAGGGGCCATTGTAGTGTAGGCAGATTATATAGTTCTCCCTTTACTCCCCAGGTGGCAGCAGTGGCACGCAGTGCGTCCCGTCTTGGTGTTGGACGTTTGCTGCGTCTCTGCAGGTTTCCTGCCAACTTTCTCCTCAAGTCGTTCACATGGGATGCACTTCTTGTATTGGTATGTAGACATTTTCCATCTGTTGATGATTACTTGTGTGCTTATTTGAGTTTGAGTTTGGAAAGTTTATTTGACAAAAGCCATGATACATAATGTACCTTGTTCTGGAGGCCGTTTTTCCACATAGATACGGGGGTCCATATGTCACATACGGCCCCCATACGTCTAAAAACCGTTTTTGTTCAAATTTCCGCATCCTATATCAGTGGATACGGAGTTCCACATCCAGATATGGACAAAAAGGTGTTTTTGCTTTTTGATACGGAAAATGAAAATCCCACATAAGGTCCGTATATGGAGCTCTGAATACCACCTGCTCTAGGGCAGGTGGTATCCTACATATGGCCCTATTTCCTCCATATGTGTCATTTTATAGGTCCGTATGTGGATTATAATGGTCAGGCTGAGTTGGAGTGCACCTTATATGAAACGTAGATGGAGAAATTAGTGGGTAAATACTGCTTAAAATAGCAATAAATTGGACACATTTCAACATACTATTCCTCAATGGCTAGAGGCCTTAAGGGGTTAGGTTGATGACAATGTTAGGGTAATAGGCACCTAAAATGCACACCCCCCCCCCCCAGCTTCTCTTGTTAAAGCTGGGACAAGATCTGAAATACATAGATTTTCCAATTTCTGCATATCTATCATCACCCCACTTTTGAAAGTGTCCTGCCAAAATCTCAATCTATTCAGTGCATTCTAACCATGTCAAATTCAAGCATATATGTGTGTAGAAATAAAATGCTTCCAGCATATTATTCATGTCAACAAGCAGTCTTGATTGTACCAGCACAGTGGCTCCATCTGAAGCCATAAAGCAGAGTATTCTATAATGGTGGTGAATTTAATCTGGATGCCTGGCAGTAGAGCAGACACCACTCAGTGCTGCTGCCAGGAGGCTTTGACCATGACTAATTAACCAAGTGGTTTCCCTTCCCACCAAAGAGGGTAGACCAGCTGAAACTAAAGTCCAATGATGTGCACATAATGAACCATATTGTGCCATAAAAAGTGGCACCTATGACTTGGGAAGTTGTATATAATCCTCTGAAATACATATCAGACAACACTATATCAACTTTTATACCAGCTTTAAACCTTCAAAGACCCAGTAGGGATTCTGCCATGGTGCTTGTGCCCCCCCCCCCCAAAAAAAAAAAAAAGAAATGATGGTCCTGTATGTGTGTTATATCATCTCCCATTCTACCTATACAATTTCCGTATGTGTGACATCATTTTAGGGAATTTCCTAGGGGGTTCCCTGGAATGTAGACTATTTGCATCATTAAGCCTTGAGTCTACTAAAAAATAGGTCCCGCATATGACCCTCCGCATTTACATATAAAACACCTATGTGGAAAAACAGCCTCGAGGTAATGCCAAGATCATATCATTTCAAATGCATAATTAGTTTTATCACAGGAACATACATATGTACACGTGAACAACAATTTCAAAATAATATATATATATATATATATATATATATATATATATATATATATATATATATATATATATATATGTATATATATATACACATACATGTACACATGCACATACATGTACACACATACATAAACATTCTTACGGCCTTATATCTTACATCAAAACCGTATGTCATTATCATCAAAATCACATTCAATTTTATTGTATTTATGCAACATCAAGTAATATCACAGACCAACAAGTGATTTCAATAAGTGTGATTTACTCAGGCTATGTTGCTGAGTTTCAGACAGACTGTTCCAAAACTGGGAACCTCTATAGAGAGGACTTTTCATATAAATATCTTTCTTTATCCTACTTGTTTTGAATCTCACTTTATTGCTGTCTCTCAAAACTCTTGCTGGTATGATCATACCCCAAAAATGATCCTGGGTGAAAAATGACCCAGGGTGAAAAATGACCCTGCTCTGTCTGCTATGGAAAAAGCAATTTTAATTTGCTTTTGGGGCCATTTTTCTTTATCTATCCATCATAAAACCATCATATATGAAAAGAGGAGGATTGATAATGGTAGTCTAGAATACCAAACTACTTTTTAGCCATCTTATTTTGCATTCTGTTTTAATTATTGCAGTGGGTATGAGGGAAAATAGCTCTCTTGGCTCACAATAATGCAAACGATAAGTTTGTATCACATTTGAGATTGATCAATCATACATCGCTGGAAAGATCAATATGTATCCTAGTTAAATCTAAAATAACTTTTGGATATGAACTATAGCAGTTGAGAAAACACAATTTGAAACTTAATATACTGCCCATTCATAACTGAAAGTCAGTATAGGGGAGAGGCCACTTATCTAGGTCAACTGATAAGGCAGAGAGAGGGGGAAGGGGAGGGGTGGGGGACAGGGTCATAAATGACTCTGGGTCAAAAATGAACCAGGGTCAAAAATGACTCTGGGGTGAAAATTCTTCAAGTAGGGTAAGTGGGGGGATGGTGGGGGGCAGGGTCAAAAATGACTCCGGGTCAAAAATCACCCAGGGTCATTTCTATACTTTAGCTTAGACCTGATGATTGTCATTTCTTCAAATTTTGAGAAACCATACATCAAACATAGCAGATGAGCCTTTCTTCATATTTCTAACTTATGTATATCACATTTGTCATAAAGTGCATCAATGTTGATATCGCTCGTATGCCTACTATTTTCGACTAATCTTAGACAATCATTTTGAATTACCTGCATTTTTTACCAACCCAGGCAGAAGCAGAGTCAATCGCTAAGTCACCATTGTCAAAAACATCTGTTTGTATATTGACAAACATAAGTCTCTACCAATCAGTTTTCTAATTCATAGTAATTGCTTTAGCCTGGAGTAAGTTTGACAAAGATCGCTCAATGAAATTAGTAAAATAAACTAAGTTCAGCCTGTGTTTACTGACTTATGTTCTGCCAATTCTTCACCAGGCATATCCACATGTAATAATTGAGCAGTTTCACTCTGTGTTCCACTTCCTTGGGAACCAATTTCCTTTCCTAAACCCAAATAAAACTTAACAAAGACAACGGGGGAGAACAGTGAACGGTGGGGGGGGGCGATTTTATATGGAGATCTATATAAAAAGGTTGACTTCAGACACTAAAGGGGTCAAAGAAAGTTAGGATAGTTAGGTATAGGGTAATTCTGTGGTTTCAAGGAATTCTTTCCAGGCCCTTGGATGTAATTTATTGTCTGGGATTCTTCCCCTTTCCCAATTTTCTCCATAGGACCCTCAGAATATAATTGAATTGTTATCCAAAAGAAAACAGAAAAAAAAAGAGAGAAAAAAGAAAGAACAGAAAATGGGTTGATAGCGTAGTCTGAACACAACACTCTTTTAGGCCTCACTGATAAATTAATGCATACCAACTATCAGACCACTAAATCAATGAAAGAAGACAAAGCCTATTCTGGAGTTTAACAGGAATTATATTGAAGTGATAGAGATGAAAAGAAGCCCATGCTGAGGGTGGGATGCTCACCCCATCCCAGCCAACAATGAGGGTGAAGTGTTTCCTGACACTGACTGTACATGGGGAGAAGGGTGGGTGGATGAATAATTTAATTTAATCGCACTATGGCATGTGGTGGTGTTACTGCAGGAATATCACTAATCTGAAACAAAAACACTTAGATTTATTGGGTCACTGATATTAAGAACAGCATGATGCAATGTTCGTTTTTCAACAACATGGGGTTAGGGTAGGTGGGTTTGTTGTTTGTTTGTTTGAAAGGGGTATAACAATTTTAGACCCCTTATCTGCTTATGGGGGGGAGTGAAAACACGCGCCTGCTGCTATAGAACAAAAAGGGGGCAGAATGCATGTGCGAGAAATGGCCTAAACCTTAACATTAGGCTAAAAGAATGTTGCATTTAGGAAATGCTATTGGCCCTATCATCTTGCCCCTAGCCTACTTGTATCATGTGCCGCTTTTCAAGGGGGAGTCTGATTTTTCTTGGTGCTTACGGAGAAATATGGAAAAAGTTTTAGAATCCTCCCAATCAAATATTACATGCATAGGTACGGAAATTTACAGCCGACCATAAAAAAAATCCTCAAGAAAAAAAAGAAATTCTACCTTCCTACCCTATTTTTGTGGGTTTTTTTTTACCCAAATATTTTTAAAGATTTAGGCCTAGTGAGTCAATCACCCGAGCTGTATTCGTGCATGATGGCGACACATGAACAAGGTGCATTCATATAGCATGTGATAATTGAATGGTTAATTAATGCTTTCCTGGTTTCTCCAGTGAGTCACGATCTAATGAAATCGATTTGCAAGCTCGACAATAACAGTAACAGATTTGGGCCGAGGTTTCGCATGCACAATCACATGTGATATTCGTCATGGGAAAAATGTATCTTCTTAATACCACTCTGAGGGTACAGAAAGGGATAACTATGGTAATTGATGATATAACGCAGTGCCTGTATACATAAAAGCAAACTTTAATTTCAGGAAGACTCTGTAATTATGTGCAGTGCTTTTTCAAGACGGCTTTTCATTCAGCGGCACTTCACACTTGCAAGATATTAGGACACATAGCATTTAGCCTCACTTTGTACGTGCCACATTTTAATTTCTCTGAAAATGTTTGTAAGCCTATACGTATACCAATTGTTTGATAATGGATAACCAAATTTATACACTAAACATTCTGTTCTCATTCCCAAAATGGCTTCCACTTGTGTCTTCAGGTACCTGGCATCATGGGACTTGCTACAGGGTTCAGGATGCGTACAGACAAGAACTCCCCCTCATACCTCACCATAGCCTGCTACTCCATGACGTCACTGCCACATCATACACCCTACGTCCTCCTCATCTGCTCATGTGTGGCCATCTTTCTGGGCGTCTTTCGGTTCTCATTAATTGGTCTCCACACCAAAACTGCCATTAAATATGTAAGCATACATATGTAAGCTTTAATTATATTGAAAAAATATATAAAACTAGGGAACTTTTAATATATGATATCACATGTCCTCTTAGTATTTCCATCAATATCATGTGAATTTGCTCCGTACTGGAGTAAGAAAAATGTTACACGTTGATCCAATTTAGAAAACTAGGCCTAGGCCCCACCGGGTGGTCCAATTTAGGCAACTAAATTGGACCCAATATTAAACTATGGTCCAATTTAGGCAACTCATGCTGGTCCAATTTAGGCAACTTTTCATCTTTCTCACTGATAGTTTGTTTTCTAAAACATGGCAATGGTTTTTAGCAAATTTCATTTTAGTCTAAAAGTATAATATGACATCTAAAATTTTGAAATGATTTTGAACAAAAAAATGTTGCCTAGCAACCAGGAGGGATTAAATAAGGTCCAAAAACCACGAAAGATATGCATAAAATTACAGAAAAATTACATTTTTGGAAGTTATTAGGAACTTTAGTGATATTGACTTAAAAATGGCAGCATTGGAACCTAGTTCCTATTACTGCCACTAGGGGAAACAAGGGTGGTCCAATATAGGAGCCAGTTCAAATTAGGCAACCTTCCCCTACAGCATAGATAGGGTTGTGAGGCCGACGAGGCCACTTTGTGGCCAGAAGCCCTCTCACCAAGGGTCTGACTTTTGTTATAATCGCTCTCACCATTGGTAAATTTTGCAGAAATAGTTCTTGAATGGTCAATTTATGAAAGGGTAACTTTTCTCTTCACCCTCCCCCACAGTACATGGCGGTCATATTGCTGCTCACACTCTCCAACCTGGTGTTTGGAATAGCCACTATTGTAGCTGGAAACAGGGTGAGTACATGAACAAAATAATTATAAATATATCTATGTGCTCAGATAGGAAAAGGTTCCTGTAAAGCAGATAAAAAAAATCTTCAATATGGGCAGCACAAGATAAGATAGAGGCTGTCATGCAAAATTCTACTGTTCTGTGATAATTATAGAGATGTTGATATAAGGGAGTGGTCATTTAAAAAAAAACAGTGGGTGCTGGATCTTTCCGACCCCGAATTTTCCCACACAGCCCCTTTTATTTTATGCCAAAACGGAGTGAATTTTGGGAGCAGGGCAACTTTTTAACCCCCTCCTCCTCCCCAAACCATAACCATCTACCCCCATGTTGTTAAAAGATGACCACTCCCTAAGGAACCTTTGGCAGTTTTACATACTCTATAATATATTGCTGCTAGTATCCCTCAACATAGAAGTCCCTACCGAGGCTGCTGTTTATGGAGTTAATGAAATACACAAGTAAGAATAGCCTATACATACTTGTGTATTTTATGTACTCTAAAAAGAGCCTATTAGGACTTCAAATCAGCCCCCGTTTAACAAGATCTCCTTCTCAATAGCTGAGCAGATCCCTTTTCTTATCATCTAGATCCGCACAGCATTAGAGAGGAATACGCTGAGACAGATCCGTAATATGTACGAGGAGAACTCCCCCCTACAAATCAACTCCAA
Source organism: Acholoe squamosa (assembly GCA_949317995.1). Taxonomy (NCBI): domain Eukaryota; kingdom Metazoa; phylum Annelida; class Polychaeta; order Phyllodocida; family Polynoidae; genus Acholoe; species Acholoe squamosa. Next base: position 65,810,309 of record OX439044.1, read on the forward strand.
ACTACAGGAGGCATGGGATGTCCTCCAAGTTCAGGTAAATCTCAGATTTGTACGGAATATAACACAAATATAGCCTTCAACCTTTGAAACTTTTAATAGCCCCAAGTAGGAGTGTTTCAAACTGTTTCATATCTGCAAGTCGGAATTAATGAAGCAACATGAAGTACTGGCGAGTCTGTTTGGCAGCACTTTCTTTAGAACAAATCTTTACTATAAAAATAATTCCATAGTGTACCCAAACCCTCTTAAATATGGTTGGCGTACAGATATATATTGGTCAACCCTGTTAATCAATGTTTTATCAAGAATAGTAAAAGGTAGAGGATAATGATACTGAATGTTCAGAAACCTCCTGTTAGGTCTCACGTTGATATTTGTTGAGGGAATTGAAACTGTGCATTTTGGCAATTATGACGCCAACAAAACCCTGTTCTTCTCCTCTATAGTAACACATATTCCAATAATCATAGCTGAATCCTCTATTCTATGGAAAAGCCATCAAAATGAAAATAGAGTAGTGTTCTTTTTATACATAGAACACTACTTCAGATTATGTCAAAGCAATTTTGTTGAACCCTTACAGCTGAGTTGTTGTGGTACCAATGGCTACAGTGACTACTCTACAGCTCCTTCATTTAAGGACAAAAAGGTGAGTTGAAATTGATATTTTTAGTTTAAATCTACCTTTCAGAGAATTACAATGGTCTCTGTTTTAGTGCTTGATCTTTGGTTAGTATTTAGTTTCACTGTTCTGCATTAAGCACTGGGAAACAACGGTACAAGAATTGAAGAAAAAGTCCACTATGAAATATATGTCTGTAATAAGCGCCAGGCTCATATATAAATGCCAGTAACACAAATTACTTGAAATAATAATTTACGCACACATACAGATCGTTAAGTTCAGTAAGGCAGCTGATTCTCCCGATATGTACATGGTCCCAAAATCTCGTAAATCCCCCTATACATTGACCTCCATCTTGGAATTCTCAAACTGGTTTCTAACAGACTTTATCAGCTTACGGTATATGCGTTAGGTAGGCATACATGCCTAAGCTTAGCTGCTCCATTCTTAGTAAAATTCAAAGGAAGTCTGAGAAAATCCTTATTCTGGAGTTTAAGTTGTTGGAAGCTAAAGTCAGTTATTGTGCTAATGAGAAAAATGAAATAATAAAAAGTATTACTTCATAATCTTTCATGGAATTAGGAGCCTCTGCCACAGAGTTGCTGTTCCATACGTTGGTATGAAGAGATGCCCAGAATTAACAACCCTGCTCAGTGTCAGCTAGACGCCAAACTGGGCGTCCACGGCAGTATCTACATCAACATGCCGGTAGGTGGCACCACCTGGTTAATGTGTTCACTTTAATAGGTTTATTATGTGTTTTTGATTTTTTTTTTCATTTCTCAAACATATTTAATTAAGAGCGCATATATTTGCTTATGCGTTTGGCATGGAAATTGGCATCTATATGTGGCAATTTATGCCCTACAAAATGTTTTTGAACTTTACATAATAGATGATCCAGAAATAAGCCCAGTCCTACATGTTGGACATTAAAAGTGTAAGGGTTTGTGGCCTTACGGACCTGGGGGGTTCGGGTCTTACGATTCGGAAAGAAAGAGTAAGACAGTATTCCAAGTGTATGCCAACGGTTAGGTTTATTACTTAATGCACACTCACGGCTGCCGAATGATATCAAAGAGGCAGCTAATATTAAAAGACAGTGGTCTACATAGTGTGGAGGCCAGAAGGGCCTCTGACATAGCGGCTGAGCCCTGGGCTTTATATACGGACCCAGGTGTTCGTCGTCAGATGTCCCCACAGACCCGGATCGGTGCTGCCACCTATCCGGAACCTGAGGAACGTCCGACGACTCGACTCACCCGCCACGTCAGACGGTACCCAACTCCTATGGTTTAGTAAAGTGTACCTCTACACCACTCCCCCAGACATTTAGGAGGGTGTTATACATATAATATTACTAGGATAACATTTCTACATGTCTAAACCTTTAGTAATAGAGGTACAACCATAGGTATAACATTAACACTAAATAAATTGTGAACCAGATGTCATATATATATATTCGATAGTGGAATTTAGTTACATATAACGATTAGGATGTTGAAATATTATACGAATTACTTGAAGAAGAGACAGTTATGTGAAACGGAACTGTCTATTTAATTATTATACCACATAATATTGTATTGTATTTCAGGTATAATTAATAAGACAAGTAATATGAATCGTATACATGTGATGATGACAGCTATATGTAACGGAACTGTCGATAATAAAACATATCACAAAATAACATCCGTATGTGTGTTTGTAGTCATTGACACCACATTTGAATATGTAGTCTTAAAGAAGACTGTTATAGTAACATCACTATCTAATGACATGTTGTATATTAATATTATACGAATCCGTTAAGGATTCCGTGAGTAGTACGAATAGGATTATTTATAACATACACTTTGAAAAAAAGAAAAAAACATCACGGTGTGGTAATGAATATAATAATATATTATCACCGTGTACCTAATAACCTTTATAGCACCAGATCATTATACTTATTATATAATTTGTCTCGCAGGACAATAATATGTGTTATCTGGTGAAGTTTAACGGATCTTATAATATAAATACTAATAGTGATTAGAGATCCGTATCAGGAAATGTCTATGTACCCGTATTATAATATGTATCTAGTGGATATGTACATACATATAATATTATAGAAAAATAGAAATATGACATTATATACAATATACCGGAGTTATAAATGCTGCTGGAGTCTTCTGCTGTATCCTCCGGGTACTAGTAGGTAGGTGTGGTCAGCTAACCACGGGATGGACGTGCTAAAGTTTATAGTTTCCTTATGTTGAGTGAACACGGTAGTTGATTTGGGGCAGCTACCCACAATCCTCTAGTAGTGCTAAAGTTTATAGTATATCCGAATGGTGTAGATTTGTAGAATATTAGTCCGGATGTGTCAACTGTGTAGAGAACGTAATCCTTTTTAAGTTTAGTTGACATAAGTAAAATAATAGTCCGATATAGGTTTATCCGGAAGTAATAGTAGTAGAGATATAAGTCCATTCGGGAGTACAGATGAGTTGTAGAGGTAAATCGTAAAGTCCATCCTAGTAATTGGTTAGCACGGGTAACAGCAGGAGTCTGGAACTGGCATCCGGATACGTCTCACAGCAGCAAGTCTACTATCGGATTGTTCATGGATGAAATTATAAATCCGAATAGGCTATTCAGGGTGTAATAAATGTTATACAACCTGAATAATAGACTGGTCAAAGGAACCCGGAACACATAGCATAGGTGTTCATGCACTAGAAAAAGCATTCGCAGACCTATAGGGTTCCGCAAAGACTATATCTGGTCATTTGGTGTTGGAAAAAAAATTATGGAAGAAATAACCCTAGCATGCTTTAAGCGGATTTCTTAGCATGCTTCTTCTTCAGAAGGGCTAAAGCCGACTCGGGAGTGCCGTCCCACTCGTCCAAGTCGACTCCGAACACCCTCATGAACTTAGTGTTCAGGTTGGTGTTCCGAGTGATCTCCTCCTTTACACGCTTTTCCAACACGTGTACATCCATAGCTGCTTTTTCTTGAGCAGCTGAGGCAGCCTCCTCCTGGGCCTTTACATCGTCCCGGATGAGAGTCTCGAGACGTTGCTTTTCAGCGTCGCCCACCTGTTTCATACACAACAGAGTTTCGTTTAGGAGACCCTGATGAAACTCGATCGCTTTCTCACGAACGGTCTTCTCCCAATGGGTGTAGATGGCCTTCTGGACATCTGCCTCCCCTTGGCGAGACTTCTCAAACCAAACTTCCGCATTACCAGTTTTAATGGTAATGGCGTCCTTCGGTTTCTCAGGTGCCGCGACAGCCTTGGGAGGAGTCGAGGCGGCCTGTGGACCACTTCCGGGTTTAGGACTCCCGGACACACCTGTCGTTGGTACACAGAAGGCAGGTGGTACATTCTGTTTCAGTCCCATTTGCAGGTACATGTTTAACTGCTCCTGGGTAAAGGTAACTGGTGGGGCGGCTGGAGCGGATGCAGATCCGGCGGCAGCAGATGCGGTGGTCTTCTTTGGCATAAGGCGACCATCCTTTCCTACCACCAAGGTCTGGCTCTCAGGTCCAGGTCCCTGGTTTAAGGACGGAAAGTTTCGAGAACTCACTTTCCCAGGTTTAGATACGGCTCCAGCGTATCCGGCAGGTTCAGGCTTCTTGAACACCGGAGTGCCCTGAGCCTGTTCTGCGGGGTGCCTTGTCAGAGGGGACCTGGAACGGTCCTCTGCTCTGACCTTCGGTTTTGTCGTGCTCTGACCATTACCGTTGCCGCCACGGTTCTGGTCTCTCCTGCTCCTTTCACGAGCTCTCTTTGCATCCTTTCCGGATTCCTCGCATTTCTGCCAGAGAGACTCGTGCATGTCCAGTTTACCCTTTCCAGGAGTCAGGACTATCTTTGCTCGGAGTTTCGAATCCTTGGTCTTCGGAACTTCGCAGAGGACTTGGTCCCCTGGTCGGATCTTAGACCAAGCATCCTCGCTCAGGCTATCGAACTCCTTCATGAGTTCCTGATGAAGCTCCATGATGCGCTTCCGGGCCCCGTCCAAACCTTCTGCGTGGCATTTCTTCTGGTGTCTAGCCAGATCACTACGTCGGTTGTATTGCACCTTCGTAGTACACTTCTTGCCCTTCTTACCATAACTCGGATCACAAATGTAAACCGGGTGATGGTGGAAGTGGGCCTCTACCAGATGCCTTTGGAACCGGGCTGGAGTACTCCAGGTCCGGATCGAGACATCACTCGCATCCTGGCAGATAGAGAAGGGACAGGACTTTTGATCGTCACCGTACCACTTCTCTAAAGCCCAACGCAGCTTCCTCCTCTGGGTATAAGTGTAATACCCTTCGGTGTGGTTTAGCATAAGCCACATCTTTCGATAGGCTTTGCTCGGATTGGGGTCCTCGTCCGAAAGGCGCATCCAATCTTCATCATCCGACTCATCGTTCTTATTGATTGAGTCTGGACAGGCATAGAGGGTAGAGCCGTCCTTCTTAACTCCGTACGCACAGTCGGAGAAACACGTCGGGATCCGGGTTTTGAATCCGGATTTGGCGTTAGCCCAACGTTCGGCCTCGGTTTGAGTTGATGGAGTGGCCTTCTCATCATACTCAACCGAGGATTCGTGCACCGACTCCTCGTCAGACGACTCAACCTCCATGGCAGTACTACCAGTGGTTGAGGTGCTGGGTTTCGGCTCGGCTCTCGCAGAATCCGGGAGATTCTTGAGCTTCCGAGCAGCGGATCGTCGGTTCTTACTGACCTTCCAGTCTTCCTCCGGTTCCTGGGTTCCGGATGTGCTGGAGGTCGTGGCTTCTACTGGAGTAGTAGTGCTGCCGGTAGCTGATGTAGCACTGGCGGAGCTTCTGGTGGCAAGCTTCAGGTCGGGGATAGGAGGTGCGGGTGCTTCCGCGGCCCTCTTAGCCTCTTCCTGTGCCTCCTGTTCGGCAGTCATGCGGCGGACAATAACCGTCCGAAGGGCTGCAGCTCGGTCCAATCCGATTAGTGAATTGTTCTGGACATCCACCAATTCCTGTTCGGTTATGTAGTAACCGTCGTCCCACTGCTCGAAGTTAGCAGCGGCCTCCCGGAATTCCTTAGTGGTCCGGCACGGCGTCCGGATAGCACTAGGGCGTGGGTAGGTCTGGCCATCGGTATCCCAGACACAGCCTACCCAGTTAATGTTCGTAGCCTTGACGTTCCACAGGGACTTGTCAGGCTTCGGATACGCTCCGAGCTCGAAGGCTCGGTTTGCTGCGTACACGGTTTCACGGAAACCGGCGTCCACCATAAGTCCCCGTTGGAACCACGGCCAGTCTCGAAGCCACTCGGGAGGCATCCTGGTCAGCTGTTCGGGAGCCATGACGCCCTCGATAGCTATCCTGACTTTCGGGTCCATCCTGACTGGTGTCCCGTCCGCGTAGGTCACTTGTGCCTGCAGTTCCGGGTGGACATACAGGTAGCGACCATCATAGCTAGCTGGAAAAGGCTCCGCCACTGCTGGCTTCCACTCATCCTTCTGTCCGTCAACTTGGGTAGTTTCGGACTCTGTCGCTGCGGGTTCAGCACTCGCAGTCGCTCCGGATCCCTCTGCCGGGAGTGGAGATAGCAGTTTCTCTGGCTCATTGAGTGAGAATGAAGCCAGCTTCTCCTCGAACGAGCGATCCGTGGGTTCCTCCACGTCCATCATCTCGCTCTCTTCCTGTGTAACAGGCGACAAAGCTTCCGGAAAAGCTTCTGCGGACGCAGTCAGCTTATCCGGGTCACCGGATAGCTTGGCTGCAGCTACGGATTCCTCAGCCATGACTGGGGAATCGCCCACGGGAGTAAACTACTCCTTTTTCCGGCTTTTACGGCGCCGGGGCCGGCACAAACGGAGTCTGTCTACCAGGAGACAGACTCTGGAGGAGCAGCGGGGGGTTTGCTTAGCCGGTAAAATCCAAGAAGGGAGCGAGCTCGACCGTCTTGAACGTTACCGAAAACAAATATGGCGACAGGCCAGCTTTCGTGACGTCATTTCCCCGCGGTCCGCGAGGTCACGAGAGGTCAGCCGAGACTGGACACGGTGACGTCATGCGGAAACGCACGTGCTACAGGCGGTACATCAACAAACTGATTGTTTTTAGGTAATTATCGCTCACCCCGATGACTCGACTGGGGATTTAAGTGGAGATTATGGAAAGCTTAAGCAAATCCACCGGATTATCCGTCCACTACCCATTGGTACATCATGCGGGGGCGACAAATAAGCCTTTAGGGTCAGTTGTCATCCGTTCCTCTAAATGTAAACATTACACTCGTTGTGTATACAGGTTAGGTCACTGCAGTCCTCTGGGCAATTCGGGGGCTGCGGCGAACGTATCTCCCCTTCTCGGATAGTTCTTTATCGGACCTGACAGTCTGAAGAGCTTTCTCTAGGTGCTTCTTAGCCTTAGAAACACCTTTCCTCTTCTTTTTGTCTTTACCTGCCGAGACTTTTTTAACTCCCCCACGCTTAATCGGTGTTGGCGTGGGTGTCACTGATTCGGAACACTTTTTGGGTCTACCCTGACCACGCTTCACTGTAGTGTTCTTTACCTGGTCTATTATGCGATTCTGATTCAGGATCCTTTCGGAACCTTCACCATACATTTCTGTGGAGGTCTCCCTCCCAGACCATCTCCTTAATCTAGCCACGTTTGACTTATAGAGTCGACCAAGGTCAGATTTAATAATTACGGTACAATCACTGATAATTTGTGTTAAAGTAAAAGGACCGTCCCAATTAGACGCTAATTTTATGTGTCTAAGTGGTTCATGTAATCTGAGGACTCTGTCTCCGGATTGGAATTTCCGATGTTTTAGATCGGTATCGTATCCTACTTTCTGCCATTTGGCACTTTTCTCCAAATCAATTCGGACAGACTCATATGCTTTTCTAAATCTGTCTCTTAAACATTCCACAAAAACTACATGGCAAGGTAGTTCAGGGTCCATTCCTACGACTCCAAAAACTAGGTCAGCAGGCATTATCAAATCTTCTCCGAATACTAAAAGGTTCGGAGAACAATTTGTACTTGAATGTACCGTACTATTATAAGCATGTGTCACAAAATGACATTGCTCATCCCAGTCATCCATATGTTCATTAACGAGTGACTTTAGGACTTGGATGAGGGTTCTATTGAACCTTTCCACCAATCCGTCGCTTTGTGGTCTATACGGATTGGTTCTAGTCTTGCAAATAGCCAAGTACTCGCACATACCCTGCCAGAGATTTGATTCGAATTCTCTGCCTTGGTCACTGTGTAACATTAATGGTACACCGAAGCTTAGTACCCAACCTTTTACAAAAGCTTCGGCACAAGTAATTGCTTTGTGGTCCGGTAGTGGAAATACTTTAGTGTATTTCGTATAATAATCACACACTACCATCATACAGGTATTATCATTAGCGGTTGTATTAAATCCACTAATAATATCTACCCCGATTCTTGCGAATCTAACTCCGAAAAGTTCTTGGGATAGGGGAAGTTTGCCCATCCCGGGTCCGGGTTTGTTTTTACAACAATCCGGACAGGTGGTTACCCATCTTTGCAAGTCCCGTGTCATGCCAGGCCAATAGTATTTCTTGGAAAGTCGTGCTAGCGAGCGTTTCCTTCCGAAATGACCACTGGTCCGATGTCCATGACAGAAGTACATAATGTCATGTCTCATGGCATGTGGTATCACCACTTGCATGATTCTATCACCATTATTACATGGCTTCCAACGGTATAACACGCCTTTCCGGACTTCAAGCTCGGTCCATTGAGCAAGAAACCTTCTCATTTCTCGATTTTCCAGAGAGACCTCTGGTCTAACTGGACGTATACCCTTTGGCACTAATTGCAGTAGCTGTGCAGTTATCGAGTCAGCTTCCTGGAAATGTCGTATGTGATCCATAGACCAATCCAGTATACTGGCAACTAGGGGTACGAATGGTCTTCGAATCCCTGCTAACACTGCCTTATGAGCTCCACAATCAGTACAATTCGGATTATCACATTTCCGGATTGGTATTCGAGACAAAGCATCAGCATTTAAATGCTTAACTCCGGGTCTATGCTGAATCTGTTGATGTTCAAGCCCATATTCGGATAAATGGGCTAGCCATCGGCCTAACATGCCTTCAGCATCTCGGAAGTTCAGTAGCCACCTTAAAGAGGAATGATCCGTACGCAAAGTAAAGTTCGTTCCCCATAGAAAATGTTTGAACTTCTTGGTATATACGACTACTGCTAACAACTCTCTTTTGGTTGTGCAGTAATTGCGCTGGGTCTTGCTCAGTGTGTTGCTGGCAAAGGCAATTGGCACTTCTCTCCCATTTTGGACTTGCGAGAGAGCTGCACCAATGCTATCATTACTAGCATCAGTATCCAGTATGAAATGATCCGTCTCATTCGGATATTGCAATACGGGAGTACTCGTGAACAGGTCTTTTAGCTTTTGGAAAGCGGTTTCCTGTTCATGCGTCCAAGGAAATTTTTCCTTGGTACTTCCTGGAGTCCAGTTAGCTATTGCTTGTAATGGGTAACTGACTCTAGAATAATTCGGAATAAATTCCCTATAATAGGAACAGAATCCTAAAAAGGACCTCACTTCTTTGGGTGTTTTAGGTCTATTCCAATTCGTAACTGATTCGATTTTTTCCGGATCAGCCTTTATTCCTTCATCACTGATGATGCGGCCCAAATAATTTATGGACTTTCTAAACATGTGGCATTTCTTAGGTTTCAATTTGAGACCATTTGAAATAATACGTTCTAGTACCATTTTCAGGTTATTAGAACATTCTTCGAATGTTTTTCCGAAGACAATGACATCGTCTAGATATACAAGACATCTTTTCCACAATAAATCACTTAGAATTGTTTCCATCATTGCTTCAAATGTTGCAGGTGCATTGCACAATCCAAACGGCATTACATTATATTGGAATAATCCAATATGACTTGAAAATGCAGTTTTCTCCATATCTGAAGGGTTCATTCCCACTTGCCAATAGCCTGATTGCAAGTCTAGGGTACAAAACCAACTGTTTCCTCCTAAGGAGTCAATGGTTTCATCTATTCTCGGTAATGGATACGAATTCTTTTTCGTTATTCCATTCAACTTCCTGTAGTCTATGCAGAAACGGATAGTACCGTCTTTTTTTGTTACCATACACACAGGACTACTCCATGGACTATTGGAAGGGACTATTACATCCTGTTCCAACATCTTATTTATTTCATCCTCAGCTACTCTCTTTTTTGCTAAGGGTAACCGTCTATACGGTATCTTAAAGGGTTCGGCATCTCCAGTATCTATTTTATGTAATACCTTATTTGTCGTACCTAGTTTTTCACCAGGTTTGGCAAAGGCAGTATGATACTGACAGAGCATATCATAGAACTCTTTCCGGTGTTCCGGATCTTCTAATGAAGTTTCTTCATACAACTTAAGTAAGTCTTCCGAAATTTCATCATCTCCTGTTACCTTCTGTAAGCTTAGCTTACTATCCGTTACAGTTTCCGAAAGGGTCACGTTTCCAAAAACTTGTCCCTTTTTCAAGTAGATAGTAGTGTTTCCAGTATTGGAGACAGGTACTACCGACCAGGATGCATTCGCTACTATCGTGTCTACAGAATTTAATCCAATACCTGACAAAGTAACTACATCCGGTTCTATCACTGCAGGTTTGTTACGCATTGCAGGATCACTTCTTACAAGCACATCACAGGCTACTCCCGGAGGGATTCGCACAGTGTGTGCCACACTAGCCATACTGCTCACTTGTCTCAGTGCACATCTAACCTTCACGGGGTACGGGTATCTCACACTCAACACTCCTGTTTGGGGTTCCAATACAGCACCATACAGGGATGCGAAATCCAACCCGAGTATCCCCTCATCTGCTATATCCGCAACGGTGGCGCTCATGACATAGTCATGTATACCATCTAACTGTAGTCTCACACAAGTTCTACCATACGTTTGCAAGGTACTGCCGTCGGCCGTCTGAGCACTTCCTCCCGATTTGAGAGTATCATGTTCATCCGGTATAAGGTCGTAGAACCCCTTGGAGATACAAGAGTGGCTAGCTCCCGTATCCACAAGGAATTCGGCAGACCTTCCGTTAACAGTAAGGCAAACATACCACCGCCTTCCGTTTAGAACAGAGGGCATGTCCGTGACAATCGGAACGTCATTTTTCACACCAGGAGTCAATCCACATCCTTTTAAGAATTCCAGACAAGGATGACCCGGGGGCAGGTGGGCACCACAGACCTTGGCTAACGAATAGCCGCCTGCCTCGTTACTGATATTGGGTTTCCCCTGTGCTCCCATAGCACCTGTTATATCAGCTTCCCTAACCTTCCGGGTGTCTACAACCACCTCGGTGTTAGGCGATCTTGTTACTTCATGCGAACTATCATCACGGATGGTGATATCATGGCAAGATTTGTCACTGGGATCCCCTTCTTTGCCCCTCGGGAGACCCCTCCTTAGTTTTCCTCTGTACTTACTCCAGAGACACTCTCCTGTCTACGAGGGACAGGTTTTTCAGCCATACATTCTGGAGCATAATGCCCCAGTTTCTGGCATCTGAAACATCTCCTCTGAGATTTGTCAACTCTCGGTCTCTTTAGAGCTTCTGTTAATCCGGCTAATAATGTTTCCATCATGTTAGTCGGAGCAACAGTGGCTGCTACAGTTGGGTTCGCCGTAGAGGCTACACTGCCAGGTTGAGTTGATCCGGAAGCTGTTTTACCAGCAACTGATCCTCCTCTCCCTCTCGAATGTACTTTCCTATACCGCTTTTGTCGGTAATACTTTCCAGCTACATGCACTGAACCAATATAATCTCCGTTTTCATCGGAGACATATTCATCTTTCTCATCAACTTCATTCGATTCAACCGGAGCTAATTGGGAAGTATCATATAACGGAGCAGGTGTACCTCCGTATTGGAATGGAGCTGCTCTTATTGGATTAGGTCCGAGACCTACCAGACGTTTCTTCATGTCATGTCCATCGATTGCTATGAACAGATCACTGAAGGAAGTGTCATCTTTCCAAGAGTCCCAGACCACTTGCTTGTGATCCGGATCACGCAATCCACTGTAGAATTGTATAAACAATTCTTGTAGATAACAATCATCATCATGAGCCCAATTTGGACGTGCTTTCGAAAGCAAGTCCTGTAGCTCCAAACCAAAGACTTTGTGTGATTCTTTAGGTTTTTGTGTCCTCTTCTTGAAGCTTACCCACGGATCTTCTCTAACGATTGATCCAAACAGGTATGCGGCACATTCGACCAATTGATCATAAGTACCGTATATTCCGTAAGCTGCTCTCCATTGGTTGAGGGCTACTTTTCCGCCTTTATTTAACCAACAGATCAAATATGGCAGAGCTTCTTCTTTTGTCCAGCCACTACAATTGACTTCGTCAACAAAAGCTTGATACCTGTCCTTCCATGGATCATTAGAATCATATGGAGGGGGTATCCGTGCCTGTCTACGTGCCGGATTATTACATCCGCGTAGTCTATCTGCTTCTCGCATGCTCCAGTTCATGACTTCCATGCCGTCTGCTCCCTTTCGGTAGCAGTCAATGCCAAGGTTTTGTATACATTGGCTTCTATCAAAGATGGTTTGCATCCCTGCAGGCATAGAAGTTCTCCTGTTAGGTTTCCTGCCATCTCCTCCTGATCCTGATCCTCCGAATCCGGATCCTCCTGGGCCGCCTGGAGGGTTTCCTCCTGGTGGACCATTATTATTATAGCCTCCAGATGAACCACCAGGGCATCCACTATTGTGACCGGTGTTTCCAGAAGAAGCATATCTAGGGTAAGAATCATTTTGATTCCATCCCTGGTTATAGCTATTACCATTCTGATAATTGCCACTTCCCGATGGATTATAATTATTTCTATATCCATAGGACGATGTTCTCGGTTGATACGTACCGCCATTGATATTGTTTTGTGGCGGATTTGGTCTCGGAAAACGTCCATCAGTAGGACCATTACCAGAACCTGGGGGTGGATTCGGTAATCTTCGTACTGCTGGTGTACTGTGGCCGGGTTGGGGGAAATATGAAGGTGGTGTCAACATATGTCTCATTGGTCCGGGTGCTCTTGGTTGTGCCACGGGTGAATTATTATTATTCCCTGTAGCACCATCGTGAGTCACTTTGATTTTGTGACTCAAATCTGGTATGGGTGGTGCTGGTCCTATCGTATCCAGCATTGGAACTACTGGTTTAGATGCGGTTCCATTTACTGCAGCATTATCCGGTTTCTTATAGATTCCGGATACCACATTCTTGTCAGCCCCATCATCAACGAATGGGCTGTATCTAATTGGGTTTGCATCTTTAGATGTCTTTCCCAACATTGTAGATACCACAGCTGGGTCTATATTACCTATAGTTAACTGGGCTGCTTCTACATATTTATCTAGAGTTATTGCAGTGGCCTGCAATTCCTGAAGCTCATTCGTGAGTTTCTGTCTATCCTCCTCCAGTTGTTTGTTGTAAGCTATGATGCCTACCCGGATGGTTTCATTGTCTTCAGCTTGTTTACTGCACTGAAGTTTCAATTTATCCAACTCATCCTGATAATGGCGAATTTCGGATTCGAATTTTGTCTTATCAAGGTTTAGTTGGTCGTTCGTATCTATGTATGTTTGGATACGAATGTGCCTATTATCATATTCTTTATTGAATGATTCTCTCATAGATTGAAGTTTTAGTTCTTCATTCTCGAGTTCTTTCATGTACTCGCTCCTTCTGGCTTCGAATTCCTTTCGCATGCCAGTTAGGTCCTCTTCCATCTGAAGTTTTTCATGCAATACTTCATCCTTAGCTTTGACCAAGGTATTTAAATTCTCGTTCAAAGTTACATAAGTTTCATTCAACAACAGGACATCCGGTCGTTTTAATTCTTCACCTTCCGGTACCGCATAGGTTAAGTCGCCATCTATAGCGCTATAATCTAATATTGGTAATTCGGGCCTGGGTAACCTATAGGGTAGTTCTCCGAATGTTACCCTTTTTCGCATTGGTGCCGGATGTTCTGGGTTAGTACTACCACCAACTTCGAACATCGAATCACATAATTCGTCAACAATTGATTGCTGGCCTATTAAGTTACTATGTCTCTGTATGGACTGTTCACGTCGTACAGAGTCTGGCAGATTCTCCTCACTATCATCATAGTGGGGTCCGGGATCTCTCCAAGATGCTGATTCTGCATCTTGTGAGTCCGAATGGGCTTGGAGCATTAGCGATCCATTTCCATTCTCTTGGGCAAGTGATTGCCCTGCTGGGTTAGCTTCCCTAAGGGTGTCTAACCCATGTACTAGCCGTTCGGACGTTATAACGTCCGGGCTATACACCAGAATTAACTGGTCACGGCACCAGTGTAAGGGTTTGTGGCCTTACGGACCTGGGGGGTTCGGGTCTTACGATTCGGAAAGAAAGAGTAAGACAGTATTCCAAGTGTATGCCAACGGTTAGGTTTATTACTTAATGCACACTCACGGCTGCCGAATGATATCAAAGAGGCAGCTAATATTAAAAGACAGTGGTCTACATAGTGTGGAGGCCAGAAGGGCCTCTGACGTAGCGGCTGAGCCCTGGGCTTTATATACGGACCCAGGTGTTCGTCGTCAGATGTCCCCACAGACCCGGATCGGTGCTGCCACCTATCCGGAACCTGAGGAACGTCCGACGACTCGACTCACCCGCCACGTCAGACGGTACCCAACTCCTATGGTTTAGTAAAGTGTACCTCTACAAAAGCTTTGCCCCTCTGTCCCCTCTGTGAAATTCACAATCTGTAACCGTGGTGATCTACCTAAATAGTAGGTATTTCGGAACATGTTTGGGATGTCATAGAAGTACCTGAAAAGACATATGTGACATGTACTGGGAATAGGGACCTTATTGCACCCTGCACTAAGGGCCCTTTTCGCAGATCGTGTCACATATATGGGGCATTTTGGAACCATTGGACGTTGAAAATAGGATGCTTGAATGCCTATTAATTTTACATGTAGATATTGACTTATTTCCATATGGCACTCAAGTATTCTGCATGTAGGACAGTAGGGTTATCTGGGTTAATGCCTGTAGCATACACTGGGTTAATAGTTGACATATTGTGTTGTTATAGGGCTGCGTGCATCCACTGAGGGGGTGGGTGAAGCACTACCTGTACGCACAGGTGTTTGTCATGCTCACTGCGGCACTCTCACACGTAAGTAATTCAGCCCTTACACCCATCAGGCTTTTACACAAACTCACAAATCATACCCTGAAACCCAGCCCCCTGACCTAGTAATCTACTGGGTGTCAGCTTACACCAGTTTTCTGCAACAACATCAGACAATTATTTTTCTTTCTTTGAATTTTACACCCAGTCCGACAAATGGCATAAAATGCGGTTCTGTATCAGCTTCATTATCAATGCAGCTTCCCTCTAGCTATAAAACGATGACAATACATTTGTGGACTATACTTAGTTCCTCTCTTCAACACATAAATTTATGACATGTCTTGTCTGTTTTTTTTCAGTGTATTGCCCTGATGTACTCGTACGTTATCTACTACAGACCTATAACTATGTTCGAGACACGTAGATGACAAATGGAGAACTACCACCCCATTAGGCAAATGTAGCCCCCTGTCCTAACACTGGGACATCATTATCATCATCTCAATAATACATTTGAAGAGGTGTCAACGAATAACGCCTGTACACTGCAAAAAATTGTGTTTAGATTTTTAATCATGTTTAGGTCTAAACATGTCTAAAACCTAAACATATAGGTCAGTTAGGTGTCTCATCGACTACACTTTTAGGAAATCAACACGTTTATTCTAACTACATAAATGTTTACACTAAACATGTTTAGATGTTTAGAGTTGAAACAGTTAAATAATAGGTGTTTAGATTTAAACATCAATATGTTTAGATACTTGGATGTTGAATCCACACCAGGTGACAGCACTACCTTTAAATGGACTATCTGCACACAGTTATAATTAATTACAAATGTCCCCAAATCCCATGTTTATCATGGTTTCATTTCATACAATATCATGTGAATAGAAAGGGCAATAGAAAATTGACTAGATTCACCTTATGCCACCATCATAAGCATAAAATAATCAATAAGCTTCATGACTGACACCTATTTGAAGTTATTCTGAAATAGATAAGGCAATGTCCTTCCTGCCAAGCTGTTGTACTTTCTCAAGTCTCTAATTCTGATGCAGTGTGTAGTACATGTACACATATATATATAGCTATGGTTGACATCTTTGGAGACTTTGAGAAGTAAATCCCTGCTGATTTCCCCTCCCTCTGCTGCCATATCAGCTCATCCTCAAAATTCTCTGCTCCAAAAAGATGAATCAAAACGTAACTTTGGATCCTCGATCCTAACTGCCATAAGCACATTTACAATGCTATCAGCCATGTGATCATATTCCTCAGTCTTTGACTTGCAAAGCAATGACTTTCCAGGTACATGGAAGAATTCATCCAGGAAATTGGCAATTAATGTCTTACCACCACTTGCTCCACTTCCCCCATTCATTCCCCATCCTAACATTGATTGAACATAAGTTGTCCAATACCATCTTTTAACCTCAGTCCAAGTTGTAAAAACTCTAAACTCTTTCATAGCTTTGGTAACAGTGTCTTGGATCCTACTTAGCAACTCTAATCTACGTTCAAGTGTTCTAAGTGCACCTTCCTGGGAGGCTAATGCTTCTTCAGTAAGACCTAGGAATCGTGCCGCTGCCTTCAAAACAGGCGTAAAACGTACATCCATCTTTAATGTTGTCAAAAGAAACTCCTTATCAGCAGTAGAAATGTGTGGGTCGATGTACCACAGGAATTTCAGACCACTCGGCTCATTTTGATCATCATATATACACCATTTGCACAGACCAATGTGAGGACATTGCCATAAGTACATGTACCATGCAGGGCTGTTATCTGCATGAAGTAATTCACATATATCACCTTCAATATAACACCTCCCAGGTGTGATCCAAGAGCATTAGACATGCCCACAAAATCATAAACCTCAGTATGTTTCAGCCCAATTAGCTAATTAGTGCAGTGAATTAAATAGTTTGATAAAATAAGATTTTTTTTCAAATTTATCATAAATTTATCAGTAATTAAATGAAACCAATAATTATGAAGGGATCCCCTTCATCCTTTTCTATGTAGGGCGTGCCTTACAGGTGTTGATTAAGATGTAAAAGACCTACTGTGAACTCTCGCTTATAAGACACAGCTTATACACAAGGATTATATAACCTGCATCCTATTGGATTTAGCTCAATTCAGGGTGCATCTTATATGCAAGGTGTGTCTTATGCTTGAGGATTTATGGTGATTGTTTCATAGAAATTGTGTTCCATGGTATTAAAAGTACATGGAATACCTTATGAAAATGGAATTGTTAGCTCATCTGGAAAGTTCAGGGTTGTTCTCTCTCTCTCTCTCTCTCTCTCTCTCTCTCTCTCTCTCTCTCTCTCTCTCTCTCTCTCTCTGTAGAACAGGCAGGGTGCCCCATCGGTAGCCACTCTTAAGGTACGACGAACACGCAGACAGCCCTGTCAGCTTCTGGTCACTCTTTTTCAAGTGACAAGAGATGTCAGCCATTATCTTAGGTGTTCTGACCTGTGGTGTCTGTAAAATTCAACACATAAAGACATAATGTATCAAAAAGAATCCCCCACTGGTGAACATATAACTGATTAAAACTGTGTGCTGAGCAGTAAGACTACTGGCTGAGGACAGCATGTTGTCCCACATCTCAACCCTGAAACACAGGGAGTGATCAGTGTTCTACTATAGTTTCTAGGTCTCATTAATCATAACATGGAAAAGTGAACACTATTACTATGTACAGTATTCAGTTTAGCACTCTGGTTTGAGAGTATTTCTACCACTAGTCAGGTGATCTGTTAGATCACCTGCCCAATGCCTCATTCTGGTTATCGTGGGCTTCAATGGGGTCACCCTGTCCAGCTCCACCCTACTATGGTAGATTACAACACATATTAGCCTGGAAAGTTTAATTCTGCAATGATGTATTTCCTTTAATATAAATGATAGTATTTCATCAGGCTGAGAGGATTGCATTTCAACATAATATACTCTAAAAAGGAAATGTGGTTCCCTCAAGTCAGAATCCTGTATCTCACCTCTTTAAGTCTGTCCCTCATCCATTGTCTCGCTGTCTCAGCGTCGCCACGCTGTGCTAATTTCTGAGATATCTCATCAGAAATTGCCATATATGGCATCCATGATCTCTGAATTGACCTCTTGGTGGCCAGACACCACCATAGTCCTCAAAGACTTTGTGTATCATCTGCTCAGCCTTTCCTGTAATATAAAAGTATTAGGGTATGCCCTACATACCATTGGAAAAAAGCTTACCAACAGGTATACTTCACCTGGCTGTGCATCCCACTGTTCCTACTGTATTCATTTATTCCACATTCTACAGTATGGGGCCAGCAGGAGGTTTTATGAATTAGGTCAGATCTGGCAGGAGGTTTTGTGAATTAGGTCAGATCTAGCAGGAGGTTTTGTGTGTTGGGTCAGGTCTAGGAGGAGGTTTTGTGACCTAGGCCAAGTGTAGAAGGTTTAATTGATTAGGTCAGTTTTGAAGGACAGATGAAATTCTTAAGAAAATGCTCGCACATATATAAGATTCATACCCATGCACCAGAAAGTACTACGATCTAGAGTCTAATGTGTTAACCATTACAACATGAGAGCCCAGCTGATAATGTGGGTGTTGGCACATCTACTGAAGGGCAATATGCTACTACTCACTGAAGGATAAATTATAGATAAGCAAGGTGTGAGAAAGTTTGAGTAGTTAATCTAGTGTAGTGGTTGAGGCCTGGGTCTAGAGATCTAGACCACACAGGTTTGAATCCCTGATGTGATTTTGTTTTTATTCTTTGCTGTCTCGTGCCACATTTAGAGCAAATTCTAAAAAGAATGTATTATAATGAATATTCCCTTAATGCATATAATTATGTACTAACAATGTAAAAGGGGTGTGGCTTATATGCATGTGCAGCTTATATGTGGGGTTTTACATTAACTAACAAGTCCATCATAAATAAAATAATTATGTCATTGACAACCCGTAGCACTGTTTACATACCTGATTCAGTCAGGGTAACCTTCATTCCATTGTAAGATGTCCTATTAACATTGATTTTGTTACCTTATTCTCCGCCTCTTTCTACGCTGATCCGAGAACTGAGTATTTGTGAATGGATTATATGAAAAACTAAAAATAACTGCTGACATGGTAGCAAAGAGTGATACCATATTAATATATTGGCATTAGCCATGGTGACAGATGATTGCTTTTTATTATGTGCCTTATGGAGTTACCCAATGATTATTTTTACTATTACTGTTTTCAAACCCGCATGCCTAAATTTTTTTTACTCTCAGATGTCTCAAAATTAGAAAGCTGATTGTTATTGGGGACTTTAATGTTGATAACATTAAAATAATTAAAACTTCTACAATATTTTCATGAGGTAATGGTTATTGAAATATCCATCGTTATAGAGGAGAAAAACAGGTTTATGTGATGCATCTGATGACGTCATGATTGCCAAAATGCATCAGGTTTAGCCGAGGTAAATTTCAAAGTAGATACATAAAAAGTACTCTTACTGCTGCAGCAATAGTAAAAAACAAACTTGTTATGTCTCGCTATTAAATGTACAAATATATAAGTGTTATGACAGATAGTGGGAGAAAATGGACGTATTTTGACGAATTGAACCAGGTATTTACATACATGTGATTCCCCACAGCAAGGGGGTCAAAATACTTTGTCCTCACAAAGCCCCATTTCAGAAATGTTCACTCTCTTAATCATTTTGTTCCAACAGAAAGTGATATGTAATAATGCCTCAATAGATTATCATCGGTCTTCAACCATTCAACCACACATACGTACAATCTACAACAAAACTCACTGACACCTCTTTACATCTTATTCACATTATTCGCATACATATTGTTGGGGATACAGGGGTATTGAAATTTGAAATTTAAAAATTCACTGTAATTGAATAAGGACAGGGGTTAAAGCCAGGTCAATGAGCGCCCCAGCACCTACACAGAGCAATACGGTATAGTGCCAATTTCCTTCCTCATTAAAGGAGCTACAAGAAAAAATATTTTCCATCTGAACATTTGGTTTGGAAGCCATACAGCAATCCCACAACACTATTTATGTTCTGGAATTCATGAACATTGAGTGTGACCGGGCCTTAAGTATATAATTTAAGGCAGCTCAAACTCAAAAACAGTGGTTAGTTTTCCTTTACCTGAAGGATAAGACAAGGAAAACATTTGGCTTTAATCATATTTTGCCCTCTATAGATGCCTTGGGACCAACATGTGTTTTTCATTATACTTGCTTATTTCAGGTCATATTTCAAACTATAGATTATGAAAATAAAAGAAGCTAAAAAATGTGGTTTCTTTGTTGTGTGAAGTGATGAGAACCTAAAACATGTTTTGTAAATGTAAATTTATCCTTAGCATTCCTTATAGCAGTGGTAGCATTGAAAACTTGTTTATAAGTGACTAGGATCATCAACCCATGTTATACCAATGGTAACTAACAACACAGGGTCTACAGCTGGCCTCAGGTGGATGAATAATTGAGTACTTAGGTAGGCGTCCTAAAATAGTACCTGAAAGCATCTACGGAGGACAGCTTCAGATCCAGCTTCTTCCCCATGAGATGAACCAGGCTAAGGTTACCACCTGAAGTCTGGCACCAAAATATGAAAGACTTCCTTCTGAGTATTTATTTCATTGATATCCCCTAGCACAAAAATAAAGAAAAATGAAATAGAATAAAAGACACAACTGCCGCAGGCAACCTATGATTTATTCATGTAATTTTACATCTATTTTCTTCTCAGACATTCCTCTGAATTGCATTCAGCGGCACTGAATGGGGGCTAACTTATCATGTCGATCATTAAAGTCGCTATATTTGATTATTTTTTCTTCTTTTACAAACCTTATCTTAACGTGCATTTGTACATATTATTAAAGTTAGTAATCCGAAAATGGGATTTTCTATTTCTTGCTTAAATCTCTTCCAAACACTGTATCAATATCATATTAAAAAGATGATAAAATGGGATCCATGGGTAAGGCTTGGGTAACCATAATATTCAGCCTCAGGCTTCCTCCAGTGCATTTCTAATGGGTGCAACTTAATCTGTGCCCACCAAAATATGCGCCTTAAGCTTAAATCTATCAATAACATTAAAATTTCAATGTAACTGCTGAGAATGACGATGATTAATAAATTGTACAGTTTTGAGACCTAATCTGAGATTTTTGAGACCTAATCTTCGGATATACTAACTTTAATCATCTGGGAGACCCATATTTATAAGCTCTAATTCCCCGGTGTAATTCACTGTATAGCTTTGCAATTGTAAGCAGAACTACGGACTTAGTGACATAAATAGCAAATACAAGAAAAATGTGGCAAGGACCACGGATAGGAGTTGCCACTCCCACCAATGGTCCAAGCCATATTTTTCTTGAGCTCCCGGGGGGGGGGGCATGATCCACCAATGCCCTGTTATTAAAAAGTGACCACTCCCTGACACACTGTAGTACAACAAGAAAAATGTGGCAAGGACCACGAATAGGAGTTGCCACTCTATGGCCGATGTGTGACATCACGGCCGACGTATGACGTCACAAATTGCGTCACAAGGTGACCGTGATGTGACTGACAAACCAAAAACATAATGAAGTTGCTACGGTCGCTCTGCTCCCGGCCGCTATGCGGCAAGCAACTCCAAAAAATGTACCTGGTAGCCACTTGGCCTAGCAAATACCTACTCATCAATAGCGGAGTAGAATTCGAGCTCTGCCATAGCTTATAAGCACCCCCTGATTTGCAACAGAAAAAGAGCTTGATAAATAACATAGGAAGAAAACAAGCCCCCCGTCACACACATTGTGCCAAATACACATTGTATGTAGGCATTAATAGGCCTTGGTCTGACAAAAATAAGAAAATTTGATGTGCTCTGACCTTTATGGTGCATAACATCTATTGGAAAGAGGTAAGAACAGTTAGTGATAGAGCATTACATTATTGCATTGGGTGATAATAGGGGCACTTACCATGTCTCACCCAAATCATAGCATCTCTAACACCGCATGACGCATCCTCACGATGTCACTAGCAGTCTCACTCACCATGACCAGCTATCAGCGACAGTGACCACCAGCCTAGTTCACTGTGTTCTGATTTGTCCATTTCAAATTTCCCTCCAAATTCCTGAGAACAAAGAAGCTTACCCAGATTTCACAACAGACAGGCAGAGACCAAGGAGAACAGATGTGAGGTGAGTTGGCTCCTAGTATTCTTAGTGTAATTTGTACAATATACAGTTTACTGTGACACATACAGAAACTGATAATGTCAGTTAGGTCTTGTACACCTTGTTTAGTTACATTAATTTCTGATTAAAAGAATATCAGGCAGCAGTCATATTCACTGGCTGGTTGTTCACATCAATTGGTAAATCTAATGGTGGATTTTTTAGACCTCCTCCACCATTAAATGTCCATGCATGGCTGTGCATGTCATTAATGCTTAACCAGGAGAGGGGAATAGGGTTTGCATAAAATTTGCCATGCACCCTCTTTGTGTGAATTATTGTTTATGATATAATAAAAGCTATACACATATTTCATAAACTTGTGATATAGTACTGTATTCTTGATCAAATGTCTTTTATTTAAACAGGGACTTCCACAAGTAATTCAGGGGAGCATCAACAACAGAAGCATGGATGGAGAGGACCACAAATTAATGAACAGCTAAATCAATGATGTTTAAATTGATGAATAAAAGAAGCCCCCGCCCCCAAAAAAAGATTTGTTTGCCATCCGGCGTGACCCTGCGTGATCACGACCATTGTCATCTGTGGTGACCCTGTGTAATCACGACTGTTGTCATCTTTGGTGACCCTGAGTGATTATGACTGTTGTCATCTGTGGTGACGCTGCGTGATCACAACCATTGTCATCCCTGGTGACCCTGCGTGTTCACGACCATCGTCATCCCTGGTGACCTTGTGCTATAGCAACACATGACCAGATTTTTTTTCATAAGACCACGGTCGTGAGGGCATCATACAAGATGGCAAAAGGTCACCATAATTTGCTGGGAAGGCACACCAAAGCTTGATCCTCGCGTATTTATGCTTATACGCAAAATACTACTCCCATATGCATACATGTAGGCTAATTGAAAAATAAGCAGATAAATTACATTGGACCTGAGCCATGAAGAGCAATGCCAAAAATAGAGACAGAGCTGAATAAGGACCCAGCAAATTGTCGTCATCTGTCGCCATGATTGGTCATCAATGGTGACTCCTTTTTGAGTGATAACTCATTCCGTCATCTTTCGCTCACGTGGCATAGCAATTGCTATTCCTCGTGATCTTGTGCTATAACGACGTCGTATTCCATCTAGGGACATGTGTGAGCCACTTCACACAGGTTGACGAGGACTCACGACAATTTGCTGGGAATTATTATAATAGTCAATCAGTAATGTGTAATAAAGTAAGGACTACACGACCCATCACTTTGGAAAACATGGCCATATCGTGATGACTCCCTCTGTATTGGATTTTAACTCCTTAAGGGACAATCTTACATCAATGTATCATCATGCTCATTGGTGGTCCTGCTACAAAATTAAGTCGCCTGGGCTACATTTAAGAATCAAGCTGACACTACAGGTTTGATGCATCTCTGGAGGGTCTGTATGATGCTCCAATGAAGTGGTGCATCATGCCAATCAATGGGCATGATGCGCTCCAAACCTTAGAGAGTTGATTAATTATTTAGGCATGCACCTGCACGACCTTCATTCTAATGCATAACGCCACATACTGATGCATATATTAGTTGTAAAGGCATCTTATTGCATTGGAAACACAAATTTAATGTGCATGATCACATTGGATTTAGTCTACAAAAAGGGACTTTGTGATTCTAATGCAGAGTAATGACCATTTAGTTCAGTAATTTTGAACGATATGATTAATATCACTTGATATTAGTTCTTCCTATACCCAATCCATCATAAATTATGCCTTTATCGGAGCTGTTTGACAAATGACAGGAAAACAATAATAGTTAACTTAACTCATCTGTACCCAATGGCCCCATGTAGTAAAAAGAAATATAGGCAGGTTACCCATACCTGATGTATTTCATGAACTCAGTCTGTATCTTTCACGCCAGGTGCGCCTTATAGCCGAGGTACTGAAATAATGCATTAAAGCACAATGTAGCCACAAAAAAGTTTCAACCATTTAACGGACGGTAGTACATTGAAGTATGTGCTGAGCCTTCAGAGTGAATACAATCCCAGTGGGGTGTTTCAGAAGCCGGACATGATAATGAACATTAAATATCTGTTTCTAAAACTGTTAGATTCTAAACTAACAACTGCAACCATTATCATCTCTCACCAGTCATATAGTTATAGACACAGTAAAGTAATGGTAATGCTTTAGAAACACATGCAGGTATAAGCCTTCAATCACTATTAAAACTGCTATCATATCTCCTTATGACCGGTTGTAAACATTACCTGCTTCTGAAACGCCCCACAGAGGGTCCATCCGCATGATGCCCCAATGAAGTGCTGGCGAGCAGACTGGCCAGCACTTCATGAGTGCATCATGACGATCCCTGGACATGATGCACATGTGCCTTTAGACTAGGGTTACACCTACCGTGCAGCATGCATCCATTAGTGATCCTGTCCCTAGTACCCACCTTGTAGACTTGACTTGGAGCTAGCAACTAGGGTGGAGACATCTAGCCCTTAACTGTTACATATACACCCACATATAACTACCTCAGGGTGTGAGCAAGATGGATTATATCATTATTAAGACACAGTGAGGAATGAATTTGGTTCAAAGAAGTGGTAATTGCTGCTATTGAAGGACCTCGCATGTAGGGTAAATTAAGTTCTGGTTCGGCAATTTACTAAAAGTAGGTTGATTGAGATTATTTTGTGGCATTGATTAATTAATGGCTGTGATCTAGGCACGCAGTCGTGAAACTAGAATAACACACATTTAGCTGCTCTCTCAGAGTATGCGACTAAACCATTTACCTAAGCCCATGAGTTCACACAAATGAGATTTGTCCACAGTGATGGGTAAAAATGTGAGTGGACATTTACAGACACTAGATCTATCCTATATTGTCTCCTCAAATAATGTTTGCAGAGAAATGTATTCCCCCCATCCCCTCTCCCCCAACCTGGATATATTTTCACGTCGGACATGAATTCGCGAATTTTCAAAATCCGCGAAATTCGCAAAAAATATGTACAGCGCGAAATAAACTACGATTACAGTATGTAGGCTGTGTGAGGTAAAGACTGGGCAGTCTGCGATTATATAGGCTTTGTGGGATAAAGGCATTTGTGCTTTAATTTCAGGGGCGTAGGAAAAGGGGGGGGGGCAGGGGGGCCTGGGCCCCCCCCCAATAATGAAGAGGTTCCCTACTTAAGCCTATATAAAAATATAGCGCCCCCCCAACCGAGACCCCTGGGCGCCTCCCAATAAAAATTTGCTTCCTATGCCCCTGTTTAATGCTATATTTGTGGGATAAACACCTGTGGGGGTCTTTATCCCACAAATCAGTATTGATTTGTGGGATAAGTTATATATTTTATTTTATGTGAATAACTTCTTCCCATAGAGATAGCATTGCAGGGCCGATCCGCACACCCCCAGTGGCGTAACGTGTGCCGATCCACCACAGCGGCCAATCCGGTACCGTAGCCTCGTTCTGGGTGCGTGTAAACATTCAAAATGGCGGACCGCCGCTCGTACGGGGCAATATGGTAACGGATTTTGTTAATTTTCAGTTAATTAAAGACTCTAAAAACATAAAATAAATATAGAACTAAACTCCACTGGTGTCCTCGGTGGCCGATCCACCCCTCGGGGGGAGTCTCCCCCCCTCGTGGTGGATCGGCCTCCTTGTACACCACGGTCGTTTAGTTCTATCTATGTACTGGGGGCTGTATGCACAAACATCATAGAGAGAGTCTCGGTACTTTAATAGGAGGTAGATATGGGTCAATGAAATCAATGTGGAAAACCTAGTTTTGCCAAAATGTCAGTTACAATGTCCTGCACAACAAAATGATAATCAACCCAGTCAACAAAAAAACGTTATTTAACGTCAAAAAACCGTTTTTAACGTTTTAAAACGTTTTGCCATGATAAAGAGCCATATGGAAACGTTCTGAAACGTTTTGCAACGTTTTTTGTTGACTGGGAAGGAACATGAACCTGGAGGTATCATGCATCATTCAGCGCTTTAATCCTGCCATGTTAGCGACTGCGTACAACATACAGACATGTATGAGGGGTCGGTCAGCCATGACGGCAGGAGGAAACGCTCCATTTGTCACATACTCATACATGCGCTGCTCTGCGCATGCGTGACCATGAGAGTTAGAGTCAACATTGCTAATTCACATAAAGTGTTCTTTCTCACACCACTAGAGGGAGGGGTAGTAGCTTTTCGTATGTTAAGCTCCACTTTGAAGACCCTGCTTGGTATCACTATATATTTCCCTCTTCTATGAGTAAATACTCCAAGAGGCCATTTATTAAGGCACGACGACTGCACAGTCACTACGATTTAAAACCCAAGTACTTTCTAATAGTGTCAGTACTCGTAGCTTGGAACTTATCTAGTTACTACATAGAGTTTTGTAGAGCAGTCGTAGTACTGCAGACGCTACATTACCAATACTATTTGGCTGTAATGCCACTAAATTTTTTGGTCCCCACTACGACTTTAAGATGAGCCGTCAGTGAATATTCAATTCGTCAGTTTTATTGAAATAAGTCTCAGGATACACCACCATCACCGGGCTTCCCTACTTCTCATCTTTCCTATCCCCTCAGGATGTGTGTGGTGCACATATATGCGCAGGCACTGACACATTCCTCTGTGAAATTGTGTGATGTCGTTCTCGCCATGAATATGACTTTAGCTGTCGAAATGGCGTTAAACATCTATTACTCACTTACTCACATACGCACACCACAATCATATACTAATGTTTAGTGTAAATCAATGCAGGTGTATAAAGGTACACGTGTACGAATTATGCATTAAATATTGACAATTATAACATACAAGCTAACAAAATAAAAAAAACGCTTAAAGAAAAACCCTACTCTATTTTCATCATAGCGTATTTTGTTGCCGGTTATGTTCAAAAGAAAGATTTTTGCTACAGCTACTGAAATATGTGTCACAATAGAGGAGAGCAGTAGGTTCATCTTATGACATCACGATTGTCTCTACATGCAAGGCTTTGCAAAATGTGTTTTGTTTAAAATACTGAAAGGTACAGGATAAGGGAGTGGTTATTTTTTAACATGGGGGGTTTGTGAAATTCTGTGCATGCGTGGCGAAAATTTTTCCGTGCAATATAGTTCTCGCCATGAATATGACCTTAGCTGTCGAAATGGCGTTAAAATTCTGTTACTCACTCACTCACTCACTCCTAAACATTTTAAAATCTGAAACATTTCTATAAACTATGTTTGATTCCACTTAACTTTACTATGTGTCAAGATAGCCCATCGTGTTACTATCAGTACATTTATGTGGATGCAAATGGCTTAAAGAAGCTATCATAATATGGTGATAAATAACAGATTCATAATGTAGCATAGCACCACAATTCAAAACCTCTGTTATCGTATTTATTCTTAAGCATATAAATCAAACATACAACTAACAAGCACTTAAGCCCCAATAATTAGTATTGCACCACCCTTATGTTTAATTCGCCAGTCCTCCGAGGAGGGCGCTGTGGTAGTAGTCAGAACAGCAGAGGACAACTCCACCCCGGGAACTCCACCAACTCCACCCCCACCACCACCTCACCCATACCACACCACTCAGTGACTGACGGCCACCACCTGTATATACCACCACTACCACTGCCGCCACCACCACCACCAAGAGGAACCACCTGCCCTCCCCCCCCCCGTGGATGATACATACTGTGGCTACCCACCACCACTGCCTCCCCCTCCAGCACTGATATCACCTACAGCCCCTACCCCTCACCCAGCTTAAGCCGCCACACCAGGTAGTAGTAGAGTACAGGTAGGGGGCCTACTGGAGTACCAGTCACCATACCTGATTGCTGCATCATTACAGGACCTGGAGGGACAGTCATCTAGGAGACTACAGGCCTGAGCACAGGAGTCTATACCAGAACTGCAAATCTACCTCCCAGGTGTTGATTGATTAGGTGGTCTTACCTACTGGTATAAACTCACCTGGATTGCTGGGTGTGTGCAGGGCTGGAGCGTTAAGTTAGACTGAGTTTGTCTGTTTTTGTGGAGTTTGGTTTCTGGGGAAAAAGAAGGCAGCCAAGATGTGTAACGCAGCCTGTGCAAGAATTATCCTCTTCATCTTCAACTTTGTTTTCTGGGTGAGTACGACTTTGTTTTTATCTATTTGTATTTATTTTTGATTTTTTACCCTTTTTCTTTGCCATTTGGCATCAGGTATCATCTTGGTGAGTGTTTCATATCTTGCTAATATTAAATAGTTCACAATGTGTATACAATCAGCTGTTCAGCTTCTTATATTACAGGATATTACCCAGTTCATACATATTGGATTACGTTATGCTCAATCATAATCAGCTCAGCAACAGTCTAGGTTAAATATCAGCATGTTCATTATAAGCATGCAGGATAAGAAGATCGATCCATGATTTTGTCCACGGCTAATTTTATTAGCCCCTCAAGAGAATCCCACATTGCAAGGAAGGTGTATATATATAAATATATATATATATATATATATATATATATATATCTATATATATATATATATATATATGTACTTCGCCCATGGTTTTTCTGTTACAGCGTCTCCCTATTAGAGCTGCTATTAAAGGGGGAAGCCTTAAGGAGAAACTACCATAGGCTGTTATTCACAGGTAGACTTATATATATATATATATATATAAATGCATTGAGTAGGCTTGTGATATAGTTGATATACATAAATATGATATTGCTGTATGTATAGTGTGATCTGCTCAGTGAAACTACAGTTAGTCCTTTGAAAGCAGGTGATGCATTAATGCATCATTACTTGTTGCATCATGCCAACCTTCTGGGAGTGTATCAGCTACATAGGGATGGTATGATGCATTAATGCAGGACTTGCGAGTTACTCGCCATCATTGACCTTTCAAGAGTGCATCATGCGGCCTTCAGTGGTGCATCATGCTAACAAATGGACGTAAAGCTGCAGGAATCTTTATTAGTTGAAGTACAAGGCAAGACATTTCTAAAATATTCGTCAGTATTTGTGGCAACTGATTCTGACAAAGCCACCCTTTTTCATATTGATATTGCCAGATGGGAATACTATTGATATTGTGGTCTAGGCATTTTGAGATGTTAGGCTGCCCCAGTGACCTCTTTATCATTACAGTGCTAATTTAAGGCCTAAGCTTATTGTTTTGGGTCCATTCAAATGTACGTCTTTCTGGCCCTGGCGTCCATATCAAACTGTTGCTTATTTGAGACATGCTGATATATATCATTATGAGAAGCACACACTGGCATGTAGAAGATGACCTTGTACTCTTCCTATTATCATCCATTTTAGTATATAAGATTTAAGACCACAGATAGCTAGCAAATTAAACATACTAGATATGAACACCTGCCAGATCTTCTAGCTGTTTAACACGTTACAGAGTGCATTATGTTCCCCAGCACTTCATAGGTGCCGACCCTTCAGAATCCACATGCATGACCACAGTCGACATGATGTGTCAGCATGATGCATGGTGATGTGTCAGCATGATGCATGGTCAGCATGGATGCAGCCCTGGTGAGTAACCTGCCAGGGCTGCAATAATGCATCATGATGACCAATAAGCATAAAGTATTAAACCCAAACACAACGTTTGAAGCGTCGGGGTACCAGTATGCTTCACGAGCATATGCGTCGGAGGCGGCGTAGGAACAAGTCCGAAGGACGAGTTCCTACGCCGCCTCCGACGCATATGCGAGTGAAGCATGCTAGTACCCCGACAATTCAAAAGTTGTGTTTGGGCTTTATTATACCCCCCCCCCAACTAAGAATTTAATGTAAATGGAAGCTGTAGAATCTGAAACAGCGGGCGGATGGGAAGGTCAAGGTTGTATGCAATCTTGTCAAGAGCTGTAGATTAAATGTAGTGTCTGACCTTTCATGAAGACAGGCTGGAGACCAAATGTAGATTAAAAATAAAAAGGGGGTTCGGGGGTAGATTCTAGTAGCTCCATCTAGAACAGCAGGTGGATGGCCGTGAGATTTTCACAATCTGTCACGAGTATAACGATGGCGAATTTTTTGTAAGATAGCCTCTGGAGACAATTTTCATTAAATCGAGGGCTCTGCCCCCGAACCCCCTTTTTATTTTTAATCTACATTTGGTCTCCAGCCTGTCTTCATGAATGGTCAGACACTTCATTTAATCTATGGCTTGGAGCCACTAGAATCTAGAACAGCAGGCAGATGGCTGTGAGATTTTGACAATCTGTCACGAGTAGATAGATCTATAACAATGGCGAATTTTTTGTAAGATAGCCTCTGTAGGTACACTTGTCACTCTTACAAAAAATTCGCCATCGTTATACTCGTGACAGATTGTCAAAATCTCACGGCCATCCACCCGCTGTTCTAGATGGAGCTACTAGAATCTACCCCCGAACCCCCTTTTTATTTTTAATCTACATTTGGTCTCCAGCCTCTCTTCATGAAAGGTCAGACACTACATTTAATCTACAGCTCTTGACAAGATTGCATACGACCTTGACCTTCCCATCCGCCCGCTATTTCAGATTCTACACGGTGCGTTCGGAGTACGGCCGAGGGATCAATGCTGGTTTGTAAGGCCACCCCCTATTGGTCTACCCCATGTGGGTCAATGTTGATCCCCAAGTCAACTTACTACACTTCCAAGCATAGTTAAGGACTGGTACCTAGCCAGACCTGGCTGGGGTGGAAGGGGGTGGAGGGAACAAGCTAAGGTTGTGTAGTTAGCATTCGAGGTCACCCCTACCCATAATGCAATAGATATCCTTTGAAAACCGCTGCCCGAACGCACCGACAGCTTCCTATCTAAATAAGGGGGAACTATATTTTGTAGTGCTAGCTTACATCAGGAGTAGAGTTGTGTTTTGGCACTACTTTTCCGTATGCCCCATGGTCTTTTCCGTATGCCCCCTCCTCTATCCGTATGCCCCCTGCTCTGCATATTTCGCCCGTATGCCCCCATGGTAGGCATACGGCGATCCTGTACATTTGCTATACAGTATCGTATGGGGGGTATAATAAGAATGCATCAGCGGCCCTGACTGGGTTAGGTCTTATCTTT
Source organism: Acholoe squamosa (assembly GCA_949317995.1). Classification (NCBI taxonomy): domain Eukaryota; kingdom Metazoa; phylum Annelida; class Polychaeta; order Phyllodocida; family Polynoidae; genus Acholoe; species Acholoe squamosa. The sequence goes on from OX439044.1 coordinate 65,841,504, forward strand.
GCCCCCAAAGCAAAGACTATGATTCATAATAAACAGCTTATTCTACCTAGCCATGCATGCAACTACCTCTGTCTAAACTTCTTTGTGGTGTTTTCTTCCCTTTTTGACTATTGTTAATTTGCTCAAGCCTGAGTGCAGTCTACAGGGAATACCCAGACAGGCCTAATCATGATATGTGATACATAAAGGGAGGTTTTCACGAGTTTTGCTAAAATTTTATAGGAATTACCCAGCAAATTGTTGTCATCTGTCGCCATGATTGGTCATCAATGGTGACTCCTTTTTGAATAATAGCTCATTCCGTCATCTTTCGCCACTGTGTGTTAGACTCATGTGGCATAGCAATTGCTGTTCCTGGTGATCTTGTGCTATAACAACGTCGTGTTCCATCTAGCGACATGTGTGAGCCACTTCACACAGGTTGACGAGGACTCACGACAATTTGCTAGGTACATTCTGAATATGCCATACAGATTATCAACAGAGTACTATTTAGCCTCTAGCAAAGGTTTCACTCATTATTATCAGTTTACTAATGCAATCCACAGTTATATGTTTCTTATAAACTGTGACTGTGTGTCAACTTAATTCGTCTTCTCATTCATAAGGTGCATCATGTATATTGATACCCAGTGTAGGAGCCTGTTCTAGGCCTCAGGTGTGATCAACAGTAAAAGGCGTACCTGGGCCCAGGTTTTGGTCAATTTAGTTATGCTTACTTTATAGTATGAAATGCTTGTCTACAAGGCGCACCCGGACCTGACTCTCTAAGCGCAGTTGGTTCATACCCTCTCATATAAGCCAAGCCCTATATGTGAGGTTATGTCGTGTAGGCCCATGTCATATACATCTTGGCCATACCGGTGAGAATCGTCCATAGCCTGTAAAGGTTCTCGGCCTTTGAGGCATCACACCTGCGTGGTAAGTGCAATATGAACACCATTATAATGGGTATATTACATTTCACCAGCTTTTAAGGACTAGCTATTGTGTAACGCGGAGAGCCCTAGGTCAGAGAGGAAAGGAGAGTTTTCAAGAACCCAACCCTTCCTAGCAATACAAGACATGTTCTGATTTCTTAACCCTTTAAATGCCGAACGTATGGCAATGCACCATTTCCACAGGTTACCATGATGCATGAGTAGGCATAAGTGCATTTAAAAAAAAAACTTGTCAAGTATATTTGCACCATTCCGGTGGGATTCCGGTCCTTTTGGGTCCATACACCCCGGAGGCATGATGTGCCAATGAAGTGAGAGTGAATAGACACATTTATAAGTGCTTCAATGGTGCACAATGTCGACCAAAAGCCTCAATCTCCCAGTTCGCTATTATGCCATGACCCCTCCCCCTCCCACCCCAAACAATAACATTGCAGCACATTCATGTGAGTACTCCCAGAATGTACGGAATTATATGCAATTGAATATTCAGAAACTGCTTAAAAAGGAGGGGGATGTTTGGGGAGGTTATGCACTATGCTTATCATTATGGAGGTCATTTCTTATTGTAGCCTACTACGATCGCACACAGGTCTACTACTGGAAATTTCAATATTATTCAAAGGGGAATTTCAGTACGACTTAGAAGGTGTAGTTGTAGTCTGTTGTTAGAATAAATGATCTGCCGGGCCAGTCCTAGACTGGCCGACCGATGGTCATGATACACTCCTGCATAAGTAGTACAAAGTTATGTCACTAGTTTCTGGCCAGCTACCAGTCATAAATGTGGATATTTGTTTTATAACTTATTGTGGTCTGCTCTGGCAAATAAGGCTGTTCGACTATCCTCCAGGCCAGTGTGGTGTTTCACAAGCTGGCAATATTTACAACCGGTCATAACTACATGTGATAGCAGTTTTAAGATTGGTTGTAGGCTTACTATAGCAGGTTTTTCTATAAAGGTAATCAGTATAATCTAAGGTATTTCTCTCTATGATCGGATCAATATAGGAGTGGTCGTAACTTTGCATAAGTCATCAAGTTTTAGAAATGGATGATTTATGACTATTATTATCTTTGGCTTGTAAAACACCCCACAGTGTGGTGTTTCACAAGTTGGCAATATTTACAACCGGTCATAACTAGATGTGATAGCAATTTTAGGATTGGTTGTAAGCTTGCAATGGCAGGTGTTTCTATAAAAGTCATCAGTATGTTCTAATGTATTTCTCTGTATGACCATGCCAAGATAGGAGTGGTTGCAACTTTGCAACAGTCATAATTTGGTTTTAGAAATGAATATTTTATGACCATTATTATCTTTGGCTTGTGAAACACCCCACAGTGGGGTCTTTGACAACTTAAAGTGAAACCAATAATATAAGGCATACTGAGAAGTACTGTTAATTGAAGGTTCATACTATTGGAAGGTCATAAGCCTAAAAATGACTTATAACTCTAGAGCCTATAACTGTGGCATTATGGCATTATATAGCTTTATCATCTCCATAGTCTTAGGTTTTTCTAATTTGCAAATTTAATGTGGCTGCACATTCCACTATCTGTGCATAAATGCTTGCTACTTACAAGTATAATTGAAAACATAAAGCATAATTATACATTATAAGTGAATGGTGGCCTGATCAATGCATATAGATGTACACTGTAAAAAAGTGCCATCAAAATAATAATGTTTCTTCGGCAAATTTGGGGTGTACCTTTTGCCGCTTTTTTTCACCTCGTGAGGATATCTGGTAGGTCCTACTCTAGTGATAGATTCACCAAGTCAAAGGACACACGACATAAACTCACTATGTATCCTCTAAAGAGTAAAGTATCTTTCCTGTAATCTAACCAGGGGAGTTTATGGCCTCAGACCTGGCTTCATATTCAGCACGTGCCAAGCTCCCTCTCCACAATGACAAAGTTGCTTGACATTGAGAAAAAAAAAGATAATACAGTAGAGTTACACAGTCATTATAACAGTGACACAAATGTGTAGAGAACAGGACAAGCGTGTTCGTCTAGTTTGTTTTATCCTTTTACGTGTAGAATTAGACTAGAGCAGCCCTCATCCAAAACGTCTAGACATACAGCCTTGTCATTATTATTTTGCCAGTTTGGCCAGTTATCAGCCCTTCAATGGCCACACAGTACACCGATGTAAAATTCTCAGTAAAATTGGCCAGTGTGCTTCTATATTTATTCTTCAAATATCACAATAAGAGAATAGAAAGCTAAAGAAATAGGTTGCGTGTAGGGGGGGGGGGAAGTAAGTGGAAGACTGGGATGGGCAAGATAATAAATACACATGGACTGTGACGAGAGGGAAGGAGTTATACATATATGATGCACGAAGTATTATCGTCTATACAGATGATATATAGTTTTAATAACCACTAGGAAAGTTGGTTTTGCTAAGAACTGAGTGGTCAGCAGATACAGAGAGGGAAAAAGAAAGAGAGAGAGAGAGAGAGAGAGAGAGAGAGAGAGAGAGAGAGAGAGAGAGAGAGAGAGAGAGAGAGAGAGAGAGAGAGAGAGAGAGAGAGAGAGAATACAGAGTATCGGTAAAAAAAAGAGGGCAGTTAATATACAGGTGAAGCACAGGGAGAAGGAGTGGCATGGTGGTGGTGAAGTAGGGCTGGGGCTGGGGGTGAAAACAGCTGTATTTGTCCTGTACAATTTACTGAAGTGTGTACATAGCTCAGACTCCAACACACACATACATCATCAAGCCTACACCAACAGTACGCTTAGGATAGAGAACATAAGTTAACATAAGTGAGTGACGGTCTCGAACACCCTGGACTCGCCAGCACTTGATTGGTGCATTGTGACGACCAATGGGCATGATGCACTCCTGCATTAGTGGTCCTCACAGGGTGAGCAACTGTTGTGTTCTGCCTTTTTTCTAAATCAAGTAATTGTTGTGTTAGCTGACCCATTAATGATCCAGGTGTCATTTCAAATGTGATTTCGGCAGCTGGCTCGTTTCCTTGAGAGACAAATGTAAATGACTTCCCTGCAACTTACAACTATTCTACATTTACCTTGAGGAGTATTTGAGTTCTTATGGTATTTATAATATAAGCTCCTTGTTTGCTCTATTGTCATGTAACAGGCCAAGAATTAACCCATGCACGGTTGCCCTAATGTCTCCATTTGAAGTCAAAGGGCAATCTGAAGTAAACTGTATACTCATCTCAAACGTACCCCAATGGTCAAGAACCCGCTCTCATAATTACTACTACTATTCAATATAGGATTATGCAGCCAAATGTTATATCCTTTTAGTTGAATGTCAGACTCTTTGAACCTACTTCCAAGCATATTTGATGAAAAGGAAAGTACACCGCAATAGTTTTCTGTTGCATTCGGAATGGATATTGCAAGTAAACCACCTCCATAATTCTTAGATAAAATTGAGACGTTTTTATTCAATAATGGCTTATTTATTTTGTTCTACCTGTCACCACAGATAAATGCAAGAAAAAAAAATGAACCAAGATGCCAAGCTTATCTATAAACTGCATTTTCCTCCCAGGGAGAAAAGAGTAAACATTGCACATTATACAATTACAAATATAGATATAAGGTACATGTAAGCTAAACTTACAGTATAAATGTAGAATCTATGGTTAGGTTCATTATATCATTAAGAGTTGGAGGACATTTCTTGACAGGCTATGACTGCTCACTTTCAAATCGTAGTGGGAACCCTTGATTAAGTCCCACTGAACAAGATCTCGAGAATTACTCAGGACTTTCTCGAGTCCCAACTTGTGAATACAACAAGAATAGAGAACGGGATTTTCCCTGGAAATTGGGACACGCCATAACATCTTATACCTGAGAAAGTTCTTGAGTCTAGATCTCGAAAATGGCTCAGAAATTTCTCAGAAAATACTCAGGAATTTCTCGGGATATACTTGGGATATTCCAAGGAACTTGACATGGTTTTTTTTCTCAAGTATAAGATGTTCCGGTGTGTCCAAATTTCCAGAGATAATCACGTTCTCTTGCCCAAGTTGTGAATGCTCCCAACTTGAGTCCTGTTCGGTGGGGTCACAATGAAGCCCAATAGTATAAGATTTCTAAACATGTGATTGCTACATGAGTACTGATCAACTGCGATCACCGGCACTCACATTTAGGTTGTCAAATCGCAATGACTGTGTGCAGTCTACTACCATAGGAAATGGTCTCCTTATAGTTATCACAAAGCCAAACAGCCAATGTTATTTTGGGTATAACAGGCCCTCTTATTCTACTTGTCCATCAGGGGACCATGCTAAATGCACAATGGGCCCATATACATTGTATGTCCTCATTTTTATATGTAAAAGTGGGAATAATGGAGGGGAGGGGAAAAAAGAAAAGGTCAACACCAATAATGATAATTATGCCTTTAGAAACTATCCTAACCAGCAAAGCAAGGATTATCTACACAATCAGCATTATAGTGACTTTCACACGTGCAATACATCATCTACCATAGATACTCATGTATAGGATACACCTCTTGGATAAGGCAAGTATGAGTTGAAGGAAAGGCCATATATGGCGCACCTGTAGCTTGATTTTCGGGCAGTTAGTAAAGTTAAAATTCAATACTCTTCAAAATATTAAACCTTGCCTTTAAATTCGGTAGGTCGGATTTTCTTTCCTAGTTTGTATAGAAAGGTATGGGCAGACATGTTGGATTCTATGATTTAACAGTAGACATATGAAAAACATAAGAAATGTAAAGCACATGTTAAAGATATGAATGACTGTTATGGACTGTATACCAATAGATGAGGACCTAGATATGCTCAACGAAAAGTTAATGGAAAATTACGAAAATTGCATGAAAATGCCTAAAAATTCACAAAAAAATGTCAAAAATTCAAAAAATAATTGCCAGGGTCAGCCCTGTTTTGCTAGGGTCGGTCGGGTAACTGCAAACAAACCCAGGCCTAGGTTGGTAGGGAAAAAGTTTTTTTTGAGGCCAGCTGTAAACTTCCAAGTCTAGATAAGAGCCAAAATATCAGATTGTCCCCCATAACGCCCATAAAAAAGTTAGGGTAGGGCCAAGAAATTACGGTAGGTAGCATTACCTGAACACAACGATTCTTTTAGGCCTAAACTACAGCGTTGATACAATGCCAAAGGCCAGAGGTCTCCCAGGTAGCAAGGATACATTGGGCCAATGTTGGCTTATATTGAGCCAATGTTGGCTTATATTGGGGCAAGCATAGACAAGCATGACCCAACGCTCCATTGCAGATTGGGCTATGGTAGGGGGGGGGGTCACATTGGGTCCCCCTGCCCCCTAACATTTCCTCATCTGTGGAGGTTGGGATAATCCATCAATAAAGACAGGATGATCTAATATTAGAGGCATGATGCGGCCTCAGGTTTTCACTCTGCCCTTAAAGGGTTACTATTTGCATGTTATATCAATGTACATGGACGGACGTCATAGGTGTTATGTCTGTCTATGGGTGTATGCATAAGGCATGTTCTACCACGCTCTGCCGTCACAGTCCAATAGACATATTAACATATACATATAGCTGTATCCTTATCTTAGCTCTCCAACTGAGTGCCGCTTAGTGAAATACCGTATTCGTTCTAACAAGCGCACATGTGCGGAAATTTAATTGTTAGATTCTTAACACATCAATACAAAATTACAAGCACACCCCCTTAAGCCTAAAAATCGATGCATTTGCCCACAAAATCTCTGTTATTGCACTGTGTTTGCATAATGTTAGGTCCCAATAGGTGGGATGTGCGCTTATTAGAGCATGTGCGCTTATTAGAACGAATACGGCACTCAATTTCATTTCATGTGAAACGACCAGGTCCTTCTTTACGGTTGGAAGGGTGTGGAATAACTGGATGGCATCCTCCATGGTCCCTTTCTCTGCTGTATCTTGTGTATTTATCCTCGATATCCTGTATTCTAATAGCCACAAATTCCTCATTAAAATATAAGTCTTTAGGACAGGTTCTTTTACTCTGGGACTGTTAACAATATTATGTACTATGATTAATTACATATACCTTAATTTGATCTTTAAAATTATTGCTGTTCTGCTTGGATTCATCTCCTCCCATGCCAAATAATCTCTTTGATACAATTCATTTAGTATTCAGAGTATTCTGGATCAACACAGGAAAAGGGACAACCGCGAGGGGCCTCCCGGGGGTCCCCTATCCTGTGTAGAGTCTCTTCATTTGAATAGGCATAATGGTGTTGGTTGATTAAATCAAGATATATTATTAGGTACTATTGAATCCTGATGGTAGCAACAGTAACGGTTACTACATGACAGTAGGAACGTACAGAATATATTTAAATCTCAATGTCATAGATAGCTTTGAAATACAATGGTAAAGGTGAACGATGAGAAGTTTGAGCTGACCGTTTCTTCACGAGCGTGTCCTGCCCATTCACGAGCGGGCAGGACACGCGAGTGAAGAAACAGGAAGCTCAAACTGATCAGAGTTCATCTTTACATTTATGTCAAGGTTTTTTGGGTTAATAATTAATTGATATTTCATCAATATAATCCATAATTAACTCTCATTTACCCATCGTCATCGTGAAATCCTGACCGCCGCCATTTTGAATGTTTAGGTTTCAAAAGGGCTGCGCATGCGTAATGGACCTATGACGTCATCGTGTGGATTTGGCGCTGGTTATTTAACGCAGGGGTGCAATACGGGGGTTTAGTGCATTGTCAATGGAGCATCGATATTCACCTTGACATAATAAGAAATATCATTCAATCTTCTTTTACTGTAACATTCCTCTTCTGTTGGGTCGTCAGATCTGAGATTGCACACGATTTCCATGAGATTGTGGATAGTTATGTACAAATACATTGCATTCACATTGGAATGATTGTTACTCCGTCAACGTAACACCTAGCTGTATTTCTATGTATACAATTCAGATTGGTTTGACCATCTGTCAGTATGCTTCACCAAAGAAGTGCTGGTTTACGAGGATGGGCGTCAGCACAAAAGTGAAGCATTACTGGCAACCCTCTGGGAGTGTATCAAACCTTTAAATTGATGCATGAATGAGGCCCTGGCGAGTTATTCACAAGGGCGTCATTCATGCATCATGCTGACCGGCAGTCATGGGTCATTTCTGCATTATCAGCCTTGAGTGGAAAGTGTGCTTTCAAATGATCAGTGAATATACCTCTATGAAAACAAAGGACCAATTTAAAGCCTGTTAGACCCCCCCCCCCTTCTCCACTCTCTGTTTAACTTTAGTGTGTGAGCGTTCCGCCTAGGGGCACTTCAGGTTGGGGGACACAGGAAGTAGGGTATGCCATTTCCGGGAGAACATAATGACCTTTTGTTAATGTCAGGGAAATCAGAGTAAAGGAGACTATTGGTTTTTAAAATACTACCAAACATAATGGTTAAACCTGGGGGAGGAAGTCAGTTAGGACGAGTATACCCATATTATGTTAATACTCTCTAACTAGTCAACATAATTGACTGTGAATGCGATGTAGGCGTGAGGGTAAGGATAAGGGAAAACGTGGTTCCTGCTGTATATTGAAGGCAATGCGCCATTCATTAGGGTCCATGTCTTGTAACCAGATCTGATCTGCTCATACCACAATCGTATGCAGAAAAGGCTTTGTGTCCATTGGAGGTTGGACTTAGTCTTTTACAACACTTTGCAGTCCGTTTGAAAAAAAGTATCCGTCCACACTTTGGTATAAATACCAGTATCTCAGTTTATGTTAATGACTTTCTTCTACATTCAACTTAAACTGTGATTGGTTTTGGCTGAAGGTCTACGAGTATACATACGCCTGGACAGAAGTACTTATGTACCCTTACCAAACCTTTACTAGTTCCAGGCCAGTGTCTCGACCTTGGTCCCGATACACTTCAACTCATTTAAAACCATTTAAGGGCCGATTAATGCATTACTGCATCGTGCCCATTGGTTGTCATGATGCATGGATGCAGCCCTCACAAGGGCATCATGCTGGCCCTACGGTGCTGATTCCTCCCCTGAAGGGGCAGCATGATGTACCCATTGCACCAATGAAGTGGTGGAGTGCTCGCCAGCTCTTCATTGGTGCATCATGACGACCAATCCATGGACATGATGCACTCCTGCACCAGCGGCACTTGAAGGGCTAGACTGTATAAATCCACATTTTATACCATGGTCCTTATAAAGGATCTCCCAGCATGCAGTACTCAATGGACGCTGCATGACGCCATGTTTGATTTGGCAGCGTTCCCATCCGCTATGTTGGAAATTTGTGCCCAAGGAATATCCACAATCTACTTGTGATACTAATAGGTCATCTGTTTCGTAAGAGTGTTAAGATATGTCATCATAATTGAATGACTTTAGATTAATAGTGGTGGTCTAGGTCACAACAACCTTAAGGCCTACATAATTGTTACATTCAGGAGTGTCTTGCCAAAAATAAAACGAGAACCAAGAAAGAAAACGGGCACGTTTTTGTCTTGCTAAAAGGTTGTTTGGATAATCGTTTACAGAAAACGTGCACGTTTTTCTACATCTCTAAAAGAGGTTTTCCCTAGATTCTGCTGTATTTTTTTGTCAATATTATGAAAACGAGTTAGGCAATACACGTTTTCCTCAGCACTCTCTGAAAACTTTTACACAGGTTCATCCTCGTTTTCTTTTGGCAAGACCCTCCAGGTCCATGGGTCTAAAAATGCAGGGAAGAATGTGCTTCCATCCCAAAGAAAACTTTTCACTGTCACTTTGAAAATAAATATGATGAATGGGATCCAATTTCCAATTTTCTGCATAAGCACAAAAAACAAAAACCAGATTTGTATCCAATAATTCAGGATACGGCTAAGGAAATATGGCAGCTAATAGTACCTGAATTCTGAGTCGTTTTAGGCCTAATCGCCCAGCAGGGTCTTTCCAAAAACAAAACGAGATTGCCTCTTTTATAAAATAAAATTTGTTCATATAAACGTGGACGATGGCATGCGCGTTCTTATTGTCCCTCCAAAAGATTTGCAATATGTTTCTATTGAAACATGCACATGTCTGCTGCTGATAACGTGCATGTTTTAAAAATAGGGAAGACGAGAACAGCTTTATCAAAATGATTATTTGCACGTTTCAGTATTCTGAGCTCGTTTGCTTGTTGGCAAAACCCTCCTCACCTCTCTAGTTGGTCGCAACTATAATGTTAACGAGTCTTATTGCACCTGTACAAAAGGCTCTGGATCAATGGCGTCTTTTGTTGTTGGGAGATGACCTGGAACTCTCGCCATTCTCATCAACTATTCATTTATGACACTGCACATGGCCATCAAGATTTTATCACAATCAATATAAGTAGGTTTAACTCGCATTTCTAAGCCTGCATGGTTATGTATCATTATATCCATTGTTTTTTCCCAATGCATGAGACCTGTAGTGTCACTTGCCAGAGCTTCATGCACGCATCAGGACAACCCTATATGGGTTTTATACTTTCCCTTACGGTTGGCATAATGCACATTGCTGGTGAGCAGACTCGACAAACGAGCGCACTCCCTCGCATAGTTAATACATGCAAGCGTCAGGCATGGGTTGCCTACTCCAAGGTTTGTATATCTGGAGGGTGTTGCTCCTATTGTAAAAAGAGCTGTGAGTATATGCCCTCTTTTCTAAACAAGTCATGCACTGCTTCACCAAAGTACTTGCACTCACCACATCAGTCTCACCTACTCATGTCACACACTCTATAGTATATTATACTGACTTCTCCCAGCTAGGTACCTACTCAAAGGCAGCTTTTTTAGCACCATACTTGAATGACCATTTATGAGCAACAAAAGGGACAAGTTATAGCTACATGAAAAGAAAGGACTGGAAACAAGGGCATTTTTAGCCAGCTCTTCCTTTTACTATAGGAGCAACACCCTCCTGAGGGAATGGGGAAGTAGTTAGTACTGATAAAGGTATTGAGTGTATACAAATTGATGTTACTGGTCGGGAGTGAATTATACGGTCATCAAACAAAATTTATATCAAGGTTTCTTTTTTATGCTGTGTGCGCGGCCATGAGACCTGATCTCAAAATATCTCGCGATATTTTAAGCAGGAACCAGATATCAACACAACAACATCTGCCTGTAACCAGCCAAATCGCGAGACCAGAGTTGAAAGTCACTGATGTCAGCATGCAAGTGTCATTCCCTGGAACCAGTCCGGTTCCATAAGGTTACTGTATAAAAAAAAATCAAAAATCCTTCTTGTGGCCCTGTTATGTTCCTTTATGTGCCTATAGATTTCAGGAAATCCTCAAGTCACATGACACTTAAATCCCCATGTCTACTGTCACTTCTGAAAAACAATCTTGTCCCAGTTTTAGAAAGTATTATTTCTATAGCTCGAACCCATCAGCCCCCCCCCCCTACTCCCCTGTTGTTAAAAATGATTACTCCCTTAAGTGGCACGAATCACAATAAATGCTGATCAGCTGATCAAACTTAGAAGTACCCCAGTCTTATCCTTAAACTTACAAACACTCTACTTACAAAGCTACTGTACAATTTGTTCAGCTGCGCAACTTTTGAATATTCCCGCCATTTCTCAAGTGTTGTTGGACAAATGTTGTCTGCTTGTTTCGCTGGTTTGTGGCAGTTGTGGCGGTCTGAATGTAGAAGCTGTAGGTACCAGAGGGAACAAGAGTGGCAGTGTTAATGTTTGTTGTATAGAGAGAGTAGGCTGACACAGCCTTTTCTTACACCACTCACTCTTTGTTTGCTGAACCCTTTAAGGGTCTGTGATGCAGGAGTTTGCTCGACAGCACTTCATTGGTGCATCATACCGACCCTGTGGAAGTGTATCAGCCCTGCAGGATCGTCATGATGCTTGCATCTATATCGACATTTCCGGGGTTGTCCTCCTCATTCAGTATTTCTCTGATGCAGGTACAGATGTGTAGGCTAAACTGTGATAAACTGAAATAACAGTGAAACCATTCTCCTAAACTTGTCTGAGTTCCATCGTTATTCTCATGGAGATTCCTTGTATACCACAGAGTGTCCTGCACTGCTTCATTGTAGAAACTACAGTGCTTCACTGCAATGCAATTACACAATTTATATTGGTTTATTGTTCAGTTCTACAACCATCCCTTGTAGATTCAACACTTATTTTTTTAGAATGCAGGAAACAGAAAGTGCCCCCCATATATAAAAGTATAGTGCCCCCCCCCTGCAAATAACCATTTGCTCCCTTACGCATCTGTTCCGTGTATGTGAAGAGTAGACCGTTTGTACATCCATCAATCAATTGATGTCATAGACGAGATATATATTCTGTGTTCAGTTTTATTGACCCTATGGCTCCGTTTTACCAATAGACAAATAACCTGCACAGATGGCCACATATAGGGTGTCACGTGACCAGACTGTTTGGATAGGACCATATGATGGAGGGGCTGACTAATTCTATACATGTATTGTACAAGGTAGGCCTATAGCATTATAAGTAGTAAGTGCACGTGTGTTTTAAGGATCTATACATTGGGTTTCCAAGTGGCTATAGATCCATAAGTGGGTAGACCATATATGAATTATACTGAACACAGCCAAGCCATAACTTTCTTAATTTCAGACTATCCTATTTATTTACATATGATCATTTTATTTCATGCTGATAAATCAATTTTGAAAAGGAATTTTCAAAAGAAAAAAAAAACTGTTTTGATTCATTGCATCAAGAAGATTTACATCATGTTGTTATCAATAGAAAATAATTGTTGTTGTTTTGTTTTTTTTAAATGAGAAAACTATTTTCTTGTGAGAAATAACATGGGATGATGATACCCAGCAAATTGTCGTCATCTGTCGCCATGATTGGCCATCAATGGTGACTCCTTCTTGAGTGATAACTCACTGCATCATCATCTTTGTGTGTCAGTCTCACATGGCATGGCAATTTATCACAACAGTCGCCAAGATGGCTCTCACTCACTATGTGAGTATATGTCACCCCTTGTCATCCCTCACAAAGCATGGCGACTTATCACCATCATTGCCAATATGATCTCACTCACTGCGTGAGTATGTGCCACTGCCTGTCAACTCTCACTCAGAATGGCGGATTATCACAACCATCGCCAACATGGATCTGACTCACTGCGTGAGTATGTGCCACTCCCAGTCAATTCTCACTCAGAATGGCGACTTATCACCACCATTGCTAATATAGATCTCACTCGCTCCGTCAGTGTGTGCCACTGCCTGTCAACTCTCACTCAGAATGGCAACTTTTCACCTGCATCGTCACATGGATCTCACTCACTGCATGAGTTTGTGTCATTCCTACTTAATCTTCTCTCGGAATGGCGACTTATCACCACCATTGCTAATATGGATCTCACTCACTGCGTGAGTGTGTGCCACTGCCATCAACTCTCACACAAAATGGCGACTTATCACCGTCAACATTGGTCTCACTCAATGCGTGAATTTGTGTCACTCCCAGTCAATGCTCTCTCAGGATGGCTGCTTATCACCACCATCGTCAAGATGGATCTCACTCATTGCGTCATTATCTGTCACTCACTGTGAACTCTCACTCAGAATGGCAACTTATCACCACCGTTGCCAAAGTTGTTGAGACAGCAGCACTGTTCAACATGTGGCCTATCTAGGAAGTGTGGGCATGAATAGTCCAATAAGTATCAAATGTGCTTTGCTTCACACTTATTTCCATGTAATACTTCCGAGCTGAATCAAACAAGATTATATAGAGAAAATATCAATTGAATTTAGATAGAGGTATCTCTAGAATGAAAACAACTATCCATAAACACCTTTTCTCTGGTTAGAGGAAAAATATATAGGGAAATATCTATATCAACACCTTTTCTATGGTTAGAGGGAAAATACAAATGGCAATACCCTTTCTGGCAAAACATATTTTGATTTGGCTGATGTGAGGCTGCATGATTACCAATATCAGTGATGTGTCTGTGATCATGAGCTTGTCATCTAACAAGGTGAGTGATCACCAGCGTGACCATCACTGGTGAGTCTGAGTGATCACCACACTCACCATCCATGGTGAAGCTGTGACAAGGTGCGCATTTCATCTAGCAAGGTGAGTGATCACCCATGTCGCCATCCCTGGTGAGTATGAGTCATCACGATCCTCACCAACCATGGTGAATGTGCGCTATGGCGTGGTGCACGTTTCATCTAGCGAGGTGAGTGATCATTCGCATTGCCATCAGTAGTATATACATGCAAACTGAGCGCAATGGATTAGCTACTAACTAGGTCATGACCTACTGGTAGACCGGAAGTGACCTAGTTTCAGCCAATCAGAGGGCTGGATTTGACAGGAAGTGACGTCATAAGGTCATGACCTAGTTTTTTCGACCAATCAGAGAGCTGGATTCCATTTGACCTAGTGACCTGACCTAGTTGCATAAATTAAAAGAATTGTGCAATACCTAGAGCTGACCTACTTACAAACCGGAAGTGACCTACTAACCTACTTGCAAAAACGTATGACCTACGTATGAGGGTGTATTGTGCAATCCTTGAAAGAAATTACACAATAACCATGACTCATTTTATGATGCAATGTTCCTATGAATTTACGCAATACTTATGACTAACTATTTTGATATGAGATTAAATGCAACAAAGACACAACTCGGTTTTTTTTAATTCAATCTTTTTATTTTTTTCTTCCTATCAGAGTACATGCTAGGTATGAATCATTATAATCAGATATGCTTTGCAAGCAGAGTACATGGATATTATATGGAAAATGAATTCTTGTTGCAGTACCAACTGCACCCGGTCTTGGCTGGAGTAGGACTTTGACTACGGTCCTCTAAGGCCCGCATTCTCTCCATTAAATCCTTCAAGGCCTTTCTTCCTATGTCGTTCTCCTCCAGGGCTACCACTTTGTCCATTAACTCGGCCATGATGATGAGAATCTTGTCTATTACTTCCGCCGTGCTCTGAAGCCCGTCTATCACGTCCAGTTCACGTTTAACTTTTCCTTTCACCAAAAGATTGCTCACGTCTGCTTTGACTGCTACTTCTTCTGGACTCATCTCGAAATTCATTGCCTCTTCTTCTCTCTTTTTCTCAGGAAGGGCCTGACTATTTTGTCCATTAAGTTGAAGGGGACCTGAGAAAACCTTTTCACAGTGTGGTGTGGATCCTTGGTCCGACATGTTTCTATGAGGAAGTTAATGCAGTGGGCTCCACACGTTTTAGCGTAAAAGTTTTACACTTGTTTTCTGCTGAACGACCCGTGACCATCTGACGACTTTTGCATGAACCTCTGGTGATATATAGTAAACGGAGGTAAGCCATAGGGATCAAAGTAGAATACATTCCCGTTATGAGAAACGTAAAATGCCACCCAGTGCTGACCAGGTTTAGAGCTTGGATCTGTGTTACTGACGAAACATGTAGAGGGAATTGGTTTTTTAGGACATTGATTACTGGCAAAAGTTCCCAGGTAGAACCGCCTTGTGTGTGGATGGTTTCCCAGTGCACCTGTTATGTCTGAAGTTCTCATTTTTTTCTCAGTTCATGTGGTAGTCTGTGACAGGAAGACAGTCAGCCGTTAGTTGGATGTTGTTGTCGTAGAAGGAACACAAGACGGCAGATATGGCGTGAGTAGTCGGGGCGGCAAACCTAAGGGAAATGCCCAGCTTTCCTTGCTTGATGAGATTTATACGACTGTCTTCAGGTGCTCTGTCTGGGGTGAGGTCGAAAACAAAGAAGGAATATCCATCTTTGAAATCTTCCAAAGTTATGCCACAGTCTTGCCCCAAAGCCGACAGCCCACTGTCTATGAACATTTGACTGTAGGCTCTGATGCAGTTGCCTGTTTCGAAGTCGGTCTTCAACTCAAACTTTTGATCGTCATATCTCACGCATATTTCCTTCACGTTGAAATGCCTGCAGTTGAAAGGATTTTCTGTCTTAGTCCCAGCAGCTGCTGTTTCCTTTATCATACACAAGACTATCCTGGTGGGGATCTGAGTAGTGTCAGGTTGAGTCCAACTGTAGTCTTGTGAGCCGCCGTCCAAAGTGTGTTTAGTTACTTTACACCTGGCTATGTGATAGTTGAAAGGGCCCCAATGTGGATTCCTGACACTGCTGACGTGAGTTTTCACCACCTCGTCGTCGACACATTTTTGGAGAAGTGTCATTTCAGCTTTGGTGATTTTGACCCAGTAGTTTTGATCGGCTGCTTGCATCATGTAGTAATTGGGCTGATTTTTTTCAAATATGAACTTGATTTCACAGTTCGGAGGCAGCACCTTGCACTGTTTAATTAAATCCAGGTGCGGCTTCATTACTAAGGCATGCTTGTTGCGGGCACTGAACTCTGCTCTCCGTGCCGTCCATCCAGCATTTTCGCCCGCTCTGGCTTCCATGTGACCACAGGTGTCTTTCATGTACTTTTGACACCCTTTCAACCGAGTCTCTTTGTCTTCTTTGTTGCAACAAATTGTGTCCAAAATGTAGGCCTTGAGACCATAGTCTTCATTGTTGCCGGTGACTTTCTCCCCATTTATCAGCAACTGGCAGGAAGCAAAGAGAGCGTGTGCCAAGTTGTTGACTGGAGCAGCTTCTATGCCTACGGCAAGGTGAGTTGTTCCGTCTGCCGCCACGGCTTCCAGTTCCATGTACAGCTCAGTTTCTGAGAGGTCTGTGTACAGGTTGCTTGGTTCGAAGGTGAAGTCAAATGATTCAGTGTGTGGAGTCAGGGCATTGTTGGTAGTTTTGGTTATTTTTTGACATTTTAATATGTCCTTTTGAGTGACAGGCAAGGCGTGTAGGTCTAGTTCACCTACTGCACATACCTGACCCTTGGGATGAAGGAGACTCATGACTAGAACAAGGTCCTTCCTCTAGCTTGTCCTCTGCCTCTGCCGCGTTGCCCCTTACGTCCTCCGTGCTTGCCGGTTGCTCGTCGTTTGACTGGAGGAGGTTCAGATGTACCTTTTATGTATCCTTGAGCAGAAGAAGCAGCCCTTTTGAGTAAGTTCTTCCCTGTAGCTTTACTTCTCCTAACTACACTTTTCTTGAAGCCTTTTCCTGTTACCACGTCGGACAAGACTCCAGCTCCTGTAGTAAGCAAGGCTTTGCCTGCAGATTTGGCAGCCGAGCGTCCTATTTTACTTAAGAGGGGAACAGCTCCTCTCAGTAAACCACCTATTAACGAACCAAGTCCGTGCCCTCTTTGTCTGCCCCTGCCACCGTACGCTGGTAAAGCACCGTTCCCAAACTGTGATTTTCTGTAGTATTCAGCGTACTGACCCCTAGGGGCCAGGTATGGAGGTGTTCCATAGTAGTGAAGCATGGTAATATACTCCTATCCTTGAAGAGGTCTGAAGGCAAGTACCACCGACACTGATCCGCTTTCAAATGGTATAGGTTCCCCAGTCTTGTCTCTTAAGTATATCCCTATCTGTCTGAAGGTGGTTTTAGTGACTGGCAGATATATCAAGTTCTGGAAACTTATGGTCTGCATGTCACCGTTGTAGCGATTTATGTTGATTTGCCTCAGAAGGGGTGCTTTAGAATCACCCACAAGACTGTGCTTGACTATGTCAGAGTACACGAAAGCACATCGACTTTTGAACTGAAGGTCTACCACGTAGGGGCTTTGTGTCTTTCCACTTAGGAAAACACTTCCGTCAAAACCTAATTGTTTCCCTAAGTTTTCTGGGAGTTGCATGACCACACCAGGAGGCAAGGAAACTACACTTTTCATTGTGTATTTGTTGTAGTGAAACACGGTGGCTTTGTTGTTTTTCCTGTAGTTTCTTAGTTTTCTCACCAACATGCTCTGTAGTTTATTTATGGTCCTGTTCAAGTATCCTATCAACTCTGAGTTGCTTTCCAGGTTCACACCTTCTAAGGCAAACATATTGTAGATACTACCTTCCTTGAAGTAATACTTAGACAGGTATCTGCTAATTTCCTTGAAGCGTGTACATATTTTCACAGCCTGTAACTGACTGGGAGAGAGCGGAGAAACATTAGCAGAGTCTGTGAAGACGGCCTTTTCTTCAAAAAAAGAAAGAGACCTTTTTTCCCTGTCATCCATAGACATCACTTCAGCCACAGCCGACGATATTTCCCTTTTCTCTCTGCCTGCCGTGTCACGCTCCCCCTCAGCCTCCTCCTCTTCCTTTTCCTCCTTCTCTGGCGTGGGTTGGTTAGAAGTGAATCCTCCAGATGGCGTCTCAGTCGCAGCAGCAGGAGTTGGTGGACTTTCACTTGCAGGACCAGCAGGAGGAATGGTTTCAGTCGATCCCACAGGGTTGACATGACGTAGGTTTTTTGTTATTTTTACTCCTCTCTTCAAAGCAGATTGGGCTGATAAATTTGATGTAGAGCTTGAAGCTCTACTGAAGACACTATGGGCTCCTGGTTTTTCCAGAGGAAAAAATTCTCTTCTGCGTTTGTTCAATAAAGCTACTACAGAGCGGAGGTTGTTTGTCAGGTCGTTTTCTCCCTGTACCAAGAGAATGGGTTCTTCTTTGACGTTGTACCACGTGGTAGGACAGGTTATTTCTTGAAGAGCACACTCTAACTGAGTAGGAGAGTTAATGTATTCTGCCAAAATTGTATTGTAACTAGTTAAAGTGTTGTCAGGAAAAACGTTCATAGATGAGTTACTAGGTAAAGTTAAGGTAAACGCCATTTGTTTATGTTTTTGACAGGTTCCCAAGAGTTAAACTTGTCTCCATAACCCTTCCACTTGATCAAGGCTTCTCTTTTCTTGCCTTTTCCTCTGTATTTTACTATTTTTTCTATGTTGTAGCGTCTTCCGTGACGGACTTGCACCTTCTGGACCTCAGGTTCGTAGAAGCTTCCTTTTATCTCTTCTCCAAGGAGATCTTTCAGGTGGTACCCTTTGGGCGAAATGTTGTCGACTGTGTATATTTCCTCAGTCCAGTTAGGTTCGTACCCTCTGTTAAATGTTTTCTTTGTTTTCAACATTCGCACTTGATTTTTTCTCTTCAACTGAAGGACAGGAACTTTTTTCTTTTGAGGTTGATCGTACAACCTGTAGAACAAGACTTCAGAGTTGTCTTTATTTATGTCTGAAGGGGCAGCTCCTAAGGCTTTGTGGTAAGTCAAATTGTAGGACTTAACCAAGTCGGGCAGCAAGTCAACCCATTTGTAGTTATTGAAATGAGAAAAACATCTCCACATTTTTCCTTGTAAGGTAGAGTTGAACCTTTCGGCTAAGGCACACTTCACTTCGTCGTTCTCTCCTGTGAAAAAATTGATTTTTTGATCTTCACAGTGTTTTTTGAAAATTTTGTTGACAAACTCTTTGCCCTTGTCAGTTTGAATTTGTTGAGGTTTTCTTTCTTTGCTCATTTTTTTGAAAGCCTCTGTCACGTCATCAGCTCTCTTACTTTTCACAGGTTGTCCAAAACCATACCTTGAAAAAACATCTATTCCCGCTAGAATGTACTGGTATCCTTTGTTTTCCTTTGAAAATTCTCGCATGTCTATGAGGTCAAGTTGCCACTGTTTGTCTATCCCCCATGTTTGTGTTTTTCTTCTTGGAAATCTTCTCTTGTAAGGTTTGTGTCTGGTGTAAGCGTCTACATCTTCCAAAGCTTGTTCTATGTTTTTTTTCTTTGTTTTCTTGAAGTGATGACGTTGAAGTTTAGAAACGCTGGTGAAACTTCCAGGTTGTTTAGGATCTGTGTAAAACCTGAGCACATCTTTTTTCAAAGCCTTGTGCGCCATATAAACTTACGTCCAGTTCCTTTTTGACTTACTTTCCTCTTCTTTATAGGGGAAGCTCTTTTCAAGGGACTGGCAGCAAAGGAAGGACTGTGCCCTGCAAAAGCCGACTTGTTTTTGACAAATTTTAAGGTGGGGTTCAGCCTTTTAACTGCTCTCATGAAAACCTGGCTTCCTTTAGGTTGGTCCTTTTTCAAAGACTTTGGTCGGGCAGCAAAAGCTAACAAATCTGTTATGTCAGTTCCAGGCACACGTTCCCCGTTAACATATATTTCTCCGTCTCTGTTCCAATTCAAAATTTGACTTCCGTGACGAGATAATTCTCTGTATAGATTTTTAGCAGTCGTTCTGTAACTTGCAGGTATTCTTTCTTTTATGTCGGCGTCCATACCCTCTGTGTTGTCTCTTGCACGAGGTTTAAAGCCTTCCTCCCCTTTGAACTCGTCTACACTGTCTCCGTCTGAATCGTCAGGAAGTGGTGGATCGTCTCTAGTCTCTGTGAAAGTGTGGTCAGCATCATCGTCGCCGTCGTCGGTGTCTTCTAAAGAATTGTTTACACCCCCAGCTGCTGCTGCTGCTGCTCCTGCAGGACCTTGTCCTACTGCTCGACCAAAATAGGGACCTTCCCTACGTTGTCCTAAGGCCTTGGCTTTTTTAGTTAAAATTCCCGACTTTATCATAAGTTGATTGTACTGCCTTAACTTTTCCTTCAGTTTGAGGTTAGGAGAGTTAAGCACCTCATGTGCTTTACTTTGAAGGTGGTTCAGGACTTGAACCAGGCTGGAATCAGGAGTTAAACCTTCTCTTAAAAGTTGAGTGCTGTAGTACTGGTCTTGAACACTAGGTCCAGGCTGGGGAGGAGAGGAAGGACTAACAAAAGAAGATTTTTTTTCTCGGGGAACAAGATCCGCCCTTACGAGGGCCATCCTTGAATAAGACATGATTTTTTTATCGACGTGCTCCTATGAGACCTGTTATCAGGGGTAAGGCGAGGCCCAAAATGGTTCCCAAAAATCCTCCCTTTTGCTCAAAGGTTTTCCTCTTCTGCTTAACGGTAGCCTTGTGCCTTGTGACTGACTTGAGTTCTTTCTTGTAGGGTGATAAACGTTTGACTGCGTCGGACTCGTTACGCAACAGGTTTTTGTTCATTACGTTGACGCAAATTTGACTCATCAACCTAATGACCTCATCGCTGAGACCTTTGATAATGTGGGAACACTCTGCCGAGGAACACTTGGATATGTGTTTCAACAAGTGGTAATGTTTCCTAATTGTTTTAAATTTTCCTCCAGAAGGAGATCTTTTGGTCACCATTCTATTTTTTTCTTTTCGAAGCTGAAGCTTGAGGAATGAAAACCAAGGTGTTCCAAGGAGTTGTTATGCTGTTTCTTACCCTAAGCTCGTTAGGTGTGCTCTGCTTAAAGTCCAATAGGATGTATGAATGCTTCTCTTTGGTTTCTGAGTTATATACCTCCGTCAAAAAGGATTTCTGTCCTGGAAAGGCCTGTTTGCTGATGTGCCCTATCTGACTCATGTCTCTAGGGTTTTTAAAAACAACTAGGTAGTGTGCATTTAAGCTCAAGGTTCTGAAGGCAGGATTGTTGAAAAACAAGTTTTGAGTAACAAAAATTACACTTAAACTGCGATGGTGAGAGCCCACAGTGAAAAGTTTCATTATGGTGGGAACGTACTCGGGATCCATGAGATCGTCTATTACGACCAGTCCATGTTTAGTCACGTCTCTTTCATCCTCGAACAAAAAGTCTTCTGAAAGAAGACCTTTGTTAAACTTAACCCCCAACTTCACCATTTCGTCGAATCCATCTTGCCATTGACTGTAGCAGTAGTATATGTCGTGTATTTTTGGAGTAACAAGCTCGTCTACACCTTTAATCAACTTGAAAACAAGTTGACTTTTCCCACAAGAAGTAGGTCCAGCTATGATCATTGTGAAGGGGCTTTGTAGACGTGGGTCAAAAATGATCTCCTTTTCCTTGTGTTCCATGTTGGACGATATCTTAAACCAAAGTGACCAAAGGAGCAACCTCGTCCTCTTTTAAACCAGTAGAACCCTTGTTCAAACCTTCCACGTAAAGAGCTACATCAGAAAGTCCCATGTTGTATAGACTGGCTATTAGGCAGCTTGGATGAGATATTTCTCTATATTTCCAAACCATCAGAACTTCGAACACAGGATTTGTGACACCTTTTTTCCCTGGAACAGGGGTGGATATCAGGTTAAGCTCGTGGTTGCTCATTCCAAGTTGAGTTCCCAGTTTCCTCCAGTCAAGCTTTTTGAACTTGTCTGCCAGGTTGACGAACAAAGTATCAACTTTCCACTGTTCTGGAGGAATTTCACAATGGTCCACTACGTTGTAATATCCCATGTACCATCTACAATAATCAGTTAGATCGTAACGACCTATGTCACTTAATGCATGTCTCAATACCATCCACTTGCAACGCACGTTCTTTCTACTCCATGAAATAAGCATTTCTCTCCCCATAGAACGAAGAGACGGTATTTTTTCCATGTAATCCATTAAACTTAGTCTAAGTCCTAAGTAAACTCCTAATCGAGGGTAGTCTTTTTCAGATATTTTTTCACTGACCTTGAATAACAACTCGTCCGAAAGGTGAAACTCCATAGCGTCCAAATAAAAGGTGTTGAGCAAGTAAGGCAGGCAGGTAGGAAGGCAGGCAGGTTATGACAGGCTAGAAAGCATACAGTTGACTTATATAGGGTAGGGTAGGGTAGGGTAGGGTAGGGTAGGGTAGGGTAGGGTAGGGTAGGGTAGGGTAGGTGGGTAGGTGGTTTAGGTGGGTGGGTAGGTGGGTGGGTGGGTTAGGTGGGTTATTTTGGGCGGCCAGCCCGGGCCAACAAGCCCCAAACCCCCCATACTTGAGGGGTGCCCCCACCCCCCCACCCCATAGTTTTTTAAACCCAACCCCACCCTTTCCTACCCTACCCTACCCTACCCTACCCTACCCTACCCTATTTTATCCTACCCTATTCTATCCTATTCTATATATCTCTCCCGTTCCCTTCCCCCTGTTTAGGTAAGCATGTTACATCGTTCTTCGTTCGTTTAAATTTGTTATGACGTTGAGTGTAAAGCGAGCTGATTGTGGTGAAAACAGTGAGTAAGGGAGATAAGCTGGGTGCACCACATAGCCAGATAAAACCAAACTTTTTCTTTCTCCTCTACACTGAAACGATCCAGGGACGATGATGGGATGTGAAATATGGGGCAGGAGGAAAACAAAGTTTTGGTTTCTAAGCACTCAGCTAGAAGTTCCAAAATAGACATGAAGAAATGAAGACGCTGGTTAAGTAGGCGGGGATTTTCTTTGGCGTGATGCTCTTCTGCCGCTTTCAATGCTTCCACATGGAAGGGGTTTTTCAGTGGGCCTTTTCCCTTTCTTCCATGCTTCAGGGCATAACCCAAGGTTTCCACCGCTGAAAATTTCGACAAGTTATGACTCAAAACCATTTTCCTCAAGGTTTTTCTGTCTTTGGATGTAAAACTTGATTGCACTGAAGAAAAAACTAAGTATAATTTTTTCCGGTGAAGAACACATTCTTTCAAGTATTTGCACACGTACCTGAAACAAATAGAAGAGCAACATATAATTTCATTTCTTTCCCTCACATATGTCAGAACTTGAGTGTCGTCGGGGTGACGTTGTTCTAATACACGCTGCAGGGAGTAACGCGACATAGTAGGTCGAAGGTTGTTGTGTCAAATAACGATGGTTTAGTCCCCGTTTAACCTTTATAGGAAACCTGTCAGTCTTTCCTTATCGCAATTTCCTGAAATGATTTATTGCTCAAGGACGAAACAAACGTCAGGGTCAGTGCCTGAGCGTTCTGAAAAGAGGGGAAAACATGTGGAAGGGTGGGTTTGGCCCAGGGGCCTTACCCGGAGGATCATCGTTTATTTTTGTTCAGTTTTATTAGGAGGACCAAAAATTAGATACGGGGTAGGCTGTTACCACCTTCAGCTGACCTTTTTCATGGGAGGTAGTTATTTCAGTAATAACTCTCACAACATGACAGCATCCATGGTAATTGTGGCCAATCTCTGTCCTGAATCCTCTTTCATAGAAAATTTTTGAACCTAAAGAGTGTGTAATTTTGTCTGGGTGAAGTAAAGTGGCTTTAATTAAAGCCTTCACCATAGTAGAATCGATGAAAACTGAATTACCAGGCCCTCCCCCCAAAGGTTGATCCCTTAGAAAAAAGGGTTTTTGTCTGTCTGAAATGAATTTCTTTGAACTTCCAGAGGAAATGGAATGTCTAGACATTAAGTGTACCATGGCACCATGTCCCAAAAGAACACCTGAAAAAAAACTTTCCCCATTTTCTGAGATAAGTTTTTTCACAGAGGGTCCACCAGGAACCAATGCAGTGGTTTGGTTGTGCAAAAAGCATTGTTTGAAGTTACAGTTAGGAGGGATGTAAAGATCCCTGTTCAAATTTTCAGGACAGAATTTCCACACAGCCCACACCTTACCTTCTTCTACGCCCCTCCTGATGTCTGAAATAAACACCTCCTGACGCCTTTTGTGACCTACGGTCAAAGACAAAGGCAAAGGACAAAAGTTAGCCATGTCTGCTTGAGAGAAGCTAGTTCTGATAAATGACGAATGGTCTGCGTTAATTACAGAATGGTAACAACAAGACTCGTTTTACAAGCCTCACCCTGAACGTTGACTGAACGTTATCACGTTTTTTATTTGAGTTAAGCTTTTTTACTTTTTTCCAAAACAACACTGACTAAGTGTAAAACATACTATGAATGGAAAAGCACGGTTATCTACGACTCATGGACGTGGTTGTACGTTATCTGAACGACAAGGGAACGTCCCAGCATCGTATCAGGATAGTTACTATAAAGTAGACTTGAGCTGCTCGATCTTCATCAAACCTTTTCTGACGTTTGTCTGCTGTTCGCCGTCCTGCTCCTGCACCTTCCAGCCCTGCCACCCTTTCATCTTCAAGGAGAACAATGCCTGGTCGCATGAAGACGGGACTTAGTGTCAGGAGAGGAGGAGCTAAAAAACTGGCTCCACTAACTTTTACTACTTCTAAACAGACAGTGGAAAAGGCGTCGGGCATCGCCCCTCCTCCTACCTCTCCAGCCTCACCTGATAAACCACCTGCAACTCCTGCTCGGCTTCCAACTGAAGTGCCTGATGCAGGAGAACAGGAAGCCGCTCTTGCAGCTCTTCATGGCGAAATCACTGATTTCCTGGATCGCGTCCGGGATCGCTCTCCTCAGGAAGCTGGCGACGGCGATTTTGACATCAGGGAATACATCAATCCCCCGGCACCTTTGAACTACCAACCCCCCACTGAAACACCTACGTCCGCCTCTTACTCACCCGTGACTCCGGAGGAACCTTCTCCCCAGGTCAGTCCAATTAAGGTTATAGACCTTACAACCTCATCACCGGCAGTTAAACCCATAGAAGTGGTGGACTTAACACAAGGGACACCTTCACCTGCTCACCGCGGGGGGTATTCGCAGGTAGAGGTTATAGATTTAACCGGCCCTTCTCCTCTGTACTCTCTCCCGGTTCCAGTAGAGGAGCTGCTTCTTAAAAGCCCGCCGGAAAAAAGAAACTGTTCCAGTGAGAAAGAAGGGGAGCCTAAGAAAAAAAGACAGAAGCGCGCCTACCACAAGAAAACCCCTGTCTCTACCCCTGCTTCAGATTCCTCAGCGACTTCATCCTATGGTGCCGAGCCAATTGGTTCTGTCCCAGGTGTTCCTTCTCCTAAAGACAAGTCACACAGGCAAAAGTTTGGGGAGGGCACTGCCCCCAGTTCTTCCAGCAAGCTTGTGGGCTTTAGGTCAGTGCCTTTGGTGGTAAAAAAGTGGCCTGCTCGATTTGGTTTCCAAGAAAAGTCACCTGCCCCCAACCAAGTTTTTTATCCGGAAGGGGATAACAACGCCTGCATAGAAATATACAGGGAACCTAGCATCAGGGGAGTATGCTTGAGAACCTACCTGGACAAACCTTACGAGCGGTGCTTGAACCTAGAGGCGCGTGAATTCAGGAACTTAGTGGACCAGATAGAGTGCATCCTAGGAAAGTACAAGGAGTTACACCGCCTAGCTGCCCTTGGAGAGAGGAAGGTGGATAATCTTTTGTTGTCCTTGAACCAAGACTGCACCGACCCCAGTGGAGGCCGGGCTATGGTCCTGGTAAACTTGTACAAGGGAACTCCTAAAGTTCACATAGGAACAACCAGCTACGTGGAGGAAATGAATGCCTCGGTGTCTTCCAGCTTCAGAATGCCCCCCTCAGCCACACACTGCGGACACACTGTGTCCCCCTTCATTCTGGAGGACATAAAATCACGAGTTGGTCCCTTCCTAGACGAAACGACCGATTTCTACTCTGGGTAAGTGGTCAACTTTGTATAGTGTCTGGTCAACAGCTCCTTGTTAAGTGCTTTTACA
Organism: Acholoe squamosa; assembly: GCA_949317995.1. Classification (NCBI taxonomy): domain Eukaryota; kingdom Metazoa; phylum Annelida; class Polychaeta; order Phyllodocida; family Polynoidae; genus Acholoe; species Acholoe squamosa. The sequence goes on from OX439044.1 coordinate 65,867,686, forward strand.
TTATGATGTATATCAGCTAATTTGTAGTTAGATTTAGATGTACTCCGTTATTAGTCAACATAGCCCAGCGTAGGTTTAAGTTCCATATGTACTCCATGTATACTTAGGTTAGGTTTTTAGTTATAAGTTTGTATATAGAACATAAAGTGAAACAAGAAAAAGAAACCTTAAAAAAAAAAATGCCGCCCAAAAAGGTAAAACAACTTTACACCGTCAACTGTCCAATGTGTAACACCCCTAGACCTCCACGTTTGGTAACTGTAGAAAACAGTGGAAAAACTTTATGTAACTCAGATTCTTGTAGAAGAGAAACTTTTTCCGACAGCTTAGAACTTCCAAAAGAAATAGAAAAAAATTCTTTGCATAAAAGCAGTTACCGTGACAACTTCAAGTCCATAGCTTCAGGTTTGGCTGTGCTTGGTAAGCTTCAGTCCATTTTCAACGTCAGAATGACAAGTTTCAACAAAGACTTGGGAGCCAAACAGGTAATAGAGGCGCTTACCTCTATTCATAGAAATCAAGTTATGGCTTACAAAGTGGCTGTCTCTTTTGGAAGGTTGTTGTCTTCCTCTAAGGAGGAAGAAGAAGAAGAGAAAGTCATGTACTTTCATGCTTCTGCCAACAACTCGTCTTTGTTCTATGACAGTGAAAGTCATAGAGACCCTTACATTTTTATAAGGGACGACAAAGACTTTGCAGAGTGTTTAGATTTAATAGAAAACAACATTAAAGAAGACACTCAAAGACCCTCTACTAAATGGAGTGTAATAGGCAACGTGAACGCCAACATCACACTGATAAGGGCTACGGGAGGAGAATATCTTTTAGGTAAAATGAAAACTGTTCCACCAGGTTTAAGACAAAGAGGAATGCAACACTTTCACAGAGACCCTAAAACCAAAAGGGCTTACAAGGACAACTTGTGTTTCTTTAGATGTCTGTCTTTCTTCCTGTATGAATCTTTAGAAAAAACTCAAGAGCTTTTCCTTGAAGCCTATCCAGGGGTGAACAAGGAGACTTTTGAGGGCGTTAACATAAGAGATTTAGACAGGTTAGAAAAAATGTTTGAAGTTAACATAAGAATCTTTTACCTTCCCTCTTTTGGTAAAAGAAAGGGTCGACCTAAAATTATAAGGTCAAACATGTGTTCATCCAAGAAAATCATGAACTTGAACTTACACAGAAACCATGTAAGTTTAATAACTAACATGGGACTGTATGGTAAAATGTACCCCTGTGAAAAGTGTCATAAAGTTTTCACTCGTAGCTTCCTTTTGAAACAACACAATGGGGTGAAAAAAGATTGCACCAAAGTCAGCTTCAGGTACAAAGGTGGAGCATACAATCCATCCAAAACAGTTTTTCAAGTTTTAGAGGAACTGGGAATAGTTTGTTCACCTGAGAAAAAAATATACCCCTATAAAATTGTTTTTGACTTTGAAAGCTATTTCGTCCAACCTGAAAATTCGTCCCCAGAAAATGCTAACACTGTGATAGAAAAAACTCACATACCCCTTTCTGCCAGTGTAGCTTCTGATTTTCCTGGGCATACAGAACCAGTGTGTTTTGTCAGAAATTTCAACAGGGACGACGATCCTTTGGTTAAAAATGTGTTGGAACACATAAACAACTTGGGGCAGTTGATAGGAGAACAGGTGAAAGAGAATTTTAGAGATGTTTTAGACGAACTAGACTCTCTAGAAGAAAAACAAAAGGAACTAGAACATAAAGCTAGCAAAGTTTTTCCAGCAAAGAACAAAAAAAATCCCCAAAAAAAAATCTCCCATGTTCTTGAAGTAAAGGAAAAACTTCTTACCTACATAGAAAGAGTCCCTGTTCTAGGTTTCAACTCTGGAAAGTATGACATTAATTTGATAAAAAAGGAATTTCATTCTTTTTTTATAGACACAGACAAAACAGAAATGAAAACCATAAAAAAATGCAACAAGTACATAGCAGTGTACACAGACCATCTTCTTTTCCTTGACATGTTTAACTATTTGGCACCAGGTTATTCCTACGCAAACTACCTGAAAGCCTTTCTAAAAGGGAAAGCTGAAAAAGGTTTTTTTTCCCTACGAGTGGATGGACAACATAAGAAAACTGAACAACAAAGCTCTTCCTCCACGCCACTGCTTCTACAGTTCTTTGTCGGGTGGTGGAATAAGCAAAGAAGATTATCTTGAATGTAAAAAGGTCTGGAAAGAAAACAAAATGAAAACTATGAAGGACTACTTGATATATTACAACAACCTGGATGTTAAACCCTTTGTTTTAGCCATAAACGAGCACACAAAATTTTTTATAGATCGTGGGGTAGACATGTTCAAAGACGGTTTAACTTTGCCAGGTTTAACCTTAAAGTTTCTTTTCAACAACACTGCACCTAATGCCACTCCTTACATTCTTTTTGGTGAGAAAGAAAAGGATGTTCACTCCTTGCTCAGACGCAACTTAGTAGGGGGTCCCTCTATTATTTTTCACAGACATCACAAAAGTGGAGAAACAAGAATAAGACAAAAAAAATACGGGTCACAAAGCAAAGTATGCAGACACATAGTAGGGGTAGATGCTAACAGCTTGTACCTCAAGTGCATGGGTGAAGAGCACTGCACAGGTTATTATGTGGTGCGCAGGAAAGAAAACGATTTTCAAGCTGTTTGCAGTCAACAAATTAGCTACTCAGCCACAGAATGGTTGCGATACAAAACTGTGACAGACAAAGTCAAGATATTACACCAATACAACTACGGGGAAGTAGTATTGGGTTCAAGGAAAATAAAAGTGGACGGATATGATCCAGCTTCAAAAAAAGTATACCAGTTTCACGGGTGCTACTGGCATGGTCACATATGTCACCTCACTAAATCAGTTTTGAGAGACCCCAATGGAAAGACATGGTTAGAAGAAAAAAACCAAAATACCATTTTGACTACCCTATATCTTCAATCGTTAGGTTACCAAGTAGAGGAAAAGTATGAGTGTATGTGGTTGAAAGAAAAAACTGAAAACTTGTGCAGAGAAACAAAAAGTGAATGGGAAATTAAAAGACCGTTGTGCCAAGGCAGAAAAAGTCAGGATGAAATACTGAGAGGGGTTTCTAAAGGAACAACTTTTGGACTTATCCAGGTAGACATAGAAACACCTGAACACTTGAAAGAAAAATTCAGTGAAATGACACCTATTTTCAAAAACTGTTTAGTAGGAAAAAAAGACGTAGGTGAACATATGAAACGTTACCTGGAAGCAGCAGGTAAGCTAAAACAACCGCAACGCCAACTTATAGGCAGCTACCACGCAGAGGGAATTTTGTTGGGAACTCCTCTCTTGAAGTGGTACCTGGAAAAAGGTTTGGTAGTTACGACAGTACACCTTCTCGTAGAATACACTCCAGAACAGACTTTTTTACCCTTCATGGACGAAGTAACCAAAGCTAGGAGGAAGGGCGACGAAAATATAGACTGTAAGATTTTGTCAGATCTGTACAAACTTTTGGGAAATGGTTCATACGGAAAAACCATATGCAACAAACAAAACTTTGTTCAAACAAAGTATCTTCACCCCTCTAAGGCAAGACGTTTGGCCATGCACTGGTCAGTGCAAGATGTGCAAGACATAAGTGACAACACGGTAGAACTGTCCTGTTTGCCCACCTCCATCACCTACGATCTCCCAGTTCAAATAGGGTTCATGGTATACCAATATGCCAAACTTAAAATGTTGGCTTTCTATTACGACTTTCTCCTTGAATACATAGACGAGAAAGATTTTGAAATGTGTGAAATGGACACTGACAGTTTTTACTTTGCTTTAAGTGCAGAGAAAATAGAAGACGTAATTATTCCTGAAAAACGTGAAGCTTTCTTCAGAGAACGTCACAAATGGTTGCCCTCTGAATCATGTGACAACAGTCACCACAGAGAGACCTATGTTCAGACCAAAGTATTGGGTGAGCTGTGGCTGCCTCAACCATGTTGTAAGAGCCGTCTGGCGTTTGACAAGAGAACCCCCGGGTTATTCAAAGTGGAGTGGGAAGGTGACGAAATGACTGCCTTGAACTCCAAATGTTACATAGGCACAGGAGTAAATGTGCCCGTTAAAATGAGTTGCAAAGGTGTAATTCAAAAACAAAACCCCCTGACCACTGACAAGTACAAAGAAGTACTGGACAGTGAAAATGTTGTCACGGTAGTCAACAAAGGATTTAAAGTAGTAAACCACAGCGTTACGACTTACTCTCAAAGGAAACAAGGTCTAACCTATCAGTACATAAAGAGACAAGTATGTGAAGACGGTGTAAGCACCCTACCCCTTTCTATATAAAAAATGGTTTCTTTTTCTAGTTTCACTTCCAGTTGTACATTTCGTTGAAAGAAAAAAAAAGTTTTAAACAAATTGTTCAAATGAACAAATTTCCTTCATAGAAAACAGTGTTAAAATGGAAAATGTTCATTTGAAAAATTGTTCAAACGAACATTTGTTCAAATGAACATTTTTCCCCATAGAAAACAGTGTTAAAATGGAAAATGTTCATTTGAACAATTGTTCAAACGAACATTTGTTCAAATGAACATTTTTCCCCATAGAAAACAGTGTTAAAATGGAAAATGTTCATTTGAACAATTGTTCAAACGAACATTTGTTCAAATGAACATTTTTCCCCATAGAAAACAGTGTTAAAATGGAAAATGTTCATTTGAACAATTGTTCAAACGAACATTTGTTCAAATGAACATTTTTTCCCATAGAAAACAGTGTTAAACTGGAAAATGTTCATTTGAACAATTGTTCAAACGAACATTTGTTCAAATGAACATTTTTTTCCATAGAAAACAGTGTTAAACTGGAAAATGTTCATTTGAACAATTGTTCAAACGAACATTTGTTCAAATGAACATTTTTTCCCATAGAAAACAGTGTTAAACTGGAAAATGTTCATTTGAACAATTGTTCAAACGAACATTTGTTCAAATGAACATTTTTCAAATAAAAAAATGTGTACTGTATCATGAAAAAAAACTAATAAAAAAGTAAGAAAAGTGAACTGTATCACCCAAAAATAAAAAAAAACTTTTCACAAAAGTGAACGCTGTACATGTTCACGACAAAAAATAAAAAATCCGGCGCTGAAGAAATTAAGTTGGAACAGAAAAAAAGTGGTACCAGATTTCTTAACTCATAGCGTCACGTTCACCAGACTATTAGTATCTGGTTAGATTTAAGCAACCATTTTAACATGGAAAGTTTAGAAGCTATGCTTGTGGAGCAAACCACAGAAACTCCACCTTATGACTATTACATGCGTCCAGTTTTACAAAGTGTTGCTTCATATAATCAAGCTTCTTCTATAACACCTGACAATGATATAAGTTCTGTAGCATGTGGATGTTCAGAGAATTTCTTTTGGGAAATAATACCTGCAGAAAACATTGGTTATTTTAGAGGAGCTGAACCAGACACTGTTGACCACTGTATAACTAGTGTTAAAATGTACAAATATTTCTCTTCAGCTTTTTGGGACGCCTACAGAAACTGCATGTACTATTGTCGAGTGAAAAAAGTTAACTTGATAATGCATGATTGGTGTATAGGAGTATATCAATTGCACACTGAACCTGGCTGCCCAAGACACTACACAAGGTACACTTTAGGAAGTGTAAGAAAGTTTGCTCTTACTCTCCAAGAGTTAGAATGTAATCCCATAGTAGGAGTGTTTTGTCAGTGTAATTGTAAACTGGAAGTATCTGCTATTGCTAAAACTATTTGTTTCACATGTCTGCAGGTCTCTCTGGAACTTCATGCCTTAAGTATACCTGGAGTGAAAAATCATTTCTCCTTTGAGGTAAACTTTAAGGATGGTTTTTTATCTGGTCCTTTACCTGGACCCAAAAACAGTCAAACTTACTTCCTGGCCCAGGCTTTGTTCGAGCATGCTATATCTAACATAGCCAAACTTAACAGTTATTGTTTCCACAACACATGGAAAACAAGTCTCACTGGCCAAAGCTGGTATCAAGCAAGTAAATTCACACACAACAAATGTTTTTGTAGTATATGTGCACGCCCCGGAAATGGAAAATCTGTCTTCATCTGTAAATATTGTGTCTAATAAAAAAATATAATCTGTTATGTGAAATAAATGAGTTGTGTTTTATTTTAATGCATGAGTCATAAGTATTGCGTAAATCCATAAAAGTATTGCATCAGAACATTGTGTAAATTCTTACAAGCATTGCGCAATGCACCCTCATACGTAGGTCATACGTTTTTGCAAGTAGGTTAGTAGGTCACTTCCGGTTTGCAAGTAGGTCAGCTCTAGGTATTGCGCAATTCTTTTAATTTATGTAACTAGGTCAGGTCACTAGGTCAAATGGAATCCAGCTCTCTGATTGGTCGAAAAAACTAGGTCATGACCTTATGACGTCACTTCCTGTCAAATCCAGCCCTCTGATTGGTTGAAACTAGGTCACTTCCGGTCTACCAGTAGGTCATGACCTAGTTAGTAGCTAATCCATTGCGCTCAGTTTGCATGTATATACTACTGCCATCCCTGGTGAGTGTGGGTGATCACGACCCACTCCATCTGTGGTGAACCTGTGCTATCACAAGGCACTCATTTCATCTAGCGAGATGAGTGATCACATGAGTCCCCTTCCCCAGTGACAGTGAGTGAGTGTGAGTGATCACAATCCTCGCCATCCATGCTGAACATGCGTTATGACATGGTGTGCATCTAATCTAGCGAGGTGAGGGATCACCTATGTTGCCCTCCCTGGTGAGGGTGAGTGATCACGATCCTCGCCATCCATGGTGAACATGTGCTATGACGAGGTACATGTTTTATCTAGCAAGGTGAGTGATCACCATTGTCTCCATCTCAGGTGAGTCTGAGTGATCACCATCCTATCCATCTGAGGTGAGGTCATGTGATCACCACCATGGCTATTCCTGGTGATCTTGTGCTATAGCGACGTTGTGTTCCATCTAGCGACATGTGTGAGCCATATTTCATAGAATAATTTTATATTCATATTTCGAACGAAGAAATATTCTATATTGAAAAGTTAAAAAAAATATATATGTATATCACAATAGTTATATCTTGGAAAAATCTAAATACCAGTAAGAACATGTATACATATTTCATCTGTGTATCTATTCATGGCTGGTGAGTTCAGTTCAGATTTCTTCATTGAATACTCTTTTTGATTTCCACCTCCATTTTTCACAATTAAACAGACTATATCCTTATCTTTTCAGCTGACCAAACAAACGGTTCTAGATAACGAATCTACATTAGACCTATAACTGGACAAACCCCCCCCCCCTTCAAGTAAAACGGTGTGTCTCCTAATGAGGTCGTACACGATTTGGATCTGATCAATATTAAAGGGACCCTGGATTGGTACCAAGTGAAATTGGATCCAGTGAACATGGGGTGATCCATACTGTGACATCCAGGGGAGTTCCACCTCCCTGCCAAATTACTCTGTGAGGTCTTAGGATTGAGAGGGTCAGAAATGCTAGATTAACCCTTTGAGGACCGCTGATGCATGAGTGCATCATTCACGTTGGTCTGCATGAGGCTCCATTGAAGTGCGGGGGAGTCTACCAATCAGCACCTCATTGACGCATCATGCTGACCCTGACTGTTTGGTATGCTTTTCGAATGTAATCCCGGTGAGTTACTCACCAGGGCTAAATTAATGCATCATGACCACCAATGAGCATGGTTCACCAAGGCATTAGTGACCCTTCAAGGGTTAAGGTAGATTATAGCATACCTTTTGGCACCTTAATATTGGCTGAGGGGATCGACCCTGGGCAGATTTTGTTCCTTTGGAGGGGATTCATAAAAACTTGCGATGTTTCTGTGGTCAAGCATTCCATTTAAAGCCAGGCTGATAACTATAGATTAAGATAATAATCATGGATTCCTAGTGTTATCTCTTCAAAATTAGTATCTGAAATTATGTAGGAATAAACATTATCAACTTGATTAGAACTCTTTGGATCACATTTGGATAATGATGATCTATGCTATATCGTCAGTTTTTATGAATCACCCTCCTCATATGTTAAGAGCAAATACCCTCACTTCCTCGACCCTTTGATTCCTGAGATCCCTCATTACCTCAGACAAAAAATCTGGAACTACCTCTATGTTTTCTCTTGTTATTTGGACTTAACTTCCTCAGACATATTTCCTTGCATTTTCAATGTATTATGACTGTATGTGAATCTTATAGACTTCCTGGAGAGGGAATTAATGCCATGAATTATGCCCTTGCCATGTAGAGGTTAAACTAGATAGCAGACCCTTCTGCTAACCACAACAGGCTGAAATGGCATGGCATATACTTGTCGGACGGGTAGTCAGTAGGTACTGGCATTTAGCTTATATTTCCAACCTAGTTATCTGTGCTAATCCCTGACGGGCTGATACTGTCTTTATGCACCATACTAATTCATTATTATTATGGATATTTTGCAGTATCTGTTCATAGTGGTGGAGGGAGGTCATGAGGTCATTATCACTTCTACCAAAATTTGTGAGGGTGGGGATGGCAGGAAAAATGCCGGTTTACCAGAATCTAACACGCCCCCAATCTGGCAACAAATGAATCATTCCTCAACAATGTGTGAGTAAGATTAGACCCTCCCTGAGGCATGCATACATGTACAGGGGTCACCTTCAGTTTGTGGTATGTGACTGTTCCACACCTTGGATATACACTGACCCCATTCCATTATACTACTAATCACACAGGTTTAGTGGGGTTAGCGGAATCCTCGTCCCAAAGTTGTCAGAGATCTGTCATTATTTTCACAGGGATTCCTTGTACATTTGTGTACCATTGTACTGCCACCTGAGGCTTCTTGTGAAAACTACACTGGTTCTCTGCAATGGAACTATGGTGGTTCACTCTTATAAGGTTTACAAGGATCCCTGGTAGATTCAACAGATATTGTTATAGTTGGTGGGGGGACTGGCCGTTTGGCCAGCTTCATCAATACTTATTTGTGGATCCCGACACAGATAGACTCTGAGAGGAACCTTAATAGAAAAGAGGAAGAAAAATATTATCCATTAGAAATTTATACGTTCCAAATGCTTGATACCAATATGCGAATAGTTTCAGCTTTAGCATTAACTCTGCTAATTATGCCTATTTGAAAATAATGTATGAAAATTCATGAAACCTCCTGCGAGCCCCCGACTTTAGAATATGCAAATAAACCAACAGTAGGAACAATGGGGTGCAGAGCCAGGTGGAGTTAAAATACAAAACACTGGAGTACATTAACTGTCCCAAGTACCTACCATGATATCTATTTTAGTACGGTACGTGCTACCTTGCATGGTATTGTGCATGTTATGGCATCAATGTGCATGTGTTCCTCACAGGTACATGCAGCAGGGTCAGGGTTGTAGTACAGGGGTTTGGTATAGGTTTACAGGGCTGGTTCCCCACACATACATGCAGCAGGGTCAGGGTTGTAGTACAGGGGGTTTGGTATAGGTTTACAGGGCTGATTCCCCACAGGTACAGCAGGGTCAGGGTTGTAGTACGGGGGTTTGGTATAGGTTTACAGGGCTGGTTCCCCACACGTGCATGCAGCAGGGTCAGGGTTGTAGTACAGGGGGTTTGGTATAGGTTTACAGGGCTGGTTCCCCACACGTGCATGCAGCAGGGTCAGGGTTGTAGTACAGGGGGTTTGGTATAGGTTTACAGGGCTGGTTCCCCACACATGCATGCAGCAGGGTCAGGGTTGTAGTACGGGGGTTTGGTATAGGTTTACAGGGCTGGTTCCCCACACGTGCATGCAGCAGGGTCAGGGTTGTAGTACAGGGGGTTTGGTATAGGTTTACAGGGCTGGTTCCCCACACGTGCATGCAGCAGGGTCAGGGTTGTAGTACAGGGGGTTTGGTATAGGTTTACAGGGCTGGTTCCCCACACATGCATGCAGCAGGGTCAGGGTTGTAGTACGGGGGTTTGGTATAGGTTTACAGGGCTGGTTCCCCACACGTGCATGCAGCAGGGTCAGGGTTGTAGTACAGGGGGTTTGGTATAGGTTTACAGGGCTGGTTCCCCACACGTGCATGCAGCAGGGTCAGGGTTGTAGTGCAGGGGTTTGGTATAGGTTTACAGGGCTGGTTCCCCACACATACATGCAGCAGGGTCAGGGTTGTAGTACAGGGGGTTTGGTATAGGTTTACAGGGCTGGTTCCCCACATGTACATGCAGCAGGGTCAGGGTTGTAATACGGGGGTTTGGTATAGGTTTACAGGGCTGATTCCCCACAGGTACAGCAGGGTCAGGGTTGTAGTACAGGGGTTTGGTATAGGTTTACAGGGCTGGTTCCGCACACATACATACAGCAGGGTCAGGGTTGTAGTACAGGGGTTTGGTATAGGTTTACAGGGCTGGTTCCCCACAAGTACATACAGCAGGATCAGGGTTGTAGTACAGGGGGTTTGGTATAGGTTTACAGGGCTGATTCCCCACAGGTACAGCAGGGTCAGGGTTGTAGTACAGGGGTTTGGTATAGGTTTACATGGCTGGTTCCCCACAAGTACATACAGCAGGATCAGGGTTGTAGTACAGGGGTTTGGTATAGGTTTACACGGCTGGTTCCCCACAAGTACATGCAGCAGGGTCAGGGTTGTAGTACAGGGGGTTTGGTATAGGTTTACAGGGCTGGTTCCCCACACGTGCATGCAGCAGGGTCAGGGTTGTAGTACAGGGGGTTTGGTATAGGTTTACAGGGCTGGTTCCCCACAAGTACATGCAGCAGGGTCAGGGTTGTAGTACAGGGGGTTTGGTATAGGTTTACAGGGCTGGTTCCCCACAAGTACATGCAGCAGGGTCAGGGTTGTAGTACAGGGGTTTGGTATAGGTTTACAGGGCTGGTTCCCCACAAGTACATGCAGCAGGGTCAGGGTTGTAGTACAGGGGGTTGGTATAGGTTTACAGGGCTGGTTCCCCACACGTGCATGCAGCAGGGTCAGGGTTGTAGTACAGGGGGTTTGGTATAGGTACAGGGCTGGTTCCCCACACGTGCATGCAGCAGGGTCAGGGTTGTAGTACGGGGGTTTGGTATAGGTTTACAGGGCTGGTTCCCCACACGTGCATGCAGCAGGGTCAGGGTTGTAGTACAGGGGTTTGGTATAGGTTTACACAGCTGGTTCCCCACACATACATGCAGCAGGGTCAGGGTTGTAGTACGGGGGTTTGGTATAGGTTTACAGGGCTGATTCCCCACAGGTACAGCAGGGTCAGGGTTGTAGTACGGGGGTTTGGTATAGGTTTACAGGGCTGGTTCCCCACACATACATGCAGCAGGGTCAGGGTTGTAGTACGGGGGTTTGGTATAGGTTTACAGGGCTGATTCCCCACAGGTACAGCAGGGTCAGGGTTGTAGTACAGGGGTTTGGTATAGGTTTACAGGGCTGGTTCCCCACAAGTACATGCAGCAGGGTCAGGGTTGTAGTACGGGGGTTTGGTATAGGTTTACAGGGCTGGAGGCAAAGAAGCCATTGGTTGTGTTGACCCATTAGGGGCCGCTGATGCATTAATGCATCATGCCCATTAGTCGTCATGATGCATCAATGAAGTGCTGGCTAGCAGACTCACCAGCACTTCATTGGTGCATCATGCCGGTGCATCATGACGACTAATGGCATGATGCACTCCTGCATCAGAAGCCTTTAAAGGGCTCAGAAATACTCTCCTGAGCCCAGGGCTTGGCAAGGGGTCATGCCATTGTCTCCGAATTCAAACCCAAGAGAATGCCCTTAATATAAATCGGTAAGGCTACATAGTACTTTGAGGGCCGCTGATGCAGGGGTGCATCGTGCTGATTAGTTGGCAAGACGCACCAATAAAGTGATTGTGAGTCTGCACTGCATTTTAGCATCAGGCCTAGTATGATACAGGGATGTAGCTCTGGCAGATTACTCACCAGGACTGCAATTTATGCATCGTGCTGACTGATGGGAATGATGCATCAGTGCAGCCCTACAGGGTTACCGTAACACTACCTTTAGCATGATGAATCATGAATATAGCACACATCCCGCACCCAAGACATGCATGCACCGGTGCATCATGCCAACCTACAAAGCCATCATGATGCACAAATGCAGTGGTGGCAAGCTACCCAAGGGCCCAGCAGAGGGACCTATTTTCTGAAGAAAACATGGGCCTCAGATCATTAGGAAACCTACTATATATACATTCATACTGATGTACATTATAAAAATAATTGCTTGCAGAGCAACGCCGGCTCTACCAACTAGTACTCCTATGTACTATATATTGTGATTACATAGAGCCCAAATTTGATTACTTACGACGTCATGTTTCTCCAGTAAGACAGCCATATCGTTAGTAAATTTTCAGATTATCAGGTATATTGAAACAACCCCCAGGTGTATTATACCAAAAACTAAATGTACCTGGCCTTGATTCATCCTCCTGTCCTTGGCAACTAAATTAGATGTGGAGTTGATCAAAATAGATGAAAAGGGACTCACCCTCTAAGGATCATAAAATACCTCCAATTTCATATTAATTTGTTGCCTGGATGGACTGATGCTCTAAATTGGCACTGCTGTGTTAGCTCAAAGTGCCAACAGTTTTGAATTGTTCAAGATAGTGTTTACCCAAATTACAACTAATAGGGTGAAGGAGTATTTTCACCCCTCTTTAATATGGTGTTTTGGATGTGTATATCACGTAGGTGTTAAGGGTTTGGGAGATATATATGTGCCTCTGCGCACCTGAGGGTAATGCCTATCCTTAATATATATCTCTTAAAGGGTTAAAAGATCGATAACCTGAGTGATAACATAAGGGGTAACATCAGTGTTTATAAACACTAAAAGGTTGACTTGTAACAAGACTGTTTTATGTACAAGATGAAAAGCATCAAGGCAAAGTAGACCTTGACAAGGAGATAAATATTGCATGTTTTGACCGAGGTGAGGCTGAGTTGAATGCGGACAGGCTTCACCGAGGTGAATGCGATGCAAAAATGTTCCATGGGAGTAGACATTTGCATTTATGTCATGGCCAATTGGGTAAATTTGCTTTAAGATAAAGAAAAACAGGTCAGCTCCATTTAAAATCCAAGATGGTGGACCCCATTGAATACAAGCACATTGTATTCCATGCCCCCCATGGAATACGACTGTTCTAGTACTAATCTATAGTAACGCTTTATGTGTGTGATGGTACCAAGGCCGACACGGGTGGTTATCCTCTGGGCTTATATTAACAGGTGGATTGAGATTACATAGCCCCAATTGTCAATGCATGACCTGGTGGAGTGCTGGCGGGTATCATTGTTGGCATTGTATAGGTGTATATATGAGAAGGATATTACCTCAGTGAGGCATGAATGAGGAATTGGCGATTTGCTGACAATAACCAGATGGGGGATGGATGGGGGGGGCAGGATAAAAAATGGTAGGATCAAAAACATTTACTCCATGGTCATTTTTGAGCCAGTGGCAAAAGTGGTCCTGGAATGAAAATACTGTCATTAAGGTATAAAGTGGGGAACAGGGAAGGGGGGCAGAGGATGCACTGTAAATCTAAGCCTATATGAAAGTCCTCTGTGCAGAGGACTATGGGTCCCCTTTGAGAAATGATGACCATAAGCCGTCAATACGAGGATGGGGTTATCATTTTGACCAAAAGGTGGCTCCACTATGCTGTAGTGTGATTTGTTTCACACTGTATGTCATCCTATGGGTAATTTCAATGGTATGTGATATACTTATCCACCTCACAAATGTTGCAATAACCATTGATATGTATGCTGGATATATACAAGATATTTCAATTAAGTAATTTAGAGGAAGCTGTGGGCTGTATGCATGCATGTGTGTCTAAAGGCAGAATTAGGTAGTTCTAAAATCAATCTACTTTCCACTGCGGGACCTCTCACCCTCGAAGTGTCCTCAAGGCACACAGGTGAGGTTTAAATTCATTCATCATCTACTTATCATTTCATAAGAAGTTAAAAAATTAGAAGAGAAAAAGGTACAGTCATCAAATTGACTACCCGAACCCATATGGATTGCATTTCATTCTCATAACAAATGATCAAGGACACAGGGTCATCAATATGAGGACGTTTAGGTCTTCAATTTGAGGACCCAGTACTCCCCCCAGTAACTATCAATTTGAGAACCTATTAAGTCCTCTGCATAGAGGACCTTTTTCAGGATATTTCTAGATTTTTGCCTAGACCTTGGTGCATTGGTGCATCATGACAACCAATGATAACAAATATAATCACAAAAATGATTTCTATAGATATAAAAAAGATTTCTATAGATCTAAAAGAGCAAGGGAATATGTGCCAATGTTGATAAAAATGTTGAACTCCTGGAGGCGTAAATATACTCTTAATTTGCCAATGCAATTCCCAGATTGCCATTTATAAAGTACACGGTTTGGAATCTCACTCTTGGTTGCAGTTGAACCAGGTCGATAATACCATGAACATGGTCTAGTCATGTGGGATAGGACTGAACTGAACATGCTGCCAGTTTCTGCTGATGCTTGTATCTATAGACTTGTCTATCTATTCAACTATTAACTACTTTAGACTGTCCATATATAACAAATAACCATGTCGTTCGAGTAATATATGCTTCCTCTGATTGCATACATCGTAGGGCAAACAGACCCATCAAATTATCGACTACCCATTTAGCATGCAGCTCCCACATCCCATGAGAATCAAAAGAGAAACGGCCCAATGGTAAGAAATCATAAAATTTGATGTAATTCTCTTTAAATGTGCAGGTGCTCAGAGGCACGCTCGCACATTCTCGAAGGCCCATGCAGCTGTCGTTTTATCGGTCCTTTATTCAAATCCTTATAAGATGCATGGGCTATGTGTAGTATCTATAGACTCATGCCTAGAAATAGGTAATATCAGATGTGAAGAAACAAACCATATACTCAAGTTAGTATCTCAGGTGTCATGTTCTGTCAATAGGACAAGTCTCATCGTGAAATGGGAGCCGACAGAATAATTTGGTGGGGAAGACGTACTATGAAATAAATAGCCATATTTATGCATCCTTTGATGCATGCCACTTGTCAGTCTACATCAGGTGGGAGGAAAATGCTCTCAAAAGGTTTTCCTATCTCAAAAGAATTAAACAAGTCTTTCAGGTGACAAAACTGATTTAAAGTAAATAAAAATATATTGGGCTGTGAACCTCACCTGAAAGGGATCTATAAACCTAGATTCTTTTTGCCAAAAGGTCTGTGTGCAAACTGCAATTCCTTTGTTCTGCTTCATGTGGAATATTACATTTATATGCTGTCCTTCACATTCAGCTCTTCCTCCTCCCTGTATGAACTCACGCCACGCCCTCCTTTATTCAAAAAAAGAAAAATAAAACACTCTCCTCACATACCCTATTGAGAGGCTCATAAGTTCATGTTTGTCATTTGAATCTCTGTCCCAATTGGCATACACTCTGTAATATTAACCCTCTCAGGGCTGCTATCGCCTTAATGCATCATGCCCTCCAGTGGTAATGTTCTTTCGAAGGGTTGGCATGGTGCTCCGATGAAACGGTGCCAAACAGACTCGTCAGCCCTTCATTGGTGCATCATGCCGACCAATGGGCATGATGCATCCCTGCATCAGCAGCGCCTAAAGAGGTTAATGTACAGATGCTGTCTTATGGGTATTACGTGTGCAAGCATGCTTGCAGCAGAGCTGAAGCCACTGCATCAATTTATAGTGAAATGAGCATTATGAATTTATGCAATATGTAGCCCTACAAGGGTGGGAAATTTCAGTCTGTAGCAGAGACATAGTGGGAAGTTGACACACACAAAAAGAACTGACTAGGAGAGTGTAGTTGGGTATCTCGGTGAGTAATCGATGCTGGAGTACAGAGACAACCCTTAACCTTTAAATGGCGTAAATAGTGTATTAATGTACTTGAACTTTAACCCTTTAACTTTTCTTTACCAAATAAGCATTAATGCGTAGTTTTGGCAATAAGCATTAATGCGTAGTTTTGGCCGACTTTGCCCCTTTTTTTTAACCGATTTTGAGTAGCCTGTTACTTCCTCGAAATCCCATGAAACTGAGATATTACAATTTGAAGTTTGGTTGAATGGTCATTTTTTCTCATCAGAACCCCACATTGATGATGACATTTCTCAGTAATTAATGTAGATGAAGACATTTTGGTCTTGCACTTCCTGATCAACTAGCCTAGCTTAATCCATTACAATTTCCTTTCTAATTGGAATATTTACATAATTCCAACAGTTTCTGAGAGATCATGCCACACACTACAACCCAAAATTTGTCCTAAAATACTCTGGTAAAGAAAGGGCCACTGTGGCTATTTGGTCGTCATGATGCATGTGTACAGCCAAGGAGAATAACTCACCAGAGCTACACCTATGTAAGTTGCCGACCCTATGCGGTTGATACACTGGTGAAGAGTCTGCGTGGTGCTGCGATGAATGGGTCTGTTCAGGGCTATGGCTACATGCATGCATCGTGTCAGTTGGTAGGCATGATACAGTAGGGCTATGGCTACATGCATGCATCGTGACGGTTGGTGGGCATGATACAGTAGGGCTATGGCTACATGCATGCATCGTGACAGTTGGTGGGTATGATACAGTAGGGCTATGGCTACATGCATGCATCGTGACGGTTGGTAGGCATGATACAGTAGGGCTATGGCTACATGCATGCATCATGACGGTTGGTGGGCATGATACAGTAGGGCTATGGCTACATGCATGCATCGTGACGGTTGGTGGGCATGATACAGTAGGGCTATGGCTGCATGCATGCATCGTGACGGTTGGTGGGCATGATACAGTAGGGCTATGGCTACATGCATGCATCGTGACGGTTGGTGGGCATGATACAGTAGGGCTATGGCTACATTCATGCATCGTGACGGTTGGTGGGCATGATACAGTAGGGCTATGGCTACATGCATGCATCGTGACGGTTGGTGGGCATGATACAGTAGGGCTATGGCTGCATGCATGCATCGTGACGGTTGGTGGGCATGATACAGTAGGGCTATGGCTACATGCATGCATCGTGACGGTTGGTAGGCATGATACAGTAGGGCTATGGCTACATTCATGCATCGTGACGGTTGGTGGGCATGATACAGTAGGGCTATGGCTACATTCATGCATCGTGAGGGTTGGTGGGCATGATACAGTAGGGCTATGACTACATTCATGCATCGTGACGGTTGGTGGGCATGATACAGTAGGGCTATGGGTATATGCATGCATCGTGACGGTTGGTGGGCATGATACAGTAGGGCTATGGCTACATGCATGCATCGTGACGGTTGGTAGGCATGATACAGTAGGGCTATGGCTACATGCATGCATCGTGACGGTTGGTGGGTATGATACAGTAATGCATTGACAGCATCTTTGTTGCTATGCTGGTATGATGCACGTCTTATGAGTAGCTCTCTGCGGTTTCATCCATCACGACACTGCTATAGTTATTTTATATCAGTAAACAGAGGCACTGTGTAGTAGCCCTTATGAATTAACCTTAATGCACGCCTCCTGTAGTTCATCAACTATTCAGTACTACCTATCACAAACACCTACTGCACTTTGCACTCAAAGCACACCATTCACTGTCTGTTTGTGAGTTTCCCACATATACCTGTCTCACATTTCATGTAAAGGTGTTGTTATTAAGGGTGACTATACTTTAATGTATGTTTTATGATAACATAAACGACAAAGGCCATCTCTTTTCAATTCTGACAATTTATTGAGACATAGGCGTGATGAGTATGATACCAACTATCGAGCTGAAATGCTCTACTTTAGGAGTAAAGTCCTTAGAAATATCATTACTGAGGTATATAAATTGAGCATCAATTCTGGTACATTAGTGTTCTGTGTGAGAAATTTGTATCATATAGAGGGAATTCATGTAGTGACCATCTAATCATTTCCCCGTTTCCCCCAGCACCTTCCCTGGACATCCAGCATGGCATTGATGCGTTCTGGTATGCCTGGTTGAGCAGGGTGAGATATCAAACGTGGCATCCACCCAGTGGTGTCTCTCATATCAGTCTGACTAAATAGACACAATAATTGACACCCTCTGCTCACAGGGGAAAAGAAAGAGGGGATGAAAGGTGCAAAGTTATCACTTTACAGATGGAATGATGCCTATAGCACTTCACAGATGGCATGATGCCTATGGCACTTCACAGATGACATGATGCCTATAGCACTTCACAGATGGCATGATGTCTATATCACTTTGCAGATGGCATGATGCCTATAGCACTTCACAGATGGCATGATGCCTATGGCACTTCACAGATGGCATGATGCCTATGGCACTTCGCAGATGGCATGATGCCTATGGCACTTCGCAGATGGCATGATGCCTATGGCACTTCACAGATGGCATGATGCCTATAGCACTTTACAGATGGCATAATGCCTATAGTACTTCACAGATGGCATGCCGCTTAAAACACTTCACAGATGGCATGATGCCTATAGCACTTCACAGATGGCATGCCGCTTAAAACACTTCACAGATGGCATGATGCCTATAGCACTTCACAGATGGCATGCTGCTTAAAACACTTCACAGATGGCATGATGCCTATAACACTTCACAGATGGCATGATGCATAAATACACCACATTCATTCATTGTTATGATGCATCAATAGCCTTAGGAGTGATTCACCAGTGCTGCATTCCTACATCATGCTGACTTCTGGGACTGTGTCAGGCTATAAGGTTGGTATGCATCATGACTGAAGCATTGCGAGGTTAGTCATGAGGGGACATTAATGCATCAGGCTAACATTGATAAAGGTATCAAAAGCAATGCACTTCCCTTTCCTCGGAGATTAGGATTACATGTTATCATATAGTATCAAAGGATTTACATGTTATGTTAGTATCGCACATCATCCTGACACCTGTGGGATATTCACCTTGTAATCTCTGTAACACGTAGTCAGTTTTATACAATAGAAAAATAATCCCCTTATCAAGGCACTAAGTTAGTTATCTGCAAAGTTTCCATTGCAACAAAAATGGAGTTAAGGGTAGTAGATCTGAGAGCCCCACATTGGGTGCTCCGCTGCCTGTGTTACAAAGACTTGGTGCCAAGTAGTATTGACAAGCAGGGGCAGATAGCAGGTTATAACCCTTTAAGGGCGCCTTATGTTCTAATGGATCATGCACATTGGTGGCCATGATGCATGAATGTAGCCCTGGCAAGTAACTCGCCAGGGCTATATTCATGTGTCATTCCTACCCTACAGGGTTGATACACTCTCAGAAGGTTGTCTTGATGCTTCAATGAAGTGCTGGCAAGCAGACGCACCCGCACTTCATTGATGCATCATGGGGACCAATGGGAATGATACACTCCTGCATCAGCGGCTTTTAAAGAGTTATACAACTGTTTAAGGTTACATGTTGCTTCAGTGAATGTTCCTTTAGCGGCATGATGCAATGATGTGATGCTCGTAAGTTTACTCACTACCATTGCGTCCCATTGTGGATTTGGGGTGCGGGGATACAGTAATCCTTTCTGTCCGTAGTTGAGATTTTTATTTGAGTATTAAGGTCAAAGCTTACACAGAAAAGCGTGTCTATGCCACCTCATTCAATACTCAAGAGGGGTGCTACAACGCCTTTTGCAATTTATGGAGCTGCAGCTGTCATTAATGCAGCGTCCACGTCCTTCAGTCTATTTGTGATTCCTGTAGAGCAAGACCAATGGGCCTAACTGCCGTTTCTCACCAAACCATATGGTAGCCCTATCAGTCGATAGATACGTGCTTCTGGCTGTGGACAGCGTGCTATATGCTCCACCACTAAATGTTATGACAGAAGACGACCGACGGCAGTAGTTGGATGGGGCCCCTTAAATCACTATGTGGGCCTTTAAAGGTTTAGAGTTGGGAGGAGGAGGGAGGATGCACCCAGTGACCTTCTCCAGGGAAACCTATAGGCACACCTATAGGGTTGGTGCATGGAGGCTGGTACAGAATTATCATAGTATTGGGGGACATGGCCAATGAAGCATACACAACCTTTAGGCACATATGGAGATTTCAAAATTGACTTCAGTCCCCTCTTACCCCCAAAATTTATTTGAGAACTGTACTTATTTGAAACCTAATACTTAAAGAGGCAAAATTTATATAGTATCGCTTTACAAGATGCATTGCTCATGTGGATATATAAATTATATTCACATGATGAATTGTTGGGAAATGCAATTGACCACTGATGGATATATGAAATAGCTGGTGTCTAGATTATGCACATCTATGGTATGGCGGATCAGGTACAACACCCGCTACGTTATATGGTTATAACACCAAGGTGCATTCTGACAAATAGAAGCCTTGTCACTGATGTAGGCTACCAAACTCACGGTCTACAACTGTGTATAGATAAATACATCTGAGTGTGTGATGGTCTAGGAACCACACTGTAAGAAATAACAGCTGAATCTACCATGGATCCTCATAAAACTGAACAGTGAACCACTGTTATCATATTACACTGAACCAGTGTAATTTTTACAAGAAGCCCAAGGAATCTCTGTGAAAATAATGATGAATCTCTGGCAACTTTGAATTCCTTCTGTATTTCGACAACTTCTTTATTATTGTGCAGTTAACCAATTACCCAAAAGGCTGCATAACCCTGGTCCCCGCACTCACATATCGAACATGACACCATCCTCGTTAAAACTTTCCAAATATGACCCTTTTCCACTGATTTTTGAGACAAAAAGCAACCTTTTTAATAGTGAAATCACTTATTTTGGGGTTCCTAAAATTACCCCTTTTTCTTTGAAAACGCTGACATTTCTGTGAACACTATCCTTTAGATAATGAATTGTACATGTTTTATTAATGAATATACATATAGATGTATATCAAATCATCATTATAAAAATGCAACATACATATGGATTGTCACGCATGGATATAAAGACCTATTTCCTTCATTATAGACAATTTGCTCTTATCCCCAACAAAGGCTGCAAGAAGTTCATACCCTTTTCTCCAGATTCCACTAAATTTACAAGAAAAAACAACCCTTTTTTTTTAAAAAAAAACGCAGACATGCAAACTTACTGAAATATGACCCTAAATTCACGTTTTTTCTAAAGAGGATGGTGTCTGAATGTACAGGATGTGCAGGGACCGGGTGCATAACTAGTTCCGGTCATCTTGCATCTCTGGAGGTGTTAATCTATACTTTTGTCTCTACCCAATCTATATTCAAGAGAGTAGTATGTTTATAATTAGCACGTCAATCATCTCATTTCCAAGTGATCTGAAGAGAAGTAATACTATAAATCTACATCTATGACTGATACAAGTTGTAGTACATGCAAACTCAGTTGTAGCCCGTGAGCATGAATGTTTTGTGTGTAGTTATTGTTGCCATGGTAACTAATCAGGTAGCTGACAAGAGTTGAAAGGAGGAGGTGGGGTTTGTTTTGAGTGAATGGATACATGATGGGTGAGGGGGGGGTCTATTATGTAGGCGTACACATAGCTCTTTAGATGCAGTGGCGGAGACTGAATATGCAGCCCCCCCCAAAAAAAAAATTAAAATAGATACATATATCTACATAACGCATCAGTATCTTTAATCTGATTTGATGCAAATTAAGAAATGCCCTTCATTTCCATTTAGACAGAGAGAGAGAAGTGTTTGACATTGGCAGGGTTGCTATAGCTGGTGCAGCATAAATGAGTAAGAATCTATATAAGATATCGAGTATTATTACATGACCTCTGTGATTTTGGGTGCTTTTTCTGGATATTCCCATTCTGATACCTGTTGATATTGCAGGTCTTGGGAGTGCTGATATGCTGGATATCGGCACTCCTAGGAGTACCGATATCCGGGATATCGGCACTCCTTGTCCATGTCACATGTCACATGTCACAACATGTCATATGTTACATGTTAAAACCCACGAAATTTTCATGGCCAGGGTAGGGGTCGAACCTGTAGTCTCAGATCCCAAATCCAACTCCCTATGCACTGTTCCACAGGGACTGATGAGAAGTGGTTGGCTAGAACCAGATCTTGATATGATACAAAGCCCGGGGAGGTCACTCACATATAACTACTATACATTCAAAGTGTGAAAATCCCCAGCTTTGTCGCTACTGCTCGCATAACGGCGGGCTATCCGCTGCCATAACCGCGAGACGCAGAACGCATTCAAACCAAAGCAAGCCAGGCCGGGTGCTGAGGTGTGCCGCTCGGTGGTCTAGTGGTTAGCGCATTGCGCTCAGCCTCTAGAGGTAGGCGGGACGAGTCCTGGTCCGGGCATATCTTTTTTTCACCATTTGTCCTCTGCCATAACCACGGGATGCATTCAAAGCAAACCAAGCCGTGTGTACACACACTAGGCCTATGGCAGCCTTCGAGTCCCAGGAAAGGATTTTTGTTTTCAACTTGTTTTTATTGATATTCTATTGATTATTTATTGATTTTTTATTGATTAATCATGTAATAAAGACAGTAAGGAATGGGCTAATGGGCACCGAGTTCAGTGTACCATAGGATATCGTAACTCATGGCCTACGACTACTCGTTACGATATATCCTACGATACACTGAATTTGGTGCCCGTTAGCCGTTACATTACTCTCTTAGTACATAAAAAACAGTGGTCATCATGAAAACGTTATAGAATGTTTAAGAAAACCCTATTAAATTTTCCAAATAATATACATATATGTGTGTCAATGCATCAAAATGGCAGGATTGACACAGTGTAGCTTCTATACATGTATGTCTAGCACAACCGCAAGGTGAACATGTACAGCTAAGGTCATATTCATGGCGTCAACTACATTACACAATTTCACAGAGGAATGTGTCGGCGCCTGTGCAGTTGTGCCCGAGTTGTGCACCCCACACATCCGAGGGGACAGTAAAAAGGGGAGACATAGACTCTTTTAAGTGGGCTATAGGGAAGGCCGAGCAGATTCAGACGGGAAGCAGGGGCTTTATCTGCTGTAGTTATACCGTAAACCCTGACGTATTAGACACGGCATTTCGATTATTTCTCCATATCAGTGACCAATATCACAGGAAACTTAGGTTGCACCCTATTTTTAACCAAGAGAATGGGCACACCCCTTCCCTTTTTTTTAATTCTGGATAAACCAAACCATACGCATATTACCTCTATCAGGAGAAAGATGGAACAAGTAAGCTACTAAGTCGGGGTCCCCAGGTTTATTCTGAAGCTGTTAAATGTTAGAATTTGTCATCGATAACAGTATTAAGGTTACTCAAAATCATGCTTGTTTTTTTCCCTGATACCAAAAATAAACCTTGGCCTAACTACTAAAATGTCAGCTGATTCTCCCTGCCGCATATAATACACCGTGGGTCACGCCATTCCTCACATTCTCTTGCGAGACTACACAGAAGGCGTGGCCTTGGGACGTCCTTGAGGCTGGCTGCCACGGCCAAAACTCAGGTGTTCAATATGGAGGACTATGAGGGTAGATGAATGGAAAACGTGTGTGTGTGGAGGAAGGGGCGGGGATGGAGGATCTTTCATGGGTGCAGGAATGGGAAAGAGAATGACTTTTTTCTTTAAGGCTGATATGCCCATGGTCTTCATCATGCATAGATAAAGTTGCATTCATTTGGGTCTGTCGTCCCAACTCCAGATGGCAACTGATCCTAGATTTTTCTTTTTCTTTTTTTTCCACCCTGTTGTCTAAGAATCATCCTTGTTGTCTTTGATATTGCTGGATGCATGTGACTGACCGTAGAACCTGCTGTAACCACCATCTCATTCATTATGATTTATGCCAGAGTTTTTCATCAGTGCAAAACGACCACCTCCATCTCAGGAGGCTAAATAGTGCTGGGAGTAGGTGCCCTCCTTTCTTAAGAAGTTACACCATCATTCAACTTCCACTCACCATATATAAGTCTAAAAAGGCACCTGCCTTGATTAAGAATAGTGTGATACCTACTTTTGTCACACACTCTTTCAAGTGTGCAACACACAAAAAAAAGTTAAGACTGCTGCAGGTGAGGCACTTCTTAGAGGCAAAACTACCTTTTCCCATAGTAGCAACACCCTGCAGGTTAAGCATTCACGTCTTTTTCACTCCTCAACTTACAATCACCACATTAGAGTGACATGCCACCCGCTTTGTTTAAAAATTGTCTGCATTGCCTGTCTCACTCTCTATTGACCTCTTTTATTTTGAGTATTTATTATAATTATGGAAAGGTAATGAAAGTGAGTACTGCAGGTGAGGTGGTACTTCATAGACGTTCTGCCTATAAGTCTTTTCTGCATTGCCCTCCTCGTTACGTTGAGATGGCCAAGCACTGTTTGGCTCAATGTATGTCTTGTAGTGGTGGAACATGGAGGATGAATATACTCTGACCCACCTAACAGTACTATGCTATGCAGAATGCCCCAAGCGTCTTGTTCCTTAATCGCCATGATGCACAAATGCATTGCTGACGAGTCTAACCACCATTGCTGCATTGGAGCATCATTATGTATGAACTCCAAAGGGGCAGCACGATGCAGGAATGAGTGTAGCCCTGCCTTTCGCCCGGGTTACAAAATTTGCATCATGAATGGCAGAGGAACATAATGTGCTATATGGGGCTTAAGGTGTTAGCCTATCGGTCACACCCCCATGAAAGCTCTAAGATAATATTTGTCTCCAGAAAGGCACAATAGTCTAATACTGATCTTGTATATGTTAGCTTAAAGGCTAGAAGACAATATTTACCCAAAGGTAACAACATAAGCCCCCAACTAACACATCCAGACCTGACTGTTCTTAGAGAAATACCATAAATAATACTATATGTGTTTCACTATGGATCTGTATGATCCAAGCTTGTATGGAGTTCTGATATTATGCAAGAATGACAAAGAAAAATTGGAGTATGGTCAATTAGGCTGTTGTGTATTGTGAAAGGTCTAGGCTGTATCTAGGCCATTAGGATGATATAACATCTACTTCAAATATTGGTATAGTAGCAGTTAGTGTTAGTCTAGGACCAGACCAATATATGCCAGACAATGCCATGTTCCCTAGGGAAATGGAGGGGGTAGGAGGGGGGTGGCATTTTAGCGACAGAGAATGAATTGCACACTACAGCTGTTCAGCACATAGACAAGGTAAAAATCGACCAAATCCACAGAGTGGCATTCACGCGGGTCAAAAAAATGATTGGAATACACGTCAAGCTGCCCCCACCTCGACTACTAGCGTGAGTCGTCACTGGCACCCAGGGATTTTGGGAAAAAGTAGTTCTAGCCAGTACTGTGCGTAGTAATATTCCCCACTAAATGGGAACCCAAAATCCCCAAACACGAGAGGGGCATTCCCTAGAATGCCAACCGGACGAGATTAAAATACATGTTTCAAATACTTACTTTTTGTACATTCTTGTAGCTAACTACTAATAATACGTGAGTGTAGTAGACCAAGTTGAGTGTCGATGAGGAAGTCAGCTAAACCATGGGCAAAGACTGAGTTGACGTGCTAAGGGTCTGGTGTTAGTCTAATAATATATAAGGGTATGGCACTCTTAGACGCCTGTCTGCTGTCAGCCGTTGTAAGTATATCTGTCACATTGCCTATTGACAGGCATGACAGGTATACCCACAGTGACTCACTCTATAGGTCTAGAAATACCTTATATTAGGGATGTGAATATGTGCTGCCAACTGCAAGTTGATTGATTTCTCGGTCATACATGATACTGTGTAGGTAATATGTACCAGAGCACTAGGCGGCCCTCGAAGGGCTAAGATTAGCATCCAAATCACAAATAATATGTAAGAATCCTCAAGATAATGCCAGTTCCACTGACAGTAAATAAATAATGTACTATAAATGTCTTACCCTGTGTTATCTATCTGGTAGTTAGCCTAGGTGGTCGACTCATGGTACAAGCTAAATGGTCGAGTCAGGTTTGACGTACCCTTCCAGTAACAGTCTCAATTTGACCGAGTCCCACTATATCTCGTCCTACACAACTAGAGAAATCTGTGATGTTTTATCTCCTGTTTACAACTTCCGTGTCTATGTTTTTATGTCCCATTTTTTTACATTCTGCTAGTCTGATCTGGTCTATTTTAGACTCGTTATACCCCCATTGGTGTGCCAGTACCCCCTGGTCTGGAGTAACCACTAGTTAAGAGAGCTTGGTGAAAAGGTTAGGTGCAAATATATGAACCATTATGTGTCTATGGATTGAGTAAAAAGGGATCAGAATACTGTACCCCTAGATATTTTCGCATGTATAGACTTTTGCGGAAACTGTATAAAAGGGCATTTTCGTGTGTACTTAAATTTGCGATCTTTTTCTGGCCCACTTTGCCTATAATCATCTAACTACTAAAATAGCTGATGCTAAAGTCTCGTGTTAACATCTTAATAATAGGAGTGCATCCAATGGATGTATCATGGGGATAATGCATAGAGCACAGTATCCATTTAATCCTTGTTATGGTGTTCTACATGAGCAGCATAGATTTACAGATTTAATGATGTCAAACTTGTCATATTTTACTTGTAATCCCAGGTTTAGGGTGTTCATGTTCATGTTAATTGGCCCACGTTGTTCTTCTACATCCTTAAATAATAAAGAGCCTGTAAAAGTTAGATTTTATTGTGTTTGCTTATGTCTATGTTAGGGGTAGACAATGGTTATGTTCAAGATTGTCCCTTGGTACACTGCCAATTGACAGTAGTTAGCTACTTCTAACATTGTCTTTTATATTTACAGTTGGCTGGAGGAGGCGTCCTTGGTATTGGTATTTGGATGAAAGTGGATGAGAAGATCGTCAAATATCTGACCGTGGTGAATATAGACCAATCAGACCCACTCGTAGACCACGCGGCATGGCTCTTCATCGTTGTCGGGGCCTTTGTCTTTGTGGTAGGCTTCTTAGGCTGCTGTGGTGCCATGAGGGGATCGCAGGGAATGCTCTTCTTGGTAAGTAATAATAATTAATTGTGGTAAACGACCAAGTATTTTATTTCATGTGAATAACAACTCGATCTCCATAGACTTAACACCAGAGTGATGTATGCCACACTCCCAGTGCCAAAACATGTCTTGATCCACACTGCTGGTCACATGACCTGTTTGGATGCTAAATCTAGTGTAATTTGATATCAATTTAATATGAAATAAATACAGAACTAAACTCCCATAATGTACGCGATGGCTGTTTAGTTCTGTCTATGTATCATTGTGAATAACCACCCAGGAAGAGATTCATACAAACTGACAATCTTTCTGTAACCATGATATCGGTCTAGAATCAGCCGTTTTTTTTAGAGCTATACTTGAAGCTGTCACTTAATGAAAACTGAGCACATGAGTGCCAAAATGAGCTATGTATGGCAGATGTTAAACTCAATCAACCAGAATTAGACATAACCTTGCAAAATTGAATGCTTGCGTCCAACTACCATTTTGAATAAGGAAAAGGTTGGAGGCCGGTTTATTCTAACGAAACAGATTGGGGCCCGCACCCTGGAGCGTGTTGCTCCTATGGTAAAAAGAGCTGTCAGTAGGTACCCTCTTTTTAAAAGAAGTCAGGCTCTGTTTCACCATCCAACTTGCTCTCACCACAATAGTCTGAAAAGTCACCTGCCTTGTTTAAAACAGAGAGAGCTGCACTATCAGGTACCTACTCATGTCACACACTGTATAGTTTATTATACTGACTGACTTCTCCCAACTAGGTACCTACTCAAATCCCACTTTTTTAGCACCGTACTTGAATGAGTTTGAGTTTAACAAGTTTATTGGCAGAAATCATACATGTACGTTTTTCAGATCGGCCAAAACACGGCAACAGGAAAGAAATAGTGTAGCGCTCAATCAGGTTGTCCAAAGTTACATCAGGCAGGCATCATTTTGGGTGTAGATCATTACGATATTACTTAAGACATAACTAAAGCCTCTTAGGGGCTGTATGTATCACCATGATTTGCACAAGTCGATTATCCGCAGGCAGCATGTATATTACATCTTTCAAAAATAATTGCGTAGTCTATCAAGTGACGGTTATACACCAAATACATTCAGATTTTGTTCATGAATTCTTTCTTACTGCCTATCTGCTGAGAATTTGCATCCAATTTGTCCCAAAGGACACATCCCCTGTACAGTGGTGACTTATCATACGTCAAACACCTAGATCTGGATACCTTTAACTGTTTTTTAACATTGCCGCGCAAGTTCCTGGCAGGGAGTTTGACACAGTTTGGATCACAAGAAACATCATACATCATAGATAATAAGTTCTTATCACGTCTAACCTTTAGCATTTACATGTAAGTTCTAACATGGAGATCGTATATAGATATATCCCGAGTATTAAAGATTCGAAGACATAACCGTAGGCAATGATTCTGCATAAGTTGTAAGCGGCCAACACTGGATTTAGGACCACTTTCATGTAGAAAACTTGCATGTTCCAGCACAGGTAGAACCATTTGTTTGTATAAAGTCAGACACAGCTTATTATCGACAAATTTCCTTAACTGTCTTAATTGGTACATCTTGTGGCGGAAACTAGATATTATTTTTTCGTTGTTTCTCCGAAAATTAAGACCACGATCAATGATAACACCAAGGTAATTGAATTCATCAACCACTTCAAGGCGCTTACCATCCAGTTCAGCACTCATTATACTCAAATTGTGTCTGGCATTAAGTAAATCACTTGCACACCATAACAACTTTGTTTTTTCATTATTGATAGTAAGCTTGAACAATTTACACCATTTACTGATACTATCCAGATCAGACTGTAATTTCCTTAGTACATGATTGGGGTCGGTATCATTGACATAGATAGCGAGATCATCAGCGTACAAACAGAATTTGCAGGATTTTATAACCGATACTATACTATCAATATATATTATAAATAATAACGGACCTAACACGGACCCTTGCGGGACGCCACACGTTACAACCTCTTCAGCAGATACACGCCCATTGGCAGTAGCATATTGCTTTCTGTCCTTAAGATAAGAATTAAACCAGGATACACACTGTACAGATAAATGCAAATTCCTAAGTCTTCCTAGGAGGAGGGAGTGGTCGACCGTATCAAAAGCCTTTCTCAGATCTAGGAAGACTACAGCCGAGCACTCCCCCCTGTTAAATCCTTCAAATAGATCTTGAGTCAAAATATAAATAGCACCATTAGTAGATCTACCTGGAACAAAGCCAAACTGTCTTTTAGATATAAAATCATTATCCAGTAAATACCTAATTAACTGGCGGTGGATTGACTTCTCAATTAGTTTCGAGACAATATTGAGTTGACTCACTGGGCGCCAGT
The DNA here is from genome assembly GCA_949317995.1 of Acholoe squamosa. NCBI lineage: Eukaryota > Metazoa > Annelida > Polychaeta > Phyllodocida > Polynoidae > Acholoe > Acholoe squamosa. Next base: position 65,897,131 of record OX439044.1, read on the forward strand.
TTGAGATATTCAACAAATCGCCTGACTTTGGCAACGGTATTACATTAGCTATTTTGAACATCTCCGGTATGACACTATTAGTGATTGAACCATTAATTATTTGAAGTAGTATATGTGGGATATGTAACAACACGTTTTTCACCACATTTGCTCTGATGTGTTGAATACTCGATGATTTTGCAGAGTTGATACCGTTAATAATATTAGTGCAGGTTAATAAATCAATAGGCAACAATTCAAACAACTGGTCACGTTCAGGGACATGGGAAAGTATAAGGTCAGTAATCCATCGATGGTCGGTGTTACTGACAACTGGTATCAAATTCGCAAGGTTAGGACCAATACAAGTATAATATTTATTTACAAAGTCAGGAATCTCAAGGTCAGGGATGCCAGTACCATGCTCATTTATTAATGACATTTTTATCTCAGTGCGAGGTCCCTTCCATAAACTACTTATTACATTCCAAAAACGCCTTGGGTCAGTTTTGTATTTATTAAGATTCCTGGTTATCTCTTTTTGTCTGTTCAAGACCAACTTATTTTTTATTTGTTTGTCCAGGTCTCTAATTTTGGCTCTGAATGGATTAGCATCCTGACCTCTGTAACCCCGGAGTTTCTTAAGAAATCTTTTTTTCTTAGCAGTCAAAAAAGACAGATTCTGATTAAAACCAGTAGGTGCATCCATATTAATGGCCATTTCCTTAACTGGGTGATGTCTATCCAGGTACACACGGATGCAATTTACAAATTCACTATAAAGTTCACCTGGGGAAAGCATAAGGTTTTCAGTGAGGGCAGCATTATTCACATAATTATTCAAAGCATTTTGATCAAAATTCTTATATGATCTACCAGTAATTGAACGAGTTTGACACCTCTCTATTCTTCTTTGTTTCTTTATAGCAAATACAGGGAAATGATCACCAAATTTGTAGTCAAGCAGACCATTTGTGGAAATATGCGGAGAGTTACAATAAATATGGTCCAAAGTAGATCTGCCCCTGGTATGATAATACGTTGATCTAGTACGTAAATATTTCAACTTGTTTTTCCTTAGAAAAGATGTTAGACTTTTATATTTATTACTTGTTCTAACTGCAGAATTAACATTAAAATCCCCAAGGATCCAAACCTCCATCCTGCGTATGTCTGGATGCTTTAACATTTCACTCAATTTTTTATAACATAACCTTACATTACCATTAGGGGGGCGGTATACAGACAATATCACACGGTGCTTCTGATTTGGAAATTTAGTTATTAATCCAATACATTCTATGTCTTTATTGCTTACTGTTAAAGCTGCATGGCCGAAAGTGTAATCTACATACTTATTATTAACATAACAACCTACTCCACCACTCTTCCTAAGGCAATTTAGGCGATCCTTCCTATACAGTCTCATATTATTCAAATCGACATTATGAGTTTGATCACGTCTGTCTAACCAGGTCTCCGTCACGCAGATGTAATCAAAACCAAGATCGGAGTGTCGTAAGTCCAAAACCTTATCATTGAGACTTTGTACATTCATAGTAATTAGTTTCAGTCCCTTCAAGCTATTGATTTTGTCACAAGAGTAGTGGCTAGTCATACTTAAGAAGCTTTAGTGATATAGGTCGCTTTCAACCTGACCCTGTTACTCCTACCTTTCAGAACAAAAGTAAACATACCTAATCGAGCGCACAACAAACAGAACATGATTTACAGAGAAATGTGCAATAGGAGCGACTAATGGCACTCAATACAATGATGAGGGCCAAGAAGCCAAGAGCAACCCGTTACGAATAAGTAAAGTAGTGGCTCTATGTGCAAGATACAGTCCCCACAGTAACAAAAGCTGGAGGTATACTTAAACTAACAGACTAACAATTTACATTGCAGTCAGGAAAAGGTCAAACAGGACAACACAATCACTTAAAGATAACTATATCAATACATGTATCGGGAATGAATAAAACAAAATAATCACATATCAAAGTGTATATCAATCAGTTAATTCAAAGTTGCATCAGCTACTCAAATTACCGAAAATTAATTTCAGTGCAGGAACCAGTAGATATAAAACCCAAGGATATCTCTGCACAATTTAACTTGGCCTTAAGGGTACTTAACAAAACAATTGGGCAATCCAGATAGAAATACTCGGTCGGTAACTCTGTTGGGTAGGCTCCCCCCGTCATGCTAGTAAAATTCATATAATAATGATAAACACTGCCTTAACTATAAGATAATCGTACTATGTGAGATAACAAACTATAATCCTGGAAGAAACAATTCATATTAAATGATGTTTTAATAAGACAGTGCAAAATTAAAGTTTATAGGGTCCTGTATCTATAAGCAGGGTGATGATTTAACTCTTGATGAAATTCCAAAGAATTCTGTTGCTAGGAATTTAAATTCAATAACGATATAAAATAGTTTCTTAGATATCTAATGACATCACTTGAAGAACTGATGTATTATAATTAAAGAAGTGTGCGGAACAATGGAAATGTCTTAGCTGTCTGGACTCTGTTTGGTTGGCTGAAACCATTTTAAAGTTGTTTTCACAGCTCCAGTACATTGATACAGGTAATAGTCACATAGGTCAAAAAACAGCATCTCGTACTTCCATGAAGAGACACCATAGTATGTCATGTATTCACAACACATGATGCATAAGATAGAGATCATGATGGTAGATCTCAACTGTCATACTGTATATGAATTCACAAGTGGTGGCAGTAGGTCATAAGACTTACTGTCGTTGATCTTTGTCAACTTCATAGATATGCTCGACGGAGGATTCAGCGTTGTCCGTATCATCCGCTAGAATATCAGAGTCCTCACTTTCGAGTAGCGCGTCAGCGGCAGCCTCGCTCTCCATCGCATCTTTAGCATGCTTTCCAGCGCTGCCTTTCATTCGTTCTTTGTTGGTGAGGCGTATGCGAAGATCAGTTAACAGTCTGCCCAGATTGTTTTTGCCTGTGTATAATCCGGTGTCATAGACTGGATCACCATAACGTCCAAAGCCTCCCCAATAATCCTCCATCGTGGCTTCGATTATATTGACATCACCCAGAGTTATCAGCTGTCTTTTTAACTCTTTATCTTGGACGAATTTTTTAGATACAGCAATTCTCATTGCAGTTAGACGTGTAGAGCTCTTCCACTCTTCGGATTCTCTCATGCCATGCGTGGCTCTTTTAGCCTCTAGGCCGGTGATTGTGTCTAATACTTGATCGGCTCGAGTTGGGTCATTATGCTCACAGCACTTTATCCACTGGTATAGTTGCTCCGAACTATGAAAATCTACCCCATCGTGATGAATATGGCAGGGGTAGAGATTACTTAGGAAGCATTTGGCGCCACAGAATGTCATTCCTGAATTCGTCAGACGTTGACATAACTCACCTCCTTCAGCTCGTTCTATGGCTATATTTAATCTCTCTTTGAAGATTGACTTCACTGAAGGTTGGCTCTTCTCATTTTCCTTCTGCTTTAGAGATGAATTTTCATCATCATGGGCGTGTCTATAACTATCGGGCTTAGGGCTTAGTCTCCACCAATTCTCGGATGATCCTCCAGATGGCGACTTGTCACGATTTCCTCTCTCCTGACTGCTAGTATTCTTCTTATCCACTAGGTGGCGGCTCTGTGTGATGCTCCCGTCTTGCTGATGGCGTTCCCTTGAATGGGTATAAGGCTTATGCCCAATGTTGTCACGGGAGCGGTCTCGGTGAACATAACTATTTGAATTGCGATCGCCTTTTTTCTCTCTAGTCGGTTGCTTTTGAGGTCTTCTTACTTCGTTACTGCCATTGCCATTATGGGATACATGTTTATCAAGTCGTCTGTCATGTGAATCATGTGGCCGGTATCTTTTAGTCAGATCCTTTACCATTCTATCATCACTTGTGTTATCCCATCTATTACGAGCCCCCACTCGAATGATGTCTCTCCCACGATGATTCACCTCATCACTTCTGTAGTCTTGCCTATCCAAATTCTCATAATGCAGATCATCAGGTTTATACCTGTCAGGGATCCTGTGTGGATTGTGCCCATCATAAAGCACTCCTTCAATCAATATGCGAGTGCCTTTCATGGTTACCTCACACTTCACCACCTCTCTACAATACCATCCTATCTTCCTCACAATTCCTTTGACCCTTCTGGTGGTGGGATCTTCATCAGCATTGATAAACACCTTCTTTTTATACTTGTCAATACTGTCAAGCTCAGACTTGTATTTTAGGCAAACATCACGCCTCCATGCAGTGGTGAAACATACTAGTATAGGTCTGCATTTCTGATTGGGAGATGATGTGTTCATGCGTGTTACGAACTTTAATTCACTAGGGTCAAGTTCAATACCAATGTCCATAAGTAAGTAGAGTGCATGATCATATGCATCACCTTCTATGTCCTCATCGAGTCCATCGATAATTATATTAAATCGACGAGGTGAGTGAAAACGGGAATCAGTATCAGGGTCAGCAACACCAGCATATGACAGTTTCCTAATTGTTTCTCTCAGCTCTGATTCAAGTATATTTACCTGTTGTTGACTCTGTGCAAATTGATTTCTCAGTTTGTCCACTTCACGCATTGTAGCCCTAATTCCCTCGTCTTGATTTCTTTCTAGGTCATCAAAACGCTGTTCATACCCCATCTTCTCAATGTCCATACGTTGACGTAGATTTTGAATTTCACCAGAAATATTCACGTCACTCCTTGAGATCATTTCTTTTATCTCTTTTAAGTGATTCTCCATTGCCGATTCACCTACTGTGCTAGATTTGTCATGTGATTGCGCTGATGTAGGTAGAGATCGCCTATCTGGATTGGGGTTATTTGACAATGAATTACTTGGGCAATAGCTTTTCTTAGGAAGCGGCTTCTGTGCATTATATGAGCTAACATAGCTACCTGATGTTGGTGAGGACTCATCACTTGACTGCCTCTCCCTTTTCCTTGAATCACTGACCTTATGTCTCATGTCAGGCTTAATAAATGGTGCAGGCCACTGGTCTTCCTCCAAGTCCTGATATCCATTACGGTGAGACATGTTGTGAGAGTGGTGAGGGTTGAATTGCCTGCCCCCACGTCTACTATCCCCCTTATAGTGCATGGTAGAATTTTTACCTTGGCCTAGCAGCAGTCACTAGGGACTCTACCTGTGGTGGTCTAACTTCAGTAGAACTAAGACAATGAATCTCCTCCAATAGGTACTAAAACACACTTTACATACCCAGTTTATGCAGTATCAATGATCACTGAGTGTTTAGCTCCTTCAGTGTGTAGAAGAGAGTACCATTCAGTCACAGTATATATTAGGCCAACACAGCACTGACACACTGACACACTACAGCACTGACACACTAGAGTGTTTACCCAGTTGCTATGTACAGGTATGGGTAGGTGCAGTATAAACACACCTGAGCTTGCTCACTGGACCATGAAGTGGTGACTTGCTTTCAATCACAAAATGTGGCTGAACAAAAGCAAAATCAGTTCAATTTTACATACCCATAGGTTCCAAGGGTGTTCATGGTATGGTAGTCCCAAGAGAGTATCATTCAGTCAGTTTAAACAGCTATAAATCCGAAATATGGGGGAGCTGCATTGCCGTGCGCTACTCGATCGACGCCATGACCTAGGCTTATTCAGAATGACCACTTGTGAGCAACAAAAGGGACAAGTTATAGCTACATCAAAAGAAAGGACTGAAAACAAGGGCATTTTTAGCCAGCTCTTCCTTTTACTATAGGAGCAACAGCCTCCTGAAAAGCTATAATGATTGGAATCAGATCCAGAATGATGAAACTATCCATACAGGTGGAGAGCTCCTTTTGGCTTTTGAAAGACACAGAGCACCGTTTTGCGGAGTGGGCTCAGGGAAATGGGTATCCCATCATCAAGACATAGAATTCTCCCACTATGGCTATGACACTATGGCTATGGCTATGACAAGCATTATTCAAGACAATATGTAAAGATTCTGGCAAGATGCCATATCCCTTAACCACTGAAGTATGGCTCTGTCAAAAATCATTTATCAAAATGTCGCACTCACAGAACCTACGAGTGACTCAATTTTCGGCATTGTATTAGCATGCTGACAATTTAGGAGCATTACTGTTCTAAGCTTGGCTAAATGAAAAGAAGGAGCAGGGCTTGGAGAATAAAATTTATTATGAGTTGTTATATAAGATAACAATGAAATATTAAAATTGAATTATACATATGTAAGACATGTGATTGTATAAAATATACCTTGAATTTTATGTAGTACATGTATAAAATAATAAGTGATAAATAAATAACATTTTGTAATTGAACAATATGATAGGTGTGGGTGGGTGGGAAATTTGAGATGTTGACGGTGAGCGGGCAGAGAGATGAATGGAATGAGACCGTGTGTATACGGCGTGAAGAAAGGTGGGTTGGTTGTGGTAATTAGATACATAAGTTACAGGTAGGTGGAGACCTGTATAGATTTTGGTATGGGATTTAGCCACCAGCTGGCAGCAATGACTGCCCCTGACCGCACACACGTCCATGGGCTACCCATTACTGCTCTAAGCTTGGCTAAATGAAAAGAAGGAGCAGGGCTTGGAGAATAAAATTTATTATGAGTTGTTATATAAGATAACAATGAAATATTAAAATTGAATTATACATATGTAAGACATGTGATTGTATAAAATATACCTTGAATTTTATGTAGTACATGTATAAAATAATAAGTGCCAAGCCTGCAAGGATTATGGGTGAAGGTGGGTGGGGAAAAAGAAATGATGTGAGGATAAATGAAAATTGATGACAAATTGTCTGTAATTTAATCATTTGTGTTTCAAAGCTGCAATCAGTTTGTGGTTAACCGAGGTCTTGTTGTCTGAGGCAATGTATGCCTTATATATGTCTGATTTCCAGTCTGCATAGCGCTGTACATCCAGTTGTGAGGCCCCCGCATTGTAGGCCTCAGTGGCGGCCGCAATCCTGAGGCCATGCAGAGTGTACATGTCTTTGGGCAGGCCCAGGTCGATCAGGCCCTTTGCCCAGTGCTTGCGTATCTCTGACGTCGGGACTGGTTGGCGTGAGTCTGGGAACATGAATAATGGGTCGTCGGGCGACATGGTGGGTGTGTCCATGCACATCTGGAGCACTGCTGTCACTACACATGTCTCTCTGGAGTCTGATGGAGCTAGGCGCACTGTCCTGAATTCTCCAGTCCTTTGCAATGTCTTTCCTAATTTTATCACTAACTGAATGTCCTTTCCCACAAAAGCCAAGTCGCCTCTTGTGAGGTGGAATGTATTTCGGTATTTGGACTTTGTGGGTGGTGTGACCTCTCCCGGGCATAGTGCTGCATAATACTGTACCAATAGTGCCGCCCTTATCACATTGTTCAGCTGGTTGCCTTGAAGTCTGATGACTATCGGGTACAGCACATCCATAGGAACTGAGCTTTTTACCTTGGGCACATAGAGCTTGTTTCTGTTTATCGCATCCATGGCTCTGCTTATCCGTAGGTGGGTGAGTGGGTACATTTCGCCTGTTACCAATGACACATGTACCCTGGCTTGCGACAGGTAGTTCCTGATAGTGGCCGGTGCGTTCTTGAACTGTGCTAGGTACTCCAGGTATGTGCATACTACACTGTGGTGAGGCTTGTAGGGGTCGTGCTTTGTCCACCACATGAATGCCAGGTATGTGCTCAACCCTATCCTGCTGTTTTTGATCGTGCCTGGGGCCCTCGCTGAGTGCTGTCTCTTTGATGCTAACTGCTGCAGGGATTGGATTGCCGGATCTGCAAACAATGTTAGGCGACAAGTCATTAAGCAACTCATATTTGGCTTTGATTGGCAACAGAGCATTATTTTGAATGAGAGTGTGAGCATCACGTAAGTGATCATCATCTAAGTGTGCCCTGCTAAGCTTATCTGCTACTTGATTGTCTACACCGGGCACATGAGCATATGTAATATGAATGTCCATATTGGCTTGTATTAGCCATGCCTTCCTAGCTGCATCTAGTATTACTTTGTTACGCCCTCTGCCAGTGGTGAACACACTAACTGAGCCCTCATTGTCACAATGCACCTTAATGTGCATGCCTCTGTTAGACTCTTTGACGAAAGTGTTGAGTGCCACCGCTATGTTGGCAGCTTCAAGTTCGCTTATACACTCCACTGGATCATCTACATCTGTGACTTGATGCCAGTATGCATGTTTGCCATCTGTTGCACCTACCCCTGATAGACAGGCATCGACGTAGAGGTGTAAGTCAACAGTTTCCCTAGGGATCATTGCAACGCCATTCCAATCAGATACAAAATCAATGAACCATTTCAGATCAGACTTCATCTCACTATTAACATTTATATAAAAGTGCTTCATATTTCTGAGGGCTTCTAGTAGCTTGCTGACGAACAGGCGTGCCGGGCGCACACATTTTGCAATATGTAACAGTTTACCAAGCAATGACTGAAGTGTCTTCTTGGTAATAGAACGGCGTTTAATGACCCATCCTACCTGCTGTAGTGTCTCCTGTAATTTATCTGCAGGTACAGCGAGGGACATCTCCTGCATGTCCACATTGATACCTAGCCACCTGACCATTGTTGCTGGTTGCTGGCCTTTGTCGACTGCTTCCTTCAGACCCAGTTCCTTGAATAACTCCTTGGCACGGCCATAGTCACGATGCGCAGTGGCGAGATCTGGTGAGACAATTATGAGATCGTCTAAGTACATGTGACATACAATGTTTTCATCTCTAAGGATCCTTACTAATGCCATTGCCACCCGCTGCATACTTGAACTACTAGCCCTAGCACCAAATGGCAGTGTAGTGTCACAGTAATACTTCCCCTGCCATTCCATGCCCAATAATGGGAGGTCAAGGACATCAGATGAAAAATGTTTATATGCTCTACTGAGATCTGCTGTGCTGAGATAGCAGCCCTGACCCATTTTAAGAACATCTTGCACCAATAGGTCAACTGTTGGTAGGGAGTGCTGCCTCATTCTACCACATATCGTATTTTTCATGATGAACGCATTTACTGATGATTGACGTGGGAATGTCATGTCTATGATTACTCTCCGCTCATCAGAGCCACGTTTTTCTCTAGTCATGAGGGGCGATACGTGCATCCACTGTTTGAATGGGGGTTGATCAAACGGACCTAACATGGCGCCTAGGTCCATTTCCTTATTGATGAACTCACTTACACTGCATTTATGTAATGTGGCACTAGTATGGTTAGGGACGCCTTTTGTATCACTAACCGGCCCCATGTAGCCCATAGGGAAACCATACTTAATAAATCGCAACAGTTCACGTTCATCGTCAGAGGCCTGGAGATACTTTTCCCATGCTGGAATATTCAATGTGGTTGGTAGTTGTATGCGGGCACCTAAAGCATTGGGGAGCCCAGTGGCCTTCACTGCATTGTATATTTCACCCCATTCCGACGGGACACTGCTATCGATGTCAGGCCAAAAGCATTTTCTATGTTCACTGAATGCATATGGAGACATGTCAATATGAGCTGGGCTAATTCTACCCTCACATACATCTCTAATAACTGAGAAGTCAGGTGGCATACATACACTCTCTGGCGACGTTACTCCATGAGTCACTGGGGGAGTGCGGGTGCCAACACACTGTGTGCCGTCGTCCGGTGCCGTGGTCGTTGTAGCAGCTTGAGGCGTGCCTACACCTCCCTCGGCGACGACGGGAGTGGCGTAAGTAGCGGCTGCCCCTATCTTGCCATTCCATGGAGCTTGAGCTGTAATATAACTGGTAGTGTCGTGTACATCAGTGTGAAATGATTCAGTGAAACTATGAACGACGTCGACATGGGCGCCGCCATCTTGTATCTCGCCCACGGCCACGCTGATTCCGGGAGCACAGCGGGGACCAATGAACGGCGAGGACCGGAGAGGAGAAGGCGTGGCCGTGACGTCATCCATGTTGTTGTTTTGGCGCGGACCACGTGGCGGTGGGAACACGTGGCGCTGCGCTGTAAACAAAGCCTGCGTATAGGTGGGCGCTGGCGGCTCAACAATAAGCAAGTCAGCTAGTTAGTTTTTTGGTAGCTGCTGTGATGGTGTGGAGGCCTGTACCTGGTTACTATTGCTGGGAGTCTTACTGTGCAGACTCTGGGATGGCTGATGAGTGTGCGTTGACTCAAACATTTTGTTGTTACATGCAATGACATTGTGCGGTAGTTGCTTGCCTTTGCCGAAGCAGAATGCACACACATGCAGAAGGCGAACAGCGCCATTGTCATGGTGTGATTTCTGTTTGCAACCACGTGTCTGATTGAAATCTGGACATGTTACCAATATTTTGCCATTTGCCATGGTCCCATTACTAGTGCTGCCTGGAGTAGTGACACCATCTTGAACTGGGGCAAAGCATAGCCTGAAGCGTGCATTTTGGATTGACTGATACTGCTTCCATTCCAGATTTTTCTTCTCAACCTCATCAAAAATATGCTGTGACCACGCCAACACATTTTTCCATGGACGTGTTAGTGAGTCTGAAGATACTTCATACAAATGTTTTGAAATGTGCGGTTGGTCTTCAGCGCTAAATGCTACAGGATTTTGCAGGAGAGCTATGAGGGCGTTAATGTATTCACCACTTTTCAAGGAAGATCTGATTTCAAGCTTTTCTTTGAGCGTACGAACACCATCCCTCTCTACAAACATATACGGCTTCCCAATGAGTTTGTCAACAAATATATTGGATATGAACGGGTTCTTACCATCAGTCTTAGTGTGCGCCAGTTCTTCTTTGCGTATGCCGGCCTCAATAAATGCACTGGCGGCAGGCAATTGTCGTAGCTGATGGGGTGGAGGGAGTTGTTGTGCCTGCCCTGTAGTATGAGTGTTGAGCGGTGCGTCAGAGGGCTGGGCATACACTGACCCTGTAGGCTTATCGTTGTTATGCACACTAGGGAGGGGACATGACTCTTTTGGTAAGGGGGTAACACCTCTATCCGACTGGGCAGCACTAACCAAAATGGCCAGCTGCGCTGTGACCCCTTCCATGGTAGCTTTAACACCTTGAATGTCACTTCTCATGATATTGACGTCTGATTCCAGGGTGTCTAACCGAAATATAGCAGAACCAGACAGGCTATGAATGCTACCTGAGCGTGATAATGAATTATCATGGTTAGACCTTGCAGTAGAGTGCCTTGACCGGCGCGACCTTGTGCCATTATGTGACCCGGCCGCCGACGTGGGCGCTCTATCAACAGTTTTAAATGAAATTTCTGGATCAGTTGAAGTACTTGATACCTGTGACATATCGTCTATTCTTTGGGAGTTTGATGAATGTCTTGAAGTATGATGTGAAGACTGTGTGGCAGAGCGTCTTGATGCCTGGGAGCGGGTCCTAGACCTCATGGACATATTCCCCGCCGACGACATAATAACTCCGGCGAAAATCCGCCTCTCTAACCCAAATATTTATCCCAGTGAGAAAAATAATACCTTCTGTATGGAGCTTGAATAAAACTGTGTGTATGATGAGTAAAAGCCGTGTATAAGGCGACCAAAAGGTATCAGATTGCACTGGATAAAATTTGAGATGTTGACGGTGAGCGGGCAGAGAGACGAATGGAATGAGACCGTGTGTATACGGCGTGAAGAAAGGTGGGTTGGTTGTGGTAATTAGATACATAAGTTACAGGTAGGTGGAGACCTGTATAGATTTTGGTATGGGATTTAGCCACCAGCTGGCAGCAATGACTGCCCCTGACCGCACACACGTCCATGGGCTACCTATGGCCCCAACAAGCTTGATTCCGGAAACCAGGGTTGGTGATATTGTCCTTTATCCTATAAGAGCCACTATTCCATGAGTGCATCATGCCCATTGGTCGTCATGATACAACAGTGGAGTCTGCTCGCCAGCACTTCATTAGAGCATCATGCTGACCCTGCAGAGGGGTATCAACCCAATGGTGTCAGCCTGATGCCTGGCGGCAAAATGAGCATGATCTGTGTCTATATGAGGGACCCCGGGTGAGGGACCCTTAAACAGTTAAACAGTTTACACTTTAAGGGCCGCTGATGTAGGAGTGCATTATGCCCATCGGTTGTCATGATGCACCGATGAAGCACTTGATTGGAGAATCATGCCAATCCTCAGTGAGAGTATACATGAATCCTATAGGGTCGGCATGATCCATATAAGTAGCCTTGGCGAGTTACCCACCGGGGCTTCAATAATGCATCATGACGACCTATGGACATGATGCATTAATGCATCAGCGGCCTTTAAAGAGCTAGGTCTCAGGTGCACTGATAGGGCTGTGTTACAATACAGTTTGTCCCCAGCCTGTACCACCTGTGTCCAAGGTCTGACTACTTGTACGCAGACCTTGGTATTGACGGTATGTGACCACACTCAAGTGTATCGAACACAACATCTGTTGGCCTCACATCACCTACTCCTACCCTACCTTTGGGGAGTTTTATGAAGTCGACCTGGAAGGTCTTGCCAAAAGAAAACGAGGATGGACCTCTGTAAAATCTTTCAGTGAGTGCTTAGGAAAACGTGTATGGAATAACTCGTTTTCATAGCATTGACAAAAATATTACAGCAGAATGTATGGAAAACTCGTTTTGAGATGTAAAAAAAAACTGCACGTTTTCTATAAACGATTATCCTAACAATTATTTAGCAAGACAAAAACGTGCACGTCTTCTTTAATCAATAAAACTTGGTCTGCTCTATAGCATTATTTAAATGAACATAGCAGTACATTAATGCAATAAGCAAGTCCAAAAAAAAAAAGTCCACGTTTCCTTTTTGGCAGGGCCCTCCTGGTGAGTAGGGCAGGATCTGAGCTGCTCAAAAAGTGTTTTTAAAATCGTTTGCCCGAAAGTTCATTTTCTTTTATTCTGGTTGAGAATGAGTCAAGTATCATCCCTCTTTTTAATGATTTTTGAAGTGACATGCAGGGGAGGAGGCTCCTTATATCCATAGTGAGAGGAGAGATGGGACATGATAGGTTATTAGAGGTAAGAGGGGACATGGGGAATTCAGTGATGTGTTAACTCAGCAGTTGTTCAAATCGACATGTGACATGGGACCCCACCCAATTAAGGGTCCCTTAGATGGCCAAAACCAAAAGGCTAGCTATAAACATCTTGTGATATGCTCTCATAGATTTGGATTCAAACAGAAAAGAAAGTTAAAAATCATTACCTAACTATTTCTATTTGCAGTACGCAGCATTGGTCCTCATCGTCATGATTGTAGAAATAGCCGGAGCGATCCTAGCCCTCATCTACAGACAAAAGGTAGGCTATCATCCTTACCCTTATTCATAGACCAAAAGTAGAGGGTCTATCCTCTTTCATAGTTTTCGACTCTGGCATATTTTCATATCAAGTAAAATGTCATTTTCATATCAAGCCAGAGACAATGAACACATATGGTAAAATTCCCTAGTCATCCAGGGTTTCTGGAACCAGATAATATTTTTGACAACGACCTATAGAGAATGCATGTATTGCGGAGGATTGGAGTGTTGGTTTATTGTTTAGTTACTGGGTAAATAACTCTCCCTCTTTTTGAAGGTTGAGAGCCACCTGCAGGAGTCGATGGTCCGTCAGATCAAGGAGAAGTACGCTGATAACAGTGGAGTGGGAGAGGCCTGGGACTTCCTACAGGTCAAGGTGAATGTCAGCTTCTCTTACTTAACCAATTTTTGCTCTAGGTCTATGGTAATGTATTCTTTTTTATATATAATTAAACTCAAATAGAAAGATTTTGACATATATAGTTTGCGAAACATATACATAGTAAGGGAGATTAGCAGGATTGTCACTACAACAGCGTGAATATATTGTATACTAGCTTTGGCGTTATCCAGTACATAGTTATGTTATTTCAATATCACCTTTTTATAAAAGAAATAAGAAAGTCATAAAAAGGATGTCGCCTTTTCTATTATGGGAAAGTTCCCCAAGAAAGAAGGACGCTTATTGTGGGCAGATTGCCTACTTGGATAAACAGGGTACAGACCTAATGTTGCATTGGTGGTTGCAGAGACATGAGCAGTCTGAAAACCAGCCAAGGAATTCAATCAATAACAGTCAAGAAATTCTGAAGGACCCAAATAAAGGGTGCCTGAATTATTTAGACAATCAATTGCACTCGATACTAGATAGGGTAATCAATGGCAAATCAAAATCCTTTAAAGGCTACTACTGCATGGATTCATCAAATCCATTAATCCTGGTAAGCAGCTTACCATGGCTACATTCATGCATCATGCAGACCCTACAGGGCTGAGAATGCCCAAAAGGTCTAACAGGATGTACCAATGAAGCTCTGGCCAGTCTACTCGCCAGCACTTCATGTGGGTATCGTGACGACCCATGGACATGATGCACTCCTGCATTAGCAGGCCATAAAGGGTGATATTAATCACAGTAGGGTGAGCTCCATGAAGGCTGGGGTGGGTCGTGGTAGAATGAAAAAGAACACTGAGAAGGTGAACACATGTCTCAACATGACCCGCCAAGGCTAATGGAGAAGGCACTTTTAGCACTGCCGAGTGCATTGATGTATAAACAGTGCTTAAGGGTACTTAATGCATCAATACATGACTGTTGTCATGATACAGCACTTCTTTGGTGTATCATGCCGATCCTCCGCGGCTGTATTTACCCTGTAAGGTCGTCATGATGCATGACTGCAGTGCTTGTGAGTAACTCGCCAGGGATTCATTCAACCATCCTGATGAACTATATAGGCATGATGTAATAGTACATTTGTGGCTTCAATGCCACCTGTTTGTTGTTGGTTTCTTCTTCTTCTATTTGTCTTTAAGTGCACAGACATTCTAAAACTTTGTTTGCACCATGAAGATGAAGAACATGAATTTTGGGGCATTAAGCAGCCCATTTGAAGGTCCATTTGTCGGCATAATAAATGAATGTAGTCCTGCACTGACAACCTAGGAAGGTCCAAAACTCGTTAATGCATGCAGACAATCTTAGGTCCTCAGATTGACGATACCTAAATCTACAGTCTTAGTTGGTCAAAATGTGGATTTTTAGGTCATCATCCTGATAACCTAAGTTGTCAGTATGAGGAATTTGTGTTGTCAGCATGATAACTTTGCTTGTCAATATGCAGACGGGTTTAGGGGCATTAACAACCCTGAACTCATCTGTATTGACGAGTTTCAATCAGCGGCAGGTTTTCTGTGTTGCAAGGTACTCACCAGGGCAACATGCATGCATCACAATAACCAATGAGTATGATGCATTAATGCATCATGGAGCCTTTTAAAGGCCACTGGTGCAGGTGTGCATCATACCCATTGGTCGTCATGATGCACTGCTCGCCAACACTTCAATGGAGCATCATGCTGACCCTAGAGGGTCGATATATATACTCCCGGAGGGTGGACATGATGCTCCAATAAAGTGCTGGCGAGCAGTCTCGCTAGCATGTGGAGATGATGGAGGAAACAGGTGTGTGGTGTAAGAGATTCTGAGTGAAAGGGGTAAAAACAAACCAAATGCAGCCCTCCAATGATTAAACTTAGCTAACATAGAGCCTGATGTGCCTATTGCAGAATGGAGAATCAGTAGAAACTTTGCCCAAAGGAGTCTATCCAATATAGAAAGACTGTACCCTTTGGTGAATATAGGGGTTAAACAAAATAACACAATATTAATGAACTATTTCTCTACTGTTCATACCCTATCTTTCTAGCTTACAAGTGCACATATAACCCATTACAGGTGATTTTCAAGCCAGAGAAGAGATTTTCAGTCGGTTAAGAGATAGGGGCTGAACAAAACAAGAAAATATAAATAAATTATTTCTCTGCTGATCCTACATTATCTTTCTAGCTTGTGCATATAGCCCATTACATGTGACTTTTCAAGCCAGAGAACAGTTCTTAAATTTGTTAAGAGATAGTTATAATATGTTTAATAGGGATCCTGACACTAATTATTTATGTTATATTTTTGTTCCAGTTGAAGTGCTGTGGTGCCACAAACTACACTGACTACCAGAACAGCATGTGGTGGAACACCACCAGAGTAAGTCCTCATGTATCTATACTTCAATATGGGGCCGCTGATGCATTAGTGCATCATGCCCACTTGTCATCATGATGCACCAATGAAGTGCTGGAAAGAATGCTCGACCCTCCCGGAGTTTGTGTATCAATCCCGTAGGGTTGGCATGATACAATACATTAAATGCAACAGCGGCCCTTAATATGATGACATATGCTTTCATTAAAAACATGGTTCCACTGCGTTGGCTGGACGAATTTTTGCTGATCCATGGGTTATTCACAGAATAATATTATGTCACACATATATTGCGCTCTGTAATACTGTGTATGTTCTCCACTTGATTTAAATTGTAACGTAATGTCACGTGGTGCAGTTGCAATACAATTAAAAAAGTGCTTGCTCCACTGCGGTTGGTCTGGCGAATCACACAGCCAATAGCAGGGAACCAGCCCTTAAGCGGGAATTGCACTAGCCTGGATTCCAACCAACCAACGCTGATCCAACACTTTTTGATATTGAACAAGTAACCAATGGATAACTCATGACGAGTGGGTGTTATCGACGAATAATGACACGAGGCCGTAGGCCGAGTGTCATTATCGTCGATGACACCCACGAGTCATGAGTTATCCATTGACTACTTATTTTATACCACGAAACCAATAAATAATCAGTATTATACCAATAAATTCAAGTTGAAAACAAAAATTATTACCCCTCCCCGGGACTCGATGCCAGCCATTGTGTGTACATGTACCTCGGCGCCCGGCAGCCGACAGCGACAGCCCCGGTCTTGGCTAGGCTTGGCAGCGGCACACGGCGAAAAATAGTGTTTGTACACGATCGGTACATACACCTCCTCGCCCGGCAGCGGACAGCGACAGTGGCACATGGTGAAAAAAGATTTCAATGCGTCTCGCTGTTATGTTTGTGTATAAAATACACCTCCTCGCCCGGCAGCGGACAGCGACAGCGCACACGGCGAAAAAAGACGCGTCTCGTCCGGGATTCGATCCGCGGACCCCTGACGGCTGAGCGCAACGTGCTAACCGCTAGACCACCGCGTCTCCTCCTTCTGCGCCCGGCAGCGGTCAGCGACATGCCACACGGCGAAAAAAGACGCGTCTCGCTGTTATGTTTGTGTAGAATACACCTCCTTGCCCGGCAGCGGACAGCGACAGCGCACACGGTTTTGTATCATATCGAGACATGGTTCGAACCAAGCATTTCTCGTCAGTCCCTGTGGCGCAGTGCATAGGGTGTTGGGCTACAGACCTGAGAATGGAGGTTCGACCCCTACCATTGCAATGAAATATTCTGTTGGTTTTAACATGTAACATATGACATGGGAGGACATGAGAGGCATGCTGTTATCCTGGATAACAGCACGCCTTAGATGGATAACAGCACGCCTTAGATGGATAACAGCACGCCTTCCAAAATCGATGGTAAAGCCTACAGGGTGTGCAATATCGACAGATATGTGGATGGGAATAGACCCCAAAAAGCACTGTGTAAGCCAGAAATCGTGGTATAAAGTTAAAGTATTACGGCAGTTGGTCATACTACACATAACCGCCAAAGTCGAATATCCACTTAATAAAAGTGGTTATTCCATTGCCATCAGTCGGCCGAATTTTCGCTAATCCCACCGATTTTTTTCTATACTTTTGCATTATCAAAAATAATTGGAGTAGCAAAATTTCAGCTGACTGACGCCAGTGGAATACCCGCTTTAAGGAAGGTACGTCTGCCAAAATTGTCAGATAATTGTCAGATTGTCAACTATGTTCAAATAAGCCGCTGGAAAAGTTACTCGCTGGGGCTGCATTGATGCATTCTGAATAATTTACAATAGAAGTTTCTCAGATGTCACACTATAGAAGTAGAACTGGACTGTTTGGGAAGTGTTTGTCCAACTGATAATGCATTCATAGCCCCAACTCCCCTACTACTACCAGCCCTACACCAGCCCCCACCCACACCATTGGGTGACTAAACCCCGCGAGACTCATAGCAATCTCGTTAGCTGGTAATGTGATGATGTGCCGGACGTGAGTTGACGTCATGTGACGTTACGGCAAGCTGTAGTTACCATGTCTACCACTGGGGGCGTCCTAGTTAGTTATATGAGGTGCCAGGCAGGGAACTTTCTGACAATGTGCTTTATGTTCATTATGTTTTTGTATATGTATTCACTTGGACATTTGCCTTGGGAATGATATAACTTATAACTTAGTCTCCTCGGGGATTGTCTAATTATTAACATACGCAAGAAGATATCTAGATAGGAACAACCAGTACGAATTATTGTAGACCGGCAGTGACATCCCTTTTCTTCTATAACCAGACTTTTGCTCCACCTATATCAACCCTCAGCATTCCGATAGGGGCATTTGAAGCACTAAATGGGGATCGATTATTTTTGACCCCTCTTAACCCTTTAAGGGTCAATTATGCATTAATGCATCATGCCCATTGGATGTCATGATGCACCAATAAAGTGCTGGCAAGACTGCTCGCCATTGGACCATCATGCTGAACCTCTGGAAGTATAGGTATCAACCCTGAAGAGTCAGCATGATGCTCCAAAGAAGTACTGGCGAGGCATGATGCACTCCTGCATCAGCGGCCTTTATAAGATTAAATATTTAGATGTTTTTTTGTTTTTTTTTTTGTGAAAATGCCTCGATATTACTATAATATAAAGGCCGCATAATTTTTACACTATTCTTCTTCTGTATAAAGAGAAATCACCCTCAAGAGGTGGTGGGGGGGGGCAATTTTGTCAGTGCAAGAACCTACCATCTCACGTTGTTATCACTCCCTAATGTGGTAGTCTTATCGTGTATGGCCTCCCATAGTGATGTAGACATTGGTCCATGTTATCTAGTCCCAAGGTCACAGTGCTGCCACCTGTCTCATCTCTCCCTCAGCAAACATCCCATTGTCAGCCATGATGGATTACCTATATACAGCTCTCTAGTGGCGACATGATGCAAAAGGGGTTTGTGTGCCTTGGTCAGCATGATGCACCAATGCAGTGCTGACGAGTCTCATCGCCAGCGCTGCATTGACGCATCATGTCAACCCTCTGGGAGTGTACCAGCGTCAGGATTAACCTGTTCCTGACAAGAAAAGGGATATTTCTTAATGGGTACCAGGTGAACCCAACGAATTCTACAGAGAATGAAAGGAATTACTTTGTCGTTCGAAAACCCTTCTGCCCAACAGGGTTGGCAGGAATTTAGTTCCAATTAATGCTGCTACTCGCCAGGGCTGCATTCATTAATCATGCCCACATATAAGAACACGATACAATATTATACTACATGTGGTTCTTAGAGGGTTAGGCGTGGTCGGTTGCGGTGTTGGTCAAAATAGAGCAATCCCTTTTTAGCTCTTCCAATCATTGGCTAATGCTATTTATGGTTCTGTCCCAATAGTGACAACAGGAAACCTTCATCAGCAGCATCCATAATGAATTAGGCACTAACCTTTGGTGTGAGCTGAGGTATTGCTTATATTGCAGTAGTGTTTTTTTTTTTTTTTTTTTTTTTTTTTACTGTTTTTTTATAGACTAAGACTGTAAGAGTTACATAGTTTATCATCCAATGGTGCCTTTATTACAACAGGCAGGTAGATATGTGGTTGAGGGGGGGGGGCAGGGAGGGGACAGTGAGCATTACATCACCTATTGGCACCTTTTTGCTTCTATTAAATCTAATGCGTCAATTTGAAATACCATTCCACTTTTGATTTCTAGCCTTGAGACATTTCCCCCTCATTTCCTGCTACGGACATGACAGGCAAGCTGAAAGGAATATATTTTGCACTGTTCCTTTGAATATTGGGATCACACTTGTCTTGAAATAAACTAACCTGCTATAATTTGTTCTGGATTTCACGAAAAATGAGACCATGCCTTAAAAGGGCACTGTGAAACCAATTAGAGTAGCATCTCAAGTGGTGAGCAGTCAATTGTTATATATTGTCATAGAATGGAAGCTACCACTGTTTCTTAATTGGTAGCTATACCACCAAAAAACGGTTAACTTTTCGAGAGATACTGGAAATAACCGCAATGGCACCAAACCTCTAATTGAGCACCGGGCTTGAATAAGTGCCAGGGGTAGAGAAGCAGTGAATTTGAACAATACACAATGAATGAAGGCTTCGATGAAAGGCTCAGTAAGACCTGGAGATCGATCTAGTGTGAAATCTATAAGCGCTGGAGGGTCTTGCCAAAGGCAAACGAGGATGTATGTCTGTAAATCTTTTCAGAGAGTGCTGAGGAAAACGTGTAAGGCCCAACTCGTTTTCATTATATTGACAAAGAAAGTACAGCAGAATCAATGGGAAACTCTTTTAGAAATCTAAGAAAACGTGCACGTTTCATATAAACGTTTATCCAAACAATCATTTAGCAACACAAAAACGTGCACGTTTTCCTATTGGGTTCACGTTTGTTTTTTGGCAAGACCCTCCTGGTGAATCATTCAAGTTTACCATCAGTGTCACTATATTGGCCACTAGCTGGCCTGGAGCTGGTTTCGGCGAGACATGCTGAAAAGAACTGATAAGATGGGACCAGCATGTCCCTGCAAGTGGGTGTTAACCAGGGACAAGGTACCCATCATGGTATGTCTTTTCAGTGGGTTTCACCTCAACCAGCGAAATTCAAAATGGCGGCTCCACTAGGCCTCCATACTGAGTCCTATAGTGCATGGTGATCTATAGTTCCAACTTTCAGCTCCAGGTGGCAGCACTACTGCCATGCATACTTCCAATTCCTAACACTTCAAGTCCGTGGAGGCGGAACGGGGGGCAAGGGGGCACATGCCCCACCAACTATGTTTTTGCCCCCCCCCCCACATTTTCCAAAAAACATTTGGCTTTTTAGCACAGTACTACTGTCCTGTTATAGGGCCTACAATTCGAATCAAAGTCTTAAATCTCCCCAAAACACACAACTTTATCTCTAAACCTCAAAAATTCTCCAAAAGAGGAAGGGGATAAGGACACTTAAGGGATTTACGAGGATGACCTGGATGGTTAGGTCCACATGCCTGACATATTCATTGATGATACCAGGCTAAATACATGCAGAATCCATTAGTGGATCTGGGGTGATAGAAGAGGAATTGTGTACAAAGTTTCCTGTCTTTAAAAACATTCATGAGATGGTACTTAAATCTCTTCTCTAGGTGGTATTGGAGAGAAGGCGGATACCTACCAAAATGTGTGACCGCACCCCAAGTTAATATCAAAATATTTTCTAATTGGATCGACCTATACAAATCACGAAAGTAAAAATGACCCATTCACCCTTCAAATTCGCGAAAATTGGCCAACTCTCCCCACCCAGAGGTTTTATCCAGCATGCCCTTATATTGAGATTCACTGATGGTGCACAAGGCAGCCTTTTTAGAATTCTGTATATTTTCTACATGTTTGGAATATTTCCCAGACCCCTCCCAACAGTCCTCACCTTCCTCACTCCCCCCTCTTTTAAGGGGTGAAGGGGGGGTGGGGGGATCATGGACCAATATCTGACTCCCCCCCCCCCAACATTTTAACGGTTCCGCCGCCCCTGACTTATGAGCTGACAGTGACACTCAAAACAATATGATGAATATTAACCCCTAATCTTAAGATATGGTAATGCAAAGGTGCATCAAGCCTATAGGATGGTGCATCATACCTGCCCGCTGTGACCATTTTAATCATGATATGATTTGTACATTTATAGATGAAGCATGTCTACTGCCCAGGGCTACATGCATGTAGTATAAAGAACAACATGAATGATTCTCTAATGAAATACCCTATAATTCACAGTATTGGATGATTTTGTATCACAGGTAAACCACACTGACGTCTTTGTGCCCGCATCTTGTTGCGCACTAAAGAATGAGGACCCTAAGAAGCCAATGCCCGAGGACTACAATTTGTGTCAGAAGGATGTACTTGAGAACAAGCATACCAAGTATGTTAACTTTGAGGTAAGCAGCAAAGAACCACATCCTACTTTAATTCTTTCTCATGATCTTTTTAAGGACCAAAGTCAGACCTTAAATGAAAGTGTGAAAGGTTCAAAAGAAAAAAAAATTAAGCCTAAAAGAATTCGAAGAAGAGAGATCTGCAATTTCAGTGATCAAAATATCTTAAAGGGATTTTTGCTAACTTGACTATATTTTCAATGATCAGAAAGGACTGAGCATACACAGGCACATATACACATGTCAGAATTATATATTATCTTCATCTGATCACTGTTTACAATGCATGACAAAGAAATCCCCAGACTATAGCCCAAGTTGTTCAATGTACTGGTACATTCATTCACTGAATTAAACATTACAGGGATGTCATGAAAAGCTGCATGGTTGGTTCAAGACACACACCCTCATCCTGGTCATCATCGGATTCGTCATTGGAGCCATTCAAGTAGGTTTTAAACACAAAGTTGACGACAAATTTCAAGAAAATGAATTGAATCTTTTCTATTACTCTCCTACTTCAAGAAAAATAAGAGTAAGGATGGCAATTTTTGGAAGACCATTTGTGAAAGAAAGCTCTGCATGGCTGGCAACTTAAATAATAAAACTTTATGGTAGCCCCGTCTATATGGTAGGTATGCTCCCAACAGAAATGCTACAACTAAAGCCCCCCTGACAAGAAGCTGATCTTTTTTTAGGTACTATTATTTCTCTCCAGTTATTTCAAATATAGTTCATTCCATTCAAGTAGAAAAAGATCTCCACAATGTTATTTCATTTCATCCATTTCGTGTTTCCGCAGGTGATCGGCTTCGTCACTGCCTGCTGTCTTCGCTCTGCACTCAAGAGGGACAAGGCCTATGTCAACTGATTTTGGTAACGTCATCATTTTATGTGTATCTACGTCAACAAAGTCTGTGTGGTACGTCATTGCAGCCACATCACGACACCAGGCCTGTGACATAGTCATCCAAAAATGGAGAAAATTTTTCCAGTCATCATCGCTAGGGGGAAAAATGCATTCTAAGAGATGGTGATAATGCAAATAAGTCCCTACCATTGAATAACAGATTCTGGATCATAAATAAGAGTTATCAATCAAAAGAAACACCAAATCAGGCTATGAAATCATACTTGTAATTAACATTCTTGTGGTCTGTTTGGAAACTTGGAAAAAAAGAGTTGAATATTATATATTTGTTTGATGTCTGAGGATGTCAATGGCAAAGTGAGAATGTGACCATTCGATATATACGATGTGTCCATGTACACATTTTCCATGCCCCTTCTTATATCAGGCTATGGTCTTAAATGGTGTGAATATTTCAAAGAAAAATGTATATCTAGGTGGTTACTACTAGTGAATACCGGAATAGCAAGGTGTTGAAACTGGCGGAGGGAATCTATGCAGTTAAAGCAAGGCTCTGCATCTTAGATATGAAATCGCTTACATAGTCAATTTAAAATTAGCTGTATATATCTGAATAGTGTGTATTTTCTAACCCTTTTGAACAGCCTTACAGCTCAATCTTCCTAAAAGAGAAGAAAAGCAATTATACAACAGATGGAGCACCATACAATTTACAATAGCATTTCTAAGAACTATAAAGACCTTGAAATATTAAAATAATTCAACGAGGTCTTAATAATAATAATTTTGTGACAATTATAGTCATTATTATCAAGACCTCATTAAATTGTTACTATAAGCAGCTAGTTTTGAATGGACTATGCCTTACCTAATTGTGTGTGATATAACATTGAGATTCCCTAATGGTGCACAAGGCAGCCTTTTTAGAATTCTGTATATTTTCTACATGTTTGTAACATTTCTCTACTATCTGTGTATATGTACGTATGTAAGAAAAGGGTCATGTAATTAGTACCGAACCCTTTAAATGCCGCTAATGAAGTGATGCAAAATGTCCACTGGACTCACCAGCACTTTATCCTGCTTTAACAGTCTTAAAGGGATAATGGGAATGTACTTTGATATTTCATTAGATATTAGATTGCAGTATGCGTCTTTGCAATGTGTACTTTTGGTTTCATTTTGTATGGTTATTACAAGTTGCTAAATAGAATTTGGTGTTGCAAGGTGCAGCTCATGAATGTGTTGTTACCTTTGTTAAGGACTGCTAATGTATTGGTGCATGGGTGAGGCACAGGAGAGTCTCCTTACTAACAAACCACCAACTAATGCAGCATGCCATCCCTCCATATAGGCGGAATCTAACGTACATTTTAAAAATGGTTTACATTTCAACATTAGCATCTGAGTGCAAGGTATGATTGTGTCAACAGTGTCTACAATATTGACAATCATTCAAAGTAAGCCCTTTGATCAGAGCCTAAAGTATCACATTTATTAAGACCCATGATGTGCAATACTGGAGCGTAACTCGCCACCATGGACATGGATAAATCGTATTAGTCCTTCCAGGGGACATCACCCCCCTGGGTGAGTATGAGGAATGAGTGTAGCACTGGTGAGTTACCCACCAGGGCAAAATCCATGTATCATGACAGCAAAGAGTATGAAGCACTAATACTAAGAGCTATGCAACCCTTAAAGGGTTAAGATCCCACACAAACACTTACAAAATTGACTGAGAAAGAGAAACATGCTACAAAATTTGTATTCTCAAAGTATGTTTCTAAGAAATGCGGAAAGATGTATCATCTATCCATTATACCCAGACTAATTTCTAAGCATATCAATTATGCACAAAATGTATCCAGTCTACCTGAGTACATCTACAGCAATGCTATGAACAAAAGATTATGTTATAGGATTTCATTAATTGAAGAGAAGTGCAGAAAAAAAACTTAGATGAATTCTCATTATTAGTTTATACTAGTTTCTTCATTACTGTGAAGAGTTTCCATTCAATTCAAATACATAGCTTCACCATAATTTAAGAATGGAGTCGGCATATACATATAGCTGTGAATGTGTTCTTGGTACTAGCTTTATCTGATTTTATTTCAGCATTGCAACACGATTGAAGGTTTTCGTAACGTTTCACACTAATAACGTGCAGATAATGTACAGATCCCTATGCCTCACAACAATTGATTCATCCATACAAAATGATTGCAGAAAACCTGTGTATATTACAAAAGAAAGTGCAGATGAAAATAACATATAGGTTCATGTTTCAGATGAATATACCTTAGGTGTTTCATGTGAGAGGCAAAACTCATTTCTTTATCAAATAAGATTAATATCAAATGAGGGAATTGTAATTTTGTTGAGTGTTTTTGGGGAGAAATAATTGAGGCAGGTTGATTGGTAGTTTATTGAACATTTTTACATTGCTTGTGGCTGAGAACATTATTGATAAAAGGTTTGTTGAGGCTTATATAAATATTAACCCCTTAAGGGCCATACAATGGTTCTAGGTTCATGTTCCTTTTTCTTTTTGTCATGAGGTACCAGTGTGCTGGTGACAAGTCTATAGTAGTATCTATATAGTCTTTATAAGACCCGGGTCTTGGAGTCAGTGCTGGTCTTGAACAAGTGCCGTCATCAGGTGGTCTTGAATATGATATCCACACTAAACCTTTAATGAGCGTCAGTCTTTTAGAGTCACAGTGCAGGAGGTAGTAGGGTAACTGGCAGTTACCCCATACAGCTTGGAGGGTCATATGCAAACAAATGTGAACACCTTTCCCCATTCTATGCTTTTTATACACTATTCTATTTCATGATAATATTCTAAATCTTAGCTATGGTATAGATACTTCTGGAGGCAAGCCCTGCAATTACTACAATACTTGGGTTACATAGAAAGCAGCCAAAACCGAAGATTATGTACTAGGGTAACTCCTTATGAAGTTACCCTAGTACTTGTTATTGTAAACAAACTGGGTTACCCTAGTACTGAGTAATCTAAACCCTCCCTATACTACTGTTCTAGACAATATCAGCCTACAGTTATTAGCTCAGATGAGTGTGCATGTTGCACATAACATCTAAACAAGCATTACTCAAATCAGTAGAAATACTGTGTAATCCCCCTAGTATTTCTGTTTATTAAACTCGCAAACAATTAAAATCTGTTTTCCCTGAGTTTTTATATAAGAATAAATAGACATCAAGTTATTTGTATGGGCCTATGGTATGCAGAAGCATACCAAATGATCGACTGGTATGGTTTTCAGAGCTCTAGACCAATCTGCATTTGACATTAGGCCACGCCCCCTTTTATCTCAGCCAATGAGCGCCAAGCAGTCCGGTGTATGAATATTAATGTTTATGCCGTAAGTCGTCCGGGCGTCCCGCAGTGTCGTAATGGCACTTGAATAACTTAGAAGTTTTTTCGTTGAAAATGAATTTTTTAGGCCGTTTAAATGCTTTAATTATGTTTGATTTATTAATATAAAAAGGATTAAGACAAGAATTTCATTCAATTTCAACGAAAAACATATTTTATTCAAGCGCCATTACAACACTGCAGGATGCAAAACCAACATGGCAGCGATTGGATGCGAATGGTGAATAAAATGGTGTATAACTCGCATGCCTCTCGAGCCATCCGTCCCATACTCATCCTGTTTCGTTCAATACTGGCTATATACCACAATACAGGATATATCATATTGGATGGGGTAACAGCAAGTTACCCTAGTACCTTCTGCACTGTGAGAGTGGAGTCAGGGTACTGAACACACCACTGCATTACTTAGACCACTGCATCGGTGCATCACGCAGACCACCCAGGGGTGTATCAGCTGTCCCAAGACGGTCAGCACGATGCATGAAGACTCATCACGGCTGCATTAATGTATCATGACAACCAAAGTCCATGATGCGTGAATTACATGTGGGGCCCTTGACGGGTTAAAGTGTGAGATCCGCTTCGTACATACTATATTAGTGTGATGTATAAACGTTGTTGTCATCGTGTAGATGGTGATTATTGTGTGAAGCACCAAATCAGAACCTCTCCAGTCCAGGCAGGATTGGCTGATATCTTTTAACCTCTATCCCAGCTTGTCGCTATGAGACATTGCCTTTAAACTTGGTACTCGTTAGAATTAGCATAATGTGTCAATGAAGCGTTGGAGCAATATGCTGTGATGAAAGACATAATCAAAAGGTCAAATCATCAACTCTACAAGGTGTGTTTGTTCAATATGATTTACTCTCCAATATTCTTCTACCCTGGTTTCGTGGCATCATAGTAGAGATAGCAAGCAGAAGGTGGAAGGTTCGAATCTCAAAAGCAACAATTGAGGGAACAGCTTTATAGAACTGTCAATCTGCCTTTGTCCATTAGGGGTATGTAATATAAGGGCACCCTTTGTTCATTTGTCATGGCAAAAGCTGTGTCAGGAACCAAATAAAATACACATTTATTGTCACCATTCTCCTTGGACTGTAGAGGACGTGTAATACTGAAGTGTTGTACCATTTTAATAAACATTGGATTCTTACTTTAATTGTTTTTCATGATTTAACACTTTACAAAGGTAATCTTAAACTATGCATGCAGTTAACTGAACCCCCCCCCTCCCCCCCCAAAAAAAAAGCCTTTAGTATTCTCTGCTGAAAGATTATATCTCCCCTACTGTATTTTTGCCCCCCGCCCAAATTGATCTAGACACTTCTTGCAATTTCCATAGACAGTATAAATCTATAACCTGCACTGGGAAAAGGGTCCTTATTCCCCCTGAGACAAGGTTCCTTTTCGCAGATCCTGTCAAGTTATGCAGGTATAATGTAGACCCCTGTAAATACAACACACATTTAATCCCTTATCTAGGTGAAATATACAGACTATTGTGTTTCAGGAAATTCTGGAATTCATGTAGGGGATGAAGTTGTTTCCTATGAAGTCTTAGGAAGACGGGGTGAACACATAGAGACTCTCTGGTCAGGAGTAGCAATGAACAAGCGTCATTAGCCTTAACAAATAGTATCCTACATCACATTGATTTCGATACCATAATTATACCTATTGTTCATGTGCTGACTCATTGGCAT
The DNA here is from genome assembly GCA_949317995.1 of Acholoe squamosa. Lineage (NCBI taxonomy): Eukaryota > Metazoa > Annelida > Polychaeta > Phyllodocida > Polynoidae > Acholoe > Acholoe squamosa. The sequence goes on from OX439044.1 coordinate 65,925,196, forward strand.
TTTAGCTTTCTGAAATTCCACCGGAAGTCAACTTTGAATAGCTCATACAATATGTCCGTAGCCAATAGTGTAGGCTTTGAATAGCCTTGGAATTTTGCAGTAATAGGAAATGAGTTAATGGGGGGATGGTTATGCTTGGAAATAATGCTCACATTCAATTAGACGTGTGGTGACTGTAGGTCATTCCATCATTCTATAAGCGTTCTTTAAGCATAAGTTCCCCTTATCCTCACAAGGGGTCATTAGTGGTCCTGTAGACTGACCACTGCATGCTGGTTTAAGTCAGACCTACGCCTCTGATTTCCACCAGAGGACCTCCGCTGTGTACCTCCTCTTCGTCATAGTTATCATAACTATTTAAGGGGTGGAGATATTCCCAAAAACCCCAATGTTGTTGACAAAGTTATGAAAACATTGAGCCTCGCTTTGTGTAACTCCTCTTTCTCTGAGACATGTTATCATTTTAACTCAAGTTCACCCCCTGCTGCTGGAGAATGCAGATGTGTGTCCTTTTTTGTTGTTTTCATAAACTTGTTTAAATAATTATGCAGACGTTCTTCCACGTTATCGTTTGGCAACAGGGCAAGACCTTTCAGTGTGAAATAAGAGAGAGAATATTGGCGTACGTTTCCTCATGGACCTCTATAATGAGGATCCGGGAGGCCTGCATTTTTCACCAAAGCTACATTCGTGCGTTATGATAATCAAATGTTCATGATGCATTAAAAAATTCGCTATGTATAGCTATTTGTCAGTACGTGTATTAGTATTACAAAGGGTAATAGAACCTTGTGTACGATCGAGACTAACCTGAGCAGTCCAGGAGGGTGTTACTCCTCTAGTAAAAGAAAAAGCTGGCTAAAAATGCCCTCGTTTCCAGTCCTTTCTATTCATGTAGCTATAACTTGTCCCTTTTGTTGCTCACAAGTGGTCATTCAAGTATGGTGCTAAAGAAGGGGGATTTTGAGTAGGTACCTAGTTGGGAGAAGTCAGTCAGTAAAATTTACTATAGAGTGTGTGACATGAGTAGGTACCTGATAGTGCAGCTCTCTCTGTTTTAAACAAGGCAGGTGACTTTTCAGACTAATGTGGTAAGTGCAAGCTGAATGGTGAAGCAGAGCGTGACTTCTTTTGAAAAGAGGGTACCTACTGGCAGCTTTTTTTACCATAGGAGCAACACGCTCCTGGGTGCTGAAACGCACACCCTGATTTATGCAAAGCACTACTAGGGTTTAGAGCATTTAAGTATTAATTATCAACCTCATAGTAATTAAACGATCCCTATCCGTTAGAGCAGTGTTTTGTAGTGATGAGAAAATCCTGTAGAATAAGGCATTGATTTCCTTAACAAAGTATAGAGACTGGACCAGGTGGGGTCTATTTTGATACAGAAAAAGAACAAATAGCCATGAGCACACATTGAGCTGCCGTCATGCATGACTACACACACACAAGGGGGCAGCACCAGCGTCAACAGGAACCAGAAATTAAACACCCATTGGATGCTGGGTAAGAATCAATAGCCCAGCCAATAGCCTCACATGCTCCTTCCATGACTACTTCTGGGATACTGTGGAAAGAACCGATGTGACGTAATACCTCACATATAAGACTATAATTAGGTGTAGCTAAGTACTCAGTTTATGCAGATTAGTAGAACTGTACCATCTTATAGGGGGATATCTGCACCTATAAGGCACACTAAATCTAGGCTGAATTTTTCATTTGTCATTTTCTTGGAGATGTCTAGGGTACATCTTAAATAACTGGGGATATTTCTGTCAGAGCTAAAATTAAGAGGTTGGGCAAAGGAGGATTGTGCACACGCCCATGCACATACCCCTTACCCACCTGTATTATAGAGTGGATGAATGAATTTCTGTATGATGGATATGAATGTACAGTTAATTGTTGGGCAACACAGCTAGCCTTTCAGAGGGAGAGAGGTGAGAAAGAGACAGAGACAGAGAGAGACAGAGCCAGACAGAGACAGAGACAAACAGAGACAGACAGACAGACAGAGACAGACTGGCAGACAGAGAAAGACAGAGACAGACAGACAGAGACTTATACGTACAAACAGACAGTCAATCATACAGCAGGGATATGCTTACTGAGTAAAAGTTAGCAGCAATACTCTGCTTGGAGAGTGACAGTCCAGCAGCAAAGTTCTGCTTGGAGAGTGAGTTATTAAGCAGCTCCTGTCAGAGTGAATACCAGGTGAGTTGTTTACCTGATGATACCTGGTGTAAACAGGAGGTGTCCTTCAGGTGGGACAAGGCTTACAATGGGTCTTTCACTGAGCCTGCTTTGTACGTGGTGTTCACCTTATGGGGCCCTAGGACACTGCTTGCTCAAAGCAAGTTAAATACTAAGATATTTCTGGTCTTAGACAGGTTATGAATGCATCAAATCATTTTTTTTTTTAATCTATTTATTTTTGCATATTTGGGTGTGATTTTGGAAAGATTCAATATTGAATAATTAATAATGACAATAGTATCTACCATTACCAAGTTGAAACCTCATTATATGGCTGATGGTCACAGTTGTCAATTGATCAAATCTGTGGTGGTCGAACCATGTGCTTGAATTTTTTTCCTTCTGTGGTATTAGAATAGACTGTAGACATAACAGACATGTGTGGAGAAGTCTATTCAAATGAGATCTTGGGTCAGATTTGTCAATACTTTGATGTAGGTCCCATGGACAAAGCTTTTTCTAAAATATGATGTGGCTTAACTGTCTAGGTCTAATGACGTGATAAGCTCATCAGCGTCACATTGTTATCATCAAAATGCGTTGGATGTCTGATAACGATTTAGTAGGTTGTGAACTTAATTTCTGCAGCACCTAGCCCATTATGCTAATAATAACAACAATATCAATGATACCGGTTACGAAGGTTAAAAATATTATCAACTATTAATGATATAATGATGATAACAATTAGCAGGTATGTATTAAGTTACACACCTGTCATCACAGGAAGACATACTGTAAAAACGTACATATATGCCACGGCTTGTAGACCATTCTAGACCCTTAGTGGGGCTTATAGGATCAACCTGAACTCAAGGCGCAGCTTATAGCAGGAGCTTTACATATCATCTAGACTATACCTAGGAATAGAAACCAATCATGGCCCCAGCTGCAGCTTATAAATATGATTCTCCAATAGTCAGGGTGTGGCTTATACATCGTGCACATCAGTGCAGCTTATGTGCAAGGTTTTATGGAGTTTCAGCTGAACTCTCAGTGGGAAAGGCTGGGAGCTACAGCCGGAAGTGTCAAATATCTATTGATTTGCAGTGTAAAACCTATACAAAGTACAAATTAATGATGGTTATCAGTATTATGTAGACCAATCATGATGGCCTGTGGTTGGTTGTTGAATCTTAACTGGCCGGACTGAAATTAACAAATACTGTAGGGGAGGGGTTTTCCTAAGATGCTGCCTATGAAATATCAGGTCAGGGAAGGTCATATTGAGGTCAGGGAAGTGTGTAGAAAAGTGTATTCTACCTTCCAGAGCTTTATTGGCCCTTATAGTCTACACCCACAATGTTAGTGTCCATGGGTATAAGTATGCTTTACTAGGTTTTATTGTAAAAGTGTTATATCCTAACAACGTATGTCCTGGAGGGTCTTTTCCAAAAGATAATGAGGATGAACCTCTGTAAAAATTTTCAGAGAGTACTGAGGAAAACATGTATGACCTTACTCGTTTTAATAGTATTGACAAAAGAATTACAGCAGAAATGTATGGAAAACTCATTTTGAGATGTAAAAAAAAACTGCATGTTTTCTCTAAACGATTATCAAAGCAATTATTTGGCAATCTACATGGCATGAATTCATCACTCTCTGACCTAACTCAACAGTTAAATAGAATAAAAGGGCCATGGCTTCCTACCTATATTTGTAAGGTTTATAAGGCCCGGAGGGTGTTGCTCCTCTAGTAAAAGAAAAAGCTGGCTAAAAATGCCCTCGTTTCCAGTCCTTACTTTTCATGTAGCTATAACTTGTCCCTTTTGTTGCTCCCAAGTGGTCATTCAAGTATGGTGCTAAAAAAGGGGGATTTGAGTAGGTACTTAGTTGGGAGAAGTCAGTCAGTATAATATACTATAGACTGTGTGACATGAGTAGGTACCTGATAGTGCAGCTCTCTCTGTTTTAAATAAGGCAGGTGACTTTCAGACTAATGTGGTAAGTGCAAGCTGAATGGTGAAGCAGAGCATGACTTCTTTTGAAAAGAGGGTACCTACTGACAGCTTTTTTTACCATAGGAGCAACACGCTCCTGGGTGCTGGAATGCACAACCTGATTTATGCAAAGCACTACTAGGGTTTAGAGCATTTAAGTATTAATTATCAATTTGATATTATACCATGCCACCTATCAGGCACAACATGCTTTCAGAGACATTATATTAGACACAGTTAAAGTCATCAATGCATATAAACCGTGACCTCATAGTAATTAAACGATCGCTATCCATTAGAGCAGTGTTTTGTAGTGATAAGAAAATCATGTAGAATAAGGCATTAATTTCCTAACAAAGTATAAAAACTGGACCAGGTGGGATCTATTTTGATACAGAAAAAGAACAAATAGCCCTGAGCACACATTGAGCTGCCGTCATGCCTGACTACACACACAAGGGGGCAGCACCAGCGTCAACAGGAACCGGAAATTAAACACCCATTGGATGCTGGATAAGAATCAATAGCCCGGGCAATAGCCTCACGTGCTCCTTCCATGACTACTTCTGGGATACTGTGGAAAGAACCAATGAGACGTAATACCTCACATATAAGACTATTATTAGGCATAGCTAGGTATTGAGTTTATGCAGTTTAGTAGTACTGTACCATCTTATAGTGTGATATCTGCACCTGTAAGGCACACTAAATCTAGGCCGATTTTTTCTTGCGTATAAGGCGTGAATTAAAACTATTTCTATATATTAAAATGGGGAGGGTAATGTGTCGTTTTCTTGGAGATGTCTAGGGTACATCTCAAATAACTGGGGATATTCCTGTCAGAGATAAAATTAAGAGGTTGGGCTAAGGAGGATTGTGCACACACCCCCTCCACATGCCCCTTACCCACCTACAGTAGTATATGTGACAGGATCTGTGAAAAGGGCTCTTAGTGCAGGGTGCATTAAAGTCCCAATTCCCAGTACATGTCACATATAGATTGGATGAATGAATTTCTGTACGACGGATATGCATGTACAGTTAAGTGTTGGGCAGCACAGCTGGGCACTCAAAGGGAGAGAGGGTGAGAAAGAGACAGAGACAAACAGAGCAAGACAGAGACAGAGACAAACAGAGACAGACAGACAGACAGAGACAGACTGGCAGACAGAGAAAGACAGAGACAGACAGACAGAGACTTAGACGTACAAACAGACAGTCAATCATACAGCAGGGATATGCTTACTGAGTAAAAGTTAGCAGCAGGGCTCTGCTTGGAGAGTGACAGTCCAGCAGCGAAGTTCTGCTTGGAGAGTGAGTTATTATGCAGCTACTGTCAGAGTCAATACCAGGTGAGTTGTTTACCTGATGATACCTGGTGTAAACAGGAGGTGTCCTTCAGGTAGGACAAGGCTTACAGTGGGTCTTTCACTGAGCCTGCTTTGTAGGTGGTGTTCACCCTATGCGGCCCTAGGACACTGCTGGCTCAAAACAAGTTAAATACAAAGATATTTCTGGTCTTAGACAGGTTATGAATGCATCAAATCATTTTTCTATTTTTTCTAATCTATTTATTTTTGCATATTTGGGTGTGATTTTGGAAAGATTCAATATTGAATAATTAATAATAACAATAGTATCTACCATTACCAAGTTGAAACCTCAGTATATGGCTGATGGTCACAGTTGTCAATCGATCTAATCTGTGGTGGTGGAACCATGTGCTCGAAATTCTTTCCTTCTGTGGTATTAGAATAGACTGTAGACATAACAGACATGTGTGGAGAAGTCTATTCAAATGAGATCTTGGGTCAGATTTGTCAATACTTTGATGTAGGTCCAATGGACGAAGCTTTTGCTAAAATATGATGTGGCTTAACTGTCTAGGTCTAATGATGTGATAAGCTCATCAGTGTCACATTGTTATCATCAAAATGCGTTGGATGTCCGATAAAGATTCAGTAGGTTGTGAACTTAATTTCTGCAGCACCTAGCCCATTATGCTAATAATAACAACAATATCAATGATACCGGTTACGAAAGTTAAAAATAGTATCAACTATTAATGATATAATGATGATAACAATTGGCAGGTATGTATTAAGTTACACACCTGTCGTCACAGGAAGACATACTGTAAAAACGTACATATATGCCACGGCTTGTAGACCATTCTAGACCCTTAGTGGGGCTTATAGGATCAACCTGAACTCAAGGCGCAGCTTATAGCAGGAGCTTTACATATCATCTAGACTATACCTAGGAATAGAAACCAATCATGGCCCCAGCTGCAGCTTATAAATATGATTCTCCAATAGTCAGGGTGTGGCTTATACATCGTGCACATCAGTGCAGCTTATGTGCAAGGTTTTATGGAGTTTCAGCTGAACTCTCAGTGGGAAAGGCTGGGAGCTACAGCCGGAAGTGTCAAATATCTATTGATTTGCAGTGTAAAACCTATACAAAGTACAAATTAATGATGGTTATCAGTATTATGTAGACCAATCATGATGGCCTGTGGTTGGTTGTTGAATCTTAACTGGCCGGACTGAAATTAACAAATACTGTAGGGGAGGGGTTTTCCTAAGATGCTGCCTATGAAATATCAGGTCAGGGAAGGTCATATTGAGGTCAGGGAAGTGTGTAGAAAAGTGTATTCTACCTTCCAGAGCTTTATTGGCCCTTATAGTCTACACCCACAATGTTAGTGTCCATGGGTATACGTATGCTATATTATACCGTGATTTCTGGGTTAATCATTGCTTTTTGGTGGCTATTCCCATCCACATATCTGTCGATATTGCACACCCTGTAGGCTGTAACATCAATTTTGTAAGGCTTAAGTGTTATCCATGGATAACCTGCACCCAGTGCTGTTATCCATGGATAACCAGCACACCTTTCATGTCCTTCCATGTCATGTGTTACATGGTAAAACCCATGAAATCTTATGACCTGGGCAGGGCTTGAACCTCCAGTCTTAGAACCCTAATATAACTCCCTATGCAGTGCGCCACAGGGACTGACGAGAAACGCTCGGTTCAAACCACGTCTGGATATGATACAAAGGCCGGGCAGGCAACGACTGCGGGCTGACCGCTACCATAACCGCGGGACGCATTCAAACATAGCCAAGCCGAGATGGGAGGAGACGCCGTGGCCTAGCGGTTAGCGCGTTGCGCTCAGCCGTGAGAGGTCCGTGGATCGAGCCCCTGTCCGGGCGCATCTTTTTTCGCCGTGTGCGCTGTCGCTGTCCGCTGCCGGGCGAGGAGGTGTATTATACAGAAACATAACAGTGAGACGCATCTTTTTTCGCCGTGTGCCCTGTCGCTGTCCGCTGCCAGGCAAGGAGGTTTTTTTCTACACAAACATAACCGCGAGACGCATTCAAAGCTTTAGCTGCCGGGCGACGAGGTGTGTGTAGTTCTCTTTACACTATTTTTCGCTGTGTGCGCCGCCGAGCCTAGCCGAGACGGGCGCTGTTGCTGTCTGCTGCCGGGCGAGGAGGTGTATGTACCTGTACACACACTATGGGTGGTTTCGAGTCCCGGGTACATTGGTATTCTATTGATTATTTATTGGTTGCGTGGTATAAAATAAGTAGTCAATGGATAATTCATGACTCGTGTGTGTTAGCAAAGGCTAATAACACTTGGCCTGCGGCCTCGTGTCATTATCCTTCATTATTCCACGATTTCTGGCTTACACCGTGCTTTTTGGGGTCTATTCCCATCCACATATCTGTCGATATTGCACACCCTATAGGCTGTAACATCATTTTTGGAAGGCGTGCGGTTATCCAGGTAAGGCGTGCGGTTATCCAGGTAAGGCATGCGGTTATCCAGGTAACCCGTAGCGACCCAAAGGAATGCGCAGACCCGCATCTTTTACATCGAAGTTTGTACAATTTGGAGTAGAAATAGAAGGAATCCAGGTTACAGAAGACGTAGCAGATATCCATTTTGATGATAGCATAGTCCTTAACGTTTGCCATTACCAAAAAAATGAAATAATCCATAATATCCAACATGAAACGATGTAAATCCATGCACCCTTCTTCTCCGTTGAAAGTAAACCGGAAGTCGCCGTGTGACCTATATAACTTTGTTTCCTCCTCTACAAGAGATGTATACAACATTGGAATAACAATGGCGTGGAAGCCAAAATTCGAGAAAGGCAACTTTGTTCAGGTCTTACATGAAGACCAATGGACAGAAGGATTTGTAGTAAAAGTACATGCTAGAGGATATCGAGAATATGATGTACAGCTCCTCACAAACGGAACAATTATGGCGAAAATTGCTAGAGAGATGAAGAAATGCAGCTTGGATTTTTTGGGCGACGACGACTTTAAAGAGGCTCCGCCAGCTATCAATCCAGACCCAAACACGGCGAAAAGGTTCGGAGAAATAGACCAAAATACCCTAAACCAGCTGGAAATGGCTTCCAAAGCAGCCAATACCCATAAGCAAACATCGTGGGGGATTAAAATATTCAGAGGTAAAAACAATTAATATCTTTTCATATATATATTTACGTTGACAGAACTGAAATCATGATAATACATGTTACCGTCCCGGAGACCGTGGGATAGAACATGCATAAGAAAGCGCAGGGAGCATATATTTTATATTTTTACCAAACGATTTTAATTAGTACGTATGTGTCTACTGCTGTAGTCTTGCATAAATACAGTTTTCACAATTTTTTTTTTCATCTTAGGGTATAGTATTAGTAAATTACATGTAAACATATGTGTGATTTTTCATATTACGTTTGCTTCAGTATTACTCAACACGTATATGACTAATTAGTATTAAGCGTAAATGTGGTAGATGTGTCCACGCTTTACGCATCTATGCGCAAGGGTTATAATTGTTCATTTCGATGTGGCCACGCATCTCTTTACTATAAAAAAAAATGCAAATATGATTGTATTTTTTTTTTCAGCTTGGCTGATAGACATAGGAGAAGATGCTGAATTCGAAAACAAAGAGAAGGAAAAAATAGCCGACCTGCTGAAGCGCTTCTACGCAAATGTAAGGACAAAAGAGGGATTGGAATATTCAAAAAAGAGCCTACTGTATATAAGAGCCTGTGTCCAGCGCCACCTAAATGAACCACCACATAATGTGCCTTATAACATAATCAGTGATCCAATGTTTACAAGTGCAAACAATGTTATGAAAGGGCACATTAAAATAAAAACAAAGAAAAGGGTCTTGATGTGTCCACGCATTACGCGTCTATCACAAAAGCTGACTTAGCGTTAATGTATTCTACTCGAGTATTGTCACACGATACACCAAAACACCTGTTGTACAAGGTCTTTTATGAAGTTACTCTTCACTTCGGACGAAGAGCTCGCGAAGGTATGCATGAGCTTATGCAAATCATCCGATTTGGTACAAAATCACCCGTCGGTATAAACATGCTGGGGAAAATGATGAGTAATATTTCGAAGGAAGCTAAATTATCTCAGGTCTATACCAATCATTGTGTCCGAGCAACATGTGTCATGACCCTACGCGAAGAAGGTGTCCCATCACGGGACATTAAGTCCGTGACGGGACACAAGAGTGAGACCTACATAGAGTATTACTCAAAAACACCGGATGAACAAAGACGCGAAATGAGTCTGAAGTTGTCCCGTAGAGTACCATCTTCTACTGTCAGTAAGCCTCCACCTGACATTGTTACCAAACCTCCAAATGAGTTACCAGGTACCTCCAACGGTGCCACTGATGTGAGTGTAAATGTGAACAGGGTGGTGAACGTAGAACAAAATCCTCACGCCACCACAATTTTCTCTAAGGTATCCTTCAAAGACTGTACTGTCACAGTGAATTACAAGTAAACATATGTGTGATTTTTCATGTTACGTTTGGTTCAGTATTACTCAACACGTATATGACTAATTAGTATTAAGCGTAAATGTGGTAGATGTGTCCATGCTAAACACGTCTATACGCAAAGGTTACAATTGTTCATTTGGATGTGGCCACGCATTTGTTGAGTATCATATTTCATATATGATTTATTGTTACTGTTTAACATAATCTTCATTAAATATATTTCCTCTGTTTTGAATATACTGTGTCAGTGTTATTCCTTTTTCACACAAAAAAATTCAATATATGCTCCCTGCGTTCGCCCTCCTCCGTCTTTCTAGGTCAGCCTCTTTTTCATCGCACACGGCCAAGATGGCGACTAGCGCTATGCGCTGACTTCATCGACCAGATTTAAAACATGGATATCAGGTATTTATGACTCGTGGGGGTTATCGACGATAATAAGACTCGGCCTACGGCCTCGTCTTATTATCCGTCAATAACCCCCACTCGTCATCAGTTATCCATTGGTTACTTGTTCACTAACACACACTCGTCATGATTTATCCATTGGTTACTTGTTCACTAGGTTTTATTGTATAAGTGTTATATCCTAACAAGGTATGTCCTAGAGGGTCCTTTCCAAAAGATAATGAGGATGAACCTCTGTAAATATTTTCAGAGAGTGCTGAGAAAAACATGTATGACCTAACTCATTTTAATAGTATTGACAAAAGAATTACAGCAGAAATGTATGGAAAACTCATTTTTGAGTAAAAAAAAAACTGCTTGCTTTCTCTAAACGATTATCAAAGCAATTATTTGGCAATCTACATGACATGATTTCATCACTCTCTGACCTAACTCAACAGTTAAATAGAATAACAGGGCCATGGTTTCCTACCTATATTTGTAAGGTTTATAAGGCCCAGAGGGTGTTGCTCCTATAGAAAAAAAAAGAGCTGGCTAAAAATGCCCTCGTTTCCAGTCCTTTCTTTTCATGTAGCTATAACTTGTCCCTTTTGTTGCTCACAAGTGGTCATTCAAGTATGGTACTAAAAAAGGGGGATTTGAGTAGCTACCTAGTTAGGAGAAGTCAGTCAGTATAATTTACTTTAGAGTGTGTGCCATGAGTAGGTACCTAATAGTTTTCAACAAAGCAGGCGACTTTTCAGACTAATGTGGTGAGTGCAAGTTGAATGGTGAAGCAGAGCGTGTCTTGAAAAGAGGATACCTACTGACAGCTCTTTTTACCATAGGAGCAACATGCTCCCGAATTAATAATAAAGCGCCCCATGCCTAGTAGGTCTATACGGCACATCCTAGATTCATGCCAGACCTATATCATAAATTATACATAGTACTGATACATACAATAGTTATAAAACCCTCACCTATAAGGCACACCCTAACTTCAGACAGATTCTATAAGGCACAGCAAGTACCAACATTCTATTGATTGAAGTACTTCATGTTTATTCAAAATAAATAGGGAGACGGAAAACACAGGACAAGCAAATAAACTTTTTTTCTTTTTTTTTTAAATTGAATAAAAATCTTAGATTCGGCCCTGCTTTCTAGTCAAAGGCGGATATACTCTGAGACACACAACTTTTTATACATATTTCTTTGGTGCTTTATAGGAAGGGGACATATTGAATGTATCTAATTTAAGACCTGTTACCCTATTACCAGTAGTTGGGAAACTACTTGAAAAGATTGTCAATAAGAAATTAATGGAGTATTTAGAAGAAAATAAAATTCTGGATGAGAGACAAAATGGCTTCAGAACTGGGCATTCTACTATAGACACGGTTTCCTACTTTACCGACAAGATTTACAAGGGTTTTGATAATGGATTGTTATCAATGTCAACCTTTGTGGACCTGAAGAAGGCTGAAGAATTCTATACTATTACAGAAATTGAGCAGAGTTGGTATCGGTGGTCCTCTTCAGGTATGGTTTGGAATCTATTTGTGCGACAGAAAGCAAAGATCATTTGTCAATGGGTTAATGTCTGGGAAGGGTGAGGTTCGCGGTGGAGTCCCACAGGGCTCCGTATTGGGTCCTACACTTTTTCTAATATATATTAATGACTTGCCAAATGTATTAAAAAATAGTACAGTTTATTCATATGCAGATGATACAATAGTTTCAGTTCAGGATAATGATATTGACATGATGACTGATCTGGTAGCTCTCCAGGGTTGGTTTAGAAGGATCCAATTAACTCTTACTCCAAAAAACAACTAACTATATGATTTTTGGGTTAAGACCATGGCTCAAACAAATTGACAATCATGTACTAAGGTTTGGTAACACACAAATCGACAGAGTTCATAGCTTCAGATATTTGGGAGTATATCTTGACTCAGTGCTAAACTTTAACAAACATGCTGAAGAAATGTCTCATAAAATGTTACACAAGGTATAAGCTAAGCTAAGAGCATATCTTGACAATGATTCTCTACTGAAAATATATAAAGCTATGGTACTCCCTTATACTGATTTTGGTGACATACTCTACGATGTGGCAGGTAAACATATTCTTGATAAAATTCAAATGATTCAAAACAAAGCATTAAGAATAACTTTGGGTGTTCATAGCAGATATTCTACTCTTCAGACACATCAAGATGCTATGATCTCTCCTTTAAGCCCACATAGAGAAATGCATTTGGTGAATTTTATGTATAAGCAACAAACAAATGAACTATTGATCACTAATCGTTCAATATTTACTAGGGGACATGATGCAGTTGTATTTTTAACAATAAAACGCAAATATGAAGCAAGTTAAAAAATGTGCTGTATAGCGGAGCTATGGCATGGAATGCCTTACCAGCTTCTCAGTGTAACATTGCTACTTAAATGACTTCAAATATCAGCAGAAAATTATGCTGGATAGAAATCTATATGTATAAATTATTATAATTGTCCTGTTTGCTCTTTGGATAAAACTATACAGCCTATACACTCAAAGGTAACCTTGTCTGGACTTAGGTGTTATTGGTTTACGATATCTAGAGAGGGGTGCCCGCCCCCGGTTAGATATATCCATATTGTATCTTGTACACTGTTGAGGTTGTGAGCGTATCAATTATGTTATCATGATTTCTGTATAAGTTTTTCACACACCAATGAGACTACTTATGTCCTCCTATCCTGTACTAGAGAGTGTGTTATTTTATGCATATATATTTTTGGTCAAATTATATCACTTGAGTTACAGTGTCAATTGCTGGTTGCAAGATCATTCTTCTAGCTGAATAAGCTTTATCTCTGTAACCAAGATAAAATAAAAATAAACAGGCTGGCATATTTTTGCCATTTACCCATACTAAAAAAAACAACTCAGATTAGTATAACTCTCATGGGGCAGATACGGGACTGACAAACATGGCTGTTAGATATCATGCAAAACTGAGGAAATGGTAAATATTCATGGCTGGGGATATAAGTGTGGTGTAAAGGATTAATTCTACGAAATATCGTTCATTGTTAAAATACATAAACCCTCACATAATTGTGTCCGAGACAGGGTGTAATTGGTGTCTGACTTCAATTGTAATTAGATGGTGATATAAAAATGACTGCTAAAATAGAATAGTGATTTATCCTGTTCTGGTAAGTCAAATGATCAGCAATGATCTATATTTTGCCATTGCAATACATAGTTATCCTATAGGCATATAGGTTAAGGCACAAATGACTGAGGAATTGAACCAGATTCCCCATTTGCTAACGATTGTACATGACCAGAATATGACCAGAACACCCCATGTTTGCACAGTTATAAAGTCATGTATGAAGACATTTATATTTGTTATGCTGTATTATTTAATAGAGAGAACAACAGTTCAATTTTAATAATCCAGTTTACATGACAAGCATAATTCTGAAATTGATTATGTAATTGAGTCCCAAAGGTGTCTGACCCTAGGTGTCTGTCTGACTCAGGATGCCTCTACCCTACACTCTGTATGGTTTAGGTCCCTATGACCTTTTTATTCCTGTATAATTATAGCTACTGTAACCCCTCTTTGTATATAAACTTTGACCCTGAAGGTTGGTTGTTCAAGTCCAGCCAAGACTATTCATTTCCCGTTGGTTTTAAATGTATGTTCAGCTATAAGTAATATTGAATTGACTTGAATTTGACATCGAAAAGGTATATAAAAACACCCAAACATCAGGTCCAGGTTCAGGTTCAAGTGACAAGAACAGTTTATTTCAGCCTGATGTTAACAATCTATACTGGTCATCCTCGGCCACTGGATGGCCAGTAACACAGCCACACAATAGACACTATTTTCACTCCTTTCATCACTGACCAGGCTCCAGGGTGTACAAAGGTTAGTATATTTAGCAGTATGAGGACTTACCTGGAGGTTAATTCAAAACATCCTGGGATCGAAACCTCAATGATCTTAGGAATTATTCTACCTTATCCTATTGAGTGATCTTAAGATTAGACTGCGTTCACATTTCCTAGCCAGCACTAATATTGCATCGATCTTAGCCTCAGCCCTCCTAAACTATTCCAAGAAGTACTGACTGGGCACAGGGGTAAGAGTCCCAAAATAAAGGAATAGCTGTGGAGCCACTCTTCTTCACAACAGTGTTTATATCATCATTCCCCGTCTCCATATAGGCTAACAAAAGAGCACAGGGTGCAGTTGACCCCCGTACAGTATTCAAGAGTTGTTCCCATGAATGTATGATTTATGCTTGCCTATTAGAAGTATTGTGCCCTCCCCCCAGGACAAAGAGAGAGAAGGGAAGAATTACCTTACAGTGCACTTCATGCATGAGTAGCCCTAAGAGCCCTCAAGGACACTGAGCAAATGTCCTCCAAGAAGTACTGACTGGGTTTCGATCAGGAGTGTTCCCTGTAAGTGTTCTTGTACTCAGGTGAAACCACTATGCAATTCTTTCACTAAGATCACAGTGATCTTAGTGCTGGAAAAGGAATAGTGAAGTGATCTCAGGACTTGCTATTCCTGACAGGCCTGCAACCACTGCATTAGATTGGGTAGACCGGCCAGGTCTTTTGATATGTGCCTACACTAAGATCGCTGGGGTTGCGATCCCAGGATGTTTTGAATTAAGCTCCAGGTGACCTTGGATACTTTCGTTATATAACAGGTAGGGTCACGTCACCCTCCTGTCCGGGGGGTCTATTTTAGAGTGAATATAATATACATATATAAATTCAGGTGCTGACATTCTCAAGTAAGTTGGGACCAAATAAATCTCAATTTATGTAAGGCAGTGATCACCCATAGAGTGGACAGTCCGGGTGGATTTATCTGACTCACTCTTATTTTGTTAAAGGTTTGTGACCTTACGTTCTCAAGTGAGTAACAGACTAACTGACTGGGGTTTCAAGTTTGCAATATGAATAACTGAAATAACATCTAGAGCCACCCATCATAAGGTAAATGAGTTTCTCTAATTCTCAAAAACGTAATCTAATAATTCTAAAGAGATTTCCTAGACCAAAGGATTTGTACATGAATAAGGCAACTTCAGATATTATAAAATTCAGCAAACCTATTCTCCAAGTTTAACTACACATCAAACAAGGACATGACATGAAAAAAGAAAAAAAATCACTTTGGCACGAGCCATAAGTTTCATTTAATCCACAGGTACACGTGATTAAATCCATGCCACTATGTACAAAATAACAGGTATATAGCTGAAACACATACCGTTTAGACTAAAAGATCAGTTATTTTACTCTTCTTTCTTTTCCTAGAATTCTTCATCATAAGCCCCACTTCCATTGCTGTCGTGATTCCATGACGATTCCATCACAATTTCAGATAGAATGATGACGGAATACAATTCTGTCACGATTCGGTCAAGATTCCACCCAAAATTGTGGGAGAATCTTGACTGACGGAATATGGTGACGGCTATAGGTGAGGCTCCACTACGCGATTTTCTGGTACAGTCTCACCTAATTTTATCCCTATAGTGCCTAAGGTATAGGGTGTTGACATCCCTATATTGTAAACATGAGATTCAAAATTGTAAACATGAGATTTCAGGGGTTATTTTATGGGTGATCTCTCTCCTTGTGTGCCATATTTACCAACTAACCTGCATCTGCATAGACTCTGTGATTGGGTGGGAGTTCAATATATAAACATCAACACAGCAAAATATGAATAACAACACACCAGTCACACAGATCGCAGGGTCTTGTACTGTAAAAATCAAACCTGTTTGATATTGAGTTGCAGAGAGTCATCAGTGTGAAAGTCTGCAATATTTACTTTAGGTTAACTTGATTTAGTAAACAAAAACATCTTTTGGCAACAAAAATGTGCCTGAGATTGTACACAAAGCCTTCCCCACATAAACAGAAAGCTCTCTCAATTTTCTATTTACACCTTGAAATAATAACAAATACCACTCTATAATCTGTGTTTGTGTCTGTTTTTGTGAGAATAGCTCTGATTTTCAGCAAAAATCGCGTAGTGGAGCCTCACCTAATGGAAGTGGCCCTTTGTAAACGCAAGGCCCCCCCCTCAACATAGTAAGGACCAGTTTTCAGAAAATCAAACTTTGTAAGGCATTTCTGGGTAGATTCTATACAGTTTGGGTGTGCTAAATCCAAATTTGCTAGACGACATTCGATACTTTCACTTTTTACCCCCAAATGACTAAAACAATATGGCTGCCATTTCACATATGAGCAGATGTAAGCTATTGTGTACCATTGTGCATTGCTGGAAATGGTGATATAAGCCTGAAAATGAATAAGATGAATATTCTAAGTCTTCAGAGGTCATACCTCATATCTTTTTTATTAGGGAGTGATCATTTTTTAACAACAGGGGGGGGGGCGGTGGGTTTGAGGAGGGGGTCAGAATTTTTTCCACCCCTTGACCGGGGGTCAGAATTTTTTCAACCCCTCTGATGGGGGATCAAAATAACTTCATGTGTTTTCAGTGGAAAACCCCATGTGTTACTATAGGTTAAAAGGGCATATATATAATTATATATATATATATATATATATATATATATATATATATATATATATATATATATATATATATATATATACCAAATCACCCTATTCACCCTGAACGATTCTACTCAAAAATGCCTTACACTCCATAATGGGGACCTCTTTCTGGGATCTTGGCCCTGACTAATACCTACCAAACGAAATATCATGGGATCTCTGTCTCTGTCATAAAACTTTGTGAATGGTGATAAGTTTTGCCAGGAAGACAGATAGACAGGTACACCTTGTGCTAATCCTCGGATGAAACCCCTCTGGTTGAGTGAGACCTATGTTCTTTTTCCATATACGAAGTACAACATCTTGGGGCAAGAATAGTACTTTTGCGTGCCTCAGAATACTCCTTTGCCATTCTCCCTTAACCCTTTAAGGGTCGCTGATGCATTAATGCATCATGCCTATTGGTCGCCATGATGTACCAATGAAGTGCTGGTGAGACTACTCGCCAGCACCTCATTGGTGCATCATAACGACCCTCTGGGAGTATATGTATCAACCCCGTAGGGTCGGCATGATGCTCCAATGAAGTGCTGGCGAGCAGGCTCATCAGCACTTCATTGGTGCATCATTCTGACCAAGGCATGATGCACTCCTGCATCAGCGGCCTTTAAAGGGTTAAGTTGATGTAGCATGATTCATAAAACACATTTTAAAATACATGCAGGAGCTATTCTAAAATTTTAGAATTGCAAATTATTCCTAAAATCAGGAGATTTGCCTGAAAATTCACTTACATCACTCAAAAAAGAATACTCACCTACTTTTTGAATAGGCTTCCTGGTCTCAGATTTCTCTTATTCAGAGCAGGGCTTGGCAGAAGGAAGGAGAGGGAACTCGTCCTAGATATTTGTAAATCTATTTGCTGAAGAGATTTAATCGCCATGGCAGAACGATCATTATGTCGGTCATTATGTCGGTCAACATTGGTCAAATTCATCCTAGTCTCTCTCAATATACTTTACGCGGTGAGTAAATCAAAGTTCTTTTTTTAATCGTCAACGCCATTATCGGGCATGCAGTCATAGCAGTCAAAAAAGCAGTTGAGCTCATTAATTTTCCTTTTAGTTTTGTTGAGTAGGGATTCCATTCTAGGATATGACAACTTCGATACTAATTTGACACCCTGTATACATGGGATCTATAATCTACTGAAAATGACTGAAGTTTGTCTAGGCAGTACTAGTCACCTGACATTATTTTCATAGGCTTCAGACACATTTGAATGCTGTTTTGATAAATATGTTGCACATTTTTTATAAGCAGCATCACATGAAAATTCATGAAGTCTTGAAGTGACCTGTCAGTTGTACAAAGGTTTAACTTACCCCACGTATCAAGTGCACCCTGCATACAAGGCACACCTACAATCTGTAACTTTGTTCAAAAGCCTTTGGTTCTACTGAATGAATGTCCCTTATTCATAAGGGATTTGAGGATTTTGATGACATCAAATTCGTGGGAAATTGGGCCATAGGGAATACCTATGCCCCTGCTTTGCCATAGGTAATTTTGATTTCAACATGGAATGAACACCACTGATTTCCCCTTCTTTGATATCTTGTTCTTTACAGGTGATCGGGCTGGTCATTCTCACGGTCGGCGTCTGGGTGTTGATTAATGGCAAACATGTGATGCTAAATGATGTGACCGCTGTGGAAGCCTTAATCTCACTGGTTCTGGCCACAGCTGGTATATACATGGCTATCGGCTTCTTTGTCTTAATCATTGGGTTCCTCGGCTGCTATGGGGCAGTCGAGGAAAAACCCTCCTTCCTGCTGGCCGTGAGTAGTCTATACTAATGTAGCTGATTGTCCAATTGGCACAGTCATTGCTGAGGCTAGCTACCAGAGGTTATATCTAATGATAGTTCACAAATGGGCATGCACAATCGCCCCCACACGTACACACCCCCCTCTGAATGGTCTGCAGTGAATGGGATTTTCTACCATCTATGCCATTGCCACCTTGTGGCCAAATATTGAAACTGCCTAATTTTACATAAACTCATGATATATACAGTGGGTGAAAAATCTGAGATGTGCAGCAATTGGGCTAGAAAGATGCTTGGAAATAAAAGTAAAAGAAAATTAACTTTTATTACAGAAAACATTTATTTATATGATGAACTACTCTATTCCAAAAGGGGACACTTATCTATTGATTATCCAAGGCAGGATACCGATGACAGTGGTTTAGCTAGCCCTCAGGGCTACAGCGCCTGCCGCGGTGAGCGTAGTTGCGTGGGCGTAGTGGTAGTCCTCAGGACTACTGCTAATAATGTATTTCTTAGGTGTGATGCTAGGTAGTAAGGTCATCCTCAGTCCTGGGGACTAGATATGGTGCTGGTCTAGCCCCAAAGCTAAACTGTAGGCTGTCACGTCCTGGGGACTAGATTGTAGACCTAGGGACTACATTTGTAGTCCTGAGGTCTAAAATTGTACTAGCTTAGTCCTCAAGAATAAAACCTAGTCCCGAGGAATACACCTCTAGTCCCTAGGGCTAAGCCCTTTAGTGAAGGTGTAATACTTCTGACGGGAATGATAGTCCTAGGGACTAAAACTAGTCCTGAAGACTAGATCCTAAGTCCTGGGGACTACATCTTAATAGTCTCTACAACATTAGATACCAATGAATTAGTTTATAGTCCTAAGGACCACATATGAGTCCCCAGGATGAATGATCTAGTCTTGAGGACTAATATTTAATCCCTAGGACTATCATCCCACAAAGGGAGGGAGAGGTCGGCCTTGGTGACAATAGTTCTAGTCCAGCACTAGTAGGTGGTCCTCAGAAATTTATTTATTGATGTCTAATGTAGTTCAAAGCATGGATGTAGTCCCAAGGACTTCGGATCTGGTCCTCAGGACAGGTTTTTAGTCCATGGGACTGGAAATATAGTCCTGAGGACTTCATTTTAGTGCCCAGGACTATCACTGCATCTCATGGACTACACCTTTAGGGAGCGTTCATTATTTATGGCAGGGGGGGACGACAATCTGTCAGAATGAATATGTCAGAAAAAACTGACCCACCCCTTCAGAATGGGTTGAAAAAAATGACCCCCCCTTAGGAATGGGTTGAAAAAAATGACCCCCCCTTAGGAAAGGGTTGAAAAAAATGCCCCCCCCCCTCAGAATAGATTGAAAGAAAATGACTCCCACCACATTTAACTATGTTCAACAGAGGCTTCATCAGGCCCATTCATTATACAAGGTGATATGTGATATTAGCAGCTTTTGAACCATTTCAGTTATGTGTCATCTTTTGAGCAGTCAAATTGTGAATACACTGCTGTTGATTGATTTAACTCTAGGTAAAATATCAATTTGAAGGCTAGCTACCCGAGTTAGCAGGTCACATGACTACCCCTTGACCAATCAGAGCGTCACATTTTTTTAGCTGGTTCCCGTGAATTTGTGAAAGATCTTTGAGCAGGTATCCATATTGTTTTTTTCCCGTACTAGCCCACCTTTAGGGGGTGACTATCATGGGCTACTACTGATGCAGCTAAAATAGATATGTACAGAAATAAACTTTTGTAGCTTGTCTTTCTGTTTAGATTTCATTGTGATCTCAGTTTTTATATCAATTTGAAGGGTGTTATGGACATAATTCTTGTCAGGATTGATTTCATCAATGGGTAAAAACAAGAGTTAAATCTGGAAATTCTGAGTTGCAGTGATTTTAGCATGTAACATTTTTTACTACTGAGGACTTTGTTGGTGCCCTGTTCACTCTCTTGATGTGTATGGTGTAGCACCACAGAGTGCTGTTTGTGGTATACCATACCCTTCTCAGCACCCCTTTAAAGGAAAATATTTATTTTCATGATGACATCTTTTGAAACAATCAGCAGGGCGAGCAAAAAAACAAGGAACATTGTGTCACAAAGTGGGCCAAATACTTCATTCTCAAGAGCAGAACAGTGTTACACCCCAGGGAAGACTGTATACATATACCATAGTGGTAGTCACTGGCCTCATCCATGTTTTAAAGGGGGCTTATCATGTCAAATTTTGATATGGGTACCTGCCAAAAGATCTTTCACAAATCTGTGGGAACCTGCAGAAAAATTGTGATGCCCTGATTGGTCAAGGAGTTGGTAACACAGGTACCGGAACATCTTATCTGTGCTAACCGCCCTTTTACACACAAAGGAGTAAGACTCCGTTCATATAACATAATCAAATGGATATGAATGAGAGGTAGCTGGTAACAAAATGTTGGGCAGAATTATATCTAGAATTATTACTGAAAATCAAATAGTTAAAATTCGTGACGTGCCGCTGAAATTTTTGTTCCTTTGTCATAAAATTTACATCACATTGGCAAATCTACTCCCCAAAAGGAAACTACCTGGCTCTTGGGAATGGGTTTAAAAAAATGACCCCCCCTCTAAGAATAGGTTAAAAAAAACGACCCCCCCTCTAAGAATAGGTTGAAGAAATGCCCCCCCCCCCTCTCTGAATACCTCCAAAAAGGATGACCCCCCCCTTCATTTGGTCATCCCCCCTGCCATAAATAATGAACACTCCCTTAATTGGTCCTGGGGACTAGAGGCATAATCCTCGGGCCTAATTCAAGCCCTGAGGACTAAGCCAGTACGTTTTTAGTCCTCAGGACTAAACAGGTAGTCTCTAGGACTAGGATCAGTCCCGAGGAAACCATAACTTGTTCTTCAGTTTGGGGACTAAAATGTAATACTGTAGTCCTGGAGTGTACTGAGCAGTCCTAAGGACTGCAATATAGTCCTCAGGACTGAGTTTGTAGTCCCAGGGACTAAGAAACCCTAGGTGTTTCTGGCACCGCGGGCAATACCCACTGACTATATATGATACAAATATGTTGACTAGAGTATAGAGAGGTGCTCCTGGGACTGAGTGCCTTATAGTCCCAAGGACTAAAGTTACAGTCCTTAGTTAGGACAGATGCACCTAGTCCTGGGGACTAAAACATAGTCCTTGAAGCTAGAGATGCGGCCCTGGGGACTACAGGCCTGAGTTCACAGGATCACTTGTCTAGTTCTGCTTTAGTGGTGTAGGGGCCGGCATCATTGTATATATATTAGTGCCGTTCATCCGAGAGACGTGTTCGTGTGGTGCTTGTTCCTTCTATGCTAGCTAGGTGTCGCTTTGCGATACCTCGTTGGTACAAGAGGGGGCAGCACCATGCCTCGCGTCCAGCTCCTACTAAGGAGCCGGACGAGCGGCAGAAGGGGACTGGACATGGTCCAGTCCAGACGCTAGTACTTTGTTATCAAAGAGATCTAATAAAGTCCTACCCGAGAGGTAGGGGTTTCTGGGGCTTTGCCCAACCCGAACTATTCGTGTTGTGTTGGTACATCTAGTGGTAAGCGAGCCAAAGAGCCACCCAACATATAAGTCGATACGAACCATTACACTGGTGCCGTGACCAGTTGGTTCGGGGGTGGTGCGCGGCCACATTGGCCGAAAGCCTCGGGAAACCCGAAGCGGATCCCCCCAGCCCTGGGCTAGAGGGATTCGAAGAGGATGATTACACATCCCAGCATCTGTTGTTAGACTGGAAACCCGGTCAACAACAAATGTTTAATCAGGAGGGTGTACGAAATATTTTTTCTACACCCGACCTGATGGACAATGCCACCAGAGATGGCATCGTAAAATTGTATCCGGCTACACCCCAAACAGGAGTACCGGATACCGGATTGTTTAGGGGTGTGTTAAGACCCCCAACTTTAGACTTGAGCGATTGGTCCCAAGTTATAACTAGCAGACGCCAGCTAGGTCCTATGGTACCAACGGGCTCGGCTAGCGGCTTGGGTACACCAATTGCACAAAGCCCTATGCAGCGTACTGCAACCCCCCAGGGTTCAGCACCAGGTGGTGGAAACGAAGTAGCCCCACTAATGACATCGTCGGATCATGACAGCGACGATGGCAAAACCATAAGGGACGCAATAGTCCCAGGCGCGAAAGCAAAAAATAAGCCTAGTGGTACCGGACCGAAAAGCTCGGAAAGGCATCACCTAGGCCGATCTCTAGACGAAGGCTTGTCTGACTCCATGTTTAACCCTGGAGGCAGTCGCAAGTCTATCTACGGACGTCGGATGGGTCCCGGGTATAAAAATACCCAGGCCTATTTGAAAGCCAAGGAACAGGTAGAGTTGCAGGCTAAGAGGCAACATGAACAATTCATGTTAGCCCAATCCAAAATAGAAGAGGAAGCTAAGTCTCGGATCGGAAAATTACGATCCGTTGAGCAGGAGGCGATTCTAAAAGAATCCGACCTCAAATATCGTCTATCCTCCGTATCCCATCAGTTGGAGCGGAAGGAGAGAGACGCACAGGAAAAAGAAAAAAGGCTGGCTGAGTTGGAAATCGAGGAAGCCAGTAAACTTAGAGCAATCGACAAGGCTAGGGCCGAGGAGGTTGCTAAGGCTCGGGATGTAAATAAATTACAAACGGAGTTGCACGCAATGGAGGAGAAGCTTAAGAAACTTCAACTCCGGAAGGCTGAGACAGAAGCCAAGATGGTCTCGGAACAAGCCGAGATCAGGAAGGAGACCAGTGAATATAACAAGTCTCAGAAAGAGAAGGGTGAAAAGTACCGCCTACTTAAGGATACTTTTAGGCGAGAGGCAATTATCGCCCAAGAAGAAAGAAACCGAGCTGTGGCGGAAAATGAAAAGATTCGATCCGAAATCTTGGCAGAAAACGCACAGCTAAGGGAGGAACAGCGAAACCTGACTACAGACGTAGCTACCCTCACAATAAATAAGTCTGCTATGGAGAGTTATTTACAGGAGCAAGAGCAAACGCATGCCCCTCCGGCGAGTAGGGATACAAACCCGAACTCGACGTTCGTGAAACAGGGCGACCCAGTCTCCTGTTCTACACCGAAGAATCCGCAGTATAATCCTTTTGTAAATGATAATGCTTCGCGGAATGTAGATCAAGGGGGCGTTTACATCAGAACCCAGGATAAGCATGGCCAAACTAGTAGAGTCCGGATAAGTGAAGTGCCCATAGTCCACAACCTGGACCCGGACTATACCCCTAGAGAGGCTTCCGATAGTAGTGCGGAGACCAGTGGATTCCACATTCATGTGGATCCGAGTAACGACCCGGGGCTGGGTGCTGGTAATGACAACACCCAACCCAATCCATCGAACGATGGCAGCCAGTCAACGGGAAACCAGCCATCCGACGGCGGTTACCAAGGTGTGCAAGGGGGGGGCGGTGCTTCGGGTGCCACAGGCTATAGCGGTACCTCGGGTACCGGCCCCAACCAGGGTGGTGCGAGCTATACGAACCACAGTGGTACACAGTGGACGTATACACAACCTCCACCACCGCCTCCACCGGACAATTCGAGCTTCGGTGGTATAGGGGGCAATCGAACCTTGAATGAAACCAAGGCGATTGAATGGAGCAAACAGCAATGCACTAGATTGATGTATGCTCACAATTCTGCCCGAAGGGTAGCCGTTATTCCTAGAGAATATGACGGTACTCGGCCATGGAAAGAGTGGTTTGAAGATTTCATCGATGTGATGAATTGTAATGGATGGACCCCATACGAGGCCAAGCCACATCTGGTGAGATGTCTGAAAGGCGGGCCGGGTCGCATGGCTGTAGAGCAATGGCGAACCTGGTACGGCCTCGTTGGGAGTTTTGAGCAGTTAGTAGAAACTGCTAGTGGACTGTTATGCAACATGGTCAAGGAGGACCCGATGGTCCGTTTTAAGAAACGCACACAGAAGCCGAATGAAGCTTTCAGAGCATACGGTATGGAACTCCATGCCCTGCTAAGTAAGGCCAGACCTGGTACTGAAAACCAGGACTGGTATATGGACGATTTGATCACACAATTCGTCAAGGGTCTAAGAGACCGAGATGAACAATTAGCAGCGAGGGATGCCTGGAAAGAAGGCATAACACTACACGGCATATTTAATGGTATAGATATGGCCGTGAAGAAGCGAGCTATGTTAGCTGGGGACATACCTAATGCCAGCGGCTTGGTACCCCTGGCATCGGTGACCCAGCAGTCTGAGGTAAATACTCCCTCAGACGACTTCGAGTTGATTGATATCGAACAGGAAGACGGCACCTTCTGTTCGATGCAATTAAGGAAGAATACTTCAGGTAGGAAGTATATTCCCAGGAAATCTTTCAATAAACCAAGGGACTCTAGACCTTCATCCGAGGTCAAGAGTGACCCGAAGGCTGTCGAGAAGGCGGTCAAGCCCACTGTAAGCGCTGACAAAGCGAAGAGTCAGTCCCCGGACATGACCAAACTTCTGGAAGACATGTGTAAGAAAATTACAGATGCCATCCAAGCCAATCGGCAAAGACCCCGGGTGGATCGCCGAACGGTTAAGTGTTTCAGGTGCCAGCGCATGGGACACTACTCATCTGAATGTACCGCTACTAAGCCGGTAATGGCTGCCTTCTATGAAGCCGAAGACGACGGCGTAGGAAGGGAGAATGCTACGGATTCCACAGATGTGGAAAACTAGTGGGGGTTGTGTCAACGGCATCTGACATAGCCCCGAGTGGGAACGAATGCCAAAATGCTACCGGGGGTGTCCCGGTGGAAGATTTCGAGTCAATTACACCTGGAGGCCGGGTGGCTGTGGGTGCGCACCCCTGCACCTCGGCCGGGGCCAGGGACCCTAGTGTTGATATGTGCAGGAGCGATCATATGGAGGCGAGTGGCCGCACTAGGGGAGAGGAAGGATGGATCAAAGAGTTGATTCGAGTGTGTGGGACACGCCTTCCCCCAAGTCATCCGTGTCTGGAATTCCTGAGAGGACTCGGATTGAATCTTGGTGATTCGGGAGACTTTCACCAGTTTACCAGTAACCCCTCGCCTTTAGGGGGGAGACGGTGGTATGTACCCATATCTGTGGAAGGCCGGGTGGGGGAATTCTTAGTGGATACTGGAGCTAGTCATTCATGTGTGTCCAAAAGATTCTTCGATTCGGTGGCCGGCAGCCATGAGAACCTCAAAACGGGGGTAAATGCTTGCACGGCCGACGGAAGCAGTATGCGTACATTTGGTAGGACGTTTATGCCTATCCGTATAGGAGGCAAAGAATTTGTTCTTTCGCCAACTATAGCAGAGGTTAGTGATGACGGAATCCTCGGATTGGATTTTGCAAGCTTATACGGGGCCGTCTTGGACCCGAGGGACGGTACGATGGGTATACGGAGCCCGTATGGCTTGCATGTCCAATGCGTATTGAGACAGGTGTCTTCGGTCGCATCAGGGATACATACGGTGAAGATCCCACCGGGTACCACTTGCGATGTCCTTTGTGGCGGGTCCATGGCTCAAAGGAATGAAACTGGAGTCTACGAACCCGACACGGTGTATTTGTCAAGCATCGGGTTAGACTCAGTGGATACATTAGTGGCTAATGCAGCTTGGTCTGTATTACCCATAACTAACCGAAGTGGTTCGGTGGTTTATTTGAGGCGAGGCGACAGTGTTGGAAGGATGAGTTCGGTAGAACATGTCGCCGAGGCTAAATTTAACAAACCACTAAACCCAGTTAGTCAGCATCCCATGGATGAAGAATTCCAAAAGCTGATTGATCAGTCAGATTTAAAGAATACGGACGATAAGGATTGCCTAGCGAGACTTCTACAAAAGTACGAAGGTGCTTTTGGTAGGGAAGGAGGCCCGGTGGGTAGATCCGATAAGGTGTTGCACACCATAGATGTGGGCAACGAGAAACCTTTTAAAATCCGGTATCGTAGACTTCCTCTCAAGAAGAAGTTAATTTGTGAAGAGCAAATACAAAAACAGTTGGACCTAGGGGTAATCGTGCCCAGCTCGAGTCCCTGGTCCAGCCCTGTTTGCATGACTACTAAGAAAGACGGTACAATCCGCTTTTGTGTCGACTACCGGAAATTGAACGGTATAACAAAGAAGAACTCGTATCCTTTACCAAGGATAGACGAGACTTTAGATAGCTTGGGCGGGAACCAATGGTTCTGTACCTTGGATTTACAGTCCGGATATTGGCAAGTACCAATGCACCCCAATGACAAGGAGAAGACAGCATTCTCCAGTCATATGGGGCTATTCGAGTATAATGTCTTACCCTTCGGATTGTGTAACGCCCCCGCTACATTCGAGGCTATGATGGAATCCTTACTGAGTGACCTTTTGTGGAAGAAATGCCTGGTTTACTTGGATGATGTGGTCGTGTTCGGCAAGTCATTCAAGGAATGCCTGGCGAATCTGCAATTAGTCCTCGACCGGATACTATCAAACGGTCTTAAACTTAAACCCAAGAAATGTAATTTGTTTAAGAAAACCATTACATACTTGGGAAGGATCATTACTCCTAACGGGGTGAGTGCGGATCCGGAAAAATTAGAAGCTGTAGAAAATTGGGAAAGACCCACGAGTGCTAAGGAGGTGAGATCATTTTTAGGATTTTGTTCCTATTATCGTGATTTCATACCGAATTACTCTCGTGTCAGCTTCCCCATGCAGTGCTTAGCTCACTGGACCCCGGGTAGGGCACGGGACCCATTCCCATGGACCAGCGAGCAAGAAGAGTCTTTTAATAAAATAAAAGATTTATTTAGGAATACACCCGTGTTGAAATATCCCACTCCCGAGGGACATTTCATCTTAGACACCGATGCGAGCAATGATGCGATTGGGGCAGCTCTCTCTCAGGTCCAAGAGGGAGTCGAAGTGCCAATAGCATTTGCTAGCAACACGTTAAGCAAGACACAGCGAAATTATTGTACCACCAAGCGAGAACTCCTCGCTGTGGTGGTGTATACGAAGAAGTTCAAGCATTTCCTTTGGGGAAGTGACTTTACTTTAAGAACAGACCATTCATCTCTTAGGTGGCTCCTTAACTTTAAGGACGCCGAGGGGATGATTGGACGTTGGTTAGCTCACCTATCCGAATTCGGACTAGAGCATAAACAAATAGAGCACCGACCCGGTGCTAAACACATCAATGCGGATGCCTTGTCAAGACGGCCTATCCGAAGGTGCCAAAATGCCACATGTGAAGACTGCGGGGCCCACAATGCTGTGGTAGCCGGGCTGGTATTTAATTATACCACCCCCGTATCCCCTGGGAGGAGGCTGTATGCAGCTATCTCGATTGGTCCTCGGAGACCATCAAGAAGTTTCAACAGTCAGACCCCACCACTGCGCGCATAATGGAATACCTACGGTCAGGTATTAAACCGGCAAGGCCTCTAGTTTCCCTGGAGGATAGGGAAGCGAGGCGATTGCTAGCTCAATGGACCGAGCTAGAGATCCGAGACGGCATACTATGTAGGTGGAAGACAACTCCCACCAACGGTAGGCTGTTGCAAATAGTGATACCCGCCCCGATGAGGAGGGATATCATGTATTATTGCCATGGCCACCAAACGAGTGGCCATTTCGGTAAGAAGAGGTCAATAGAGCGTCTACAAAGGCGTTACTACTGGCCCGGTATGAGAGGCGACCTGCTCCGGTGGATCGCCACTTGCCCGGATTGTTGTAAAAACAAACCGGGACCCGGCCTGGGTAAGCAACCCTTATCACAGGAATTGTTTGGTGTCAGATTCGCTCGAGTAGCGATAGACATCATCAGTGGGATTAAGACGACGCCGCGAGACAATACTTGTATGATGGTCGTAACCGACTATTATACTAAGTACACTCGGGTGTTCCCCCTTCCTAACCACAAAGCCGCCACATGCGCGGAGGCATTTGTGAAAGGCTGGGTGCTGCATTTGGGTGTTCCCCTTATGATGCACAGTGACCAAGGAAGGGAGTTCGAGTCAGAACTTTGGCAGGAAATGTGCCATTACCTAGCCATTTGTAAGACCCGAACAAACCCGTACCGACCACAGTCGGATGGGCAGGTAGAGCGCTTCAATAGAACCCTCATACAAGTACTAAAGCCCCTGGTTAATACCCACCAGGATGACTGGGATGAACAGTGCGAGTTTGTAGTACATGCCTACAACAACACTGTCCATTCATCAACTAACTGCACCCCAAACATGCTAGTGTTCGGCGAGGACATCATAATGCCCGCCGACTTAGTGTATGGAGTGGTTGGAATAGACCCGGAGGCGCCCTGCACGGTGCTGTTTGTAGAGTCATTAAGGGACCGGTTCAAACAGGCATACGAGGCCGTTCGGAAAGAACTGCTGAAGAGTGCGAAGTGGCAGAAGGTGGGCTATGACACCAATGCTAAACGAATTCGTTTTAATGTTGGGGACAAAGTACTAAGGTACTACGAGCCGCTGGATAAGCTGAAGCTCGTAACGCCTTGGGAAGGTCCGTTTAAAATCGTTCGTGTCATCTCCGAGTCCACGGTGATGATAGAGGACTGCCTGACGGGTAGAAAATGGAAGACAAATGTCGGAAAACTTCGGCCCTGGAAGGGGCGCGAAGAGGCGGAGAGGGAGTTCGGCTACAAACCACCTGTATCTGTCCCTAGTGGACCGAGTGTGGTAGTACCGACGAAGCGCCCTAGAGGCCGGCCGAGAAAGACGCCGGGAGACGAGGTTATGGTAAAAAAGAAGACGAAGGCCAGGAAACGACCTAATCGTAAGAAATGGAAGAAAGTCTCGCTGAGTGAAGGCATTACGTATGGGAAGGGTCCCGCTTTGACTAAGCGAGATCCAGAAAAGGCCGTACGTAAAGCCGGGAAAAATAAAATGCTAACCGAAGGCGTTAGACGCAGTCCCCGGTTGAGGTCTGCTGTAACCTAACTCAGTACACAACGAGCTGCTGCGTGTTGTCCGCCATAGGCAGGCAACATACGTTCCACGGCTAGAGATGTCGAACGCGCCCTCCCCGGGTGGCTGTATCCCGTGAGTGGCGGTCGGATTAACCGGTACATTCGCTTTGAAGCGTTGTATACACCGCCAAGCTCCAGACGATAGCACTCGGGTAGTAGGCCGCGTCTCACATGTCGAGTCGAATGTTGGTTCGGATCTAGTTCCCTAGGTGGCGCTGCTGGTGTGGCGGGAAAGCGCGGAACTAGGTCACCGGATAGCCATGGCGGGATCTCGCGAGACGAGAGGTCTGACGTCATACTGGTCATAACTAGAGCGGACTCGTGGTGGTTAGACGCCACCCGTTTTTGCTCTAGTTATTTGTCGGCGGTTGTACAGCCTGTAGCTGTCGTGTTAGCCTAGCTAAACCAAACCTTCTCTGTTGGACGAATCCTTCGGGAGGAGTCCAACAAAACTTGCCAATTTACTTTGGAAGTCGGACCCGGTGCCATGGCACAGGGAACGATTGACGCTGCGCGTCAAACTGCCAACATTCCGTTGGAACAAGACGAGGACCCGAAGGTCTCGTCTCGGGTCGAGGAATCTATGGATTCTTCGACAGAGGAGGCCGCCCGGACGCTCTCGGCTATGGCCGAGGCAACCGACCGGGAGAGAATGCCACCTCCACCACCGCCACGCCCGGAGCGCCCGTCTACAACAGCCGCTTCGGGTAGCAAAGTGGATGTCCTGGACATTCCAATGTATCCTCCGGGATTCAGGACTCAGATCAGACGTCTAGCACACGTTGATCGCCAGGAAGGTATCGTGTACACCTCCTGGGGTACGTACATCCCTATGCACGCCTCCATGTTCGGATGCGGGCCCATGGCGGTGGAAGAGGGCGTGCCCGAGCCCATACCAGATGATCTCAAGACTCTGGTAATGGACTCGTGCAGTGACGAGCTGGCTGACAACATGCCAGTTTCTTGGCTCCGCAACTATCTGAGGTTGGCGGAGAATATGGCGACTAACAAGAATTTAGCTCGAGCCGTCTTGATCTCTGCGGGCATCATCCAGAAGGCCGCGGAGTTAAGGGAGTCCGAATCCGACATGGATACAGACTCCACAGTTACCTTGTCGTCGGTGGAATCCGACCGGGTCAAGCGATTGACCCGTAAACCTGCGCCTCAGGGTCCTCTCACCGAGAGCGATCTGGAGGTTGAGGATGTCCGCATCGCCGTCGAGAGGTCCATAACCGAGACAGACCCAGCTGCCGACATCCCGGAGGCACCTGGCGAGATCTCGGAAGAGGACATCTCGCGCCAGCAGGCTGCTGTAGAGGCAAAGCGAGCCGAGCTTGCCAAGCAGCAGAAGGAGCTCACCGCGGCTCGCCGGGCCCATCGCAAGCAGCAGGCCCAACAAAAAGCTGAGATCTCTTCCGACTCTGACTCCCCGGTCAGCGGAAGGAGGAGCCCTCGGACAGTGGACAGGAGCCGACGCGAGTCGGATTCCAGTCCTGAAGTTCCGGCCCAACCGACTAAGGTTGTGCGCCGGAAGAAAAAGAATGGAGCGAAAGCGTCTCCGGCAGAGCCCACGCCCCCCACCAAGCCGAGGGGTAAGGGCAAACCGAAGACGCCCGCTCCCACTCCTACAACCACCACGGTAGCCACCTCGGTTACTGCATCTTCTGCAGCCAGCACGTCGGGTGCAAAGGCCAAGTCCTCTACCAAGGCTTCGACTGGTACTACCACCTCCAGCCGAGCCAGCCGTAGGGGAGCTGACATATACACGGACAGTGAGGAAAGCGAAAGCGATCCAGAGCTGCCCGAGTCTGCCAAATCTGATTTGGAGTCCGTGACAACGTGGGAAGAAATGACCACGGATGTTCCCAAGGACGACAATCAGAAGTGGATGTGGAAGAATGCAGCCGAGGGGTTCAAGGAACGGACTCCCCGCTGCTTCGCGGACTGTGCTTACGACACAGTCCACTACATGTGTCCGAGCGCCGTCAATAAGGACGGTGACAGCGATGACGAGGAGTGGATGAAGTCCGGCCCCTCGGATACGCCAGTAGGCAAGTTCTACCTGATTTGGATTGACCAGCTCAAGTCCAAATTAGGCTCAGTCTATAGCTACGAGGCCCGGACGAAAGTCCAGTGGGCAATGACTCAATGGGGACCAACCGGCAACCGCCGAAGGTGCCCGTTCGAGTCTTGCCAGCTGGCTCTCACGGGTGAGAAGGTGTTCGAGACGAAGCCCCGCTTCGCTCGGCACATCGTCGAATACCATATGCATCACAAGCCTGTGATGATGTGTGTGCTCGGGGACCGCCCGAGTAAACATTGTGATGGCTCGTTCAGCACTCACCGGCGCCGAGACATGGCTCTGCACTTGCAGAAGGCCCATGGCATCGGCCTGGAGAAAACCAGGAAACGAGCCATCAAGTGCTTCAGCGAGCTCCTTGCTAATTGGTCCGCGCTGAGCATTAAAGAAGTGAAAGAGCAGGCATTCGAGACCGGATTCTGCTCGTGGAAGAGCGGCAACTTGCTGACGTACTTCCAGACGAACTCCTCGTCCACGAAATTCGGGATGCCCAGTGAGGTGCACCTGAAGGTGAAAAAGTGGCGAGGAGACGACAAGCGAGAGAAGGCCAAAGCCCGCTCTAAAGGTCCAAACGGAGGCACAGTCACGACTACTGCTTCCAAGAGGACCCGAGCAGACCGGTCCGTGAGCCCTTCGGGTGGCAAGGACCAGCCCAGACCAGCCAACCCAGCTGATCGTCGCGAGTCGGGACAACAAGTCTCGGCTCTGGATATGCCTGGCAACCAGGCCCGCAGGTCGGGTAGCCAGGCGACCGCACCGGCGACTCCAGCCACCTCCACACCTGCACCCGCGGAACAACGCCCGGGCGAAGCCTCTGGCGGCCTGGATGATGGGGGCGAACTCTTCGCTCCCCCATCCGGGTATTCCACTTGGTGGGCTGGAGAGGGATCCTCCGGCAAGCGCCCCACGTACAGCGAGTACGCGGCGAAGTTCCCTTCAATGGGACCGGCTGGACCCGAGTCGCAGGTCCTTACCTCCTTGGGCCGGGCCAAAACCCGTGGTAGAGGCCGCGGTGGGCTGGAGTCCACCCGAGGCTCCCCGGGTGGTGGCCGAGGCCGAGGAGGCATCACGGTGGAGGGCCCGTCTGCTCCTCCAACAGGCACCCCGCCTGTCTCAGTGGAGGCCCCCGCGCCACCACCAGTGATAGTTCCACCGACGGGCCCTCGGGTACCCCTAATGGAACTGATCTCCGGTACCCTGTCAGGTCTTCAGGATCCGAATACGTTCGTCAACCACCGCGATGTCCGAACGGTTCAGATCCAGAATGACCTGATGGCAGAATGGCAGGCATTGCACCGCCAGCAGTCTGTTGACTACTGGCGTGTGATGACTGAAGCCACCGTCAATCTGGTCTACAAGATCCAGAGGCGGGAGGAAGAGAAAATAAGGGAGCTGGAAAGGAAGAAGGTCGAGGAAGCCCTCGAGTCCTGCCGGCGGAAGCAGAAGGAAGCCGAAAAGCTTAAAGAGTTTCACGAAGCTGAAAACTCCAGATACATCCATCGGTTTAAGGAGGCTGACCTCAAGTTTTTCCTGGCATTCGGGAAACATCTGGAGGAGTGGGACGGCTTACCGTCGTCTCTTATCTTCGCACCAGATGTACCACCGAATGCCCCAACGGTCCCGGCTACTCCACCGGTTCCGGCCACTCCACCGGTCCCGGCTGCTCCGCCGATTCCGGCAGCTCTCCTGCTCCCGCCCCCCACTTGGAACACCCGGGCTGTCCCAACTGCTACGGTTGCTGCACCAGCATCCGAGGCAATGGACAGTCCATCCGCAGTGATGAGGGCCTTGAGCTTGGGGAGCGAGACTCCCAGCGAGGCTTCAGCGGCGCTCTCTACGAGCAGCTGTAGCAGCTCGGCTCCATCTGCCTCAGTGGAGCCGGCTGAGAAGATGGACACAGATCCGGAAGATCTTTGAGTGTCCATCTGTTGGTGTCTTCTTGTACCCGAGGGTAAATGCATTTAGTATGCCAGAGGCACTGTTCCTTACGCTGGACTCCTGATACCTGGAACGTAACCTGCAGCGAGGATGGACGCTAACCCGAATACCCAAAGGACTACCACATCTAACCGGGTCTCCATCTTCCCATCTTCATCAGGGCACATCATAACAGCAACGTGGTTTGCCACCACACACATGTCGCCGGGTGGAGCTGCAGAAACCAGTCGTTCCAGGTTCGCCGGAAGTCCGGTATATTGTAAGGGTGATCCTGCTACCCTGGTAGGACACCTATATTTCATATTTTGTATAAATCTATTTTTATATCGTATATTATATTCTTGTAAGTAAAAGTACTCAAAATTTTTTCTCGGGTTATTTACCCCACCTCGGGTCGGTAAAAACATTGTAAAAATTTATTAATATCACCTTACTACACATCCAATATTCTTCGTCGCGTCTCATGTTTAATAATAACACACTTGTAACATTACCACCATAGGTCGATGGTCCATAAGGGGCCACTTCCTATTTTTGTTATTATTTATAAACACTTCGGGTTATATACGATGATGCCTTATTATGTACATATAACTTATAATGCCCCTTAAATGTTCTATATTTAATACGAACTGTGTATATATAGACTTACCTATTTATTTATAACACCACTGTATAAAGTCAACAATAGTTACTTATTAATTACACCCAACCCTAGGTAAAGTCTAGTGGGGGTGGTGTAGGGGCCGGCATCATTGTATATATATTAGTGCCGTTCATCCGAGAGACGTGTTCGTGTGGTGCTTGTTCCTTCTATGCTAGCTAGGTGTCGCTTTGCGATACCTCGTTGGTACAAGAGGGGGCAGCACCATGCCTCGCGTCCAGCTCCTACTAAGGAGCCGGACGAGCGGCAGAAGGGGACTGGACATGGTCCAGTCCAGACGCTAGTACTTTGTTATCAAAGAGATCTAATAAAGTCCTACCCGAGAGGAAGGGGTTTCTGGGGCTTTGCCCAACCCGAACTATTCGTGTTGTGTTGGTACATCTAGTGGTAAGCGAGCCAAAGAGCCACCCAACATATAAGTCGATACGAACCATTACAGTCCTAAAGACTTAAAACTTGTCCTCAGGAATAGATCCGTAGTCCTGGGGGCTACCTGTTATGCAGTGAGGACTAAAAATGTAATAGCGTATTTGCCTAGTCCTCAGGACTAATAGTTGGTCCTAAGGAATATGAATTCATTCATTTATGTCTAATAATATTAGTTTGGACTATGAATGAAGTCCTAAGGTTTAAGGTCTTGTCCTGAGAGCAACATGTTAGTCCCTAGGACTACTATCCTTCAAGTCTGTCTACACCCTTAGTCCTAGGTACTAGAGGTATAGCCCTGGGGGCTACTATTTAGTCCTTAGGACTAGGCATGTAGATCCTCTACATTAAAAAAAAAACACGTTTTTAGCCCCCCCCAAAAAAAAAAAAAAAAAACCTGTTGGAAATTACCACTTCCTAATAAATCAATGTTGGAATAGTTTTGAAAATTCTTTCACCATTGGAAAGCCATTGTCATAGTACCACATTGTACTATAGCAGACATCAGACATCGCGCTAGTCCTGAGGACTAGGCCCCAAACCCTCGCACCTACCACTCACCTCGGCAGTCCCCGAGTAGCCTGCGCGTATTCGCGTGGACGCAGCAGACGCTCTGGCCCTGAGGACTAGTTAAACCCCTGTCATCCGTATCCTGCTTATCCAAGACATGGCAAAAGGATCTATACTAAGAGATAGGAGGGCATTACGTCCGTTACCACTTTTTTGAACATTCCTCAGGGCCCTTGGTTAGATACATATAACATAAAAGCTGTTAAAGATAATTACAGAACGATATTTACAGGTCAAACAGAAGGATAGTTTTGCAACATTCTGATATAGATATCATAGTATTTAGCTATTATTATATCCTTCAACCAAAGCCCTACTTTCATGGTACTAGACGTATCTTAAAATAGATATAAAATTTCCACTTTGTTTTTCAATCAGATAATCTACATGGGATTGTTGTTAACTTGCATCAGTAAGATTTTATAACTTAATTTCTCAGAAATCAATATCATTAATAGTGGTTCAAAGTATATTTTATTTTTACCAGACATTTACTTTATTTTTTTATGAAAAGACATCGTCATTTGGCTTACTTTTTACATTCTAAAATTCCTAAAACTATACCTATGGATAGGTATTGATGTCTACAATAATGTATGTTGAGTTTTCATATATTCAATTTAGTGTAGTGTATGTGGTTATTGATACATGGCATTAATTCAATTGATTTGAAATTGGTAAACATCTCAGATTGTTCACCCATGTGCTTATTTAACCTTTTGTATATGCCCTCACTCATTTTCAAGCTGGTGTATATTAGACTTTTGCATTTTTCCTAATATAGCACCAAGATTCACTATCACCCAACTTCATAGATTTCTGTAACTGAGGACAAACTTTTATTTTAAATAAATCTTTATCTTCTATATTCTGCTGGTAAACTTTTTAGTTTCTTTGCTGTAATGAAAAATGTAAGAAATTCCAATAATTTTCATTTCTGCTTTTTTGGTTCATTGCTCTTTTGTTTGCCCAATGACTTTATCATGGTACAGATGATGTCTACTAGGTATATGAGAAGTTCGATTAAGATATCACTGGTCAATCTTTCAATATTTGTATTAAAATCTATGTGTGCATTTATTATAATTGTATATGACAGAGGTACTAGTACATGCACCCCCACCTGGGACCTCACTGGGCACTGTGTGAGTGTCGGTGTCCCACCTCCTAACCCCTTGAGGTCAACCTCTCTTTCACAGTCACACACAGGCCATAGAGGTAGCCATATTGTTTCTTGGGTCCCGGGAGGGAAATATCATGTTTTTGTTTTTTTATAAAACCATATTATCCCAAGTGATTTGGAGAAACTGCTGGTAGTTTAGGATTTACTGAATAGTGGGATATCCCCGAAGACATATCTCTGATTCAATGATGCAATTAGAAATTAGCACCTTAGAATGGAAGATAACAATGATTTGAGAGTGTGCAGGCCCAATGTTACATATGCCTAATTTAAACTTGATATAAAAGTCAACACCTTTTGTACAAATTCACGAAGTCTTTTTTAAACCAGACTAACTATATCTATTTTCAATGGACTTATGAACATGTTTAGGATTTTCATTTGATCTAAATGTTAGCTTCTCCCCATGGACACACCATTAGATATTCCACTAGTATCATTTTTGAGGTCAGAAAAAGTATGTGAAGAAAACTTAATAGATTTTAATTGATTTTCAGTATGTGGCGGTGGTTGGATGTATCCTTGTCCTTCAAGTTGTTACTGGTATCTTCGTCATGGTGTTTGACGATGAGGTAGGCAGTTACTGACATACACAAGCTGAAACAACATAGAATACTAGGCTGCTGATTGAATATGGTGGGTGTAATGGTAAAGGTAAGACACTCTGGCCTCGGTCAATTTGCATTACAGTAAGTGACCCTACTGTCTAAGCATGAATCTATGGACAATGGTGCGACCTACCGTAATACCTTGCGTATAAGGCGCGCCTTATATGCGAGGATGCATACCTAGTACGCCTTATAGAAGCAGAATTATTTAGGAGGGATTTTTCTCTAAAATGTCCCCAATAATCCCTTATCCCTGTATTGTGGTAAAACAGGATAGGGGATGCTCGAAGTTGGCTATAGATCTTTGAATTTTGATAATCCGTTGGTTAGAACAAAAGTTATGACATTTTTTTTTAATTCACATCTGCAAGTCTGGGTGTGCCCTATATGCGAGGTGCGCCTTATAAGCGAGGTATTATGGTAGTATTGCAAAGATGATGATGGATATCCACGACCATCTTTGCATTACTAGGTGGCACCACTATCTATGGGGAAAAACATAGACGGTAGAGCCACCTACTGCGATGCAGGGTTAAGTGTCTTGCCTTCATACATAATATACTTGACCATATACTAGCAGCCTAGAATTCTGGGTTGTGTCAGCCTGTGATGACATTCATATTAGTTCACCTAAGTCTGGAATTTATGTGTATTTTATGCATCAAGTAATTCCAATGCAAAAGTTTCATTAGTATAACTATCACCAAAGATTCAATTGGAATGTTTATTATCATTACAGCTATTCGAATCCCGGTTGAATCCTCAACTAGAAACAACTAGGAATTGTTCTTTCGTGATACACTCTTCGATGCTAGCCTTGATAATGATGCCCCTATATAATGTACTTAAATGTATATTATATTTTAGTCCTTTTATGATGCATTCTTGGCCTTCGCAAGAAAATCCATCTACAATGTGCATAAAATTATGTGCATTATGTGACTCTCCATGCAAGCTAGGTACCACATAAAAGGCCCGGATAAAAGGGCACCTGACCCCTCCCCCTTTCAGTTCACCTAATGCCAATGCTGCTTAAACATATAAAAAAACCATTAATACTTTCTAATGGCCAGGCCTAGTCTATGGGGCCTCCATTCGAAAGTTTTAATTTTTTTTACGGGTTAATTGTTTTGCCTCTTTCAATTAAACTTGAATGTTGTGTCTGCAGATTCTATTTAATCTCTCAGAGGCCATGAATAGGACGGTGACAGAGAAGTACGATGGTGAGTCGGAGCTCTCCAAGGCCTACAACTTCATGCATCATAATGTAGGTTGTTCTGTATCTAAGTCTGATAGTCTTGTTTTTTTTTCTCTAATTCCTTTTATTTATTAAATGTTGTTCATAGTGTTATGATATTAATTGTGGACTTGTTTTGGTCATAAGACAATGTTAGTGTTAAGCCATCAGTGAAACTCCTTACAAGTTATTCTATTGTATTCTGACCTGTCAGAATAGATTGTCAATGGCGTACTGGCAGCGCCATCAAAGCCAAAGAGGAAGGTGATGACGCACTGACAACTAGCTCCAGGGCAGTGATAACCAGATCAAAATGAACTGACGGTCGACTGACACCCATCAGTCACTGATGGATGATGTAGTAGATTATCCTTAGGTTTTTTTCTTTTATTTTTTCTAGTTCTATTCAATTATGTTATCTTGATTCACCTCCCCCCCCCAATCTATCAAATGTCATTATCACTGTTTATTACATAATTTCTGATACCTGTTGATATTGCACACCTTTGGAAGGTGTGCTGATATATATGGATATCAGGCACTCAGTACCTGTTAACCATGGATATTAGGCACACCTTACATGTCATATATCACATGTTAAAACCTACGATAATTCTATTGCCAAGGGCAGGGGTCGAACCCATACCCTACTGGTCCCAAATCCAACTCCCTGTGCATTGCATCACAGGGACTGATGAGAATAGCAGCAGTAGAATTAAGTTAGGATTACACCACAGTGGCCAAAGCTGCCTTACCCATATCCATGACAGCGACATACCATATATCCCCTTGTAAAAGCCCAAGCCAACAGCTGCCGCGTGCCAAGATGTGTGTACCGATAGTATAGTGGCCAGCGAGTAGCGCTCCAAACCCCAGGTGCAGGCGTTCGTGTCCTGGCCTGGTTCATCTTTTTCGAGGTGCAAGCTGTTAAGCCTTGTGCTTCGAGTCCCATGGGGAGGTGAATTTTTTTTTTTCAAATGGAATTTATTGATATTTTATTGATTATTTATTGATTGGTTTTAGCATGTAATAAAGTAAGTAAGGTATAGATATGTGGCCCCTTGTATAAGGGGCCCGATATCTATACATTACTTACATAATACAGTGGCCAAGGGGTAGCCAATGGGTGGCCATTATCACTAGGTGTGACCTCATGACCTTATTTTCCCATATTTGGACAGGTACAAGAGAGATAAGTGGTCAAGTGACCATGCCACTGTCATCACTGCTTTGGAACTAGTCTTTAGTGCGTCACCACCTACCTCCTATGCTGCGATGTTGCCATAACAACCAGCTATAGTGGGCCAGCAATGAGGGTCTTTGGGCTGGTAGTCTCTGTGAATTTTGCACTCACCTCTTCATATCATATGGAAGTTGTGAATATATGTTGTGCTTAACACACCCTTAAATTCCTATTCAATATTTGACTCAGTATGGTCTCAATATTGGCAAATAGAGACCAAGATGACACACTGGTTAAAGTTGCATTGAGTACAGCCATGGTCAATCACCTGTGGACAGTTCAAGGATCAGTTAACCAGTAAAGCAATCACTCTGCATTCAGGGAAACTCTCTCTACAAACTGTATACTCAAACTGAAAACCTGTTTAGGGAGGGGGAGAGCACAATAACAGACGGGGTTCCAGGAACTGAAAAAGCTAGCAATACACACAAATTTGTTCATATAAACTTTGTGAGACTGTTCCTAAAAGCGCAGCCCAGTGGGCAGACAATTCTTGGCCTTAATGATGTTTGGGTTTTTCATCACTGTTTGAGCTTCAGGGGCCCTGCTAATCATCATGCCCCTGAAGCTCAAACAGTGATGAAAAACCCCATAGTTTTAAGGTCTGGAATTCATCAGTGCTGCATACTTCAGGGCCTTTACAATGAGTCCATAGGGCACTAAAGCGTGTCGTCGTTTGATCAATGTGGGCATAGATAGATGTAGCTGTCACTTCCAGCACCATTCAAACTGGCAAGAGAGTAATAGAAATAGCCCCATTTATACTCCACCTGGCTCTGCACCCTATTGTTCCTACTGTAGGTTTATTTCCACATTCTACATTTGGGGGGGGGGCGCAGCAGGAGGTTTTATGAATCAGGTCAGTTATGGCAGGAGGTTTTGTGAATTGGGTCTGGAGCTTAATTCAAAACATCCTGGGATCACAACCCCAGCGATCTTAGTGTAGCCACATATCATATGACCTGGCCGGTCTACCCTATCTTATGCAGTGGTTGCAGGCCTGTCAAGAATAGCAAGTCCTGGGATCACTTCACTATTCCTATCCAAACACTAAGATCACAGCAATCTTAGTGAAAGAATAGTGGTTTCACCTCAGTACAAGAGCACTTACAGGGAACACTCCTGATCGAAAGAGTGAATCATCTGCTGCATACATATAGAGGGGAGGGAGGATGTTTGCTCAGTGTCCTTGAGGGATCGTAGGGCTACTCATGCGTTAGGTGCACTGTAAGGTAATTCTTCCCTTCTCTATCTTTGTCCTGGGGGGGGGCACAATGTGTCTAATAGGCAAGCATAAATCATACATTCATGGGAACAACTCTTGAATACTGTACGGGGGTCAACTGCACCCTGTGCTCTTTTGTTAGCCCATATGGGGATGGGGAACGCTGGTATAAACACTGTTGTCAAGAAGAGTGGCTCCACAGCTATTCCTTTATTTTGGAACTCTTACCCCTGTGCCCAGTCAGACTTCTTGGAATAGTGTAGGAGGGCTGAGGCTAAGATCGCTGCGATCTTAGTGCTGGCTAGGAAATGTGAACGCAGTCTAATCTTAAGAATGCTTAATAGGATAAGGTAGAATAATTCCTAAGATTGCTGAGGTTGCGATCCCAGGATGTTTTGAATTAACCTCCAGGTCTGGGAGCAGGTTTTGTGAAGTGTAGCAGGATGTTTTATGAATCAGGTCATTTGTGAACATCAGATGAAATTCTTGGGAAAATACTGTCCCATATGGGATTCATACCCATGCACCAGACAGTGCTTGTATCCAGAGTCCCATGTGCTAACCATTACACCATGAGTCCTCAGCTGATACTGAGGGTGTTAGAACATCTACTGAATGGTGATATGCTACAACTGTGACTGAGTAATCAATTATAGATAGATAGGGTAATTTTACTTTGAAAGTTTGACTGGTCAATGTAATGTAGTGGTTAAGGCCTGGGACTAGAAATCTAGACCATACAGGTTCAAACCCCTGGTGAGATTTTATTTTTATTCTCAGTTGGCTACTGTCATTTTTGCAACAAACTCTAAAAATAATGTATTATAATGAACCCCTTAATGCATATATATATATGCACTAAAATGTAAGAGGGTCTTCAAGGAGGCCCCTCACAGAGATCCCTTTTACCTTGAATGTGTATGGTAAAAATATTTTCCCTGTGCAGTTTTGGACCATTATACTACTGAGATTGCTGGTGGTTGTAGCCTGGAACACCATATATTTATCATAGCTTTGTACAACAGCCAGTGTAGGAGATTCAAATCCTCTTCTTGGCCTCTACATTTACTGTTACATAAACTTTTGTGGATGGAGCCTTTTTGTGGCAAATTCTCCAGGCCCACGGAGTTTTCCATTACATTTACCATCATACTACGATTCTGGCCTCTACAGTGCCTTTTTCTGCATATCAGGCGTTCATTGTGAGTGGATATACACACTGTTTTGAATTTTGAGTGCTTTTTTTGGAATACTTTTTCAAGTTCAAGTTGATGACGTATTTGTAAGTGTAATTCTAAGTGTTACACTTATTTTGTCAAGTCTAACACTTACATTTTGCATGTTAAAACCAATGATAAATACATTGCCAAGGGTGGGGTTTGTACCCATACCCTTTTGTTGTAAATGCCAGTTATGTAATGACGAGGCTGACGAGATTAAGGAGGTTTAGCAAGCGCTTTGTGGACAATATATACGCAGACGTGCAGCATAACTACAGCATTGGTATGTCTGCGTAAAATTGGGAATAGTTGACGTACGTCGTGGTTGCTAAACCTCCCTGAGCATTGGTGGTTTGGCTATTTCCAGCAAGTCACGGTAAATGTGTATATAGGTTTGGTACTCTCCCCTCCCTCATAGCATTCTCTTCATAGAGGTGTTCACAGGAGGGTGTTGCTCCTATTGTAAAAAGAGCTGTGAGTATATATGCCCTCTTTTCTAAACAAGTCATGCACTGCTTCACCTAAGTACTTGCACTCACCACATTAGTCTGAAAAGTCACCTGCCTTGTTTAAAATAGAGAGAGCTGCACTACCAGGTACCTACTCATGTCACACGCTCTATAATTTATTATACTGACTGACTTCTCCCAACTAGGTACCTACTCAAATCCCTCTTTTTGAGCACCATACTTGAATGACCACTTGTGAGCAACAAAAGGGACAAGTTATAGCTGCATGAAAAGAAAGGACTGGAAATGAGGGCATTTCTAGCCAGCTCTTCCTTTTACTATAGGAGCAACACCCTCCTGGTCTGTGCCGATGGTATAGTGGTTAGCGTGTCTGCCTCAGGCCTGAATGTTTTGCAGAGTCCTAGTCATACCTGTTTTGTTTACTCACACTATGGCAAGGTGAATGATTCTTTAAATCTTGTATCTATTGATTATTTATTGATTATTGATGAGTAAATTGTGGTATAAATGAAATAGGTCATGGATGTGAGGCAACTGGTTTGTATATTGGAGAATATAGCAGTCGCCGCTGCGCGGTTTGTGCTATATTCTACAATATACAAACCTTGTTGCCTCACATTTATGATATATTTCATCATTAATATCTGAAAAAAGTGACATGAGGATACCAAGTAGGTACCAATCACT
The DNA here is from genome assembly GCA_949317995.1 of Acholoe squamosa. NCBI lineage: Eukaryota > Metazoa > Annelida > Polychaeta > Phyllodocida > Polynoidae > Acholoe > Acholoe squamosa. Next base: position 65,968,594 of record OX439044.1, read on the forward strand.
ACCTTTAGCTCTGACTTGACTCTACCTTTTTTTTCTTCTTTTCCTATTTTTTTTTCGCTTTCAGTTTAAATGTTGTGCAGCAAATGGACCAGATGACTGGAAGACCAGCAAATGGCAACTTGACAAGGAGAAAGCCAATGTGACCATCAAAGGTTTCGATAAGGTAAGGTTGAAAATTTGCTTGCAAGAACTTAAATCTTACATAGAAATTACTTCATGTGTTTTTATAAGATGCATGTTTTTGACGAGAATGATCCTACATGTATCTCACAGGTTCTTCCTTAAGTCAGGCTGTGACTTATATGCGAGTCATTTGACCTGTGAGAGCAAGCACTTAGCTCGAGGCATTTAAGTAAATAGCCTTTGGCAGCCTACCATTTAAAACAAACTGACGGACTGAAGGCGTCACAATGGATGGCATAGGGGCACTATCACATAGGGTTGGAGAAGTTTTGTATATGTTACTAATAGAGCTTAGGAGTGCATTATATATGTGGCATGGACAAAGGGTGTGTTTTATCCAAGTCATCCTAGTTAACCCAGTAAACAGGGCATGTAAATGAACATGCCCCTCTACGCCCAGTGATTATTGGAGACCAGTGCTTATTTGAGACCCAGGTGTTAAAACGGACTATTGCGGTATTTATAGTGGATATACTCGTATAGGAATGGAGAAGCAAGCCAAGATGTATACAATTCAAACCTTTATTCCCCACTGAATAAGTATCCAACAGATGATGAACAAGCTGGGACTGTCCACCCACCTATGTCCATTTATAGACTCTTTTTATTTATGTGTTACATATGTCACACATCGGTGGCGCATACCACCAAACGCTGCTTTGAGTGGCTCCCAACCAAAATCTTGCCAAAGATGCATTCTAGGGAATACCTCTCTCACGTTCAGGAATTACAGTCCCCATTTGGGTGTGAAGATTACTACGCACGGTACCTGCCTACATGGTATGACTACAGCAACCAGCAGCCAGAACTACTTTTACCCACCATCACTGTAAGCCAAATGATGGCTCACACTAGTGGTCGAGGTAGGGCCAGCTTGTCCCAGCCCTCTGATTAGATATGGGAGTACGCTTAGTGCTCTGAACAAAAATATAATTAATATAGGATAAATTCCGCCTACAGGCCAGGAAACTATAAAAGGGTGAACTAAGGTTGTGTTTAAGAAGCGAGGGATTTCATGATTGAAAAATGCTTAAGCTGTCCAAATACAAGTCTCAAATGTGCCACATTCTACTGAGTAGCCCAAGCACGTATTACGGTGTGTTCCTGTGGAAGGTATCTTTTCATTGTGCAAATGTTGGCTGCACGAAAATATTGAAAAGATAAATTTTATTCTACTGTTAATCATCTATTCATGTTTTTTTTTTCTTTTGGGTCTAGGATCCCGTTGTCCCGCTGACTTGCTGCGCACTGAAGTCTTATAGCAATGGAAAAGCTGTTGTGGCAGATCCAAACAAGTGTATGGCTGCTGCTAAGGATCCCTCCCTCAGGGAAAATGGTGCCATCCATGCACAGGTGGGAAATATATTAAGGGTTTATTTACATATAACTGGCAATCAGTCGATCTTACTTGGGTACCTTCTGTTGTCAGAGTTACTTCACTAACATTGGGGCTTATGGTATTAAAACGTAGGATTTGGTAAACCAGCTGTATTGTGCAGACACTAGGGTAGGTTATTATGATTAGCACAGAGCAGATCTAGGTGGGTTTCTGGAAGGTTTGACGCCTATGTTGATGTCAGGGATTTTGAGAATATTACAGGCATATGAAATGTAGAAAATAAAAATGGGTGTTCTCATCGATATATTTTTTTTTTCTTTTTGCGACTTTTTCAATGTTATGACTTGTTGTTCAATTCTGGAGTTTTTTCCTACACCTGTTTCAGGGCTGCTATGACAAAGTGGAGAGATGGATTAGGGACAATGTTTCCATCCTTCTGGGAATTGCCTTTGGCTTTGTTGTTCTTGAAGTAAGTATCTTTTATAATAAAAAAATGTTGTGCTCAGGTAACACTTCTTACCCTAAAGATGCCTACATGAGTTTTGTAAAATATTCTGATTGCGTGCATTCAATGTTTTTAGGCAATTGGTATGATACTGGCTTTGTACCTCCGGACAAGTATCAAGAGGGGATATGAGGCATTTAGGGATACCTAGGACGTTTCCACTGGTGGATATCACCTTAGAACCTTGTACAATTCCAGGGAAAATGGGTCTGAGGAAGAGGAAATATTGTGTATAGATCTTCTGTAGACATGGAAATCTAAGATGACTGGAAAAAATGAAAGTTCTTCAAGTCTTAAACAATTAGGTTGGTAATGATGCATAACGTAAATGACTATGTCACAGTGCTAACGGTACATTCTATTCTACCATGACATTCATGATAATTAAGTCCTGCATCACACAGTTTTTTAACTGATACCAGGAGGAAAATTAACATAAAGCCTTAAGCTAAGACCAAACATTACATGTTACGTGCACGCCGAGGGCTGTTGCCATACAAACATACACGAGAAACCATTCAAGCACTAGGAAGCATGTAGCGACACATCCACAAATGTGTCCATGTATCAGGAAACATGTTATACTTGTTCTTAGCCAAGGTTAAAATGAGCTATAATCTTAGTAAAAACAAAGTTCAAGTCGGACTTAATGTCATAGGGCAACCATTTAAATGGCAATATGTTAGCCCAATATTTCATCCAACCAATTCTCTTTTTCTCAAGTGGCATTAAAAGTAATCTGTTTTTCTTTTCGCTTGTTTTTTCCCCCTAAACCTTTTAGTTGGGACGAAATTCAAGATAGTTAGCATTTGATTATGGATAGAAGAATTAGCTTTATTTGCTTAAGGACTGATTTCTGGATTTATAGTAAGGTTCACTATAAGAGTATATATTGGTTATTCTGAGTTATTTCATTAGGCAGACTTTTTAAAATGAATATAATATTTTAAGGCTTTTTGTATTTCATTTCAACATCAATGAATATCTTTATGCTGTAGATTGAGGGTAATTATCAATATTCAATAATCAAGTAATTCAGAGGCATCATTTGTAGACACAGAGGGGCAATATAGTACTTAAATAACTAACCTAGATGTTCATACCAGATAACCAGAAATCAACATTAAGTCAGAATTCAGTGTAGACCAACATCAATCTAAGGCTATGTCATTATGATAACTTGGATTACAGGATTTATGAGCTGAGATTTCCGGTGGCCAAAGGTGAAAAAAATTGAATTCTGAGACCTGTAATTATTTCATGGTTTTAGGATATTGAATAAGTAGTAGATAAACTATGTGTTAACCAGTTTACGTGAAAATATACCTGGTGCTTCGCTATTATGTAACCTGGTTAACCCATAGTTTACCTACTTTAGACCATGCTCCAGGTTTGTCACACCTAGTGTCTATGGGAGACATTTCTATACACCAGGTTACGTCATATTGTTAGATCCCAATCTGCCTTATCTATTAAAGGCATATTCAGGTATATAAGTGTTACATAACATTATGTCATATTACATCATAATTACTAATTATTATATCTTTAATAACATATATTATATTAATATAAATATTATACATCGATATACATCTATATCACATATCTCACTTTGCCAAGCGAGTTCCCATATGTTACATAACCCATATAGTTCACATACCGACCACCAGGTGGTGGCGGCGTGCGCGACCACTGTTATTATGTCATAGCGCCTCATTGGCTATCATTATAACCAATCACACAGTATTATGTTAATTACCTGGAGCCGTCCATGCTCCAGCATGTGACTGTGGCATCATTGACATGACAATTGCTATTTTAGTTTTGAACTAAAGTGTGAATGCGCAGAGCATCATGATATCAATGGGTGAGGAATGGTGGATGCATATTACAGTAATACCAGTGCTTGAGTTTCGTAAAAAAATAAAGATAGTTCCTTTTTTATTTCGTCAATTAGAACATATAGTAGAACATATACAGTACATTACCCTTGAAACAAGTCAAAACCATCATCTCCATGATGAACTAAAGCAGATTGACTAATAATGGCTATGTTTCAAAAGAATCTTTTTCGTTGTGCATTAAAAACATTTGACATACAGTGTTAGGTACCGAGGTAATTGCTTTCATCAATGATAGAAAAACATGGAAGTTACTCTTCTGATAGCATTATTCAGTCTATATAATAATATATTAGAATAATTTCAATGGTTAATACCGTATTGTTTCAAAAAGATTACTGAAAAAATCGAATATAATTTAAACTCCTCGCCACTGTGAGCATTATTTCCTTGGAGTTAGTGGATTGCCTTCAGCATGCAGAACGGGTGAGTTTTTCCACACGCACACATTGGGAATGGCATTCCTGCACATTTCTATTGTAGACTACATTCTTACCGTGGAATAATATATTATCCTTTTACCAGTGTTTACTTTAACTCTAGCTGTCAAGTTATTCCGCCACAGAGGATTGCAGATTTTTCACCCCGAAACTCTATTTTGGCCAGGTAGTCCCGACCCACACACCCTATCCATGTCAAAATCCATGTCTCAACTATTCCAGGAATTTTGGATCTAAATAGGCCTTCAGGTTAACCAAATTCGGAACAAGCTGATATTTACAGGAAAGATGCCCAGAAGGGTCCTAAAACACATACTAAATGTGCCCAAAAATCCCCTTTGTTGTTGCTTGGAAATTCAAGATGGCGTCCATAATGGTACTCGTCCTATATTTTCTACACTTTCTAAGCCATATAGCTGGATAGAAATTGTTTAATAAATAACAAACCTTATAATCACTATGAAATGGGGTGTCAGAAATGGCTGCCAGTGGTGATTGTACAGGATTTTAGCTAGATGCCATGAATCGCACACAGATTTATTACAAACATATTGCTCCGGCACAACCAGTAAAACTTTCTTTTTGGTAGCATTATAATATGAATCAACATCATTGTTATTCATGTCTGTAATTACCATTGTGTCTGTTTTGGAATCAATTATAAAATAGGGTTTGCGTTTCAACTGGAATTGATACAGATTGCTCGTTGAATTTTGAGGATACTGTGGCAGTAGGACTTGTAGCACTATCACATAGAGGAGGGCCTGAGACAGCATAACCTTAACCAAGGTAGTAGAGAAGAGGAAGCCATATTCAGGGATGAATATGTAGGTAACGCAGACAGGCAGTCACTCACCAGGCACAACATTGGGTTCAAGCCTTGCCATTAACATTCATTGAGGGCATTGAGCTTTGTAAGATCTTATCATCACAGTTCTATCATCACATCTAATGATGCCATAACTGGTTGTGATGGAATGTTAGCTCCAGAGTAAACAAAAGCCTTTTAACATGGTTAATAAAAACAAGACTATGAACTTATAATACTCTCAAAGACTCAATGAGCACTGGCATGGACCTTATGAACCACTGATTGCAAACCCAGATAACACACGCCATGAAATTTACATCACATTTACGTGATCATTTACATATGCGAAACAATGGCACTAGGCTGAAGACGTGCAGTGAGACGGAGACCAGCTTATAGCGGTTTTCTAGCAAAACTTCATTGCTCTACTTACATTTCTTAATCCAGTCATCGAATGCACAGAGGCTGCTTCTATGATGATTTATTGACCAGATGAGGTGAAAATTTGGATAAATTACTGTTTGTCTGTACAACTTCGTTCGACATGAGGAAGAATCCAAAATGGCGGCGCCCATAAATTGAAGATTGCACCGGTTTGTAAACAATCAATACTCGTGGAATATTCATGGTCTGCAACCCCCTACTGCATAACAACTATAATTTTGGGAACTAGTCTATCATTCATTTTTTTATATTAATGAAATATTTGTGCCTTTAACTACTAGTTAGGAGTACGAAACGTATGTCACAAAAAGGGACTAGAAGTACGAAACTGTCTCCACACCTGGCTCTCCCTAACCCGTCCAGATCCAAGACGGCGACTTCCGGTAAAGTCAAAATAGTTACTTTGCAACTCGAAAACTCTGATTCAGAAGATGAAGAAGTGAAATATTTGCCCAAATTAACATATAAAGCTACTACTAAAAACTTTGTTGATAAAGTGAATGAACTGGAAGCCCACCTGAAGTCCCAGGAAACCATAAATCAAAGTACTGTCCGGCTACTGAGAGGTATGGAACTATGGTTGTTTAGCCCCAACGGTTTCCCAGCTGATGAATCGTTGACAATCCCAAAAATTGAGCAGAAATTCACTGAACTTGATGAAACTTTGGTATCTCACAGCAAAAAAATACATAAAAATGAAGCCGATACAAGTAAAATCCCAGGGGTAGCAGACAAACATGAATATCAATTTGCACACCTGGATGCTGATCGAAAAAAGAAAATTCTTATACTTGAAGGATTGGATGAAAATAAACCAGCTAGTCTGAGGGAGACCTTAGATCAACTCCTCAATGATCTATCACTTGACTTTAATAATACAGCTGCTGAAGCAATATATCAAAGAGGCAAGAAGAAAATCTTAACTCCACAGCAAAAGAGAAATCATCGCTTCAAACCATTCAATAGACCAGTAGTTGTGGTCTTTTCCTCACCCCAATACAAACTGAGGATGTATAGGAATATCAAGAAACTCCAAGGAAATCCTGCATGGAAAGGATTACATCTTTCTGACCATGTTTCACCAGACGAGAAGAGAATACAGAAGGACTTGAGGGCCATCCAAGCCGAAGCTGGGAACAAAGGCATTGACTGCACTGTTAAAGGTACAAACTTGGTGATTGAAGGCCAACAATACCCAATTAAGGATAATAATAAGCTGCCACATGATCTCTCAATCCAGAATGCAAAGACTGTGGAAACCCCAGATGGGTTGGCCTTCCAGGGTGAACTTTCTATCTTTTCAAACCTTTATAAGTGCCCAATTACCTTTGAAAACCAACAGTATGACTCTGTTGAACGTGCCTACCATGCTAAAAAGTGTGTAGTTAGTAATCAGGTGAATATTCTATGACTTGTGATTGCTGCAAAATCTCCTATCAATAGTATGTATGCAGCTAAAAAAATGTATCAACTCAAATGACTGGTATGATATTGATGAGGAGGTTATGACCCGTCTGTTGTAGATAAAATTTGCACAGCCTAATCTCCTTTAAAAACTAGTGAATTCCAAAGGGAAGTACCTCCACGAAGCCATGTATCATTCCACATATGGTGCAGGTTTTCATCTGGGTCAGAAGGACCAAATGTGGGCAGATAAGGGGAAATGGCCCTCCCTGTGGGAATTTTAGTACTGGGTTTGGCCACTAGGGGAGCGACAGAGGCTAAAAGCATGAAATATATAGACCAAAAATTGTTATTATCTAATATTTTATACAGAAAAAGATGTTTTTCTCAAAAATGTTCTATTTTCTGGCACTTCCTGTGTATTTGGAGTGTAAATGGAATGATTTGAATCCAAAACAAGGCCTAAATAAGCATTCTTAGAGATACGGGTTGCCATGGCAACCAAAATTATATTCTGAATAGAAAAAATATTAATGTCAATTGATAGAATGATTCATATAGATTCATACGCTGAAAAAAGGATTAAGATACCATTTCTAGATCCAAAGTTATGCCAAAATGTATGGAAAGGGTTGGCTATTTTTCAATTGATCATTTAGATAATTATGCTAATTAGATGCCTGATTTAATTAAAACAAGGATTGATAGAGCGCATTGGCTGTATTGGTATAGTTATGTCATTCCATTTCCGTGAAGCACTATCTCTGAGACCAGAAGGGCTATCTGCAAGTGTTATACCTCATTTTAAAGCCAATGCCTTCAATTTTAAATATCACATTTTACCTCGGAGGACCCTTTCCCCTCATCTGTCCACAAATAACTATTAGCAATGTGGCCCACAACCAACATGAATGTGCAAACAAACTAGGAGAAATGCTTATGGAAAAAGGTACACCCATACAGGTGAGTATTCATTGCCAACAGCTGAAGAGATTTGATTACAAGACGCTAGGAATGTTACTTCATAAACTTTCATTACCTGTGTTGATCATGGACCTTGTATAACTAATATGTTTCTATGTTACTCAAGTATATACTGAAGATAAGTTTGCCTCAAATATGATATATTTGTTGGTTATTGACCTTACCCATGTTTTATAATTATTATTTAAACTGCTTTTTTGGCTGCAACTGTCAAGCCACTTGTCACTAGCTATGAAGACATATTATACCGGTATAGGGTGCGGCACTACCCAGTGGGCACACAATGTTGCATCAACATTGACAACCAGTTGATGTTATGTTGATGGTGTTGATCAACCTGTTTTCAACACTTTTTCAATATTTGTATTTCAATGTTGTCAACCATGACCATTTCAACATCCAGTCAACAGTTGACATATCAATGTTGAAATATTGTTGTCAGCTCAACGTTGATTCAACATTGATTTGTCAATGTTGAATCAACAATATTGATTTCAATGTTGATACAATGTTGATTCAACATTGATATGTCAACAAAACAACTGTCAACGTTGTTTCAACATTGTTGAAACAATGTTGAGTCAACATAGAAACACAAACATTGAATCAGCGCTGATGGTTAGATGTTGAATCACAGTTGATTTTGAGTATGTTGTTTCAACTTTCAATTTCAACTTTATTTCAACCCTAAATCAATGTTGATATGCAAACATTGCAAACGTTGTTTCAACGCTGAATCAACATTGATGTGCCCAGTGGGTAAGGCCTATGCCCCTTCTATGGTATTAAATTTGATAAATGTATTGGGGGTCTCCGGGGGTCTTGAATGAAGGGACTACTTTGTAATGTATGTTGATGATTTATGTCACAGCTTAAAATCTTTCATTCATGCAATTTATATCACTAAATGACTTAGTAAGCACCAAAGGTTTGCGCTTTATGCATATGAATGCTCGTAGTATTAAATGTAATTATGCCAGCATTTGTGCTGAAATTTATCCTGCTCATTTTGAAGTTTTTACCTTCTCTGAAACATGGTTCAAATGCGAAGATGATGAATCTGATTATCAGTTTTCTGGTTATGCAAGTTATAGGCTTGATAGGCAGGTTTTGGATGTAAGAGGGAATATCAAAATTGGTGGTGGTGTTTGTATTTATATCAAACATGGAATCAAGCATGACTACAACATGTTTTCTACACCTTTTGGCTCTGATGCTGATATAGAACTTCATTGTATTGTTATTGACAAAGCACATATGAAACCTAATTTACTTTTCAATGTAAACAGACCTTCTGATGGCTCCAAACAAAATTTTATTGATGCGCTAATAGAGGCCGTTTCCACGATAGATGATAGTGTCGACGGACCGTTACAAGTCATGAACATGAGCAACTCAGGAGTCCAGAGAATACAGTTGATGAATCCACTTTATTGTAGTGCTAGGCAGGTACATGTTGGCATGGTGATGTACAATGTGTATGCTGCCCACCTGATCAAGCTAGCTCTATACCGAGGCACTGTGTGTCATAGAGACTAGGTATGGAGAGAGGAAGGTAAAGAATAAGAGTATCCCAAGCTAGTCCTGTATTCATATATATAGGAGCAGCTCGGGGTAGGCATGACGTCAGTCTTGGGAGAAGCATGACGTCATGCTTAGGGATTGGCAAGACCCGGCGTGCCTTGCATCATCTCACCCTGGAGGGGGGAGGGGGCTTGCCTAAAGGTGGGTCGAGCTGGCCACCTGTTGGAGGAGCAGCTCGATCCCTGATTGGCTAGGAATGGAGGTGGGTGTGAGCACACTCCCACCCTGTACCTAGGGTTAGTGGGGGTCGAGGTCATGACCCCTGGCCAGGATCCGGAGGTGAATCTGAGGTCACTGGCCAGGAGAGGCAGAGCTGGGTAGAGATACCTGGCTCTGTCAGATCCATAGGTTTGGTAAAGGGAGCCTTATAGGCGAGCTTGATCATTCGGCTTAAAATATTTCATATAATAATAAATGAACCTTGAATACCCCATTGACATATCCCCACATTCCTATTCGATTCTACGCGAATGCAAAAGGTATAGAACAAGTTCTTATAATCGTCATTGGTACATTCAAGGTTTGGTGAAATTTTGCAAGGTGAATCAAAACTTGGTGAACGTTGTGTATACTTGGCTTGATACCGGTATAAATGTCTTAACTTACATTCTTGAATCATCAACTGTGTGTATAGATCTACTTCTAAGAACAATAACATCCTCAATGGTGAGGCAGGTTTCGTTGGAAAAACACATACAAAATATAGTCGAGCCCACAAGGTTGTGGTGACAGTCTCTACTATGTACTGATTGCCATAAAAATCTTAGAGATACATGCAAATCAAGAAAATACACATGGATGAGAAATACTTCGAGAATCCTGGTGGCAACAGTGATACTGGTTGCTATGTCCTGCCTTGTGCAATCAGGGCAGAAACAGCAGTGATACTCTTGTCACATATACCGGTTACTGAATGAGATCAAGTGTACATGGTTAACAAGTTTCATATAAAGATACATGCTTCAAAAATATATCCTCTACATAGTCGGGTATTGACTAGGGCAGCAGTCATATTCTGTGCCGTGTGCTGCCTTGGGTAATCAGGGCAGCCACAGCGTTTTCATTCAATGAGGCTTGCTGCAAGTGTACTTGAGTTTGACTAGTTGACAAATATTCATCATTAAACTCAATAGAAAACATGTAAACTCTGAAAACTGTCTTGTCGTTTTTAGACGATTGGCAGTAATCTTGCAATACAATAAATACAAAGGAAAAAATATAACACGCTGGCTAAGACTAAAACCCATAAATACAAATGCAAACTGTTTTGGGCTTGAAAAACAGGTATGGTCCTTTTTTGAGAAAAAGGTAACTTATTGGGGGGGGGGCTCTGTGGCACCTAGGTTTCTGATTTGACTCAGTATCCTCACAGAGTGGGTTAGCATCAAAGAAAAACTTACATGAGGTTTAAAAGTTTTCACAGTAATAAATTTGAACGCTTTATATCAACTTCTTGAGAATGGATCAGCATATAAATTTGTAAACATGTGGTGACTCTGGGAGTCCCATGGGTGGGGGGGTGGGAAAAATTGTGTCCCTACAATGTCAGATCAAGGAGATATAAAGTTCATGTATATTATATGTGTATATAGTCCTAGTATTTATATTTTCTTAATTTTGTGCCAATGCTGCTTGGTGGTAAGTTGTAGTGTTCCATAGGGGATCTACAGAAATGTTTTCCAGCAGCCGACTTTCTCCTTTGTTTGGCTTCCATGCTGTAGTCGTCATCAAAGGAGTCTATTCTAAATTTTGAGAAAGAGACTTCCATAAAAGCCATGTCTCCAACCTCAGGGGAAGTTGAGGAGGAGGAGGATGAGCTGCTGTCATCAAGGGGTGAGTCTAATGTCATGTTGCCTCTTGGTGGTGGTGTAGGCTTGAATGAATGTCTTTTTGAATTTCTGTTGATGGGCCTGAAGGTGGTAAAGGAAGGTGAACTGTGTACTGTGGCTTGTTCCTGGCTTTGATAATAAGCACAGGGGCATGCAAAGTTTCCTGGGCCGCCCATACATAAGGTACACAGGTTTAAGGTGGCTGGCCTGGTTGGGTGTACAGACAGTTATTTCTCCCCTTCCAAGCTGCATATCCTGGGGGAATTGGAGTCCCAGGCCTGTTGGTTGCAAGTCCTATTTGCGTATAGGACCTGCCGGTGCGGCTTATTAGGTGGCTGGTGGTGTTGCTCGGGGGCCTTGGGTCTATTGGGCCTGCTTGGAAATCTTCTTGGTGGGGTTTCCTATTTCTTTTGCTGGTCCGGTTGGTCCAGCTGCTGTGGCACCACCTGCTGTAGGGGCTTGGCCTGGGTCTGTAGATGGAGGCGAATCTGTTCCCAGGCTGCGCTTGCCTTCCTTGCTCTTCTTCTTCTGTGGTCCTGTAGATAGAGACAAAAACAGAGGGGTGTCTGACGTTAGAAACAGGCTGAAAAACATTGTATGGTTCACAAGGCGGTCCACAAAAATACCGAATTTGACCAAAAAGGTTAATTTTGTCCGTGTGTCGACCATGAAACAAAATACAGTAGCATTGGTATTGTATGGCTGTGGGGCGGTAGCTGTGACTAGGAAAAATAATTTAGTTCATGGACCTATAGTTTGTTTGTTTTGGGTTGCAGGCAGACCACGGTCAATGCGGAGAAAGGACATGATATCAATATCATTTCGTGAACGTACAAAACTTGAGTACAGAGCTCAATTGATTCACTTGGCTTAGCGCGGGTCCTGTATCCAGGGACGCTATGGTTAGTTTATCTAAATTCCACCAGGTGGTAGTAGCGAGCTGGTGCTGCACCGTAATGGCGAGGAAATCGGATAAGCTATGGGGAATAAATATAGGTATGACCTGCTCAGGTCGACTCTCACCTGTCTCGATTGTCTTGAAAGGGATTTTGTTTGGGTTGATTGAAGTAAAATTTGTTTTTGGTCCGGAATGGGGGGGTGGGTCGAAAAAAAAAGGAAAAGAAGGAAAAAAGGAAAAGAAATTTGTCTTGTGTCGCCAAAATTTTGATTCGGGCTGCTATAAAAGGGGCGCTCGTCCGTCTGTGATGTCATAATGTTACATAACCAGGATGGAGGTGTTCGAGGTGGACCTGGTCATGCCCAACGGGACGGTTTTACACCTGACCATCACCATGTCGGGTGGATTGTAAGTATTTTCTGACTTCAAGAGCGATTTTGAATTTTTGAGAATTTGCTTATTCAAAACGTGGAGCTTTGGTTTAATATGACTTTTAATTTGTATTTCAGCATTACGCAGATCCAATGGCTGATCATCCCTCCTGGCGGGGCGGTCAACGGTTATTGAGGTAAGTTTGATCTGAGCAAGTTAAAGTCTGAACATGTGCTAATGTTGTTGTTGTGGTAGAGATGCCACGTGCGAGTGTCACATGACCGATTGTAGTCATGGTGACGGCCATGACGTCCGTCAGTTTCGGTATTTGGAACGAAACCAAGATGGTGCCGAGCTGCCGCGTATGGCGCGAAAGTGGTCGGGCCAGACGCTGCAACCGGTGCTAATACCGATGAACATTAATGTAAGCCGATCTATTGTGTTGGTTAGGTTAGCTGTGGTTATCATGCTGTTTTAGCTGAGTGTTGATAATGATGGCTGTGTGTGGGTGTGTTTTGGGCGTCTTTCGGGGGTTGGGGGGTTCGGTGTGGGGCGGGGGGGAGGGGGGGTAAAGGGTAGGCTAGGTGGGCGGGGGGGCGATCCCCACATAAGCGTCTTTGCGGCGTATGTGTAAAGGCTACCTGCCATCCCCACATAAGTGTGATGGTACCTTCCAAATGCTACTGACATTTGGGTATAGCCTCGGGACGGTCCAAAGTTATATGATTGTGGGGGTGGCCGGTAGTCGCTGGGTTGGGACGGTGGTCTCCGTCATGAACCGAAACTCGGCCATGTTGGAATGGTGAGTCGAAATTTTACCTACCATAGATTATGTAATAGGCCCTCTCAGCCAGTTTGAAATTAAACACATATAGGCAGTTGGGATGCTGGGCTTCCTGGGGTTCAGGGGAGTCGATATAGTGAGCTCGGATTGCTTTGCCGCTGCCTGGGCCCGAGCTTTCTTTCTGCTATGATCTCCTGGATTGGGGAACAGTGCCGTGGCTGAATTCGCCGGGCGTTCACTATCAACGCGCGGGGACACATGTTCTATAAATAGAGTGGGTGGTTCCCCCGTTGTTATGGTTACGGGTATACTGATAACATGGTTTGTTTTGATTTTAGCCAGTGCACATGTGCTCTGCTGAAGATGGTGACCTATACGAATTATGATTTGGGGGGGGTAATGGGGTTTGGGTTTTTGGTTGGGTTAGGGGCCGTGGGAAGATGGTGTAAAGTATTGGGCTCGGAGTAGCCGGGCTGAGTTGTTTATGGGCTTATCCCCACATAAAAGGTGATCTCCTCCAGGGTGGGGCTATCCGGTGGGTCGTTCATGGAAAGGGGTTGGGGTCTGTTTACATGATTTTAACAGGGTGCAAGGTGGCTTAATTGCCGCCTGATTTCCAATTGATGATCCCCACATGTGGCTTGTTGTGGGTTTCTAGATTAAAAACAAATAAACTTACCGATGGGCGATGACTTTTTGGGCCTTTCATCCGATGTGGTGGGGTCAAACAGATATTTGTCTGACCCCGGTTGTAGCTCTAGGTTAGTAAACTTAGTGAGTTCTACCAGACTCCTAGATGTAGAGGGGACTTCCATTTTGGGGCATAAGGAGGATCTATATCTTGTGGGTGGTGACAGCTGGGGCATTGGGACAGTGTCTGATGGTGAGAGCTGGAAGTCCGGCTGTCCCTTTTCCTTAATCACCAGGGTCAAGACATGGGGGCTGGATGTTAGAGCCTTGTGGAGTCGTAGCCTCCAGAACAGAGGGCATCTGGGGTAACGCTCCAACTTAACCTGCTTAATCTTCCCGGCGATTATGAAGGTCACTTCCCCCTTCCACTCCACTTCCAGGTGGCGGCCGAAGGGGCTGGTCAGCCGGGGCTTAGCCACCTTGGGTGCCATGATGGAAAAGGGCCACAGGTTTCTGCCGAAAATCATCCTGCCGACGATGAAGTCGTAGGTCCTACCTTCTGAGTGGATTTGGAGGACGAATTTTGGCATCTCCGTGATATCATCCACCCTGGTTAGGTAGGGCCAGTGTCGCCAGCATCTCCTGGCCAAGGCGCGGGCCAGGTATAAGGCCAGGAAAACCAGGATCCAGGCCCACATGGTATCATACCTGCCGGCCTGGTATGGAGACTGGTATTCCTCCATGCCGCTCTCTGGATGTGGCGAAGTTGTTGCCTGAGGCGGCCACAAGCTGCTGATGTTCAGCACTAACTTTCTTAGTGTGTCGAACTTTGCCGCGTCCGCCATGGTTGGTGTCTTCAGCGCAATGTGCATGGTGACTAGCTGCGCCAGTCTCGTCACGCGCAGTTGACCGTGGCACGTGATTGCACAACACAAGATGGCCAGTAGCGGGGACAGAAGATGTAGCCAGGGGGAATACTCCAGGTGGAAGCCAAGATGCATTAATGTATTTACTGACAAGAAGGGTTTTGACTTGGTCAAACCTAGGGCGGCTTTCCTGAGGGCGATTACTTCTTTAAATATAGGCAATAATCTTTGGTTGTGGAGGTGTTTTAAGTATTCAAAATTTGGTAGATCTAGGGTCTGGGGAATGGTTGTCATGGTGACGCCTGAAACATTGGCTGGTGGGTTGCCAAAATGGCGCTATAGAGGGAGGTTGATGGGTATCCTAACAAGGGGCTGTAGTGTAGTGTTATGTATGCAGGAAAGGTTTGAATTTATCATTATCATTCCAGCATTTCTAATTGAGCACATGCATGGTACTGATATTACTGAAGAGGCTGCGTTTTTAAGCTCAATTTGGCCTTCATTGGGACATAGCATAAGTGAGGGTGATTCATTGGTGATTAACAGGTAGTCTGAATGTGATATAGACTTAACTAAGCGTGGGATGGGGGCGGACATGTGTGCAGCAAAGCTGCATGTGTGGTGTACTGCATCTGGTGTGTCTAACAGTAGTGACAGGGAGCATGTGGGGTGTAGGGGAGATAACAAGGGTAGGGGCAGGTCACAACTGATAAAGGTATCATATGTACACAGGTCCATGTCGGCTTGTTGTAGCTCAATGTAGTGTGAGTGGGTTGATGGTAATGCTATAAATGGGGGTAGTTTTTGTAAGAGGGTGTATCCTATTGAATGAGGGTCGGAGGTATCGAAAGGGATGGGGAAGGTCTCTGTTCTATATATAGAATAGGTATTTTCCCCTAGGCCTATGGGTACCGGTATGGTTATAAGTAATGTGGTATTATCATTCCACTGGGCCCTAACTTTCCTTTTGTAGTAGAAATCTACCGGTAATTTCAGAATATTTATTTCTGTGTGGTTGCTACTGAGGGCGTCTGAAAGGTTATTCAGTCCTATTTCTAATGTGTCGTGTGGAACGAGGGTGAGGGGTAGCTCGCCCTCCGTGAGTGAGTTTAGAGCAGATAATAGGTTGCTTAAGTCATCATGGAGATCGATGAGTGATTCTATTTGTGAATTTGCGGCCGAAAATAGCATGGAGTAGAAAGTGTCTTGTTTGGTTTGTGATTCCAAATTCAGAAAAATGTCAGAAAGGTTTGAGTCTAAATTTTGAAATTTGTTTGCTAACAGTGATAAGGCATCATCTGTGGCATTTTGGAATTCTGAGAAAGCGGTGAGTGTGTGATAATTATATTCTGACATATTTAAGAGGAAATGTGTGGCTAATTCAACTACATGCATTTTGGTAGTGAATCTTTTATCCAATTCTGACATCTCTGAATTTAGGATATCAATTTCAGGCTGTGTTCCCAAACCTACCAGGATTCTCAGGATATCTCCTATGGGCTGGCCTGGGGCATTTCTTGGATATCTCATGCTGGGCGGGCTTACCATCTTTATTAGCTCATTCAGTAGGGTTTGTGATTTGTAGAAAAGGTTATCTAACATGTGATCCAAATTTGTGGCTGTTTGGGTTATGTATGGGGGTGCGCTGGGTTTCACTAGTGGTGAGATATTGTCTGGTTTTCTGAGGGGCTGGTCTAGGGTCAGGTTTAGGCTTAGTACTAGTGGGTAATCCATATAGTTGGAGAGGAGGGGTTGGTCCATTTTTGTGAAAATTACTCCAAAATTTGGTCTGAAGATGGTCCTTTGGTTAAATTCCTGGTGTACCAATCCGACAGTTGTGGCTAGGATTGCTGCTAGGGTAGTCATCAGGACTGCAGCCCTAAAAAAAAAAATTTTTCAAAGAATATGTAGGGTCTTAGAAAAATGGTTTTTGAAAAGACATGAGGGAGTAGCGGTTTGTGTGTGTGTGTGTGGGGGGGGGGTCTTGCACTGGGTGTTTGTTTGTGTGTGGGTGGTTAGGTGTGGGGTATTGGTGAGATAACAGGTTTGGGGGAAAAAAAAAAAAAAAAGGGTGTGGGGTAGGGTGGTATCTTTGCGTAATATTGGTTAGTAAAATGTTAAAAAAAATTATAAAAATATAATATGTGAGTGTTGGTAGCTTAAGCTTACCCCTGCGTGAGTCTAAGCCGGGTACTTGGAGCCGGAAATATCTGGACCTGCCTGACCAGTAATACCATTCAAAGATGGCCTGTTGGAGAACCAGATCTATCGAATTTTTGATTGCTAGACTCCTGCCGACACTTGTATAGTGTCTAGGCAGATTAGCTAGCGGCTTCTCTGAAGCCAGGAGCGTCCTTGTGCTCAATAGGGCTAAGTAACTAGCCACATGCTAGTCAAACCTCGCCCAGATAGGTTTAGTGGGTGTGTCAGAGCACACCATAGTGAGTACTGTTTTTATGACAGCTTGAACACGATCATTGGTTAAATCCATTTGCTTTAATACAGCAGGGTTTGTCAAGTAGAAAGCCACGTCACAGGGAGATATTCCCAGGACCAAGTTCCTATACCGGCAGATGAGAGATCTTAATTCAAGGATTTCTCTATCAGCATCCAATAATCCCACAGGACCCAATAGGTCATGTATGGTCCAGCAATCAATGGTGTCCAATCTGTGGTTGGAAAGAATGAAGTTTTGCGGGGTAAGTCTACCTGTGTAATAAGTTGGTTGAGTGTACTGAGATGTTAGGTTCACACGAGATGGAGGATTCAGCAGGCACAAATATTGGGCAGTGAAGAGTGATGATCATTCAACTTTTTCTAGATACTCTGAGCTCACACTACCATTGGTGAATTGAGGAGTCTGGGCAGTATGACAATAAATATGTCATTACCAAATACAAGAACGACTGATGGTCTATGTACTGAAATGGACACTTAAGACAGGCCTACCTGGGCTGGCTGCATGCCCTGTTCGCCATGGTTATCTTCAATCAGGCACTTGCTCTCAGAAAAACAGGAAGAGGTTGGATGTGGTGTATTGTTGAGAATGGATAAGGTTTGGGGTGGGTCAAGGCTTATAAACCTGGTCGTGAGGGAAGCTAACCCTCAGTTGCAGGTCTCCCATGTAGGTGTGTCTTGCCCTTAAAAGGCTAGGCCTTATCTTATTGGATATATGCAGTGGGGGCTGGCCTGCCCCGTATGCAAATTTCTGGTGGCCTCGGCGCCGAGGCCTGGTATGTATTGATTAAAAATTGGAATTTTTAGGTCAAGAAGGTTGGTAGATGCAGGTCAGGGTTATGATTGAATTCTGACCAGGTGGGTTGCCTGCTTTGTGGAAGCTTGGCGTGAAATTGGGGCTGTGGTTGATTACAGCTAATCAATATGGTATTCCACCTGCATTACTGGATCTGAGAAAAACAGAGGTGCAAACATGGTTGGAGCATGGGAGACAGGGACTCCTACAGTAGGCGTGTCGGTGGCAAGAATACCGAATTTAACAGGAGTCCTGACAAGCCATCAAGCCGGTGCAAGAATATATAAAAAAAAAATTTTTTTATACATATACCCTAGAATGCGCTGCTGCCTTGGGTAGTATATGTGGCGTATCGAACCATTAAATGTGGGTGTGCTGAGAACGTCCATGGGCGCGGAAAAACTAAATCTACAAAACTCATGTGAGTGTTGTGTAATTTTAACAACGTACAACGAGAGGAAAAAGGGTGTATTGGTGTTTTGAGAAGGAAAAAATTGATAAATTGAAAACAGAAAGTAAAGAAAGGAAATAAGGAATGGTGTTTGGATATTGGGAGGTTTCTGGGAGGTGGTCAGTATTTAGTGTTGGACAGGTGGCGTGTGAGGCGTTGGGTGCAATGTGGTTGGTATGTATATGTTCTGAGGGTAATATGTTTGGTAAATTAAGGGGGGGGGGCGGTTTGGATGCGGATTCTGCACTTGATCAGGGATCAAGGTGTAGGCACGTGGTGGTTATCCAGATCACTGATGCATAGGATGGAGGTATGTTTGACTTGCAGTGTATTTGGTTGTGGTTTTTTTTTTTTTTTGGGGGGGGGCTGTGCTTTTGGTGTGTGAGAGTGAGTAGTTTGTGTATTTATTTTTGCTGATGGCGCTTTGGCCTTTTTAGGTGGTGAGAAGCTGACAATACCCTTTTTGGCTGGTCTCCCTCTCTTTCTTTTTCGAGGGGGAGTGGGGGTATTGGTAGAAGGTGTTAAGTTCAAATCTAGGTCGTAGAGAGATAAAGCCGGGCCAGTCTGTAGTCTTTTGACTATGGCTTTGGCGCTGGCTCTGGATGTTGGTGTTCTCAATCTAGACACATGTACTGCTTTTTTGAAAACTTTGCCATCCTGCAATCTTTTGATAATTGCAGTTACTGATGAGGTCATTTTTACGATGATATATGGGCCAGAGTAGGTAGGCTGCAGCTTTTTGGGAATGTGTAAATACACGAGCTGACCTGTGGTATATGTACTAAGTTCTGCTGAGGCATCATGTTTCGCCTTCATCTTTTTGTGAACCTTGATAATGTTTTCTGCTGCCTTCAATTGAATATCATCCCTGAGGTTGAGCAGATGTAGGGCCATACCTTCCCTTTGTTTGACATCACTTAGTGATGTGCCTAGTGCTAGGGCTGCTTCTGTTGGCAAGTGAGATTGCTTGCCAAATACCAAAAGGTTTGGTGAGTAGCCTAGGGCGCTGGAGACTGTATTGTTCATGCTGAAAATTACAGCCTGTAAGAAGGTAGACCAGTGTTTTTGTGATTTTGACACAAAAGCTCTCAGGGAGGATTCAATAGTCTGGTGTTGGCGCTCACATAGAGCTTGTGATCTACTCCAATGTGCTGACCCTGTGACATGTTTAATGCCAAATTTCTTGCAGAACAGTGCAAAGAATTTTGAGGTGAATTGTTTGGCATTATCAGTGTTAAGTACTGATGGTGTACCGTGGATGCAGATGACTCTTTGGAAGAATCCAAGTGCCACAATGGCGCTTGTGTTTTCCTCAGTTGACCATGCAGTGACATGCCTGGTGGCATGGTCCGTCACCACATGTATGTAGTGTGAGCCATCTACAGCCTTGGAGAAAGGGCCTATAGTGTCCATAGTTAAATGGGAATAGGCAGTCAGTACCGGTTCACGAAGGGTCATAGGTGTTTTGAGATTTTTGGGCTTCTTTTTGGTCGTGAGGCATGCATGACATGTGCCACAAAAATCAAACACCTGTTTGAACATTGAGCGCCAGTAGTAACATGACCTTATGGCTGCATAGGTCTTCACTGAACCCAGGTGGCCACCTAGAGGTGAGCAGTGGGTGGATTCAATGAGGGACTCTGCCCAGATTTCTGGGATCACGATTTGCAATGTGGGATCCAATGAGTGGCCCATTACAGTATCTGTGACCCTGAAAAGTACCTCGTCAAGAATGATGAACTGATCATGGTTTCTTAAAATCTGATTTATTAAACCAGAGTCATGTGGCAATTGACCTTTTTCAATGTAATTTAGCATGGATGAGGCAAAAATGTCTTTTTGTTGAGCCTCAATTAATGCTTCTCTTGATGGGGTGAGGGAGTGATGTTTGCAAATTTTGGTGATGGCGCTTTCAGCTATAGGTAGTACCTTCTGGGATAACTTGACCCTTCTAGCATTGGCGGCCTTCACTGAAACCCTGGGTGACCTGGACGCACTGGGTCGACCCCTTGACCTAGTTTTGGTGGTTTTGACCTCCTTAGGTCGGGTCGGCTTGGTGTGCTTGGTGCTGGGTTCTGATCGGTCGATGGTCGGGGGTGTGTCTTGTGTGTTCCGGGACTGGGCCCTGGTCAAGACGCACAGCTCTGAATATCCCTTGGGTGTTTCGGAATATATTCTTTCAGAGCTATTTTTCTTTGCAACCACTCCTCTTGGTAATTTTCCTGTACTTCCCCAAATCCTTCCTCCCTTTAATATTGATCTGGGAGGTCCCATTAAAACAGGATTATTTGGTACTGGCGCATTTGATTTGAAAACCTTGGTCATGGTGATATCAGAGAAGGTCACTTTCTTAGGGGGGAGGATGATCTGTCCCTTTGATCTTATTGGCACTGGATCATCAGAGCCTGGTGGGTATTTTCTCCTGGAGAGAAAATCAGCCACAATATTGGCTCTGCCCTGCAGGTATTTTACTTCAAAATCATATGACATGACTGTATCCACCCATCTAGCCAATCTACCATTTGTGATGTTCTCTTTTTTATTAAAAAGAGAGACTAGGGCTGTATGGTCTGAGTACACTTTGAAGTGGGTTCCATCCACATAGTGGTGGAATTTCTTTACTGCATAGACAATGCCTAAGAGTTCCTTGTCTGTTATACCATATCTGGTTTCTTGAGGGGTCAAACCTCTTCCTGCAAATTCTATTGGCCTGTAGAAACCATGTTCATCAACCTGAGTGATCACGGCTCCTAGGCTGTAATTACTTGAGTCAGTGAAGATCACAAAGGGCTTCCTGTAATCAGGGAATTTAAGGATGGCTTCAGTGCAGATTGAGGCCTTGATTTTCTCAAAGGCTCTTTGACAGTCTGCGGTCCATACAAAAGCACTCTTGGTGGCATCATAGAGGGGCTTCATTATGTGGGCAAAACCCTTAATGAATCTTTTGTAGAATTGTGCCATGCCATTAAAACATCTAAGGTCATGGATGTTTTTAGGTGGTGGGAAGGTTTTGACTGGCCAGATTTTGTCTGGGGAAGGTGACACACCATGTTGGTCTACAGAAAAACCCAAGAAGTCCATCTTGGTTGTGCCAAATTCACATTTTTCAGATTTCAGTTTGATATTTCCCTTTATGAAAAGTTTGAGTACCTCATCTAGATCTTGTAGATGTCTCTCCCAGGTGGGACTGTATATGGCTACATCATCGACATAGGCTACAGCGTTTCTGTATTTACATTTCATGAGTAGCTGCTCCATAACATTCATGAAGGATAAGCCTGATGTTTTGAGTCCCATAGGCAATACTTTTGCCATGTATCTGGTTCCATTTGCAGAGAAGGTGGTGATTGGTCTGGATTCTTCCGCTAGGGGGATCTGGTGGTAGGCACTGTAGACATCCAGTTTAGAGAAAAACTTGGCGCTTGTTCTACCAATTTGCTGCATGAGATCGTCTGCCCTAGGGAAGGAATATGAGAAAGACTTGAGGTTTTGATTAACCCATCTGTAGTCCACTACAATTCTCCACCCTGATGCTACAGATCTGTCGCCTTGGGGTTTTGGTACCAAGAAGGCTGGAGAGTTCCACTCACAAGGTTTTGTACATTCTTCAATTACACCCTGTTTCAGGTGCTTCTCCAGGAGCTCTCTTTGAAAAATTTCCTTGTGTGGGGACATTCTGTATGACGGTCTGTTACAGGGTTTGAAGTCTGGGATCAGTTCAAGTTTGATCTCATTCTCTACATTTAGACCAATAGCACTGTCGTTAAGTACAAAAGCCTGCCTGTTTTCTTCAACGATGTTGCGGATTTGCTCCTTCTGTTTGTCACTGAGCTGCTCACAGATTTTATACTTTAGAGGCTCGTTGCTTTTAGGGAGCTGTTGCAATGGATCATCCCCACAATTAATTGGGAAAAGATCTTTGGCAGGTCTGCTGTCCTTTTTTGAAGGTTGCTGGTTGTCAAGGGAACCTATGGGCACAGCTTTTTCAATGTTGAAAAGCTTAAAGGTACCTAGGGTGGTATGTCTTTTCAATGGTACGGGAAAATCATTTGGATTTGCCATAGTTACCGGTATTAATTTTGATTCTGTCTTGGGTTTAACCAAGGCATGTTTGATCAGTATTGGTAATCTGAGACCAATGTTTTCAGTGATGCCTGTTGAGTTAATAATTTCCTGTGGCCCAGCTACAAAGGCATTTAAAGTTGCTTCGGAATTTGGTGGGATGATTGAATCTTCAGTAGGTCTGATTGGGTACCCTATGGGGGGTTTTGGTCCAAAACTGAGCCTGGCCTTGTATTTGGTCATAAAATTTACGCCAAGGATGAGTGGGTGGTTCAGTTTGGGGACGATATGGAATTTACAAGAGAATTCTGCTCCCTGAATCAAGAATTTTAGTGTTATTGAGTTGTTTACCTGTACTGAGGATTTGTCTGCTAGGAGTACAACAAGTCTGGATCTTTTACCATGGAGGAAGTTGGGGCTGTTTGACACTCTATCTGCCATTTTCTGGCTGATAAAAGATAGGGAGGCACCTGAGTCTATCAATGCTCTGTATAGATGGTCATTTATGTCGACAAACACAGATCCCTTAGTCAAATCAGTATTAATGTAAGAGACCTTACCTTGCTGCCCATACTTATCTGTTTTGATCCTGAGTCGCAGTCTGGACACCCTCCTGCTGTTGTCCTCGCAGCAGTCCTCACTGTCTGAAGATGAGCTGTAATCCAATTTTGGGTGGAATTTTCTTTTGTTGCTGCTGGTAGGGGGCCGTAGTGAATTGATTTCTGCATCACTGTGAACACCAGTAAGGTGATGGCTTGTGGGGGGCGTTCCAGGGTTCTTTTTCACTGAGGTGGGGGCGGGGTTGCCAGGTGCAAGGTAGCCTTCCCCTGAAACCTATTCATTGTCGTTTGTATCGTGGTCATCCTCTTCATGGTCATCCTCTTCTGGGTTGCTGTCCATATTATTGAGGTTGGCTTCACTTTCTGACTCAGAGGTGTATTTGTTTGAGTCCCTTTTTGGGTATCTGCCAGGGGTTCTGTCTCTGGGCTTCCTTTTGGCCTGAGATATGTCGTCAGTGATGGTGAAGTCAGAGGGGACCATGAGTTTCTTGAAGGATACCTGATTGTTGTCAGTGGGGGTGGTGGCTACAGGGATGAAAAATACATTCCTGTTGCTGTCACTGGACTGAGATCTCCTGTAGTTACTTGGAGAGGTGCCCCTGTTGCTGTAGGGCTGGTTGTTTCTGTTGTAAGACTCAGACCTGTCGCCAGAAGGGGTTCTAAATCTGGTCCTCCTATTGTTGGGGTCAGATTGATTGTTAAAACCACTTCTGTACTTGGCTTCATATTGCTTGTTATAGCTGCCACTGGGGAGTCTGTCTTCCTTCTTTGCGTTGTTATTTTGGTAGTTGTCTTTTCTGGATCTCTGATAGCTATTTTTCGTGTTGTTGTTCTTGTTATTATTGTAGCTGTTGTTGTGGCCCATGGCGCAGAGGTCTGCTGAGTGGCTGGAGGCCTGGGCAATGCTATTTGCTTCTATGTTCAGCTCCTGCTTGAGTGCCAAACGTTCAACATCAGCTATTTTCTCAGGAGTGTCGGACAGAACCACATTTTTAATTTCTGGTCTGAGGCCATTGAGCAGGTAGTCTACCTGAACAGACTCATCCAGGTTACTGTTGGCTAGTAGTAGAGTCATGTCTGAGATGTAGTCCTCCACTGACTCTTTTGGTTGCTGTTTTCTGGTTCTGTACCCTTTAATGATAGTTGCAGGGTCAAGCTGGCCAAAACGCTTCAGGAAAGCTGTGTAAACAGCTTCAGCATCATAGATGATGGGCTTATCAAATATGTTGGCGTAGAACCATTGAGCAGCTCTGCCTTTGAGGAAGGTATACATGCATGATGCATGCAGGTCTGGCCTAATGGCGTGGACATTCCTGATCCAGAATTTAAACTCTGCTATGAATTTGGAGGCAGATCTGTATGGAGATGGTTTGTCAAAAGGCTCCGGTTTGTTGAAGGAGCTCATTTGAACTGAGGTGAGTTTGTCATGATTTAAACTCATGTTGCCCATGTTTCCAGTGATGTGTGCAGGTGCCTGTGGGTATGGGGTTGAGTGTTGTGTTGGTTGTTGGCTTGTAGCACTCATTGTTGTTGGAGTGTGTGAGTGCAGGGTCTGCATAGGGATGGGCTGATGGCTGGGGTTTTGCCCTTGAGGTGTGTAGTATACACCCCTGTAGACCGAGCTCAGGTTTGTTTCAGCGGCTGGTGGTCTCTGAGGCGGCGCGCCTGCTGCCATCTGGTGTGAGAAAGGGACACTACTCATTCTGTCTTGGCCCTGATGATGAGAAATGGGCGTGGCACCTGTAGCACCTCGAACTGTGTTGTTTTGAAAGGCGTAGGGTGGTAGTAAGGTGTTTCCTGGTGTGAGGGCTGTTGGGTTTGAACTACCAGTTGTTCTGTTCAATCCCTGTTGGAGACCATGTTGTTGTTGGCGTTGAGGGGGGTTTGCTGGGTTGGATAGGCTTGTTGGTGGAGGAGGCGCTGTTTGTTGCCGGTCAAGTATTGTGAAGATGTCTGACTTCATGTCGTCAAGATTTCTGGCTATTCTGTCAGAGATTTCCACAGTCATGGCTTCAGTCTGCCGTAGGGTAGCTTCACTCCTTTCTACTGCAGATCTGTGGACAGCTGTCATGCCGCGCTCTATATTTAACTTCCAAGTATCCATTGTATCCAGTCTGTCATTCACCTTGGAGAGCTGTTCTGCATTGCTGTCTCCAATCCTTCTGATTTCAGTGGAGATAAGGCTGATGTGACCGGCTAGTGCATTAGATAGTGTATCACTGACGGCTGCAGTGCACTCTCTTATGATATCTCTGGTCACAGCTTGGGTGTCATTTGGTGGGGGTTGTGCAGAGGACATATTTCTGGTGTTTTTATGTCTGTTGAGATGTGGGAAGGTTATCTCTGGATCTTCCTCTGATGTGCTGGAGCTGGTTAGTGTGTTGTTGGGTGCTTGCAGCATTGTATTGAACACACCAGATGTAGCTCTGATGTTCCCCCTGATGGCGTTATCTATGCTCCTATTAAGTCTGTAATATGGAGGTCTGCCTCTAGGTCTGGGTGAGCAGGACCTGGCTCTTCTCCTGGGGCTAGGGGTGTGTAGGGGCAGGGAAAAGTATGATGTATTCCTGCTGCTAGCGCCAGATGATAGGTTATCAGAAGTGGCAATGCCTTCTGGGTTAGAAGGATTGTAGTATGTGCTAAAACAGTCAGTGGGTGGTCTTGAGCTGGGCCAATCTTCATATAGCAGATTGTTGATTCTGGCTGCGAAAGCTGAGGGGGATTCCTCAGATTGGTTGCCCCGAAAACTGAAGGGTTTACCTCTACAGCTCGTCCTACAGTGTGACTTGGTGCTAGTCTCCACCTGGCGAAAGCTGACCTTATTCTGTCTCCCCAATAATCAGCGTCAAGCTGTGTAGGTGTATTTGGCTCTTGGACTATATAGTTGTCCCAAGTCAAGTCAGTAGGACTGGTGTTTATGGAGTTTGTTGAAGATGGGCCAGTACCGGTATTGTGCTGCTCAGGGTGAGTGGGAATGCTTTCCAAAGCAGCTTGTAGGTGGGGTGACCTGGCTTCCAGGTGGGAGTCAAGTTCTAGGTGACTCTGTGTGTGGCACACAGGTGAAGTGGTAGTATTGCCTGGTATTCCAGCAAGTCTTAAAGATGGAGAGTCAGAGGCAGACAGGCCAGGTAATGTTAGATTTAACTCTGGGGCGGTCGATGCCACTGGTGTGCTGGTCTGTCCTCCAGTATTGTCTCCAATATGAGTAGGTGAAAAGGTGGTTTTTGTTTTACTCACGGATGTTGATTTTTGTAGAGATGCTGGCAATATTGGGTCTAGAGTCAGTGCATCAGGTGATGAGTCTCTCTGGGTGGGTTCCTGATTTGGTGCTGCTTCTGCTGCTGCTGCTGCTAGCTGGTTTTGGGTCGTGTCTCGTCCCGGGGTTGTAATGGCACGTTCAGGAGTTGGCTCTTTGGGTGTTGTCTCACTTTTATTCATGGCTCATGAGAGGTGATAACAATGGAATCTTCTGAGGGTTTCTCCACCATTGTCGACGGACCGTTACAAGTCATGAACATGAGCAACTCAGGAGTCCAGAGAATACAGTTGATGAATCCACTTTATTGTAGTGCTAGGCAGGTACATGTTGGCATGGTGATGTACAATGTGTATGCTGCCCACCTGATCAAGCTAGCTCTATACCGAGGCACTGTGTGTCATAGAGACTAGGTATGGAGAGAGGAAGGTAAAGAATAAGAGTATCCCAAGCTAGTCCTGTATTCATATATATAGGAGCAGCTCGGGGTAGGCATGACGTCAGTCTTGGGAGAAGCATGACGTCATGCTTAGGGATTGGCAAGACCCGGCGTGCCTTGCATCATCTCACCCTGGAGGGGGGAGGGGGCTTGCCTAAAGGTGGGTCGAGCTGGCCACCTGTTGGAGGAGCAGCTCGATCCCTGATTGGCTAGGAATGGAGGTGGGTGTGAGCACACTCCCACCCTGTACCTAGGGTTAGTGGGGGTCGAGGTCATGACCCCTGGCCAGGATCCGGAGGTGAATCTGAGGTCACTGGCCAGGAGAGGCAGAGCTGGGTAGAGATACCTGGCTCTGTCAGATCCAAAGGTTTGGTAAAGGGAGCCTTATAGGCGAGCTTGATCATTCGGCTTAAAATATTTCATATAATAATAAATGAACCTTGAATACCCCATTGACAATAGAGATCAATATGAAATAATAGCTTTTGGTGACTTTAATTTTAATGTTATCGAAGATAATGACACTGTTCAAAATTTATTGAACCTAATGAAAGGTATGGGTCTTAACCAAGAAATTAAAGTTGGTACACGCAAAAAGGCCATTCTGGACTTAATTTTCACAAACTTACGAAGGAACTATATTTATACTGGTGCTTGTAATAACTCAATAACTGATCATCTCCCTATATTTCTAATAAGGAAGAAATGGAAAACCAAAAATGAAAAGGTTTATATTACTGGTAGGTCTTATTCTAAACTAGATAATGACACCATGTTAAAGGAATTTGATTCCTATGACTGGAATGAATTTAATTATACTAATGATATAAATTGTGGCTGGTCGTATATTGAAACAGCAATTAGGAAAATTCTTGACAAGTACTTTCCGGTCCATAGGTTTTTGGTAAAAAAGCATAGAGACCGGTGGACAAAAACACAAAATGTTTATGAGACTATCCGTGACAAAAATGCCAAACTTTGGAAGGCAAGGCACTCAGGGAATGAGGAAGACTGGAAAAGTTCTTGTAAATCCTGGAATAAAGCAAATAAAATAGTAGATAAAGCAAGGTTAAACTTCTTCAAATAACAACTTGAAACACATAAAAATGATCACAAAAGATTTTGGAGAATAATCAATAATCTGTTACCTGGCCAACCAAATCGTACAAACATTGTTTCCTTGGTAGACCATGAAAATAATAATGCCCGGGTCGATGACAAGAACGTTCTAGACTTTATCAATCAATATTTTGCTAATATTGGTCCCCTACTAGCTAAGAACCTATTTATACCCTGGAAGCCTTATGACAAGCGTGTGTTAAATCAAATTGATAATATCACAACCAATGTTCAGGAGGTTGCAAAATTGGTACATGATATAAATACGATTAAATCTTCAGTTATTGAAAACATTTCTAGTACTGTATTGAAAACTGTTTTCAAGCATGCTCCTTCCAAACTGGTTAAAGTATTTAATTTGTCCTTCACACATAACTGTATTCCTGACTCTTGGAAAATTTCTAAAGTCACCCCCATCCCTAAGTCGGGTGATTCGAAACTAGTGAATAATTACAGACCTATCTTGTTGTTACCTCTACCTTGTAAACTATTAGAAAAAATAGTGCATAACTGTGTTTATGGATTTTTGATTAAAGAAAATATACTCACACCGAAACAAGGTGGTTTCAGAGCGGGTTATAGTACAATTGATACATTGGCTAAATTTACCGATGATATTAAAAGAAACTTAAATGTGGGTAATTCAATGGTGGCTGCCTTCATTGACCTGAGAAAAGCCTTTGATACAGTAGACCATTTGGCCCTGTTAACTAAAATCCATCACTACGGCTTATGCTCTAACACCTACCATTGGTTCGAAAATTATCTACACAATAGATATCAAACTACTTCTGTAAATGGTATACTCTCAGGTAAAGAAAAGGTGCTATGTGGGGTCCCTCAAGGCTCTGTATTAGGTCCTCTTCTTTTTCTAATCTATGTTAATGATCTTATTAAATGTGTGAAAAATTGTAATGTTAGATTATATGCTGATGATACTGTCATTTACTCATTTAAAACTAGTTTTGAAAGTGCTAAGATGTATTTGCAAAATGATTTAGAGGCATACGAAACCTGGTGTATTTTAAAACAAACTATCTATAAATGTTACTTAAACTAAAATTATGTTCTTTTCATCAAGCTGAAGAAGATTAAATACACTCACTGCTGATGTAAAACTCAATGGCCAAGTACTACAAGTGGTGCCTAGCTATAAATATCTAGGAGTAACATTGGATTCTCTTCTACATTTTAATTTGCACTTGAATAATCAACTAAAACCTATAGCTTACAAAACATACAAACTTTGCCTATTCAGGAGATACCTGAATACCAAACTTGCAATACAAATATATAAGTCAACTATTTTACCATATATGGAATATGCGGACATTTGTTTTATGACAACTTATGATAAGCATCTAGATCCCCTCCAATATGCTCAAAACCATTGTCTGAAAATCTGTTTAAAGGTTCCTCATTTAACCAATACCAAATATGTTCATAATACTACAGGTGTCAATCTATTGGAAGATAGAAGATCCGCTCATTTGATAAACTATATGTATAACAGGTCAAGGTGTAATTCATATAGAGATATAAGAAATATTACTACTTGATTACATGATGCTCCTACTGTTAAAACGTTTACCCCAAATTGTTTGTCATATGCTAGAAGTGTTGAATTCCATGGTGCTATTACTTGGAACTCCCTATCTAAGGAT
Organism: Acholoe squamosa; assembly: GCA_949317995.1. Lineage (NCBI taxonomy): Eukaryota > Metazoa > Annelida > Polychaeta > Phyllodocida > Polynoidae > Acholoe > Acholoe squamosa. The sequence continues at coordinate 65,998,375 of OX439044.1, forward strand.
AGAAGAAACACTCCAGATTTAAATAAGTTTAAAAATGATACATAATGATACATACATCATTCCTAATGAAATGTTTACTACCCCATGATGAGGACTGACCAATCACTATTACTATTGTATGTACGATGATTTTTTGTGGTGACAGAGTAGTAGTTTCTCATTCATTCATATTAACCCATAATCCCCACCTTTTTTGACCCCCTAAACTGTATACAAATATTTGTGTGTCATATGTTTCATATAATTTCATAAGTCAGGTAGGACCAGAAGTACCATCCCGTACACTTTATGTGGGGATGAGGTCCTCTGCCTTCTTTTTTGTCTCATTACAAGCAAGTTGTTATTATAATAAGATTGACTGATTTGACTATGTAATTTGGTGATAGAGAATATTGCTTCTACTCTCACGAATGTACTGAAACTTTAAACGAGACAAATAAAGTGAATTCAAACAAAAAAAAAATCTCTACTCGTCAGTTTTACGTAAAATGTAAATTCCATGGTGGAAAGCATAAAAAAAGCAAGCCATTTCACATTACAAATTTCAAAGCCATCCTACTACCCACTAGCACTCCAGCAAAACAGCATTCCTACAGAACCTATCATACACTGAGGGAATGGCTGGGCAATACCCTCCCTCCTATAAAAATGGGGTGCAGATTTGAGGATGGTATTGGTGAGCCAATAATTAGACCGACATGCCTACACAACCTGGATGGCATGTGGGTGCAAAGCAGCATAATGTGTCAAGTTATGTGGGTGTAAAAGAATGCTCTATGCATACATCATATAGACTAAGGATTTATCAAAGGTCCAAGGTAGTTTGACACAGAGACCCTTACCCCAAGCTTAGTAAGTTAATAAGATTGAAATTAATTTCTTGACCCCAAAAATGTCTTTTCACATTTTAATCTATACTTCTTTGGTTGAAAAGAGATACAGACCACACTATACGAGTTTTCAGTATAATCTCATTGCCATGTTGCCATCGTATGGTTGTATGTTAGATACACACTGCATCCACACTCTTTTATTTAATCATAGGGGTTACCTGAGTGTAAGACCTTATGTTTGAACCCTTAACCCTAAGATTCATTGTATCTAGCGAAAATCTTGTACAATCACCACTGGCGACCCATTTTTGACACCAGATTGAATAGGAATCATAAGATTTGTAAAGTCTCTATTATAGTCCTTGGATCTCAAAACATATACAGTCATATTTTACTACCATCTTAACTATTTCTATCCAGCTACATAGATTAGAAAGTGTATGAAAATATAGGATAAGTACCATTACTGGCGCCGTCTTGAATTTCCAAGTGAGCACAAAGGGGATTTTTGGGGACTTTTAGTATATATGTGTTAGGACCCTTCTGGGCATCTTTTCTGAGAAAACTAGCTTGTTCCGAATTTGTTTAACCTTAAAGTCTTTAATTGGTGGCTTCGCTATCAGCCATCTTCTGTGAGTCTGCTACTTGTAGTCCCTGGTCAGTGCAGGAGTGCACACAGCCAGAGTACCATAACTTCCTCCCTCACCTCTGCTGTCTGCTGCCTTCTGAACCCTGCTGGTTTCTCCCATAGTACTCCAGGCTCCTGCCTACAATTGAACTCCATCAGGTTCCCAGAACGGTAGACCCTAATCCAGGAGTAAGGTGATTTAAATGCTACATAGAACCACCCAACTAGCACATGCCATGCACTTTACATGGCTTGTGTTAGCTGGGCAGTTCCAGTCATCGAAAAACCTTCAACATCCTGCTGTCTTTGTTGCTATATATTCCCCTGGTGAATAAAGCTGTTTGTCATTAGGTGAGGCTCCACTACGCGATATTTTGGTACAGTCTCACCTAATTTTATCCCTATAGTGCCTAAGGTATAGGGTGTTGACATTCCTATATTATAAACATGAGATTCAAAATTGTAAACATGAGATTTCAGGGGTTATTTTATGGGTGATCTCTCTCCTTGTGTGCCATATTTACCAACTAACCTGCACCTGCATAGACTCTGTGATTGGGTGGGAGTTCAATATATAAACATCAACACAGCAAAATATAAATAACAACACAGCAGTCACACAGATCGCAGTGTCTTGTACTGTAAAAATCAAACCTGCCTGATATTGAGTTGCAGAGAGTCATCAGTGTGAAAGTCTGCAATATTTACATTAGGTCAACTTGATTTAGTAAACAAAAACATCTTTTGGCAACAAAAATGTGCCTGAGATTGTACACAAAGCCTTCCCCACATAAACAGAAAGCTCTCTCAATCTTCTATTTACACCTTGAAATAATAACAAATACCACTCTATAATCTGTGTTTGTGTCTGCTTTTGTGAGAATAGCTCTGATTTTCAGCAAAAATCGCGTAGTGGAGCCTCACCTATTTAGTACTTCCCAACTTCAGAATTCGTTCCTGGATCTTCTCACCAAGTATGGGCCTGATCTACAACATGTGTTTACTGAAGGGAATTTAAAGTGAACAGTTTAAATGCAGCTTTTCCAGTCATTTCTCTTTTGATCATGAATACAGTAGAAGTCTTGCACATCATTTCCAAGTAGAATAGATGAAAAATGAGGACAATATTTTATTTTTAGAGCAACACAGTTGAAAGGACTAGCTCACAATAGGTGATTACTTCGCCTAAACAACCCTACATGCTGCCACATCTCCAACTTTTTGAAGCATCATAGGCCTGTGTGGATTTTGACCATATTCTAAAATATGGTCAAAATCCTTATTTTCCCCTATTGTCGCCCATTTTTGAAGAAACTTTGAACAGCTCTGTAGAGCTTAATAATTGGAATATTGAAAAAAGAAAAAAAAGGTTCCCAGATATTGACTTACAAAATACACTCCACCTCCTACAGCCAATATATATGTCATATTTCCTTCCCATAATGCTGTTCAAATAAAAAGAAATTGAAAAAGAACGTTTTTTATTCCATTCACATTGTAATGTAGTTCTCGCCATGAATGTGACCTTAGCTGTCGAAATGGCATTAAACATCTATTACTCACTCACTCACTTCACTTAGATCGTATTTAGCCCTCATTTCTGGGGTTATAAGGTAGGAAATTAAGACATAATAGATGAATTAATGCGCTAAACGCATTAATTCACGGATAACCTCCCACAAGTTGGTGTTATCCCCCGCAAACCCCAACTTCTGGGAGGTTATCCATGAACTAATAGCTTAATATTATATAAAATGGTATAGTAAATTGGCAATTTATGTGGGTGCGGTCTGTTTGTAGGGTTTAACGGTCTCGTTATCAAATGCGTCCCATGGTTTTGACAGATTAAGATCCCCTAATGCAGGAAATCAACTTAGGTAGGTCACAGGACATCAACCTATATTATGTGTGTCCTGTAACCAATCTTGAACATATGTTAAACATGTCCTGTAACCACCCTGAACATAATATATTATGTTGAACATGTCCTGTAACCACCCTGAACATAATATATTATGTTGAACATGTCCTGTAACCACCCTGAACATAATATATTATGTTGAACATGTCCTGTAACCTCCCTGAACATAATATATTATGTTGAACATGTCCTGTAACCTCCCTGAACATAATATATTATGTTGAACATGTCCTGTAACCTCCCTGAACATAATATATTATGTTGAACATGTCCTGTAACCTCCCTGAACATAATATATTATGTTGAACATGTCCTGTAACCTCCCTGAACATATGTGACCAACTTTGGACGTATACATAAGGGAACGTATGTATATGTCCTCGATGTGTACATAAAATTGCTTATGTACATGTCATCAATGTGCTAATATCATTTGCCCTAGTAGTAGAGTGGTGGGGGACACATGACCATTTCTACTGTTTGTATATAAAAAATATTAACTGATCAAATAAAAGTCACTGACAGACAGTCTAGTCCATTATCCTTAGCATTGTTTTTTTCTATAGTTTTATTAGAGCTTGGAGTGTGTTAACTTGGTTAAATCAAAACTTTACAGCGACTGAGGGGCAGCTGAGGGGTGGTTGCTATCACTGTGTATGACCTCATGACCTCATTCCCCCATATATGGACAGGTACAGGAGATACTAGTAGTCTTGTGACCCCCATCACACTTGTCACCGCCCTGCTTCATTGCACTGTTCAAAGCTCACTGACGATCGTCACCACTTTGAAGCTCGTCACTAAGCTAATAGATGATGCATATCGGGTCCCTAGGGCAGTATATACAGCATATACAGCCCGTGGGGCCCCGATATGCATCACCTAATAGGTTTATACCACCATTTCCTCCATTTTGTATCAATTTCTTACCTGAAATCCAAAGAATATAGCCAGGCGAAGACATTTTGGAAGTGCTAGCGACACGGCCCGTGGCCGCTCTGCGCGAAGCCATTGTTTTTGTTCCTTGCCGGGACAGGTACCGCCGTGTTCACACTCATTTTTCGTATGGAATCCAACCATGACAAGTCTTCAAATTAAAACATACACATCCTTAGATAGTCTAGATGATCCCTCCATACGTATTATGTCCTATATATTCAAAATAAAGGAGAATCCATTGATTTTCCCAACGTACGCGAGTCGTGGTCCGGCCATTCCCACCCGCCTCCTTGTTCGGCGAAAGTGTGTCAGTGGCCTGGATGTAGATATAGGTCAACTGCTCGTTGTACAAGAAAGACGCCGAAAATTTCAGACCCGTTTGGAAAATCAATGGATTCTTATTTATTTTGAATATATCGGACATATCAAGCATGGAGTACTCATCTAGGATGTCTAAGGATATGTATGTTTTAATTTGAAAACTTGTCATGGTTGGATTCGATACGGAATGTGGGTGTAAACACGGTGGTACCTCTCCCGGCAAGGAACAAAAACAATGGCTTCGCGCAGAGCAGCCACGGGCTGCGACTCACGTACGATGCCAAAATCAATGGATTCTTATTTATATCGAAGAATATGGAGTAAATTAGCACGCATTCCTTGTCTATGGATCGAATACTTCTTGGGATTTTAATATTATAACATGACAAGCTTGGAATCAAGACGAAAACTGACTGGAAACATAGCAGGTTAGAACTTATTTACTTTCGCATTGGATTTCATCACCGTTCAGTGTGGCGCTATGGCTAAGGCCTTCGCCTACCACCACTGCGGCCGGGGTTCAATCCTCATACGAGTTGGGACGATTTTTCACAATGAAACAATGGCGAGACTAAATTTCTATGTCCGCCAGCGTCTCCAAAAATATTCTAAGTCCAACTTAACCCCGAAAAAGTATATACCAAAAATTTCAAAAATGCACAAGGGTGGTATATGCAGAATAATGCACGGCTAAACTGCATATAAACCCACCGGAAGTCCCGAAATCGTGGTATAATGAGGAATACATTTTAGTCGATTGGGGTGGCAGTCAGACTGTGAAAAGACCGGACTGGTGCATCAAGGGGTGGAGGGAAGGCAAACATTGAAGTAAAAGATAATCATTGTCCTATGTGCCTTTTACAGCAGTTAACATAATGATCATAATGAGTGGAAATGAAGCACCCCATAGTCCAGTCAACATTGCCAAATAAGTGCATTTAAGATTAAATGTATTTAGCAAAAATGATTTGCTTAGAAGAGTGGGACAAGAAAGTGTTTAGGGTAGGTTTACATAAAGACGGCCGTTCCTGTGCAGGTTTTCAATAAGGAAAATGTAGTAATGGAATATAGCATAAATATGGCAGCACACGGGTGGTATATTGACGAATATTGCACTCGGCCTAAAGTCCTCGTGCAATATTCGTCAATATACCACCCGTGTGCTGGCACATTTATGCCATATTGCATTTATACCACCTTTTCCTCCATTTTGTATTAAGTTCTTACCTGATATCAACAGAATATAGCCACAAGAAGACATTTTGTAAAAGCAAGCGATACGGCCCGGGTCAGCGCTCTGCGCGAAGCCATTGTTTTTGTTCCTTGCCGGGACAGGTACCGCCGTGTTCACACTCATTTTTTGTATGGAATCCAACCATGACAAGTCTTCAAATTAAAACATACACATCCTTAGATAGTCTAGATGATCCCTCCATACGTATTATGTCCAATATATTCAAAATAAAGGAGAATCCATTGATTTTCCCAACATACGCGAGTCGTGGTCCGGCCATTCCCACCCGCCTCCTTGTTCGGCGAAAGTGTGTCAGTGGCCCGGATGTAGATATAGGTCAACTGCTCGTTGTACAAGAAAGACGCCGAAAATTTCAGACCCGTTTGGAAAATCAATGGATTCTTATTTATTTTGAATATATCGGACATATCAAGCATGGAGTACTCATCTAGGATGTCTAAGGATATGTATGTTTTAATTTGAAAACTTGTCATGGTTGGATTCGATACGAAATGTGGGTGTAAACACGGTGGTACCTCTCCCGGCAAGGAACAAAAACAATGGCTTCGCGCAGAGCAGCCACGGGCTGCGACTCACGTATGATGCCAAAATCAATGGATTCTTATTTATATCAAAGAATATGGAGTAAATTAGCATGCATTCCTTGTCTATGGATCGAATACTTCTTGGGATTTTAATATTATAACATGACAAGCTTGGAATCAAGACGAAAACTGACTGGAAACATAGCAGGTTAGAACTTATTTACTTTCGCATTGGATTTCATCACCGTTCAGTGTGGCGCTATGGCTAAGGCCTTCGCCTACCACCACTGCGGCCGGGGTTCAATCCTCATACGAGTTGGGACGATTTTTCACATTGAAACAATGGCGAGACTAAATTTCTATGTCCGCCAGCGTCTCCAAAAATATTCTAAGTCCAACTTAACCCCGAAAAAGTATATACCAAAAATTTCAAAAATGCACAAGGGTGGTATATGCAGAATAATGCACGGCTAAACTGCATATAAACCCACCGGAAGTCCCGAAATCGTGGTATAATGAGGAATACATTTTAGTCGATTGGGGTGGCAGTCAGACTGTGAAAAGACCGGACTGGTGCATCAAGGGGTGGAGGGAAGGCAAACATTGAAGTAAAAGATAATCATTGTCCTATGTGCCTTTTACAGCAGTTAACATAATGATCATAATGAGTGGAAATGAAGCACCCCATAGTCCAGTCAACATTGCCAAATAAGTGCATTTAAGATTAAATGTATTTAGCAAAAATGATTTGCTTAGAAGAGTGGGACAAGAAAGTGTTTAGGGTAGGTTTACATAAAGACGGCCGTTCCTGTGCAGGTTTTCAATAAGGAAAATGTAGTAATGGAATATAGCATAAATATGGCAGCACACGGGTGGTATATTGACGAATATTGCACTCGGCCTAAAGTCCTCATGCAATATTCGTCAATATACCACCCGTGTGCTGGCACATTTATGCCATATTGCATTTATACCACCTTTTCCTCCATTTTGTATTAAGTTCTTACCTGATATCAACAGAATATAGCCACAAGAAGACATTTTGTAAAAGCAAGCGATACGGCCCGGGTCTGCGCGAAGCCATTGTTTTTGTTCCTTGCCGGGAGAGGTACCACTATGTTTACACACACTTTTCGTATTGAATCCAACCATGACAAATCCAGAAATTAACAGGTTCATATCCTTAGATAGTCTAGATGATCCCTCCATACGTGTTATGTCCAATATATTAAAAATAAAGAAGAATCCATTGATTTTCCAACACGGTCCGAAGTTTTCGCCGTCTTCCTCGTACAACAAGCAGATGACCTATATCTACATCCGGGCCACTGACACACTTTCGTCAGACAAGGAGGTGGGTGGGAATGGCTGGACCCCGAGCCCCTTATGATAGAAAAATCAATGGATTCTTCTTTATATTCAACAAAATGGAGAAAATTAGCACGCATTCCTCGTCTATGGATCATATACTTCTTGGGATTTTAATATTATAACATGACAAGCTTGGAATCAAGACGAAAACTGAGTGCAAACATAGGACTAGGACCGAAGGTTAGAACTTATTTATTTTTCCATTGAAGTCCATCACCATTCAGTGTGGGGCTATGGCTAAGGCCTCCGCCTACCTCTACTGCTGCCGGGGTTCAATTCTCCTACGAGTTGGGATGATTTTTCACATTGAAACAATGGCAAGACTGAATTTGTATGTCCGCCAGCATTTCTCAAAATAGTCTAAGTCCAACTTGACCTCGAAAAAGTATATCCAAAAATCCTGAAAATGAACATGTGCGTTTATGCTCTCATAATGCACTGGTAGGAGAAGGCATAACAGTAAGGCAGGTGGCAGAATAGTGGTATAATAGCTAATAATTTTGAGTCTAATAGGTCCTTAGGGTTCCCCAAGGTACTAAGTGAAAGACAAGTATTTGGGCTTTTGGACCAATTACCTGTCTCATATCTATGTATAAAGTTTATCCATTGTTTTTCATTATTTCTAATACCATCTCAGTTAGTCTATTCACAGCATAAACCTTCCGATTTAAGCAACTTTAAGCAAAGATTAAAGTTGAGTAATGGCCTTATTTTCAAAGCTTTAATATACTTTAATTTTTCTCCTGCTTAAAGTTGATAAAAGCATTGGAAATGAGGCCATTACTCAACTTTAAGTTTTGCTTAAAGTTGCTTAAATCGGGAGGTTCATGCTGTGATTTTCACTTGAGACAACCACCTTGCACCTTGAGCTGACCACTTGATAACTACCTTTTTAATGGGGATGTGATCATTAAACTATCATTTGAAAAAAAAACAGAATTAGTGTCTTCTATAGATATGCAGTAAAATTGTGCAATTAAACTATTGCATCAAAAGAAAATGTATGTTTTTTTGTATAGTGACTCAATTAGAATGGAAATTGGCAGCAATTTTATGGCCATGGATATTGCAAATCTCATCAAAATAAAAGTGGTATTTCCAACCCTGCATTATAGAGCATTTGTTTTTAATGTACTTTGATAGACCTTCAATATGGACTATAATAATCAATTACTTAACTTTATCATCACACTCTCAGTATCAAATAGTTCCTCTATATAAGAATAACTAGTATTACAGTAAAGATTGAAATGTATACATCAGAGCATAATCCAGTGAAGAGTTCTACCCCAAACTATTCTGGCCATGAATCGTGTGATGTAATCCTACATAATCAATGGTTTCTATTCAATTGAATGTACAAATAGGTGTATAAGGAGTGGTTGACTCAAGGTGTTCAAATGGTGGCCATCTCAAGGTGAAATTTCTATGTTCTAGGACATAAATCCTATACAGAGAGTATTTAACATTTTTGCACTTTTCTTTATGCTATCATTTAGCAAAGATATTTATCTAATCCTGGAGTCAAAATCTTGTATATGTGAGCAATTGTCATCTTCAAATTATCAAACCAACATCATCGTAAAAACCATTCAAACATGGGAACTTTAGTGTATTATCATGCAATGACAATTACTTAATATATTCCAGGACATCATTCTATGGGGTACTATAACACCTTTATTTCAATAATTTGAGGGTTTAAGACCAATGCATTACATTTGAAAGTGAGAAAAACAAGCTGACAGGTGGTCAACTCTAGGTATGTGGTCGTCTTTAGGTTAATCTACCCTAACCAAGTGTTTGACTTTTAAATGCAGTTTGTAGCACTTTCTTAGCAACATTACTGACTTGTTGTTATAACACTTTGTTGATGACTTATATCAACCAATCAGGAGCGGACTGGTTCCCGGCAGCACCATGTGCATGCTGCCATCAGCGGTATCTGGTGCTAGGGGTTACATCCTCTTGTATGGGCTGTGCCAGTTTTTTTTTTCTGGCGGTTATACCTTGTTGCATGGGCCTCTGCCATTTCATATAAGGGGTTTTATACTCCGTCTGGGCATCCTTTCTATTGTTCTCGATGTAGGTTTAATTTAATACTCTAGTATATGTCACCTGCATGAAGTCATGGGACAGCTGGCAGGAGTTATAATGTTAGACTGTGGGAAGGGTTTTACAGTAGATTGCTTCTATTTTTGGAAAGCAGTGGTAGTTGCTGTCAGTACAAATACAATGCCCCGATGTTGGTTGTCCTGTGCCCAGGACCGTGGCATTTATAGCACATTTACAATTGGGGCTGGGAGTGTATGCACACAATCTCTTAGAGGTTATGTGCATAACCTCCTGGGGGTTAGGGGGAATAACTACTCTTTTAAAATCTTGCCTTCAATGGGATACGAACCCAGGTATGAAGAACCATGAACTTTCCAGTCTAATTCCTTACCCACTTGGCCATGACAGGTACACACAAGTACATATACTCATCGTCTCTAAGAGTCCTCTATGAGTAATGACTAGCAGCTGAAACTTCTGATGTATAGAACATGGGTTCGTTCTGGTATGGACATGTTTTTTTTTTCTTTTTTACCAAGTGTGGACAAAGTTCTATCTATTTCTAAGTTTTTTTTGGGTTTTTTTTATTCACTTTTGTTTGTTTAAGTATTGTATTGTATACATGTTTGTTCGATAAAATCTTCTATTTTGAAAAATAACCTGGAAGTTGGGTTAGATCTCTCTAACCCAGGTCTTGAGGCCTATGCCTTAACCATTATACTACAGATTCGGATAAAATTAATGTGTGCTTTGAGATATCAAATGCATTCTCCTTGTTCTTCTGAAACACCATGGAACATTGAGGTTCTAATCCCAATGATATCACTTGAAAAAACGATTTTTTTAATCTTAGAAATAATGCCTACATATGTCTGTTAGACCTTGTAATTCATAAGGGATGGAGTATAAGTGAGAAAGCCTTCTTTGAGGTGGAGATTATGGTCCACAATCTCCAATTCCACAGAGGTTTTCCATCACGTAACCCATCGTATGGGCTGTGCTAGTTCGTGCTTGGGGTTATACCCCCTTTTATACCAAGATTTTGATACCTACAGTGCTGATATGAGCATATCTGCTGTGCATTATATAGGTATATACCACCCATGTGCATTTTTAGAGTTTTTGGTATACACTTTTTCAAGGTCAAGTTGGAATATTTTGGGAAATGTGTGGCAGACATACAAAGTTAATCTGCCCATCATTTCGATGTGAAAAACTCGTAGGAGTATTGAACCCCGACCGCAGTGCAGGTAGGCGCAGGCCTTAGCCATTACGCCACACTGAACGGTGAAGAAATCCAATGTAAATGCTGTACTCTACTAACCTGATAGCCATACGTCCGTCTATGCACCCAGTTTTCATATTGAATCCATGCTTGTCATGTCGAGTTATTTAAATGTATACATCCTTAGACATTCTACATGCTCCCTCTATGCTTGATATGTCCAATATATTCAAAATAAAGAAGAATCCAATGATTTTTCTGTCTTAAGCGAGTCACGGTCTGGCCATTCCTTGTCGGACAAAAGTGTGTCAGTGGCCCAGATGTGGATGTAGGTCAACTCGTATGAGGAAGACACTGAAAATGTCGGACGGCGACTCGCTTACGATGGAAAAATCATAGGATTCTTCTTTATTTTGAATATATTGGATATAATAAGCATGGAGGGATCATCTAGAATGTCTAAGGATGTATTCTTTTTAATATCTCATCATGTCATATTTGGATTCAATACGAAAATTGGGTGGAAGGTCAGGCACCTGCCGAGGGACAACAATAACAATGGCTTCTTGCATAGCTAATCAGGGAGGATCGGTGGCACTTACAAAATGTCTTCTACAGCTTTTATTCTTTGGATATCAGGAAGGAAATTAATACACAATGGGGAAATCAGTGGTATAAACTTAATATGTCATAGATATGTGAGGTCACGGGTGTATCCAGCATGTAACACCCTTGAATTCCCATATCTATGATCTATTAGGTTAGTATTGGCTTAGCCAGTTCTTTGGCTGAGCCAGTTCTTGCTGGGGGCAGCTGCATATAGTCTGTGGGATCAGGTAGTATAACCTTTTAATTCCTGTATAATTATAGCTACTGCAACCTCCTATCTATAAGCTATGGCTTATACATGAAGCAAGGACCAGACCTGTGGAGCTCATAGGATCGGCCCGAACAAAGGTGCACCCTATAGGCAGGTATCCCGATAAATCAATACTACACATTCAATTTCTAAGCCATAGCTTTATTTGAGGTTAATGCCCATGTTTATTTCAGTGTCATTTTAACAAGTTATACTGGTCGTCCTGGGTCACTGGAAGGTCAGTATTACAACCACACTCTCTATTTCCAGTCAATCTATATACAAAACTCACCATACAGGTCGTTCTCCGGGGTGAAGGAAATAGTTTGGAGTTTAATTTCCCAAGTGACTTTGGATGGGATATTATCTTTTGTTATTAAACAAAGGAGATTGGCCCAGTCACCCTCCTAACCTAGTCCATGGGGTGATTATATCTATATTTTGTTAACAAGTATACCAGTAATACAAATCACTTCATTGATCCCCAGGTTAGGAGGAGGTAACTTGGTTTCTTCATGTCATATGGGAATAATAACTCCATACCAGGAGAGAAAGGACTTTCCCAGTACAAAGGTTATAGGACCCAAACAAGGATTAGCATGTCATAAGGGGTATATATTGCAAGGACTCCTCATACAAGGGATGTAGGTTTCCAAAAAAGGACTGAAACTGTCCATAAACTGTCAATACATTGACGTATATAAAGTCAAGCAGGTGAATATATACACCTGGTTGACTTCTCCAACCACTATACCATGACACTATACTTATTTTGTCTATTAGGTGTCTCTCCTAGGACTAGCAGTGTATAGCTTATATATGGTAGTCTTATAGAGGATATATCCACCTCTTCCTCTGGGGCTCCGGATTGAGGGCTCCCCATGTCACATGTCAAATTTAAGAAGTGCTCATGTCCTAAGTCACATTTATAAGTTAACATGTCCCATGTCGTCTCTAAGAACCTACAATGTCCCATGTCAAATTTAAGAAATCCACCTCTCACCGGGGGGAGTAGAGGGGGGAGGGCAAGGTTTTTCCACCTACTTGACCGGGGAGGCACATAGTTTTTTCAGTCCTTTTCAGAAGGGGGTTAATTTTTTTTTTACCTGTTTTCACTAAAATGCCTCTGCAATACTGAAGGTCAAAAGGGCATGTTCAAGAATTTTGGGCCCTCTGGGGAAGTTTAAAAGTTAAGGGAGGCATTTCTTTTTGCACTTCCATTTGGACACCCTCCTCCCGCCCCATTGTTAAAAGAAAATGAGTACTCCCTAATTCAGTAAGGGATCCCTATTATAAACACTCTCACGGTGGGCACTTTGGGTGGTTTAGACTCTCCTCTCAACGTCCCAACCCCCCCCCCATCTCTCTCTCCCCCTCTCTCTCTCATTCTCTCTCTCTCTCTCTCTCTCTCTCTCTCTCTCTCTGCTGTGCTAGAAATATATTCATTAGGAATCTTTTTGATATATGTTTTCTAACAATATTTCAATTCTCTCATATTAAAATCTACAGATTTGAGCAAGTCTAGTGGGTGGATCTCTCTGCCTCCTATTTGATAAAGGTTTACTTTCTCAAGCGAGTAACTGACGTGGGCTCCAATGATGCATCACGGAACATTGAAATGACATCCAGAGCCACCCATCAGAAGGTAGTGTCTTTCTCTAATTCTCAATAAAAAATCGATAAGTTCAAGAGACAATCCCCTAGACCATGATTATGTATATGATATAATCTATGTTTTCTTTTAGGAAATGCACTTTATTCCTAACATCACTCACTTCAATAAATGAAGAGTTTTCACTAATCTTTGTTAATAAACTTCTTGATCACAGATTTCTCCCAGAGAGAGCAGGACCTGACTAAAGGAAGGACAGGGGAGACACTATATATATATATATATATATATATATATATATATATATATATATATATATATATATATATATATATTGCAAAGACATTGGGACTTATTCACCATGGCTAGTCCATCATTATGTCGGCCTAGATTGGCCAAATTCGTCCTATTCTCTTTCAACATACTTTTATCGGTAAGTACATTAAACGTCTACATTTGGTTTTTATAATAATGTAGATTGGGAATGTATCAGCTGGCCTAACTAAGGCTAGAAAAGCAGTTGTGTTCTATGATTTTTCTTTTAGTTACATTCAGTAGGAATTCCATTCTAGGATTCTATGACCATTTTGATATCAATTTAACACCTGATATACATGTGATGTATAATTCACTGAAATTGACTATAGTTAGAGTAGGTGGTACTACCTGAAATAAGCATTACATTATTTTTCTAGGCCTTAGTCACATTTGCATGCTATGTGACATGTTGAATACTTTTGACAAGCATCACAAGATCCATGAAGTGGTCACAGGTTTAACTTACCTCACGTATAAGGCACACCCCACATACAAGGCACACCTAGAGTTTGTGAATTTGGTCAAAGGACTTTGGTTTTACTTATAAATTTTCAAAATTCGAAACGTCATGTGTAGCTAGAACCCCCTATAGGCCTACCCCAATGGACCCCCTATATGGTTTATAGGGGAGTGTGCGGTTATCCATGGATAACCGCACACCTCTCATGTCCTTCTATGTCATATGTTACATGTTAAAACCCATGAAATTTTCAAGGCCAGGGCAGGGCTCGAACCTATAGTCTCAGATCCCTAATCCAACTCCCTACGCATTGCGCCACAGGGACTGACGAGAAACGCTCGGTTCAAACCACGTCTGGATATGATACAAAGGCCGGGCAGGCGACGACTGCGGGCTGACCACTACCATAACCGCGGGACACATTCAAACATAGTCAAGCCGACAGGGTAGGAGATGCCGTGGCCTAGCGGTTAGCGCATTGCGCTCAGCCGTGAGAGGTCCGCGGAACGAGCCCCGGCCCTGGCGCATCTTTTTTCACCGTGTGCGCTGTCGCTGTCCGCTGCCGGGCGACGAGGTGTATTATACACAAACATAACAGCGAGACGCATATTTTTTCGCCGTGTGTGCTGTCGCTGTCTGCTGCCGGGCGAGGAGGTGTATTTAGTACACAAACATAACAGCGAGACGCATTGAAATCTTTAGCCGTGTGCCGCTGCCTGTCCGAGCCGAGACGGCCGCTGTCGCTGTCCGCTGCCGGGCAAGGAGGTGTATGTACCTGTGTACACACACTATGGCTGGCTTCGATCGAGTCCCGGGGAGGGGGAATAATTTTTGTTTTCAACTTGAATTTATTGGTATTCTTTTGATTATTTATTGGTTTCGTGGTATAAAATAAGTAGTCAATGGACTAGATATTGTCTTTTTTCATCAGTTAAAAGCCATGACGTAAATGCAAATTTCCACTTCCATGGAATATTTTTACATAGTATTTTCCGAGGTGAGGCTTTCCTTATTCAACGACGCCTTACAGGACATTTGCTTATATATGTAGTTTGAAGTGATTATAGTAGATTTCTGTAATTAGATTATTGCGTCATGGTAAAAAGCCCTCATAAATCTGAGGATTTTGATGATAGAAGTGGGAACAAACAAAACCCTAGATCACATACTTCAAACTCTAATCCAACTAGAAAAAACAATAATTTTGTATTCTATTTATTTTCACCCAATAGTAGCAGTAAGGTATTGGGTTAGGCCATCGTTAGTCTCTAGCTAGCACCTAATTATGCTGTAAGACTCCCTCTCGTCCTTGCTTAATGATGTGTTCCCATGGGTCCTTCTTTCCTATAAGGGATTGATCATTTTTTAACAACAGGGGGGTTGGTGGGTTTGTGCGGGGACACGGGAAAAGAAATTTCTAACCCCCCCTCGAGGGGGAAAATTTTTTTCGACCCCCCCCCTATAAGGAACAAAAATCGCGCGCGAACATCCCCTTTTAGCCCATAGTAACGCGCTGGATTTTCCACTGAAAACAGGTGAAATTATTTAACCCCCCCATCAGAGATGTTAAAAATATTCTGACCCCCCCCCCTGGTCAAGGGGTTGAAAATATTCTGACCCCCCCCCTCAAACCCACCAGCCCCCCCTGTTGTTAAAAAATGATCTCTCCCTAAGAAAGTTGATTTCAAGGTTGCAGAACACCAATTGGCGGGAGGTGGCAGCAGGAGACACTTTGTAGCTCCGCACTAAAGGGTGTTGTACAATGATTATTGGTCTAAAATCTGACAGTGGGTAGGCAAACCAGGCATCAAATTAATCCTTAGGATGTATATTAATTGATTTGAGTGTTATTTAGGCTGATATTTGAGGGTAAGTTGAGGGGGGTGCACTCTTTTCAATTACAGAATTTATTGTAATCATTCACTGCAAAACCTCCAAATTTGGGTATGTCCGCACTCTACGGCCGATAGCAGAAAAGTTAATTACATTGTACCACATCTCATGGCCCTAAATTAATGGGAAAAATGTGTGCCTACATGAAAATAACAGTGGCTAAGCCCAGAAATTCGCACAAATATTTTATTTTCGCCCATATGCTATATAAGCCAACAGTGAAAAAATAATTAGTGTCCTGCAGCCTCTACAGGCTATATAGGGCCTTCTACCAAGTTTGTCAAATTTCGCTAAAATGTGTTTATTTTGCTTAGGGTAAGTCAGTTTGACAATGTTATGGTGAGAAAGGGCAAGGGAATCAATAGAATTAATGAGAAATCACTGAAAATTGTAGTAGCGGAGTTTTGGCCTTGGAGAGGTTTATGAGAAATATTCTAGTGTCAATCCGCAAGCCTGATACTTCTCTCTTGGGGGTGCCAGATAACCAAAATTATGGTTTTCAGGGTCAGAATGACCTGACTTTTACATTCTCAGCTGTTTCCATCTATTTCTATTGTCCTCAGTGCTCTATGGGAGGCCTTTTCATGCATCGGGGGAAAACATCATTTTTCTCTCCCCGAGCTATGCAGCCAATGAATGTCTACTGACACTTGATAAAATGTCCTTGTATTCACCATATCTGGTTTATTTTTTCGTCCTCACATGGGGGAGCTTGAATAATGTGAAAATAGGGCCATCTAAGCCATTACACATGGAGTTAAGATGCATTTTGTTGAATTTATTTCATTTTGACATTATATTTCTGAGGGTTTTTCATACATTTTAGCCAGATATTTCTGTGAATTATAGCACCTAGAGAGAGAATAACACTCAGCACCTCAGATGGTACTCCTTGGCTATCACCATGTCAAATTTCTTGGCCCTGTGACCATTTTTTTCTATGGGAAAGGACCATACCTCCATGTCAATGCTAAAAATCGATGAAATCTACGGAGAGCGCACAGACTGATACCCGCTCTGGGAATTGATTCTCAGAGAGATTTGAGAGGCCTGAGGGGCCTAAAAGTAAAAGATTCTGGATAAGACATTACTGGGCCAGTGAATAAAAGCTTTCCAAGCTATTTCATTGACCACCAAGATTCCAACCCAGGCCTTTAGGTTGCAGAACACCAATTGGCGGGAGGTGGCAGCAGGAGACACTTTGTAGCTCCGCACTAAAGGGTGTTGTACAATGATTATTGGTCTAAAATCTGACAGTGGGTAGGCAAACCAGGCATCAAATTAATCCTTAGGATGTATATTAATCGATTTGAGTGTTATTTAGGCTGATATTTGAGGGTAAGTTGAGGGGGGTGCACTCTTTTCAATTACAGAATTTATTGTAATCATTCACTGCAAAACCCCCAAATTTGGGTATGTCCGCACTCTACGGCCGATAGCAGAAAAGTTAATTACATTGTACCACATCTCATGGCCCTAAATTAATGGGAAAAATGTGTGCCTACATGAAAATAACAGTGGCTAAGCCCAGAAATTCGCACAAATATTTTATTTTCGCCCATATGCTATATAAGCCAACAGTGAAAAAATAATTAGTGTCCTGCAGCCTCTACACGGAATAAACACCACTCACCCCCCCCCCTTGATACCTTTTTGCATTACAGTTGATCGGTCTGGTCATCCTTGCAGTCGGCGTCTGGGTGTTTGTTAATAGTGACAGTGAGATTCTTATGAATGTGACATCTTTGGAAGGCTTACAGAGACTCGTTCAAGCTGTAGCTGTTACATACACCGTTATTGGCTTCATTGTCTTCATCACTACACTCCTCAGCTGCTGTAGCATAATCCTGAAGAATGCTTCTATGCTGCTAGCGGTGAGTAGTCTATAAAGGTTCTGGATGGTGATTCATAATGTGTGGAGACCTACCTCTTGTCAAATTATGCATTTAGAAAAGAACATTTTAGAATGGAATATAACAGTGATTTGAGAGTGTGCATATGTAGTGTTAGATATACCTAATTTGCAATTGGAATGATGTGGCAACATAATCAGAATTCTGTAAAAGTACTTGGATCCTGAATAGATATCACAATTCTATTGTGTCAGTTTTTATAAATCACCCTCTGATAGATTTTCCTCATGATGTAGAAGGTATAGAGATTCATAAGGATCCTATATCAGAGTATTCATAAACCATCTTTAGGATTTTCATTTGATTTAAAAGTTAGCTTTTCCCCATGAATTCCCATTATATAAGCCACAAGTATCATTTTCCACAAGATCAGAGATCAGAAAAAAGTACAATGAAAAAGCATTAATGGGTGTTTGTTGAATTTCAGTATGTGATGGTCATTGGATGTATCCTTGTCCTTCAGTGTGTTACCGGTATTATTGTGACAGTGTTCGATGATAAGGTAGGCTTGAACTGACATCTATATTAGTTCTCCCAAGTCTGGTATAAATATGTATATATGTATCACTTAATTCTAATACAAAAGTCTCATTAACATCTTCAGCATAACTTTCACTAGAGGTCAAGATTCAAATGAAATGGACAAAGTACAGTAATTCATATCCTGGTTGAATCTTCAACAAAAAAAAAAACTCGGCATTGCTGCCTTAATGACACCCCAATATAATGAACTTAGCTGTGCATTACATTAATGGCCTATTATTATACATTCATCATTACTAGCTTTCACAATAATATTCATTTACAGAGGCGTAGGGAACAAATCTTCATTGGGGGGGGGGGCCCAGCGGGGGCCCATCTTGACCACCTTGAATTGTCGGCACAAGCGCCCTAGCGCCTATACATACCCATATAAAATTTGTATAGAAAAGTGATTTTTTTAATAAATTTCAAATCTGATTTGAGGCCCAGCCTGCCATTTCCCCATTCCATTGCTATATCAATTTAATTTAAAATGCAAAGTTTTAGCTTCACAAACAATTTATCATGAATTCTTGGCAAATCTTTGGGGGGGCAGACATACTAAGTCCCCACCTCCTTCATGATTGGGGGCCCAGGGCACCCTGCCCCCCCCCCTTTTTCCTACGCCTCTGATTTACAATATACATAAATTTGCATCATCTGACTCCCCATGCAAATATACCCCCCACCCTTCTTTCATATGATCAACAACACCGTAAAATTTCATGTTTGTTCTGTATTGATTTCAAGTCTATTGTGGTGCCAATGCTGATTACAAATATAAAGAATCGGTGATACCATCTAATGGCCAGGCCTAGTGTACTGGGCATCCATTTAATTTTTTTAGATTGTTTTTAAAGGATGAATTCAGTTGTTTCAATTCAACTTGAATGTTGTGACGTTTGTCTGCAGATTCTGTCTACTCTCTCAGAGTCCATGAACACAACAGTGACAGTGAAGTATGATGGTGAGTCAGGGCGCTCCAAGGCCTATGACTTCATGCAGTATTTTTACCCTGATAGTCTGGAGGTTTTTTTCTCTTTCTTTCACTTCTTAAATAAACCCATGGCTGACTGATGGCCGTCAGTCACTGATGGACAGTGCAGTTAATTATCCTTGGGTTTGTTGTTTTTTCTCTAGTTCTATTAGAGCTTTAAGTATGTTATCTTGGTTCGCCTTTTCCACAAGTCTATCAAATGCCATTATCACCATATACGGCTGCCCTCCCATTGGGCAGCCGCCATCACTGGGTGTGACATCATGACCTGATTTGCCTATATGTGGACAAGTACAGGAAAACTTGGTTACAACGAACCTGTTGTTACGAGCCTAAAAGGTTCGTTATAACCAAATTTCGTTATAAGCAAGTTCGACA
Organism: Acholoe squamosa; assembly: GCA_949317995.1. Lineage (NCBI taxonomy): Eukaryota > Metazoa > Annelida > Polychaeta > Phyllodocida > Polynoidae > Acholoe > Acholoe squamosa. The sequence goes on from OX439044.1 coordinate 66,018,399, forward strand.
TCATGGTGGAAGGAGGGGAGGGGGTAGGGGAGGTGGGAGGCTTTCTATTACCAAAAATTATAAATACACATGTATGTCAGCATTGTCTAAATATAGGGTACATCTAAAAGTGCAATTTTACTGACAATTGGTACCCCCCCCCCCCCAATACACAGTAATCTGTGGACAGGGGTATTTTTCAATTCTGTTAAGGAGAATGGGGTTCGATCTGTTAAGGAGAATGGGGTTAGATGGCATAGGAAGTGTCAGAGCCACACCCCCCCCCCTGCTCCTTTTCTTTGCGCCCTCTGAACATGCCTATGGACATGTTCAGAGGGTACAAGGGTGTGTTATGTGACATCTCCGGTCCGCCCCTTCCCACTGCCTGGGGCATCTACACCTGCCTGTCTACACATAAAACAATCATTTATTTTACATTTATGGATTAAAATCACTTGAGTGTTAGGTTGTGTATGAGGACTTCTTTGGCCGCCTAGCTGACCCTATAGGCGGCAGGAGGAGTGGGGAAATCAAAGAGGTGTAAGGCCATGTATGAGGACTTCTTTGGCCGCCTAGCTGCCCCTATAGGCGGCAGGAGGAGTGGGGAAATCAAAGAGGTGTAAGGCCATGTATCAGGACTTTTTTGGCCGCCTAGCTGCCCCTATAGGCGGCAGGAGGGGTGGGGAAATCGAAGAGATGTTAGGCCATGTATCAGGACATCCTTGGCCGCCTAGCAGCCCCTATGGGCAGAAGAAGAGGTGAGGAGCGTCAACTGGGCAGATAAAAGTACCTATTCTAAGCATTCAATTTACATTTTTCAAACTTTGGAGGTAAAAACATTTCGTTATAAAGAAGTTCTTGCCAATACCACTTCATTATAAGCAAGTTTTATTACTATGGAAATGTATAGGAAAGGTTTGTGACCAGGCATTTCGTTGTACAAGAGAAATGAGTGGTCACGTGACCTTCCCGCTGTCGACATCACCTTGGAGCTAGTGGTCAGTGCATTGTCACCTTCCTGCTTGGTCATGACGGCACCGTGACTATCAGCCAGTAGGCTAGCAATGAGTGTTCTGTGGGCTGCTACTTTAGGCGAATTCTGCAATCATCTCTTCATAGATGAAAGTTGTGTTCATGGGCTGTGCTCAACACAACCTTAAAATCTTATTTAATATTTGCCTGACTATCATCTCACTATTGGCAAATTGGCAAATTGATACTCAATCATACAATAATAAAGGTTGCAGTGAATGCCGTTATCATTGATCACTTGTGGACAGCTGAAGGATCATGATCATGATCAAGTACCCTGTATTTGGGCAAACTTTCTCTACAAACAATACGCTCAAACTAAAAACCTGGTTAGGGAAGGGGAAAGCACACAAATGAGTCGTCGTTTGATCTATGTGAGCATAGATATGTACTTTCCACTTTGAGCCAACTTTAAAAGCATTCCCATGATTATTATACTCTGATGGTTTTCACAAAGTACACAATATAGCATCATTCAAACCACCAATAGCCTAGTATACTTTTAATATCTAAAGTTAAATGGTAAATGAGGATGCTATCTAGGGACCAATCATTTCCCCTACAATAAACACTGACTTGGTTTTACTTTGTTTTCTTCTTTTTGCTTTCAGTTTAGATGTTGTGCAGTAAATGGACCAGAAGACTGGAATGATAGCCAATGGCAACTTGCCGCAAAGGAAGCTAATGGGACCATTGAAGGTTTGAATATGGTGAGGCTGAAAATTCACTTTCAACTCAGTTCCTGTTTTCCACACTTGTATTATTTTCCATGATGGTAGACAGCTGTTAGTGGCTGAAATGGTAACCTCATTTGCCCATATATGGAGATGAGACATTGGCAGCCTTGGGGTAAGTAACTGTTCACGGGCTGGTATCACTTGTTTTGTTTCTAGTTCTATTAGAGTTTGGAGTATGTAATCTTGGTACCCTTTTTCCCCCAAATCTATCAAATAGCATCATCACATCATTCCGCAGCATCACGATGGCCAACGATCAACAGCCGTATGACCTAAAAACCACATGTTCCCAAATATGGTCAGAGTTCAAGTGTCCATTATATATAGGTGGCATGGTCTAAGTGTGTGTCTTATCTTACGCTATGAAATGAAAATGTACATTAGCTTGAACCTACCTTCTCTAATGAGAAAAACACAACAGTTTTTTTTTACACAAGTATTGGAACCTTTGGAATTCTTTCCTTTGGATTTGAAGGTGGGGATCAAACATTTTGTCTATATTGCACCACCACGTTTAATCAAGTAAATTCTTAACATTAAACCGAGACATAACATTCTAAGTTGTTTTAACTCTTGATACCTAACAATTTGTGATGCGGGATAAAGTTTTGTATTTACTGGGAAGGAAACTATTTATTATAAATCTCAATAAAATATTATATAAGGTATGGCTTACACATGACTGCTATAGACTCGTGTCTATCTATATCATGTATATGAAGTGAATATGATTATGAATAATTATGTAGAGTGGGTATGGGAAAGAAGAAGCAAGGAAAGGTGTAGTTCAGGAGGCTGTTGCGAAAAGAATTGGAAGCAAATTCTCACTGTAGCTATTTGATCTTCCAATTCTCTGCTCTTCCCCATTCTGAGAATCGGCTTCCCCAGAGAATTGGTTCCTACTTCAGAATTACACCCCGACTCTGGACCACTCCTTTACCACTCCTCTGACCGATTTCCTTTTTGCAACACACAAGGTAATCAATTCCCTGAGGTGAGTGAGTTCCGTTTTGGGAATAGCACCTCCGACAGAACCAGATCCAAATCTTATCGCAATGGCCTCCAGGCCTTTATTCCCCACTGAGTGGGTATACAAGACATGGAAGCACAAGCTGGGCCAGCTCACCCATCCATGTCCATATACTCTGTCTATTACATAATGTTGTATATGGTGGGTTCTCCCTGACTCAACCACTTCATGTCTGTATGTATCATGTGGTATTGAATTTGTCAAGATATTTCCCGTAGAAGGAAGTGACCTCATCACTGCTTGGCACTATTGGTGTCATCAGTAAGGTTACAATCCATTTGTATTTCACTGTTCACATGCATGGAAGGGGACTGGAGGGTGTTGCTTCTATAGTAAAAGGAAGAGCTGGCTAAAAATGTCCTCGTTTCCAGTCCTTTCTTTTCATGTAGCTATAACTTGTCTGTTTTGTTGCTCACATGTGGTCATTCAAGTATGGTGCTAAAAAAGGGGGATTTGAGTAGGTACCTAGTTGGGAGAAGTCAGTCAGTATAATATACTATAGAGTGTGTGATATGAGTAGGTACCAGATAGTGCAGCTCTCTCTGTTTTAAACAAGGCAGGTGACTTTTCAGACTAATGTGGTGAGTGCAAGTTGAATGGTGAACCACAGCGCGACTTCTTTTGAAAAGAGGGTACATACTGACAGCTCTTTTTACCGTAAAAGCAACGGCCTCCTGGGCTCCCGTCCCAGGTAGCTATGATACATTGGACCACTGTCGGCTAATATTGGGCCAATGTCGGCTTATATTGGGCAAATGTCGGCTTATATTGGGCCAAGCATGAACAAGCATGATCCAATGCTCCATTGCTGATTGGGGTGGATTCTCCACTGACACCAGATGATTGTAGTTTCTGTCAGGTCACGGTGGCTCCCTGTCAACATATAGCACTATATTTTTAGTTCTATCAAATCTTCATGCAGTTTCTTATTTCAAGCAGTGAAGACAGATTTGTCCCTGTAAACGTCAAAGATCAATGGCTCTATAATTCAGGATAAACCTATATGCATATGCCATCTGGCTTTCAACCTATTTAACTTTGCCTTTCTATGTAGAACAGCAGTGTTGTTAATACCACAACTGCAATATGCAACAAAGAGGGCTCTCTTGCCTAAGACTTGCAACACTCCTAGACAAGTGTGTAGAGGCAAGGAGAAAGGGTGCTCCGTGCTAAAAGTCAACTTTAAAATTCAAATCATTAGCTTTACAGTGATACATAGCATGAGAAGATACTCCTGTTAGTTTTGGAGGAATGGCTTGCTAGATATGGGTAGGTGTGACCATTTCAAGAATGTTAATAAGCTCTATGTCTAATTGTTCATGAGATATATAGCTAATTAGCATAATTTATGCTAATTAGCTAAATTAATATAAATTTTTATTCTTTTGACCATAACTTTTGATCTAGAAATGGTATTTTCATTCTGTTTTCGCCATAGTAAACCTTGTGGGATGTTCCTTCAAATGGAATCATTGATTTTCCTATTTAGAATGAAAATCATGTTTCCATGGCAACAGAAATCAACAAAAATGACTATTTTGGCCCAAAAACATTCTTTTTACATGCCAAATTTAGAACCTTTCCACCCAAAATAGAACGTTTTATCAAAAACCATTGAATTCTCCATAAAAAAGTAGCCTATAAGAGTTTTAGTCATATTTGTCCTATTCTAGTCCATAGTGGTGCCCCCTGGTGGCTAAATCTGGTACTAAATCCCGCAGTAACTGTCCTTTCTGCTTGCTGGCTCACAAGTGTTAGATGCAAAACTGTAACAGATGTAGTTGTAAACAAGGTATTATGGTGTTTTCATGTAAAAGAAAAAAAAAAGTAGATTATGCAACCTTTGGTTGCAAAAATACTGAAAATATACATTTTATTCTTTTTGTATTCATCTATTCATGATTTTGGTTATAGGATCAGGTTGTCCCACTGACCTGCTGTCCACTAACATCTTATATGAATGGAGAAGCCATAGCAGCAGCGCCAGACAAGTGCATGGCTGCTGCTAAGGATCCCTCCCTTAGGACAGATGATGTCATCAATACACAGGTAGGAAACATCAGCAGCTTTTTTCCAATATGTAAAGCAGTGCATCAGACGTTCATGGCGTTAACACCAGGTGGCACCACCACTGAAAACCGCTGGTACCTGCAGCCTCGAGCCCAGCCCCACTATATGAACATGTGGGCCTGGACAAGAGTCTATTTGCAGATGGTTACTTTTGGCTCCCCCTGTAGTCTTAGGAGACACTATAACCCCAGGATCATGGTGCAAACACACTGGCCCCCTGGGCCTATAAATGCTTGTCTGTGGTCCCAGTACTCTGCTGTTACACTGCACAATACCTGTATTACCAGTGCAACATAACAGCTACCACAGTGGGGGGTAGGGGGTAAGACCTTAACTGAAATACATGTGTTTGTTGACTATATATTGATAATGTCCTATATCTACCGTTATATAAAGATGGCAATTGTTCTACCTAACTAACTACCAACAGTGGAGCAGCTGTCTTCCCTGTTTCTGTGCATGAGGACATTGTAGCCTATGTAGGCCCTTCACACTCACTGTGTACATGTATACATGTGTCCCACACAGCCCGGAGGGCCTTATGCAGTGTAGTACAGTGTTTCTCTACATTGTGATAGTACTAGTTGTGTAGGCACCTGTTTGTACAGTAATGGGGGGCCATATGCCTTTGTCTTCATGTCATATTCTGGACACCAAATTTAGTCTAAAACCTAATTATAAAACAGGGGTGACAATTTCTAGGTGCACAATTGTCTTAAAGCATCATTTATTTGTTTACAGGCAGTACTGTAAAATCAATACTGGTCTGCATCTAGTCAATTATGATTGATTGATTTGATTGATTGATTTGTGTTTTACAGCACTTTAGCGGCACTAAGTGGCTATCCCGTGCTTCAGAGGTTGATAATTTAACAGAGGAATGTGTCAGTGCCCGCGCATATGTGCACCACACACATCCTGAGGGGATAGGAAAGAGGAGATATAGACCCGTTTAAGTGGGCTAGGGAAGCCCGAGTCAATTATGATGTCATACTCTGCATGAGATATGGTAATGTCGCATATAGGGGCCGGGCCTTGAATAGGAGCCTCCCTTGAATAGGAGCCGGGGGTAGGAGGGCTATGAAATCAATATTGAATATAGGCCAGGCCTTTAATAGGGGCTGGGTTTGGTCGACTTTAGAAGACTAAACTAGCAGAACATTAACTTAAGATTGGATTTCATTTTATCTAAGGTATTACAAATACATCAGGAAATAACTTAAATGAGACTGAAAGTCTAGGCAAAGAGCCTTTAGAGCATTATACTACACTAAAATTACACCTGAAAAGGTCAAGGGTCTGTGCATATATGAAAGGGTATAAAAACCAACGCTGTTCCTTGGAATCATGTGATCTGTGGTTTTATTTCATGTTTGGATCAGTGGGATACATACGGCCCATAGGATTAACATAGAAGCTTGTATCTCATGGCCAGTAAGAGGACACCAAATGGTTATAAAACATGTAAATAATTATATCTTTTCATGTAATTTTAAAAGAATTTCCTACATTTCTGGCTCAGATAACATGAAATAAATACTAAGATTCACAAGTAGTGGGAATGATTGAGGTTATCTCACTTGGTTTCGCCTCGTGAGATAACCCTCAGTCATTCCCACTACTTGTGAATCTTTGTCTATATACATGTATGTAAAACACAGCACCCACTGAAACAGATGTGATAGAAAAATGGGAAACATACAATCAACTAAAAAGAATTGCCATGTACCCATGCAAAGTGAAAAAGATATGCCACTAGAGGGCAGCAGGGTCATCACAAACCACAAATAGACTTCTGCTCAGACTCTACTATTTGATAGAGTTGGGTCTGAGACTGTGGTACCTGCTGTTCAGTAGAGCATTGTGTTATCCTTTGCTGCAGAAATGTTTACCAACATGGCTGTAAATATCTAAATATTGGTCTTATTGACTAACAAAGCTTACCCATGGATTTGTATTGATGACCTTCGTTGAATGCCTATCAAATAATTAGGCTATGAGGTTGTTACAGGTACATCCACTGCTGTAGCAATGGTAAAGAATAGGGAATTTGCCCAACAGAAGTCCCAATTGGTGAGGTTGATGCAACACCAGATATTTTGTACTGCCATAGTAAGTGTCCTGTATGTATACAGTAACTGAAGACCCAAGTTTCAATGTAATTTCATCTTACCATGAAGCAAAACCTACCCTTGGCAAGGTATGGTCTTGTCCATAACAACAGATCCTTAACCTTTTGAAGTTTCCTTATCTTTTCTCTAAACTGGTACAACGGCATAACATGGTTTCTAACCTTGTTTTCCTAGTGTTTATGCCAAGCGATATAGCTGACAATATACCAGAATTGTATGCAGTCATAGAAAATCACTCATGTGACAATAAATGACGAATTCTAGTCAAAAAAAAGAGAAAAAATTACCCGCACTCAGGCGATCTTTCTTTTGTACCTGCTGTTATCCGAGATTCCGCCCAGACATTGAAGCTTATGTCATTTAAAGATAGAATTTAGTAGACCAGTTGTTGTAGTGGAGACACTAGGGTATAGGTCACTATGATTAACACAGAGCTTACTTCGGTGAGTTTTTTAACTATTTGAAGCCTGTGTTGCCATCAGAGATATTGAAATAAGCCCCAGGATTTGAAAATATTGCAGGTGTATGAAATGTAGAAAAGAGAAAAGGTTATTTTTACAACTTTTTCATTGCTAAAATGTGTATTTCAATTCTGTATTTTAACTTCTTTCAGGGCTGCTTTAACATTTTAGAGGGATGGATTGTGGACAATGTAGCCATCCTCCTCATTGTTGCCTTTGGCTTTGTTGCCCTTGAAGTAAGTATATTTGCATACATTAGCCCCAGAAATGAGGTAATACTACCTACCCCCAGTTTCTTTATCCAACCCAAATGATTTTAGGCGCCCTTTGGGGGGGGGGGGAAATCTGATATTTTGAAAATTTTCAAGACAATGACAGACATGCAAAATTGTTTGGGGATCCCATGTACCAAATTCACATCTCACTGTTACGCGAGCTCAACATTTGTAAGTTGGGGAGAAATTTTGGCACAGGTGGGAGGGGGAATCAGACTTACATTGAGAAGGCCAAGGGTTCACACACACCCCCCCCCCCAAACGACATATTGCACTACAGCCCTGTAATGTTTGAAAACATTTAACTTTGATGCAAAAATCTCTATCGCAATATTCATCCTACCCTTCTATAGTGGTTTCCCCATTGTGGGTTGACCTATGAGCAGATGCTTTTATAATATATTCTGATTGTGTTCATCCAATGTTTTCAGGCGCTTGGAATGATACTGGGGTGTTACGTCCTATCACATATGAAGAAGGGATATAACTCAGTTCATTAGGTAGACTTTTTAAGGTGAATGGACAATTTTAAGACTTTTTGTATTCAATTCTGACACATATGAGTAACTTTATGCTGTAGATTAAGCCTCCTGATTCAAACTCAGGAGGGTGTTGGTAAATACAGCTGTCAGTATGTGCCCTCTTTTCCAAACAAGTCACGCTCTGCTTCACCATTCAACTTGCACTCACTACATTAGTCTGAAAAGTCACCTGCCTTGTTCAGAATAGAGAGAGCTGCACTTTCAGGTACCTACCCGTGTCACACACTCTGTACTATACTAAATGACTTCTCCCAACTAGGTACCTGCACAAATCATCTTTTCCTAGCATTTACCAGCATGACCACTTGTGAGTAACACAAGTGAAAAGTTATCATTACATGGAAAGCCCAAATCAGACTCTAATTCTTAGCCAGTTCTACCTTTTACCATAGGAGCAACACCCTCCTGCCTTGTTTAAAATAGAGAGAGCTGCACTTTCAGCTACCTACTCATGTCACACACTCTATACTATACTGACTGCTTTTTTTAACTAGATACCTACTAAAATCACCCATTGAACTCTGACCATACTAACATGACCACTTGTGAGCAACACAAAAGTGAAAAGTTGCCACTACATGGAAAGCCAGTTCTGCAGAAGAGGCACTCTTAGCCAGTACTAACTTCTGAAATAGGAGCAACACCCTCCACCCAGGTAGCAAAAATGGTGTGGCCCGAGTCTGGGCCAGAGCGGGCTCCTGATGTGGGCCACACTGGGTTAACACAGTGGGCGCCCGATGGGTTTTGTCCTCAGCAAAGGGTCTGGACCACACTGGGCTAACTGATTCGGGCACAGATCTGTTTGAAATTGGGCTCACCGATTTGGGCTCAAAGTGAGTTTAACATGGGTTTTTGGTGTGGCCTAAAGTGGGCTGCCCGATTTGATGAAAAATTAGTGGTGACATGTTAAAAATTCTTTTTGAGAAATTTATCCAAAATCTTTTCTTTTTTTTTAAAAGTCAATAAGCAACAAAACCTTGAGCTAATCTACCCCCCCCCCCCCGCCATCACCAAAGCAGTAAATGCAATATCTACCCAAGTGGAAAGGCAGAGCAGTACCATTCATTTGAATCAAACTCATTCAGCCAACACAAGGCACTTTGATTCATTAAAGTGACATTCTGGCCTCAATCTTCCCCCACTAATTCCCTATGTAGGAGTAGAGAAGAGAGCCTTCAAGTTCATAATGACTGTACCTCTGCATATCTGCTCTTGTTCCAAGTTCAGTGCAATAGAAATGGTGTTGCCATTCCACTACTATTCAGATGACCTTGATTTGCACTTTTGACTAGAAACATCTAAGTATTTCCAGACTATGAGAAAGTCTGCACATTATTACTTCATATCTGATTTAGTAGTCTATTCCAGTTGTCCTATTTCTAAAAGAAATAGGTTTGGTATGGGTAGTAGAATTCTGCCTGGAGTGCTGTGAAACCACTTTGTAGTGAGTCTGCCATGGACTGGCCTACAGGGGCAGGGGATATTTTTGGTTTCTCAATTGCCTCTATATATAGTCCTCTTATACCTGGCCAAGTGTGGGACCTGTTTGCCCCCACACCACAAATACACCTTGCAAGCCTACTAGTACAAAGAAAGACATGAAGCTGTTCTTTCCAGGACTAGTCAGTGTTGCCTTTTACATGAAATATCTGGATCCCTACTATGAACCTACCTGTGTATTAATGGTATAGGGAAAGTGTCCTACAGCAGTGGTGGAGGGAAGGGAGGGGGGAGGACAGGGCAGGGTGAGAGGAGGGCAGGGCAGGGTGAGAAGAGGGCAAGGCATGGTGAGATGAGGGCAGGGCAGGGCAGGGTGAGAGCAGGGCAGGGCATGTGATCAAAGGAGATGCCAGGGCAGTGCAGGGTGAGAGTAGGACAGGGCAGGGTGAGAGGGCAGGGCAGGATGAGAGCAGGGCAGGGTAAGAGCAGGGCAGGGCAGGGTGAGAGCAGGGCAGGGCAGGGTGAGAGGAGGGCAGGGCAGGATGAGATTAGGGCAGGGCAGGGTGAGAGCAGGGCAGGGCAGGGCGAGAGCAGGGCAGGGCAGGGCGAGAGCAGGGCAGGGCAGGGTGAGAGCAGGGAGCTAAGGTCATATTCATGGCGAGATCCTCATTACACAAATTCACAGAGGAATGTGTCAGTGCCTGCGCATATGTGCACCACACACATCCTGAGGGGATAGGAAAGAGGAGAAATAGACCCTTTTAAGTGGGCTAGGGAGACCCAGGGAGGGCAGGGTGACAGAAGGGCAGGGCAGAGCGGGGTGAGAGGGGGAAAGGGCAGGGCAGGTTGAGTGGAATGAGGAGGAGATGGAAGGGGTAGGGGATGGATAGGGGAGGGACGAACAAAAAAGAGAGAGGGAGGGGGAACACTCATCACAGAGTTTAGAACAGTTCAGGAGATGAGGCTGCCCTGTCCAAACCCACTCTCACCCCAGACTGGGAAGACTTTATGCAGCTAAGTACCCATCTTGGGATACACATTTTGAAACCATCCTGGGCCTAATTTGGTTGCCCATTTTAAAGCTGACCAGTGCCCAAATCGGGCAGCCCAATGTGGCCCAGACCGTATGCTGAGGACAAAACCCGTTGGGAGCCCAACGGGCTCAAGTGGGTTTGCCCGATTTGGGCTGCCCTGTGTGGCCCTGACTGGAAACCCAGCATCTGCCGAACCTAAAACCCATGTACTGAATACTGCCCGCTTTGAACCACCTTATCCCGGGTAAAACCAATTTGGCCCCGAGCGGGCTTGCTACATGGGCAGGGGTTGGGAGCTCTAGCCCCTCTTGGAACTTTCAACTAAAAGCTTTTCTCAGAAGTGTCACACACCAAGTGGAGCTTATGTGCAAGGGACTTCACACCAGATGGGGTTAGTCTGTATGTGAAAGTCCTCAAAATGTCCATAGGGTTCCACCACCAGTTTCTAGCATTGAACCTTAATGAGAGCCTATTCTTATTTGTTTGGCTTCGATCTGGAAAGTACTTTCTAACCTAATGGAAACTATCCTGGAAACCTTTGCAATCTCAGTGATTTCAATTTGTCTAGAAGGTAAAGGTTGTTTGTAAAATTAAGGTCCTGTTTCAGGTCGTCAAAGCATATGGCTGTTAGATTTCCATCATATCTGTGGTGAAGATCTTCCTGCAACCATCTTAAAATAGGCTATCGATCTTTGGTTCCTATTTACGTTGAATTTTCTTTTCTCTCTCCTCTCCATTCTTTTAAAGCCTATTGTGGATCATGTATGTTTCGAGAATAAAAAATGAATTTGCTGAAATGTCACTTTTAACGTTGTCTTGTTAAGAATTGTGTCCTACAATGGATTCTTTTAAGTTATTGTCTATCCAAATAAGGTCCCTAGGCGTAGCACTTAAACATCACATAATACCTTTAGCCTGATGCTTATATTTCATTTCTCTCTTTTCACCATGTATCAATAAAATGCTGCTGGCAAGGAGATGGCATTGGTGTATCATGCCATCCCTCTGGCACTGCATCAATCCCATTGGGTGAGCATGATGCATGGATGGCGTATTTCCGTGTAACTCATGCCCAATACGAATGAACCTTTGTATCTATTTCATGTTGAAAACCCTTTGAAATGACATAGAAATATGATTATTTAAATTATACTTCAGAGGACTGCAATTAGGTAGTTAGATTGAAAAATGACATAAATAATCTTTTAAATGGCTGCATAATGATTTAATGATGTATGCCCATCGATCGTCATGGTACATGAATGCAGCTCTCTGATGCACTATATCAATGCATCGTGCCAGCCACTGTTGAAAATACACGATAAATTCAAAAAAAGAATCACGCAGGCATTAGAGGATTGTAGATGGTTACAATTCACTACCTGACATTATTACACGACTTTTGTGATTTTGGGTTCTTTTTGTGGATATTCCCATTCTGATACATAAGCAAATGTCCATGACCAGGGAATAAATTTGCATCGTATTCACCGAGGTGAGGCTGTCCGTATTCAACGATGCCTTATAGGCAGAGTTGAATGTGGACAGTCCTCACCGAGGTGAATACGATGCAAATTTATTCCCTGGAATGGACATTTGCCTTTATGTCATGGCCTAGGGGGTTATTTTGCCTTTAAATAAAGAAAAACAGCTCAGATCTGTTCAAAATCCAAGATGGTGGACACCCGTTGAATACAGACACATTGTATTCAATGCCCCCCATTGAATACGGCGGTTCTAATACTAATCTATAGTGACGGTCGTATCAGCCATGACATAACTGTTGATATTGCATGCCATGATGCATGCATCATGACCTTTGTGAGGTGTGCTGTTATCCATTGTTATACCACGATTTGTGGGTTACACAGTGCTTTTTGGTATCTATTCCCATCCACATATCTGTCGATATTGCACACCCTATAGGCTGTAACATCAAATTTGTAAGGTGTGCTGTTATCCATCTAAGGCATGCTGTTAGCCATCTAAGGCGTGCTGTTATCCAGGATAACAGCACGCCTCTCATGTCCTCCCATGTCATATGTTACATGTTAAAACCCATGATAGACTTGACCAGGGCAGGGCTCGAACCTGCAGCCTAAGATCCCAAGTCCATCTCCCTGTGCACTGTGCCACAGGGACCGACGAGAGGTGGCTGGCTAGAACTAAACCAAGCAAAGGAGGCCTAGCCGTGCGCCGAGGCGTGTGTACCGATCGTGTATACATAACCAAAGGATGCGTTCAAATCAATCCAAGCCGAGACGGCCGCTGAAGGAGGAGACACGGTGGTCTAGCGGTTAGCACATTGCGCTCAGCCGTGAGGGGTCCGCGGATCGATTCCCGGCCCGGACGCGTCTTTTTTCGCCGTGTGCGCTGTCGCTGTCCACTACCAGGCGAGGAGGTGTATTATACACAAACATAACAGCGAGACGCATTGAAATCTTTAGCCGTGTGCCGCTGCCTGTCCGAGCTGAGGAGGTTTATTCAGTACACAAACATAACAGCGAGACGCATCTTTTTTCACCGTGTGCCGCTGCCCAGCCTAGCCGAGACCGGGGCTGTCGCTGTCCGCTGCCGGGCACCGAGGTGCATTTACCTGTGTACACACACTATGGCTGGCTTCGAATCCTGGGGAGGGGGAATAAATTTTTTTTTTTAATTTGAATTTATTGGTATTATATTGATTATTTATTGGTTTCGTGGTATAAAATAAGTAGTCAATGGATAACTCATGACTTGTGTGTGTTAGCAAAGGCTAATAACATTCGGCCTACGGCCTCGTGTCATTATCCTTCACTAACACACATGCGTCATGAGTTATCCATTGATTACTTGTTCAATATCAGCAGAAGTTACATGTCATATGTCACATGTTAAAACCTAAGAGAATTCTATTGCCAAAGGCAGGGGTCGAACCCATACCCTACTGATCCCAAATCCAACTCCCCATGCAGTGCATCACAGGGACTGACGAGAAACAGAGGGTGTTTGCCTGTATATATACAATGTCATAGGTTTGGCATGGTTAGTAGCGACCCCTAGCTTTGTCACATGTGCAAGTTGAGAATGGCATTATGGTTATAAGTCTATCACAGCTCTATGGACGCATTCAAACCAAGTCAGCAGCTGCCGGGTGGCAAGGTGTGTGTACTGATAGTATATTGGTTAGTGAGTCGTGCCCCTAACCCTAGGTACAAGCCTTCACATCCAGGTCTGGTTCATCTTTTTCACAGTGCAAGCTGTCAAACTTTGTGTGTACACACACTATGGCAGGATTCGAGTCACATGGGGAGGTGAAGAATATTTTCTTCAAATTGAATTTATCAATATTCTATTGATTATCTATTGATTAATCATGTGTGGTGGTCCCGAGTCATCCATGAGGTACCTTCGTGGTCCTCGTGGGCGACATCGAGAGCACCTCTCTTACCCGATGCCTGGGGGCGCTGCAGTCCAGTGCCACATCACCACATGGTCATGTAGCCCTCGACTCTGGTGTATATAAGGCCGTTGTACGGCCTTCCTCAGGGTCAGTCCAGTCGTGACGAACCATCGTGAGCGATGGTCGGCGGCTGCCTGACTACCATGTTGTAATACTTCTCTGTGCTGTTGCACAGAGAAGGTATATGTGGCTTGATAAACATAGACACTAGAAGGCTGTGCTAGTCATCTAGTGTCGAAAGTGCTTAGTAGTTCAAACACTACTACCTGTAAACTGTCATTGAGAATGGCTGATGCCTATGCGTTATTGACAATAAAGTTTTAACTGGAACCTGAATAGTTGTTCTTCATTGTCTATCGAAAGATTCGATTAGCATCGAGGGGTTGAACACTACACATGTAATAAAATAAGTAGTTAATGGATATGTCATGACTTGTAACTGATATTAAGAGAGTAATGAATGGGCTAACGGGCACCTCATTGTATCCTACGATACACTGAATGAGGTGCCCGATAGCCCATTCAATACTGTTTTTATTACACGATTAATCAATAAAAAATCAATAAATTATCAATAGAATATCAATAAAAACAAGTTGAAAACAAAAATCCTTCCCCGGGACTCAAAGCCTGCCATGGTGTGTGTACACACTGCGAAAAAAAAGATTCACCCGGACTGGGACTTGTCCCACCTACCTCTAGCAGCTGAGTGCAATGCACTAACCACTAGACCACCAGGTCTCACACTTCGGCTCCCGGCTTGGCTTGGTTTGAATGCGTCCAGCAGTCGTCTATAATTATAATGCTATTCTAACCTTGTGCATGTGAGAGTTGTTGTGGGGGGACACAGCCATATCAACTTAGACAGACCTGGTTCCCACTGCATAGGGAGTTGCATTTGGGATCAGGAGACTGCAGGATATCCTGGATATCGGTACTCCTAGGAGTGCCGATATCCAGGATATCAGCACTCCCAAGACCTGCAATATCATGTTAGGACATGTAAGGAGTCTTGATATCCTGGATATCAGCACTTCTAAGACCTGCAATATCGACAGATATCAGAATGGGAATATCCAGAAAAAGCACCCAAAATCATAGAGGTCATGTAATAACAAACAATAACATGCAACAATTGTTTGATATCAGTCACGCGTCATGACATATCAATTAATTACTTGTTCAATACACTGATCTGGTCACATAGATCTGGTCACATGTGGGTAGGCCCTACCTATATCTGCACTTACATACTCACCCTACTCATGCTGAATGACTATTAGCCCACATATCTGACATATTACCTACTCTGGTGCCCTGAGGTATAAACCCTCAGGGTACCACCGCAGAGGAAGCCACAAGGCATAGTGGGAGTAAACTGCACCATGCCTTGCTTCCAGTCAGAGGATCTGGAAATGGAACCGGAAATACTGCTCACTCTTCAAGCATAGGTTGCATTTTTGCAGTCTGAAACATATGCTTGCAGAGTGTCAAAATCAGGGTCATGTTGGTGCTTGATAGTGTTATAATATGATGCTAGGTGTGAGTGTACATATTACAGTGCTCAGCTGCCACGCTGCCATGTAGCCACCATCACCTGTGACCCAGATCACTGCCTTATAAGGGTGATGGGGGAACTGTTTTTATTTCATGCGAATAACGACGGCCCATAGGGATAACGCTAGATCATTGATCGTCGCACCACCAGTGGTGTAACATGTGTCGATCACCACTGCTGGTCACATGACTTATTTAGATGCTAAATCAAGTGAATCAAAGTATTCTTAAACCAGAATAACATGAAATAAATACAGAATTAAACTCCCATGGCATACATATAGTCATCCACCCCTTGGGAGGCCATCGATGGTCGAATCACCCAGGATCCACCCTGAGGGGGCTGTCTCCCCCAAGGGTGAAGAGACGGACCCCTCAGAGTATCTGACTCATTTTTGCAGCTGACCTGCATTGCAGCCTCTCTCTCTCTCTCTCTCTCTCTCTCTCTCTGACTGTCTGTCTGTCTGTCTGTCTCTCTCTCTCTCTCTCTCTCTCTCTCTCTCTTCTCTCTCTCTCTCTATCTCCCTCTATCTCTTTCCTACCCTCTCCCTGATTGACTTTGGGCAACCATTTTTCAATGTCCTAGTGCACCACCATCCCCACATGTGACCATGGCATATGGGTACATTCTATGTGTTAAAGGCGGTTCATCCATACTGGTCTTTGTGTCAAAGATAGGCCTACAAAATATGGAGTTCTTAATCTATTATTCAGATCCCAATGTAACAGAACAGTACCGTTAAATCCCGTAATCATATCCTTTATAGGTTTCCTGGAAGTACCTTTTACCCCTTTCCCTAGAATTTGTATAAAATTTATTCTTAGCAAAGATTAACATTTGTAAGGTGTACAAGGCAATCCCTGAGTAATGTCAGCATGTGAGGCCATATTTTGATTTAGTCAGTATTCAACTATAGTCTGAAACCTTGAATATAATACAAAGCGCTGGTGCCATTCCTGCCGGTCAAGTCAACTGTGCTAATCCGACCGACTTTTTCTATACTTTTGCAATGAAACAGCAGTTACGATATATAAAAGTATGATTCTACCAATATTTTATTATGTTGATTTTATCTGGGACAGGGAAGCAGCAGGGGAAACAAAAGAATTACAGTTATATCAAAACAAAGGTTTACGTATAGCATATATGGTGAAGCTTAAAGAGAATCCATTATACACAACCGAGCAATTACATGTTTTAAGTGGCTGTAAAAAAAATTGTACATCAGACGAAATTGTCATCTATTGAATTATGCTTACCACCTATATAAAAGTGGAGGGTATGCTGATAAAAGGGATGTAAATACAAGGTTTCATGATGGAAATATATTATTAGTTCCTCATACTGTTAAAGGTATTGTAACTAGAAGTGCCTTCTATAGAGCAATCAGGATATGGAACAAGCTCAAACCAGAATTCACCAGAATTGAGGATATCAATATTTTTAAAAGAAGAATTAAGGCAGAATATAATGAAATGTTCATGTAGAGGTTAATCTTAGGCTCTGTTATGTCATCTTTGTATGACCCTCATCTACATGTCTCATCTCGTTATTACATCCCATGTCTTATAAATATATGTAAAGTAACACAGAGATAGATGCTAAATATGACTGATAACAGCATTATGGCAGAAAGTGGTGTCGCCATACCTTGTTTATCTTAGATATGTCGTAATATTGCATATTGCATGTAAGGGGGGCTAGCGGAAGGACTGCAATGCGCAGAAGCTGGCATTAATTAATACATCTACTTGTTATTTGTATTAAGTACCCAATAAAATACTTTTTAAAAAAAAAAATAGAAATAATGGGAGTAGCGAAAACGCGCCTGACCGAAGGCAGACGAATAGCAGCTTTAGTGAAAATTTGCTCATCTGATGGCAAGGGAAATCACATATAAATCATTTCATAAATCATTTAAGCATACACGCAAACTCTGGTTGAGAAAAAAGATTGGTTAGATTGCACCAGAGGTCCATCCTCGTAGAAGCCTTGTCCTATAATGTAAGGTACTGCATACATATAGAGGGACTAAATGATCATATTGATAATCAGGGTAAATCTGATAAAAAGGTGGAGGCAGGGTTTTGAAGCAAATAGGGCTTGGTATACGGTGACATTAGATCTATGTGTTCATTACTAGACCCCCCCCCCTCACCCACCCAAGCATGCATGCTTACCCCTATACATCACTGCTGTATTTGATAAAGTAAGAAACATCCCCTATATAATAGTCAATCCATGGTTAGCTGGACAAAAAGGCCAAGGGAGGCACCAAAATCAACCTCACGATTACATTGACTCTCGGGGCATGATGCCCCTACAGAAGCTAGGCATAATGGCCAGTGACCAAAGGTGTGTGTATTCATGCATCATGTCAAAGGGAAATGTTTGTCAGGGCAATTGAAATATTTTAGTCTGAGAAAACACAATGATTAATCTAAAACGGTGGATAAAACAGCGAGTTTTAAGAAATTAGATAACTTCATGACCAGTCACTTTGTCCATCAGGTAAGATCATCTAAGGTTATTATAAAACAGTTTTTGCCTGTATAAATTAAAGCACTAGGCCTATAAACCCATGAAGGCTTTAGCCTTTAAGGACTGCTAAAGCAGGAATGCATCAGGTCGATTAGCCGGCATGATGCACCAATGAAGTTCTAGCAAGCAGATGCGCCAGCACTTCATTGGAGCAGATGCCCTCCAGGGGGAATTTCAACCCATAGCTGCCCCAGAGGGTTGGCATAATGCTTGAATGCAGCCCTGGTTAGTTACTCTCCAGAGCTGCACTCATGCATCCTACGATCCAACCAATGGGCATGATGCACTAACGAAATATAGGCCCTTAAAGGGTTAACCCCTGATGGTCACCATTGTCCATCCCCCATCACACAAACCCCTTTATATCTATAGTCACAGATTTCACTCATTCAGAGAAGGCCTGGGCAGCAAGCAGGACGGAGGAGAGGGACCAGATTATTCTCTATCAGTAGATTTTGACTGAAGACATTGGGACTTAATCACCATGGCTGGACCATCACCATGTGGGTCTAAATTGGCCAAATTCATCCTATTCTGTTTCAACATACTTTTCTGGGTGAGTGAATCAAATACATCTACAGTTGGTTTGTCTAATTATGTAGGTTAAAGAATGTAGTGGCCTACCATCGTATTTGCACATGCAGTCATTGTCTTTTTTAAATCCCTTTTAAGTTTATTAATTTTAGGATTCTATAAACTATTTGCTAAAAGGTTGACATCCTCTATTGGTTCTATAATTTTCTTAAGATTTTAAGGGTTAGTAGGCCTATTACCTGGACAAAACATTATTTTTTAGGCCTCAGTCGCAATATGCTTTTGACATTTTTTACAAGATCACATGAAGATTTATAAAGAATTGAAGTGGTATGCTCGTAGAAATGTCAATGATACCTGTGGAATTATTGCATCCCAATTTTGGTAATTATATCGAAACAATAGATCCTGAGTGCGTATCTCCTGCTGCACGTGCCCTTTCTAATGGTAAAAGAGGTTTTGAAAATGTTCCAATTACAACCCCAAAAGTCTAGTTTAAAATTTAAGTAGTTATATGCAGTATGAACCAACACAAACTAATCTTTGGATGTGGGGTATTATTACATGGAATCATCAAATTGCCCCATAGGCATAGCTTAAAACAGATCTACCACCATATCAGGGCTTTGATTTTAATCTTTTGTAAATATCGATATGATCAAAATGTCGACATAAAAATCGTGATAACCATCTGTCAGAGGTGTGTCTAACAGTCAAGCTTTTGATCATTTGTGTATTTATTTTTGTGAATGACATCTTTTATTTCATGTACCAACACTCCATAGCACTCATGTGCAATAGCTTGTCTCAATCCGCAGCTCTGGTCATATGACTTATTTAGATGCTAAATGTATTAAATTTGAGGATTTTTATAAATTCATCAAAATTAAGGGGTGTTTTTTGTTTGTTTTTTTATCAATGAACCATGAAATAAATACAGAGATGATACATTGGCATCTCTTCCCCTCTCGCCTTAGTCGTCATTCACCCCTGTCTAAAAAAAAAATGTTTTGTTGTATTAACAGTTGATCGGTTTTGTAATCCTCGCTATTGGCATCTGGGCGTTGGTTAATGCCGAGGGTGTGACACTCATGAATGTGGCCTCTGTTGAAGTCACAAACAGACTCGTTCAGGCTGCTGCAGTGACATTTATCGTCGTCGGCTTCATTGTCTTCGTCACTGCATTCCTCGGTTGCTGTGGGTCAGTCAAGGAGAATTCCTCTATGCTACTAGCAGTGAGTAGTCCATGAAATTTCTGATGAATCAAAAAAAAAGTTGATTATGATATAAAATTATTTTCACTGTAGAAATTCATTAAGATTTTATATGAGAGTTTGTACAAACCAAGTTTTAATTCTATTTGTATTTAAAGATAGCATCTCTTTATGAAGGCGCCATTTATATTCTAATAGTATCAATTTCCTCAACATCAGAGGTTGTACCTTTTGATTTCTATTTTGACATGAAATGTCATTTGATATGTTTGTATGTACGAATGTATTCATTTAGCTCTAGTTGATGACTTTGTATAGAAGTTAAGAAAAAAAATGAAGACAACTATTCAGAATGTAATTATTTATTTTAAATTTTCAGTATGTAGTCGTCCTCGGCTGCATCCTCGTCCTGCAATTCATTTCTGGTATTTTGGTCGCAGTGTACAGAGACGAGGTAGGCTTGTTTCTAACATGTGTATCACCATGATATCTTGCTTGTAGGGGTCATCCACAAATGACGTCATGCTGCAGGGGGTAGGGGGATCAGGCCCAGCAAGACGAAATTAATTTTTCATAATTATACCTTCAGCATTGTAAAATTGGCAAAACAGAAAACCATTACCAGCGGGAGGTGGGTCCAAAATGGTCAGATTTGGCATGACATGGTTTATGGATGGCCCCAAAAGGTGGATTGTGCAGAGGGTTCTCTAAATACCACCCAAATCTCCCTCAACCCCCAAACAGTGGTATAAGGGGGTGGGTGAGTCTTTTACAGGTTTATGAATACTCAAGATACATTAATTACAAAAGAACTTAATGTTTTCTATATCCACAAATCCATTAATGAGCCAATCTTGATTGCAAATGCAAATAACCGTACCTAAAAGAGCAACCGTCTGACATTTCTTAAATCATTTTTACAAGTGGGAATTCGGGCTATTTGATTGAATTAAACAATTGTGACAAATGTTTTCAGATTCTGTCTAATCTCTCAAAGTCCATGAACAAGACAGTGACAGAGAGGTACGATGGTGAGTCCGGGCTCTCCAAGGCCTACGACTACTTGCAGTATAAGGTAAGTTAGGCTATATTTAATTCAGTTAGCTTGCTCCTTTTTCTATTATTTTCTTCACCTTTTAGGTTGCACTGTTTATGATGGTATTAGTGTGTATGTGAAATTTTATGAATCAGTACGACATCCCCATGATAATGTTACATGCCAGAGTTCAACATGTGTGCAATCTGGTGTATCAAATGGACTTAGCACGATCTATATGCAAACTCCACCTAATGGTAAAAATGAAACTGCCAAAATTGTGCTCCCAAATAAACTACAAACATTACTTATTTTTCACTTTCAGTTTGAATGTTGCGGTGCATTCGGACCAAAAGACTGGTTTGGCAGCCAATGGCAACTTGACATAATGGCATCCAATGAAACCATTGAAGGATTAAACGTGGTAAGGTTGAAATGTTGCTTTCGAGAATTTTGATCTGATAAATCCCAGAGCTTACCTTGCGTATAAGCCACATAGGTGAGGATGGCTCTAGCTCCATCTTATAGACTCCTCCTAAGTCAGCATGTGTCTCTATGTGAGGTATCTTTAGTCTAGATCTACAAAAGCCTGCAGGACGCCGGCTAAAGCAGGAGGGTGTTGCTCCTATAGTAAAAGGAAGAGCTGGCTAAAAATGCTCTCGTTTCCAGTCCTTTCTTTTCATGTAGCTATAACTTGTCCCTTTTGTTGCTCACTAGTGGACATTTAAGTACGGTGCTAAAAAAGGGGGATTTGAGTAGGTACCTAGTTGGGAGAAGTCAGTCAGTATAATATACTATAGAGTGTGTGACATGAGCAGGTTCCTGATAGTGCAGCTCTCTCTGTTTTAAACAAAGCAGGTGACTTTTCAGACTAATGTGGTGAGTGCAAGTTGAATGATGAAGCAGAGTGTGACTTATTTTGAAAATAGGGTACCTACTGACAGCTCTTTTTACCATAGGAGCAACACGCTCCAGGCAAGGTTGCTGCCAGGTCAGCTGAAATAGCTTTATGGACTAAAACAAAAGGTATTACTGTTTGTGAACGTTTCCTCAGAGTTCAAGCTATCTTGTTTAGTTACATACCTGAAATAGTTAATTTTCCCTTGTTTTTCATCATTTCGATCTGAATGGCCTGCATAGAGAAATACGTTCCATATAGACTTGGCATAGCCTCAGGGGCGTCTTAGGGAGTGATCATTTTTTAACAACAGGGGGGTTGGTGGATTTGCCCACAGACGTGCGAAAAAAATTCTGCCCCCCCCCCCAACTCAAGGGGTCAACATTTTTTGACCCTCGGAAGGGCCTAAAATCGTGTGCGTTAGTGTGACCTTTTGTTTGACCATTGGTGTTTAAACATGCAGACTCTAAGTACATATTAAATTTTGTAAGAAATCTAAAGAGAGGCATACATAAAAATGTTGGCTATGTTCCAGCATGTTAATCCACGTAAATTATATTTTCGCGTTCACCAGGAGTAGCAAGACATTACATCTTAAGTTTTTTTAAGGATTAGCAGAGAGGCCAAATTCTATCAAATGACAAGAAATGCCATGTCTTAACCAGTGGTAACTGAAAGCCTGGGATCAGAGTATTCATATCCCAGCAAACTGTCGTCATCTGTCGCCATGATTGGTCAGCAATGGTGACTCCTTTTTGAGTGATAACTCATTCCGTCATTTTTCGCCACTGTGTGTTAGACTCATGTGGCATAGCAATTGCTATTCCTGGTGATCTTGTGCTATAACGGCATCGTGTTTCATCTAGCGACATGTGTGAGCCACTTCACACAGGTTGACGAGGACTCATGACAATTTGCTGGGATACGTAATGCAGAGCCATTAATGAAGAGAAGGTCGAAATAACACAAGGTCTCATAAAAAAATGATAAATTTGTGAAATATGGTAAAATCTTCAAATAATTCTGGACACAAAAGGGTTAAGATTTGAAAAACCAAAATTGCTATGTTTGATAAAGTTTAGAGTTTACTTGGAAGCATACTAGCTACTGTAAGCCCTAGTCCATAATTATTAGAGGGTTTTTGGGCATGCCCCAAAGTACAATCTTGAAAATTTAGACTATTTTCCTGCTACTTTTGGTCAATTAGTACTGTAGCAAAATGACCAAGTTCACTAGGTAAGTGTTAATTGGTTTCCAAATTTGGCATTGGAGGGGCCATCCCCCTTTCCCCCTCCCCTTCCAGCACCCTTGTCAGTGACTTACGCACATTGACAGTGAAGCTGAACCTAATAAGCTGGAAATTTTATTGTAGAATGATAATTATAACTGTTACAAAACCAATTCTAAACTTGCCATATTTCCTCCCATACAAGGCACCACCCATATAAAACCAAGGCATTACAATGCATTCCTGAAAAAAACAATATCCTTAGCTTATACAACCTTTGGCTAAAGATTTTGAATTGACACATTTATTTGCATCGTTATCCATGATCTAGGATCAGACTGTCCCACTGACTTGCTGCCCACTGACGTCTTACATTGATGGAGTAGCTGTTGCATCAGCACCAGACAGGTGCATGACAGCAGCTACACAGATTCCCGCCCTCAGACCAGATGACATCAATTCAGAGGTAGGATAGTTTGGTTCAATGGACACTAAACGTAACCGTTTAATAAACGAGAGTTGAACACATACATTGAGGTTGTGGTTCCCGTTAGCATCACCCAAAAAGTGCTTGTCATCTGTCTTAGACAGGGCTTTCACATCAACATAATACGATAATACACATGGTCTGTCATTATCAAAAACATATCAATAATAATCCAATATACATTATTAATGGCTGGGTTTATCCAGGCCTATAGTCAGCATCTTTATAACTGAGAAATTCTCGTCGGCTTGGTCACAATGAGATACGATGCATAAGAGAGGCATAATGGTGATGAATTAGAGTAAGTACATAGTGCCTTGAACATATTGAACATATAATATACATTATTAGGGGATATATACATATCAGGGGCTTATTTCAATATAAATGGCAATCTCAGAAATCAATGATGTGCAGGATGAGCTTACTGGGAGCTCCTGCTATCACGGGTATTTCTCCCTGAGTTTTATTTTATTAAAACATATGATATTGTGGAGCAGTTGCAGTAATGTAGGCACTAACCTAATCAGCAATGGAGCATTGGGCCATGCTTGTCCATGCTTGGCCCAATATAAGCCGACATTGGCCCAATGTATCCTTGCTACCTGGGGATAGGTCCCTATGTCCAGCAGAGAGCTGAGCTGATCTCAGTTACCTGATAATTTGAAGCCTAAGTTATAATCAGAGATATTGAAAAGAAAAACAGGATTTATAGATTATGAAATGTAAATGAGAGAAATGTGTATTTTTACCAATATGTCTCTCTCTCTCTCTCTCTCTCTCTCTCTCTCTCTCTCTCTCTTTCTCTCTCTCTCTATCTCTCTCTGCCTCCCCATTGGCATATCTTGCTGTTTAATTCTATGTTTTAACTTCAGGGCTGCTATGTAAAATTAGAGGAATGGATCGGAAACATTGCTGCAATCCTCCTTGGGATTGCCTTTGGCTTTGTTGCCATTGAAGTAAGTGTCTTTTCATACTTATATATGAAGTTGGATAATCACATATCAGGTTATTGACCTGTGCCTAGTTTTGGTGGCTTCATTTGCTGTCACAGGCTGGGAGAATCTGCGGCACCGAGGGCAATGGGGAGTTGGCTGAGTTGGGTGATCATCAAGATCAGACTTACATTTAGGGAAGGTTTAGGACCCCCCCCCCCCCACCATGACTGAGTCAGAAAGGAGTCAGTCACTGTAGGTTGACTCCTTCATTTCTAAAGGGGGGAAAGTGGGTTTAATTTTAAATTGAAAAAGTAGACCCTGACCAATATAGTACACCAACGCCCTAAAATCACTACAAAAAGTTTGATTTTGATGTAAATATCCGGACATGTATTTCTCCCCACTTATCTACCGATTCCCCTATAGTAGGTTGACCTATGAACTGATGTGTGCATGATTTTGTATTGTTTTCTTATTGTGCTTTTATTGTTTTCAGGTGTTTGGAATCATATTGGCTTGCTACCTGCGAATGCAGCTCAAGAAAGGATACGAAAATGTCTAGGGCCTTTTTCAGGGCGAATGGGCCAGAAGAGAAAATTAATTCTTGTGTAGATCTTTTTTTTTCGAAATTGAAATATGAGATATTAAAAAGAAACTTTTCCTACCTTGGTGGAAAGGTTCTTTTTCTTTATAATGTGATATCATCTATACCCTTTCGTCATTATGATGCATTAACATTTAAGGAAGCTTATGATATATTCAGAAAGTTTTGTGAATAATATTGGTTTCCAAATGAAGTGAGTGTACATGTAATTTCAGGGACATTTCTTGAGTGTAAAGATGTGGTGCAATTCTAAAATAAATACTCATCAGACTTGAATCCTAACAAATAGTCTGTCTGGAAGGTTTTCTTTGGGATATGGCAAAACAGCAAATCTGACTTCTCCAGAACACCTCCTGGGACTTTAATGAATTACACCATATTCTGGGGAGAGACTTTGGAGGCTATCCTCAGGCATGCATGTTTACTTTCAAAGCGAGAGCAGACCCTGGTGAGAATTATGATTTGAACTCTCTTCGTGAATGTTGACTCTCCTTGACCTTGAGAATTTCCATCCTGATACATCCTTTGTAAGTCTTATCTAAGTAGTATAGTATGTATCGGAACGGGACTATAGTTAAATTGGGTCAAACAGTTGAACTGAGCACTGTAAAACCAGGACCAAATAAAACTGTATAAAAAAAACAAAAAAAACTACAGGATATTACTCACTGGGGATGCAGCCAATCAGAGGCCTCCATTGGGTCAAGTGACCTGGACCCCCCGTGGTGAGCACCTCATTTGCATAATAGGCCATGCCCCCTTAGCCAATCAGACCCCTTATTTATATAATAGGCCACACCCCTTTATGCTAATGAGACCTCATGTAGTCACGTGACCACTTGTTTATAAACAAGGGGTGGGGTTAATTATGCATAAATGGTCTGAGTTTTTCTCGAGAAGAAATATTTAAGCATTGGTAAATTTTACTATTGTATACCTTTTTTTGATGAGAGGACAAAATGAAGAAAGGCAAGCTAAAAGCTTGCCAAAAAAAAATTTTGTGGCCTTTAGTTTGTTTTTAAGGCAAGTTAAAAGCTTGCCCAAAAAAAAAAAAAAGTTACTCTTTACATAACATAGTCGAATATCGGAGAGGATCAAAACAGAACCAACACATTGAGGTGTACACATTCAACTTTTGTTTGTCATAATTCAGACTGTATATGGTGTATTCTTGGTGTACAAATTCTGAGCAAGTACCCTCTTGAAATGAAGGATAGGTGTAAGCCATATTTCCCATCCACATCTCATCGATATTACAATTGAAATCCACTGAAGAACTATATCAAGTACTCCATTCAGTTTGTCTGGATGTGATACTTCTCAGTTGAGCAATCGTCAGTGTCTGCGTTAGCTGTAGTTGCACCAGCACAATCTTCTCCAGTGTGAGGGTGATAATGATCATCATCAGCAGCAGCAGCAGTATCAGCAGCAGCAGCAGTAGTAGCAGAACCATAGGACATCGGTAAGTAGTAAGGACATGTATAAGACTCACCGTCAACAGTAGCACCATCGTCAACAGCAGTAGCAGCAGCAGCAGGCAGAGTAAACGCTACACCACGCGGGTCTTAAACAAAAGCAGCTGCGATAGCATCTTGAACAGTAGAAAAAGAAGCTGAAGTCTTGGTTCTTTTTATCTCCCTCAAGAGCTGTAGTGTAGCTGGTCTTTTACTCATGGTGAGGGTTAAAGAGAAAGTGTGATTGAATGAAATTTTCAAAAGCAGGAGCATGTGTAGCGGCAGGAGCAAGTGCAGCGGCAGCACCAGCAGGCGCATGTGTAGTAGGAAGATGTGTAGCAGCAGCAGCAGCAACAACAGCAGCAGCAGCAGCAGCAACAGCAGTAGCAGCAGCAGCAGTAAGTACAACAGCAGCGACAGTAGTAGCTAGTAGTAAGAGTAGCAGCAGTGACAGCAGTAGTAGTAGCAGCAGTAACAATAACAGCAACAGAAGCAGTAGCAGGAGCAGTAGCAGCAACAGGTGTAGAAGTAACTGCAACACCAGTAGTAGAATAGTAGGTGGAGGTACAACAGCGTAGTAGGTGTAGGAAGTAGCAGCAGCAGCAGCAGCAGCAGCAGCAGTAGTAGTAGTAGCGACAGGAGTAGTAGTAGAAGTAGTAGTAGCGGCAACAGCAGCAGTAGCAGTAGATGATAATCATAGTAGTAATAATAGTAGTAGTACTAGTAGGTGTAACAGAGAAAATATCAGTATTACCCCTGTAGGCTACTTGGAGAGTTACTAACACCCGGCGCCAGTACTGGCTAAAAAAAACTCTCATTTCCAGTAAGTCTTTCTTTTCATATGAAGTTATAACTTGTCTCTTGTGTTGCTCACAAGTGGTCATTGAAGTACAGTGCTAAAAATTTGGAATTAAGTAGGTACCTAATTGGGAGAAGTCAGTCTGTGTAACATGAGTAGCTACCTGGTGTATTATTAGAATACTAACCATATTCGGGTTAAAATTATTGTTACCACTTCATTCCACCAACATGCAAGCAGTAGTTGTTCTGGTAGCGCAAATTTTTGGATCGATTTTTAAGTTATTTTCAACGCCTAAGTGGTGCGGAGTGTTAAACCTTATATAGAGCAAAAAAAAAGGTGATTTTAAAATTTTTTCTTATTCTTTTTGTGGGTGACTCCCCAATAACAACACACGGTTCGTTGTCCTAAATCAGGAAAGCAAATTGTATGTAGCTGTCAGCTACTACAAGGGTAAAAACGTCATCCACGAGACCCCAAAAGACTCCAACACAGGTCGGTGTGACACTTTCAGCCAAGGGGGCTAAAAGAAATGGGTTACAAAAAAAAAGAGATTATCCTTGAATTTCTTGATAGAATTTGGTTGAGATGTGGTTTTATATGTCGTGTATGAAGGTGTATATACTTTGTGTAGATATGTTGTGTAAATAGGTGTACAGGTAGATAGAAAGAAAGATAAATAGATAGATGGTGGTGAATGATTTAATTAAACCATTGTCTTAAAGTAACTTAAGATGGCGCCACTGTTTCTATTTGAGATAACCATTTCACCAATGAAACATGTATTTCATTGCAATAAATTCAACTTTGTGTGTAGACTTTTGATCATAGTTTAATGTTGTCGAGTAGTATCCATGATAATTAACCTCTGACTTATGGTTTTACATCAATAACATCCATCTTTTACTGTCCTATTAAACTCCCTGTGTAGTAAATAATGATACTTACATTGTTGGTGCAAAAAAAAGTTTTTAGTCTATATAGTCTTACAGTCATATATACTCTTCATACTTTACATTCTCACCTTACACTCAGAGTTTGACACGTTTTTCATAGGTAACACTTGAAAGAAAAGAAGCGATTTATTTTATCTCCCCTTAGTATGTTGCACACACAATGTGTGAATTCATGCTTGTTGCTATCACAATATTTGAATGAATAAGTACAAATAAAAGTAAAGAAAAAACACGAAAGGTGGCGCCACTCACTCATTACATCTTACATTTTACTAGAAATAGGAAGTATTTTTTTGAATTCTACTTGACCTTAGGTAGAGCGTTGTAAGATTGATGGTGATTATTGGTGATCAACATTATATGTACTATAGATATATCAGATTTATAAGTTAATGTGTTGATAGAGTGTACCAGTAGTAATTAATAATGAACATTATAATAATTATAACAATAAATATGGAATAACCAAGAAGACATTGGGTTTGGTGAGAATTGACTTTGTCAATATCAATCCTATACATGCCTTTATTAAATAAGACAATAATTTACAATACAATACAATAACATAGCAATATATAGACATAACAATATAATACAATATAATAGTAATATATACAAATAATCAATCACAGTAAGTTTAAAATTTCCAGCACCACCCAGCGTGGTGTATGCTGTCCGAGTATATGAAGCCAATTGACCGTTAGTTCAACAGCTGGAGCTTATATACTGGAGGAAATGTTATGTGTGACGTCATAGAAAATCATGCGCCCTGGATAAAGTAGTACCAACATATCACTCATTAATTATATATATATACCTGGGGGTATATAGTCCCATAAGTTAATGTGTTGATAGAGTGTACCGGAAATAATTAATAATGAACATTATAATAATTATAACAATAAATATGGAATAACCAAGAAGACATTGGGTTTGGTGAGAATTGACTTTGTCAATATCAATCCTATACATGCCAACAACCGCCAAACACAATGTAACACATTCCATAAGCACAAGGTCAAATCATTACATCTAAAGCTAGCAAGCTGTCCTTAGATTCATGTAAGTATTTAAAAATAACATTAGATTTCCAATTAGCTCGCCTCATAATATCTTGGACACTCAGGCCTGCATTTTTTAATAAGGTAGCTCCACCATGCCTAAGAGAGTGGGTGGAAACCCTACCAGACAAACCACACTGAAAAGCAATAGACTTTAACCTCGTATTCACATAGTTATATTGCAATGGACTAGATTGAATGGAAAACAGAAATCTGTTATGTTTACAGGTTTTTACACATTTCTTAATATATCTAGCCGGGCACAAGTCTGAACTATCATCTCTTTTAAGATACACAACATAGGAAGATTTGCCAAATTGGTCAGTTTTCGATGAGACAACTCTAATTTCTATACAATCAGAAGAAACCTTAACGTTCTTCTTTAGAAAATTATGTGGTGAATGAAATACATGTCCTATCCTAAACACACCTCTATAACACAAAAGAATGGCAGACCAAAATACCACATCTTCCAAGGAATCCAAACTTAAGTTTGGATTTAATTTGAACCATATCGCTAGGACTCAGAGGGTAGGTTGTACTACCAGACCCCTTACACATCCTCTCTATCCCATCAAGGGTTTTCTTTACCACAAAATTACCACTATAATCAATATAACCTTTTAATTTCTGGTAATACCACACCGCAGACAAATAATTCCTGACTGAAATAGGTTTCATAAAATCAGACAGGTACACACAATATAAGGAAGCTTGAGATGGAGAACACGGAAAAGGGGTAAAATTAAATTTCTTACAAAATTTTTTGTACCTACTAAGCTGCTGTCTACGAGTTCTACGAGTGGCTTCAGCTACACCCCTATACAAGAATTTTTTCCTTCTCCTCTCCAACTTCCTGAGGTCTGCAATCATAACAACACATGTTATATTCAATCAAAACATTTTTGCATTTAATTGGGACACCTTTGTAATTTAGCCTAGACAAATGGTCAGCTAAAATATTATCCCCAGACCTAATATATGTAGAATATATTTCAATATTATGAACAAAACATAGCCAGAAAATCTCTCTTAACCAAGCCATGCACAATTTATTCTTGGATCTACCGGTATTTAACATAGCCAAGACCTGCATGTTGTCCGTGATACAATGAACTCTAGTGTTACTATTTAAACTCTTTCAACCATCGTTTCAGACCCACCATAACAGGATAGAGCTTGTATACATTAATATTCCTGTGGTGAATCTTGAGATTATCCAACTTAGGGGCCGGAGTAAAATGATCAACACACTCTAGCATAGGGTTAGTATCATTCCAAGTACCATACAAATAATCTTTACCAAACCAGGCGCCAAAGCCCTGTATAGAGGAATCTGAATACATAGGGGTACATGCATTATCATTTAAAATGATACTTCTACAGTTGAGAATTCTACAAAGGTCCCTCCACCACAACAAATCCTTCTGAGTTTCCTCGTCTAGTCTAATAACACCTCTATTTTTAGCTCTGGCACAGAGATCAAACAGCCTTCTGCTAAAAGTTCTACCACCACATACTACTTGTGAACAGAAAGACATTAAACCACCAATTTTCTGGAGGGTCTTTTTGGATACAAATTTTTTACCTAAACATTCATTAAGGACTAGACTCATCTTGTCTAATTTCTTCTGAGGTAGAGACAGTTCCATACTAGTGGAATCAATGGTTATTCCCAGGAATACACATACCTGACTAGGTTCAGTCACTTTTTCCTTCGACACAATAAAACCCATATATTCCATACATTCAATAAGGATATTCCTCTTACGTAAACACTCCTCCTCAGTTTTAGCAATGACAATAAAATCGTCTAGGTAATTAACTATCTTATCAACACCATAAAATTTTGCTACTGCAGTCAAAAAATCAGATATTCTATTAAATATATACGGAGCACATTTCAAGCCAAAGGTTAAGCGATTACTCTCAAAAAATTCCTCTCCATCACCAAAGTTCCAACTGAAACCTTGATAGCCCACATGTGGACCATACACATTGATACTTCTGTAGGCAGATTTCAAATCTACCACACACATAAAGTCATTCTTATCCAGTTGACATCTAACCGTGTTTATGGAGTTATAAGAGAAGCTTCTAGACGTAGTGTCCATAAAGTTATTAATAGATATCCCTGCAGGCATGCTACAATCAGTGATAGGTCTTAGTTTACCATTAGATTTTTCCACACCACCTAACGAGTGAATACACTTTGGTTTATAAATTGTCTTTGTAACTAAGCCCTGGGACAACTCGTCCTCAATAATATCACACATTTCGCTATAGAATTTACCTTCTACAATAGACTTATAATTTTTACACTCATAAGCCGTACCACAGCCTGGGTCAACTATTTTGAACCCCTCAGTAAAACCACACCATAGGAAATCAGATTCCACCTGGTTAATATTTATGATATCTGACTGTCTCAGATAACTAGCTAATCTGCAAGGTAAAATTTGAGCTTTTCTACCATAGATGAAATGCTCACACTTGCAAATACCATTGACACAACTATCATAAACCCTGATGCTGGGTCTATTAACACATTCCACTGTAAACAATGGTTCGACCTCACCCTGTACTGGGCCACTATAAGTCATAAAAAGATTCTTGTCAAATACACAAGATATATGAATATCATTTTCATTATTTTCACCCGAAATGATAGGAACGGGAGGCTCAGGAGGATCTACCGTATGTACTATATTAAAACCAGGCATCAATATATCAGATTTTAACATAGGACCCTGCCTAAGACCAAAACTCTAGTCCTTCTTATTCTTCTGGCACCTATCCTTGCCATGGCTAGACAAACCACAAACATCACAGGCATGTCGATACCTACATGGGTCCTCCTTACACCCCTCCGCCCTGTTAAAATTATAACAAGTGCGGCTAGACTGCTTGGATTTGAAGCTTTTTGGTTTGGCTACACCTGCCTTCTGGGCCTGAACCGTTCCGTCATAGGATAAATGTTTAAGAATATCTTCACTTCTAACATCACTGAAAGACTCTACACCATCAGAATTTGCTCTGTTCTTAACAGATGAATCGTATGTCACTACGGCCTTGAGAGTGTATATCTTGGTTGAGGATTTTTCCACCAACACCTCTATGTGTTTAACTACATCAAAGACATCCTCCCCCTCCTCTATCAATTGTTTCATCATTCTTACGTTAACCAACAGCAATTTCCCAATACTATCAAGCTTCTCACCCTTTTTAAGAAAATTCTTTTGGTCAAACATACCTCTAGCTCTGTGTGCATGACGACGACCATTCCTAGAGGAGATTGAACCTGTAGATGTAGATGAATTAGATGAAATGCTACGGTAAGACGATGATCGACTCGTGGATCCAAGATGGCGCCGCGTTTTCCTGTTGCTATGGAGCCCGCGGTAGTCAGGTGACCGCTGTCGGACACGCCCCCGTTGCTTGGTTACTGCGTCGTCAATCGAATGTTTACAAACATCGCCACGTGCTCGAGCTGTCTTTGTCTCGCCACCCGCTGTAGTAGTTGTACGATTCAGCGCCTGCCCATCCAATAGGAACTTGATATCTGCTAACTGCCTTTCCATACGAGCAGTATGATCCTCCAACTCCCCAATGGTCTGGCCAACGGCTGAATCCAATGTAACCCCTGTAGCAGTTGGGGAAGATAGCCCTTGGCCACCCCATTGGATCTCACACCGCTCGAATTCCTCGAATTGGCTATATTTTTAGTTTTCTTAGGTGACTTCTTGGTTTTAGACCTTGGTCCGCCACCAGCAGTTCCTTTCCTACCCATAGTGTAAAGGTAGATACCGTATTTACTCGACAAACCGGAAAACCAGTTTAAAATTTCCAGCACCACCCAGCGTGGTGTATGCTGTCCGAGTATATGAAGCCAATTGACCGTTAGTTCAACCGCTGGAGCTTATATACTGGAGGAAATGTTATGTGTGACGTCATAGAAAATCATGCGCCCTGGATAAAGTAGTACCAACGTATCACTCATTAATTATATATATATACCTGGGGGTATATAGTCCCATAATATTAAAAATTTGGGCTAGGTGGTGCCGTTTTACTCGGGTCACTCTTACACACCTTTTATGTGTCTTTTCCCTCACACATCACTATATAAAGAGATTACCGTCTAGGTCGTATGGCGCCACCCACTCATTACATTACTCCATCGTTTTACTCGCGTCACTCCACATTTTTGCCTTACACACCTTTTATGTAGCTTCTCCCTTGCATATCACTATATAAAGAGACTAGCATGAAGGCAGTAGTGGGGTGTTCATGGTAGTAGTGCCTTCCTCCTGTTGTCAAATGATATGCACAAAGATAAACTACTGACACCTTCTCCTCCTTCATCCTCTTTCATGTGGCATCACCTCCAAAATCATCCTTTAAATATTTTTTTTATTAAAATTTTATACCCAGTAAAAACCCACCCCTGTCCCAAAGGGACAGGGTGAGTTTACTAATTAAAATAAATAATAATTTTTTTTGGGGCAAGTTTTAGCTTGCCTTAAAATCAAACTAAAGGCCACAAAATATTTTTTTTTGGCAAGCTGTTAGCTTGCCTTTTTTTATTTTGTCCTCTCATCAAAAAAAGGTATAAAATAGTAA
Source organism: Acholoe squamosa (assembly GCA_949317995.1). Taxonomy (NCBI): domain Eukaryota; kingdom Metazoa; phylum Annelida; class Polychaeta; order Phyllodocida; family Polynoidae; genus Acholoe; species Acholoe squamosa. The sequence goes on from OX439044.1 coordinate 66,052,504, forward strand.
AATTTACCAACGCTTAAATATTTCCTCTCGAGAAAAACTCTTTTATGCATAATTAACCCCACCCCTTGTTTACAAACAAGTGGTCACGTGACTACACCATGTGATCAAGGGGGTATGGCCTATTATAGAAACCATGTGGTTAAGTCACTTGGCTAGATCACGTGTTGTTTACAAACAAGGGAGGTCACGTGGTTGGGCAACCCCCATTTACATAATCGGGTCATGTGACCTAGACCATTAGCCAATCAGAGACCTCCATTTGGAAATCACTCCACAGGGGGTCTAAGTCACGTGATCAAGGGAACGTGGTCTATTATCCAAATGAGATCTCATTAGCATAAAGGTGTGTGGCCTATTATGCAAATGAGGTCTCATTAGCATAAAGGGGTGGCCTATCATGTAAATGAGGGGTCACATGACCAAATGGAGGGCTCTGATTGGCTAAGGGGGTGTGGCCTATTATGCCAATGAGGCGCTCACCACATGGGGTCCAGGTCATGTGACCCAATGGAGGCCTCTGATTGGCTGCATCCCCAGTAAGTATTATCCTGTAGTTAGCTATAGTCCCGTTCCGATCCATACTATACTACTGTAGTAGTAGTATCACTGAAAAAAGTCTTCCTGACAAAGTGACATGTATACCCATCTTAACTTGATTTGACACAGAGAGCACACATCATTGGAACATGTGCACATATGTCACCATGACAACTGTAGCACACAGTAATCCCATATGATTTGACATGCCTTTAAATGCCATGTCATCTGAGAGTTGTCTAGACTCACGGTCATGTCGAAGGCACTTGACATGTGGTGGTTTGATATACATAATTGTTCTAGGATATTCCACTAAATGGGGCAAACAACCATTTTGGTACCAGGATTAATCACTACCAAGAAGTACTACCAACACTTAAGACGTTTGATGTATCTGTGTCATTTTGTTTTCATGAAGAATAGATCACTAGGTCTGTAAATACTATCAATGAATGGTAGTGAATTCTATTTCATTGATAAATTTGCATTTGTTATTGAATATCAAAATAGACACCCACAATCCTGAATTCTTCAACTGGCATGGAGAGGTTAGACACCTTGTGTGTGGGTCAGTGAAAATACCAAAAGATTATATGCTAACCCACAGTCTATAATCTCAGTATCTTCATTACATGGAGACAGATGGCATTGCCTTAGGCCTTAGTGTTGCAGGCCTGTGAGACAATGATATCCAGTGGCGGATACAGGGGGGGGGCGAACGGGCCTTGCCCCCCCCCAAAAAAAAAAAAAAAAAAAAAAAAGAGGAAGAAGAAGAGGAAGAGAGAAGAAAGAGGAGAAGGAGAGGGAGACAGAACATGGTGTTCCATATACCATTAGAAAGCTTAGATCATAAGGATGCTAACTGTTGGCTTCTTATATAGATGTAATGAAAGCTGATTTTTTTCCAGAATTTTAAAAGAATTATTTCTCTTCTCAAGGGTTCAAATAAACCTTCCAGTGACCCCCCCCCCGCCCTCCACACACACACATACACACATTCACACCCTGTCCCTCCAAGTATGTCTGGTCCATTACATGTACGTGTGACTTGCACTTTGCTGTTACAGCACATCAACGAGACTGTGTATGAAGTGTGACAATGGGGGGGGGGGGGTCTGGGGGCATGCCCCAAGGAGAACTTTTTAACAACCTAGAACAGAAATGATGCATTCTGGTGCATTTTAGCCTGCCATATCTCTGATAACCATGCTCATCTCCACCAAATAAAAAGGGAAGTTGATGCACATGAATGCATCTTTCAACTTGTCTGGTCCATTCTGTGTCTTTCTTTTATGGAGGGGGGGGAGGGGGTGACCTTGGTATAGTTTTGAGCTGAGGATATTTATGCAACAGAACACCATTTGACCTCCAGGATTCCAAAATTTTCCTGGGATATCCTCAGACCCACCACCTACAATGAGGATTGCAACTCAATGTATGTTTACTTTTAAGGGCCAAGTTGAATATGTATATTGTGGTATGATTGTGAAAATGCAATCAGAAAGCACTGGTTCAATTATTGAGTTTCACAATTTTCTTTGGGAGAGAAGAGGTGGGAGAGCATACATGTATGTAAATATGGTGTGCCAGAATGCCACAGAATGCACCATTTCAAGTCTTATATTTTAAAATCTCCAACCCCCAAACTTTTAAATATTTGGGAGTGAAGCTTATCACAAATTTTCCATTCTATGTGGTGTTCAAAAATGCACCAGAATGAAAATTTTGTAGAGATCGTCAAGGTGATTTGTTTATATACTGTATGGGAGGACATACATATCACCTTTCCTTCAGGATATTTAACATTAAAACAGATTTCTTATCTAAAATTGTATAGACTTGACACTTAATATGTTCAATTAGAATGCATCAGAATTCACCATTTCAAGTATTAAGCCTTAAAATTTTCTTGGGGGAGCATGCCCCCAAAACCCCCTATTTGACCGCTGCGCTTCGCTTGCGGTGCTCAGGACCATGTAGTATCTCACCACTTTCACTAGGTCTTGGCCCCCCCCCTCTACAGAATCCTGGATCCGCCACTGATATCACCTGCCTTCTATTATAGGCCTGCCTTGATTGAACCATTGGTAGATAGCTATTAACTGCTCTTGACCCTTACATAATTGTCTCACAGTATTACCTAGCACTCAGGTGAATGGATCAGAAATATGTGACGTGTCTTCTTTACGCAAGTGGAGTTGACGAACCAAATATGAGAGTGTCAACCTCATTTGGCATGCCTTCATATATGTCATGTGGGAGACAAATTCTGACCTGTGCAGTATGCATCAAAGCGATCAGTGTTCTTCTCTCTGTGTAGTGCTCAGACTCCGCCAGTGCTGCTACTACTTGGTGAGTGAGTGAGTAATAGATGTTTAACGCCATTTCGACAACTAAGGTCATATTCATGGCGAGAACTACATTACACAATTTCACAGAGGAATGTGTCAGTGCCCGCGCATATGTGCACCACACACATCCTGAGGGGATAGTAAAGAGGAGATATAGACCCTTTTAAGTGGGCTAGGGAAGCCCGTGCTACTACTTGTACCTAGGTACTGATGCCATGGGGAAAGATATACATTTAGACTCTTTGCATCATATCATCCTTCCAAGGTGAAGATGGGCTGTACTTTTAGTAAAATCCTGGTTTAAATGCTGTAGATCAAGCGTAGATATGATTATTCAATACTCAGAGGCATCAGTGGAATACCCTACCTATCTAAACCTATTAAAATGTCTATAGAGGATAGGCAGAATTACCTCAATCAGCAATGGAGCAATGGGCCATGCTTGTCCATGCCTGGCCCAATATAAGCCGACATTGGCCCAATATAAGCCGACATTGGCCCAATGTATATCCTTGCTACTTAGGACACCCCCTCATTGCCTTGCTGTAAGCATGAGAGATTAAACTGCATCTGATCACAAATTATGTGACTGCTTCTGGTTATTTTCAAAGAAGTAAGTTGATTTTCATAGCTGAACTAAATATCTTTGATCCCTTTGAATATTTCATAAAGTTTGGCGTCTACATGAATGAAAATGTGGAAATGATCGAGAATGTATCTCACTGTTGAATCAGCATCAGAATAAAATGATGTGGAAAATGTATTTGGACTTTGTTGGGATTTTTTATACTATTCAGACATGGTAAATAAAGATATTTTTGCAGTTCTCAAAAGGCCTGGTCTTTTTGTGAAAAGAAATGCCATTTTAACATTCAGGGTTGAAAATAATTAAAACAACTGAAACACTGAAATTGGCCACCTAAATATGGGTTTTGTATGGAAAGGTACACGTAGTTTAACTTTAAACTCCTTGAGATCAATGGCATTGATCAGCTGTTGATATAATTGAAATCTTTTTGTTTATTTCATGTCGAATTAGTTAGAAATGGTCATAATCTTATTTCACTAGGGACATCATGTTTTTGGGAGAGGTTAGGGAGTGGTTCCTTGTTTACAACAGAGCTGAGATTTCTAGGGTGAATTCTGACCTCCCCCCCCCCCCTTTAGAGGGGTCTGAAATATTTTTAGAGCCCCCCCCCCCCCCCGCTAAATTGTTAAATAATGACCATCCCCTTATCACAACAGCTCTTGTAAAAAGCAAAGGTTCCCCTCTATTTCGATCCTGTAAGTTAACTTGTAACATGATCAATAGCAACTCAATGACTGGATCACTCATCTGCTCATGATCATGATCTGTCCCCATGACGTCACGCACAGTGGGAGGATCCCCCTCTCACGTCTATAAATAGCACCCATTACGTCACCACACCTTCCCGCCACGCTCATACGAGTCAGGGGAGGCACGTGATGTTGAGGTGTTCAGATCAGCACTGCCACTCACCCTACCCGGTCACAAGGCCTCCCAAGGCCTCCACTCACCTGCCACACATAAACACATGCTGAGGACCACTAGTCTCTATTAGAGCACACCAGGGCGGCCAGCACTGCACACCGGCTGTGGATAGATATAGAATTAGAATTTTGTGCTAGAGATTTATAGGAGAAAGGAGATCATTCATCATGGCTGGAGGATTATCGTGTGGGTCAAGGATGGCCAAATTCTTCCTCTTCTTATTCAACATCATCTTCTGGGTGAGCAAAATGGGTTATTATTTGGTTGGTAAAAAAGAATCTCTATGTATTTAGTGAAGTGTCAACCTACATGTCTTCCTAGGGGAAGGGTGCCTAGGTCATTATGACATTGTGTGCAGACGTGGCCTTTTATATATCGAATGGGTTAAGTTGGGGTATAATAAAACTCCTCAATTTGATGACATGGCCTTTTCTTTAATTGGACATGTGGCATGGGCCTAAGTGACATTAGACTTAGAGGAAGAATAAGTGACATGACATAGCATATCATCTTTTAACAACGGGGGGGGGGCAAGGCCTGCATGATACATGTTTATACCACTATTCTGGCACTTCCGGTGGTTTTATATGCGATATATACGTGGTATATTCTGCATATACCACCCTTGTGCGTTTTGAGAATTTTTGGTATATACTTTTTCGGGGTCAAGTTGGACTTAGAATATTTTTGGAAATTATGGCAGCTATGCAAAGTTAATCTAGCCATTTTCCATATTGAAAAATCGTGCCAACTCGTATGAGAATTGAACCCCGGCCGCAGTGGTGGTAGGCGAAGGCCTTAGCCATAGCGCCACACTGAACGGTGATGAAATCCAATGCGAAAATAAATAAGTTCTAACCTGCTATGTTTCCAGTCAGTTTTCGTATGGAATCCAACCATGACATGTTATAATATTGAAATCCCAAGAAGTTTTCGATCCATAGACGAGGAATGCGTGCTAATTTTCTCCATTTTCTTCGATATAAATAAGAATCCATTGATTTTTCCATCGTAAGCGCGTCGCGGCCCGGTTAGCTCTATGCGAAGCCATTGTTTTTGTTCCTTGCCGGGAGAGGTACCGCTGTGTATACAGTCACTTTTCGTAATGAATCCAGCCATGACACGTCTTCAAAATAAAACATACATATCCTTAGATAGTCTAGATGATCCCTCCATACGTATTATGTCCAATATATTCAAAATAAAGGAGAATCCATTGATTTTCCCAACGTACGCGAGTCGCTGTCCGGCCATTCCCACCCGCCTCCTTGTTCGGCGAAAGTGTGTCAGGGGCCCGGATGTAGATATAGGTCATCCGCTCGCCGTACGAGGAAGACGCCGAAAATGTCGGACCCGTTTAGAAAATCAATGGATTCTCCTTTATTTTGAATATATTGGACATAATACGTATGGAGGGATCATCTAGACTATCTAAGGATATGTATGTTTTATTTTGAAGACTTGTCATGGTTGGATTCGATACGAAATGTGGGTGTAAACACGGCGGTACCTCTCCCGCAAGGAACAAAAACAATGGCTTCGCGCAGAGGGCTGACCCGGGCCGGATCGCTTGCACTTACAAAATGTCTTCGCCTGGCTATATTCTTTGGATTTCAGGTAAGAAATTAATACAAAATGGAGGAAATCGTGGTATAAACCTATTAGTTGATGGATGTCGGGGCCCACGGGCTGTATATGCTGTATATACCCTCGCCGCTCCGCGGCTCAGGTATATACAGCATATACAGCCCTAGGGCCCCGACATCCATCATCTATTAGCTTAATAGTAGACGGAACCATCGCTAAAGGAGCGAATGAATATGAATATATCAGGGCCCGGTTAGCTGGGTAACATGTATAGGTGGGGTCAAGAGGACGCTTTCAGACATGATTTTGCATGTTTGGCTATATATATATATATATATATACACACACACATACATACACACACACATATATATATATATATATATATATATATATATATATATATATATATATACAGTATAGCTCTCTAGAGAAGAGTTCAAAACCTCACCTGCTAGTTCCTATATATATATATATATATATATATATATATATATATATATATATATATATATATATATGTACAGTATAGCTCTCTACAGCAGAGTTCAAAACCTCACCTGCTAGTTCCTATATTGTAGACATTCTTATTGTTAGTTTTTTTAGTTCATGAACACAATATGATAAACAGATCAAGTAGCTAAATTCTGTCAACATGACTTCTGTTTGGCCATATTGAATAGAGAGACTTCATAAATAGAATTGGTATAACAACATCTATAGAGCTGTTGGTGCACTTCTTTATCAAGGAAGAAGGTGGTGTGATAAGGGAGTGGTCATTATGTATTAACCGGTGGGGGGGGGGGGGTTGAGAGGGAAATATAGATTTCAGACTCCTCCTGAGGGGGAAGGGGGGTTTAAAAGATTTTGAGCCCTCTTACCAGGGTGTAAAAATTTAAGATTTTTTTTTACAAAAAAAGCCCCGCAAAAAAAAAAGACCATGAAAACTCTCCAAATCTCCAGCGCAGGGGACGCAAAAAAATTTGACTGCCATCAAGACCACTCGCTCAGCCCTATAATTTTAACTATTGACTGGCCCATGTCAAATTTAAGAAAGGGCTTTGTCACATTTCACTATCATTCCATTTCCATGTGTGACATGCATACCTATTTCAAGAAAAGGGGGTGTCACCCCTTTAGTTTTGCAGTACAGGCCTATCATGATGCTTTGACTTTCATGCTGCATGCCCTGGGTTTCCTGTACAGTGGTGCCCTGAGGGTTTTACCCTCTGGGCACCAGAGTACTTCACTTGTCATATTGCTATCATTTTATCAAGCAGACTCAGGGGAACTGTATTCTTACAGGTCTTTGATCCTAACCGGACAAAATAAGATATTGCAATCCTCTAGTAATTGTGGTAAGGCATCATGCAGTTATAAAAACTTGATGGACTTGTAAACTAACATTGACATGGGCACCTATGTCAGGACATGGGTAGTTTGGGCGACAACGGAAGAGAGGCATTATCAGTGATCTGTATTATCAAATAATGGGACTAGGACATTTCTTAGAATCGACAATGGACATTTGGAAATCCCCCCCCCCCTGCCCCCACCATATCCTCACACGTCCTACTCATACAGTGGCCGACTTTTGATATCATGAGTGGTTTCTTATCAGTCATATGATGCCGGTATGTAGGTTTAGCTGTATGTGTATATAAATATACACCACGTAATTCAGCCATCTGGGGTCTAATTGTCTACATGCGGGTCATCAGAAATATGTCTAAATATATAGCTTATTAGTCTGTGTCCTGTTCAGAAAAGTAGCTCTGCACGACCTAGAGAGTGATCATGAAGTTCACCCCCCGCCCAAGGGGCTGAAAATTGCGCGTAAACAAGCCTTTCTTGTATGTAGTAACGTGCAGGCTTTTTCGCTGAAAAGAGGGGCTGAAAGATTTTGCCCCCCCCCCCCTCCCCATCAAGGGGTCAAGAAAAAGTCACCCCCCCCCCCTTTTCAAAAACTTCCTTGTACTAGACCTTTCACCAATGTATGAAATGTCTCGACATTTGTTGTATTCTGCCTGTGTGATATGCAGTAGATGGGCTCACACCTCAGCTGATCATAAAATATGACACAAGATGTTGGATCATTTCCCCAGAAAATGATATCATTTAGATATGCAAGTGTTATAACAGACCCTGTCTCACCTTTTATAGATGGTTGGGCTTTCGTTAAAAAAAAGGTAGTAGCAGGGCATATCCAGGATTTGGAAAAGGAGGGCGCGCGGCCAAAAAGCAGTGGTGCACCCTCAATTTTCGAGCTTCATTTGGAGTCCAAAATAATCAACTTACAAACTCTTACCTATAGACAAAAAGTAGGGGGCGCGCGCATATCTGCCACTGTTTTATAGTGCTTATCAGTCACACTGCCATGAATCATACCGCAACTGAGGTCAAGAGGCTGTATGGTGGTGGCCGTGAGAGTGCTCGCCAGCACTCCAATAGAGCATTGTGCCTACCTTCCAGGGATATATCAACCCGTAGCGTCGGCATGATGCATAGATATAGCCCTGGCGAGTTACTAGGCTGCATTCATGCATCATGCAATGATGCATTAATGCATGAGCAGGCCTTATAGGGTTAGCCCCTATGGGAATAGGCACATCTATGGGAGTGATCAATTTTTAACAACAGGGGGGCTGGTGAGTTTGCACGCAGATGCGCGAAAAAGATTTCCAACCCCCCTCTTGATAGGGTAAAATTTTTTTTACCCCCCCCCCCCATGAAGGCCAAAAATGGTGCTCTCTTACCCTATAGTAATGCGCAGGGTTTTCCACTGAAAACAGGTGAAATTATTTTGACCCCCCCCCCCCATCAGAGGGGTTGAACCCCCCCCCCCTCAAACCCACCATCCCCCCCCCCCAGGTTGTTAACAAATGATCACTCCCTAACCTGGGTACACGGTCCACTGCTTTTGTTTTCTGTTTATATGAGTTAACTTGTTGCCGGGTTGACTCTACCTTGTGTAGTTCCATGTTGTTCTACTGAATCCTTCCTGATTCTTTACTAAAGAAGTGGGGCATCTATTAACCATTCAAAAGCCGCATAGTGTTTTAACCTATCCTACCACCGATTTAAAATGGTTATACAACTACAACGTCTATGTAAGGGTGGTCAATCCATAAAAGCTATGTACCTTGTTTAGATCCAATGTTTGAAATGACTGAGTCAAGTACATATTTTGTTCATCATCATCAGTGGGATTTCCCCTTCTTGTCTACGTAGCGCCATTCAGAGTGTTGCGTGACTTGTTGCAATTGGGGAATGAGTCTTCTATGGCAACCAAAACTTGTGGGATGTTTTTTTTTTTCTGTAGCCTAACCATTTAAGTCTGTATATGCCGCTAAGGCATTAATGTCCCACACTCTTTGGTCGGCAGGATGCAAGAACGCAGTCCTAGCGAGATACGCTCCAGAGGGTAGTCACATGACAATCCAATGCCAATGGAGTTCTGGCGAGCAGAACCGCCAGCACAATACAAGAATGTAACTATGACAAGGAACCCCAGTAGCCCGCTCATTAGTCACACCATTCGTTCATTATTAAACTGTTGCATTATGACAACTGTTAGGCATAATTCATTTAAACTCACTATGCAGCACTCAAAGTGCTAGTGGCCCGCTTTGTTTGGTAGCAGTTGATATAAACAAGCTGTGGGGTCTATCAGGATGATATTGCACTATGGAGTACGATTGGACTCCCTCAAAATTCACACTAAAAGTCATTATCAGTAATTGATAGATTGCGGGTAATGAAACTGATAGGCAAATTCATACTCCACCTAGTGGTGGTTCCTAGTACTCACCAGACTCTCAATGACTCACCCCGGTGTCTCCACCTTCTGCTATTCACTGAGCAACTCTCAACCCCGGTTGCAATGGGTGACACACTTTACCTTTTCTCACCTGGCGTTCATAACAATACACCTTATAAACTTTCCCACCACTCACACCCTCTTTTAATGGTGTGGTTTTTATAAAAACTCAGGACTTCGTAGTACCTTGATATGTTGACTTACCATATATATTATACTCAAACTTTATACTATGGACTCTGAACATTTATCCATTGTTGGTAACATAGGGTACAAGTTAGTGCCTTACCTAATTTACATATTCAACTCTTAGATACAAACCAGTATCTCATTAGTTTAGTTACATATTTATCATATACCATATTTACTTGTGTTAGTGTAATAAAACTCCACTTTATGAATTTCCTGTTCAGTGTTCTCATTATTGGGCTGTCAGTAGTGTCCTGCATTAGTGCCTACAGTGCTATGACTGTGCTACCAAATCCTATGGTGACCAGCAAATGTTGCATATGTGCAGACAAAGGCCATATGCATGGACCGGGGAAACATACTTGTCTCTTGTCATGGGATAGAATTCCTCCTCAGTAAACCACATCTCCGATGAACTTTATAGGCCGATGAATGTAACACAATGAAAAATAAGGAAAAAGGCAACAAATATCTATCTGAAAACAAGTTGATACAGTGAGGAAGTCAAGGGTTTACCCTGGTGAAATGCAATATCATCATACTTAGAGTCATTATTGAAATTTTCCCATTTCAAAAATATCTGATGAACATAACATCACTTGAAATAGGGGACATGTAGCTTTGGTCTTAATGGAAAATATAGAAATTATGAAAATATTCTTATGGATTTTGGGTAAAATTGTCATGTTAATGACACACATGTGACCTACTAAAGTGGGTTGCTCAAAAATGTATACATTTACAAAATATCTAATATTGCATCAAGGCTTCAAATGATCTGATGAACGTAACATAAATCTGATGAATGTAACATAAATCCGATGAACGTAACACTTATGATTGCATTCATGTTACAAAAGAATGATAATCTACACTGACAAAAATCTTACACTAGCTGGTGCAGTACACTACTAGGGTACCCAAATGATATTTGTTTTCATTGTTATGGAAGAATTAGGCATATTACAGCTAAATCATCAATGTGACTCCGATGAATGTAACATCAATCTGATGAACGTTACATCATCATTTAGTGTCATTTATCATAATTTGAAGTGGAATTTCAGAAACCAAATGATAAGGTACTGTAGAGCCCCCAACTATGCACAGTGTCAACTGAATTTTCTCTTTATCTGCCTTATATTTGTATAAAAAAATAATTCCCCAAAGAAAACAGCCTTAAAAGGGTCACTTCCCTACCCCTCTTTGGGCCTCATTTATGGGGAGAAAATTGTAAGATATTGAGGTTTTTGCACATCTGCTCCAATATATGGGTGTCAAACTTCCACTTACTGCCAAAAGATTAAGAGAAAAGCATTTTATATATTTAAATAATCACTTCTTTAGATAAAAATGTGATTCTTTTTAGGAAAGTTCTATTTTTAAAGATTTTCACCAAATGATGGAAAAAATTGAAAATTTTCTTGAAAATCAAGGGTGATATAGAGATGTATCTATATAATGTGTTGTATTAATTGCAAAATCACATTGTGAATAGAGAAACAAATTGAATGAAAAAGATTTTTTTTCTCAGGGGAAATGGATTTTTTTGGTATTTTCAAGCAAAATGTGGGAAAATTCTGGAAAAATCTGGGAAAATATTATTGATTCCTTAATTATTATATAAGTACTTATTTGAGATCTTTGTAACCATGCTGTTTATATCACCTGAAATGATCTTATGACAGAGTTATTAAAGAAAACATGACAAATTTGCTTCATGGACATTTTCTGGAGCCCCACCCATATATAAATGACTATTTGAGATCGTGACACCTTTTGCAGTACCCTCCTGAGTGGTCCGTCGAGACCACAGACATGAAGGCCAATGCCGACATTGTGTATGAATAATTCATGATGTTTATAGTTCGAGAAGGTCTGTTTTATCCAGATTGCTCTTTTATCAAGGTATGGTGAAAGACCATGATAAATGCTATAAAGTTAGACCTTTAGAAGTTGTTTCAAAAGACCTATATATCAACAGAGAATCAGACAGGTTGAATTCAAGTTGATTTGTAATCTTATTCGGGTACTCAATATCAAGATATAGATTGGACTAAAGCGATGATTGGACTAAATCTTTTACTCCTCTTCAGGCAGTTCCGTGGGTTTACCATGGAGCATTTAGTGGCTTTGCAATCTTAAAACGAAACCAGACAAAAGTTGATCATAAGTGGATGATAATAATGAAGTGGGTTGATATGAACGAGTAAAAACGTAGAATAATCAATATTTAGCTTTGCTCTGACCTACCTTCGTCTGGATGTAATATATAATGCATAGACTTGCACGAGTTGGCTTCAGGGGGTGATAGAAGCATGAGCCGTAGGCGAATGCTTCTATTAAACCCCATGAAGCCAACGAGTGCAAGTCTATGCATTATATATCGCCCTTATAACACGGTTTCCACCATTAATTCTAAGTATTTACCTTTAAATTGTATAGAATCCATTCATTTCTTATGCGAGTCGACAAGACGGCCCTCCGCCATCTTGGTTTCATGTTGTCGTATGGTTAGACTGGCAAGCTCCTCAAAGTCCCACTCTCATAGGCCTACTACTGCGAACACGTCGAGACAGAGCTGCGCCAGTCTAAAATATAATCCATTCTGTACACACCAGGCGGTGGCACCTGTAGTTTTGACAGAACGGGGAAGATGCACGGCAAGTCGCTCGATTCGAAAGTTTAATAATTTTGTATGTTAAATTCAGCTATAATATCAAGTAATCTACCCGACAGGGAGTTAGAATGAGGTTCCAACTATGTTATGTCCAAAGCATTTCGATATATTTGGTCTATAAGCTTAAAAAATGGAGAATTTACTTTCGTGTCAAGGTAAGTTTCAACATGTCCGCCCCGCTGTCTGCTCGCCGTGAATTTTGAGTGCTTCATCGCGAGATATAGGAACTGATATTATCCATTTTCGGCACTGAAAACTCTCTAATCGTGTTATAAATATGTATAAACATGGACACTTTCAGTAAATTTTGTTCGAAAATGGTGCACTGTTGTATGTATGAGGCCAAACTTAATTATGCAAGGATGAATCGTCGGTGCACATTATAGAAGCAGCTAAAGTTAGGGTTGTGTCTTATAGGTGAGGGTTTTCTACAACAGTTGAGTACTTAAATTGGTCCTGCTTCAGCAACACCCTATAGCATTCAATCAAGTTAAGGATGTGATTTATATACAGGTGCGCCTTATACACAAGGTGATAGTTTCCTCATGGTTTATAACCATTTGAGGTGAATGTATTCTCAAAAGGGTTGGTGGTATCATAGAGTTTCAGTACTATGGTGGAATGATGGCGGGTAACTCGCCTGCACTGGAATCGTGTATCATTCCAGGGCACCATATGGACTATCAAGGAGTGCATCAATCCTCTAGGGTAAGCATGATGCATGAATGAAGCTCAGGTGATATACTCGCTAGGGCTGCGTTCCTGTTAAATAATCTGAGTAAAAACTGGTACAATAACTGGGCTTTGGATAGGTGGACATGTTGCATGTCAATTGTAAGAAACGCTGATGCCATAATGTCACTTTGATAAACCCCCATGTCCCATGTCACCCCTAAGAACCTAACATGTCCCATGTCAATTTTAAGAATGTTTCCACCAATGTCATGTGATTTTGTGTTTGTCATTTCACTAATGGCCATGCCATATGTCGGGTCAGATGTCGATTTGGAAAAGTGCCCATGTCACAGTGTCGAACTCAGGTGGTCCAGACTCATAAAAGAGTTATTAACTGACCCTACAGGTAAAACCTATTTTCTACCTGGCTTTCTACCAAATCACATTATGTCAAAATTAACTGTGTGTTAAAACCAATGAGCACACAACCTTTTGTCGTCCAACTGTTGAAAGCGTACTACAGTGGCCATTCGGATTTCCTGTTAATAATTCAAATGCATCCATACATAATTCACAGAGCCCAGATCCGCTGATCTGCAGATTTTGGTGACAGACAGCCTACCCCAAAGTATGGAAAACTAACTGATCGATTTTATCGATTGCACACGCCCTGCCAAACACAAGGACAGGCCAGGCTTGTCACGTAGTCAGCTCACTCTCCCTACAGAGGTATTGTGGTGCTGGGTAGAGTTATTATGGAGCAGTGCTATGCTGGGAGAGTATAGCTGCAGGTCCCCCATATTTTGTGCCTCAGTTGATTAAGTAGTCAATAAAGGTTGACGTTTACTACAACACGTAGGGTCAATCACTTGTAGATCGATACCATCTATACAGGTGCTTGTGTCAGATGGCTCTTCAGGGGTTCCCAGCCAGGGTGCCTAATCCAATTGCTTGTTTTTGACTACTTTGATATGAAAAAGAAAATAAAGGGCTGAATGATATGCAAATTTTCTTAGTATATACACAAAAATAGAGACAATTTTCTTCTTTTGGGTAGGTTTTACAGTTTTCTCATGTGAGTGAGTGAGTAATAGATGTTTAACGCCATTTCGACAGCTAAGGTCATATTCATGGCGAGAACGACATTACACAATTTCACAGAGGAATGTGTCAGTGCCCGCGCATATGTGCACCACACACATCCTGAGGGGAGAGGAAAGATGTGAAGTAGACCCTTTTAAGTGGGCTAGGGAAGCCCGTTTCTCATGTAAAGTTCGGTCCTGAACTTAATAAGAAAAAAACACTAGCTCCATCCTCCTCATGTTAGTATTAGAGTGCTGCCATGACAAAGCAAGATACAAAAATGTATCACTTCCTACCAGAAATCTTACTAAATATGCCTTTTGGTAACCTCATCAAGGCAGAATGTGTTCTCCTTCATTTGTGTGTGGGTGTTTTGTTTTCCACATGCCCATGACTATTTTAATGGAGATGGTTGTGTGGCAATAGTCTCCTGGTATCCAGAGAGTGGCATGGACCTTTTTAGTCAATTTACATCGCCTGCACCTAGTTTGTATGGTACAGTCGATAACAGTGTCCCATTCTATCAGTGGGGGCTGGGAAAGTCACTGAGTTTGAGGCATAAGCATCATAGTCTTGACCAATAAGGTGGGCTGATACGAAAAGTAATGCCTTATTTTGTTTGGCTGTGCCTCTCATAGATTCTTATCCTGGGATTCATATACTTAACTGTATAATTACATGTATTGTAGCCTCAAAGGTATCCCAGTAATCAAAATCCTGGATCCAAGTTGGCCATCTTTGGACTGTGTGGTGTGCTGTGGTGCATATTTGTTTGCATTTCTGACTACTTTGGGCAGATGGAGACACCTCATTCACACTAGTAGTGACCTCTAGGTATGGAGGTTGAACTTGTTTGCCCACTGCTAACCACCCTATCTCATGGTCAATGAAGTGTAAAGGCAGTACTAGACCAGTCTCAGGTAGTACTACCTCCCCCTGCAGGAAAAGGGATAAGGCTAGCTGGATATCTCAGCTCCACAGAATGAAACCACAACAAAGTGACAGAGGGTAGGTTGTGACCAGGGAACATTTTACAAATGGATATGTAGCAGAGTTTCATTCAACTGATAGGCAACAATGTAAGTGAATATACAAAGTAAAGTGTCTATACTTGAACATAGGACATTACTTAAACCTCCCAGTTCCCCATACTGCCTAAAACGATGACTTGTTTTTTGACCCCCTTGGTTTGAGTGGGATCTGTTACCAAGTCATACCCACTAGACTTGGCTGGCCTGCTAGCTAGGACCTTTTGTTCTTTTAGCTTAGTGACAAGAGACTTGGATGTTTTCTTAGATTCAACACAGGGACATGGATATTTCTTAAATTCGTCCCGGGACATAAATATATAATTACATATGTCCCACGTCGATTTTAATATATATCTTAAAATCCACATGGGACATGGGGACCCCCTATGAAATGCTCCCGTTGGGTTTCATAGCTCTTAGCTAGCCTTCTATGTGAGTGAGTGAGTAATAGATGTTTAACGCCATTTCGACAGCTAAGGTCATATTCATGGCGAGAACAACATTACACAATTTCACAGAGGAATGTGTCGGTGCCCGCGCATATGTGCACCACACACATCCGAGGGGTAGGAGAGAGGAGATATAGACCCTTTTTAAGTGGGCTAGGGAAGCCCAGCCTTCTATGTACTATACCTGCTGCTGTGCTGGTACCTATCCTTACTGCTGAAGCCACATAATAAAAGTGTATGTGCATGTTCTGTCACTGCGTGCAGTATTATGCCTTTGAGCCTTACACATCCTACTCTTGTAGTTTCAATAGATCTCCAGAATGGAAGAGTATTTTGTAAATACTTCACTGAATTGGAAATTCATTCATGCATGCTGCATGACGGCTCTTAACTAAGTGTTTTGTTCAAGCAGGTGCAGTTGTTTATCACGTTTTTTTTTGTTGTTTTTTGTGCTTTTTGTTGTTGTTATTTTGTTGTTGTTTTTATTTCATAGCGGGCTTCCCTAGCCCACTTAAAAGGGTCTATTTCTCCTCTTTTCTATCCCCTCAGGATGTGTGTGGTGCACATATGCGCAGGCACCAACACATTCCCCTGTGATATTGTAGTTCTCGCCATGAATATGACCTTAGCTGTCGAAATGGCGTTAAACATCTATTACTCACTCACTCACTCACTTTATTTCATAGCATAAATGTTTTTATGTTTCTGATACATTAGAGGAACGGACCGTATCCATGTCCATTGTGCTTACTCCAGGATGTATGAATGAATATAAGAGAACTGTATATATTTCACTCTGAATGGTGTGTTATGAATTCAGTAGAATATCGACCAGTATGGTGGCCACCTGCCACAACTGTATTGACAATAATAGTATATGCTTGGAATATATGCATCAGCCAGGTTAAAAGGGATTTCCACAAGCCCTCTAACGGAGATCCCTTTTAGCTTAAGTCCACTCCCCGAAGATAAAAAAAAAAAGGCCCTTAGGTTCAACAGAATTGTAACAAAATGTTTCTCAATCGTTTTCAACTCTTTGATACCTGTTCTTTTCAGGCGAAAACAAGTTTACTAAAGTTAAATTTGGGCAAGTTCCTCAAATCCAACATGACCTCCCTGAGACTAAGTTTCGGTGTCAAATTGCATTAACTTTGGATGCATCAATGTCATTCCGATGATACATTTACTAGGAAAACCCTTGGTCATCAAATATACACTCGATTTGTTTAGATCGGAAAACCATCGAAATCCATTATCATTCATCTCTTTCTATAAGCTTTGGAATGGAATTATTATGGCCTTTTGTGGGCATTTATCATCCTATTCTTGCCTGTAATATTTTAATAGTGGCCTATAGCACTCACCAGTGCACTCACCAGTGCTATATATGATCCCTATTCCGGTTAGATGCAGCACTTACCAGGTTACAGAGTTTAGAATCAAAGTATATATACCAATGATTGCCGTCGACCCCAGTGCCACTCACGGTCGGGGTCTAGCCTCAGTTTGGATGTTCATGTCATCAGATCCAAGCTGGGATTGCTTCTCTCACATGCCCCCTCAGTCTTCAACCCACCCTTACAGCTGCCCACAGAGTGGTTTGCACCTCAGAAGTACAACAAGGACAGGGGCATTTATTATCCATATATACCTGTGTCCACCTGGTGAATTACTGCAGAGGCATTTTTTTTTTTAAATGTCAGCGCCCAAGCCCTAACCACAAGGGCTGCTATACAGCAGCCCTGAATGGGTAAAGGCGAAGGAGAGTCATCACACAGTGCCATAGGGAATTACCCCCACCTTATCCAAGTACTAGGGGGTTTTCTTGGTGCACACCCCTGGAGTTACTCCAAGAACAGGGGGGTGGGGTTAGCATTAAGGAAACATTAGGACGAAGTATTTCCTGACACAGGTAATGATTCCTCTTACCCTTGACATACTGGACTTCTGACATTGAACTTTATTGATAGTAATTATATCCAAGCCCCATACCACCCATAAAGAGGGCCTCCCTAGCCAACTTAAAAGGGTCTATTTCTCCTCTTTCCTATCCCCTCAGGATGTGTGTGGTGCACATATGTGCGGGCACTGACACATTCCTCTGTGAAATTGTGTAATGTAGTTCTCGCCATGAATATGACCTTAGCTGTCGAAATGGCATTAAACCTCTATTACTCACTCACTCCACCCATAAAGAACTAATAAACAGGACGATCTATGCTGTGTGATTTTCCATTGTGCCATATCCATCCTTTAATTTGTACTATTCTAAATATAGTACACGAGTCTATCTCATCCAGTCAATCTCTTTTTAAAAAAGAAAAACAGTCAAAATTGCAGCAACTACAAATCCTTGTTGTATACGGAAAAATGTGATAACACCAATCCAACATGAAATATGATCAATGAGAGCCTTGCACCGTGCTGAGACTACTAGTTAGCTAGCTGCCTTTTATTTACAAAAAAAAAATAGAAAGAATTGAGAACCTCATAGTAGATTGTGCTGGATTTAGTATCTAGGTGTGGTGTTTAGGGCCTGCAGGGACCAGGTGCCTCATATGGAGGCACAGGTGTGGTCACCCCCTGACTACTAAATGCCAATACTAGTAGCAAGCAGGGCTATAAAAACGGAGATATATGGAGGGCATTTTAAGGGATGGTTATTTTGCAAAATGTGCTGTAATAACTATATATATATGTATATGTACATATATGTATATATATATATATATATATATATATATATATATATATATATATATATATATACATATATGTTGATCACAGGTGAGGCAGTGGACATCAGAGAGAGAGTTGGTCCAGGGTGTGTGTGTGGGGGGGGGGGCTGTTTTGTAGTTGGTTGTCAATGCTACTGTGTGCGCAGGTTGCGAGATAGATATCAGGTAGCATTTGCTAATGGTGAGAGCATTTTTGTGTACGAGTTGGATTGTGATCAGAAATAATTGATAAATATATCCCTTTTAGCTACAGCCCTGACGGTATGTTGAATAATATAATAGATTCCATTTGCTGTTATTGTTTTTGTATTTGTATTTGAGTCTATGGTCATTGCAGCTTTGGGAAGGGCGCTTCTCACCTATATCTAAAATCAAGTTGATTCTGGTAAATTTATATTCATGTAAATCATATTCCCCTGGTGAAGCTTAACCTATGTACCTTGCCCAAGAAAATAAAGGGAAATAAAACTCCCATGCAACATCTCAGTTCAAAATTAGGCCCTCACAACATTTTATTATTTGCTTCAAGAGTGTGTGTGTTGGGGGGGCTGCAAGATTTCTCATATATAAGAGTTTACCCCTTCCATATTGTCAATAACAACCCCACAGACATAATTTCATCTCCTAATTCAACTACAATACATAGCCTCGTGCACAACTGCCCTACCCTACCGTATCACATTCACAAAGCTCGATCTAGACTCGGGTGGAAAGAGTTGCTATTGATTTTTGACAAAGTCTATGTACATTTGATGTCTCTACAAACACTGTTGACTGAGGGGACACATGCTGGTTTGAACATTGACCCTTTAATGGACACATGATGCCTCTAAATTCATCCTCTTTGGTCGGCATGATGCACCAATGCAGTGCTGGCGAGTCTGCTCGCCAGCACTGCATTGGTGCATTATGCCAACCCTTCGGGAGTGTATCAATCCCTGGCATGATTCATGTATGTAGAGCTGATGAGTAGGGCTGCATCTAGAGATCATGACAACCAAAGGGTTTTCTGCATAAATCAATGTTGGACTGTCTCTGTGCGGTTTACTAATGGAGACAAGGTTTGCAGAGTTGCACCTGTCATGACAATGAGAAAATGAGAGAAATACTAAGAAAAAAAGAAAATGCTTCTGTGCTGGACAGACAGATGTGACAGGATAACTGATAGGTGGGCGGATTGGAAGCAAATAGCTCAATATAATAGAATGTGGGGGTGTAGTACACATCAGTGCCAGTATGCTGCTTAGTATATTATTTAGGAAAAGGATTGTATTCCTCTATTTCTGAAATCACTCCATATTTCTATACCTTCATATTTCACCTGTTCACATTGCGGTTTTCCCCAGAAACATCGATATTTACCCACAAATAATAGATTCCATGTGTTTTAAAGCTCATTATCTCAGTTAAATACTTCTTTGGCTGTCATACCAAAAAGCACAGGCTACAATAAAAAAAAGAAATTAACCCATGGTGATTAAGGCAGCCCCATAAGTTTGAGCAAGAAGCTCCATATTTCAGAGAACCCATGGAATAACCTGTTATGTATTCGACGACCACTGTCTATCATCACCTGAGATGCTCACAAAAACGTTGATAAAATCACTGATCAATGCAAACTAATTGAAATAACGTTGGATAGATCAAGAGGTACACAACTAAAGGATAAATGTTCTAAAGGTTCAGGTTTCTAAAGATCACACTATGCCTGACTTGTGGGGGGATTCAACCCCTCTAAGGGGGATCAAAATAATTTCACTTGTTGTCAGCGAAAAAGCCTGCGCATTGCTATAGGTCAAAAGGTGCACAATTTAAGGCCAATCCAGAGGAGACAACATAAATCTTTAGACCTTGAGTGTGGAATCCCTACACCCCCATCCGAGTTGTCAAAAAGTGAATACTTCCCCTGGATACTTAATAAGGGTCCTGGGTGAGGGGTCTTGTATGGTAGCTTTAAGACCAGAAGTCTACCTGTGAAATGTTTAACATGTGTGTGTACAGTTTACATACCTAGACAAACAAGGACATATTACATGAGAGTTATCCATTAAAGGACCACATAGTGCAATCATGCATCAAGAAGGGTGAATGAAGTTCTAGCCAACTTATCAAGGATATGCATCACGACGATCTGACAGCATGCAGTTGGTGAAATGCATCATGACGATCTGACAGCATGCAGTTAGCAAAATGCATCATGACGATCTGACAGCATGCAGTTAGCAAAATTCAACATGACGATCTGACAGCATGCAATTAGCAAATGCAACATGACGATCCAACAGCATGCAGTTAGCAAAATGCATCACGACGATCTGACAGCATGCAGTTAGCGAAATGCAACATGACGATCTGACAGCATGCAATTAGCGAAATGCAACATGACGATCCAACAGCATGCAGTTAGCAAAATGCTTCACGACGATCTGACAGCATGCAGTTAGCGAAATGCAACATGACGATCTGACAGCATGCAGTTAGCGAAATGCATCACGCTGATCTGACAGCAGGCAGTTAGCGAAATGCATCATGACGATCTGACAGCATGCAGTTAGCGAAATGCATCACGACGATCTGACAGCATGCAGTTAGCGAAATGCATCACGATGATCTGACAGCATGCAGTTAGCAAAATGCATCACGACGATCTGACAGCATGCAGTGAGCAAAATGCATCACGACGATCCAACAGCATGCAGTTAGGGAAATGCAACATGACGATCTGACAGCATGCAGTTAGGGAAATGCAACATGACGATCTGACAGCATGCAGTCAGCAAAATGCATCACGACGATCTGACAGCATGCAGTTAGCGAAATGGATCACGATGATCTGACAGCATGCAGTTAGCGAAATGCATCACGACGATCTGACAGCATGCAGTTAGCGAAATGCAACATGACGATCCGACAGCATGCAGTCAGCGAAATGCATCACGACGATCCGACAGCATGCAGTTAGCGAAATGCAACATGACGATCAGACAGCATGCAGTTAGAGAAATGCATCATGACGATCTGACAGCATGCAGTTAGCGAAATGCAACATGACGATCCGACAGCATGCAGTCAGCGAAATGCATCACGACGATCCAACAGCATGCAGTCAGCGAAATGCATCACGACGATCTGACAGCATGCAGTTAGCGAAATGCAACATGACGATCCGACAGCATGCAGTTAGCAAAATGCATCATGACGATCTGACAGCATGCAGTTAGCAAAATGCAACATGACGATCTGACAGCATGCAATGAGGGAAATGCAACATGACGATCCGACAGCATGCAGTTAGCAAAATGCATCACGATGATCTGACAGCATGCAGTTAGCGAAATGCAACATGACGATCCGACAGCATGCAGTTAGAGAAATGCATCATGACGATCTGACAGCATGCAGTTAGCAAAATGCATCACAACGATCTGACAGCATGCAGTTAGGGAAATGCATCACAACAATCCTACAGCATGCAGTAAGCAAAATGCATCATGACGATCTGACAGCATGCAGTTAGAGAAATGCATCATGACAATCTGACAGCATGCAGTAAGCAAAATGCATCATGACGATCTGACAGCATGCAGTTACCGAAATGCAACATGACGATCCGACAGTATGCAGTTAGCGAAATGCAACATGACGATCCGACATCATGCACTTAGCGAAATGCAACATGACGATGGCAGCTGCAGTTAGCGAAATGCTCCGATTCGAGTTGAATCACCTGCACTGCATTTTGCACATTATGAAGACCTAGTACTATAAAGCATGGAGGTACCATGTGATCCTTATATGGATCATACCCTGGTCTCTGTACTATGACCCGAGTAGAGTTAGTGGCTACCAGCAGCCACCTGGTGGTGCTAAGCTACACTAAGTGCTAATTAAATAAACAGTCAACATGGGTACTGGGCAAAGTTACTGGGACAGGAGACCTTGGAAGGGCGATCCCTCTTGTAATATGTCGACCTCAATAAAATATCCCTGCCCCAGGTCAATTTTAAGGCACTTTCATGTCTTCCTATCAATTATATCAATGGACCCCTAATGCACCTTATAGGATCAGCAATAGGTAGGCAAGAATATCCTACTATAGAACAGTGATAAATTAGTGAAAATCAAGTGCCTGGCACCCCTTATCTATATATATCTTTCTCTCAAGTTGGCGGTGCGCCTTACATGCGGGATGTACCTTACACATGTATGAAGTACAGTACTATGGTACACATGTTCTACAATGTGTGCAGAACTGGTGTAATATTTATTCAGGATAAGGAAACTGGTTGAGATTAATCCATTAAAGGCCACAGCATGCTGCTAGGTTCATGTGCCCTTGCTCTAATCACACGCCACTAGCGAGTAACTCGCGCCAGATTGCCTTATTGGTGCATTGTTCACACGATGCGTGTCTATCAACGCTCGAGGTTTTGCATGACATAAGGTGGTAGCCCTTGTGAGTTACTCACCAGGGCTCTATTCAGGCACATGTTGCTCAATGGGCATGATGCACTATAAAAACTGAACCCTTTAAGGGCCACTGGGGCGGGAGTGCATCATGCCCATCGGTTGTCATGATGCATCGTTGAAGTGCTGGCAAGACTGTGGCAAGACTTACCCCGACTGCTCACCAGCACTTCATTGAATTGGACATCATACCGACCATCCTCAATGTGCATGATGTATTAAAGCACTGTCGGCCCTTAAAGGTTTTAAGGAGAAAGGATCAGGCCTCACAAGACTCTGTTATCTGTCAAGTGCAGTGCTGAAGATAAGAAGAGTGACATAGAGTACTAATTGTACCTGGGTGTTTACTACGTTAGATATAGAAATTGATCAAGGCTTTCTTTATTAGTATTAAAGATGAAAAATCTGATGTGATTAAGGACTGTTTTATTGATTGACCTGGATCAGAGTCTTTTCTTGTAGGCTCATGGTGCCATAGATTTGAAGATATCTTTAAATTCTATGATTGTATGAAGCAAAAGGTTCGAAGGCCATAGTACGCTGAATGACTGAATGTTTCTGTAACCCTCCTCTTACTAAAGAAGACATTGAGGTACTATGCAGTAGGTCTGATGATTGACACTCTTTACAATATGAACCAATACTTATTACATGTTGTACCCTCCTCTTACTACATTAAGACATTGAGGTACCATGCAGTAGGTCTGGTGATTGACACTCTTTACAATATGAACCAATACTTATTACCCTCCTCTTACTACATTAAGACATTGAGGTACCATGCAGTAGGTCTGATGGTTGACACTCTTTAAAATATGAACTAATACTTATTACCCTTCTCTTACCACAGAAGACATTGAGGTACCATGCAGTAGGTCTGATGGTTGACACTCTTTAAAATATGAACTAATACTTATTACCCTTCTCTTACCACAGAAGACATTGAGGTACCATGCAGTAGGTCTGGTGATTGACACTATTTACAATATGAACCAATACTTATTACCCTCCTCTTACTACATTTCAGTTGATCGGTGCAATCATCCTTGGGGTCGGTATCTGGGTGTTGGCTGATGATCGGGCTCTGAAGCTGTTGGAGGTGGCCTCTGTTGAAAGTTCAGACTCACTCGTTAAGGGTGCGGCCATTACTTTCATTGTTATTGGCCTCATCATCTTCATCACTGGGTTCCTCGGCTGCTGCGGGGCAATGAAAGAGAATGCCTGCATGCTGATGACTGTGAGTACTTCATATCTAATTTCAAGATTTGAAATTGATTTTAGACTTTGAGACTTAAATGAGCCTTTATTAGTGTAGGAATAATTCTTAACAATTCATCAAAGGTACTAGTGTTAAAAATAAGAGAAGAGTTTGTGGAAAAAGAAAAGAAGAATTTACGGAAGAGTGAAATGTTTTTTTTATAACATACCTTATTACTGTCTCTTTATAAGAAGTAGGTCTCTCAAGAACATGTGTAACCTTAATATCTCTAAGAATGATGTAATCGTATTGTTTTTAAAAGAAAAGCTCTCTGAAAAACACACTGATTAATCATAATGTATTTCCAGTATGCAGTAATCGTTGGATTCATCCTCTTCCTACAAATCCTTGCTGGTATAATGGGTGCAGTTTTCAAAGACACGGTAGGCCTGCCTTTCTCAAACAGCTATACTGTAATGATAACATATGGATCAAGGCAGCTGTGGTCATTCAATATAGTCCTTTTAAAATCAAGAGGTACAGAATGGAGAAAATGTCATTAAGACTCAAAACTCCTATACTAACACTACTTCTTAAGGGGCCTCCATGTAAAATGTATTTTTTCCACGTATTCCTTATTTCTGCAAATGGTTTCTTTGGTTCTTTGGTGAGATTTAACATTGTAATATCTGTTTCCAGATTCTGTCTAAGCTCTCCGAGTCCATGAACAAGACGGTGGTAGAGAAGTATGATGGGCAGTCAGGACTATCCAAGGCCTACGACTTTGTACAGTTTGAGGTAGGTTATTGTTCTCTGAATAGACCGCATTATGAATTAACTCACGAAAGGCCGCTGATGCAGGAGAGCATCATGCCCATTGGTCATCATGATGCATTAATGAAGACCTGGCGAGACTGCTCGCCCGCACTTCGTTGGAGCATCATGGCATTGATGCATCAGCGGGACATGTTGACAAATACGATCTACCATGGTGGCTAGTTTTAGCACAGGATTATGATTTTAAAGGGGACATCTAAATAAAAAAAAACAGTCACCTATTTTCATACTTCAAATAAACATAGGTCTCATATAGACGCAGGGTAGCACAGGTACACCAACACGGGCCCCTTATGTTTTATATTCATGACTTATTCGGTCTCGCAAAAATTTGCAAAATGAAAAATCTGCAGAACTGATGATCCCCATGGTGAAAATCTTAAACCTTTCATATGGAGTAAGATGTGAATATAGTGATAGAGGCCTTGAATTCAAAATGAAATATATCAGGTTTTAAGAGGTGAAAAGGCACATGGATAGGAATTACATGGTAATTCCTTAAAACATGTCAAAAAGTGATAATTCCCCAGTCAGGTCCCCATGCAGTATTTCCTATACTATGGGATAAGCATCCGTCTATCAAACTAAATTATGTCTATTATAGTTTTCTCACCATGGATATGACCATAGCAATCAAAATGACAATGGTCTTACACAATCTTGTAACCATTAATCACTCACTTACTTGTTCAGCATTCACATTGTTCTTTTAGTTCAAATGCTGCGGCGCGTTGGACGGACCGAGTGACTGGCATAACAGTGCATGGAGAGAGGCGCAGAAGAAGTCCAATGATTCTGTAAGTTATCCCTTCTGTAAGTTATCCCTCCCTTAACATTTAACCCTTTCAGCCTCTGCTGCTTAAGTACACCATGCCCATTGTTCGGCATGATGCACTAACAAAGTGCTGGCAAGTCAGGCCGCAAGTCAACTTGCCAGCACTTCATTGGAGCATCATGCTGACTCTTCAGGAGAGTATCAACCCCATAGTGTTGGCATGATACAGGAACATAGCCCTGGCTACAGCTCTTTGAAGTTAAGGCAGAAAGATACAAGTTACTAGCTTTCTGGTTAAGGTGTGCTTCAGAGTTGAGGATTTTATACGGTAGAGCAGTATAATAAAAGGCCAATTTCTTACCCAGGGCACATCATATGGCCGTAGCACGAACTCAGAGTACACCTTAAATGCAAGATTCATATTTACAAAATCATAACATATTGTGATACTCTGAGTATGAAATAATGCGCAACCCTAGCTTAGGCCTTAGGCACACATAGAGTGAAATTTTGGTAATCTAGTGTTTTGTATGTTCTAATTCTGCCGTATAAAGCGCACCTACAAACCTTCAAACTTTGCTGACTCTTTAAGGCAAAGTAAGAGGTCCTTATTGCATAACTAATATGTATACACAAGGAACACTAATGAAACTCTTTTCTATGAACCCCACTGAATCTTGTTGTATTGTCATCCTAGGGTCTGATCGTCCCTCTGACCTGCTGCCCTCTGAAGTCCTATGACAAGGAGGTAGCTGTACCAAAGGACCAGAATGCGTGTATGACTGCTGCCGCTGCGGTTATCAACAAAACCATTGCGACCGGGGACGTCTATACAAAGGTAGGGAACACAGAACTGTAATGATTTAGATGATTTTGGGGGCTTAATTAATTTTAGATTTTGATATCTTATAGATTGATTGACCTATCTATCCTGACCCCATGTGGGAGAATGGATGGATGTATGTAAATATGAAGATAAAACAAGTAGACAGTCAAGTATAGTTCATAAGGTATATTGATAAACCAAATACAGATACAATAGTAATAGAATATACTAGTCATCAGTCAGCAATATATATTTGTCTATGTAAAAAATAATCTGCCCTTGTTTCAAAAACACCCACCAAGAGTGAAGTAGCCTGTAGCATTTACCTTTCAACCTAGTGTGTCTTGTAGGAGTCTGAGCCATGAGGGTTAGGTCCTTGGGGCTTTATAGGGGTATCAACGAACGCGGGTACTTTCTGAAAGTACCCTATATACACAGTCCAGGTGCCTATTAATAGGCACCAAATGCCATGGGGGCATTCCAACGACAGACTCTATTGTTAAAGATAGGGAAGGTCATTCTCCACAAGGGCGAGAAGTTGAAAGTTGTTTATTATCAAACATCTTTACATATAGAAGCTTTTCATAGCAACAGTAGTCAACATATATGTATATATAAGACTGACAATAATGGCTATTGTACAGTTAGCTATCACTCCAGGATGTGTAATGAGATGGTTTTCACGAGCAACATAGTTCTGTATTTATAATTTACCTCAGAAGTAATATAATTCATATCTATAATCAAGAACAAAGAAGTGGCTAATTGCGATAAGCAGTACACAAACCAGCTGCAAACAAAACATTTATCTTATACTTGAAGTCTAGCACAGTTTGACTAAGTTGTACATCGGCTGATAATTGTTCCCATAGCATTCTCCTATACAGAGGACTATGTCTGTACGACTCCATCATGGGCCTATTAACCTGCAATATTATTTATGCACTTCCTCTAAGTACCCTTACTGGTGCTACCATCATATCTTCGATCCTAGACAGATTATACATTCTTACCAGGAGCAATATATCTCTATGTTCAGTGAGGATCGTTATATCATATTGGTCAAGCTATTCATTAACATGAATATCCTGTGGGTTTTGTATACCCAGACATAAACGCAAACGATCATGCTGCTGCACTTTGCTGTGATCTATCAAAGTTTTAGGATGACAATTGATGCAAGATGCATGCTCTAATACGGCCCTACAATACCCAGTGAAACCGGTCTGACCAATTGTTTATACATTTTAATTGATGTCTCTTCATCAATGAACTTTTTAGTGGTTTTTTTTTTTTGTTTTTTTTTAAATAACATAATTTTTAGAAACGCATCCCAATCTTCACGGTGATATCCTCTAACTTGCCCTACACCCTTATGAAATTTAAGTGACCCCCCCCCCCCTCTCCCAAGAGATTTACTTTGTAAGAATATAGAATGAATACAGAGATCCAACCAAATCTGTCTAAATTCCTAGTTTCTTGATCGCATGAGGTTTGATTGTGATACACTCAAATGAAGAAACTGTCATTTAACGTTGAGGAAATCTCCTGTCTCTAGATTTACAGTACCAAAGGTTTAGAGAAAAGCTGTAATGGCTGTAAGGGAAGATTTTCAAAGAAGAATTCATCATTTTGCGCACATTTTTTTTTTTCAATGATTCAACTGTGGGCATCTGGTGTTATATTTCAGGGTTGCCGCCCACAATTAGAGGACTGGATTAAGGGACATGCTGGTATTCTCATCGGAATCGCCTTCGGTTTGGCTGCCATTGAAGTAAGGCTCATTTTGATATTGATGACCTTTTTAATTGCTTTAGTATGTGAACCACTGCTGCTTTTTCGGGGTAATTTTGATTCTCTATGCAAAACATGTAACAAGAGTGGGTGCAGTAGACCACTTTCTGCACAAGAGTGGGATGATTTTAGCAGGACTGGGGAGTTACCTTAGGTAATTGTGTGTCATACCTTTACCCAAAAGGACCTGGTTCGAGTCTTTATTGACACCCTGCAATACTGACACTCCTTGCTGTATGGTGGCACATAGTATACAAATGCCAGTCTATGACTCTTGGTCTATTACAATTGATCTTGAATTTGAGTTAATCCATAGGTACCTCTGTAAATGTTCAGGGGCTGCTTTTCTACAGTCCTCTCACCTAATAGGCCTGCTAACAACAAGCACCCCCACAAAAGCAAAAGCAACTAATGCAAATACAGTTAAGGAATGATATCCAATTCTTGCTCATAAAGAGTAGTGTGTGCCTAGAGTATAGGAAAAGGCAGCAGTGGATCACTCTTTTTTCTTGTTGTTAAAACACATGATAATCAATAACGCTTTTATATTCGACAAGCTTTACATCTTCATGCAAATGTCTAGTGCATGGAAAGTATTAGCAGATGTATATTTTTTATTTGTCTATGTTAAAATGCTTAGGATTTATTTCATAGATAGCTGTTGATATATGAAATAGATTTTTCTGCTTTATATATTCTCAGTTGTGTGTTATGTACATTTGCTTAGAAATGAGATACATATTCAAATTCTAGCATATTCTGTAGTACTCTTTTAATTCACTTATCTCTTTATAGAATTGATCTATTCACTTTTTTTACATTATGTCTAGATTCACCTTGTCATTTCTTTCCTTCACTGTTAACCATTTATGGATGGCATTATGCATCAGGATCTCATGTTCATTTGACTGTTTTGCGCCAAGAACACACTGCATATGTAGCTTGCAGGTGCTTCATCAGTGCATCACACCGACTCTCCATGAATGTATCAAACCTGCATTGTTAACATGATGCATTTATACAGCACTGGCAAGGAACCTGCTATGGCTGTAATTATACATAATGAAGACAGGATGATATGATGAAGTAAAACTATATGCCACCCATAAAATGGTTAATTTTAATGTAAATATCTAAAATGCATGAGATTTTCTTCGATTGACTTTTATGATTTCCCTACCAGTAGTTGACCTATATATAGATAGATGTGTACATTATTTTGTTTGCTTTCCTCTTATTGTGCTTTGCATAACTTTCATTGTTTTCAGGTCTTTGGTATCCTATTGGCTTGTTGTCTCCGATCGCACATCAAGAAGGGATACGAAACTGTCTAGTCCCCTCCCGACAGGTAGATACTTCCCAAGAACCCTATACCATTCTAGGGCAAATGGCCAAAGAATAGAAAATGTGTCCAAGGCCTAAACTATAGAAACTGCCACAATTGGAAATTACTATAAAAAAGAATCAGGATAAAAACTCTTATCTCAGCTCTCCTCTGAAGATTTGGAGTAGTGTCTGTCTTTACAAGCAGCCTTAGATAGTGTCTTGGTGCACTAGATACTCTTTACATTTGTCCTTTTAATGTTTTGATACATGAATGTATCACTAGTGAATGACTTACCACTGCTGCAGCCTCCAAGCCATCAAGGTTGATAGACTGCCGGTACTTAAGATTTGAGAAGATGCATTCAAGTATTAGAAATGAGCTTCTTATTTGATGTGCATTAAGTGAATCATGGGGATGTTGCATCTGTATGATTCATCTTGGTATCACCAATCCTAGATGGCTGAAAATGAGGTCTATGTGGAGTAAATTCATGTTATGGGTCCCTCCACTTTATCTATACAGAAATCCATTCAGCAAAGATGGAGCACCATTGTACTTGCTCATGCCGCATATTAAAAAGAAGCAAAAAATCAAATAAAGCTCTTTTCTTGCTGGTGAGGCTTATTGTAGAAGTTTAACACATTTTGCCCCTTTCTACCTCTGTATATTGTTGTATGCTTTTGTGTTAAAACAATCACATACAGAATATGATTATTAAATGACCTGTTAGGTACTAATATATAGATAATTTAAGACCTCCTCTCCAGTATCTCAAATCAAATCTCTAGATCTAATCATGAAAACATATTGTTAAGAATTTTTTTAGAATCAATACTTATAAGTAAAAATGACACTTTCTTTTTTTTCCTAAACAGATCATAACCATCATAGCAGCCTGCCTCCTTCATTATGAGGTGCGGAATCGTGGAGTTGTCGCCTAGTTTCGAAAGGAACGCATCTAATGAAGTACCAGAGTAAAAGTATTTAATGATCAGTGAATGGAGAACTCGTAAATTTCTTGCTTTAAGTATATTTCTCAATGGTGTAGTCTGGAGGTAGTTGCACAAAATACTACCACTGGTGTCACATGTGTGAACCATTGTATCACTGTGGGCCTTGTCATTTATGACCCTTTAAGGCCCACTGATGTAGGGGCGTATCATGCCCAATGGTTGGCATGATGCACTTATGAAGTACTGGCGAGTACTTTGTTGGTTTACCATGCCAACCCTCCGGGGGTACATCAACCCTGTAGGGTTACCATGATGCGTGAATATAGCCTATGAAACAGGCCACATCTAGGTCATTTGATCAAATTGACCAGAGTGATTTGAAGATTTTCAAATATGGGCCAGATTAAGGTCATGCAATACCACCGACCAGTGTGATCTGAAAATTTTCAAATCTTAGGAGCTGTGAGCCGTCATAGCATGTTGTGAAATGACCTAAAATATTAACAAAGGAGCAAATAGTGTGTAAGGTGTTTTTTTTTTAAACCATCCTAATCCAATATGTTATGTTGATAAGAAAGATTTGATGATACATAGATGAAGATAGAGATAAACTATGATATGAATGTATATATAGCAAATATTCCTGTATTTATTCTTGTTCTAAGGGTTCATTAGTTATATCAAAAGGGAAGCTTAAGAAATGGAGATTGATTTGCTAACGTGGTTCGCTTTACTATGAATGTTGGCAACTTTACCAGAATCATACCCATCAGCTTCTTGCTTCGATCTTTTGTATAACATAATACAAAGCGGGGCCTTTGGAAAAGAAAGGGTAAAAGCCAAAAAGAATATGTATATTTTGTGCAGTTGGGCAGGGTGCTCTAGAAAATGTATTAATTGATAATGGTTATCACTCAGCATTTTTTGGGGATTTGTCAATCTAATAATCTGGGTCCTATTTGTACCTAGATGTTTTGGTATGCACAATTTTGACGTTATCATTATCAAATGTGTCCAGTGTCCTTTCCAAGTTTTGACATTTGTTAACTGAAAAAGAAATCCAGATCATGTTATCATTAAGTATGTATAGTTAGTGATGCATAGCCATATTTTCAAAGGCCTACTGCTAAAGGTGCTACAACCACTCTTTGGGAAATGATTTCATAAAGACCCTAAAAGGGAGTCTAATGTACTCTGATCGGATTCTGTAATGTCTTTTGAAAAAGATAAAATATTTCTAAAAGATACTTTATGACAATGTCAAAAATGTTTTATAATCTTTTCGCAAATTTTAGTTAGGTAGAAACCATTTGCTTATAGGTAGAACATATTGATGCATATAGTAAGACTAGCTTCAAGTTATCAACTGATGCCTGTAATGCCTATTACATTTTGCATTTAAAACAATTTATAATCTATTTTGTAATTTTAAGTCCCCAAGTATCTGATATTCCAAACACAGCTGGATAAGGTAGTTGTGTAGGGTGTTATCTGACCGTCCTGTTATATGTATAGGTATATTCCACTTGTCCAGATTTTCTATTTGCTGCAACTATGATGCTAGTATGCTCAATTTCAAAATCATCCTTCGTAGTGGATCAGGGTCAAATAATTATAGTGTTCTCTTTGGGGTAAGGTATTTCTGAAATACTTGGCTTCATTAGAATAGAGTGTATCTGAAAACCTGCAGTTATTAATAGGGAATAATGCATAGTTTTGCTTTCTACATAGTTGTAGAAATTGAATTCATAAGGCCAAGAACTTGGTGTTTTTCTTGTAACTCTTCTCTGGCTAGCAAAACAACCTCTTAAAATATTGAAAGCAGGAAGCGTATCTGTTCTTTAACATTCAGGAATTTCATGTTGATTGGTGTTTGTTTAATCAGATTGTGACATTTGACAAATGTATCGTGAGTGGGCAATGGCTGGCTTTATTAGTTGTAATCCCATGGTCTGGGAGCCTGTATCATGGATGTAGGAAAAATGCTGTAGTCCACAAGTCGATCAGGGGTTCCTTTGAAGTATTATAAACAGTGACTAGTGGAAACAATCTGCTTGCCCAAACAAGATTTTCAAACCAGATTACTTGAAATAAACCTCGTTCTTGGCCTTCTATAGAGATTCGATGTAGACCGTAAATTAACGGGATAGGTAGTGCCTTGCTAAAATCAATCACGTTCTACGCGTGAAGTATTGTAAACTCAAAGAGTTCATGACTGATCACTATTTTTGCGACTGTTTAAGGTGATTTCCAAAGAGCTTTGTCAAATTTGAGATGGTGTACAATGGTTTTTTTCTCAACAGCTATCTTCAATGCCTTAGTCAATCTGGAGATTTTGGACATTTAGCTTTTGGAGCTTATCCATTTCTGGCGTTGTTTATGCCATGTATCCAAGGATTTATCTCACTGTTGAAATTAGCCTAAAAAAATAAAAGGATATGGGAAATATACCCTGACTTTGTCTTGTTGTATTATTATTAACCATTATAACCTTTGTTAGACACGAGACTAATGTAGACACTTACCTAGTTTTCAAGACTTTGTCCCATTCTTTTTATCTATTAAGCAATGGATAGATCTTAAAAGAAGTGGATTTGTTCTTTAAATGAAGTCTTTATGCCAAATATAAGAGAAGTTATGACTGATCAAAGACCCCAAATCGAACCCAAAATTCAGCCAGTGTTAAGAGTTTAAATAGGGTCCAGATTTGTGATTAAGCATATCGGATACAGGACTGGCTACATCTCTGAAATCATTATTTTGGACTTTTTTTTTTCTTTTTATGTATGGAAGAGTTCCCCATAAAAGGTTGAAAATCAATGTGTCATATCAAATTTTAACAATTTAAAGGAATTTTACATTGACTTAATATCATCTGCAATTCAGTGATCTGACAGAATTGGTGCAAAATTATGGAGTTGATATGAGATCTTTAATTGGTCAGAATTTTCCTTTAAATCGACATAAAGACTTCATTTTAAAAGGAAATCTACTTCTTTCTATCAGCTCTATCCATTGCTATATAAACAATATACATAGGATTGAATTCTGGCAAACAGACAAGGACCTAACATGGAGAAGCTGTTGGAAGGGTGATAGCAAATGGCAAGCTAATATTTTGGTGGGGTTTGGCAGACATCCTGGGGAGAATGGGATGTTTACCTGCATCAATCATTTCTCAATAAATAGCTACACAATGAGCTGTCAAAGAAAAGAGTGTTTAGCACTCCCCAGTTTCAGCTTTATCACAGTTTCACGCCTCCACTGCAGCAGAACCATGCACTGGGGGTAGGTAAGTGCCTAACTAATGGGGGGGTATTATAGCGAATCACTGACTTAAATCTTATAGTTAGATAAACCTGGACGTATTATAGTCATTATATGACCGCGGCTTTTCAACCTTTTTTATGCATAGGGACAGGGAATTGAGGTAGGGAGGTACATATAGTTCAGAAGGGGGTAAATATGCCATCTCCCTGATGCATCCTAAAAATCCTTCCTGGGGAGTGTGGCACCGGGGTGTGGCATATTCGATAGCTCTAAAGAAACCTAAAGCCTTTTGAATTTTTAAATGCCATTGATTAGAAGAGAAGTTCTGCCATTTTAAAACTAGGTGTCACTTGTAAAATTTTGTCAAAGTTTGGGTGCGGCTTATAGTATACACACGCTGGGCTTTATATACGCATGGGGTAGTGTACCAGCATGCCTGTTATACATTATGAAACCTTGACACAGTAGAGACACCATGTGAATGGTAGGGGAACTACAACAATGTAGGAAATCTCTTCACAACCTCAGGGAGATTGTAGGCCTATGACAGAATTCGCAACGGGCCATAGAAAGTCCATGTAGAGAAGATGTGAGCATCCATAAAACACATTAATGTGCTGGTATGTGGCACCTCATTAGCAGTTACCGCTTGAATGAGCACTGATTTTTGAAAAAGTGCCCTTTTATAGTGCTAGACATGTGACATGTATTGACCAATCATGTGCCGGTTGCTACCTGGCCGGATTGTTGACAGTAGAATGGTTGCTATGGTGTCATGGCAATGGGTCTACTTGACCTCTGACCTCAGTGGGTTTAAATAGAGGAACTGGGCGGTTTCACCTATGGGGATCTTCAGACTGCATGAAATAAAAATTAATTTTGAACATTCGGACAGGCCTAAAAATTAATTCAGGTGGTACCTCACCCAATGGGGATGTGGAAATGAATTGTTTGGAGTCAAGATTTTGGGGTCTTGGGGTCCGAAAAAATTCCATAATGGGTATAAAAAATATTTAAGGCCTAATTATAGGGCTAGAATAATTTTATATCCATTATATTTGTTAGATAAGGGCCTAACGTGAGTTTGTCTGCCTTGTGGCGTCGAAACTGTTGGATTGTCTGTCGCTGTCAAGTTGCAGTGACCATGTTTATTTGAGTGTAGGGGGTCAGGGACCCACTATGTGCACTTCAATATTTTTGAATAAATAGAAATTGTGTAAAAATATCTGTATAAAGTACCTGACGGGACTGGCTGGACCTGCTTCACATGGGAGAACAATTTTGTCTACGTGGCAATTTTTCCAGCATGGCCTATCAGGCTCCTTTGTCATCTAGTGGACCCCTGGGTCACTCACATTCAACCCAGCAGGTGAATTAGTGTGTAAATGTTGGATCCAATTAAATTCAATCAAGTCACGTAAGTGTTTGCCTTGGTTGGATTTAGGGTCGGCATGGATAAAATCGACGACATGGATGGTCAGTTCCTAGTGTTTGTCATCTTTACCCCGTTTTGAACAGGAATTCATGTGGCGAGATACCTCGCTTTTGGAGAATTCCTTTCTCTTTATTTTGCCGTAATGGTCATTGAACCTGATTTTGATGGCATTTTCCGTCTGGCCGACGTATTGTATGCCACAGATTCTACAGGTGATGCAGTAAATTTTAAAAATTGTTGCTGGAGCAGCATATGTTGTGTTTACTGGTATAAGACCGGCCAGTCTTGGTGCAAGTAATTCTGCCGGTTTTATCTATCTGGGGACAGTATCTGCATCTTGGCCACGATAGACACCTGTTTTTATTGGGCCTGGGTACCAATGGGGTCTCAGGTGGCAATTTTGCTTTTACTAAAATATCTTTCAGACTTTTGGGGTGCCGGAAGGATATTTTGAGACCACTGCCATGTAGTTTTGTAGTGCTGCAGGATTTGCCAAGCAAGTCCCAGTCTCTAGTTGATAGGTTTTGGAGGTTATCGAAGCCAGGGTTAAATGTGGTAACTAAATTGTTGGCCATAGTTTCGTCCTTTGGTTTCTCAGGTTTTGGAGTCAAAAGGGACTTGCGCTCCTTTTGGCTTGCCCGGTGGAAGCTCTCAGCTACAAAAGCAGGGGGGGTATCCTCTGCGGAAAAATTGCTTGCCCCTTTGGATGCAATGTTCTAGAAATTTGTCATTGTCTGAACATATTCGGCGTATCCTATGGAATTGGCCATAGGGTATGCCGCATACACTGTGTCTCGTATGGGCAGATCTGAAGTGTAGGTAGGCAAAACTGTCTGTAGGTTTGGTATACAGGTCTGTGGTTATTTTGCCCTCACCCTCTAAATAAACAGAAGTGTCTAGAAAATCAACTTGTGTGGTTGAGGTAACCACAGTGAATTTTATGGATTCATGGGATCTGTTCAGATATAGTGTGAATTCATCTAATTCTTTTTGGCCGTGGGGCCAAATGAAAAAGATATCATCTATGAATTGCACCCACAGGAGTGGTTGCAATTTATAGGTATAAACCTTGGTTTCCTCAAGATTAGCCATGAACAGGTTGGCATATGTGGGTGCTACCCTGGTGCCCATGGCGGTACCCCCCACCTGGAGGTAATGTTTCCCATTGAAGTCAAAATTGTTTTTTGTGAGAACTATCCACAACAGAGTGTAGATGGCTTCATCTGACAATTCATTAACACATTAATAATCCGTATAATTTCTATATCTTTTAGCGTTCCGGTATAATTTGAACATTTTTCTTATCTATGGGATCTCGCCCGGGGGGATCTCGGCACCCGGGTTTAGGCATTGACAGCTGGGTAGATGACAAGAGAGGGATAGTTCATTAGTTTGACACTTGGTGGCAGGTCAGTTCTGCACAGAGTATAAAACCTACTTTGGAGAGAAGCCTGGGTGTTTTGTGTTAAAAACGTTTTTTCCATCATCAAAAAGGGGAAAACACACTTATTCACATAGTTCTCACGGGTCAGATTACATGTTTTTTCTCTTCCTGTTGTTGATGGTAACTTTCAGTCTATCCAACTTTCGATGCATATGTACATCTTGCTTTCCTCAAAGTATAACATTCATTACAGAAAGTCACAATTCTGCATCAAAATATTATTGAATGCAGCGTTGGGTATGATGGCCTATGGGTAATTCATGGGGGATTACTCTATACAACACTTATCGCTTTGGGCCCTAAAACGACAGTTCACTCCTAAAACGACCAGAAATAGGGCGTTTTCCCTAAAAGGTCCGTTGATGGCCGAATTGACGCCGATTTTTCCTAACTTGTGATAATGTGAATAGAGTTGATTATATATTATGTCAAATCTCCATGAAAAACACCCCTCTCATATTTTCCATGGATTGGTGATGAGAAACATGTGTCTTTTCCTGTCATCTTTTTCCCTGGCCTCATATTATAGTCAGTATTCGCCACTATATTATTATTATCTTTTCTATGTTTAAAAATGATTACCATTACCACCTGTGATAACAACCAAACCCAAATGGAGACGTACGGTATATCTCACTCATGTAGAATCATTATGCACTTCTTAAAATGTTTGACACTAAAACATCCATGAAACCAGGTCAATTTTGAGGTGTAGATTGTTCTTTGACGTTTCCAGGTATAATACTTGATTTTTCGACTTGGGGAAATGATTTTTCTGAATCTACTCCCCAAAATTGACTTAGTGGGGTATTTCCCTAAATTCTACTCAGAAATTTGATATCAGTCTAAATTAACTTAAAGCCAATTAGCACTAATCCAATTATAGAGCAGCTGTCAGCGCTCAACTCATAAAGACGTGACACTTGGTATTCACACCTTAAATTAACCCTTTGAGGGCCGTTGATGCATTAATGCAACATGCCCATTGGTCGTCATGATGCACCAATGAAGTGCTGGCGAGTCTGCTCGCCAGCACTTCATTGGAGCATCATGCCGACCATCCGGGAATGCATTCAGCCCCATAGGATCGGTGTGATGCATGGTGCATTAATGCATTAGCGGTCCTTCAAGGGTTAATATCTCAGCAGTTGCCCCCCCCCCCACCCCCACCCCAACGCGCTCACAGAGATACACCGTTCACACCTGTTACGGCGTTAGGGTGCCATCTGACTGGGGCTGCGGCGCTGCTGAGTCGTTCCTCTCACGGAGAGATGTCATTTCACACAGTTCTCCATGGCTAAATCTACTTAACACCTCCTAAAGTTTCAACACATTATAGTTTGTAAATCATTGAGGATGTTATATATTGTGATGCAGGGGTGTGCGTCACTTTGATAGCGGCCAGCATAGCGTCATCTGCTAGTGGTAGAATAGTAGCACCTTTTAGATGTTTATAATTAAGTAACTAAATTACAGACCGTGAACTGATCGTGCACATTTACATGCTTTATTGATAAGTATCTCCAAGCTTGGAAAACACAGTCCAAGACGGTCCACGCATCCATGTTTATTACACTGGTATTTTAAAGCAGCGCCCCACGGGAGCAGCGCATTTGCTAGATAGTCACTTGATTATTTGCTATCGATTATTGACTGTCTTGGGACAATTGGATTCTCCAAATATACCAAACATCCAAAATCATCACCGTCAGGAGAAAAACAGCGATATTTTGACATTAAATCAAATTTGCCTAATTGTGTTTATGTAGGCCTAAACCAAACAACAATTATAATATATAAGTGACCCGTGTATCCAGAACTAATAAGTGTTAGTTTATGACATAGCTGACACACGCCCCCGCGCACAAACACACACACCCAGCATCCATACTTATTAGTTATAGACAGTCCGGCTTTGTTTTTCAACATCGCTGCCCCCCACCCCCACCCCCACCCTCCCCTGTCCAGCACCGCAGGTCGTGTCATGCCCATATAGGGGTCTAATTGATTGACTTAATGAGCGACAATTAGACAGGCATGCCCATGTTATAATTACTGCTACCATCGCCTACAGTGCCACCAGACAAGTGTAACAGTAGGTTAAGTACCATTGATACCTAATCATCCAGTCTACTGCTACTGGAGGAGCAATCTCAGGACAGTTCTTGCTGCAAAAAGGACTTTATGCTTTAAGCTGATACCAACAGGAGGTACATTGCAATCAGAGGAGTCAGAATGGAGGCAAAGTGGATTTTACTGGTCATGGCAGTGTTGGGTACTTTGACCACCGGGGAATCCAGGAGTACCAGAAAAGGTAAAATGAATTGTCTTAAAGTCTAAGCCGAATATTTCAACTCTCTTCCACTGTTTATTTCCCCCCTTATGATTTCATAGCCCGATATTTATCTCTACATCTGCTTGTTGTATTTTGAATAAATGGGTAGATTTATTGTCGTTTTGCAAACATATATATGTCTTGATAGTTTTTCAGTAGCCGATTGAGAGTGGGCAAGCACGTCCTTTTTTTCTTTTTTTTTTTTTTTTTACCTTTCTTCTTTTTTTCTTGTACTATGACTATGGTTAAGAAAATACATCAATAACATCCACCCGTCCCTTTCGCTGTCCTGAATTTCCCTGGTTTGAGCCCTATAGTCTATACAAACACATAATAGGGGACATAAAAGGACTATAAGACAGACACAATCCCCGATCATAAATTAGAAAATCATATTTTTTACGCTTTATGAATTCATTTTCTCTTTTGTTTATTTTCGCAAATATTGCTAAGGTCACCTACGATTATTTACTTCTTTTCCACCCCTACAGTTAAGGTTCCCAATCATTTGACCATAATGTGTGTATTTTATTTTATTTTCTCCGAACCACTTTTTTAGGTTCCCTGAAAGGCTTTGGAAAGAGTTTAGAGTTGCACAAGAGTTCACTAGATCACTTCTCTAACATGCAGCATGTGCAGAGAGATGAGGGCATCAAAGCTGACTTATTGAACAAGAAGGGTAAATTATTTTACTTTATTTTTGTCTGTATTTTATCTTCACTTTTTTGTATGTGTTTTTTGGAGGGGGTTGTTTTTTTGTTTGTTTTTGTTTTCATGAGTCCTCTGTGGTGTAGATTACGTGGTTGGGGCAAGGGGGGGGGTACTCAACCCGTAGATCTTTAGGTTTCTGTGTAAAATAAAATTATGCCCCTCCTCCTTCAAGGGTAAGAATACCCCTCACCCCACCCCAGAGGAGCCGATAAAAAAATGTAGTCTTGTGCCATTAACGTGCTGTGCCCGGTTGAACCTGAAAACGGCATTGCATTTTCAGCCCTTTCCACATAGTGGCGGAAAAGTGCCCCATCCCTCACCCCCCCCCCATCTCTTTGTTGTTGTTGTTAACTAATACTTAATGGTTGGTTTCATCTACACAGCATACAGGAAGAGTGAGTGCAGACACCTGGAGAAGGCCATGTTAAAGTTCTCCAGGTCCTCCAAGAACCACAACCCCCTCCTTGACGTCATGGGGGGCATGGAGGCCAAGGTGAACAGGCACACCCTCAGGCGGCTGGGGGAGGTACTACATAGAGACATGCACAGCTCTAAGGACAACAGTCAGCTAGCTGATATACTGTGTAGTAAGTGTTTTGGACCACCATGGACTTCTTGCTTTTTATTGCATTTTTGTTTAGAATTTATTGATTTATTCACTGGTACTCTTTTAGTCCTGATCATTGTGTCAACAGTTCAATTTACGTGGAAAAAATTAATGCACACAAAATGATATTTGCAGATAATTTATACAAGGACTGTTTGACCATGAGGCATTTAAATTGGCCATTTCCTTTTGTGCAGAAAGTCATTCAAATTGAAAGTCCATAGTGCAGCTGTTGTAGACTCGGCTTATATGTAGAATCTCAGAGCCTCTTCTTCCTATTAGGATGCCTTTATATGGCTTTGCCTCATACACATGGTGTTAGGGCAGCTCTATTAGGATGCCTTTATATGTGGCTTTGCCTCATACACATGGTGTTAGGGTAGCTCTATAAGGGTGCCTTTATATGTGGCTTTGCCTCATACACATGGTGTTAGGGCAGCTCTATTAGGGTGCCTTTATATGGCTTTGCCTTATACACATGGTGTTAGGGCAGCTCTATTAGGATGCCTTTATATGTGGCTTTGCATTATACACATGGTGTTAGGGCAGCTCTATTAGGATGCCTTTATATGTGGCTTTGCCTCATACACATGGTGTTAGGGCAGCTCTATTAGGGTGCCTTTATATGGCTTTGCCTCATACACATGGTGTTAGGGCAGCTCTATTAGGATGCCTTTATATATATATATATATATATATATATATATATATATATATATACTTATATATATATAAATATATAAATATATATAAATATATATAAATATATATAAATATATATGTGACCCATCCTAACAAAGTGGTACTGAAGTCGCAAATTTAGAAGCCTAGATATAGTCTTCTCAAGTGGTATAGTGTCAAAAATATCAGATTTTTAAAGATTGATATTTTAGCATTTTTTAACCTATGGGTAGATATCTTTCAGAATCCCTGCCTACTAAACTGAATTTAAGCCCCAAATGCCTAGAAGACATAGCTATAGTTTTCTTGGTTATATCGAATTACATGGGAACTATATAGGATTCATAAATTATTATATTTTTAAAATGTCAATTATCTCAGTTTAAACTATTTTTAATTCATCCGACTAAATTTACCAACGGCAGATCCTTAGAGGACCACCTGTTTCAAATATGCAAGTGTTATATACCATATGAAAGCTCTAACTAAACATTTTGTATGTGCAACTTCC
Source organism: Acholoe squamosa (assembly GCA_949317995.1). Classification (NCBI taxonomy): domain Eukaryota; kingdom Metazoa; phylum Annelida; class Polychaeta; order Phyllodocida; family Polynoidae; genus Acholoe; species Acholoe squamosa. The sequence continues at coordinate 66,094,328 of OX439044.1, forward strand.
GTACCATTTTGTAAGGATGGGTCTCACATATATATATATATATATATATATATATATATATATATATATATATATATATATATATATATAAATATATGTGTGTGTGTGTGTGTGTGTGTGTGTGTGTGTGTGTGCCTTTGCCTCATACACATGGTGTTAGGGTAGCTCTTTCTATGTCATACACGAAATTTATTTATTAATTTCTGCCTGTTATTTTGCTCAGAGAGCCGCAGCAGAGCCTACCTTGCCTATTCTCTCCGTGTGGACATCAGTGTGGTGGACAACTTCTATGACACCTACATCAACCCGATCAAGTCATACGGCAGGATCACATCACTGAAAAAGGTAAGGCTTAGAATATTTATTACAAATGGTGAATACCTAGACAGAAGTGCATGGCCGTGAAATGAACCTTGCTTCATCAATTGATTGATTTTTATTGACAAATTTCACATAATGGGGAGCTTTCCAAATATCATATACATCGATCTATCCAAGGGATGCGATCGAGTCTGCTCAGAGGGTGAAGCCCCAGGGAATCAACCTCGAGTGAAATAGTAATCGCAATAGTTATATAATTATATGTAATTGTTTATTTTGATAGCTACACTGTTAAAAATGTCTTTTATTTTTTAGAATGCATGATCGTGTTAATGTCGAGAAACCCTCATTACACATCAACTAATGGATGAATATGTCTGCACCAGACACAAAGAGGGGACAGAAAAGATTAGTAGGACCCTTTTAAGTTGGGCTAGGGAAGTTCACCTAGGCTCTAACCATATATCTTCCTCCCCATTCTCTCACACATTTTCTTCTACCTGGATTTTTTTAAATAGATAAAAACTATTTAGAAATAAACAATTTTTCACTCAGGTGGCCAAGCTGACGGTAGAGTTGCTGGAGTGGACATTGCGTACCGGATATCCGGTGGCCCCTCTACGTCACGTGGACCAGAACTCCACACAGATCTTCCTACAACACATCCAGGCGGAAATGACGTCAGATCCACGCGTGCGCCGTGCATTGCGCGACGAACATTTCCCGCTGGCATATGACCCAGCATATGCTGCAATCGCACTCACAGGTAAGGCAAAAAAAGAGTTGAATTTCCGGTTACATGGTCAAAAATGAGTTCGAATTTCTTTTTTTTTTCTATCTTAGGCCTCATATATAGTCATACTTTGCTATATTTTCACTGGTTATTGTAAGAAAGGATCAAGTCCTGTGAAATATGACAAAATGATGGAAACATACATGTATATATTCCGAATACAAGTTTTGATATAAAAACTTTAAAAATTTAGAATTCTTGAAAAATACTTTCAGAAAAATTGGAAAAAAATTTTTAAAAAAATTCTGAGGTTGGCCCCTTTTAGCTGAGGTCGGTTGGGTGACTGAAACCTTTTTTTTTTGGGGGGGAGGGGGGCTATGTTATTAAACTAATATCTTCACAAGGGATGTGCATGCATGTATTTACATGTTAGTATTCTTTGTAGCAGGTCTATATATGTAGGGAGTGTTAGGTATATCAGCATGGTGATTTTCCTGCAATACACATTTGCCTGTATAAGTGCCAGGTCTTGAATAAATGCTTGTCTTGATCAAGGGGTATTGAAATTTTGATTTTTGCATGAGTCTCGGAAAAATGTGGGACTATAAAGTGCTTGGAATCAACGAGCCTCCCCGCACTTATTCAGGCCATTACAGAAATTATCTTGGGAAAAGTTGGAGGTGGTTGGTGAATTTTTGGGTAGGAATGGGGGTATGTTAGTACAAACAGAGAGGATTTTTCAAGATTAACGCCAAATTTGGATTTTAGATTTACAAGAAATAGAGGAGTCAGCTTGAAATGGAGGTTTATCTTCCAGTCAATATGGTTTTAGATCATTTCTAATTTTTCATAATCCGCCTTTAAGGGAGTGATCATTTTTTAACAATAGGGGGGGAGGCTGGTGGGTTTGAGGGGCGTCAACATTTTTTCGACCCCTTGACCGGTGGCAGTCAGAATTTGTTCAACCCCTCTGATGGGGGGGGTCAAAATAATTTCACCTGTTTTTACTAGAAAACCCCGCGCATTACTATAGGTTAAAAGGGCATGTTCACGCCTGATTTTCGTCCCTTACAGGGTGGTCAAAAATCTTTTACCCCATTCAAAAAAATTTTTGGGTGTCCACACACAAACCCACCAATCCCCCTGTTGTTAAAAAATGATCACTCCCTAAGTTTCAGCTTATATGGGAGGTGGGCTTTTGTGAGAGTTTTGGGGTTGATTCAATATTTCTGATGAAGACAGCTTATATACCTAAAATATAACATGTATAAATAACATTTCATTATTCTCCAGAGGCGCGTTCGTTGTCAGACTTGGCTCATATGCTGCAAGTACCAGAAGTGTGGTTGAGGGCGTTCGCACGAAAAATGAAACCACGCAGAATCGCCAAGTCCATCCGGTCCGTGAGGGCCACCATAAGACTATTTAAAATAGCTGACAAAATGGGACTGTTAAACATTCAGTAGGCTTGATGCGTTTTTGTTTTGCTATCCTTTGAGGTTTCCCATAATACACTCTGTTTGTGGAGGTTTCCTGGAATTACCATAATTAGGTCAGTCATGTGACCTGCTCTGGCCAATTGGTCACGTGACTGACCTACTTATGGTAATTAACAGGAAACCTCCAGGAACAGAGTGTATTATGGGAAAACTCAATAGCCTGAATAGTAGGCATGATGTTCACGAGTCTGCTCTCGAGTGTAATCGACATGTTGGGATTGGCCTGATAAATGAATGCAGCCCTGACAAGTGACTCGCCAGTGCTGCATTCATGCATCATGATGACCAATAGACATGATGCATTGATGCACTATCGGCCTTGAAAGGTTTAGAAGCACCTATCATTATAGCCAGAGTCCCACTAACACTATTTTAACCCCTAAGAAAACATTTGTTCTATTTTGTTTTCGTGTACAATTAGCTACACAAGTGTACATGTAAACAAATTAAACATTTGTTTACTTTATTTGACAAAACTTGCCAGAAAAAAACAGGTTAAGTAATATCAAAGGCAGCACCAATGCCAGTGTCGGGCAAATTGAGATCAGCCATATGAAATCTGAACAAATATAATATTTGAGTGTATTTTAGTTGTTGTGAAATTATTTATGTCTCACTGAGAGAAAATGGACATCAAGGAAACGGTGCTGTTTCACTGATCAGACATTTACAGTGCTTCAGGTAATTGAAATTATTAATCATATTGATTATTCAATTCTGTTATTCTCAGATGGGGATTGTTTATCATATTGCTTTGAGAAATGAAGAAAGGTATTGAGGAAAGTTTTGCTGTCAAAACTGTATAGACTAGCAGATTTGTAAATTATTATGTATTTATTATTGCTGTATTTTGTACATAATGTTTGTAAATAAAGAGCTCTGTATATTGCAAGAACTGAAGAATGAAAATTTATCAAAACACAACTCAATATTCTATACCAATACAGCACATATCGACAATCATGTGTATATCAGAGGAAAGCCTGATTTTGCCACACAAGGTCACAAGTAACTATATTCTCTTTTCATATCTAATGATATATGCTTTGAACGAAGGCTGTGTGTAACTTAGTAGCTACGTGCTGTTCATACTCCCTTTCCACAATCATCCCCAAACACGTGAAAAGCCTTGTGTCCACAGGGCGATAAAATTTGTAACAACAAAAATCCACCGTTCATTTCCGATGATAAAACCACTTTTTGATCGGCCAATATAAAAGAAGGCACCAAAATATCTAACAATTTTGATTTCTATCATCAGAAATGAACGACAAAATAGTGGGGTTTTTTTTGTGCGTCGGTGAATGACAAAAGTGGTTTTATCTTCGGAAATGAACTGTAGTTTTTGTTGTTACAAATTCTATCGCCCTGTGGGTACACTGCTTAATATCCAATCAAACTGTGATTTGTTTCTAAGTTTTAGTGAAAAAAAAAATCAAAAACTTTTGCGGATAATGTCACTCAAGAACAATGAATAAACATAAAATCGTTAACCATTCCACACATGACGGATGCATGCTTTTGACATGGACTGGGAAAAGGGGTCTTAGAACCCTCTGCACTAAGCCCCCTTTAGCAGATCGTGTCACAATATTTCTCTAGCAAATTTATGAGAATTTGACAAACCTGGGGGACTCTATGCTATCATAGGGTCAGCTATAGAGTATAGGCTATAGAGATGAATTGCTTAATGATACTTCATCCTCATAATCTGAATGTTAGTCTGTTCACACTTACAATGTAGCAGGGTTATAGCTTCATAATGGATAAACCTGAGTACAGGGATTTTGTACCTTTACTGTGCTTACGAGAATTGCAGTGCAACACCCACAAATATACGTACCCTAATGGTCCGTTTAAGCACCGGGGTCTCAAATAAGCGCCGGTCTCGAATAAGCGTCGGGGGTAAAGGGGTATTGGAATCACCTCAAGCATTAAAACAGTATTCAAATAAGCGCCTGTTCCGAATAAGGGCCAGGGATAAAGGGGTATTGAAATTAATGAGCCCCCAGACGCTTAGACGGGCTACTATACGGTAATACTGCAGACACCTCTTGCAACTTACAGAGTTAAACAATACCCCTAACAATAATCTCTGATAATGTCTATGTATGGAAGAAAAATGAATAAATATTTATGACTCTATATTAAATATTTATGAATCTATGTTAAAGATGTGTGTGTATCAGGTTGTTTGTTGTCCTTCTTTAAGATAATTTCATCATAAGTCAGGGGTCACGCTTCCTTCAGCCTTTCAATGTCGATAAAGCAATTATGCAACTTGCCCATTGGTGATTATGATGCATGAATGCAGCCCTGGTGAGTTACTCTCAAGGGTTACAGTCATTCAACATACTGACCCTCCATGGCTGAAACTCCCCCATAGGGTCAACATGATGATCTAATTAAAAGTTGGCAAGCAAAATCGCAAGAGCTTCATTGGTGCATCATGTAGGTATGCTGGCATGATGCAATCCCACATCGACAGCTCTTAACGAATTAAACGTCATGATGCATGAAAGTGATAGCATCATACCGACACGGGCATGATAATATATACTCCTGAATGGATCAGAGTAATGCATCATGACTGTGCCTGTGAGTTATTGACTGCAGTTAGTGCATCATGCACAGGGTGGCAGTATCCACAAGGATAAATGTGTACTCCTGGTGGGTTATGCACGGTCCATTCTACACTATACAAATACAAAGGACATTGGGGAGTGTACGGTAAAACTTCACCTATAGACCGAACCTACCTATAAGCCAAATCTGAGTTTATGGGATAAATTCAGATTAGGCCAAAAAAAATATATTATTTGTTTCCTGTAACATGACTTGCAAATGTAGGGTCGGTAGGTCGGATTTTTTTTCTTTTGTATTATTATTATTATTTTTTTTTTTTTTTTAGAGATATAGAAAATGTTAGGGCACATATCAATGGATGTATTAATTATTAGATTTCATTACAAAATAATGATGAAAAAAGCTGTGGAAGAGGGGAAGAATATAAAAGGGATAATGGACAAAAATAAAAAAGATCCTCACAAAAAGTATAACAGACAAAATTCTTCAAAGTCGCTTCCAATTTTTTTTCTTTTGCCCTATTTAGCTAGGTAAGGGTTGGTCTGATCTCGTGGGTACAACGCGCACACACACACACACACACACACACACACACACACACACACACACACACACAATTGTGTTAAAATTACAAAAAAAAACAAGAGTTTAAGATTTTGATAAATTCCTTCTTTGATTTTGGAGCTGTGTTTTCAGATTTATATTTTCAGAACCCTATTTATAAGCAAATGTCAATGGTAAATTTTGCTTCTATGAAAATGAAGCGACAAAAAAGTAGGCTTTTAGGTGGGATTTCACAATAATTGAATCGATTATATTGACATATTTAACATCTAAATAGAAGTAATATGAATCAGATTCCTAACAATAAGATTGCTCCCTGGGTGGGCCCCCCTTGCTGTGGTGCTGGGACAGGGAGGTACACACTAGTCATCTGTTAACAGATAGACTTACTAATTAGCTTTAATTACCATTGTGTCAGACACGGTCCCCCAGCTTCTGCTGTACACTGCAACAATGCATGGTGTTTACTTCACAACCACGATTCTATACATAATATTCTGCAACTTAATCTAATCTCATTAAGGACTCAATTGTTGAGTAACAAGAATTTATTTATTTGTATAATTTGGCACATACATAGTTGAACTATGTGCATCATACATCGGGGTGACCATATTCCATCACTCTATCAAATTTATTCCATTTTATCAAGATTTGGTTGCCATCGAGACTGAATGGAACAAAAAACATTCTTCTTGAGCTCTTTCTCATTAGAACGGCCTTATGGGATGAGTGACTGATGTAATTTCCTCATTTAATGAGTGGAGTCTAACCTTGTTGAAGAGTCAGTATCTGGAGGAGTTTTTATTTCTGTTTCTTGACTCAACGTTGATTGAGTCCTTAGGTTCCCAATTATTTTTAGACAAGTAAGTTGCCAAAAGCTCAAGTGTTTAGATATTTAGGCGTATAGATAGATCCCCTTTTCTTTGTATGGAATTTTGTGTGGACTTATCTGAATGATTAGATAGAAAGTACAGAAGTGAGAAAGTAGCATCTATCTATCCACGGATAATCATATGGTATGATATGAAATTCAAGCCAGCCGGATATGTGACAATTGCTATGGCCAAAAAAAAAAATAAATGAGTGTTTCCAGTAACATGACTTGAAAAGGTAGGGTCGGTAGGTCAGATTTTTGTTTTACATTTTTATAGGAAATGATAGGGCACATATCAATGGATGTATTAAATTCTTTGATTTCATTGTAAAATAATGACGGGAAAATGACAACTATGAGAGAGGTGAAGAATATGAAAAGGATACAGGAAATGGATGAAAAAAAATGTAAAAATCCTCAAAAAACGAAAAGAAAATTTTCTTTAACATATGAACAAAAATGAGACAAAATTCTTCAAAATCAAAAAGAAATTTGGCCCTGTTATACTAGGGTTGGTCGAGTGACTGGAAACAAAAAAAAATTAAGGCCTAGTGGTGGACTGGTGGTAGTCCAGACCTTATGTACCAACAAAAAGGACGAGGTCCAGCAGCTTGTAACGTTATATGTGTGGTTATTACCTGATCAACCTATGATCAATTCAAGATACAAAATCCACTAATCCCAACAAAAGGTCTGTTTGTAAATATGTATACATACTGGGCTAGGGTATATAAGAACACATACGTTGATTCTTTAGTGAACAAGTAACCAATGGATAACTCATGTGTGGGCCGAGTGTTATTAGCCTTTGCTAACACACACGAGTCATGAGTTATCCATTGACTACTTATTTTATACCACGAAACCAATAAATAATCAATAGAATACCAATAAATTCAATGTGAAAACAAAAATTATTCCCCCTCCCCGGGACTCGATGCCAGCCATTGTGTGTGTACACAGGTACATACACCTCGGTGCCCGGCAGCGGACAGCGACAGCGCCCGTCTCGGCTCAGACAGGCAGCGGCACACGGCTAAAGATTTCAATGCGTCTCGCTGTTATGTTTGTGTACTAAATACACCTCCTCGCCCGGCAGCGGACAGCTAAAGCTTTGAATGCATCTAGCGGTTATGTTTGTGTATAAAAACCACCTCCTCGCCCAGCAGCGGACAGCGACAGCGCACAGGGCGAAAAAAGATGCGTCTCGCTGTTATGTTTGTGTATAAAATTCACCTCCTCGCCCGGCAGCGGACAGCGACAGCGCACACAGCGAAAACAGATGCGCCCGGACCGGGGCTCGATCCATGTACCTCTGACAGCTGAGCGCAACATGCTAACCGCTAGACCACCGCGTCTTTTCCATTCACTGCATCTCGCGGCTATGTTTGTGTATAATACATCTCGTCACCCGGCAGCAGACAGCGACAGCGCACACGGCTTTGTGTCATAGCAAGACCTGGTTCGAACCGAGCATTTCTCGTCAGTCCCTGTGGCGCACTGCATAGGGAGTTGGACTAGGGATCTTATGCTGCAGGTTCGAGCCCTGCCCTGGTCAAGACTATCATGGGTTTTAACATGTAACATATGACATGGAAGGACATGAGAGGCGTGCGGTCATCCATGGATAACCGCACGGGGTGCGGGTTATCCATGGATAACCGCACGCCTTACAAAATTGATGTTACAGCCTATAGGGTGTGCAATATCGACAGATATGTGTATGGGAATAGCCACCAAAAAGCACTGTGTAACCCAGAAATCGTGGTATAAGCAAGGATATTGGGATGGGTACTCTTCATACTTTTGTAGAGGTCGGTGAAAATGTTCTTGGAGAAACCGGGACTCGAACCCTGGGCCCTCCAACTTCGAAGCGGCTGCTCTTCCTCTGAGCTACTTCCCCTGGCCTGACATTTCCACCTTCCATCCACACCTGGATCGGTATGATACACACTAGGGGGGCAGTGATTACCCGGACACCCGCCCCTGGGGGTCTGCCACCGAGTACAGGGAAATACTGCCCCTACACTCCTCCCCATCAGCTTCAACCACCATCCACCAGCACCCAGCATTCCCCCTCAAACCAGTTACCTGGAAATTGAGGCTTTATCAAGCAGTGTCAGGGCACTCCTGACTTCCCAGAGGATGTACCGGTACAATTACCGGATTGGTCGAAGCGTCATCTGTATCATATCGGCCCAGTTCCCGAGTCCTCAATCGGTCGCGATCACATTAAGACATGAGCAGGCACACATATCTTTGATCTCATGATTACGTTAGGATGCTCGGTTTCTCCACCAATGTAGAGGTCGGTGAAAATGTTCTTGGAGAAACCGGGACTCGAACCCGGGGCCCTCCAACTTTGAAGCGGCTGCTCTTCCTCTGAGCTACTTCCCCTGGCCTGACATTTCCACCTTCCATCCACACCTGGATCGGTATGATACACACTAGGGAGGCAGTGATTACCCGGAGACCTGCCCCTGGGGGTCTGCCACCGAGTACAGGGAAATACTGCCCCTACACTTTAGTTTATATATTATCCATTCTTTTAGCCGTTTAGTTGTGGTGTTTTGTTGTTGTTGTTTTTGTCTAGGAGGTGAATACTACTTTAATGTTGATGGTTAGAAAGATGAGTTATGAGATGGAAGAATTTCACTCTTTGTTATTCTTCAACTGTTACTTTTTAAACAAATCTTATGCAGGTTTATGTTTCCATGGTAACATGACCTCGACAAATAATTTTGTATATGCTGGAGGTGGGAACCCTAGAGGGGCTGCCATTTCTTCACCTGAGTTAGCACTGATAACAGCCAGCAAGATGGAGACCGAATGTACCAATTTCTGCAATGAATAGAGGGTATTATCTGGTTAATAATGCAATCTGCTTGAAAACCCTGCTCATACTGATAGCCAGCTCGGATGGGTCTAATTCCCATTTTCCTAAAGGATTTGAACTCTGGGAGTATGAAAATCGCTGTTAGATTACCTTTGTAGTGACAATGCCTTATTTCAATGCAGTGAAAGTTGGTGTTGAATACCCTGAGTGTCATGTCCTGTGGTCTACGTGATACACCGATACAGTGTTCTTAAGTCCACTCACAAGTGTACTCAAACATGTACTCATACGCATTGCTCTTGGAGCATCATGTCAACCCTGCATGGATGTATCCATGATTCATGAATGCGGTCCTGGTAAGTAACTTGCAAGCATTACATATTTTGCATCATCATGATCATGGCATGCAAAGATCATGACGTCTCAAAAAGCTATGTAGCTTGCCACAACTGCATTGGAGTATCATACCGGCCCTTTTTGGAAACTACCAAGCCATGAGGACTGGCATGATACATTTATGCACCACACATGATCGAATGACCCTGTATTCACATATACAACTCTGGCAAATGATTAAGTTTGGCTCGGCCATGACACGGTTATTAAGTAATTAGGGAGTGATCATTTTTTAACAACAGGGGGGGGCTGGTGGGTTTGCGCGCGGACGCGCGAAAAAAATTTCAACCCCCCCCTCTTGAGGGGGTAAAATTTTTTCGACCCCCCCCCATAAGGGACAAAAATCGTGCGCGGACGTCCCCTTTTAGCCTATAGTAATGCGCGGGGTTTTCCACTGAAAACAGGTGAAATTATTTTGACCCCCCCCATCAGAGGTATTGAAAAAATTCTGACCCCCCCCGGTCAAGGGGTTGAAAAAATTCTGACCCCCCCCTCAAACCCACCAGCCCCCCCCCTGTTGTTAAAAAATGATCACTCCCTTAGATGTGTCAATCAGTGCAGTGCTCTATACTAGTTACGTCTCTAACTGCGGAGAACATACAATGTAGGTCTATAACACGCGCAGTAAGCACAGCATGGGTCGTCAGAGGAACGCCATGTATTTCTACGTTATGCTATCCCTTGTTGTTACCATGACAACTGTAGTAGAGACAGGTAGGTCTGATCATAATATGATATTATGCTCTTGGGTTTAGATAAGCGTCTGCTTTGTGCGATAATAGAGGTAGATATTTCATAAGGTTGAGAACGACAACTTTACATGCCTAGCTGATTCCAAAAGATCTCTGAAAAGAGCGACAGGGCAGAGGTGTCTAAAAGCTTTGGTTTATCACTATCAACACAACTGATCAAAAGGATCTTGAATCTGCCTCGGATTGGTTTGGGGGTGAAGCTGGGAGTAAAGTTACTAGTTGGATCTTTTGCTCTTCAAAGTGGTATAAAAAAAATGCCTAATCATATTTTGCCAGCAGGCAACACTACGTTGTTTATTGTTTAGGGTGGTGCCAATTGATTTAGTGTCTCTAGGCTGTTCAGTTTCAGTGAGTGTGAGCTATGGCAAAATGAGTCTGAGGTTGTTTTGCCAAGGAGGGAAATTCAGTAGGCCTATCTAATGTCCCGGCAGGTGATTGTAGGTAGGCAGATGTATCAAAGTATACTCCAAACTAAAATATAGGTACATTTATTTGAAAGAGAAATGCTCCAAATTCTTGAGTGTAAACCTTTGTTGAAAACTGACATTGAGCTGGAATTACAGATACTTGAGTGTCATCTGTGTTTTTGATATTGTCATTTCAGCTACCAGCATTAATGCTCGGCGTAAAAGTGAGTGTGACGACAAAATGGCGGATGCCATCAGCAAGTTTGTAACCTCCTCAGTGGTATGTATAGCTGTAAATTATATCAGATATCACCACGAAGGCTTGATGTTTGGTTCTGTCTATACACTAAAATGTGTGATATTTTGATTGCGTCCTAAGGAAATTACATGTAACCAACTTTGTGGTTGTGGTACTAAGGGAGTGATCATTTTTTAACAACAGGGGGGGGGGTGGTGGGTTTGCGCACGGACGCACAAAAAAAATTCTACCCCCCCCCTCAAACCCACCAGCCTCCCCCCCCCCCGTTGTTAAAAAATGATCAATCCCTAATGGAAAGACGTGCAAAACAATTTGTATGTAACAAGTTTGACTGCATGTGCATTTCAGTTTAGTGATAGAAAGTTGTTTTTTTTTCGGGTTCTTTACGACCATTCTACTCTGGTTTCCTTGAAAATCCAATATGTTTGTTGTCACAGTGACTTTGTTCTGAAAGTCAATGGTTACCGTGAAAATCCATGGCGTTTTAACCCTAAACCCTGAAAACTGTTGCCTCACTCCCTAAAGCTGCTTTCTCCATCCTCCACAGGGCCACAGTCACAACCTGCTGCTGTACATGTGTGGTGTGGAGGTGTCAGGAGGGGTGGGAGTGGACGCAGTCAGACACATGGGGGAACTGCTACAGCTGGACCTTGTAGACCCTGGACAGCAGAGGGAGCTAGCCATCATAGTCTGCCGTAAGTTTAACCCTTTACGGGCCACTAATGCAGGAGTGCATCATGCCCATTGCTCGTCATGATGTACCAAGTTGTCATTTACCACAAACTCACTGGGGTCATGTGGTTAAGTTGAAGCATATTTTTCTGTTAGAGTGTATGTTTTAATTGAATATAAACCGTTTATGGGCTGGTGATACAGGAATGTATCATGGTCGGTATGATGCACCAATGAAGTGCTGGTAAATCTTCATTGGAGCATCATGCCGACACCAAGTGTCGGCGTGTATTAACGCTATAGAGTTGTCATGATGCATGAATGTAACTCGTCACTGCTGCACCCAGTTAGCATCAACTTTTTTTCTTTTTTTTTTCGACTTGCTCATTGCATTAATGAACTGCTATGTTCATTTAAATAATGCTATAGAGCAGACCAAGTTTTATTGATTTTTCAAAGGAAAGTCACAAATGAAACAGTACAATAACTTCATGGATCTTGACAAATGTCAATATGAACACAATCAGGAGATGGAAAAATAGGGACTGGCAATATTCACTTAAAAGGTTATTAACATAGAAAGTACAGACAAACAAATTAAAAGCAAAAAGAGATAGATAGTAAATAATATGTCATACATAGAGATTTGTGTGTCTACACATTATTTCAGTACATCATGATTACAGCTAAATACACCTTGTCTTTAGTTCAAATAAGTGATAATTAGAGTTGGTGGTATATGCTGTTATATGCATATGGGAACATCAGCAATATCAATATGGATGTAAACATGAAAAAGGATATGAATGTGAGTATGAATATGAATATGAATATGAAGTGGCGCAGTTTCCACATCTGCTTCTCATTATCAATTATAACCCAATTTCAGGTTCAACCTTATATTTTCTATCTTCATCACACCCTCTTTGAATTTTACCTTTGTCGTAGCTTTCTGAATCTCCTCAGGTAGAGTATTCCAGAGAGCCACCCCTCTGTACCATGGCGATCTTTTATAGTGTCTAGTAACAACCCTAGGTAGTTCGAAAACAATCTTCTTTTGAGACCTTGTATTATAAGATTGTGGTCTATTTAACACAGTCTTTGATTTCTTATACATTAAGCATAATAATAGCATGTCAAATCTTTTCTCTAACACTGGAACCTTACAAATTTCATGCAACTCCTTCACACTATACCGTCTAATATTGCATTTCAGACAAACTCTAAGAGCTCTATTTTGCAGTCGTTATAATGCCACAAGCCTATCCTCATTACAACTAGTACTTATAAATGAACAATATTATATAATTGGTCTGATTGTACAACAGTATATCTTTACATTTTGCTCTTGTGTTAAAAACTCTCTTAACTTAGCAAACCTAAATAGTTTATTGCATACATTTCTTTTAATAATTTTAATCTGTTTATCAAAACTAAGTTTACTGTCAATATGTACACCTAGATATGGAAAGAAGGTGACAGTTTGCACAGTGCTGCCATTGAAGTCTATAGTAGAATCCGGACATCTTTTTAATTTATGAGCACTACAAAACCACATAAATTTTGTTTTAGTTGGATTTACTGTTAGTCTGTTTTCGATAACCCAACGCTTAAAGTTAATTACATCTTCATTCAAATTCTCATTAACCAAGTCTACATCTTTGTTAGAACTATAAATCACAATGTCATCAGCATACAGTTTAATCTTGCATTTTTTAAGACCTTAACAACATCATCAATATATAGGACAAACAACAGGGGACCTAAAACTGATCCTTGAGGGACACCGTAATCAATATCTTGGTTAGAGGACAATTTATTACCATAGCTAGTTCGTTGTTTTCTATTTTCGAGGTAGCTTTTAAACCATAGAAAATTAGATTTACTCAAACCAAGTTTTCTGAGTTTAATTAGCAATTTTGAATGTAATACACTGTCAAATGCTTTAGTGAAGTCTATAAATAGAGCCCCTGTTATCAGACCATTGTTTCTACATTCATAAAGCTCATTAACAAAGTCAAAAGTGGCATCACCAGTAGGCCTACCTGTCCCTTTTTTGTAACCATATTGGTTTTCAAAAAAAGTACCATTTTTCTTCATACTTTCACATAAGTAATAATACATAATTTTCTCAATGACTTTAGACGGCACTGGTAGTATTGATATGGGTCACCAATTTTTTACCATTGCTAAATCCCCATCCTTAGGTCATGGTCTTACAACTGCCATTGCCCACCATTTTGGAAAAATACCCGTCCAAACTAATTTGTATCAGATGAGTGAATTGATTTATCAACAACAATAATGCATAATATAGTATATCTCCCCTTATTCCGTCTATGCCTGATGACTTATTTTTATCAATTTCTTTTAGAGCAAAATGGACATCCCACTTATTAACCTTAATTTTCTGATCTAAGAAGTTTTTATTTGCCAATAGTTCATCTATATCTAGATTATTATCCACAAGATATTGATCAGTTCCAACAGCAGCAATATGCAGATCCTTACCAATATTACAAAAATAGTCATTTACATGTTCACAAACATCATCAGAAGTTACATCAGCACCAGTTATATGATGTCTCATGTCTGGATACACAATAGAATTCGAATTTTTAAACAAGTCATTTATGTGTTTCCAGAATTTTTTGGGATTACCATAACATACTTGCAACTCTTGCATGACACTACCAATTTGATTTGCTTTAATTTCTTTTCTAATTTTTCTTTGACAATCCTTTTTGGCTTACTTTTCCTGAACACTTTTATTGGCACTATAGAGATGTAACCATCCTTCTCTTTCAAATACTAAAGCCATAACTTCATCATCAATCCATAATCTCCTACTTTTTTTAATGTATCGTTCAACAAGAGGGTGAAAAGTGTCCAAATACTCAATTAACGGAGTGAATAACATATCCCATAATATATCAGGATCATCAGTAATATTATAATAGGGTTTCCAGTCACATGATTCTAAAAAATCTCTAAATCTGTCTTTATTAAAGTTTCTATTATCTCTTCCTCTATACTTAGTGCTAACGTAACTGATATTCTCATGTCCTCTACAACCAAAAACTGGGAGGTGATCAGAAATTAGGGCAGAGACCGTACTTGCATTAGTTACATCTAAGCTATTTGTAATTATGTTATCAATACAAGTACCACTAAATAGTCTCGTCACCTCATTAATTAGTATTTTCCATCCAATATCATTGCACACATTTCTGAAACTTTCACACCTTGCATCATTTTCATCATACATATTGAGATTAATATCACCTAAGATCCAAGTCTCATGCCTACCATGATTGTTGTTATATTCGTAACCACCGATGGATCGTAAGAAATTAATAAAATTTGGTACATTCGTATTTGGGATTCTATAGATAGAGACAATCAATAAATCCTTTTCACCAGGAAGGTTTAACATAATAGCAATACTTTCATAATCGATGGTCTGTATGTTTAAGTCATTTACAACTCTAATATACTGCCCTAGGCCAGCCCTCACACTTAGGCCAACTCCTCCACAATTCCTATACAGTAACCTATCCTCTCTATTAATCAGGCCATCAGGTGAGGCAGGCTTCAGCCAGGTTTCACATAGACATATTATGTCACTCCTTCCTAATATCTCATAGATTTCATTATATTTGTCTTCAAAACTACGACAATTTATTGACGAAATTACCAGTCCCCTCCTCTCCCTGAAATCACTAACACCACAAACCATAAGTTTAATTTTATGTAATACTTAAACAATGAATATATACACATGTGAAAAAGCATCAACAAAAGAACAACAAATAAATGACTAATTACAGAATATACAAATCCTCTTCCACAAATTATCCTCATAGAAGGGGTGACTGATTATACCAGCTTACCTATGTCAGCTATGTGGCTAATCAGAGAAAAATCCCCCCGACTTAGAAACTCCTTGGCGACTTAAGATCTTATAACTGGGTATTGCTAGGGTTAATGATATTAGAGGACAGCAAAAGTGACACTTAAGATTATTAACCTAATTTAGAATTAAGAAAAAAAATTTAATGCATTTTGTCAAATATCATAATTGATCCAGTTTTAAAGAAGCAAAAACAATAGAGAAGGGAATGTATTGGATTACTACTGAAACCAACCTTTGGATACATTGATTAAATTCAACTTTATTAAACAGCCAGAAGCTCCATAGTCACCAATTAGCAAGATAATGTATTTTAACCAAAGTATAGAAACCATCCTTGAGGTCTATGCACAGAACTCTAACTAGATAAGTACATGTATTATACCAAACTTCTACACACTACTGCAGTGACAGACTTAAAGGTAAACACTCCCTCATATGTATTACTATAAAAAAAAGTCTTGCATACAATGCTCAATGAATAAATAAACTCTTATCCTAACGATTTTAGGGTAAACACTCACTTAATCTATTAGATACTTACGATTACAGGATTAATTAATCAACATACAAGATTGATTGCTTGTCATAAATTAAGAGGTGATTTCTTGTTGTTGTTGTTGTTGTTGTTGTTGTTGTTGTTGTTTTTAATGTAAACCAAATTTGGAGCTTATAAGTTCTGCTAGCTTTCGTTTGACACGTGAAAAAAGAAGATGCACTCAGAAACTAACTTTTTATTTAACGTTTTTGACATGTCTAGCTGTAAAAGAAAATGTGTTCTTTTCCCTAGACAAAGGCGTTTTGAAATGGCTCCTTTCCTAACAATTTCAATCTTTGTGCCACGTCTTGTATATAGTAAATAGATGGTGTAATTTATCTGGTCTTTCTTCCCAATCTAGATGCACCCTCACTGACATTTCTGAGCAGAACGTTTGAAGTGAACTTCGAGTTGTTGGACAACGTTGTGGACAAGTATATCAAGAAGGTATACGTTGACAAGAAACTAGATACATTATTTACGGTGAGAAACTTAAATTTACATTATGCCATCAATTGGGAGCAATCTTTTCTGATAGTCTTCTGAGAAACAATGCAGAACTGAAAATTTAATAATGTATTCTGATAAAGATCCATTTTGTAATTTTAACTAAAGTAGCAATGCATATTGATGAACTACTGCAAAGCCAAGGCAATACTGCTGACTCGTTTGGACCAGGCAATATTGGAAGTTGTTTCTACGCCAGCCTTGGTATGAGTACCAAACCTTATTTCATGTTGATAACGACCTGTACACTAACACTGTATGGGAATACTCATTTTTACAGTGGCATGCCCATTTTTACAGTGGCATGCCCATTTTTACAGGGGCATAGAGAAAATCAGTGTCACTCTTCATGGCCCCTATTTTTCACTATGATGTCACGGAAAAAGAACCAACCCCTTCTCAAACAGTAATTTTGAGGACATTTTATACATATAGGCAACATGAAATGAATACAGAGATCCGCTTGAACTGCTCAGTTCAAGCGGATCTGAGCAGTTCAATTGAATGTTTCCTCACTCGATAGCGTAAAAGCTAAATTCCACCCAGCTCTGCTATATAGAATACTGATTCCAGGCTATCTCATGAAGAAGCACTCAGTTTGCATTATTCATGAACCTCTGTCTATATGATATTTGTTTGGCGATATGCCCGAGTCTGGATTCAGACTCAAAGTGAGCACCGTAAAACTCCATGTATAAGCCATGGCTTAGCTAAAGGTAGACAATTTCAAGGTCCAAAGCGACTTGTTGAGTATTCCCCACTTATCTTATATGCAGGGTTTTATATATATATATATATATATATATATATATATATATATATATATATATATATATATATATATATATATATATTAAGTAAGGAATGGGAACCCATTCCATGGGTGCTACATATACACAGGGTTTAACAGTAACACAATTTTCTCTCAGCTAGGTGACATTATCATGGAAATGCTGCGGTGGACGAAGATGACTGGTTATCCGAAAACTCCATTACAAAATCAAAATGGCGACGACATACTGGACTTCCTTTATGAGATGGAGGAGCGTCTTGACGTCATGGATGACGTTAGAAAGCTGTGGGTGACGTACAATGTCCATTACCCAATAGCACTTGATGTGGATGCTGGGGAAGTGGCATTACTTCTTACTGGTGAGCTGAATGACCCTATTTATATAATTCTTATTTTATTCTTTTATAATAAAAGACACAAGTATTCATGTGGTAAGGATGTTCAAAAATACCATGGTTATCCATCACATAGAGATAGATAATGCCAACCATTAGAAATTGTGTGTTTCATGACAAACGGAAGATTTGGCGAGTCCATAATACAGTTATTCATGGCAACATTCATGTAATGATCAATGCTGAAAAAATGTATCTTTTCACACATAATCCATACAGAACTTAAGAAAGGTTCACTGTTTTATTGAAAATATTGCATAGAAGAATATATTCAGAAACTGTGCATGGCAACATTCACCCATCAATTTTTAATTTTCAAGTGACATTCCACTTTCAAATTTCAAATTGAAAATCAATTTTCATTTTAGATTTCAATTTTGAAAGTTGACTCTTTTTTACATTACACTTTGGCCCTCCTGGGCCACTGTAGATTGGCCATCAAATAATGTACGTCAGACTGTCTCCCTCTAGAGGCAATCACAACATACCTCGTACCCGATTTATCAATAGGATAAGAAATATATTATATACACAGCGCACAATACTTTCCATGCTTTGGAGTTGAAAACTTCACTTTATCATTAGATGTTTTCACACATGGTTTAAAATATTGGTTAAACAGTCATTCCAACTTTTGAAATACTACATTGCAGGAGATCACTCACTGACTGCAGTGTCAGAGAGACTGGGTTTACCTGCCCTGGAGTTAGAGACTTTGTCACAGCTTGATGGTACCATGTTACACCAGTACATCACCAATGTAGCAGCCACACTCAGAATATACCAAGTAGCCATGGACTATGGACTATTGGACCTAGACTGGGACTAGCCACACTCAGACTCTACCAAGTAGCCATGGACTATGGGCTATTAGACCAAGACTGGGACTAGCCACTCCCAGACTCTACCAAGTAGCTATGGACTATGGGCTATTAGACCAAGACTGGGACTAGCCACACTCAGAATAAATCAAGTAGCTATGGGCTATGGGCTATTAGACCAAGACTGGGAGTAGCCACACTCAGACTCTATCAAGTAGCCATGGACTATGGGCTATTAGACCTAGACTGGGAGTAGCCACTCCCAGACTCTACCAAGTAGCTATGGACTATGGGCTATTGGACCTAGACTGGGACTAGCCACACTCAGAATCTATCAATATAAGTAACCATGGACTATGGGCTATTGGACTTAGATTGGGACAAGCCACACTTAGAATCTATATCAAATAGCCATGAACTTAGATTGGGACTAGCCAAAAAAAAAAGACTCTAAAAGGTAGCCATGGACTATGGACTATTGGACCTCCACTTTAAAATAATGGTGTCTTCAAAGTGAACAGCATTTATCAACTAAGCAAAACCCTGGCAGATTTAACTTGTCAGATTTGGCAGAGTCTTCATGTTAATAAGTATGAGCCTAGGAGGACAATTTCACGACCTGTCGCATTTGGGTCATCAGGTAGGGACATGTGCCTGGACCAACTAAAGTTGATGCAATTCATGACAATATCCGACAGAAGGTGGAAGAGAAATATTTTTATATCTGCAAATCCTGTCTGACGTCACCCATCTTATTTGTTTCCGCATGTGCAACAGGAAATCGAGTTTCTGTCGCAACAGTGGATCTCGCCCTTTACATTGTTATTAGCCACACTCAGACTTAATCTAGTGTTTAATGTATGTTTTCCTGCATGCAAAATATAGGTTATAGAAATAGAATAATTAATGATAGGAACTCTCACCATGTATAGATAACAGAAAGTTTAGGAGAGTGTTTATTATCTTTCAACAGGGAGGCGGGTGTGTGAAATTTGCAGACACACGCAAATCTTTTCAACCCCCACCTTTGGAGGGGTTGAATTTCCCTACCTTACTGGCCCAAATAAGTGCACCTGCGCTTATTCTTTTCAATGGCACTATTTACCCTGTGCTCATATGAGACCTGCCCTTATTTGATAGCCTACGCTTATAGTTTTATACCCCTAGATGCACCTAGATAATAAAATTTGGGTGAGATATTATGTATAAATATTCCCTTTAAATGATGTGTTAGTGATGTAGCTCACGCCCTGAATGGACTATGTAATGGAAATCCTCCAGCTCCAAGGAGGTTTTCTTACTTATACTCCATCCACAGAAGTTTATACAACAGTAAAACCCTGAATATAAGCACAGTTTGACTTTAACTGTAGAGGCCTAGAAGAGGATTCGAATCTTCTAAACTGGCTGTGATACAAAGCTATGATAAATATATGGTGTTCCAGTCCACAATCACCAGCAGTCTCAATAGTATAATGGTTAGCGTGGTTGACTTTGAATCACAGAAAGTGGGTTCAAGACTGCATGGGGAAAGTGTTTTAACTTACACTTAAACCACAGTGGGCATGGAGAACAATGGATTTCACACCTCTTATATATTGCATACAGACTGAGGTTTAAGCTGGTTATTATACTTGGACAGTCTTTAAAGGGGTGGTTCCTATTCAGATTTTTCCAGTAAATCCAAATCTGCTTGAGGCCATTCTGGATTTTGTATTTTAAGGCCCCTAATTTGCATATTTAATTAGATAGGCGAAATTACCTGATTTAGCCTGAGAATGATGCAACACATGACTACAGTTGTGACAGGATCCACGAAAAGGGCCCTTAGTGCAGGGTGCATGAAGGTCCCTATTCCCAGTACATGTCACAGTTATTCTAAAATGGGTAGTTTTTAAATATATAAGTTCTAGCAAATAAATAGACGTACGACAACTCCAATCTAGTTTGGGCGAATATTTTATTGGACCTGGCCAATAAACATACATAACCAGGCCTAAGTAACACAAGAAGAAAGAAAAAAAAAAATCTCCAATGTGAGACCGGTGGTCCTTCCTGGGGCTAGGCAATATTGCCGACTACAAGGCCACCAGTGAAGGAACCTGTTACATAACAGCTGAATGGAAGTGGTGACATCTGGTAATACATTGGGAACTGCTACTGCCCATTTATCACCACTTATATGCGCGCATATAAGTAGCTTATAAATAGACGTACGACAACTCCAATCTAGTTTGGGCGAATATTTTATTGGACCTGGCCAATAAACATACATAACCAGGCCAACACGCCAAACAGAATGGAGAAAAAAAATAACAAAAAAAAAAAAACATACATAACCAGATTTTACACGAATAAGGCGCTAACCATACGCCGATCAAGATCGATACGAGCTTGTTTGGATTTTGTCAAATAATGCAACACACTCAATGATTTCCAATCACCAATGTTTTTGATGTCCAATAGACTGAAACCTGCATCTGCCAAGGCCGATGCACCTCCTCTTCGTAACGAGTGTGAAGACAACTTATCGATGCCTGACTTGGCACACAACTTGTGCAATTTGCCTAAGTACCATGAGTAACTGCCACGACACCATTGGCCATTTTTCATGTACGACACTACTTGTGAGTCACTGGATGGGTAGTTCACCATAGATAACAGCAAGGTCAGGTAATAATGAAGGCAGAAGATAGAGTCATTGATGAATGTGAAGGGTATGACCAAGACCTGCTCCTTAAATGAAATAGTCTTTGTACGGCAAAGTCTGACGGAGACCCCCCAGACTTCCCAGGTCAAATCTGACAAGCAGACTGCCAGTCCTTGTTCAACCACATTGGACTTACGTAACAAGCCCCTGAAGCACATGATAACAGTGATCCAAAATGCCACATCTTCAGAACATGACATATCCAATAGTTTATAAATACGCTTTAAGTCCTGCACTGACGCTGGTCGCGCCTGGTCCACATGATCACCTAGGGTCCTTCGAATACCTCTCATAGTGATGTAGAGTTCAAATGTATTAGGGTTGACATGTGAATAACCTAGGACCTTGTGCAACACCCAAAGTCCTCCTAGGTACTGTTTAATAGAGCTGTAGCGCAGTCTCTCAGCCAAGTGTGTAACATATAACAACACAACTTCTATACTAGCGGGGAATGGAACAAGCACACCATATAATATGCAAAATTCCAAATAAGAGTTCCATTGGCTCTTCCTAGTACGCTCCGTGGCTCCAGCCATCCACTGTGACTGGTAGTTCCGTAGTTTGTGAGTCAAGACATCCCCTGCAGCAGAAGTCATTTATCAGAAATGAAGGCAATCCTTTTGCACACCTTTTATCCGTACAGCGCGACAAAAAGTCAGGAACAATATTGTCTTTAGATTTAACGCGAGTAGCAACAATATGAAAATTATGTACAACTGATAACCAAAATAATTCTCTTATCCACCACATACAGCGAACACTCCGCGATCTGCCAGTATTTATCATGCGTTGGACTTGGGTATTGTCGGTTCTGACTACAACTTTTGTATCCGACCAATCATTTCCCCAACGTTGCGCTGCGGCAACCACTGGCCAGACTTCCAGTAGGTTAATGTCAGCTGTCTCATCATATTCACAAGGGGGTTCAACAGTATGATGTAATGGAAAGCGATTATACAACTGATTGTAGGCAGGTAATTTCCATGCACCTACTAACCAATCACCATTATAACATGAGCCAAAACCAGTTAGTGATGAGTCAGTGTCTACGATAGGATGATAATCAAAGGTACGTAGGATTTTGGCAGAACCATTGAATACATAACTGAACCTTTTCCACCAGCGGATGTCATCCATAAACCAATCAGGTAGTTTGACCACCGTGACACTGTCGGCCATGTATTTGAGTAGGTTAATGACTCTACGTGAAAATGTTCTGCCTCCCCGAATAACTCTACTAGCTTGTGCCAAATGACCACACAGTTCTTGTAATTCTTTTTTGGTAGCAACAGTTTTACCCAAGAACTTGTCGATCAGTACCAATAAGTTGTCTAACTTTTGTGGGGGTAAGCTGATTTCCATTTTCACTGTGTCAATTACCAGACCCAAATACTGGACTTTGGTAGCAGGGGTTAAGATTTTTTTCCATGCAATATGGAAACCGAGACGTCGGAGCAGATCTACCAATATCGCCTGACGCCTCGCACACTCCTCGTAGCTGTCAGCCACAATGACAAAGTCATCCAGGTAACCGAAAACATTGAAAATACCTCTACGATTCATACACCGGATGACAAACTCGGTTAGTTGAGTAAAGATAAATGGTGCACATCTAAGACCAAACGATAAGGCTTGATCTTCAAAATATTCTGGTGCACCGTCCAGACTCCACACAAAACCTTGCTTGGAACGATCGTCTGGATGAACAGCCACACTGCGATAAGCAGATTGGATGTCCAATACACATAAAAACGAGCCCTCATGTATGACATCAGTAACACTATCTACTTGAGTATAATGAAACGGTTGGCAAGTTGTGTACATAAAGTCATTGATACTTTTAAGATTATCATCGGGATCACCACGGCTGCAATCTGTTATGGGTCTTAAGCTGCCGTCTGGTTTTAAAATAGCCCCCAGTGAATGTACACACTGGGGTCTACTAAGAACCCTTTTGACTTTACCATCAATTAACTCCTTCCTTACCAGATCGTCCATTTGGCATTTTACACCTTCTTTGATTATGGAAAGGTAATTTTTTTGAAAATAAGAACCATTATAATCCACATCAACGATTTTGAATCCGTTACGAACACCGTCTAGGATATAAGCATAGTTACCATCAACCTCCTCAAACCCCATGCATTCATCAAAGAAGGCGTGTGGGTTGAGTTGGAGGCACATGCCATCTAAGACATGAACGGAATCACAATCCAAAGGACAAGGTCTAAACCATTCAACACCATCGACAATTCTGGAAGTGTAGATAGTAGGAGTTAATATAATGTCTTCCGTCTTTGGTAATGAATCTGAAGAAGTGACATGATTTGAACCACAAGGAATTACGAATTTGTTGACATCCCATAATAAACTATATTCAAGTTCACTGGTATTGTCAGAATCGGAAGATTTTATAATTCCACAATCTATGCCAGACTCCTCGGAGTCACTGACCCCTGAATCAGAATCCACTAAGGCCTGATATCAATCATTTGATTTTTTCACAGTGCACTTTAGTTTTGTGTGATTACCCCCACAAGAGCGACATACATGTGGGTGAGGGCAATCTTTGGCGTTACAACAATTATCACCGTTAAATGCATAGCAACAGTGAATTTCATCTGACTTTTTCTTTTTGTTCTTTTTCCTCTTACTACTCGATCCCGCAACAGTACCAGCACCACTTTGAGATGATGGAGGCTGGATACCAAGAACATTACATAAGTGCTCGGCACAAAGATTCTCAAGACCAACACTGTTTGAGAAGATGTCGTGATCGAAATAGCAGAATGTGTGTTCACCAAACGATTCTCCCCTTTCACGCATCGCAAGATCATACTGAATGAGAGCATCCTCATTGTAGAATGCTTTCTTGTCAGTTAGGAATTTAACATGTTTTCCATAGTTTTTCCATGGGAAGTTTCTAGCCAACATGCTATTCAAGAGACCCATGCTAGCAGAAATAACATCATTCAAGGCGGGTTTTTTTACTTTATCATGCGGCATGTGCTGTTCAATGTCATAGGTCACAAACTTACTGCCACTGGCATTGTTTGGTGAAAATATCACCATTGGGGCGCCTTGAGCCTGATGTTGTAGTTGTTGGTTAGGATACCATGCTGTTGGGTTATGTAGAATTTGAGGTTGCACAGACTGAACACCAGGAGTCTGGAACAGGGTTTGTTGATTAGGTAGAATTCCTGCAGCCTGGTACTGTTGTTGTGGGTTAGGAATAACACCAAACTGATATGAAGCCTGCTGCTGATGGGATGTTGGGACTGGAATCCCATACATATGAGAAGTAGTCGGGTTACCATATACCATAGGTGTAGGTGGGAACTTTAGCCTGCCATCTGGTGCCCTAAATTGACCCACACCAGGCCAACTGACAGTCTGACTAACAGGTGTGACAGGTGGGGAATAAGGTGTGCCATCTCTGTAGAACAGCTGAGGAACAGTGTTTCCCATGGAAGGTTGGGATGGAAACAAACCCTGAGTAGCATTAGGACTACCAGAACTGTCAATACAACCAGAAATGCCTGAAGCATGGTTTTTAGGAGCTACACCACCACTTCTCCATTGTTTCCACAGTAGGAACTCCTGATATTCATTGTCTAATTCACCATGGGAATGTCTTTGACCCACTGGATAGTCAGGTTGATTGTCTCTGGGGACCGGGTGATTGTACCGGGAAGGTGGCTTGTTATCGCGGGTGAGCGACTTGTTTACTTGGGTATTCCCCTCTACTGGAGGCAATTTTTTACTCAAGTTGGGTAAATCAAACATACCTGAGGTGGTTTCAAGGCCGGATTGGCCTGCGGAGGGTCCAATAACCCTAGAATTAGGCCCTAAAACATTGTTTGCGGCCGAAAACCGGCTTTCCGGAAGTACAGGGCGGCCATTTTGGACTCCGCAGTTAAGGTTAGAGCTGGCTTGTGATTGGCCCGTTTGGAAGCCTGGTGTGTTCGAGCCCCCACTTTTGTTCCTTACCGTATCCAACTCTGAAGGATTCCAACACGTAGTACTAGCAGTAAGAGAAGAAGTTTGGGCCTCGAACGTACCCATGGCGTTCGAGCCACCACTTTCGTTCCTTACCGCATCCAACTCTGAAGGATTCCAACATGTAGCGCTAGCAGTAAGAGAAGAAGTTTCAGCCTCGAACGCACCCATGGCACCTCGCCAAGCACGTATGCCTTCGTTCAATTGGCGAAGAGATCTGTTATTTTCAGCCCTTAGGCCGGCCAACTCTAGTTCCAACTCTTTGCGTTTACACATTTCATCAATTTTTGATTTCCTGGCCCTTTCAAGTTCAATCTGATGCAATAAATCATTTTGTGTAGAGTCCTCCCCAAGGCTGCTAAGCTCACCATGTTGACCGTCCTTCCCCTGGGGTGGCAGGTCGCTCTGCCTGGCCTCCGTAGCCTCCTGCTCGTCACGCTCGGCTGAATCCGCGGAACCAGGTAATTCTTCCGAATCCTCCGGAGAATAACGTTTCCCCGGATTGGTCACCCCACAATTCGGGCACTTGGCCGCGTTACCATGGTAGGAAGTATCACAGGCCACGCATTTAGTCATGATGACTGGGAATTTGAGAGAAAAAAAAAATCTCCAATGTGAGACCGGTTGTCCTTCCTGGGGCTAGGCAATATGGCCGACTACAAGGCCACCAGTGAAGGAACCTGTTACATAACAGCTGAATGGAAGTGGTGACATCTGGTAATACATTGGGAACTGCTACTGCCCATTTATCACCACTTATATGCGCGCATATAAGTAGCTTTAAGATTTTACCTTTTTGAAAATTTTCAGTTCGGCCTAATTAGTATAATTTATCCAAAACTTTAATTAATTAGGTATTTTCCCTTTTATTCTTATAAATCTGAAAAAAAATATGAAGATATGGGAATAAATCAATGAAACTTGATAGAGATATGCTTCATAACAAGGAGAATCATTTGGGCCCTTTCAGTACAGCACCCAAATCCAATATGGCTGCCACGTTTGTGTATGGCTACCACTGGAATCTTCAAAAATCTATATCTTTGCTTCTATTCACTTACAAACACAAATGAAAATGCTAGGAGTACTATTTTGGGGTCATAGAATTTGATGTGACTATCCAGATGTAATACTGAAAGTGACATGCAGGCCTTGGGAATAAACTCATTATGGAAATTGTACGTCACCATAATTGGGGTTAAAAAAGTGCAAGTGCATATTATATGGACATGATTTCATTAGTACAACAGCACTTTCCTGAATCCTAAGATATGCATAACCATGGAAAAGCAAGTTGTAGCCATTAGTAATAACCCTGCAGTATTTAAATCATTTCTGAGGCAGATTCTGCTGCCCTCCTACTACTCAAGTCTGGCAAATTCATTTCTGTTATTCCCCTTACGATATGGTCATTATTTGCTTAGCAACAGGCATTCTTTTAATTTATCTTGCACCTACTTCCAGACAAGTAGGCTGCCCAAGCTTTTTGGGATAATCAATTAGACACATTATGAGGCTGAGAGCCAATCTTCTGTATTCTAAATGGGTGTATTCAGTACCAGCAATGCTAAATTTTGATAATATGACAGTGGTTACAGGAATTTGATATGGGGGGGAGAGGACAGTTTTTAGGAATTACAATCCTGTGTAATCATGAATGATCTGAGATACATATGTATGGATATATATATATATATATATATATATATATATATATATATATATATATATATAAGTTAATTATGTTCGCTTGGGAATATAATAATAATTAATAAATATATAATAATATTATAATAAATCACAGGTGGAATAAGGAAGGAGACAATGGGTTTGGTGAGAATTGACTTAGTCAATAACAATTCTGTACATGCCTTTATTAATAAGACAATAATTTAATACAATAATAATAACACAGTAATACAATATAACAATATAAATACAGTATACAATAAGATTAAAAGTTAAAATTTTCGGCACCACCCAGCTTGGTCTGCCGCTCGAAGGAAACACGCCAACTGACGGTTAATTTGGATCCCGCAGCTTATATAGGCGCTAATTGTTTTCCATGACGTCATACATATACATGCGCGCCCTGGAGGAGAAAGTAGTACCAGCCGCTGCACATATTAATTATATATATATATACACGGGTGTATATAGTCCCATAAGTTAATTATGTTCGCTTGGGAATATAATAATAATTAATAAATATATAATAATATTATAATAAATCACAGGTGGAATAAGGAAGGAGACAATGGGTTTGGTGAGAATTGACTTAGTCAATAACAATTCTGTACATGCCAAAAAACCGCCAAACACAATGGATACACCATTCCACACTATAACATCACATCTAGAGCTAATAAGTCCTGCTTAGAATCATGTAAATAATTATATACAACATTAGATTTCCAATTTGCTCTCTTTTTAATATCATCGACCTTTAAACCAGAATCCTTTAACAGAGTCGCCCCACCATATCGGAGTGAATGAGTTGAAACTTTGTGGGAAATATCACATTTAATAGCAATAGCCTTCAACCTGGTATTAACATAGTTATAAGTTAAAGGTCTGTTACATATAGTGAACAATAATCTATTTTTTGAGACCTTATAAACCTCCAAGTACCTAGCTGGACAAAGACCAGAATTATCATTCCGTTTCAAATATACCACGTAAGGGTTCCTACCATATTGGTCAGTTTTAGAAGATTTAACATCAATGCGAATACAATCAACAGACAAAGACAAATCTTTGGATTTAAGGTTATGAGGGGAGTCCACTACATGACCCACCCTGAACACACCTCGGTAACACAATAAGATAGCTGACCAGAAGACTATATCCTCATACACAGACAAATCCAGATTAGATTTGATATTAAACATATCACTGGGAGTTAAAGGATATGTTTCAGCAGAAGAACATCTATAATTACGTTCAATACCATCCAGTGTCTTCTTTACAATAAAATTACTACTATAATCATGATAACCTTTCAATTTCTGAAAATACCACACTGCGGATAAATAATTTCTAACAGATACAGGTTTCATTTTATCTGATAAATATACACTATACAACGAAGCTTGAGAAGGAGAACATGGTAGGGGCAAGAAGTTGAATTTATTACAAAATTTTTTGTACCTACTAAATTGCTGTCTGCGTACCTTACGTGTGGACTCAGCCACGCCCCTATACAACAACCTTCTCCTTCTCCGCTCTAACTCCCTCAGATCTGGAATCATAGCAACACATATTATTTTCAGCCAGGGTATTTTTACATTTCTTAGGAACACCTCTATACATTAGCCTTGACAAATGATCAGCTAAAATGTTCTCCTTTGACCTTATGTATGTAGAATAAATTTCAATATTATGAATGAAACATAGCCAAAAAATTTCACGTAGCCATTCCATACATAACCTATTTTTTGAACGACCCGCATTTAACATGGCCAAAACCTGCATGTTGTCAGTTATACAATGAACTCGGGTATTCTTGAAATTTTTTAACCAACGTTTAAGGCCCACCATAACTGGATACAACTCATATACATTAATATTTCTATGGTGAACTCTCAAAATATCCAACTTTGGAGATTCTACAAAATGACCACAAAGGTCATCCAACGGGTCTGTATCCGACCAAGTACCATATAAATAATCTGTACCATACCAGGCACCAAAACCCTGAATTGAGGAATCCGAATACATAGGGGTGCAGTCGTTATCATTCAAAATGATATTTTTACAATTGAAAATTCTACAAAAATCCCTCCACCACAGCAGGTCCTTTCGAGTTTCCTCATTAAGTTTAATAACACCCCTATTCCTGGCCTTTGCACAAAGATCAAACAATCTCCTGCTGAAAGTTCTGCCTCCCCACTTGGGAGCAAAACGACATTAAACCACCAATCTTCTGCAAAGATTTTTTAGATACATACGCCCTACCTATACAATCATCTATGGCAAGTTTCATTTTATCCACCTTACTCTGGGGGAGTGATAATTCCATAATAGTAGAGTCAATTTTTATACCAAGGAAAACACATTTTTGACTAGGTTCAGTTACTTTTTCTGTGGATATTTTGAAACCCATAAATTCCATACACTCGATGAGAATATTTCTCTGACGTCTACATTCTTCCTCAGAATTAGCAATAATTATGAAGTCGTCTAGATAATTTACAGTCCTTTCAATACCATAGAATTTTGCAACTGAGACAATAAAATCAGATATTCTGTTGAAAATGTATGGAGCACACTTTAAACCAAAGGTTAGGCGGTTACTTTCATAAAATTCTGCACCACTACCAAAATCCCAGCGAAAGCCCTGATATTTGATGTGTGGACCGTAAACTCCTACAGACCGGTAAGCTGATTTCAAGTCTACCACACTCATGAAGTCGTCTCTATCTAACTGAGTTGTAATAGTGTAATAGAATTGTATGAAAATGGACTAGAAGTAGTACTCATATAATTATTTATAGAGATTTTATCAGGCATACTGCAGTCGGTAATAGGACGAAGTTTACCATTAGATTTTTCCACACCCCCTAAGGAGTGAATACATTTGGGTTTAAACTCAGTTTTTGTAACTAGACCTTGGTCCAACTCCTCCTCAATAATACTACACATTTCATTATAAAATCTATCTTCTAGAATAGACTTATAATTTTTACAATCATATGTTGTATCACACCCTGGGTCAACTATTTTGAAACCTTCAGTAAATCCACACCATAGAAAATCAGACTCAATCTGATTGATATTAATAAGGTCTGACTGCCTAAGAAAGCTAGCCAGTCGACACGGGAGTATCTGAGCCTTTCTACCATAAATGAAATGCTCACACATACATACACCGTTAACACAACTGTCATAGACCCTGATGCTGGGTCTATTTAAACATTCCACCGTAAAAAGTGGTTCAACCTCACCCTGTACCGGGCAGTTATGAGAAATAAATAAATTCTTTGATAGATCACAAGAATTATATTTACATTATCATTATTACCATTATCACCCGGAATGATAGAACTGGGAGGCTTAGGAGGGTCTACCGTACATACTAAATTAAAATCAGGCATCAAATTTTCAGATTTTAAAGTAGGACCCTGCCTAAGGGCTACACACTAATCCTTTTTGTTCTTTTGGCATTTATCCTTGCCATGGCTAGGAGAATTACATACATCACAAGCATGACGGTATTTACAGGGGTCCTCCCTACAACCTTCTGCTCTATTAAAAGCAAAACAAGTACGAGCTGACCTAGATTTGAAAGATTTGGGCTTTGCCACCTGTCCTTTCTGGGCCTGAACGGTCCCGTCGTAAGACAAATATCTAAGGATATCAGAGTTGTCTACCCTCTCGAAAGCCTTAAACCCGTTCTTGTTTGCCCTATCCTTTACAGACTTGTCATATTTAGATAAAGCTGACACCGTATAGATTCTTGTACTCGACTTTTCGACTAACATTTCAAGGTGGCCAAGCAAATGGAAAATATCCTCGCCCTCCTCATACTTGTCTTTCGCAAGACGTACATTTACCAGCATTAACCGTTCAATACAATCAATTTTGGAATTTTTCTCTAGATAATTCTTCTGATCGAACTCACCCCGATGTCTTTTACGTGTAGAATGGGTAGTATCAGTAGAGGAACCTCTTGAAAAAGATGAATCTTTGTCCGAATCCGACGAAGGAGAACGGTCCCGTCGCCATCTTGGATTCCTGTTGTCATGGCTTCCCCGGTCACTAGGCGAGCGCTGCCTACGTCTCCCCTGTTGCTTGGTTACAGCGCCTTTCGAATCCTGCGTCAAAACACCACCACGTGAGTCCGCTCGACATGCCCCTTCTACCGGATTGCTCTGTTTAGCCGCTATGGTCTCAAGAAGATCTTTGACATCAGCAAGCTGGTCTTCCATTACCGTAGTCCTCTCCTCCAGATTGATAAACGTCTGGTCAGCAGCTAAACCCAAATTTTTTCCTGAAGCTTTTGGAACAGGTGACACCGGGTCAACCATATTTGGATCAGAGCTGCTCGAAGTCCTAGAGTTGGCCTTATTCCTCGTATTCTTTGTAATTTTCTTAGTACCAGGCTTGGCAATAGCCCCACCTGTTGATTTCCTACCCATATTGCAGGGTATTATACCGTAGTATTCGAAAAAACAAAGAATAAAGTTAAAATTTTCGGCACCACCCAGCGTGGTCTGTGCCGCTCGAAGGAAACACGCCAACTGACGGTTAATTTGGATCCCGCAGCTTATATAGGCGCTAATTGTTTTCCATGACGTCATACATATACATGCGCGCCCTGGGGGAGAAAGTAGTACCAGCCGCTGCACATATTAATTATATATATATACACGGGTGTATATAGTCCCATATATATATATATATATATATATATATATATATATATACAACATAACACAGGGAATGGATGTAGCAAATATTTTATCATTTTATCATTATCTCATTATATATGGTCTCTGTCAATTAGATGATTTTCAAAGGTAGACTAACATCAAGCACATGACCTTGCAACCTGTTATATGCTTCTATTCTGAGATGTTTCAGCGGAGCCATACATACAAGTTCTTGGGGCGAGACCATACACTTATCTGTGACTATCTGCATAGATTTGTACATGGCTTTCTATGTAAAGCTGCAGTTGCTAGGCAACCACATGACATAGCAACCATTTACTACCTTTGTTGTTCATACTGTGTTATGGCACACGGAAGCTGTATGCAATTTAAAATCAGAGATCTATGTCCTTGAGGGGAGCCTATGCACAAGTATGTACGCACAATTATTAATCTAGGCTTTGTTGCTATGCAAAACCGCTATTGCTAGGCCACCACACAACCTAGCAACCTTTTATCACCTATATTCCTCATCTATAATGGAAGTCACAGAAGAGTTATATGCAAGTTTACATCAGGGGAGTATGTTGCTGAAATGAAACCTATAGCTCGATGCAGCAAGTTGGGAACCTAAAGCTTTTCCTGAATTTTTCGCTAAGAAATGCTGTAGTTTAGACAAAAATTATCCGATTTACACAATATAGGCCAGGGTAGATGGTATTACATGAATACAGTGCACAGTTTACCACTGAAGTACAAATTATAAATTTAAAAATCATTAGTTTAAAAAAATTGCTGTTTTTCAAGGTTTGGCCCTATATTTTTTGTGAAAATATATTCTAATCACCAGTTATTCATTGATAGTACATAATACTGACCCATCAAGTTTATGAATGGGTATGCTTTTTTTCCCTACCTCTATGGTGGCTCATTACAATATGGGAGACATGTGATTTTTGTTAGTTTGCAAAAACTGTGATTTTCAGTAAAATTTCTGCTTGGTTTTTGATGTGGGACCACATAGATCACCATATATGGACACGTGATCACCCACTGATACCAGAATTATCCATTTTTATGTTATACTTGATCATCTTTAAAGGCATGTGAAATATCTAAGTGATACAATAATTGTGAGAAGAATTAGGCACATCTTAGGATTCTAGTCTTTGGTGCTGACAATGATTTTGTTGCTATTTACAGCTAAATAGCTCAATAGTGCATCATAATAGGCCTCACATGCCTAATATGGAGTTCTTATAGCATTTCAATATGGTTTTCAATGAATTATCAGGTCAAAACAACAATTGATGATGGAATTTAATAGAAACAAAAGTTCAGGTCTTCAGATATTCTTATCTTGAAAATGATGAAGACATTTATGAGCATGGTGCTTTTCCAGCCCGTATGGGACCTACAGAGGGCATTTTGTCTAGTCTGACATGTATCATGAGGGAATAATGCATAGCAAATGATTCTATTTTCATATGTTGTTATGATTTTTGAGATAGAATCATACACAAGACTTGCCTTCTGCAGCATATGCAAAAATGTCCCTTGAATGAAGGCATTTTACATGCTCAGCTGCCTCCGAAACTGGAAAACACTCAGGTTCCCAACTTCCTGCAATGAGCTATAGCAGATATGCACATTCAAGCATATTTTCATGCTTGGTTGCTGTGCGAAGCTACTGTTGCTAGGCAACCACACCACCTAGCAACAAAACAAAAGCACCACTGTATTCTACTAAGCTTATTTATAGGGGTGGGACCCACCAGATACTTTTTAGACTGCACATATATGTAATTCAAAGTGACATTTGATTCTATTATTGGCCATTTTAAATTTTAGCAATATACAGCCTTGCCATTAAATCGTATGAAGTAGAAACATATAATTATGTACTTAATCAGCAACCTTTTTTACATAAGAGTCGGGAGAATTGATAAAGATTTAGCATGGAAAACATCCATTTAGATAAAGAGGGAGATTATTGAAATGGAACAGCATCGTATTGGCTCAAGGTAGTATCTTCGCTTCTAACACGGGTCATAGTCAACAAGGAATGCTGCAAAATGTCTCATGTTACTCAGATAGGTTCGGCCTACATAAATCATATTAGATATTGTGGTTAGGTGGGATAAGAGCAAATCTTTTACATGTATCTGGAGTGCATTTAAAACTTTCATTTAAAAAAGGAACTTTGTGATTTCAATCGTCCGTCTTCTTGACTATCTGGTACACTCAAATCTGAACTTAAAAACATGCATTAGGGCTTAATGAAAAGCTTATTATGTCTTCTTTCCAACGAGACCAATAGCTTCAGGATCTAGACAAGGTAAGATAGTCTTAGAGCTTAGGGATTGAGCATACCCCTTGAATAACATGGTAGCAAAATTGACCCAAATGCGGTCTGAACCCACACATGGATAATGAGCAAAACCTGGTAGTGCATCCCAAGATAATCAATGTTAACATCTTGAATCTTGTCGAGGGGACCCTAAGGATCAAAAAAAAATAACTGTCGCGTTGGGATGTGGGGGGGTGCATGGTGGGCCCTATCAGCCTCCGGCCTAGGGGGGGTCCCAATCTACTTTTTTAAAATATAGAATTTTGAAAAATAAAATTATTTCAATTTTTTCCTCTAAAATGAAAAAAAAATGGTGAAAACGTTCTTGATTTTGGCCATATCAAGGCATTCTGGGTACAATTGTGCTGTTTTAAGAAGGAAAAGAGGTCAATTTGGCATAATCTCATAACATTTTTGCCTGGAATTGAAGGTTTTTAGAATTTGTTATACTTTCTTTAGAAGATACTTTACACAAATACCTTTCTTATGAAAATATTTTTGACATATGCATAATTTTAGGGTTTTGGACTATTGAAATAAAAAGTACTCCAAAAATGAGGAAATTTCACATTTATGACATTGCATTATGGGTAAAATGAAAAAAAATTATAGTATACACTGGTTTTTGCTATACCCTTGGATATTCTGAACATTACAATCACTTCCACAATTTCATTTAGAACGTCTGAGGGTTAGAAATATAAGCAATAGAAAAAAAGTCGGAAAAATCTTAATTAAATCTAAAAATTCACAATTTTCAAAGCATCACAAAATGCTTAATTTTCATCAAAATGACTAGAAGTGTCTTGTGAGTATTGAGGACTAATGTACTTATGTGCCCACTAGAAATGGTGCCATTCAGACCAATCCAACCGGCCGGGAGCGCAGCGACCTGTGCAACTCCATAATGGTTTTGTTTTCATTCATTACGGCCGTGACATCATCATTGACGTCAAACTACTACCCTGTGATGTCAACTGGTACCTGTGACGTCATGTGAGCGCCTAGTGAAGTTGCGTAGCAAAGTCGCTAGTCATGGTGCTGCTGGACATGAGTGCCCACATGCAAAATTTGTTGTCGACTGAGACTTTACATAGGCCTTTGGCAAGCAAATGTTCACCCCTGATATCAAAGTTTCTTTATTTGATATCACAGTTTTAGAATTTGATAACAGGGTTTTCTCACTTTGATATTACAGTTTCCTAGTGTGATATCAGAGTTTTTTCCAAAACATTGATATCACAACTGAAAACTTTGATATCAAATATCAATACTATGGTATCACAGCTGGAAACATTGATTTCAGAGTTAAAAACTGGTGGTAAAAACCGCATTTTTCTTGTTGGGCAAACTTACCTAGGTCCTATCTTTCATCCCAGACATTCATCGGTAAAGGCCCATGTCTGGGTCTGATATGGGCTGGCTGGGAAGAGATGAGTCAGAGCATGAAAATCCCAATTTGTTCAAATGATTAACATTGAACAATTGATTAAATACTTTATAAATATTTCTTCTAATAATAATGCAAGATAAATTGGTAAAAATTGTTTATTCTATATTTGGTTACATATTACATTAAAGAGTACAGCATTGATGGCCCCACCAACATTAACTCTTGTTTTATTGGCTGTCACCTCTTGTCCAAATAACTCATGGTAATGTGAACAGTCTTTTGTAGCAAAGTTCATAGGCACTGATATATCATATGCCCTGACAACGGCTACTCCAATTCTATCCATGTTCCAGTTAACAAGATCATTCATAGCAGCAATGATATTGTTTTCTCTGAACCTCTCATGAATTGTTTTTTCATAGGTCATGGCTGTTGTCTCAATCCAGATATACTTTACTTTGGTTGTGCCCTTTTTTAAGTTCTCTATGAGTTTTACAACAGCCATCATGTCAGAGATGTATGAGAGTGGCTCCTTGTAGAGGAATGACCAAGCACCAGAGTTCATGATGACTGAGGTAGGTTTTGTTACATTAAGCAACTCAGGTTTATGTCTCTTTAGCGCATGAAGAAGAGATGCTGCAACAGTCACATGTGTAAAATTGATTTTCAAGCCAAAATATTTTCTCATTGCGAGAGATCTATAGCTCATGTGTGAATCACCAAACATTTTTAGATTTGTGCTCTGAAGACATGTATGAGGTGGTGGGCGCAAAGTGAAAGGGAAATAACAATTAAAGTTTGACCAGTGCCAAATAGCTCTGATTTTTATCCAAAATCCAGGAGCGTGCTGGGTTGTAAGTGGTGAACAAGCAGGCCAAGAAGACTTTAATGATTTGTGTGGTTTCAGTTGGGCATCTAAATCTACTCCTGTATATGTCCATCTGGAATGATTTCGCTCATGAACCCACTTGCATTTCCTAATATTCACTGAACCAGTATTGAATTGTGACTTGATCACAACTTTGAAGTCTCTATCTACTATGGGACAATTAATCTTATACTGGGTTATATCCCAGCAAATTGGTGTCATTCTGAGTCACTGTGTGTGAGTACTCACACTGGTGCTGTATAGAAAAAAAATGCGCCACCAGGTGTGACTGATGACCCATACTGACGCATGCTGACACATGTGTCATGGCACATGCAAACCCATACTGACACCTGGGCTATAACACATACTGACTCAGGCTTGACACATGCGTCATGGCAAATCAACACTCATACTAACATCTGAGCTATAACGCATATTGACTCAGGCCTGACACGTGTGTCATGGCACATGCACACTCATACTGACACCTGGGCATTAACACATACTGACTCATCCTGACACATGCGTCAGGTTTTTTCCCCTGGGATAGGGATGGGAGGAGGGGGTTTGGGAGGGGGGTGGGTCGGGGTATGACTTTATTCTGCATTCATTTTTATTCTGAATCACTGTCATCAATTGAGCTGCATATCTAAGTCCATGGAAGGGTTTCCTGTAGACTCCTTTGTTCACTTTTTCCATTCCTCAAAATGCCTTCTTTGTGCCTGTCAAATAAAAATTAAACATTCAAGTTCAATAATGCATTACACAAATACCTTTAATATAATCAGCACAAGATTTTTTACCCTCCTCACCTCCCTCCAAAATATGTTGTGAGATATTTTCATTTTGGAGGGGGGGGGGCTAGAAATTCCCCCTGAGCCAAGTACATACCCTCTCCCTGAATGAGTTGACCTTTAATGGGGGCAGGGGAAGATAAAATTGTTTGGAGACAAAATCACCCCCCCCCTCCCAGAAACAAAAATAATATTCTTGCCCCTCAAACTGACCACAACCTAGTCCACCACTCTCCCAGGCCCCCAAACCTGCAAGTTACTGACATGACATATGCTATATCAACTGTATCAATACTGTAAGAGACTCTAAAGATTGAGGTGGGCACAAAAGAAGATACCATGATATATTACTGTAGGTTACTTGGAGTTCTGTAGGACTGTAGGATTACCCACCTTGTCTCCTCTCCTTGCTGTTCTGTGTCTGTGTGTTGTGAAATACTGAGAACAAAGAAACCAAGAAAAGAGCGGGAACTTTGAAATGGACCAATGAGGGACCAGGAGTTTGAAATCAACCAATCAGACACAATACTGACGCAGTACTGACGCATGGTCACACATGTGTCAGGTACTTCCTGGAGAGAAAATTTCAGGATGGGTCACTGTGAGTCAATGTGTGTGAATATGTGTGAGTATTGACACATAGTGACGCATACTGACGCATGTGTCAGAACCTGTTGTGTTTGTTGAAGTGAGGCACTTTGCTCCTATTATCACCCAAAACAACATTATAATTCACCTCATATTATGAATTCTTACCTGTTTCCCATGGTAATATGGCATCACCGTGGGCAGCATGCACCATACTTTCAAGGAATTACTACACCAAGACTAATGTAAGACTGAATACCACATAGGAAGTTGATAATTGAAACTCAGTGTTATCTCCCATAGACAAAGAAAATTGTCTTGAAATACACCAAAAGAGAATATAAACCCATGTTTTCAGTCACCATATTATTCCCTATATACATATTGATAGATATCATCTATAAACACTTTGATTTATAAGGCAGCATCAATAGAAACAGCAATTCCCTAATTTGGCCCAAACCCAAAGTGCAAGTATATAGTGGAACTATACAATTTTCCCAGTCTCTTTATACTGACACTGATGCCATTTCGAGTCACTGCGGGTGAGTACTGACACATAGTGACCCATGTTCACTCAAGCGTCAATACCTATCTTTTGAAAGATGAGTCACTATGGGTCTGTCCGTGTGACTACTCACACAGACTGGCTCATGCTCACTCAGTGTCACCTCACACAAATAAGGAAATGAGTCACTATGCGTCACTCCCTGTGACTACTCACACATACTGGCACATACTGACGCGATGTTAGCTCAAATGGGTTAGGAAATGAGTCACTATGTGTCACACTGTGTGACTACTGACACAGACTGACGCATGCTCACACTTGTGCCACATTATGTCTTGTAGAGATGAGTCACTAGTGTCATAATGAGTCAAACAGTGTGAGTATTAACACCTTGTGAAACGAGCTGACGCACTGGTGTTATAACCCGAAAGGTGCTCACACATAGCAGCTCATTATGACTCACACTGACTCCAATTTGCTGGGATTGTTTAACTCCACATATGACTCTGTCTCACATATTGCAGTAGTCCCAGGTGTAGACACGGTGGTATAGACATCAGAATAATTTAAGCCAATACTTCTAGGTACCTTAGAAACCATAGTCTCATTTACTTGAAAGTAAACTCTTCCTGGCCAAATAGAACCATCATATCCCTTAAGTCTGACATCATACTTTGCAAAATCATTGAAACTTTGGTCACATAATTTATCCAGTTGTGTTCCCCTTGGTCTAAAAACCAACAACTTAGTTGCAAACTGGTTCAAATTGGAAAAGTCATGTATGTGGCCCCTGAGATAGATATGTCCTCTGAAGAGATCAGACATATTTAGCGCATCTCTAAAGCGACACAGGTAATAGTGTCCATGACATGCATTGGTCACATTTAGTGAAACATGGCTTTTGGTATCTATGACCTGTCCTGTGGAAAGGGACCTTATTCCACCTGAAGTAAGGTTCCATTTTGCAGATTCTGTCACATGTGTGGATCTGTATTTTCTTTTTGCTTGAAAAAAATGACATTACTGTCACACATAAAAACGCAATCGTCATCACCCATTTCAGTTGTCTGGAGTTCATTCTGGAAAATTATGAGTAAAGGTCCATATGAAAACACCAAATCCAGATCATTAATTCATTGATTGGACTGATTGATTGTTTACTTTTCATACTGAGGTAGATAATGACTACTTTCCACATTTTCCTAATGTTGAACACATGTTTTATTCAGAATACATGCATTTAGCAGTTGAAAAATTAAGCTTTCTGACAAATTTTTCATTTACAATTGGTTGTTTTATTTCATGCATCTCTATGATAATTTAAGCTTGTATTCATAGTATTCTGTATCTATAGATGTGTAGGGGACCAGAAATCCCTGTGCCCGGTAGATTGACTCTCAGGGTCCAGCTACCTGGTAATCACTGCTCCCCTAGTTTGTATCAAACCGATCCAGGTGTAGTTGGAAGGTGGAAATATCAGGCAAGAGATTGTGGTGTAATGGTTAGCATGCTTGAATGTCATGCCAGAATATCCTAGATATTTTCACCGTCCTCTACAGATGTTAGTATGGGATGTGATACTCCACAATCAAAATAACAGATGATTTAAGCTGATCCTATCTTAAGAGAAAGAATGGTCCTTTGATAAAGTGCAAGATAATTAACATGATCCTATACAAGTTTAGTATGAAATACATCCAAGCAAAAGTATGAATCTGTCTTCGTCTAACCTTAAGAGTACAACCTAGAGAAGACACATTCAAAGAAACAGTCGAAATAATAATTGGATGAGTTGACTGCCACTCTATGCTAAAAGTTTTTCCCCCTTGCAGGTCCTGCACTTTGCAGGCCCAAATTGATCTTGGCAGGATTGAACAACTCAAGATTACTATTGTCAGAACAGAAAACAAATTTATTTGCTATTATAGTCATTTGAATATTAACATACAGTAATGAGTAAATTGCGTTAGGCTGTCAAATGTTTAATTCTGTAAATTATCTCATATATGCCACACGCTTGTATAAGCCACACCCCAGATTTGAAAGAAGCTATAAGTTGTTTTTATGACAATAGTGTTCTTTAAGGTTTAGAAAACCAATATAAGCCGCACCCTACTTTTAGCACATTCTATAAGCCACACACTGGCATTCATTCTCACACACACACACACACACACACATATATATATATATATATATATATATATATATATATATATATATATATATATATATATGTGTGTGTGTGTATAAGCCACAGCTTACATGAGCAATTTAAACTATACATACAGTCTAATATGCAAGCCTTTAAAATCAATATGTAGCCCAAGGCCGCAAAGTTACAACCAGACATCATTTCCTGCAGTCTGGCAATTCCCACTGGCCTGACAGTGATCTTGCCAGGAAAGCTGTACT
This sequence comes from Acholoe squamosa, assembly GCA_949317995.1. Classification (NCBI taxonomy): domain Eukaryota; kingdom Metazoa; phylum Annelida; class Polychaeta; order Phyllodocida; family Polynoidae; genus Acholoe; species Acholoe squamosa. The sequence continues at coordinate 66,135,202 of OX439044.1, forward strand.
GCCATGCGAGTCCGGCCGGTCATTCATGTGGTAGCGGTTGAAGAGGTACACATCCACATACATGGTTACACATTCATACCAAAAGGTAGCCTAACAGGTACATAGGAATAAGAATTATAAATATATTTAAAGTGCTACAGATCCTATACACTAGGAGTGTCTTAATCTATGTCTTACAAGTTAAGATAGCATAGACCCACCTGCTATTTCTTAGCTGTTTTAGATGTATCCAGGTATGATGAGAACTTTAGTAACAGCTACAGGAGCCTTCACCAAAGTGCACATTTGGAACAAAGCATGCATTCATGTTTACCTGGTAGTTGTCAATGGTGATAAGACTCTGGGTGATTCTTCTTGCCTGTCTGTTTACATATATCATACAGTAGATATAATGAGTAGACGTTGCAGCTAGTTACTTTGGTCCTTTGTACAAACAGCATGGCTGACTAAGAACCAGTCATCAATGGCTGCTCTTGTATAGATGTTTCACGCTAAGAACCAGTCATCCGTGGCTGCTCTTGTATCTACATGTTTCAGGCTAAGAACCAGTCATCCGAGGCTGCTCTTGTATCTGTATGTTTACTCACATAACTTCTGTTATGTGAGCAATAAATTGTATAAAGGTAATTGAAGCGTGTTCCAATATTGTGCATGTTACCCCTTACAACTGTTTCAAAATAATGATAGTCACTATATCATGATAATGACAGTGCTGATGTTCTTGTCTGTGCATGTCTAAGAATTGGCACAAACTTCTTGTGGGGGGGCATTGGTGTTACTAGGTGTACATGAATAGAGAAAAACAAGCACACACACATAAATTAACATCTAGTTAAAACTACTGGAGAAAATGAATGGTCTCTTGTGGTAGCCTAGCTGGTAACCCCCCCCCCTTAACCCAAGCCCCTCTCAGCTAGAATTGATGAATTGATATGTCCGTTGCAAATTTTAATTAAAGACCCATTATGTGGTATGAGGTTTTTTGCTGGGAACAGAAAGGCTCGGCCCTGAGATGAGTCTGAAAATTTTTGCCTCCCTTCAATGATTCTACATGGAACATATAAGCTCCTTGCCCCCCTCCAATCTACTGCCCCCGCCCACTTTTTGTTAAAGAATAATTGGAAGCCCTCCCAACATTAGGCCAACGTTAAAAGAAAAGGCCACCCCTTTTTCATGATGGCTTTATTCCTGGCTCTATGATAGCAGATATTATACTAAGTATCCCACCATATTTTTATTCAATATGAAACCTATCAAATAAAGTCATCATGAAGAAATGCTGGTCTTTTCTTTTATTGAGGACAACTGAGTGGGCAACCAGTGTGTGTAACCATCTCAATAACAATCAAGTTACCATGCAACAGCAAGTCCTTGTTACAGCAAAAGTGAAGTCACTGGTTCTGTGACATCAATCTCAGAGCAGCAGCTGTGTCTGTACATCATTGCTTGAACTTAACAGTGAAATGTCATTGAAGAATGTGAAAACTAGGTTAGGTTAGGTAACGACTGCATAATAATTTTACCCAGTTGGGAAAAATATCAAACAAGAATTTAAAATTGGTACACAAAATGGTGGACTGCTGTTATTTGTATAGTTTTGAAGCAATCACTACTGTATCCAATCATGGAAATTGTAAGTATCAATCATTAATACTTCATGTATGAGTTAGTATAGTTTGTGGGTAATTTCTGAGAAAAATGAAAATATTTGAAAGAATTCATGATTGAAAAGGGTGGGGAAAGAATCCTGAATCAGTTGCTGCAAATTCGAGTTCAGATTCTGATGACTGGTAAATCGTATATACATATATGGCATATAGAATATAAATTTGTGTAACAATGTCAACTATAAGGACTCTATCCTTGTTATACAATGTTAAAAATCTTCCATAGAAAAACGAAGAATCATTGGTAACAATTGGTGCCAATCTTTTATTGTTTTTTAAAGGTTACACTGCCAAAACAGGCCAATGTGGGTCAAATTGGAGCCATTTTGACTCATCAGTGTAAACCCAAACCAAAGGCCAGTGGAGGGGATGGGGTAAATCAGTGCTTACTCCGGCCTGCATCTCACATTTTATCACCATCTGTTCATCTGACACAAGGGTTGGAGTGAGTCCCTCTGTCCACATTAGGCCATGGGCCTCTTTGAGGAAATGCACCACGAACTCTCATTCTGCTCAGTATAAAAGTGTTTGCTGCACCAACTTTGTACAGGCCTGGAGATCCATTATGGGAGGGTACGGATCAAACAACCGAGAGAAAGGAGGTAAAAGAGTGAGGGATGTGAGATGTTGGAGTGACTTGGAATGACTTAAGCTGGCTTGTGTCCTTATATGTGTAGGGGCTCGTAGAGGGTGATATAGTTGAGAGGGCAGTTTGAGTGGTGTGCTCATCACCGGTAGCTACTAGAGGCTGCTAAGACCACTGGGTCCTACAGGGTGGTAGCAGCAGTGTTTATCCTCTTGCAGCTCCTACCTAGGCCCGGCAAGATGTCAGTTAGATCTTGACCACTGTCAAGGTAAGACCACCCTTACCACCGAGCTAAGTTTTACTTAAGCATTGACTTCGAACTGGATGTAATTGAATGCAGTGTAAATATGTGCTGGTTACAGTAACCCGTGGTTCCTTGTCTGGTTTTACTTCGAACTAGAAAGTATATGTGACCCATCCTTACAAAAGGGTTCGGAAGTCGCACATGCAAAATGTTTAGTTATCAGCATATTCATTTGCAGCTCATCAAGAGCTTTCATTTGGTATATAACACTTGCATATTTGAACCAGGTGGTCCTCTCCAGATCTTCTGTAGGAAAATTTAGCCGGATCGATTAAAAAATGATTAAACTGAGATAATTGGCATATTAAACATTTAATAATCTATGAATTCTATATGATTCCTATGTAATTTTATATAACCATTTAAATTATATCTATGTCTTTTAGGCATTTGGGACCTAAATTCAATTTAGTAAGCAAGGATCCTGAAAGATATCTACCCATATGTAAACAAAATGCTAAAGTATCAATTTTGAAAAATCTGATATTTTTGACACTATACCACTTGAAAGGGCCATATCTAGGCTTCTAAATGTGCGACTTCAGTACCACTTTGTTAGGATGGGTCACATATAAAGAAGAACCATTACATATGTACAGTGTGTCCGGTCTTCAGAAGTAAATCATTAAATATCATAATGACCGCTGTACGTCCACCCATATGCCCCCAACTTAAAATGCAAGGCACACCCAGTACGTGAACAAAGAATGCGATTGTTATATGCCACAATACTCACATTCTGTAAAGGATATACATGTACTACATTTCTTGCCAACAGCATCCATTACTCTCATTGCGGTTCATATCATTATATAGTAATCCTTCCTTGACATTGTTGTGACAGTCCCTCTATGGCGCATTATGATGTCAGTATAATGTCTACAATACTGACTGCCAGTGCTAAGATCTTTGAAATCCTACTTAAATGGTTACTTACAGAATGTGTCAATCAAAGTTGCTGTACTGTACTTACTATGATAATGTGGGCTCACACTCATAGTAACTTCTCAGATGATGGTAGGGGTTTGGGTACTCCACAGTCAAAATAATAGATGATTTAACTGATCCTATCTTGAGAGAAAGAAGTTTGGACAATAGCACAATAGTTGTTTTTATAGACTTCTGAAGAAGCTGTGAAACTGTCAGGAATACTACCCTCATAGCTAAATTATTCAATGGACTTTGAGGCAAAACTTACGTAGACAATGGAAAACAGAGGATTTTGGCAACTGACATTTATTCCACTAAAGGAATATTAAGCTTTGATTTTTGTATAAGCTGCAACTTATACAAGTGAATTTACAGTTAAAGTCCAATTTTTTAAGCTGTCAAAACAAGATTTCCATAGTGACTGTACTCCTATACTGACCAGTACACTTTATAATGTACACATGATTTATCTGGAACAATATATATGCTAAAATACAATTTTCCTCATTGTCCTGTTAAGGATAGTGTATACCCCCTCCTTTTTTACATTTTTTGGAGTTGCTCACCGCGTAGTGGCAGGGAGCGCAGCGACCGTAGCAACTTCATTATGTTTTCGGTTTGTCAGTGACATCACGGTCACCTTGTGACGCAATTTGTGATGTCATACGTCGGTCGTGACATCACACGTGGGCCACAGAGTCTGGGGTCTAGATGTAGGGCTATTTGTGGCTACTTGTGGCGTTTAACCACAGCCATGGACCACGGCTCCCATAGAGAAGGCTCCAGACCAAGGCACTCCGTCTCGGGCAGCTGGCCATAGCACCAAAGCGTGGTTGAATGCGGTTCTGACAACGAACTTTAGATGGGGAAAACCAACATTAGATGGGGAAAAACATTAGATGGCAAAACAACCTGTTACTTGCATCCCGGACGTGCGCTGTTACCCGGGCCATAGGCCCTGCTTTCGACACTCATTGGCTATCACCATGGACACATTGCAGTCTCCTAGAGATGCGTCACAAAATCGGCCGCCAAGGGGTATCTCCTGGTATCTTTCCCGCATGAAAACGATGCATACAAATGCAGCCGGGAAATGCAGTGAAGGCCTACTGGTATGTTGGGTGCGATGGGGGTGGAGGGAAGGTTTGAGGAGAGGTCAGTCAGTGAAATTAGACCTATGTTTTAAAAGTAGGCTACCATATTTTCTTTTCATTACCATAGGCCTACATAATATTGGTGATTCATTTGAAAGTACCCAGTAAACTGAATTCCTAATAAATAGAAAATTGAGAATATACTTTTTCTACCCATCATGAACATCATAGGCCTATTTTCCTTCTTTCTCCCCCTTTTTGGAAGATAACCCCCCCCCCCCACAAGCTACCTCCACAAGCTCAAGAAAAATATGGCTTAGACCATGGATAGGAGTGGCAACTCCTACCCGTGGTCCTTGAACGAAACACAGGGAATACGTCCGCTTCGTTGGGAATCAACACCGTGAAAGGACTGACGTAACGTTGTGACGTCAAGTGTGACGTAGGGTGTGACATCACGGCACGCTTACGGTCAAACCAAAACCATTAATAGGGTTGCTGGCACCGCCTGAAGGCTCCATGGTTATAACCTCCCTGCACTTCACTTCACCTTTTATGCATGGCAGTTTCCATCTTGGTCAAAAGCCTCTTCAGTGGGAAGTTCCCAATCGGGTTTTTATCTAACGGTATTTTGCCATGTGCATTTTAAAATTCTTGCTGGTCTCCAATTATTCACATTTGTCCCACCTTTAGGTTATAAAAGAGTTTACAGTGGAGTCATGATAATTCAGTCTGTTAGAATCTGGTCCTGTACTGTACAGTCAGAATGACCCATGTGACCTAGGTATTAAAGCAGCACTAGCCTGCTATTCAGGCCATTTGCCTGTAGGGGAAAATTCAACAATTATGTCACCCTCCACCTCGTCACTGTATGGAACGTATATAGCCTTGTCACAGGAACCCAAAGACACCCACCCCCTAAGCAGTGATGTTATTGTACGCTCATTTTTTTTAAAACATGTTTATTGATCACTCCACTATGCAAAGGATATTGCGACCAAAGAATTTAGGCTCAGTTCACTTGTTATTGTGTATATAAAGACATGACAGTTCCATCCTGATTGATAGGACTTGATCTGTATCTTTATAACTGATGCACAATTTTCTAAATTGCATATCAGTTATGAAGGTACAGATTAAAACACATTATTATTTACAAGATCTTTAGCAAAATTTCAACATGACCTCATTCAGAAAAGCTACAGGGAACATTCGCGAAAGGATTAATGAAGGTTGGACAATATTAGGTTTTCAGTTTGAATTTTAGTACACTACACACTCACAGACTCCATCCACAGAAGAAGTGATATTATAGGACAAACACATATTCAACCATGAAAGACATGAAACTGAGCCAAGCCAGTTGCCAAGTGCAACTCACTACAGATTGAAACGATACAAGGTAACTTATGGTTCATCATCGCTTTCATCAGAAATGTCAGCAATCAGGACACTGTCGTCTATCACTTCAATCCTTGGTTTTGGCTTTTTTTAAGTAGTTCTTGTATTTGACATATTGGGGCCTTGAACTGCAATTTTCGCTCAGCGTCTTAATGCCAGTGTAATAGATTATTCAACATCTGAGATCCTCTGTAAAGGGGAAATCTTTTAAAAAGTCTGGTATTGACCTTTTTAGATCAAATTTTGCGTTGCCTAGTGACCTTGTAGGCCTAGCTCCAGTAGTGTTTTTCACAAATTTATCTTGTTTGGCATATTTGTCCATATACACTGACAGGGTTTTATCTCTTTGTCTGTCTAGTTTGGGTACATTACATTTGTCATGCAGCTGGTCTACGGACATGTCTGTAACACTGATTCTCATGCATATTCTCAATCCTCTATTCTGCAGACTTTGTAATTTTGCAGTCAAGTTGATATTTGCTCCTGAATGCAAGAAGCTTGCGTAGATAAACAAGGACATGATTGTTGACTTATACCATAACAGCAGCTTTCTGTGTCAGATCAATGCATATCAGACAAGGAGAGAGTATTTCTTATGAGGATAAATTATTCAACATTCATCAAAAGAATTTTTCTGTTTTATTTATGAGGATGAATCATAACGTGGTGAAGCGGGGTGTTGACATTTGTTGAAGAGTGGTCATTATTTCTGACGAATTAGTAACATACAGTTTGGGAGAGCCACTTTATTGTGGTTTCTAGGCATATCTTGTTCCTCCTATAAATACTGAGAAGATTTTAGAAACAGCTAGACTATTGTGTGCATGGGGGCTCCTTAAGGCATCTGCAATTTGGGCTTGTAAGCCATAGGAAATGCTGTAATACTCAACTGTACCAATCTCCAATAAAGGCCTTAGCTAATGTAGGACTGACAAAAGTTTAGAAATAATCCAAAATATTTCTCCTGTATAACTGATGCACAATTTTCTAAATTGCATATCAGTTATGAAGGTACAGATTAAAACACATTATTATTTACAAGATCTTTAGCAAAATTTCAACATGACCTCATTCAGAAAAGCTACAGGGAACATTCGCGAAAGGATTAATGAAGGTTGGACAATATTAGGTTTTCAGTTTGAATTTTAGTACACTACACACTCACAGACTCCATCCACAGAAGAAGTGATATTATAGGACAAACACATATTCAACCATGAAAGACATGAAACTGAGCCAAGCCAGTTGCCAAGTGCAACTCACTACAGATTGAAATGATACAAGGTAACTTATGGTTCATCATCGCTTTCATCAGAAATGTCAGCAATCAGGACACTGTCGTCTATCACTTCAATCCTTGGTTTTGGCTTTGTTTAAGTAGTTCTTGTATTTGACATATTGGGGCCTTGAACTGCAATTTTCGCTCAGCGTCTTAATGCCAGTGTAATAGATTATTCAACATCTGAGATCCTCTGTAAAGGGGAAATCTTTTAAAAAGTCTGGTATTGACCTTTTTAGATCAAATTTTGCGTTGCCTAGTGACCTTGTAGGCCTAGCTCCAGTAGTGTTTTTCACAAATTTATCTTGTTTGGCATATTTGTCCATATACACTGACAGGGTTTTATCTCTTTGTCTGTCTAGTTTGGGTACATTACATTTGTCATGCAGCTGGTCTACGGACATGTCTGTAACACTGATTCTCATGCATATTCTCAATCCTCTATTCTGCAGACTTTGTAATTTTGCAGTCAAGTTGATATTTGCTCCTGAATGCAAGAAGCTTGCGTAGATAAACAAGGACATGATTGTTGACTTATACCATAACAGCAGCTTTCTGTGTCAGATCAATGCATATCAGACAAGGAGAGAGTATTTCTTATGAGGATAAATTATTCAACATTCATCAAAAGAATTTTTCTGTTTTATTTATGAGGATGAATAATAACGTGGTGAAGCGGGGTGTTGACATTTGTTGAAGAGTGGTCATTATTTCTGACGAATTAGTAACATACAGTTTGGGAGAGCCACTTTATTGTGGTTTCTAGGCATATCTTGTTCCTCCTATAAATACTGAGAAGATTTTAGAAACAGCTAGACTATTGTGTGCATGGGGGCTCCTTAAGGCATCTGCAATTTGGGCTTGTAAGCCATAGGAAATGCTGTAATACTCAACTGTACCAATCTCCAATAAAGGCCTTAGCTAATGTAGGACTGACAAAAGTTTAGAAATAATCCAAAATATTTCTCCTGTATCGCCACTTATAAACCTTTTAACTTCAGCAGGACAGGCTGCATAACATTATATCCACGACAACATGTAATTTTTGTGTCATCCAACATATAGGGCAAACCATGACCCAAGTTTTGGATTGATTCCAAAGACATGAGGGGAACATTAAAAACAATGCTGACACCTTAATTGTCTAATATTTCATTCCATGTTCTCTTACTGAACACAGCTTAAGTATACCAACTTCCATCCATTACATTTTGTAAACAGGATTTCATTAGATTCATGTGGGAAAAAAACATGATGATCAAGCAATATCATATGAAATTTTACTGATCATTGAATTCAAAATACATTAGGTATTTAAACATGAAGGTATTCATAAATGTTATTGACATGTACTGTCATCGGATTACATACACATAAACAGCTATGGTATGTTATAAGATCTAAGTTATCAAAGGAAATTCAAAATCAAACACAAATATTACAGGCTTGGATGAATAATATAAAATCTTTGACTGCTTCTATTTTGGATTGGAAAGGAATTCAGACTATAGTCCCTGGTGTTAACCATTACTCTACTTTGTATAAATAATGATAACCCAATGATTGTTAGTGATCAATGTGTATGTAGATACTTACCTCATGTAGATCTGAAAACAAAAAGGTCCTTAATGTAACAAAAGCATCTAATGAAATAGGCCTTGTAAATGTATTCGAATGTCTTATCAATTCATATGTTACATGTTAAAACCCACGAAATTTTCATGGCCAGGGTCGGGGTCGAACCTGCAGTCTCAGATCCCAAATCCTAAGACTAAGGAATTGTGGAGCTATGGAGCCCAGGTGATGCCACCAATACAAGAGAAACATCTGCATTTGAAAGGAAACAGGCTGGAGGGGGTGAAAGAGTTTAACTATCTTTGGGTAACCAGAGATGCAACCCTAAGCTTCAGTCCACACTGTAAGAAGATTCTGAACTTAGCTTGGCTGAGAGTTAGTCAACTGAAAAGAGTCAGGGAAAACACAGATCCCAAGACAACTTGCCAGGTTTACAGGACAATGATACTGCCCATCATGGAGTACTGTCCTACTGTGTTAGACAGTGGTCCAGCCTGGGTAAACGACCGACTACATACTGTGCAGAATGATGCACTACACACTTGCCCAAAGATTTGGGACCGCGGAGATGCCAGGGTTGCGGACCTACATGTTGAGTATGAAATGGAGGAACTGCGCACAAAAAGAAATCGACAAATGCTGCAACTTATGTGCAGGTTATCAAGAGAGGAAGAGATGTTAGTTCAACCTACCAGGTTACTATGCAGCAATGACAAACTGATAGTCAAGACCAGCAGAATATGGAGAGACATCTTCCGCAAGAGTCCATTATACAGAGGATCACTCCTATGGAACAATTGTAACAAGGAACAAAAACACCCAGCAACAACATCAAGACAACCACAACAAGTTCTTGTCCTAACTCACAAATGCTGACTTGAATATGTGAGCAGCAAAACCAACCCTCATTATGCCACTAAATGTTTTGTAATGTCCTCTGTTAAATATGACTGATTTATACTGTCATTGTTATTTTGTATGGCTCCCATTGGAGGAGATCACCTTGTTTGAAAAATGATGCCAATAAAGCTTTAAAACAACAATAACAAACATGTAAAATTAACCTGGACACTCCAGTCATCGCACTTTAAATCCACGTCCTCTTCCTCTGAACACAACAGCAAAGACGGAAGGCTTCATTTTAACTGGTGGAGGGGTGTTATTTCATTAAATCAAAGTTATGAAGGCAATTTTGATTCTATGACATGGTACGCAGAGGCGTAGGAAGCAAATCTTCATTGGGGGGGCCCCACCTCAACCACGTTGAATTGTCATCTCAAGCACAATAGCGCCTATAAATACCTATATAAAATTTGTATAGAAAAGTAATTTTTATGAATTTTAGATCTGGTTTGAGGCCCAGGACCCCATTTTCCCTATCTCATTACTATATCAATCTAATTTGAGATGCAAAGTGTTAGCTTCTTGTTCAATTCATTATGAATTTTTGGCAAATTTTGGGGGGGCCTAGACATAGTCAGGCCCCACCTCCTTTATGATTGGGGGGCCTGGGCCCCCCTTTTCCTACACCCCTGTATGCATCATGGAAAACAAGAATAAAACGTTTGTTTATGGATTTGAGGGATGTAATCCTCTTCATCACGTCCAGTGAAAATGCTTTCTTTCAGATATTGAGAGCAGACAATAATCTAATTTTGGAAATGAGAAATTTAGGTAGGTACTCCAAGAAGATTGACCCTATTCCCCTTCTTTTTGGAATTTCCTGAGGGGGGAACCAAAATGACTTGACATTTGTAACTTTCTTTTTATTGTGATGGAAATTAATCCTCTTTACCCTTTAAATGCAAATAGTACGTGAAATAAATCAATGCCTTTTGTCATCACGATTTATGAATACAACCTAGGCAAATATACCTGATTTGAGTTGCGATCAAGCAACATGGATTATTTAAAGTGTGAAAAGACTGGGAGAATATAGGGCACTAATCTGCTACAGCCGAGTCCAGATATATCAACCCCCTTATTTTCAAATAGAAATATGAGTAAATCGGCTGCTTATGTAAAGCAGAAACAATAAACTTAAAAGTAGCTATCAGATCTGTTCAGTGAGACATCTGGTCGACATGTGAGCTGATTGCTTTTATGAAGACCTGATTGCATCTGCAAAAATGTCTCTATTCAAAGAGAAATAATTCAGTTGGTCTATTTTATTGGAGCACATACACAGTATTTAGATTTTATCCTTCATGTTTAAACAAACTTTGTCTTGGTTGTGATGTCCTTGGAATTACACCAAATGTAAGCTACAAAATTTACAGAGTTACATTTTTTGTGTTATTTTTGTGTCATTTTTCTTATTTTGCTGTTTAGAGTGCCACATACATAGCAACCACAATCCTAGTGAGTTTCTCTGCACAGCATGGCAGCATAGACAAGAAGGACTTGGTTAATACACTCTGAAGGTGTTAGTATAATGAACCAATGTACACAGAAAACATAATAGATACAGGCGCTAAAGTCTTCTAGTTCTACTAACATGAGTTAAAACCTACCTTGTCAGCCCTTCCACAGACTCTTCACCTTGATAACTTTAGGCGGCCCAGGCAGACAAATAATGTGATGACCATTGAGGCCCAGGCAGACAAATAATGTGATGACCCTTGAGTGACAACATCTTGTGAACATAGGCAAGTAAGTTGTCAGCATGAAGAATCTGTACCAGGTCTAACAAGTTAGGTCTGACATTTTTTTACTTTTTAATTTTATGCTGCTCACTTTGTCCTGTTTTTTGTCAGTGTAGGACAGATAATTAAACTCACCAGTTCTCCAGTACAAAGGAGCCCACTCAAACGGTCACTAACCTGCAAGCATTATGTTACACTTGAAGAAGAAGTATAAAAGGATAAAAACTTGTATGGGGTTCCTACGGGATATAGACATCCGAAGCAGGAGGGGATCTATATCTTGTAGGAATAGTTTTATGACCAAAGTGTCTATGGCATATAGATGTCCCCAAACCGAGCTCTCCCATTGATCAATTCAAACTATCAGTTTCTAAAGATATATGAACACTTATGAACGTCTATAAGCTGCACCCCTGGCTTCCAGTGCTTCTATGAGGGGGATTTACAGTGATATTAGTATTAATCACCTTTTGGTGTGTGGTTGACATGATTATCGGTCCGTGACGATCTGCTTCAGCTTTAAAGGGTTGAATGTGCATACAGTGCATGGATATATGGGACCTTAAAGATTAAGGGTTAACCCAGAGTACATCCACTATGGGGCCTTAAAGGTTAAGGGTTACCCAGAGTGCATCCACTATGGAACCTTAAAGGTTAAGGGTTAATCAGAGTGCATCCACTATGGGACCTTAAAGGTTAAGGGTTACCCAGAGTGCATCCACTATGGAACCTTAAAGGTTAAGGGTTAATCAGAGTGCATCCACTATGGGGCCTTAAAGGTTAAGGGTAAACCAGAGTACATCCACTATGGGGCCTTAAAGGTTAAGGGTAAACCAGAGTACATCCACTATGGAACCTTAAAGGTTAAGGGTTAATCAGAGTGCATCCACTATGGGACCTTAAAGGTTAAGGGTTAACCAGAGTGCATCCACTATGGGGCCATAGTGGTTAAGGGTTAACCCAGAGTGCATCCACTATGGGGCCTTAAAGGTTAGGGTTAACCAGAGTGCATCCACTATGGGACCATAAAGGTTAAGGGTTAATCAGAGTGCATCCACTATGGGACCTTAAATGTTAAGGGTTAATCAGAGTACATCCACTATGGGGCCTTAAAGGTTAAGGGTAAACCAGAGTACATCCACTATGGGGCCTTAAAGGTTAAGGGTAAACCAGAGTACATCCACTATGGAACCTTAAAGGTTAAGGGTTAATCAGAGTGCATCCACTATGGGACCTTAAAGGTTAAGGGTTAACCAGAGTGCATCCACTATGGGGCCATAGTGGTTAAGGGTTAACCCAGAGTGCATCCACTATGGGGCCTTAAAGGTTAGGGTTAACCAGAGTGCATCCACTATGGGACCATAAAGGTTAAGGGTTAATCAGAGTGCATCCACTATGGGACCTTAAATGTTAAGGGTTAATCAGAGTACATCCACTATGGGGCCATAGTCGTTAAGGGTTAACCCAGAGTACATCCACTATGGGTCCTTAAAGGTTAAGGGTTAATCAGAGTGCATCCACTATGGGACCTTAAAGGTTAAGGGTTAATCAGAGTGCATCCACTATGGGACCTTAAAGGTTAAGGGTTAATCAGAGTGCATCCACTATGGGGCCTTAAAGGTTAAGGGTTAATCAGAGTACATCCACTATGGGGCCTTAAAGGTTAAGGGTTAATCAGAGTGCATCCACTATGGGGCCTTAAAGGTTAAGGGTTAATCAGAGTGCATCCACTATGGGGCCTTAAAGGTTAACGGTTACCCAGAGTGCATCCACTCTGGGGCATTAAAGGAGGGTTAGCACAGCTAAGACGTACCTGTCTTAGCAAGTCACATGACCACTCCTTGACCAATAAGATCGTTGCAAATCTTTAGCTGGGTCCCACGAATTTATGGTGTGTCTTTGATCAGGTACAAGTAATGATATTTTCCGTGCTAGCCCCGCTTTAAATGTTAAGGGTTAACCAGAATATATCCATTATGGGGCCTTAAAGAGTTAAGGATAAAGGTTCACAAAATGTTTCGCTATTGCCTTGAACCTTTAGAAGCTGCACATTGTTTCAGTGGGATACATCCAGAATTCAATTTATTTGGCATAGGATAGTGATGAGATCGTAGTTATCTAGCCATTTGTAGCAAAAGCAAATGGCGATAAATATAAAGAGTATAGTTATCTAATGGCGGTGTGCAATACAAAGTTCTTTGATTAGCCTTTAGAGCGGGTGTATTCAACTTAAGATGATAACTCAGAGTGGATGGACGATGGGGCCTTAGAGAGTGGTCATCTTTTATCAATGGGGGGTGGGTGGGTCGGGGAGGGACAAAAAAAATCCAGACCCCTCTTAGTGGGGGAACAAAAAAAAAACTCCCCTTTTGAGCGAAAAAGCCCGCGCTACTAAAGAATGAAAGGGGGGGCAGAAAAATTTCAGATGCCTCCGATTTTCATGCATGCAGAATTTCAACCCCCCGTTGTTGAGAAATTTCCACTCCCTTACGGGATTAAGGGTTAAACAAAGAGTGTGTACATATCGCCAGCAGTGTTAGTGCTATAGAAAACACACCATGATTTAATCTCTACCCAGCCATCAGAGTACAAAGGCATGGATTAAGGTAGAGTGACTATGAGTCGCCTACACTCTTCAAATGTTACAAATCCCAGGCCTTATCTGCAACATTGACGGAGCTTTCAGGGCTTTTCCCTCTTTGTAATGATTAATTCCAGGTCATGTGGCTCTTTGCAAATACATATTGAGTATCTGCTGGTCACTGACGCCTTCCCTTAAATGAGACAGGCGAATAAATACTGTTTTATTGCTTAAAATTGTTTTCAAAACCCCTGTACCCCCTGCACTTATTTGTGACCGGCGCTTGTTTGAGACCACAGCGCTTAAATGGATCGTTACGGTATACTGGCCAGTAGTAACCAGGAGGTGAGATATTCTGACACCCCCAAGGGTCCTCTAACCCTATACAGTGCAATAATGCCAAGGGGGGGGGGGGAAATGCAACATAATAATGTCGAAAATTCAAATTCACATCAACACCATGTATTTTAGGCATGGTGATTGAGTATTTGTGGCTATTTTCACAATATCCCGACTCATGGGCACATTACCCAGCCTAATCCGTACCCCACAGCTTGACAAGGTGACGAGGTGACCACTGGCACTGGGGCTCCCCCTACCTTCTGCCTAGTGAACTACCCATGGTAGCAGTCACATAGCTGGAGTACCTGTTGGGGTTTGTTTACAAATGGCTACCTGGGACCAGTTTGGACTACCATGGAACTCCTTGTAATATGAGATATACCTTACATGACTGTGATTACCATATGTTGTAGGTAAGTGTATTTCTGTTGTATTGATACTTCTGTAAGTGCCGGTTATGGGCATAATTCTTGGTTTAAGGTGACAGATACAACTTAGCAACAGTGGTAGAGTGCCGTATACATACACGTAGTATGTGCACTGATTGATATAGCATAGGCCTAGTATAATATCATGTCGTGAACATGTATGCTAGACTTGTTAGGGGCTATAGAACTGAGAGATATCACTCTCATTCCTCACCCTTGACTTCAGGTGGACTAGATGAATGGAATTTGTCCTAAGTCGTGATGAATTCATTACATATGAGAACAGACTGTCGTGTAATGGAGTAATTAAGACCATGCCCCCATACTGATATAAACACCTATAACACATGTACAGCCCTTACACACTTACACGATCACTGATAGCACCAGTTAAAAATTGGCAACCTGCCAAAGGTACCTTGTACACTGGTTCCTGGGAATGGTCATTACCTATCAAAGGAGCTGGGGGAGGGCGTAAAAACTTTTGAACTGTCTTGAGAGGGAAGGGCATAAAAAATTGACCCCTTTTCGCAAAAAGCCTGTGCACTACTATAGATCAAAGAAGGGCACGGGAATTTTCCACTCCTCTCGCGCAGGGGTCACAACTAATTTTGACCACCATCGTTAAGACGAGGGGGGGGGGGCATAAAAGATATCCGCACATCTGCGTGAAAACCCACCACCCCCTGTTGATAAATAAGGACCACTCCCTTTCTGTATAAAGACACTCGTAACTACAAACCCAAAAACGCAAGGTACGAGTAGTACTGGTCAATTGAATTCACTTTAACTCTGTCCAAGGGCCCAGGGCCAAGGCCTCTTCCTTCATTTGCTGACTAGTTATTCACATATTGTTCAGAGGTAGGGGCTTCAAGGGCGCCCGGGTAAGGGTTCAGGATACCCCTCTCTTATCATGGAGAGTTTTATATGGTGACATTACCATTTATTGAAATTGACATGTGACAATACCCTTAGTGGCATGAGGCAAACGAGTCAGTGAAATGACATAGAGAGGTTATTAGAGTTTCCAAGGAGCATGGATATATAAGTGACATGCATGAGACATGAGTAATTCCTAAAATCGACAAGTGATATGGTGACGCCCCCCCCCCCAAGGACCCTGATTTGTATTTTACATTTCAATTTCTTGAATTATCCTTACTCACTCTCTTCCAGACTTTAAGGGCACATAAAGAAATTAGTCTCTTTTTAGCAAACAGAAAAAAAAAGGCTTGCACAATGCAATGGATCAAAGAGGGGCATCAAAAGTTGGCACGTCTATGTCAACACCAATACAGTTATTTATCAACCAGTTACCAGTGGCACATTATTACCATCGATTACACCACATGCATCACCCATTGTGTACCTGCGTGCTGTATGGTTCAATGTATACATGCATGCATGTGACATGCTGGCCTTTATCGACTATTCTTAAAATGAGTGTCTGTCAGACCAAAAATTGACCGAAAGAATTGGGCTAATGTCTTCACGATTTTGCTCGTGTAAAGTGTACAATATGTTAAGTCTGTGGACACAGTATAAATATTCTATGCCCAATCTATAAAGGGAGAATTTCCAGACATTTGAAGAATAGACAACTATTAGGGCGTTTCCCTTCGCCTTTCCATTTTTTAGAAAATATCTTAAGTTGAATTGAACATTGAATAATGTGGAGTGACCAAACATGGTCAAACTTGTTATATCAAACATGGTGTGTATGTGTGAGAGTGATTGGTGGTGTTTGTCTACCACTGACCCCTGCTGCTGCTGCACTACACCATACCGACCTCTATGTGTACATTGTGTAAGGTAGCCAGACTAATTTATACTCTGTAAGGTGCATTGTGTGTAAGGTAGCCAGACTAATTCATATTCTGTAAGGTACATTGTGTAACGTAGCCAGACTAATTTATACTCTGTAAAGTACATTGTGTAAGGTAGCCAGACTGATTTATACTCTGTAAGGTACATTGTGTAAGGTAGTCAGACTGATTTATACTCTGTAAGGTACATTGTGTAAGGTAGTCAGACTGATTTATACTCTGTAAGGTACATTGTGTATAACATAGCCAGACTAATTTATACTCTGTAAGGTACATTGTGTGTAACATAGCCAGACTAATTTATACTCTGTAAGGTACATTGTGTGTAACGTAGCCAGACTAATTTATACTCTGTAAAGTACATTGTGTAAGGTAGCCAGACTGATTTATACTCTGTGAGGTACATTGTGTAACATAGTCAGACTAATTTATACTCTGTAAGGTGCATTGTGTAAGGTAGTCAGACTAATTTATACTCTGTAAGGTACATTGTGTAACGTAGCCAGACTAATTTATACTCTGTAAGGTGCATTGTGTAAGGTAGTCAGACTAATTTATACTCTGTAAGGTACATTGTGTAACGTAGCCAGACTAATTTATACTCTGTAAGGTGCATTGTGTAAGGTAGTCAGACTAATTTATACTCTGTAAGGTACATTGTGTAACGTAGCCAGACTAATTTATACTCTGTAAGGTGCATTGTGTAAGGTAGTCAGACTAATTTATACTCTGTAAGGTACATTGTGTAACGTAGCCAGACTAATTTATACTCTGTAAGGTGCATTGTGTAAGGTAGTCAGACTAATTTATACTCTGTAAGGTACATTGTGTAACGTAGCCAGACTAATTTATACTCTGTAAGGTACATTGTGTAACGTAGCCAGACTAATTTATACTCTGTAAGGTGCATTGTGTATAACATAGCCAGACTAATTTATACTCTGTAAGGTGCATTGTGTAAGGTAGTCAGACTGATTGATACTCTGTAAGGTACATTGTGTAAGGTAGCCAGACTAATTTATACTCTGTAAGGTACATTGTGTAACGTAGCCAGACTAATTTATACTCTGTAAGGTACATTGTGTGAGGTAGCCAGACTAATTTATACTCTGTAAGGTACATTGTGTAAGGTAGCCAGACTAATTTATACTCTGTAAGGTGCATTGTGTAACATAGTCAGACTAATTTATACTCTGTAAGGTACATTGTGTAAGGTAGTCAGACTAATTTATACTCTGTAAGGTGCATTGTGTAACATAGCCAGACTAATTTATACTCTGTAAGGTGCATTGTGTAACATAGCCAGACTAATTTATACTCTGTGAGGTACATTGTGTGAGGTAGTCAGACTGATTTATACTCTGTAAGGTACAGTGTGTAACATAGTCAGACTAATTTATACTCTGTAAGGTACATTGTGTAACGTAGCCAGACTAATTCATATTCTGTAAGGTACATTGTGTAACGTAGCCAGACTAATTTATACTCTGTAAGGTACATTGTGTAACGTAGCCAGACTAATTCATATTCTGTAAGGTACATTGTGTAATGTAGCCAGACTAATTTATACTCTGTAAGGTACATTGTGTGTAAGGTAGTCAGACTAATTTATAATCTGTAAGGTACATTGTGTAACGTAGTCAGACTAATTTATACTCTGTAAGGTACATTGTGTAAGGTAGCCAGACTAATTTATACTCTGTAAGGTACATTGTGTGTAACATAGCCAGACTAATTTATACTCTGTAAGGTACATTGTGTGAGGTAGTCAGACTAATTTATACTCTGTAAGGTACATTGTGTGTAAGGTAGTCAGACTAATTTATACTCTGTAAGGTACATTGTGTAAGGTAGCCAGACTAATTTATACTCTGTAAGGTACATTGTGTAAGGTAGTCAGACTGATTTATAATCTGTAAGGTACATTGTGTAACATAGCCAGGCTATTTTATGCTCTGTAAGGTACATTGTGTGAGGTAGTCAGACTAATTTATACTCTGTAAGGTACATTGTGTAAGGTAGTCAGACTAATTCATATTCTGTGAGGTACATTGTGTAACGTAGCCAGACTAATTTATACTCTGTAAGGTACATTGTGTAACGTAGCCAGACTAATTTATACTCTGTAAGGTACATTGTGTAAGGTAGTCAGACTAATTCATATTCTGTGAGGTACATTGTGTAACGTAGCCAGACTAATTTATACTCTGTAAGGTACATTGTGTAACGTAGTCAGACTAATTTATACTCTGTAAGGTACATTGTGTAAGGTAGTCAGACTGATTTATACTCTGTAAGGTACATTGTGTAAGGTAGCCAGACTAATTTATACTCTGTAAGGTACATTGTGTGTAACATAGCCAGACTAATTTATACTCTGTGAGGTACATTGTGTGAGGTAGTCAGACTAATTTATACTCTGTAAGGTACATTGTGTGTAACATAGCCAGACTAATTTATACTCTGTAAGGTACATTGTGTAACATAGCCAGACTGATTTATGCTCTGAAAACCCTTTATATGCTGCATGAGTATAATGGAAATTTTACTCAAAACGCTGCTCAAAACACCGAGGCATATGACACCACCCTGTGACCCAACTCCATTCAGATCATTCAGATTATTTTAATTTTGATACACACCAGCACACACCATGGGAAAAGCCTTCAGAATGTAAGGCCCAATGTAAATATGTCATGTTTGCACTTGTTCCATCCTGGTCTACATTTCCTTATTGACGGTGGATTCGTTGAATGATACATAACCTCGTCTTAAATTTTATTTTGCTGATAGAATCAATATGTATTTTTCTCCATTTTTCAGACACCATCCAACAAGAGGTGCCTCCATCCGGTAGCAGAGTATGTAGAAGAACTGTGGATCTCCCTTCCTGGTCACTAAATAACCAAGGAAAATGATTATCCTATCCAAATTAAATGAACAATATCCTTAAAGGAAAAGAGTCAAATATTTGCGAAACATGGCAACATAAAGCTACAATACGCTTCTTTGTAAAAGAATCACAGAATCACAAAAACTTTGTGGGATACATATAAAAAAACCCAGTGACAATTTCTGTAAACTATTAGTGACGTCACAGCAGCAAGATGTCGCTGCGGACGCGGATTAACGGCCTGACGGCCTGGGTGAATCTGAGGCTGCGTCCGTACGACCACCTGATGAACAATGTGGTGATGGACCTACTGACTGGCACCAATGTCAAGATGCTCATACAGAGTCTTACAGGCAGGGAACTCAAGAAGCTCTCCAGTCTAGATGGGTAAGTGCGCTCTTCGTATATAAAGGAGTTCGTCATTTTAGGAAAAGGGGAGGGGGGGTCACTAATCCGCTTTTAAAATTCATTTTAATCATAATTCCCTGAATTCTGTAACTACCAAGGCCTGGTTCCCCTGTGTCAGGTCCATTTTTTGGCCAATCCAACAAAAAGATTGGACATAGACCAGACCGACGCAGTGAAGCCGGTTATTTAAAGGGGTAGAAGGACTTCCTTTTGTACTTATGTTATCTCACTTTAAGTTTAAACACACTAGAATCTGACTATATAATTCCCATCACTATTAAATAAACACAGATATAAAAAAACATGTAGCTGGCTGTCAAAATCGACCATTAGACACTTTGGCATTTTCAAGCTTTTCATGTTTGTTTAATTTTCCCTTTCCATTCCAGAATGACACAACAGCAAAAGATAACAAGAGTTGAATGGATTGTGGACGAGCTGAAAAGATGGTAATATTAACTTTCATTTATAATCGGGTATGTGCACATGGTCGGACGAGTAATCCCTTGAATTTAATCTTCAACTTGAATAAATGTTGTTCTCATTATTTATAATATAATATCATCTTTCGTCTCTGACGTCATGAGTTTTACTAGGGCCGGATTATTAAAATGATCACTACCTGTGGGAGGGCAACCAGAACACACAGGGAATGTTCAGTGATTGCTAGGTCCTATTCACTTATACTGATGAAAAATACTATTCCCAGCTCCAAACTGCTGTGGTGGGACTACTCATGCATCATTCAGTGAGAGTTCATTCAGTGAGAGTTCATATATGGAGGGCTGATAACTCATGCTTTATTACTTTAATTATTTTCAGGAAGGTGGTTCCCGACGACACATTTGTAGATTCCCGGATGTTCGCCATGCGGAGTGCAGACCATGTAAGGTTTACTGATACTCCACCATACAATAACACCTACCTCCTCCCTCCTCTTTCTTTCTCCACTGTGTTTCTTTCTTTCTTTCTACCTTTCTCTCTCCAATACGCTGCCATACATTAACACCTACCGCCTCTCTCCTCTTTCTTTCTCCACTTTCTTTCTTTCTTTCTATCTTTCTCTCTCCAATACGCTGCCATACAATAACACCTCCTTCTCTCCTCTATCTTTCTTTCTTATTTTCTTTCTTTATCTTTCTCTCTTTCTCTCTCTATATATATCTATCTCTCTCTCGTGCGTTCCCTCTCTTTTATCTTTCCTCTCCCCACAGAATATTATATTCCTTGTATTGTTTTTATTACTGCTTGGCCAAAACCATTTGGAAACACTCCGTCATATAACAGTATGTATACATTTAATATGTATAACCTTACATGCCCAGGTCAACTCAGTGTATAATTCGCAGTACAAATACAAGGTGTTTACGATTAGTCGGTGTACAATGACTCCATGTACGCTTGAAAAATATTGGGCCGCTAGGTTCTTCTAACAAAGAGAGCAGTATGAAATAAACAAGTTAAACCCTGTCAAATATGACTTCTCGATCCTGATGCAGACCTAGACTCATCATGCTGACAACTTCAGATGATCAAGGTCTTTTTTCTACCTGAAAATATTCGATCGAAAAGCCCTAAAGCGTTCAACTTGGAAAGACTGTGCCAGGAATGACAAGTCAAATTTGACAGATTTTGCCATGTTCATTTTATAGATACAGCTAACTTTGAAGACTCTACTTTTTCCAGTGTAGCACAGGGTATGCTGTTTACCTATGTATTTATAACATGGGCACCATGCCAATGTACAGGGAAATTAGCCATAATCAGTGCCTCCTAACTATTTAACAGCCTTTAAGGCATTAATGCATCTAGTCCAAGAGCCCAGACACTTTTACTTTTGTTTTTGTGACCAAAAGGTTTGAAGGTTGATTCCTATGTAGAATTTTCTGCTGATTTCAGAAATACAAGTCTTACAAAAATCCGTTGGGGCGTTCTCCGGCAAAATTAGGTCAAAGTCGGTAACCTCATGTTCTTTCAGGAACTGATTTCATTTCTTTTGTGAGTTAGAATCATGTGTATATTCATATAATAGAGGTCTCTATACCCATCTATTCTAGGGTCAGGCATCTGTTTTTGCTACTCATATATACAGTGCGCACATTTTCTCGAAATTTTCTTAGATGGCCGCCATAAAACCATTAAATTTGTACTATTTCAACCTAAGATATTATGAAAATCTTCTTACCTGTCTGTTTTCTTGGATCAAACTGTTGTCAAATCATCTATCAAAGCTTTAGAGATGTGTCAGGATTGAAGATAATCAATATCAGATGGTCTGGTGTAAAAATAAAGTTAGTCCACCAGTACTGTTTGTCAATATGTAGATGTTCGTAATTCCTTTGTCCGAATGCTTATGAATATCAACCATTGTGCACTTTTATTTACTACCATATATGCAAATGGCTTTGTACTTCATATAAACAGAGCTCTTCTACCTCTAGTTTAGGTCCTTATGGCAAGAGGTTTAATAACAGGTGTTTCATATGAGAGAAATGTTAATAGATGAATAAATTACTAGTCTTCATCACTCTCTTCTCCCTCCGATTCATCTCTTCCGTAGTGGTTTTCTCCAAATGACATCTCCTCTTCATCAACATCATCAACCTCAAGTGAACCTTCTACCAGGATGTCCTGCACTGACCTGTAAGACTTGTATTTCTGAAATCAACAGGAAATTCTACATAGGAATCAACCTTCAAACCTTTTGGTCACAAAAACAAAAGTAAAAGTGTCTGGGCTCTTGGACTAATCATGCCCATTGGTTGTCATGATGCATGAATGTAGCCCTGTCGAGTAACTTGCCAGGGCTACATTCATGCAGCATGCTGACTCTAGGGGGTTGATACACTCCTGAAGGGTTGGCATGATGCTCTAAGGGAGCGGTCATTATTTATCAACAGGGGGGTGGTGGGCTTGAAGGGGGGCGTAAAATTTTCAAACCCCTCCCGAGGGGGGGCTTAAAAAATGTTGACCCCTCTTGAGGGGGCTAAAACTATTCACCCTCTTTTTAGCAAAAAAGCCTGCGCGCTACTATAGATCAAAGAGGGGCGCAAAACTCTCTGCACCTCCAGCACGGGGGGCACAAAAAATTTTGACTGCCGTAGAGGGGAGGCTGTAAAACGTTTCCGCGCATCCGCGCGAAAACCCACCACCCCCCCTGTTGATAAATAATGACCACTCTCTAATGAAATACTGCCAAGTAGACTCGCCAGCACTTCATTTTTGCATCAGGACAAGGAGGTCTACAGAGAGGGGAGGGTACACATGGGGGCCCCTATGTAGATGTCACAGAAGGGGAAAAGTGCCCCCAAGTTGTAAAGGAGCTGCTCACCACAGGGGGACTGAGAAGCTCATCCAGGCCTCGATGGGGGTGTAGGTGCATATTTAATGAGGGGTGGTATTCATTTACAAAGAGATGGCGAAGGGAACCACGTACATAAAGTCCTGTGACTGCATTTTGAGAGAAAGGGCAGCAAGATGTCCATGAAGCACAAAGAAAATTATTTCAAAAAATAAAATAAACATGTTGCACCAACAGTACCACTATGACTAAAAATCCAACCTAGAGTAAATGATAAAGCCTATTTTCTCACCTCATCTGGAATGGGGTACAGTTGAAACTTATACCCATGAAGTGCAAATAAAGTATTAAGGCATTAAATTTGTACTTATCAAGTTTGTATGCTGGTGCACCTGTGGCCTTGGAGTTATCATGAAGAGGAGCATACGTTTGGAAACCTTGTCTTTTTTACTATCTGCAGACTTCAATGAATGTAAACTTCACACATCAAACTCTCAGATAGAAGTGAAAGTTTCCTGTCTGTTTTCAACTATTTCAAGTAGGTCATGGGGTCTGATGGGGGTTCTCAGAAAGTGGCCCTTAATATGTAGAATTTCTGGTGGTAACATGGTCTTCAAAGGATTTCTAGCCAGGGCCATAAAATGGACGGCCCTGATGTCCAAACCTCAGATGTGGGGGTCATTAGGCATGATGCATTCCTGCATTAGGAGCCCTTAAAGGAATAAGTGTGTTTAATTTATGTGACTAGCCTTAGATGGAAGCCAATCTACTTTATACAGATTTATGT
This sequence comes from Acholoe squamosa, assembly GCA_949317995.1. Taxonomy (NCBI): domain Eukaryota; kingdom Metazoa; phylum Annelida; class Polychaeta; order Phyllodocida; family Polynoidae; genus Acholoe; species Acholoe squamosa. The sequence goes on from OX439044.1 coordinate 66,159,249, forward strand.
GTTATTGAGTAGGCTATGGGAATGATTTCAATGTGCTCTCATTCTCTGCTAGTAGCTGAGAGAATCTAGTTGTAGGCTGTTTAGGATAAGACCCTAATTCTCCCCAAGTCTTCCTACATTGCCTAACTCTATCTTTAAATGCTGCAGATGCAGGAGTGCATATGTATTTTGGAAGCTGAGCTGTGACGATAGTATGGCTGGGGGGGGCTAAGCCAAGTGTGACGTTATTTTCAAGGGGGGGGGGTGTTGGCTAATGTGTGACTAAGTGTGACAGGGGTGGGGGGTGTTGAAAATGACCAAAAAAGGTAATTTTTCAGCATTTAGGCAATACGTGTCAGTAATTACTCACTATTTGTCAGCAATTAGTCAATATATGTCAGTACTTAGTCACTATATGTGGGTTTCCCTAGCCCACTTAAAAGGGTCTATATCTCCTCTTTCCTATCCCCTCAGGATGTGTGTGGTGCACATATGCGCGGGCACTGACACATTCCTCTGTTAAATTATCAACCTGTGAAGCACGGGATAGCCACTTAGTGCATCTGGTTTATATGTATCATTTATTACAGATTTCCCTGCTGCTGTGGCGGCTAGTGGGACATGACATCTGGTTTATATGTATCATATATTACAGTTTTTCCTGCTGCTGTGGCGGCTAGTGGGACATGACATCTGGTTTATATGTATCATATATTACAGATTTTCCTGCTGCTGTGGCGGCTAGTGGGACATGACATCTGGTTTATATGTATCATATATTACAGATTTTCCTGCCGCTGTGGCGGCTAGTGGGACATGACATCTGGTTTATATGTATCATATATTACAGATTTTCCTGCTGCTGTGGCGGCTAGTGGGACATGACATCTGGTTTATATGTATCATTTATTACAGATTTTCCTGCTGCTGTGGCGGCTAGTGGGACATGACATCTGGTTTATATGTATCATTTATTACAGATTTTCCTGCTGCTGTCGCGGCTAGTGGGACATGACATCTGGTTTATAATATGTATCATATATTACAGATTTTCCTGCTGCTGTGGCGGCTAGTGGGACATGACATCTGGTTTATATGTATCATTTATTACAGATTTTCCTGCTGCTGTGGCGGCTAGTGGGACATGACATCTGGTTTATATGTATCATTTATTACAGATTTCCCTGCTGCTGTGGCGGCTAGTGGGACATGACATCTGGTTTATATGTATCATATATTACAGTTTTTCCTGCTGCTGTGGCGGCTAGTGGGACATGACATCTGGTTTATATGTATCATATATTACAGATTTTCCTGCTGCTGTGGCGGCTAGTGGGACATGACATCTGGTTTATATGTATCATATATTACAGATTTTCCTGCCGCTGTGGCGGCTAGTGGGACATGACATCTGGTTTATATGTATCATATATTACAGATTTTCCTGCTGCTGTGGCGGCTAGTGGGACATGACATCTGGTTTATATGTATCATTTATTACAGATTTTCCTGCTGCTGTGGCGGCTAGTGGGACATGACATCTGGTTTATATGTATCATTTATTACAGATTTTCCTGCTGCTGTCGCGGCTAGTGGGACATGACATCTGGTTTATAATATGTATCATATATTACAGATTTTCCTGCTGCTGTGGCGGCTAGTGGGACATGACATCTGGTTTATATGTATCATTTATTACAGATTTTCCTGCTGCTGTGGCGGCTAGTGGGACATGACATCTGGTTTATATGTATCATTTATTACAGATTTTCCTGCTGCTGTGGCGGCTAGTGGGACATGACATCTGGTTTATAATATGTATCATATATTACAGATTTTCCTGCTGCTGTGGCGGCTAGTGGGACATGACATCTGGTTTATATGTATCATTTATTACAGATTTTTCTGCTGCTGTGGCGGCTAGTGGGACATGACATCTGGTTTATATGTATCATATATTACAGATTTTCCTGCTGCTGTGTCGGTTAGTGGGACATGACATTTGGTTTATATGTATCATATATTACAGATTTTCCTGCTGCTGTGGCGGCTAGTGGGACATGACATATGGTTTGTGTGGGAGAGACTACAATACCTACAACAGGACGACGAGGCTGTCCTCTCTGAGGCACCATTCAAGGTAAGGATTGTTTATAACTCATATATAGACAAAGTGTAACGAGTATTGGGTCTGACCAAGGGCTATCACATTCGGCCAAGCCGAGTGAGATATCTGACAGAGGGTTCGCTAAATGAGATAACCCTCAGGCAGACCCAATACTCATGAGCCTTTGTATTTATTTCATGTATCTTGGTCAGAAATGTGCAAAAAGCTTTAAATTAGAATAGCAAAAGAATGTGATTATTTATTTTTTATGACCATTTTGGGTGCTGTTTGATACTGGCTGTGAGATACAAGCCAGGTTTATCTGACGGGTGTGAAATATGGAGCATTTAGATTAATCCTATGGGGCATCCGTATGCCACTGCTTCCATCATTAAATAAATGTCCATTGTAAATATTTCATTATTGTGCTCATGCACAGCATGGATATAGCCTGCCAGCAGGTAACTTTCTGGTGTTTCCTTTTGCACAAACTGGTGTATAAAGGCCCGCATCCACTGCCAACAGATGGGCCATCTGTGTTCATCCATCCGATTTTTCTCCCTAGAAATGAGTGATAATTAAAAAGTATGAAGCCCACGGATGGACCATCATTTGGCGTGTAATGAGTGGATGCGGCTCTAAGGCACGCTCTCAATGTTCAATAAGAGACTCCTAAAAGGTGCATCTGATGCCAATGTTGTCACTATTATATAGAAGCCTTGCCTACCAGTTCCCTGAGAAAATCAAGCTGTATTTCCAACAGTTTCGACCATCACAATTATAATTAGTATGCACTAATTTCAGTGGGTCCCAGAACCTCCCCCAGAGAAGAAAACCAAGAGGAAGGCCAAACAGAAACAGTCGTTATTATTAGGTTTTGGTGCCTCTTCTATCATCACTGACAAAATAGAGGAGGAGGTGAGTGGATCTGTGTGCCTGTGTTCTAATTAAATAGTTATAATATATTATTTATCTATCAAGGTTTATTGCTATGCATCACGACATGAGACTTGCTTTCCATAGCAGCATTACACTGGTTTTCTAGGTATTGAGGCCACATACACTGAAAAAAGTCTTCCTGACAAAATGACATGTATACCCATGTCAACTTGATTTGACACAGAGAGAACACGTCATTGGGACATGTGCACATATGTCACCATGACAACTGTAGCACACAGTAATCCTCATATGATTTGACATGCCTTAAAATGCCATGTCATCTGTGAGTTGACTAGGGTCACGGCCATGTCGAAGGCACTTGACATGTGATGGTTTGACATACATAATTGTTCTAGGATATTCCACTAGATGGAGCAAACAACCATTTTGGTACCAGGACTAATCACTACCAAGAAGTACTACCAACACTTGAGACATTTGATGTATCTGTGTCATTATGTTTTCATGAAGAATAGATCACTAAGGTCTGTAAATACTATCAATGAATGGTAGTGAATTCTATTTCATTGTTAAATCTGCATTTGTTATTGAATATCAAAATAGACACCAACTGGAGTGGTTAGACACCTTATGTGTGGGTCAGTGAAAATACCAAAGGACTGTATTCTAACCCACAATCTATAATCTCAGTATCTACAGTACAGGGAGACATATGGCATTGCCATGCACCTCCATGCCCTTGTCTTGACTGCATAGAGGTCCTCAGTCAATTAGGAGTTCTGTAGATAGGAAAAAGTGCCTTAGTGTTGCAGGCCTGTGGGACTATGATATCCCCTGCCTTCTATTATAAGCCTCCCTTGATTGAACCATTGGTACATAGTTATTGACTGCTCTTGACCCTTACATAATTGTCTCACAGTATTACCTAGCACTCAGTTGAATGGATCAGAAATATGTGACGTGTCTTCATTATGCATGTCAAATGAAGTTGACGAACCAAATATGAGAGGGTCAACCTCATTTGACATGCCTTCATACATGTCATGTGGGAGACAAATTGTGACCTGTGCAGTATGCGTCAAAGCGATCAGTGTTCTTCTCTCTGTGTACCCACAGGCCATGCCCAATGATATTTTCCGCAGATCCTGGTGATTAGTCATGGGTCTAGAGCCCTATTGAACATAATGGAAAACGGGGGTGTCTGGCTCAGTTGTAGGTTTGAAACTTAATGTCAGACTTGAAAGTAAAATTGCGTCATTTGCCGAGCTTGGATTCCCTTAATTTGACCATAAACCTTTGAATAATTGATGCGCAACAGATACCAGCATGATTATGTGTCCTTAAGTACCACCACTACCCTTTCCGTGGGTACATTTAGAAAATTTCTATGTTAGATATTCCCATATCTTATCTAAAAAATTGAAATCGTCATTATGATACTGAAACCGAACGTATGGAGCTGGCGAAAGAACGGTGCTGAACTAATACAAATCATTACCTAGCACTGCCTGAAGGCCTTTTGCACAACTCAGGGTGCATCTTATACGCTGTAGGAGCCGTATATGTGAGATTTTACTGTAATTATGGACCATAATTATACAGAAAAATATATGTGTCTCCTGTCGGGTGTTTCAGAAGCCGGACATGATAATGAACATTAAATATCTGTTTCTAAAACTGTTAGATTCTAAACTTACAACTGCAACCATTATCATCTCTCACCAGTCATATAGTTATAGATACAGTAAGGTAATGGTAATTCTTTAGAAACACATGCAGGTATAAGCCTACAATCACTATTAAAACTACTATCATATCTCCTTATGACCGGTTGTAAACATTACCTGCTTCTGAAACACCCCACTGATGCTACATGACTGGGATTAGTATAGCAAGAAATTGGGACACGTAGCGCGCTAAAGTAGGTTCCCGTCCGTCGGCTGAAATGTAAATGCCAATCTCCGTGACCAGCCAAAACAGTGCCAAACTCTCGTCCTGCTGCTTGTTCCCAAAATGTATAGACAATTATGTCTCACGGTAAAGGGCGAGATGCGTGCACATGTCCTCAATATTCCTCGCTATAAGATAGTGAAAGAGGATGTTCCCGTGAAGGGGGTGATCAGAGCCGACTCTGGACACCCCCTGTGTTGAGGGCCGAGGAGAGTCAATAAACATATGGGCCATTACGGCAAGCTATTGTAGAGGTATCATATGGTAACCATATATCCAGGTGTCGTCTGGCGTGGCAGGTGAGTCCAGTCGCTGGGTGTTCCTAAGGTTCCGGGTAGGTGGCAGCACCGATCCGGGCCTATGGGACATTTGGTGACAAACACCAGGGTCCCTATATAAAGACCGGGGCTCAGCCGCTACGTCAGAGGCCCTTCAGGCCTCCGGGTAGCCGCCGAGTCATCTCAATAAAACCGTTGGCATACACTCGAATCACTGCCTTGCTTTCTCTTTTCTAATCATAAGGCCCGAACCACCAAACTGGTAAAACAAACCATTACACTATGTATGGTTATATGTATAGCCTTTATCAGAAAAAAAACTTTTCAGCATGGAAACAGGGTCATTTCTTTAAATTGACATTTGACATGGAGCTTATTGTTAAGGACAGAGGGAAATGGAAATTTAGTGACAAATGACATGGCCTCTTTAGCAGCAATGTGAAAGCAAGAATGACCTTTGATGAATTCTTTTTAGAGAGCATTCATTATTTATGGCCGGGTGGAATGGTATTTTTCATTTGGCGAATACCTGAAAATGGAGCGCCCCCCCCCCTCTATGCGAATGTCCCAAAATGAAACGCCTCCCCTATGCAAATACCCAAATATGAAACGCCGCCCTACTCGAATACCCCAAAAGGAAGCAGCTCCCTCTCGGGAATAACCAAAAATGAAGTGCCCCCCTTTGAGATGCCTTACTAGGGAATGTCCTTTTCCACAATTTATTTTAATAGACATCATATTTTCTCTGTATAAATTGTACACTAAAATATACTGGCACACTGAAATACAGCTGTCAAACGTCAAGTGCAATCTTTTTCTGACATAGGCCTGAACATTGTGGTTGATCAAGTACCGGGTACACATAGGGGCCCCCCCAGCACAGCTGGGGACCTGGCCAAGCATCTCCCCTCCCCACAGAAAAACAGTGGGCATGGGAGGAGCTCGTAAAAAAAAAAATCCAGCCTGATGAGTCCATGTGAAACTGCACAGGACCTCGGACTCCCTATGACACACTCATTAAGTGTAAGGAGCCTCGGGTACCTGAGGATAGATCCATCTATCCACCCAGAACTGCTGCAACCCTTACTGGATAACCCACACACCGAACCAGGGACCAGCTACCCCAGGGTTGCAGCTTGTTCCTCTTGCCACACTACCTTGACATGGATGAAGCACCTACAGTGCTTTTGTGGTTGCTGGTACAATTCTTGAAGCACACACCGTGCTTGCTTAAGATCAAGTACCAGGTATAAAGGTTAAGAAATCAAGACCCATATAAACAGGTCGTCACTGCCTTTACTGGCTGCATTGCCAGGCCTGACAATGGCCTATGAGCAAGGTGACGACACACTACTAGAAATTCCCTTGTATAAGCTGCACCTCTTGATAAGCTGCAGCCGCCATCACTCGCCTATATATGGAGAGAGGAGTTATCAGGTGACCATCCCACTGTCATCATTGCCCTGGAGCATGTTACTAGTGTAACGTCAACTTGTTGATAGGCCATCCTGAAGCCTGACGATGCAGTCAGTAAGGCAGTGATGATCTGTTCAGAGGGACCAAGTCAACCAAGAGCAAACACTTACACATTGTCGACCTACAGACAATAAGTTGTGCAGGCCCACTTAGACTATTACAATGTGATCTGTGACAAAGTCTGTAGAATGCAGAAGCCAGGCCAACCAAAAAATATCATGATGTAATTAGTGATGTAAAACATGTCTGATGTCAGGTTTGATTGGATGTGTTACTGTAGAATAAACTGTTGGTATGCCAGTTGTAGTCACTGATGTTGATGAGATATCCCTACAACATTCATTGCTAGCAAAGATTCATGCACTGATTTCAGCTGATTCTTACTACATGTTGGGAGTCCAAGGGTTCAAATTGCATTAGGGATCATTCCTTAATGCCTTTTCTTCACTTCACCCATAAAAGTACCCACCAAAACAATACCCCGAAATGAAATGCTCCCCCTATGGGAATAACTGAAAATGTAGTGCCCCCCCCCCCACAGAAAAACCCCAAAATGAATTCCCCCCCTCCCCTCTACATGAATGATCCAAAATGAGGTGCCTCCCCCTCACGAATACCCCAAAAATGAGTCCGCCCCTCAAAAATCCCATTCCTGGCCATGAATAATGAACGTTCTCTTAGTCAGAACTGGTACTATATGGTCCACCCCAGCAGTACTATGCCTCTTATTGGCAAAAGAAACACGTTTTCTAACGTTTTGGAACCATGAGAAATTTGTTTTGGGTGAAATACATTCATGTCAAACATTTTCTTCTATTCAAAAAAAAAACATTTTTAACATATATGCTCAATGTTGCTCAACATTCAGGGTTTTCTTCCAGTGGTTTCTCTGCATTTGTAAAAACATTTAACATTTTGTTAGTTACGATTTTAATGTCAAAATTCCTGTTCGAATTTTTTTTTTGGAAATGGAGCATTTTTTGTTTTGATATGCTGTCTTTTTGTTTAATTGTTGGTACTTTTTAGAGGACTTAGAAAACTGCAGGTGACTTATTGTTTATACTCTACATAATAATTGTGTTTCAGTCTGAGCCAGTCCCGGAAGGTCCACCTGAGGGGTATGAGGCCTTCCCTAACAGTGAGTTTATGAAGAACTTCAAACCGGACCAGCGAGATAAGTCCGAATACCCCGCACCAGTAACCTGTATCTTGGAGATGGTCAACTCACAGATTAAGGTAAGTTAACTTTTGAAAGGCGTGTAATGGATTGTGTCCAGCGGTTGTCATGATGCATCAATGCAGCATAGGCAAATCAACTTCTAGGGTTGTATTCATGCATCATGAAAACTCTATGTAGGGATTATTAAGCCTGGGATCCACTATTGCTACAAGGGCTGCATATTTTATTGCACATTTGGAAATGCACAGAGGGTCGCAGCAGCTGATCTGCTGCTGTGACGAAGACCCTGTGACCAGCGAGCGATGTGCGACAGAAATCGCAAATATCAACAACTTTTGGTCAAAAGTCATAGAAACGGAGCTTTTGCCCCTGGGGGGCCCTGGAGGGGGTCTGAAATCAAACCCATGAGTACCTCAAAGATATTTTTTGTGGATAGTGTATGGGTGGTGGGGTAACTCCTCACAAAATATTATGAGTTAAATATGAAAACCGTTGCTATGGCAACACCCCAAAACTATATACCCTTGAAAGGGTGTCTTCCCGAATCATTCATGGGGGTATTTAGCCTTAAGGCCTCCTATATGAGTAGAAATATATTATTAATCAACAGTTCTGACATTATTCTTATACTCCTGGGTCTAAAGGTCGGGTTCACAGAGTTTTAGCTCGATATTCTTTGATTTTGCTTTGCTAATGGGTCATTATCCTCCAGGGCTGATATTGGATTGTAAGTAAATTTCAGGGCAAAGAAAATTTATTATCTGCTATTCTTCATAAAAGGAAGGCAGAGTCAGGTGGGAACTATTAGTTATGAGGAAGACAATTCCTAAGACATGTGCTTTCAAGTGGTATATAGCTTTAATGGGGGAAAAATCTGTGTAAACCTAAGAATTTCAATCGAACATGGCATGTTTCTCAAAAATGATTCGGGAAGACAAAAATCCACTTCCGTGCTCTGCTATTGCATAGGGTATACAATAAGCAAATATTCTACACATTGGATACTTAGATGTGTGTAAGGGGAAAATTACTGACATATTTAGAACAGTTAAACATATCAACTTAACACAGGAGGGGCAAAAATCATTGATTTTTTTTTCAGACAAGAAAAGTGAACAGAGTTGCAATGAACCTTTATTAAAAAGGTACATGCATTTCATGATGATAAGTACACATCTGACATCAATGAACCTTGATTTCCGTAATCTACAGCTCAAAATAATCTAGATTTGTGAATTTCATGATAATACAATGATTATTTACATAGAAAATCATGTCCTGTACATGGGATATTTCTCAAAAATGATTCGGGAAGACACTGATTCGGGAAGACAAAAAACCACTTCCCACCTCTGCTATTGCACAGGGTTTGCAATAAGCAAATATTTTACACATTGGATACTTAAGTGTGTGTCAGGGGAAAATTACTGTCATATTTAGAACAGTTAGATATATAAACTTTACACAGCAGGGGCAAAATCATTGTGTTTTTTTTTCAGACAAGAAAAGTGAACAGAATCGCAATAAACATTTATTAAAGGAATGTGCATTTCATGATAATGAGCACACATCTGACATCAATAAACCTTGATTTCTGTAATCTACAGGTCAAACTAGTCTAGATCTGTGAATTTCACAATAATACAGCGGGCATTTATGTAGAAAATCAAGTCCTGAACATGGTATGGTACTCAAAAATGATTCGGGAAGACACTGATTTGGGAAGACAAGAATCCACTTCCCAGCTCTGCTGTTGCACAGGGTGTGCAATAATCAAATACTCTACACGTTGGATACTTAGGTGTGTGCCAGGGGAAAATTACTGCCATTTTTAGAACAGTTAAATATATCAACTTTACACAGGAGGGTCAAAATCATTGATTTTTTGGTCAGATGAGAAAAACAGGGTATATTCCATGGAAGCCATTCATAGCATCCTCAGAATGAAGTTAACCAAGGAATTCTAATTTTTTTCTTTAACAGATATTAACCTTACCTTCCTCTATTTTCTAAATACAATATTGAACCCATTTGCCCTACTGACTTAGTTTAGGGGTGTTATTTTAGGCAAAATGATTCGGGAAGACACAGACCTTCACCAAACTTCAAATGCTCCCAGCATATAAAAGAAATATGTCCAGAGGAGGGTTTTTTTGTTCCTGATACAATGTATAACCACAAAATATATGTTATATAAATGAAACTACACATATTTGGTAGTATATCCTGAAAATTTTCACTTTTGTGTATTTTTTTTATCATTTTTCCCCCAGTTTGGGTCAAATTTGGCCTATTTTGAGGCGCTGTAAGATGAAATATCGATTTCCCACCACATAAACCTATGTGTAACACAAAGAACTCATCAGGTCTGACAATATAAGCCCCAAAAAAATAATGAAAAAATTAAAATCCTAACGATAAGGGCCAGCAGAAGTGCAAAAATAGCAAAAGCCAACTTTCTATGATTTTTGACCTTTTGATTTCTGCGACAGCTGTCACACGATCTGTCTGAAAAGCTAGTGAGCAGACTCACCAGCAGTTCCTGCTGTCCAATGCACAAAATGCAACAATGCATGATTTTTTCTTCTCTCTGGAGGACTTTTAACTTTCAGGCCCTCTAGGTGCCTTATGGTGGATTAACCCTTTCAGGATTGTGCTTTAACCCTCAAATGACTGTGGAGTATTCTTACCCTTTGAGAGCCAGAAAGTGTTCTTTAAGGCCGCCATTGTGCCTTAAGTACTAACAAGTATTGTTTGAAAGTTATACTTGCATAGGGTTGGAACCCTTTTTGAAGGCTGGATATATGTTTGTAACCCTTCAGTGCTTTGATATAAGACAATAATTATAGAAGCCTTTCGCCATTGGTATTTTCAGGTAGCAGGTTATAGAGTCTGACCAGTTCAATGGAGTATAACATCTACTTGGAGGGAAAAGATGATTTATGTTTCTTACTTATTTATTCTTCTCAATTTCTCCAACAGGAAGTCCATGAGGGTAAAAAGTTAAGAGTAGCGGTAAGTGAAAAATTAATTCTATTGGAAATGGGGGTTCCTTCAGTAATTAATTTTAACGAAAAGAGAAAGATAACCATTCTTCGTCCAAATGTCAACTTAAGTTCTATCAGAAGTTATAAAAGGAATGACTTTAAAATAGTAGGCAGTCATAAGGCCGAGAAAAGAATTGTGTTTAAGAAATTGGCATTAACAAATAGGTATGTATAGGTGTAGATACCTTGGGGATTGTATTGATATTAATATTTATAAATTCATTTTTGTACCTTACTGCTAATCGAACTTAGATTATATCTGCCCCCCGCCTCCCCCCATAAAAAAAAAAGAAAGAAAGAAAAAAAAAGAAACCCCTTTTGATCGTTGCGATTTTTGCATGCACAGCCCTAGTGCATCATGCCGACGAATGGACATGATGCACTCCTGCATTAGCGGTCCTTAGAGATTAACGACCACTAAAAGGGTGTTGCAGTTAAATAGGACATTATTCCTCATACTTTCAGACTGTGGATGACCTGTGTGATAGTCGCGTTCTGTGTGCACTCGTTAACTCATTTGTACCAAACTGTTACACCACTGAGGTCCTACTTAACGACAGGTAAGTGCATAGGCAATTCTGTCACAATCTCATACATATACCTTTTATTCCCTTTTACCAACTTGCATCTGAAGATCTCTTTTTTTTTCTCCATTCCTATTATCAGCCCACTTGGTAGTGATAATATTTTGTGGACTTTAGGCATGCTAGTTTAAAGGATACAGATGTGCAAAAATAGCATATTTCGACCATATTGACAAACACCTAATTGGACCCACTCAATGGCCCCATTTGTCACCAGAAGAGACGTCCTGCTCCTTTCCCACAAAAAAAGGAAAGAGCAGCTGAGGACTAAGTCCTGAGCCGTCTATATGTTTCAGTCCACAGCCCATCAGAATGAATGGTATCTGACTAGAAGCAAAACCTTTTTACAAACTACTTAAATTTATTGCCATAGAATAAAGGAATGTATGACTGCATCTCTGGTGGGTATGTCATCAGTTCACCATCTTTACCATATCCACGAACCACGTGAATTTGTTGGCGCTGATAAGTTCTGAAATAAGTTTAACGTGATGCACTAATTGAATTAAATTTAAGTACCACCATTGTTCCTTCAGGTGGACCATTAACCTTGTACTTCGTACAACAGAAAACATGTTCTACACCAGCAGTCCTGTAGACTCCGAGGACCTGGTCGAGGTAAGGATAAAAGTTTTCATTTTGAACTATTCAGGATCTCATGATATCCCTTTAAAAGCTGATAGTGAAGTAATGTATCATGACCATTGGTCTTTAATGAAAGTGAGCGGTCTCTCCAGTAGCCATAGGGTCTGCCTGCAAGTGTGCTATATGTATACATGTTTAACTTGCAGACAGACCCTATGGCTATCTGTTCCTACTTCTGTGTGCTATATACATGTTTAACTTGCAGACAGACCCTATGGCTATCTGTTCCTACTTCTGTGTGCTATATACATGTTTAACTTGCAGACAGACCCTATGGCTATCTGTCCCTACTTCTGTGTGCTATATACATGTTTAACTTGCAGACAGACCCTATGGCTATCTGTTCCTGCTTCTGTGTGCTATATGTATACATGTTTAACTTGCAGACAGACCCTATGGCTATCTGTTCCTACTTCTGTGTGCTATATATACATGTTTAACTTGCAGACAGACTCTATGGCTATCTGTTACTACTTCTATGTGTGCTATATACTAGCTACGCGAGTGGGCCGAGTGTAGACGGGCGAATGTTTTCACTATGAGCGGCCTGCATCCATCTAGCCTATACCTTCCTGTGCTAATTTCCTCATAACTCAGTGAATAAAAGATGGATTCTCTTTCTGTAAACACTGTCTTAATGCTAACCCACTATACTATCACTGGGTATAACTTATTTAGACATGTGGTACACTTTACTCTATGTATAAGGGTGGGGAACCCTAAGTTTGTGTATCCAGTAGTGGGACTCCCCTGTCACCAGCTAGGACCACTATCATCACATCCCCTGGGTCTTTAGCAACAAGTGCTGGGCTAGGAAAGGGGATTAGCTAATAGGCCTATGGCCAGTTACATAGATGGGGGTTTACCCTACATATCAGTATGTAGACAATCTCTGTACTATAAGTAGAAGTTGTAGAAAATCAAAGGTGAATTATAATATGTGGTGGCATCAGCACAGTATCAGAGTTAGGAAAGATGCCTAAAGTCAGTGATAATAGGAAATGGGTATAGATTTTAAATCTATTTTTCTGGTGGTCTAGAAACAAAAAATAAACATGGCAAGCATGGTTTTGTGGATGGAAGTCATTGATTTCTGTTTAAAAGTAAGGGAGCAGGGCTCTGGTCAACCAGTGTGACTGAGGGTGTGGAGGGGAAGGCCGTGGCCATGCTGTAATCCCCTCCCCCTGGAGGACACCACTCCAGGAGAGGTATATTTTCATAGTCCATCTGCCTGTATGCCTCCAATGCTGTAGCCCCATAGACAACCTGCTCTATTTTGACATATCTCTATTGTAAATATAATCATCAAAATGTTAAATAACTCAAGAGATATTTGGAATTTTTGAAAAATTCAAATTGCATCATATTTCCCATGTCAAGCTCTACCAGGTTAAGTACCATGCTCGGATGAATAATTAGGATTTAATTTTCCATTCTTGTTGCTATAAAATATACATGTTTAACTTGCAGGCAGACCCTATGGCTATCTACCCCTACTTCTGTGTGCTATATACATGTTTAACTTGCAGACAGACCCTATGGCTATCTGCTCCTACTTCTGTGTGTGCTGTATACATGTTTAACTTGAAGGCAGACCCTATGGCCATCTATTACTACTTCTGTGTGCTATACATGTTTAACTTGCAGGCAGACCCTATGGCCATCTGTTCCTACTTCTGTGTGCTTTATAGTATACAGGTTTAACTTGCAGGCAGACCCTATGGCCATCTGTTCCTACTTCTGTGTGTGTTATATACATGTTTAACTTGCAGACAGACTGTATGGCTATCTGTTACTACTTCTATGTGTGCTATATACATGTTTAACTTGCAGGCAGACCCTATGGCTATCTACCCCTACTTCTGTGTGCTATATACAAGTTTAACTTGCAGGCAGACCCTATGGTTATCTCTTCCTACTTCTGTGTGCTATATACATGTTTAACTTGCAGACAGACCCTATGGCTATCTGTTCCTACTTCTGTGTGCTTTATAATATACATGTTTAACTTGCAGGCAGACCCTATGGCTATCTGTTCCTACTTCTGTGTGCTATATACATGTTTAAATTGCAGGCAGACCCTATGGCTATCTCTTCCTACTTCTGTGTGTGATATATACATGTTTAACTTGCAGACAGACCCTATGGCTATCTGTTCCTACTTCTGTGTGTGATATATACATGTTTAACTTGCAGGCAGACCCTATGGCTATCTACCCCTACTTCTGTGTGCTATATACATGTTTAACTTGCAGGCAGACCCTATCGCTATCTGTTCCTACTTATGTGTGTGCTATATACATGTTTAACTTGCAAGCAGACCCTATGGCTATCTGTTCCTACTTATGTGTGTGTTATATACATGTTTAACTTGCAGGCAGTCCCTATGGCCATCTGTTACTACTTCTGTGTGTGCTATATACATGTTTAACTTGCAGACAGACCCTATGGCTATCTGTTCCTACTTCTGTGTGCTATATACATGTTTAACTTGCAGGCAGACTCTATGGCTATCTGTCCCTACTTCTGTGTGCTATATACATGTTTAACTTGCAGACAGACCCTATGGCTATCTGTCCCTACTTCTGTGTGCTATATACATGTTTAACTTGCAGACAGACCCTATGGCTATCTGTTCCTACTTATGTGTGTGCTATATACATGTTTAACTTGCAGGCAGACCCTATGGCCATCTGTTCCTACTTCTGTGTTTTCTTCATGGTGGCCTTTAAGTACAGACAGTGCCGGGCAGCCATCAGTAGGAAGGTAAGTGAGAGGCTGTTTCACCCCCTCCCCCTTCCCATGTAGTATAGATATATCAATACTTCTAAGAAATTTACAAATGCAATCAAAAATACACAATGATTTGCTAAGTTTGTATAATATTATCTAAAGATGTCAAATGAAATTAGATTGTTTCTCAAAATATATTTGCAAGCCCCCATAAAGGTTCCTTTGACCCATGCTCCTATGTAGCACATATGCTTTATGGTAGTCGCTAATGTGTAGTAATTATAACGTTTTTGATATCATTACTTTTGTAACTGTTGACCTCTTATCTACACTAAATATTAAAAATGATTATACAGGAGTTCCTGGCACGTACGACACATGACCTAAAGGCTGAGTTGGACCAGTTTCCAACCATAGTGTCCAGTCAGCAGGAACTCCAGCAGCGGAAGGACATCAAGAACAGGATAGACACACTCACCGGCAGTAAGTCACTATATTAAGTCAATGAGTGCAGATGAGTTACGGTATTCCCTCCCCCATCTGGAAAAAAACAACAAGATTTTCTCATTTGACCTTAGTTCCGTGATAATTTGCAGGCTTTTTCGCTAAAAAAAAAAAGGGGGGGGTGACAACATCCCCCAAACCTACCAACACCCCCAATTTTAAAACTATAAGCACTCCCTTATCTTCTGAAATACCTCGTATTTAGAACAGTGATTAAGTGACCAAAATATGACTCATGTAATGCACATAATAGACAGATTCTGAGCGCAGGTTGTATCTTATCTATGTTATCAGTAGGGTTTTCCTTGTGCATGGGGGTTGGTATTGTGTTATGGTAACCCTACGTCGATACTGGATTAATACACTGTGGTAATTACTTAATACACTGTGATTATTACTTAATACACTGTGGTTATTACTTCTCATGATGCATGAAAATGTGTTTTCTGTGTTTTAGTGCTGGAGGAGTTGGAGAATAAATATGACTTTGACTTCTGCTATAAGTGGATGGACCATATGACAAGCTGTGTAAAAGAGGTGAGGTTCTGTATAATTCAGACAATGATCTCACCCTTTAGCAAAAACTGTATGTTCACCCAAAACATGTATAGTCTCTATGGCCTTCTAATAGAACCATGTAGTTTCTAGGGTCTTCTAATAGAACAGCATAAAATAAACATGTCAAAACCAGTCAAATTAAACATCCTGATGACTTTAGATGGTCCAGACACATGACCCTACCTGACGACCCTAAAATGACAGACTGTGGAATTGTAAATCAAGGCACATAAGTCTTCAACATGAAGAGTCTGCGGCAGGTATGACAAGTTAGATCTGACAGGTTTTGTCTTGATTACTTTTAATGTGCTCACTTTGAAGACCCCATTTTCTCAGTGTTACAGAGGCATAGGAAGCAAATCTTGATTGGGGGGGGGGGCTGGAGGGCCCCATCGTGACCACATTGGATTGCTGAGTTAAGCGCAATAACGCCTATACATATGTATAGGTCTGAATTTAGGCTCAGGCCCCTATTTTCTCTATCCCATCACCATATTATACTTATTTAAGATGCAAACTTTGGGCTTCATTTCAATCTTGTTATGAGTTCTTGGCAACATTTCGGGGGGCCCAAACATACTCGGGCGCCACCTGCTTTATGATTAAGGGGGCAGGGGGGCTGCAATGTTAGAAATGGGATATTCTATTTTCCTCCATCCAATATGGTGAAAACGCCCTTTATATTTATGTTATTCCTCCATTATTAATTGATATTCTGTCATTTCGCATTTAAGTCTCTGTGCACTCCTAAAACATTACATATTTATGAGACATTTTTTTCTCTTAATCAAGGTTCACCAAACTATCCACGAGAAGATCAAACTTCGGTTTGAAACCCTACAAGTGCCCCGTAACATCACCATCAATGACCTGTGTCTGTCTCTGGTCATCAACCTGGTAAGGAGTCTATATCTGCTTTTTCTAATTTTTCAAATTCTATTCAAAGGCTTTCCATCCATACTCAATAGGTGTTAATGGATAGTTAAATGTTATATATTATAAGCTTAGAAAGGAGTCCAAAAATAGGAAATTGGATGTAAAATCACTGCAATTATTAGGTAAATTATGGAGTAACGGTTAAATAAACTAGGTTCCATTGGAAAAATGGTCAAAGAGAACATTATGGTTCATTTTTGAGAATATAAATTTTTTAACCCCAACTCTCGAACTGTGCTACTTATAAGGGAGTGATCATTTTTTAACAACAGGGGGATGGTGGATTTCACGGGGGTCAGAATTTTTTCGACCCCTTGACCAGGGTGGGTCAAAATAATGTCACCTGTTTTTAGTAAAAAAAAGCCTGCATGTTACTATAGGTTTAAAGGGCACGTTCGCACACGATTTTCGGCCCTTTTGACCCTTGACCCTTTTGCCCTTCCGCACACAAACCCAACAGCTCCCCCTGTTGTTAACAAATGATCATTCCCTAAGACCTTTAAGGCCAATAGTACATCAAGATTCAAGAAGGCTTATTGACTTTTTGGACATGTTTATTACATTAATGAACTGTTATGTTCATTTGAATAATGCTGTAAAACAGACCGTTCTAATGTAAGGCGACATGTATGTCAGGCTCACCAGATCATTAGTAATACAGTTATACAGTGTTTTATATATAATTTATATGATAGAATACAATTTATTGCAGCAGGTTTGCTTGATGATTTGCAGTAGGGGTTTTACAATGATATCTGAGAAAGTGTTCTTTTATCATTATGGTTTTTGTAGCAGTCCACAAGCTTAATATGTTCCCCTTCAAAGATTTCCCTGGCATTTTGTATTGACAGTACAGAACAAAATAATACAATATGTTTCACATCTTGTGTCACATTACAGTGTATACAGATAAAAACCATTGGTTTCTTCCCTTTATAGCTTCTTGACAAGCTGTCAAGGGTACATCAATGCACATTGATCAGTCCTATCCCCACCAGATTTTTATTTTTATCACAACAGTTAGTTACTTACCAATTGACAGTTATCCTTTATCATTGAATCAAAGCATTGCCCAATGGCGATGGGTTTTATTTTATCATTGCATGCATTGACCAATGACAATGGATTTAACTTTACCTTTTAATGCATTGCCCAATAGTTATGGCCTTTACCTTGATTATCATTGTAGACATTGACCAATGGCAGTGGCTTTTACTTTATAATTGCAGGCATTGACCAATGGCAGTGGCTTTTACTTGGCCGATGGTAAGGAGGTGCTGGGTGAGGGTAGGAAGATGGTGCTGAGAGATAGGGAGACCGGCGAGTTCTTTGACGACTTCACAACCAAGGACAGAGGTATGTTGGTCACATTTTAGGGAGTGATCATTGGTTTTTTTTAACTAGGAGGTGGTGGTGGGATTATGGATTTAGTGCGTTTTTGGAACAAAACAGGATTTATTGCATTTTGCCAAGAAATAAATGATAAATCACCATTTGTCTGTAAAAGAACCATCAGTGTAAAAAAAAAGTACTTGTAAATGTTCCATTTATGTCCAACTAACTGAGAAAAGTAAAATATAGAAAAGAAAACCATTTATTGCATTTTGGAAAGAAATGGGATTAAATCACTGAATTTATCTGTGAAGGAAGACTCAAGGATTTAAAAAAAAATGTGGAGGTGACTTTTTTGGAATGATAAATGTCTCATTATCTCAAACCACCAAAAATGGATTTGTTGCCTTTTGGAACCAAACTCTTCATGTGTACTTCAAGCGGTCTATACAAGAACTTTTACCCCTCGCAGGCCGTTTGGTCCCATAGATTTTATCATTCTGCAGGCCCGGATTAATGTCAGCAGGACCGAACACTTCAAGATTACTATGGCATTGCCATAGCAGTTTTCATATTAAACTGCTAATCTATTAGGAGGAGGTTGCCACCACCTATACACTATCCATAAAAAATATCTTTGAAATACTCCAAGGTTTGGTCTTAGAGCCCCCAAACAGTCTATACAAAAACATTTTCCCCTCACAGGCCAATCGGTCCAGCAGATTTTAGTATTCTGCAGGCCTGGATTGATCTCGGCAGGACCGAACATTAGAAGAATTACCTTTATCCTCTCTGTAGGTGGTAAGGGTGTCGGTTGGGGGTCGACCACTAGGGTTAGTCTTAGCCTTTTGCTGCTTCGTGCCACAGAGTAAATCTCATTGAGGAGTCAAGACCCATTGGATGGGTAAACGTTGTCCACTTATCAACTCTGGGAGAAATATGCTTATGACCTGCAAAAATATTTCTGTGTTGACATGTGACAGACAATGTTGGAAGGTACAGCTTCCTATGCACAATTATCCTATATTTATCATTAAAATACTGTGTTACAGTCATAGTTGAAAGATCTTCTTACCTGTAATTTTCTTGAGCTTATCATGGAGATATTGAAATGGCATTCCAACATCTTCCCCAAAATCATTATAACACTTCATCAACTAAGAGGCCATGTTGACAATATCTTAAACCATGTATATCCTTCTTGTTTGGATTCTGATGGGACCCTGTAAAAGGCCAGTGCCGTGTCGGCCATTTTGCATGAAAGCACTTACATTTTAGGTGATTTTCTTTAGTGTCATGAGGTAGAATATTTCTTTTTTTTCATTAATAGATTTGTGTAGAAAGATGCTTCACCTGCCGCCTAAGGTGACTGTGGATATCAACACCAAACACTTCAGGAAATATGAGGTAAATCTTCATGTTGTATCATATTCATCCCGTGACACTCATGTCTTAACTCTTCAAGGGCCACTGATCGATCAGCGAAAATATGATAAGATTTCCCCATACACAAATAGTATCCACTCTGAAGGACATTAAAATGATTATGGGATAATTGAATAAAATGCCCTGTGTCCTTGGTTTAATTTTCCAGATTTTCCTGGAAGCTCACTCACGGAATAAGATGCTCAAGTGTGACGTGGTGTTCCTGTACCAAGTCTTCCCGGGGGCACATACCACATGGCAGAAAATACTCATGAAAGTGAGTTTTTTGTTGTTAGTTTTGTTGTTGTAGTTCTGGCGTAGCCCTTTAAGAATAATAAATACTATCTCAAAATCGCATGGAATCCTCATTGGACTAGTATAGTCAATATCCAGAACTTAAACGAAAACTGAATGTGATTGACCGTGTAATACTGAAATTACAGCTGTTCAAATAATCAGGATCTTTAACTTTATTCTACCGCATAGCAAACCTAATATGGAGCTGATAAGTATGGCACTGGCGTATCACAGCGAAGCTCCCAGAGGGGGTCACCATGGTGTGCTATTGTATCTATGGCCAATAGAGGGGATATGATTCATTAACCCTGATGCGTTAATGCATCATGCCCATTAGTCATCATGATGCACACATGCATCCCTAGCGAGGAACTCTCCAGGGCTACATTCCTCCAGCACTTCATTGGTGCATCATGATCGCCAAAGGGCATGATGCACTCCTGCATCGGCGGCCCTAAAAGCATTAATGCACCATGCAGTACCATTCGAAAAGATAAAAGTGCTCAAAACATGGTTTCTTGCTACACCTATGTTCTGAAGATGGGTTTAATCACACAAAGATATTTAAGATAATCCACATTTCTGTTTTACAACTCAGGTATTTCGACTCACTTTAATATCCTCTCTTGATTAAAAAGAATAACTTATAAGCTCATGAAAACTGACCATATCATATGACCTTATTCTTTACAATAGGGAATTCGTGACAATGAGATCGAGGCAGTTCAGCGGATGGTGACCTTTTTCCGCAACGAATCCGCATTTATAAACTGTAAGGAACCCACGACTGGGAACTCACCGCTCTACGTAGCCTGCAGGATGGGCCACTTTGTAAGTAGTACCACAGTTGCATATGGGATCAATTGTTTAATGTATATAGAGAGAACTAAACAACCATTGCATGCATACTGGCCGATCCCCCACCAGGGGTGGATCAGCCAGTATGTTCGCCTGGGAGTTTAGTTCTCTATTCATTTTATGCTTTTACAAGGTTTAATTAACTAAAAATCAACAAAATCCGCGAGCCGCGGTCTGTCATTTTGAATATTTTCATGCACCCAGAATGAGGCTGCAGTGTGGATCATCCACAGTGGTGGATTGGCTCATGTTACGCCACTGGGGGTGTGCGGATCTAGTATGCATATATCATGTATAAATGATAATAATATATTGTATATACTATTGTAATAAGTACTATGTCATTGCACGAACCTGAGAATGAGCAGTAGCTGTGACCCATCAAGGGAGAACACTCCTCCGTGGGGGATTTGCAATTCCCCCTTTGGCCACCAGGGGGCATTGGAGGGCAGAATTACTCTAAAATCATTATAAAAATACAATAAATTAATTTTTGATGCAGAATTTAATGGTTTCATTTAAAATGCACCATTTTTGGTAGAAATGGCCCATATTTGGATGGTAAAATGAACATTTTTCATGAGAAATCAGCCTATATAAGTGTTCTTGGTTGCCATGGCAACCATTACAATAATCAATAATTTGCAGATTTTTATTACAATTTTTAGGGATAGTCACTAAAACCCAAAATTGAAAACTGAAATGGAAAATTCCTTCTAGATCAAAATCTATGATAAAAATATTCGTATCATTATGTATTTTTTATGAAAAAGGCTGATTTATTGTGTTTTTAGACATTATTGGGTGAGACCAATCCTGATTGGTCTATGTATTGATACGGTCAGTACCACTACTCACCCACCTGCTACTCCTACACACACACACACACACACTGCTGCTGCTTGCCTGAACATACCTGTGGGCAGTGACCCACTACTACAGCCTGTTAGCCTAAGGGCACACACATGGGACTCTTCCACTGCTTCAATTTTTTTTTTTTTTTTATGCATCATGGTGGTTTGTTTGGTATGCCAACAGTCATACCATGGCAACAAAAAGCACTGTCCCAACTGTGGGGTGCTAAACCACAAACTTACGGAGGAGACCAGGAGTAATGCAGTTTTTCATGAGGAAGAGGGGGGAGACCAAGGAGCTTCCAATATGGCCACCCCCCTGGGAGAGAGAAGGCAGAGCAATACACAGCCCCCCAAGTCACCAGAAGCTATCCTCCAGGAGAAGATTGCTATAGCAGAAGAAAAGGCAGGACTACTAAGAAAAAAAGGTGACCTCTTAGCGTTAGAAGAGAGGCTAGCCTTAATTGACTTAGAGAATGCAGAACTAGAGGAGGATTACAAAAAATCTCTCAAAGACATACAGCAGAAGCAGCAGAGTGCTGCACACAAGAGGAGGGGTGCATTCGTAAATTTTCATGATTTGGCTACACCTAATAGCAGCTTTCACCAGGGAGACGCGTTTACGAACGCACCCAGGAGCAGCAGCAGATACGCCGACGACCGAGCGGAGTACACCGCATTTACTAACGCAGCCAGCAGCGCCAGGAATACCGAAGACGCACGGACCTTGCCGAGCGCCTCCGAAGGCATATCCAACCCGAACACGGCCGGACACATATGGAGATACCCGAATGCCGCCGAAAACGGGCTCGGAGAGAGTCGGGGACGGTCGGCAGATATACGGAGAATACCGAACGCCACCTCGGGTTTCTTCGGAGACGTAAACTCCGACAGCGGATTGAAAAAGAACGGTCACGGCTTGGATTACGATAGGCACCGGAGAGCAAACGCAAGTAGCATATTAACCAACGAGGATATACCGAGCGCTGCCGACAGCCTGGGTCGGAAACTTTCGGATTACGTCGGCTCGGGCAAGTCCGGCAATGTCCGTGAACACTCGGGAGTGCAAGATGGCGTTCCTTCCGCTTTCGCCGAGGGAGACAATTTACAGCAGGAGTTTATGCATTTTCTGGCTGGAAAACAGCAAAAATTGCTCAATCAGGCTAACCAGAACCCAGTAGGCAGTGCTACAGTCCCAACCACAGCAGCACAGGAGGTACCACAGCTGTATTACTTGGATGGGACACCCTACACTGGGTCTTTGCCTGTCACACAACATCAACAACACAGGGCTACACCACCCAAGCTTCCCCCCTCTGCTACCATTCAGGCTGGATTATCAAATGCAGGCCTGACAGCTGAGAATATGGGCGTGGAGGGGGACCTTGCCGGCTACCTGGATGCAAAGGACCAAGGTGACTTGTTATCCACTTTATTTAAGATAGGTGAAGCTTCTAAGAAAAAGAGGTCACAACACTGGTTAAGGCCAGATTACCACATTCCCACTGACAAAGTCTACTCTGATATGACATACAGAGAGCTAATATACGGTATGACATGTGTTCAGGAGAAGTTAGCTATTGCTAATTTACCACAGTGGTCTGCAAAAAGTTACGGTGACCATATGAGATTCGTAGCTAGGAAGGGTCTCAATGCCACATATACCTCAAGTGCACTAGCTAAATATGAGCATGATCTCACTACTAGAGTGATTTCAGGGGAGTTACCCGGATTTCAGACAGCTGAGCACGCATCAGTTTCTGATAATTTGGGCTCCGATAACCTACAGGTGGTACAGGATTTGAAGGCTGAATTAGCCAGATTAAAAGCAGGTAACAAACAAGGCACTAAAGGTAAAGGCCCTTCTACTCAAAACAGAATCCATTGCCCCACGGATGTTTGTGCGTTGTTCAATTTCACTAGATGTTGGTATAACCCATGTAACAGGCAACACGTATGCGCTGTATGTAAGGGCCCCCACCCAGCAAAAGGGGGGTGCAAAAATCAACCAGCAACCACAAGCAGTGGAGCAAACAATAATGCGGGAGGGGGGTCAACCTTTTTCGCACCACCGATCCACTCCCGCGTATCTTGATGTACAAATAATATTGACGGTGCCCATGATATTCCGGATTCCTACGGTCCCGCGGTCAATGTAACAACCAATAATTTACCAGACATTTATTGTGATAGAGACTCACTTGTGTGTACTTCGGACATATCAGAATTATTGTCAATTTATGGAAACTATGCTCCATTGTGGGATATTAACTCCACCCATATCCTAAAAGGGGTCAGATCTCAAATGAAACCCGCAGGCTGGTTATCAATGCTTAGTGGAGGTCCTAATTCAGTTTATGGTACAAATGGTTGGGATTATGACGCCGCTTTCCTAATGGACGGCATAATGCATGGGTTTAAAGTAGTAGACCCAAACACACATATCAGTGAGTATAGCACTAAGAACTATGTACCCCAAGAAGCAAGGAACTGCATTGATAACCTGCTAAAGACAGAAGTAGACCAAGGCAAATTGTCTATAGTCACAGCAGCACCTACTTGCATCCACGCCTTAGGTGCAGTTGAGAAAAGAGATGGTGGTTACAGACCGGTAACGGAAGCCATTAGACAGAAGGTCTATCTATTAATTCACATATGAACGAGACCTTCCACCACTTTAGTTACACTAGCATCGATGACTTAACTAAGGTGCTCCGACCCGGTATGTTCATGGCAGTCACAGACATATCTGCAGCGTACCGTTCTATTATGATTAGGCCAAGTGATAGGCAATTCCAGGGCCTACAGTGGATATTCGACTCACAGAAAGTGTATTTAGTGGACAACTTTGTGTCATTCGGCACTAGAATGGCTGCATTCCTCTTTAATAGGATTACTGACAGCATAGCTCGTTATATGAGAGCTAACGGTTATTATTGCTTTAATTATCTCGATGACCTACTTACCATGGGTAACTCATATGCTGAGTGCCAAAAGGCACAGTTGTTTCTACATAGCACACTCCACTCGTTGGGCTTTTTCTTATCCTATAAGAAGGTTCTTTCACCTGCACAAGTTCAAATTTACCTAGGGATAGAAATTGACTCACTACAAATGTGCCTCAGACTACCGGAGAGTAAGATCAATAAATTGCACAGTGAGCTATGTTTCTTTGTAGGTCGCCAAAGGGCAACCAAGAAACAGCTGCGCCGTTTATGCGGGATCTTAGCACACTGCTCAACTTTAGTCAGGGGGGGTAGGACATTCTCGCACAGAGTCATAGGCATGTTATCTGCGTTCACAAGCACTAAAAGGTACATAACCCTCTCTACCAGGTTCTTCAAGGACCTAGACTGGTGGCTAAGATTCGCAAAGTGGTTTAATGGCGAAGCAAAAATTGTGAGCACTATGCCGTCCACAAAAAGTGACTTATACATGGACGCATCAGACAGGGGCATTGGTGTCAGGTACGGCAAGGACTGGATATGTGCAGGTTGGGGATGCAGGATCAGTATGAACATAGACAGTCATGGACACTGCCTCCCACCACCTAGTCAATTCGTGCCTGAAAACATAAACATCAGGGAGCTATACCCCATCTTAATGGCAATTAATAGGTGGGGACCTTTATGGCGCAATAGGAAAATTGTCTGTTACACGGATAACACCCATGTAGTAAGCGCACTGAATAAGGGCAAAAGTACAAATACAAGAGTGATGGACTTCCTGAGAGAACTGTTCTGGCTTACAGCTCTTTATAACTGCCATATTGTAGCATTACATATCCCAGGACGACTTAATGTCCTTGCAGATGCTTTGTCAAGAGTGTTCTATTACCCGCATAACCTTCCTATGTATCTATGTTGTAGCGGCGGCTAAGCTATGCGAAGATTTGGACATGAAAGCGGCAATAGCGAGAGCGCATGCTTGGGGCGTTTCCACCTGGAAAACTAAATGCAGCCAATGGAAAAGATTTATTGTGTTCTGTACCATCTCTGCCTCTATAGTCGTACCCACTTCGGTTCAGACCATGTGTCGATATTCAGTGTACCTGTCTTCGGACTTGAAGTATAGCACTATAGACAATTACGTGAGTGCAGTGATAAGTTTAAATGCACATTATGGCTACAACGTAGCTTGGATAAGGACAAATTTTATGTTTAAGTGTACTATGTCAGGTCTACGCAGGATCCTCGGTGACCCTATACCCAATAGAGTCACACTGTCAGTTTCGCAACTCTTGGACATGTTTACAAATGTGAATCTAGCAGTACCTGACCATTTAACTATGTGGGCATGCATCGTTACTATAGCTCGATGCAGCAAGTTGGGAACCTAAAACTTAGTTTTTCCTAAATTTTCGCTAAGAAATGCTGTAGTTTAGCCTAAAATTATCCGATTTACACAATATTTGCAGCAAATGAAAGATGAAACTCATTGCTTTCAGGCCAAGGTAGATAGTATAACAATAATATAGTGCACAGTTTACTACTGAAGTACAAATTATAAATTTAAAAATCATTAGTTTAAAAAAATTGCTGTTTTTCAACGTTTGGCCCTATATATTTTGTGAAAAAATATTCTTACCATCAGTTTTTGATAGATAGTGCATAATACTGACCCATCAAGTTCATAAATGAGTATGCCTTTTTTTCCTACCTCTATGGTGGCTTATTACACTATGGGAAACATGTGATTTTTGTTAGTTTGCAAAAACTGTGATTTTCAGCAAAATTTCTGCTTGGTTTTTGATGTGGGACCACATAGATCACCATATATGGATGCGTGATCACCCACTGATACCAGAATTATCCATTTTTATGGTCTACTTGATCGTCTTTAAAGGCATGTGAAATATCTAAGTGATACAATAAGTGTGAGAAGAATTAGCCACATCTTATGATTCTAGTCTTTGGTGCCGACAACGCTTTTGTTGCTATTTACAGCTAAATAGCTCAATAGTGCATTATGATAGGCCTCACATGCCTAATATGGGGTTCTAATAGCATTTCAATATGGTTTTCAATGGGTCATCAGGTCAAAACAACAATTGATGATGGAATTTAATAGAAACAAAAGAGTTTTGCACCATGGACCTGTTCACATTGTTCAGGTCTTGATATTCTTATCTTGAAAATGATGAAGGCATTTATGAGCATGGTGCTTTTCCAGCCCATATGGGACCTACAGAGGACATTTTGTCTAGTCTGACATGTATTATGAGGGAATACTGCATAGCAAATGATTCTATTTTCATATTTTGTTATGATTTTTTCGATAGAATCATACACAAGACTTGTCTTCTGCAGCATATACAAAAATGAATGAAGGCATTTTACATGCACAGCTGCCTCCAAAACTGAAAAACACTCAGGTTCCCAACTTGGTGCATCGAGCTATAGCTTCAGGACCCTTCTCAGGAAGAGCAACCTAGTAGTAGACAACGCAGCAAAAGTATCACCACACTTTCTAAGAAAGTCGGTATCATTCACTAGCTGGGGAATGATTGTCACGGTTTCAAGCTCAAAAACAATCCGATTTGGACAGAGAGTCCACCACATCCCGGTGGTAGGAGTCCCTAACTCACCACTTTGTGCAGTATCTTTACTCAAGAGACACTTTGACAGTACCCCAACGACAGACCCTGAAGCACCCGCCTTCCTAGTGCGCAAAGGAAATTCACTGGTCCCATTACAATACTCAGCACTACTTAAGTTCCTGAAACACCTACTAAGTTCTATTGGGATAGATACAAACAGGGCCGGAATACATTCTCTGAGACGTTCAGGCGCTGCCTTTATGCACCTGTGCGGTATCCCACTAGAGGACATCAGATACACCGGTGACTGGACAAGCTTGTCTGCTCTTTTGTACTTAGCCAAACCACTTGGTACCAGGATAGATATAGACAATATAGTCGCCACGGCACTGAAAGCTACTTTTTAGACATACTAATGTGTAGAGTATCAGGACTATATCATTGTTCTGGTGTTGCCGGGTCATTTGGACTCAGTTTAGCCCAGACCGCAGCTACTCGTCCTTCATTACTGTTCCAGAATCAATGGGTGAGACCAATCCTGATTGGTCTATGTATTGATACGGTCAGTACCACTACTCACCCACCTGCTACTCCTACACACACACACACACACACACTGTTGCTGCTTGCCTGAACATACCTGTGGGCAGTGACCCACTACTGCAGCCTGCTAGCCTAAGGGCACACACATGGGACTCTTCCACTGCTTCAATTTTTTTTTTTTATGTAATTTCTCTGTATTAATATGTTATTACTTGTTAATAAATAGGGCCGGGTCATTTGGACTCAGTTTAGCCCAGACCGCAGCTACTTGTCCTTCATTACTGTTCCAGAATCAATATGGTTTATAATGTATTTAGAGCTTAATCCTCGATTTCAGATAAGAAAAACAACCTATCTTCAAGGAGGGATTCTGACATAACTGCTAGGAATATTTAACCCAATGATGCCTCATTTTAAAGATCTTGAGATGAACTTTGAGAATGAATTTCCCTGCAGAGGGGTGGTTTTGCTTGCCTGGTCACAGCTAGTTAGTAAAGAGAAGGCCCGGACGGCAGACCGGCACGACTGTAGTCCAGTGTCTCAGTTGTAGGTTTTTACATACTATACTGGGTTATCCTTAATAAAATTATTGACACTCTACCAAGACAATGAGCAACTTCAATAACACAGTATCTAGTACAATCATACAGGTCTGGCCTTAGAAAGGTGCCACGAACCTGGGGTATTTGTCGGTGCAGGCAGATCAACCCTGGTACTCACTGGCATAAATGCTGGTGGTTGCATTTTGCCAGGCATTTCCAAGCGTGCCAGGCATTTCCAAGCGTGGTAACAGGCCTGGACTTGGCACTCTCCATGCATGTGTTTCAGACAACACAAGGGGGACGTCAGCAGGGGAACTATCATTTGTGAACAAATGTGGTAGATCATGTTGTACACTGAGATTAAGGGTGGCAGTTTGGTCTCCAGTCACCCAAACTACCTCAGCAAAAGAGGACCAACCTTAAGTTTTCAAAAGATTTTTTTATATACTTTTTGAAGATTCATGCACTTTCTTTCAGTAAGTTTCAGCCCCACTTGAGAGGGCTGAAATATTCGGATTTTTCTTTTATTAAATTGTTCATAACGATTACATGATACAGCATGTCATGGTATACACAACTAATTTGCACAGGGACCCCTCAAGAAGATTGATATGATTTAGCTAAAACACCATTAATTTAAGTCTTTCTGAAAAGTTTTTCACCGTACAGCACATTTGGTCTTGCAGATTTCTAATTCTGCAGGCCCAGTTCAATGTTTGCAGGACATTTCCTGTGGGAAAGAAATAATAAAGCAAGAATATACATTCTATTTCTATAATAAAATCTGAGAAGGAAATTTATAAAATGGTGCATCATGCCCACCCTCTGGGAGTTTGTGTATCAACAGCGGAGGGTCGTCACGATGCTCCAATGAAGTGCTGGTGAGCAGGCTCGCCAACACTTCATTGGTGCATCATGACGACCCAAGGGCATGATGCATTCCTCCAATTCTCCATCAGCAGCCTTTAAAGGGCTAAGCCTCTAGCCTCACCAGGCACAGAGAGGTATATTGTGTCAGTTAGACACCGGTACCATGCTATCCCAGTAAACAGACTATAACATAATCTCTCTCAGCACTATACAGGTTGACCTAACTGATAGAGTAGGGCTCCCTACTGCTGACTGCTGCAGTGCCCATAATATTGCTTTCCGATAGAAGAGCACTATTAGGACACTGGAGGATTTTTTGTTTTATTATCTCACAAATAACCTAACTCTGGCCACCATAATCCTTAATTAATTTTCCAATTTTCCATGACCTCCTCCTATTTTCCATAGTCTGTGATGTTGAATCTAATTTTGTTCCCCAAGTATTTTAGTGGCCTACTGTACAAATACTTTCACGGAAATTCCTTGTGAAATTCCCTGTAGGCCTGTAGAAACTTTACTGCAGTGCGATTACAGTGGTTCACTGTTCAATTCTATGAGGATTCTTTGTAGATTCAACATTCTTAGAGTGAATACATAATGCTGGGAGTGTATCATCCCTGTGGGCCTGATTCATCATGTAATTAGGAGTTCTCACGTCATCCCTGTAGGCCTGATTTATCATATACATGTAATTACGAGTACTCACATCTTCCCTGTAGGCCTGATTCACCATGTAATTAGTAGCACTCAACTTATCCCTGTAGGCCTGATTCCCCATGTAATTAGTAGCACTCAACTTATCCCTGTAGGCCTGTTTCACCATGTAATTAGTAGCACTCAACTTATCCCTGTAGGCCTGATTCACCATGTAATTAGTAGCACTCAAGCTATCTCTGTAGGCCTGATTCACCATGTAATTAGTAGCACTCAAGCTATCCCTGTAGGCCTGATTCACCATGTAATTAGTAGCACTCAAGCTATCCCTGTATGCCTGATTCACCATATAATTAGGAGTAGTTACGTCATCCCTGTATGTCTGATTCACCATGTAATTAGTAGTACTCACGTTATCCCTGTAGGCCTGATTCACCATGTAATTAGTAGCACTCAAGCTATCCCTGTAGGCCTGATTCACCATATAATTTGTAGCACTCAAGCTATCCCTGTAGGCCTGATTCTCCATGTAATTAGTAGCACTCAAGCTATCCCTGTAGGCCTGATTCTCCATGTAATTAGTAGCACTCAAGTTATCCCTGTAGGCCTGATTCACCATGTAATTAGTAGCACTCATATAATCCCTGTACATCTGATTTACCATATAATTAGTAGTACACACATCATCCCTGTAGGCCTGATTCACCATATAATTAGTAGAACTCAAGCTATCCCTATAGGCCTGATTCTCCATGTAATTAGTAGCACTCAAGTTATCCCTGTAGGCCTGATTCACCATGTAATTAGTAGCACTCATATAATCCCTGTACATTTGATTTACCATATAATTAGTAGTACACACATCATCCCTGTAGGCCTGATTCACCATATAATTAGTAGAACTCAAGCTATCCCTATAGGCCTGATTCACCATGTAATTAGTAGCACTCAAGCTATCCCTGTAGGCCTGATTCACCATATAATTAGTAGTACTCATATAATCCCTGTACATCTTATTTACCATATAATTAGGAGTACTCAGATCATTCCTGTAGGCCTGATTCACCATATAATTAGTAGTACTCAAGCTATCCCTGTAGGCCTGATTCACCATGTAATTAGTAGCACTCAAGCTATCCCTATAGGCCTGATTCACCATATAATTAGTAGTACTCAAGCTATCCCTGTAGGCCTGATTCACCATATAATTAGGAGTAGTCACGTCATCCCAGTATGTCTGATTCACCATGTAATTAGTAGTACTCAAGCTATCACTTTAGGTCTGATTCACCATATGATTAGCACTCAATCTATCCCTGTAGGCCTGATTCACCATATAATTAGTATTACTCATGTCATCCCTGTATGTCTGATTCACTATATAATTAAGAGTACTCACATCTTCCCTGTAGGCCTGATTCACCATGTAATTAGTAGCACTCAAGCTATCCCTGTAGGTCTGATTCACCATATAATTAGTAGTACTCAAGCTATCCCTGTAGGCCTGATTCACCATGTAATTTGTAGCACTCAAGTTATCCCTGTAGGCCTGATTCACCATGTAATTAGTAGCACTCAAGCTATCCCTGTAGGCCTGATTCACCATGTAATTAGTAGCACTCAAGCTATCCCTGTAGGCCTGATTCACCATGTAATTAGTAGCACTCAAGCTATCCCTGTAGGCCTGATTCACCATGTAATTTGTAGTACTCATATAATCCCTGTACATCTGATTTACCATATAATTAGTAGTACTCACCTCATCCCTGTAGGCCTGACTCACCATATAATTAGTAGTACTCATGTCATTCCTGTACGTCTGATTCACCATATGATTAGTAATATATCCCTGCTTAAATTGATTATGTTTAGGAGATCGCGCTGTGCCTGTTAGAGAATGGTGCCAATGTAGACCAGAAGAACAACCACAAACAGACACCGCTGTTTGCCGCCTGTGAGGGACTCCACCGAAATACTGCCCATGTAAGTTATTCAATCATTTTTTGTCTGTTTTGGTGTGTGTGTTTTTTTTTCATTATCATTTACTCATAGTTAATTTTGCTTTTGTGAAGCATCATGTCGACCAATGGGCACGGTGCACTAATACATTAGTGGCACTTTATGGGTTCCAGTCCCAGCTTTTATTGCCAGCAACAGGAAGTAGATATTGCATGTCTGACAATCTCAAATTTACCATTTAGCTCTTTTCTATTGACATCAACTGTTATTGTTTTGTATAATTGTAAGTTAGGCCTAAGTATTTCACAGAATATTCTTTATTTGGAAGGAGTATCATAGAGGGTGTGTGTGTTTTTGTTAATCTCTTCTTGTTCAACAACATTTACTTTATGATGGCCTAGTATATATGCATCTTTTTAGTTCATTATCTCCTGAGGTGAAACTGAATGAGAGAGTCAATGGGAGTGCACCTTTGTATCTATTTAATATCATCACAGATAGATATTTGCAAAATTACAACAATCTACCCATAAAAATGTATTTCAACATGACTATATGCCCCTTTCCCGATCAAGGGGTCGAAAAAGTTTTGCCCACCTCACAGGATCAAAAACGCAGGATGCAACTTGTTACATCGGACTATGCCCTAAGGGCATTCAGTGCCACCCCACTGGTGACGCGTATATTTCTGGGACTGCCGCGCGGGATTGAGCATGCCCTGGGGGCATATTGCTGGCCTTTACATATCAACAATTGACCCATTCTAGTGTATGCCCTCAGGGCATTGTGCATCGGTCCTGAGGGTATATCCCTACTCTTTTACTCAGGGCAACACCAGCATTGTCTACGCCACTCTCCCCACCATAGCATCATTTTAGCATGCCCTTAGGGCATTACTAGTGTATGAATGCCCCAAGAGCATTACTTTGAATACAAAAACTATACCATCCAGGTAGGGAATTATGCCCTAGGGGGTAATTATTATCTCCAGGAGATATTTCAGAGAAGAGACTTTCCCTGGGGGCATCAATGAGTGAGCACTGATGCCCTGAGGGCATTGATAATAAAAATGCCATTAGAGCTTCATAGCCTAAACGTGCAGAGCTCCTGATGATAAACATTCCTGTATAGGGGGCCTAGTCCAGATCAGGCCCTAAGGGCTCAATATAGCGGTAGGCTATGCCTCAAGGGCATAGTGTCCTTGGGCATATATGTTGGTCTACTTCCACAGAGTATATAATTGACCAATATAATTATACCCTCAGGGCATATTTATCACATCCATAGACTATAGGTTTGTTGTAGGTCGATGCCCCCAGGGCATTAGTGATTATCAGCCCAAGGCTATCCTCCATGTTATAGCCTAGAGTTAATTGACTAGTGCATGCCCTCAGGGCAGCACAAGCACGATCTATGCCCTCAGGGCATGTCCCTTCTTTTCTTCTAAGTTCTATAGACTGTATTAAAATAAAAATTAAGTGAGGGGGCAGGGCTCTCTTGACATTCCCTGAGGGCACAGCTAGGTCTATTGGCTGTAGGAGCTCTCATTATACAAGATCGCAGTACCTATGCCCCAGGGGCATTGATGCCCCGGGGGCATGCATTCTCCTCTGCCCCCTCCCCACACCAAGTAATCTCCGCGTCAGTCCCGCGTGGAAATCTGAATGCCCCAAGGGCATAGTCCGATGTAACAAGTTGCATCCTGCATCAAAAACATTATGTCTCTCCCGCCCCCTGTTGTTAAAAAGTGATCACTCCCTAAGACAAAGGAGTGACTAGCATTGTTTGTTCTCTGTGTATATAATCATACTGTTCTCTTCTTGTTAGGAGAAAACATAATGTTAACTTTTTATAGCCCAAAGGTGCATTATCAAGTCCTGGTGAGTGACACCCAGTTCTGCATCCATATGCCATGAAGACCTTAAGTGGGTATTCAACTGCAATTGGTCAGATAAATTTTCGCTAATCCAACTGATGATTTTTATACTTTTGCATTGAACAATAAACGGTTTAGCGAAAGTTCGCCCGACCGAACGCAGTGGAATACCCGCTTTAGAGTGCATTCTTGGAGGGTCGTAAGAATGCACTGATGAAGTGCTGCCAAACGGACCCATCCGTACTGCATCTGTGTATAATAACAACATATGGGCATGGTGCAGTAATGAATTGATGGGTGATTCAAAATATTTATATACATGCACTATCATGTTTTTTGTTTAACTGATATATGTGTGCAATTCAGGGGAAAAGTATGGCAATATCCCTGCCAATACTGAAGGTAAGTAGAAGGAAACAACCTTAGATAGGCTTAGTCTGGCAGGGCAACGACTAATTCTAATACCCCCCCCCCCCCAAGAAAAAAAAGAAAATAAGGCCCCCTCCCCTCCCCACAACACCTGGTTTCCTTACCAATTTGTACCCTCTGGTGGTTTTAGTCATACGGAATACCTAGATTTTTATAGAGTTTGCTTTGGCCTTGATAGATGAACCTTTCACCCATTGCCCCAATTACCCTTGGTTGATTGATAGTTTTCCAGTGGATGGTTTCTGTTTTAGTTCCAGCTGTGGTATCATTGTTATGCTCATTTAGCATTATAGAAGTTATATATGTGTCTCAAGGTATGTCTCAAGGATCGAGATCTAGCAAATAAAAACTTAATCAGCAAAATGAAACTCTTACTAAATCCTGACATGGTAGTTGGTATCGTACACATGTTATCAATAAGAAATGTCTGAACCGTGGAATTACTGACTTAGATATATTCCTGCACATTTAAAAAGAAACATATGACTAGAAGTTAAACACCAGGTATAGCTTTAACACATGATATATGATAAATGTATTGCATAAGAAGGCAACATTTCTTTTGTAGAATTTGAAAGTAAAGTGTATTATGGCTGTACTTATACTGCATTCAAGCTTTTAAATTACCATTACCCTCCCTCACCTACCATCTAGAAGTGCTCTCGGCAGTTTTATCCTTTTTGTCGTAAACTTTCCCATTATTCCCAGTTACCCGTCCAATTTTAAACTACCGGTATATCACTTTTAACTGCAGGATAATATATGCTGTACACTTTAAAGCATATAGATTAAGAATATTTTACATGTAAATCTTTCTTCATAAGTCATTGATAGAATGCTGAGATTGATCTATTTCAGTTTTCTTCTAGAGTGTGGAATTGCCTTGTATTAGATAATCTCCCCTCTATTTTAGCTTCTTATAGAGTGGGGTTGTGATGTACACGTTAAGGGCCCTAGAGCTCAGACAGCTTTCGAGACGATAAAGAACGATGAATTCAGAGATCATCTAATAGGTAGGTGAAATTATAAGGAGGTTCAATGCCAAACTTCTTCCAGCATACATCATTGGTCACATAGAGATATGCACTGACACAAAATCATCGACTTATTGATGTCTAATTTAGTTTTCTCGCCATGAATATTACCTGAGCTGTGAAAATGCCAGTCTCACCTTAATATCTGGTATGAGTTCTTAAGAAAGATTCAGCCTATACAGAAAAAAATGGAATGGAAAAAATGAAAATGAAAAATGAAATGGGTATCTCTATGATCCAACGTATCAAAAGCCACACCCATATAAGTCCAACGTGTGTGCAGCATTTCAGAAATATTCAAAATAAGTAGCAGAGGGCATTTGGCTTATAGGAGAAAATTTATGTTAACATTAGCATTATTATGTCACATACACGAACACTACTCTGTGGTTATACCAGACATAATATATACATTAACATATTTCACATACAGGTATATACGATCATTACTCTATAGTCGTACCACACATTATGTACATTAACATTATCATATCACATAGAGGTATATACGACCATTACTCTATGGTCGTACCACACATTATGTACATTAACATTATTATATCACATAGAGGTATGTACAAGCATTACACTACGTTCGTACCACACATTATGTACATTAACATTATTATATCACATAGAGGTATATACGACCATTACTCTATGGTCGTACCACACATTATGTACATTAACATTATTATATCACATAGAGGTATATACGACCATTACTCTATGGTCGTACCACACATTATGTACATTAACATTATTATATCACATAGAGGTATATACGACCATTACTCTATGGTCGTACCATACATTATGTACATTAACATTATTATATCACATAGAGGTATATACGACCATTACTCTATGGTCGTACCACACATTATGTACATTAACATTATTATATCACATACAGGTATATACGACCATTACTCTATGGTCGTACCACACATTATGTACATTAACATTATTATATCACATACAGGTATATATGAGCATTACTCTATGGTCGTACCACACATTATGTATACTAACATTATTATATCACATACAGGTATATACAAGCATTATTCTACGGTCATACCACACATTATGTACATTAACATTATTATATCACAAAGAGGTATATACAAGCATTATTCTACGGTCATACCACACATTATGTACATTAACATTATTATATCACAAAGAGGTATATACAAGCATTATTCTACGGTCATACCACACATTATGTACAGTAACATTATTATATCACATACATGTATATACGAGCACTACTCTATGGTCGTACCACATTAACATATTATGTCATATACAGGTATATACGAGCACTACTCTACAGTTGTACCACACATCATGGAGGGGGATGTGGAGCTGCTTACACAGATAGTACAAAACCACCAGACAGGCCTACACCAGCTATGTGACCTCAGGAGCAGGTGGGTGCCTTTTTTCTACATTGGAAGTAGGAAGCCCAGAGTTCTTTTGTGAAGTCTAGAAGCCTGGGTCATTAAGCCTTTAAAACCTGTCTTTATCCTCACTTCTCACTTGTGCTTTTCTAAACTTTATAACATCAGTCCCTGACTAACAGTTCTAAACTAGTTAATCCTATCACCGAAATTAGCAAAAAAGAGGGGGTTGGCAATTATTGGGGTGTGATAGTACCATATTCATGGCGAATATGGTATGCTAAGCTTCACACCTTTTTTGTACATAAACAATGCTAATAACTTTCTCTGTAAAGAACATTCCTTACATTCATATATCGTCGCCTTAGTGCAAGAAGGTTGTAACTGACATTTCGGCAAAATTGGGTTTCTTCTGTTTCAACATCTGTGACCCGATCTGCGAAAAGGGGTCTTAGTGCAGGGTGCAATAAGGCCCCTTTTCCCAGTACATGCCACATCTATTGACCCCTATCTACCTACTGTGAAAGTACTGAGGCTCTATCTATGATGCGTGCGCCTACAAACTACAGTGCAATATTGTTGTCTCCACTTTGTGCTATAGTAAATGGACACTTCTTTTGCCTCTCCTGTAAAACTTGAAAAATGCAGATACAACCTTCTTGCACTAAGGCGACGATATATAAAAAGAAAACAATTTCTATTACTAAGGCTTTTCTATTATCACTTTCCGCTTTCAATATCTATAACACAGATTCAGGCGGTGCCTGAAGGCACAAGACAACTCCCATGGTTGTCAGTGTGAATATGTCATCAGTGACGTCAGAAGCAGGTATACATTGGTTACCAACCCACTTTATAAATATACTATAGATATATAGGCAGAGTTAGATCTAAGTTCAGTCCTGGATCAATACTTTCTGAACTATACTGTGCTACCAAGCGTATTTATGAAGTACCACCTCCAACTTCCCCAAACCCATATCTATAAGGTGCGTATTTATAAGTACCACCTCCAACTTCCCCAAACCCATATCTATAAGGTGTGTATTTACAAGTACCACCTCCAACTTCCCCAAACCCATCTCTATAAGGTGCGTATCTATAAGTACCACCTCCAACTTCCCAAACCCATATCTATAAGGTGCGTATTTATAAGTACCACCTCCAACTCCCCAAACCCATATCTATAAGGTGCGTATTTATAAGTACCACCTCCAGCTTCCCCAAACCCATCTCTATAAGGTGCGTATTTATAAGTACCACCTCCAACTTCCCCAAACCCATCTCTATAAGGTGTGTATCTATAAGTACCACCTCCAACTTCCCCAAACCCATATCTATAAGGTGCATATTTATAAGTACCACCTCCAACTTCCCCAAACCCATATCTATAAGGTGCGTATTTATAAGTACCACCTCCAACTTCCCAAACCCATATCTATAAGGTGCGTATCTATAAGTACCACCTCCAACTTCCCCAAACCCATATCTATAAGGTGCATATCTATAAGTACCACCTCCAACTTCCCCAAACCTATATCTATAAGGTGCGTATCTATAAGTACCACCTCCAACTTCCCCAAACCCATATCTATAAGGTGCATATCTATAAGTACCACCTCCAACTTCCCCAAACCTATATCTATAAGGTGCGTATCTATAAGTACCACCTCCAACTTCCCCAAACCCATATCTATAAGGTGCATATTTATAAGTACCACCTCCAACTTCCCCAAACCTATATCTATAAGGTGCGTATCTATAAGTACCACCTCCAACTTCCCCAAACCCATATCTATAAGGTGCATATCTATAAGTACCACCTCCAACTTCCCCAAACCTATATCTATAAGGTGCATATCTATAAGTACCACCTCCAACTTCCCCAAACCTATATCTATAAGGTGTGTATTTATAAGTACCACCTCCAACTTCCCCAAACCCATATCTATAAGGTGTGTATCTATAAGTACCAACTCCAACTTCCCCAAACCCATCTCTATAAGGTGCGTATTTATAAGTACCAACTCCAACTTCCCCAAACCTATATCTATAAGGTGCGTATCTATAAGTACCACCTCCAACTCCCCAAACCCGTATCTATAAGGTGCGTATTTATAAGTACCACCTCCAACTTCCCCAAACCCATATCTATAAGGTGCGTAGCTATAAGTACCACCTCCAACTTCCCCAAACCCATCTCTATAAGGTGCATATCTATAAGTACCACCTCCAACTTCCCAAACCCATATCTATAAGGTGCATATCTATAAGTACCACCTCCAACTTCCCCAAATCCATATCTATAAGGTGCATATTTATAAGTACCGCCTCCAACTTCCCCAAACCCATCTCTATAAGGTGCATATTTAGGGAGTGATACTATTTTTAACAATAGGGGGGCTGGTGGGCTTGCGCGCGGACTTGCAAAAAACATTTTTGGCCCTCCCCTCTTGACAGGTCAAAATTTATATAGTAACGTGCGGGATTTTTCGCTGAAAACAGGTGAAATTATTCTGACCCCCCTAGTCAAGGGGGCGAAAAATTGATGACCCCTTCAAACCCACCAGCCCCCCCTGTTGTTAAAAAATGATCACTCCCTTATAAGTACCACCTCCAACTCCCCAAACCCATATCTATAAGGTGCGTATTTACAAGTACCACCTCCAACTTCCCCAAACCCATATCTACAAGGTGCGTATCTATAAGTACCACCTCCAACTTCCCCAAACCCATATCTATAAGGTGTGTATTTATAAGTACCACCTCCAACTCCCCAAACCAATATCTATAAGATGCGTATCTATAAGTACCACCTCCAACTTCCCAACCCCATCTCTATAAGGTGTGTATTTATAAGTACCACCTCCAACTTCCCCAAACCCATATCTATAAGGCGCGTATTTATAAGTACCACCTCCAACTTCCCCAAACCCATCTCTATAAGGTGTGTATTTATAAGTACCACCTCCAACTTCCCAAACCCATATCTATAAGGTGCGTATTTATAAGTACCACCTCCAACTTCCCCAAACCCATATCTATAAGGTGCGTATTCATAAGTACCAACTCCAACTTCCCCACGCTATAAGGTGCATCACGTGTCCATCTTAAGATATCAGCTACAGTTTGAAACCAATTGCAAGGACAAAAGAAAAACACCTAGCATAGGTTTTTAGACCACGTTACCTGAACACGTTTTTTTGTCCTATATGGCATGATTCTTATATTGTCATGAATGCAGCACTAAAATTAAGGTAGAATCTATGTTATTTCCCAATATGCAAATGCACCAAAATATTGATACATCATAAGAGATAGGTTGTAAGTCTAAGGTTAAAGTCAGATGATGTATGCTTAAGATGGAAACACTAATTAATGACTATTGTAATAACTTGCTAAGAGATCAAATGATGAGAGAGATGTGGTCCATCTACTTGAGGTCAAATTGATTGTAAAACACGGTATCCAGATAAAGATATGCTTATGACTATATAAGACAGTAAAGTGATAAGTCTTCAAACTATATGCAAGGGAGCTATTACTATACGAGTGCACGCATAATTCATATATTTGGCAGATGCCCTAATAACTCGCGTTTAGGGTGCACCCCACATATAAGGCACACCCTGAGTTTATGTCAGACAGATTCTGTAAGGTTAAGGAAGGGTCTATCTTTATGTATAAGGCATATAGAAGACAAAGTAGACAAAGATTCCTGTTTGAAGTAGAGGGCAATCTAAGGTTCAACCACAAATGTAATTAGAATAAGAATAAACTTATAAACTTATGGTCTGCATTCATGCATCATGCCGATCCTTTGCAAAAAAACAGTTGTGATATGTTTTCACAAGATTAGGCACATGTCGGCTTAGATTGATATTAAGATTATTGCATTCGCTTGAAGGAGAGACTCTGAGTAATATTCTGCCTTTTCATTCATCAAAACATCTTTACTTTCTTGTTTTTGGAAGCTTTCTTTTTTTGTAGTTCTTTGTTATTCACTGTCAATCTGTCTGATTATCCTGAGGTTGATACCAGATTAATGGGGAAATACTGGACTTTACGTAGGTTTTTGCCACAGGTGGTCCCTGAGGAAAATATTTCTATGGCATCAATGCATCAATTAGGATGCATAAGAAATTCTGACAAAACGTCAGAATGCAAAGATTATCAAGTCATTAAACTCATCGATTTAACCTAATTCAACTTAATTTTACAACTGAAATATATTAACATATAAGTGACCCATCTGGAGAAAACGTGCATCCAGGGGGGGGGTTTAGTTGGCCACCAGGGGGCAATATATGGGTAAAAATATGAAAAATATACCAAAAATGCCTTAGATCAATTTTTGATAGGGAATTCAGGGGTATGCTCAGAATTATTCCATTTTCACTGAAAACATTCCATTTATGGAATGCAAAAGAGTCATTGGTTGCCAATGAAATATAGATAATTGGCAATTTCTGGTTGCCATGGAAACCACCCTACTATTCTAAATGGAAATTTTTGCCACAAATATTTTGGATATTTACATGAGGAAATCAGAACCAAAAACAGACCCAGAAAATTCCCTCTAGAACCGATTTTATGATCACATTTCTTTGTTTATTTTCCACAAAACTGTACTTTTTGCACTCTCACTATTTAAGCGAGGATATAATGTATTTAGAGCTCATTTGCATTTTTCAATTGCTCACAGCGACCTAGGTTTGGCAAGCAATTACAGAAAAACGACCTGGAATATTTTAGCTCAAGATATTGTCAATGGACTATTCTAGGTATTATCATTATTTTACAGCTTTATTAATTTCTTCGCCATACAGGCCCAAGCTCTGTTCACAAGCCATCCTACCTACCGCTATCTATTTACTCAATAGTAGGTGGGGATTGCACAACACCAAACCCAGCCTCCTCCAGTGGGTCCAGTAAGCTGCTCTTGCACCATTCCAACATGGATGTTACAACAGCCAAACCGGTTACTCTGGCCACGACCCCACTGGAGGTATTGCGACATACCAGTGGATGCTATTTTGGGACCAGAGCATATTTCACAATATGCCCTTGTCCCTCATTGGTCCACCTGTCGATCGGGCATCCCTAGCCCACTTAAAAGGGTCTATTTCTTCTCTTTCCTATCCCCTCGGGATGTGTGTGGTGCACATATGCGCAGGCACTGACACATTCCCCTGTGAAATTGTGTAATGTAGTTCTCGCCATGAATATGACCTTAGCTGTCGAAATGGCGTTCAACATCTATTACTCACTCACTCACTCCACCTGTCGAGTTGCTCTCTACCTGATATTGCAACATCAAATGTTGCACCAGACAGAGAGCAGATTTTATCATACAGCGAGCTGCTCAGCTGGGTATATAATTTGCTGCATGAGCAGCTCCCAGTATCTCTACCTTACATCTCTTCACACCCATACCTACCGTAATCTCCCGCGTATAAGGCGCGTCTTATAGGCCAAACAAAATGCTGCTGGGTCTTATACGTGGGAGGTAAATTGCCTTGAGTTTGGGGTGCGCCTTATAGGGGGGGTATTTTTTACTATAGAACAGTACTTAACTAACAAAAATCTGCCCTCAGAAGTGCGCTTTAAACGTGAAACAGATCTCCCTGAGTCGGGGGTGCGCCTTATAGGTGGGCTGCGCCTTATACGCGGGAGATTACGGTATACCTTATATCAGAACCTACGACAGGTTGAGCTATAGGCTCAGGGACAGAGCTTGGACACTGGCGAGTGTATCATTGTTACCACCTGTATGAACACTCATGTCAGCTGTGCAATAAAGAGGATCAAATGAAGTTCTCTGGATTCAGTGTTTATCACTTCACCCACTTGTAACGATTCGTTGACAATATCTCATTATAAAGCACATGACTTTAAAAAGCCATTTCCCCTCTGGATGTAAGTTTTCCCTCATCTGGTCACATATTTTCATCATCATCATTTATTTAATTTATCAGCATGGTTGTTATACTGATAAACCTAAATAACTGAAATGCTAAGTTATCAAAATTCACAACCGTTGCCTTTAGGCCTAATTATCTCAGCTTCAGAAAATGTGACTAATTTCATGGAAACACATCACCTATATCAACCCATGGAGATTGTATCATGTATGATATATTATGCACTCCTGGATCATGTTCAGCAACAGGCATGATGTACTAATTGCCGTTCATTCTTAAGAATGAACGGCTATAGGAGGGGACCCATTCTTAAATACAAGCTCTCATAGTGGTGCTTCCTCGCTCTCCATGTATAATCCTCTCATAGGTACAGTATTGAGTATGCCTATACCTGGATTAAAATCTGCAAATCAGTCAAGCATAGAAGTGGTGGCAGTGGTGGTGTTGGTGGACCTGTTATTGTAGACCCTGGGGACAGTGGTGGTAGCCCTGGACACCAGGCAGAGCCATGGTATATAGTATATAGAGCCCCCCCCCACCCTGTGCTCCTGGGGTGGCCCCATACCTGCCTGGCACCACCTCCCCCAGCACCATGTGGTTCTCTTTTGCTGGTGGTGCGTTTCTCAGCACCACTGACTATTAACCCACTAAAGGCCACCTACATGTGTATTTATGTATACATGTACACATATATACATGTACACATAATGATGCACTTTTTTAGGAGTTTTAAGTGGCATGATGAATTGATGCACATTTAAACCTTTATGGATGGCATGATGCATTGATGCACACTTAGACCTTTATGGATAGCATGATGTATTGATGCACACTTAACCCCTTAGGGATGTATTGATGCACACTTAACCCTTTATAGATGGCATGATGCATTGATGCACACTTAACCCTTTAGGGATAGCATGATACATTGATGCACACTTAACCCCTTGGGGATGTATTGATGCACACTTAACCCTTTATAGATGGCATGATGCATTGATGCACACTTAACCTTTAGGGATAGCATGATGCATTGATGCACAATTAAACCTTTATGGATGGCATGATGCATTGGTGCACACTTAGACCTTTATGGATAGCATGATGCATTGATTCACACTTAACCCTTTATAGATGGCATGATGCATTGATGCACACTTAACCCTTTATAGATGGCATGATGCATTGATGCACACTTAACCCTTCATGAATAGCATGATGCATTGATGCACACTTAACCCTTTAGGGATGTATTGATGCACACTTAACCCTTTATAGATGGCATGATGCATTGATGCACACTTAACCCTTGAGGGATGGCATAATGCATTGATGCACACTTAACCCTTTATAGATTGCATGATGCATTGATGCACATTTAACCCTTCATGGGTGGCATGATACATTGATTTACACTTAACCCTTTAGGGATGGCATGATGCATTGGTGCACACTTAACCCTTTATGGATGGCATGATGCATTGATGCACAATTAACCCTTTATGGGTGACCTGCTACATTGATGCACACTTTAAGCATTATAATTAACCATGACAAAATAAATCACCACGGCTATGCCATGCTTAACTGATTGCCTTAATCCATCAAATACACGCCTCCTAGTTGTTTTCCATGTGTGTCAGCCATCTTTGTTTTAGGAAACACAGGGATCCAGCTCATATATTGTCAATTTTAATCTTCAAAAGTTATCAGATGGATGTTAGTGACCATTGGGACACCTCAACTAGCTAATTTTATTGTTCTCCATATATGTCGGCCATCTTTGTTTTAGGAAACATAGGGATCCAGGCCATATATGGTCAACTTCGATCTTCAAAAGTTATCAGATGGATGTTAGTGACCATTGGGACACCTCAAGTACCTAATTTTATTGTTTTCCATGTGTATCGGCCATCTTGGTTTTCGGAAACACAGGGCTCCAGGTTATATGTGGTCAATTTTGATCTTCAAAAGTTATAGATGGATGTTAGTGACCATTGGGACACCTCAACTACCCAATTTTGTTGTTTTCCATGTGTGTCGGCCATCTTTGTTTTAGGAAACACAGGGATCCAGGTCATACATGGTCAATTTTGATCTTAAAAAAAAAGTTATAGATGGATGTTAGTGACCATTGGG
This sequence comes from Acholoe squamosa, assembly GCA_949317995.1. Lineage (NCBI taxonomy): Eukaryota > Metazoa > Annelida > Polychaeta > Phyllodocida > Polynoidae > Acholoe > Acholoe squamosa. Next base: position 66,203,813 of record OX439044.1, read on the forward strand.
ACACCTCAACTACCCAATTTTATTGTTTTCCATGTGTGTCGGCCATCTTTGTTTTAGGAAACACAGGGATCCAGGTCATATGTGGTCAATTTTGATCTTCAAAAGTTATCAGATGGATGTTACTGACCATTAGAAGACCTCAACTACCCAATTTTGTTGTTTTCCATGTGTGTCGGCCATCTTTGTTTTAGGAAACACAGGGATCCAGGTCATACATGGTCAATTTTGATCTTAAAAAAAAAAGTTATAGATGGATGTTAGTGACCATTGGGACACCTCAACTACCCAATTTTATTGTTTTCCATGTGTGTCGGCCATCTTTGTTTTAGGAAACACAGGGATCCAGGTCATATGTGGTCAATTTTGATCTTCAAAAGTTATCAGATGGATGTTAGTGACCATTGAAAGACCTCAACTACCTAATTCTATTTTTTTTCAATATGTGTCAGCCATCTTTGTTTTAGAAAACACAGGGATCCAGGCCATATATGGTCAACTTTGATCTTCAAAAATTATCAGATGGATGTTAGTGACCTTTGGGAAACCTCAACTACCCAATTTTATTGTTTTCCATGTGTGTCTGCCATCTTGGTTTTAGGAAACACAGGGATCTAGGTCATATGTGGTCAATTTTGATCTTCAAAAGATATCAGATGGATGTTAGTGGCCATTGGGACACCTCAACTACCTAATTCTATTGTTTTCCTTGTGTGTCTGCCATCTTGGTTTTAGGAAACACAGGGATCCAGGTCATATGTGGTCAATTTTAATCTTCAAAAGATATCAGATGGATGTTAGTGACCATTGGGACACCTCAACTACCTAATTCTATTGTTTTCCTTGTGTGTCGGCCATCTTGGTTTTAGGAAACACAGGGATCCAGGTCATATGTGGTCAATTTCAATCTTGAAATGTTATCAGATGGATGTTAGTGACCATTGAAAGACCTCAACTACCTAATTCTATTGTTCTCCATATGTGTCGGCCATCTTTGTTTTAGGAAACACAGGGGTCCAGGTCATATATGGTCAACTTCGATCTTCAAAAGTTATCAGATGGATGTTAGTGACCATTGGAAGACCTCAACTACCTAATTCTTTTGTTTTCCTTGTGTGTCGGCCATCTTGGTTTCAGGATCACAGGGATCCAGGTCATATGTGGTCAATTTTGATCTTCAAAAGTTATGAGATGGATGTTAGTGACCATTGAAAGACCTCAACTACCTAATTCTATTGTTTTTCATATGTGTCGGCCATCTTGGTTTTAGAAAACACAGGGATCCAGCTAAAATATGGTCAAATTTGATCTTTCAAAGTTATGAGGTGGATGTTAGTAGTCATTGGGATACCTCAACTACCTAATTCTATTGTTTTCCATATGTGTCGTCCATCTTGGTTTTCAGAAACACAGGGGTCCAGGTCATATATGGTCAATTTTGATCTTCAAAAGATATCAGATGGATGTTAGTGACCATTTGGACACCTCAACTACCCAATTTTATTGTTTTCCATGTGTGTCGGCCATCTTGGTTTTAGGAAACACAGGGATCCAGGTCATATGTGGTCAATTTTGATCTTCAAAAGTTATCAGATGGATGTTAGTGACCATTGGGACACCTCAACTACCTAATTCTTTTGTTTTCCTTGTGTGTCGGCCATCTTGGTTTCAGGAATCACAGGGATCCAGGTCATATGTGGTCAATTTTGATCTTTAAAAGTTATCAGATAGATGTTAGTGACCATTGGGACACCTCAACTACCTAATTCTTTTGTTTTCCTTGTGTGTCGGCCATCTTGGTTTCAGGAATCACAGGGATCCAGGTCATATGTGGTCAATTTTGATCTTCAAAAGTTATCAGATGGATGTTAGTGACCATTGTGACACCACCGCCACCAATACCACCACCACACTACTCCCAACCCTCACACACATTCCTTATTTGCATATTTTAATCCAGGCATAGGTTTACTCCATACTATAGCAATGGGACAGGATTTTACATGGAGAGCGAGGAAGCACCACAATCAGAGCATATATTTAAGTATAGGTCCATTCCAAAGGCCATAGAGTTCATATATAATGATCTTTTTTCCTTGGATCATAATAGGAATATGCACGGCATTACAGCATTGCTGTGTTTACTTTCCTGAAAGTATGTTATAGATTAATAAATTGCAAAACACACAACATATGAAGGGCTTTTATATTCCGTATTAAAATAATATTTGTTCTGAAAATTTTGATCTAAGATCATATTAAAAATGTTGTAAATCAATTCTATACTTCTTAGAACATGATATGAATATGCACGGCATTACAGCTTTGCTGTGTTTACTTTGCCGAAAATATGGGATAAATTTCTAATCCGGGAAACGCACTGCAATTTAACTGCTTTTAGAATTGATATTAAACTCAGAATTGATCGTCAAATTTAAATATGAAATCCTAATATCTTGATCATAGATGACAGATCCTAAATTCAATCCTCTCAATTGCATCCTTAACACGGGCCTCTTGATCATAGATCTTAGATCCTAAATTTTCAATTGAATCCTTAACATAATCTCCTAACCATTGACCCCTTGTATATTTGAATATATTCCTAGACTGCAACATTCCCTCGTTATAAACTCAATTTAATCTACAGGTAAGTCTCAAATAATTTAGAAAAATAAAGGTCATACTTAACCATAGCTGTATCTGTTCCAGGTGCATCAATGGCAGTACGTTGCTGCATACGGCATCCTACTTTGACGCTATACCTGTTATACGTGAACTGCTTAAGATGCGGTTGGACGTGAACCTTCTGGACTATAAAGGCGCTACCCCACTACACCGTGCTAAAGACGTAGAGACTATGAAGGTTTGAGCTAAATGATGTTTTACTTGACTAAAAACTTGAATTTGTGTACCACAAATAAATATTGCCATAATAAGCTTGGAGTAGACGCATCCTGATTTAAAGGAAATGCTATCAGAAAATATTATCATGCCTGCATGGGGTTTGATTTTGTACAGTGTAAGTTTTGTTCAATATTATTTATGTAGGGGCCGGCATCGTTGTATATATATTAGTGCCGTTCATCCAAGAGACGTGTTCGTGTGGTACTTGTTCCTTCTATGCCAGCTAGGTGTCGCTTTGCTATACCTTGTTGGTACAAGAGGGGGCAGCACCATGCCTCGCGTCCAGCTTCTACTAAGAAGCCGGACGAGCGGCAGAAGGGGACTGGACATGGTCCAGTCAAGACGCTCAATATAACCTGTTGACAAACTGAATAAAGTCCTACCCGAGAGGTAGGGGTATCTGGGGCTTTGCCCAACCCGAACTACTCGTGTTGTGTTGGTATCTCTAGTGTTAAGCGAGCCAACGAGCCACCCAACATATAAGTCGATTCGAACCATAACACTGGTGCCGTGACCAGTTGGTTCGGGGGTGGAGCGCGGCCACATTGGCCGAAAGCCTCGGGAAACCCGAAGCGGATCCCCCCAGCCCTGGGCTAGAGGGATTCGAAGAGGATGACTTTACATCCCAGCATCTGTTGTTAGACTGGAAACCCGGTCAACAACAAATGTACAACCCAGAGGGTGTCAGAAGTGTTTTCTCGACACCCAGTCTGATGGACGGTGCCACCGGTGATGGCATCGTAAAATTGTATCCGGGGGCACCGGATACAGGATTGTTTAGGGGGGTATTAAGACCCCCAACTTTGGACTTAAGCGATTGGTCCCAAGTGATAACTAGCAGACGCCAGCTAGGTCCTATTGCACCAGCAGGCTCGGCTAGCAGCTTAGGTACCCCAATAGCACAAAGCCCTATGCAGCGTACTGCAACCCCCCCGGGAGCGGTACCAGAGGGGGCTTTACCATCGTCGGACCATGACAGCGACGATGGTAAAGCCATAACGGACCCAGTGGTCCCGAAAGTAAATCCGAAGACTAAGCCTTGGGATGCTGAACCGAGAAACTCGGAAAAGCATCACCTAGGCCTATCTTTGGACGAAGGCTTGTCTGACTCCATGTTTAACCCTGGAGGCAGCCGCAAGTCGATCTACGGACATCGAATGGGCCCCGGGTATAAAACTACCTCGGCATATTTGAAAGCCAAAGAACAGGTAGAGTTACAGGCTAAGAGGCAACATGAACAATTCATGGCAGCCCAATTAAAAATAGAAGAGGAAACTAAGTCTCGGATCGGAAAATTACGGTCCGTTGAGCAGGAGGCGATTCTAAAAGAATCCGACCTGAAATATCGTCTAACTTCCGTAGCCCACCAATTGGAGCGAAAGGAGAAAGACGAACGAGAAAGGGAGAAAAGACTGGCTGAGTTAGAACTCGAAGAAGCCAATAAGCTTAGAGCAATCGAAAAGGCCAGGGCCGAGGAGATTGCTAAGGCCCGGGATGTAAACAGACTACAATCCGAGTTGCATGCCATGGAGGAGAAGTTAAAGAAACTTCAACTCCGAAAGGCAGAAACAGAGGCCAAGCTGGTCGCGGAACAATCCGAGATCAGGAAGGAGACCAATGAGTACCAGAGGTCTCAAAAAGAGAAGGGTGAAAAGTATCGTCTACTAAAGGATACTTTTAAGCGAGAGGCATTGGCCGCTCAAGAGGAACGGAACCGAGCTGTTGCAGAAAATGAGAAGATTCGATCCGAGATCTTATCAGAAAACGCACAGCTGAGGGAGGAACAGCGAAACCTGACTACAGATGTAGCGACCCTCACAATAAATAAGTCTGCTATGGAGAGTTATTTACAGGAGCAAGAGCAAGCGAATGCCCCTCCTGCGAGTAAGGACGCGAACCCGAACTCGACGTTCGTTAAACAGGGTGACCCAGTCTCCTGTTCTACACCTAAGCATCCGCAGTACAGTCCTTTTGTCAATGACAATGTGGCGCGGAATGTAGATCAAGGGGGAATCTATATCAGAACCCAAGATAAGCACGGCCGAACTAGTAGATTCCGGATAAGTGAAGTCCCCATAGTCCATAACTTAGATCCGGACTATACACCCCGGGATGCTTCCGACAGTAGCGCGGAGACTAGTGGTTTCCACATACATGTGGATCAGACGGAAAGTGTTGGGTTGGGAGCTGATAATGACAGCAACCAACAAACTCCATCAAACGGTGGTAGTCAACCAACGGGGAACCCGCCATCCGATGGCGGCCACCAAGGTGCACAAGGGGGGGGCAGTGCTACGGGTACCACAGGTAACAGTAGTACCTCGGGTACCGGCCCTAACCAGGGGGGTGCAGGCTATACGAACCACAGTGGTTCACAGTGGACGTATACATAGCCTCCGCCACCACCTCCACCGGGCAACACGAGCTTCGGTGGTATAGGGGGCAATCGAACCTTGAACGAGACCAAGGCGATTGAATGGAGCAAGCAGCAATGCACTAGATTGATGTATGCTCACAATTCCACCCGAAGGGTAGCCGTGATTCCTAGGGAATATGACGGTACTCGACCATGGAAAGAGTGGTTTGAAGATTTCATCGATGTGATGAATTGTAATGGGTGGACCCCATACGAGGCCAAGCCGCATCTAGTAAGATGTTTGAAAGGCGGGCCAGGTCGCATGGCTGTAGAGCAATGGCGGACCTGGTACGGCCTCGTAGGTAGTTTCGAGCAGTTAGTGGAATCTGCTAGCGGACTGTTATGTAACATGGTCAAGGAGGATCCGATGGTCCGCTTTAAAAAACGTATGCAGAAGCCTAACGAAGCTTTCAGAGCATACGGTATGGAACTACATGCCCTGCTAAGCAAGGCCAGACCCAGTACAGAAAACCAGGACTGGTATATGGACGATTTGATTACACAATTCGTCAAGGGTTTAAGAGACCGAGACGAGCAGATTGCTGCAAGAGATGCCTGGAAAGAAGGCATAACATTGCACGGCATATTTAATGGTATAGATATGGCCGTGAAGAAGCGAACCATGCTAGCCGGTGACATACCGAGCGCCACTGGCTCGGCTCCCCTAGCATCGGTAGTCCAGCAGTCCGAGGCAAATAGTACCTCGGACGACTTTGAGCTGATTGAATTCGAACAGGAGGACGGCACCTTCTGTTCGATGCAGCTAAGGAAAAATGCTTCAGGTAGGAAGTATATTCCGAGGAAGGCGTTTAATAAGCCAAGGGATTCTAGACCATCACCCGATGTCAAGAATGACCCGAAAGTTGGTGAGAAGGCCGCCAGGCCTCCTGTAAGCACTGATAAAGCGAAGGGTCAATCTCCGGATATGACCAAACTTATGGAGGATATGTGTAAGAAGATTACAGATGCCCTCCAAGCCAGTCGGCAAAGACCCAGAGTGGATCGCCGAACGGTTAAGTGTTTCAGGTGTCAGCGCATGGGACACTATTCTTCCGAATGTACCGCTGCTAAGCCGGTAATGGCTGCCTTCTACGAAGCCGATGACAACGGCGAAGGAAGGGAGAACGCTACGGATTCCACCGAGGTGGAAAACTAGTGGGGGTTGTATCCACGGCATTGGGTATAACCCCGGGGAGGAACGAATGCCAAAATGCTACCGGGGGTGACCCGGTGGAAGATTTCGAATCAAATACACCTGGAGGCCGGGTGGCTGTGGGTGCGCACCCCTGCACCTTGGCCGGGGCCAGGGACCCTAGTGCTTATGTGTATGGGAGTGAGCATATGGAGGCAAGTGGCCGCACTGGGGGAGAGGAAGGATGGATCAAAGAGTTGATCCGAGTGTGTGGGACATGCCTTCCCCCAAGTCATCCGTGTCTGGAATTTCTGAGAGGACTCGGATTGAATCTTGGTGATTCGGGAGACTTTCACCAGTTTACCAGCAACCCCTCTCCTTTAGGGGGGAGACGGTGGTATGTACCCATATCTGTGGAAGGCCGGGTAGGGGAATTCTTGGTGGATACTGGAGCCAGCCACTCCTGTGTGTCCAAAAGATTTTTCGACTCGATGGCCGGCAGCCATGAGAACCTCAAAACGGGGGTAAATGCTTGCACAGCCGACGGAAGCAGTATGCATACTTTTGGTAGGACGTTTATGCCTATCCGTATAGGAGGCAAAGAATTTGTTCTTTCGCCAACTATAGCAGAGGTTAGTGATGACGGAATCCTCGGACTGGATTTTGCAAGCTTATACGGGGCCGTCTTGGACCCGAGGGATGGTATGATGAGTATACGGAACCCGTATGGCTTGCATGTCCAATGCGTATTGAGACAAGTGTCTTCGGTTGCATCAGTGATACACACGGTGAAGATCCCACCGGGTACCACTTGCGATGTCCTTTGTGGCGGATAAATGGCCCAAAGGAATGAAACTGGAGTCTATGAACCCGATACGGTGTATTTGTCGAGTATCGGGTTGGACTCAGTGGATACATTGGTGGCTAATGCAGCTTGGACTGTATTACCCATAACTAACCGAAGTGGTTCGGTGGTCTACTTGAAGCGAGGCGACAGTGTGGGTAGGATGAGTTCGGTTGAACACGTCGCCGAGGCTAAGTTCAATAAACCACTAAACCCCGTTAGAAAGCATCCTTTGGATGAAGAATTCCAAAAGCTGATTGACCAATCAGATCTGCAGGATACGGAGGATAAGGATTACCTAGCGAAACTCCTACAAAAGTACGAGAGTGCTTTTGGTAGGGAAGGAGGACCGGTGGGTAGATCCGACAAGGTGTTGCACACCATAGATGTGGGCAACGAGAAACCTTTTAAAATCCCGTATCGTAGACTTCCTCTCAAGAAGAAGTTAATTTGTGAAGAGGAAATACGGAAACAGTTGGACTTAGGGGTCATCGTGCCGAGCTCGAGTCCCTGGTCCAGCCCTGTGTGTATGACCACTAAGAAAGACGGTACAATCCGCTTTTGTGTCGACTACCGAAAACTGAACGGTATGACAAAGAAAAACTCGTATCCCCTACCAAGGATAGACGAGACGTTAGATAGTTTGGGCGGGAACCAATGGTTCTGTACCTTGGACTTACAATCCGGATACTGGCAGATACCGATGCACCCTGATGACATGGAGAAAACAGCGTTCTCCAGTCATATGGGGCTATTCGAGTACAATGTCCTACCCTTCGGATTGTGTAACGCCCCCGCTACGTTCGAGGCCATGATGGAAGCCTTGTTGAGTGATCTTTTGTGGAAGAAATGTTTGGTCTACTTGGACGACGTGGTCGTGTTCGGCAAGTCGTTCAAGGAATGCCATGCAAATCTGCAATTGGTCCTCGATCGGATACTATCAAACGGTCTTAAACTCAAACCCAAGAAATGTAATCTGTTTAAGAAAACAATTACATACTTGGGAAGGATCATCACCCCTAACGGGGTGAGCGCAGATCCGGAGAAATTAGAAGCTGTAGAGAATTGGGAGAGACCCACGAGTGCTAAGGAGGTGAGATCATTCCTAGGATTTTGTTCCTATTACCGTGATTTCATACAGAATTACTCTTGTGTCAGCTTTCCCATGCAGTGCTTAGCTCACTGGACCCCGGGTAGGGCACGGGACCCATTCCCATGGACCAGCGAGCAAGAAGAATCTTTTAATAGAATAAAAGATTTGTTTAGGAACACACCCGTGTTGAAATATCCCACTCCCGAGGGACATTTCATCTTAGACACCGATGCGAGCAATGATGCAATTGGGGCAGCTCTCTCAGGTCCAGGAGGGAGTCGAAGTCCCAATAGCATTCGCTAGCAACATGCTAAGCAAGACCCAGCGTAATTACTGTACCACCAAGCGGGAACTCCTCGCGGTGGTGGTGTATACGAAGAAGTTTAAGCATTTCCTCTGGGGAAGTGACTTCACTTTAAGAACAGACCATTCGTCTCTTAGGTGGCTCCTTAACTTTAAGGACGCCGAGGGGATGATTGGACGATGGTTAGCTCATCTATCCGAGTTCGGATTGGAGCATAAACAAATAGAGCACCGACCCGGTGCTAAACACATCAATGCGGATGCCTTGTCGAGGCGACCTTTCCGAAGGTGCCAAAATGCCACTTGTGAAGACTGCGGAGCCCACAATGCTGTGGTAGCCGGGTTGGTATTCAATTATACCACCCCCCGTATCCCCTGGGAGGAGGCTGTATGTAGCTATCTCGATTGGTCCCCGGAGACCATCAAGAAGTTCCAACAGTCAGATCCCACCACTGCGCGCATAATGGAATACCTACGGTCAGGTATTAAACCGGCAAGGCCGCTAGTATCCCTAGAAGATAGGGAAGCGAGGCGATTGCTAGCTCAATGGACCGAGCTAGAGATCCGAGATGGCATACTATGTAGGTGGAAGACAACTCCCACCAACAGTAGGCTGTTACAAATAGTGATACCCGCCCCGATGAGGAGGGATATCATGTATTATTGCCATGGTCACCAAACAAGCGGCCATTTCGGTAAGAAGAGGTCAATAGAGCGCCTACAAAGGCGTTACTACTGGCCTGGAATGAGAGGCGACCTGCTCCGGTGGATCGCCACTTGCCCGGATTGTTGTAAAAACAAGCCGGGACCCGGCCTGGGGAAGCAACCCTTATCCCAGGAATTGTTTGGTGTCAGATTCGCTCGAGTGGCGATAGACATCATCAGCGGAATCAAGACAACGCCCCGAGACAATACTTGCATGATGGTCGTAACCGACTATTATACCAAGTACACTCGGGTGTTCCCTCTTCCTGATCACAAAGCCGCCACATGCGCGGAAGCGTTTGTGAAAGGCTGGGTGCTGCATTTGGGTGTTCCCCTTATGATGCACAGCGACCAAGGAAGAGAGTTCGAATCGAAGCTTTGGCAGGAAATGTGCCATTACCTAGCCATTTGTAAGACCCGAACAAACCCATACCGACCACAGTCGGATGGGCAGGTAGAGCGGTTCAACAGAACCCTGATACAAGTGCTAAAGCCCCTGGTCAATACCCACCAGGACTACTGGGATGAACAGTGCGAGTTTGTAGTACATGCCTACAACAACACTGTCCATTCATCTACTAATTGCACTCCAAACATGCTAGTGTTCGGCGAGGACATCATAATGCCCGCCGACTTGGTGTATGGAGTGGTTGGGATAGACCTGGAGGCGCCCTGCACCGTGTTGTTTGTGGAGTCGTTAAGGGATAGGTTCAAACAGGCATACGAGGCCGTTCGGAAAGAGCTGCTGAAGAGTGCGAAGTGGCAGAAGGTGGGTTATGACACCAATGCCAAACGAATTTGTTTTAATGTTGGGGACAAAGTACTAAGGTACTACAGGCCGCTAGAACGGCTGAAGCTCGTAACGCCTTGGGAAGGTCCGTTTAAAATTATTCGCGTCATCTCCGAGTCTACGGTGATGATAGAAGACTGCCTAACTGGTAGGAAATGGAAGACAAATGTCGGAAAACTTCGGCCCTGGAAGGGACGCGAAGAGGCGGAGAGGGAGTTCGGTTACAAACCACCTGAATCTGTCCCTAGCGGACCGAGCGTGGTAGTACCAATGAAGCGCCCTAGAGGCCGGCCGAGGAAAATGCCGGAAGACGAGGTAATGGTGAAGAAGAAGACGAAGGCCAGGAAACGACCTAATCGTAAGAAAAGGAAAAATGTCTCGCTGAGTGAAGGCATTACGTATGGGAAAGGTCCCGCAGTGGCTAAGCGGAACCCAGAAAAGGCCGTACGTAAAGCCGGGAAAAATAAGAGGCTAACCGAAGGCGTTAGACGCAGTCCCCGGTTGAGGTCTGCTGTAACCTAACTCAGTACACAACGAGCTGCTGCGTGTTGTCCGCCGTAGGCGGTTAACATACGTTCCACGGCTGGAGATGCCGAACGCGCCCTCCCCGGGTAGCTGTATCCCGTGAGTGGCGGTCGGATTAACCGGTACATTCGCTTTGAAGCGTTGTATACACCGCCAAGCTCCAGACGATAGCACTCAGGTAGTAGGCCGCGTCTCGCATGTCGAGTCGAATGTTAGTTCGGATCTAGTTCCCTAGGTGGCGCCGCGGGTGCGGCGGGAAAGCGCAGAACTAGGTCACCGGATAGCCATGGCGGGATCTCGCGAGACGAGAGGTCTGACGTCATACTGTTCATAACTAGAGTGAACTCGTGGTGGTAGGAAGCCACCCGTTTTCGCTCTGGTTAGTGTTGGCGGTATACAGCCTCTAGCTGTCGTGTAAGCTTGCCCTAACTAAACCCCTTTGTTGGACGAATCCTTCGGGAGGAGTCCAACACATTTTGCCAATTAAATTTGGAAGTCGCCCTCAGTGCCATGGCACAGGGGACGATTGACGCCGCGCGTCAAACTGCCAACGTTCTGTTGGAGCAAGGCGAGGACCCGAAGGTCCCGTCTCGGGTCGAGGAGTCTATGGACTCTTCGACTGAGGAGGCAGCCTGGACGCTCTCGGCGATGGCCGAGGCCACCGACCGGGAGAGGATGCCACCTCCACCACCACCGCGCCCGGAGCCCGCGTCTACGGCAGCAGCTTCGGGTGGCAACATGGATGTCTTGGACATTCCCCTGTATCCTCCGGGATTCAAGACTCGCATCGAGCGTATGGCACACGTCGATTGCGAGGCCGGTGTTGTATACACCTCCTGGGGGACTTATATCCCCATGCACGCCTCCATGTTCGGATACGGACCGTTGGCAGTGAAACCAGGCGTGCCCGAGGCCATACCAGACGACTTCAAGACTCTGGTTATGGACTCGTGCAGCGACGAGTTGGCTGACATTATGCCAGTCTCTTGGCTCCGCAACTACCAAAAGTTGGGGGAGAAGATGGCGGTCAACGAGAGCTTGGCCCGAGCAGTGCTGATGTCCGAAGGCATCACCCGAAAGGCCGCGGAGTTAAGAGAGTCTGAGTCCGACATGGACACAGACTCTACAGTCACACTCTCCTCGGTGGAAACCGACCGGGTCAAGCGATTGACCCACAAGCCTGCGCCAAAGGGTCCTCTCACCGAGAGTGACCTGGAGGCTGAAGACGTGAGGATCGCCATCGAGAGGTCCACAACCGAGACGGAACCGGGTGCCGACATTCCGGAGGCGCCTGGCGAGATCTCAGAAGAGGACATCTCGCGTCAGAAGGCTGCTGTTGAAGCCAAGCGAGCCGAGCTCGCCAAACAGCAGAAGCAGCTCACCGCAGCTCGTCGGGCCCACCGGAAACAACAGGCCCAAAGTAAGGCGAAGGCTTCCTCCGACTCTGACTCCCCGGTCAGTAGTAGGAGGAGCCCTCGTTCGAAGGACAGGGATCCATGGGAGTCGGATTCCAGTCCTGAGGTGCCGGCGCAGCCACCCAAGGTTGTGCGCCGGAAGAAGAAAAATGGAGCGAAAGCGTCTCCGGCAGAGCGCACGCCCCCCACCAAGCCGAGGGGTAAGGGCGACCCGAAGACGCCCACCTCCAAGACGCCAGCAACCACAGTAGCCACCTCGGTTACTGCAGCTTCCACTGCCAGCACCAGCGGGGCAAGAGCCAAGTCCTCTACCAAGGCTTCGTCTGGTACTACTACCACCAGCCGAGCCGGCCGTAGGGGAGAAGGCATTTACACGGACAGCGAGGGAAGCGAAAGCGACCCAGAGCTGCCTGAGTCAGCCAAATCTGATTTGGAGTCCGTGACAACGTGGGAAGAAATGACCACGGATGTCCCAAAGGATGACAATCAGAAGTGGATGTGGAAGAATGCAGCCGAGGGGTTCAAGGAACGGACTCCCCGCTGCTACGCGGACTGTGCTTATGACACAGTCCACTACATGTGTCAGGGCGCCGTCAATAAAGACGGTGATAGCGACGATGAGGAGTGGATGAAATCCGGCCCCTCGGATACGCCAGTGGGTAAATTCTACCTCATTTGGATTGACCAGCTCAAATCCAAATTGGGGTCGATTTACAGCTATGAAGCCCGGACGAAAGTCCAGTGGGCGATGACCCAATGGGGGCCATCCGGCAACCGCCGGAGGTGCCCATTCGAGTCGTGCCAGCTGGCTCTCACGGGAGAGAAGAGGTTCGAGACGAAGCCCCGCTTCGCTCGGCACATAGTGGAGAATCACGTGCACCACAAGCCTGTGATGATGTGTGTGCTCGGAGACCGTCCGAGCAAACTATGTGATGGCTCGTTTAGCACTCACCGGCGTCGGGACATGGCTCTGCACTTGCAGAAAGCCCATGGCACCGGCCTGGAGAAAACAAGGAAACGGGCCATCAAGTGCTTCAATGAGCTCCTAGCTAACTGGGCCTCGTTGAGTGTGAAGGACGTCAAGGAGCAGGCATTCGAGACCGGATTCTGCTCGTGGAAGAGTGGCAACCTGTTGGCCTTCTTCCAGATCAACTTCTCCTCCACAAAGTTCGGGATGCCCAGTGAGGTGCACCTGAAAGTGAAGAAGTGGAGAGGGGATGATAAACGGGAGAAGGCCAAAGCCCGCTCGAAGGGTCCTAACGGAGGCACAGCTACGGCTACCGGTGCTTCCAAAAGGACCCGAGCAGACCGGTCCGTAAGCCCTTCGGGTAACAAGGACCAGCCCAGACCAGCCAACCCAGCTGATCGTCGTGAGTCGGGACAACAGGTCTCGGCTCTGGATATGCCCAGCAACCAAACCCGTAGGGCGGTTAGCCAGGCGGCCACCCCGGCCACATCTTCTAGACCTGCACCCGCGGAACAACGCCCGAGCGAAGCCTCTGGCAGCCAGGATGATGGGGGCGAACTCTTCGCTCCCCCATCCGGGTATACATCTGGTGGGCTGGAGAGGGCAAGCGCCCCACGTATAGTGAGTACGCGGAGAAGTTCCCTTCCATGGGACCAGCGCGACCCGAATCTCAGGTCCTAACCCCCTTGGGCTGGTCTAAACCCCGGGGCAGAGGCCGTGGTGGAATGGAGTCCACCCGAGCTGCCCCGGGCGGTGGCCGTGGCCGGGGAGGCACAATGGTTGAGGGCCCATCTGTCCCTCCAGCAGGCGCTCCGCCTGCCACAGTGGAGGCCGCCGCGCCCCCACCAGTTATAGTTCCACCAACGGCCCCTCGGGTGTCCGTTATGGAGCTTATCTCCGGAACTCTGTCAGGTCTTCAGGATCCGAACACGTTTGTTGACCACCGCGATGTCCAAACGGCTCAGATCCAGAATGACCTGATGGCGGAATGGCAGGCATTGCATCGCCAGAAGTCAGTCGACTACTGGCGTGTGATGACTGAAGCCACCTTCAACCTGGTCTACGTGATCCAGAAGAGGGAGGAAGAGAAAATTCGGCTGCAGGAAAGGAAGAATGTCGAGGATGCACTCGAATCCTGCCGGCGCCAGCAGATGGAAGCTGAAAAGCTTAAGGAGTTCCACCGTGCTGAGAACGCTGGGTACATCCACAGGTACAAGGAGGCTGACCTCAAGTTCTTCCTCGCATTCGGGAAGCACTTAGAAGAGTGGGACGGCCTTCCGTCGTCCCTAATCTTCACCCCGGATGCTCCACCGGTCCCGGCTGCGCCGCCGGTTCCGGCGGCTCCACCAGTTCCGGCTGCTCCTCCCGCCCCGGCTGCTCCAGCCGCCCCGGTTGCTCTACCTGCATCCGAGGCAATGGACAGTCCGTCTGCAGTGATGAGCGCCCTGAGCTTGGGGAGCGACACGCCCAGCGAGGCTTCCACGCTGCTCTCCGCAAGCAGTTGCAGCAGCTCGGCTCCGTCTGCCTCGGCGGAGTCGGCTGAGAAGATGGACACGGATCTGGAAGATCTTTAAGTGTCCATCTGATGGTGTCTCTTGTACCCAAGGGTAAAAGCATTTATCATGCCAGAGGTACTGATCCTTACACTGGACTCGCTGATCTGGGACGGAACCTGCAGTGAAGATGGACGCTAACCCGAAACACCAAAAGGATTACTACACCTAACCGGGGCTCCATCTTCCCATCTTCATCAGGGCACAACATAACAGCAACGTGGCTTGCCACCACATACATGTCGCCGGGTGGAGCTGCAGAAACCAGTCGTTCCAGATTCGCCGGAAGTCCGGTATTTTGTAAGGGCGATCCTGCTACCCTGGTAGGACGCCTATAATTATCAGTATTAATATTTTGTGTAAAGCTATTTTTATATAATACTTATATTCTTATAATTAAAACAAACAAAATTTTTCTCGGGTTACTTACCCCACCTCGGGTCGGTTAGTTACTACTGTAAAATATTATTCATACCATTTCACTACATGTCTACAACTTTTTATTGCGTCTCTTATACTATAATAACACTGTAACATTGTTACTATCTACCACCCTAGGTCGATGGTGCATAAGGCGCCACTTCCTAGTTGTTATTATTAGTTACTTCGGGTTATATGCGACGATGCCTCATCTTGTACATATTATTTATTATGCCCCTTAATGTTCTATTTTCTATACGAACACTTATGTATAGACTTACCTATTCGTGTATAATATTACTGTATAAAGTTAACAATAGGTATTTGTTAATTACACCCAACCCTAGGTATAGTCTAGTGGGGGTGGTGTAGGGGCCGGCATCGTTGTATATATATTAGTGCCGTTCATCCGAGAGACGTGTTCGTGTGGTACTTGTTCCTTCTATGCCAGCTAGGTGTCGCTTTGCTATACCTCGTTGGTACAAGAGGGGGCAGCACCATGCCTCGCGTCCAGCTTCTACTAAGAAGCCGGACGAGCGGCAGAAGGGGACTGGACATGGTCCAGTCAAGACGCTCAATATAACCTGTTGACAAACTGAATAAAGTCCTACCCGAGAGGTAGGGGTATCTGGGGCTTTGCCCAACCCGAACTACTCGTGTTGTGTTGGTATCTCTAGTGTTAAGCGAGCCAACGAGCCACCCAACATATAAGTCGATACGAACCATTACATTTATAATATCCTTGCCTAAATGGCGCATCCCCAATACCTCGTATGCAAGGTATCATGATAACTTTTTCGCACTTTTGATAATAAAAAAGCATAACGTTACATTAGAATTTTCCAATTCATAATATAATACACTGTGAAAGAGATTTTTCTTGAAAAATAATACACAATGTTTGGGTGTACTGTGCATGGACAGCAATTTTATAAGCATTCTGCTAAAACTGATGCAAATGTGACTTTTTTTCATTTAAAGTCACCTTTCATGCTACATGTCTGTATACAGAGTATAGGCTCCTTTGGTGACAAATTTATCTGAATTATAAATTAGTTCTTTCTAACATTGTCTTCCTTTTTTATTAGTACAAATACACATAGTACATTGCATATAGGGTGCACTTAGCATTGTATTGTATTGTAATTTCTTTTATTTATCCTGGAGGAATACATATCCAATTATAGAATGTATTTGCGTATTTTCCAGCCGTAGTAGTCATAAATTGATCCGTTAAGCAGGTTTTAAGTGACAAATGAATGTCACAGAAGATATGCAGTACTATGCAAAGGTTGCATAGTCCTGCATTTGGTTAGTAACTAATAATGTTTTGTTATTACATAATTTGAAAGAGATGAAAGATAATTATGATGCACTGAAATTTGAGGCTTGTTATACTAGTGTTTATAGTGCTGTGTTCTCTGGTGTTCCTAACAGCAGCCTCGATTAATAATACATTTAAAGGTCTGCAAAAAGCATTATTTCCCCTTTTTGTTGTGTTGTCTTTTTGTTGTGTTGTCTTTTATTAAGGGGGGGGTTGTGTTGCTGTATTTTTTTATGTTTTTTGGGGGGTTTCCTTCTTTTACAATTCCATTAACCATTTCTTTTTCAATGTATAAGCATGTATAACAGATAGTCTTTTCCCCCGTGTACAGATTCTGATAGATGCTGGAGCCAGGCCTAATGTGGAGGATGCTGAGGGTAACACTCCGCTTCACGTTAAGTGTTACGGAGAGACCGGCAAGGAGTCCGAGACTGGAGCTGTGGCACTACTTCTAGCCATGGGTGCTAAGTTAGCCATGAGAAATCAAAGGGTATGTAAAAAGGGAGTTGTAATTTGAATAAGTTGTAAAAGAGGTAAGTATATGTGCTTTCAGAGCTAATTTATGGGAGGTGATAAAGGGGTATGACTATTAGAGTAAAAAAACGTTTGCAAGGGCTATGATGATTTAATCATGTGCACTTTTCAACACTACTTCTTGGGCAAGTTCTTCACTAGTACCTCTTAAATACATAATTTATGTCGTAATTGCTTATCGCTCTTTGCAATGGTGACAAGGTTTGTTACCACTGTGCACGTATTCTAACTGCCCATGTGGGTCCTTTACTATTGGTTTGGACCATGTAACATGGGGCATGGCAATTAGTGCTATGACGAAAACAAATACCGTATTCATTCTAATAAGCGCACATGCTCTAATGAGCGCACACCCCTCCTTTCTGGAACCCAACCTGGTGTCAAATCAGTCAAGTGAAGTATTATAGACTATTACCAAAAACGTTTTCTCACACAAAAACAGTTTTAGGTCAACTGTGTCAGGTCTTTTACCATTCTGATTCCTCACTTCCCTCTACAGGGCCTGTTACCCATACACTCTATGATCTAGGGGCTTGCTTCTCCTTGTTCATAGCGTCTGTAACTTACACTGTGTGTTCTAAGAGCTCATTTCTCCTTGTTCATAGGACCTGTTACCCCTACACTGTGTTCTTATTGCTTATTTCTCCTTGTTCATAGCGTCTGTTACATACACTGTGTTCTTATTGCTTATTTCTCCTTTTTCATAGCGTCTGTTACATACACTGTGTTCTTATTGCTTATTTCTCCTTGTTCATAGCGTCTGTTACATACACTGTGTTCTTATTGCTTATTTCTCCTTGTTCATAGCATCTGTTACATACACTGTGTTCTTATTGCTTATTTCTCCTTGTTCATAGCGTCTGTTACATACACTGTGTTCTTATTGCTTATTTCTCCTTGTTCATAGCGTCTGTTACATACACTGTGTGTTCTAGGAGCTTATTTCTCCTTGTTCATAGCGTCTGTTACATACACTGTGTGTTCTAGGAGCTTATTTCTCCTTGTTCATAGCGTCTGTTACATACACTGTGTGTTCTAGGAGCTTATTTCTCCTTGTTCATAGCATCTGTTACATATACTGTGTGTTCTAAGGGCTCATTTCTCCTTGCTCATAGCATCTGTTACATACACTCTGTGTTCTAAGAGCATATTTCTCCTTTTTCATAGCGTCTGTTACATACACTGTTTGTTCGATAGGAGCTCATGTCTCCCTGATCATAGCATCTGTTACATACACTGTGTTCTTATTTATCCTTGTTCTCAGGGCCTGTTACCCATACACTTTTCTCTCGTTGCTTATTTCTCCTTGTTCCCAGGGCCTGTTACCCCAACACTGTGTTCCTATTGCTTATTTCTCCTTGTTCATAGGGCCTGTTACCCATACACTGTGTGTTCTAAGAGCTCATCTCTCCTTGTTCATAGGGTCCGTTACCCATACACTGTGTTCTCATAGCTTATTTCTCCTTGTTCATAGGGCCTGTTACCCCTACACTGTGTTCTCATTGCTTATTTCTCCTTGTTCATAGGGCCTGTTACCCCTACACTGTGTTTTCATTGCTTATTTCTCCTTGTTCATAGGGCCTGTTACCCCTACACTGTGTTCCTATTGCTCATTTCTCCTTATTCTCAGGGCCTGTTACCCATACACTGTGCGGCCATGCAGGGCAGGGTGGACGTTATCCGGATGCTACTACAGAATGACCGCTTAGATGACATCCGTACTGCCCTGGACCAGGAGCGCTCCCGTACCCCACCCAGTCTACCCTACCTCGCACTGTCCAACGACTTCATTGACTGTGCATTATGGTATGTATCACAGAAATGGGTATTAGAAACATGTTATATATGATTGTATGAAAGTTCCTACCACCATTGAATCATCATCAACTTGGCAAAAAAGGAACTTAGCTTTTCTAGGTAAAAAATGTTAGTTTTTGTTCCTAATTTTTTTTTCTATTCTCAAAAATGTTTTGGTGCATCATGCTGACACTTCAGCAGTGGATCAACCCACTAGGATTGACAGTATACATATTTCTTTTCGCTGGCGAGTTACCTTCCAGGGCTGCATTTATGCATTATAAAGTTATAATCTAAAATTGTTTAATTTTAGGCTTGTGGACTCCTCGTTCCACTTTAAGGATGGAGAGCAAGACGTTCTGCTACAACGGATTCTTTCTGAGCAAATCAAAATGTGAGAATTCCTCCTTATATTGTTACATAAAAGTTGTCATTTAGAATTAGTTTGAGAAATTATTCACAGGTGGAACACTGTGCTGCATCAGACAATTTTTTCTCTCTATGCAGAAAAAAAAGCATTAGCATCAGTGCAAGAGGACTATATATGGATCAACACGGGAAAAAGGTATGCCCGCATACCCCTTCACGGGTGTACCTTTTACCGTGTTGATCCACATATATACGTTGTTACAATTATCGCAGAGTGTTTGTTTTTCACTTTATAATTATTGTGATTGAATTTAATATAATGACTCCCACAAACATATCAATAGAATTTAACCTCATAGTTTTTCTTCCTCCCTTACAGACAGAACCGGGCTGATGCCGTCAACTTCCTTCTTGATTCAGGCGCCTCCCCCACCATTAGGTACCCAGGCGGAAACACGTGAGTATATTGGCCACTAGCTGGTCTGGAGCTGGTTCTGGTGACACGCATTGATAAGAACTGATAAGATGGGACGAGGATGTCCCTGGAAGTGGGTGTTAACCAGGGACAAGGTATCCATCATGGTATGTCTAATCAGTGGGTTTTACCTCAACCAGCGAAATTCCAAATGGTGGCTCCACTAGGTCTCCATACTGAGTCCTACCGTAAACTCCCGCGTATAAGACGCGTCCTCTACGCCAAACAAATGCCTTGTGCGTCTTATAGGATGTATTGAAATTGGGGGTGCGTCTTATACGAGGGGTAAATTTACTATAGAAATGTATTGAATTTACAAATATCAGCGTTAAAATGTGCGTCTTATACGCGAAAATGCTCCTGCTGAGTTTGGGGTGCGTCCTATACGCGCAACGCGTCTTCTACGCGGGAGATTACGGTATATGCCATGTACATAGACCTCTGTATTCATAATACCATATTGTTGTGTTTAAACTTGATAAGCGCCGGTCTCAAAATTATGTGCACCAGGGTGGTTATACATGAGGATACGGAATATGTACTAAGTATTGTCTTGACGCATCATGCACATTTATTTGCCAGTGTATCAATGCTGAAGGATTGCACAATATGGGAATGAATCCCTATAGTGAGTGGACTCACAATGTTGTTTTTGGAAACCGATATTGACTGTTCTTATGATTCTTGTACTTTTTGTTATGTCATCCAATGGGGTAACAAAGATCAGATTCCAATTTGACCTTTCTTTGTTGTTTTTTTAACGAACTTTATTGAAATGACCCCTTTTTTATCATTCCCCCTCCTGCAGGGCCCTCCACTATGCGGCCAGTATGAGTGGTCCCACAGACGTCCTGGAGCTGCTCGTGGCCTATGGAGCAGATCTAGATGCTCCCAATGAGGAGCATGCCACCCCACTCTTCTTTGCCTGCCAGTGTAACAACCAGTTTGCTGCCAGTGTTCTACTCAGCCATAATGCCAATGTGCGGTCCCGGAACGCCCAAGGACTCACTGCCTTTGACTTCATCATGGATTATGATGAGTGGATTGAGAGCGGGTATTTCTCTGATGAAGTTAGGGCAAGGCTAAAAGGTATGGAGGTTGTCTTCAAAATGCCTATGATAGGGTAGTGGTTTAGAATACATTATGAAATATTCCTGAAAGGTTTTATTATTGAAATATAGCCTACACAATTTGTTATGTTGCATTGTTTTATGAAAGTTGTGGAGGTTTTTAAGGTGTCAAGGTATGCGAAAGGGTAAAACGGGATTAATCCGAGATTTATCTCAAACGTAGGTGCAATTCTGGCTAAAAATAACTGAGTATATTTCAAATCCAGTAACATGGAGAGTGTCAGTTTGCTTAGGGAGTGCAGAGGGCAGGGCCATGATGCTGCTCTGAAAGTATAAACTTACAGTAATGGCATGTTTAAGATCCCAGGTACATCCAAATTGCAATGACCCTTCACTCCTGGTAAAACACCAACCTATCTCAGAACCCAGTATTTGTATTAAAAGTGCCAATTTGGTATTTCATTCATTGACACAGTACAATTTGTTTGCCATTGCAGCCTACAGTTTGAAGCATGCACGGGACCTGATCAGGGCCATCTCTAAGAAGGTGAAGACTCCACAGCGGAACTGGCTGCAGGGTCTGAGTCAGCAAAAAGCCAACACAGCCTACAGCAGCATGTCCCTCCTCACACCCTCACGGTTCTCGTACCGTAGTGAGCCCTCAGGACCGGCCGTCTCCAGGGCAGGTATAGCCCTACCACCTCTACCTCCAAGCAGCCAGCCCCCGGCACTTATGAACTGAGACATACAACTAAACATAGCCCTACCACCTCTACCTCCAAGCAGCCAGCCCCCGGCACTTATGAACTGAGACATACAACTAAACATAGCCCTACCACCTCTACCTCCAGGCAGCCAGCCCCCGGCACTTATGAACTGAGACATACAACTAAACATAGCCCTACCACCTCTACCTGCAAGCAGCCAAACACCTCATGAACTAATTATATATACATGCCATACATGCCATAAACAATATACATAGCCTTTTCTTCTCTACCTACGACAGCCAGCACCCAACCCTCCTCATACTGCAAGAGTTCCTGATTGATTTGGAACAATTCCTGAAGCTGGGGGAGGTGGTTAGGCTATATGGTGGGTTTTATCATGATGATCAATCTATGATACAACATAAAAGAGCGACACATTTAAAAGTAATTATATCATTTGATAATTTAACACATTGCAATAGTTGTCAAATGTCATAAATTAATATGATGATTGATATGCAGAAATGCAGCAGGTCCATTTTTATGATGCTTTATTTATTTTTGTATGGTTTCTTAGATAAGTTGTTGAAGTAATGTGTTGCACATAGTGTAAATAGTTATGTAAGTTATGTGAATTGATTGTAGGTAAGCTGATGACCAAGTAGCATTTACTGGAATACTGTTATACGCGACCCTTTATCATTATATAAACTGTAATATGAAACAATGGTGTTTATGTACATGGATAGGAAAAAGCATCCACAAGGTCTAGGCTAATAGAGCAGTCCCTTTCCATCGCCCCAGTCATGGCTTTATGGAAGTAGGGGACAGAAATACTCCGATATAGACCATAGGAAAGGTGACCCCATTTCCGATAACCAGTGAAATTTGCCTAAAATAAAAAGTTTTGCGTAATTACGTCTGGACAATAAGATAAGTCATATTCTTGGTATTTATGTAGGCAACATCAATAAAAGTAATTATTACATTTATCAATGGTAGGTTGACTTTATCTATTTTGGCCAGCCTGATGTATGTACTGTTCTATAGTGACTGGTCAGTTGTACCTCCCAACTCAAAGAACGATCCCTAGAAGGGGACACCCCTATTTTTTTCATTTACACAGATAGTAAACAAACAAACAACATTTCACATTTGAGTGGAAAAAGTGGAAAGGAATCCACTTGACATACATCGCATGATAAAATACCCATCAGATTCAGTACTATGTATGTCAACTTAACTTTGGCGTTATGCACGATTGGAGTTGATGCTACATAAGTCCTTTGCTAACATATGAGTTTCATACAATGCATCATGGTTTTATAGCAAAGACATGTACATATTTGAACTTGTTTTACTCTGATCCATAAAGTCTGGAAATTTCAGTTTTAGTAGGCATGTCAGAGCAAGGATGTAGAAAATAAACGACAAAAAAATAAGATAGCCCATTGACTTGTCATTTATGTTTTACTTTGTGAATTATTTTTGATTATCAGAATTGTATCAGCATCACCGTTTATGATGGTATGACAAGGTCCAATTTTACCATAGCAGGGGTCTGTTTCTCCAATAGATGGCAGTGGTAAGAAGGGCAATTGGGGTTCAGCAAGTATGAAAAAGCTGTAAGTACCATACTTACCACTTACAGATAAACTCCTACTAGCTAGTGCATATTGCAGAAAGGTAGAACTTGTAAAAAGAAAACAATTCAACATCCAATCAAAATGTACAAAAAAAGTATAATTGATTAGCAATTAGGACAGCTCAGATAGGTGTTCTGATTTTCTCGCAAGTATGCCTCACTTGCAATTATGAAACTTGCAAGTTCATTTGTATGCTCAAAAGTAGTGAGTATTGTACTAATAGCCAGATTGAAAGCACCAACTCATACTGCTACTTATATGGATGCTGGACTTGTGTTCATGTAACTCTGTCCTGTACTAGCATCTTTGCCAATTTTTGGCAATTACCTCTATTCTCACTCACTATACTTTGTCTTTATTGTCATAGTTGCGATAATGCAAGTTTACAGTGCAAGTATAAAAAGGTAGTATGTATGCTTGCAGCCACACCTCAAAATCCTACTTGTAAATACACCATACAAGTGCGTTCACATAAACCCGTACTAGTAGGAATTGGAGTCGCAGACCCCTGGCCCCTTGAGAGTCCCTGGGGCCTGTTACCCCAATAGTTACAAAAATGACGATGCGTTAACATAAATAAAATGGAAATTATCCATCACCCAGTAAGTGCTCTTTTAGACTGTTACTTCGAGCATACTTGCAACTTTTTTCATACTTGCCTTAACACAAGTAGGCAAACTTGCATTAACATAACTATGACACTAGAGACGGAGTATAGTGAGTGATAATAAGGGTAATTGCCAAAGATGTGAATAGGGTACAAAGTTACTTTAATGCAAGTCCATCATTCATGTAAGTAGTAGTATGAGTTGGTGCTTATAATCTGGCTATGAGTACAATACTAGCAGCTTTTGAGCATACTAGCAAGTGGGGCATACTTGCATGAAATCCTAGGACAACTCAGTGAGGTGTCCTAGAAATCTTTGTAGTAACAGGGTATGCATGTTATCTTACTGTCAATCAACATGCTATTATTGAAATGAAAACGTATGGAAAGAACTGGCTTAATCAATTCTACATTTTTTTGTAACTTTTAACTTGAATGTTGGACTTAGTTTGTATTTTTCATGTCAAGGATGAAAAAAGGAAATCGGGAAGTAGCCTACTTGCAGCCTTTTCATACTTGAGGAAACACAATCAACGTAATAACCACTATCCAACAGGATCACTGATAGCCTGCTTAGGTGATAATAATTTGTTACAGAGCCACCCAAC